>CM046957.1:41367016-46367016 GCA_025698475.1 Gossypium anomalum | reverse complement strand
GACACATCAATAACCTCCACGTTGGCTCCATCTAAAGTAATGCCTCGGAAGGCCTCCAGCTTCCAACATCTTTTGGTAAAACTGCTCGTTCTTACTAAAGGGAATTACCCACCTTCTCTTAAGTATGAACATTGTCCTAGTGTAAACATACTCTTGATATAATAAAGAGTCCATTTAGGCACAATGACATCGTATTGATATGATCCCATGATATACGTCACATAAATGAACAAGTAGATCTTCCCTATGAATACCTTGAGGAAAGATGAAAAAGAGATCAATCTTTTAGCACCCTAGAGTTACTTTGTGCAATTGTCCCATTGATCAGCTTGTCCTTTTATTCTTGTTCCGGCTTTTGGCCTCTTTAAGTGAATCAGCCTCTGTTGCACCACATTGATCTTCTCCTTTGTTGTACTTTATATCAACAGTATTCACATTTTTTTGTCAATATTTCATATTTACATATTTAAAATTTATTTTATTTTTTATAGAACCATCAAATATATTTTCAATTATTTTTTATAGCACCTTGCCTTTCGACATTCTTAAGGGTCATGTAATATGAATATGATAATAATTCAAAGAAAATGAAAATTTTGTTCTCTTGAACTAATTTTCCTGAGTTTTTAATAATTATTATGAATAATTGATAGATGCCAAAGACACCAAAAATAAACCCTATAGAGATTGGTTGGATAGTGTTTTCACAATCAGGGCACTTCGTGGGTAGTTTCGTGCCATGGAACTTGCAGTCCTGTGTAAAATAAATAAAGGAGATTAAAGTATTATGAAATTAAATAAATGAAAATCGAAAACAGTAAAACAATAAAAATAATTGAATTCAAAATTAAATAAGATAACTTGAGTACGACTTCAGTCTCGATTTCAGAATTGATCATGGACTATGGATGTCTCCTCGCTCATTGGTAAGCCAGTTATAGTGATTGAGGATGCCTCAACCACCAATTCTTCCTTAATAATAAATTTACTGCCGGATCACTTGACAATTAACCATTACCAAAGGAATAACCCTAAAAGTCGCTTCCATTATTTAATCTATCAGTAGCTTTGCAAACTAGAAGAACTCAACTCTAATTAAAGATATCAACTGCGTGAATCATTTAAATTAGATCACTTAATCTCATAGCATCACTCAACTGCACTTCCAATCTAACCACGCCAATTTATTCTTCGGTAAAATAATTCGACGCCAAATTAATTGTACCAACTGTGTATTGTTCCCAACACCGTACAAGGGATCTTTGTTAAAAAAAGCTAAAAACAATATTATGAGACGATCCTATCTCTTGAAACGTAATTTCGAATCTCACAACTGAATATCAAGATTTGGTCCACCTTTGGCTAGAATATAATTTAGTTACTTGTAATTATTAACTAAACAAAGCAATCAAAATAAAAAAAATTAATGAAAGAAAAGAAAAGAAAAGAAAATTTATCTTAATTCAACTTCTTATAAATATCTTTAAAAATAATATTTAAATAAAAATAATTAAAATAAAATAATCCTAAAATTTAAAAAGTTGTATGTCAAATTATTACTCCTATGTCCAAATCTTCCATGTGATTTTATGTTTTCATCTCCACATTTTGGACTTACATTGCACCTACGTAGAAATTAAGCAATAAACATAAAAAATTAGTAGTACCTTGTCAAAAAATTTATCAAAATAAAGTACATAAATATGTCAATTTGACACAATATAAAAATGTTTGATAGATGATGTGCTTGCCTATTTTGATGAGTGTGTATCACTATCAATGTTTGACGGCTTTGACTTCTCATCAATAGAAGATTCACCTCTCAGATTTGCGGGCATTGTCGATGTTGACAATTCTGGTGTGTTCTGACTAGAGCTGAGTGTTCGATCAAATTGAGTAAAAATTTTTTTAGTTAATCGAGTTTACGAGTCCCATTTTATCATCCTAACTCGATTTGCAATTTTTTTCAAATGGAGTCGAGTGAAATGGAATTCTAGTTTAGTCGAATCGAGTTAAATTGTTCGAGTTAAATTAAAAAAAAAACTAAGCATGTCAAATTAACATCTTGTTACCATATAATTGATATTATTTTAGAGCATATAAATTCGAAACCATATATATTTGAAAGCTATTTCAAAGCAAAATAAGAAAAAAAAAGATACTTTAGTATGATAAACTTGAATGTTAATTACTTATTTAAGACCCCAAAATTATTGTTTTAAAATGACCCCAAAATTATTGTTTTAAAAAATTTTTAACTTTTTTTATATATTCTTTAATTTTTTTATTTTTTATAATTTTAAATATATATTTTGGAATTTTTATAAATATTTACATTTTTAAAAAATTGATTTTTTTGGAAAATTTTTAATTTTTTGTTGAGGGTGAGACCAATTTACTCATTTTTCAAATTAAGCAGGGATCAAAGGGTTATTTACACCATCTTTTATTTGTGTTATTCAAATTATTCGAGTTATTAGAGTTGTAAAGTTCAGCTCGACTCGAACTCGAAACTCGAATTACTTATTCAAGTTTACTTGAAAAAATCGAACCACTCGACTCTATTAACTCAGAATTCGAAAAAAATTTAATTTCTCCGAGTCGAATCGAGTTTTACCCACCAACAAATGTCATAATTTAATTAAATTTAGTTTATATTAATAATAATGCTGCTGAAAACTATGGTCCTATGCAAGATGAATAATGCAGCTGTTTAGTTTATCTTAATAATAATCGAACTTGTTATGAACATCCGAACCATTGTTTTAATTAATTAAAACTTTTTTAGCAATTTCTACTTGATTAAGTGTACAAAGTTTTATTTTGTTATAACTTGATGGCATTCTAAACATTATTATGGATAATTGTAGTAATATTTTAAATTTTAATAAAATTTAATATTTTAAGTTTTATCGATTTTGTTTTATGTTTATTTTTTTTTAATGTAAATAATTGTTTTTGAAGAATTCGTATTATTATATTTAAATTTATAATAATACAATTACTAAATAAAAATTGTTATAAAATAAAGAGAGATAAATAGAATAAAGAATAAAGAAAATATGGGAAGCAATAGAGAATGTATTTTATTAATCAATAGGATGACTACAATGCTTCTTCAAATCTCTATTTATAGGCATAAGAAGTATAAATGAAATACAGATCTAAGTCTAATAACTATTAGAATTAGAATTTAAAGTACATCAAAACTTATCTTGATATTGATGCACATCCACTTAATAAGATATTCATAACACTCTCCCTTGAATGTCTATTGGTGGATAATGTGCCTCGTTAAAACTTTATTAGGAAAAACCCTGTGGGATAAAAAAACCTAATGAAGAAAAAAGAATACACAACTTCTATTACAAACTGCCTCATTAAAAACCTTTACCAGGAAAATATAATGGGGCAAAACCTTAGTTAAAGGAAAAGAGTACAACTTATTTTTAGACTCCCTCTAATGGCAACATTACATTACATCTTTGAGTCGACGCATTCCAATCTTGAGTAGTAGTTTTTCAAATGTTGAAGTTGGCAATGCCTTATTAAAAAGATTTGCTAAATTATCATTAGAACGAATTTGTTGAACATTTTTATTGTAACACCCCAAACCCGGCCTAAACGTTATGGCCAAATCTGGTGATGTCATAAGGATTGAGTTTTGAACACAGTATTGTTTCGAAAAATCATCCAAGTTTAATAACTATTATTGAAAACGTTATTTACTTATTTCATTTGCCAAAACATAATTTACGGTGAAGGTCTTTAAAACTATTATATTTTGGAAATCCAGTTCATATTTTTGGAAAAACCTTTGATTTCGTAAAACCGTAATTTTAGTCAAATGTCGCAATAAAAGTTAAAACATATCCAAAATCAAAGAAAAATTTAAACAGTCCAGAGAGTCCAATAATTACAAAACTCCTAGTAATAATTCGAAATTAAATAAAACCATTATATAAAGTCTATTCACAAACTTGTGGTCACTGTGAGACTCCGTCGCACCGATCTGCCTAAGTCTGTGGATTACCTATCAAAACAGACAATAGATGTGAGTTTACGGAAACTCAGTATGTAACCCAGCAGAATTAAGCATGCAAACATATAGAATTATATGCACAATCAGATATAGATACAGTCTCAGTTTTAGAATCAGATTTAGAAGCAGATATGCATAAATCCTACCCCCATTCTCTACACACCAACTCCAACCATCCCAACACACCATATGGGGTTAAAAACACCCACCCATCCCTACATATCATATCGTGCCATTTAGACACATGTCAGATAATGTGCAGCCAAGCTGCCAGAATAAAGGCGATGAACGCTGTACAGATCACTTCCTCCTCATATATAAATCCCACCCCAAATAAGATACAGAAAATCAAATACAGATTTATCAGATTAAACATGCCTGACATGCTTTTATAAAAAAAAAATAGATATACATATGGTAGTACAGCCAGGCATACATTTAGTATCCTACTCAGATCAATCTATCAGAATATCATAGCATCCAAAATAGGGTTTAAATAGCCCTTACCGACCCTACAGTAGGCCCACAGTCAATCGCAGCGACCCGTGCGACCCTAGGAAAATTTTCAGAATTATGGGCCCATATGTCTGTGTGGTCTGCCCATGTGGGCCCACACGCCCAAATTTGGCCTTACCCGTGTAGCCCACATGGCCACACTTATGTCACCACACAGTCGTATGCTACGCACGGCCATGCCTTTGTCGACTACACAGCTGTGTCTCGCACACGACCATCCATACGGGCAACCACACGTCCATCTCGCGTCGACAGTGCAGTTTTTTGGCTTTTGTCGAAACCTTATTTTCTGTATTTTAAGTACACACCTGATTCGTTTTGATAGCAAAATCACTCCTGAGACCACTAGTACCTAAAACAGAATGTTCCAATACTATTTTAGCAGTCAAATACGAGCTTAACACAATTACGTAGAACCGACTTACCACTTAACAAAGACAACCACCATCTCGTATCAAACTGTTGAAGCGTGATTTCCTGCCTCACAACCTTCTCTTAATCACAGAATCCACCAATTAACACCACCATCCAATATTACTAAACCCAAACCAAATTTAAAGAGGACGAAAAATTGACTTACACACCAGATTAAAAACCAGAAGCTGCAATAATGATGTTTCACACAACAATCACGAACTGAATCAAAGGTACGAACAAGGGTTTACCGAAAAGGGAAAAATGTCAAGAAAAGAATGGTAAAGAAATTGACGTCAGAATTTGGGAATTTTGGAAGGTGAGAGAAAAGAAAAGAAAATAAAAATAAAAAATAAAGCAACAGATTACAAATTCCTTATTTTCCTCCCACAATCCCACTATACCACAACCTTCTTTGACTCCCACTCCACCGAGACTCTAACAGATAACAGAGAAAAAATAATACCCACTCCTGCGCAGGGATTCGACACAGGACCTTCAGCACACCAGCTCCCTTACCACTTGAACCAGCAGGCTCATTATGATATGAAATTACAGGCAATTAAATATAAGCCCACTGAACAAAGATAGGGCTTAGATCCAAAAATAACAAAAAGTGCTAAAGGTAAGACTTAAACTTGGGACCTCTCAGACACCCCCAAAACTCTTAACCACTGAAATAGATGCACACTTGTGTGAAAATTTTACAGAAGCAGAAATAAGAAAATGAGGGCATTACAACTCTACCCCCTAAAAGGAATTTTGACCTCGAAATTTACCTGATCAAAACAAATGAGGATACTGCTGACGCATCGAATCATTAGTTTCCCACGTGGCTTCCTCAGTGCCATGATTCCGTCACAGCACCTTCACTAAAGGGATGGACTTCCTCCTCAGACCCTAAACGTCTCAATCCAGAATTTGAATTGGCTCCTCCTCAAAAGTCAAGTCCGGTTTAACCTCAATTTCCTTAACAGAGACTACGTGTGATGGATTAGACCGATATCACCTCAACATCGAGATGTGAAACAAATCGTGAATACGATCTAACTCTGGAGGTAGCCCTAACTGATAAGCAATCGGTCCCACACACTTCAGAATTCAATACGGCCCAATTAACCTAGGGCTCAACTTGCCCTTACAACCGAATCTCAAAACTTTCTTCCATGAAGAAACCTTAAGAAACACAAAGTCCCCCACAAAGAACTCGATATCTCGCCTCTTTAAATCTGCATAAGATTTCTGCCTATCACAAACTGCCTTCAGACGATCCCGAATCAATTTAACCTTATCTTCGGTCTCAAAAACCAACTCAGGACCCAAAACCTGACGTTCTCCCAACTCAGTCCAACATATCAGTGTACGACACTTACAACCATATAAAGCTTCGTAAGGTGCCATCTGAGTGCTAGATTGGAAACTATTATTGTAGGCGAGCTCAGCTAGCGGCAACTAATCCTCTCAACTTCCTCGGAAATTAATAACACAACTCCGAAACATATCCTCCAGTATCTGAATCACCCTCTCAGATTAACCATCGGTCTGAGGATGGAACGTAGTACTAAAGTCCAATCTCGAACCCAGAGCTTTATACAATTTCTTTCAAAATCGAGAAGTGAAACGAGGATCTCTATCAGAGATAATCGAGACAGAAACCCCATGCAGTCTTACAATCTCAAAAATGTAGAGCTTCGCCAACTTCTGTAGAGAATAATCCGTCTGAACCAGAATAAAGTGAGAAGACTTGGTCAATCGCTCCACAATGACCCAAACAGAATCCTTCTTAGTGAGTGTCAAGGGCAACCCACTAGCGAAGCCCATCGTCCCTCGTTCCCATTTCTATAAGGGAATCGTAATAGGTTGTAGCAAACCCGATGGCAACGATGCTCAGCCTTAACTTACTGGCCTGTCAGACAGCGAGCAATGAAATTCGTAACCTCACGCTTCAAACCCGGCCACCAATACAGCTCACAGAGATCATTATACATTTTATTACCATCGGAATGCATCGCAAATGAGCTATTATGCGCCTCCCTCAGAATCGACTACCTCAAATGAAAATCATTTAGCACACAACTCCGTCCTTGAAAACACAGAACTCCATCATTATTTAGCCTAAAGTTAGAAGTACTACCACTCTTAAATTGATAAAACAGCAATCCCAGAGACTCATCCCCCAACTGCTTATCTTGAATCTGATCAATCCAAGTTGGCTTAACCTGCAACTCAACTAATAGACTCCCATAATCAAACAGACTATACGACTTAGAGCATTAGCCACCATATTGGCCTTACCAGGATGGTACTCTATCGTGCAGTCATAATCCTTAAGCAACTTAATCTATCGATGCTGCCTAATATTCAACTCCTTCTGAGTAATGAGATACTTGAGACTCTTGTGATCAGTGTAGATGATACACCTCTCACCATACAGATAGTGCCTCCAGATTTTCAATGCAAAGACCACAGCAGCCAACTCGAGATCATGCGTCTAATAATTCCCTTTGTGTGTCTTAAGTTGACGGGATGCATAAGCCACAACCTTTCCATCTTGCATCAATACACATCCCAAACAGACATACAATGCACCATTTTAGACCACAAACTCCTTATCAGATTCAGGCAGTATTAGAACAGGAGCCTGAGTCAGAACAGACTTGAGCTTCTTGAAACTCGATTGTTGCGCATCAATCCAAAAAGACTGAACACCCTTACGCAGAAGCTTAGTCAAAGGAGCTGCAATTAGAGAGAACTCATCAAAAAATCACCGATAATATCCTACCAAACCTAGAAAATTACAGATCTTAGATATGTTCTTAGGCTATTTCCAATCCAGCACAGCCTCAATCTTTCTAAGATTAACTCGAATTCCCTCAACAGAAACCACGTGACCCTGAAAGGTTACCTCTCAAACCCAGAACTCACACTTGCTCAACTTAGCATGGAGTTGTTTCTTACGTAGAATCTGAAGTACTACTCTAAGATACTCATTGTGCTCATCCTCAGTCTTTGAGTATACCAGAATATCATTGATAAATACTAGGACGACCTAATCCAGATATGGCTGAAACACTCTATTTATCAAATTCATGAATACTGCCGGAGCATTCGTCAGACCAAAAGGCATCACTAGGAACTCGTAATGTCCATAACAGGTCTTAAATACAGTTTTATGAACGTCTACCTCCTTAACCCTCAACTGATAGTACCTAGATCAGATATCAATCTTAGAAAATACCGAAGTCCCTTGGAACTAATTAAACAAATCGTCGATCCTCAGAAATGGATATTTATTCTTCACAGTTAGTTTATTCAACTGCTGATAATCGATGTACATCCTCATGCTCCCATCATTCTTTTTAACAAACAGAACTGGTGCTCCCCACGGAGACACACTAGGGCGGATGAAACAAGGATCCAGAAGCTCTTAAAGTTGAGCCTTAAGCTCAGTGAGCTCATTCGGTGCCATACGATATAGAGCGATAGACACCAGAGTTGTACCAAGAAAGACATCCAGAAAATCTTTCACTGTTCTGACATCCTCAACAAAAGAGTCCCCAGAATCAAAAACACTGACATAAGCCAAGTACGCCTCACACCTTTTTCAAACCAATTTTTTAGCCACAAGAGTGGAGATCACATTGGACAAATAATCTCGATGCTCACCAATTACAATCACCTCTATATCATCCTTGGTCCTCAGAACGACCCTCTTAGATGCGCAGTCCAAACTAACTCGGTGCTCAACCAACCAGTCCATACCCAGAATTAAATCGAACTCCCCAAATGGAAGCTCCATCAGATTTGCTAGAAAAATAACCCATTTCACCACTAACGGAACATCCCTATAGAATTTACTAACCTGAATATGCTGCCCCAGTACAGTAACTTCACTAGTAGTGCTTTCAACAGAAATCCCTAATGTTTCAGATACAGTACTAGCTACATAGGAGTGAGTAGAACCTATGTCTATCAAAGTAGTATAAGGCACATCAAATATAAGGAATGTATCGATGATGACATCAGGAGTATCTCTATCCTCTCAGCATCGTGCAGCATAAATCAGTGCAGGCTGCCTTGCCTTAGTCTAACCAGCACCTTTACCCGGTGCTCTCTGTCCACGGCCTATACCATTACTACCCCTAACCTGTCCACGGCCCCTAAATGGCTGCTGAACTACCTTTTGAGGCTGCGTAGAACCTGGTCCTGAAGCTTGCATCTAATTAACCCTCTGTGGACACTCTCGAATACGGTGCTCTAATGACTCACACCTCAGATAAGCCCCTATCCTCCTCCAACACTCGTTCGGATGGCGCCTACTACAATCACTGCACACCTAAATCCTAGTAGGAACCAGAGCCCCTGCTCTAACTGGCCCATCAGATCTGGCCTTTTCTTAGGCCTATGAATAGAACTAGAGGGCTTCGATTCCCTCTTGTTCTTACCCCTCTCTCGATCCCTATTTTGGCGCTCTACGCGCTTAACATCCTCGACAATCTTCGCCTTCTTAACCAAAACTGTGAACTCTCGTTCCCTTTATGGAGTAACCAAAACCCTCAAGTTATCCCTTAGACCGTCCTCAAAGCAGACGCACCTCTCATACTCAGACGCCACAATGCCTCGAGCGTAGTAGCTTAGCCTCAGAAACTCAGCCTCATACTCGGATAAAGATCTATCACATTGCGTAAGATTCATGAACTCACACCTACGAGCATCCACATAGCTCGCCCCTATGTACTTACTCTAGAAGGAGGTCTAAAAGAAATCATAGTTCAGACGATCAGGCTGAGTACCCTCCTCAACCATCAACCACCACTGATATGCCTCGTCGCGAAGCAATGAGACTGCACCCTTAAATTTTTGTTTGGAAGTACAATCTAAATCATTCATGATCCTCTCGATGGCTTCCAACTAATACTCGGCTAAATTAGGGGTGACTCTAGTGACACCCCTAAACAATTTAGCTCTATTAGACCGAAGTTGTTCAGTTACCAACCCTCGGCCCCCAGCTCTAGAATGGGGTCAGCGACCCTCTCCAAAATTCTTAGCATGGCTTGGAATAGTACGTCGTCCTTAGCCGAGCGACTTTGAGACCCATTCTCAGTCACAGGCGAAACTTGTGTCTCATTCGTATCTAAGTTTGGCATACTACCCAGAGAGGAAGGCTCAGCTCAAGCCCCCCTACGGCCTCGAATTTCACATCTGCGAGTTCCACAAGGGCTCATTGTATATTTCGAGTTTTATCTACATTAAATATTGTATGCATCAGTTTCGTATTTATTAACAAATGTTTTATACATAAATTATCAAAAGTTCAGAATTATTTTCAAAAGTTTCAGTCTCTAACTACTCAGTATAGTTTCAGAAAGTGCTAACTACAATGTTTTCAGAGATTTCTATCAAAACTTAAAAAATACTTACAAGATCAGCGTCGGAGACTCGGTGTACCATATACTTTCCCAATTTAATCAAAATGAATATTTGACAACCAATTATTTTTGAAATATAATTTTGAAACCTAAAATTCATAACCCGAGTTTTGCAACCTGACTCTGATACCCCTAAATATAATACTCTAAACTTGGCCTATATGTTATGGCCGAAACTAGTGATATCACAAGGATTGAGTTTTGAACACAGTATTGTTTTGAAAAATCATCCAAGTTTAATAACTATTACTTAAAACATTATTTACTTATTTCATTTGCAAAACATAATTTACAGTGGAGGTCTTTAAAACCATTATATTTTGGAAATCCAGTTCATATTTTTGGAAAAACCTTTGATTTCGTAAAACCGTAATTTTAGTCAAATGTCACAATAAAAATTAAAACATATCTAAAATCAAATAAATGTTTAAACAATATAAAGACTCCAATAATTACAAAACTCCTAGTAATAATCTGAAATTAAATAAAACCATTATATAAAGTCAATTCACAAACTTATGGTCACCGTGAGACTCCGTCGCACTGATCTGCCTAAGTCTGTAGATTACCTACCAAAACAGACAACAGATGTGAGTTTACATAAACTCAGTGTGTAACCCAGCAGAACTAAGTATGCAAACTTACAGAATTATAAGCACAGTCAGAAACAGATACAGTCTCAGTTTCAAAATCATATCTAGAAGCAGATATGCATAAATTCTACTCCCATCCTCTATACACCAACTCCGACCATCCCAACACACTATGTGGGGTTAAAAACACCCACCCATCCCTACATACCATATCGTGCCATTTTGACACATGTCAAATAATGTGCAGCCAAGCTGCCAGAATAAAGGGGATGAACGCCGTACAGATCAATTCCTCCTCATATACAAATCCCACCCCAAATCAGATACAAAAAATCAGATACAGATTGATCAGATGAAACATGTTCGACATGCTTTTATAGAAATAACAAATATACATATGGCGGTACAGTCAGCCATACATTTAGTATCCTACTTAGATCAGTCTATCAGATTATCATAGCATTCAAAATAGGGTTTAAATAGCTCTTACCGATCCTATAGTAGGCCCACAGTCGATCAGAGTGACCCGTGCGATCTTAGGGAAAATTTTAGAATTATGGGCCCACATACTCGTGTAGGCCCACATGTTTAAATTTGGCCTTACCCGTGTAGCCCAGACGGCCTGGCCCAAAACCCACACGCCTAACTTGGCCAAGTCCGTATGGCCCACACAGCCACACTCGCATCACCATGCGGTCGTGTGCTACGCATGGCCATGCCTTCATTGACCACACGATCGTGTCTCATATGTGGCCATCCACACGGCCAACCACGCGCCTGTGTGGTGTCGACTATGTGATTTTTTGGCTTTTTCCAAAACTTCATTTTCTGCATTTCAGGTACAGTCGTGATTCGTTTTCGCTGCAAAATTACTCTCGAGACCACCAGTACCTAAAACAGTATGTTCTAACACTTTTTGAGAATTTTGGGAGGTAAGAGAAAAGAAAAGAAAAGAAAAATAAAAACTAAAGTAATAGATTACAAATTCCTTATTTTTCTTCCACAATCCCACTATACCACAACCTCCTCAGACTCCCACTTTACCGAGACTCTAACAAATAACAAAGCAAAAACAATACTCACGCTTGTGCAGGGATTCGAATACAGGACCTCCAACACACCAGCTCCCTTACCACTTGAACCAACAGGCTCATTCTGATATAAAATTATAGGCAATTAAATATAAGCGCACTGAACAAAGATAATGATTAGATCCAAAAATAACAAAAATTGCTAAAGGTAAGACTTAAACTTATGACGTCACACACACCCCCAGAACTCTTAACTACTGAAGCAGATACATGCTTGTGTGAAAATTTTACAGAAGAAGAAATAAGAAAATTAGGACATTACATTTATCACCTCTTTTCACAAGATCATGGGTGAAGAATAATTTTGGTTAAATATGTTCCGTTCTGTTACCTCTGATGTAACCTCCATTCAATTGAGCTATACATGCTGCATTATCTTCGTATAAGATAGTTTCCACCTTTTCCTATAAAGGCAAATTACATATCTTCTAGATATGTTGGGTCAATAACCTTAGCCAAACATACGCTCGACTTGCCTCATACATTGTAATTATTTCTGCATTATTTGAAGAAGCAGCAACTAATGTTTGCTTTGCTGAATGCCATGATATGGCAGTACCCCTACTTGTAAATAAATATCCTGTTTGAAATCAACTATTATATGGATCCCATAAGTATCCAGCATCAACATAGCTGACTTGATACGATCTCGCCTTGTTGAGATGCTCAAGTCGTTTTTGTGCCCAATCATCAAACGAAGAAGTATCATTCTAATTTTTAAATAATGTTGAATTTAGCAAAGTATGGAGTTTTGGGTGACAAGAATAGGTTCAAAATGGCTAAGTATAGGTTGGTATAGGTTCAGATAACAAGGGAAACAAAGAAATGAGATGGTTTGTGGTGATGGAACGAAGGGGGCTTAAGGGTCAAGAATGAACCAACACTATATACAAGTGTTGACCCGAGACTTATAGGACTCTTAAGGTGATTTGGGAGATAAGATAAGACCTTGACCCGTTACCTAGGAAGGTAAGAACCAAAGGTATAGTTTTGGTGAACGCCACACTACGAGAGTGATATGTTCGGATAAAAGAAATAGTTTGACGCCACTGACTAAACAGATAAGTCAAGCTGAGTCTTAGACAAAATTTGAGAGTTGAAAATGCTCACAAATAACTCAAAGTTCATTAAAAATGGCAAAAGTCTCTATAACCAGAAATTAGCTAAGTATTTATAGTAGAATTCCTAAACTAGCCGAATAAGCACTTTGGGTAGCCAAATGGACAGCATGTAGCAACTTAATGAAGCTAGAATCTTCTTTGTACTTTCCTAGCATTGGAGATGACAATAGACAGCTTCTAGATGAGGCACATTCAGCTGGAGTTGATTTGGAGTGAAGAAAAGCTTACTAGACTTGTCTATGTTCGGCCAAGGTGTTTAATGAGCTGGAATTAAGTTGCCTTGATCAACTGGCAAGCTGGTGTTTAATTAGTGATCAGCTTGAGTATTGCAATGGACATCAAGTGTGAAATCGAATACAAACAGCCCTACATGTGTGAACACACAAAATCGAATGGGCACTCAATGTGAATGGAATGTCCAGCTGGTGTGAAAACTCTTTAAGGCTGCTTGGTGAACTAAATGGTCAACTTGGAAAGAAGAAACAACAACTTTCCCTTGTCCCTTGCTGTTCATAAAAGAGTGCTTGAAAGAGCTGAACCATCAGCTCCTTGCATTTATGTTGTCCCAAGCATGTACCTGCACCAAATTAATTCAACACTTAATTAAGCTTTAAGACACATTAATTCAGCAGTAGCTAGGACATCTTAAAATCATGCATTAAGCTAGGACATATTAAACACAAGTAATGGACTAGGACACATATTAAATTCGGCTGAAATTAAACACATTAAAATCTGGTAATGGTATAAGACAAATTAATAACATGTTCTAACTATGACACATTAAAGACTTGTTTAAGAAATTAGACATATTTAATATTAAATTATGAAATCCAAATTTGAACATATTTATGAGCTAAAAACTAATTAACTAATTTAACTAAGAACATTAATCTATTCCAGTCAAGTAAAACGCATGAACTAAAGAAATAGAGATGAGCTGAATTGAATTAACTAGCTAGGCTAAACAAATTGATTTATTCCAGCAAGTTTAGAAAGCATAAAATAAAAGGATGGAAATGAGCTCGAGGAACTAGAATCAAGCTAAATTGAGCTCAATGAGCTGGATTTGAGCTAGGTCAGCTTACGAAATATGGCAAGCCTCGCTTGGTAATCTGGTTCAAGGGTGTTCACGGGGTGTGGCCGTATCACGACTAATAGGGATTTTGAATCATTTGAATAAAATAACCTCATATTAATGGTCCCTCTAAATATATAAATACATGTTTACTTCCATTCCAATGTCTATGTGTTGAAGAAGAACCAATTCTTGCTAACAAGTTTACAGTGAAAGCCATACCAGGTCTTGTATTATTTGCAAGATACATCAATGCCCCTATGACAATTAAATATGGTACATTAAGACCAAGAAACTCTTCATCATTCTCGCAAGGATGAAATTGATCTTTATTCACATCTAACGATCGTACAACTATCAGAGTACTTAATGGGTGTGTTTTATCCATGTAAAATTTCTTTAATATCTTTTATGTATAAGTTGATTGATGAACATGAATTTCATCTTTTAAATGCTCGATCTATAAGCCAAGACAAAACTTTGTTTTTCTAATATCTTTCATCTCAAATTCTTTTTTTAAACAATTTATTATATTTAGGAGCTCTTCAGGAGTTCCAATAATATTTAAATCATCAACATAAATAGCAATTATCACCAAATCTTATCCAAATCTTTTTATAAAGACACAAGGACGAATTGGATTATTTTTGTAACCTTCTTTTAACAAGTATTCACTAAAGCAATTATACCACATACGTCTAGATTATTTTAATCCATATAAAATTTTCTTTAATCTGATTGAGAGATTTTTCCGAGAAACTCTATATCCTTCTGGGATTTTAAATCCTTCAGGGATTTTTATATAAATTTCACTATTAAGTGTACCATACAAATAGACTGTAACAACATCCATTAGATGCATGTCAAGTTTTTCACGTACTGCTAGACTAATAAAATATCTAAACGTGATTGCATCAACCATAGGAGAATATGTCTCTTCATAATCAATGCCAGACCTTTGCGAAAATCTTTGTACTACTAGTTGTGCTTTATATCTTACAAATTCATTTTTTTCATTTCATTTTTACACAAATACCTATTTATATCCTACCAGCTTTACACATTTAGGTGTTTGAAAAGTGGATTCAATTCTACTTGAATTGCATCTCTCCATTTTGGCCAATCTTTTCTATCTCTACATTCCTCAATAGATTTAGGTTTAGGATCATCATTTTTTTTTTCTATTTCAATAGAAACATTATATGCAAAATTGTTGTCGACAACTATATTTTTTCGGTTTCATCTTTTCCCCAAAGTAACATAAGTTATCGAGATCTCTTCGTTATCATCATTTTCAAGTACCTGAATCCCTTCTGGCATTTTATGATTATGGTTAGTTATATCTTTAGCGTCTTCTTAGGAACTTGTCTCCATAATATAAACACCTTTAGTATTTGCTCCTTTCCTTTTATGAGAATTTTTATCTTTGGAACCAACTGTTCTTTTATACTTTAGGTGTGGATTACTTTCTTTTGCACTAACAGTTTGTCTTATTGGGATATCAATACATATTGCAGCATTTTCAGCTGGTATGTGAGATTTTATAATTCTCTTTAGGTTAGCAAATGAATTTGGTAGTTGATTGGAGATGTTTTGCAAATGTATGATCCTTTTAACTTCTTGTTCACATTGACTTGTACGATGATCTAATTGAGATAATGGTGATCTATTCAATATAATTTCTTTAACCAGCTGTATTTTCTCTCCCCCTAATGTTGGAAATATTGTTTCATTAAAGTGATAATCAACAAATCGTGCAATAAATAAATCTTCGGTTAATGGTTCAACATACTTAATTATAGAAGGAGATTCATAACCAACATATATTCCCAACCTGTTTTGAGGACCTATATTTGTTCGTTATGGTGGAGCAATTGGAACATATACTGCACATCTAAAAATTCTAAAATGGGAAATATTTGGCTCCTGACTACAAGCCAATTGCAATCGAGAGTATTTATTATAACTTGTTGGCTTGATGTGCATAAGTGTTGCTGTATGCAAAATAACATATTCCCAAACTGTAATAGGGAGTTTTGTTCTTATAAGAAATGACCTAGCTATTAGTTGGAGGCGTTTGATAAATGATTTAGCTAAACCATTTTGTGTGTAACATGAGCTACAGGATATTCAACTTTTATCCCAATTGACATGCAATAATTATTGAAAGCATGAGATGTAAACTCACTAGCATTATTAAGACGAATAGTTTTTTATTGCATAATCTAGAAATTGTGCTCTTAATCGAATTATTTGAGCAAGTAGTCTCACAAACACCAGGTTTTGAGTCGATAATAAACGTACATGTGACCATCTATTAGATGCATCTATCAATACCATAAAATAACTAAATAGTCCACTTGGTGGATGAATAGACCCACATATATCACCGTGAATACATTCTAGAAATGCGGGAGATTCAATCCCAACTTTAGCTGGTGATGGTCTAATAATCAATTTACCTTGAGAACAAGCATCACAAGAGAAATATTTGAATTCAAGAATCTTCTAGTTCTTTAATGGGTGCCCAATTGAATTCTCAATTATTTTTGGCATCATAATAGATCTGGGATGGCCTAACTGGTAATGTCAAATAGTAAAAATATTTGGTTTTACAAACTTCTGGTTTGTAGTAACATGTGCCTCAATTGCACTAATATGTGTATAATATAAACATGATGAAAAAGCATGTAATCTTTCCAAAACATATTTCCTTCCACATTCAACATTTGTAATATATAAATATTCAATATTTTTCTCATTTATAGTCTCAATATGATATCCATTAATACGAATATCTTTAAAACACAATAAATTTATTTGAGAATTAGTGGAAAATAAAGCATTATCAATGAAAAATTTTGTATTTTTAAGTAATAATATAATAGCTCTTCCGGAGTCTTCAATAAGTTTTGAACTACCCGATATTGTATTAATATGAGCATCACTTATTGTTAAATGAGAAAAAGTATTTTTTATCTTTGAGTATCGTATATGTTGTAACACTATCAGCAAGACACATGTCTCTATTGATTTTGGATCCAACAAAATTTTGTTGATCATCCATATTTTTTAAGTTGATTAAATTCGATTCCTCCTGAGAACTTTAAGCAAATTGTTGCACAAGTTTGAAACCCTTTTTTTCGTCAATTTTGGGATAGCCAAGCAACCAATTTGAATGCTAGGTTAGAAAATTAATGAAAGTAATTCGACGGGGGATTAGAAAGGGATAGAAAACAATTGAGGTATGGGTTTCAAAAAAAAAATTGAGAAGGGTTATCAAATGAAAAATAAGAACGAGGTGGGCTTAGAAAAAAAATTTAAGGATCGTGCTGATAACATGTTATAAAATAAAGAGAGATAGAGAGAATAAAGAACAAAAAAAAATGGGAAGTAATAAAGAATGTATTTTATTGATGAATGGGATGATTACAATGCTTCTTCAAAGTCTCTATGAGCATAAGAAGTGTAAATGGAATAGAGATCTAATTCTAATAACTATTAGAATTTAAAGTACATCAAAACTTATCTTGATATTGATGGACATCCACTTAATAAGATATTCATAACAAAAATTAATAGTTTGAGGATGAAATGTGTTTATAAAGAATTTTTGTTTAGTCAACTAAGTCTTAACTCAATTGATATTGACATTGTTGTCTATGCTGGAGGATGTGGATTCGAGCGTGCTAAAACACATTTATCTTCCTATTGAAAAGTTGAGAAATGACAAAATTAATACTTAATAGTGAGGACGATTTTTCACAATTGTGTGTAAAGCTTTTCAGAAATATAGTTTTAAAGAACGTAGATTGGAGACGAACTAAATCATCTCTAAATCTATTAGAAACAATTTTCAAGTTTTTAGAGACTATTTTTTTTCGTCCCCCAAAGCCTTTAAATTTTGTAGTGTATATTAGTATGATTTTAAATCATTTAAATAATTTATTATAACCACTCAATTTAGAGAATATTTTTGTTTAATTATGTTTATTTTATTTTTTAATTGTGTACCTACAAGAGTTATTCCGCACGTTAATTGTTAATTAGTTTAAGATTCATGTGTGACAAATTAGAGAAAAAATTTGAGTCGTCATAGCATTGCCTACATAAGAGTACGGGCCCTATTAAGCAAAGCTAGGCACGAAAGGACTAAATTACGTAGAGTTGCCACTAACTAATTAGGGCTAGGTTGGTTAGCCACTTATCGTTTAAAAATCTAGAGTTAATACTACGGAAAAATCCTAAAAATCTAGACTCGATCTTATCACCAAATTCTGGGTTCGGGAGTATGGTTACGTGTGGGGAAGGTTATAGCAGCCTTACAATGCCTATTTGGGGATAATCCTACGGGGTCTTAAGAGCTAGATTTTTTTTTTATTTAAGCACATTAATGTATTAATCTAAGCTAAAACCTTATGGAAATTTTAAATAAAAATTCTAAAGGAAACGCCTCCGATTTACTTGTAGTTCGATTAAGATGTGTTCACCAAACTTATCTAATTTGAAACTTAAATTAGATATTTTTACTTTTAACGGGAGTCCTAAAGGATACCTAAATAATTCTAGTAAAATGCCTTCAATTCCTAAATTTAATTCTATTTTAGAATTCTAAAAAAAAACCCATAAATTACCAATGAATTAAGAGAAATATTAAAATACATCTACAACTTATTTGATCTATTATTATTATTATTATTGAAAGATTTAATTAATAACGTTGAACCTATCAAGATCTTATGAAAGTATTATGTCGGGTTTATGATTTATCTTACTTTAAAATTCTTGATCTAAGATTTAAATTCGTCAAAATCCTAAAATAATAAATTTTAAATAACATTTATTAGCTTTCTTAAAAATGTTTTTAAAATAAAATACTTAGAAAGACCTACTCATGATTTACAATTCACCTAAAAAAATCTTTAGTTTTAATCTTGAATAAAGTCCTAAAAAAATTTACATATTAACTTAAGATTCTAACCCTATACGATATTTAAAACTAATTTAAAACCCTAAAAAAATATCTTACATATTATTTATAATTTTTCTAAGGTAAATGGTAGGTAAGATCTTAAGGACTAACCTAAATCCAAATGTAAAAACCTTATGGTTTCATTAAAATATAACACCTACTTAACTAACTTCATGTCAACAATTATAGAATGGAAAAATGACCTAAAGTTCCCTCTTTTAAAACGAATAAAAATAAAATAGGAAAATTAATTAAATTCGCTAAAGTTAATGAAAAGTTAAAACTCTTTCAAAATGACAATAATAAAAAGAAAAATGAAATAAATAATACCTTAAAATGATGATAATAATAATAAAAATAATACACCTTATTCATAATACAATAAAAGAATCAAAGTAACATAAATAAATAATATTAAAATGTATGTAAGGGGAATGTGTAAAAAAATATAAATAGACATGAAAATAAAAAAATAAAAATTATACAAGTGTGAAAAAATATAAAACATTAAAATAAAGTGCATAATTAACATTAAATATATAATGTATAAATGCAAGTGAAATGGAATATATAAGTGTAAATTATTTATTAAAGATGGAAACAAAATAGCATAGCTTAATTTTAGGACTAAATGATAAAAAATGTGAAAGACAGAGGACCGATATAGCAATTAATTTGCTTTTAATTTTTAAATTTCGGATTAAATCGAATATTTAAATAAATAAAAGGGTTACGGGTGTAAATAGGTCAAAGAACGAAGGCAGTACTGTAAAAAAGGGGTATTTTTTTTTAAATTTAAAAAGTAAGGGGTGAGAATAAATTACCCATTTTTGGCACCTATAAATGAAAAAAAAAAAACTATTCATTCTTTCATTTTAACCCAATGGCTCTCCAGCCTCCGGTGGTGGAGTCGCCGCGTATGGTGGCTGGAATTTTTTTTTTTTTTTGCAAAATTAATGTTTTCTTTAGAAAAAAATCATTACTTTTCTTAAAAATCAAAGCTTTGTTTCGAAATAGTTCAAAAAAATCAGAACTTTGTTTTAAAATTTTAAACTTTCCTTTAAAATGACTTTAAAAACATATTTTTATTTTTCAAAATCTAAATTTTTCCATTTTTTTAAATATTATTTTTATTAAAAATTGAAGCTTTTATTTTGAAATAGTTAAAAAAAATCAAAACTTTGTGTTAAAATTTCCTTTGAAATTACTAGAAAAACAAATTATTATTTTTTAAAATCTAAACTCTCCTTTTTTATTATAAAAAAAAACACTATTTTTCTTAAAGATTAAAGGTTTTACTTTGTACTAGTTAAAAAAATCAAAACTTTGTTTTAAAATTTAAACTTTCTTTTAAAATAACTAAAAAAACATATTTTTATTCATTAAAATATAAACTTTCTCTTTTTTTAAAAAAATCAAATCTTTTCCCTAAATCAAACTTTTTTTAAAAAAAGAAACCTTTATTTTAAAAAGGAGAGGGAAAAAGGGGGATTTTTAGGGGCTCCTAGGGGCAGAGGACCGAAGGTCTAGTGACGTCCCCTTTATCAGAACCAAAAATCTGATCCCTCATGACATACCTATGGCCAAAAAAAATAGAAGAAATAAAATGCTTGTATTTGTTGTGTTTTTTTTTTTTTACCTTTTTATTTAAGAACAAAATAATGAAAAGCCTCTTCCTTTTCTTTTTTCCTTTCATGTTTATATATATATTTTTAATCTTACTTATTTGTAAAAAATGATAATAATAATAATATTTAATAATACTAGTGATGATGATAATAATAATTTAGGTCTTTGATACGTTCAAAAAGAAAAGAAGAAAAGAAAAATAAAGATCTCAAATAAACTAAAACTGGGTGAACTTCGAATGGCCCAAGAGAAAACAAAATTTAAATGGGCCCCAAATAAGTTTGGACAAAATCAGGTGTCTACAATTTGAAAAACAAAATTATCCAAATAATTATTTTATTTTACTTTTAAATAAGATAATAAAATAAAATAATTTTGATGCTGCCTTCAGCGCGAATTCCGTGTTCTCCTATGCGAGAATGGTAATCAGGGATAATTTGGGCAGGGTTTTCGGATCACAATAGGTGCCCACCTCGCATGTACCTACGACTTTTGCAGCGGAGGCTTTGGCATGCTTTCACACTATTCGTTTGGTTTTGAATATCAGTCTGCAGGAGGTGACTATTGAGGGTGATTCGCTCACTATGATTCAGAAGGTCTGTTCCCCTCTGCAAGATGCATTGGCCATAAAGGCATACATCTGAGATGTGAAAGTGATGGCTCATTTGTTTTACCGTTGTCTCTTTGTTCATGCCTCTCAGGACGGAAACACTGTGGCTCATCTGTTGGCTAAAAGTGGGTTGCGATGTGAGGGCTATTCTTATCTGAGTGGTGGCATGCCCGGGTATGCTTTATTAGCGGTTGAGAGGGATTGTGAGGCTATCAGGGCGAACGTGCCTAGGGGCCAGAGGATTTTGTGCAGATCTGGTTTTTCAGGGTAGGTTTTTGGTTGGGGGAGCTCCGGGCGTTCGCTGCCTCGGTTACGGGTAAGGGAAATGTTAGCTCGGCTATTGGGGAATCTGCAGATCTGAGTTGCATGTTGGGTTTGTGCGTTTGGCCACTTTTGGAGTTTCTCGGTTCCTGCTATCCGTTCTTGTTGTCTGTCGAGCTTGGGGCCATTTCACCTGACTTTGGTCACTGAATATTGAAGCATTTTTTTGGAAGTCAGCTCCTCCTAGGGTTTGGAGATGCATTTCTTAATTGGTTTGGGAGCTGATCAGACTAGGCTTCCTTCTGTTTTGTTTCTTTGCTTTGGGCTTATTTCCTTGTTTTGGGTTTTTTTGGTTGGTTCATTTATCTGTTGTTCAGACTTTTCCTTATCCTATTTGCTTTCTTTAATATATGACCTAGTTTCCTTAAAAAAAAAAGCAATTGACAAATAAAATAAAAAGTAAAATATTAAAAACAATCATTTAAGATTTATATTTATATTTTATATTTTAAATGATATATTTAAACAAGTTAATCTATACATTCATTTGTAGGATGGTCATGTTTTAATTTTTTTGTCTTATTTTGATTGCATTTCAATTTGTCTCATATTTTTCATTATTTATTATAATTACTAGAATGTAATCTTAAACTTGTCTATATAAGATATAAATGCTTGAATAATAATTATTAAATATAATTAATTTTTTTATAATTAATTCTTTAGTCCTTGGCAGGGGTAAAATAAAAAATTTTGTTTAGGGGGCCGAGATAAGATTATAAAATTTGGGGAGCAAAGCTAAAATTTTTTTATTAAAAATGTTTAAATTAAATTATTAATTTTTCAAAAGGGTTAAAATTATAATTTTTTCATTTAACCAAAGGACTAAATTGAATCTTTTAATTTAAAAAAAAGGGCTATAAAATAAATTTTTAATTGAACCGAGAGCCAAAGCCCTACTTACCCCTTTGGCTATGCCCTAGGTGTAGCCGAGTTATAACATCTATGCTATGTTTAGTTGGAATCTTATTTTTCACATATTTAGTCATAAATTAAGTATAAACTCATAGCTAGTAATTTTTAATCACTCGCATGCTTATTTGTGGCAAAGAGAAAAAATAATTTTTTTACTTATTTAAAAGAAAATATTTTTTACCATAATTATGACTCACCCTTCTAATTTTTAAATTCAAATTTAAATATGAGATACTTACATTTATGACAAACTATTTTAATACATATATAGTAAATATTTTTTTCCGTGTTATTACATCACTGCATTCTGAATTGGTGGATGGATGAGGTAATGCTATTTCCTTTAACATCTGATTATTCCCGCACATAATTTATTGCAAAGTGGGTTGTGAGTATAATTTGAATGACAAGTGGCTATGTAAGATCCAATAATGTGGCAAGTACTAGTGTTATAAAATTTCCCTTTAGACTTTGATATCATACTCTAAAATTTCTCAATAATTCAAATTCGCAACCTATCTTTTAGTTCATTTGACTTTGTTAATTTCAATGCAGATAACTTGTCGACATGACAAATTAAGACTCTCTAAATCAATTATAATTTATTCATAAGCTTTTGACAAAATTTTTTATCACGTTCTATTACTATTTATTTAATCTCCATGAATATTCTTTCTGCTTACACCTATATTATTTATAATATTGTTTATGATAATGTCACAAGTAGAAGATATTATAAAATAAATAATATAATTTAAGATTAAATATAAAATTAGTATTTAAATTTGTTCACTTCTCCCATATTGATACTTATGATTTTTTTTTCTCAAATTAGTACCTGAACTTTTTTTTGTCCACTATATTGGTACCTGAGCCTAACGCCGTTAGTTTTTTGCTGACGTGACAATGCTGACCAATTGCGTGCTGTCATGTGGTGTCCTCTTGTATCTCTTTTTCTTTTTCTTTTTCCCTTCTTTTATTCCATTTTTCTTCTTTTTCTTTTTCTTTTACGTACCTCCGTCTTCATCTTTCTTCTTCACTCTTCTTCATCTTTCTTCGTTTTTTTCTGCAAAAAATCTCCATTTTCAAATTTTTTTGAACTTCTTTCCCAAGAACCAAACAAACTTTTTATTATTATTCGGAAATTTTAAATTTATGTTTATTTGGTTGTTATTTTCTTTTTTTATTGTTCATATTTTATTTTGTAACAAAATGATACATTTAGTACTGGGTTTAATGGGACAATAATTTGGAAGGTAGACTGCAACAGTTCAAGGACGAGTTGCGGGGAGAGTTCAGTTCTGAAGTTCAGTCCTTATTCGAACAGAATTTGGGGAGATTATCACTCTCCTTCGGGACTGGTTCGTCTGCAGACAAGGGGAAGGGCATTTTGGGGGGACCTCCACCAGGGTTCCTTGTCAAAGGCTCAATCTCAATGGGATTAATAGCTTTTCTAGGACCTACGAGAGTAGAAACCATTGCTCCCCCTACAAGTTGGAATGCCCACGTTTTAACAGTATCGACTTTAGGGGTTGGTATACCAAACTTGAATTGTATTTTGAGGCTGAGAGGATTCCATTGAACACTGGGGTGAGGACAATGATGCTTCATTTGGATGGTAAGGCCCTTGATTGGAACAATTTTATTGCTAAAAAAACAAAGTGGATTTTACATGTTTAGTTTGGAAAATTATGCACAAAACTTGAGAGATAGATTCGAATTTAGTGCTTATAGGACCCAATGTCAAATTTAGTTTCCTTAAGGCAAGTGGGAATAGTTGATCAATACCACGATACATTTTTTAGATTGCTAAACCAATTGCATCTATCAGAGCCCTATGCTCTAAGTATCTTTACAAGCATTTTGAAGGTTGAAATCAACCAATACCTTTAACTTTTCAAACCCAAATGCTTCATAGAGGGCTTTCTCCTGGCCAGACAAGTCGAGCATATTCTCAACAATGCTTCTAGAAAAAGGCTATTGTCAAGGTGGTCGCCATCTTTCAGAACTTTACCTTTACTAGCAGCGAGTATAGGTTCTACCAAGGGAAACATCACAACCAATACGGGAAATCATAAGCTTTAGGGTTTAGAAGTCAATTAGAGGGAAATAACAAATCCTTATCTTTATCAGAAATTGAGGAGCCAAAAAAGACAAGTCTGTGCTTTTGGTGTGGCGCCAAGTATAGCGTGGGTCACCAATGTGTTAAATCTCAACTTTATCAGCTTCTCTTAGATACAGAAATTTAAGAAGTCCCAAAGGAATAGGCCAAGATCGAGGCATCTAAGGAAGGTCCACTTGAAAAAGAAAAGCTATCAGAACTTTTTTTTTTTAACATGCAATACAGGGCTCATAGAGAATACAAACGATCAGAGTAGCTGCTGAGATTGGGGAAACCAAGGTCATCCTACTTGTTGGTTCGGAAAGCACTTACAATTTTATATGTGCTAAGCTTGCCAAACTTTTGAATCTGCCACTCATCTCTATGACTAAGCTGAAGGTAACTATAGTTGATGGAGGCGTCTTGTCAATTAATGGTTTCTATAGAAAAGTGAATTGGGTTACTTCAACAGCCACATTTTTTACTGATTTCTTAGTATTTTCTCTTACGCGATGTGATGTGGTGTTGGGGGTACAGTGGTTTCAATCTTTAGGTCACATCACTTTGAAATTTAGCTCTTTGACTATGAAGTTGACCTACAAAGGTCAGAGTTGTATGCTTGAAGGAATACAACAGGTCATTTTCAATTGTTGAAGGAAAAACAATTTACTAAATGTTTATTTATGTTTGGAAATTGCTTAGGATTATACACAATGGTTCTCACTGAACCAATGCAAGCCAAACTTTGGACAGCCTATGCTAGTGTCAGCCAAGAACTTCAATGGTTGTTGCAAACCTATAAAGATATTTTCCAAGAACGTAGTGGCCTTCCCCCACCCAGGCTTCATGACCATAAAATACCCTTGAAAGATGAAAATGCAGTGCTCAAAATTCACCCTTATAGATACCCTGCAGTTTAGAAAATAGATATAGAGAGGTTGATCCATGAAATGCTCCAAGAAGGGATAATTAGATACTCCAATAGCTCCTTTACATCATCGATAGTAATAGTGAAAAAGAAAGACGACAGTTGGAGATTATGTGCGGATTATAGAAAATTAAATTAACTAACTATTAAGGATAAGTTTCTGATTCCAATAATAGAAAAGCTTTTTGATGAACTTGGCCAAGAATGATTCTTATCCAAGTTGGATCTTAGGTTCAACTACCACCAAATCAGAATATGGGAGCCCGACATCTACAAAACGGCTCTCCAAACTCATGAGGGCCACTACAAATTTTTGGTCATGCCCTTTGGCTTGACCAATGCACCCTCGAGCTTCCAAGATTTGATTAAATCTATTTTTAAGCCTTGTTTGAGGAAATTTGTGCTTGTTTTTTTTGGCAACATCCTTGTTTACTCATATTCTTGGTAGGATCATTTGCTACATCTCCAAAGAGTTTTTGATGTCTTAAGAAGTCAACAGCTTTATGCTAAGCAAAGTAAGTGCCAATTTGGTGCCACAGGAATTGAGTATTTGGGACATGTTATCTCTCAAGGAAATGTAGCCATAGACCAATCTAAAGTTGCTAGTATTATGGATTGGCTGACTCCCAAATGTGTTAAAGAGCTTTGAGGGTTTCTTGGTCTCTCGGGATACTATAGAAGATTTACCGATGATCATGGTACTATTGTCAAGCCCTTAACTAAACTTCTTAAAAAAGAGAATGAAATTGGTCTCAACAAGCTAACGATGTATTTTTTCAGCAAAGATTGGGGGATTAAACACTAGTCTTTATCGACTTTTGAAAAAAAAGATGTTAGTCACTCTCATAGCCTTGAAAAAGTGGCATAATTATCTGGTAGGCTGACAGTTTTGCATCTGAATAAACCATCAAAGTTTAAGGTTTCTTGCTGACCAACAGGCTATCACTCTGTTTCAACAGAAGTGGGTCGCCAAAATGTTAAGCTACAACTTCCAGGTTGTTTATAGAAAATAGAGCACCAACTTGGTGATCGATGCCCTCTCTAGGAAGTCATTGGAAAGTGATGGACAATGCCTACAACTCACAAGTAGCACAATAATATCAAACTTATTAGCTTGAATACAGAAATCTTGGCAGCATGACACTCGACTCAGCAAGTTATGTATGGAGCTTCAAACTCACCCTTCTTTTCATCAAAAGTATACTTAGGATGGCCACTTTTTAATACAGAATGGCAAGTTAGTAGTTGGAAATGACAAAGAACTTCAAAAAGCTTTATTTTCATACTTTTATAAGAGCCCAGTAGGTGGCCATTCTAACATCCACCCCACTAGATAAAGGCTTGCCAACTTGGTTTATTGGAAGGGAATGCATGTAACCATTAAATAGTGGGTAAAGAAATGCTTTATTTGCCAAAGGTGTAAGTACCACACCTCAGCTCACCTAGGGTTACTTCAACTCGTCCCTATTTCTACACGTGCATGGTATCCCATTAGCATGGATTTCGCCGATGGCCTCCCTCATTCCAAGGTAAATAATTTGATCCTTATGCTTGTGGATTGACTTACTAAATATGCACACTTCTTGACCCTTACTCATCCCTTTACGACCCTAGTGGTGGCTCAAGCATACCTTAACCATATTTATAAACTACATGAGTTGCCCAAGAAAATTGTGCCTAATCAAGACTGAATCTTTATTAGCCATTTTTGGTAGGAAATGTTTACAAAGCTGAGAGATAAACTACATTTATCCACTTCTTTGTTGGATCTAGTGCCCTAAGTGTAGTATTTTCGTCAATATACACTTGTAATTTTTTTTGAATAGATTGGTTAATAAAACAAATTCATTGATTAAATTAATATACTTTGTATTATTGTCCTCACATTATTTTTGTATGCAAAGCAAAATAGAAACAAATGTTGCTCATTGGTTATCTAAATGTTTAATTAATACTAAGCGGTATTACGTGGTTGGATCGTAGTACATAAAGACAACTTGTATTAGTAGACGAACCTAAACATGTCATTAGTTTAATTAAAAATGAGAAAACCAATTGAAAGACTAATATGTTATCTATCAAGTCCAATTGGGGAGATGTCTTATCTTTGGTATCAGAGCGGATAACTCACAGAAGATAGAGACATAGATGTGACTAACTGGACTGACAATACATCGGACAGGGCCCAAGCAGAATAGATCCTAAACCTATTTATGGATTTATTCACTTGTGATGTTCATAGTGTGGAATACATAAATCGTAAGTGGATGACGGACTATGTATACGTGACTTGTACACTTTAATGTAAGTAAAAGCCTGAGTCCAAATAGATAAGGAACTAAAAGCTTGTCTGTTGGGTGTACGACTTTTGTAGTATGTAGTGTCATTCACAACAGTGAAATTCATAGCCCAAAACATGGGTAAATGATATCCTCTCACTGGCATAACATGGTTGATGAAAAGTAAACGTGGCCACGGGTCATCTGTCTTTGTGATGGATGACTTTATCACTATTTGATAGTGGTTGATTTTTTATTAAGGAAGATGTAACGATTACCATGAGATGAAATAGTAGCATATTGGGAGAGCAGATATTATGCCAAAGAGATTAATGATATCCTATGAGAGCAACACACTTATGACAAGGTTATTAGACGAGTACTGAGTAGTTTCTTTCGTAACGGTATATAGTTGGGGAGAGCTCAGTTATGATACTATAGTGGAATGACTTCGTGACTAAATGAGTGTATAATTAACAAGTGAAAAGCCAAATCTTAATTATAAATCATTTGAGCCTCAACTACATATTTCCAATCATTTCCTCTGTTAGCTCATTGAAACTACAAATGAATTGCGTGTTTGAATAGAAATGAACGGAATGAATAGAAAATGAGAAATGAGAAACATTTAGGAATAGTTATGGTTTTCTTCAAAATGGAGAAATGGAATCATTTTTTAGGCTTCCAAAAATGGAAATGGAAATGAAAATAGAAACTTGCAATCCTATATAGAATTACTTAAAAAATGATAGAATAATGAATTTATGTTTTTGGACTGTTTTGAAGCCTAAAAATAAAAATAAAAATAAAAATTCGGTCGTAGTGAACATGTTGAGTTGTGACATTGAACAAAATTTCTCAAAATTTTATCGGGGGTAAAATAGTCAAAATTTCACCAGGGGTAAAATTGAGATGAGAAAATTATTTAATATGTAAATATTAAAGTTTATTTTGGGAAATAGAAAAAAATGAATTGAGTTGGATCATATTACAAAGTACTAGGTTAAAAAGGCCTAAGAAGTACTCGTAATTGAACCTGATGTAAGAGAGGCCCAAAACCCCTTATGTAAGGAGGTAGGATAGTAAAACCCTAGTATCATTAACTAGGGTTGTCGCCGCCTATATCCTAGATAAACTAAGATATTGTTTTCTAGTGAAAATAAACTTCTACAATTCTACAAGGGTTCTACTTTCTCTTCTTATAAATAGATGACATCGATAAAGCTCTTTAGACAACTTTTGAGAGATTGTTATTCTGCCGAAAAATAAATAGAGTTTATTCTCATCTTATAAACATATTTTTCATAATAACAATTTTATCGATTTCTATTAAAAAAAAAGAGAGAATTTTCATTTTCACCCTTAAACGAAAACTTTTTCTATTTTTGTGTTTTGACTTAATTGGTTCGAGCCCAGACTTCAAGTAGTTCGTGGTATGAAAATAGTGGAGAAGATTATTTGGTCGAAGGTCGAAAAACCTCAAGGATTCGCTTATCCAAAAATATAGGCACAAATTTAGTTAAGGTTTATTGCTATAAATATCACAAACTGAGTCAATTTTTAAAATTTTAATTTTTCGCTGAGCAAGAAGACCGTTTTCAAACCAAGTTTTTTCCAACACGCCTATTATCCAAAAATTGAAGGCCAAACAAAGGTTTTAAATAGATGTTTGGAAAGATATTTACATTGCATGATAGGAGAATGCCTTGGGGACTAGGTTGTTTGGCTACTTCTAGCAGAATGGTGCTATAATTCCACCTTTCATATTTCCATTCAAACGACACCGTATGAGGCCTTTTATGGTCAATCCCCACCTCAACATCTTCCTTATCTAGCGGGTTCTTCAATGGTGGAGTGCGTCGATCGCAGTTTAGTACACCGAGAGGTTGATCGAAACCACATTCGTTATCATCTCAAAAGGGCACAGGACCGCATGAAGCATTATGTGATAAGCATCAAAGTAAGCGTGTGTTTAAGGAAGGATATTAGGTTTACCTCAAACTACAACCCTACTGTCAACATTCACTATGGAAGTTTCCCAATCAAAAACTTCCTCCTCGTTATTTTGGCCCATTTCAAGTGATAGATAAGGTGGGCATGGTTGTTTACACTCTATAGTTACCACCAGATTCGAGGATTCACCTCACCTGTAACTTCTCTTAACTCAAGTGAAACGTTGGACAACAACCCATTCAATCCACATTACATTGATAGACCCTATAGGAATGTTGTTTAACAACCAACACATATCTTGGATCGTCACATGGTGAAGAGGCACAACCAAGAAGTGATAGAGGTATTCGTAGAATGGGCCAATAGTTTTCCAGAGGATGCCACCTGGGAGTCGTGATCGGAGTTGCACAATCGATACCCTAACTTTTATCTTTGAGGGCAAAAATTTTCTTCAACAGGAGAGTGGTTGTTAAGGGATGAAAAGTTGAATCAGAAACTTTAAATTTCTATTTATTTGGTTGTTATTTTGTATTTTTATTGTTTATATTTTATTTTGTAACAAAATGATGTGTTTAGTACTGGGGTTTAATGAAACGGTGTTTTTCAAATGGAGGGTGGACAAAAATGACATGTTTTTTGTCCTGTAAGGGTACAACTGTCGTAACAGATCTTTTGTACCATATTTTCTCTCTCTTCCTCAATTATAACGACATGGAATGAGTAGGAAATACATGCAGAAACAAAATTTTGAATTGAATCCTACTGCCAGCTCTTATTTTTCTTCTTTCTTCTCTTATTCTTATTATCTGAATATTCTAATTTTTCTTGTCGTAAATCATATATTTTAGATTGATAACATGTTAAATTTGCATTATTTTTTGTGTTTAAATCAGGTAATTCTTGAATTGATCCCTACTAATTAGTGATTTTATGTTTTAATCCTATCATGAATGCAATTGGGATGCTATGAGTTAAAAATGAGCAGAAAAGGACCAATTTGTAGCACAGTCAATAAAGTGGGGCCGAATAAAAAATGTGAAAATAGTCAAGGACTCATCAAATTTCTTTTGACTTTGTAAAAACTAAAATTAGAAGAAAACCTAATTTCTTTTATTTAATTTTAATTATGTAGTGGGTAGTTTGGCCAAATTTAGTAAGTCATATATATATAAATAGGACTATTATGGTAGCTTGGAGGACACACTTGATTTCACTTGGAATTAAATAAGAATTATTCTTTTCCTTCCAATTTTATCGTCAGTAGCATACTGTTACTCCATTTTCATTTCCTTGTTACTTGCAAAAATTGTTTAATTGCTTTCCAAGTCACTTCCCTTATTAACTTTCACCATTTTCATTCAAGTCCATTTCATAGCCAACCAAAGTATGATTAAATTCATGCTTCACTAAATACTAACTTAGGTTTAGGCTGGTATTCTTTCCAGTAGGGAATTGTGAGATATTTATCCGTACTAAAATCCTTCTAATCGATATTCACTATTTTTCCTAAGTATCTGGATTGACAAATTTATCCCTTAAACTTAACTCTATTTCAAATCAAAAAGCACGTTGGGTTAGAGTCGTGTTTGCGAGCAGTTGGGGAAATGAGTCGGTCATGCTGTGTTCAGATCTCTAAGAACAAATCAAGGGAGAGTGATTGGGTTTAAACATTCCGCGCAGTTGAGGCCATTAACCCAAGTTGGGTTCTTTAAAATGCAAGGTTACCGGAATCTTGAATCGGGAACACGTGTATCTTGGTTATGTAATTGGTAAGGTTTGGTTTACAGGTCGTACCTGGACCAGCTACGAAAAGAAGAATTGACGATTAGGATGTTCTTAACCGCTATAACTAGCTTATTATTTGGAGGAGAAAATTAATTTTCAAGGATCGATTCAAAATCCAGAATCCACTGAGTCTAGGACTAAGACTTATTATATCTATTTATAAAATTTGAATTTATTTCCCAATTTAATCTTATTTCCAATTTAATTGTTTATTTATGTTGTCTCTATTATTTAATTTCTAAACATTTCAAAACTCCCCTGATTTATCTGTTTACTTTTCAGCAGGTCCATTTGGAGTCGTGGGCACGAATATTGCCACGATTATCGACACGACAGAAATTCTGATCACATGTTAAATGCGAAAGTTGATTATAATACCAATCCCTGTGGACTCGACCCTACTACCACTCTTTACTACTATTTAGAGTTATTTTAATTGTAGGAATTATTTTTGGTGGTTTCGACGCCCATCATAGATATATTATCTACCCTTTTTTCCTAATGAAAATGTCGTGAAGGATTTAGGTTGAAAATAAAAAAAATAACTAAATTTATTTCATTTATTTAATTTTAAGCTTTAGCAGGATTTAGGTTGGAAATAAAATAAATAAATTTTTATTTAATCCAGTTAATATGATATTTTTAGGAATATAATGGAGGTAGTGAATTTTCTGAAAATCGAGTACTGATGGTGGTGTGGACACGACGTGCTAAATGCTGACAATTATTTAGTTAAAAACAAAACACCACCCTTAACCCAAATAATAATCCTAAAACACAAATCCACTTAACCTACCTATCCCATACCGAAATGCTAACCCAAACCAAAAAAAAAACCCACACAATAAACACAAAATAAACTCAATACCTAACACCCTACAAGCCCAACAAAAAAAAAGGGAAAAAATGAAAAGGGAAAGGAAATTGGGGCGAAAGGCTAGCATTGGCTGGCCCAAAGATAAAAAGAAAAAAAAGGGGAAATAAGGCCCAACCGGCCAAAAAGAAAAAATAAGAAAAAAAAAACACCCAAACCCCCAAACACCCACCCTTCTTCTTCCTCATCTTTTTTTTTCTCTTTTAAATGAAAAAAACCCTAACTCTTTAAAACACCACAACGCCGCCGCCTCACCATGCTGCCGTCGTCATGTATCGTCGCCACCATCGCCTATCGTCATCACCGTCGAGCACGAACCTCACGAGTCATTGTGGTCTCGCTGTTTCTACCATTATTGAACGTCACTTTACGAAGCACCGTCATTCTTACCCTTCCTCCATTTGTCGTCGTCGAACTTGGATGCCACCACGTTGCCTCGGTCTCGCCATTTCTCCCATCACTGATCTAACTCCTCAACCACCACCTTCCTTTAAAACTCACCCCAAATCGCACACCACCACCGTCTGACGCCATCAACCACCATTTGATAGTCGCTCTCTACCACATCAACCCCGCATTCTCGCTCATCTACAACCTCACCCATGTGTTGTCGTTCTGTCCTTCCCCAAACACCATCTCATCTATTTCTATTTCTTCTATTCTACCATAAACACCAAACCCCCAAATGTTAATCAACCTTTTTCAACCACATTAACCAATGCCATATCTGAAACCCCCATCACCACCCTTCAAAAATCGTCCCAACCCAAGCAGTCCACTGCCATTGTACATCGGCACTGTGAGCAACCAGAGCCGTTTGTTCTTAAAAAACCATACGAAAACCATAGTTCAAACTCAGAACCAAACGATCGATAATATTTCGGCTTCACTTAATCGTAGACAAAACTAATTTTTAGCACCTCCAACTGTCGATTTCGATGACGACTCAGAACCTTCTCCACCTAATACAAGACAAATGACCGCGCCAATGAGAACCTGTCGCCGACGAAGCCCAACTTTGATTGAATCAAAGCATTTGAACAGCAGCTCCGCTACTCCAGAAAGGTCAATTCCTAACCTACAACATGTTTTACCTTTCCTAACGTATTATGCAGGTTACTCAGATGAGGTCAGGACTTCTAACGACTATATCAAAGGTCCCTCGACTAGAAACGAGTGTGTTTCCCAACGTCGAACACTATCGTCCACCACTCAAGCCCATTGACCACCAATACATGAGCCATCGATGCCTCCACATAACAGTATTGACACTACTGGAATTTTGAGCACACCACCCAACTAGTCTAACGAAAATGTTCGACCATCACGAGATGGTCAATGTAATAAACGAGGTTGTGCCAACACTGTTCCCATTGAAGGACAATTACGAGGGGTTCTAAACTTTTCAACATCGGAGCATCGCGCAAGATACGACAACATTCGATAATGTCCACTCCTGATCTGTAAGCAAATTGGTCTTTACACTGTTGATATGTTAAATATTCGTGATGCTGTGATAAGCTATTTTAATGCTATTGGTTAGAGTTCATTTGCAAATATTTCATATAGTCCATATCATGAATTGATTTATGAATTCTACACCACATTTAGCTTTAATATTAATGCATTACGAACTGTTGAAACACAAGGCATTGTTTGTTCTCGATTACTTGTTAAGGACTTTAAGATGTTGATTTTTTAATTTAACATTACCATGGGTTTTGTTGACCCTGACAATATTCAAACCGATTCCTATCATACTGTTCTGTTAGATATTTCGAGTAACTTTGATGCTCAAGATGTTTATTGAGCTTTAGCTCGTTCTAAAAATCAATTTTATAATCCAAAGACGTCTAAGAACTTACTGGTGCATGAACTCGCTTTAAGATATATTCATTGCTTTTTAGCTTTTAGTTTTTTAGGTCGAAATGATTCGTCATCTATTTTAACTAAAACTGAAATTTTTTTTGAGGTGTATGCATTATGGATTTAAAGTTAATTTAGGATATTAATTTGCACAAAACTTTCATGTTGTTTTGCGATCTAATCATCCACTAATACTTGACTCATATATTACAAACTTAACCTCTTGACTTTTTCCCTTTGAAAGTCGATTTCTCGTCCTTAATATGTGCATATACTATGGATAGTCTAGATGAATATTCTTTGGATTCTACGGGTTTGTTTGTAGGCACCACTATTGCGTATTATTTTGTTCCTTCAGGTACACGAACTACTCACGAAAATAAGGTCTTTCGCCAACATCCACACTTCACTACTAGAGAGCAAGATGAGCAGCCTCCTTCATCTGTAGAGACACGTTTAAGTCGGATCGAAGATGGACTTGAAACAATGGAAACCCAAGTCTCCACAATCCTCAACATCCTGTAAATTCGTTACTCCCAACACTGAAAACATCATTAAAAAACCACATGGGGAGTATTCTTAACCTTTCTCTTTACTTGTTATTTGGGTTACTGTACTTTATTGCATATAAAACATGCTTGAGGACAAGCATAGATTAAGTGGGGGGTTGAAATAGTAAGTATGCATGATTGGTCAATTTTTGCAGCATGTTTCTCTTTTGCATATGTTTAATCTTATGCTAGATTTATTCGATAGTTTATTTGACATTGAGCCTCTAATCTCATTACTTAGTCAATTTGGACAATTGGGTAATTTTTGAATTAAAGCGTTCAAGTATCTAGATTAACTAACATGTGTGTTTTAAAGTTGATATATGTAACTAGATTTTTCATAAAAAATTGATTGTTTGAAAAAAAATATTTGCTTGTACATAAAAAAATAAATAAAGGCTTAATTTATGAGTGAAGGTTTCGAAAAAGTGACTGAATTTAGTAACTGGGATGAGGTGCTTTTGTTGTCATCTCATCTCACATAAAAAGGTTCGAGTGACAAACTGAAAACTTACAAACATTCCACTAACCGAGCTTTTCAAATAAACAAAAAAAAGACTGTTCGAACTAAGTAACCGAGGTAGAGTGCTTGGATTGTCATCCTAGTTTGCATAAAAATGTTTGACCACGTTTATATATAAAAAAATAATAATAAATTATTACTGCATGATTAATTGAGGATAATACCTTACAAATTCTGGTTCAAACTCAATTTAGTGAAATAATTTAGTTCACATGTTTCAGTTTTATGACACTTGTTGATCAAACTAGGTACTTTGAGCATTTATTTATTTTTTGCCTGTATTGTTTACATTGATTATGGATGCGGAAAAGAGGCTTGATTTTTAATAAGTTGTTGAATAATTTCTAAATGTATGAAAGTACAATATGCTTGAGGACAAGCATGAGCTAAGTAAGGGGATTTGATAACATGTTAAATTCACATATTTTTTGTTTAAATCAGTTAATTCTTGAATTGATCCCCTACTAAATTAGTGATTTTATGTTTTAATCCTGTCAGGAATGCAATTGGGATGCTATGAGTTAAAAACGAGCAGAAAAGGACCAATTTGCAACGCATTCAATAAAGTGGGGCCGAACCAGAAGTGTGGAAATAGTAAAGGACTCATCAAATTTCTTTTGACTCTGTAAAAGCTAAAATTAGAATTTATTTTTTTATTTAATTTTAATTATGCAATAAGTCGTTTGGTCAAATTTAGTAAGTCATATGTATATAAATAGGGCCTTTATGGTAGCTTAGAGGACACACTTGATTTCACTTGGAATTAAATAAGAATTATCTTTTTCCTTCCAAATTCGTGCTACAGTAGCATACTACTACACCATTTTCATTTCCTTGTTTCTTGCAAAATTTGTTTAATTGCTCTCCAAGTCCCTTCTCTTCCCAACATCCACCATTTTCATTCAAATCCATTCTATAGCCAACCAAAGCATGATTAAATTCATGCTTCACTAAATACTAAATTAAGTTTAGGCCGGTATTCATTTCAGTCAGAAATCGTGAGATATGTATTCGTACTAAAATCCTTCAACTGGTATTCACTATTTTTCTTAAGTATCGAGATTGACAAATTTATCCCTTAAAGTTAACTCAATTTCAAATCAAAAAGCGCATTGGGTTGGAGTCGTGTTTGTGGACAGTTGGGGAAATGAGTCAGCCATGTTGTATTCAGATCTTTGAGAACAAATCAAGGGAGAAGTGATTGAATTTAACCGTCTCCCGCGGTTGAGGTCGTTAGTTCGAGTTGGGTTCTTCAGAACGCAAGGCTGCCGAAATCTTGAATCGATAATGCATGTATCTCGATTAGATAATTGGTAAGTTTTGGTTTGCAGGTCGTACCGGGACCAGCTACGAGAGGAAGAATTCGCGATTGGGATGTTCTTAACCGCTATAACCAGTTTATTGTTTAGAGGAGAAAATTAATTTTTGAGGATCGATTCAAAATCTAGTGTAACATCCTAAACCCAGCTTAGACGTCCAGCCCAAGTCTAGAGAGTTACATCATCGATACTAAAATACCACATATATATAACATAATAAAACTAAATCATACTTCGCATAATATCCATAACAAATATTAGTTAAGTATATAATCTTCCAAAAGTTATATTATCATAGTTTACCGAAATTCCTAAAGTAGTATTTACACGGAAGATAAAAACTTGACCGAGCTCCCGTAGCGCCAACCCGTTCAAGTTTGTGAACCACCTGAAATCTAATCAATTAATAAATGAGTTGTGAACTCAGTGCTAAAAAGATGTTCATTCAAGTGAAATACAATTGCAAAATTAAGCAGCAAAAGTCGTTCTAATTTAGATAAAGAACAGTTCAGTTACAGAAGCAAAAGCAGTTTCAATTTTAGTTACAGAAAAAAGCAGTTTCGTATGCAAGTTTTTCCTACCCAACTGTTACACACCATCTTCGGCCATCCCAACACACCATTAAGGGTGTTCAATGCCCGTCCAACCCTACACACCACAGAATATCTATTTGACACATTTATAGATACATAGCTTAGCTACTAAATCAAAATGCAAGAAAGCGCTAGATTCAGAGTTCTCCGCAATGTGGCTTAGCCACTAATTCGGAGCAGATTACTTTTTTTTTCACAATATCACAACCCATGCATATGTAGTGTACAAATATCCACAATTACAGAGTGCGATTCAGTATCAGAATTAGCTATCACATATACATATAGTCATGTCATACATCATGGAGCATCAAAGAGCCATCATACAATCGAACTCAGATCATTCACACATTGAGGAGATCTAGATCAGTGTCGCCCACATACACAGCATCAGAAAATCAGGATTCGGACCCGAATTATATGCCACACGACCTGGACACATGCCCGTGTCTCTATCCGTGTAGTTCACACGGCCTGGACATGGGGCCTGGACACATACCCGTGTCCTCTGCCCGTGTGGTTTCAAAACATAAACAGTGAGTTACAGGGCCTAGACACATGCCTGTGTCCCTGCCCGTGTACCTCACACGGCCTGAGCACATGCCCACGTCCCTGGTCGTGTGGTCTTAAGCCACAAACAGAGTTACACAGCCTGGACACACGCCCGTGTCCTTGTTCGTGTGGCACCAAGATAATGAACAATAAGTTACACGGCCTAGACACATGCCCATGTCCTTACCCGTGTGAACCTTGCACTAATATGGCTACACACGGGCTGGACACACGCTCGTGTGCCTTACTCGTGTGGCCCCAAATCGATGAACAGTGAGTTACACGGCCAACCAAATAGCCTGACACATGGCTGTGTGGCGTCGACAGCCACCATTTTCGGTGATTGAAACTCACAAAAAATTAAAGCTTTCAGCACGTACCTAAAGGGATTTTGAAGCAACAATAACGAAGAGGATCTCTCAAGCCTAAATAAGTGTTCAATTACACAATTAAGTCATTTTATCGACAGCCATTCTCGATTACACTCTTAAAACCCGTCATTTTATTGACAGCCACTCCTGATTACACTCTTAAAACCCAAGTCGAAAGTTTCGACACGAAACTTTCAATTAACTCTATACCTAACTAAAAATCAACAACAATCATTGGAATTGGCGTGTTGCTATTCACTACTTCCGATATTTCCACCTAAATAGAAAAATCAATAATCCTCTATCAACAATTCGCATAGAACTCATAATACTTAACTTAGAGTAACTTACGAAGAACAAAAGGAAAACCGTGCAGGCAGCTGACTGGTTGAGACTTACTTAATAGCCTTTCGATCGATGTGATTTACTGTGTATAATTTCTACTAGACCGTATCCACTTAGACTACAATTAAAATAAAGAAAAAGAAAAGTAAAAGTATAGGAAAGAAGAAGAAAAAGAGGTGAATGGAACACAAAAATAACGAAGAAGAAAATGATACTTTAAAATTCTATTAACTTCCAATCAACTTCCCACACTTAGCAAACATATTTGCTCTCGCATATTCTGATATTCGAACTCAAAACCAGATAGAATACAAGTAGACGCTTAACTAGTGAACCAACAACCTCATTCTTGACATAGGATCTTACAGATTTACACTTAGCTATGTGATGCACGAATAGGGGTTATTCTAAAATGATAAAACTCTGAATGAAGCGACTCGAACTCCATAGCTCGAACACATAAGCAGAGCACAGAACCAGAGATACAATGATTTAATTACTTCAGATTCTCACATTTAAATCCTAAAATTTTGGGGCGCTACATCCGGAATCCACTGAGTCTAGGGCTAAGGCTTATTATCTCTGTTTACAAAATCTGAATTTATTTCCCAATTTAATTTTATTTCCAATTTATTTAATTGTTTATTTATGTTGTCTCTATTATTTAATTTATAAACATTTCAAAACTCCACTGATTTATTTGTTTATTTTTCAGAAGGTCCGTTCGGAGTTGTGGGCACGACTATTGCCATGATTATCGACACATAGAAATTCTAATCACAAGTTAAACACAAAAGTTGATTATAATACCAATCCCTATGGACTCAACCCTATTACCACTCTTTACTACTATTTAGAGTTATTTTAATTACAAGAATTATTTTTTGTGGTTTCGACGCCCATCATAGATCTATTATCTACCACTTTTTCCTAATGAAAATCTCGTTAAGTCACAAAAGTTCAGGGAATCCAGCCGCCATCCTTTCTTCTCTCATGAACAAAAGAGAAAAGCTTCAAGATCGAGTTTCACAATATCGAAAAGCAAGTAATAGTTTTCCTACTTCCCCATGGAAAATTTTTCTCTTTCTTTTCCCTCTTTTATGTGTATATATATTGCTAAAAAAGCTACAAATTCGATGAATTTTGCAATTAAAATTAAATTTTTTAATCTAATTCATATTTTTGTTGCAAGTTTTTGAGTTAGAAACTAATTATTTACAAGATTCTAGCCATTTTGGACATGTTTTAAAAGGATCCGAAGGGTTTCTTTCTTCATCCAATAATACAACAAAGTAATTATATTTTTTATTAACCTATATTTTATCAACTCCTGTAATTTTGTATATGAATTTATTTTTAATCATTTAAAAGCCAAGAAAAAAACCCAAGAATCTGGCGTCGGTTCTTCGTTGTAGTTCGCCCTGAAACTGGAAGATGAAGAAAGTGAAGAAGAAAGATGAAGAAGGAACAGGTAGGTAAAAGAAAAAAAAAAGACTTACCCAAGTTGAATGGCGACGAAGCTCCTGCTGAGCACATTGAATGACAATGAATGGTGAATGACAACGAATGATAGTGAATGGTGAACGACAGCGAACAACAATGATATTTTAAACTTATTTAAGTAATAAATAAAAGTAATCACCTTTATTTGTATGGAGTGATTTGTATGAAGTGAATAAGGGGAAACCAATATAAATTTCTTTTGTTAACTGTTTTTTTTATTTTTGAGTTATATTGTTATTCCATATTGGTTGGTTTTGTTAATTATTGTCCTTTATTCAAAATAATTTAGACGCACATATCTCAAATTACTGTACTAAATTGAAAGGAATTTCAAAGAAATGATAGTACGCCCTCTGTTCACAGTTGATATTTTTAGATCAAAATTTTAAAAATTTAACTTCATTTAGTTTACATATTTTAATTAATTAAATTTTATAAAAATGAATTTAAAAACTACTTCTTTGAAACTTGTTATAATATATTTTTTCAAATTTTTATCAGTAATAGATTTAGGTCAAAGTTGAAAATTTTCAGCTCTGAAAGTCAAAATGTGACATATTTACGGAGATAAAGAGAGTAATATTGAAGAACATTTATAGGTTAAAATATGTCATAAGTCTTTATATTCTTTGTAGATTTAGAATTTAATCTCTACACTAACAATAATATCAATCCCAACTAAATTAAGATTCAACCAATAAAAATTCTTTTAACTTGAATGGTGATCACAGCCTAAGTTTATTCTTTTAACCACCCTAAACTACTTTATGCAGTTAACATTCATTTCGATAAAGAGATGCAGAAAATAGCTCGAAGCTTTATTTGAGGTTTTATTAATGTTTGGTTTTTTGAGACCGAGGTTGTTCATCTCCTACTAAGGGGGCACCTAGGCTTAAAAGAAGCTAGGTGAGCCCAATAACTCTTTTCTTTTGAAATTGGGCTTTAATATCAATAAAATGGAGGATGGATGTCCGGGTGATTTTTGGTCACCGGCTAGAATTTGGTCATTGTTAAGGGAGAACATATTTGGTCCACTGAAAATGGTGAGCCTACAAAATTTTGGAATGTGCCATAGGTTATTGATGTGGTATTATTGAAGAATCACTTGCTAGATCCAAACATGGATATAGATGAATCTGAGTGTATTTAATTTTTAGATTTTAATTTAATTAATTTTAGTTTTGTAATTTTCGAGTTAGTCAAATTTGTTATTGTATTTTTCGAATTTTAAAATTTTAGTCCTGACTCAATTGGTAACAGTTAAATACATTTAGTTAAATTCAAATATACTATTCTTGTACTAAGTGTATAGTTGTAAAATTAGTTCATATTCTCAAATTTGATCATTCCAAATTTTTATACTTTTCAAATTTTAAAATTTCAGTTTTGACGCAAATGAGAATTATTAATTTATTAATTAGATTTTTAATGAGTAATATATAAAAATAACAAACTGACATAATATTACACATATAATGATGCTGCTGGTGTGGTGCAGTCTTTCGGATGAATCGGTGCAATAATATGTAGCCACGAAGCAGCAATTATGGTCGGTGAAGGCAGTGGCAAATAGCCGTTATGATCCGTGAAGGTAGCAGCAAATTGAAGAGGCAAATGCACCTATTGGACAACAAGAGCGGTACAATGGCAGCAACAATTGGAGCAAAACAATGCATATCAGTTTGAGAGAGATGGCAGCTAGTTAGTGGAGGATTTGAAGAGCAACATTGGAAGGTCGAGTATAGCGATAATTTATGGAGCATGACGCACCCAATAGTACGAAATTTTAAGGCAAATGGCCGTTGAAAGTTAGGAAGATTAAGGAATACGGTAGAGAAAAAGAAAAGAAGGACAAGTTTGGTGGCGAGGTCTTGTGGTTTTTAGGCAAGAATTTCTAGAGATCTAGACTAAGCAAAGTTAGTCTTAGTTAGCTCTAAAGTCTAATAAAATTAATCCTATTTATCTAATATGAAAAAAAATAAATTATTCTCAATTGAATGTTAACTTAATTGATATTAATATTGTTGTCAATATAGAAGGACGTGGATTCAAGTGCACTGAAGCGCATTTATCCTCCTATTTAATGGTCAATGAGAAATTATAAATCAACAAAAAATTATCAATAATGAGATTGAACTAGGGACACCATACATATAAAATATTTTACCATTTGAACTAAAACATTTTTTTATTATATGTAAAACTTTAATAAATATATTTCATGTGTTATTATTAATTAGTTCCAAACCATACTTTTCATAATTTATTGTATGTTACTTTTAAACATACTCTTATGTTCTAAATGCGTGATTTCTATATAAATGCATGTGTGATAATATTTCTAGCATATATAGTATAACAAGTACATAAGCATCTATATTATGACAAGCGGGACATCTCTTTTTTTTTTATCTAATGTTTATATTTTTTAAAAGATAATTAAATAAATGCTTTATTTATACCAAACTTCATTAGAATGCTATATTAATTGATGTTTAATAGAGAAATTGATTGTAATTGATCTAGTATGTCAGCAAGTCTCAAAATTTTTATATTTAGAGACTTGTATAGGTTTTGAATTTAATGAATTAGCACTTATATATCCATTGAGTAACTTGTATTTGAGAGTGCATGGAGAGTGTAAAACAAGTTTATTGCTTGGTTTTACAACATAAGTTCTTAGGGTGTGTGACCTAGATTTTTAGTACAAAAGTGAGGTCATTATATCGAGGTGTAATATGACTTAAATCACTTCTTTGTATTGAAATTAAAGATAATGAAATTTACTCACTGAGCTAGGCTCCGCAACATAGGAAAATCAAACTACATAAACAATCTTGTGTGTTTAGGTTTTTTATTGTGTTCACCACAGCAGAAACTAAAGTGCCCACTTCCACTCAAATACTTTAAATACTGGGTTAGGAGGAAATTACTATCCAGAAACTATTTACATGTCTACATATTCTTGCTATATTGTAAAATTTTGGTCATTTTTTTATGTTTAAAGGAGTTGCTTTGTTGTTTTAGCTAAAGAAACGAAAAAGGCTCCCAATATTAAAGGAAATGAACCAATAGAGTAGGCAAGCTCTGAGTAAAGTATTCTGGTGAGTTCCTTTATACCTTATGTCTAGTATCTGCGTTAAATCGTTTAATCTTTGGCAATATATAACCAGGTAAGTGGCTTTGTCATTTATCTTTGGTGTTCATATCTAAGGAAAAATATGCAAAGAGTCAATGCATGCAATGTCACATATAGTCAATCAGACCTAGAAAACCTGGTATTTACATGGTATGAGTACTTGTTCTGTAACACCCCTTACCCAGTCTGGTCGTTGAACCTGAGTAATAGGATGCTATAGACAAATATGGAATACTTACATACAATTCATAGTCCAAAATCTCAATTCAATATTAATAAATCACATATAACACATATATCATGCAATATAATCAATTTCGGGATTAAATTGAGCTTACGAAAGCTTTAAAATTAATCTGGTATCATTTAGGGATCAAACTGAAACAAGTACAAAAGGATAGGAAAATATTGTAAACAGGGGTCACACAAACATGTCCCAAACCGTGTGAAAAGCTGAAGTCGTGTGGACTGGGACACACGGCAGTGTGGGCAAGTTGTGTAACAGCTTAATGCCATGTGGAGTTGGAGCCACATGATCGTGCGAACAAACCTTTAAACTCACTGATTTTGTGTGGGTCAAAAGTGAAATTTATTAAAAGATGTCACACAGCTGTTTTACCAAGCCATGTAACAAACTACGGTCGTGTGCACCAATTATCGTCCAAAACATACACATGTGTGAATGATTATTTATTGCATAATTAACTGTAGTTGTTCTGGCAACGAATGTAGCATCCTGTAACTTAGACCTGACGATTGAGTTGGGCGAAGGGTGTTACATTTTCTCTCTCCTTGTGATTTGGTGGTTTAAGACACTTGTAGAGAGGCTTTTGAACCGAAACTTTATAGAGAAAGAAGAGAAGAAGGAAGAGAGAAGCATAACTTGAAGCCAACTCTAAAAGAACAATTGCTGAAAGAATTTGTGTGTGTGTGTGTTTTTTTTTTCTTTTTGCGAACTTCAAAGGTAAATCTATTATTATATAGGAAAGTTTAAAAAATATAATTCAAGAAATAAAAAGAGGAGATTTGTTTTCGAAGTTTTTTGGGAGAGAGTGTAATCTAAGTTAAGAATGAAAAATAAAGGAAAAAAATTATATATTATTAAAATTATTATTTTAAACATTTTAAATATTTTAATTTTTTGAATTTTTATAAACTTCTACAATTTTATCAAAATTTAATTTTTAACAATTATTATTTTTTGAATCGGGACTGAATTGATAGAATGGAATATGCAAATGTTGAGAGTTAAAATTATTGAATTAGAACTAAATTGTTATAATGTGTAAATATTGGAGGGCTAAATTTTTTATTATGCTAAGAGAAAAAAAGGTCACGTTAGCCTACTATTAATGATTTAAAGGCTGAGTGACAAAAAAAAAATCAAATTTTGAAAATGTTAGTAACTAAATAAAAAGTTTTATAGTTAGGTGACCAGAATAAAAACACTCTCATTATTAGGTAATTGTCTATATAATTTACCCTATATATTTTTGGTCAAAATGTATAGAAGCTCCTTATACTTTTTTTTAGGGTGAATTTAATTTCTAAATTATAATTTAATCATTTCTAGTTTTTCTATTTTTTGCGATGTGTATTTTAAATTTTAAGGTCAACTTTTTCAGTTAGTTTCATCAAAATATTTACCTGAGTTTTGTAACACATGGTTATCTGGTTTATACAGATCATCTTTTTTATACAATTACATCAATACTTTGCACATGTAAAATATTTTGCACATGACGTTACTCTTGAGTGAGTTTGATGTCATAAGTCATATCGGCTCAATTAAGTAAAATATATAGAATTAATAATATATTATAATTAACAGGAAATCGAAATAAGCAGTGGATTTCCCTTTAAGTATTTGAATTGAGTTTGAATCTTAAAGTAATCATTGATGGAAGGGTTTTTGTTATCTCAAATAATCAAATCGAAATTGCCAAGATAGGGTGAACTGGCTTTTAAAAAATTTTATGAAAGCAAAAGAAAGAATAGAGAATTGAACACAAGAATTTAGAGTGGTTTGACCCCAATTGCTTACTCCACTAACTTAGCTTTCCACAACTAAAGATTTTCTCAAATTCACTAATTTGATAACCGTTGAGGACAAGGTTTAACATTACAAACTACCTTAAGGTTTCTACCCAAACCTTAAGACATAAACTCTCTCAAAGAGATATAAAGAAGCAAACAAAGAAAGAATCCTTACAAGATCAAAATGTTTGCAAATGAAGCTCAATTACAATGAAAAACATTTGAGCTAATAGAATAGCAATAAAGCTCACATGCATATGAAAGAAAAGTATGGAAATATTTGGTACAAAGGTTATTTATTGATCTTTTTGCTTGAGTATGTTTTCTTGTTGTTGTAGGACGTCTAGAAGATGGTATTTATACCCTCTAATTCATTTCCAACTGTTGAGATTGTTGTGGAAGTTAATAGAGCCGTTGGAATGAAAATACCAATGCATTTAATTCACCTACAACAAAAGGTATCAATACTATTTGAAAAAGTATCGATAATTTTAGCATTTAATGCCTTGATTCAATGACCGTTAAAACCGATAAAATCAATACCAAGATAAAATCAATACCAAATAAAAGGTATCAATACTTAATGAATACCTCAAAATGGCAGAATGCTAATTTCGTATCGATATTAAAAAACATATTGATAAAATGTATCAAAATCGATACCATTTAAAATTTATCTATACCTAACAAAAAGGTATCGATACGGTATCGGTACTTGGTAACTCATTTGCAAGTCGGTAGCCTATTTTGGTATTGATTTCCATAAATTTATAGATACCTGACAAAAAGTATCGATAGTGGATTTATATTTTTTGGGTTGGAGCATTTTTGACTTGTTTGAAAAATGTTTTGAAGTGTTGTTTTTAATTTACTTGGCCTTGAAAAATTTTCTAAGTATAAATTTGACATTTTTATATTTTAGAAATAATTTTGAAGTACAATTTTGCCAAGTGTTGTTTAAGATGATTTTTATTCAAAATATAGTATTTGTTATATCAAAATGATTTTATCAAATAAAACTTGAGTCAATAGTTTTACTTGAATATCATTTTCGCTACAAATAAAATTAGACTGAATGGAAAAGAAGAAATTATAAATCAGAAAAATAATGTAATTTTCATTTCAATGTTTTCAACTATCTTATTTTCTCTAATTTCAGTATTTTCAATTATTTTATTTTCTCTCCATTCAATTAATCAACTTTATTTTTTTTATTATTAACTTCCTCTTCTCATATTTTTAGTAAAATTTTCTCCATTAAAATGGATATCACAGTTTCTAATATTTAACTATTTCCTTTTCTTTTTTCATAATATATATTTACGGGAATTTTCTATCTATGACTACATGTTCATCTTGATTTACCAGAAGGCCTTGTATATCCATTCAAAAAAAACTTGACTTGAATATTAAATATTATAAATATGGTATTTAATTATAGTAAATATTCAAAGAAATGTGATTTTATGATATTAATATCTTTTAAAGGATTAAATTTCACTACTTACCAAAAAAGAATTAAAATGTTAATTTAATCTATTTTTTTTTAATTTATAGATACTTTCTTATCTATTCAATTATACATAAAAGCAATATAAATATGGTATTTAATTATAGTAAATATTCAATGAAATGTGATGTTCTGATATTAGTATCATTTAAAGGATTAAATTTCACTACTTACCAAAAATAATTAAAATGTTAATTTAATCTTTTTTTTTTTAATTTTTAGATAACTTCTTATCTACTCAATTATACATAAAAGGAAGCTATTTATATAACTAAATATAAAAGGAAGTTTGTTGACACGTACTATTTTTTCTTTTTTCTTTACATAGGAAAAAAAAATTAAATTCCACTTTTAATCTTGTTATGTATACATTTAAAATTTAATTTTTACACAGTAAATCCTTTTTATAATAATCACATGTTATAACATCATTTTGCTATATGATACATCGTGAATTAACTAAAAATTTGACTAAGGTAAGTGCACCTATCAATTAATAGTATAACTACGGTGATTAAAGATATCGTTCCTACAAAGACTAAAAATACTAGTAATTACTATTTTTCTATTATTTAACCGATAAATTCAAATGATTGATTGAAAACTAAAATTAACTAAGTTGATTAACTAACAAACACAGTAAAGAACAAATCACGAAATAATCGATTAACAACCAAGAAGTAAAACAATACTTAGGAAATAATCTATTTACTTAGTATCTTGATCCATAGAAATTCCTAAATTATGCTAATATCTCTTTCGAGAATAAGAGCAATTGACTCTAGGTTGATCAATTGAAATTTCTTTATAATTAAAACCCCTATTATTGTATTAACTCAATCTATGAATTCCCCTATTAGATTTGGCTCTAATCCAATAGATTTATGTCATCCTATTTATAAAATTGCATGCAATTCCACTCAATTATGCTAGATCTACTCTTAAAAAGGGTCTATTCCTCTTTTGATTTAAGCACATCAAACATGGATCAATAATTTCGAAATATTAAACCAAGAATTAAGCGCACATAATTGAAAACAAAATCTAAGTCTTTATTGCGTAAAATAAAAATCAAACGGCAGAATCCATTATAGGGTTCATCTCCCTAAGTATTTAGAAAATTAGTTAATGTTTGCAAATAAAATATCCTAAAATAGTATAACCAAAAAAAAAATAAAGAAACTCATGATAATCTCATAAGAAATCAATTGGGAATATTCAATCTTGATGGAAATTTGCTTCAGAATCAGTTTCAATGGTGTTTTTTGAGTTTTTTTTTTTTTGTACTCTATGACGGTTTTCTCCTATCTTCTTATTTTTGTCATATATATGTCTTAGAATACCCGAAAAACCTAAAAATCGCATTTTCCAACAGTTCAAAGTGTCAATACTCGAAGTCGACACGGCCTACCACACGGCTACATGGCGGTTGGTAGCCTGTGTGGCTCACACAACCGTGTGGAAGGGCTCTTGTACCTTGCTCTGATTTTTGCTCCTTTCGCTCCCAAATGCTCTACTACATCTAAAAATATGAATTTAAAAGATTAGGAGTATAAAATTCATAATTAACATCGAATAATTACCCCAAAACGCATTAAGAACGAGGTTAAAACATGTTATTTTTACCATTTATCACTATAACAACTAAGTTTCTATTAGAATTGATTTTTTTTATGTTTTATTTTCAGTTATAACAGAGACAGCTATAGTTATAAAGTACATTTTTTATTAAATTAGTTCTATAAACAACATATTGTCTAAATTTTTAAGTAAAATTATAACCATTTCATATAAGCAAGCCTATTAATTATAATTCATTGAATAAAAATATTGTGAATTAAAATATTTTTTAATAAAATACTTAAATTTCACATAAAAATCTATTAATAATATTTTATTAAATGAAAATAATCGTTAATGAGCGGCATTAAATATATCAATTTAATAAATTATTAAGTTCTCTAATTAAATATTCTACTATGAATTTGGAACATCATAAACTTATAAATTGATTACTTGAATTTAATAACTCATGATAAATTAATTAATTTAATTTGAAACTCATATTGATTAATTGAATTTATTAGATTTATTAACTTCATAATTAATTATGAGAAGAATGTAAAATAAAATATGCATAAAAGAAATAATGTATGCACCTGTTATACGTATTTTAATTTTGTTGATTTGATTCTTACTTTCTTTTTTTTAAAACATAATTTCTGTAATGTTCCAAAAACCTTAGTCTCTGTTTTGTTAATTTTGCCATAAATTAATGTATGTTTCAAGGGTTAAGGGCTTTGCTGGGTTGTTGGAAGTTTTGGGTTTGAGCTGTTGTGTGTGCAATTAGGAGTTAATTTTTGTTAGTGTTTTGCTTGGGCCGCATAACAGGTTGTTGGAGTTTAAGTTGGGATAGTTAAAAATCTTGGAAGTTGTTGGATAGGCATGGGTTAGTGGGTTAGTGGGTTAGTGGATGGATAGGAATTGACATGTTAGTTTGTTTTATTTAGTTATTTTAAAAAAATAATAATAGAAGATATTTCAAGGGAAAATATTTTCTCTAGTTTCACGTCACTTTAGTTTTTCCTATTCTGTTCACAAAATCCTTTTTTTTTTTCTTTTATTCCTTTTCTTTCTTTTCACGTGGGTTTGGAAAAGGGGGGTAACAAATCGTTCTTTTGGTTTCTTGATTTTTAATGCCAAAGCCTCATTATTTTACTATTCAAAGATCGGAAGTGGTGTTAATCGACTATGTTCCAACGCGACTCGAGTTTAAGTCTTGACTCTCTCTTTCTCATTGTGGATTTATCCGTGGTTAGTTTGCAATTGTGTTGAGGGTAGTTGGTGGGAGGTACCAATATTAATTGATTGTTTTGTTTGTGGGTGACGAATGTGAGAATCAGAAATCCCCTCTTACGATTTAGTTGTTTTAGGGGCTGCTGTCAACGTGGGTAAGTATTCGAACATTTATATGTTAAAATTTAGTCGGAATTGCTCACGTTTTTGTTTTATTCTAGTGAGTGGCTGGGTCAAAATTGAGGAATTAAGGACTGATTTTGGATGATTTATTGTCGATTTTAGGTACTATTTTCTTCATGAGTGGTGGTATCGAAATCGAATCAGGTGTATATTGAAAAACATGAAAATTAGCGACCGGCAAAAGTCAAAAAAGTTCACTGTTAACGCCACATGGTGGTGTGCCAGACCGTGTTGTAGGCCGTGTGACAGATTGTTTGTAGGACTGTATGTGACACACGGGCTGGGCTATTTGGGCTGTGTGGGACTAAAATTCTAAAATATTCCCTAGAGCCGCACGCAAGATCTCGAATAATTGTGAGTCTTTCGTAAGGTCGGTATGTGAGTAAATGTACTATAAAACATAAAATCTGAACATTTGTTAGTAAAGTTTCTGCTATCAGTTAGAGTAATTAAGATGTCGATTGATAAATAAACCCGAAAAATTATGTTAAGTATATGATTTGTATCTGATTTGTTGTGCATGTAAAACTATAGCATGTATAATTCATGTTCTAAATATGTATGATATTTATTATATTCTGTATTTGCATCTAGGTTGAGTTGGAAATAATATGTGGAAGATGTGGTTCTGTAAAAAGGCGATAAACAGTTTATTGATCCAGCAGCTCAGCTGTAACTATTTTGTAAAGTGTCCTATTGACACTAAGTGGTGTGTAAGGATGAATAAATGTTTTATACTTATATGGTGTGTTGGGATGGTCGAAGATGGTGTGTAGCGGTTGGGGGTAGGATTATTTATCGTATTTGTTCTATTTTGTTATAAATATGCTTTCGATAAATCTGTCTAATATGCATCTAACTGCTTTAAGTTATTCGATATACACTAAGTTTTAAAAACTTATTCTCTGTTTGTTTGTCACTTTCAGGTAATTCACAAACTTAGGCTGGTCGGTGTGATGGGAGCTCGGTTATATTAGTATTTTGTTCTTTTCAACTATTTAAAATTGGGTTTTAGCGTTTTGTAAAAGTTTGACTGTTTTGGACATTTTGGGACTGTCTTAGTTTTAGATTTTATTTTCGATTTTCGTATGATACTGATAAAACGATTTAACAAAAATGATTGTTTTGCTACAAACAATCGATTTCAAGAAAACAAACTTGGTTTTCCAAAATATAATGACCTAAGAATTTATGTTGTAAAGTATTCGTTTTATTTTGAAGATGTAAATAAACAACGTTTTCAATTAAATAGTCATATCAAATACGTTTTCTAATAAAACGTGTTTTTAGGTAACAAAAGTTTACGATGTTTTTTAAAATATACAGGAACCGAATTTACTATTGTTTTATGTAGCATTTTCAGATTTAGCCATAACGTCTAGGTCGAGTTTGGGGTGTTATAATTTTTTATTTTCTTTATTTTATGAAAATTCACTATATAAATTTTATGGTGGGGTTACAATAATTCTCTCTATAACAATATGCTGTTATAGGTGTATAATAATCTCCTTTCTATTGCAGGCAAAATCTTGGGAAACAAATGGGATTGTTATAGAAATAGTTGATTGTACTATAATTTCTAATATAATTTGGTCATTGTATTTTTATAATGATACTAGTTAGGCCAAATAGTTAATATAGTTAATTTTTTGATTAAAATGGTACCTATTTGTATATAATTTATGCTCTAAAGGTCCTAGAGGCTGACACTTTTTTGGGTTTGCCTTTTTTGACATTATAAGGCAATGGTCAAATTTTAGTTTTGACCCTTGTTCAATGTTGAAATTTGGATTGAATCTATATGTTTTAATTTTGATATAATTTGATCTCTCTACTTTTATAATGTCATCAATTAGTCTAAATAACTAATATTGTTAATTCTTTCAATTACAATGTCAACGTCATTTTTTTTTAAGAATGCTATTCCAACAAATTTTTTTATCCTAACTAGTTCAAATGGAAATTTTAAGAAGAAATTTATTTAACATTTATTTTTTTTGTTACATCATTGTCAAGTGATTTTTTTTTAATTTCAAAATGCCACACCAATAAATTTAATAAAATAATTTGAACGGTGGTAACAACTGAAGCTGAATTTTTAAATTTGAAAAATAGTGGGAATAAGGATTTAATTAGGCAAATATGCTGATTTTAAAATGAAATGAGGGTTTGAGGCCTTTTTTTTTTCTTTCAAAATTTAGGAAAGTAGGCTATTTTTGGATAGGGAAAATGAAAACACGTCCTAGAAAAGTACTTTTTGAAAAGCACTTTTTGAAAAACGCTTTTTATAAAACATGTTTTCTTTTGACACATTAGTTCCTCTGTTTAGATGGTCAATTAATAGTGATTTCATCTTTGAGTCTCAGATTTAATTCTTTTTTTAAGCACATTTATATTTTTTTATTTTATGTTGTTTCAAGCTTTTTTATTATTATTTCTAATTAATGTTTTGTAAGTAATAAATATATTGTTTTCAAGTTTTTTTATTTTTAATTCATCTTTTTAATTAATAAATCTTTTATTTATATAAATAAAATAATTATATGTAATTATATAATAGAATATCTATTTTAAATATATCATTATGTTAAAAATATTTTTAATTAATAACTCCTTTATTTATATAAATAAATTAATAATTATATAATTATATAATAAAAATATTTTTTTATATTTATCATTATGTTAAATATATTTTATTTTTTAAAAACATCAACTATTTTTTTATATATTTTTCTTTATATATAATATTTATATGTCAAATATTTATTTTTCCACCTACATTATGAGTATGGTGATTTTTAATATTATAAAATCAAATAATTATTTCAAATATCATTATGTTTATATGTGAAATATTTCAAATACACATACAAAATATATAATATTAAAATTTACTACACTCATGATATGGATTGGAAAATAAATATTTAAAATATAAAAATTATATACTAAAAATAATGATATTTTAAATAATTAATTGATTTTATAATATTAGAATTTACCATACTCACAATGTAGATGAAAAAACAATGATATTTGAAATATTTTACATATAAAAATAATACTGATATTTGAAATAATTATTTAATTTTATAATATTAGAAATCGCCACACCCAAAGTGTAGGTGGAGAAAATAAATATTTGACATATAAATATTATATATAAAGAAAAATATATAAAAAAATTAGTTGATGTTTTAAAAAAATAAAATATATTTAACATAATGATAAATATAAAAAATATATATTTCGAAGACTCTGGTGAATAGGTTTTAGTCAGTCCTTCGCTTGTGTGTGAATGAGGCTCAGAGTGCTTTTGTTCTTGGGAGGCTGATTATGGACAATATTATTTTAGCCTATGTGATCCTTGATGTGTTTTGGTGCTAGCGGCGGGGGAGGAAAGGGAATTTTGCCTTAAAGTTGGATATGAGCAAGATATACGATCGAGTAGAGTGGGATTTTCTTTAGCAAATGTTGTTGAAAATGAGATTTTTGGACTGTTGGGTGTGTCTCCTTCTTTATTGCGTTTGATCTGTTTCTTACTCAGTGACCATGAATGGGGAGGTCAGTAGTCCTTTTTCTCCGAGTCGGGGTCTTCAACAGGGTGACCCTTTTAGTCCATATATTTTCTTATATGCTGCAAGGGGTTGTCTTCCCTTTTACAATAAACACTTCGTGCTAATCTAATTCGTGGGGCTCATATTAGCCGCAGAGACTCGTCTATCTCGCACTTATTGTCCGCAGATAACTGTTTACTTTTTAGGGAGGCCACGGTTAGAGGTGTTTTGGTGTTAAAACTGATGATTACTAATTATGAGCGCTTTTCAGGATAGTGTGTTAACTTTGATAAATCCGTAATTTATTTTAGTTCAAATGTCATGTTTGTCCCGGATTGTTTGGGTGTCCGCGTATCGAGTGAACCTTAGCGGTATCTGGGGCTACCAAATATGGTGGGGTGTTAAAAAAAATGAGCTTTTTAGGTTTTGAAGGATCGCATACGTTCCCAGATCGAAAGTTGGTGTGTTCAGATGTTGTCTCAAGGTGGGAAGGAAGTGTTCATTAAGAGTGTTTTACAAGCTATTTCCACTTTTTACTATGTTGTGTTTTCTTTTACCAGTGATCTTCTGTGCCGATTTGGAGAAAATCATTAAGCAATTTTGATGGAAACGACAAGGGGCCGAGGGTATGCACTAGTGTGATTGGCATACTTTGTGAGTTCCGAAGTCCGACGGTGGTTCGGGTTTCTGAGAATTGGCAAAATTTAACATTGCTTTGTTGGCAAAACAAGGTTGGCGTTTGATAACCAACCTTGATTCTTTGTTAGTGTATGTAACATCCCGAATTAGAGTCTAGTCGGAACAGTGGTTTTGAGACCACTAATCCAAAATAGAAATAATTATTTTATGATTATTTGATGGTCCATGATATGATTGCAAGTTTTTGTGAAATTTTCATGACGAAATTTTATGTCTAAAGTGTCCAATTTTGAAGTTAGGGACTAAATTGATTAAGTTGCAAAATATGAGTTCTAGAAGATTTTAGCATGAAATTGCTATGGATTATTAATTAGAAGGTAATTTTACCAAAGTATGAATTATGGGTCAATTCAAACAATGTGTGTCTTGAACAAGCTAAATTTGGCATTATAGATAAAAAAAATGTGATTCGAGTCTTGATCGGGGGAAAAATAAGGTTTATGAGGATTAGGCTCGTTTCTATCATTTTATACCGAGGTAAGTTCATATGCAAATTATGCAATATGTACCATATTTCAAATGCTTTAATATTGCATGTATGGTAAGTATATATATAATTAATATGATGTTGTATCATGTGTTTAATTCTTAAATTTTATTATAAATTATGCTTTGATTATTCCATGAGTATGCAATCGGTGTTATGGATATTGAAATCGACATTACGAGCATGTTCGACAGAAATATGGTATCAAAGAATCCTATTTGAACCTTAGGAATAGTTTAGGATACAAGTGACATGTCACTAGGGATTATATGATCCGAGCTCATGAGTTATGTGGTCTGAGCTCATAATATATGTGACACATTTTATGGGGTTCCGGGTACTGGTCTTGTATGTTCTACCAGTGGCTGGGTAGTCTGGCATGTGTTGCGGATATCTGACAGCTTGTGTAAGCTGCCCGTGCAGCTACATCTTGACCGACAGCTTGAGTGAGCAGACCCGTGAGTAGCTCGAAAGCGAGCAACATGTGATATATGATATGAGGTAGCGATGGTTACATATGGGGCACTTCGGTGCTAGATTCTGATGTATTCGATGGTATTTAAAGTGTTCAACGGGTAGTTCAAAGAGAAGTTCAATGGGTAATCTTAATGAATACGTCAAAGACGAGAAAATAAGTTATTATGTGCAAGTGGGCACAAGTATATACATCGAACTCATGAGAATACCGTGGGATATGATGAACTTGTGGTAAGAATATATAAATATATATGAAGAATAAATTTAAGTGATTTGATAATAATATGCAAGATTATGTTCATTATGTTAAATGTAAGATTTAATGCTTGTTTAAATTGTATTTTATTTGCATGTGAGCTTACTAAGCTTTAAAGCTTACCCCCTTTCCTTTCTCTTTTCTTATAGCGTCGCCAAGCTAGCTTGGGGATCGGAGGACGTCGGAGGTTTTGATTACACTATCAATTGGAAAATTGGGTATAGTTAGTCTCAACATTTTGAGTATGGCATGTATAGGGACTTGGTCTTTTTGTTATATGTCATATTGGTTTAGCCAAATATGTTGGCTTATGGTAATATTTGATTCATTTTGTATGTGGCCAGGTGATATGGTTCATATTGATTATTTGGGTTGTAACCCTAATTAATTATGCATGCATGCAATGTGTTATGCTTAATGTGGTTGCCTGTGGATGATATGCAAGATGAATGACATATGTGCTTAATGAATGAATTGTGGCTAATAAGTATGACCAAAGCTATGGTATAATTGAGTAAACTGAAAGTAGGTTTATCATGATGAATAAATATGAAATTGGTATGGAATTCCATATGAAAGCTTGATGATTTGGTTAGGTGATATGTTGACATTACAAAGTCATGGATTAATCATGTTTATGAGTATTTGAGTGTCTAAATATACTATGTTGCATGCCATCAAAAATGTATCAGTGAGTGAGCATTTAAGGGTGACAAATGGCTTGGAAAATAACCTCAAAGTTGTCCACACGAATAGACACACGGACGTGTGTCTAGGCCGTGTGTGACACACAGTCTGCTCCATGGGCATGTGATTCGACCGTGTGTCCCCTGCACCCTAATTAGGTGAAACAGAATGCCCAGTAATAAACGCACGGGTAAGGATACGGCCATGTGTCTCAGTAGTGTAAAGAATACGACCTCAGGACATGGGCGTGTGCCCAAGCCGTGTGAAGTTTGCACTTGATTTTTAGAATTTAATTCGCCACACGGCCTAAGCACACGGGTGTATGACTTGGCCGTGCGACCCTAATTGAGTTGACAGAGAGTTACACAAGTTAAGGACACGGCCGTATCCCAAGCCATATGGGCATGTGTGACCACACGGCCTACCCATATGGACGTGTGACCCTCCAAAATAGGAAAATTTTCTAAGTATTGTATAAGTTTCGAGAGTTCTCAGTTTAGTCCCGAATCACACCCAATGTATGTTTTGGGCGTCGAAGGCCCATATAAGGGACACTATGCATATGAATGGAAATTTTTAAATTTGGAAGAAAATTCAGGTCTCGGTTTTGTATGATTGTGTGAGTTTATGTCTGGTAACACCTCGTACCCTCTTTCGGGGTCGAATACGGGTAAGGGGTGTTATAGTGTATGCCCTAAAAGCTAAATATTATCCACGTTGTGATTTCATGCATGCAAATTTGAGAATTTACCCTTCTTACCTATGGAAGAATATCTGGTCTGCGAAGGGGTTGGTTTAGAAGGAGCTTTGCTGATGTGTAGATATAGGGATGAATATCAGGGTTTGGAATGATGCTTAGGTCCTGGTTTACCTACCAGACATTTGCATCACACACTGATGTTAGTGCTTCCGCCTTACTTGTTTAGGATTCCATTAACCCTCTTTCGAGGCAATGTGATGAAGCTAGGGTCACCAACGTTCTGGGTTGTTCCTCTGTTCGCAGTGGCTACAGACTTTTTCTTTTTCAGTTCAACAAGGATTACAAACTCTTACAGATTGGTCTACACTACTTTATGGAAGTTGTAACTTCCAACAAAGGTTAAAATTACATTTTGGAGAATTTTTCATAACTATGTTCCTAGCTACTCTAATATCTATCACAAATGTTTGCGAACCTCTGCCTTATGTCCTCGGTGCCTAGTTTCTGCTGAGACTTTGGTATATATCTTCTGGGATTTGCAGTCGTTCTTTGCTATTTGGGGATCCTTGCACATTACATGGCCAAGTGAAGCATCGACTGTCTCATTACAAGATTGGCTACTGTCCATTTTCACAATGTCTATGGGTGAAGTTATCTGGAAAGTAGTGTGTGCATTGTGGTTCATTTGGCATGCGAGAAACAGGTGGGTTCATTATGATGATGTTATAAAAATACATGTCCTTGTGCGCAGAGTTTGGGCCTACTTCTTGGAATAGGATATGGTGAATCAGAAGTTACCTAGTCGCCTAATCAGTGTTGAAAGGTGGCGGCCTCCAAATCCTCCCTTTGTAAAGGTAAATTTCGACGGCGCATTCTGTGCTTTTGAACACTGTTCGTGTGCAGGTATTGTCATTAAGACCACACAGGTACGGTGCTGGGTTCTCAAATAGTACTCAATTCACACTTACCTTCGCCTTTTGCTGTCGAGGCACTGGTTTCTCACCATGCAATTTGACTGGTCTTGGATTTGGGGTTCCATTTGATCATTTTCAAGGGTGATTATTTGGTGGTGATTCAAAAGCTCCTCTCTCCTTAGACGGATACATCAGTTCTGGGGTCTTACATCAGTGACATTGCTGCCATGATAGTGTACCTTCGTGCCTCTCGCTTTGCACATGTACTTCGCATCGCAAATCGGGTGGCCCATCTATTAGCATCAACGGGGTTACGGGACGGGGTTCTATTTACAGAGTGGGTGTGGAGCCTACTTTTCTTTTTATGGCAGTGGCCTTTGATAGGGTGTCTCAGGATCGGATGTCTGTGGCAATTGAAACATCTTTGCCGACTTCGGGTTTGAGGGTTTTGGCCGATAATGGGAACTCACTATTTTCGTGGTTCGCATGACTGGGGGAGTATGTACTCTCTTTGTTGGAAAGCGGGCTTCAATTTGCATGTTTCCTCTCTTTTTGGATTTGGTAGCTTCTTCTCTGTGTTTTGCAATTGCCGGTTTCCCTAATTTGTCTTGTTCACAGTGACATCCCTTCAGCATTTAGCTTCTTTCTCTATAGGGTTTGATTGACAGCTCACTAGGGTTTCTTTTGTTGATTTTGGTTCACTTTGAGAGCTGTTTTCTAGGCTTGTTTTTTGAGGCTTTGGTTTCTCTGTTGGATTGTTTTTCTTTGTTTTGGATTGATTTCTGTTTCGTTTTATTTTTTCATCAATAAAGCCCAGTTTCTTTTTAAATTTTTATTATTATATATTTATATATTTATTAATTTATTTATATAAATAAAGGAGTTATTAATTGAAAATAATTTTAACATAATGACATATATAAAATATATATTTTTATTATACAATTAAATATTTATTATTTTATTTCTATAGATAAAAGAGTTATTAGTTAAAAAGATGAATTAAAAATAAAATAAAATAAAATAAAGCTTGAAACAACATGAAAAAAAAAATACAAATGTGCTTAGAAGAAGAATTAGACTTGAGACTCAAAGATAAAATCACTATTATTTGACTATCTAACTAGAGGAGCTAATTTATTAAAAGAAAACGCTTTTTTCAAAAAGCGTTTTTCCTATGGCTTGTTTTTCATTTCTCTCCCCAAAAACATTTTATTTCCCTAAATTTCGAGAAAAAGGTCTAAAACTCTCATTTTGTTTTAAAATAGACATATTTGCCTAATTAAACCGGGAATAAGTTCTTGAAAATAAAAGTATGGAGACTAAATTACAAATGTATAATGTGTATAAGGATTTAGAATATGTCTTAACCTTCAGCTTTTCTTTCTATAATTTAACACAAATAAATAATTAATCCAATACAAAGCATAGAAACATACTAATTTTTTATTAAAAGAGTGAAAGAAGTTTATTGATTATGTAAATTGAAAACTTAAAATCAATCCAAATCTTAAAATTTCTAACTAAATGAGTTAATCTTAATTTATTTAATTCTTATATAAACTTTTGCTAAAATTATGTATGCCAAGCTTCACTAAATTAAATATTGCCTTGTTGATAATAAAAGGGCAAAACTAGAATTTAAATGATCACCCTACGGTCTATATAAGGAAGCTGGGCTTGCCAGGCTGCTCTCATTCTTTCATAATTGTATTGCTTCATTTCTTCACTGATTATAAAGGAGAGGTTTTTCTCATCACATATATGAATAGAAAAAAAACCAGTGTGATTAAGAGGTTTTCACAGTACAACAGTGCTCTCAAGTTTTTCTGGTAAGTAGCTCTCTCTTTTTCTCTTTCATTTTTCTTCTCGTTTTTCTCTTAAGTAAAGTTTTCTGTTTGGTTACTAAGAAAATCATCGGATAACAATATCGGGAAAGAAAAAGCAAACATATCGTCTTCTTAAAGAGTTATAAGATAGTATGGTTTCATATCTATTATGAGACTGAAACGGATCATTCATTTTTTTTAATAATAGTTGAGATTCTACGCTTGTTTGAGTGGTTGAGATCGTAAATTTGTGGCGAGTTTGAGGGAATGGATGGAACTAGGACTCAAAATTTTGACTTACAGATCTTGCTTTCAGATCATTGCTTTAGGGAAACACATTCATAGCAAATGCAGGCAATTGGCTTAGGACATTTTCCGAAAACTCAAAATATTTTGATTTAACGTCAACTACGTTGAAAAAGCATGTAAATTGCTTCGAAAAGATCCTAATGCCCCCAAACATGTGCCTAGTTTTAATGATTCTCATACACCACTAGATGATACTAATATAAATATTTCTTTTATGAATTAATATCATTTTATTTATACAATTACTATTTGATATATTGATAGTGTATTTCTTATTTACCGTATTAAAATTTTGTCATATGTATTTTTTAAATATTTTACTAGACATTTGTTAACCTTTTAACTCTATTTATAAAATTTAAAAAATTCAATTGACAATATACCAAATATTTTTTATATAACATATTTTTATTTTTTATTTTATCTGTTTAGTAAGGGAAAAGAATTAAATAACCTAGGTTATTCAGTCATTAGACTGATTTTTTTGAGTGGTTTTTTTGTTTTATTTTTTATTTTTTTAATAATCTTGTCGTGATAGATTTTAATTATATCTGTTTTTTTTTTTTGACACAATACTCGAAATTACTTATAGTCCCTCCCTAGCCCATAATAAGAGGATAATGTGCTTCAGCGCACTTAAATACCTTTTAATTTATTTAGATTACTATTATTCATATATTTTTATAAATTTCCTTATGGATTACCGTAATTAATATCAAGAATTTGGTAATTAAGAAAATATCTACAATTTTTCCAAAGATGGAAATAAGCATTTAAATTTATGAATACATTTATTATGATAATTAATATAGTTCAGTGTATGGGGAACTAAGAAAATCACCGTTACACATCATGGATGTATTTTAGTTTGTTTTTTTCTTTAAAGGTAAACACAAGATTAAAATATATTTAGATTTAAAATTTAAATAAAAATTATAGCTAGACTTAAACATAGATAATATGAAAGACAAGTTGAAATTGAACGCTTAAAATCCGAAAACTTCAATATTTTAAAATTTAATGGTAAGTTTCTAGTTTATTTTTTACCAAGTTATATTATTAGTCAATTTATCTTATTGTTTGTTAGCTCACAATCTTGACACGTTTCGTATATTTTATTATTTAATAATAATCGTAGCAGGCTCTAATTTAGTAAATATTTAGTGTATACCCTTTTTTAGAAGAACTTTACAGAAACTGGAGATTCTTCTATCTTTATTTTATTTTATTTTTCTTGAACTCCGCTTTTTCTGTGATTTGAGCTTGATATCTTTCGAAGGTGATAACTTGAGATTCCTCAAGTATAATTAGTTTAAGATTTAGATGATAATTTCGATTTAAATGGCACTATTGATGTTACTAGTTTAATCCTTCTTTCCTGAATTAATTGTTTTCCGTTGTATATACAGTAATCAGGTGGACTGAATTTTATCAATAGCAGATTCGTTAGCGTTATCGGTACTGGTAGTGGTGCAATATGGCTACGAATACTTCAAGTTCAAGCCATTGTCCTTCTCCAATGAAAGCCACATCGAATGGGGTGTTCCAGGGTGATAACCCTTTGGATTTTGCACTCCCTCTCGCCATCCTTCAGATATGCCTTGTGGTTGCACTCACTCGTATTCTCGCTTTTCTTCTTAGGCCTCTACGGCAGCCTCGTGTCATCGCCGAGATTGTCGTAAGTTCCTCTCGTCAGGATTTTTTTTAATTAACAACAAGGGCAGAATTAACGGCTTGGAATCTTTTTTGTAGGGTGGAATATTACTTGGTCCATCAGTTCTTGGTAGAAACGAAAAGTATCTGAATGCAATCTTCCCAGCTAAGAGCCATACAGTGTTGGATACTTTAGCTAACCTTGGTCTCCTTTTCTTTCTATTTCTCGTCGGTCTTGAGTTGGATCCGAAATCAATTCGCCGCACAGGAAAGAAAGCTCTTTCTATAGCAGTTGCAGGGATTAGCCTACCTTTTATGCTAGGAATAGGAACATCATACGCCCTTCGCGCAACTATCTCAAAGGGTGTCGATGAAGCTCCGTTTCTCGTCTTCATGGGGGTTGCTCTATCCATCACTGCCTTTCCTGTCTTAGCCCGTATTTTGGCTGAACTGAAGCTTTTAACCACTGATATAGGCCGAATGGCAATGTCAGCTGCTGCAGTCAATGATGTGGCTGCATGGATTTTACTAGCTCTTGCCATTGCCTTATCAGGAACCGGAAATTCTCCTCTTGTATCATTGTGGGTTTTCTTGTGTGGTACTGGTTTTGTTCTCGGATGTACATTCATTGTCCCTCCTATATTCAAATGGATGGTTCAACGTTGCCCTGAGGGTGAACCGGTGAATGAATTGTATGTATGTGCAACTTTGACAGCAGTTTTGGCAGCAGGCTTTGTTACTGACCTTATTGGAATCCATGCCTTGTTTGGTGCATTTGTAATTGGAGTTCTTGTCCCCAAAGAAGGTCCATTTGCTGGTGCCTTAGTGGAAAAAGTTGAAGACCTTGTTTCCGGCCTCTTTCTCCCTCTGTATTTTGTGTCAAGTGGATTGAAAACAAATATTGCCACAATTCAAGGGGCTCAGTCTTGGGGCCTCCTTGTTCTAGTCATCATTACCGCATGTTTCGGAAAGATAGCCGGTACTGTCTCCGTTTCCCTTCTATGCAAGGTGCCTTTCAGTGAGGCTTTGGCCCTCGGGTTCCTTATGAATACAAAAGGCTTGGTGGAGCTCATCGTTCTCAACATCGGTAAAGACAGAAAGGTGAAACTTGATTACTTATTTGAGATTGGATTGGCCTCTATATTCATTTCCTTATATATGTATAAACTCAGTTAATCAATGTTTTAAAATTGATATTTTGCAGGTTTTAAACGATCAAACATTTGCAATCATGGTTTTGATGGCCGTCTTTACAACTTTTATAACTACTCCCCTTGTGATGGCGGTATACAAGCCAGCTAAACGACAGGGTAAAGGAGACTACAAACACAAGACAATTGAAAGGAAAGAGAGCAATTCTCAGCTTCGTATATTGGCCTGCTTCCACAGTTATAGAAACATTCCCACTATGATTAATCTTATTGAGGCTTCACGTGGTACTGAGAAAAAGGAAGGACTATGCGTTTATGCATTGCATCTCATGGAGCTCTCAGAAAGGCCATCCGCCGTGCTTATGGTCCATAAGGCAAGAAAGAATGGGTTACCGTTTTGGAATAAAGTGAAACAGTCTGGTGGTGATCAAATTGTGGTTGCTTTCGAGACTTTCAGGCAACTAAGCCGAGTGGTGGTCCGCCCGATGACTGCGATCTCATCCATTTCTAGCTTGCATGAGGATATCTGTGAAAGTGCGGAAAGAAAAAGGGCAGCCATGATAATTCTCCCCTTCCATAAGCACCAGAGGGTAGACGGAACATTCGAGACAACCCGAACTGACTACCAATTGGTCAACAAGCGAGTTCTTGAACAAGCACCATGCTCGGTTGGCATTTTAGTTGATCGTGGTCTAGGTGGAACGACGCATATATCAGCTAGCAACGTTGATTCCATCATAACAGTCTTGTTCTTCGGTGGACACGACGATCGCGAAGCACTCGCTTATGGCACACGTATGGCCGAGCACCCAGGCATCAGTCTAACCGTTGTTCGCTTCGTACCAGGCCCCGAAGTTTCGGGTGAGATCGTCACAGCTGATATAAACACAAGTGATGATCGAGTCCTGATGGAATTCAAGAACAAAGCCTCAAATGAAAACTCAATAAGTTACGAAGAAAGAGTAGTAAGAAACTCCAGGGAAACCATTGAAGCGATTCGAGAATTCAGCCGATGCAACCTTTTCTTGGTGGGCCAAATGCCTGAAAATCATGTCACTGCGACAGCCAAACTAAATGCTGCCAAGACCGAGTGCCTTGAATTAGGGGCAATAGGCAGCCTATTGACTTCCCCAGAATTCTCAACGTCAGCATCTGTTTTGGTAGTGCAACAATATAGAACCACAAAGAAATCACCTCCTCCATCACTGTCTTCCACAAAGGTAGCTGAGATTCCAGAAGGGGATGTAGAAAGTCCATGAACCGTTGACTAAACGTTGCTTTGTACATATTGTTCGAAGTACAACATCATCATGATGATGATCTCATTCCAACCATGATCATGAAAATTAAATTGAATAATAAATTGCTATTTTACTTTATGTTGGGAACATAAACTATGCCAATATCGTTGAATAAATATCTAGTTAGGATGTGTGCAACTTTTCATTTAAATAATTTTTTATTATTCATTAATGACTTCATGCGGTCAACTCTTATGCAAGTGAAGACACAATTTTGTAGCTTATAAATATGGCTTATAAGATCGTCGGAGTCATATTTCATTTATTAGGGAAATTTATTAAAAAAAGCCTTTTTATTTCGTTATTTATCTAAATGGCCCGATTTTTTGATTATTTATCGAAAATGACTATTTTCTCCGAAAACGCGTCTATGTCAGCGCGAAGTCAGGGGACTTGTCAGCAAAACGCTCCCTTAGGGGAGCTTTTTGCCCCCAACGGTCACATGACCGTTTGAACTCCAAACTCTAACAGTCAAAAAAAAAAAAAACTATAAAAGGCCCCTCCCCCTTTTTATTTTCTCACACAATAGTCCTCTCACAATTCTCTCTAAATTCTTTCCAAATTCTCTCAAAATTCTCTCAATTTTTGTCAAAGTTGTCTTTAATTTTTTGCAAAAAAGCTTTGTTTAATTTTTTTGAATTATTTTTATTTTTTAAATTACAAAAATATTCGATCGTGTTAGCAATAGCCGGAGAATTAATTCGTCTCGATACGAAACACATCTCGATCGATCAAATGACAATGGTAAGTGATAAGTTTAATTAATTTTTTAATAGTATTTAATTTTTTTTCATTTATGCAATTTTAATTAATATTTATTTTATAATTTTTTATAACAGTCTGTAGATCGGGTGTTGCAATGCTATATCCGTAATATGTTTGGTCCTCCATCGTCGTTGATAGAGAATTACCTGCGGGAAGCGGGTTTTTGGCACGTGCCCACGATAGGCCGAGGGTGCAAGTTTAACCCGAAACTAATCAGTGCATTGATAGAGAGGTGGAGACCCGAGATGTAACACCCTTCACCCGTATCCGACTCCGGAACAAGGTTCGAGGCGTTACCGGACTTAAACATTTACAAACATATAAAATCGGGTCACAAAGTTCTGCCCAAAATTAAAACTTGCAAACCACAATAAATAAAGACCACATCTCACGGCCATGTACAAAAGCTCAATGTAGGCCAATACGTAAACCAAATCATAATAATAATACATGACATGAAATAAACTTCTTATACATGCCACTCACATGAAAACATTTAACATATACTAGCCAATACTCCAAGGGTAATGGCTTGATAGTGTGATGCTGCCTCCGACGATCTCCAACCCTTGAGCTGACCTGACAAACTAAAAATAAATGAAAAGAAGGAAGTAAGCTTTACGCTTAGTAAGCAAGTACATAAATAATGAATAAAGAATTTAGTATGATTACATAATAACTCAAGTGTATCTACTTTTAATTTCACTATTTATTCCACTTTGGTCAAGCTGTCTCTCTTGCGTCATGTTCACTAAATAAATCATAACTCGAGTTACGAAACTCGAAATCCAATTCCGTAAATTTTCCTTGAAAATAGACTCATATATATATTTACTAATTTTTTTCTAGAATTTTTGGTCAAGCCAATTAGTATAGTTTATTAGTTAAAATTTCCCCTGTTACACAGCTCGACTGATCTGACCTCTATTCACTACGAATTTAATTTCTCCCAGTATACAATTCAAATAATCATGAAACCTGTTTAATTTAAAACTAGACTCAATAATGAATTTATGCATATAAACTATATTTCTTAATTTGTTTTGTACAATTTTTAATGATTTTTCAAAGTTGGAACAGGGGATCACATAGTCATTCTGAGCAAGTCACACACAATTATAAATATCTCAAAATATAGAATTCCTTTACTTGCTCCGTTTCTTTTATATGAAAATAGACTCATCAAGCTTTAATTTCACATCTCATTCAGCCTCTAGTTAAATTCATACTATTTTTGGTGAGTTTTCAAAATCACGTCACTGCTACTGTCCCACAACAGTTTTAGTGCTAATTCACTCTTTCACACTTTCTTTGTATTAACCTCATTTTAACATACATATCACAATTCATTTTCACTACATTTCATACATTACAAGTATAGGTCCATAATTACATTGTCACCATAAAGCCATCCCGTTGAACAATTCGGATCAATTCTCGATACTTGATGGTTTCACTGCAGCTCCACCATCATATTTCATATAATTCAGCTCTCTTGTACACATGGTGAACACTTAGTACCACCCATGTGACCTAGCCAATTTATCTCGTAGCTCTCTTGTCTACATGGTGTCCTTCACCTGGAACCACGCATGCGACCTAGCTACATATATCCCGTAGCTCTCTTGTCTACATGGGATACTTCCCGTATCACACATGTGACCTAGCTACATTTATCTCTCTCCCGTAGCTCTCTTGTCTACATGGGATACTTCCCGTATCACACATGTGACCTAGCTACTACATAGTATCGTGTAGCTTTCTTGTACACATGATGTGCACTCGGCATCATACATGTGACCTAGCTACACTTCATCTATATTATTCAATTCTTCCGAATGTTCAACCGGGATTTCTCTCTCTATTACTTATTTCCATTCTTCCAATAATCAATTTATGCTTCAAAATCGGCTAAAATATATATAATAGGCTGAAATATAAAAATGTAAATGAAGTTAATGTATTATTTACATACAAACTTACCTCGGTGCAAAATATAGAAATTTTGCAATTTAGTCCAAACATTTTCCTTTCCCCGTTCGAGATCGATTCCACGCCTTTCTTAATCTATAATATCACATTTAGCCTAATAATTAATCACACTATTCATGTGGGTCTAAAAATCATATTTTTACAAATTTGCATTATGACCCCTAAACTTTTGCATATTTGCACTTTTGCCCCAAGACTCAAAAATTAAACTTCATCCTATTTCCTTGTGTTTTATGACATACTGATCATTTTTCCCTTCTATGGCAACATCAAATTCTCACTCTAACACATAGTTATGAACAATAGATATTTTTATCGATTATGCCGCTTTACTCGTTTTTACGAAAAATCACTGAGCAAAAGTTGTTTAACACAATTTCAAGCTTCATATTCTACCATAAAACATCAAAATAAACACATTTCACCTATGGGTATTTTTCCAAATATGAACCCTAGCTTAAATAATTGCTAGAATAAGCTTAATCGAAGCTACGGATTCCAAAAACGTAAAGAACATTAAAAACGGGCTTGGAATCACTTACTATTGAGCTTGGAAAGCTTGAAAACCCTAGCCATGGCCTCCCCCATTCTAATTTCGGCCTCCATGAAGAAGATGAGCAAAATTGGCTTTTAATTTTGTATTTTAATTCATTTTACCCCTAAATGACCAAAATGCCCTTACTACTAAACTTTCAAAAATTCCTTCCATGTCCTAATTTTGTCCATGAACTTAAAATTGGTCAAATTGCTATTTAAGACCTCCTAATTAATATTTTAAAGCAATTTCATACTAGAAACTTCTAGAATGCAAGTTTTGCAACTTATTCAATTTAGTCCCTAACTTCAAATTAAGCACTTTATGCATTGAATTTCTTCACGAAATTTTCACGAAATCATGAAATCATATCATAAACCTCAAAATAATTATAAAATAATTATAAAACAATTATTTCTATCTCGAATTTGTGGTCACGAAACCACTATTCTGATTAGGCCCTGATTCGGGTTGTCACACGAGATGCACACTTTCCATCTTCCATGCGGAGAATGTACTATCACTTTGAAAGACGTGCAATTGCAATTGAGATTGCTGGTCGATGGGTACGCAGTCACTGGGTCCGCTCAATCTGCTGATTAGGGGGCCGTATGCTACGAGCTTTTGGGTGCTATTTCGGATAATATTAACGGAGGTCGAATCGAGATGGGTTGATTACGAGACACATTTCCGGAGCTGGATAATGATTCGACTGAATTAAAAAGAATACGATATGCTCGAGCATACATTCTTGAGATGATTGGAGGTTATCTGATGCACCGCGTACATCTGAGATAGCTGCTGAAACTCGTTAATTTTAGAGGAGCAGGTGAACTAAGTTGGGGGTCTGTTGTGTTAGCAACATTGTACCGGGAGATGTGCAGGGCGACGCGACCGAATAAAGCCAAAATCAGAGTATGCCTATCACTACTGCAATCATGGGCACGGTTTCGCTTTCCATTTTTACGTCCTTGAGTGAACCACCCATATACATTTCCACTAATAACGAGGTAAATTTTATATTAGATTTTACAATTATTTCGTAGATTTAAAATATAATTGTATACTAAAAAATTATTTAATTAGGTGGAACCATTCGTTGAGTTATGTTGGAATACCCAAATCTCTTGAAGATATACGACTTCTATTAGACCAACGGTCAGAAGTACAAGTAAGTATTAAATAAAATATATATACATAATAATATAGTCATTTCGTATTTAGTATTTAATATGTAGTATTTAATATTTAGTATTTAGTATTACCTATATAACTAATATTTTTATCATTTTCATATAGTTTCAATGGACACCATACGAGGATCCGGCAATTCAGGCAGTAATTCCGGATTCATTTTTTCAAAATCTGAACATTTGGCATATGAAGGTTCCATTGGTAAACTATGCTATCGTGGAGATGCACCAGTCAGATAGGGTATTGCGGCAATTTGGATTCCGACAACTGATTCCCGTGGAACCTGAGGTGCTCAATGATGAGCACAAAGTTGACTTACGGCTATCGAAATGTAGGAAAATTGGTATGACTATATACCTACTCGGGAACCGATCATTGCTCTTGAGTTAGCATGCGTGCCAGAATACATGCCATGGTTTAGGATCCATGGCAAGCCATATTTACTGTCGGAAGAGGAGAAGTGACGGCAAATTCGTGTGCAAAGGGAACGACGGGGCCCTTTAAATCCAAGAAGAATTGATGATGATGTGGGCCCATCAGCAGCACCCACACAATCACCAGGCCTATCAACAGCGCCCGCACAACCACTTGGGCTAACACTTCAACCGACGACACCCATATCACAGCCTTTTTAGATTATGCCAAGTGCGTATCCTAGCCATTATATGTATCCTAACCCTTTTATGTTTCCTTTTCCCAGTCCTATGGCAGGTTGGAATGCCATATCCGTTCCCAATTACTCCGAGTCAATCGCCGATCAATAGGCCACCGTCGCATAAGGGATCGCAGGAGGCTCCGTCGGGAAGCTCTTCTTTTTACCATTCCCCATCGCCTTATGGAATTCAAACACCTCCACCATGGGTGATGTAAATACCTCCGCATTCATTATTCTATCAAGGTGGGTCATCCTCCAAACACCCACAACAAGGTCCCTTGCCGGAGGAACCACAGTCCCCACCAGAGCAACCATAACCCTCCCCAGAAGCTGAACCAAGGAGGAATCCAGCGCATAACCGTCGACGACCCCTATGTGGCACTGATTTTGACCGGTACCAATATTGATTTTTTTAATATATTTGTAGAAACTTTTTTTATATAGTTTCATATAATAAAATAAAAGTTATTTTTAATATTTTAATTGTACTTTACTTTTTTTAATTTTATTAAAATAAATGTTCTTTTAAATTAGCCAATATTTTTATTATTTTTATATTTATTTTTTTATATAGTTTTAATTAATAAAATAAAAGTTGTTTTTAATATTTTAATTGTACTTTACTTTTTTTAATTTTGATACAATAAATGTTCTTTTAAATTAGCCAATAATTTTTATTAAAATAAATGTTATTTTGAATACGCCAATATTTTTAAATATTTTTTATATTTTTAATAAAATATAAATAATATAACATAATTTTATTACTACAAATACCAGCTATTCCGATTTGGACATGATCGAGTTATATAGCCTGGGTTCCTACACCATCTGCACAACCTCTGTTGGTTCGTTGTTTCTCGGATATCCATATTGTTACGTATTCTAGTCGAGGAAGGTCGACCTTTTAGTTTGCGACGCAATTCTCTATCCGGTAACAGCTTAAACGGAGCAAGCGATACAGACGGCCACTTATGTTCATCTGGGATCGGTGGGAATATGTGTCTCCATACGTTGTACATGTATTCTATTTTGTACACTTGGTCGACATACGTCATGGGATCCAAACAAAGATTCTGACAAGCTGCAATTACATGAGCGCATGGATAACGTAGTGCGTCAAACATCCCACAGTCGCATGTTCTATTTCTCAAGTGTACACGATATTGCCCGCCAATAATACCTTGGTTTGGTCTGTCAAACTCCGTCACACGAAACCATAGGTTGTCGCGATCATGACATACTATGTGCATTGTGTTGGGTCGTGCCTTCGCCTTGTTAATCTCTCGCAATACCTTCGCGTACCATATATGGCCTCCCTACATTTGGCCTTTATAACTCGCTGCTTGCTTTGAAAATAGTGCCACTAAACGAAAATATGCCTCTCGCACAACGACTGTTATTGGCAAATGACGCGTTCCTTTTAGAACAGAATTTATGCATTCAACCAGGTTTGAGGTCATATGACCATATCGTAGACCGCCGTCGTATGCTTGTGTCCACTGTTCAAAAGGTATGTTACAAAAGTAGTCTGTGCCTTCTTCGTTAAGTGAATGCAAAACTGTTAACATCTCATGAAAACAGTCCTTACTTATCTCATACCCTGCAAATATAAGTTGATAACGAAAATTACATACCATTCTTCCGTTCAGAATAAATTGAATATTACAAACAAAATTATATTAATAGAGATTAAATACCCATGTTGGTCACTTGTCGTCGTTCAGTTGTAAATCGATATTGCCCATAATAGTTGGATGCAATGTGCCTTAGGCAATACCGATGGTGTGTGCGATGCTATTGGCTTCCTTGTCGCTCAATTGTGGCTAGTATTCTAGTACCCTGATCCGATGTAACGTATATATCAGGTTGAGGGCAGACATGCCTCCTTAACCTAGAAAGAAAGAAATCCCAGTCATCAGCTGACTCCCTCGGTGTTATTGCAAACGCCATTGGAATGATTCTCCCATTGACATCCTGTGCCACAGCTAGCAATAGCCGATGGGTATATCTACCATACATAAAGGTACCGTCAATTTGTATCAATGGCTTGCAGTATATAAATGCATTCCGACATTGCTTAAAGCTCTAGAACAAACGCTTGAACACTTGGCATCCACGGAGCAATCGGTCATTGTAGTACGCAGGTGTCGTTTCAAGGTCTATTATGCAACCTGGGATATTTCTCTCCAGTACCTAACACCACTGCCACACTTTATCATATGAAGCATCCCACCTACCATGCATCTTTTTCAACGCCTTCTGCTTAGCTATCCAAACCTTGCGGTAAGAGGGCGTGTACTTCAATTGGCTACGAATATTGGCAATTAAGACTGGCATTGAAGTCTTCGGATCCGCCTTCAGCGTTGATAGTATTAAGCTAGCTAACATATCTGAATCCATATTGGGATGATCTTGTGAAACACTTGTCAACGAAGTATGTTAAATATTGCAACATTACGTAATAATAGTTTTATTCAAAAACCCTAAACACTCAGTGATACTTTAGCGCCAACACATGTATGTGGACCTTTGTACTTTTTTATCTCCCACAAGCCTGTCATTTTCCTTAATGAGGCCATGATTTTCCATGAACATGTACCGTCTTACACTGCACACTTGGCCTTAAACTTATTGGATTTGGATTTAACCACGTTGTAGTTAACCCAGTTCATGATGCTATGTTGTTGCAATGCAGCAAGAAAACTATCCTTATTGGAAAACTCCCTACCAACTTCAATTTCACCCGAATCCAATAATGAACTTGTACGATCACGCCTTCTGTGTGGTAGATTTGGAAACTCTAACGCATCATCTTGAGATAGATCGACATTATGCATGTGGGTTGAAGGGGGTACGCCCTAAATCGCAAATCTTCTTCTTCTTCATCTGAACCCCCTTCAACATCTTAAGGTATGGTTGGAACAGGCTCCGGTTCAGAAAATAATCCAACTTCTGCACCATCGGGGCCGGGCTCTCGAGTAAGATTCACATCAGACTCATCATTTGACCCACCATCATCTGTAATGAACGAGGTCCCCTCGCCGGTGGATGTCGTAGGGAGTACATCATCCCTTCTTATGGATGTTTCATAATGTCCCCAATCCGATGTGGATTGCCAACCACTAGAAGTTGATGCCATTCCCTAGTACGTATTTCCAGTATCAAACATTGACCTACCGAGGTGCATGTCTCATCCACCAACGGAGTGTCGTGCAGGGGTTGTGTATTCCATACTGCTACCAAACACGGGCGCTTCCATGTTTTGCCACCCACTAACGGAGTGTCGGGCAGGGGTCATGTATTCCTCTCGAACAACATTAGATGTTGAAGTCACAAATGCATCATTTGGCGATGAAAATTGTACATATAACTCAAGATAGGGTGATCCACTAGCAAGATGATTCTGCACCATTAGCTCCACGCTACGAGGACCTTTAATGACGAATGAGTCATATCTCACGGGATCAACCGAAGTACAAAATCGATACTTAATAGATAAAACTTTCGTTGGCATCATTCCGAAGATTTTACGCCTAATTCTTTTACCTAGTTCTATCAAATCTATGTTCTGGTTAAAAACCAGTCACGCTGTGCTCTTCGATAAAAAAACAACACCGTTCTTGGTGTCACAGACCTCGCCATCATAGTAAATAACAGCACTAATACGTTCACTCATCTTTAGTTTCTATTTTACTTTAGCCTCAATTTCTCTTGCTGTAACTTATGCAACCTGAGAATGAAATTTGACTCATTTATAGTCTAAGGCTTTTTTAGATACTACTGTAGCGAAAGAGCGTCCACGTTAGAGCTTTTTTCTGTAATTTTGCTGACAGTGGATCCTTCTTGAAGCGTTTTTGACACTATTTGTTCAGAAACATCTTCTCAAAATTATTTTTTCAGATACTACTGTAGCAAAAGAACGTCCACTTGGGAGCTTTTTTTCGTAATTTTGCTGACAATGTTCTTTCTTGAAGCGTTTTTGACACTATTTATTCAGAAACATCTTCTCAAAATTATTTTTCAGATACTACTGTAGCAAAAGAGCGTTCACGTGAGAGCTTTTTTCTATAATTTTGCTAACAGTGCATCCTTCTTGAAGCGTTTTTGACACTGTTTGTTCAGAAACATCTTCTAAAAATTATTTTTTCAGATACTACTGTAGCAAAAGAGCGTCCACGTGGGAGCTTTTTTCCATAATTAATAGTTAATTTAATTAATAAACCTTAAAAAACCCTAAACCCTAATTTAATTGATTTTTTAATTTCATAGTTAATTTAATTAATTAACCCTCAACTCTAATTAAATTAATTTTTCCTTAAAAACACTAAAACCTTAAACCCTAAAACCCTAAACCACTAAAACCCTAACCCTAAAATAATAAAAAACTCTAACCCTAAAAAACCTTAAACCCTAATTTAATTGATTTTTTAATTTCATAATTAATTTAATTAATTAACCCTCAACTGTAATTAAATTAATTTTTTCTTTAAAAAACACTAAAACCCTAAACATTAAAAACTCTAAATCACATAGACCTTAAACTTAAAATAATCAAAAACCCTAACCTTAAAAAACCATAAACCCTAATTTAATTGATTTTTTTAATTTCATAATTAATTTAATTAATTAACCCTCAACTCTAATTAAATTAATCTTTCCTACCCTAAACCCTAAACCTTAAAAATCTTAAACCATTAAAACCCTAATCCTAAAATAATAAAAAACCCTCACCCTAAAAAACTTTAAACACTAATTTAATTGATTTTTTAATTTCATAGTTAATTTAATTAATTAACCCTCAACTCTAATTAAATTAATTTTTTCCTTAAAAAAATACTAAAACTCTAAACCTTGAAAATCCTAAACCAATAAACCCTAACCCTAAAACAATCAAAAACCTTAATCCTAAAAAAGGTGACAAACCGCTTCCCTAAGGGAGCGTTTTGCTGACACGTCCCCTGACTTCGCGCTGACGTGGACGCGCTTTTGAGAAAAATGGTCCTTTCCGGTAAATAATCAAAAAGTCAGACCATTTCGATAAATAACGAAATAAAAGGGCTTTTTTTTTAGTAAATTACCCCATTTATTACTTTTGGTATTTTATGAAACTTATGGATTTAATTCCTATATATTAATGAAAGCATTTTTAGCATTTATATTTTTAAATATTAAATTTCAGCCCTCTGAAAATTGTTAAATTCATTAAATTTTGTTATTTTCAAAATCTAAGGTGACAAATATATTATTATATATATAATGTTATGCCAATTTGTTATTCTCACATATTGCTGACTAAAAATCTAATTAATGGATTAATAAATGACATTTGTGCCAAAATAAAAATTTTGAAATTCAAAAAGTATTAAGGACTTAGAATGATCTAATTAAAGAATATTGACTAAATCTACAACTATACGTATAGTACAAGACTAATAATTGAATTTAACTAAATGGATTTAACAACTAATATTTGAGTTGGGATTAAAATTTCAAATTTCAAAAAGTATAAGGATTAAATTGATCAAATTAAAGTACAAGAACTAGTAGCAAAATTTAACCTTTTTTATTTGTGGTGCGTTGTTGTAGAGATGGTAATAGAGCAGCGTGAGGATAGATATTACTAAATCCATCGCTACTCCACAATTGGCACGTCTTGCTTTGCCATTCGTCCTGCTCCACTGTGGATGTATAATCTTGAAAACTATTATTACCTCCACAAATGTCGGATGCATCCATATCCACCCACCCCACTCCATTTCAATTTGATTTTTGCTACTTATATATAATATTTTTAATATTTTTAAGTCAAATAAATATTTAAACATAATTCATTAAGAAATATTTAAACATAAGATATATGGATTTTTTTTCTATAGGCATAATGACAAAATTAACCCCAACGTTTGGGTGTTGGGTTACTTTGGCCCTTAAGTTTTTTTTTTTTTTTGAGCACTTTCATACATAACCTTTGTTTTTTGGTCAAATTGATCATTTTTTAATAGTCTTGCTGATGTGGCCGTTAAGGGACTAACGACGCTGGCGTAGAAATTTTTTTTCCACACCACATATATGTTGATGCTAACGTGGCATACAAGACAAAATAATGTCATGTCAGCAAATGAATTTAAACTTAAAAAATAATTAAAATTTAAAAAAAAAACATTTAGAAAATTTTTGGGTTTTACCCACAATTAAAACAATTAAAAAAAGTAAAACAAGTTAAACATTAACCAGAAAAGAGAACTTAGATCGATCACAACAAAAAATTGAACCATAACTTTTGAATCAGTTAATCAAAACAAAATATTAGAACCCTAACTCGAGAAAGGGAAAAATTAGGGTATGTTTTTATGATTTTCACCTTCAAACTATTATATATGTTATTTCGGTTAATGTTTAGGGTTCTTGGGGTTTAGGGATTTTGGTTTAGGTTTCAAAATTTTGGGGATTTTCAAGGATTTTTGGGTTATGGGATTGTTGATTTTGGGGAATTTCGAGTTTAGGGTTCATTTATAACGTGTTTTCTCTTGGCTCTTTTGTAGTAAAGATTGGTGAAGATTCATGCTCTAAATCACAAAGAACAAAAGGTACAAACAAACAAACAAACAGTTCTTTATTTTAATACTTTGTTTTGTATTATAGTTTCTTTTTGTATTTGTTGGGATTTGTTTTTGTTTTTTACTTTACTGTAACTTTTTCACATATTTAGAGTTAAATAAATCTGTCTAAAGGAAGATTCCCCTTGAGCTAATATATTTAATATGAAACAATAAAACATCTTTGAAGTGAGAGAGAAGTGAGAGAGAGGGAGAAGGAAAAGCAATAAAAATTTGAAGTTTGAAAATATTTAAAGCCTTTAGGTTTAAACATAGATATATCCTTTTTACCAAATTTTGAATTCCATCATTTTGTTGTGTTGCTGGTTGAAATTGTCATGGAATGTAAAAGTAATATCACTAAAAATAATTTTATTTGTTAATTGTAAAGATTCTGGGAATTTAAATTGAGCTTAAATTATAGGTCTCTCCATGTTTGGGTAGTGCGACCTGAGCTTGGTGCATAAAGGCAGTTTTGTCTACACTCTCGGCAGAACTTTAAGGATAGATCCACTGGGGAATGGCCTAATGTCCTAGGAAACGTTAAATAAATGAAAACTTAGTATTGTACTAGTTTTTTTATTTGTTCAAATATTATCTGTCTTTCCACGGTTTTTAATTATCATTAACTGACAATTGGAGGAGTTGAATTATTATTTTTTTTCTAAAATTTAGTTATTATAATGATATATAATTGAATGGCTTAGCCATGTAAAAGGTTCTCCAATAATTTTAATAATTTAAGAATCTATATTATATCGTGTTCTTTTTTCCTATTATTACTACAAATTTGGAGAGGTAATTAATTGAAGAGTATTTGAGCCTTCACAATTGCTGTCAATTTATACTCACTTTACCAATAGAACTACAGTTTTATTGAGCTAATAAAAAAGACTACTACTTCTTATTTCTTATTTGGTTTAAGAATATTTTTTTATGTTTAGTAAATAATTTGTATATTTTAATTTAAATTGAATTCTATAAAAGTTTTTCTGTCTACTTTGCCAAACTAGAGATCCCGTCTTTTGAATGTTCAACATTTGCAATGTTAACGCGTAGTTTCATTGAGTTCTGCATCTTGGTACAGATAATTTTCCAAGGACTTTGCTAATGTATTTAGAGAATATGTCTTATTCCTTCACCAATCATTTCTCTACCATCCTTTGTAACTCTAAGTCCAAGAGCACTGTTATAAACCATAACCTTCAGTATATAGCCTTCAACATGTCTTTTTTGAATAAGAAGCTTTATGTTTAATATGTCTGCTGGTTGTTGTTTCTGTTTGCTGTTGCTGATAACTTTGTTGGGGGCAATAATTTTAGATTTTTCACTGCACGAGGAATGGAAGTGGTCCATTCATGTTTTATTGTTGTGTTTTTATGGCATATATATAATTATTAAATCATTTAACTTTATATAAATTGTTTATGATTTATATTATTTAATAATTTGTTTGTATATATCTTTTTTGACTTCACATTGTTTGTCATTATGTTTATGTTTTTTTTATTCTTTAAACTATAAATGTCTGTAGAGGAGGAATACTACATCAACTTACATGTTGGGGGTAAATTTATACGTGATCCCCATCTTAGGTATTTAGGTGGTGAGATGGTGAGGCTTAAAGAGGATCCAGATACGATATCGTATTTTGAGTTGTGTAAAATAGTTAAAGATGGGTTAGGGTTTAATACAGTGCAACTATTTTATTTTCTTGTACCTGGATGTAGGACTTTGCAAGATGGTTTTAGGGTTGTGGGGAATGACAATAACATTATTGACATGATAAACTCTTGGGTTAAGCTTAAGGAGATAGACTTATATGTAGAGCATGAGATAGGAACTGCTGTTTTTGTTGATGATGAATCAATGTTAGTTGTAGCATGTTTGCAATTTGGTGGTAATGGTAATGAAGGTGGTGAGGGTGGTGAGGTTGTTGGCAGTAAAGGTGGTGAGAGCAAGGGTGAGGGTGGTAAGGTTGTTGGTAGTAAAGGTGGCGAGAGTGATGCAGGTAGTGAGGAGGGGGATAGGGATGAAAATGACAGTGATTCAAAGGATGAGAATACTTATTTGATGAAGGTTATATACTTATCAGATGGTGATGATGATAAAGAGCTTCAAGAAGCTAGGCAAAAGGTGAGGGAAGTGGAGGGGAAAACTAGTGAGAAAGGTGAGGAAACAATACTTGATGAGACTAAAAGTGAAAGCTTTGTAGAGCAGTTTAAGGCTGAGGTTCCTGAAAAAGTCGATGGTGAAGGACTAAATGATAGTGTTGGTAAGGAAAAAGATGGAAATAAGACTAAATATTTTGATAGTGATGATCATGAGTGCATAATTGGGTCAGAAGATAATGACAATACTAATATTTGTAGAAGAAGAAATATGTTTCCTACATACAATCCAAACTTAGCAAGTCCACACTTTTGTATTGAGATGTTGTTTAAAGATGGTGAGCAATTCAAATCCAAAATTCGTAAGTACTCAATATTTTGTAGAATGGAATTTAAGATAATCAGAAATGAACCAAATAGGGCTAGAGTTAAATGCATTGCAACAAAAAAGTGTAAATGGGGAATATTTGCAAGTTACAATAACATGGTCAGATACATACAGGTGAAAAGTTTTCATAATAAGCACAAATGTTGTGTAGTTTTAGAACAAAATAGTCAATGTAAAAGTTATTGCGGAACATTTTGAAGCTACTATTGGGGACTACCCAGAAATGAAACTAAGTGAGATACAAAGAAGGGTAGCTCCAAAAATGCATGTCAATGTTAATATGACAAATTGTAGAAGGGCCAAGAAAATAATGAAGGATAAGTTGGCAGGGAACTTCGTACAAGAATTTGCTATGCTGTGGGATTATGCTGATGAGTTGAGACTAAATAATCCTGAAAGTACTATAAAGATGGCAGTAAGCCACACCTCAATCTCCACCATATTTCAAGAGGTTTTATGTTTATTTTGAAGCACCGAAAAGAGGTTGGAAAGAAGGGTGCAGACCTATACTAGGTTTGGATGGTTGCTTTTTAAAAGGTCCATTTAAGGGTGAGCTATTGGTTGTTGTTGGGAGAGATGGAAACAATCAAATATACCTAGTTGCCTAGGCTATTGTTGAGGGGGAATGCATTGATTCTTGGGCTTGATTTCTTAGTCTATTGACAGCAAACTTAGGAGTGGAATATGGTTTTAGATATGCCATCATCAGTAACCAACAAAAGGTAAACTATTTATTTTGTATTTATTTATTACTGATGATTTACTTATGTTTTGTAAATTAATTTGCAAAGTCTCAAGATAGCCATTAATGACATTCTACCTGAAGTAGAACATAGAAATTGTGCTAGACATGTCTTATCAAATTGGTCTGGTAGGAAGAAAAGACATTCGAATTTGCTTTTGGAAAGTTGTGAAGTCTACAATAGAGAGGGAGTGGGAACAAAACAAAGAAGACTTGTATAAGCTTGATGAAGGTGTTGCAAATGAGTTATTCTCTAATAATTTGAAAGCTTGAACCAAGGCATTCCAAGGGTTACACTCGGTGTCAGATATTGTAGACAATAACCTCTGTGAAGCATTTAACTCTAGCATCATGAAGTCTAGATTTAAGAGAATAATAACCATGTTTGAGGAAATTAGAGTTAATATGATGACCAGAGTAGTGGTTAAGACGGAGCAATGCCATTCATGGGAATATAATTATGGTCCACTAATAAAGAAGAAATTTGATGACAGCAAGAAGGAAGGTGTTGATTGGAAGATGATCTCGAATGGAGAAAATGGGTGTGAAGTTAAAAAAGGCAGAAAATAGTACATAGTAAATACAGAGCATAAAACCTACAGTTGTCGAAGTTGGCATTTATCTGGGGTCCTTTGTCCCCAGGCCTGCTGTGCTATATGGCATCTTGAACAAGATTCTGATGACTACTTACATAGGTACTACCACAAGGACACATATTTCAAAGCATATGAATATGCTTTGCAACCCATAAATGGGTCACATGAATGAACTAAATTTGGTATTGAGCCTATGCTTCCACCAGTTGAGAAAACAATGCCTGGTAGGCCAAAGAAGAATAGAATGAAGGCAAAAAGTGAACCAAAAAAAGTGAAGCCTAGACAACTCAGTAAGGCTGGTCTAATTATGAGATGCAAGAAATTTGGTGGTGAGGGTCACAACAAAAGGTCATGCATTCAACCTAACACAACGGGAACATAGGTATATCGTAAACACTTTTTAATTGTCAATTCCAAAATATTAAAATCTAATTTGGGTTCTGATTTTTTTGGTCTTAGTCTGGTACGAGTAAAAGAACAATAAGCCTAAAAAATAACAACATAACACCATGCATTCAACCTAATACAACTGGATCACAGGTATATCATATACACTATTTTAATGTCAATTAAAAAATAATTTAATCTAATTTAGGGGTCTAATTTTTTTGGTCTTAGTCTGGTACGAGTACACGAACTAGAAAACCAAAAAAAGAACAACAGAACACCATGCATTCAGCCTAACACAACTAGATATATCGTAAACATTTTTTTAATGTCAATTCCAAATTATTTAAATCTTATTTGGGGTTTTGATTTTTATTTTCAGTCTGGTACGAGTATGAGAACTAGAGGCCAAAAAAGGATGGCATATTGGAAAAGCAAAAAAGATGAAGAAATGAATTGAGATGGTTAAGATATTTTGTTTGTTTTTTGAAATGATTTGTTGAAATGGTTGGTTAACATTTTACTGCTATATGATCATTTTGTTAGCATAATATATTTTGTTTTTTTTTTTTAAATGATTTGTTGAAGTGGTTGGTTAACATCTTACTGCTATAGGATCATTTTGTTAGTATAACATATTTTGTTTGTTTTTTTGAAATGATTTGTTGAAAGATGTATATCATTACTGCTATAGTAGTTTTTTTTAACATGAAATTGGTGAAGCCTCACATATGGAAAAAGCAATAAGATGAAAGCTAGGATGAGATGCAAGTAAACATGAAATTGGCAAGTGTATTAGATTTTTTTTTGTGGAGGAATATTTTTATACTAATGTCAGCCTTGCTTGCTAGTTTTAGTTAAGCTATTCAAATACGTGAAGGTAGAATAAAAACAAAGCATAATGGAATGAACAAATCCAATAAAAATTAAATTATAGAGAGCAGTTTTAATCTAATGGTTTTGATCCAATAAAAATCAAAATGGAACTGCCCAAAACCATCTTAGAAGATTTTGTTTCTAGAAGTTTTAATCTAATTGTTTTCTTCATGTAACACTATCATCCATATTAAAGGTGGACTATTCATCAGACAACTAATGATCCAACAATAATCCACAACATTAAAAATGTTCCCTTAAGGCTACCAAAGCCTAAAAAAACAATAAAAATGTTTGCAATCCCCTAACATTTAATACATATAAATGAGTCAAATTATAACATTCCTAAATAATGCGACAAATAAGATAAGCAATACATTGCAAATAAACATTTTCTTATTGTAGAGGCCCATTTTTATTCGGCCCAAAAATAACCCAAATAAATAAATAAACAAAAAAAAGTACATTAATTAAAAGTCCAATCCATTACACGCCTAAATGCAAAACCCTAAAGCCCAAAACATTAAAAAATTTAGAAACCCTAGCTCCCCCTAAAGTCTCCAACCGTCGCTCTCCTCACCACGTCAGCAGTCATGCCATCTGAGGCCTGACACTGCCGCATTGTCCCTGCCGCCATAACCTGCAAAAAATAGAGGAATAGAAGCAGAGAGACAGAAAGGGAGAATACAAAAATAATATGATGTATTTTCGGCTATAAAAAGCCAATGAACAATTTGTAATTTTCTCTCTCTTTTTTACGAAGAAATTTAACAGAGATTACAAAGGTAAAAACAAATTACAAAGGTGGTTTTTTAAAACTTCTATTTTGATTCTTCTTCTATTTTTTTCTTATGTAAAGAGCATAAAAAATATAGAAACAAGGTTAAAAAAAAGCGAAGGTTTATCCCTTTTATTTTTCTGTTTTATTTCAAAAAACATAAAAAATAAAATAAAGATTTGAATTTTACCTGTTTATCACCGCTGAAAGGTTCTCTTCCAATTTGAGAGGGTCTCCGACCCCTTCAGGGTTCGTCGATGGCTTTGTCGGAGGAAAGAAATAGAAGGGTTCTCTGAGATTTTTACGAAATTTGGCAAGGTTTCGGAGGTATTCAACCTCAAATCTGGGCTAAGAGGGGCAAAAGGGTCAAAAGGGGGTCTTTTGGCAATCTCCGGCCATCAGAGGCGACGGTCTTCGTCGCCGATGACCGGTGGCCACGGCGGAGACCCACCGTCCCATAGTCGATTGGAAAGGGGGAGTTGAGAGAGAGTAGAGAAAGTTTTTTTTTTAAAGGGTTGCAAATGATGTTTTTTTAAGATTTTTTTTTACTTATATAGCCCCTTCAAAATGTCTTTTGGGCTTGGCTACAGACGCCCAAACGACGTCGTTTTAAGCTTGACCCAATGACCCGATCTAGATCCATCCAAGATCCGTGTGTTTTCAAATGGGAGGGTATAATTGCCTTTTTGGTCCTTTCGCTTTTTTGCCCTTTTTTAATTTCATCCTATTTTCCTTTTTGTTTGTTTTAATTTCACCCATTTTATTTTATTTTCTCACGATTCGGTCCTTTTACCCACTGTCGACCTAAGGGAATGACATGGGGTTGGGAAAATAACCCTCTGAGTCCCTATACTTTTCCATTTTATCTTAATTCAATCCTTTATATTCTATTTTTTTTTATGATTTATGCATTAAATTTTGTTACATATTCAGTTTAGTCCCCAGACTATAGGCCCTTTGGGGAATGACCTGTATTGGGTTTGGATTATTTGCCCTTTTGGTCCCTATATTTTATTTTTTTTATTTTGCCATTTTATTTATTATTTTTATTTATTTATACCTGAAGTGTTGTCACAGTTTTAATTTAGTCCCCTGTTAATTTAATTGAGTCCCTATACTTGCTTTTTTTTTTCAATTTTTTTCGTCGAATTTCTTGATTATTTTATTTTGGTCTTTTATTTTTAATTATTGATATTATTAATATTATTAAGTGATCACTGTTTTTAATTAATATAAATTTTGTTAAAATTCACTCAAAAATTAGTATTTTATGAATGTAATTATATTATTATCATACATTTTTCTATTATTTCAATATTAGTATCATTATTATATAATATTATTAATTGATTTTTTTTATTGTACTCATTATATTATTGTCATTATATTTTATTATTTATGTTGTTATTTTGTTAATAATTTTGCCATCATTATGCGTTGTAAATATTGCTACATATATTCATTCTTTTTTCGACACTAGTAGATAAAAAATAATTAAAACTGAGGCAATGTTCGTTATTGTCGAGATTCAAAAAATTGTGCCCCTAACTTATGAGGTACGGTTTTTTTTCTTGAACCAAAATAATCTAACATCCCTTCTCTCTTTTTTAAAAAACTTAAAAATATAAGATTTGTGCAATAATTAAAAGGTGAGCGTTCTTATTTTCGAGAATTCGAGATTTTGTGCCCCAACTTATGGGACATGATTTTTAGTCTTGATCGACCTGAAATGAGAATATCTCCTCCTTAAAAATTCAATTTAGATAGGGACTTTTTTAATACCATCAAATAACATCGCACGAAAGGGATCGCATTTTAAATTCTCTTCGGATTCTCAATTTTTGACGTCAAGTCATTAAGTAATCAATAGGTACCAATTTTGGGCGTTATGAGGGTGCTAATCCTTCCTCATACGTAACTAGCTCCCGAACCTATTTCTTGAGGTTTGTAGACCGAAAATCATCATTTTAGTAAAACTAACATTTTATGAAAATGACTAAGTTTTGAAGTGATCCAATCACACTTAAATAAAAAGAATTGGTGGCGACTCTATTTTTGTTTTTTAAAATAAAAACTCGATTTCCAAAGAGGTTTCGACACTTATAAAACTCTTTCTCTTTCTTGAGCGATTTACATTTTTGCTTCAAGCTCTTAATCTTTGTGTTTAATTCAATGTTATCCACAACATCATAATTCACCTCTTTTGTTTGGTTGTCCTTACCCACATTTTGCACACTGTCACTCTTAGACATCTCCACATTATTGTTTCTACTACCACTTTCTAACATCTCACCACTTCCACACTTCATTATTTGCTTCCTAAGTCTCATATTCTCTTTTGAAAGTCTTCTTTCTCTATCACATAATTCACGTATTACTTCATTCTCCCTGCTACATAGCTTATCATCATACCACTTAAAAAAACTGCATCCACCAACCTACATTTCACACAAAAAGATTGACTTTTTATTATATAAACTCTACAATTCCCCAATTTAGTCTAGCCGACACAATAATCAAAAAAATAAAATTTACCCATATACAATGTTGTATATGTAGAAAAGCTCAATGACACTTTTACACATCATAATTCCATGAGAAATTCATTCGTCTTTCTACATACAAAATTGTAAGATGACACAATTTCTACATCCCCAATTCAAATTTACCCAGCACTTCCAAAATACAACAATCATTTTGTTAAAAATGGAAAACCTAAAACAATTCATGGAGGCCAATGTTTGAGCTTACATCCTCAACACCTATCCCAAATTGAGCAAATGCAGTTCCAATGTCATACTTGTCAACTCTGTAATCTGGTAACACCATTCAAGAAAAATGAAATATCCACAACCAAGTTCATATATAGTGACTACTCTAATATTCACGCATGGAAAAGAAATGTTTCATCAATATCCAATTAAAAAAAATCCCCAATTTCTTATGAACCCTAAAACAAATCAGCTAAATATGCTTACCCGAATACATTTCATGCATGGGAAAGAAATGTTTCATCAATATCCAATTTTAAAAAATAAAAAAATTACATAATTTCTTATGAACCCTAAAACAAATCGGCTAAATATACAATGACTACCCCAATACTAATTCTAATGCTATGATGAATTGTAGCACCGATTTAGTCCAACTGACACAATAACAAAAAAAATCCTCAATTTCTTATGAACCCTAAAACAAATTAACTAAATATATGCTTACCCGAAAATCTGAGCAACCATAATACCTTCTACCTAGGTTTAAATCTCTCCACAATGTCTCTCTCAGAGCTAACTTGTCACAGAAACATCTTCTTTTCTCTTAATTATAAACGAACTACCATCATGCTGATGAAACCAGCTTCGAATAAGGCAACTTCTCCATTGATGTTTCCAATCACTTTTTTTAAACAATATGTTCGATTCTTTTACAAACCCGCTAAATTTCAAGCTACAATTTCTAAAGAATTGCAATGGAGAGGGAGAAGATTTGAGATTTAGGGTTCTTCATTTAGGAGCTACTAATTTCTTTTAATTTTGTCCGTGTGTGTTAGTTAGGGGTTTTAAATTTTTTTAATTTTAAATTTTTTTAAGTTTAAATCCATTTGCTAATGTGACATTATTTTGTCTTATATGCCACGTCAGCATCCGCATATGTGTGACGCCTAGGTGGAAAAAAAATTTCCACATCAGCGCCGTTAGTCCCTTAATAGCCACGTCAGTAAGACTGTTAAAAAATAACCAATTTGATCAAAAAAACAAAGGTTATATATGAAAGTGCTCCAAAAAAAAACCTTAAGGGCCAAAGTGACCCAATACCCAAACATTAGGGGCTAATTTTGTTATTATGCCTTTTCTATATTACATTTTTACATTTTTACCCTTTTGATAGTTTATATATAGAAGAATAAAATAGTAATTTCAAATAGTGGAATAAAATAGTAATTTCAAATAGTGGAGCAGGATGAGGCAAGAGAAGTAATTACCATAAATACTTTATACCTAATATCCAAAAGAAAAAAAACACCTCGCTCTATCCCGCATCCACTTTTTAAAAAAAAATCCACTCCATTTTGAACCGATTGAATCGGAATCCATCATGCAATTTGAATTTTGCCACTCTTAAATTCTATTTTTCTATATAAAAAATGTAAAATTATAAAAATGTCCTTAAAATAACATAAAATATTTTGTAAAGTGTCATTATTCAGTGAAGTGCTTAATATTCATTTGATTTTTTAGGGAAAAAAAAGCTATGAAAATATTTTATTAAACAAGTTAGATTTTTGTGAGCCTGAAATCCAATCTTTAACTATCGTATTTTCCTTTCAATTTTTCTTAAGCCTAATAATTTTTGTAAAATGAAAAACATTGCAATTTCACTCTTAATTAAACTAAAAAAACGTTTTCCTAAAACAAAAATATTCAATGGAATGAAGTGTTTTTTTAATTAATGAAATGAAGCTTTTAAAGTCTGATTTAAGGTCCATCAATTTAAATTTTACTAACACTTAAACAACTTATTTGATGTGGAGATTAATATGGTAAACTGACATGATAAAAATTGTGTTGATTTAGTCAAACACAATACATAAAAAATAATTTTGGTAAAAAGAAATTATCTAACTAATAAGTTTTTCAGAATTAGATTAATTGTCAAATCGGTTAGGTCATTAGATTAATCGATTTAAATGATTTGATTAAATATATCATTAAAAAATTAAAAATTGATTCAACAGTCAGTTTAATAAATTTTTAGCTCAATTCAACCGATCTGTATCGGTTCTCGACTCAACCAATCCAAAGCCTTTCTTTGGACTGATAACCCAATCGATTCTCGATTCAACAAATCTAATTGGTCGGTTCGGTTCAAATAACATTAGTAAATAGTTGTCATAACTAATTTTCAATTCTGATTAAAAATCAGCTTGACAATATCTTAAAGAATATGTGAATTTTAGGTGTAAGAAAAACAAAATATTTTATTTTAAAACATGAAGTCGCCACCGATCTTTTTGACTAGGTGTGATCACACCTATAAAATCACCTTTAAAAAAGTAAATTTTGAAAGTTTATTTAAAAGATAATTTTGGGTCTATGTTAAAATCCAAAGAAAAATGTTTAGATTCGGGATTTGGTTACGTACAAGAAAAATTTTGCCACCACTGTGACATTTAAAATCGATACCTTATTAAATATGTGCTATCAAAAAATTAAAATCAAAATATCAATGATCTCCTTATTTATAAATGAATAAGTAGATTTATTAAATGAGTAAAACGATGTGTTTATAGTAAAACTTGATATAAATAAAGTGAATTGCTGAAATAGGAGAAGAATACCCTTTCATTAACGATGATCAATAAAAGCTCTCTTGTATTTTGGGACGAAAGATTTTACTTTTCATCATAATTTAAAAATGTTTGTTTATTTACTTATTTTTAAAATGTTTGAAAGCAATTTTTTATATTTTCAAATAAGTCCAACAAAAATGAAATCCAAAATTGAATAGTAAATACACATTTAAAAAAAAAAAAATCAAAATAAGCATTATAATGCACTAGCCTTGAAAATTGTTTCAAATTTAGACAGTGCTGTGCCTTGCATGGGAAAGACAGACCACACGTCATATTTCTAATCTGAGGAAAATGACACACAAACAAATATTATTTTCATTCTATCATACCAACACTACATTCTCATGAAACCCTACATGTAATTGCATTCATTATAAACATAAACCTTTTAAAGAAGCCAACTAACATAAAAGCCAATAAAAAAATTTATATGTTTTTTTTCGAAAATAAATAAATACAAGCCGACCATTAAGCATATTGTGCTCATCAAAATCAAATTATGATATCTTTATTTTCAGATAATAATATATGGCACTTTGTTAATTTTTATTAGCAAAGTATAATATCATCATTAAATAAATAATAAATAATGACTAATTGTAACAGCCTGATTTTGGGGCTAGTTGAAACAGTGATTTCGAGACCATAAATCTGAAGTCGAAAAAATTATTTTATTATTATTTTGGGGTTATAGCATGTTTATAAAGGTGTATGAAAAATTTGGCGAGTCAATTTTAACGTTTGTGAGCCCAATTGCGAAAAGGACTAAATCGCATAAAGTGAAAAAAGTCTTATTTTAATCGTTAAAAGTGCCAAATAGCTAGAGAACCTAAATTGGGGGTCTTTAAAGGGCAATTAGACCCTTTAGGGAGTCATGGCCGGCCATAAGAGACAAATTTGGTCAAAAAGTCCAAATTTGGTAGGTTTGGTGGCTAAATTGATTAAAATAGAAATAAAATAAGGGAAAGATGATATCATATTCTCATCTTCTTCCCTACCACCAAAATTCTCAGCAAAATAAGGGTTCTTGGAGCTTTAAAAATTTCAGCCAAGCTATTCCCTCACAAGTAAGTGATTTTAATGAGTTTTCTTGATGATTTTTACATTTTTGGACCCCTTGAAGCATGAGCTTTCAAATGAGAGAACCATTTTGCAAAATGGTTGGAAGTCTAGGGCTTTACCATGAGAGTGTTCATGTAGTTTTCTAAAATTTTATGGAAGAATATGAGTCTTGGTTGTGTAATAGACAACTTTTTTTAAAGGGATTTCTCATGAAAACCCTAATAGGGACTATTTTGCATAAGTTGAAAATTCGATGATAGATGTGAGGGCAAGTAGTGCTCCTTTAAGGGGTAGACCACAAAAGAACCTTGAAAGTGGGGCTAGCAGTAGAGGTGCACCAAGAGATGCTGCAGTGAAGTCCGAGGGCAGAGCGCCTGCAAGGACTTATGCTATACATACCCGTGAAGAGGCAGAGTCTCCCGACGTGATCACGAGTACATTTTCTATCCATGATATATCTGTTGTTACTTTAATTGACTCGGGGTATACCCACTCTTATATTTGTATAGAATTGATATCCCGTATGAACATGCTAGTAGAGTCCACTGAATTTGTAGTAAAAATGTCCAACCCTTTAAGCAGACATGTGCTAGCTGACCAAGTGTGTAGAAATTGTCCTTTGACAATTAGAGGTCATTGTTTTCCGGCTAACTTGATGTTATTGCCGTTTAATGAATTTGATGTAATCCTTCGGATGGATTGGTTAACTTATCATAGTGTTGTAGTGGATTATAGGGGTAAAGTTATTGAGATGAAATGTGAAGACGGGAATGTTCTTCGGATTGGACCAGATGAATCGGATAATTTGTTAGTGATAATATCGTCTTTGACTGCTAAGAAGTATTTGAGGAAAGGATATGAGGCTTATCTCGCTTTCGTGTTGAATAATCAAGTGTTTGAGTTGAAGATTGAATTGGTACCAGTGGTTTGTGAGTTTATAGATGTGTTTTCGGAAGAGTTGCCCGGAATACCTCCAACCAGAGAAGTCGAGTTTGGTATTAAGTTGGTACCTAACACGACTCCTATATCAGTTGCCCCGTATAGGATGGCACCAACGGAATTAAAGGAGTTGAAAGTGTAGTTACAAGAGTTAACGCATAAAGGCTTTGTGAGACCGAATTAAAGGAGTTGAAAGTGTAGCTTTTCCTCGTGGGGTGCTCCGGTACTTTTTTTGAAAAAGAAAGACGGGTCGATGAGGTTATGTATCGACTACAGACAGCTCAACAAAGTGACTGTGAAAAACAAGCATCCTTTGTCAAGGATCGATGATCTGTTTGATCAGTTGAAGTGAGCCATTGTATTTTCCAAGATTGACCTAAGGTCAGGATATTATCAATTAAGGGTTAAAGAGCAAGATGTACCGAAGACTGCGTTTCAGACGAGATACGGGCATTATGAGTTCCTCGTTATGCCCTTGGGCTTAACAAATGCCCCGGCGGTATTTATGGACTTAATGAACCGCATTTTTTGATCGTATTTGGATAAGTTCGTCGCCATTTTTATCGATGACATATTGATTTATTCGCGTGATGAGAGTGAGCACGCGGAGCATTTGAAAACAGTTTTACAAACCTTGAGAGACAAGCAGTTGTATGCCAAGTTTAGTAAGAGTGAATTCTGGCTTAAAGAGGTCGGATTTCTAGGACATATTGTGTCGGGTAACGGGATCAAAGTTGACCCAAACAAGATATCGGCTATTGTTGAGTGGAAACCACCGAGGAATGTAACAGAGGTTCGAGGCTTTTTGGGTTTGGATGGGTACTACAGAAGATTTGTGTATTGGATAGTAATGAGTAAGTTGTATTTGCATGCTACTTACTAAGCTTTATGCTTACTCCCCCTCTTTTCCATTTTCTTATAGTGTCGTCTAAATAGCTCAAGGACCAACGGACGTTAAAGGCAGCGGTCGTACTATCAGCCAAAGCACTCGGTATAGTTAGATTACTTGTTTTTGAGTATGACAGGTATAGGGCTTAGACTTTAACGTTTTATGTCCTTGAGAAATTAGCCAAATGTGTTGCTTGGGATAAATCCCTTATTTTGTATAAGGCCGTGGATAATGGTCAATATTCATTTTGATATATATATAGAAGATGTTATTTTCATGTATGAGTAAATTGCACAAATGAAATGTTGTCCATTGTGGTTGTTCTGCCTATATGATGTGTCCTTGTATTGGTATAGAGTGATCTTATGCAGGTTGTGTAAGTAAGGGTGGCAAAGAGGCTTGGTAAATAGCCTTATTTTGTCCACACGGGTAGGCACATGGGCGTGTGCCTAGGCCGTGTGTGACATACAGCTAGCCCCATGGGCGTGTTGTCCGGCCGTGTGTCCCCTACACGTAAATTTACAAGTCATTATGCATGGTAGTAAACACATGGGCAGAGACATGGCCGTGTCTCTCAGCCGTGTGACGGGCACGGCCTAGCACACGGGCGTGTGCCTTGGCCGTGTGTGGCCCTTAAGGATTGCTGACGTCAGAAACAAAATGTCCAAGTTTTTACACATCGGCTAAGACACGGGCGTGTCCTGGCCGTGTGAAGGACACGGGCCATGGACACGGACGTGTGTCAGGCCGTGCGAAAAACCTTGTAGGTTCGAATTGGAAATTAATTCCACACGGGTGGAGGACAGGCGTGTCCCTAACTACTTAGGCCGTGTGGACCACACAGGCCAGCAACACGACCATGTCGAAATGGTCACACGGGCGTGTGCCCCTGTATCTAGTAATATTTTTAAGAGTTCGTGGAAGGATCCGAATGGTTTTAAATGAATGTTTGGAGCCTCGTAGGCCCATATTAAGGAGTTTTGATAAAGATTGGAAAAGTTTTAATTTTGACCAAATCTTGGTGACTCGGAAACGTGTGAATGTACGTGTTCAAGTTAGGTAACGCCTCGTATTCCGTCCAGGCGTAGAGTACGGGTGTGGGCTGTTACACTAATACTCCAACGAAAACATTTATGAAGAAAATCGACTTTTAGAAAAGTCATTTGCCATATTTTTCTTTTCGAGAAGCTAGCTGTTTTGTAGATTTCATGGCTAATCTTGCTATTAATAATCCTTATGGTCTATGCAAATCTGAACCACCTCCTTTATTATCCAAAAATAAATGGATAAAAAATTAGCTAAAGTGAGCATTTAAGAATAATGAATTACAATTTATTAATTTTAAACAATTTTATTAATAAAATAATAAATTTAATTCTTAAAATTTACACATTTTATAAACAAGTTTAATTTTTAAATTATATACAATTGATGAAAATCATTAATTATTATAATAGATTATTCTTAATTACTCACTTTTAAAATTAACAAAATTAAATTATTTTTTAATCAAATAATTTATTTAATATTAAAATTGAGAGGAATCATGACTCACGAGAGATTTTTTTACTATATAAATGAAAATTTATTATAAAATTTCAATGATAATTATTCCCAAAAAATAAAATCCACAAGCATAATTAGAAAACTATTATACCTCTTCAATTATATTTAGAGAAAATATTTAGTATGGCGGTGGATTTTAAAAATTAAAACATAAAAAAATAATTAGAAAATTAAAATTCAAGTTTTAATCCATATTCCAAAAATAGGAAAATGTAAACACAGTAATTAGGAAAATCCAGCCAACCTTAAGGAACCTGATACGTCTACGTCTAAGTCTAACTAAAGGCAGCTGTATATATTTAAAAAGGTTAAAATCTGCTCTAGGTCCATATATGCTTCATGATTTTATAATTTAGTCCTTATCCTTTTATTTTTAGAAATTTAGTCCTTTACTTTTCATATTTTAAAATTAAGTCCAATTGTTAACACTATTAAAATTCTTCAGTTAAATCCATTAATGTAATATTTTAAAATAAAAAAAAACTCACTTAATAACTGACTAACAAAAGAATAATGGTGTTGTTCAAATGCAAATTTAAAAGGGGGCAATCAAGAGCCTTGCCTCCCAAAAAGAAAAATATTCCATTTAGTCTTTTTTTATTAAATAATAAAAATTTAAGTAAATATATGATAAAATTGTTTATTAACCCCTAAAAAATGAAAAAAAAGATATATTTAATTTTTTAAAAATAATAAAATTATATTTTAACTTTCCAAAATTTTATAATTTAATTCCAACTCTCACTAAAAAACTTCTGAATTCACTGTTATAAACTTGAATTAAAAAAATTAAATTATTCACAATTAAATTTATATTTTTAAATTTAGAAATAAAGAGATTGAATTCCTTAAAATAAAAATAGGGAAGACTAATTTCAAATATGAAAAATACAAGGACCTATTAAAAAAAGTTCAATTTATTCTCTCAAAGTCAACAATTTTGCTTCGTAGTATTCCATACAAATTCGGATGTGAATGACTGATCCCAAAGTAAAAGATTTGATTTTTTTTTTTTCTTCTTTAAAAGGAGTTCGTCTAAATCTCAAATATCGCCGTCATTTTTCCCCACTTGGAAGCAAAAATAAATATATAGAGAGGAAGCATTCTCTGGAAACCTCCGATTCCATTGAAGAAGTTGAAGCCCAAAGTTCGATACTTTTTTATTCTTTCATGATAAACGGGTATTTCCCATTATTTTTTTGCTATGGCTTTTTCTTGTTTTTTTTTCTTTTTCTTGATTTTCCCCAACTTCCCTACTTCTCGGGGAATCTGTCCTGTGTCTCTGTTTTCATGGAAAATGGCGATTGAATTTTGGGGTAAATGGATTCCCTTCTATTGCTTTTTGGTCTTTAGTTACTTTTTTGGGTCCTGCCTGCACTTTTAGTAACCCCTTAAAATCAGTGGTTTCATATCTATTCTTTTTCATTTACAGCTTTTCGAGGCAAAAATGACTTTCCCCAGAGAATTCAAATGTATTTTAATTTGCATGTAGTGGGTTGACATTAAACAATTGAATTTGATAATAAATGAAGTCGTTGCGGAGAGTCATCTCTGTTATGGGCATCTGGTGGGCCAGCGATATTTTGATCCTACACTGTTTGATGTTGAGTTGTTTGGGCATTTTGTCTTAGTAGTTTATTTTATATGGTGGCTTTGTGGACGCATGCATCAACTAAAATCCATATTAAGCATTTTGATATGATTTAAAGTTGTAGTGTGATTTCTATAAGCTCCATAAGGAGGATATTCTTGTTATAAAGCACCTACTAAAGCTCAGGTAGTAACCTTAAAATATGAGAAAGAGAATTTAGTGGTGACCTCACTTCTTGCAACTTCAATGAATAAAAGAGAATAACAAAAGCTGACCGTTCTTTAAGGAGAGAAGGGGAAGTTTTTATATTGTTACCAGCTTACCATGTCTTATTTGGACAGTCTCAGTGGATGTGTAGGTTCTTTTATAAGGTTTTGAAGTTTGACAAGCTATCTGTCATTGCAGGAACTGAAGCGTGAAGTGTTGGTTTGTGTTGGTGTTGTCTCAGTGGAATATGGCTTCTAATACTAGTGTAGGACAGAAATGTCCATCGCCGATGAAGGCTACATCGAATGGTTTCTTCCAGGGTGATAACCCCCTTGATTATGCACTTCCTCTTGCCATTCTGCAGATATGTTTGGTGGTTGTACTCACAAGGGGTCTCGCTGTTCTTTTAAGGCCGATAAGGCAGCCACGTGTGGTGGCAGAGATCATCGTGAGTCCCTTTCTTTCTTCAATGTTCATACTTCTGCAATAATCGTTTATTAGTTCCCATCTTAGTGTTATTTATATATGGTTATTAGCATACCTGCTGACTGATGTAGAACAATGGAGAAAGTATGAGGTTCTGTTACTTTAGTTCTTCTCCCTTCTCCTCCTTGTTCACTTTGAATTAAGATATTCTTGTCAACTGTAAGATGGTCAAGCGACCAACAAGCTTATGTGAAGTTTAAAACAGCTATATATATGTCATGCGGTAGGAACTAGTTGATCTGAGAAAGGCTTCATTTGTTTTTTTTGGCTTCCCAGTGGATGTGTCGATCGGATAAACATGTTTTCATTCATTAGAATTTATGTTTAATTTGATAGTGACATCATTTATATTTTTTTGCTCATGTATCAGGGAGGAATTTTGCTTGGGCCATCTGTTCTGGGTAGAAGCAAGAGCTACTTAGAAGCTATATTTCCTCCCCAGAGTCTCACAGTATTGGATACCTTAGCAAACCTTGGTCTCATTTTCTTTTTATTCCTTGCTGGCCTGGAGATAGATCCCAAAGCCCTGTGGCAAACTGGGAAAACTGCCCTTGCTATTGCCCTTGCTGGTATAGGGCTTCCTTTTGCATTAGGAATCGGTTCTTCATTTTTACTCAGAGCAACTATATCGAAAGGTGTAAATGCTTCGGCTTTTCTTATATTCATGGGTGTTGCTCTTTCTATCACTGCCTTTCCTGTCTTAGCTCGCATTCTAGCAGAGTTGAAGCTTTTAACCACAGATGTTGGAAGAATGGCCATGTCAGCTGCAGCTGTTAATGATGTAGCTGCATGGATTCTACTTGCTCTTGCCGTTGCCCTATCTGGCTCCAACACTTCTCCTGTTGTATCACTTTGGGTCTTCTTGTCTGGTTGTGTTTTTGTCATCTGTTTGGCTCTCATTGTACCACCAGTTTTCAAATGGATGGCTCGTCGATGCCATGAAGGCGAACCAGTAGAAGAGATATATATATGTGCTACATTAGCTGTTGTTCTTGCAGCTGGATTCGTAACTGATGCCATTGGAATTCATGCCATGTTTGGCGCTTTTGTGGTTGGAGTTCTTTTTCCAAAGGAAGGGCCATTTGCCCATGCTCTTGTGGAAAAGGTCGAGGATCTTGTATCTGGTCTGTTCTTGCCATTGTACTTTGTGTCAAGTGGACTGAAGACAAATATTGCAACAATTCAAGGGCTCCAATCCTGGGGTCTTCTGGCTTTGGTGATTTTTACAGCGTGTTTCGGGAAGATCATTGGGACTGTTGTGGTGTCCCTTTGTTGCAAAGTGCCTCTTCGTGGAGCTCTCGCACTCGGGTTCCTTATGAACACAAAAGGGTTGGTGGAACTGATTGTTCTCAACATTGGGAAGGATAGAAAGGTGAATTGAGTTTTCTTTCTTTAGTGGTCATCATTAAGGTTATTGTTCATTATGTTCTTTTTATGAAATAAATGATGCATTTTTCGGTGTTTGAACTTTCAGGTTTTGAATGATCAAACATTTGCTATTATGGTTCTAATGGCTCTCTTCACTACATTCATTACCACACCAGTTGTTATGGCGGTATATAAGCCTGCGAGGCAAAAAACGGACTACAAATATAGGACCATTGAAAGAAAAAATTCAGATGCTCAACTAAGAATATTGTCCTGTTTTCACAGTGCAAGAAATATACCATCAATGATCAATCTCTTTGAGGCTTCACGAGGAGTTGCGAAGCGTGAAGGACTGTCCGTGTATGCTCTGCATCTCATGGAGTTGTCGGAGAGATCATCGGCTATACTAATGGTACACAAGGCAAGGAAAAATGGGCTTCCCTTCTGGAGTAAGGGTCAGCGTTCAGATTCTGACCATGTGGTTGTGGCATTTGAGGCTTTCCAACAACTGAGTCAAGTAACTGTCCGATCAATGACTTCAATCTCTTCAATGGCTGACATGCATGAGGATATATGTTCAACTGCTGAGAGCAAGAGAGCTGCAATCATAATCCTTCCATTCCATAAGCACCAGCGAGTAGATGGCTCTTTTGAAACTACTCGGACAGACTTCAGAGGGGTGAACCGGAGGGTCCTTGAACATGCACCTTGTTCTGTCGGAATTCTAGTTGATCGTGGCCTCGGTGGAACCACCCATGTATCTGCAAGCAATGTTTCTTACTTGATAACAGTGCTCTTCTTCGGGGGTCCCGATGATTGCGAAGCGCTTGCTTACGGAGCTCGAATGGCCGAACACCCTGGTATCAGTTTAAACATCATTCGCTTTGTAGTGGAACCTGAGACCATTGGAGAAATTTCTACAATTAATATGCAAGAAAATGCTGGCTTCGAAACGAAGTCATCAGCTGAAGAATTTCTATCTCGGTTTAGGAATCTACGAAAGGATGATTCCGTTAGATACGAAGAAAAAGCTGTCCGAAATGTCACAGAAATCATTGCTGCAATCCGTGGGGCAGACCGCTCCAATCTTTTCCTCGTGGGGCGAATGCCTGAAGGTGAGCTGGCCTTAGCTTTAAGGAGGAGAAGTGAATGCCCTGAACTAGGAGCTGTTGGTAGTTTGCTGATTGCACCAGATTTCTCAGTGACAGCATCAGTCTTGGTCATTCAACAGTACAATGGCTACACATGTCCGAATTTGGACCCATACATGGAAGAAGAATCACCTGACAAGGATTCAGAATCCAGCTAAAAACATCTTCTTCATGTTTTTCGTGACACATGAAGGTTTAATCACCGAGTCACTTCCCAATGGTATGTTTCGAGTTGTTTTAGACAATAAAGATCTAATTCTAAGTTACCTTTCTTTGAAGATATGTAAGAATTTCGTATATGTATAGGCTGGAGATAGAGTTAGAGTTGAATTGAATCATTATGATTCAACCAAGGGACGTATAGTTTATAGGCTTAGCAACAACTGGATAGTACCATAGCAGGGTACATATTTCCAGGCAATTCGTGATAAGCTTTCTCATAAACTGGATAAAAATAAAATGAAACCCTGTTTTCAATAAGCTGAAAGCTGATGATACTGCCAAGGAACTCTGTTTTCAGTACGCACTTCTAAGAGATTTAAATGGTATTCCGATCTGTAACTGTGATCTAGCCATGGTTTCTGCATATATGGTTGCTGCAAATTTTGGCAGTAATAAGCAGACTTGGGAGTACCCATTTTGCCATGTTAAAGAAATGAATGTTTGATTTTTTATTTTTATTTTTGACTTGAGTTTAATCTAGTTGTACTAAAAATCACCCCCAAAAAAATGATATTCATTCTGAATTTAATATTAATTTTTATAATTAACGAATTAAGTCTTTTATAAAATAATGGCAATGCAAAAGTTGGCTTATTTTTCTTAAACAAAATGTGCTTTGGAGATTTATGTTTAGTAATGTATGGTATATATCTCATGAGCTGGATCGGGCCGATGCAAATTTTAAGTTATATTTTTTAGGTTTAGGTTTAATTCAAAAAATGAGTCTAAAATTTTATCTAAATCCGGTCTAGATAAAAAATGTTAAATTGTAGTCATGCTTGGTTTGTTGATTATTTTACTAATAAAGGCCTATTTTTAACTTTATTTACGAAAATGGGCCACTTTTTTCATTATTTTCTTGAATGGGCCGAAAACTCTAAAACGCGTCCACGTAGGAGCGTTTTAGGGGGAAATTCTAGCAAAATGCATCCCTGAGGGAGTGATTTTGCCATGTTAGCACAAAACGCGCTGACGTGGCAAAATCGCTTCCTTAGGGACGTGTTTTAACCCGTGTTTTTTACTAACGGTCATTTAAAATTTTGACATTGCGGGTCCAACGGTAAAAAATATATATATAAAACTCCTCTCTTATTTTTTTCATACAACATTTCTTCCAAATTTCTCAAAAAAGCCCTCAAGTTTCTCCCTAAATTTCTCAAAGCTCTCTTTAATTAATTATTTCTTTTAATTTTTTTGTAAATTAGTATTTTTTTATAATTTCAAAAATATTTAATCGTGTTAGCAATGGTCGGGGAATTAATTCGTCTTGATTATAAATATATCTCCGTCGAGCAAATGAAAATGGTAAGGGTTAATTTCAATTTTTGAATATTATTTAATATTTTTTTCCATTTATGTAATTTTAATTAATTTTTATTTTATAATTTTTTTCAACAGCCTGTAGATCGGGTGTTACAATGTTATATTCGTAATATGTCTGGTCTTCCATCACCGTTGATAGAAAATTACTTGAGAGAAGCAGGTTTTTGGCACGTGGCCAATATAGGCCAGGGGTACAAATTGGACCCGAAACTCATCAGCACGTTCATAGAGAGGTGGAGACTCGAGACGCACACATTCCATCTTCCATGTAGAGAGTGTACCATCACTTTGGAGGACATGCAGTTACAATCGGGATTGCCGGTGGATGGGTCCGTACTCACTGGGTCCGTTCAATTTGCTAATTGGGGAGACATATGCTACACAATCTTTTGGGTGCAAATCCGGATAATATTTACAGAGGTCGAATCGAGATGGGCTGGTTATGAGACACATTCTTGGAGCCAGGGAATGATTCAACTGAAATAGAAAGAATATGATATGCTCGAGCATACATCCTTGAGATCATTGGAGGTTACTTGATGCCGGACTTGTCACAAAACCTCGTACATCTGAGGTGGTTGCTGAAACTCGTTGATTTTAGGGCAGCTGGCGAACTTAGTTGGTGGTCTGTCGTGTTGGCAACATTGTATCAGGAGATGTGCGGGGCGACTCCACCAAATAAAGCCAAAATCGGAGGTTGCCTATCACTACTATAATCATGGGCTTGGTTTCGCTTTCCATTTTTATGTCCTCGAGTGAACCACCCATATACATTCCCACTTACAACGAGGTAAATTTTATATTAGATTTTACAATTATTACATAGATTTAAAACATAATTTTATGTTAAAAATTTATTTAATTAGGTTGAACCATTCAGCGAGTTATGTTGGAATACCTACCACTCTTGAAGATATATGTCTTTTATTAGACCAACGGTCGGAAGCGCATGTAAATATTAAATAAAATATATATACATAACATAGCCGTTTCATATTTAGTATTTAGTATTATGTATATAACTAATATTTTTATCACGTTCATATAGTTTCAATGAACACCATACAAGGATTCGACAATTCGGGTAGTAATTCCGGATGAATTCTTTCAAAATTTGAACATTTGGCATGTTAAGGTCCCATTGGTCTACTATGCTATTGTCGAGATGCACCAGACAGATAGAGTACTGCGACAATTTAGATTTCGAAAACCGATTCTCGTGACACTTAAAAGTGTTTGATGATGAGCACAAAATCGACATACGGCAATCGAATACGAATTGACAGGTATTCTTCTTGGAATATATCGAAATTTGGAAAAATCAGTATGATCATATACCTACTCACCAATCGATCATCGTTCCAGAGTTAGCGTGCGCACCGGATTACATGCCACGATTTAGGATCCATGGCAAGCCATATTTGCTCTCGCAGGAGCAGATGCGTCGGCAAATCCGTGTTGAAAGGGAACGACGGGGCCGTTTAAATCCAAGGAGAAAGGATAATGGCACGTGCCCATCAACAGCGCCCACACAATCACCAGGCCCAACGCCTCAAGAATGACACCCACACCACAACCCCTTCAGATTATGCCAGGTGCGTATTCTAGCCCTTATAGGTATCCTAACCCTTATATGTTTCTTTTTCCCAATCCTATGCCAGGTTGGAATGCATGACTTGGTGCATCTTATTTCTTGGTGACTTTGTCTCAACCGACGATATATAAGCCATCATCGTAGGAGGGATCACACGAGGCACAGTCGGGGAGCTCATATATAAGCCATCATCGTAGGAGGGATCGCACGAGGCACAGTCGGGGAGCTCATCTCATTTCCAATCGCCATCTCCTTATGGGATTCAAATACCTCCGCTATGGGTGATGCAAACACCTCCATATTCTTTATTCTATCAAGGTGGGTCATCCTCCCAACACCCACAACCAGAACAACCACAACCTCTGCTGGAGCAACTACAAACCCCGCCGGAGCAACCACAACCCCCATCGAAAGCTGAACCAAGAAGGAATCCAGCGTGTAACTGTAAACCACCCCTATGTGGCACTAATTTCGACCGGCACATACATTAATTTTTTTAATATATTTGTACAAACTGTTTTTATATTGTTTCATTTAATAAAATAAAAGTTGTTTTGAATATTTTAATAGTAAATTATTTTTATATTTTGTCCTATTTAATAAAATAGAAGTTCTTTTGAATAAGACAATAGAAATAATGCAACATAGTTTCATTTAAGCAATTATCAACTATTTCAATTTGGACATGCTCAAATCGTATGACTTGGGTTCCTACACCATCCGCACAACTTCTATTGGTTCGTTCTTCCCCGGATATCCATATTATCAAGTATTCTACTCGAGTAAAGTCGACCTTTTGGTTTGTGATGCAATTATCTATCTGATAATAACTTAAACGGAGCAAGCGATAAAGGCGACCACTTACATTCATCTAGGACCGGTGGGAATACATGTCTCCACATATTGTACATGTATTCTATTTTGTACACTTCATCAACATAACTCATGGGATCCAAAAGGAGATTCTGACAAGCTGTAATTGCATGAGCGCATGGATAACGAAGTGCGTCAAACGTCCCACAGTCGCAAGTCCTATTTTTCAAGTGTACACGATATTGTTCGCTGGTAATACCTTGGTTCGGTCTGTTAAACTCCGTCACACGAAACCATATGTTGTCGCGATTGTGACACACTATGTGCATGGTGTTAGCCCGTGCCTTCACCTTGTTAATTTCTTGCAATACCTTTCGGCACCATACAAGGCCTTCCTACATTTGGCTCTTATAACTCGCTGCTCACTTTAAAAATAGTGCCACCAAACAAAAATATGTCTCTCACACAACCAAGGTTATTGGCAAATAACGTCTTCCTTTTAGAACATAATTTATGCATGCAGCCAAGTTTAAGGTCATATGACCATATCGTAGGTCGCCGTCGTATGCTTGTGTCCACTGATCGAAAGGTATGTTACAGAGGTAATTTACGCCTTAATCGTTAACCGACCGCAAAATGGCCAACATCTCATGAAAACATTCAGTATTGATCTCGTACCCTGTCAATATAAGTTGATAGCGAAAATTAAATACCACTTTTCTATTAAGAATAAATTGAATATTGTAACACCCCAAACCTGGCCTGAAAGTTTGGCTCAAATTTGGCGTGTCACATTAAAGTGTTTTTTGAAAACCATGTTTCCATTAAAAACCCTTCTTAATAATTAAAAACTTATACCCTTTTTAAACCTTGTTAGAAAACCTCAGCTGAATAACATTCTTAACAACTTTGTAAAAATCTTGGTAGTTGCGGAAGCTTAATTTAAAAACAATTGCGAATACGTGATGCTTTGAAAACAGTAGTTGCTTTGGAAAACCGTGTTCTAATACTAGCAATTATAAGAACAATAAATAAAATTCCAAATTAGAAATCTAGAAAATTACGACAGCTTTACTACAACCCACATAAAATACATTTAAAAGCAATAATCAAAATCAGAATTTAAATAAAGTGTGTGGCTCCTCCGAGCCCTCATGACTCCGATCCATCTAAGGCTGGAAATTACCTTAAAGGTTAATAAACGGGGTGAGTTTACGAAAACTCAGTGTGAAATCCCCTACTATATAAAAGGAACAGTCAGTCATATAAAAGAATTAAAAGATCTGCCCCACTTACTTACGGCTTTCAGATATCAATTGGGCCTTAGCCCATTATAACAGACAGTACTAGATCGGCCTTAGCCCTATACAAAAATCAGAGTTAACTGGGCCTTAGCCCATATTAATATCAATCTGGGCCATAGCCCCTTACAGTATCAGAGTATACTGGGCCTAGCCCATATCAGTATCAATCTGGAAATCTGGGCCGTAGCCCTATTACAAGTCGAGATATATTGGGCCTTGCCCATATTAACACAGTTGAGTCCATTTCAATACAGTTGACCCATAACAAAACAGTCTCATATGATTAATGCATGATAACCCCATCCAACCCTGCACTTGCCTCCGTCCATCCCTACACTTCCTGTGGGGAATAAATCGCCTACGCCATCCTTACACTTACAGTGTTAGCACCGGTTATAGCACTAACTATAATTCGCAGCAAAGCTGCTTATATCAGAATATGTGGCACAGCCACCAGAACGAGTTCTTCCTCCATAACAAAACCCAACCCCATGCAGTATGACATGTATGCAGAATATATATATAATTAACAAGGCATGCTTCAGAAAGGCAATCAGATCATAGCGTAAGAATAGTTATTTACCCTCGAGAGGCGTAATCGAAAACTTACCCTTCAGTCAGAATATCATGCCCATATTTGAATCAAACAACCACAGTCAAGTCATTCATATCACCAACATAAATTCACAATCAAATCCGTCAACCACACAGTCCAAGTCAGTCACTTGCCCACAAGGGTAAAACAGTCATTTAACATCCTAGGGGTAAAATGGTAATTTTACCCCACAAGGGTATCTCGGTAATTCTACCCTACAGGGGTATTTCAGTAATTTACCCTACAGGGGTATTTTGGTAATTCTACCTTACAGGGGTATTTCGAAAATTTTACAAACCAGGGGTATTTTGGTAATTTTACAAGCCAGGGGTATTTTGGTAATTTGGTAAACTAAAGTATTCTAAACAGGGATAACAATACGAATGTGCCTAAAGCCTGTTCCAGGCCCAAATGGGGCCACACGCTCGTGTGGCCCTTTTTGCCCAATTCTAATCACAGATATGAGATTCACCTAGCCTAATCCAATATTTACTACACAATCAAACAACTTATCCAATTGGGCCTGTAGACCCATTGGGCCCACATAGCCCCTTTCGGCCCATCGCGGCCCGAAGTAGCCATCCTACAGCTAGAGTAGTGAGAAATACACACCTGATAGGAGATTGGAGTTAATCCGCGCTCCGAGCACTCTTAGCCTACGCCCAACCCAAACGAGCACGCCATAAAGCGAAAGGGATCAGCCAAGAAAGGTACATTTACTCTCCTCATGGTTCTCTCTATTTAAAGCCAGCTTCACATCCACTCTTATGTTAGCTTCCCGATGTGGGATCCCTCCATCATCAGAGTTTAAATTCAACACCAACTCTTGCCGCCCCCTGTTAGCAAAATAAATACTCTTTAATTGCCATGAGTTTCGAACCCTAGACCTCCTTGCCAACTCTATAATGCCACCTTCCGTCCTCTTATGTGGCGCTACTTTGCCACTAGACCACAAGGCTTTTTGTGGCACAATTTCTCCAACAATATTCTTAAGGCCTACCTACTACACCCAGGGTTTGATTCACTTTAAACCAAATTTTTTGCTAGAGTCCAGGTTTGAACCCAGGACTTCTCTAACACTTCTCAGCACACTTAACCACTAAAACAAGCCTTCATTAACGAAATTTACATGCATAACAAAATATTAAAAGCTACCTTCAACTGCTCCCATGCTCAAGGCCTAAAACTTCTAGGCCCAAATTCAGAGTGTTACAACTCTACCTCCTTTAAAGAAATTTCGTCCCCGAAATTTCCATCTAACAGGGTAGTCGTGTAACATCTACCCCACTACGCTACCGCTGCGCACTTTGATCCTACTATCACTATCACACTTCAACTAGAACTTGAAACATCTCATACATACAACACTTATTCACTGAAGTAGACACATATTTATCACACATATATACAATTTCTATATCCAAACATCACATCCACATAAAATAAATACCAAATTTAAATTCAGACCAGTATCTAAGGAATCTATAGTATTTTAATTTCTAAACAGACAAAAGTATTCAGAAGACTTACGGATTCGGCGCTGGAGACTCAGTGTGCCACACTTTTTAAGAGAAATACTTCAAACAGACCACGTGGTTGAAAATAATTTTCTAAAATTCAACCTTTGAAAACCCAATCCACAGTCGAGTTGTTGCAACCCAGGCTCTGATACCACTAAATGTAACACCCCAAACCTGGCCTGAAAGTTTGGCTCGAATCTAGCGTGTCACATTGAAGTGTTTTTTGAAAATCATGTTTCCATTAAAAACCCTTTTTAATAATTAAAAACTTATACCATTTTTAAACCTTGTTAGAAAACCTCAGCTGAATAACATTCTTAACAACTTTGTAAAAATCTCGGTAGTTGCGGAAGCTTAATTTAAAAACAATTGCGGATATGTGATGTTTTGAAAACAGTAGTTGCTTTGGAAAACCGTGTTCTAATACTAGCAATTATAAGAACAATAAATAAAATTCCAAATTAAAAATCCAGAAAATTACAACAGCTTTACTACAGCCCACATAAAATACATTTAAAAGCAATAATCAAAACTATAACTTAAATAGTGTGTGTGGCTCCCTCCGAGCCCCTCGCAGCTCCGATCCGTCTAAGGCTGGAAATTACCTGAAAGGTTAATAAACGGGGTGAGTTTACGAAAACTCAATGTGAAGTCCCTTACTATATAAAAGGAACAGTCAGTCATATAAAAGAATTAAAAGACTGGCCCCAGCCCTACTTACAGTTTCAGTATCAATTGAGCCTTAGCCCATTATAACAGACAGTACCAGATAGGCCTTAGCCCTATACAAAAATCAGAGTTAACTGGGCCTTAGCCCATATCAATATCAATCTAGGCCATAGCCCCATACAGTATCAGAGTATACTAGGCCTAGCCCATATCAGTATCAATCTGGGAATCTGGGCCGTAGCCCTATTACAAGTCGAGATATATTGGGCCTTGCCCATATCAACACAGTTGGGTCCATTTCAATACAGTTGACCTAAAACAAAACAGTCCCATATGATTAATGCATGATAACCCCATCCAACCCTGCACTTGCCTCCGTCCATCCCTACACTTCCTGTGGGGAATAAATCGCCCACGCCATCCCTACACTTACAGTGCTAGCACTGGTTACGACACTAAGTATAATTCGCAGCAAAGCTGCTTATATGAGAATATGTGGCACAGTAACCAGAACGGGTTCTTCCTCCATAACAAAACCCAATCCCATGCAGTATGACATGTATGCAGAATATATATATAATTAACAAGGCATGCTTCAGAAAGGTAATCAGATTATAGCGTAAGAACAGTTATTTACCCTCGAGGGGCGTAATCGAAAACTTAACCCTTCAGTCAGAATATCATGCCCATTTTTGAATCAAACAACCACAGTCAAGTCATTCATATCACCAACATAAATTCACAATCAAATCCGTCAACCACACAGTCCAAGTCAGTGACTTGCCCACAAGGGCAAAACAGTCATTTAACACCCTAGGGGCAAAATGGTAATTTTACCCCACAAGGGTATCTCGGTAATTCTACCCTACAGGGGTATTTCAGTAATTTTACCCTACAGAGGTATTTTGGTAATTCTACCCTATAGGAGTATTTCGGTAATTTTACAAACCAGGGGTATTTTGGTAATTTTACAAACCAAGGGTATTTTGGTAATTTGTTAAACTAAAGTATTCTAAATAGGGATAACAATACGAATTGCCTAAAGCCTGTTCTTGGCCCAAATGGGCCCACACGCTCGTGTGGCCATTTTAGCCCAATTCTAACCACAGATATGAGATTCACCTAGCCTAATCCAATATTTACTACACAATCAAACAACTTATCCAATTGGGCCCGTAGACCCATTAGGCCTACATGGCCCTTTTCGGCCCATCGCGGCCCGAAGTAGCCATCCTACAGCTAGAGTAGTGAGAAATACACACCTAATAGGAGACTGGAGTTAATCCGCGCTCCGAGCACTCTTAGCCTACGCCCAGCCCAAACGAGCATGCCATAAAGCGAAAGGGATCAGCCAAGAAAGGTACATTTACTGTCCTCATGGTTCTCTCTATCTAAAGCCAGCTTCATATCCACTCTTATGTTAGCTTCCCGATGTGGGATCCCTCCATCATCAGAGTTTAAATTAACACCAACTCTTGCCGCCCCCTGTTAGCAAAATAAATGCTCTTTAATTGCCATGAGTTTCGAACCCTGGACCTCCTTGCCAACTCTATGACGCCACCTTCCTGCCTCTTATGTGTGGCTACTTTGCCACTAGACCACAAGGCTTTTTGTGGCACAATTTTCTAACAATATTCTCAAGGCCTACCTACTACACCCAGGGTTTGATTCACCTTAAACCAAAATTTTTGCTAGAGTCCAAGTTTGAACCCAGGACTTCTCCAACACTTCTCAGCACACTTAACCACAAAAACAAGCCTTCATTAACGAAATTTACATGCACAACAAAATATTAAAAGCTGCCTTCAACCGCTCCCATGCTCAAGGCCTAAAACTTCTAGGCCTAAATTCAGGGTGTTACAACTCTACCTCCCTTAAAGAAATTTCGTCCCCGAAATTTCCATCTAACAGGGTAGTCGTGTAACATCTACCCCATTATGCTACCGCTGCGCACTCTGATCCTACTATCACTATCACACTTCAACTAGAACTTGAAACATCTCTTACATACAACACTTATTCACTGAAGCAGACACATATTTATCATACATATATACAATTTCTATATCCAAACATCACATCCACATAAAATAAATACCAAATTTAAATTCAGATCAGTATCTAAGGAATCTATAGTATTTTAATTTCTAAACAGACAAAAGTATTCAGAAGACTTACGGATTCGGCGCTGGAGACTCGGTGTGCCACACTTTTTAAGAGAAATACTTCAAACAGACCACGTGGTTGAAAGTAATTTTTTGAAATTCAACCTTTGAAAACCCAATCCACAGTCGATTTGTTGCAACATAGGCTCTGATACCACTAAATGTAACACCCCAAACCTGGCCTGAAAGTTTGGCTCGAATCTAGCATGTCACATTGAAGTGTTTTTTGAAAACCATGTTTCCATTAAAAACCCTTTTTAATAATTAAAAACTTATACCCTTTTTAAACCTTGTTAGAAAACCTCAGCTGAATAACATTCTCAACAACTTTGTAAAAATCTTGGTAGTTGCGGAAGCTTAATTTAAAAACAATTACGGATACGTGATGTTTTGAAAACAGTAGTTGTTTTGGAAAATCGTGTTCTAATACTAGCAATTATAAGAACAATAAATAAAATTCCAAATTAGAAATCCAGAAAATTACAATAGCTTTACTACAACCCACATAAAATACATTTAAAAGCAATAATCAAAATCAGAACTTAAATAAAGTGTGTGTGGCCCTCCGAGCCCTCGCACTCTGATCCGTCCGTCTAAGGCTGAAAATTACCTGAAAGGTTAATTAACGGGGTAAGTTTACAAAAACTCAGTGTGAAATCCCCTACTATATAAAAGGAACAGTCAGTCATATAAAAGAATTAAAAGTCTGGCCCCAGCCCTACTTACAATTTCAGTATCAATTGGGCCTTAGCCCATTATAACAGACAGTACCAGATGGGCCTTAGCCCTATACAAAAATCAGAGTTAACTGGGCCTTAGCCCATATCAATATCAATCTAGTCCATAGCCCCTTACAGTATCAGAGTATACTGGGCCTAGCCCATATCAGTATCAATCTGGGAATCTGGGTCGTAGCTCTATTACAAGTCGAGATATATTGGGCCTTGCCCATATCAGCACAGTTGGGTCCATTTCAATACAGTTGACCCAAAACAAAACAGTCTCATATGATTAATGCATGATAACCCCATCCAACCCTGCACTTGCCTCCGTCCATCCCTACACTTCCTGTGGCGAATAAATCGCCCACGCCATCCCTACACTTACAGTGTTAGCACCTGTTACGGCACTAACTATAATTCGCAGTAAAGCTACTTATATTAGAATATGTGGCACAGCCACCAGAATGGGTTCTTCCTCTATAACAAAACCCATGCAGTATGACATGTATGCAGAATATATATATAATTAACAAGGCATGCTTCAGAAAGGCAATCAGATTATAGCGTAAGAACAGTTATTTACCCTCGAGGGGCGTAATCGAAAACTTACCCCTTCAGTCAGAATATCATGCCCATATTTGAATCAAACAACCACAGTCAAGTCATTCATATCACCAACATAAATTCACAATTAAATTCGTCAACTACACAGTCCAAGTCAGTCACTTGCCCACAAGGGCAAAACAGTCATTTAACACCCTAGGGGCAAAATGGTAATTTTACCCCACAAGGGTATCTCGGTAATTCTATCCTACAGGGGTATTCAGTAATTTTACCCTACAAGGGTATTTCGGTAATTCTACCCTACAGGGGTATTTCAATAATTTTACAAACCAGGGGTATTTTGGTAATTTTACAAACTAGGGGTATTTTGGTAATTTGGTAAACTAAAGCATTCTAAACAAGGATAACAATACGAATGTGCCTAAAGCCTGTTCTCGGCCCAAATGGGCCCATACGCTCGTGTGGCCCTTTTAGCCTAATTCTAACCACAGATATGAGATTCACCTAGCCTAATCCAATATTTACTACATAATCAAATAACTTATCCAATTAGGCCCGTAGACCCATTGGGCCCACATGGCCCCTTTCGGCCCATCGCGGCCCGAAGTAGCCATCCTATAGCTAGAGTAGTGAGAAATACACACTTGATAGGAGACTGGAGTTAATCCGCGGTCCGAGCACTCTTAGCTGACGCCCAACCCAAACGAGCACGCCATAAAGCGAAAGGGATCAGCCAAGAAAGGTACATTTACTCTCCTCATGGTTCTCTCTATTTAAAGCCAGCTTCACATCCACTCTTATGTTAGCTTCCCGATGTGGGATCCCTCCATCATCAGAGTTTAAATTCAACACCAACTCTTGCCGCCCTCTGTTAGCAAAATAAATGCTCTTTAATTGCCATGAGTTTCGAACCCTGGGCCTCATTGCTAACTCTATGACGCCACCTTCCTGCCTCTTATGTGGCGCTACTTTGCCACTAGACCACAAGGCTTTTTGTGGCACAATTTCTCCAACAATATTCTTAAGGCCTATCTACTACACCAAGGGTTTGATTCACCTTAAACCAAAATTTTTGCTAGAGTCCAGGTTTGAACCCAGGACTTCTCCAACACTTTTCAGCACACTTAACCACTAAAACAAGCCTTCATTAACGAAATTTACATGCACAACAAAATATTAAAAGCTGCCTTTAACCGCTCCCATGCTCAAGGCCTAAAACTTCTAGGCCCAAATTCAGGGTGTTACAAATATTACAAACAAAATTATATTAATAGAGATTAAATACCCATGTTGGTCACTTGCCGTTGTTCAGTGGTAGATCGATATTGCCCGTAGTAGTTGGACGCAACGTGCCTTAGACAATATCGATGGTCTGGACGATCCTATAGGCTTCCTTGACGCTCAATTGCGGCTAGTATTCTAGTGCCTCGATCCGATATAATGTAGATATCAGGTTGGGGACAGACATGCCTCCTTAACCTAGAAAGAAAGAAATCTCAGTCATCACCTGACTCCCCTGGCGTTATTGCAAACGCCTCTAAACCCTTAACCTAAACCCTTTTACAAAAACCCTAAAACCTAAACACAAAAATTATTTTTTAAAAAACTAAACCCTAATTTAATTAATTTATTTAAAACCTCTAAAACCTAATTTAATTCATTTTAAAAAAAACTCTAAACCTTGACTTATTTTTTAAAATTTTTAAACCTTTAATAAATAAAACCCTAAATTATTTTAACAAAACACTAACACTACAACCCTAAAACCTTAAACCCACAAACCCTAGGCACTAAACATGCAAATAGCCCTAACCTTAGAAAAACACGGGCTAAAACGCATCCCTAAGAGAGTGATTTTGCCACGTCAGCAAAACGCGTCCATGTCAGTGCGTTTTGTGCTGACATGGCAAAATCGCTCCCTCAGGGATGCGTTTTGCTGGAATTTCCCCCTAAAATGCTTCTACGTAGACGCGTTTTGGTGTTTTCGGCCCATTCCGATAAATAATGAAAAAAGTGGCCCATTTCCGTAAATAAAGTTGGAAATGGGCCTTTATTGGTAAAATGGTTAGGTTTGCTTGTATTAAATTTTTATATTATTTTTTATGTAAAAATAAATTTAAAAAATATAATACATTAAATATACTAAAAATATTAAAATAAATAATTTTCAACAAATTAAAAATATATTAACAAGTTTTTATAATTAAATAACATTAATATAGTTGCAACTTAGTAAATAAATGCATCTAAAATAGTAATAAAAATAACAATAAAATAAGAGTTATATAATATCAAAATAAAAACAAAAAAATAGTAGTAATAAATAACAACATAACAATAAAACAATAGTAGAAAAAAAATTTAGACAAATTCGGGTTGAGTCGGGCTAGACTAAGACAAAAAGATCTTACCTGAGACTTGACCCGTTTAAAAAATGGACATTATTTTTTGTTTAAACCTATTATATATAAATATAAATATATTTACTCGAATCCTTCTACTTTTTAAACAGATTTTTAAATTTGGACAAATTACTCAACACATAATTGGTTGTAATTATGCATATTGAATCTACTTTTTCACTAGAATTGCATAAAAGGAAGTTAGTATAAGTAAGCTAATTTATTAATTAGGAAAATCGGTGATATAATTTGATGAAATTAAAAGTTTATGAGATATATGAAAGTTGATGCTAAATCAAAAGACTTAGTAGAGGCTAAATTTTTTCATGTTTTAAAACTAAAACATTTCACCATTCATCATTGATTAGTATAGGCTAAAATTTTGACTTTTGTGTCCATGTAAGTGCCACTTCTCAATCTTTGTTTCTTTGTTCTTTTTTTTTTTTTTCTTCTCTTCTGCTTCTCTCTCTATTTTCCTCCTTTCTCTATTTCTTTTAATGTAGTTTTTCTATGTTTTCCATTTGTTAAAACACCTGTTCCAAGGGTTTCCGTAGCCTTGCTGATGATGAAGAGGTCAAGTATGTTGTCGAGTCTTCTGAAGGTCATCCCAAGGTTGTTGAGGTTACTGGCCCCAACGGAAACATTGTTTGTGGCTCCTCTAGATTCGAATGCAGCGACGATGGTGGTGGCGGTTATGGCAGTGGATCTGATGGTTTTGGTGGAGGGGGAATGAGAGGCAGTTATGGTAGAGGAAGCGGTGGTGGTAGATCTTATAAGTGTGGTGAAATGGGCCATTTAGCACAGGACTGTGGGTAGGGTGGCGGCGGCGGCAATGCTTATTACAACTGTTGAGGCTCTGGGTATTTCGTTAGGGAGTGTCCCAACAATGGTCGCTAATTTTGATGAGGGGTTTAAATGTGTCATTCACATTTCTCCAATCCATCCTTCTTTCCTTTTTCAATATTGTTTCTGTTAGTTTCATTATTGTCGTATGGTTTACTTTTTATGTTTTCTTTTTCTAGTTTATGCAAAACAATTTCTCTTAGTCAATTTGTTTTGATTTTGAAGTTGGCAAATTCTCGTAATGAGTGCTTTCAGAGTAGTCTTACAGTGAGGGTGGATATTAGTATCGATGGAAAAACAACAACAAGAAGAAAATGATGTTAAAACTCACTGTCATTAAGTGTTTATATACATATCATATATATAAAAAGAAAAAAAATTAAATTGTTCAAAAAATAAAAGTATAGGGACTAGTTTTAACAAATGAAAAATATAGAAAAACTACGCTAAGAGAAATAGAGAAGGTAGGAAAACAAAAGGAGAAGCAAAAGAGAATGGAAAAAAAAAAGGAAAGTTAAAAAAATATAAAAAAATAAATTGCTCAAAACGAAAAAAATATAGGGACCAATTATATAATTTAAACTAAAATTTTCATTTGAAATGATGATTTAACGTACCACGTCAGCTTAAAATAAGTGTGTATTTGACACAATACTTTTTTTATTCTACAAGTAGCCTTAGAAAATTGACACGTGTTTCTTTTTTAAAAAAATATTTTTAATAATTTATTATATCTTTATAGGACATTTGTCAACTCCTGACCTACTTGTGGAGTTTAAAAACTTCACTGACAATATATCAAATATTTTCTCTAAAAATAATATAATAATTAAAATATTTATTTGGTATGTGGTAGTTGAATTTTTTTTTTAATTCACAAGCAAAATTGAGATTTTATTAAATATCTTATTTATAATTGACGCTTGTGATTAGTTTCTTTCTCTTCTATCTCTCATCTATCTATCTATTTTTTTTATCTATTTATTTTTTCTTTAGTTATTCACTAGAGCAATTATGATCTATAAATCGATCCGGGGTAAATGTTCGGATCTATTATGACATATCTAAGAGGCGCTCAATAAACCTATTTAATCTTATAAAACCTTTTTCAGACTTTATTTATATTGGTGCAAAACCCATTTTTTTGTGCAATCGGTGTAGTGTATTCATATCTCAATTAGAAGTTTCGAGGTGGAGTTTTATTTATATTATATAGATAGAACAAACAATATTACTTTATCTTAAGTCACGTGCGCATTCATTACTACAGGATATTCCAATATCAATATTTAGTGGTTTGAGGATAAAAAAATCTAAAAATCTTTTGATAAAAAAATCAATTAATTGCTTACATTCAATTCAACCATTGATGATAAAAAAAACAATTTATGCTTGGGGTAAATAGACTTTAAAATTTGTTATATTTTTTGTAGACGTGGACTAAGCTTGCCAGCTGCACACCATGAAAGTCAATGTCATGGTTTACAAAATGAGTAGGAAGAGGAAGAGACTAACCCGGCTAGCCTTTTTTAAATGGTGAATTATGATTCATCTATTGGGAGAGTTTTTTTCTTGACTTTAAAGCAAGTATTTTGGATTTTAAAGGTCAATTACATCCAAAAGACTTTATCGATTGATTAGACATCCTCAAACGTCGGCTTTTTTAAGTGTATATTATAAAAAAAATTAATACCAAAATAGTATGTCAGTATAATTAAATACAAAAATGGTATTTTTAGGGGGTGGTACCTTTCTCATAGGCGATACCACTATTTTTTAATAATTTTTAAAAAAAATATTATTTTATTAGTGGTGCCATTTATATAGGTAGCGCCACTTTTATACGGTCAAAATATGGGTCAACTTTTGACCCGTGACTGGCCCGCCCAAGTGACTCATTTTGGACTGGCGGCACTAGTCACGCCTCCCTGACAAGCGGCACTGGTGCCAGTCACCAATCCCCTCCGTTGCGCCTGGCCTGGACATTGCATTTTGTAGTGATTAGTCCCTTCAAAGGGAAAAAAAAAAAAGAAGAAGGATGGGGACCTTATAAGCATGGTCCCCCGTGTAGAAGAAGGGTCGGTAGTGAGAAAAAAAAGGGAAAGAAAGAAGAGGAAGGAGAAGAAAAAAAAAGAAAGAAAAAAGGTATGTATTATTTTAGTAATTAATGTTTTTTTTTTAATTTAAAGGGATTAGTTATTTAAAGGATTAGTTTTTTTTTTGTATTTAGTTTAGTGTTTTGTGATTTGTTATGAATGTAAATTTTTTTTTTATAATTATGTTAAAGTTATTTTGTTAGTAATTTATGATTAGGTTATAAATTGTTTGTGTTTAGTTAAGTGTTTTGTGATTTTTTATGAATGTAAATTTTTTTATATTTTTTAAATTATTTTAAAGTCATTTTGTTAGTAATTTATGGTTAGGTTATTTATTGTTTGTGTGTGTTTAGTTTAATGTTTATTGTGATTTTTTATGAATGTAAATTTTTGTGTTTTTTTTAATTATTTTAAAGTTATTTTGTTAGTAATTTATGATTAGGTTATAAATTGTTTGTGTTTAGTTTAGTGTTTATTGTGACTTGTTATAAATGCAAATTTTTTTTTTTGTGTTTTTTAAATTAGTTTAAAGTTATTTTATTAGTAATTTATAATTAGGTTATAAATTATTTGTTTAGTTTAATGTGTATTGTGATTTGTTATAATATAATTTTATTTGTTGTTGATTTATTGAAATTTTGATTAAATTTGTTTTTATATAATTTTATAAGTTGTTTGAAAGAAACTAAACATGTATGTTTCTATTTTATTTTTTGTCAATTCGTATGTTTTTTATGTTTAGATAGTTCATGTTTATTTTAATTATATTATTATTATAAACTAACATAAAATTTTTTATGTAGGTAAAATATGAGACATTGTAAACTAACATAATTTTAATTATATTATTATTGTGTTTTTTACTGTATTTTTTTATTTCCCAAATTCCAAATTATTTACAGTGTTTTTTGCAACAAACTAAATGAATTCCTTTTTTTTAATTGCAGATTTGCAACAAATGAGTTCTTTGATTAATAATGATGATCACATATCAAGTACTATTAATGAGATGGTAATAAAATTGTTATTTGTTACTCGCGTCATTCACGAAATTAAATTAGATTATATTAACTATTTTGCTAATTTAATAATGTCAGGGCCTGTATCGTGCATTCAGAGGTCATGTTAATAGTGTAGGCTTTCTGCCAGATGAACGCCTAATGCCATACTTGGAGTTAGCCGAATTCGGATTAGCGGCATTGATCCGGACCTTTGATCTGCGATACGACTTAATATCTGCTTTGATCGAGCGATGGCGTCCGGAGACCCACACATTTCATTTGCTGTGTGGGGAGTGCACCATCATTCTACAGGATGTTGCACTATAGCTCAGGTTCCCTATCGACGGGAATGTGGTCACGGGCGTAAGTTTGATCTCTAGGCTGGCGCATTTTGCTATAACTTACTTGGACGCTCGCCCAGTTAGAGAAAATTTACGGGTTTAAGGTTTGCATGGCTAAAGGCTAATTTCGAGCATTTACCGAGTACTGCTAGGGAATGGGAGGTGATGCACGCCGTCCGAGCTTACATTATGCACATTATAGGGAGTGTACTCATGTCGGATGTAAACGGCAACAAAGTCCACTTGATGTATTTGCCTCTATTATCTAATTTGCATAACATCCGTTCGTATAGTTAGGGGTCCGCAGTGTTAGCTATGTTGTATCGCAAAGTTTGTCGGATGACAAATCCTTTTGCGGTGGACATAGGCGGATGCCTCATATTGCTGTAGTCTTGGGCGCTTTACCGGATGTCATTCTTGACATCGATTAGTCACCAATCATATGTATTTCCACTCATGAATAGGTGATGAATTTTTACTCATTATAACAATTAGTTGCTTTTTTTTGTCGAATGATATTATTCTAACAATTTGTTTTCGTAGATAGAGCACTAATCTGGTTATCGGGAGGTCATATATGGTTCCGATATCGTCTGATGATTGAGAATAAGTTTTTCCAATATTCATGACATTTTATTATTTTATCTCACTCGACCCGCGTTAATATAACCATGTCATTAATTATGTAGTTCATTTGGATGTCGTATTCTGTCCCAGAAATTATGGCAGTTATTCCCTCGTCTGCCCACGTCCACTCAAACCTATAGTGCATTAACGCACCCATTATCAATTCCAAGACAGTAGAGTGGTGTCATGGTGATCGAGTACTCTGGTAGTTCGGTTGCATACATTATATCTCGACACTGCCAGTATAGTTGGGGGACATCCATAGGATTAACAAGAGGGGAAAACATGGAAATGATTGGGCGAAAGTGCATGAAGAATATATTGTAATGTGGAACAATCGGTTGGGACGGGTACCTCAGATGGATCGTGTTTTGGATTTGAAACCCTCGTTAGAGTACATACAGTGGTACTCTGAGATGGGGAAACCATTTTTGTTTAGTGGGCGGTCGATGGTAGTCCCCCCGCATATGACACAACTTGGGCAACCCTTCCACCCCTTTCCACATCTACCTCCTGCACCCGAGCCAGAGCCGGAGCTACACTTTGAGATAGTTATTATCATCTAGACTTGGGGGGATGATTATTTCTCGGGCACGTCAGGCCACAGATATCATTTAGGGTTTGATATCTTCAGCCCATTACTACTTTAATACTCCACTCCTCCTGGCCCGTATCTATAGCAGTAATCTACTCCTCCCGACTCAAGTTCATCGACAGTGTTTGAGGCATATGATTTTTCATCTATATTTCGCACACCCCCATATGCGGGTGAAGAGAATGTTGATCATTGCAATCACCTGCAACATGAATGTCGACCTCCACAAAACTATACCCTTAGGACCACACCATCAAACCATCAATTTTACGAGTTTTTGCAATTTAAATAGTCAAGTTTGTATTTCTTTAATGACTTTTTTGCCTAAATAATACAAATTCACATAAACTATTCTCAGGAAATTTTAAAATTTATTTTTTTATTTAATAAACTATTCTTATCAAATTTACATTAACATAAAATGCGAGTTGAAGGGGAATAAAAAGAAAATAATAAATAAGGAAGGCTTACAAGGCAATTAGCCACATTTAAGGTTTGTTTAAACTCAAAATAGAAAATTTCAGTTATTAATCTTATGGGCATGCCATTTCAATTGTTAATTTTATTTTTTATATTATTTACGTAAAAATGCCTTATTTAATTCTACAAAAATATAAACGCAACAAACTTTAGACTAACTTTGTAACACCCCTAACCCCTATCCGTCACCGAAATAAGGTCATGGAGCATTACCGGAGTTTACAGATCAGTTACAAAAAAATTATGTCATTTACTATTCATATTCGAAACAAATCATATATTCCCTTAATTGGGTCCTCAATGCCTAAAATACACGTTAGAATCAAATCGGAATTAAACCGAAAACTCAAAAAAAATTTCGCAATATTTCAAAATTTTTCTTAGGTACAGGGGACACGCTTGTGTGGTCAGGCCATGTGGCTCACACGACCAAGTGACACACCCATGTCTTAGGCCGTGTGGGCATTCGATGTGAAGCACACGGTCGTGTCCCAGCCCGTGTTCAAATTAGGGTAGCTACTGACTTGGGTCACACAGCCAGCCACACGCCCGTGTGCTAGGCCGTATGGATAATTTAATTTTCAAAAATAGGTGCAGGATTCACATGGTTGAGACACATGCCCATGTCTTTGCCCGTGTGACCAATTCTGAGCATTCTGTTTCTCAATTCTTAAGATGCAGGGGACACACGACCAAGCCACACGGTCGTGCGTATGGTCGTGTGTCACACACAGTTGAGACACACGCTCGTGTGGACAAACTAAGACCATTTCCAAGCCTTATTTCTCACCTAAATTTTATCTTATACCTACATTAAGACTTGCATACATATACTACCCAATTCAAGACATTAAAACCAAGCCAACATTAACATTATATATGATATATCATCACATGTATTCAAATTCACCTTTTGTAAAACACATATGTTTACCATAATTCAATCTAACTATATCAAGCACACATATATTAACCATATTATAACCTCATATATATATGTTCACTAAACATATCATCACTAGCCATTCCAATGGCTATATTACAATCAACCATTTAAATGCCGACACTGACCAAGTTAGCCTATACATGCCATTATACCAAAACAAGTTTATTGTTTATACCAAAACGAGCTGAAGGATAGTGTGATGGTGCTCTGATCGATTTCAGCTTTCACGAGGTTCCGAGCACTATAAAATAGAGGAAAACAAAACAAAGTAATAAGTTCGCATAACAGGAATTTAACTTACCGTTTATATTCAATTTAAGTAATCATGTAAATAACATGCATCCCAACAAATTGACCAATTGCCTAATCACATACACTTAATCAATCAAGTCAATCATGAAATTCTAAACACTTTTCAAGTAATAAAGATGAGCTCAATATGTAATAACTTTCATACACATATACTTTTCTTATCATATTTCCCTATAAAATATACATTTCTTTGATAAATCATCTCAAGTTTAGATTAGCCATGACAGAATTTTGCCCGTTGAATTTATTTGAAATATCGATGGATATACATGTAGTACACTTGAAGTGTACAACACTGTAAACCGTCAACTCATATTCAGGGGTACCCAATTAGAGCACATAATTAGAAAGCACTCTCTCGAGCCATATAACAGGATGCTTATGTGAGCCATGTAACAGGAAGCTCATCTGGACTATAACAGGAAACTTATAAGAGTTTAGAACAGGAAGCTCATTGAGCTTAATAGGTAACTTCGAAGAGCTATTATCAGGGAGCTCCGGATAGCCATATAATAGGAAGTTTAAGCGATCCATGTTAGGAAGCTCAAAAAGAGCCTATATCTGGACGCTCATAAAGAGCTGCGTTTGTGTCCGTAATATATGCAGGATCACAAACGATCATATAACAGGTTGATCACAAAGAGCTGTAGTAGTCTGCAACACATGCAGGATTACTACTGATCAGGATGCTTGTAGGAACCATATAATGAGAAGCTCGAGAGGTCTTATAACAAGATGATCACAAAGAGCTGCGGTAGCCCACAACACATGCAGGATCACTACCGATCAGGATGCTCGTAGGAACCATATAATGGGAAGCTCGAGAGGGCTTATAACAAGATGCTTTTTCAAGTTATGGTGTGTCTACAACATATGCAAGACCACAACCAATTGGGAAATCCTGTATCCATCGAATTTCCATCTATTCAAACGAGACTTATACTTATCAAGCAATATTAGGAATATAAATAAATTTTGTACATTAAACATTTATACAATTCACACATATTAAACATTTAATTCCAAACATATTAATATACATAATCTAGTTACACGAACTTACCTCAACAAGCATTCGTATACAAGGATCTACTAATCTGATACTTTTTGTTTTCTTCGATCTAACTCCGTACTAGGTCTATCCAGATTTATATAAATGAATTTAACAGAAATTTAATCCATTTCATACTCAATTTAATTCAATTCATACCCTAGGCAAAATTATCATTTTGCCCCTATACTTTCTATAAATGATGATTTCATCCCTAGGCTCGGAAAATGAAATTCGTGCAATTTAATCCTTATTCCAAGCCTAACCAATTTTTACATATAACATTTAAAGCACATATATTTCATAAAAATTAGAAATTTTCCACGAATTTATATCTTTACAATTTAGTCCCTGAATTACAATTTGATAAAAATTCACTTTACAAAAGTTGTTTATCTATCAACAACCTTTCATTTTCTACCATAAATTTTAAAATTTCAGCATATTCATCCATGGAAAGATTTTAATACTTTGCTAACTTTACAATTTGTTCCCCAAAATAGCTAGATTAGGTTATTTCGATCTCAAAAATATAAAAATTACTAAAAATGGGACAAGATTATTTACGCAATTAGGCTTGCTTGATTTTTTTTTCACTTTCCTAGGGTTTCTATAGAATTTGGGGAAGAAGATGATATAAAATGATAATATTAGATATTTATTTATTTATCATCTTTTATTTATTTCAATTTCCAATTTTGTCCTTTTCTTTTTCTAATTTTCCATGGATGAATCATCAAAAATATATAATAACTTTTCTTAATGATCTAATTACTATATAAGGACCTTAAGTTTTGAATTCCATAGCTATTTGATACTTATAGTTACTAGGACTCAACTTTTACATTTCATGCAATTTGGTCCTTTCTATAATTAAACATGTAATCGATAAAATTTTCTTATCGAAATTTTCATATGTCTTTCCTATCATAATGCAGACCATACAATATTATTAAAATAAATTTTCTTTCTGATTCAGATTTGTGGTCCCAAAACCACTGTTCCGATTTCACTGGGAAATGGCTGTTTCAAACTTTGTAATTCAAATTAGATTAATTGCAACAAATTTTAGACAAGTTTTAGATCAAATCCTCTCTACATGTAGTGAATGCAATTAATGCAGGCATTTACTCCGATTAATAGGGGTTGATCAACATTTCAATTCCTACCCGATCACGACGATTGTCTAATATGGTAGTTTCGGTGCAGACATTTACTCCAATTATGACTAGCTAATCCACATACGCCACACAGCTTTCCGTCGGATTTTTCTCTAATGTTTATTTCATTATGGATTCCGGATGATTGCGGACGACCTTTCGGATTCCTATGCAGCCCTTTGTCTGGGACAAGCTCGAAAGTCGTTGGAGGCACCTCCTATGTAGACAAGTTAGGTAGGACTGAGAACTCGTTCTCCTAGACACGCAACGTGCACTTGAAGGAGTACATCTCATCGATAAATTGTTCAACATTGAGCGAGACTGTAGCACAAGTTGCCACGACATGTGCACATGGATAATAAAGTGTCTGGAGCCTCCTACAATCGCACTGTCTGTTTTAGATATCAACTCCGTAGGTCCTAGGTGTTATACCGGGTCGACGACTGATGGTCCCTATAACTTAAAATGTTTCATTACGTCGTGAATATACTTCTACATTTATCAACCTCGCCATTCGACGGTTTGCAACCATTGCATCCCTGACATCTTCGACAAACACGTGTTTCGCCTCTATCTGATTGACTGGTTGCTGCCCCATTCTTGGCATCAAAGTATCCAACCTATAGATAATAGCCGAGAAGACAGATGAAATTGAAAGATGTCGTGTTTTTATCAATACAGAGTTAACCCCTTCCGCCAAGTTAGTGGTCATATGACCATAGTGAAAGCCCTCGTCAAAACTTTGAGCCTATTGCCATGGCTCCATGGTACCCAACTATTGTCGAAAGGTGTTTTCATTTGAGCCTCCATGTCACTCTCAAGTCGAGTCATCCTTTGCCGAAAAATGTGTGGCTCTAGCTCGTACGCTGTGAATGTGTTAAGAAAATATAAGTTACAGTATCGCCCTAAAATATTAGGTTATATATTGAAAAGATAAGGTTATCCTTTACCCATTCTTACAACTTATCTCTGCTAGTTTGCATTCTTATAATATCAGTGGAAGTTAGCCGTGATGTGCCGGATGCAGTAAACAGATCTCCATGGTACACTAGAATGCCTAATGGCGACAATTAATCCTTTCCCTCTATCAGAGATGATGCAAATATTATTGTTACTAATAACATACCTCCGTAGGTTCGTAAGGAAGAATTCCCATGATTTCATGTTCTTATTATCTACGATGGCAAACACTATCGGGAGAACGTTCTTATTCCCATCTTAAGTAACCACAAGAAGTAGGATCTGTGTGTATTTGCTGTATAGCCAGGTCCCATCTACTTACACAAATAGCTTGTAGTGAGGAAATGCGCTCATGCATGGATCAAACGTCCAGAACATCTGTTAGAATTTTTTTCCGGTTGTAGTTGGTCATCTGGGCTGTAATAAGGTTGTGTCTGCAAGTCAATGACAGTCCCTAGCATGTACATCTGCATATCAGCTATTCGTCCCTGTAACTCATTGTATGACTCATCAAAATCTCCATACAATTGCTCTATTACCATCTGTTTAGCTATCCATGCCATTCGGTATGATACTCGATACTGGAATCGTGCCTGCATTTTGGCAATCAATACTGAAACATTAATGGTCGACATGTCCTTCATCATTGGCATGATGCATGTACAAATAGTTTTGGAATCAAGTTTTTGATGATCTTCTATCATATATGTTGAAGTGCATGTGTGAGGCCTAACAAATTTTTGTATCTCTCACATCTGCTACTTCTGGATAAATGTGGCTCGTACTCGCCAATTGTAGCCTTTTGCCAACCTCCAACACTCCCTAATATATAATTTTTGTTTAAACACGGTAACTTTATAGTCCACTGATATATTCATGCTACACTGCTTAATACCAAATATGCACTTTTCCTTACTTTCGAATCTCTAGCCCATGAACAACTCTTCAGGATCAGAATCTATAGTCAGTTAGTGAGCAAGTAGTATTTCAGGGTACTTTGAGAACTCAGCTACATGCGCTGCATCGGGGTCTATGAGTGACATGTGTGCCCCAGGATTATTGTGTATCACAATACGTCGAATCTAGTTCCCGACTGAAGACGTGTTAACGTTTTTATTATCATTCACGCCTTTTTTGTCAATATCATTCGGGACCTCATCCACATCGAATCACTATCACTATCGACCTCGTGATCAGAAGGATCACAACTATTTTATACATCATCACCAACCATATCAGTCTTGGGTGCAACATTAAGATCGATGTTGATCCCTCTTACAGTCAATTGACTATCAACGTACGATATCAGAACCAACATACACGGCTCTTGAGCTTCATGTTCTTCACTTAATGGAGTGGGATCTTCAGTTGGCTCCACAACAGCTAACTCAACAAATAACTGAATCGGTGAATTTTGGTCGCTCCAATTCCCACAATAAAGAGCGACCATTGTCTCCACATCTTCATCGTCTACAAGTTCCATTTCGATGAATTTTATGAGATTTTTCAAAACTGGAAACTTTTAGAAAAGTTTCGAGATCCTTCTTTCACAACGTCTAACAATTTTTGCACTAATCCTTTCTTTCATATCATCAAACGAGACATTTCTATTAAATCTCATTGCTATATGTTGGCAACATTCAAATATACATCCTACGGCTGTTGTCAAAATTACTCTATCGAAATAAACGCATACGAAAAACTGATTATCCATCTTCAATACTAAATTTGTTAAAAAACAAATAAAAATTCTCAAAACAATTTCGAACAGCAAAAAAAATACTTACATAAAAAATTTAATGAATAAAAAGAGACCAAAATTATAACAATATGCAAAAATTTTCATTTATAAGGTCAGACTTTTTTAGTTCTCATTTCGTACATGTACAACCATATTTACTCTTCTTTTTTTCACATTCTCTACTCTCTAACATTTATCCTTACATTTAACCATTTAAACTCATTTCTACGTTTTCTTCCATCTCTGATTCTGTATCTTCATTCGGGAAATTCTGAATTCTCTTCAAATTCATCTTCTACAATCCAATGTGAAAATTCCTCAGGATCTTCTGCCTCTTCAATCATTATAACGGGTATTGAATTTATAAATTCTCTTGGTAATTTCCTAGCAACTAATTTATCCATCCATGGTATGTCAAAGACATTTTACTTCCCATTCAACTTTCGCGAACCTACACTTTGTCTTGCTATTTTCCTTACTCTATAAGAGATTATAAACTTCACGAAGTATATAACTATATTCCAATAGGTTCATGGTACCAATGTCTTCCAAAGTTGGTCTAAAATGATTTGATGCTCTCGTTCTATTAATGTCTCTCTAAGGGTCAAGTATTGCACTTTATTCTTTCTAATCAGTTCATGAACCTTCCATAATACTTCTTGCATCTTTTGATTTACAGTAATAAAGTGTTAAACGATGTCTTCTTCTTGTTTCATTCTATAATCTTGCAATTCTCTCATCATCTTATCAACTTTCTCCCTTTGTGCTGAAGTTGTTATCTCATTAGGCAATATAAGATTTATTGCCATTTCTACCAATATCTATGACAAAAAATAATTTTTTTCTCAATTTTCAGCTTTTATCTATTTTCCTCTATCTCATCACTAACTAATAATTAATTTATAATAGTTACTAACAAAATAACTTTCAAATAAATTAAAAAATGTTAAAGATTACATTCATAACCTAACAAATCACAATAAACCCTAAACAAACAATTAACCTAATCACAAGACTTACTAACAAAATTAATAAAAATTTACTTTCATAACCTAACAAATCACAATTAACATTAAACGTAACAAATAATTTGTAATAGTAATTAACAAAATAACTTTAAAATAAATTAAAAACAACATAAAAATAACAATAAACAAACTACACAATACTAACAAAATAACTTATCCTCATCATAATCCATTCTATTAAAAACAAAACAAAAATACCTTATCATTCTTTTTTCTTCTCCTTCCTTTCTTTCTTCTCTTCTGCTATTTTTTTTTAAAACCCTCATTCTTTTCTTCACCGTGACCATTAAATAGGGCCTTAAAATTAGACTACTGGTGCTGCCTATTAGATAAGGGTCACTAGTGTCGCTTACCACATAGGGGTCGCTGGTGTCGCCTATCAGATAGCCACCACCCCGTTTTATACCATTTTTGTATTTGTACACAGGCTGTGTGCTAGACCCAAATATTTTCTACAAGTGGTGCTGCCTATGTAAATGGCACCATTAATAAAATAATATTTAAAAAATAATAAAAAATTTATTAAAAAAAATGATGGTGCCCTTTATGAAAAAGGCACCACCCACCTAAATATACCGTTTTGTTATTTAATCATACTGACATACCATTTTGGTGTTAATTTTTTTATAATATTAACGTAAAAAAGCCTCGAACGTCTCTTTTATTTACAAAAGCATTTCAAAAGAATAAATCAAATTGGTATCTATAAAGTAGAAAAAGTATGCATCCATTTGGTGGAAAAATTGAGGCTTTTTTTTAATATTAAAATTAATTTAAAATTTTAATAAATTATAAAAGTGATTCACTTTCTTGATTATGTACGTAAATGAATTTAAATAAATAGTAAAAGTTGGTGGAGCTAAAGAGAATGGCGCCACCAATATGCCACATTAGCCATCACAATAAAAAAATAAATTTTTTGGTGAAGCTAAAGAGAATGGTGCCACCTATACAAATATCAAGAAAATACTGAGATTTTTCAATAATTGGGGGGTCAAGAAATAAATAATTGTGGTGGAACCATTCAAAATGGCGCCACCACTTTTTATGTGTCAAGGGTATTTTTTTTTTGTTATATTTTAAATTTTTAAAAATATTATTTTATTTGGTGGAACCATTCTAAATGACACCACCAGTGTATTGTGCGTTTTTTTTAAAATTTAAGAATAATAGAAAATAAATATATTTTATTTGGTGGAGTCATTAACAATGTCGCCACTACTGTACTATGCATTTTTTTTAATTTAATTTAATTTAAATATAAAAATAATATTTTATTTGGTGGAACCATTCTCTTTATCATGATCAAATAGCTATATATAACCCCAATGACTGATCACTCTAAGTTGAAGGATTTTTATTTATTTATATAATGTTAGAGGAGAGGATGAATGTGAGATAGTAGCGGTGAGCAAAATTCGATTCGATTCAAAAAACTTGATAAAAAATTAAACTTTGAGTTAAATAGTTCAAGTTATTCGGATAAACTCGAATAAAAAAAAGTAAATTTTTCGGTTTAACTCGAATATGAATTACACAATTCGAGTTATCCGAAAATTCGAATAAGAAAAGACAAAACTATATTGTTTTGATAAATTGAGTTCAGTTGCTAAAATAGGATTCGTCAACTCGACTAACTCAAAGTTTTTTTACTCGATTCGACTCGACTCGATCAAATACTCACCCCTAGTAGAGAGATGAGGAGTTTTTTTTTTATGTATTTGCGTTTCTGTTTATTTAGTAAATTTTATAATTTGAGGGTATGTTTTTTTAACGATAATTTGGTGGAGCTCTGACACTGGAAAATTTAATGGTTATTTTTGGTTGGGAATTATTTATTCTGTAACGGGTTCAAATTAGTTATGTAAGTCTTTCTGTTGGCTATGGTAGGAGGATAACAGTTCAAATTGGTTATGCAGTCAACGAGTGGATTATTTGAGATTCTCTTGTCAACGAGATGTTTGAAGGTTTTAAGGAATCTCAAATCAAACCGCACAGGTGAGATCTTTATTATTGGCAGCATCCGAGAAGTAATATAATAGCACTGAGAAACTTGCTCGGACGACTTGCTTGTGTTGCGGTTAAACATTGTATTTTTCAATTTGTAAGACACAGTGCTATTGGTCTTGAACAAAATCATTTAATTATGTTTTATTTGTAAGACACAATGTTGTCAGTCTTGAACAAATTCATTTAATTTTTTTTAGTATTGAGAAAATTGCTCGTGTTGTAAAATTATATATTGTAAGTTTAGTGAAATTATATTTGAATGTCGCAAATGTAAAATTATATTTTGTAAAACATAATTTTTGAATTATGTAAATTGTAAAATTACATATTGTAAGTTTAGTATGTAAACCATTTTTGTAATGTGAATCAATCGTTTGATAAGGGGCATTTTTAAAAGAAATTAAGAAATAGAGGACTGAAAAATAAATAAACTTCGAGGAAAATGAGAAAGAAAAAAAAGAAAATGGGAGAGAAAATTGCCTGAAAAAGGGTTTATTTGTAAAAAAGAATATATTGAGATATTTTTAAAAGAAATAAAAAATAGGAGGACCAAAATATAAATATTTTGACTGATCACATCGCGTCAGCAACATCAATGATGTGACTGGTTAGGTTAGGGGGTTTAGTATTTTGTTTTTTTACTTTTAAGTAAGATACGTGAAAAAAAATTGAAGAGAACAGAGGAGGGAGGAAGAGGCTGGCTGGTGCCTTTAAAAGGGAGGGTGGGGCTGTTTTTGGTCTCACTTTGCGTTGAAATGGAAGAAGAGAAGAGAATAGAAAAAAAATGAATCGTATTTGTTTCGAAGTTAATAAATATGATTAAGGTATGTAAATATATTTTGATGTGCATGTATTATATTAGAAGTAGTTATTGTAATGCAATAATTAATTATATTTAATTTATATACTTTTTAAAAAAAATTATGAAGATATCAAAATATCTTCACAATTCATCAAATATCAACGAAATAATAAAATTATTAAATCACAAAATATTTATTCACATTTTATATATGATTTTTTTGATAAAGTGTGGTATGTTTTCAACTTCTATTCTTATATACTAATTTTGCTAATATATACATTTAAAATATAATTTTTTATCATTGGACACAGTTGGAATGGTAGAGTTTTAGATTAAGTTTAATTTTGATGTAATAGCTTGAAATGTGCATAAAATTGGAGGTTACCAATAGTAGGGATAAATCCGACACATAAAATTGAACTGTGGATTTCTTTTCTTTATTTTCATTGAAATTTATATTAATCTTCATTTAAAAATAATATTATTTTTTATGTACCTTATATAAATCTCAATTAAAATTATATTATTTTCAACTTTTAATTGATTTGACTACTATTTATATTTATTTTTTATAACTTAAATTTATATCAATTAATCTTAATTACTAATTTGATGTGATTAGATTTGTATAACTTAAATTATGCAGTTCTAAAATTAGTCACCTTTTGTAATAATATATTATATTATTTTTAATTAAATATTTCAAAATAATTAAAATCTTTGAAAAAAATGCAAACATGTTGAAACTATACTCGCGGAAAAAACCATAAACATATCGTATTTTTAAATATTTAAAAACTCGTAGCCAAACACAAAAGGAAAAAAACTAAAGGTTTGGGACATCATAATTTATAGTATTTTTTAAATATTTATTTTAAAGACTAAAAAAATAAATATTTGAAGAATACAAGGATTAAATACAAGTTACCATATTTTAAAATTTTTAGACTAAATGATAAAATTAAATTTGTAAAGTTTATAAAAAGTAAAATAAAATAAAATAAAATATATAATTTTATAATTAAATTTAAATAAAAATATTTAATTAAACTTTGAGTTTCCCAACTTAATATCCCACATAACTATTATCAATTTTATTTAACTTTTTTTTAGTTGGATCTTATCTGAAATATTTAACTTTTATTAGCAAAATTCAGTTTCTTTAATGAGTTAAACAAATAGATATATAGTATATAGTAGGTACGAAGAAGCAAATTGATTGGAGAATTACTTGAAGACATTGATAATTTTATGTTTAAAACTTTTATTTTACCAAAAAAATAAATTTTATAGAGACTTGATTTATCATATTTTTATAAAAAATTTACCATACAGGATAAGTATCGGGTACTGAGGTCGCGGTTCCATTTTCCCAAGTACGTTGCGGACGAGCGGGTCATGCCATACTTACAATTGACAAGATTTGGGGATGCCACATTGATCCGAAGGTTTGACCCGGGGGTAGACTTAATATCTGCCTTGGTTGAGTAGTGGTGCCCGGTGACCCATACCTTCATTATGTCGTGTGGGGAGTGCACGACTACATTGGAGGACATGGCTATGCAACTTGGGTTACGAGTTGACCATGATGTGGTCACGGGCCGAAGCAAGGTGTTGGAACCTTCAGTAGTATGCCATAGATTGCTTGGATGGTCCCCCGTTGATGGGGAAGAGAACTTCACGTGCATGACATTGCCATGGTTGAGAGCAATTTTTTAGAAGTTATCTAGCACCGCCACTGAGCACGAGGTGAGGTGCACTGCTCGAGCTTATATTATGCAGCTGATAAGGGGTATGATAAAGAATGAGACGGATGAAGTGTGGAAGCAGATCGTAAAGTTTGTCAAAGTCGCGGATTTGACTTAAGGCTCTAGACGTTCGGAAAGAAACTTAGATTTTTGACACAACCTGAAATGTAATAAAATCCAAGCTAGATAAAACAATTAAAATAAATAACTAAGATAATTAAAATAGAATAATAAACCTATGATTAGAACAATAAGGAAGAAAATAAAGAAGATAGATGGAAAGATAGAACGTGGTATGTAGAAGTCCTAAGAAGCCTTACAAACATAAAGAATCCACAACCCCCTTCAAACGGCTCTAATTTCCCCTCCAAGAAAGAAAGCTTGGCAAGAAAAAGTTTAAAGATGATCCCTACAATCTGAAAAGATTGTTGAAACTCTTCTAAAAGAAACTCAAGAGAAATTCTTTAAAAAAGAAAACTTAAAGAGAATTTATAAACTCAAAAGAGAAGTTGAATAATAATGAATTGTCTAAATTGTGTACAATGCAAAGGCCTGCAAAGGCCTATATATAGCCTAGCTAAATAAAACTCTTAAGTATACTAGAAATCTAATTTAATCTAAACAAGAAGTAGTTTTAAACTAAACTTTTTTGTTAACATAAAACTCCTAAATAACTTTAAATACTTACTAATTATAAAAAAATTGAAATAAAATAATAATAAAATAACAAGAGCTAATAAGCAAAATATTGGGCTCATGTATAATAAAAATTAAGCTTAAAACCTGAACCCAATATGATTTGAACTTGAATTAAAAGCCCAAAATTCGTAATCCCCATCTAATCCCATTTAGAAATTTTGCTTGTGTAGTCTTCACTTAAATGGTCATAACTTGAGCTCCCCAACTCAAAATCGAGTGATTCAAAATACGTTTCGAAGATAAGAGATAGATCTTCAAACACCATGAAGACGTCTCAAACCAGAAATGCCAGGATCTTATCCAAAAAGTTGTTGTAAGTTTATTAATTTCGTAACCTTTAAAATTGGAAGCTTTGGTGATTGGAATTTAATAAATTTCACCCCATCCGTGCATGTATCATTCTCCCTTTCCTAAAAAAGATTCGTCTTTGAATCTTGTCTTTGATCGAATCCTGATTTGATTTGTTTAGACTTTGACATTGTTGTTGGGCCTTGAGGTAGTGTGAGCCCTATTACATTAATGGGTCTGAAATTGTGCCTTGAACCCAAGATCTCATACACACACCCACGTCACTTAACCACTAAAGCAAATACTTAATTGTGATAAAATTCATTAAAACAAAATTAAATTGATTAGGGCATTACGTTTAACCTCATCCAGGCCTTCATTGTCAATATCCTCTAGAATTTCATCAAGATCAGGGTCACTATAATCTTCAATGTCGTGATCAGAATCTTAACCATTATTGGACCCTTGTTCGACGTCTGCATTGGTGCCTATAAACTCCGGATGTATTTGTAGACGGGGACCCAGGACAGGGTTGTTTTACGAACTCCCACCATAATTTGGATTTTCGGGCAACTACGATGTCCCTCCACATTCTGACTGATTTGTCCATCCAACATTAAGATCAATTTTAAACCCGCGATGTTGACTTATTGGATTAACATTCTCAACGGGCTCTAAGTTGGCTAACTTAGCAAATAACTCTACTGGTTGAGGATTCTCATTCCCGGCCAACCACCATATTTCCATCATTATGCCCAAGCCATTATCATCTAACAGTTGCATCTTACAAAATTTCATCGTATCTGTAGAGATTGGAAACTTGTAAATTAATCTAGACATCGCCCTTCCACAATGGATAACTATTTTCGCACTGATCTTTCTTTTCATTTCTTCAAGCTTTACAGTTTTATTGAATTGCCAACTCTGTATTGACCTTGAAATACACAACCAACATCACTTTCTACAATTTCACCATAAAAAAGAACGTACACGAAAAACACCGAGTTATTCATCTTCACCACAATTTCTGAGCTCTCCTACTAAACACAACAATTTCTCTCTTTTTTTCTTTTCCAGTACAATTGCTACCAGAATATCAACAAGATATATATATATATATATATATATATATATATATATATATAGCACCACCAAGGTGGTCATGCTAAAGAGAATGACTCCACTAAAATAAAATAATAATTTCACCAAAAAATAATTTAAAAAAAAAGACAAATTACACTGGTGTTGCCATTCTATATGGCTCCACCAAATAAAATATCATTTAAAAAAATAAAAAGTATGATTTTTAATTTTAAATTAAAAAAAGGAATATGGTGATAACACTAGTGGCGCCATTTAGAATGGCTCTACCAAATAAAATAACATTTTTTTAAATTAAAAAATAAAAATATTATTTTTAATCTTATATTAAGAAACAACATGGTGATACATGACACTGGTGGTGCCACTTAGAATGACTCCATCAAATAAAATAACATTTTTTTAAATTAAAAAAATAAAAATATCATTTTTAGTCTTATAGTAAAAAATAACATGGTGATACATTACATTGGTGGCACCATTTAGAATGGCTCCACCAAATAAAATAGCATTTTTTTAAATTAAAAAAACTAAAAAAATATCATTTTAATTTTAAATTAAAAAAAACACACACAGTACATTGATGGTGCCATTTAGAATGGCTCCACCAAATAAAATAACATTTTAAAAAATAAAATATAACAAAAAAACTAAAAAAAAAAACCCTTGACACATGGCGCCATTTTGAATGGCTCCACCACCATTATTTATTTCTTGGCCCCCTAAATTATTGAAAAATCTCAATATTTCCCTACTATTTATATAGGTAGCGCCATTCTCTTTCGCTCCACCAACTTTTACTATTCATTTCAAGTCTTTTACGTACATAATTAAGAAAGTGGGTTATTTTCATAATTTATTAAAATTTTAGGATCATTTTAATAAAAAACCAAAAATTGAAGGAAAAAAAGTTGATTATGACATGAGAAAAGATGAAGAAAGAGCTTAACAAAAGATTTCTTCTTAGGTAAAATTATTTTTATCAATTCCATAGTTTTAAAAATATTAATTTCTGCATTTAGTTTAAATAATTTTAAGTTTTAAAATAAGTTTATAAATTCAATTTTAATTAATGGCTTGACTACTTAAATTAATTCATTAATTATCAACTTTAAGAGTTGGATCGTGGATAGCTTTACTATGTTAGAGCCCACTTTCATATTTGTCCTACATATATAAAATTTGTAGGGTTGTTGAAAATAAAATGAGTGTGTGTGGGCTGCAAGTTAAAGAAAAAAAAAAGGAGAAAAGAGAGATAAAACAATCTTTTTCGTACACCCCAACTTTCATATTTCTTTCGATCAGAGGTCCATTTGGTATATGTTGTAGCTTTTTTTATGGTAGCTAGTAGACTCAAAGATCTTTAATGTGTACGGTCCCGATTGTCGTTTGGAGTATTGTAGCTTCAGATTTTTTACTTTCAAAGTTAGACTCTTTTTTGATGATATTCTCAACTTTTGTCTTAAAGCTTGCTTGAGATTATTTATTGATAGCCTTTGTCATGCCCCAAATTGTAGGCTAAATTTTTAGGTTAAAGCTATAACTATTGAAGTTATTTTAATTTTCTATTTGAGCATGTAATTGGGCTTTTGTTTGGGCCTAGTCTATCTGAATGTCGAAAATCGTATCAATACTTAAACAAGTATTGATACCTCTGTATTTTCTAGTGTAGAAAACCCTAATGTCACAAACCTTAGGTATTTAAACCTATTGTTCTTGGCCGGTCCCCTATTTTGCATTTCCCTTGTTTCTAATGCCACCCCTAACCCTAAACTCTTTTCTTTCTCTCTTCAGTATTCCCTAGTCGCATTTTATTTCTCTTTTCTCCTTCATTGTGTTGTGTCTCTTCTCTTCTCTTGTTTTCACTTCTTTTTTTTCTTTTGCTTTTCTTTCTTTTCCAATCCATCATATCTACAGCATTCGGATTACCCCCTTGTCGCTGCACATCTTGCACCACCCGTGAGTCACCGATTTCACTCTTTTTGCCAAATCACACTTTATTCATTTGAATCCCATTAGCCTTGGAACTATGAACGATAGACCCATTTCCATTTGCTGTAGATAAGTAAGTGAAGTTGCGATTTACTCCCTTCTATCTTGTTTAATCAGTTTCTTTTAGATCATCTTGAAACCATTGATGTCAATTTTTAATGTTGTATATTTTTGTGTATATGCTAATTAAAGGCCCAGATCTAGGTGAAACTGATCAAATCTGAACTGAAAAAGTGCTGCATGGGCGTGTGGTGAAGGTGTGTGTCTTAACTGTATGTTCCCACTTGTGTATATGTGTTTGGCCGAATGTATAAGTGTCCATTTTTTGTTTTGGTTGTTGATTTAATCTAATTATGTTAGTTATATTATCCTAATGGTTTTGGTTGTGTTAAGTAACTTTAGATTTGGTTTGAAATTAGTCTTTGATGTGGTACTGAGAAACCGACAAATCGACTTCATAGGAAACAAGACCATGTATAGTAGATCAAGTTGTAGTATGCTGCCATTATATGAAATATCAATGTTGAACATTCGTATGATATTGATTCAGTGTTAATTCTATATATATTACAGATGCATGTCTATTGTTACTGTTTAATTAATAAACTATTACCATTTGCATGATAATAGCATGTTAAAACTATTACTGTTACTGTTTTTTAACATTGATAACATGTCATAATGATGCATTGGGGTCTGGGTTGTTGAAAGAGGAAGTATAAACTTTAAAAGCGGAATAGTTCACCTATCAGATCAACTATTATACTGGTGGTTGATCCTCAAATACTGTTTTGGTGTGTAGGGCTGGATGAGTTCTGGGGAACTCTAACTATAGTGTGTAGGCTGGATTGGGTAGTGTACTACACTGACATTCATAAGTAAGCTAGAAGATATTGTGTTTTCTATGAATATTGTGAAGCTGATATGTGCTATATATTCATGCTTGGATGCTATTATGTACTATTTTATATGATTGTTATTCACATGTTAAGACCACACTAAGCTTCATAGCTCACGCGTTTAGTTTTCCCATCTTTTCAAATAACTCGTAAAGTTAAGGCTCAAACTCGAAACTCGGAGCATTATCATCCATTTTGAACAAAAATATTTTAAAATTTATTTTATAAACTCCGTTGGATGTTGCATTGTTTTAAACAGACTGTGGCATGGACTCAGTTATTCATATGGGTGTTTTATTTAGGATTTAACATTGCACGTTATGACATTAAAATCAGTCATGGCTAGAAATTTCAAGATCTATTAAATTACTTTAAAATGGTTCAAATAAGATTTTTATAACAAATTTGGATTTAAAATTGAATAAAAGAATAACTAAAACAGACTAACATTTTCATAAAATCGGTGAATTGATTATGTGTGTTTTTAAAACTGAACGAATTGTTGGGCCATTTGACGTTATGTTATTTTAAAAAAAGCAATTTTTACCGGCTCTGGCAAAAAGTATTGATACGCTGGCATCAGGTATCAATACTTGCCCATAGAAATGGATTCAAAACAAACAAAATACCAAATTGGTATCGATACTTATAAAAGTATCGATACTGATTAATAACGTTTTATAAATTTGTAAATTGGTAGAATGCCTTAACCGTATTAATACTTAAATAAGTATCAATACTATTCTAATTGGTATCGATACCTTTTGTAAAACTTGAATTCTTATATGAAATGGGTTCTTCACATTTTCCAAACTATGAATATTTCACTAGGCCATCTCGGTGGCTAATTTGATCCTCATAATTCGGCCATAACATTTGGGTTGAGTTGAGGAAGTTACAGTTGGTGGTATCATAACCAAGTTTTAAAATTTAGATTGTAGGTTAAGTAAGGTCTACATGCATATTTTTAAAAATAGGGTTTTTCAAGTATTATGCCACAAATATTTTTATGGTGTTCTCAAAATTATTCCAAGACTCTGATGCCATCCCTAACTAACTATTGTATTCCCTAAAACTATAAATGCATGCTAGAATATAGACATTCAGAATTCATTATGAGCACTCGAGGTAGGCTGGGTCAAGCTATTCAAGACTATACTCCAATTCCTGATGCTATTTTAGAGAGGACTCATTTTCCTTTATTGGCGGGAATCATGAAAAGGGTGATGATGCACTATCTCATGTTATGTTGAGGCTTGTTGGAACCTAGTTTTAATTGGGTGGTCGTGGATTAGTGACTGAGAAGCTTTAGGCTAATGGAGCCGAGTATTGGATGGAGGCTACAAAAAGGATTTTAGATGATATGAATTGTACCCAGAGTAGATGTTAAGGGTATATTGTCACTGCTGAGAGATGGGGCATATCGTTGGTGATAATTTGTAGTGAGGGGTACTCAGGCAAAGCGTCTAAAATGAGAGTCTTTTTAGGAGGTCTTTTACAAAAAGTATGTGGGTACGACGTATGTTGAGGCTTGTAGATTAAAGTTTATTGAGCTGGAACAGGGTGATAAGACTATGGTTGAGTATGAGGCCGAGTTTTTGAGGTTAAATTGTGATGCTCTGGGTATGGTGACTACTAAGCAAGATAAGAGAGTTTGCTATTTGAGGATGGGCTAAGGTGTGAACTTAAGGTTCAGGTTGTATCACATTAGGAGAGGGTGTTAAAACCTTGGTTAAGAAGACTAAAAGTGTGGAGGAGGTTAAACATAACGAGATAAGGACAAGGCCCAAAAGTAAGAGGGATTCAGGTCCTACTAACTTATTTTTGCGACCTTTGATGTAACACCCCATGCCCAACCTGTCCTCCGAATCCGGGTGTGGAGTGTCATAGATGGACCTATATTTAAAATTTTCTAACTTAGCTACTCTAAACAAACTAAGGTAAAACAATTTAAAAATAAAATTAATAATATAAATTCATACAACAGAGACCTCAGCCTCTAAATGCGTTGTCTCTAAACGATCTATTTGTTTACAATGAGACCCTTAACGTATGACTAATGGCTAACTATTTTAGAATCCAAACTCTATGAATGTCGTCTGGTTACCCCATGTTTTATTCTAAGATGAAGCCTTTAATGGTACCCTATTTTTCTTATGTGCATAACTTGATCCAACAACTATCCCTCATCTCGTCGTTTCCTCTGCCTTGGTCTCTTCTCAAAGTCTTGATCATTTTTACAAGTTTTTCGAACATTAATCAACTCCGTAAGTTTGAATGAACTTAGTGAGTTCCTTTATCACATCGTAAATAAACCCTATGGCACGAGCGTAAGCAACATAAATAAATTAAATATAATTACTCCCTGCTCACCCAAGGCGAATATTTGACATCAAGGTGGTGGACTCCACATGATCCTTTGAGCTATGTGGCTCGCCATGAGAGCTCTCTCTTTGGTCGGGCTCTTTGCTAAACCATATCCATGATAATTGCCACATCAAAAAATCTTATCATTTCCTCTCATTTTTCCTTCCTTACATTTTCTTATACTTGGGATCCTCATTATCTTTTATCTTACCTGATTGTATGCCTTCCTTGGCAAACTTCTCCAGTCGAACCAGACCTTGGCGGTCTCCCTGTTCCTGCACAATAGTCTCTAAGGACTTCTGGCACTTTTGTGTTGTGCTGACCTTCAATAGGACTCGCCAATCTAGCAAACTCATTCTTACTCCACTCCATTACTCGTAGTGTGGGATTACTTTCAGTAATCCATCCCTCACACTAGCCCTTATTTGAGGGCTCTACTGTCCCATAAGTGAAGATTGCTTTGTCCAGTTGAACTAGTATGTTATCATCCCTACGACTATACAAACTTTCCATCCCCTTTCGCCATTTCCTCCCTATGGGTTATCATCATGACATTGTACCCGTATTAGACTTTCTTCAAAGAGGAATAGTTTCAACAGACATTTTGTCTCTACTTACCTTTCTATACTTAGGCCAGCTCTTGTATGACCTTATATTTCTCTACTACTTGTTGGGTCCTTGGCTATGCCTTTTTGGCTCCAATCTCTATCACCATTTTTGACGGATTACCATTACCCATACTTCCTTTTAACTTTTCCCCCACCTGTGGGGTTACTTTTTCTTGGAGCGCTGGCCTATAACTCACGTTTGAGGTCCTGACAGGTTTTCAACGCCTTTGTCTTGGCGGACTTTAGCGGATGTTGTAGGCTAGCTATGGTCTTATACCCTTTGTACCTCTTTTCTCTCGTCCTAGTGGACTCACCCGTGTTTACTATCCCGATGCACTTATCTTTATTTTGTGTTTACTGTCTCGATAGGCTTACTTTATTCCGTGTTTACTGTCTCAAAAAACTTACTCTATGGATGCCATGGAGACTTTCATCAGTGAGCTTATACCGCTTCGCCATCCTAGTGCATTACCTCATGATGTAACAGTTCAATTTCCAGTGGTGTCGAAAATAGTGGTTTCGAGACCATAATTCTGAAAAAATACTTCGTAGATATTATTTAATTAGTATATTTATGATGTCTACAGAGTTATATTAAATTTTGGTTGAGAAATTTTATTGTTTGGATAGTTTAATAAGTAAAAAGGAGTAAATTGTAAAAACTGCAAAGGTTGAGTAGTTAAATTAAAGGGACTAAATGGACAATTTAACCCATGGAAAATTGGTTAGTGGGATTTGATGAGGTTATGTTTAATAAAGTGGTTTAATTAGGCTTAATTAATGATTTATTTAAGCTTAATTAAGAAAGTTGAAGTATTTACAAAAATGCCATAGTATATATATTAAATTAAATCTAAATTAAAAGGAAATTTTCATTATTTTCTCATCTTCCTCACGGAAAAAGAAAGGAAAAATGCTAGGTTTTCAATTTTGATTTAAAACTTTGATTTGGTAAGTGTATTGATGCTCGTTTTTAGTATTTTTTTATGTTTTTGAGTTCATATAAGTTTGGTCTAGCTAAATCAAGGACCCATTTATGAAACCATTAAATCTTATAAAATTTTCCATTGATGAATGAGGCTATTTCTTAAAGCTTATGATGAAATATGGAGCTTTGTTGATAGACTAGATTATTTTGAAAAGTGATTTTTGATGATTTTGATGTTTAGGGACTAAATTGATTAAATGATAAATTATTTGTCCTTGAGGTGAAATTATTGAAAATAGAGATTGATATGAAGTTATAGAATATTTGAGTATCATCGGTGTTTAGGAAAATGAGTAAATCGCATGATTAGGGCCTAAGGACTGAATTGAATAAAATAGAAAGTTAAGGGGTAAATAGGTAATTTGCCAAAAATGACATAGTTGCATGAAAGGATCAAATTATGTTGTTATTCTAATTGATGGAATGAAATTATTATTTCTAGATCAAGAACATACTGATAATCGTGGAAAAGGAAAAACTATGGAATAGTCCCTGTACTCTGAAATCTCTTGCAAATCAGTTTGGTAAGTTTGTATGTTTATCTATATACCTAAAATGCTTAGGTGCTTTAATGAATGATGTATCATACACTGAAAGCACGCTATATCGAACCATATCTTACTATTATACTGAATGAAGCTCAATCAAGAAAATCATACCGTTATACTAAAAGAATCTCAACCGAGAAAATCTTACTATTATACTGAATGAAGCTCAACTGAGCAAAGGCTACTGTTATACTAAATGATGTTCAATTGAGCAAATCTTACTATTATACTGAGTGTAACTTGAATGAAAAGGAATCTGTGGATATAATGAAGAAAACTTAAGTTGAGCAATGTTCATCGAGTATACTGAATCACAATATTAGTTGTTGTTTACTATTATAAGCTGCGTACAATGAATCCTCTATGTTTGACTCGGAAGGTTTATTAAATTCTGAATGAACTTATTAAGCTTCATTAAAGCTTATCCATATTTTGTTTATTTTTTAGATTACGTTTTGAAAGCTTGAAGATCCTGTCAACGCTAGAAATCACACTATTTGAGAATCTTGGTAGACTTAATTTCTCGGCTTTGGTTTATGGCATCTACTAGGACTCTATGTATTGTTATGTCAAATGCCTAGCTTTTGAGTAATATGTTGTGATATGTTGTGCACTTGAACAACTTGTGATCTCCTACTTGTTACTTAAATGTGTTCAAAATCTCATGGTATGAAATGATATGCTATGAGTTAAACTTAAGCTTGTACTAAAATGGATGTTTGTTTATAGAGATAAAATGTCTTGTGGTTACAAAGTTGGGAATGAATTGTGGTAAAACACATTGAGGTGTCAAGGTTGATAAATGTATGATAATAGAATGAATATATGATCATGTTTGAGTGTGTTTGAAGTTGAATTTCACCTTCCAAATGTGTATTTGAAAGTGTGTAGGAACCTATGCAATAATTGAGTGAAATTGGGTAAGAAATGGATCATTTTGGGTTCACACTGGCATGTGACATGGCCGTGTGACCCTACTTAGAGAGTTACACTATTAAGGACACGGGCTGGGACATGATCGCGTGTCCCTTAATTGAAAGTTACACGGCCTGGTCATTCGATTGGGTTTCCTCTTTTTTCAAATTTTTCTTGTTTTTCCTAAATTTCTGATTTTGCTTCAAATTAGTCCCGAATCTCTCCCAAGCTAGTTCTTGGGCCTCAAGGGCTCAGTTTAGGGATGAAATGTATGAGAATGAATTTTATGAATTTAAAGGTTTCTAATTGATTGATAATACTCTATAACCCTAATTTGACAAAGGATACAGGTTAGGGGTGTTACATTTAATGGTATTAGAGCTACTGTTTAGTCGATTCTCGGACCGAGTGTAATGTGTTTAAAACTTAGAAGGTACATGCCTATAACCTGTGATAGTGTGATATAAATTGATCTAGTCTAACCCTGTTTCTTTGTAGATTCTAAAAGATGGCATCAGAGATTGAACCCGAGGAGACTAATGAAGTGGATAGTAATATCCTGACTATTAACACTGGTACGAGCCATAGTATACCGATCCTACCGATGTTTGAAAATGAGTTAAAAATATGTTTTTTAGACTGATGGGGTAGTGGTTTTTTGAGTTTATGCGAGATAATCCAATGATGCCACGACCACCGCCTCCTCCTACACCACCTATTATACTACCTACTGTTCCTTCTATAGTACCTCCTGAAGTACCACCTGCTGTACCTTCTACAATGCCACCACCTTCGACAATTGGGTTAAACTGGCAAATTCCTGCTAATAAAGTTAGGAAGTATGGGGCTAAAGAATTTCGAGGTAGATCGGAGGATGATCCTGCAAAGGCTGAATACTGGCTCGAAACTATTCAACGGGGTTTTAATGAAATGGCCTATCCCCTTGATGATTATCTTAGGTGTGCTGTATCACTATTGAGAGAGGAAGCTTATAGTTGTGGGCAACAATAACTGCAGTAGTCTTGGAAAATGATGTTCATTGGGATTTCTTCAAATCAAAATTTAAAAAGAAATACATCAGCAAGAGATATCTAGACAAGAAAAAGAAAGAGTTTCTGGAACTGAAATAGGGAAATAAATTAGTGGCTGAGTACGAGAGAGAGTTTGCATATTTCAACAAGTATGCTCAAGAGATTGTGTCGACGAAGAAGGAAATGTGCATCTATTTTGAGGATGGATTAAATGATGAGATCAAAATAATGATAGGTGGCACAGAAATACAACAGTTTGTGGTATTGTCTGATCATACCTAGAAAATAGAGGAAATTCTTAACAAGAAGAGACAGAGAGAAAGAAAGGCGCGAGACTTCAATAAGAGAAACTTTTCTAGTAGGTTCTCCACACCACCACCGAAGAAAGCAAGAGAAGAAGATAACCATTTTGCTGTATCATTAGAATTTTTGAGTAGAAGTAGACCAAGACAGCCTGATTCGAAGTTTCAAAATCGAGCTGCTGATAGTATGTCTAGTGTTCGTAATGCCTCGAGACCCTATGTGATTTCTATGATAAGCCTCACATCGGAGAGTGTAGATATAAGACGGGTATGTGTCTAAGATGTGGAGTAACTATAATTTCGTATAAAATTGTCTGAAACCACTGGGAGAAAAAGATGATCGGAGTGTAAAACCCCCGTCAATGCCACAAAAGGGCAGGCGTCCTGGTCAGAGCAGTAATGCAGGGATGACTCGTACTGATGCTAGAGATACCACTGCTAGATCCGATGTTAGAGCACCTATTGGACTTATGCTATATGGGCCAGAGAGGAGGCTACCACGCCTGATGCTGTTACGGGTATATTTTACCTTTTTTATGTTACTGTATATGCCTTGATTGACTCTAGATCAACCCATTCATATATTTGCATTGCATTAGCCAATGATAAAAATTAATGGTCGAATCAACTGAATTTGATATTCAAGTCACAAATCCACTAGGTCACAGTGTAATAGTTAATTTAATTCGTCATAAATGTCTAATGAAAGTCCAGGGCTATGAGTTTTCTGTTGATCTGATGTTTTTGCCTTTTTATGAGTTTGATATAATATTGGGTATGGACTGGTTACCATTACATGATGCGGTGGTTAACTATAGACAAAAAAAATCAATTTGAAATGTCCTACAGGTGAATTAATCATGGTTAAAAGGAAGATTAAACAGTGTTACTAGAGCTGTTTCGATAATACCACACAAATAATGATTTTTAAGTGTTGTAAAGTGTTTCTGGCTTTTGTACTGAATACTGGAGATTCTGGGTCGAAGTTGGATGAACTACCTATTGTTAATGAATTTGCCGACGTGTTTTCTGAAAAATTACCAGGTCTACAACTGAAACGTCAAGTTGAATTTGTTATTGGTTTGATATTTGGAACTGTGCCGATATCGATTCCACAATATAGAATGACACCAACTGAGTTGAAAGAACTTAAAGAACAGTTGCAAGAATTATTAGACAGAGGCTTTATTCGGCTGAGTGTGTCTCCTTGGGGTGTACCAGTACTGCTTGTGAAAAAGAAAAATGGTATATTGAGATTGTGTATAAACTATCGACAACTGAACAAAGTGACAATGAAGAACAAATATCCACTGCCTCAAATTGATGAGTTGGTTGATCAGATGAAAGGAGCAACCGTGTTTTCTAAAATAGATCTCTGATCGAGATATTATCAGATGCGAGTGAAAGATTGTGAATGATGAAGGCTACATTCAGAACCCGATATGTTTAATAATGCCATTCTAATTGACTAATGCTCCTGTTGCATTTACGGATCTGATGAACTGAGATTTTCAAGCTCAGTTGGATCGATTTGTGGTTGCTTTTATAGATTATATATTGATTTACTCAAGTCAAAATCTGAACATGCTCAACACTTAAGGATTGTTCTGCAGATTTTGTGCGAAAAATAATTGTATGAAAAATTTAGCAAATTAAATTCTGGCTTAGGGAAGTTGGATTTCTAGGACATGTGGTTTCTTCGGAAGGCATACGTGTTGACCTGAGTAAGATCTCGGCTATTACCAACTCGAAAGCATCGAAGAATGTCACAGAGGTATGAACTTTTCTGGAATTTGCAAGATACTACAAATGTTTTGTTAAAAACTTCTCTATAATAGCCCTATCGGTGACCAAGTTATTATAGAAGAATGTCCAATTTGTTTGGTCAGATGAATGCCAGTAGAGATTTAACCGACTGAAGAAGATGTTGATAGAAGCTCTTGTATTGACATTACAAAGAATCAATAGAAAGTGAATGTTTGGGACCTAATTGTAAAAGAGTTTGAAGTTAGAGTTCCATATGGAAATTATGAATTTCAATAGTTATGAAATAACTTATAATGTCTATAAAAAGTATTAATTTAGAAAATTATCTTAATTGAGGGGTTAATTGAGCAAGGACTCGAATTGTAAAGAATTGTGGAATTTGGGACTAAATGGAAATCAATATTTTCACTAAAACTGTTTTTAGGCAGCAGCAGTAATTCTAACTTTGAAAAATCACCAAAAATTGTATAAATTGAATTAGAGGATGAATAAATATGAAATTAAAGCTTATTGAGCCCAGTTTCTTATAAAAGAAATTATGTAAGCAAATGGAATTGTAAATCATGAGATATAATAACTTTTGTGAGACAAGGTCAGAAATGATTTCCTGAGTTCCCTGTTCTGACTTTGGAAAATCATCAAAAATTGATAAAAATAATTAGGTGCTTAAATTTATTTTTAGAATCCTGAATGAGGCCCATTTTCAAGAGAAACAAATGAGGACATCAATCGAATCCTGTACAAGAAGATAATTAATTTTAGTGAAGAAGGGCTTGAACTGTCAGACGGCAGAACAGGGAGACTTTAATGAATAAACTCAGAATATTAGGCCTAACAAAAATTATTATGGAATTTTTGGTAAGAAGGTATATGAGTCTAGTTTCAGAGAAAATTAGCGGATCTTAATTTGGGAGTTCTTAGCTCAAGATAAAAATAATTTCTAGTGACTATGACACAGATGGATACCTTGAATATTCACATAAGTAGATAGTGAAAATTATGGATAATGTTACCTACAAGTGTGTGTTGTTTATACTAAGGATGGAAATGGAGAGTGAGGAGGAGGAAAAATATGCATGAATATTCATCTAGCATGTATTAACTTGGTATGTTTTAGGCTCAGGTGGACTAAAATTGAATAAAAGTAAAAAATTTATGGGCAATTTTGTAAAAATGTCGTAAATGACCAAATTGTATGAAATGAATTATTTTATTATTTAAAATTTCAAATTTGAATGATATTTATCATGACATGTAAATAGGGTGATTATTTTTATACGTTGATATAAGGAAATTAATTAAATTTGAGATGCAGTAATAAATTCAAGTAAAAACATATCGAGAAAATAAGCACGCTATGGACAATATGTTTGATTTTTAATTGGTCTCCAAATATGAACGTTAGATAAAATGAAATATCTCGATAAATAAATCTAGAATTCTTGTGAATGCTCCATAACTCTATTTCTGACGATTTAATTTTAAGTTGAAGTACATTTAGTGGTATTTGTGAGTTAAGGTTTAGGTTTCGCTTCTGACCAATGTAGTACATGTGAAGTATGATTATATGTGGAATATCTCAAATATGTATTGGTGCATTGAATTGCATATCTGATTAGAAAGTGGAAAAGTGAATTTGAATCGAATTTCTGAATGGAATGGAATTTTGAATTATGATTAATTAAAGTGTGTATTACTATAATTCAAATTTTAATTATTATTGATTGTTGAATTTTTTACTGTTATATATGGTAAGTAAGAATTATTATGTTTGCAATTGAAATGGATTGATATAGTATGTGATGAATTTATTGAATTTATATTGATTGAAATTATTTTGATTGAATTTATATTGATTGAATTATGAATTTATGTGAATAATTGAAATATATTTGTTGAATTAAATGAAAATGTATGAAATTATGAAAATGTGTGAATATATGTGAATATTAGATTGGTATATTGGATAAAGGAATTATTAAATTTAGAAAGTGAATCAAAATACCCTATTAATGTAGATTTGACTAGATTGATACAAATGGTATGCCATTGGATTTGTGATGGGATGAGTGAGATTTGTAGTTCAATGGTTAAGATGTTTCTGAAGTATTATAACTTCTGGCTTATCCAGCAGGCATTAAATCCCTTTCTCGTGTGTTATGGAGGATTTATAATATTCCCTGTGTGTTTGGGTGATATTCCGTGTGTTAGGGTGAATCCAAGATATCCACTCAAAGTCCTAGTCTTGTTAATAGGGGCAAAATGTGAATATTAAGTAAAATTGAAAATGTTATAATTAAATTCCTATTAACTTGTGTCCGCTTTGTTTGATATAATTGGCATGCCATAGATTGAAGAGGTACGGATTTATTTCCGCCATCCGATCGTGCACTTATGTGTCAAGTTACCAAGTATCTTTAACGATTCTCGTATGACTTTGTGTGCTCTCGATATTGTTACCGTGATCAAGCATTCATATCGTCTTCGATTTGTTCGATGAGGTACTGCGTGTACCGCATCGCTGCATCGTTATCAGCTTCGCTTCACGGCCGACCGTATGAGGCACTTATGTGCCGATCGGGTGTGTTTGGGTTGAAACTGTATCCACAAAGTCCGAATTGTTAATAGCGTGAATCAATCAAATGAGAAAATTAAATAAATTTAAGTTGTTTCAGATTATTAAATATATATATATATATATATATATATGAGAAAGAAATTATGAGTTGAATTCTCAATTGAAATGAAATGTGAGATTTGGAAAGATTCAAGGAATTTGGTAAAATATTGAATTATTGATATTGAAATCAGCTTGAATAAATGAAATGAGAAAATCAAATGAATTTGATCGATTGAACTTTTTTGAAAGTATGAAAAAAAAAAGAAAAGTGGAATTAAAAATTGAAATGTGAATTGAAATTGAGATATGAGATTACAAAGCTTGAACCAAAGGTTCATGAATTGATTAAAGATAGAAAAGATAGATGATATATGACGCTATTTGATGAAAGACTATTTGTCGAGATATGAAATTAAAGCATACCAATTAACACATATGACTTATATTGTTACATGTTTGATGTTTATTATTTATTATAGTATTTATAATTTGAATTATGGCAATACTACCGAAAGTATAAATGTACTCAATGTATGGTTGTAATACTATAATTCAAATTTTTATTATTAAAATGTTAAATTTAAATTATGTATATGGTAAGAGAAGCTATGAGTTAATGATATTGAGATAATTGAAATGTGTTTATGATGAGAAGGAACTTAGAAAGGTATGAATAGAAGTTCATACATGTATGTATGTGATAATGTACGAAAGGAGATAATCAAAAGTTGAGAAATGATGAAACGGAATGAAATGAAAGTTTAAATTGTGATAAGTTTATCATGTTTGTATGGCATTCATATGATATTATGTGTCCTAATTTGTTTGGTTATGGAAATGCTATGAGTAAATTTACTCAAAATTCATGAAATGTATGCTTAATTACACTAGTTTGAAATGGATAACTGAAATCTGTGGCATATAATTTTGTATGTTAATTTTCTTTGAAGTGAATTATGTAATAATTGTGATGATATGATGTTGATGATAAATGCTAAGTTATATGTGTGTATTTATGAGAGTTTCAGCGTAGAGGCCTCACGACTCACCTCTTACCAATGTAGTATTTTATAACTAAAAATTTATATTAAAAAAATGTTAGAATAAGTTCTACAAATATGTGAAACTAAAGAGTACAGAGAATGGAATATAATTAATAATGTAGCTCTGAAAGGTAAAAATAGTTTGACAAGTAAATACACTCTGAAAGATATCATACATTTCCAAAGATCATTCAGATTATGTAATGACACCGTTAAAGAAAGTTAACCTCATTATTCGACTTATTCCGCATATGATATCTCAAGTATGTGTTTGTTGAAATTTTCCTCAATTGGTTTCGTTAGTGAATGGAATGATGCGGGTTCATGATGATGCACTAATCGTAAAAATGATAATTGAGTAGCAAAGATGATCAGGGTGATAGTTATGTTCTGAAAACGAATATGATCATCTTTTCTCGGTATTCTATATATTCTTTTATCCCCGGGATATATGTGTGTAGTTATTCAACTCCGTGGAGTTCGATGTTTTGAGAATGCTAGTTACTATGATGTTAGGACGAAAGCCTATTGGTCTTGTTTCGCTTATGATCGCCATTTCTTCATCTTTTAGAATTCTATTTTAATATGTTGGAAATGAAGTTAATGGTAAAAATTTATGTGAGAAATTCTATGAGAGATCTATTCTCTAAGTTTCACACCATCATGATTTTGTTTTATATACATGGGTAAACAGATTATCTCATCATAGGACAAAGTCCGTAGTGAATAAATGTTTTTCTTTGGTTTTCTTTGAGAAATTATCAAGATTTTTATTATTCTTTTTGTGGTAGATGTACTTAGTGATTGCATGAGTGTTACATAACATTTTTGAGTCTACATTCAGATGTTCATTTGTTAGCAAGTGTGTTTCAAAACATTAAGAACATTTAGGATTATTACAAACACTGATAACATTTAGTGTAAGTAAGGAGGATAACACCTATAGATTAATCAGACACACACATCTAAAGCAGGCTGTTGTTTAGTTTATATTGCCTATTTGATACAAAGAAAGATCTCAAGGATTATTCTGCACATGAGTCTCTGACAGATCAAAATTAGGTATGTCCTCGAGAGGCACTTGTACTGATGTGATAAGTTCCAACACAGTTCTAGGAGTTCAAAGGTGACAGGAAAGATATTCAGGCTAAACTGTCTGATTCGTATAGTGAAAGTGTTTATGAGTGCTGAAAAAAATTTTTCCTCGCAGATTTTGAGATTTATAATCCTGTAAATGGTGGATGAGCAGAATAACACACCTTCAAAGGTACTGGTCACAGATCTTAGATCACCAAATCCAAATGAGTAGAACATTAATTTAGGAGTATGGTTATAAAATGCAAGTTAGAAAAATTTGAATAAAGAAGAGTAATAAAATATATAAGAAAGATATTATAAATAATTATAATTCAAAATCTAGTGAATGTAGACTCTAGAATTTTAAATATTTATGGAGGCACAATAATAAAGTTCTCACTAAGAATTTTTAAAGTACTGATAGCTAACAACACAAAGACACAATTGAGGTGTGTGTAAAGTTGCTAAAATGATTAAATAGCTTAATTGTCAAATAAGGAAGGACCTAAAGTGCAAATAAACCCAAAGGAGATATTTTGGGCGGCAATAGCTGAGAAAAATCAGAAAATGGGTGAAATAAGGGCAAAATTGGAAAATTGCCAAAATTAACTAAATAAAAATGGGACTAAATTGGAATATCTAGAATTCTCTTCATTTCTCTTCATATTCATCAGCTGAAAAATAGACATGGAGGAGGATTCAAGCTGGTTTTCATAATCTAGATTCATGTAAGTTTAATTCTTTCTTTCTCCTTGAAATTTTTATGTTTTGTGACTTTTACAACTAGGTCCACTTGTTGAATTCATTAGTTTTTGATTCTATGAAAGAAATTGAAAGTTTATATGAATATGTACTGAAGTATATGATGATTTGGCATGGAATTAGAGCTTTAAATTATTTATATGCTGATTTTATTGAAAGAATTGAATAGAAAGTGAATGTTTGGGACCTAATTGTAAAAGATGAAATGAATTTGTTATTTATAGTGATGCGTCACTTAGTGGATTGGGATGTGTTTTAATGCAAACTGGAAAGGTAATCACATATGCTTCTCGACAGTTAAAGCTTCATGAAAAAAACTACTCAACACATGATTTGGAATTAGCTGCTATTATTTTTGCCTTGAAGATTTGGTGTCAATACCTTTACGGTGAAAAGTGCCACATATTTTACGAATCATAAAAGTCTGAAGTATTGAATGACTCATAGGAACTGAATTTGAGGTAGGGACGATGGTTAGAATTATTGAAAGATTATGATCTTGTAATTGACTATCATCTCGTGAAAGCTAATATGGTTGCAGATGCTTTAAGTCAGAAATCAATGTTTGTTTTGAGAGCTATGAATGCACATTTGACACTGGAAAGTGATTATTCTGTTGTAGCTTAACTTAGGACTGAACCATTATTCCTTCAGGGAATTCAAGAGTTGCAAATTAAAGATCCAAAGTTATCTGCCAAACTGGAACAAATCCAAAGTGACTTGACTACATGATTCACCGTTGGGGATGATAATGATGTATTTCTGTAACAGAATATGTGTACCACATAATCCAGAGTTGGAACTGGACATTTTATCAGTGGCTCATGGTAGTACATATTCTATACATCTGGGAAGCACTAAAATGTATAACGGTCTAAAGAAAATATACTGGTGGCCAAGAATGAAACGTGAGATTTCAGAGCTTGTGGCTAAATGTCTGGTTTGCTAGCAGATAAAGGCTGAACATCAGGTACCATCTAGGTTGTTACAACCTATTGCTATCCCTGAATGGAAAAGGGAACGAGTTATGATAGATTTTGTAATAGTAGTTACAGTGACACTGAGAAAGAAAAGCTCGATCTAGGTTATTGTTGACCGACTGACTAAATCAACTCATTTCATTCCAGTCTGTACTGATTACCTGCTTGAGAAGTTAGCGGAATTATATGTAGCAGAGATTTTTAGATTGCACGGAGTGCCATTATCCATTATCTCTGATAGAGATCCAAGATTTACCTTGAGATTTTGGGGTAAGCTTCACGAAGCTCTGGGAACCAAGCTTAATTTTAGTACAGCATATCATCCATAGATAGATGGGTAATTGGAGCGGGTAATTCAAGTTTTGGAAGATATGTTACGATGTTGCATCCTCGAGTTTGAAGGTAGCTGGGAAAGATATTTGTCATTAGTGGAATTTGCTTATAACAACAGTTACCAATCTAACACTAAAATGGCATCATTTGAGGCTCTGTACGGAAAGAAATGTAGAATGCCACTATACTGGTCAGAGTTGAGCTAATCTAAGCTCATTGGTATTGATCTGATATAAGAAAAAGGGTGATAAGGTATGGATAATTCCTAATTGTTTACAAGTGGCATCTGATTGTTAAAAGTCATATGCAGATTTAAAATGGAAAGATATAGAGTTTACCGTTGGCAACTAAGTATTTCTGAAAGTATCACCCTGAAAAAGGGTGCTATGTTGATCGGCTGTTTAACGTCACAGCAATAATGTGCAAGCATACACTATCGATGCGAGTATAGTAGACAAATATGAGTCTATTGGATATCGATCCCACGAGGATGGTTGTCTTTTGTCTATCAATGTCAGTACAATAAATAGATAGAAACGAGATAAATTGTGAGAGTAGTTGTAATAATGTTTAAATAAAATAAAATTTAAGAAACTAATAACCTTAGTGCATAGAAGGAGAAATAAAATTTCTCTTCATTTCCTTAGTGTTTCAAAGTATAGAAAGAAAATAGGGAGAATGCAAGGTTGGGGTTTCAAAATTTCAAGCTCAAAATTGCTAACGTCGACTCAAAGTCCATGAGAAAGAAAGGAAAAGTGAAGGTTGTCGACGAGTAGCTCAGAGTATACGGTTGGTGTTTTTATAATCCAAACTATTTCAATTTTTTCATTTACACATTGCATTAATATGTATGTATATAAGGGAAGTTAGACCTTTGAAATAATATTGCGAAATGCTAAATTTGAATTGAAATGATGTGATCGAATGATTATTGGTGACAAGATATTAAATTGCATAGTTGTAATAATAATTTATATTGAAATTAGATTTGATATGGAAATGAGACATTTTGTTATGTTAGTGAATGAATGAGTGAATTGGTGAATTGGTGATATAGGATTGAGTAATTGGTTTACAAATTGAATTGAGCAAATTGTTACCCTATTAACTGTTTGGGCAGATATTTAGTGAACATTTTGTTTTTCTCGTGCACAGGTTAGTACCTAATAGTTCTATTATCGAGTATTGGTGAATATTCCTTTTGGTTTTTGCATGTACCTAGGTTATGATATACTTATTTTAGTCATTTTGAATCATGTGAGTCTTTAATGGTTATGTAATCATGTATAAGTGTGATGGTAATGGTCAAATTGTTAATAGCTTGAAAGTGGTTTGCTTTGGTTATTTGCTTAATGTTGCCATGAATGAGTTGGTTACATGCTTGGCTTTATGTTTGATGATTGCTTGAAATTAGTTGATACATGATATACCTCGATTATGTTAGCATGGATTTGGTAGAAGTCAAGTTTATAATTATGTTTTACATTTATAGTTTTGGTAGTTTTTGTATCTAGGTTGTAAGGTTAAGATGGAAATCAAATATGGAGTGAATGACTTATTGTGTTCAAGATTGGTATGTTTGCTAATATTCATTTTAATTATTTTGATTTGTTGAAATGTGGTGCCAATGAGAAGATATTGGTTAGGCACTTAGGTTGAATGATTAGGTATATTTCAAGCATGTTCGAATGCGTTTTGAAGGTATGAAAATGGTTAATTTGGGTTTGATTTCGTACCTAAGTGATGAGTGAATATTTGACTTGTTTTGGAAGCCATTTTAGGTGTACATGGCCTATCACATGATCGCGTGCCACACACGGCCATGTGTCTTATTAATTTTAGGTGAAAGTTTATCTCACACGGTCATAGGTTATTACACAACCTGTAGACATGGCCATGTGACCTTCTTTTCAAATTGTACCCGGTCTGGCCACACGACCATGTTCTTGAACCACATGGTCTGAGCCTTATTACACAGCCTAGCGACGTGGTCGTATGACTTCTTTTTCACATGGCATCAGGTTGTTGCACGGTTTGTTTGTAACAGCCCGATTTTAGGCCTAATCGGAACAATGATTTTGGGACCACATATCTAACATAGTAAAATTCATTTTTATTATATTTTTATGGTCTAGAGTTTTATGGAATTTTTTTATGAAAATTTTGTTCAAAAATTTTGACGTTTGGGCACTCAATTTAGTAAAAAGGACTAAATTGTAAAAAGTGCAAAACTTGAGTTCTATATGCTAGAGGTGTCCAATTGTTATGAAATTTTAAATTGGAGATCCTTAAATAGTAATTAGGCCACTGGTTAATTTTTTGGACAAAAATGGACATGAAATAGGTGAAATAGAATATTTTTTAAGTTAAGGGAATTTTGGCCATTTAGTAATTAAATGATTAAATAAACAAAATAAAAGTCAAATTTTGGTCATCTTCAACCCTTGGCCAAAATTTTGAAGACCACCATGGCTAGGGTTTTGTTCAAGCTTTCCAAGCTCCATAGTAAGTCCGTCCTTGCCCCGTTTTCAATGATTTTTACGTTTTTGAAATCCTCGTAGCAAGATTTACCTATTTCTACCCTTGATTTGAAGTAGGGTTCATGTTTAAAAATTTACCCATGTGTGACATGTGTGTATTTTGATGTTTAATAGAGGAATATGAATTTTTTTTGTGTGTTAGACGACTTTTACTAAGTAGTTTTTGGTAAAAATGCCTAAAAGGAATAAATTGTAAAAGTTATAAAATTTGTCATAAAAGTGTGATTTAGTTGAAATTGTGGGCTGCTATAGTTATGAAAATGATTCAGCTAGGCTTGTATGTTAAGGAAATTGAATAAAAATCATTTTTACGAGCCTAGGGGCAAAAGTGTAAATATGACAAAATTTAGGGGCAAAAACATAATTTTGCCATAGTATGATTTTTGGATCACATTGACTAATGTGACTAATAAATAGACTAAATGTGGTATTATAGATCAAAGAAAATGAGGTTCGGACTTAGAATGGGAAAAAACGAGAAATTAACTGTTAGGTCTCTTTTTGCCATTTTGGAGTCGAGGTAAGTTCATATGTAAATAATGCAATTTGGATCATGTTTTAATGCTTTATTAATGTATGAATTTTCATGTTTAATTATTGTAAAGAGTGTATGAATAATATTATGGTAAATGAGAATGACTTTGTGAACGAATTCGACGAAAATGTATTATTGAAGAATCCCGTTTGAACCTTAGGAATAGTTTAGGATACAAGTGGCATGTCACTAGGAACTATGTGATCTGAGCTCATGAGTTGTGGTCTGAGTTCATGATATATGTGACACATGTTATGGCATTCCGGGTTCTGGTCTGGTATGTTTTACTGATGGCTGGGTAGTCTGGCATGTGTTATGGATACCTGACAGCTGCTGTGGACAGACCTGTGAGTAGCTCGAAAGCAAGAAACATGTGGTATGTGATAGAGGTAGCTTTAGCTATGAATGTGGCACTTATGTGCGAGCTTTCTGTGTATCCACTAGTATTCCAAGTGTTCAATGGGTAAATCAGTGATTTATTTGACAAATAAGTCAATGATGAGGAAATATGAGAATGTGCTACTAGTTAGTACAAGTATGTACTTATAACTCGTGAGTAAAGGATTCGGTATACTATGAAAATGTGGTAAGAATGCATACGAGAAAGTATGTGACTATATTACATGAGGTACAGGTATGTACACGAACAAGTTATGCTTGTGAAACATTGATAACCTTGTAACAAATGATCTACATTTATGATGAATGGATGCATGATAAGATTTTATAATAATCATGTGATAGGCATATGAGCTTAATCGAATTGTGAAGTAGTACGATGTATATACTTTAGCTGTGATTCAATAAATGTGTGAAAGATTGTTAAGCTATATGTGGAAATTATGATTACTCGTAAATGATGTGCATGTTGTTAAGAGAGTTGAAATAACTTGTTAAATAATGTGTTTTGCTATAATGAGGAGATCATGGTTGTTAATCTAATGCCAAGACATGCAACTACTATTTTTAAGACAAAGAGTAAGCATTATGAATGAGTAAGTAGTAATCATGAGATTTAATGCAAATTGTATTAATAACATTCTTATGAATGGGTAAAATAAATGAATATTAATAGTTTTTTATTATTTTCATATGAACTTAGTATGCTTTGAAGCTTACTCCCCTTCCTTTCCCATCCCTTATAGGTTAATTTACCTAGCTCGAGTTGGAGACCACCGGAGACGCCATCACACTATCAAGCTATCTGAATACAAGTGTTTTAAATTTATGGCATGTATAGGGACTTTGTCTATTGATTAATTATGTCATTATTAATTTGGCCAAGTGTGTTGGCTTATAATGATTTAGTGATTCATTTTGTATATGGCCATGAGATGTGGCTCATATTGTGTATGGGCTTGTAAACCTATTCATATATGCATGCATGTGCCTATGTAATTGTGATATGGTTGGTTGTTGTGTGCATGTGACGAAATGTGTTGTGGCTATGGATGTTTGATGGTGGAATTGTGAATGATTGGCAAGATGGCATCTGAGACATGAGTATGTTAAATAGAAGGAAACTACAACTCTTAATGCATGCAAATTTATAAATTTGGCTTGCCAAAGCATGAAGTCTTATGCATGTATTAGTAAAGATGAAATGATCATGATCATGTTCTGTTTGTGTATGTTTAAGTTCTCAATTATGCCATGTTAATTGCCTTTGAAGTCATGTATGTGTTAGTGCAAATAAGGGTGGCAAATGGCTTGGAAAATAGCCTCAAAGTTGTCCACACGGGTAGACAGACGGGTATGTGTCTAGGCCGTGTGTGACACACGGTGTGCCCCATGGGCGTGTGTTCCGGCCGTGTGTCCCCTGTACCCTAATTAGGTAAAACAGAATGCCCAGTAGTAAACACAAGGGTAGACACATAGTCGTGTGTCTCAGCCATGTGAAGGACATGGCCTTAGCACACGGGCGTGTGACTTGGCCGTGTAACCCTATTTTAATTGATGATGTCATAAATAGAGAGTTACACGGCCTGAGGACACGGGCGTGTCCCAAGCCACACGGACGTGTGTGACCACACGGCCTACCCATATGGGTGTGTGACTTCTGTTTTGAGGAAAATTTTCTAAGAGATATAAAAGTTCCGAAAGTTCTCAGTTTAGTCCTGAACCATACCCAATGTATGTTTTGGGCCTCAATGACCCATATAAGGGACGATATGCATGTGAATGAAAAGTTTTAAATTTGAACTGAAATCCATGTCTCGGTTTTGTACGAATACTTGTGTTTATATACGGTAATGCCTCGTACCCTGTCCCAGGGTCGGATACGGGTAAGGGGTGTTACATTGTTCACATGGCCATGTGAGCCTCCACATGGCCTTAGTCGTTCCATAGGGTAAGGGACATAGTCATGTGTACCCTATTTTTAGTTTTATTTTAAATTTTAAATTTTAATTTAAATTGATCCCTATTCATTCCCAAATTATTTTTAAGCTTCCGTATACTCAATAATTACTTGAAAAGGATTTATTAATGTAATTTACATGCTTGAATGTGAATATTTAACTTTTATTTATGAATTTTAATTTTTAAATCGTTTGTAATTGAGTAATGTTGGTAGTAGTATCTTGTTGATCGGGTCTGGCAATTGGACTAGGTGAGGAGCATTACAGAGGTGAAAAGGGTATAGATAAAAATCGATGTAAGTCGAGATTAAGATACAAGAATCTTGAGTGCCATTATTGCGACAAGGAAGGTCATATCAAGAAGTATTGCTAAAAATGGAAAAGAGAGAACAGAGGTGATGGTGATAAACAAGATAGAAAGGATAATGAAAAATCCGAACATGTTACTGATGTTACTATTGATGATCTATTAGTCCTTTGTGATGAGAATTTTATCAACCTAGCATGTGACGAGACTAGTTGGGTGATAGGCATTGGTGCTTCACTTCACGTTACATCACGAAAGGAGTTATTCACATATTATATATTTTGTGATTTTGGGGTATTGAAGATGGATAATGACGGCTTGGTACAAGTTGTTGGCATGGGATATGTTAGCTTGGTCACTAATAATGAAACTAAGTTGACACTTAAAGATGTTAGACATGCACCAAATATTCGTTTGAATTTGATTTTTGTAAGAAAGCTTGATGGTGATGGTTTTTGTAACACTTTCAGTGAGGGTCAATGGAAACTGACTAAAGGCTAATTGGTTGTGGCTCAAGGGAAGAAGAGTTCAAACTTGTATTTGGTGCAAGTTTTGACTTTTTAAGGCATGGTGAATGTGACAAAATATGATGACTCAACAAAGTTGTGGCACATGAGACTTAGTCACATGAGTGAGAAGGAGCTTAATTGTTTGGTCAAGAAGAATCAACTTTCAAGTTTGAAGAATGCTATACTAAAGAACTATGTTCATTGTTTAGTTGGAAAGCAGAGAATAGTTTTGTTTAAGTGTCATCCTCCTTCGAGAAAGTTAGATTTGCTAGAGTTGGTTCATTCCAATGTCTGTGGTCCGTTGAATGGTAGGTCACACAGTGGTGCACTTTACTTCGTGACTTTTATTAATGACTGTTTGAGCAAGCTTTGGGTCTATGCTTTGAAAAGAAAAGACCATGTACTTGATGTGTTTAAGCAATTTCAGTCTTTAGTTGAGAGAGAGAGAGACTGGGAAGAATTTGAAGTCAATTCGTACTAATAATGGTTGCGAGTATAGAGGCTTGTTTAATGTTTATTGTTGATTATAGGGAATCAGACATCAAAAGATGCTATCAAAAAACTCCACACTTGAATGGGTTGGCTGATAGAATGAACCAAACATTGATTGAGAGATTCATATGTTTTCTTTTAAATGCAAAGTTGCTTATATCTTTTTTGGTTGAAGCTTTGTATACAATTGCACATGTGATTAATCTGTCTCATAGTGTTCTTTTGTAGGGTGATGTACTAGTAGGGTTTTGTTGGTAAATTCATGTCATATGATCACATACATGTGTTCGATTGTAAGGTATTTTTTCACATTCCAAAATATGACAGATCTAAGTTGGATGCCAAGACTCAGCAATGTATCTTCACTAGTTACGGTCATGATAAGTTTAGGTATGGACTATATGATCTGATTGAAAAGAAACTTGTGAGAAGCATAGATGTGGTTTTCTTTGAGAATCGGACCATCGAAAACATTTATAAGACCAATAAGACGGATCCACAAAGTATTGGTGACTTGATTGATTCGTATCCAGTTCCTCTAGCTCCTCCACCAAATCCTATCCAAGATGATATGCAAGAAGACAACATTGGTGACCAGTAGGGTATAGTTGATTTTGATGCTTTCATATATGAGGTTGAGAATAATCAATAGCAAACACCTATAGCTCTACCAGCAGTTCCACCTCAAAGATCAACTAGAGATTGATGATTTTTCTTGAGGTATTCTATCGATGAGTATGTTCTTTTGACTGATGGGGAAGAACCTGAGTGCTATGAGGAGGCTATGGAAAGTGAATGCAAAGGTTAGTGGGTTAAGGCTATGAAAAATGAATTTGAATCATTGCATGACAATCATATCTTTGAATTAGTGAAATCGCTAAAGGGTAAGAAAGCTTTGAAAAATGGGTAAGTTTACAGGTTGAACCAAGAAGAGAATTTGACTCCACAATACAAAGCTAGATTGGTCGTCAAGGGTTACAATTTGAAAAAATGGATTGACTTTGAGGAAATATTTTCTCTAGTTGTGAAGATGTCCTCTATTAGCACTATATTAAGTTTGACAGCTTATCATGACTTAGAGATTGAACAGATGAATGTGAAAACTGTTTTCTTTCATGGTGATTTAGAGGAAGATCTTTATATAAAACAGTTGGAGTGTTTTGTTGCACAAGGGAAAAAGGACTATGTGCACAATTTGAGGAAGAGTTTGTATGGTTTGAAGTAAACTCTCAAGAAATGGTATAAGAAGTTTGAGTATGTTATAGGGGAGTAGGAAGATCTTTATATGAAATAGCCAGAGTGTTTTTGTTAAGAGATTCTCTGGTGATGATATCATTATCCTATGGCTCTATGTTGATGATATCCTTATTGTTGCTCGTAATGCTTCTAGAATCACCATGTTGAAGCAAGAGTTAAGTAAGTCCATTATGATAAAGGATCTGGGGCTAGCAAAGAAAATTATTGACATTTAGTTGACACATGATAAAAAGGCCAAGAAGTTATGGTTATTACAAGAGAGGTACATCGAGAAAGTACTTCAAAGGTTTAATATGGATAGAGCTAAAGTGGTAAGTATTCCCTTTACTATGTAGTACAAGTTGAGTGTCAAGCAAAGTCTTTCAACAAAGAAAGAGAAGGAAGACATGTGGAAAGTTCATTACTCTTCAGACATTAGTAGTTTTATGTATGTGATGGTATGCATGAGACCAAACTTAGCTTATGTGGTTGGTACTGTTACTCAATTTCTTTTTAATCCAAGCAAAGAGTAATGGAATGCAATGAAGTAGATTATGAGATACCTATTGGATTTGGTGCCCTAAATGTTGTATATTTGTTTGTAAACTTGTAATTTTTCCAACTGATTGGTTTAATAAAATTATTCATGAATTACATTAATACCCTTTGCATATTATCCTTAATAGTTTTTGCATTCAAAGTAAAATGAAAGCAAGTACCTTACTAGTTATCTAATGTTTAACTAATACTAAACAGTATGACATGGTCAGATCGTAATACGAAAAGACAACTTATATTAGTAGATGAACCTAAACATGTCCTTAGTCTGATCAAGAATGAGAAACCTGACTGAAAAACTAATATGTCGCCTATCAAGTCTAACTAGGGAGATGCATTGTCTTGAGGACCGGAGCAAATAACTCCCAAAAGATAGAGACATAGTTGTGATTGAATGGACTAATAGTACATCTGAAAAGACCCATGTAACACCCTAAAATAGCGCCTAAGAATTTTAAGGGTATTTTAGGATTTTTAGCCTTCGAGTGTTCGGAATTTTGTGACATGGCATATCGATAATGTTTTCAATTATAATTTTTAGAAAATTAAATCAATTTCTGAAAATAAGTTTTAAATATCTTTAATTTTGAAAATAGGACCGATTTGCAAAAGAGTCAAAATTAAGAGTTTTATTAAGCAATTTGACCAAATGTCCAAAATCAACCTAAAACCCCCCTTTTCCAAATAGTTTTCACGTCAACTTCTCTTCCCCTATATTGGTGCCATCCCTTTGTTTTCCCTTTTACTCTCCCAATCAATTTTTACTTCTAATTCCTAATCCTCTTTGATTTTTATCACCCTTGAACCTTAAAACCTCCATTTAAACTAAGAAAATCACCCAAAAACTTCATCATCTACATCATCTTCTCCAAATATGGGTTATCCAGTGTAATGGCCCAAATTCATCCAGCCCAAAATAAATCCAAATAAATAAATAAATAAATAAATTTATTAAAGTCCACCTAAAAAAAATAGATTGGTCCAAACAACAAATAGATAAATAAAAAAACCCTAAAGCCCAAATACACTAGCCCAATAGCCCATAACCTAAACAAAAAAGAAGAAACCCTATCTCCCTCTCGTGCCGTAGCCTTGCCACGTCGGCGGGCGGCCGTTTGACAACTCCTTTACCAACACCGCCATTGACTTCGCCCTCTGCCACCACTACATTCAAAAGAGAAATAAGACAAAAAAGCCTAAGACAAGGAAACAGAAATAACAAACAAGCAAAAAGAAAAAAAAAACAAAAACAAAGAAAAAATTAATATATTTATATTTTGATTCAGCTATAAAAGCTAAACGAAAACCCTATGTAATTTTTTACACAAGAAATCAAATACAAAAAAAAAAAAAAAAGGCGACAAGATTTAAAGGTAGTTCATTTTATCAATTTCTTTTTTTCTCAAAAAAAAATAAAAAAAGATAAGATTTTTACCTAAACACCACTTCATATTCCACAGTCGTGAGTGGATGAGGACATCGTCTCCGATGAAGGGCGACTCCCTTCTAGCGTGAAAGACCTCAGAATCGTCCCTGGTTCGTCTGAGACCACTAGGGTGTGGGGGTACCCATAAAAAAATTACAGAGAAATTGAACGACTTCTCGGATTTTCTTATTTTTTACTGAGTTTCAGGAAATATCGACCCCAAATTTGGGTTTTGGCGGTAAAAAAGGACGCCGCTTCATGAATCTTGGCCACTAGGGGTGGCGGACCCCGTCACTAACGACTAGTGGCCACCGTGGAAGCTCGTCGGACCTCATGGCCGACTTAAAGGCTGTTTTGAGAGAAAAAGAGAGAAGGAAATTTTTTTTAACACAAGAGAGAAATGAAAATTTTCAAATTTTTTTGACTTATATAAGGCCTCGGTACGACGTCATTTTGGCCTGTCTTCAGAAGTGCCAAAATGGCATCGTTTTGAAGTATGACCCGAATGCTTGATCCAAATCCCCCTAGGAGCCGCTTGTTTTCGCATGGAGAGGATAATTTCCATTTTGGTCCTTCCACTTTTTGCTTCTTCTTAATTTTGTCCTATTTCATTTTTAGTTGTTTTGTTTTAAACCTTTTTATTTTATTCTTGTGCAATTTAGTCCTTTGACCCACTGTTGACCCTCTGAGGGAAGGCCATGTGTAATATGGGTGCGATAATACCCCTTTTGGTCCCTGTTCATTTCCGCATATTATAATTTAGTCCTTTATTTGCTTTTCTTTGTTTTTTACAATTTAGATTTTATTTTTTTTAATTTTAACTTAGTCCTTTACCTTTCTGAAATTCAGCCCCTTTATTTACTATTATTTTATTTCCAATACCTTAATTTCATTATTTATATTTTCACCCTTTAAGTTATATAATTTATATTTTTGCTTAAAAATTTCCCAATTATTTTATCTTGGTCAATTGTTTTAAATTATTGTTAATACTACTAAGCGATTATTGTTGGTAATCAATATTATTTTTTGTTAAAATTTGCTCAAATATCAACATTTATTGAATGTAGTTAGACTGTTATCATACTTTTTTATATTATTTCATTATTATTATCATTTTTATCATATAGTATTATTAATTGAATATTTTACTATTATTATTATTTCTTATTATTGAATTCATTATAATATTGTCATTTCATTTCATTATTTATGTGGTTATTTTGTAAATATCATATTTTCGCCATCATCGTACATTGTAAATATTGCTGCATACATTCATCCGTTTTTTGGGGAAAACACATAAGAAATAATTAAAACCGAGGCAATGTTCGTTATTTTTGGGAATTCGAGGAGTCAGGCTCCTAACTTACGGAGTATGATCTTTTCCTAGAACTGAAATAACTAAATATCCTATTTAAAGCTCAAAATACATAGGACTTAGGCAATAATCAAATGACAAGAATCCTTATTTCCGAGGATTCGAGATATCATGCCCTAACTTACGGGACATGATCCTTTTCACGATTAACTTGAAATAAGAAAGCTCTTCCTATAAAATTCAATTTAGTTTGCGACATTTTAATAAAATCATGCAAAAAGGGGATCGTATCTTAAATCTTCTTTGACTTTTTAATTCTAGACACTAAGATGTAAAGTAATCAACTAGGTACCAATTTTGGGCGTTTTGAGGGTGTTAATCCTTCCTTATATATAACCGACTCCCGAACCAACTTCTTGGGTTTTCTAGACCGAAAATTATCGTTTTAGTAAATTTAACCCTTTATTAAGATGATTAAGTTTCAAGGTGATTCCGATCACACCTAATAAAAAGGATTGGTGGTGACTCCATCTTTATTTAAAAAAAAGTCGATTTCAAAAGAGTTTCGACAGCTTGGCGACTCCATTGGGGATAAAATACAAGAGTCAATTCGTGAGTTTTGGTATTTTTGTTGAAAATTGATAATTTGGTTTAAATTAACGATTCCTTCCGTGCATTTCATCCTTTATGTTTTGTCTTTGTTATCTAGAGTTACATAGCGATCTAATATGTCTGTTTTATTGGTTCGAGAGTTTCTCTTTGTATGTTTTCATGTATATTACATTGCATAATCATTCCATTTTACCCTTTTTTAAGTGGGAGTGGGAAGTTATTCCTACGTAAGGTCTTCACCTTCGTATAGGATAGTGGATCTCTTTCGGGATACATCTGTACCTATGTTTTCGTGAGGTCTTCACCTTCGTACAAACATAAGGAAATGTATTCTCCTAAACTGAACTTAGTCCATATGAGTCTATAATGGGTGAGGATTGAGGAATCTGCTAGTTCAGGTACCCTTGCTTTAGAACCAAACCTCATGTAATGGGCCCTAAGAGCCTACCCTAGGTAATACCATATCGAACCTTTAGAGGTCACCCGAATAGATTATAAATAAGAGATGCTCTATTTATTATCTTTGGCTTTTGTATTCAAGCTTTATACAATATGTATTGACTAGTTTCATTTTGTTTTAGTTGTCGTTGCATTGCATTTTCATCTAAAAAAAGAAGGTGTTGACTCGTGTTCGATTACTAAATGGAGAGATTGTAATGGAAAAGGGGTTTTGTGATAAAGTGGAGGACAATGCGACCGTATGGATATGGTCCGAGAAAAGACAACAAGAGAAAGGTGACGGTTTGTCGGAGGGGTATATGTTAGAATTATGGGATTTCCCCCAGATTAGTGTGACCTAGAATAATTTACAAGAGTTGAAAGAAATATGGGATCAATGGGATGATGAAATCAAGTAGTTATTCTACCGTGAATATGGTGATTTGTCTTATCTACTCGGTTTCCAAGTGGATAAGTACTTATTCCGAGCTCTTGCTCAGTATTGGAATCCCGCCTACAACTGCTTCACTTTTGGGAAAGTAGACTTGGTGCCTACTGTAGAAGAGTACACCACTTTGCTCTGTTGCCCAAAGATCTAGGTCGACAAAGCCTACTCTAGAGTCGCCAATGTCCTGACTTTCTTAAAAAGGCTAATGAACATAACTGGAATGAGCGAGCAATAGGTCGCAACCCAGATTAAACAAAACAAAGATAGTAAATGCATCCCTTATAAATGTCTGCGGGATTCGATCTTGGTACATCCGAATATGAGGAAAAGGGTCAACATTTTTGCCATGAGTATTTATGGGTTGGTCATCTTCCCCAAAGCACTAGGGCATATAGATGATGCAGTTTAAAATCTATTTGATAGACTTGAAAAAAGGGTCACACCGTCCCGACAGTTTTGGCTGAAACTTTCATATCTTTATGTGCATGTCAGAGAGCGGGTGAAGAAAGATTTAACAGATGTGCACAACTCTTGCTAGTTTGGTTCTATAGCCACTTTTGGAAGGTAGAAAATGTCTCTTATCGAGTGTTCTCCGAAGACTATTCTCCGTTGAAAGAATTTGTGGCTATCCAAAGATAAGAAAACATTTTTGAAGAAAAGTGAATAGCAATTTTCCAGAATCTCCAAGACGAAGATGTTAAATGGACGGCCTCTTGGATGATCCCTGATGAAATTTTGTATCGATGTGGAGACTTTGACTGGGTCCCTCTACTCGGGATATGGGGAGCTGTTGCATATGCCTCTCTACTTGTATTGAGACAGTATAGGTCGAGGCAGTTTATTCCGGCAATGCAAGGGTTGGTTCAATGTAAGTTTGCATACAAAGGTGACAATTACAAAAAGAAGGTTTGTGAAATTTCAAACGCATGGAACCAAACTCACAAAATGAAAAGATTTGCCTCAAATCCCTTGACGACCCCAGAATAAGATTGGTGGTGGGGCAAAAGAACCAATGACAATGCCCCTTCATCAAGTCAAGAAAGTATCTAGCCGATAGAAGAACACTTGCAAGTGGTTCTGTCTAAATTAGAGATTGTAAAGCAAGACTTCGAACAAGGAGTTTACAGCTGGGGAAAAGGATAGAGAAGTTAGAAGAGTAAAAGATTCAACTAGAATTTCACAGTTCTGACATTTCAACTTAATAGTCTCTTGTCTACAGTTTACCATAGCATCATGTAGAGTCAACCAATCCATACCCAAGATCAAATCGAATTCATCAAATGGTAAAAGCATCAAATCAGCCAGAAAACGGTAACCCCGTGTCATCAAAGGACAATTCTTGCAAACTTTATCAACTAAGACATACTGACCTAAGGGGTTCGATACTTTAATCACAAATTTAGTGGACTTAGTAGGCAAACTCTTACTAGACACTAAATTTGTACAGACATATGAACGGGTCGATCCAGGATCAATCAAAGTAGTCACATCAGTGTCATAAAGAGAAAAAGTACCGGTGATAATATCTGGTGCCGATGCATCCTCGAGAGCATGAATAGCGTAAGCTCTGGCTTATGCTCGAGCCTCAGATCTCACATCAGAATCCTTTGTTGTACCTTTGCTACTATTAACATTTCCAGTATTTCCAGGTGATCTTCCTCTGGCAACTATATTACTCGACCTTGTAGTTGGAAATTTGTCTTTCTCGGGTAAATCAGGACAATCACGAATAAAATGCTCTTGCGAGCCACATCTGAAATAGGCTTTATTACTCATCCAATAATTTCCAAAGTGTCGTCTCCCACATTGTTGACACTCAGGTTTGTTAACTTTGACGCTACCAACGCTCGATACTGAAGTGACTTGAGCTTTTGGACTCGTGTGTTGCTTTCCACGATCTCTGTTGAAATACCCATTGAAGCAGTGAAACGATTATAAGAATCCCTTGATTTCTTTGACGATGAATGATATGATTTGCTCATTGACCTCTTTCTCAAATCTCTAGCCTCAGAATCGGCTCTTCTCTTTTCTTTGCTAAGCTCCTCGGCTTTGTGTGCTCTATCAACTAACACAACGAATTCTTTCAGTTCAAAAATCCCGAGTGGAAGCTTAATGTCTTCATTCAACCCATCTTCAAACCGTTTACACATAATTTCTTCAGTGGAGATGCACTCTTGGGCATACTTACTCAGTCTCACGAATTCTCTTTCATAATCAGTTACGGTCATACGACCCTGTTTCAGCTTTAGAAATTTCTTGTGTTTCTGATCAAGAAACTGCTGACTTATGTAGTTTTTCTTGAACTCGGTCTAAAAGAATTCCCACATGACCTATTCTCTTGGTACAACAGATATCAAGGTATTCCACCACTGATAAGTTGAATCTCTCAGAAGAGACACAGCGCATTTAACACATTCTGCTGGCAAACAAGATAGTTCATCAAAAACCCTAATCGTATTCTCAAGCCAAAACTCAGCTCTCTCAGTATCATCATCAACTGTAATTCTAAACTCTTTGGCCCCATACTTTTGAATTTTATCAATAGGTGGTTTGCTTAAACGTACGAGTTCCAGGACTTGAAAAGCTACAGTAATCGATTGGGGAATAGTTGGGGGTGGAGGTTGTGAAGCAGCCAGATTCGTTCGGACATACTCAGAGAACCACTCATTCATCATTTGGAAAATGCTTCCTTAGCCTCTCCTCCCCGACCCTTAGATACGGGTCTAGAGCCAAACGACACTACTCTGTGAATGGAGGCTAGAGCATTACTTTCTACATCACCGGAGCCTGCTCGATTGGAATCCATTACTATATGAAAACATGATTTAAAACTGTCAAGAGATATCACACTGTTACAGGTTAAATATGGCATGTATAGCTAGACTCATATACGCTAAGTTAGTCCTAGAATCAACTAAATTGTAGCTCTGATACCAATAAATATAACACCCCTAACCTGTATCCATCGCTGGAATAGGGTTACAGAGCATTATTGGAATTATCACTTAAACAATTGTACATTTCATAATCATTTCTCATATTCAAACAAAAGTCATTCAAATTCAGTTATATAGTCCTTAACATGAGTCCTCGAGGCCCAAAACAAGCATTAAAAACAATTCGGGACTAAAGTAAGAACTCAAGGAAATTTTGGGAAAATATTGAAAATTTTCAAAGTGTAGGGGACACACGCCCGTGTCACAGACCGTGTGGGCATTCGAAATGGGATCACATGGCCGTATCCCAGCCCATGTCTGACCCCATGTAATTCACTAACTTGGGTCACATGACCAGATCACACGCCCATGTGCTAGGCGGTGTACCCTTCGAAGTGGCCTCACACACTTGTGTGGTAAGCCGTGTGCTATGCCATGTGAAAACTGGAGGGTATACTGGCTTATGCCACACGGCCAAGCCACACGCCCGTGTGCTAGGTCGTATGAAGCTACTGACTTGGTTTCTAAATCAGTATTAGGGGACACATGACCATGTCACTGGCCCTTTTTCACACAGAGCTGAGACACACACTCGTGTCTGCCCGTGTGCACAAAAATAAGCCATTTTCCAAGCCTTATTTCTCACCCAATGTGGTAACAACCTACACATACCAAATAGCATATGACCATATCATCAATAGGCATTCAAACCAATCACAACCAAGTCTATATCATGCAATTTCATTACCAAAAATTACCTATATGGTCAATTACATATATGCACTATCTTACCTAAATATAACATGCATACCATTTATCAAGTTCACTTATTAAGTACCAATCTACCAATACACAATTAAAGCATTCCTATGGCAACCATAAATCATACAAGATGAGGTTAGCCATCCATATATATACATACCAACATATACCAAATCAATGCCACATTAAATGGCTAGTTACATAATAAAACATATAGGCTTCCATTAGCCAAATGACCTATACATGCCATATAACCAAAATACATAAAGTCCAAAAGTACCAAAATAAGAGTTCGATGTGCTATGCAATCTCCGACAACTTCCAAAACGAGTGAGCTTCCGAATCATTATAAAACACAGAAAAGTAAACAGAGTAAGCAATTAAGCTTAGTAAGTTCGTATACCATAAAACTCAACTTACCATTTAATCACAACTTAAACAATTAAACATAGCATAATGTAACTTAGTTTGATCTACAAGCTTAACATATATTCACCCACAAAGTTAGACATGAAATCACAAATCCCATAGATTTAATTCTCACATGATTCACGTGCATACCTGTACTAGTTCATATTGAGTTCACATACTCTCGTAACATCACTGTGCCCGTTGAACCATTTCGAATAATATCGAATACTCGGGTACCTTGCACACTAAGTGTCAATACATGGTCGAAACCATCTCTATCTCATATCTCATAAAGATGCTCACTCTTAAGCTATCATTGGGTCTGCTTACACAAGCTAGCGTTCAAGACGTAGCTACACGGTGCTGATCACACAAGTTGATGAGTAACCGCAACACATGCTAAAAAACTCAGCCACCTGTAGAATGTACGAGACTAGCACCCAAAACACTATAACCCCTAATGACATGTCATTCGTATCCTATCTATTCCTAAGGTTCAACCGGGATCTCATACGTCGCCAAATCTTTGTCAAGTATATCCGTGAAATCGTATTAATCAAGAACACAATATTAAAGCATTTAACACACAATTATTTAATTCTTATTAACATACGAACTTACCTCGAATTAGTACGGAGACAATTGACCGATCAATCCACTACTTTGTCTTTTCCTCGATTTCCTTCAAAATGTTGTTTTTCTTGATCTAAATCATCACATTTAACTAATTTAATCATTATTCTATTCAATTCAATCCAAAATTCTTAATCTGGAAAAATTACTATTTTGCCCCTAGAGTTTGACTTTTTTACAATTTAGTCCCTAGCTCATAAAAATGCAAATTCATGCAATTTAGTCCACACCCCTGCTAGCTGAATATCATCTAAGGTTAATGTAGCCCATCCATTTCATTAATTCACACATTTCACCACATAAATTTCACTTTTCTCAGTTTACTCCCTATTTAACGTTTTCAACCAAAATCACTTTACAAAACTTGTTTATCTAAAAGTAACTATTCATTTTCTATCGTTAAACATCAAAATACATACACATTCATTAATGGTTAAACCCTAATACTTTAACAGTTTCACAATTTAATCCCTGGCCTAGCTAGATTAAGTTATAACAATTCCAAAAACGTATAAATAATTAAAAATTGGACTGAAATTCACTTACATGCATTAGAAAACCCTAGTCGAATACACAAGCTCCTTCCATGGAGTTTTTCACCCTTATTTTTGGTGCAAAAAGATGAACCAACAAGATGACATTTTGTTTTCATTATTTTACTTAGTTTATTTATCAATTTACAACTTTAACCTTAATTATTAACTTTAAAACCATTAAATAAGTGTCCATATTTGTCCACTTATAATACTAGTGGTCTAATTATCATTTAAAGACTCATACTTTAAGTTTCTATAACCATTTAATATTTAGCTACTAGAACTTGACTTTTGCACCTTTTACGATTTAGTCCTTTTGATCGAATTAAACATGCAAACGGTAAAATTTCTTAACAAAATTTTTATATGACTCTATTAACATGTTGTAGACATTAAAATAATAATAAAATAAATATTTCAACTTCAAATTTGTGGTCCCAAAACTATTGTTTCGATTTCACTAAAAACGAGTTGTTATAATTGAAGAGTTGAAGAGAAAGATAGAAAAGCTCGAGGTTGCATTGCAAAATTATGAACTTCAAGTTTAGCTTCTTGAAATGAATAATGAACATTGGAAAGATCAAATACAATGCCCTCGGGGTCAGATCAAGGATAGAGACCACATCATGAGTAAAGCTTTGACTCAAGTACGGGAAGTAGTCGACCATTTGCAAACCTTAGCGGTTCAAGTTGACATGTTGAGCCTGAAATACGAAACAGAATCAGATCAAGGCTAAGAATTCACTTGGCTTCTTAGGAAATTTAAGGCTTTGAGTATTAGGGCAAGGCCATATATGTGAAATGTATTCGTTTTATGTAAAGAATTTTGTTTTCTAGTAAAATTGTTCTAAAGAAGTTGAGCCAGAATCAATGCCTTTTTTATTTTGAATTCATTTTTCATTCATTAGCATTACATTTCATTACATGCATTAAATCTCATAAAAAAACCTTAATTAATCACAATTATGATAGTTACCTTGGAAAACACCAAGAATCTGCCAACCAAATATCGTTACAGTACCCATGGTAAAACCAAAGCCATGGATCAAAGGTCAGAGAGACTAGAACAAATTCAGAAAGACATGCAAGATCAGTTGAAAGCGCAGCTCCAGGACCAATTAGCTAAGGTGCAACAAGACATGAAGGACCAAATACAAAAGTCCAGAAGAAGTAAAATAAGTAAGTTGACCCAGTAATGGGCCGGCAGACTTGAAAAAGGGAAGAGCACTATAAACTTTAGCCATGATAACGAAGACCCTACGCACCTCCAGGCTTTACTCCAACAAACGTCCAAGCCCAACCGGATACATATCCACGAAGAGTACCCGTTACCATAAGGCCACAACAATACCAAGCTGACACCTCAGGACCGGTGAAATACCCCGGAGATAATCCAACCAACCTCGTTGTTCCAGATTTGGACGACATGGCAGAAGTGGAGAGGGCAAGAGTAGAACTACCGAAACAGTTGGAAGATCGGTGTAAGTGGTTAGAGGAGAAATTCAGAGCTATGAAGAATATTGACTACCTTTGTGAGGTCGATGCCAAGGAATTGAGTTTAGTCCCGGATCTAGTGCTCCTACCAAAATTCAAAACTCCAGAATTCAAAAAATACAATGGGACTAGTTGCCTTGAAGCCCATATCACAATATTCTTCCGAAAAATAATGGGATACATCAATAACGACTAAGTGTTAATCTATTGATTCTAGGATAGTTTGATCAGGTCAGCTGCCAAATGGTACAATCAGCTGAGTCGTGCCAAGATCAATTTATGGAAAGACTTGGCACAGGCTTTCATGAAACAATACAACCATGTAACCGATATGACACCCGATAGAATTACACTGCAAAACATGGAGAAGAAGCAAAATGAAAGCTTTAGACAATATGCTCAAAGATGGAGGGAGGTGGCAACACGAGTTCAGCCACCTCTTCTGGAAAAGGAAACAATAATGTTTTTTATAAACACTTTGAAAGCTCTGTTCATTAACCATATGTTGGGTACTGCTACCAAGAGATTTTCAAATATAGTTATGTTTGGAGAAATGATTGAGAATGCATTAAGGAGTGGAAAAATAGACACGGGGGAAAGTGCTAAAAGATCTGCCCCTAGAAAGAAAGAAAATGAAGTAAATACCGTGGACGTATACAATAAGAACTATTCAAAACCAGTTACAGTGGCACAACCAAAGACCATGACTACAAGCCATCAAGGCCCTTCGAGGCAAGAATCTAATTCAAGGCCAAACATAGAAAATCTCCAATTCACGCTTATCCCGATGACATATGGAGAATTATATCAAAATTTGTTCAACGCACATGTAGTATCCTCATTTTACTAAAAGCCTATGTAACCTCCATTCCCAAGGTGGTATGATGCTAATGCTCAATGCGAATACCACACAAAAATAACAGAACAATCAATTGAGAACTGCACTGCATCCAAGAAGTTGATCGAGAGATTTATCAAAATGGGGATTGTAAGGTTCGATGATCCCTTAGGGCCTAATGTGGCAGGAAATTCATTACCCAATCATCCTGACCAAGGGGTAAACACAATAATCAAGAATGGGGGCAAGAGGACCAAAATCGATATTGCGGAGGTGAAATCCCATTTAAAATGGGTTTGGTAAAAAACGATAGACGTGGGATTGATCATTCAACATTCAGAGGAGGTACCCAAAGGAGTGAGGAGCTACTATGAGTTCCACGCTACAAAAGGTCATGAAATCCAAGAATGAGCTGAATTCAGGGCTCTAGTGCAAAGTCTGATAGATAACAAAGAATTGAAATTCTTTGAAGATATCAAGGGCTCAGAGGGAGACGGTGTTTGTGCCTCAGAGGAGGGATCAATGGAGAAAGTTTACAAGTTCAACCACCCAGTGGTGATTATTTCCCAACCGAGAGACAATGAAGTGGGAGCACAAGCTACGCCAAGAATCATAATTCAAAAACCCATGGCTTTTCCCTACAAGGATAGCAAAAGGGTTCTATGGAATTATGATTGCAAAATGATGATCCAATAAGAGAGAACTTAGTTGGCACTTTAAAAGGGGTTCAGGATATCAATTTCTTCACACGCAGTGGGAAAAGCTATGACCCTGCAAATGTGAGAACTGAGCCCTTTAAGGAAAAAACCCTAATAATTGAGCCTAAGAAAGGAAAAAAACTAGACTTGAGTCACCTGTCAATGAGCCAGAGACCGGGAACGAGGCTAAGGAATTCTTGAAGTTCTTGAAACATAACGAGTACAGTGTAGTAGAATAGTTACACAAACAACCGGCTCACATAACAGTATTAGCCTTACTTCTGAGCTCAGAGACACAACGTAACACATTGATAAAGGTGTTAAATGAGACTTATGTCACTGATAACATCTCTATGAATAAGCTAGATCATTTGGTCAATAATATAAGTGCTGACAATTTCATCTTCTTCAATGATGATGAAATACCTCCAATGGGCTTAGGATCCACGAAGGCTCTACACATCACTACCCACTACAAAGGATATACATTACCAGGGGTGTTAATTAACAATGAATCTGCACTAAACGTCTTGCCTCTATCCACACTGAATAGGTTACCAGTTGATAGTTTTCACATGAAGGTGTGCCATAATATAGTGAGAGCATTCGATGATACAAAAAAGAAGGTAATGGGGAGGATTGAAATACCACTATTAATTGGTCTGAACACATATGAGGTAGAGTTTTTGGTAATGGATATCCAACCCTCCTATAACTGCTTGTTGAGTAGGCATTAGATTTATTTAGCTGGGGCAGTGTTGTCGTCACTGCACCAAAAACTAAAGTTGGTAACAGAGGGTCGACTGGTAACGATAAACGCTGAAGAGGACATTATTGCATTCGTAACTAGTGACAAGCCATACATAGGAGCAGACGAAGAGGCAATAGAATGTTCCTTTTGATCCCTAGGATTTGTTGATGGAACTTTCATTATTGAAGGAAACAAGATCCCAGCGCCTAAAATATCCAAAGCCACGAAGATGAGTCTGCAGTTGACGGTCGAGAAAGAAGCCTTGCCTGGAAGAGGATTCAGAAAATATCTCTAAAGAAGGTTCGATACATCGATACTGATGGACAAACAAGACCATTTTCGCTTAGGGTACAAACCAGATGCGAGACAGAAGAAGAAAGAATTGGAAAAGAAACAAGAGAAAAGGAAAGCATGACTAAGTAAGGGAGAGATCAAATGGGAATAGATGATCTTTCCCCATATATTTGAAACATTCATGTTAGGAGAAATCATTTATCCTAAATGAAAACGATAGAAAAAAAAGAACTCGTTAATAAAAGAACTCGTTAATCAAAACCGCGAAATGAATGTTAGGAAACTTGAGCATCAATGCCATATCCGAAAAAGGAATTGGGGAATAAAACCTATTGAGAATTTGTTCTTATATCCCCAGAAGTGTTCTGAACAATTGGACTACAGAAGAGATCCCTGTAAGTTTTAGAACTATTTCAGAGTAATGTCCAAAACACACTTATTGGTTTAAGCCTGGAAGCAATAGGAATCCTTTTGTGAAAAAGGCATATGTCCACTATTTTTATTTCAATAAAATAATGCATCTTTGTGTCCCATTTGGAAAATATTCTTCTATTTTTTCATTTCATCCATACTAATCCACACAGATAATTTTTCTTGGACTTATTTGTTATTTGGATCTTCTTTTATTCCTATAACAGGTCTCCAAATATCAATGATACGAGCGACGCTGCTGCTGACTCAGAGTCTCCTTTTGAGTAGGATATGTGTCCAGAGGAACCTCAAGACTTTGAAGATGATCGAGACTGTAACTTATCTTCTGATTTGTTAAGGATGGTAGAACAAGATGAGAAACATATCCTACCTCACAAAGAGTCAGTGGAAATTGTGAGCTTAGAAGATGAACAAGAAAAGAAAGAAGTGAAAATTAGAACTTGCATCACTGTAGAGACAAGGCAAGACCTCATTGAATTACTCCAAGAACTCAAAGATGTCTTCGCATGGTCGTATCAAGACATGTCTGGTCTAAGTACTTATATCATGGTACATAGGCTTCCCATAAAGGAAGAATGCAAGCCAGTTCAGTAGAAACTTTGAAGGATGAGGCTAGCCGTACTGTTAAAAATAAAAGAAGAGGTCAAGAAACAATTTGACGCTGGTTTCCTACAAGTGGTCAAATATTCAGAGTGGGTAGCCAATATAGTCCCCTTCCCTAAGAAAGATGGGAAAGTGCGAATGTCTGTATACTATAGGGATTTAAACAAGGCCAACCTGAAGGAGAATTTCCAATTGCCTCACATCGATACTCTATTGGACAACACGACAGGTCATTCACTATTTTCCTTCATGGATGGTTTGTCTAGGTACAAAGAGATAAAGATGCATCTTGAAGATATGGAGAAGACCACATTCGTAATAATGTGGGGAACATTTTGTTATATAGTAATGTCATTCGGATTGAAAAAAGTGAGAGCAACATATCAAAGAGCCATGGTAACTTTGTTTCATGATATGATGCACAAAGAAATCGAGGTTTATGTCAATGATATGATCACAAAATCCAGAAAAGAAAAAGAACATGTGAAAGTCTTGAGGAAACTATTTTTGAGGTTAAGAAAATTCCAACTAAAGTTGAATCCAGCAAAATGCATTTTCTGGGCTACGTCAGGTAAATTGCTAGGATGTGTAGTCAGTGAGAAAGGGGTCGAGATCGACCCAGATAAAATCAAGGCTATACAGGAGCTACCTTTTCCGCGTACCCAAAAAGAGGTCTGAGGTTTCCTAGGGACATTATGTAACAGATCATTTTTAGTGAAATTGGAACAGTAGTTTCGGGACCACAAATTCGAGCCAAAAAGAAATTTTATTTTAATATTATTGCATGGTCTGCATTATGATAGGAATTTCATATGAAAATTCTGATAAGAAAATTTTATCGATTATGTGTTTAATTATGGAAAGGACCAAATTGCATAAAATGTAAAATTTGAGTTCTAGTAGTTATAAGTACCAAATAGCTATGGGATTCAAAACTTGAGGTCCTTATATGGTAATTAGACCATTAAAGAAAAGTTAGTTGATATTTTTGATGAATCATCCATGGAAAATTAGAAAAAATGCAAGGACTAAATTGGAAAGTGGAAAAAAATTAAAAGATGATAATCAAATTAAATAGAAAATATCATATTATTTTCATCATCTTCCCTAAAATTTCTATGGAAATTGTAGGAAAGAGAAAACAAGCTTTCTTGGCTTAATTGAGTAAGTATTCTTGTCCCGTTTTTAGTAATTTTTATATTTTTGAGATTGGAATAGCTTAATCTATCTATTTTGGGGATTAATTTGAAAAGTTATCAAAGTATAGAAGTTTTTATATGGATGAATATGCTGAAATTTTTATATTTATGGTAGAAAATGAAAGGTTGTTGATAGATAAACAACTTTTACAAAGTAAATTTTGATGAAAATATGATTTAGGGATTAAATTGTAAAGATGTAAAAGTTATCGAAAAATTCTAAATTTTGTGAAATACATGTGCTGTAAAAGTTATATGAAAATTTTGGTTAGGCTTGGAATAAGCATTAAATTGCATGAATTTCATTTTTCGAGCCTAGAGACGAAATCATCATTTGTAAAAAGTATAAGGGCAAAATAGTAATTTTGCCTAAGATTTGAATTGAATTAAATTGAGTATGAAATGGATTAAATTGATGTTAAATTCATTTATATAGATTTTGAAAGACCTAATACTGAGTTGGATCGAGGAAAACAAAAAGTTTCGGATTAGTAGGTTTCATATACGAACAAGTATCGAGGTAAGTTCATGTAACTAAATTATGTACATTTATATGTTTGAATTAATTGTTTTATATGAGAATTGTATAATTGTCATGTATGTGAAGTTGATTGAATATCCTATAATGCCTGATAAATGCCAAATTCCATTTGAATAAATGAAAGTCGATGGATATAGGATTTCCCGTATTAGTTGTAGTCTAGCATATGTTGCGGACACATCATAGCTCAAAAGAGCATCCCATTATTAACCTTCTTGAGCTTCTCGTTATATGGTTCAGTGAGCTTCCTATTATAGCTCTTCAGAGCGGCCCGATAGATTATGATCCTACATTTTTTGTGGACACACCTTAGCTCTTATGAGTATCCCGATTAAAGGCTCTTCATGAGCTTCCCGTTAAATTGACTCTTTATGAGCTTCCTGATAATGCTCGCTTGATCTTACCGATATTGGCTATCCGGAGCTTCATGATATGGTTCTTTGTAAACTTCCCAATTATGGCTCTTATGAGCTTCTCGTTATATAGTCCAGATAAGCTTCCTGATAGGCTCTTTGTGAGCTTCCTGAAATGGCTCTGTGTGAGCTTCCCGTTACAAGGCTCGAGAGTGTGCTTCTCGATTATGTGCCCTAATTGGGTACCCCTAGAAATGAATTGACAAATTATATTAGTGTACACGAAATTGTACTATATAAGCGTATCCATCGATATTTCAAATAAATTCAACGGGTAAAGTTCTGACGTGGCTAAACTGAACTTGAAATGATTTGTCATTAAAGTGTACATGTGATATGGAATAATGTTATTGAAAGCATATGTATATGAAAGACATTAAATGATGAGCTCATCCATGTTCTTGGTATTATGTGAATTACTTGACTAACATGATTGGTGAAGTTGTGTTTTAGGCCATAAGCCAAATTGCTCGGATGCATTAATGTATGCTTATCTTAAATGTAAATATACGGCAAGTTAAATTCCTGTTATACGAACTTACTAAGCATTAAATGCTTACTAGGTTTTCTTTTCTCTGTTTTATGGTGCTCGGAAGCTAGTTAAGGTTGGAGATCGGTCGGAGTATCATCACACTATCCTCCAGCTTGTTTTAGTATAAATAGAAAACTTACTTTGACATAATTTCATGTATAAGCTAATTTTACCAATAATGATATGTAAATGGATGTTTGTAATCTAGCCATTGGAATGGATAGTAATGGTATATTTTGGTGTGATAATATAAAGTTATATCATTTTTAATACAGACATGTATAAGGTATGGTTAGATTGAATTAGGGTAAAATATATATATATATATATATTCTTTCAAAAAGGTAAGTTTGACTATAGGACTATATGAAATGTTATACTATACATATTAATGATGTTTGCTTAGTTTCATGCTTGAAATTGGTTGGTATATATATGTACAAGTATTGTTGTAGGTTATTGGCAAATTTGGTTGAGAAATAATGCTAGGAAATGACCTTAATTTGTCCATATGAGTAGACACACGACCATGTGCGACACATGGCCTGGCACATGGGTATGTGGTTTGGCCGTGTGTCTCTTGCATCCTAAAATTGAGAAACAAAAAGCTCAGAATTGGTCACATGGGCGGAGACACTGGCGTGTGTCTCAGCCGTGTGAGATACACGGCCTAGAACACGGGCGTGTGTCCTGGCCGTGTGAAACCTACACCTAATTTGTGAAAATTAAATTGACCATACAGCCTAGCACACGGGCGTATGGCAGGCCGTGTGGCACAAGTTAGAGAGTTACACGGGAAAGGACACGGGAAAGGATATGGGCATGTCACTTGGCCATGTGAGCCACATGGCCCACTCACAATGGCATGTGACACGGCCTACTCACGTGGGCATGTGACCCCTATATTAAAGAAAAATTTTTAAATTTTGCGAAAAATTCTCTGAGATCCCGATTTAGTCCCAACTCGATTTTAATGTTTAAATTGGGCCTCGAGGTTCCATTCAAAGGACAATATGATTATTTTCGGATAGGAATAGTAAATGATATGAATTATCTATATTTGTTCTGTAAACTCCGATAATGCTTTGTAACCCTGTTCCAGCAACAGTTACGGATTTTGGTGTTATAGATTAAATTACATTGCCTGGTTCATTTCACAACTAACTGAGAAATGTGACCCCATATTCTGTCTCCCTAGGAAACATGATCTAGGTGTATGGGATGAGGAGTGCCAGAAGACCTTCAATAAGGTTAAACATTACTTGTCCAATGCCCCAGTGCTAATGCCACCTAACCCAGATAAGCCACTGATATTGTACTTAGCAGTATTTGGAAATTTTGTGGGATGCATACTTGGCCAACATGATGAGTTAGGGAGGAAAGAAAGAGCAATATATTACCTTAGTAAGAAGTTCACTGAATGCGAGATAAGATATTCACCAATTGAGAAGTTGTGTTGTGCCTTAATCTGGACAACCTGGAGGCTGAGACAATACATGTTGTACCATACGACTTGGCTCATCTCGAAAATAGACCCTCTAAAGTACATGATGGAGTCAACTACATTGAATGGAAGAATGACCTGGTGGCAAATTCTGCTCTCCTAATTTGATATAATCTATGTAAACTAGAAGGTAGTAAAGGGGAGTACAATAGTGGATTTCCTAGCTATTAGAGCTCTAGAGGATTAGGAGCCTTTTAAATTTCAATTTTCCAAACAAGGATTTGATTTATGTTGCAACCATTGAAGAAGGTGCTCCAGGAGAATATCCCTGGAAACTAATTTTTGACGAAGCCTCAAACGCCATAGGTAACAGTATTAGGGCAGTCCTGGTATCCCTAAACGGAGATCATTATCCTTTCACCAGTATACTTGATTTTGATTGCACAAATAACATGGCAGAATACGAGGCGTGCATAATGGTATCCGTGCAACTATAGAATGCAATATCAAGGTACTGAAGGTATATGGAGACTATGCGCTAGTAATCTAACAACTAAAAGGTCAATGGAAGACGAGAAATCCTAAGTTTATTGATTATTGAAAGCTAGTTCTCAAGTTAATTAAGGAGTTTGATGACATCACCTTCTGATACCTCTCACGAGATGAAAATCAGATGGCTGATACCTTGCCTACCTTAGCTTCCATAGTCAAAGTGAATAAACCAAAGGATGTAAAACATATCCAGATAAGCATTTATGAAGCCCCGACCCATTGTTACAACATCGAGGAAGAAGAAAGGGATGAACACCTTTGGTACCATGACATATTGCAATATGTAAAGAATCATGAATACCCTGAGCAGGCAACCGAGAATGATAAAAGGACGCTAAAAAGGCTGGCCAACAAGTATGTCTTAGATGGGGAGGTTCTATACAAAATAAGAAAGGATTAAGTGTTACTAAGGTGTGTAAATGCTGTTGAGTCCAAGAAAATCCTAGAAGAGGTCCATGAGAGTGTTTGTGGGACACATGCTAATGGTTTTACAATGGCCAGACAAATCATGAGATTCGAATATTATTGGTCCACCATGGAAAAGGATTGCATTAATTATGCCAAGAGATGTCATAAATGCCAAATTTATGGAGACAAAATTCATGTGCCTCTTTCACCTCTTCATGTTATGACTTTTCCATGGCCTTTCTCTATGTAGGGCATGGATGTCATTGGGCCGATCTCACCAAAAGCTTTCAATGGGCATCGATTCATCTTTGTGGTCATTGATTACTTCACCAAGTGGGTAGAGGCCGCTTCTTATGCCAATGTCATGAAATCGACAGTTAGCAAATTCTTAAGGAAAGAGATGATATGTCGATATGGAACGCCAGAAAGGATCATATTTGACAATGCATTGAATTTGAGCAGCAACACAATATTGGAGGTCTACAGCCAATTCAAGATCAAACATCACAACTCGTCACCGTATTGCCCAAAAATGAATGGTGCAGTCGAGATAGCCAATAAGAACATTAAGATGATCATAGGGAAAATGACAGACACTTATAAAGATTGGCATGAGAAATTACCATTTGCCCTCTATGCTTATCGAACGTTGTCAGAACCTCCACCGGGGCAACACTTTTCTCATTAGTTTATGGAATGAAGGTGATTTTTTTAACAACCCAATTTTAGTGAAATCAGAACAATGGTTTCGAGATCACAAATCCGAGTCAAAAATAAAAATTTATTTTAATTTTATTACCTGGTCCGTATTATGTTAGAAATGTCATGTGAAAATTCTGATAAGAAAATTTTATCGATTAAGTGCTTAATTATGAAATGGACTAAATCGCATAAAATGCAAAAGTTGAATTCTAGTAGCTAGAAGGATTAAATAGCTATGGAATTCAAAACTTGAAGTCCTTATATGGTAATTAGACCATTAAAAAAAAGTATGTAGATATTTTGGTAACTCAACCATGGAAATTTAGAAAAAGGGCAAGGACTAAATTGGAAATTGAAATAATTTAATTAATTAAAAGATGATAAAAAGAATTATCATCTTATTTTATATCATCTTCAACCCCAAAATACATGGAAACCCTAGGAGAGAGAGAAGAAACTTTCTTAGCTTTATTGGGTAAGTTTTCTTGTCTCGTTTTTAGTAATTTTGATATTTTTAAAATCGGGATAATTTAATCTATCTATTTGGGGGATCAATTTGAAAAGTTATCAGAGTATGGAAATTAGGTCATGGATGAATATGCTGAAAATTCAAAATTTATGGTAGAAAATAAAAGGTTGTTGATAGATAAACAACTTTTACAAAGTGATTTTTAATGGAAACATGATTTAGGGACTAAAATGTAAAGTTGTGAAAGTTGAAGAAAATTTTTGAAATTTATAGAATATATGTGCTGTAAATTTTATATTGAAATTTTGGTTAGGCTTGGAATAGGGAGTATTGCATAAATTACATTTTCCCAGCCTAGGGACGAAATTGGAATTTATGGAAAAGTTAAGGGCAAAATGGTAATTTTGCCTAGGATGTAAATTGAGTTCACTTGAATATTAAATGTGATAAATTGATGAATAAATTCATTTATATAGATCTAGACAACACAAATTCAAGGTTAGACCAAGGAAAAGAAAATGTTTTGGATTAGTAGATTTTTAAACGCGAACAACTGTCGAGGTAAGTTCGTGTAACTTAATCGAGCAAGTGAATATGTTAAATTGAATGTTGTGTTTGTATGGAATGTGACTTATATTGATGTGAATTACTTGATTGCTACAATGGAGAATTGAATACATGTTTGAAATGGTGAAAAAGGGTTCAGTTCTAATTGAATATCGAATTCTGATGAATATATGTGCTTTCCGAAATGAATGAGGTCCTGCATTTGTTGCTAACGGGATTTGGCTAGGATGAGTAATCCTATTGACCTCATTATAGAAAGGATTTAGCCCGGATGGGTAATCCTGACATAATCCCTCTCGAACATATGTTACAATTAGGATTTAACCTGGACTGGTAATCCTAATTGAACTTTTCTATGCATACGTTACATAAATGATTTAGCCTAGACTGGTAATCCTGTTATACGATATGTGGCTCGAGAGTGTGTTCTTTGATTAAGTGCCCTAATGGGTACTCTTGAATAAGAATTGAAGGGTTATTTAATTGTACACCTTGAGTGTACTACTTGAGTATCCATCAGAATTTCAATGATTGAATGGACACAACTCTTGGCATGATAAGAGAATTATGGGATGAAATGAATAATTTCTTGAAGGAATATAGTATGATGAACTCATCTATGCTTACTTGATGTATGTGTGAACACTTATGTAACTAACTTGTTTGATTGAGTGTATGTGTATAGGTAAATTTTCCAAATTGATGAAAAAGCACGTTATTGAATGCTTAATGTTAATAAATGTATATTGGTAAGTTTTAATTCCTGTTATACAAACTTACTAAGCATGTAATACTTACTTAGTTTTATTTTCCCTGTTTTACAGTACTTGGAAGCTCGTGAAGGTTAGAGATCAGTGGAGCATCATCACACTATCTACTAGTTTATTTTGGGCATATATATAGTAAAATCATTTTGGTATGATGGCATGTATAGGTTAACTTTGCCATTAGTGGCTTGAAAACGATGCTTGTAATCTAGCTATTGGAATGGCTAGTAATGATTTGTTTTGATATACTTGTAACGTCATACTATGGTAGCTACATATATGTTAAGTAGTTGATCAAATTATGTCAACATATGGACTAAACCAAGGTAAGATTATAAACATGTATGCATGTAATGATATGCCATGTTGAATGATAGAGTTTGCTTAATCTGAATGCTTGAAAAGGTTGGTATTTGGATGTGAGTTTTAGTCCTGGTCATTGGTATGATTTTGGGTGAGAAGTGAAGCTAGAAATGGCTTTATTTTGTCCACATGGGCGTGTGTCTCGACCGTATGTGACACATAGCCTAGTACATGGGCGTGTGGTTAGGCTTGTGTCCCCTGCACCTTAAATTTGAGAAACAGAATGCTCAGAATTGAGCACACGGGTAGAGACATGGGCGTGTGTCTCAGCCGTGTGTGCTACACGGCCTAGAACACGGGCATGTGTCTTGGCCGTGTAAAACCTGCACCTAATGTCGAAAAATAAAATTAACCACACGGCCTAGCACACGGGCATATGGCTGGCCGTGAGGCGCAAGTCAAAGAGCTACCTACTTTCAAACACGGCCTGTAGCACGGGCATGTCCTAGGGTCACAAGGACGTGTCCCTTAGGCCACACGGGCATGTGAGCCCTGCACCTTGGAAAATTTTTGAAATTTCATGAAAAATTTTTAGAGTTTCTGATTAAGTCCCGACTTGATTCCAAGCTCATATTGGGCCTCGAAGGTCCATTTAAGGGACGTTATGAATAATCTCGGAAAATAAACAGTGATCGACATGATTTATCTGTAAATGTTCTGTAAACTTCGGTAATGCTTAGTAACTCTGTTTCGGCGATGGATAGGGTTAGGGGTGTTAAAATTTTACCCATTGAAGTTGAGATTCCTTCTCTTTGAGTTTTATCAGAGTTAAAGTTAGATGAAGCAGAATGGATTCAATCTTAATATGATCAGTTGAATTTGATCGAAGAGAAGAGGCTAAAAGCTACCTGTCACGGTCAGATGTACCAAAAACGAATCATGTGAGCTTATAACAAAAAGATTTACCCTAGAGAATTCCATGAGGGGGACCTGGTATTGAAAAAGATCCTTCCCATACAAAAGGACTTCAAAGGAAAATGGATGTCGAATTGTGAAGGACCTTATGTAGTAAAGAAAGCCTTTTTTGAAGGAGCGCTGATTTTCATTGAGATGGATGGTAAAAACCTACCCAATCCTATGAATTTGGATTCAGTCAAGAAATGCTTCACCTAAAAAAAGTAGGGAGAGGCCAAGGAAAAAACTTTCAAAGGGCGCCTTGAGATCAAAGGGGTTTTGAGTTGAAAACCCGAAAAAGGGCAGCTCAAATTTTGATCGTAGATTGGGCATGTGGTAGTCTTTTCCCACTTTGCATCTTGTAGCATCAGCAAAGTACTCTAGACCTCCTAGACACGTATCAGGCTCAAAATGGTCCTCAAAAAGTTTGTGCGGAGAAGCTCATGCTGCTATATCTAGGGCACCCAGTCTCATTTTTAGTCGTTTTATGTTTTAGCAATGTTTGCTATTTTGATTAATTTTTTCATTTAGAGCTTTGCTCCCAATAAATTTCAGTCTTGTCCATTGTTATGACCTTTTTCAAGCATTTTTGCATTGAAATAACGATTAATGGACTAACAATATTCAAGTAACTGAATTTTGAAAATTGGAAAGATCCTGGAATGAGTAGCTTAGATTGTGATCATCTTTTCAGGTTTCTTATCAAAGGTACCAAACCTGAGTAGAAGGCATGGTAAAACCTAGATGAACCACGAGCCACATCCCAAACGTTAAAAGACAAAAACCATTCTAAAAAATGACATGTCACATTCATAATTCATATACATCTAGTTAGGAGCATTTGATTCATTGTAATCATAACATCCTAATTTCTTGGCAAAATATAAGCATATAGATACTATAGGTCTTGTTCCCTAGAAAAGCATACAACAAACCAATGAAACAGTACAAGTTCTATACCCATGAAGCTGCAGTGGGTTGTATTGAAGTTACCATAGCAAATCTTATCTCTCTGAAGTTGTAGTAGAGCAGGATGGAGCTACTAATCCTATATCCCTAAGGTTACAGTGGATCAGATTAAAGCTACAATTCTTATACCCCTAAAGTTGCAGTGGGTTGGAATAAAGCTACAACTACAAATCCTATACCTCTGAAGTTGTAGTGGGTCGGGTCGAATCTACCATAGTGAATCTTATCTCTCTAAAATTGTAGTGGAGCAAGATGAAGCTACATATCCTATATCCCTGAAGTTGCAGTGGATCGGATTGAAGCTACAATTCATATACACCTAAAGTTGCAGTGGTTTGGAATGAAACTACAACAAAAAATCTTATCTCCTTGAAGTTGTAATAGAGCGAGCTGAAGCCGTGATACTAAATCCTGCCTTCCTAAAGTTGTAGCGAAGCGAATACAGTAAAGTAGAGCAACCAATGGACTGAAAAGTGGGCTGCTTGAAAAATAGAAGCACTAAAGAAGTCAAAATTCAGTGAGACTAGACAGAATTGGTCCTCTTAAAGGTCTTTGCTTCCTTCCCGTTACACGACCATGAGCAAAGAGGGGCAGCTGTAGTGGCCTAAATTCATCCGGCCCAAAATAAGACCAATATATATATATATATATATTAAATTTCACTTACAAAAAAAAAATAGATTGCCCTAAACAATGAAAAAATAAATAAATAACCCTAAAGCCCAAATACACCAGCCCAATAGCCCATAACCTAAACAAAAAAAACAAAAAGAAACCCTAGCTCCCTCTCGTGCCGTAACCTTGTCACGTTGGTAGGCGTGCCGTCTGACACCTCCTCTGCCACCACCGCTGTTGACTTCACCCTCTGCCACCACCACCTGCAAAAGAGAAAAAAGACAAAATAGCAACAAAAAAAAAAGGAAACAGAAACAACGAACAAGTAAAAAGAAAAAAAACAAAAACAAAGAAAAAAGTAATATATTTATATTTTGATTCGGCTATAAAAGCCAAAGGAAAACCCTATGTAATTTTTTACACAAGAAATCAAATACAAAAAAAAAAGCGACAAGTTTTAAAGGCAGTTCATTTTATCAATTTCTTTTTTTTTTGAAAAATAAATAAAGAAAAGATAAGATTTTTTTTACCTGAACACCGCTTCGTATTCCACTATCGTGAGTGGATGAGGACACCATCTCTGACGAAGGACGACTCCCTCCTAGTGTGAAATACCTCCGAATCGTCCCTGGTTCATCTGAGGCCACTAGGGTGTGGGGGTACCCATAAAAAAATACAGAGAAATCGAAAGGCTTATTGGAATTTTTACTTTTTATCAGGTTTCAAGAAATATCGACCCCAGATTTGGGTTTTGGGGGTCAAAAAGGGCGTCGCTTCATGAATCTCAGTCATTGGGGAAGGTAGACCCCATCGCCGACATTGCCGGCCTAAAGGCTGTTTTGAGAGAAAATGAGATAAGGAAAATAAAATTACTGCAGGAGAAATGAGAATTTTCAAATTTTTTCAAATTTTTTGACTTATATAGTGCCTTGGTACGACGTTGTTTAAGCCTGGCTTCAAAAGCCCCAAAACGGCGTCATTTTAAAGATGCCCGACCCGAATCCCTTTAGGATCTGCGTGTTTTTGAATGGAGGGGATAATTTTCATTTTGGTCATTCCGCTTTTTTGCTTCTTTTTAATTTTGTCCTATTTTATTTTTAGTTGTTTTATTTTTACCCTTTTCATTTTATTTTTGTGCAATTTAGTCCCTTGACCCACTGTTGACCCTCTGAAGGAAGGACACATGTAATATGGGTGGGATAATACCCCTTTCAGTCCCTACTCATTTTTTCATATTATAATTTAGTCCTTTATTTTCTTTTCTTTGTTATTTGCAAATCATATTTTAATTTTTTTAAATTTTAATTTAGTCCTTTACCTTTCTAAAATTTAGCCCCTTTATTTATTATTATTTAATCTCTAGCATGTTAATTTCATTATTTATATTTTTGCCCGTTAAGTTATATAATTTATATTTTTGCTAAAAAAATTCCCGATTATTTTATTTTAGTCCTTTGTTTTTAGTTATTGTTACTATCAATACTATTAAGTGATCATTGTTGGTAATTAATGTTATTTTTTGTTAAAATTTGCTCAAATATCAATACTTATTGAATGTAGTTAGACTATTATCATACTTTTTTTATATTATTTCATTATTATTATCATTATTATCATATAGTATTATTAATTGAATATTTTACTATTATTATTATTTTTTATTATTGTATTCATTATAATATTGTCATTTCATTTCATTATTTATGTGGTTATTTTGTAAATATCATATTTTCGCCATCATCGTACATTGTAAATATTGCTGCATACATTCATCCATTTTTTGGGGAAAACACATAAGAAATAATTAAACCGAGGCAATGTTCGTTATTTTTGGGAATTCGAGGAGTTGTGCTCCTAACTTACGGAGTATGGTCGTTTCCTAGAAACAAAATAACTAAATATCCTATTTAAAACTCAAAATACATAAGACTTAGGCAATAATCAAATGATGAGAATTTTTATTTTCGAGGATATGAGATATCGTGCCCTAACTTACGAGACATGACTCTTTTCTCGATTGACTCAAAATAAGAAAGCTATTTCCATAAAATTCAATTTAGTTTGCGACATTTTAATAAAATCATGCAAAAAGGGGATCGTATCTTAAATATTCTTTGAATTTTTCTTTCTAGACACTAAGACGTCAAGTAATCAACTAGGTACCAGTTTTAGGCGTTTTGAGGGTGCTAATCCTTCCTCATACGTAACCAACTCCCGAACCAACTTCTTGAGTTTTGTAGACTGAAAATTATCGTTTTAGTAAATTTAACCTTTTATTAAGATGATTAATTTTCAATGTGATCCTATCACTCCTAATAAAAAGGATTGGTGGCGACTCCATCTTCATTTTAAAAATAAAAAATCTATTTCAAAAGGGTTTTGACATCCAGATTTGCGTCAAAGCTCATTTTTCTTCCATTGAAGGTAACCATTAAACTTTCAATGAGTTTTAAATGATATCTAGTCCCTTAAATTGAATTTGTAGCCATTGAAACGCCTGTTCTAAATAAAAGTCAAAAATTGGGTCTTTAATGGTGAATTTTAGGTTTGTGGAGAAAAAACATGATTTCAAAGTTTTTTTCAATTATTTTTAATCTAATTAGAATTTTTCTAAAGTAACTTTGAAGTTTCGACAAGGATTTCTCAGGTTTTAATGAATTTTAGTTTTAATGGCCAAAAACTTGTCGAAAAATTTTGATACCTTAAAACGTGTAGTTTAATGGTGAATTGTTTCATGCGAAAAGATTAAACATAAACTGAGTTATTCAAATTTTAAGTTTGTTGTGCTAAAGGTTTTGGTTAAAAAAGAGTGTAGCTTAGGGTTGTGTTTGTGGTTGTTTGAGGTGAGTTATTGACTGATTGTTGACTAAATATATATGAGGTTTGTCTTGTTGAAGTGTCGAAATCGATAGGACCTTCAAGGAGTAGAGATAAGGGCAAAGAGAAGCTTGTGTAAGCTTTCGATTTTTCGGCAAAAGTGAATATTTTGGTGAGTGTTTTAGAATCGCTGCTTGTAGATGATTCATTATGTATTTGGGAATTTAGAGGTAGCCTAAACCCGTACTCTAAATTCAGAGTGTAAATGTTCTCACACCTATGATTAAATGTGAGGTGTTTATTTCTGAATTTGTGAAATCATGAACATATGAGATGCTATGATATGTGCTATAAGTTTATGTTGACTATTGTGGAAGTGAATATGAGAGTATATTATTCATGCCATCTGACGGTAAATACGAGGGTATGTTCTCATGCTTTATGATAGAGATTACATTGTGTTAATAAAGTGAATATGCAGCTAAGATGTGTGGAAAATCGGTAATTAAATATGTGATATTAATATAGATATTTTGGCCTTGTGACTTAATGAGACCGTTGGATATAGTTGGCATGCCATAGGATCGTGAGTACTCACCTATGTGTGTTATGATATACGGGGCGTTGAGGCCCAAGGATAGTGTTAGATTGATAAAGAAATGTGAGTCGAGCTCCATTCATTGGGATATGCAGTGTGGTGTGTTGGAGAGCATTATCTATACGCTTCACTTACAGGATATGATTGACTCTACGAGTCTATGTGTGGTGTGATGGAGATCCGTGTATCCGGTTAGTGGTGATAGAGTCCACTTTACATTTCATAAACTCAAGAGCCAAATTATCATACACTGTGACTAAACATGATTGTATGTAATTATTTGTGCTTATATGCTATTGATATGTGTCAGAATATATATATACATGCCTAAACATTTGTATAAATAATGTGTAAAGGTATGCATGGAATATAACTAAATATATGAATTATGGCACTTAGTTAATGACATTTTGGGAACATGTTGTATGTTTTTTGGTTGATGCATGACGACTTATTTGCGTAGTGGTTGTTTTAGGCATTCACTGAGCTTGTTAAGCTTACCCACTCCATTTTTTCCTTTGTAGAGTAGTTGCGTTCCCGGTGTGAGTGATGTAGTCGTCGAGGGATTGATCCAAGCCATTCTTTATTCATTATAGTGGGTGTTCTGCTTATTCTAGTTCTAAGAAATAAAAAAGAAATGTGGTAGACATTTATATCAGATTATTAAGACGTATTTGGGATTACTTGCATATTATGTATGTTTAGAAGCATGTGGACTTGGATATGGTATTTGGACTATTATTTTAGACATTTTGATGCTTATATGACTAGGTGAATGAAACGTGATGTTTAGGGATTAAGTTTGAATGATTTAAATGCTCTTATATGCTGAATTTTTGTAACCTGAAGTAGAGGTATCGATTTAGAGCTTTTAAAATGATACCTCTGTATTTTTCGAAAGTGCAAGAAGACAGGATAGAGAATTGGTATAGATACCTTAGCCTGAGTATCGATACTCGAGGTAAGTTTATCGATACCTTGCGAAAGGTACCGATAGTTTTTAACACTTTGAAATTTGGCAAGAAACAGAATGCTAGTTTGGTATCGATTTTCCTAGTGATATCGATACCAATTAAGGAAAATATCAATACCATAAGGGCGGTATCGATACCTACGTAACATTTTTTTGGAAATTTTGCTAAGTGGTCCCAATGCTCGAGTTATGTACATTTTATGTTTGTTTGTCGTATGTTAGTATGATTAAATGCTAAACTAAGTTTGCATGACTTGATATTCTCATAAATGCTAGAGTAATTAAAGTAAAACAAAACTGCATGTATTTCAATTCTGATAATTACAATGAAATCAATGTAAGACAGTGATGTAGCATCCTAGTATTCGGGCTTGGCAACTAGGCTAGGTATAGGGTGTCAGAGCCCAAGTAGAATAGATTTTGAGCTCGTTTATGAATTTATTCACTTGTGACGTTCATAGTGTGGCTTACCTTAATCCTGAATGGATGATGGACTATGTATGCATGACATATACACTTTGATATAAGTAAAAACTTGAGTTCAAATAGATAAGAAACCGAAAGCTGGTGCATCGGGTATATGACTTTCGCAGTATGTAGCATCACTCACAATAGTAGAATTCATAGCCCAAGACATGGGTAAATATATCCACTCATTGGCATTACAGGATGGATGAAAAGTAAATGTGGCAACGGATCGTTTGTCTCTGTGATGAATGACTTAATTATTATTTGATAGTAATTGACTTTTCGTGAAGGAAGATGTAATGATTACCATGAGATTAAATAAGATCATATTAGAAGAATGGATTTACCCCAAAGAGATTAAAGATGTTCTATAAGGGTAACACACTAATGACAAGGTCATTGGACAAGCATTGATCGAGTAGCTTTCGTAATGGTATGTAATTGGGGAGAGCTCAGCCATGATACTATAATGGAATGACTTCGTGACTAAATAAGTTTATAATTAATAGGCAAAAAGATGGAACTTAATTATTAATCATTTGAGCTCCAATCACATATTTTCAATCGGTATCTCCGCTAGCTCGTTGAAACTAGACGTGAATTGCATGTTGAATCAAATGAACAAAAATGAATAGAAATGATAAAGTTAAAGAAATTAGTTATATTCAGAAATGAATGTGGTTTCTCACTAAGTATAGAAATGACCTGAGAATTAATTTAAGCTTTTCAAATTATTATTTAATGAAATAATTGAACTTTAAAAATGGAATTATATCAATTGATCATTGTGAATTCATTGAATGTAAAAATTAAATATATTTTTTCATAGATTCTTTTACGGTAAGGTTGTCATGATTTTAACGGAATTAGAATTGGGTTAAGAAAATTATTTAATTGAAAAATTAAATTATTTAAATTAATATAATAATAATATTTATTTTTGGTAATAGAAAATTAGGTATTGGGTTGGATTAAATTATAAACTGCTAGGTTAAAAGTTCAATAAGTATATATAATTAGACCTAATATAGGAGAGGCCCAAAACCCTTTCATAACAAGTATGAGGGGCAGAAACCCTAGTAAAATAACTAGGGTTAGCCGCCTCTCTCTGTCTTAATTCAACTAGAAGATTGTCTTTCTATTAGATAAGTATCATTTATATCCTACTAATTCAACTAGGGTTTCACTTCCTCTCCTTACAAATAGATAACACCGGTAGGGCTAAAAATAAAATAAGTTATACACAAGTTTGCAATATTGTTATTTTGCCCGAAAATAGTCAAAATTTATTTCTAATTATAAATTATATTTTTCGGGAATAACAATTCTACCAGATTTTATAAGAGAGAGATTTACTTTCTTATTGAAAGTAAGAAAATTATTTCCAGTTCTATATTTGATTCGAAATTGTTCGAGCCCATACTTGAAGCAAATTGTGGTACAAGTGTAATATTCCTAAATCGGGTCTAGTAGTTTCGGGTATATTTTCGGGTTCCGAGCGTTAAATTAGGAATTTATCGGGTTAATAGTAATTTTTAATTTAACTTAGGAGGTCAATTTCATTTAAAATAGATTAAAAAATAATCCAAAAAAATAAAAATATTTTTTGGAAATATTACTTTTAAAGTAATTAAATAATTATTAGTGAAAATAATTAATTTGCGTCGAAAAAGAATTTTAAAATATTTTTTATTGGGGTTAATTTGAGTTAAATTTAAATATTAATTAAATTAGATTTAATTGTAAAATAAGTGAAAATTTGAAGTATTTATTAGGCAAATAAACCTTTAAATTTGGAATTTTGGAGGGAAATGATCAATTGGTAAAGCAAGGGAAATGTGGGAGTGGCCATTGGGCAAATTTCCCAATTTTTAAATTTCAGGTGGGTTGTTTCAGTTTTAAACATAATGCATCTAACTTACTTTTCTTACCATTTACATCAGATTAGAGAGCAATAAAATTCGTTTTCTTTGCATTGTTTTAAAGATCCATCATCACAGAATAGATTCAACAAATTTCCTTCTCAAAATACTCTCTCCTTTCACCCAAAATCATTCACAAAAGTAGAAAAAAAATATTCTAAAATTTCTTAAGATTCTTAAATCAAAATTTTCAATCAAAGGATTTAGAACGAATAAAAGGTAATTATTATTTCTAAACTTATTTTTATGATGATTAGAAGCATATTTACATGATATGAGTCATAATTACAAGACTTTTTATCAATGTCATCTTCTTCAAAAGCTTAAGGTGCTTTAATGGTGGATCTTGAATTTTGAGAGGAAATCCACAAATCAATGGATGCTCCAACTCAAAATGGATTTATTAGAAGGTTTTTTTTTTCTTATTTTTCAAGATTAAACATGTTTTTTAAGGTAATTTAAAGAAATTCGAATTTCATCATTTTCATGAACCAATTTTCTGGATTTTTGTGAAATTGATTTAAATGTGAAATTGATGCCCAATATATGTTTATTTGGTCTAGTATTGATGTTTGGAAGTGACTAGGAGTGCTGGAGTGATCGATTTTTTGAGGAATCGAGTTTTCGACTTGATGATACAAATCCGGTAAAGTAACTTTGAGTGAGAATTTCATGTAGCCTAGTTGATGAAAATTTGTGTTTATTATATCTTTTGAAAGGTGGTACTATCTATTTTATCTCTGTTGAAGCTCCGAATCTTGAAGAGGATCGAGCTAATCGAAATTGAAGCTTGGATTTCCTTGGTTGATCACTTGGTTGTGGTTGAGTTAGTTGTGTGGTGAGTGTTATTAAAGGACGATTTGGTAAATTGACCGTCACTTATGCTTAATTAGATGATTAATTACTGATTGCAAATATTTAATTGAGTTTTGGTTGGTTAATTTTTCAAGATTATTGATATATGTTTAAGTGATGAAATTTTTGTTAAGTGTTAGTAAGTGAGCATCTAGTGATTTTATGTGCTTGATTTGATTGATTAAACCATATTGATATATTATTTGTGAGCAATAAGGCTATAAGTGGACTGATTTGGAGTAGATAAGGGAGTGTTTAGCTTGTGTCTCCACTCAACGGGACTGATTTGAGGCAATATAAAGGAGCGGGTGGCCTCAACTCACTCAATCCGAGACTGATTCTGATTCTGATTAAGAGTAAGGAGATCCGTTTATCTGATGTATGATCACCTGATTAAACCATGATTGTATATGCCAATATAAATGTATGAAATGTTATATGCTAAATTAATAATTATATGCCATGATTAATTATGATTTTTGATACATTGTTGAGCATATGATATTGAACTATTATGGATTGATATTGTGACTGAAAATTTGTATTTGATTGGTTTCGATTTAAGCATGATTTAGGTGCTAATTTACTAGTTGTTTTATTAACATTCACTAAGATTTTTAAGCTCACATTCTCACATTCGTGCAGTTAACCGACAGGATTGAGGAGCTGAGGAGCCGAGCAAGAGAGTTCTAAGAGATTAGGGCTCAGTAGAGATTTAGTTAGACGTTTTGGAGATGTTAATCGGGCATTGTGGAACTTCCGAGACTTAGTTTAATTTTGGTTGTAATTGGACTTGGACATTAGACCTTTTTAATTTTGGATGGTTTTGTAATATCATATACGCATGTTTGAGTTTGATTATTAAATAATTTACGGTGTATTGTTGCTTGATAACACGATAATTGATAACACGGTGTGTGAGGCATAATTTACACTAACCATTTGTAACACCCCAAACCCGGCTCGGATGTTATGGTCGAATCCAGCGTGTCACATTGAAGTGTTTTAGCGAAAACCTTGTTTTTATTGAAAACCCTTCCTTAAAATGAAAACCTCAATTACTTTGTAAAATCTCTTCACAGTTGCAAAAGCTTTGTTTAGATTATTTGATTTAAGAAAACTTATCATTTAAAAATTTAGTTGCAGAAACGTAGAAAACATATTATGATTTAGAAAACTGTGTTCAACTTCTCATTATTACAACACATAACAATAATAATCCCAATAACCAAAAGGGAAGGCCTTATTACAATCCAAACTGAAAATCACTTAAGAAACTTATATGTTTTAAAAGAAAAACAAGTCCAAGTTGTCTTGCTAGCCGGCCACCTTAGAGTCCCTCCAAACATTGAACCTCCTACTGAGCATCACCTAAGAAAAATAAAAGAGAAGGTGAGTTTACAAAAACTCAGTGTGTACAACCGTCGACGAGAAACAAGCATTCATCAATCACCATACAACATACATGCAATGCAATGCAGTGCAACCCACCCCAATAATCCAACCGGTACACTTCTGCTCTATCCCCCGATACACATACTGTGGGGATATAAATATCGACCCACCCAACCGATACATATCAATGGATTAGGAAATGAATTAGGAAAAGTAACTAAACTAATTACTAAGAATGCAAGAGAAAATGAATTAGGAAAAGTAATCGAATAAAACCAATGAGATAGGCAATACCCAGGAAAGAATCCACCTAGACTTCACTTATTATTCTGAATCTGAATTAAACGATTTATTCATTTGTGCCTTGATCTGTAGAAATCCCTAAATTATGTTAATATCTCTTTAGAGAGTAAAAACAACTGACTCTAGGTTGATTAATTGAAATCTCTTTCTAATTCAAACCCCTATTGTCACATTAACTCGATCTATGGATTCCCCTATTAGATTTGACTTTAATCCAGTGGATTTATGCCATCCTATTTCTAGGATTGCATGTAGCTCCACTCAATTATACTGGATCTAATCTTAAACAGGGACTTTTGCTCCATTGAAATAAGCATATTAAGCATGAATTAATATCCTAAAAATATTAAGACACGAACTAAGCATATATAATTGAGAATAAGAATTAAGTATTTATCATGTAATTCAGAAATCAAATAATAAGATTCATATAGGTTTCATCTTCCCTAGGTATCTAGGGAACTTAGTTCATAGTCTAGAATAACATCATCTCAAAGTTAGGAAAACAACAAAACATAAAGAAACTCAATAAAACTTCTAAAAAAATTGAATGGAGATCTTCACTCTTAAAGTAGATCTGCTTCTGAAATGAATCCAGTGGCGTTCTTCGAGTCTTTTTTTCGTTCTTATCTGCGTGCTCTCTTAAGTCCTCTTTTAGTGTGTATTTATAGACTTTAGAATGCTCAGAATCTCTAAAAATTGGCTTTTTTCGCATAAAAGAAAAACAGGGTGCGAAACCGACACGAACTGGCACATGGGCATGTGGCCAGCCCGTGTGAGGCCAACCCTTGTAGACATGCCCAGGCCGTGTGGATCCTGAAAATAGCTATTTTTGTCCGATTTTGGCCTGTTTTTTGCTCCTTTCACTTCCCTATGCTCACCTAAGTATAGAAACATGAATTTAAAGGATTAGGAGCATCAAATTTACTAATTTATATAATAAATCATCCAAAAACGTATCAAGAATGAGAGTAAAAACATGTTACTTTTATGGTTTATCAGAACATCAAGGATTTGTCTCGCTCAAAGCACATGTATTATTTCAAGAAAAAATTTATTGCTTTACATATCACAAACCGACTCGGTTTTTAATTTTTTTTTTGTTGTGCAAGAAAATCATTTTCAAATTAGATTTTTTCCAATAATTGGCATCAGATCTAGTTTGTGCTATGTTTATAGTAGAAACGATATTGAAATTTTCTCTTTTCTTCATGTTTGGTTGATTTTTTGTAAAATGTGACATTCTTATAATTACTAGTATGTTTTGGATTTTGTATGTGAATTAAATGTTTATTATTTTATTATTTACATGATAAATTAATTTTGCCAAAGTTGTGATTCCTAGAAATTTGGTCGTAATTATTATAATTTTTTTCGGGATATGTAATTAGATCATGGACTATCATCTCCACGTAGGAATTATTTTATTTTTTAGAATAATTCATGTGAGTCGAAAATTAACATAAGTATTGTGTAACCAGATTTTTCGACGAATCCAAAAAAATCGAGACGCATCCAAGACTGATTGAGACGATGCAAACCTGACCCAGCCAACTGAAAAAAGACCGATGGTGGAGGCTACCGATGGTCCGACAGGGTGGTCTATGGTGGCCAAAGGCAGCGACTCGATGGTGGAAAATGCAACGGTGAGGACTCAACAACAATGACGTCAACCATGGCGGCAGTAGAAGTCCATGGTGGCAACAATAGATCCCTTCATTGACCAAGAAAGTTCTTGAGGCTAAGTTGTTAGAGCTTGAGAAAATTTACATCGATGATAATGGTGCGGATATGTTGTCCAAGAACTTACCAATAGGGAAGTTTGAAGTTTGTTGCTCAATTGCCGGTATGGCAAACATTCCCACATAATGGGAAGGGGAGATTTGTTGGGCTATGGGTGGTCCCACTATGTGCGCACCATCTTCTATATGTGTCCTACATATATATAATTTGTGGGGTTGCTGAAGAAAAAACAAGTGTGTGTGCGCTACAAGTTAAAGAAAAGAAAAGGATAAAAGTGGGAGAGAAAAGAGTTTTTTTTTTTTTTTTTTTCACAAATCAACTTTCGTATTTCCTTCAACCTGATGTCTATTTGGTGTCCATTGGAACTATTTTTTTTTTTTTACAGTAGCTAGTAGACTCAAGATCTTTAATGTGTACAGTCCTACTTTCATTTGGGGTACTATAGCTTTAGATTTTTTGCTTTCAAATCAGCCCCTTTTTGGTGATGTTCTCAACTTTTCTCTTAAAGTTTGCTTGAGATTATTTGTTGATAGTCTTATTTGAGTTATATGCCCTTTATTGTAGTTTGGTTGTGATTTTGTAATGAGACTTTGATTATAATGGAATTTTTTATGGACTTTCAAAGTCCCGTGATTTTTATCCTTTACTTTAAAGGGGTTTTTCATATAAAAATTGTGTGTCTCGATTTATTATTTTTGCTTGTGATATTATGATTTATTTGGACCCATTGTTAATATATATTGTATTATTAAATTTTTCTATAATTATTAAATTAATGTTTTGAAAAAGAAATAATACCGATTATGCTTCCGCGATTTTTCGTTGTGTTGGGATTCGTCCCAAACACTGAGTAAACACTTGCCTACAAATTTGTTATTTTATGTTTTTTTAAATTTCACCTATACCGTTCAAATAAATTATCAACTATAAATGATGAAATGAAGACTACTACTTATTCAATTTATAAACAAATTGTCAAGATATTTTGAAAATATTTTTTAGAAACAAATCAAATTTCACGATTTGCCTATTTTCTATGCTCAACAAAAGTTGTGTATATGATCTTGAATAGGCATTTGTAGACCAATTAAAATTTTATTAGGTGCCATTATTTATTATATCTAACTAAATTAAATTAAACTATTTCAGCCATGAATAAAGAGGTCAAATCATTTTAGAACTCTTTTATAAAGAAATTATATTCCTTAAGAATTAATTTATCTCTAATTAATTTAAATTAATACGAGATAAATAATAAATAAAAGAGTTTAATCAATATAGATTATTCAAATAAAGAAGCTATAGAAATAATAACTCTCTTCTACTTGATTGACTAACACTATGGAAGGGGATTGCCTCCAAGTCATTTAACACAACTTCATAAATTCAGAAGTCCAGAGGTACAGAATATGAAACTTGAAGAGAAAATTCTTTAAGACTAAAAATTCTTTTCAAAATCCAAATAAACCTTTGAAGAAATAAAAGAACTAGTAGAAATTCTAAAGAACATCACATTAGTTCTAAAGAAAGTTGCTCTTCGATCTTGTCCAACTAATAAAAAGGTAGCTAAACTCGTTTTTTGATATCAAACCGAGAAGTACCTTGAAGCATAATTATCCATTCAAGATCAATTTTAGAAGATAATCAGATCAAAGCTCTCCTGATACATGCACAGATAGGGTGAAATTTATTAAATTCCAATTACCAAAGCTGCCAATTTTCAAGCTTGGGAAATCAGTAGACTTGTGACGACTTTTTGGATGGAATCCTAGCATTTCTAGGTTGAGATGTCTCATGACGTTTTAAGATCTGCCTCTTAGCTTCAAAACACATTTTGAATCACTCAATTCGGAGTTCGAGAGCTCAAGTTATGACCTTTTAAGTAAAGACTACGCCAGCAGAATTTCTGAACGAGATTATAACGGGAATTACGAATTTCGAGCTCTTAATTTGAGTTTAAATCATATTGAGTTCAACTTTTAGGCTTAATTTTTATTATATATGAGCTCAATACTGTATTTATTAGCTCTTGTTATTTTATTACAATTTTTTTTTATAATTATTAAGTATTTTAAGTTATTTAAGAGTTTTATGTTAACAAAAGAGTTTAGTTTAAAACTACTTCTTATTTAGATTAAATTAGAGTTCTAGTGTACTTAAGAGTTTTATTTAGATTTATTTAGCTAGCTTATATATAGGCCTTTGCATTATACACAATTCATTAATATTCTATTTCTCTTTTGAGTTAATAAATTCTCTCTGAGTTTTTCTTTTCAAGAATTCCTCTTGAATTTATTTTAGAAGAGTTTTAACAATCTTTTTAAATTGTGGGGATCATCTTCAAACCTTTTCTTGCCATGGTTTCTATCTTGGAGTGGAAATTAGAGCCATTTGAAAGGGGTTATAGATTCTCCGTGTTTCCAAGGCTTCTTAGGACTTTTACCCGCCGCGTTCTATCTTTCTTTTTATCTTCTTTATCCGCTTCCTTATTATTCTAATATTTGGTTTATTATTTTATTTTTAGTTATTTATTTTTAATTATTTTATCTTACTTGGATTCGATTTCGTTTCAAGTTGTGTCAAAAATCCAAGTTTCTTTTCGAACGTCTAGAGCCCTAAGTTAAATCCGCGACTTTGAGAAACTTTACGATTCACTTCCACGTTCATCCATCCCATTCTTTATCATTTGGTATCAGATTTGGGCGTTTTAGGTGTTCTTTTTGTTTTTATAAACTGAGTTCTAGCAAACAGCCTCAAAATAATTTTTTTACCCTAACAATTTTTAGAAAAAAATATTTTTCAGTAGGTAAACATTTTTCAAACGATCTAAAATTTTACATACTATTTCTTGGAACTATTTTAGAGTATAAAAAAAATATTTTCTACAAAAAAAAAGTGATCGAAAAGTACAAAAAAGAAGAGAAAATACAAAAAAAGGAAAAAATAAGAAAAAATTATGTGGGTTGAATTATTACGAAACTTTCCAATTCAGATCTACATTATTTTTGGAGGCTCTAGTTTAAATTTTGTGCTTTTTGAAAATCGAGAACACCTCAAACGAAGTTTGTCAAGTTGCTTTGTAATTTTTCGAGTTTTCAGATTTTAGCAATATTCATTGAATCTTAGCCTTAGGTTTTCATTTTTTCTTTTTATTGCTCATTTATGCATTATAACACTTTATTATTTCTTGTGTTAGTAGGTTAAAGCACGTTGCACATTCCTTCCTCCATGCAACAAAATTCTTTGATGTCTAGCCGATTTTGGATTCATAATGCTCTTAGGTTTGCTTTGTTAGTTTGATTCTAATACATTCAAATTGATTGATATCGACACTTTTTAAAAGACTCACAAGATTAATTCTTACCTCATTGAGAATTTGATTTTTATTTCTGAGTGTATAACAGTAGGGTTTGCTTAATTTTTCTTTTCTTGAGTGGCGTGTTCTTTTCAAGCTTTCATAATGATTTGCAATACTATAATTGGGAAGTTAAGAAGGGATCAAGAGGTTCGAAATGCTCAAGATCAGCAATGTGACACTATTCTAGACACGATCAACAAAAATTTAGAACATCTAAGTACAAAAATTGAGCATCAGAATCATAATTGGGGATTTAAGATTGATCAGCCTCGTCTTCGTGCAAATAATGCTCGACGTTTATCTTGTGTAAATGATGAGACTTTGGTTAATAATGACTGTAGACAAAATTGAACCAAAGTTCAACATTCTACCATTTCGAGGGAAGTATGATTCCAAAGCATATTGTGAGTGGGAATTAAAAATTAAACTTATGTTTCGTTACTATAAATGCCGAAAAGAGGAAAAAGTCCAATTGGCGACCCTTGGATTTTCAAATTATGCGTTGAATTGGTGGATTCAACTTGGAATTTATCATTAAAAACACCGCGAAATGGTAATTGAAAAATGGGACGAGTTGAAGCAAGTGATACGAAAGTGTTACATTCCTTAATATTACTATAGAGAGGTCTCAATGAGACTTCAATGCCTTGTTCAAGGTAATCAATCAGTTGATGAGTACTTTAAAGAGATGGAGATGCTTATGCAAAGAGAAAATATACGAGAGGATGAAGAAAGTACCATGGTGCGATTTGTAGATGGCTTGAACATTTCGATAGCCATTGCTCTTAATCTTCAAACCTATATTGATCTTGAGGATAGGATACACAAGACAATTAAGATTGAGCAACAATTTCAGCAACATCAATCTTATCCATTTGGCGCATCACACTATTATCGAGGTACAAGTTCTAATTCTACTTTCAAGAATTTGAAACCTTCTTATGCTACTAATAAGTGGCTACCAAAATGTGATGAGACTAAACCTTTTGAGTGGAAAAGTGGGGCTCCTATAAAATATTCTTCTACATCTTCTAAGCAGCCCACTTCTACTAAATTTTCACCAAAACAACAAAGAGCTCGTGATATTAAATGTTTTATGTGCAAAGGGTGTGGGCACTATAGTCATGATTGTGTCAACACGAGATTTTTGTTGATAGAAAAAGATCTTAATGGTTTCCAATATCCAATTAAATATCCAACTAGAGAAGAAACTAAGTATGACTTTGTACCTTTTTTTGACTCTTACTCTAGTGGAAAAGAGATTTGTGATGACGAACTCTATGAACCAGAAAAAGATGATAATGAGAATTTCTTCCTCAAATCTATGGACTTAGATGAGATAGAAACATCATGTTCTACTATTGAGATAGATTGTACTAAATTGAATATTCATAATACTTGTGATGGAGATATGGGAAGTGATGAAAAATCATGTGAAAAGACAGAGAGAAAAGAGACCTTTAGTGATAAAAGTCTACTTAATGGTCAAATTTGGTGAGTGAAAATCCATATGAGGTAAAATTGGATAGTTCTCAAGTGGAAAAAGAAAAAGAAATGCAAGAAAATACCCATACAAAAGTGAGGAATGATTATATTTTAACTAACTCTAAATTAAATTTGTTTAGTGGTGTTTCTTTATTACAGGATTTCAAGAATCCATTGACGGACTCTCAATTATATTACTCTACCATCGATAGACGATTTTACTTGTAGAAAAGTGGTAAGTTGAATATTGATAATTCTCCACAAGTGCTAGAAGGTAAGAAAAGTAATGATACATCGAAAATTGAAATATGTAGGCATCCCTTGAATGTTTTTTATAAGTATGCTACTGATTTTATTTTTCCTTATGACATGCTTTTTCATTGGTCAAGTTTCAATAAACAATGATCTGAAAGTTCAATTGATTTTATGGGTTTATCTAGTTATTTAAAGTTTACTTTTGTTGCATTCGACATGTTTATTAAAGAACCTCATGCATTTGATCTTGCAACAAAATTTTCTACCTTAAACTCTAAATATGAATTTTTACATAATAATATTAAACTACTTGATTTTTATAATTATGTGAAATTCTTGACTCATCATTGGAAATTCTTATGGATAACCATGCATATTCAAACAAAGTTACAAGTTATTTTTTACTTGAACACTCATGTGCCTAATATTTCTTTGTCTCGTGTTGATGGTTTGTTTTTGAAGGAGAGATACTTGATCCATACTGATTTGGGATATCAAAATTATATATTTGATCTTGGAGATAGTTTTGGCATACAAGAAAGCTTAGGTAAGTATTTTATTCATTTTATTGTTATTTATTCTAATCTATTTTCTTTCTATGCAGCTAAAGATTTAGGGACGAATCTTTTTGAGGAAGGGGGGAATGATGCGAGTCTCAAGGCACAATATCAAACCCATGAATGTGATGGACTCATACTACCTCAAGGCCCAACAACAGTGACAAAGGATAAGCAAATCAAATCAAGATTCGATCAAAGACAATATTCGAGGATGAATCTTTTTGAGGAAAGAAAGAATGATACATGCACAGATGGTGTGAAATTTATTAAATTCCAATCACCAAAGCTGACAATTTTCAAGCTTAAGAAATCAACAGACTTGTGACGACATTTTGGATGGATCCTGACATTTCTGGGTTGAGATGTCTCATGAAGTTTGAAGATTTATCTCTTAGCTTTGAAATGCATTTTGAATCACTTGATTTTGAGTTCGGGAGCTCAAGTTATGATCGTTTTAGTGAAGACTGCGCGAGCAGAATTTCTGAACGGGATTATGAAGGGAATTACGAATTTTAGGCTTTTAAATCGAGTTCCTTCTGATTGTCTAGAGCCCTAAGTTAAATCCACAACTTTGAAAAACTTTACGATCCGCTTCCGCATTCATCCGTCTCATTCTTTATCATCTGCCCAATCTAGTTGCATCAAAATATATATGTATATATATATAACACATTTCTCAAGATCAAGTCTCAATGACCGGTAAAACACATTTCAAAACCAAGTCTTGATGACCCTTGAAGTGGACTTCATTGACTGAAAGATTAAATAGACCCTTAAATTCAAATCAAATTTTCAAGGAAGCACCTTTTCGAACCCGTTTTCAAGGTTGAGTGTGACTATTCTTGAAGTAAATTAAATGCATACAAAATCAAGTCTAAAAACTTTTGTATCAAAGTTCCATTAAAGAAAAAAAAACAAAGAATTTTCAGAGGTTGTAACTCAATATTATAAATATATTTTTTTATTTGTTCTAACTTTTCACGTCAATATTGTTGACTCTAAATTTATGGGTACAACAACCAAATCAATAATATTGCAATATGTTCATTTATCTGCAATCACATTATCGTAATTCATTTATCACTTATTCGATTTAATTCAATTATCAAAGTTATTAGAGTTAATCAGTCGATTTAATCGATATTTAAATTCAAAACAAATATTCAACCGATTTAATTTATGAAATATAATAAAAAAGTTTCCAACCGGAAATCAAGAATTGAGAAACTTATTAAAAAGCTAAAAATATGATTTATTTTTTTGAAGTTTAGGTTTTTTCTCATGATGTATCTTTGATTTTTTTTTTTTTAATTTTAAATATTACTAATCTTTTCAAGTGGTTACCATGAAACTAAAGATCCAATGGGTTCCACCTCTAATTTAATTCTTACAACATCATCTACCACCGATTGCAAAAGTATTTTGCAGCCGACTGCCGACCGACTCTATTTCAGTTCCGGACTTATGATGAAAAGAGAGTTCATCATTCCGAAAGCAAAGCAATCGGTCATTAATGAGTTGCTAAAAGAAGAAAAGAAAAAGAAAAGTGCCTTTTAAGATTTCTACTATTTACCCAAGCAAAGTATTTGACCTACCAACTTGACAAACCAAACCAATTTTGTCATTTGTCAACCAAGATCAAAATTCAATGCACCTACTCCATCTATATTTCCCCGAAACTTGTATTGGAGAAAAATAAAGTTTGACTCTCACAATAATTGATGGACCACATTGCATGTTCACACAATCCCAAATTTAACTTTTATAATCATTTTCTTATTTCAGATTATTTCTTTTCTTCTTTTTTTTTTTAAAATGAGATTATTTGAAAACGAATCACTTGAGTTGTAGTTATTTTCATTCAATAAAGAAAATCAATTCTCTTTTATACTCAAGATATTCCATGTTTTTTTCCCAATTTGATTGTTGGCTTTGGGGGCCAAGACAACTTACATGACATGAGAGAATTTCAAGGCAATAGGGATAAAAAGTTAGCAAAATTAACTACTTTTTAAATTGGGATTTTTTCCAATTAAATTAGCTTATTTATTCATAATCATTTGTAAACAATAATTTAGGTTGAAACATCCTTTTCAAGCCAAACTTTTAAAAAAAAAATTCAAATTTTTGGTTTTTAAAAGTCCATTTGTGTGCTAAAATATAAATTTACTTCTCATCATATTAAAAATTTATATTAATTACTTAAAAAATTACTTAAAATTTATATCTCATAAATCATAATATTTAATATTTAATATCAATTAAATTAACTTATTTTTCACATTACAATATCATATCTAAAATAAATATTTTAACTTCTTTATATAATACTTTTAATAACAATACTAAATACTTAAATCTTAAATCTCACTTTATTAATTCGAGTTTTCTCAAGGATTTTCCCCTATAACAATGAAACCAATAAAATATGATTAGTTGACAACAATTTATTTTATTTTAATGGGGTAATTTAATTTTATGAATAAGTTTAAAAAGTTTATTAAATTACATCCATATTATCACATATATTCGTACTCGATATAATAGGATGCAAGCAAATCTTCAGACAGTATTAGGTAGCAACTAGGGAGAGAAGTTTTAAGTAGAAAAGTCCAAATAAATGACTGATAGCATCATACTTCCATGGCAGGTAAAAGATGCTATGTCACTTTGAAATGAGATACTGTTTCTTTAACCAACCACTTCCACTTATATAAAATCCATATAAGCAAAGCTCTATATAAAGGGTATCAAAAGACAGTGAGAGAGTCACCTCAGCATTCCTTCATATCTTCTTCATTTCTATTTTTCTTTCTGCTAATGGCATCAAATACTTGGGGTTTCCTTTCATTTTTCATGGTTCTCGTTGTAACCTCAGCCTATCCAATCAAAACCAAGCAATATAAACCATGCAAACACTTGGTTCTTTACTTCCATGACATTATTTACAATGGGATGAACAAAGAGAATGCTACATCCGCCATTGTTGCAGCACCACAAGGAGCTAACTTGACCATCTTGGCAAGTCAGTTCCATTTTGGGAACATAGCGGTATTCGATGATCCCATTACCTTGGATAATAACCTTCATTCAAAGCCTGTTGGTAGGGCTCAAGGCATGTATCTTTATGATACCAAAAACACTTACACTGCTTGGTTAGGGTTTTCATTTGTTTTCAACAGCACTGATTATTACCAAGGTACCATTAATTTCATTGGAGCTGATCCATTGATGAATAAGACTAGAGATATCTCTATTGTTGGTGGCACTGGTGACTTTTTCATGCATAGGGGTATTGCAACTTTGATGACTGATTCCTTTGAAGGTGAAGTGTATTTCAGGCTCAAAGTTGATATCAAGTTCTATGAATGCTGGTGAAAAAGGAAAATTCAAGGGGGGGGGGGGGATGGATGGGGAGAATAAGTGAATTGGAACTGAGTGTGATTGTGTTTGTAAACTCAGTCCTCCATAAAAAATGATTATTGTTGAAGCTTTTTCAATTTCTATGTTCTTTGCCTCTTAATTATCTGTTATGAATGGAAAATTCTGTCTCATGCACTAAATTACACTCCACACTCTCAATATTCCAAAATTTATTTTTTAAAATTAAAGTTTACTATTTATAGAGATTAATCTTTTCAAAGTTTGTGATTATCCCTCCCAATAATATCGTTTTTAAAATTCTAACTCGATCCCTTCTTTTGAGAATGAATGTGTTTTACTATTGCATATTTTTTGGTTAAAGTACCATGGAAGCTCTTATATTAGAAGACAAATTATATTTTGTCCCCTCTACTTAAAAAATAGGCATACTAGTCCTTGTACGTTAGATTTAAAAGTAAATGAGTTTTTTTGTTAAAAATTCATCCATTTCTATAGTTAAAAAACTGATTCTTGTACGTCAGCATGAGGTACACATGGCATGCTATATGTCATTGTTTGGTTCGTTTTGTCAACTTTGCCAATTTTTAATAGTACAAATGAGTATAATTTTATAATTTTTAACATAAAGTATTAATTTGCTCTTTGATTTAATTTACAAGTACTAATTTATCTACTTTTAATAGAAAAAGTAAAATATAAATTAAATTTCTAATACAAGTAGTTCGATAATAATTTTACCTATATTTATAATGTGAGTTTGCAAAGTGTTAGAATCTGGAGCAGTGGGACTTGGTACTCCAAAAATTCTGCATATATTTTTAGTCTTCTAATTAATTAATTTATCATAAATATCAAATCAACTTGTGTTTTATTATTAGCATTTTCTACAAAAATACAAGACTTCTAAACTAAGAGTATTCAAAGGTCATATTCATTTTACAATTTTCCTGATATCTTGTGTATGTGATAAATTGATAAGTCCTTTATCATTGGGTTTCTTTTTCTTTTTTGAATAAATCATTGCTTAATTTTAAATACTAAACAAAGAATCCACGTATGATCTTCTTTAAAAATTAATTTCAATATATTCCATTATATAAAACTCAAAAAAAATTGTTTACTTATATTAAGGAAACATTTTAATTGAGCTTTTGACAATTTATTTGTGGTTCCCAACATAAATCACATTAAATGCAAGGAAAAAAATGAGAAAATTTTATTTTTGTTGGCAAACACAAGTCAAAATATAGGGTAAGTTGAACTGGAATAACAAACAAGTAGAAATAAGAACAAAGTTGGACAAAAAACCTTGGTTACGCAAGTTATATTTTTTCTACAGCTGCATGTGTTTTCATTATAATTCAATAAGTAGAAGCTATGATTTATGTCTTACACATTTATCATGTAGGAACTTTACATCTATTATCAGGGGCGTAGCCGGGGGTGGCATGGGCTCCGGCCCCCCTAAAATGTAAAATTGTATTTTAGGTCTTTAAATTTTAAAAAAAAATTTAAATTAATAAAGGTAAAATTTCACTTTGGCCCCCCTAAAATTATAAAAATTCAATTTAATCCTTTACAAATTATAAAGATATAAACTGTAAAAAAATAAAATTTTATCCGGCCCCCCCTAAAAATTTTTTCTGGCTTTGTCCCTGTCTATTATCTAATATGGATCACTCTCCATTAAGATTTTTTTCTTAAAAGGTTAGTTGTAATTTAAGTGATTCACTTGATTTAACTTACAAAAATGCAACTTGAAATACTAGTTCCTACAGGAACAATGTTAAGTGCTCTCTTTATATTTTTCTATCTAGTACAAGCCGATCATATATAAGAGTTTTGACATGCTAAGATACAAATCAATTACAATCATATTCCCCCATAAATAGCTATACGAGAAGGTCTTCAATCATCCTCGTAAAAGCTAAATAAGAATTGAGATCTTAAAGGTATTTCAAAGTCAACATGGTTCGATCTCGTTTACTAAGGGAACTTGGATTATATTGAAATACTTTAATTTGATCCTGCACAACTAACACCATGTTTGGTTGGATGTAATCTCATAACTATTACTTGTCTATTCGGTGGGCCTAGGTTATTACTTTGTTTGGTTGGGAGAGTGGGCAAATCGGCCCGTAATGGAAATGGACACTATTACGGGATGACTCGTAATAGCCATTCCTTGACGTGGGCTAAGAATAGGGATTCCATTCCAGATGGAATGAAAATTTAATCATGGCTAGACTAAAATATCCCTTCTTCATCTTTTTCGCTCACTCGTTTTTCCCAATTGCTTTCCCAAAACTGAAACCTACGTTTGAAATCGATGACTTGCAGAGGCTCCGTTCGCTCGTTACAGTTGTTCATCCTGATTGAAAGGTAAGTTATATTAAAAGTTTCATATTATTTGTTCGCCATGTTCATCTCTCTTCAAAAGATTTTCCTTTTTTTGGAGGACTTTTTGTTTCCCCAAATTTGGCTTAATCTGGGTATGATCTTTTTTTCCCAAATTAACAAAGAAATGTGAAGATTTAAAAAATAAATTTGCTTTTTTCTGGACTTTCCTTTTCCCTTGACTATTACTCTGCCAACGTTTTTTTTTTTTGTTTCCCAGATGAACAAAAAATTTGTAGAAATAAAAAAAATTTGCTTTTATCAGGTTTTTTTCTTTTTGTTTCCCCCCGAGTTTTCGTTAATCCAGCAATGCTATTTTTTCCCATTTTTAATTTTTTTTCAAGATTTCTAGAAAAAAATTGATTTGTTTCAAGATTTTTTTTTTGTTTCCCATTGAATTTTTCATATATGTTTCTGAATTTGGCAATTTAAATTTGGTTTTGGCTTGTTGTTTGCTTCCCTTTAATGGTTGCTTCATTTTTTTTTTTTTTTATGACTTCTTAATTTGTAAAAATTTCGCAATTGGCTTGTTTCTTATTCTAGAATTATATTATTTTTTCATTTTGCTTTTATTATGTAGGTAAGCAATCTAGAAGTTTACAATTTCTGCTGATTGTTTCTTAAAAAAACTTGAAAGGTGATACGTTTAAATTATATAGATTTGTTTAGCATCTTTTTTACTTATAATTTATGCAAATTTCGGGCATGTGGGTAGCCAATTAAGTCATTTTAATTCATATTAAGACATTAGACATAATTTGAGTGAAGTTTGTAATTTTATATACAATTTAGTATTAATTTTACATAATTTTGCTATTTTATGCTACATTTAATTTTTACTCAATTTTCTACAATTAGACCACTAAATTAATTCATGTGGGAGTCAATAATATCACACATGAACACAAGTTAATTTCTACTTCATATGGATGACAAGCTCACCAATTGGACTCATAAATTCAATTCAACCCAACTTGGAAGATGATTGTTGAAAAGAATGAAGCCTGCTCTCAATTGGGTTGTCAAAACCGTCCAATAAGGGGGGAGAATGGCCCAAATTTGGCAAAGGCATGAGAGCAGCCCAAATTAGCTTTGGGATAATTAATTTGAAGGTCCCTACATGTTCAACGAAATTGCAAATCAGCCCCCAACTTCCACCTTGATTACCGTCCACTCCCTTACATGATTCATGCTTGACATGCATGAATCAAGCAACCACCCAACCTCCCATCCCACATTTCATGGTCGGCCAAGCAAGGGAGTAATTCAAGGGTTCTCTAAGCTATTTTTAGTAAACTCTCATGCTACTCTTCAACTATAAATACCACCTCTCATCTCTCATTCCAATCATCATTCATACATCCCTCATTCATCTATCAACTCACATTTCTATTATCTTTATTTCCTCTCTTCCGCGCATAAGCCATCCATTTCCCTACTTCCCTTTAGCTAGCATTTCCCTTGAGAAAAACTCTCTTGGACGACCACCTTGAGAACTAGTTTGCAAATGAGCAATCATGAGAATTGGAGGAAGCCACCACGATCGATCTTTGGAGAATCGCCGAAATCATCAAGAGTTTCTTCTTCCCTATTCTTTAATTTTGTTCTTATTTATTCAAAATGTTTGCAAATTGTTTTAATGTTTTTTCATTAAAGATGATGACTTACTTTTGTTTTGGCTAGAATGATAGTATTAATTTGATGAAGTTCATTTTATTCATGTTTATGGTGTTTTGTGCCTCAATTGTTCATGCTTCTAATTAAAATCATTTATGTATTTCATGAATTAAAATATGTTTGAATGCATTAGAATTAGTTGATCGATCGTAGCTAGAAGGCGATTAATGGACGCAATAATTAGAAGGTGCATACTTAATTTAGATCCTAACTCGATTAAATTAAAGGTTTGTAATAACTCAGAAGAGCTCTATTACCTTGTATAACTTTTAGATTTGTGTGATTAAATTGTTTCAAACCCAAGTCGTCCCTGATACTTCACATAAATTCTAAGGAATCCTTAGTTAAATATGGGCATAGAAATATGCATGTTTTTCTAAGTATAAGATTTCGAAAGAACTTATATTAGATTCCAAGTTAATGAATGATCGAGTTGCCATGGAATTTTTCTGAAACATTGTTAAACATGATGAAAAATGAATTAAGTCAAATGTTGTAATTATTCTAGCCTATTCATGTTATTGTTGTTAACTTGTGAAATTACTTCTAAACCATCAGCTTGCATTTCATTTCTTTTGCATTTGGTTAACTTGCATTTAGTTAATTAACTTAATTTGACACCTATAACTCAAAATTATTGTGTTTTTCTTAACCAATTGTGAATAGTAATTTTACAACTATCCATTTAAACACAGTCCTTGTGAAGACGATAACTCTTATACTTACTTATTACTTGATAATAGATGTATATACTTGCACACTCCGTCTTGAATCAAAAGGCTTGTTAAATACATCAGCAACTTGATCATCACTTTTGCAATACTCTAGCTCAATTGCTCCTTCATTGCTAAGATCTCGTGAAAGTAATATTTGGCGTGCTAGCTTCTTCCATGCAACACAAGCTTCTTTGACAACTTGATGGATACATTGTTATCATAGAAAATTGTAGTGACTCTTTCTAGCTTGAATTGTAGTTGTTCAAATATTCTCTTAAGCCAAATAGCTTGACAAGCACAAGTTGTAGCAACAACAAATCCAACTGTTGTGCTTGATAATGTGACAATGGATTGCTTCTTAAATGACCACTAAATAGCCCTTGTGCCAAACATAACAACATAGCCTGAAGTGATTCCATCTTGATCTCTTGTATAATCACTATCGGTGAAGCCAATCATGTCTAGTAACACTTTTCACCCGTATTCAACGCTGGAATAGTGTTACGGAGCGTTACCAGATTTACAAAATAATTAAACATCCATTTAGCATACATTCTCTCAATTCAAGCATTCATCATTCAATCTCAATCAATTTGTCCCTTATACGAGCCTACGAGGCCCTAAACATGCTTTGGAACTAGTTCGGGACTAAACTGATAACTCAAGAAAATTTCACGAAACTTTGAAAATTTTTCTCCAAAACAGGGGACACACACCCGTGTGACTAGGCCGTATGTCTCACACAGCCACTAAACATGCCCGTGTCACAAGCCGTGTGGACATGCGAAATGGAAACACATGGTCATGTCCCAGCCCGTGTTCGACCCCGTGTACTCTTTGACTTGGGTCACACGGCCGACACACACCCGTGTGCCCTAAAAATGGCCATACACGTCTGTGTGCTAGGTCGTGCCAATCTTGTAGGGTATACTAACTTATGCCACACGGCCAAGTCACACGCCCATGTGTGAAGCCATGGGCAGCATACTGACTTGTTTTTAAATTCAACATCAAGGGACACATGACCATGTAACATGACCATGTGTCACACACGGCTGAGACACACGCCTGTGTCTCTGCCCATGTGGACAAAAATAGGCTATTTACCATGTCATTTTGCCACCCATTTTGCACATACCTATACAAGCTCAAATAGTTCCATTCCAAAACACAAATACGCAGCCAAATATCATTAACCAATATTCAAATCATACCATTTCATTCCCAACCCTACAAGTCACAAATATGTCACAAATTGCCATCTAACTACATACCTAATTCACATATGCAATTCAATTTACTAAACCATTTCAAACATGCATTATCATTCACCAATTCACAAGCACATAACTTCTCAAATTATCAACCCTTTTAGCAATCAAATTACCTATTATCGTTAAGTATTATAAATTCAACCTCAATCACACAATATAGGTCAATTACCAAACTCAAAATAGAACCATTTACACATTTATAAACATCATCAAATTCATCATCATAAGCCAACTCAAATGGCCAAAATACATGTTCATCAAACATAACAAAATGATTCAAGCCTATAAATTCCATATATCATATTTACACAACTTCAAAAGTACCAAAATATATGTTCGATAGTGCGATGAAGTCTCTGACGATCTCCGAATCCGAGCTAACTTTGAAATACTATAAAACATGGAAAAATAAACAAAGTAAGCTATAAAGCTTAGTAAGTTCGTACGTAAATATGAAATAATCTCATCATTCATTAACATTTCTAAATAAATACATAGATTACATTAAAGCATCAATCACTAAGTTAACATAAAGTTCTCAACTTCCATTAGTTCTTTATTCAAATAGTTTTCCGTACATACCTGTAATGGTACTTATCTATTTCTCACCAATTCACTTATCAAATCATTTTGAGTTTATAAATACTTACAGTACAATTACATCAATTTTTTGATGCCATAGTCTGTAACAGCCCGTTTTTTCCTAAATCAGAATAGTGGTTTCAAGACCATAAATTTGAGATTAAAAAATTATTTTAATATTATTTTTGGAGTTTATAGCATGTGAATATGTATGTGTGAAAGTTTTGTGTGTTAATTTTATCGTTTAGGTGGTTAATTTGACTAAAGGACTAAACCGCGTAAAATGCAAAAGTAGCATGCTATATGTTAAAAGTGCTTAATTGCCATGGTTTATTAAATTAAAGGTACTTATGTTGTAATTAGACCATTTATAAGGTTAATGGACGTAAATGGCCTTATATTAAGTGTTTTTAAAGGTTATTATTAAAGGTTAATATTGGAATTTGATAAATCATGTTATTATTAATTAAAACAAATAAAATGGTGGACAATTGATCATATTTTTGACTAAAAATAGAATAAAGAAGAATCAATTTCATTCTTTAGGGTTCGGCACTTTGTGTTGTTGATTAAGGTACGGTTTGAGCTCGATTTTTTATGATTTCTATGTTTCTGTGATCATTGCTTTGAGTACTAGCTAGCCCGTACCCTAATTTTTGAAATTGTTGATGAATTTGTGCGTTTCCATTGATTAATTCTTGAGCTTTTGAATGATTGTTAATGAATTATGAAAGCTTGATGATAGATATTAAAGTTTTGATAAGTGATTTTTGACAAAAATGTCAAATAGGGATTTATTTGTAAAAATGTAAAATGTAGGGTTAAAAGTGTGAATAAATGAAAGTTTTGGGCTGCTGGGGACCTATATGAAATTCTTCTAGGCTTGGGTTTGATGAAATTTTGTGAATTTTGTGTATTTATGAAATAGGGACTAAATTGAATAAATGTGTAACTTTAGGGGCTAAAGTGAAAAATGCCTAAATATGTGTTTTTGGATGAAATTGAATGTGTTGATGAATAAAAGGGTTAATTTTTAATGTATTTAGATTAAGAACAAAAGAAATCAAATTTAGATCGGGGGAAATCAAAGGTTATCGAATAGTTGTTTCGATCCGTTTGTTTCCGTACGAGGTAAGTCCATATACAAATGAATGCCTTCAATTTGAATTAAATGTGTATATTTATCATTGTAATGTTATAAATGTTGAATTAACAATTACAAGCAAGAATTGACAGAGTTACGATATCCGAAAGTCCCATACAAACCTTAGGAATAGTATAGGATACGAATGTCATGACATTAGGTTATCGAGATGTGATTACATGTAAGACCATGTCTGGGACATTGGCACTGTATTGAGATTATGTGTAAAACCATGTCTGGGACATTGGAATCATTAATCGATTTCGTGTAAGACCCTGTCTGGGACAGTGGCATTGATATGTGGTAACATGTAAGACCATATCTGGGATATGGCATTGTACGAGCTTATGTGATTATCGAGTATCCTTAATGATTTCGAACGGTTCAACAGTAAAACTCAAGTTAAGAAAGAATATGTGAATGAGCTAAGTGACTCAAGTACGTACGAGATTCATACGAGTATTAAGAAGTGAAGTAAATGATAAGTTTGATTAAGACATTGAATATGTGTTTAATGAGAAAGGTTTGAGAACTTATGTGTGATTAATTATGTTTATCGTATTTGAATTGATATGCAAAGGTTCATATGATAGCTTTATTTGTATATGGCTTACTAAGCTTTTAAAGCTTACTTTGTGTGTTCTTTCTATGTTTTATAGATTTTCGAAGCTAGCTCAAACTCGGAGATCGTTAGGAAACATCATCACACTATCGATCAACTTGTTGGTACTTTTGGGAGCTTTATATATATGGTATATGGCATGTATAGGCTACTGTCATTTTGGTATGTTTTGAACTATAATATTAGCCATGAGATTTGGCTTGTAACTGTTGGTATGTATTACTATTAAAGTTGGCTTGAATTGTGTTCGGTAAGTGTTATATATGTGATGTATATAATGCCTTATATGTTGGCTATTTTGGTTAGTTGTTAATTAATGTGCTAATGCTTGGAAGTTGTCATATTGTGGTTTGTTTTGAGATGATGTTATGGTATATTAAGTGATTTGAAAATTGAGGATAAGTTGATAGGTTAATGCATTTGGAATTAGGTAATTTGTGATAGTTTTGGCATAATGATTTGGTATGTTTTGAATATGAAAATGAGTGTTTTAAATGTTTGTGAATAAATAGCATTATATGAGTATGAATTGGTATGTTTTTGGTTGCTTAAAGATGCTTTTAAATGGTGCTATTTTGGTTGCTATGTATGTTTGAGAAAAGGGTGGCAAATTGGCTTTGCAAATGGCCTATTTTTGTCCATACGGGCGTATGTCTCAGCCGTGTACGACACACGGTCATATTACACGGCCGTGAGCCCCCTAGAGAATAATTAGAAATTCAAGTCAGTCTCGAGCATAGCCTAGACACATGGGCGTGTCTGGTGGCCGTGTAAGGCACACAACCTTGGCACATGGGCGTATGTGGCCATTTCAAAGGGTACATAGACTAGACACACGGGCGTGTGGTCGATCGTGTGACCCAAGTCAGTATGTATGCCCTGTTTTCACATGGCCTATAACACGGGCGTGTCTAGTAACCATGTGAGGCACACGGCCTGTTTATACAGGCGTGTGACCTAAATTTCATGACATTTTTCTAAGAGTTCAAAAATTTTTATATGTGAACGGTTTAGTCCCGAACCACTCTTAAGTATGTTTTAAGGTCTCATAGAACCTTATAAAGGGCAATGTGAATGTTTGTGAATGGATTATGATAATGAATGAATAAATGTATGGGAATGAGATGTATTATTTGGTAATATCTCGTAACCCTATTTCAGCGACGGATACGAGTTAGGGGTGTTACATAGTCCAACTATTGCCTTACACATACATTGCCATAGCCCTACCGTGGTCTTACCTTCACATGCCATAACCAGTTATGGTCTTATTATCCGATTGCCATAGCCCAGCTATGGTCTTATTTGGCAATTCGCCTTACTTAAATCATACATTTAATTCGAAATCTTCCAAATTCTACCAATATCAATTAAATAAATGCACATTTAAGTTCAATTATACGAACTTACCTCGTGTACGAAAATGACGAATCAGACCAACTATTCAATTACTTTGCTTTTTCCCTGATCTAAGTCCGAATTCCTCTTTTCTTGATCTATAAGTAATCAAAATCAGCTTATTTATTCTTCTAATTATTCGATTCAATCCAAAATATACATTTGAGCTATTTTACATATTAGCCCCTAAACTTTCACATTTTTATAATTTAGTCCTTATTGCACAAAATCACAATTTTATGAAATTCAAGACTAACCCATGCTAGCCGAATTACTATTATACCCCTAGCAGCCTATATTTTTCATTTATTTCACATTTCTACCACACAATTTACACATTTCTCAATTTAATCCCTATTTTGCATTTTTCCCAAAAATCACTTAACAAAACTTGTTTATCTATCAACAAGCATTCATAATCTATCAAGAAACTTCAAAACACATGCTTATTCATCAATGAAAACATCTAAAATCTTTAACAGTTTTGCAAAATAGTCCCTAAGCTAGCTAGACTAAGTTGCAACGATCTCAAAAATGTAAAAATCATTAAAAATAGGACAAAAACAGTAACTAATTGAGCATAGATAGCATGGCCAAATATTGGAGCTAAGAAAATGGCTTCTTCCCTTTGTAAAATTGGCTAGATGAAGATAATAATGAATAAAAATGGCTTTTATTTTATTAAATTATCATTTAATAACCAATCTACCAAGCTAACCTTAAAATTATTTCAAAATTTCAATAACACCAAGCCATTAACATCCACTATCTAATTAATGTTCTAATTATCACTTAAGGACCTTAACTTTAAGTTTCTATAACTATCACTTTTGCACTTTACTCGATTTAGTCCTTTTTACCAAATTGACTAACCAAATGATAAAATTTCTTAACAAAAATTTCAAACAATCATTCAATCATGTTGTAAACATTAAAATATTAATAAAATATATTTTTAATTCATATTTGTAGTTCCAAAACCACTGTTCCGATTTGACCAAAAACGGGCTGTTACTGTAATATCCCGAATTAGGGCCTAATCGGAATAGTGGTTTCGTGACCACAAATCCGAGATAGAAATAATTATTTTATAATTATTTTGAGTTTTATGATATGATTACATGATTGTGTGAAAATTTCGTGAAGAAATTTTGTGCATAAAATACTTAATTTGAAGTTAGGGACTAAATCGAATAAGTTGCAAAACTTGCATTCTAGAAGTTTTTAGTATGAAATTGCTTTGAAATATTAATTAGGAGGTCTTAAATAGCAATTTGACCAATTTTAAGTTCATGGACAAAATTAGGACATGGAAGGAATTTTTGGAAAGTTTAGTAGTAAGGGCATTTTGGTCATTTTGATATTAAATGAAATAAAATGGGAAAAATAACACAAAATAGTCATCTTCCCCATTTAGTTGCTGCTGAAACTTCACTCTCACCATAGCTAGGGTTTCTTCAACTTTCAAGCTTCATAGTAAGTGATTCTAAGCCCCGTTTTTAATGATTTTTACGTTTTTTAGATCCTGATAACTCGATTAAGCTTATGTTAGCAATAATTTAACCTAAGGTTTATATTTGGAAAAATACCCATAGGTGAAATTTGTGTATTCTGATGTTTTATGATAGAATATGAAGTTTTAAATTATGTTAGACAACTTGTACTACTCGATTTTAAGCAAAAACGAGTAAAAGGGCTTAATCGGTAAAAATACCTAATAGTCATAAGTACATGTTAGAGTGTGAATTTGATGTTACCATAGAAGGGAAAAATGATCAGTATGTCATAAAACATAAGAATAAGGAATAAAGTTTAATCCCGAGCCTAGGGGCAAAAATGTAAATATGCAAAAGTTTAGGGGTAAAATTGTAATTTTGCCAAAATTTGAGTTAAGGATTAATTTGATAATGTGAGTATTAAATAAGCTAAATGTGTTATTTTAGATCAAGAAAGACGTGGAATCGACCTCAATCGAGGAAAAGAAAAGATTGTGGACTAAATTGCAAAATCTTTGTATTTTGGTACCAAGGTAAGTTCATGTGTAAATAATGTAGCATAATTGTTATTTTTAAGTTAGTGATGTTAAATATATGTGATGCTGAATTTTATTATGAAATGTATGCTTTGTGGTTAATTTCAAATAATATGTAAATTATGTGAGCTACTTGTTAAATATAATTGTTACCGAGTATTGATTTCGGCATTCTACGTAAGACGGCAAGGATATGTGTTCGAGGAAAATCCCGCTTGAACCTTAGGAATAGATTAGGATACAAGTGACATGTCACTAGGATGGTTGAGCATCCGAACTCGTTGAGTTGAGTCCGAGTTCACTTATGGATGCGAATGTTCGAACTCGTTGAGTTGAGTCCGAGTTCGAGAGATGTAACTAGGCATCCGAGCTCGTTGAGTTGAGTCCGAGTTCACTTATGGATGCGAACGCCCGAGCTCGTTGAGTTGAGTCCGAGTTCGCTTATGGGCGGGTTACATAATTGCTTGTTTGCATATATGGCACTTATGTGCAAGTTATCCATGTATCCGAATTATATTCCGATGTGTTCAACGGTAAAAGTTCTACTCAATTGGAGGAATATTCAAGATGTAAAGAGACGTATTGGTAAGTGATGTGAAATGGATATTCTGGACAGGTATGTGTTTAACCCTCGGGTTGAGTATTGATACAATCACGATAAGGTAATAAGATGATGAAAAATGATTAGAAATGTGATATGTGTTTTAGTGATGCATGCTAATGTTGATTGGTATGAATGTTTGTTATGTTACTTATTATTTGCATATGAACTTACTAAGCATTTATGCTTACTCCTTCCTTCTTACTCATTGTAGTTTTGGACAAGCCAACTCGAGAGTCCTGATAGGTCGAAGGCTCACCACACTATCCTAAGACTTTTGGTAAATGGTTTGTAAAATTAAGTATGGCATGTATAGCAATATACCTATTTTGTGTAAATGATCTTATGATATGTTGATAGAATGGTTGAGAAAATGTTTGATAATGATAAATTATGAAAATGGTTAGTTTAGATTATGTTTGAGGTTAAGGAAAATTATTAAGATACTTAGTGCATAAAAACTCATAAAAGGGATGAAATTGCCATAAACAGAATACTGCAGCAACACAGATGCAAGTTTGAAAATTTACTAAAAATCATAGAAATTGAATCTAATGATGGACTATATATAAAATTGAAGCTTATTATGTCTAGTTTCACATGAAATAAATGAAATAGGTAAAGGAATTATATGTTAAAAGATATTTGAATTTTAGTGAAACAGGGTCGTAACAGTTTCTAAATCCCCTGTTCCAAATTTAGAAATTCACTAAAAATTTTAAAGATATAATTAGGTGGTGTATTTTATATCCTCAGAATCCTTATTGAGTCTAATTTTATTAGAAACAAACCTCATAGTCATATGAATTTTGTACAGAGAGAAATGTGGTTCGTAGTAAACAGAGGTCAAACCAGCAAAGTCCTGAAACAGGGGTAACTTTAACTAATAAACTGTACTAATTGGATCAACCAAAAATTCTAGAAAAAATTTAGTAGATAGGTATATGAATCTAGATTCAAGGAAAATTTACGGATCTTGGTTTCGAGTTTCGTAACTCGAGATATGATTTTTCTTGTAACTGTGACGCAAGTAGCTTAAAAGCTGTGAATGTAGAAACAAATAATCTAAAGTTCTAAAAATGTTAAATTAAGCTTAGTAACACCTCATGCTCGACTCCGGCGATGGTCTCGGGCGTGGGAGCGTTACATTTAGTGGTATCAGAGCAGGCTTAGTCGGTTCTCGGACTACGTGTTGTATGTACGGATTTTGCTATACATGCCATATGTATAAATTGTGATAGTGTGACGACTTCTGACCTTTTAAATGATTTTTTTATAGTAAATGGATCCCGATCCAGTTGTGCGGATGAAGTAGAGAGTAATGCGCCACTCCGCTGAAGGAGCAGCACGCCGAAAAAATCCACCTCCTACTGTTGGTCGTGGAGTAGGAGAAAGGGGTCGGAAGCCTTTCTCCAAATGATGAGTGCATGGTACACTCGAGTTCGTTCAGACGAACCCAAATGTACAACCTCCCCACCTCCCCAATTCCTCAACCTGCACTTCGATGCCTCAAGGTATGGATCTGATGAAATTTCACGAACTCCAGCTTGATAGAATTCGCAAGTAAGGGGTCAAGAATTTAAAGCAAATATTGATGATGATGCCGAGAAAGCGAGTTACGCTTGAAAATTCTATCCGGTATTTGACGAATTATCTTGTACACCAAGAATGTTTGAAATGCGCTATATCTTTGTTGAGGATTCACCTATAATTGGTGGAAGACTTTGATTTCGGTGGTACCAAAAGAGAAAATAACTTGGGAATTCTTTCAAGAAGAGTTTCGGAAGAAATATATTAGTGAAAGATTTATTGATCGAAAGCGTAAAGAATTTCTTGAGTGAAGCAAGGTAATATGACTGATTCTGAGAATATGAAAGAGAGTTTGTTCGATTAAGTAAGTATGCAGAGAGTATGTTCCTCACAGAGGCCAAAATGTGCCGACGATTTGAAGACGGGCTCAACGAAGACATCAAGGTATTTGTTGGAATTCTTGAATTAAAAGAAATGGTAGTATTGGTTGATCGAGCTTGTAAGGCCAAGAATTACTTAAAGAAAAGAAAAGGTAGAGGTTTGAGACTAGAAATTGGAAGAAAAGACCGATGAGCAGTTCATTTTCACAAAGAACTGAAAGTCAAGGAATATGAATCTCGCTCCCAAGCTTCACTGGGCAATCATATGGGAATTATAAGAAGCAAAATGTGGGTCCTAAATCCCGGACTACTTCGGCAAACCAGTGTAGGGAACTCGAGATTTGTTAAACCAGTGCGGCCAATGTGTGGTAGAAATCATTTTGGTCCGTGTAGAGCAAATGAATGTTTTTCGATGTGGTTCTCCTGATCATTTTATTAGAGATCGCCTTGAGAGAGCTGAAAAAGAAAAATTTCGAATACAAAACAAGTGGGGTGGATTCGAGAGGAAGATATCCAAGAAAAGCTGGGAGCGAAGCAAGCGGTAAGAATGTAGCCAGAGATGCACCGCTTAGACTGAAGGAAGGGCTCCGCCAGAACTTATGCTATTAAAGCGCGTGAAGATGCTTCCTCACCGATGTGATTACCGGTACATTTTCTCTCTATAATGTTAATGTTATTGCTTTGATTGATCCCGTTCTACTCATTCATATGTGTGCATGAAACTGTGTCTAGTTTGAATATACCGTTGAGAGAACACGAAATTTATGATTAGAGTGTCGAACCCGTTAGGCAAATGTGTGATAGTTGATAAAGTAAGCAAGAAATGCCCTTTAATGATTCGGGTCATTACTTTCCACCGACTTGATGTTGCTTTGCCGTTTGATGAATTTGATGTTATTTTGGGTATGGATTGGTTGACATTGCATGATGCTATAGTCAATTGCAAAGAAAAGGTTATAGAATTAAAGTGTGAAAACGGTGAAACTCTGCGGGTTGAATCAGATAAATCAGAGGCATTACCTAGTGTGATTTCTTCAATGTCGGCTCAAAGATATCTGAGAAAGGGTTATGAAGCTTATTTGGAATATGTAATTAATACAAAAGAAGTTGAAAAGAAAGTTGAATCAGTGCCGATTGTGTGCGAATTTGCGGACGTATTTCCAGAAGAATTGCCGGGTTTGCCTCAAATGTGGAAGTAGAATTTGGTATTGATTTGATACTGGGAACAACTCGATTTCGATTGCTCGTATAGAATGGCACCAGCAGAGTTGAAGGAATTAAAGTCGCAGATTACAAGAGTTGATCGATAAAGGTTTTGTGAGACCGAGTTTTTCACCTTGGGGTGCTCTGTGTTATTTGTGAAAAAGAAGAATGGTTCTATGAGATTGTGTGTTGATTATCGCCATTAAACAAGGTGACAATCAAAAACAAATATCCATTGCCAAGAATTGATGATTTGTTTGATCACCTAAAAGGAGCGACATGGTTTTCAAAGATTGACTTGAGATCCGGTATTACCAATCATGCGTAGTAAAAGAGTCTGACGTGGCTAAAATCGCTTTTAGAACAAGGTATGGTCATTATGAATTTTTAGTTATGCCATTCGGGTTGACAAATGCTCCTCTTTGTGTTTATGGATTTAATGAATCGCATATTCACCATACTTGGACAAATTTGTTGTGGTGTTTATAGATGATATTTTAATTTATTCAAAAGATGATACAGAGCATGCTGAGCATTTGAGGATAGTTTTGCAAACTTTGAGAGATAAGCAGCTGTATGCTAAGTTTAGTAAAAGTGAATTTTGGCTACGGGAAGTTGGATTTTTGGGTCATATTGTTTCAGGTGATGGTATACGGGTTGATCCTAGTAAAATTTCAGCCATTGTTGATTGGAAGCCACCGAAAAATGTAACTGAAGTTAGAAGTTTCTTGGGGCTAGCTGGGTATTATCGGCGGTTTGTAAATGGATTTTCTATAATTGCTGCTCCTATAACTAAATTACTCCGAAAGGATGTTAAATTTGAATGGACGGAAGAATGTCAACAGAGTTTTGAAGAATTGAAAAAGTTATTAACAGAGGCACCAAAGTTTAGTACAAATTTGAATCAGTAAAGAATTTGTGGTGTATAGTGATGCTTCTCTAAATGGTTTGGGGTGTGTGCTCATGCAAGAAGGAAAAGTGGTGGCATATGCTTGAGGCGCTAAAAACTCATGAGAGGAATTATCCTACTCACGATTTGGAATTGGTTGCGGTGGTGTTTGCTTTGAAAATTTGGCGACATTATTTGTATGGTGAAAAGTGCCGGGTATATTCCGACCATAAAAGTCTTAAGTACTTGATGTCACAAAAGACTTGAATTTAAGACAAAGTGAAGATGGTTGGAGTTATTGAAAGATTACGAGCTTGTTATTGATTATCATCCGGGAAAGCGAATGTGGTTGCTTGATGCTTTGAGCGAGAAAGTTGTTGTTTGCTTTGAGAGTTATGAACACTCGGTTGGAAGTGTCGATGATGGTTCGATTCTAGCAGAGCTAAGAGTAAAACCAAGTTTTTACAAGAGATTTGAAGCTCAAAAGATGATCAAGATTTGCAAGCCAAGAGAAAATAAGGTGTGAAGTTGATACAGAGTCAGATTTCAGAATTGGTTCTGATGGGTGCTTAATGTTTAAAGATCGGATTTGTGTACCAAAGAATGAGGAACTGATTCAAAAGATCCTACAAGAAGCACATAGTGGTTATTTCTCGATTCATCCGGGTAGTACGAAAATGTATAATGACTTGAAGAAAATGTATTGGTGGAATGGAATGAAAAGAGATATATCAGAGTTTGTGTCCAAATGCTTAATTTGTCAACAGTGAAAGCTAAACACCAAGTGCCTTCTGGATTACTTCACCCTATTATGGTTCCCAGAATGGAAATGGGATCGGATTACTATGGATTTTGTTACAGATTTCCATTGACTCCGGGAAAGAAAGATGCCATCCGGGTAATAGTTGATAGATTAACTAAGTCGACTCATTTTATTCCTAGACGCACGGATTATTCTCTTAACAAGTTGGTGACTTGTATATTAGAGAAATTGTTAGATTACATGGAATACCATTGTCGATTATTTCGGATAGAGATCCAAGGTTTACCTCGCGGTTTTGGCAAAATTGCAAGACGCGTTAGGTACAAAGTTAAATTTCAGTACTGCCTTTCATCCACAAACTGATGGACAATCAGAGAGAGTAATTCAGATTCTTGAAGACATGCTCGGATGTTGTGTATTAGAATTTCAAGGAAGTTGGGAAAGATATTTGCCGTTGGTAGAATTTGCTTACAACAATAGTTATCGAGACGAGCTTGAAAATGGCCCTTATGAAGCATTGTATGGTCGTAAGTGTCGAACGCCTTTGTATTGGATGAACTCAAGGAAAATCGGATTTATGGAGTTGATCTAATAAAAGAAATCAAGAAAAAGTGAAAGTAATTCGAGATTGTTTGAAAGTCGCTTGAGATAGACGTAAATCTTATGCGAGATCTAAAACGAAAAGACATTGAATTTCAAGTTGGTGATAAAGTATTTTTAAAGGTGTCTCCATGGAAGAAAGTCTTTAGATTTGGACGGAAGGGCAAATTAAGTCCGCGCTTTTATTGGGCCGTATGAAGTAATTGAAAAAGTTGGACCGGTAGCATATCGGCTAGCATTACCACCGAATTAGAGAAGATTCATGATGTGTTCCACATATCTATGTTACGTCGGTATCGTTCGATCCTTCACATGTAGTTTCACCGATGAAATTGAACTACAACCAGATATGACCTACGAAGAAAAACCGATTAAGATTTTAGCTCGAGAGGTCAAACAACTAAGGAATAAAAATGTTACACTTGTGAAGGTGTTGTGGCAAAGGCATGGAATAGAAGAAGCTACATGGGAATCCGAAGAAACTATGAGAGATCAATACCCACATCTGTTTACCGGTAAGATTTTCGAGGACGAAAATCCTTAAAGGGGGGGAGAGTTGTAATATCCCGAATTAGGGCCTAATCGGAATAGTGGTTTCGTGACCACAAATCCGAGATAGAAATAATTATTTTATAATTATTTTGAGGTTTATGATATGATTACATGATTGTGTGAAAATTTCGTGAAGAAATTTTGTGCATAAAATACTTAATTTGAAGTTAGGGACTAAATCGAATAAGTTGCAAAACTTGCATTCTAGAAGTTTTTAGTATGAAATTGCTTTGAAATATTAATTAGGAGGTCTTAAATAGCAATTTGACCAATTTTAAGTTCATGGACAAAATTAGGACATGGAAGGAATTTTTGAAAGTTTAGTAGTAAGGGCATTTTGGTCATTTTGATATTAAATGAAATAAAATGGGAAAATAACACAAAATAGTCATCTTCCCCATTTAGTTGCTGCTGAAACTTCACTCTCACCATAGCTAGGGTTTCTTCAACTTTCAAGCTTCATAGTAAGTGATTCTAAGCCCCGCTTTTTAATGATTTTTACGTTTTTAGATCCCGATAACTCGATTAAACTTATGTTAGCAATAATTTAACCTAAGGTTTATATTTGGAAAAATACCCATAGGTGAAATTTGTGTATTCTGATGTTTTATGATAGAATATGAGTTTTAAATTATGTTAGACAACTTGTACTACTCGATTTTAAGCAAAAACGAGTAAAAAGGCTTAATCGGTTAAAATACCTAATAGTCATAAGTACATGTTAGAGTGTGAATTTGATGTTACCATAGAAGGGAAAAATGATCAGCATGTCATAAAACATAAGAATAAGGAATAAAGTTTAATCCCGAGCCTAGGGGCAAAAATGTAAATATGCAAAAGTTTAGGGGTAAAATTGTAATTTTGCCAAAATTTGAGTTAAGGATTAATTTGATAATGTGAGTATTAAATAAGCTAAATGTGTTATTTTAGATCAAGAAAGACGTGGAATCAACCTCAATCGAGGAAAAGAAAAGATTGTGGACTAAATTGCAAAATCTTTGTATTTTGGTACCAAGGTAAGTTCATGTGTAAATAATGTAGCATAATTGTTATTTTTAAGTTAGTGATGTTAAATATATGTGATGCTGAATTTTATTATGAAATGTATGCTTTGTGGTTAATTTCAAATAATATGTAAATTATGTGAGCTACTTGTTAAATATAATTGTTACCGAGTATTGATTTCGGCATTCTACGGAAGACGGCAAGGATATGTGTTCGAGGAAAATCCCGTTTGAACCTTAGGAATAGATTAGGATACAAGTGACATGTCACTAGGATGGTTGAGCATCCGAACTCGTTGAGTTGAGTCCGGAGTTCACTTATGGATGCGAATGTTCGAACTCGTTGAGTTGAGTCCGAGTTCGAGAGATGTAACTAGGCATCCGAGCTCGTTGAGTTGAGTCCGAGTTCACTTATGGATGCGAACGCCCGAGCTCGTTGAGTTGAGTCCGAGTTAAACTTATGGGCGGGTTACATAATTGCTTGTTTGCATATATGGCACTTATGTGCAAGTTATCCATGTATCCGAATTATATTCCGATGTGTTCAACGGGTAAAGTTCTACTCAATTGGAGGAATATTCGAGATGTAAAGAGACGACGATTGGTAAGTGATGTGAAATGGATATTTTGGGCAGGTATGTGTTTAACCCTCGGGTTGAGTATTGATACAATCACGATAAGGTAATAAGATGATGAAAAATGATTAGAAATGTGATATGTGTTTTAGTGATGCATGCTAATGTTGATTGGTATGAATGTTTGTTATGTTACTTATTATTTGCATATGAACTTACTAAGCATTTATGCTTACTCCTTCCTTCTTACTCATTGTAGTTTTGGACAAGCCAACTCAGGAGTCCGGATAGGTCGAAGGCTCAGTCACACTATCCGGAAGACTTTTGGTAAATGGTTTGTAAAATTAAGTATGGCATGTATAGCAATATACCTATTTTGTGTAAATGATCTTATGATATGTTGATAGAATGGTTGAGAAAATGTTTGATAATGATAAATTATGAAAATGGTTAGTTTAGATTATGTTTGAGGTTAAGGAAAATTATTAAGATACTTAGTGCATAAAAACTCATAAAAGGGATGAAATTGCCATAAACAGAATACTGCAGCAACACAGATGCGAGTTTGAAAATTTACTAAAAATCATAGAAATTGAATCTAATGATGGACTATATATAAAATTGAAGCTTATTATGTCTAGTTTCACATGAAATAAATGAAATAGGTAAAGGAATTATATGTTAAAAGATATTTGAATTTTAGTGAAACAGGGTCGTAACAGTTTCTAAATCCCCTGTTCCAACTTTAGAAATTCACTAAAAATTTTAAAGATATAATTAGGTGGTGTATTTTATATCCTCAGAATCCTTATTGAGTCTAGTTTTATTAGAAACAAACCTCATAGTCATATGAATTTTGTACAGAGAGAAATGTGGTTTGTAGTAAACAGAGGTCAAACCAGTAAAGTCCTGAAACAGGGGTAACTTTAACTAATAAACTGTACTAATTGGCTCAACCAAAAATTATAGAAAAAATTTAGTAGATAGGTATATGAATCTAGATTCAAGGAAAATTTACGGATCTTGGTTTTGAGTTTCGTAACTCGAGATATGATTATTCTTGTGACTGTGACGCAAGTAGCTTAAAAGCTGTGAATGTAGAAACAAATAATCTAAAGTTCTAAAAATGTTAAATTAAGCTTAGTAACACCTCATGCTCGACTCCGGCGATGGTCTCGGGCGTGGGAGCGTTACAGTTACAACTCTCCCCCTTAGGGATTTTCGTCCCCGAAAATCTTACCGGTGAATAGGTTAGGGTACTATTTTCTCATAGCTTCCTCGGGCTCCCACGTAGCCTCTTCAACACCATGACGTTGCCATAAGTAGGGGTGAGCGTTCGATCAAATCGAATGAAAAAATTTCGAGTTATTTGAGTTGACGAATCATATTTTATCATCCTAATTTGATTTGAAATTTTCTCGAATCGAGTCAAGTGAGATGGAGTTCGAATCGAATCGAATATATTTGTTCGAGTTAAATTTTAAAAAATAATTTTGGGTCCTTGTAACCACTGTCACCTATCATAATAAAATTTGTCCACCTTAATCAAATTTTTTATTAACTTTCATCACCTCATAATTTATTTATTAATCTTTTATATACGGGTTAGCTTCTTTGCTTGCTTAGTTGTTTCAATTATCTTCAGATTCTTGTCACTATGTATTTTGGAATTAAAAAATATATTAAATATAAAAATGTGATTTTTTTAATAAAAGTTATTTTAAAGATAAAATGTGAAATTGATACCAATATAAAATTTTAACACGAATATTTTATGGCATAATTAATAATTCAATTTTAATATAAATATTTAATGACTAAACAATTCAATAATATAAATAATATAAAATGTGAAATTTAATTTAATAATATAAATAGTATATATAAATAAAATTATTACTATTTATGTTTAGTGATTTTTTTTGGATAATTTTGATTTTTTATTTGAGAATAAAGAGTGAGAAATAAAAGTTTAGGGGAAAATAAAAAGTTTTGATGAATGAAAGTTTGAGGGAAAGTAAATGGGGGAGTAAAATTTTGGAGGGAAAATATTAAAAAAAATTGGGGGGAGGGGATGGGTTTGGGGTAGATGGGAGGTGGGATGGGAAGGGAGTAAAAGTTTTAGGGGGAAAGTGGGAGGGAGTAAAAATTTTGGGAAAAAATAAAAAGTTTTGAGGGTTTTTTAGAGTAAAATTTTGAGAAAAAGCAAATGGAAGAGTAAAATTTTGGTGGGAAATGGATTTTGGGTAGATTGGGGGGTTGGGATGGGAGGGGAGTAAAAATTTTGGGGGGGGAAGTGGGAAGGAGTAAAAGTTTTGAGAGAAAAGTAAAAAGGTTTGGGAGTTTGGGGTAAAAATGTAAAATATTATAGTTTGATATTTGAATTATTCTAATTATTCGAGTTATTCGAATTCGAAAACTTAACTCGATTCGAATTCAAAATTTGAAAAAAAAAATCAAGTTGACTTGAATAACTCGAAATTCGAGTTTTTTTTTTTATTTTTTTGAGTCGAATCGAGTTTTGCTCACCCCCAGCCATAAGACTTTTACTAAAGCTATGCGTTTATTTCTTAGCCATAAGACTTTTACTAAAGCTATGCGTTTATTTCTTAACTCTTTGATCTCTCGAGCTAAAATTCTAATCGGTTCTTCATTGTACGTCATATCAGGTGGAATTTCAATCTCTAACAGAGAAATCACATGTGATGGATTAAATCTATATCGACGTAACATCGATACATGAAACACATTATGGATTTTCTCTAGCTCTGATGGTAGAGCTAACCAATATGCCACTGGCCCTATTCTTTCAGTGATTTCATACGGCCCAATGAAATGCGGACTCAACTTACCTTTGCGACCAAAACGAAGAATTTTCATCCACGGGGATACTTTCAGAAACACTTTTTCACAAATCTAAAATTCAATATCTTTTTGTGTCAAATCCGCATACGATTTTTGTTGATCTAAAACTACTTTTAACCAGTCGCGAATTACTTTCACTTTCTCTTCGGTTTCTCTAACCAAATCAACCCCGTGAACTTGTTTCTCATTAAGCTTGGTCCAGTACAATGGTGTTCGGCATTTACGACTATACAATGCTTCGTACGGTGCCATCTTTATGCTCGATTGAAAGCTGTTATTATATGTGAATTCAACCAAGGTAGATATTTCTCCCAGTTGCCTTCAAATTTTAAAACACAACATCGGAGCATATCTTCGAGAATCTGAATTACTCTCTCAGACTGACCATCTGTTTACGAATGAAATGCTATACTAAAATTTAATCTCGTACCAAGAGCTTCTTGAAATTTCTTCCAAAATCGCGATGTGAACCTCGGATCTCTATCCGAAATAATCGAAACTAACATCCCATGCAGTCTAACAATTTCAGATAAATATAATTCAACCAATTTATCAAGTGAATAGCGTGTACGTATCGAAATGAAATGTGCAGACTTCGTTAATCGATCTACAACAACCCAAATGGCATCTTTCTTTTTCGGAGACAGGGACAATCCCGATACGAAATCCATCGTAACTCTATCCCATTTCCATTCAGGTATCATTACTGGCTGAAGTAGTCCTGATGGTACTTGATGTTCGGCTTTAACTTGTTGACAAACTAAACATCTTGATACAAACTTTGAAATGTCTCGCTTCATACCCGACCACTAATATATTTGTTTCAAGTCGTTGTACATTTTAGTGCTTCCCAGATGTGCAGATAAACAACCATTGTGTGTTTCATTTAAAATCTTTTGAATAAGCTTAGGATTTCTCGGTACACAAATTCTACCTTGAAACATCAAACAATCATCAGGTCTGATTTGAAACTTCGAATCAAAAGTTGACTCACACTGAACCCGTTTAACTTGCAATTCATTATCGTATTTTTGGGCTTCACGGATTTGCTAAAGAAATAAAGGTCTTGCTTTCAACTCAACTACAATCAAACCGTCATCAGACAAAGCTAACTGTGTGTTAATCACACGCAAAGCAAATAATGACTTTCTGCTCAGAGCGTCAGCAATTACATTCGCTTTCCCAGGATGATAATCAATTACTAGCTCATATTCTTTCAGTAATTCAAGCCATCTTCTTTGTCGCAAATTCAAGTCTTTCTGAGTCATTAAATATTTTAAGCTCTTGTGATCTGTATAGATGTGGCATTTCTTACCAAACAAGTGATGTCGCCAAATCTTTAATGCGAACACAATCATAGCCAACTCTAAATTGTACGTTGGATAATTCTTTTCATGCGGCTTCAACTGTTTAGAAGTATAAGCTATTATTTTGCCTTCTTGCATCAATACACAACCCAAACCGTTCAATGACGCATCACTAAAAATTACGAATTCTTTACCCAATTCAGGCTGTACTAACACTGGTGCCTCTTCAATAATGCTTTTAATTGTTCGAAAATCGTTGACACTTCTCAGACCATTCAAATTTTACATCTTTCTGAAGTAATCGAGTCAGCGGTGTTGCAATCATAGAGAATCCTTTCACAAAACGTCAATAATAGCCAGCTAGTCCCAGAAAACTTTGGACTTCAGATACATTTCTCGGAGGTTTCCAATCTATAATTGCAGAAATCTTTCTTGGGTCAACTCTAATACATTCGGCTGAAACGATATGTCCCAGAAATCCAACCTCTCAGAGCCAAAACTCACATTTGCTAAACTTTGCAAATAATTGCTTGTCTTTTAAGATCTGTAAAACTATTTTCAAATGCTCAGCATGCTCGGATTCATTTCGAGAATAAATTAGAATATCAGCAATAAATACAACAACGAATCTATCTAAATACGTTTTGAAGATTTGATTCATCAAATCCATAAAGGCTGCAGGAGCGTTTGTTAATCCGAAAGGCATAACAAGAAATTTATAGTGTCTATACCTCATTCTAAATGCAGTTTTTGGCACATCTAAGTCTTTAACTCACAACTGATAATAACTAGATCTCAAATCAATCTTTGAAAACACTATTTCACCTTTCAGCTGATCAAACAAATCATCTATTGTCGGTAACAGATACTTATTTTTTATCGTAACCTTGTTGAGCTGACGATAGTCAATACACATTCTCATTGACCTGTCTTTCTTCTTAACAAATAACACTAGTGCGCCCCAGGGCGAGAAACTCGGTCGTGCAAATCCTCTATCAGTTAGTTCTTGCAAGTGAGCTTTCAACTCTTTTAACTCTGTTGGAGCCATTTTGTACGGAGCTATCGATATCGGTGAATTCCCCGGTACTAAATCAATAGACAAATTCAACCTCTCTAATTGGCGGCAAACCCGATAACTCTTCTGGAAACACATTTGGATACTCGCAAACAACTGGTACTGATTCAATCTTTGATTCTGACACTTTTGTATCAAGTACATATGCAGGATATGCGTTGCATCCCTTTTTCACATATTTTTAAGCTAACATCGATGAAATTACAGCTGGTAAACCACTCAAATCATTTGATTCAATTCAGAGACTCTCATTATTCTAACATTTCAATTCAATTGTCTTTTGTCTACAATTTACTACTGTATCATACAATGTCAACCAATCCATACCCAGAATTACATCAAACTTATCAAACGGCAACAACATCAAATCAGCGAGAAAACAGTAACCCCGAGTCATTAACGGACAATTCTTGCAAACTTTGTCAACCAGGACATATTTGCCTAAGGGGTTCGACACTTTTATAACAAACTCAGTAGAACCAACAAGTAAATTCTTACTAGACACTAAGTTCACACATATATATGAAAGAGTTGATCCGGGGTCTATCAATGCAACTACATTAGTTTCATAAATAGAGAATGTACCGGTAATAACATCTAGAGATGACGCTTCTTCACGAGCTTGAATAACATAAGTTCCGGCAGGTGCTTTAGCTTCAGATCTTACAGCAGTATCTCGTACTGCACCTCTACTACCACTCACATTTCCAAACATTACGGGGTGGTCTTCCTTTCGCAGACGTGTTGCTTGATCTTACATTCTGAGATTTATCTTTCTCATCTAACTCAGGATAATTTCAAATAAAATGTTCGTGCGAGCCACATCTAGAAAAGGTTGTCATTCATTCTACACTCTCCAAAATGTCGTTTTCCACATCGTTCACATTCAGGTTTATTCGATCTAGCATTAACTACACTTGCCATTGACGTAGCTGGAGTTTTTAAACTCATAAATTACTTCCCACGATCTCTATTAGAGTACTCCACTGGTGCATTTGATCGACTATAAACATCTCGTGATTTATTGGATAAAGAGTGATAGGGTTTATTCATCAATCTCTTTCTCGAATCTCTAGCTTTAGAATCAACCTTTCTTTTTTCTTTGCCCAGTTCGTCAGCTTTGCAAGCACGATCGACGAGTACCACGAACTCTTTCAACTCTAGAATTCCAAATAGCAATCTAATATATTCATTCAATCCGTCTTCAAATCTTTTTCACATACGTTGAAACATATTCTTGGGTATATTTACTAAGCCTCACGAATTCTCATTCATATTCTGTCACGGACATACAACCCTGTTTTAATTCTAGAAACTCTTTGCACTTCTGATCAATAAACCTCTGGCTGATATATTTCTTTCTGAACTCAGATTGAAAGAAATCCCACGTAACCCGTTCTTTCGGTGCCACAGATGTCAAAGTATTCCACCATTGATACGCAGTTCCTCTCAACAAGGATACAACACATTTAATGCACTCTTCGGGTGTACACGGTAATTCATCAAATACTCTTATTGTATTTTCAAACCAAAATTCAGCTCTATCGGGATTATCGTCAACAGTGGCCCTGAACTCTTCAGCTTCATGCTTACGAATTTTATCAACTGGCGGCTTGTTCAATCGTATAGGATCAATAACTTGAGGAACTACGGGGATTGGTTGAGGAATTGGCAGGAGTGAAGGTTGCTGAGCAGCTAGATTTGTCTAGATATATTGAGCGAACCACTCATTCATCATTTGGAGAAAGGCTTTTTTAGCCTCACCTTTATGACTACTTAACATGGGTCTAGATTCAGAAGGTGCTGTCTCTTGAACAAGAGTTGGTGCATTACTATCAATATCATCCACTACAGCTCGTTCGGGATCCATTACTATACGAAAACATAGTTTATAATGTCAACAGTCATCACACTATCACATGTTATATATATGGCATATATAGCTAGTCTCTTCCACACGCCATATTAGTCCTAGAATCGACTAAATCGTAGCTCTGATACCAATAAATGTAACACCCCTCACCCGTATTTAATGCTGGAATAGGGTTACATAGCATTACAGAACTTACAAAAAAATTAAACATGCATTTAGCATACTTTTTCTCAATTTAAGCATTCATCATTCAATCTCAATCAATTTGTCCCTTATACGAGCCTACGAGGCCCTAAACATGCTTTGGAAGTGGTTCAGGACTAAACTGATAACTCAAGAAACTTTCACGAAACTTTGAAATTTTTTTTCCAAAACAGGGGACACACGCCTATGTGACTAGGCCGTGTGTCTTACACGACCACCAGACATGCCCGTGTCACAAGCCGTATGGACATTCGAAATGGAAGCACATGGCCGTATCCTAGCCTGTGTCTGACCCCGTGTAACTCTTTGACTTGGGTCACAGGGCCAACACACACGCCCGTATGGCTAGCTCATATGCCCTAAAAATGGCCATACACGCCCATTGTCAGGCCATGTGCTAGGCCATACCAATCCTGTAGGGTATACTGACTTATGCCACACGGCCAAGTCACACGCCCGTATGTGAGGCCGTGGGAAGCATACTAACTTGTTTTCAAATTCAACACCAGGGGACACACGACCGTGTAACATGACCATGTGTCACACACGGCTGAGACACACGCCCGTGCCTTTACTTGTGTGAACAAAAATATGCTATTTACTAACCCATTTTGCCACCCATTTTGCACATACCTATACAAGCTCAAATAGTTCCATTCTAAGACACAAATAAGCAGCCAAATATCATCAACCAATATTCAAATCATACCATTTCATTCCCAACCATACAAATCACAAATATGTCACAAATTTCCATCTAACTACATACCTAATTCACATATACAATTCAATTTACTAAACCATTCCAAACATACATTATCATTCACCAATTCACAAGCACATAACTTCCCAAATTGTCAACCCTTTTAGCGATCAAATTTACTAATATCATTAAGCATTATAAATTCAACCTCAATCACACAATATAGGTCAATTACCAAACTCAAAATAGAACCATTTACACATTTATAAACATCATCAAATTCATCATTATAAGCCAACTCAAATGGCCAAAATACAAGTTCATCAAACATACCAAAATGACTCAAGCCTATACATGCCATATACCATATTTACACAACTTTAAAAGTACCAAAATAGATGTCTAATAGTGCGATGAAGTCTTTGACGATCTCTAAAGCCGAGCTAGCTTCGAAATACTATACAACATGGAAAAATAAACAAAGTAAGTTATAAAGCTTAGTAAGTTCGTATGTAAATATGAAATAATCTCATCATTCATTAACATTTCTAAATAGATAACATAAATTGCATTTAAGCATCAATCACTAAGTTAACATAAAGTTCTCAACTTCCATTAGTTCGTTATTCAAATAGTTTTCTGTACATACATGTACCGATACTTATCTATTTCTCACCAATTCACTTATCAAATCACTCCGAATTTATAATTACTTACGGTACGAGTACATCATTTTCTGATGCCATAGTCCAACTATAGTCTTACACATACATTATCATGGCCCTTCTGTAGTCTTACATTCACATGCCATTACTCGGTTATGGTCTTATTATCCGATTGTTATAGCCCAATTATGGTCTTATTTGGCAACTCGCCTTACTGAAAACGTACATTTAATTCGAAATCTTCCAAATTTTAACAATAAGATAAATACAATCACAACACATCAATCAATTAAATAAATACAATTTAAGTTCAATTATACGAAGTTACCTCATGTACGAAAATGGCGAAACGGACCAACTATTCAATTACTTTGCTTTTTCCCCAATCTAAGTCTGAATTCCTCTTTTCTTGATCTATAAGTAATCAATATCAGCTTATTTATCCTTCTAATTATTCAATTCAATCCAAAATATACATTTGAGCTATTTTACACATTAGCTCCTAAACTTTCACATTTTTATAATTTAGTCCTTATAGCACAAAATCACAATTTCATGGAATTCAAGACTAACCCATGCCAGCCGGATTACTATTATACCCCTAGCAGCCCATATTTTTCATTTATTTCACATTTCTACCACACAATTTACACATTTCTCAATTTAATCTCTATTTTGTATTTTTCTTAAAAATCACTTAACAAAACTTGTTTATCTATCAGTGAACATTTATAATCTATCAAGAAACTTCAAAACATATGCTTATTCATCAATGAAAACATATAAAATCTTTAATATTTTTGCAAAATAGTCCCTAAGCTAGCTAGACTAAGTTGCAACGATCTAAAAAAACGTAAAAATTATTAAAAACGGGACAAAAATCGTACCTAATTGAGCATAGATAGCATGGCCGAATATTGGAGCTAATAAAATGGCTTCTTCCCTTTGTAAAATCGGCTATATGAAGATGATAATGAATACAAATGGCTTTTATTTTATTAAATTATCATTTAATAACCAATCTACCAAACTAACCTTAAAATTATTTCAAAATTTCAATAACACCAAGCCATTAACATCCACTATCTAATTAATGGTCTAGTTATCACTTAAGGACCTTAAATTTAAGATTCTATTACTATTTGATACCTTTAGCTAATAGAACAGCACTTTTGCACTTTACACGATTTAGTCCTTTTTACCAAATTGACTAACCAAATGATAAAATTTCTTAACGAAACTTTCATACAATCATTAAATCACGCTGTAAACATTAAAATATTAATAAAATAAATATTTTTACTTTAGATTTGTAGTTCTGAAACCATTGTTTCAATTTGACCAAAAACGAGTTATTACATGTCTGACTTTTCATCATTCTTGTAGAAAATCTCAAAATCCTTGGTTCTTCTAGTTAACAAAGGATTCTCTTGATAGATAATACATGTTTTTTATTCGGGCTCTCTATGTACCTACTAGTAAGATTCACAGAATATATAATGTCTGGCATCATAGTAGTTAGATACATCAAACTTCCTACAATTTGTTTGTAAAGTATGCTATTCACCTTCTTCCCATCTCCTTCTTTAATTAGCTTTAAGCTAAACTCAATTAGAGCTTTGGTAGAGTTGTAATTTTTCATCTTGAATCTATCCAAAATTTCATATTTTTTCTAGGAGAAAAAATTTTCATCATCAGATTGCATCACTTCTAGGCCAAAGAAGTAGTGCATCTTCCCAAGATTAGACATCCCAAACTCATCCATCATAGATTTCTTGAAATCATAAAATAAGGCATTATCATTCCCAGTAAAAATAAGATCATCAACATATAAACACACAGAATATTTTCCCATTATCTCCAATTTTAACAAAAAGTGTATATTCATATGGACACTTTTGAAATCCCTACTCTCAAAATATAACCCGCAACGCAACCATACCAAGCACGTGAAGCCTGTTTTAGTCCATAAAATGCTTTCTTCAATCGATTAACTTTATGCTCATCTCCAACCTTAATAGAACCAAGAGGTTGGTCAACAAATACCTCTTCCTCCAAGTATCCATGTAAGAATGTAGATTTGATATCTAACTGGAAGATAGGCCAAGAGTTCTGTGCTACTAAAGCAATCACCAATCTAATGGTGTCTTGTCTTGCAACTGGGGCAAAAACTTCTGTATAGTCCAAACCATACTCTTGTTTGTACCCCTTAGCTACTAATTGCACTTTTATTCAGGATGTGGATGCCCCAATTTACAACTTTTGGCCAAATCACCTTTGGAATTTTCTATAACGCCCCCAAATTTAGGTATTTACTTTTGTGTGTGTTGTGTTGCATAATTGTATACTTGCTTCAGTGGTTGAGTGTCCGGAGGAGTGTTGGACGGCTCTTGATTTCAAGCCTTGGCTTGTATAAAATTTTAATTTTGGCTTAAGTAAACCCTGTCTCCTGTTAGTGTGATTTTTAAATTAGTGTGGGTTAAGAATGTCATAAATAGCCTATTGGTCCAAGGGCTAATAGCATGTTTCTATTGTCAAGGGACTCGAGTTCGAGTCTTACTGCATGCAAAAAGGTGTTTTATTTTGCTTCTTATCGTGTAGGAATTTGTGTGTCGGTGAAACTCTGTAGCTTGGGGCGGTTGAAGAGTTTGAAAGGTGTAAGGGAGTGTATAGCCGAAAGTTAGGAGAAGAAGGGGGAATTTAAATGGTAATCGGTTTGAGGATGTGGGGAGAGATTATAGGAGGAAATCTAGGAGTGATGGTTGAGAGGAAGTGTTAGTGCCATTGGTAGACTCTTGGTACTGAAGAGAATTCAGCTTTGAGCTTAGGGAACTTCTTCTGCTTTTCATTTTTTATTTTTGGCAACTTTTGCTTCTTTTCACCTTTGTTTCTTAAGTCGTTCTTTGCTTGAATTACGTTTGGGGTACATTTGGGTTCGTTGGTTCATCGGTTCTACTTTTCTCCTTAACCCTAGTGCACTGGTTTCTGCCTATCACTTTATTTTTTCTCATTTGGTAACTTACCCTTTTGGCCGAATAACATTACTCCATCTTCTCACAATTTCGTTTCGGTTTTGAGCCTTGCTTAGGGAACCAATTCTTTCCTTCTTCGCTCTCTTGCTTTCAGTGAACTTGTCTTGATCGATTGCTCTTCTCTCAACTCTTTTGCTCCTGCTTCAGCCAAACCCTGTCAAGGCCTAAATATCGTCCTCTTCTTCTTCTTTTTTCTATGCTTGACCGTTTCTTACTGTAGGACTGTCGAAATTCCCTTGTGTTTTGGTAAGTGTTCCCTAGCCGAACCTTATTCAGTTTTTCTCTCAAAGGTTTTACTTAGGTGTCTCTTAGGCCGGACGGTTGCATTTCCTCTTTTATCATAGGGAGATATTCTTTTAACACTTCTCTTTTTGTACGATTGTTGTTAGGGACTCAATTTCCTTAAACAAGGTATGGAGTTGATTGCTTTCCTTTACAAGTGATAATTCCTCTATTGGTAAGTGTTAAGTTCTAGATATGTTAGTATGGGATTACAGATTCTTATGAATCAGTTAACTATACTTGTGAAGGGATAAGTGTTGGGGAGAATACGTGGTTTGGAACAAGGAGGGTCTACAATTGTTGATTGGTAAGTAGCGATGATTTGGTTAAAATATTTTTATTTAATGGTAGTATGGTTTTGAATTAACGAGGGTGTTAGACTAATAAGAGGTTGTGGTTGATCATAGGTTCTCAATCTCAGAGGCATTTCGGCTACAACTCCATAATAGGTGTGTAATCACACTACTTTAATCGTTAAATAGCAAAAACCGAAAAACTGTTACCATCAATGCCACACGGGCGTGCGCTCGCTCGTGTGGTCATCTAAGCATACAAGTGTGAGCATGTGATTGTAGTGACCACCACAAGCGATATCGTGAGTGTAGGTCGTTTTGGGCCACGTTGGGCCAAAATGGGTCGTGTGGGCCCCACGGGCTTGTGGGCCCCGTACGGGTAAAATCGTACGGATATGTGGATATTATCGGGCCGGGCTGTGTAGTCCACACAACCAAGGCTATTTTGGGCTTATTGGGCCACACGGGCGTGTGGGCCCGCATGGGCCGTATTATGGGCTTTGGGCTCTTTTTCACTGTTTGATCATTTAAGATTGCACGAGTCGCGCGAGACAACTGTGAGCCTACTGATAGGTCAGTAAGTATACTTAGACCCCTTACTTGTAAAATGATCGGTATACCCCTAGAGTTAAAATGACTGATATGCCCCTATGCTTTAATTGATTGTATTTGAGCATGACATTTCTGTATACACGTATGATATTATGTTGCATTACATGGGGTGGGATATATGATTTTGGAGGAAGTGTACTATACTGGCAACTCTATTGTAATTTCTTTTAGTGCCGAAAATGGTGCTATATTTGGACTGTAGGGATGGATGGGTCGATTTTATCCCCACATGAAGTGTAGGGGTGGACGGAGTGGAGTGTAGAGGATGGATGGGTAGGACCTTTATTGCATTATTGATACTGTTACTGTAATGAGTTAAGGCCCACACTGATACTGTTACTGCTATGGGCTAAGGCCCACATTGATACTGGACTGTCACTGAAATGGGCTTAGGCCCAAACTATTTCTGTCTGATTTTGTTAATGGTTGCACACTGAGTTTTCAGAAACTCACCTTTTCTGCTTATCTCTGCAAGTAACCTTTAGGCAGGTCGGTGCTGCGAAGGACTCGGAGATGGCCACACCACTGTTTATGTTTTCGTTTCTGATTTTTAGTAAAAATAGTTTTATTTGGGTAAATTTTATGTAATAAGGCCGTTTAAGTTTTTATTTTTATTTTTATTTAGGAATTTTTCTAAATGACCTATATCTAATAGCAGTAAGTCTTGGGTTTTCAAAAGGCAAATGATTTTCAACTATCATGCTACGTACTTGTTTTAAAAAGCTTCCACAACGAACAATGTTTTAAAGTATAATAACAATTTAGTATGAAACATGTTTTGCTAAACGAACCTGTAATTTAACAAGTGAACAAAATAAGTTAGCTTTTCATAAAGATCACAAACGAGGTTTTAACCCAAATGGACTTTCCTAATAGAACTACGTTTTTTTCAAAACTCACTCTAACGTGACATCATAGATGCGGCCATAATTTCTAGGTCAGGTTTGGGGTGTTACATTTTCCCTTTTGTTAGCAGGATTCGAACCATATTGAGAATTGTTCTATTTTCCTTCTTTGATACACCATATTTTTTGTCGTGTATAACTAGCTGTGAGCTCTCTTTGGATTCCATGAACATCACAAAAATCTTCAAACGCCTTAGAGCAATATTCACCACCACGATCAGTTTAGAAAGCCTAAATTGTTATTTCCTCCTCATTTTCTACACTAGCCTTAAAGCTTTAAAATGCATTAAAAGCCTTTAATTTTTCTTTTAAAGGTAAACCCAAGTTTTACTAGAATAATCATCAATAAAGGTAATAAAATACCTTTTACCTCTATTGGAAATTGGATTTATTGGCCCACAAATGTCTGAGTGCACCAACTCTAATACCTCTTTTGCTCTCCATGACTTGCCTTCGAAGAATTGAGATTGGCATTGTTTTCCGACAACACATTTTTTTACAAACTAGAGAGGAGATAATTGGAGGAAGACCAATCACTATATTTTTCGTTTCAAGTATCTTCAAATCGCCAAAGTTTAAATGACCATAGCGAAAATGCCACAACTATGAAGGATCTTTAACTTCCACCATCAAACAAGATTGAACAGCCTCAATCTTCAATGAAAACAACATGTTCTAACTCATTTCCACAATAGCAACAACTCTTCTAGATGGATCAGAAATCTCACAAGCACCATTTTTTATAATGGCAACATACCCCTTTTCCAACAATTGACCAACACTCAACAAATTATATTTTAAAGAAGGAACATATAACACATTAGATATGGTTCCACAAAACCATTTTGGGTTCTAATATTGATGTTACATTTTCCCATGACATTCACAATAAAATAATCACCAAAGTTGACTGTAGAACGAAAATCATCATTTAAATATGAAAAAGATTATTAATATGAAAAAGATTATTTACCTCCACACATGTGGTTAATGCAACCTGTATAATATACCAAACATCTAGCTTAAGTTCCTTTTCAACTTGAACCGCCATCAATAAGGTCCCTCCTTCCTTGTTCTCAACAAAATGTGATTGTTCATCCTTGACACTTGAGAGCCTAGCATAACATTCAAAACAATAATGACCAAAATTTTGGCATCTAAAGCATTTTATATTGAATTTATCAAAATCTCGTCCTTTACCTTTACTTTGGTTATCATTGATTCTGTAATTCATGTTGTCATTTCTATTGCCACAATATCTACTACCTCAATCTCATCTTCCTCTACGTATACATATACATATACATATACCTCTACCTTTACCCTTTTCTCTAAAACTAGAAGAAGAAATAATAGTAAAAGCCTTCAAAGCTTGTTCCTCGAAGGCTGAATTACGATTCATCTTCTGCTCATACAGTAACAAAGAGTTTTGCAACTCATCAAGAGACACTTCATCTATGTCTTTTGACTCTTCAATGGCACAAACGACATAATCAAACTTTGACATCCTGGAACACAAAATCTTCTCCACTATGGTGACATCCTCCATCTTCTCACCATGGAACAGAATCCTATTACAAATCTCTATGGTTTTAGCATAATAGCTAGTGACAAATTCCCCTTCCTTTATCTGTAGAGTCTGAAATCCCTCCTCAAGGCTTGAAGTTGTGTTCGCTTTACTCTGACAGAGCCTTGATCCTTTTTCTTCATGGAATCTCATATATCCTTGGAAGTTTCTTTGCAAAGAATAGTTTTCAAGATGGGACGATCAATAGCCTGAAAGAGATAATTTTTTGCTTCCAAATCTTTCGACTTTCTTGCTTTGAAATATGCTTTCTGGGCATTAGTCAAAGTTTCTCCTTCTACAGGCTTTTTGATACTTGACTCAACAATTGGCCAACACTCCTTTAACTGTAGGAAATTCTCCATCAACATACTCTAATGGTCATAGTGACCATCAAAACGAGGAATGACTGCTTGAACAAAACTACTTTCTGAGGCCATAGGTGAAATCTTTTCTAGGCTAACAAGAACAAATATGGTTCGAATACTACTGTTGCACTTACAAGTAGAGAAAGCGAAAAACAAGCTCTCAACTTAAATGAGAGAAAATGATTTTCATTGAATTGATGAATAACTCCAAATGGTTCTAATCTTATATAGGCTTTACAATAGTTAAAATTAGTAAGCTAAAAACTAAAAATAGTAAAACAAAATACGAGAAAAATCATCAACCATAATTAATAATATCTAATTTTTAAGGATAATTTATTTACCAAATATAAAAATATTTCAACATGGAGCACCTATAATTATAAAATACTCATTTAAATCTAAAATTTTAAATAAATTTTATATAATAGTTTAGTCTGGTAAGTGGTAAGACGGTGGGCAAATCATTATCGAAAAAAGAGACCCACTTTAAATCTGTCTCACTTTACAAGTAAAATTCCATCATAAACCCAGCTTCTAAATTAGCTGCTATCATATTTATTTAGCTAGCAAAAAAAAAAAAAAAAAACATGATTCCAGCAAAGCGTCTATATTTGTCAATATTTTACTTGCATTAGAAAAATTCAATACAATGGTGGTGATGGAGCTAATTTCTGGTAAAGGGAGCTTAATATATGAAAGTTGTCAATATATTTTCTTTCAACTGCTTTTATGACATAAAGAAAAAGGTACAATTAGTGAGGGTCACCAATGTTAGGCAGGTAGCGGGGAGACGGTGTGACTCCCAAATGTGGAGGATAGATAGCATAATCATTTCAAGGGTTTATAATATTTAATATTTTATTATTTGAAAAGTTCAATAAATTATAATTACTTAATATTAATGAATAGTTATGTTTTAAATTTTTTTCTCTGATATTATACATATTCAATTTTGTGATTTATATTCAAAATTTATGGCTACATCTTTTAATAATGTTTTCTCTAATATTTAAAATCAATGTTCAAAATATATAATATAAAGTAAATTATTCTATACAAATAAATAAGTGCTAACTCCATTGAATTAAGCCTATTTAATAAGCTTTCATATATTATGTCAGGTAAAAAGATGAGCATTTGGACTTGACCTTTCTAGTGTAATTATTTTATTTTAATTAATGTTTTATTTATATTTTTTAGAATGTATTTTTATATTAGAATAGTTGCGTAGAAATATATAATTTATGCCGATAATTTTGTTTTGAAGACAAAATTCATGATAATAGTTAGGTATCTATTAGCAATAGCTATATATTGCTTTATTTTAACAACTTTTCATTATCAGCCATTTGATGATTCCATTTAAACGTTTTAGGACTTTATTGTATTCTGGAGGCATAAAAAATATGTCACACTTCAAAGTCTATTTTGATTTTTTTTTAATTTTTTTCTTGCATCATAAACTTTTATAATAAGCATAACTTTATGTAGACAATACAATCTTATAAAAGGGTGTTATCCAAAGCAAAAATTATATATATGAAAAGGTATTACATGAAAGATACATCTATTTGGTATTTATTTAAGGAAATTTTTTATTAGTTATTTTACAATTTTGCTTCGAATGAGGAGGGTTTTACAATTTAAGAAACTTTAAGTAAAGTGACTCATTGTATTTTATCCAAAAATAGATAATTATTTGATATATTAATGGTGAAATTATAATTTTTAATTATTTTAGTGGAATTAAAAATTTTTACTGCCTATATATCAAATAATTATATTTAAAGTAACAAGGCTTTTTTACCCAAATTAACGTGAAAAATAATTAATTACCAAAATAGGCACCATATCAATTATTTACGAAAATGGTAAAAATCTACAGTACCCAGTCGGTGTTGTTTAGGTGTTAGGTGGCACCCCCAAAATCTACCGCTCATCATTCGGCCATCATTATTTTTTAATTTTTTTTACCACTGTGTCAGATGACACCGATGTGTATTTTTTTTCAAAATACCTAAAAATATACGAATATACCGGATATAAAAAAAAGAAAAAAAATCTTAATAGTGTCGCATAGTTGTCAAGCGGAACCGAAAAATTAATTTAAACTTTTACCTAGTCAAAAGGGAAAAAATGAAAAAAAAAATATTAAGAAGCAGATTAAAAAAATTGTTTGCGAAAAGACAGGGCATGGCAGCCCATGACACCCCCATCACATTCGTAACAGGCCTTTTCAACTGTTTTTTTTTTTTAGGCTTAAGAATGTAAAAAGCCTCAAACTTAAAAAAAAAAAAAAAATTAAGCCTTTACTTTTTTTTTACACTCAATTAGGTACTTGAACTTTCAATATGCATAAAAAACTGTCTCAAACTTTTAAAAAAAAAAGAAGAAGCAATTAAGCCCCTGCTTTTTTTTTTTGCACTCAATTGGATACTTGAACGTACAAAATGTATAAAAAATACCCTCAAATTTAAAATAAAAAACAATTAAGCCCCTTCTTTTTTTGCACTCAATTGTCAAAATGCACCAAAAAGGCCCTTTGATCATAAATTTTAACAGTTGACCGTTAAAGTTAATTGTCTTTAATTTTTTCCAGTTAAAGCAACCCGTGTCACAGCCACTGCATCTCATGTGACAAAAAATTATAAAAAATAAAAATCAATAAAAATTATTAAAATTTAATAAAAATATAAAAATATTTAAAATTTACAAAAAATTAGAAAGAGAAAATATATAAATCATAAAAAATATATATAAATTATAAAATGCATCAAAAAGACATTTTAACAATTAACTTTAATAGTTGACCGTTACAATTAACGATCCTCAAATTTTTTTAGTGAAAGCCATCACGTGTCGTAACACAGTGTGACATGTGGCGAAAAATGATAAAAAATAAAAATCAATAAAAGTTATAGAAAAATTATAAAATGTTTCTTTTGGTATGATAATTTTTATAATTCTTTTACGAATTTTATATTTCTTTACATTTTTTATCATTTTCTTACGACTTTTTAAAATTTTATATATTTTTTCTATATTTCTATATATTTTATCATTTTTTAATATTTTTCTATTTTTTTCTAATTTTTTATAAAAATTAAATATTTCTTATATTTTTATTAAAATTTAATAATTTAATAATTTTTAATGATTTTTATTTTTTATCATTTTTTGTCACATGTCACGCCGTGGTTGTGACACGTGGTGACTTGAACAGAAAAAATTAGGGGCGATTAGTTTTAACAGTCAACTGTTAAAGTTAATGATCAAAGGGCTTTTTTGATGTATCTTGGCAATTGAGAGCAAAAAAAAAAAAAAAAAAAGTAAGTGCTTAATTGCTTCTTTCTTCTTCTTTTTTTTTTAAGTTTGAGAATTTTTTTGATGTATTTTGAAAGTTTAAGTATCCAATTGTGTGAAAAAAAAAAACTTAATTACTTTTTTTTTAGAAAAAGCTTGATGACATTTTACACCCTTAAGCTTTTTTTTAAAGTTATTTCAGCCATATTTTTTTTATTTTCTGCCTTGCTTTAGGCTTTTTATTCTTTTTAAGTTGTATCAGCTTCCTTTTTTTTTTTTTTTTTTTTTTTTTAGCCTTGTTTTAGGCTTTTTTTTTTTTTCATCTATTTGGTTTTTTTTTTTACGTCAAATTTTTTTAACTTTCTTTTACTATTTATTGTAACTAGTATATAAAAGGGGGGGAGGGGGTTTGGTCCCCATTTTTATCAAAAAAGAAAGTAGAAAGGAAAGAAAGAAGTTTGTTTGGAAGAAATTCTGTGTTGAAGATTATTATTAAGGTATGTTATTTTTTAATAATAATTGTTTAAAAAATATGTAATTTTATATTTTTTAATTATTGTTTATTTTAGATATAACTTTTAACATTAAAGTTATGTTTAGTTTGTTATTAAAATTTGTTTATTTATGCAGATATCAAAATAAGTTTTTTTTTATTAGAGCCAACAACCACACATCAATAATGATTAATGTGTCGGTATATTTGTTATTTGTTATTTTTAAAGTGACATGTCATTTTTTTAATTTGAATTTTAACTAATGCGGTAATTTAATATGGTTAGAAGAGTATCGCATTTTAAGGACATGTCCATGGTGCGAGCTATCGACCTTATGAACGGGTTATGCCATATTTGGATGCCGTCGGCTTTGTATCAGTGTGACTAATTTGAATGTTTGAGCTGAAGGCAGACTTAATATCTGCCTTGGTTGAGCGGTGGCGCCCGGAGACACAAACATTTCATTTGTCGTGCGGGGAGTGCACCATCACATTGGAAGATGTTGCATTGCAACTTGGGCCCCTTGTTGTCGATTTTGCTATGATGGGTTCAAGTAAAGTGTTGCAACTTGAGACGTTGTGCTATTATCATAGGTTGCGCATGGGAGCCCGCAATCATGGCGTACTTCTGTGAACCATCATGATCAAGAAAGGTCATTTAGCCTAATCGGACTGGCTCGTTGCTTGGAGATATTGAAGACCCATCTGCAAAGCTTGGCAAATATGGACGTGATCTTTGAAGTTATGCAATCTTAAGATATGAGATGTAATCTTAGAAGATATTATTTTATAATCTTAGAGATTTGATTTGTAGATAATTTTTAATCCTAGCCATTAATGTACTTTGATTTGTACCATTGATTTTGGAGAGGCTCAACTATAAATAGAGGCCTTTCCCCCTCATTTTAAATCATTCATTTAGTAATAGAATTCTTGAGAGTAATCACTCAAAACTTTCTCTCTTGTGTTCTTACTTTTCTGTGGCTTTATTCATCTTTTGAGTTCTTTCAATTTTCATTGCTTCCACTTTGTTCCTTGTTGTTGCCTTAGAGGAATTCTGTTGAATCCTCAATTGTTGGGAGTTAGGTTGACTTAAGCATTTTTAGAACAAAGAAACTACCTAAGGCCGCATGGATTGCGAGACTAAAATTTTAGCCCCGTGACAGTTGGTATCAAAGCCAGAGTTTTGAAGGCACCATTGAAAGATGTCGAAAGAAATTGTCAAGTATGTTGAGCTAATGGAGACCCATAGGAAGGCCAGGAAAGCTAGTTGTTCGAGGGACATATTGTTAGCTTTGGAAGGACAGGTTGTCACTCTCGAAGAGTCTATGGGGGACGTCAAGGAAAGGATCAATAATGTCAATGATAGAATCATCGATGGGCTGCAATCAATAAAGGTGCAGCTCAGAGAGTATATATGGGATTCTCTAGGTTCTGTTGAGAAATAGCTGACCGGTAGGGATGATGCCCTCGAGGCTATGATGGCGACCTTGAAAGAGGAGATTGTAAAGCTCAAGGGTGAAATCACAATCTACAAGGCTATTTTAGGCAATGGAGGGTTAGCTTCTGCTACACCCAAGCCCAGTGCGGATGTTCCCAAGCCCAAGGAGTTCAAGGAGATAAGGTCCGAGAGAGATGTAGATAGCTTCATGTGGGGAATAGAGCAATACTTCCATGCCAAATGCATCATAGATGATGCCACTAAGGTAAATATTGTTGCTATGTATTTTATTGATGTTGCTTTGTTGTTGTGGCGAAATAGGTCCATATATGTGAGCCATGGTGGGATTGAAATTGAGACTTGGGAGGAGTTCCAAAGAGAGTTCAAAGTACAGTTTTACCCGGAGTATATTAAGGATGAAGCACGGGAAAAGTTGCGCTAGCTTACGCAACAAGGCACTGAGAAGGAGTATGTGCGAGAGATCAGCGAACTCATGCTTTAGATCTCGTATATGAGAAGAAAGACGTGTTCTTTTCCTTCATGGATGGATTGAAACCATGGGCGAAGCAAAAGTTGCAGTATCAAGGAGTCCAAAAGCTTACCGAGGCAATGACTGTAGCAGAATCGTTTGTCGAGCTTGGTGGAAAGAAAGGCAAACTTGAGTCTTCCGAGCCCAAATTCAAACCAAGGGGCAATAGTGTGGAAGACAAATATAAGCCCACTAGGAATGACAATATTAAGGCTCAAAAGCCGTAGGATAAGAAGAAAAATGAGCCTTTAAGTTGCTTCCATTGTGATGGTCTGTATATGATCAAGGACTGTCCGAAGAAGGTTGCACTTTTTTCCATTGAAGTAAAGGATGAGGCAAATAAGGTGACCAAGAATCTTGGTTCGATACTAGGGGGTGTCGAAGACAAAACGAGTCATAGACTAATGTTTGTGGACATCATGGTAGCTAATAGAAGATTGAATGCACTTGTTGACACAGGAGCCTCTAATTTGTTCATGTCCGAAGAGACTACTTGTAAACTTGGTCTCAAGATCCAAAATGAATTGGGTTGGATCAAGATGGTTAACTTAGAAAGTGTTTCAATCAAGAGGGTTGCAAAGGGAGTGGATCTCCAACTTGGTGATTGGACCGATAAGGCGACCACTAAGGTAATACCACTTGATGACTATGATTTTATTGTTAGATTAAGTTTCCTTGATCAAGTTAATGCGTCTATTTTTCCTTCTGGAAATTACATGGTGATTTTGGATTCGAACCATCAATGCATGGTAAGAATGAAAAGGAAAGGAAGCATGGAGGGAAAAGCATTGTCGGCGGTCTAATTTGCTAAAGGAGTATATAGAGATGAAGTTTCCTATTTAGCCACCATGAGAGTCGAGGAAATCATTAAGTTCGTTGAAGAGATTCTGAAAGAAGTGAGCCAATTATTACGGTCTTTTTAGGATGTGATGCCTACCGAGTGGACCAAGAAATTGCCACCAAAGAGGGAGGTGGGTCACAGGATTGAGTCAGTTCCCAACGTGGAGCCACTGGCAAGGGCCCCATATCGTATGTCTCTGCCAAAATTAAAAGAGTTGCAGAAACATTTGAAGGAGCTTTTAGATGCGGGATTCATTAGGCCATCTAAGTCTCCATTTGGTGTGCCAATTTTGTTTCAAAAGAAGCAAGATGGATCATTGAGGATGTGCATAAATTATCGGGACTTGACCAAAATCACTGTGAAGAACAAGTACCCAATTCCCTTTTATTGCAGATTTGTTTGATCAGCTTAGTAGTGCTAGATGGTTTTCCAAGTTACATTTGAGACAAAATTACTATCAAGTTCGAATAGCTGAGGGCACGAGTAAAAGACAACTGGTGTGACGCATTATGTGTAACAACCCATTTCTCATTAGTGTCGAAACAGTGGTTTCGGGGCTACAAATCCAACGTGTGAGTTCGTAAATATTACTATTTAATATTACGAGTCAAATATAGTGTTATAATAAAATTTAATTTAATTATTTATGTTAAACGAAAGAATAAATAGGTTCAAGTGGTATGTCCCTAAGGTCAAGTGGTTTTAAAAAATGAGGTATCGTGACCTTGTTTCTATAAACCAAGCTGTAAATATTTTATTAAATATTTAAGGAGTGTTATTAAGGTTGTATTAAAATTTGGTTAAGAAATTTTAAGGTTTAGATAGTTAATTAAGTAAAAAGAACTAAATTATAAATATTGCAAATATAGAATTTTAATAACTAAAAAGGGCCAAATGGTAATAATGGACTTAAATGGTAATTAAACCATTCATTTTTATAGTGGACAATTATGGGTATGTTTTGTTAATTTATAAGTTAATAACCTAAGGGTAAAGTAGTAAATAAATAATAAAATGTAAACTAAATAAAACTAGATTGTCATCCTTTTCATTTTGGCTTGGTAGAACCGAAACACCATTAAAATAGGAAGGAATCTTTTGGCCTTGGTTAATTTTCATGCATGGTATGGTGTTTTTGCCCCGTTTTTAATATTTTTATGTTTTTGAGCTTGTATTAGCTTAATCTACCTAACCTGGGGGTCAATTTGTAAAACTGTTATATGTTATAGATTATGCCATGAATAGATTTGATATGTTTTTGAAGTTTTTATTGAGTAATTTTTTATGATTTTAAAGTTTAAAGACTTATTTATGAAAATGATAAAATTTAAGGAAAATATTATGAATTCATGATAAATATAGGTTGTTATGAGACTAGGTAAAAATCGGCTAACATGAATTTTAGCTAAAAATGATAAATTTCCAAGTTTCGAGTTTGGGGATTAAATTGTATAAAAGTTAAAATACTAGGGTCAAATTTGTAAATTGTTAATGGAAGAGTTTAATTGCGTAAAATTATTTGTTAGAATGTTGGAAATGTATTAATCGGGTTGAATTATTATCTAGATCAAGAAACGTTGTAATTGGATTTAAATCGAGGAAAAGCTAAAGTTTCATACTAGTTGTCGACTCCATTTTAGTAACCATTTCAATCGAGGTAAGTTCGTATGAGGGTTAAGTTATTATAAATTATTTTGTATGTCATGTTTGTCAATATTCTAGTAATATAAACCAAAATATGATGTTAATTAAATTGAAATAGTGCTTTGGTTTGGATAAAATAATAAAAAGGGAAAGGGTTCACTCATCTCCCTGACATCCATGTCACCATAAATCCTCGTCTTATGTGGTTGACCTTTAGGATGTCTACAAAGACTGCAACCTAGGAACATCTCAAAAGTAGGCAATGGTACTTTCTAGTTCGAGACATCCGGCATTACAGGAAACTTGTTTCCCCAAATATGTAATGTTTGTTTAGCATGTAGACATCATCTATGAATTGTTCAACAGTTAGGTTAGCTGTCGCACGCACTGCGTGAACATGCACACACAGATATCGAAGATTTTGGAACTTCCCACACTCACAATTCCTATTTCGTAGATCAATTGCGTATGACTTGGGCAGAAGACTTGGGAGACGGTCGATGTACTCTTGAACCGGGAAAGACTCTAAGTCGTGGTTATACGGTCATGCATTCATCATCTGCACCCTCTGAGCGTTGACTGCCATAGCCTTTCGAATAGCCTCAACATGGACGTACCAGGTCTTTATCTGTTTTACTTTTCTCAACCCCATCCTTGGCATCAGTGTGACAAGCTTATAGAATGTTGCTGAGAAAACTGCAGAAATTGGCAAATAACATGTACGCTTCAAGATGGAGTTAACCGCCTCTACGAGGTTCGTCATCATCTAACCATAACGAAACCCATTATCATAACTTTGAGTCCAATGCCGGAGATTTGTTTGTAACCCCATCATCTGAGCTTCAAGCCTCGTGAACGTTTGCCTGAATCGTCGTGATTCTAGCTCATACCCTACATATGTAATTTTGGAAAATTTATTAAATATCAAGTACGAATAAATAAATTTTGTAAAAAAATTACACCAAAAAACCCCGATAAATTTTGTAAAATTATTTACAAAAAAATAACTGGAAAATTTCAAAAATTCTTTTTAAAATAATACAAACTGAAAAAATTTGAATCAATATTTTAAAGAATTACATAGTGATAAATTTAGATTTTTTTTTTTAAATCACAACTGAAAAATTTTGAATCAATAGTTTAAAAAATTACAAAGTGATACATTTTGAAAACGATTTTAAAAAAATTTACAAACTAATAAATTTTGTAAAAAGATTAATAATAAAATACGAACCAATAATTTTTTATAACAGATATTAAAAAATATGCAATGAACATATCAATTTTGGGACAATATTTTTTTACTCATGTTCACAACTTCTTGTGTCATTCTTTATTCTTATAATCTTTGTGGAAGTTTGTCGCGATGTGTGGGACACAATAAACGAACCTCTACAGAACCCCTGAGCGCCTTATTGCAGCCAGTAGTCCGTTCAATCTGTCCGGGATAAGGCAAATGTTGTCTTGCTTGACAACATGCCTCCGTAGATTTGTCAAAAAAATTTCCCAAGACTCGAAGCTCTCACCTTCCACGATGGCGAAAGCGATAGGAAGTACATTCTGGTTGTCGTCTTGTGCAGCCGTAATTAGTAGTATTTTAGTGAATTTACCATAGAGCCAGATACCATCCATTTGTACCAAGGGCTTGTAGTGGGGGAAGGCCCTAACTCATGGCTCGAACGTCTAAAACAATTGGCTAAAAATCGACTCCCTTGTTGTATCTCGTTGTCCCAGCCTTTATGCTGTACTGTTTGCAAACCAGTCACCATACCTGGCACATACTCCCGCATTGAGACTATGTAACACCCTTAACCCGTACCCGTCGCCGGAACAGGGTTTCAGAGTATTACCAGAACATTCAGAACATTTTTTCATTAAACTACTAAATTACTATTCATCTACCGAGATCATCCATAACGTCTCTTGATCGGGCCCTCGAGGCCCAATACGAGCATTAGAATCGAATCCGAACTTAATCGGGACCTCTAACAATTTTTCACGAAATTACAAAATTTTTCTAAGGTGTAGGGCTCACACGCCCGTGTAGTCCAAAGGACACACCCGTGTTAGAAGCCGTGTTCGACCCCGTGTAACACTCTAACTTGCACACATGGTCATGCCACACGTTTGTGTGCTAGGCCGTATGGTTAATTAATTCAATACAAAATTAGGTGCAGGTTTCACACGGCCAAGACACACGACCGTGTTCTAGGCCGTGTGACACACACGGCTGAGACACACACCCGTGTTTCTACCCGTGTGCTCAATTCTGAGCATTCTATTTCTCAAAATTAAGCAGGGGACACACGGCCTAACCACATGCCCATGTTACCAGGCCGGTTAGAAATCCTTTATTTTTTCAACCCAATTGCTCTTTTGATTTTGCAGAAAAATATCTTTTCTTTATCAATATACTGCTTCTTCTACACATTCATGGCTAACCCATCACATGGTCAAGACACACGCCCGTGTATCTGCCCATATGGACAAAATGAAGTCATTTCTAGCTTCATGTCTCACCCAAAATTTCACCCAAGACCTGCACTTGAACACACAACCAATACCAACCATTCCAAGCATTTAAAGTAGGAAAATTCATCATTTAACAAGGCATACCATTGCATGGATAGGTGGTTATAAACTTACCTTGGATTAACTTAGGCAATAGCAACCTTTGATAACATATTCATAACATCACACATGTGTATATATATATCATAATAATCTACTTAGTCATACCAAAATGAACCATTACTAGCCATTCCAATGGATAGGTTACAAAATAACATTTCAAGCCACTATTGGCCAAGTTGTCCTATACATGCCATTATACCAAAATGATTTCACTATATGTACCCGAAATGCTAGTTGATAGTGTGACGATGCTCCAATGATCTTCAAACCTTCACGAGCTTCTGAGCACTATAAAATAGGGGAAAATAAAACGGAGTAAACATTACATGCTTAGTAAGTTCGTATAACGGATACTAAACTTACCAATCTTGTTTATTAAAATCTAGGCATACAATGTTATGTTTCCATCCATTTAGCTATATTGCCTAATCACATACATTCAATCAAACATGTTAGTCACCAAAATATTCATATCAATCAAGTAACATAGATGACCTCATCAAGTAACATTATTTCTAGTCATTATCATTTCATCTTAAGGTTCTCATACCATGTCAAAAGTTCTATGTCCATTAAATCATTGAAATTCCAATAAAGGCTCAAGTAGTACACTCGAGGTGTACGATTCATTATTCTGTCAATTCTTATCGAGATTACCACTTAAGGCACTTAACCAAGAAACACTCTCTCAACCCACATATCGTATAACAGGATTACCAGTCCAGGCTAAATCCTTTTTATATCATATGTTCAAAGGAGCTCGATTAAGGTTACTAGTGCAGGCTAAACCCTAATCATGACTTATGCTCGAGAGGTATTATATCAGGATTACCTGTCTGGGCTAAATCCTTTTTATAACAAGGTCAATGGGATTACTCATCCGAGCTAAATTCCATCCGTAATAAATGCAGGACCTCATTCATGTCAGAAAGCACACCTACTCATCGGAACTCAACATTCAATCGAGACTTAACCCCTTTTTCACCATTTCAAGCATGTATCAATTTTCCATCATAGCATACAAGTAAAGCACTTCAACATAAATCACATTACATACAAACACAACAATCAATTAACATAATTACATGTCCGATTAAGTTACACAAACGTACCTCGACACTTGTTCACGTAAAAAAGTCTACTAATCCGAAAACTTTTATTTTTCTCGATCTAACCTCGAATTAGTGTTATTTGGATTTATATAAATGAATTTAACCATCAATTTCACACATTTCATATTTAAATGGACTCAATTTATGTCCTAGGCAAAATTACCATTTTACCCCTAACTTTTCCATAAATTTTGATTTTGTCCTTAGGCCCGGAAAATGAAACTTGTGCAAATTACTCCCTATTCCAAGCCTAACCAAAGCTCCATTACAAATTTTCCAGCACATGTATTCATAAAATTTTAAAATTTTTCATCAAATTTTACAACTTTTCATTTTAGTCCCTAAATCATGTTTTCATCAAAAATCACTTTGTAAAAGTTGTTTATCTATCAATAATCTTTCATTTTTACCTTAAATTTATAATTTCAAGCATAATACATCCATGACCCATTTTCATACATTCATAACTTTTCAAATTAATCCCTCAAATAGAGAGATTAAGCTATCTCTGTTTCAAAAATACCAAAATTACTAAAAACGAGACAAGAGAACTTACCCAATTAAGCCTTGAAAGTTTCCCTTCTCTCTCCTAAGGTTTCCATAAAATTTTAGGTTAAATATGACAATAATAAGATGATATTTTCTTTTATCATCTTTTAATTAATTTAATTATTTCAAATTCCAATTTAGTCCTTGACCTTTTCTAATTTTTCCATGGATGAGTCACCAAGAATATACATGCTTTTCTTTAATGGTCTAACTACCATATAAACCTCTAGATTTGAATTCCATAGCTATTTGATCCTTATAGCTACTAGAATTCGACTTTCACATTTTATGCGATTTAGTCCTTCTCGTAATTAAACACTTAATCGATAAAATTTTCATATCAAAATTTTTACACGACATATCTACCTTATTACGGACCATATAATAAAATAAAAATAGATTATATTTTTGGGTCAGATTTGTGGTCTCGAAGTCATTGTTCCGATTTCACTGAAAAATGGACTATTACAACTCTCCCCCCTTGAGGGATTTTCGTCCTCGAAAATTTTACCAATAAAAAGATTCGGGTATTGCTTCCTTATAGTATCTTCCGGCTCCCAGGTAGCCTCTTCTATGCCGTGTCGTTGCCAAAGAACTTTTACTAAAGTTATCTTTTTTATTTTTTAACTCTTTTGTTGCCTGAGCTAAGATTTTGATTGGTTCTTCACCATATGTCATATGAGGCTGAATCTCTACCTCTGTTAGAGAGATAACATGTGAATGGTCGGATCAATACCGCTGTAGCATAGACACATGAAAAACATGATGAATCCGGTCAAGCTCTGGTGGTAAAGCTAACCGATATGCAACTGGTCCAATTCTTTCAATAATCTCATAAGGTCCAATGAACCGTAGACTCATTTTTCCTTTGCGTCCAAACTGGAGAACTTTCTTCCAAGGCAACACTTTCAAGAGTACTTTGTCACCAACTTGAAATTCTATTTCTTTTCGTTTCAAATCAGAATAGGACTTTTGATGATCAGAGGCTATTTTCAAGCTATTACGAATCACTTTTATCTTTTCCTCGGTCTCTCAGACCAAGTCAACTCCATGTAACCTTTTCTCACTGAGTTTTGTCCAATACAATAGAGTTCTACATTTACGACCATACAAGGCTTCATACAGTGCCATTTTGATACTAGACTGATAATTGTTATTATAAGCAAATTCAACCAAAGGCAAATACCTTTCCCAGTTACCTTCAAACTCAAGTGTACAACATCGAAGCATATATTTGAAGATTTGTATTACTCGTTCAGATTGACCACCTGTCTGGGGATGAAATGCAGTACTAAAGTGTAACTGAGTACCCATAGCTTTTTGCAATTTGTTCTAGAATCGAGACGTAAATCAAGGGTCTCTATCTGAAATAATGAAGCTAGGCACTCCATGCAATCTTACAATCTCAGAATCATATAATTCAGCCAATCTATCCAAAGAATAATCCATACGTACCGGAATAAAGTGTGCAGACTTTGTCAACCGATCAACAATTACCCAAATGGCATCTTTCTTCCTTGGAGACAGAGGTAATCCCTTTACAAAGTCCATGGTAATTCTTTCTTATTTCTCTTCTGGTATAGTGACTGGTTGTAGTAGTCCAAAAGGTAACTGATGTTTAGCTTTTACTTGCAGACATATCAAACACTTAGATACGAGCTCAGAAATATCTCGTTTTATTCCCGGCCACTAGTACATCTTTTTCAAATCATTATACACTTTATTACTACCGGGATGTACAGACATGTTACCATTGTTAGCTTCATTTATGATCTTCTGTACTAGTTCTGAATCTTTCAGTACATATACTCTGCCTCTGAATAACAAATAACCATCAGCCCTAATCTGGAATTCTGAGTCAGGAGTCGATTCGCTTTGTACCCGTCGTGCTTACAACTTACTATCATTTTTCTGAGCTTCAGAAATCTATTGTAAAGACATTGGTCTAGCTTTTAACTCGGCTATGATTGAACCATCATCAGACAACAATAATTAGGTATTCATTGCTTGCAAAGTATACAGGGATTTTCTGCTCAAAGCATCTGCCACTACATTGGCTTTTCTTATATGGTAGTCAATAACAAGGTCATAATCTTTCAACAATTCAAGCCATCTGCGCTGTCTCAAATTCAAATCTTTCTGTGACATCAAGTATTTCAGACTTTTATGATCAGTGAATATGTGACATTTTTCTCCAAACAAGTAATACCGCCAAGTTTTCAATGCAAACACTATAGCTGTCAATTCAAGATAGTGTGTCAGGTAGTTCTTTTCATGTGGCTTTAGCTATCGTGAAGCATAGGCTACTACCTTACCATCTTGCATCAAAACACAACCTAAACCATTTAATGACACATCATTGTAAACTGTAAATTCCTTACCCGATTCAGGCAGGACTAACATTGGTGTTTCTGTCAATAAAGCCTTTAATTTGTCAAAGCTCTGTTGGCATTTCTCATTCCATTCAAATTTCACATCTTTCTGTAACAAACGAGTCATCGAAGAAGCTATCATTGAAATTTTTTTTACAAATCTCTGATAATAACCAGCTAGTCCCAGAAAACTTTAGACTTTAGACACATTTTTCGGTGGCTTCCAATTAACAATAGCTGAAATTTTATTTGGGTCTACCCTAACACCTTCAGCAGACACAATATGCCCAAGGAAACTACCCGTAGCCAAAATTCACATTTATGAATTTGGTGTACAATTGTTTCTCTCGCAAGATTTTCAACACTATTCTCAAATGTTCAGCATGTTCATTTTCACTCGAGAGTAAACCAAAATATCATCTATAAATACCACCACAAACTTTTTTAAATACGGGCTAAAAAATCTATTAATCAAATCCATAAACACTGCAGGTGCATTTTTCAAGCTGAATGGCATTACAAGAAACTCATAGTGTTCATACCTAGTTCTAAAAGTTATCTTTGGTACATCAGATTCTTTTACCCATAGTTGACAGTAACCAGAACGGAGATCGATCTTTGAAAATATAGTGGCACACTTTAACTGGTCAAACAAGTCATCGATCCGAGGCAATGGGTACTTGTTTGTTATTGTAACTTTGTTGAGCTGTCTGTAACCAGTACACAGCCTCAACGATCCATCCTTCTTCTTTACAAATAGAACTGGCACGCCCCAAGGTGAGAAACTAGGTCGAGCAAAACCTCTGTCAATCAACTCTTGCAACTATACTTCCAGCTCTTTCAATTCAGTAGGAGTCATTCTGTAAAGTGCTATAGATATAGGTGTTGTACTCGGAACAAGATCTATAGAGAATTCCACTTCTCTATCCGGTGGTAAACTAGGTAATTCCTCAGGGAATACATTAGGAAATTCACATATAACCGGTATTGACTGAATTTTTGACTCAGATACTTTGGTATCTATCACATACGCAAGATAGGCATCATACCCTTTTCTAACATATTTCAGTGTTGATATTACCAAAATCACATTTGGTAATCCATCTAGTTTATTAGATTCAACACAAAGCAATTCACCATTCTCACATTTCAATACAATATATTTATGTTTATAGTTTACTACTCCATTCCCAAAATCACATCAAATTCATCAAATGGCAATAGCATCAAGTTAGCCGAAAAGCGATAACCTTTTACCATCAACAGGCAGTTCTTACAGACTTTATCCACTATAACACACTGGCCCAAGGGGTTTAAAACTTTAACCACAATTTCAGTGAATTCAATAGGTATATTTTTAACAGACACTAGGTTCGTGTATATATATGAATGTGTGGAACCAGGATCAATCAATGCAATAATATCAGTATCAAGTAGAGAAAATGTACCAGTAATGACGTCTGGTGCAAAGGCATGTTCTCTAGCACGAACAGCATATGTCCTTGCAGGTGCTCGTGCCTCAGATCTAATCATTGTATCCTTGGTAGTACCTCGACTACCACTAACATTACCAGGGTGACAGGGTGGCTTGCCTCTCGCAATAGGATTACAAGGTTTTGGAGCTGACTCTATTTTTTTTTCCACTCTTTCGGGACAATCCCTGAGAAAATGCTCAAATGAACCACATCCAAAACAAGCTCCACTTCTAGACCGACATTCCTCATGATGGAATTTATTACAATGTTTACATTTCGGTTTGGGATTACCAACACTACCCACACTGGCCACGGATGGAGATGAAGACCTCGAGTTAGAACGTTAAGAGCCCCGCTCTCTTCCAGGATATCCCGTCGAGGTGGTCACACGATCATCATACTTCTTTAATTTCTTAGAAGCAAATGATTGTGATTTACTCATAGTTCTTTTTCTAGAAACTTGAGCCTCTCTTTCGGCTTGTCTCTTTTCTTTACTCAGTTCTTCAACTTTGTGTGCTCAATTGGCTAGCGCCACAAATTCCCTTATTTTGAGAATCCAAATCAATAACTTGATATCTTCAGTTAGGCCCTCTTCAAAGCATTTACATATTTCAGCCTCAATTAAAACCCATTCTCTGGCATACTTGTTTAGTCGAGCAAATTCCCGTTCATATTCGGATACGGTCATGTTTTCTTGTTTAAGCTCTAGAAATTCTTTCTTTTTCTGATCCATGAATCTCTGACTAACATACTTCTTCCTAAATTCAGACTAGAAGAATTCCTATGTAACATTCTCCCTCGATACTACTGAAGTTATGGTATTCCACTAATGATAAGCTGTATCTTTCAATAGAGATAGCACACATTTTAGACATTCAGCAGGTGTATAAGACAATTCATCAAAAACCCGAATAGTGTTCTCTAGCTAAAACTCAACCCTTTCCAGATCTTTATCTGCGTTAGCTCTAAATTCTTTCGCCCCATGTTTGTGGATTTTATATACTAGAGGCTTACCAATTCTAACAGGTTCGGCACCCTGTGGTACATTAGGAATCGGTTGGGGAGCAGATGGGGAGGCCGTTGTATAACAGGGTTTGTTTTCAAGTACTGGGTAAACCGTTCATTCATCATTTGAAAGAAGGCTTGCTTTGCCTCCTCACTTCAGCCTTCAGGCACGGGCCTTTCACTACCAGACGCAGATGCAACTCTTTGAACTGAAGCTAAAGCATTGCTTTCAACTTTCTCAGATTCAGCTCTAGCTCGGTTGGATGACATTACTATATCAAAAACACATTTAAAATGATCAAGAGTCATCACACTATCACAATTTATATAATGGAATATATAGCTAAACTCGTGTTTGCTAAGTCAAATCCAAGAATTGGCTAAACCGTAGCTATGATACCACTAAATGTAACACCCTTGACCCATACTCGTCGTCGAAACAAGGTTCCGGAGTATTACTAGAACATTTAGAACATTTTTCCATTAAACTACGTAAATTACTATTCATTTACCAAAATCATCCATAATGTCCCTTGATCGGTCCTTCAAGGCCCAATATGAGCATTATAATCGAATCGGAACTTAATCGGGACCTCTAAGAATTTTTTGCGAAATTACAAATTTTTTCCAAGGTGCAGGGCTCACACGCCCATTTGGTTCAAGGGACACGCCTGTGTGACCCTTGGACACACCCGTGTTAGAAGCTGTGTTCGACCTTGTGTAACTCTCTAACTTTCACACATGGCTATGCCACACACCCGTATGCTAGGCCGTGTGTTTAATTAATTCAATTCAAAATTAGGTACAGGTTTCACACGGCCAAGACACACGCCCGTGTTTTAGGCCATGTGGCACACATGGTTGAGATATATGCCCGTGTCTCTGCCTGTGTGCACAATTTTGAGCATTCTATTTCTCAAAATTAAGGTGCAGGGGACAGACGACCTAACCACATGCCTATGTTACCAGGCCGTGTGTCACACACGGTCTAGACACACGCCCGTGTGTCTACCCGTATAGACAAACTGAAGCCATTTCTAGCTTCATTTCTCACCCAAAATTTCACCCAAGACTGCACTTGAACACACAACCAATACCAACCATTCCAAGCATTTAAAGTAGGCAAATTCATCATTTAACAAGGCATACCATCACATGCATAGATGGTTATAAACTTATCTTGGATTAACTTAGGCAATGGCAACATTTGATAACATATTCATAACATCATACATATGTGTATATATATATATATATATATATATATATATATATATATATATCATAATAATCTACTTAGTCATACCAAAATGAACTATTACTAGTCATTCCAATGGCTAGGTTACAAAATAACATTTCAAGCCACTATTGGTCAAGTTGTCATGTACATGCCATTATACCAAAATGATTTCACTGTATGTATCCAAAATGCTAGTTGATAGTGTGACAATGCTCTAATGATCTTCCAACCTTCACGAGCTTCCAAGCATTATAAAACAGGGAAAAATAAAACAAAGTAAGCATTACATGCTTAGTAAGTTCGTATAACGAAAACTAAACTTACCGATCTTGTTTATTAAAATCTAGGCATACAATGTTATGTTTCCATCCATTTGGCTAAATTGTCTAATCACATACATTCAATCAAACATGTTAGTCACCAAAATATTCATATCAATCAAGTAACATAGATGAGCTTATCAAGCAACATTCTTTCTAGTCATTATCATTTCATCTTAAGGTTCTCATGCCATGTTAAGAGTTCTATATCTGTTGAATTATTGAAATTCCAATAAAGGCTCAAGTAGTACATTCGAGGTGTAGGATTCATTATTCCGTCAATTCTTATCGAGGTTACCCCTTAGGAAGAAACACTCTCTCAAGCCACATATCATATAACAAGATTACCAGTCCAGGCTAAATCTTTTTTATAACGTATGTTCAAAGGAGCTCGATTAGGATTACTAATCCAGGCTAAACCCTAATCATGATGTATGCTCGAGAGGTATTATATCGGGATTACCTGTCCGGGATAAATCCTTTTTATAACAAGGTCAATGGGATTACTTGTCCAAGCTAAATCCTGTCTGTAACAAATGTAGGACCTCATTCATGTCGGAAAGCACACCTACTCATCGGAACTCAACATTTAATCAGGACTTAACCCCTTTTTCACCATTTCAAGCATGTATCAATTTTCCATCATAGCATACAAGTAAAACACTCCAACCTAAATCACATTATATACAAACACGACATTCAGTTAACATAATTACATACCCAATTAAGTTACACGAGCTTACCTCAACACTTGTTCGCGTAAAAAAGTCTACTAATTTGAAACCTTTTCTTTTCCTCGATCTAACATCGAATTAGTGTTGTCCAGATCTATACAAATAAATTTAATCATCAATTTCACACATTTCATATTTGAATGGACTCAATTTACGTCCTACACAAAATTACCATTTTGCTCCTAACTTTTCTATAAATTCTGATTTTGTCCCTAGGCCCGGAAAATGAAACTTGTGCAAATTACTTCCTATTTCAAGCCTAAACAAAGCCTCATTACAAATCTTCCAGCACATGTATTCATAAAATTTTAAAATTTTTCATCAAATTTTAGAACTTTTCATTTTAGTCCCTAAATCATGTTTTCATCAAAAATTACTTTGTAAAAATTGTTTATCTATCAATAATCTTTCATTTTCTACCATGAATTTTTAATTTCCAGCATAATACATCCATGACCCATTTTCATACCTTGATAACTTTTCAAATTAATCCCTCAAATAGAGAGATTAAGCTATCTCGGTTTCAAAAATACCAAAATTACTAAAAACGGGACAAGAGAACTTACCTAATTAAGCCTTGAAAGTTTCCCCTCTCTCTCCTAAGGTTTCCATAAAATTTTTCCATAAAATTTTAGGTTAAAGGTGACAATAATAAGATGATATTTTCTTTTATCATCTTTTAATTAATTTAATTATTTCAAATTCCAATTTAGTCTTTGACCTTTTCTAATTTTTCCATGGAGGAGTCACCAAGAATCTACATACTTTTCTTTAATGGTCTAATTACCATATAAGGACCTCTAGATTTGAATTCCATAGCTATTTGATCCTTATAGCTACTAGAATTCAACTTTCGCATTTTATGCGATTTAGTCCTTCTCGTAATTAAACACTTAATCGATAAAATTTTCATATTAAAATTTTCACATGACATAACACCATATTATGGACCATATAATAAAATAAAAATAAAAATAAATTATATTTTTGGGTTGGATTTGTGGTCCCGAAACCACTGTTCCGATTTCACTAAAAAATAGGCTATTACAGACTATCCACCCTTGAAGTTCATTGTATGATGCATCCCAGTCACCATATAACTACTCCATCGCCATTTGTTTTGCCCACCATTCCTTCCTGTAGAAAACCCTGTACTTAAATCAAGCTTGCATGTCCGTAATAAGGACCGATACAAGGATGGTGGGCATCTCTTTCACCAATGGCATGATGCAGTTGGATACGATTTTTGCATCCAATTTTAGATGGTCTTAAGATATATGAGCGACCGTGCATGTTGAAGGACCTTCTATTTTCTTGATTGTCCAAATCTGAGTCCACTGTATTAATGCAGCCCGAACATGCCAGTTACAGCCACTTGAGGCTTTCCAACATTCTCCAACATATAAAAACTATGTAGACTTTGTGACTTTGTAGTTGACAGACAACTTCAAGTTGTGTTGCTTTATTGCATTTACACAATCTTTCTTGTTACCAAATTATTGTCCTGCAAGTAACTCTTCAGCGTCCAATTCTCTATCTAGTAGTTGAGCAGGCAAAATATCTTGATATCCAGGGAACTCGCGTGAATGCTTCGCATTAGGATCTACGTCAGACATGAAGGACCTTGGATTATTACGAAAAACTATATCAGATCTCATGTTCCCAATTGAATAGAGATGCACATCTTCACCCTCCACCACGCATTCATCGTCTGTCTTCAGGGATCTCATCTAAACCCGGGTCACTAAAATCTTCATTATCCTGATGGGATTGATCTTCATTATCGGACCCTTCATCACCATCTGTTATGGTGCCCAACACCTCTAGATAAATCTCTAGACAAAGATAAGAGATTGGGATTTTATACAAACATTTACAACAGTTTGAATTTTAGAGAGTTTGTAGTGACCCTCCACAGCCCAACTGATCTTCCCAGTAGACATTAAAATCAAAATCAAATTCAAAATGTTGAGTTACTAGAATTACAACTTGAACGGGTTCTGGATCAGCTATCTCTACGAACAACTCAACCGGGCTGGGATTCTCTATCTCAAGGGGGCAATAAATTGCTATCATTGTCCCTAGATAATCATCATCTTCAAGCTCCATTTTTTAGAACTTGAGCGAATCTTTTGAAATCAGAAATTTATAAAACAATATTAACATTTACTTCCCACAACGGGTAGCTATCTTTGTATAGATCTTCTATTTCAAATCCGCCAGTAAAACACGCTTGTTAAATCTTATTCTGATTTTTTGGGGACTTTGAAAGACACAACCTTCTTCAGTTGTATTTATTATTTCTCTATCAAAATGAACATACACTAAAAAAATTTGGGAACTCATTTTCAACAGTATATTCTTCCTTCTCAACAAACAAAACACTGATATACTTAATTTTGGTTTTCAATTGATAAAACAAATAAAAAACTCAAATGGAAGATAGAAAAAATCTATATATACTTGGCTTCAGTGCAGAGTAATGGAAGTGCAGCACCTAAAAAATATTTTTTTTAAATACAATTGGGGTACCTACCATGTCATACACGACACCCAAAAAATATTTTTTGAACTAGTAAAAAGGCTGTCGGTCATCAATGTCCCAGCACCTCAATTTTTTTAAATTTGAAAAAGGGGTGTCAGTTATCAGTGTTTCAACACCCCAATTTTTTTAATTCTCGAAAAAGGGTGTCAGCCATCATTGTCCCAGCACCCAAAAAAATTAATCAGATAAAAAGATGTCGGCCATCAGTGTCCCAACACCCCAAAAAAATTTTTTTAATCAGATAAAGGGGTATCGACCATCAGTATCATAACACCCCAATTTTTGTTAAATACTGGTATAACATGTATACCAGTATGATATGGTTGACAAAAAAATACATAGGTGCCAACCATCTGATGTCTAAAACCTAAAAAATTAATTTTTTACTCCCTGACACAATCATGAGGCAATGATTGTGTCAGAAATTATGTGGGTGTCGACCATCTAGTGTCCATTACCCCTGTGCACTGTTCTTTTTAGGTTATTTAGGTCATTATTTTTTAATCAAAGTCATTTATATAATTAATTTTTTTTTGGACCATTTATATAAAATAGCCGATCAAAACATAAATTTACTAATAATTTAATTAGTTTTTATATAGTTTACACTTCAATTATTAAATATTTCCTATATTATTTTACTAAAAAATTTAATTAATACTCCGTAAGTTAATAAATGCCTAAAACTGTTTTTTAATATCAAAATATAATCACAATTTTATTAATTTTTACTTTTTGGGTTAGAATATACGCTACAAATTTACATATTCAACCCACGTATTGTACAAGCAAGAAAATAATTATACATACCCTGTTTGATAATCGGTTGATAGTTGATAGCTGATAGCAGATTTTAACTATAGTAGTTGGTTTGACTAACTGATTCTATTAACGGATTTGACCAACTGGTTTTTATTAACTGTTTATTTAAAAATGTTTGGTAAAACTTAGCTGATAAGTTGATATGTGTAAAATGACAAATAATGGCATGACACATTTTATTGTTAAGTATTTATTTGTTTATAATATTTTAGTCTTTATTGGGGTGAAATTCTTGAAATAAAACACTATTGCCAAGGAATTAAAACATCCAAAATAGAAATTAATTAGTGAATATTTTTAAAATTTTAAATAAATAAATTTCTTAAGTTCTTTATTTGTAAATATTGATCTTGTGGGAATTGATAAATATTAATAGTGTATTAATATAATTATAAACTATATTCTTAGTGATAATTATGTCATGTTCTTAGAATGCAAATTAGTGATAATTATATCACACTCTGAATAAATTTGTCAAGTAGCATATTTCAATTAATATAAAGTTGTATAAGAAATCATTTTACACAAGTAAATTAAAAATAAATTAAGAGTACATAAATATCCAAGAAATATATACATGTAGCAAAAAGAGTAATTTTTTAGCAAGCATGGTTAGATATGTTATTCCACATATCTCATTCCCAATCAATTATGAAAAATATTGTCTATCCTAATGGTTTTTTTTTTTTTGGAGGTTTTAGCGCTCTTACAAACTTTCATTCACCAAACATTATAATCAAAGAGTTTGATTATTCAATCTTCCATTTATACCCAAATCAATAAAAAAAGGCTCAAAACTCTATTTATTAAAACCCTATCAATTTAAGAGAGTAGATATTAACATCAGGTTTGAAACTTAGACCTTAAGTTGTTAACAAATAATATTAACCAGTTGTTCCTTTGGTTGCTGCCATATCATTTGTGAAAAAATACTTTAAAACAGAAACAAAACAAGAACTTATCAAAGGGAGATTTTATTTTAAATTTCTAGGAAACCTGAAAACGAAACACAGAACAGTAAACCTCAATAAATGCATTTGCTGATTGCGTAATCTGCCATAACGTGAAAACCATCCCTTAGCTTATTGAGTTATAGAATTCTTCCTTTATTTCATTGAGAAAAGGAAAACCATTAACTTCGCACTAACAAATTTCCCTTCAACGTCCAATGATTGTCTTAAACTTTGAACTGAAGCTACCATAAATTAAAGATGATCAGTTGAATAGGTCAATTTCAATTTTAGAAACTTTGAAGTCTTTTTGAATTTATTTATTTTTATTTGGATCATTTGAATTTTTTAAATTAAGTTACTTTTAAGTTGCGTTGTGGGTTAAAGTCATTTTGAGTTTTGATTTCTTCTTCACTTTTGAATAAAATGCTTTCTTATTTCCAAATTAAGGGAATGGAAGTTAAAATTGTAGCTAAACTTGAATAAGTTAGTTGATTATTGAATGGATAAAGTAGTTTGTTTTGTCGGTGTCACAGCTACGCAGCCATTCCTTTAAAGCCAAGTTTTGGTCCCTAGTAAATTAACTAATTAACCAGAAATTCGTACAGTATGAAATTCTCACTTATATAACAAAGCAGCTCGAGTTCTATAAACACACATTACATACAAAAATGGAAGCTAAGAGATCCCTATTAGCCATCTTCCTCCTCCTTTCCTTCCTCTCCATATCAACCGCAGCACCAACTCGAAAAACCCGAACCCGAAAACCATGCAAGAGCATGGTGTTTTATTTCCACGACGTAATCTACAACGGCCATAACGCAAAGAACGCAACATCAGCCATTGTAGGTTCACCACAATGGGGGAACAAGACCATTTTAACAGGACAAAACCATTTCGGAGACCTGGTCGTGTTCGACGACCCCATTACCTTAGACAACAACTTGCATTCGAAACCAGTGGGTCGAGCCCAAGGGTTTTATATCTACGACAAGAAAGACATATTCACAGCTTGGTTGGGTTTCTCCTTCGTTTTCAATTCTACCCAACATAAAGGAAGTATAAACTTCGCCGGTGCTGATCCGTTGATGAACAAGACGAGGGATATATCAGTGATTGGTGGAACAGGTGATTTCTTCATGGCTAGAGGAGTGGCTACTTTGATGACTGATGCCTTTGAAGGGGAAGTGTATTTTCGTCTTCGAACTGACATTAATTTGTATGAATGTTGGTAAACCATTGAGTTTTTAATTTTCGATTTGAAACTTTTTTTAGTTGTTTGCATCTTAAAGAGTTTCATCAATGAAGAAGCACCGTTTGAGACAATAATTTGTGGTTAATAAGGGACCCTTAATGTTTGGCTTCTCATTGATTTGTTATATTCATTTGTTGTATTTCGAAAACAAGTTTTATATATTTTACATCTTTATTTTATGGTTGATATTAAAATTTATTGGTTGAAAAACAAATGTTTTGATTGCTTTAATTTTGTTTATATCAGTAGTAGGTTAGTTATTGGTTATGGTGAATAGTTTTGATTATAATATTTATATTAATTTATCATATAAATTATTAAAAGTTAAAATTGAATTAGGATGCGAATTAAGAATTAGGTAAAATATAAATGAATTGAAACATCATACCAAATATAATAATTACAATGAAGATGTCAAGAAAAATAATATTATTAACGTGTAAATATATATTGTAACACCCCATATCTGGTCTAAACATTAAGATCAAATCTAGAGAGTTACATCAAATAATTTCAGACAAACCCAAACCTTTAACTATTCAAAGTTTAATGGCCGAAGATTAGTTAAAACTAATATAAAAATCCAAGCGTATAACTAGTAATTCGAAATAAAACACATGATAGTATAAGTCTAGATAAAACAATAGATAATTAAAAGAGAAATGACCGAGCTCCTTCCACGTCGACCCGACTAAGTCTGTGGGTTACCTGTAATCCAACAAACACACTAAATTAGTTTCAACTCTGTGTATAACTTACATTTATAATTAATCAGTAACATAACAAATATGATTTCGGTTTTTTATTAACCAGTCAATTCTCAGAATCAGATACAAAAACAGAAACAAAAAAATTAGATATAGTTGCAAACATTTCAGATTTAGATGCAGATTTCTAACCCCAACCGCTACACACTATTTTCGTCCATCCCTATACACCATATAAGGTATCAAGTACCCATCCATCCTTACACACCACATAGTGATTATGTGTCAAGTTCCAAAATAATTGCAGTCTAGCTACCAAATCAGAATGCGATAAATCACCAAAGTTAGATACATATTTGTGGCCACCACATTCGGCAGGTTATTAAATTGCTCACACTTCCTCCTTTTCACAATCTCAACCCAATGCAGATGCAGATTTAACAGATATCAAATATGTGTATATAGTAGTACAAATTTAGGTCATGCTCATGTTATGCTATCCCACTTACTTATTAGATTTCATATAAAGTATTTACATGAAAATAATAGATTATTCAGTAACAAATCATCAAATAACGGTTACATTGTCTAATTCAGATCATATGGACCCTACGATAGGCTTACGTTCGATTTTAATGATGTTTACAGTCCCAGGGAAAAATCTTGATTTTGGGGCCACACACTTGTGTAGTCTACATAACTTAGCACAGGGTAGTGTGGCTTAAAATAGTGAGTTACACAGTCTGGACACACGCCTGTGTCTCTAACCCGTGTGTCCCTAATTCCAAAATAGTGAGTTACATGACTTGCACACACACCCGTATCTCTATCCCGTATATCTCTAATTCCAAAACAGTGATTTACACTACGACCTACCACATGGTCGTGTGGCATCGACAGCCATGTTTTCCGACCTCTTTCATTCATAAGAATTTGGGTTTTCGTTACACACCTGACACATTTTCGACATAGAAGCAGCTGAGTCGAATCTAGAGCCTAAAAACAACAATCCAAAGGCCAATTACACAATTAATCACAACAAAACGCTAAAATTAGAGTACAAAACCGAGTTGCATCAATAAGTTTCGATGAACCCCGAACTCAAAGATTGCACCCATTGCCTTCGAACCAAACATCAATTCATAGAACTAAAATGTTTGGGAAACGTTGTTCTCACGATCTTTGCCTACGAGAAGACCAAACGAACACTTAATCAAAGAATTCAAGCAACTAAGCAAAACCCACTTCGACAAGACGAACAAACAATACTAACAGAAATTCATATCAAACTTACGCAATTATCCTAATAATTGAAGACAATGAAATACGAAGTTTCCCTATCGTAACAGCAGCAAAAATGGCAACAAGAAATTAAAAAAAAGGCAAAAGCGGGAAAAAGAACACAAGGGAAGGAAAATAAGGAAGAAAGAAAAAAAATAAGAAGAAGAGAAGGAAAATATTTCCTTATTGTATACGCAGAGACTTGAACACAAAACCAAAAGGTATATAAAAGTTGAACCATTGAACCAGCAAGCTCATTCTTGATATAAATTAACATAGAAATAAATTTAAGTCGAGAGTTCAAGGATAAGGGTAAAACCAAAATAAACAGTAAAATTCAATAAGGAAGACTCAAACCCCCAATCTCAAACACATAAACAAAACACTTAACTACAGATGCAAAGGCTTAATTATTAATAGAATTTATCAAACAAATGTTCAAAATTTAGGGCGTTACATATAAATTTACGATACTCCCTACATAAAAATAATTTTAAACCTAATATGAATATTTTTTTTCTCTAATTTGAATTTGATTAACCAATCATATAAAATATGAGAAATGGTTATATGAAACAGGGATACCATGTCATTTATATCCCTTTCTAATAATTTAATGTCATTTCAGTATTTTTATCCTGAAAAAAAAATTAAATCCAACATAATGTATTGAAATTTAAGATGAAAATGCTGGAATGACATTAAATTATTGAAAAGGGATACAAATGGTATGATATCCCAGTTTCATATCATCTTTTCTCCATAAAATATATATGATGAATTAAGATATAATATAAGTATAACACATAACAAACATAAAAAGTAAATTTTAAATTAAATTACTATAACTACACAGAATATAACCAGATAAAAGAATAACATAAACATGATATAAAAATATTATTAATGCATAAATTTATAATACTTAGAACATAAAAACTTAATATAAAAATGAACATTCTTTACTTAAAGACTAAAAAAAAAAAAAGTATGTTACGAAGTAAAGGGATGCAACTCTCAATTGCTAACGAGAAGGATGACTTTTAATAGGTTTTTACAGTTTTGTATATATTGAAACGAGGGTTAAAGGAAAGTATTAATTTCATCATAAATAACATTTATGAAAGGTAAATTATCCACACTTATTGATGTAATGAGTTAATTGGAGGTACCAAATTAGTTGGAAAAAAGTAATATACAATTTATTTTAAATAATAGTACTTTTATTTTATTTTATGTTTTAATATAAATTTTAAATAAAATATATTTAAGAATCAAACGCATGTTTAATAAATTTTGTATACAAATTATTTAGCACTCTATTCATAATAATTGTTGAATAAATTTTAATAAAATTATTTTTACATAAATATTTTCTTTTACTTGTACCGTGAACATGACATAATTAAATTATTATTAATATATCTCTTAATAAATATGTAAAGATGAATTGTATGTTTTGTTTAATATTGGTTCATGAATCATGACCCTTCAAGATTTGATGCCATAATGGTGGCTTCACGTTTTGTTTACTTTGGTTGGTTGGAGGGTCTTAACGAAAGGTGGGAAATCATTATTATCCCCCACTTCGTTAGGCCTCTCTATCCTTTTAATTTTTTGATTAATCAATAGTAATTGAATTTAAATTGAGTTTTACTAAAGAAAGTAAATTTTTAAATTTATGATAATAATTTATTCATATTTTATGTATTATAAATGTGAATTTATACATATAATAGGTAATAATAATAATAAATTGAAATTATTTTCTATATAGTAATAAGTTTGTCCGCTAGGTATCACATCTTAATCGACTTATATGACTTGAGATGTGCGCCAACAACTTTAAATATATATCTAAAGATAAAACAAAATATTAATAATAATTTTTTTTTTAAATTTTTCTTTGAGTATGGAAACTAAATTCTTCAAATCAATCTCTCAATAAACAATTTTTAAATTTTAAAAATAAAATATATTTTTTTCAAACAGATTGGGCATGAATCCCAACTAATTTGTAAATTAAAAAAACTTAAAATAAAAATAAAACATTTAATTTAAAAATTAAAAAAATAATTTAGGAATAATCTTTAGCGACACCTTTGAGAATTAAATTTTTATTGAAAATGCAATATGTTTTACTATTATACCGAACATATACTGATTATTTTTTTAATGTATGGTATAAATAATTAAGGTTAGAAATTGTGAGGTTAAAAATAATTAAATTTAAAAATAATAAAAATTATTAAAGATATGAGAAAACAAAAAAATATTAAAAATAATATTGATGCTTGACAAATTCAAAATGAAAAAATTTATATATGAAATAAAATGGAATATAATGTGTGTGTGAGCTTAACTCGGATTTTAATATTTAAAGTTAAGCTCGAATCATTTTTAAATTTATAATGTATTCATTTTTTTTATTTTATATATATGATGTAATTTATATCATGTAAAAATAAATATATTATACTAGAATATAAATATTGAAAATACATTAAATCATTTTTTTCAAAATTATTAAATTGTTTGTGTTTAGAAATTTAATAAAAAAAAGAGAGATATATAATGATAGGAATACATATAATTAATAAATATTAGAAAAAAATAATTATATTTTTAAAGGTAAAATAATTATTTAAAAAACTAATAATATGGGCAAACCAAATAGATTTAAATGAACTATTTATGAATATGAATGAATTTAAATAAAGTTTAAGACTTATATTTTGAGTCTATAATCAATATTAATATCATATATAACTTAATCCAAACACGTTTTAATTCAAGCGAAAAATTAATTAACCCAACATATATATATATATATATGTGAAGTGGATATTATTTTCATATAGTTAGAAGATTTTTTTCTCAAAGATATTATTAAAAGTACCGACAATAACTTTGTTTTAAAAAGTTAAATCTTTTTTATATATCCCCGCCTGATATCAATTCAATAGAAAATTTTAAAATTTATTGGAAGGCAAGTTTTACTTTTACGCACGCAATTATTGTTTTTCTTCTAACAACATGAATTGAGATTTTACTATCATGTGTTTCTTAAATAAATTTGAAAACTTAAATTTAATTTATTATATAAATGGTAAGAACAGAATGTATATATTATGAATGAATTAATAAAGATTTAATTTAATATATATTAAAAAGTATAAAAATATAAATTTACCAAATTTAAAATAATTTCCAAATTCATTGCTATATACGCTATTACCAAAATTGTTAGAATTAAGTGACCCGAATTCTTATTTAAATAAAATACGATAGAAAATAAAATAAAAATAAAATCCATATAGAACTAGACTTTTTTTATTTTATTTTAGAATAAAGTTTTTTAAACCTTATTAAACTCCATCTATTTTATATTTATTAGGATAAGGTGTTTCAATCCTACTAGAATATGGCTTTACAAGCTTATAAATAGACATAGCCTATTCCTCTTGTATTGATTAAAATTTTCGACATAGTGAATTTTCTTCTCCTCTGCTCGTGGTTTTTTCCTGAAAGGGTTTCCACGTAAAATTTGTGTGTTCTTTATTTTATTTTATTTATTTTATTTTATTATTCACAAATTAGTATCTGAGCTTCCGGGTTGTTCATCTCAATCACAGTAATGGCGTCTTTGAAGTATGAAATTCCGCTGTTGGATCACAACACCAGATTTGCATTGTGGCAGATTAAGATGCAAGCAGTTCTTGCGCAGATGGATCTGGAGGATGCCCTGCTAGAGATAGATAAGATGCCTTCGACATTAACAGATGAAGAGAAAAAACGTAAGGATCGAAAGGCGTTAACACAATTACATCTGCATTTGTCCAACGAAATTTTACAGGATGTGATGAAAGAGAAGATCGCCACATTGCATTATGGAAGAGGCTAGAACAAATATGTATGTCGAAAACTCTAACAAGCAAGTTGCATATGAAGCGGCGTCTTTATGCTCATCGTTTGGAGGAAGGTGCGTCAGCACACGAACACTTAATGATGTTTTTAAAGAAATTCTCTCAAACTTGGAGGCCATGGAGGTTCAGTATGATAAGGAAGATCTAGGGTTGATTCTACTTTGTTCGTTGCCCTGCCTTATTCAACCTTTAGAGACACGATTTTATATAGCCGCGAGTCTCTCACAGTTGATGAGGTTTATGATTCTTTAACCTCGTATGATAAGATGAAACATCTTGTGGTTAAACCTGACTTTTAGGGAGAGGGTCTCATTATTCGTGTGAGACAAGATCGGAATGCTGATGATGATCGTGGTAGGACACAGGAACGGAATCCTCATGGTAAATCTAAGGGTAGATCGAAGTCTTCAAATAGAGGTAAAACTTGTAACTTCTGCAAGAAGAAAGGGCACATTAAATCTGAGTGCTATAAGCTACAAAATAAGATTAAAAGGGAGGCTGCGAATTAAAAGGGAAAGCAACCAGAAAATTCTGGTGAAGCTGATGTTGTAGAAGACTACAGCGATGGTGACTTCTAGTCGCTTCTGTCAATGATTCTAAAGTAAGTGAGGAGTGGACACTTGATTCAGGCTGCACCTTCCACATGAGTCCCAATCGGGATTGGTTTACAACTTATGAAACAGTGTCTGCAGGTGTTGTTTTGATGGGAAATAATACTTCGTGTAAAATCGCAGGTGTTGGAACAATTAAAGTTAATATGTTTGATGGAGTTGTCAGAACACTTAGTGATGTACGACATGTTCTAGAATTGAAAAGAAATTTAATTTCGTTGAGTACTCTTGATTCAAAAGGGTACAGATACACAGCTTAAAGAGGGGTTTTAAAGATTTGCAAAGGGTCCCTTGTTGTGATGAAAGGGCAGAGAAAAATTGCCAAGTTATATGTTTTGCAGGGTTCTACTATTATCGTAATGCAAATGCTGCTTCTTCCTTCCTTGTCAGATGATGATATTACTAAACTTTGGCATATGCGCCTAGGGCATATGAGTGAGAATGGCATGGCAGAATTGAGCAAAAGAGGACTTTCTGATGGGCAAGGAATTTGCAAATTGAATTTCTGTGAGCACTGTGTTTTTGGGAAGCAAAAGAGAGTTCGATTCACTAGAGGAATCCATAACACGAAGGGAACGTTGGAGTATATTCATTCTGATCTGTGGGGGCCATCTAGAGTGCATTCGAGAGGTGGAGCTAATTATATGCTAACCTTTATTGATGATTTTTTTAGAAAAGTTTAGGCGTTCTTCCTGAAGCAGAAAAGTGATGTGTTTTACACATTTAAGTCTTGGAAAATTATGATTGAAAAATAGACGGGAAAACAGATAAAATACCTCCGTACAGACAATGGCTTAGAGTTCTATTCTGATGAGTTTAATAGATTGTGCAAGTCAGAAGGGATCATGAGACACTTGACAGTTCGTCATACTCCATAGCAAAACGGCGTTGCAGAACAAATGAACAGAACGATCATGGAGAAGGTTCGATGTATGTTGTCAAATGCCAACTTACCGAAGTCATTTCAGTGACGACCTTTCATCGCATATTTTTTGATCAATTGATCTCTATCCGTTGCCATTGAGAAAAAGGCTCCACAAGAGGTATGGTCTGGTAATCCTGCTAATTATTCTGATTTAAAGATTTTTGGGTGTCCTGCGTATGCTCATGGTGATAATGGAAAATTGGAACCGAGATCCATTAAATGTGTTTTTCTTAGTTATAAAGCTAGTGTAAAGGGTATAAGTTATGGTGTCCTAAAAATAGAAAAGTTGTGATTAGCAGAGATGTTGTTTTTGATGAAACTGTTATGTACCTAACTTATTTCTTAAAGACTCTTCCAATAAAGAAAACCAAAAGCAGGTGGAGCATCAGATTAATACAGAGTCAACTTCTCAAGCCATAACAAAAATTGAGAATAGAGTTGCTTTTTCACCACAATATTCTATTGCCAAAAACAGAACTAGAAGAGAAATTAAACCTCCAAAGAAGTATGCCGAAGCTGATTGAGTTGCTTATGATTTAAATGTGGCTGAAGATATAGATGCAAATCAAGAGCCATCTAATTATTCTGAGGCGGTTAGCTGTGAAGACTCAGAAAAGTGGATGTTTTCTATGCAAGAAGAAATGGAATCACTCCACAAAAATAGAACATGGGACCTTGTGAAACTTCCTAAAGGTAAAAAGGCTGTTCGTTGTAAATGGGTGTTTAAAAAGAAAGAAGGGACTCCAGGAGTTGAAAAACCCAGATATAAAGCAAGGCTTGTTGCAAAGGGTTATAGTCAAATTCCAAGAGTGGACTTCACAGATGTATTCTCTCCAGTTGTTAAGTATAGTTCGATTCGAGCTTTGCTTGGTATTGTGGCCATGCATGATTTGGAGCTTGAGCAGTTAGATGTAAAAACTGCATTCTGCATGGAAAACTTAAGGAGGATATTTACATGCAACAACCAGAGGGTTCTATAGTCTCAGAAAAAGAAGACTATGTTTGCTTGCTGAGAAAGTCCCTTTACGATTTGAAACAGTCACCAAGACAGTGGTATAAGAGGTTTGATTCCTTTATGACTTCTCATGATTTCAAAAGAAGTAGTTTAGACAGTTGTGTTTACTTTAAGAAAAACAGTGATGGTTCTTTTGTGTATCTACTTCTTTATGTTGATGACATGTTGATAGCAGTAAAAGATAAAGGAGAGATAAGAAAGGTCAAAGCCCAACTAAGTGAAGAATTTGAGATGAAAGATTTAGGACCAGCAAAGAAGATACTTGGTATGGAGATTCTCAGAGATAGAAAAGCAAGTAAATTGTACCTAAACCGGAAGGGGTACATTGAGAAAGTTCTTTGTAGGTTCAATATGCAGAATGCTAAGCCTGTTAGTACTCCTTTAGCAGCACATTTCAGACTTTCATCGGCTTTGTCTCCACAATCAGATGATGAGATTGAGTACATGTCACATGTTTCATACTCTAGTGTAGTGGAATCTCTCATGTATGCTACGGTTTACTTACGTCCAGATTTATCATATGCAGTCAGTGCAGTTAGCAGATATATGGCAAATCCCGGTAAAGAACATTGGAAAGCAGTTCAATGGATTTTAAGATACTTACGAGGCACTACTGATGTTTGCTTATAGTTTGGAAGAACTAAAGATGGAGTCATAGGGTATGTTGATGCTGATTTTGCTGGAGGCCTTGATAGAATAAGATCTCTCACAGGTTACGTCTTTACAATCGGAGGTTGTGCAATTAGTTGGAAAGCCACTTTGCAAACTACAGTCGCTTTGTCTACCACTGAAGCTGAGTACATGGCGATTACTGAGGCTTATAAAGAAGCTATTTGGTTGAAGGGACTATTTAGTGAACTCAATGAAGACCTTCAAATCAAGATGATTTTTGTGACAATGAGTGCCATCTTCCTTACAAAAGATCAAATGTTTCATGAGAGAACAAAACATATTGATGTTCAGTATCATTTTGTTCGTGATATTATTGCTCGTGGTGATATGATGACTAAGTCACTTCCTATAACCAAGTTTGAGCATTGCTTAGACTTGGTTGGTGTTCATTGTTGAAGTTAAAACGTTAAGGGGTTTTATGGAAGAGGTGGAGAACTTGTTAGCGATAAAGAACTTGTTCATTGAGAATTTGTATCAAGGTGGAGATTGTTAGAATTAAGTGACCCAAATTCTTATTTAAATAAAATACGATGGAAAATAAAATAAAAGTAAAATCCATATAGAACTAGACTTCTTTTATTTTATTTTAGAATAAAGTTTTTTAAACCTTATTAAACTCCATCTATTTTATATTTATTAGGATAAGGTGTTTCAATCCTACTAGAATATGGCTTTACAAGCCTACAAATAGACATAGTCTATTCCTCTTGTATTGATTAAAATTTTTGACATAGTGAATTTTCTTCTCCTCTGCCCGTGGTTTTTTCCCGAAAGGGTTTCCACGTAAAATTTATGTGTTCTTTATTTTATTTTATTTTTCACAAAATTTATAAATTTAAAAAATCATAATGAATATTATATTTCTAAATAAGTTATTATTTAATTCATACTACTTTTTAAATCTAAATCTAAATTTTAAAATATTAGTTCCCAAATGTCAGCCTATAAGAAATTCTATATATGTTAGGTCTTGAAAGAGTTTTTAAATGCAATAAATGGTAGCCACAAAACTAGCTGCAATCGTTGTGTTTTCTTTCCTCCTCTTTCTCTTCCTCATCAATAGCTCTAACAACACTCAGAAGAAAGAAAATTGGAGCATCGTCGGCCCTACAAACCAAACGTGTCTTACTTGCATGATCTTTACAAAGGCAATAAAGGGAAGAATGCAACTTCAACCATACTGGGTGCATCAGCTTGTGGCCAAAGGGGACCATTAAGTAGGTTATATTTTATGGTCCCATATCTTGGACAACAATCTACATTCTACCCAAGTTGGACTTGCACGTGGTTGTTATCTCTATGACAATATAATTTTTTTCACATGGATGTGGAATTCCTTCGAGAAAGAAATTGTTAAAGCCAATGAAAATTTCTTAACTCATAGGAAGCTTCTTATTACCCTAGAGTTAAATATATTTTTTCTATTCTAATTAATATTAAAAAATAATATATGAATTAATATTCTTTATTTAATACATTGAAAGCGTTTAAAATAATTATGATATGTTATTTTGTTAATGAATTAAATTCAAAAATTATTAATCGAAGTGCCACGTAGGTGATTGGGTATAAAAATAATAAACGATCAATATATTAAATATTAACTCATAATATATTTGAATTTAATATTAAAATTTAGGTTTGTGTTAGAATTGCTTATAGGTTAGGTCCGATTAGGTTCAGACAGGGTCTAAGCATGGTATTAATATACTTTATATTTTCTCAAGCCTGACGCGAAATATGAGCCTAAAATTTTACCACAACTTGTCCATATTTGCAAAAAATTAACTAAGCCCATTTTAGGCTCACCATATTATTTTTAATTTTTTAAAATCATTTATATTATTTTTATATAATATTTAATTATTATATATATTTATCTACTGAATTTTTTATATAATTATCTTAATATTATTTTTAACATTTACATTATAATATTATATATTTAGTATAAGTTTTTTTTAATGTGTTATAAATTACATCATATATAAAAATAACATAATATAAAATATTATAAGCTTAAAAACTAGTCCGAGTTTGCCAAGCTCAAGCCTTAAATATTCAAGTCTGAGCTTGACCCATATCTTAAACATGCCTAATTTTTTGTCCAAACCTCTTTTTTGGGTCTAATATTTTTTCCCAAACCCTCCCAAATTTCAGACGGATTTTTGTGCCTGATAGGTGTCCCGACCCATGAACAAGTCTAGCTTATGTTTGTATTTGTAAAATAAATTGTTTAAGCCATTACCAAATAAATTTTTTGTTTCTTGTTTTTTAATAAAGGAAAAAGTAGGGATGTTTAAGAGCAGTGGCGGAGCGTAATGGAGACTCAAAGGGGCCATGACCCTGATAAAATGGTAAAATTTTAATTTAGGCTCGTTATACTTTATAAAATTTTAAATTAGTAATGGTAAAATTACACTTTGCCCCCCCAATAAATGACAAAAATTTGATTTAAACCTTTAAAAATTATAAAAATATAGGCTATTAAAATGATGAAATTACATTTTTACTATCATAAAAATATACAATTTAATTTTAGTCACCCCAAAAAAAATTTCAGACTCCCCCACTGTTTAAGAATCAAACCTAGAACTTGATGTTAACCAAATTTTAACCATGATATCATCAGAACAATAAAGACGAAAGAAATCAAGATTCTAAGAACCATCACCTGTGACCATCTCGTTGAGGGGACAATTCATGTCTAAGTTTTGAAGCAAATGAGAGATGTTTGACCAAAGGACCAATCTTTGGAATCCAAGGATCCTTCCAACAATTTATATATTTTCCATTACTAATTGACCATAGTAGATTTTCGCGAATTAGAGGTCATACATTGACAAGAGATGTAACACCCCAAACCCAACTTAGAATTTATGGCCGAATCTGCGGTATCACATTGGAGCGTATTTTGAAAAACATAGTTCCGTTGGAAAATTCCGTTTTGTAATAAAACCTCGTCCGTTTTGTAATAAAACCTCATTGTGATCTTTATGAAAACTAACTTATCTTGTTCATTGTTAAGACATAGGTTGGTTTAGCAAAACGTGAGTCATATTAGATTGTTATTACACTTTATAAATAAGGTATGTTGCGGAAGCTTTTAAAATAAGTTGCATAGCGTGATAGTTGAAAATCAATTATCTTTTAAAAACTCGAGTCCTACTACTAACAGATATAAATCAGTATAAACAAATCCCCAAATAAAAATAAAAACTTTAAGCGGCCTTATTACATAAAAATTACCCAAATAAAACTACTTTTACTTAAAAGTCAAATACAAAAACGCAAGCAGCTGTGTGGCCACCTCCAAGTCCCTCGCAGCATTGACCCACCTAAGGATTACCTGCGCATTTAAGCAGAAGGGTGAGTTTATGAAAACTCAGTGTGTAATCCCTATTTACAAACAGTCAATCATGCAGTGCAAAACAGTCTGGGCCTAAGCCCATATCAGTAGCAGTAACAATGCGGCCTTAGCCCATTACAGTAATAGTATCAATGTGGGCCTTAGCCCAATATAGTACAGTAGTAGAGATGCAAACAAAGATCCTAACCATCCATCCTCTACACTCCACTCTATCCAGCCTTACACTCCGTGTGGGGATAAAATTGACCTACCCATCCTTACACTCCAGTATATAACACCGGTTGCGGCACTAAACAGTATTTGCAGCAGAGCTGCCAATACAATACACTTCCTCCAAATATATTAATCCCACCCCCATGCAACATGTCATGTCATAATATAATACGTGTATGCAAAATGTCATGCTCGAGTACAATCAAATATATCATAGGGGTATATCGGTTATTTTACCTCGTAGGGATATAATAGTTATTCCCTTAGTACGGGGTCTAAATGTACTTACCGAGCCTACAGTAAGTCCACAGTCATCTTGGGCGACCCGTGCAACCTTGACGGTCAAATAATAAAAATGGGTCAAAGCCCATAATACGACCCATGTAGGCCCACACGCCCATGTGACCCAATAAGCCCAAAAATGACCTAGACCGTGTGAACTACACAGCCTGGCCCAGTAATCTCCACAAGTTAGTATGGTTTACTCGTGTGGGGCCCACGATCCATGGCCTATTTCCGACCCAACGTGGCCCAAACTGGCCAAGCCCATGAAATCGCTCATGGTGGCCTCTACGATCATACGCCCTTATTTTGAGAGCTCAGAATACAACACAAGCGTGGGCACGCTCGTGTAGCGTTAACAAGCATAGTTTTCGGCTTTTGCCGATTTATGATTACAAAAGTGTGGTTACACATCTTAAATGAAGATGCGCGAGTAGTTCGCAAGCCCAAAGCCTACATTCAACCAAAAACTTCATCAATCAATGACATAGGATTAACATCTCACTCTTATACTTATCGTCAAAAATACTACTAATACTTGCCTTTATTGAACTAATGAAGATTCCTTTCTTAGATCGAAACACAAAGTCGATTACAACCTCCTTTAGAGATTACCTGTGTTCCAGACGATCATACAACTAACATAGTACTCACATATAAATTAAACCAAGCTCACAACCACTTACCTAAGGTGTAAAACCGACACTAGAGAATGGAAGTAATCGGTTCACAATCCCCAAAAAGATAGCCGCTACAACGAGGCAAAACTAGCGCTATCACTTCCCTAACAAACGTCGATCGGAAAGAAAATGTTAAAAGAGAACCATAGATACGGCAGAAGGGAAAAAGAATAAACAAAGACAACATCCAATAAAACAACACTTACCACAAAGATCGACAAAGAAGAACAACAGAAAGAATCGGTTCACAAAGGGTCAATGCAGGAGCACTATTCGGCCAACAAGGATTAGATTGCACTGAAGGGAAGGAGGAAGAAGAAAAAGAATGAATCGGTGACCACAAGCTAAAACCGAATAAGATAGAGAGGTAGGCAGACAATAGATATTTGGCCAAAGAGGGAAAACTGCTTGAAAAGGTATGGAGGAAAGGAAACCCGTGGACAAGAGGGTTGGAGCGAGGGATAGAATTGAAAGCAACTAGGGTCGAAAGGTACCTGGAGAAAACACAACTTGACTACAGAAACCAAAGAAAAGAACCACAAATCATAGAAACCTGGAAGAAAAAGAGAGAAGAGACCCCAAAAAGGAGACAATGACGAAAGTTTTAGAGGAAAGCACTTAGTCGAATTTCCTTAAGCTCACAAACCAATTTCGGCACATCTCTACTACACCTCAAACACTAATTTTTCCTCCCCTTATCACTCTCCTAAAATCTCTCTACCTTATTCTACTCAACCACCCATTCAAACTCCCACTAGCATCACAATTTCGATCAACTTAGGATACCTCCCTAGCACTTGTAGCAAAAATATAATGCTCCTTCCACCCTGCCATTGCTCGAACCTCAGACCCCAAGGCACACTCCACACGCCACTTACCATTAGACTAGCATGCTCTTTGTGAAACCTTTACCTACAAAAATTTAAAAGATTACCAACTAAAGGCAAGGGTTATTCTTAAAAAAAACAAAGTTTTTTGCAATTGCCCAGGCTCAAACCCAAGACTTCTCAGGCGCTTCCCATGACACTTAACCATTGAGACAAGCATGCAATTGAGTTACACAACATACAAAAGATGAACACCCATCTTTTGGGGCATTATAACTCTACCCCCTTAAAAGAAAATTTAGGCCTCGAAATTTACCTGGTCAAAACAGATAAGGGTATTGTTGTCACATCGCCTCCTCGAGTTCCCACGTGGCTTCCTCAGAACTGTGATTACACCATAGTACTTTAACCAGTGGAACAAACTTCTTCCTTAGAACTTTCACATCACGGTCTAAAATCTGAACCGACTCCTCTTCAAAAGTCAGATTTGGCCTAACCTCAATCTCCTCAGTTGAGACGATGTACGTAGGATCAGAGCGATATCGCCTCAACATAAAGACGTGGAACACATCGTGAATTCGGTCCAACTCTGGGGGTAACTCAAGCTGATAGGCAACCGGTCCCACATGCTTCAATATATGGTAAGGCCCAATAAACCTAGGGCTTAACTTGCCCTTCCAACCAAACCTCAGTACCTTCTTCCATGGCGAGACTTTCAGGAAAACAAAATATCCTACCGAAAACTCAATTTCCTTACGTTTCAGATCTGTATATGACTTCTGCCTGTCTGATGCTACCTTCAGTCGATCCCAAATTAACCTAACTTTATCTCTAATATCAAAAATCAATTTAGAACCCAGAACACACCGCTCACCCAACTTAGTCCAACACGAAGGAGTACGACACCTAAGACCATATAATGCCTCATAAGGTGCCATCTGTATGCTAGACTGGTAGCTATTGTTGTACACAAACTCTGCCAACGGCAAGTAATCCTCTCAATTGCCTCAGAAATCAATCACACAACTCCTTAACATGTCCTTCAGTATCTGAATCACCCTCTTTGACTGACAGTCTATTTGAGGATGGAACGCAATACTGAAGTCCAACCTTGTACCCAATGCCTAGTGTAACTTCTTCTAAAATCGAGACATGAAGCAAGGATCTCTATCATATATTATGGAAACCTGTACCCCATGCAATCACACTATCTCAGACACATACAACTTAGCCAGTTTTTGCAGCGGGTAATCAGTACGAACCGGTATGAAATGGCCAGATTTGTTCAATCGGTCCAAAATAACCCATTCAGAATCCTTCTTAGTAGGTGTTAAAGGCAGCCCACTAACGAAGTCCATAATCACTCTCTCCCACTTTCATAGTGGAATCTTAACTGGCTGAAGCAACCCTAAAGGTAACTAGTGTTCAGCCTTCACCTACTGATAAGTAAGGCATTTACCCACAAAATCAGTAACTTCACGCTTAAGACCTGGCCACCAATATAACTCACGAAGGTCTCGGTACATTTTATTCCCGCTAGGATGCATAACATAAGGACTACTATGTTCCTCTTACAGTATAGACTGCCTCAAATCAGTATCTTTCGGCATGCAGACTCTCCTATAGAAACAAAGTACCCCTTTGCTATTCAGTCCAAAATCTGAAGTTTCCCCACTCTCTGTCTGTCGGAATCGAGGACCTAGTGACTCATCCTCTAACTACTTACCCTTAAATTGTTCAATCCATCTCGGTTTAACTTGAAGTTCAGCCAACAGACTACCATTGTCGAATAAGCTGAGACGAGCAAACATCACCCTCAGATCAATAGTAGCCCTACGGCTCAGTGCGTCAGCTACCACATTAGCCTTACTAGGATGGTATTCAATCGAGCAGTCATAATCCTTAAGTAGTTCAATCCGTCTATGCTACCTAAAGTTTAGCTTCTTCTGAGTGAAGAGATACTTGAGGCTCTTGTGATCCATGTAAATGATATAGTTCTTGCCGTATAGGTAATGCCTCTAAATTTTTAGTGCGAATACCACTACGACCAATTCCAAGTCATGCATCGGATAGTTTGCCTCATGCGTCTTATGTAACATCCCGAAATAGGGCCTAAACGGAACAGTGGTTGCGAAACCACAAATTCGAGGTAGAAAAAATTATTTTATTATTATTTTGAGGTTTATGATATGTTTGTATGATTGTGTGAAAAGTTCGTGAAGAAATTCTATGCATAAAGTACTTAATTTGAAATTAGGGACTAAATTGAATAAATTACAAAACTTGTGTTCTAGAAGTATTTTGCATAAAATTGAATTAGAATATTAATTAGGAGGTCTTAAATAGCAATTTGACCAATTTTAAGTTCATGGACAAAATTAGGACATGGAAGGAATTTTTGAAAGTTTAGTAGTAAGGGCATTTTGGTCATTTAGGGGTAAAATGAATTAAAAACAAAATTAAAAGCCAATTTTTGTCCATCTTCTTCATTAGGACGAAATTTCAAGGGTTCTCCATAGCTAGGGTTTGTTTCAAGCTTTCAAGCTCCATGGTAAGTGATTCCAAGCCCCGCTTTTAATGTTCTTTACGTTTTGAGTCCCTGAGCTCGATAAAGCTTATGCTAGCAATAATTTAAGTTAGGGTTCATATTTGGAAAAATACCCATAGGTGAAATTTGTGTATTTTGGTGTTTTATGATAGAATATGAGGTTTTAAATTATGTTAGACAACTTGTACTACTCTGGTTTAAGCAAAAACGAGTAAAAGGGACTTAATCGGTAAAAATACCTAATAGTCATAAGTGCTTGTTAGAGTATGAATTTGACGCTGCCATAGAAGGGAAAAATGACCAGCATGTCATGAAACATAAGAAAATAGGCTGAAGTTTAATTTACGAGCTTTGGGGCAAAAGTGTAAATATGCAAAAGTTTAGGGGCAAAATTGTAATTTTGCAAAAATATGATTTTGGGTCAATTTGAATAATTTGAGTCCTAATTAGACTATGTTTTAAATGATAGAGCAAGGAAAACTGAAATTCAAGCTAAAATGGAGAAAATACCAAGTTGTGGACGAAATGGTAAAAGTAGCTATTTTTGCATACGAGGTAAGTTTACAGTAAATAAATGCAATATTCTTTTATTTTACATTATTATTGTCAATTTCCAGCATTTATATACTTATTTTATGAGAATATTTAAAGTCGAATTAAAGGCGAAGTGACAGAGAAAAAGCATTAGGAAGCCCCGTTTGAACCTTAGGAATATTAGGATATTGGGGTTGACAAGACAGGACAAGACAGAAATGAGCCATGTAAGTCCATATCAGTTATATGGCTTTGGAGACAGGAATGAGCCATGTAAGCCCATATTATATATATATATGGCATTGGAGACAGGAATAATTCATGTAAGTCCATGTCGAAGACATGGCATTGGCAGGATATTGATAGACAGAACGACCCCAAAGATCCTTAGTATTCCGAGTGGTTCAATGGGTCATTGTACACTTTAAATTACAGTGAATTATCAGCAAAAGGGAAGGTAGATTATATTTATGAATAGTGAAAGGTCAGGTAAGAAAGAAAGTAAGTGAATAAAGAAGAAGGTAGAAAATGAGAAGTAAAGAAAGTTTATGAGGCTAGGTGACATTATGTATAATTATTCATTATGTTGAATGTTGTAATTTATTTGCTTGTAAGCTTACTAAGCCTAGTGCTTAATCTCTTTATTTTCTTCTTCTTATAGTACTTATCTAGCCACTCGGGGATCGAAGGAAACGCTGAGAGGCCGATCACACTATCCAAGAAATAACTCGATATAATTAGACGTTTTGTTTTGTGTATGGCATGTATAGAAACTTAGCTATCTTTAGTATAATATGAACAATGAATGATGTGTAAATGCTTGCTAGAGACTAGCTAATAAAAATGGCCGATGATATGCATGTTTATTAATATGTATGATTGAGTGGTGGTTATCACATGAAAATTATGAAAAATGTGAAAGTAACCTAAAAACAGATTCAAATAACAGAAATGACGTGACTTTGAAAAATCACTAAAAATTGTGTAAACATATTTTTAAGATAAATAATATATGAAATTAAAGCTTATTGTGTATATTTTCTTATGGAATAAGAAAAACAGGAAAACGTATTATATTTTATGAGATATCTGAGTTTTAGTGAAACAGGGTCAGAGAAAATTCTGGATCCCCTGTTTCAACTTTGGAAATTCACCATAAATTGAAAAACAATAATTAGGTGGTGTAATTTATATGTTTAGAATCATTATTGAATCTAGTTTTAATAGAAACAAACATTATAGTTATATTAAATTTGTATAGGGAGAAAACTGGTTTGTAGTAAGTAGAGGTCAGTGCAGTTGAATTCTGAAACAGGGGTAACTTTAACTAATAAACTGTACTAATTGGCTAAGTCAAAAATTCTAGAAAAAAATTAGTAGATAGATATATGAGTCTAGTTTCAGGAAAAATTTACGGATCTTAATTTTGAGTTTTGAAACTCGAGAAATGAATTTTTAAGCAGCTATGACGCAGAAAAATAGTTTATTCCGAAAATTAAAATAAGTGGTTTAGAGTTGTTTAAAAGGTAAGATAAGTTTAGTAACACCTCAAGCTTGACTCCGGTGACGGTTTCGGGCGTGGGGGCGTTACATCTTAAGCTGACGAGACGCATAAGCCACAACTTTACCTCCTTGCACACACCTCCCAAGCCAACATGTGATGCATCATTGTAAACTGTGAATTCCTTCCTAAATTCTGGTTGTATTAAGACAGGGGCCTCAGTCAAAACTTTCTTAAGCTTTTCAAAACTTTCCTACTGCTTATCAGTCCAGTTAAATAGTACTCCTTTACGCAACAACTTGGTCAGTGGTGCAGCAATCAACGAAAACCCCTCAACAAACCGTCTATAATACCTTACCTGACCCAGAAAACTTCGAATCTCAGATACCGACTTAGGCTGCTTCCAATCCAGAATAGCTTTAATTTTTCGAGAGTCAACCCTAATCCCCTCCGTAGATACCACATGACCCAGAAAAGTTACCTTTCGTAGCCAGAATTCACACTTGCTGAACTTAGCGTATAGTTATTTCTCCTTCAAAATCTGTAAAACAGTTCGGAGATGTGCATCATGCTCATTCTCAATTCTCGAATACACTAGAATTTCATCTATAAACACCACCACGAATCGATCCAGATAAGGCTGGAACACTCGGTTCATCAAATCCATAAAAGCTACTGGTGCATTCGTCAGTCCAAACGACATCACCAAGAACTCGTAATGACCATAACGAGTCCTAAATGCCATTTTGTAAACATCAGTCTCCTTGACCCTCAGTTGATGGTACCCTGATTGGAGACTATTTTAGAGAAGACCGAAACTCCACGGAACTAGTTGAATAGATCGTCTATCCTCGGTAGGGGGTACTTATTCTTAATGGTCAATTTGTTCAGTTGCCTGTAATCGATGCACATACGTATGGTTCCATCCTTTTTCTTTACAAATAAAACTGGTGCTCCCTAGGGAGACATACTAGGGCGAGTGAACCCTAGATCCAGTAACTCTTGAATCTGAGCCTTAAGCTCCACAAGCTCCTTTGGTGCCATTCTATAAGGGGCGATAGACACCGGAGCTGTACCAGGCAAAAGCTCTATCCCAAACTCAACTTCACAGTTAGGGGGTAACCTAGGTAGCTCATCGAGAAAGACATCCGAAAAATCCTTAACTATTTTGATATCTTTAACAGACAAAACCTCAGAACCAGGAGCACTAACGTAGGCTAGATACGCTTCACAACCCTTACGAACCAACTTCTCAACCCTAAGTGCAGAAATCACATTTGAAAGATAATTTTGATGCTCCCCATTCACAACTACCTCGTCACCTTCTACAGTTCTCAATACCACCTGCTTAGCAGCACAATCTAAATTCGCCTGATACTTAACCAGCCAGTCCATGCCCAGTATCAAGTCAAATTCTCCAAAAGGGAGTTCCATCAAAACTGCCAAAAAGGTCCTTCCTTGAACCTCTAAAGGTACCTCCTTAAACAGTTTATTCACTCTGACTGACTACCCTAATGGACTTAACACAGTAACCTCACTCGTAGTGTTTTCAACCATTATACCCAAAGTCTCAGACACAGTGCATGCTATATAAGAGTGCGTAGACCCAACATCAATCAGTGCAGTATAAGGTACATTATAGATAAGAAATGTACCCGTAATAACATCTAGGGCATCTTCGTCCTCTCAATGACGTGCAGCATAAACCAGTGCCAGTTGCCTCACCTCAATATGACCAGCACCTCTGTCCGGTGCTCCACGTCCACGACTCATACCATTTCCACCTCTGGTTTGACCACGGCCTCCCGGTGCCTGTTGAACACCTCTCGACGGATGAACAGTACCCATACGAGTAGCTTGCATCTGATCGGGCCTCCGTGGACAGTCTCTGATAAAGTGCTCTATAAATCCGCACCTCAAACATGCCCCTAACCTTTTTCAATACTCGTCGTGATGGCTTCTCTCACAATCATCACAAGGCTGCAGTCCAATGACAGTAACAGGGGCCCCAACTCTAGTCGACCCATCAAATCTGGCCTTCTTTTTAGGCCCCACAGCTAAACTTGAGGGCTCCCAAACCCTCTTGCTTCTTCTCTTATCCTTCTCACGATTCTGGCACTCAGTGCACTTCACATCCTCAGTGATCTTCGCCTTTTCTACTAACACAGCAAAATCTCGCTCCCTCTGTGGAGCTATCAGAACTTGCAGATTATCTCTGAGGCCGTCCTCGAAATGAACATAGCACTCATATTCAATTGCCACCATCCCACGTGCATAGCGGTTAAGTCACAAAAATTCTGCCTCGTATTCAGCCACAGACTTATCCCCCTGGGACAGATTTAGAAACTCCCTTCTCCGAGCATCCACATAACTAGCGCCCACATATTTCCCTTGGAACACATTCTTGAAAAAATCCCAAGTCAACCGGTCAGGCTAAGTACCCTCCTTAACCGTAAGCCACCACTGATAGGCTTCATCTCGCAGAAACGACACTGCACCTTTTAGTTTCTGCTCTAGGGTGCAGTCGAGGTCATCCATGATTCTCTCTATGGCTTCAATCCAATATTCAGCCACATTAGGGGCAACTCCAGCGATACCCCTAAAGTTCTCAACCCCATTAGACCTGAGTCGTTTTGTTACTGACCCACGACCCATAGTACCAATATTGGGTCTAGTGACCCTTTCCAAAATTCGCAGCATAGCTTGAGACAGTATGTCGTCCCTAGTTGCCTGATCGTGTGACCCAGTCTCAGTGACAGGTAAAGACGGTGCCTCCCTAGCTTCATTATTAGGCATATGACCTGATGCTGAAGACCCAGCCCGAGCACCTCCACGACCTCCGCCGCAGCCTCTTGTAACCCTTCTATGACTACCTCTGGTGCTCATTATCGATTTGTGTGTTATCTGTATTAACAATTTTATACATTAGTTTTATAGTTCCAGTGTTTATTACAGGATGTTTTATGGAAAATATTATCAGTAATCCAAAGTTTTGTTTCCGCTGATCGCAATTTTACTACAGTCTCAGTTTACCTTAAATAGAGCATTTCAGTACAGTCTATTACCTACAGTAGTCTCAGTATTGAACAAACAGTAGTTTTAAAGAACTTACAGGATCGGTGCTAGAGACTCGGTAGACCACATAGTTAGAAATACCACTTTAAAAATACTTTTCTACCCTTTTGAAACAGTTCTTTTTAGAATTCTACGTTTTTAAAAAAACCCAAATCCACAGTCGAGTTTTGTAACCTGGCTCTGATACCACTAAATGTAACACCCCAAACCTAGCCTAAACGTTATTGCCGAATCTGCGATGTCACATTGGAGCGTATTTTAAAAAACATAGTTCCGTTGGAAAATCTGTTTTGCAATAAAACCTCGCCCGTTTTGTAATAAAACCCTGTCGTGATCTTTCTGAAAACTAACTTATCTTGTTCATTGTTAAGACACAGGTTGGTTTAGCAAAACATGAATCATATTTGATTGTTATTACACTTTATAAATAAGGTATGTTGCGGAAGCTTTTAAAACAAGTTACGTAGCGTGATAGTTGAAAATCAATTATCTTTTGAAAACCTGAGTCCTACTGCTAATAGATATAAACCAGTATAAACAAATCCCCAAATACAAATAAAAACTTTAAGCGACCTTATTACGTAAAAATTACCTAAATAAATCTACTTTTACTTAAAAGTCAAATACGAAAATGTAAGCAGCTGTGTGGCCATCTCCGAGTCCCTCGTAGCACCGACCCGCCTAAAGATTATCTGTGCATTTAAGCAGAAGGGTGAGTTTATGAAAACTCAGTGTGTAATCCCTATTTACAAACAATCAATCACGCAGTGCAAAACAGTCTGGGCCTAAGCCCATATCAGTAGCAATAACAGTGTGCCCTTAACCCATTACAGTAACAGTGTCAATGTGGGCCTTAGCCCAATTCAGTATAATACCAGATATGCAAACAGAGATCCTACCCATCCATCCTCTACACTCCACTCCGTCCAGCCCTACACTCCATGTGGGGATAAAATCGACCCACCCATCCCTACACTCCAGTATATAGCACTGGTTGCGGCACTAAACAATATTTGCAGCAGAGCTGCCAGTACAGTACACTTCGTCCAAATATATCAATCCCACCCCCATGCGACATGTCATGTCATAATATAATATGTGTATGAAAAATGTCATGCTCGAGTATAGTCAAATATATCATAAGGGTATATCAGTCATTTGACCTCTTAGGGTTATAACAGTCATTTCATCAATACGGGGTTTAAATGTACTTACCGACCCTACAGTAGGTCCAAAGTCATCTTGGGTGACCCGTGCAACCTTGACGTCAAGCAGTGAAAATGGGCCAAACCCCATAATATGGCCCATATAGGCCTGCACGCCCGTGTGGCCCAATAAGCTCAAAAATAACCTAGACCGTGTGAACTACACAGCCTGGCCCAGTAATCTCCACAAGTTAGTGTGGTTTACTAGTGTGGGGGTCACGAGCCACGGCCCATTTTCGGCCCAACGTGGCCCAAACTGGCCAAGCCTATGAAATCGCTCATGGTGGCCTCTACGATCATACGCCCTCATTTTGAGTGCTCAGAATACAACATAAGCGTGGGCACACTCGTGTAGCGTTAACAAGCACAGTTTTCGGCTTTTGTCGATTTATAATTACAGAAGTGTGGTTACACACCTTAAATGAAGATGCACGAGTAGTCCGTAAGCCCAAAGCTTACATTCAACCAAAAACTCCATCAATCAATGATACGGGATTAACATTTCACTCTTATACTTATCGCCAAAAATACTACTAATACTTGCCTTTAGTGAACTAATGAAGATTCCTCTCTTAGATCAAAACACGAAGCCGATTACAACCTCCTTTAGAGATTACCTGTGTTCCAAACGATCATACAACTAACATAGTACTCACATATAAATTAAACCAAACTCACAACCACTTACCGAAGGTGTAAAATTGACACTAGAGAATGGAAGCAATCAGTTCATAATCCCTAAAAAGATAGCCACTACGACGAGGCAGAACTAGTACTATCACTCCCCTAACAAACTTCGATCGGAAAGAAAAGGTTAAAAGAGACCATAGTTACAGCAGAAGGGAAAAAGAATGAACAGAGACAAAATCCAATAAAACAACACTTACCACCAACATCAACAAAAAAGGACAACAGAAAGAATCGGTTCACAGAGGGTCAATGCAGGAGCACTATTAGGCCAACAAGGATTAGATTGCACTGAAGGGAAGGAGGAAGAAGAAAAAGAATGAATCGGTCACCATAGGCAAAAACCGAATGAGATAGAGAGGTAGGCAGACAATAGATATTCGGCCAAAGAGGGAAAACCGCTTGAAAAGGTATAGAGGAAAAGAAACCCATGGACAAGAGGGTTGGAGTGAGGGATAGAATTGAAAGCAACTAGGGTCAAAAGGTACCTCGAGAAAAACACAACCCGGCTATAGAAACGAAAAAAAAGAACCACAAATTGCAGAAACCCAGAAGAAAAAGAGAGAAGAGACCCCAAAAGGGAGACAATGCAGAAAGTTTTAGAGGAAAGCACTCAGCCAAATTTTCTTAGGCTCACAACCCAATTTCGGCACATCTCCACTACACCTCAAACAGCACTTTTTCCTCCCCTTATCACTCTCCTAAAATCTCTCTACCTTATTCTACTCAACCGCCCATTCAAACTCCCACTAGCATCATAATTTCGATCAACTTAGGATACCTCCCTAGCACTTGTAGCAAAAATATAATGCTCCTTCCACCCTGCCACTGCTCGAACCTCAGACCCCAAGGCACACTCCACACGCAACTTACCACTAGACTAGTATGCTCTTTGTGACATCCTTTACCCACAAAAATTTAAAAGTTTACCAACTAAAGGCAAGGGTTATTCTTAAAAAAACAAAGTTTTTTTGCAATTGCCCAGGCTCGAACCTAAAACTTCTCAGGCGCTTCCTGGGACACTTAACCATTGAGACAAGCATGCAATTGAGTTACACAACATACAAAAGATGAGCACCTACATTTTTGGGCTTTACAAGTGAGTGCCAAAAAAATAAGCCCCTACACTCTCAAAAGAGACTCCGGTAAACCATCTTCCACACTATACTTCGATCTAAGAATTTGAACCCATAGATCGTTTGTAACACCCTAAACCCGGCCTAGAAGTTTAGACCAAATCCTAGATGTTACATTGATCACCGAAGTGATCGTAGGAAAATTTACAAAACAAATTATCTCAAATTCAAACACATTCATACTTATCTCTTTACGAGCCATGAACATTTAACCTTTTAGGTTTCAAACAAAAATATTCCAGTTAAGTTTAGTTTATGCGAAAAGTAAGATTACGAGAAAGATAAAAAACTGAACTTATCCCACAGTTTTAGTAAAATTCTACAATTCAAAATAGTATAACAGAATGGAAATTAAAAGTAGAACTTTTATTTCATTTGTAACCATGACTGTTCGAGATCTCCACAAACCGCGTCCAGCGTTAGAGTTCAGAAACGTATCTGCAAATGGAAACACTAAGGGGTGAGCTACATGAGCTTAGTGTGAGTTTCAAATGTATAACAACAGATTTTTAAAAATCGATTCGAAAGTAAAACATACACACAGATATACACAGAACCAGAAAGTGAACTTGGAACTAAGGTCCCAATAGAAGGAAACAATTTAAGCTGACCATGTCTCACACAGATATTCAGTCTTATGTGCTATTCAGCCAGACAAAACACAGTCAAATAATTTTCACCCAGAACACTCAAACAAATGCTTATGAATTGAATAAAGTAACAAAACCCTCCTGTCTAGCCAACACACCTCTCCGTCACCTAATCGTACCCCATAAGAGCTAATTAAGCTCATCCAACCAAACACACCACATAGGACCTCGGAAGGCCCATCCAACCCTACACACCATGCATGTGGACTAAGCCACTCAAATATTAATATGCAGCAGGGCTGGCGTATATGCAATACAGTGCAATGCAGTAGTCCACTGTACAGTCATGTTGCAATTTAAACTGCCAGATTAGATAATGGTACGTAGCATAGCTGACATACGTATGGTATAATACGGTAAACCACTATACGAATAAATTGCAGTAGAACTGCCAGATCAGATCAGAATCAGTATCCCTTCTCTTCACAACCAACCCAAAAATTTACTTAATGCAAATGTGTGTATGCATACAATCTCATAGAAACGGTGAACACATCAACAGACAATCAGACAGAAGCAGATATGTACACACACCCAACAAACTGGGTTTAGAATCAACCATCTCACACAACAGTCACAAATAACACATAAGCTCAAGCCCCATTTAAAATCCTAATTACCTCTACTGAAGATTAGCAAAGGGTTGAGACATACAAACATATTCTCAAATCAAAAACATTCTCAGAACTAATAATAAATAGCTTAGGACCACATGGCCGTTTGCTCCGGCCGTGTGGGGGTCAAAACGCCCCTGTAGAGGAAGGCACATAGCCATGTGACAAAGGCATATGCCCGTGTGAACCAAGGACACGGCCGTGTGAACAGGCTGTATAACTCACTGTCCAATTGTGCTAAAATAGAGTACAGGGTAGACACAGGTGTGTGAAGGTCTCACATGCCCGTGTGCCCACCAGACACGGCCGTGTGTCCAAAACACATGCCCATGTGGGATTGCTAAATCCACAAATCAACCACACGGCAATGTGGCTAGACTATGTGGCACCAAAACACTAAATCCCTAATTCCCAAACACACACGCCCATGTGCCTAGGGGATACAGTCGTGTGTAAATTAACAAAAATACCAAAATCGGCCACATGACCGTGTGGCACCTAAATTAGCCCGGAATCCCTAAATCCCAAAAGTACACGGCTGTGTGTCGGGACACACGCCTATGTGGTCACAAAACCGAAATTGAACTAAAATCTTATTTTTCGATCAGTAAAATGACCCCTAATCAAACATTTCAGAATCACACCATAATGAGCCAATTTTATGCCATATAAAGCCAATACAAACTTCAATTGATCACTGCCAAATCACACAAAAAGATTTGTCGAATTTCAAAGCGATTCGGTACTGAATTACACGGTGCAGAACACAATCATTATGTCAAATTATCCAGAATCAATTCAATATTCAAAACTAAAACGAAAACTTTAAAACCCAGACCTGATTTACGATTAACGATGCCCTAACAGCGACTCGACGACAAGGAAGCAAAACTCTCCAAGATCCGTAACAAAAATCGTTTCCCAAAAAACAAAAGAAAAAAAAACGCCCAACAAGGGAAAGGGAGAGGAGAACGTGAAAAACAAACAGTAACCACAAAAAAGCAAAAATAAATATAATCCTAATAATAAAACTAATTATTAATTTAAAACTTAAAATCAATTTGCTATTTAATAAAATAAAAATATATCAGTTAAAGCGCACACCCAAAGACTCAAACCCAGAACCTAGAGGTACACTAATACTCACACAACCACTAGACCAGCAGTCCTATTTTACCACTTAAACGCACAACTAAACAGAATAACACGGCCTACTCACTGACCATACCCACGAACCGTAAAACTTCTAGCCCAGAATTCGGGGTGTTACAACTCACCCCTCCTTAAAGAAATTTCATCCCTGAAATTTCCAACTAACAGAATAGTGGTATAACACAAGCTACATCACTATGCTCCCGCTGCGCGCTCTAGTCCCAAAATACTACCACACTAAAATTGAACTCAAGACCTCACACACACACCCAGAACGCTTAGCCACTGAAGTAGATACACATTTGTGTCCTATCTTCCACAGTTACTATGCTCTAATCAAAATATCGAAGCATTCACCACTATACCTGTCTCAAAATTGCTGAGGATAGTCCCTAATCCGATGTTCTGAGGACCCGTATCGAAAACATGCTCCCGCCTTTTTCCAGCAATTGCCCGGATAGTGCTTCTTATAGTGCTCATAAAACGGAGTACTCACACCACTATCAACACCCTCCGCAAAACTGCTATTGCCACTCAAATGCGTTCTAACAAGCTTCACAGAACGAGGCCCCAACCTCAGAGGATTGCGATCTCTTTTTTTCCCACAATCACGCACCTAACTTGAAGCGTTTCACTAGTTCCCATTATCCTAGCCTCAAACACTTTCTCTAGCACTTCCCTCACTACTCGAGACAATGCCTTAGTACTAAACTCTGGGTTATCGCTACCCAAAGTTGGCAGAATCGCATTGTCCTTTGACCCCTGAACAGACACACATCCCAGAGAAGTAGACAACTCCTTGCGATCTTGCTTACCTTCAGAATCCATATTCGCCTTGTGGTTAACTTAAGATATCTATATTTCCAGAAAACGAACACCAAATAAATACAAAATCTACATTTCCAATCTTGCAGTTTTGAATTTCCACCTGGGCCAGCATCGAAGTCTCAGGCATCTTATTTTCGTAAAATATTTCCAAAATACAAACCATTTCAACTACGTGTGCACACGGATACGTAGAAACACAAGCCGAGTTTTTACAAACCTGGCTTTGATACCACTAAAAGTAATACCCTAATCTCGGCCTAGAAGTTTAAACCGAATCCTGGATGTTACATTGATCACCGAAGTGATCGTAGGAAAATTTACAAAACAAATTATCTCAAATTCCAATACATTAATACTTATCTCTTTACGAACCAAGAGCATTTAATCCTTTAGGTTTCAAATAGAAATATTCCAGTTAAGTTTAGTTTATGCGGAAAGTAACATTAAAAGAAAGATAAAAAATCGAACTTGTACCACAGTTTTAGTAAAATCTTACAGTTCAAAACAATATAACAAAATGGAAATCAAAAGTAGAACTGTTATTTTATTTGTAACTGTGACTGTCCGAAGCCTCTGCATACCACGTCCAGCGTAAAAGTTCAAAACGTACTTACAAAGGGAATCACTAAAGGGGTGAGCTACATGAACTCAGTGTGAGTTCCAAATGTATAACAACATATTTTCAAAAACCGTTTCAAAAGTAAAACATACACACAAATATACACAGAACTAGAAAGTGAATTTGGAACTAACGTCCCAACAGAAGGAAACAATTTAAGCACACCATGTCCACACAGATATTCAGTCACATGTGCTATTCAGTCAGACAAAACACAGCCAAATAATCTTCACCTAGAACACTCAAAAAAATGCGTATGAATGGAATAAAGTAACAAAACCCACCTGTCTAGCCAACACACCTCTCTGTCCCCGGATCGCACCCCATAAGAGCTAATTAAGCTCATCCAACCAAACACACCACATAGGACCTCGAAAGGCCCATCCAACCCTACACAGCATGCATGTGGACTAAGCCACTCAGATATTAATACGTAGCAGGCCTGGAGTATATGCAGTACAGCACAATGCGGTAGTCCACTATACAGTCATGTTGCAGTTTAAACTGCCAGATCAAATAATGGCATGCAGCATAGCTGACGTATGTACGGTACAGTCTGGTAAATCACTATACGAATAAATTGCAGTAGAACTGCTAGATCATATCAGAATCAATTTCCCTTCTCTTCACAACCAACCCAAAGATTTACTTAATGCAAATGTGTGTACGCATACAATCTCACAGAAATGGTGAACACATCAACAAACAACCAGACAGAATTAGATATGCACACACACCCAACAAACCAGGTTCAGAATCAACCATCTCACACAACAGTCACAAATAACACATAAGCCGAAGCCCTATTCAAAATCCTAATTACACCCACTGAAGATTAGCTAAGGGTTTAGACATACAGAGACATTCTCAAATAAAAAATATTCTCAGAACTACTAAAAAATAGTTTAGGACCATACGGTTGTGTACTATAGCCGTGTGGACAAACTTAGGCCATGTGGGGGTTAAAACGCCCCTGTGGAGGGAGGCACACACCCATGTGAACCAGGGACACAGCCGTGTGAACAGGCCATGTAACTCACTGTCCAATTGTACTAAAATAGAGTACGTGGCAGGCACAACCGTATGAGGGTCTCAGACACCCGTGTGCCTACCAGACACGGCCATATGTCCCAAACACTTGCCCATGTGGGATCCTTAAATGTCGAAATCAACCACACGACCATGTGACCAGATCGTGTGGCGCCAAAACACTAAATCCCTAATTCCCAAACACACTCGCCCGTGTGCACAGGGGACACGGCCGTATGTAAATCGACAAAAATCCCCAATTGGCCACACGGTCGTGTGGCACCCAAATTAGCTCGAAAACCCTAAATTCTAAAAGAACACAGTCGTGTGTGGGAGCACACGCCAGTGTGGCCACCCGTGTGGTCACGAAACCACACCGAAATTGACTCGAAATCTCATTTTTCGATCAGTAAAATGACCCCTAATCAAATATTTCAAAATTACACCATAATAAGCAATTTTATGCCATATAAAGCCAATAAAAACCTCAATTGCTTACTGCCAAATCACACAAAAAGAGTTGTCAAATTTCAAAGTAATTCAGTACCAACTTACACGGTGCAGAACACACTCATTATGTCGAATTATCCAGAATCAATTTAGTATTCAAAACTAAAATGAAAAGTTCAGAACCCACATTTGATTTGCGATTAATGACTCCTCAACACTGACTCGACAACAAGGAAGCGAAACTCTCCAAGATTCGCAAGCAAAAATCGTTTCCCAAAAACAAAAGAAAAGAAAAAACAAAGGAAAAGAAAATCTTCAACAAGGGAAAGGGAGAGGAGAATGTGAAAAACAAGCAGTGACTAAAAAAAAAAAGAAAAAGAAAAATAATCCTAATAATAAAACTAATTATTAATTTAAAACTTAAAATCAGTTTGCTATTTAACAAAATAAAAATATATCACTTAAAATGCACACCCAAAGACTTGAACCCAGAGGTACACTAATACTCACATAATTACCAGACCAACAGGCCCATTCTGTCACTAAACGCACAACTAAACATAATAGCACAACCTACTTACTGACCATACCCACGAACCTTAAAACTTCTAGCCCAAAATTTAGGGTGTTATAGTATCGGAGTTTGTCACAATGTTGAAACCAATCTTCATCATGAAGGAGGTGTTGTAATCTCTTAAATACCTAAACTCAAGTCTACAATGTACCTGGGTTGACAGACCGAATCCCAATTCACCAAAATCGACTTACGAGTTTCGTTATAAGACCCTCATATGAATTTCCTAACCATTTGTTCAATTTCGTTACACAAGCCCTTAGGGATCATCATAGATTGTATGAAATGACTTGGGATCCCCAGTAACATAGATTGAGCCAAAATGATCCTTCCAGACTAAAAAAGTTTCTGAGCATCCCAACTTAAAAGTTTGTTGCGCACTCTATCAACGATGAAACACGGGGTATTGTTCATTACCTTATCATGAAAGAGGGGCATTCCTAGATAGCATCCCAGATTATGCACCATTTGATAACTAAAGAAATTACTAATGCTTCTCCCCAAATTATCGTCAACACCTCTCAAGAAGAAGGTGTTGGTTTTTTTCAGATTAACCCTATGACCTGAGAAATAACAAAAGGTATCTAGGACTTCTTTGATGACTTTTACCTGATGCTTTTTAGCTTGACCAAATTGGATCAAGTCATCTGCAAAAAAGAGGTGAGATAAGGGTAGGCCCGAACGAGACATATGTGTAGGATTCCACTCACCAAAGTTAATAGCAGAGTGGATGCTGTGACCTAACCACTCCATACATGGAATAAAAAGATACAAAGACAGTGGGCAACCCTAACGAACACCCCTAGCTAGTCGAAATCTTTGCGTTGGGATCCCATTCCAAAGAATTTGCATCTAAGAATTCGTGATAGCAGACATAATGACGTTATAGAGGGAATTAGGAATACCTGTAGCCTGGAGTGAGGCTTCACTAAACTCCCAGCGTACCCAATCGTAAGCTTTCTCAAGGTCAATCTTAATGGACATGCACTTTCTACTTTTTTGGTTGCTCCTCATAGAATGAATTACCTTGTGGCGCCCCAAACTCGGCCGGGACAGTCCAACCCAAATTTCGAATGTCACATTAGCCATTGAAGTAACTCTCTATTTAAACCACCACAAAACACACGAACCAACCAACCACACCACATATTAAACATGAAAGATTTAATAAAAACTTAATATCATGTTTCCATTGCGTTACTTTGATCAACAATCAACAACAAGACTAATTCAATATCTAATATTTAACAGACAATTACCTCAAAAACTTTAGTTAAACATACATGCATGCAGTAGGGTATTTTTAAAAAAGTTATATTTGTAAGGACTAGGAAAACTATTTGGTTTAAAAATGTATAATTAGATTTAAAATGTAATAAATAGTGACATGTTGGGAAAAACTCCATTTCACAAAGTTTAACAATAGTTTTGTATGATTTAACGCATAAGTCTATTTTGGAAAACTTATTAAGCATCTCGCACAACCTCATAATATTATTAAGTAATTAGTTAGCAGACATTTAATAGCTTACATGACTTGACCAAATTCCGTGTCACATCTTATGCATGCCAAGCACATGTTTGTATCCAAACCACACATAAAATATCTAAAGGTTACCGCGATGACCAGTGACTCTTCAACCTACACTTATATGTTAGTAGAATAGTTATTCAAACCAATTATCAAACAATCATAATCTGTCATTCAATCATCTATCTAACGTAATGATACAAGTTTTAAACCAAACAATTAAATAGTCCATAGTGTCCAACTACAACCCGACAATTATAAGTAAGTCTAATACTAAAACCCATAATTTGGTCCCACATTGCCTTCCTCACTGGGTTTGAGAACAAAACAACATACCTAGATATAGCCTCGATTTGGATCACTTGGATGACTCACTCCCACATCTCTTCACAAGCTAAGTCACTATAATATTACAAAAGAGAGGGTGAGCTTATGAAAGCTCAATAAGTGCTCAAATACACTACAAATAAATACATCAATTAGGTTAAAAGGTGACAAACAATAATGATTCACATATTATTGCAGTCTACACAAAATAGTAACTCACACGACACAACAGTTGTCAGACAATAAGCAGTGCACATATAATTAGTAATTCACATAAAATGGGTAGATCACATAAATTATCAATTCGCACCAAACATCTATTCATATGAAATAACAGTTCTTACTAGATGACAGCTCATGCAAAATAATAATTCATATGAAATATCAGTTTATACCGAATAACAATTCATGCAAAATAACAGTTCATGCTCCATCACAACTCATATATCTCAAATAATGATAAATTAACATTTTTGTGTTTATGAAACATATAGAGACTCTATCACCACCTATAAGTGGACTCTATTATCACACATTGAATAAATGGATCTCCAAAACACACCACATGACTCATAAAGTCATACGCTATCTCCATGTAAGTGTAGCACGTATGCTCACACTCTCCAAACACAGTACCCTATCTATGGTGAATGGAGCTATGCTCAACATTCCATTATCTCTCCAACACATCTCTGGGACATAATGCCCATTGCAATAAAAAGGGTGAGTACTCACAATCTTATGGCATGCCAACTATATCCAGTGGTTCTATAAGGTCACAATGTCAAAATATCTCTTTAATATATTCACAATACTCAGTATAGTAGGGCACACAATTAAGTAGGGCTAGCACATTATAACATAATTCGTAATTCACAATTCACAAATAGAGCATGGTTCGCAAATAATAAAACTTCCATGCAACATATTGCACTCATAATCACAATTCACATATCATTCATGGCATAGCTCACATAAATCATTGTCTGCATATTTATTTAGCATAGGGCACATAATAGCTTAGCTTACATACAACACAACTCAAAATCTCACAAATACACAATTCGCCATATTAATACAAATCACCATGTTAATGCATATCACAAAATTAACACAATTCACCATAATAATATAATTCAACAAGTTAACATGGTTCACATTATAATACAGTACACAAATATAATTGGCTCGCACTATAATTGAGCTCGCACTTAGCATTTCATGATAGTATAATTTTGCACTAATCAAAGCTCGCAATATCGTAAAACTCATAATTCACTTACAGGTTCGTTCATGCATAAATATGTATTATTAATAAAATTCATATGTTATAAAAATCCATATTATAAATTTTTTTATATCCATTCGCAAGCATTACATAACCATATACGATTATATATTACATATATATATACAAACCTATTTAGTGACCTTTCACGTCAAATTTTAGCATACACTAAAAGTCCCATATATATTTATATATACTAGATAAAGCAAAACCTATAAACATATATATATATATATATTGTATAATAAAACCCATGCATATAATATATATACAACGTTACAAGCTTATATATATGTATATTACCAAAACCCATTAATATATATACTATATAAAATAAAGCCCATGTAGATACATCATAAGTTCATTCAATTTTTTCACCATTAAAATCGCACAGTGTATATACTCAATGATTCAACCAAAACTGTAAGGATTTGCACAAGGAAGAAGTCAAGGTTCGCATATGTTACCTTAGCCTATGTACTAGAGTTTAAATGTAGTATATCAAACTATTCACCTTAGTAACCATTGCTTCAACTACCATACTCAATTAAGCTTATATTTTCCTTTTTCCATGGTTGTAGAAACTCCCAAATGAATTGACACTTTTCCCACTCATCATTTAATAGCCCATTTTTCAGTGAAATCGGAACAGTGGTTTTGGGACCACAAATCCGATCTGAAAATAAGGTTAATTTTTATTTCATTATATGGTTCGTATTATAATAGGCATGCCGTGTGAAAATTTTGATACGAAAATTTTATCGATTAAGTGCTTAATTACGAGAAGGACTAAATCGCATAAAATGCGAAAGTTGAATTCTAGTAGCTATAAGGATTAAATAGCTATGGAATTCAAATATAGAGGACTTTATATTGTAATTAGACCATTAAAGAAAAGTATGTAGATTCTTGGCGACTCATCCATGGAAATATAGAAAAAGGGTAAGGATTAAATTAGAAATTACAAAATACTTAATTAATTAAAAGATGAAAAGAAAATATCATCTTATTTTCTCAACATCTTCAACCTAAAAACACATGGAAACCCTAAGAGAGAGAGGGGAAACTTTCAAGGCCTAATTGGGTAAGTTTCATGTCCCGTTTTTAGTAATTTGATATTTTTAAAACTGGGATAGCTTAATCTCTCTATTTGAGGGATTAATTTGAAAAGTTATTGAAGTATGGAAAAGATGTATATGTTGAAAATTTGAAATTTATGGTAGAAAATGAAAGGTTGTTGATAGATAAACAATTTTTACAAAGTGATTTTTGATGGAAACATGGTTTTAGGGACTAAAATGAAAACTTGTTAAATTGAAGAAAAATTCTAAATTTTTATGAATATATGTGCTGTAAAATTTGTAATGAGATTTTTTTCAGGCTTGGAATAGGGAGTAAATTGCACAAGTTTCATTTTCCGAGCCTAGGAACGAAATTCGAATTTATGAAAAAGTTAAAGGCAAAATGATAATTTTGCCTGGACGTAAATTGAGTCCATTTAAATATGAAATGTGTGAAATTGATGGTTAAAATCATTTATATAGATCCGAACAACACTAATTCGAGTTTAGATCGAGGAAAAGAAAAGGTTTCGGATTTGTAGATTTCTAACGTGAATAAGTGTCGAGGTAAGTTCGTGTAACTTAATTTGGCATGTAAATATGTTTAATTGAATGTCGTGTTGTATGGAATGTGATTTATATTGATGTACATTACTTGAATGCTATCATGAAAAATTCAATACATGCTTGAAATGGTGAAAAAGGGTTAAGTCCCAATTGAATATTGGATTCCGATGATTATATGCGCTTTCCCGAAACGAATAAGGTCCTGCATTTGTTGCAGATGGGATTTAGCTCAGACAAGTAATCCTGTTGACCTTGTTATAGAAAGGATTTAGCCCGAACGGGTAATCCTGTATAATACCTCTCGAGTATACGTTACGATTAGGGTTTAGCCTGGATTGGTAATCCTGTATAAAGGATTTAGCCTGGACTGGTAACTTGTTATACAATATGTGGCTCGAGAGTGCGTTCCTTGATTAAGTACCCTAATGGGTACCATCGAATAAGAATTGATGGATTATGGAATTGTACACCTTGAGTGTACTATTTGAGCATCCATCAGAATTTCAATGATTCAACAGACATATAACTCTAGACATGACATGAGAATTATGAGATGAAATGATAATATCTTGAAAGAGTGTTGCATGATGAGCTCATCTTTTCTTACTTGATCTATATGTAAACTTTGTGACCAACAGGTTTGATTGGATGCATGTGCTTAGGCAATTTATCCAAATGGATGGAAAACTTGTTATTGTATGCTTAGATTTAATAAACGGGATTGGTAAGTTTAGTTTCTGTTATACAAACTTACTAAGCATGTAAGGCTTACTCCGTTTTATTTTTCCCTTATTTTATAGTGCTCGGAAGCTCGCGAGCACTGGAGATCACTGGAGCATCGTCACACTATCAACTAGTCATTTTGGCTATTAGTAAAATCATTTTGGTATAATGGCATATATAGGACAACTTGATCATTAGTAGCTTGATAATGATGTTTTGTAACCTAGCCATTGGAATGGCTAGTAATGGTTCATTTTGGTATTACTAAGTAGGTCATCATGATATATATATATATATACATGTGTTATTTTAAGTATATGTGAACAAAGGATGTTATTGCCTAGTTAATTCAAGGTAAGATTGTAAACACACATGCATGTCATGGTATGCTATGTTGAATGATGGAAATTGCCTAAATTGAATGCTTGAAATGGTTGGTATTGGTTGTGTGTTTCCAGTGCAAGTCTTGGGTGAAATTTTGGGAGAGAAATGAAACTAGAAATGACTTCTTTTTGTCCATACGGGTAGACACACGAGCGTGTGTCTAGACCGTGTGTGACACACGGCTTGGTAACATGGGCATGTGGTTAGGCCGTGTGTCCCGTGCACCTTAATTTTGAGAAATAGAATACTCAGAATTGGGCACATGGGCAGAGACACGGGCGCGTGTCTCGGTCGTATGGTTGACACAGCCTTGGACACGAGTGTGTTACATAGCCATGTGAAAACTGCACCTGAATTTTGAAAATTAAATTCGCAATACGACCTAGCACATGGGCGTATGACTTGGCCGTGTGACTTCAATTTCTTCATACCTTAAAAGTTAGAGAGTTACACGGGTTAGGGACATGGGCATGTGTAGTACAAGGCCTGACCACACGGGCGTGTCCCTAGACCACACGGGCGTGTGAGCCTTGCAACTTTGTAAAATTTTTGAAATGTCTTGAAAAATTCTTAAAGTTCTTGATTAAGTTCTGACTCGATTTTAATGCTCGTATTGGGCCTCAAGGGTCCAATTAGGGGACGTTTTGAATGATCTTGGTAAATGAATAGTAAATTTATAAGAAATATTTGTAAAATGTTTTGAAAGTTCTAGTAATGCTCTGAAACATTGTTCTGATGTCAGATATAGGTTAGGGGTGTTACACATCAAACACATTACAAAGGTATTACTAACATCAGCAAACACCATTACATCATTCCAAAATCCTAGATCAAAGCCTATAAACCTCTATATAAAAAATTTAACTAGTTTTGCCAGAATAGGTTTATAACCACTCAAATATCGCTTCTAAGCTTAGATTTCAAATTCATACATCCTAAATATAATCTAATTACATATCTAAATCATCAATTTTACCCAATTTCACCTATTTAATTTTTCCAAAAAAATCAAGCTTATGTAATCTTTTAAAAAGGGGAAACATTAAATTTGCTTAAATTCATTAAGTATTTGTTAAATTAAGATCAAAACCTTTTAATTAGATCAAAATGAGTTAGAAATCACTTTAAAACCAAATCTTAGCCAAGAAATATGAGATCTACCATTGTCAAGCCAAAAATCAACTTAAAATCAAGTGATATATTGAGATCTTGATCAAATCATTTAAATCTCGAATTGAAAAAGTTAGAATCTCACCTCAATTTTGCAAAATTGATGAGCTATGGAGTTAATTCAAGCTAAAATGTGTGAAGATCTCTTGAGGATTTGAAGGATGAAAAACATTCAAAATTGAAAAGAGATTTTATGTTTAGAGAGCGTAGGAATAAAAAATGAACTAAGTTTGGGAGAAAAGCTTTGATTTGGTGTTTGGAAAATTTTTGAAGATGAAGAATGGGAGGGAAGGAGATGTGGGTTGTTAAATAGGCAACCCATTTTAAAAAATTTAGCCATTGCCCGTTGAACCACCTCTAGTTTTTTCCCTTTTTCAAATAGGTTCTTACTTTTCAATTAAAACCAATTTCAAAATTATTTTCAAATCAAACCTCGTTTTTATAAATCCTTTTTCATCAAATTAATTCCCGGACACCTAATTTTAATTTTCTAACCTAAAATTATTAAACCTAATTATTCTAATATTTTATTTAATCAATTTCTAATTATTTAATTATAAAGTATTTTTACAGTTTTCAGTTCACTAACCCCCGATTTACTTACCCGATTCTCTTAACCCAATTTTTGGGATGTGACATACCTTCTACCCAATGATAATGTTATCTTTGATGTTTCTGCCTGCTACGAAGCTGGCTTGTTCTAGCGCGATAATCTTTAGAAAAATGACTTTGAAGTGGTTTGCTATGACTTTCATAACCAGTTTGTAGAGGACCAAACAAAGACTGATGGGATGAAATTAAAAGAAGTGTTCCGGATTTTGAATCTTGGGGATAAGCACAATGAGCATGTTGTTTAAGTCTGAGTCAATCTGCTCACTAGAAAAAACACTTTTAACCCATTCACAAGTTGAAGGACCGACATGCTCCCCTTGACTTTCATAGAATAAGGCATGAAAGCCATCACTACCTGGGGCATTCAGGGGAGCCATATCGAAAAGTGCAATCATAATTTCTCATCAGAAACTGGTTTATTTAAGAAACAGATGTCTTCCTCACATAAGCATGGAAAGGCATTAGGAGGTAAATTTCTCATAGACATGGATGTTCGCTATATAACTTATCGTAAAATTTAACTGCTTCAAACTTTAGCTCATCTACTTCAAAAATCCATTCCCCCAAGTCATATTTAAAGGCTTCTCCTTCACAGAGTTCACGTTTGAAAGAATTTGGTGTTAAAGTTACCAAGGGAGAACTAGTCACATCTTGACTTTTGACACCATAAGAGTTTTTCGTGATACAAAACTTTTTTTAACTCTTTCTTGACCTCCATTTTAACTTGATGAAGGTAGACAGAATTTGTATAGTCCACGGCTCTTTGGATACTATTGAGTTTTCTAATCAACTATCTTTTTCGAGAAGAAATATGATCATACACAGTTTTCTTCCAGAGTCTAACCTGGTTTGTAAAGTCAGAATGGGTCTTTGACATATTTTTGAAAACACACCAGTTCTGCTTGACAAAATTAAAAAAAGCAAGATGCTCAACCCAACTTGCAAGGAAACGAAAAGGGTGTCCCCTAGGTGATTGGAGCTCAAACCTAAGGGAGACGTATAGGGGACTGTGATCTAATTTGAGTCTTGGCAAGTGAAAAATTGTGCCCTGTGGGAAAAGCAACACTCCAAACATCATTGCAAATGGCCCTGTCCAACAAAACCGCTACCTTGCTGTCATGTAAATTGTGGCCCTTAAAAACCCAAATCATATAGCTCATAGAATCCATAAAGTCACCAAGTAGTGTACACCGCTTTCCTAGGGTTCGTCCCCCTCTCTTTTCACTAGAGGCAAGAATGGCATTGAAGTCTCCAATTGCTAGCCAATGGGGTCTCATCAATCGAAATAATGTTTTCTAAAGCTCCCCAGAAAAGCCTTCTTTTTTGACTATCTGGACCAGGGATTTAAATAGCGGCCCGCTACCGCTATAGCGGCCGTTATATAGTGGTAGCGGTACCGTCCGAAACCGCTACCACCGAAACCGCTATTATTGTTTTACAATAAGTTATGTGAAAAATTCACAACCGCGATACCCGCAATGACCGCAATAACATTCGTTATGTTCGCAACCGCGACAAACGCAACGCAATCAAAAACGCGGCAGCGACCGCAATTTAAATCCCTGATCTGGACTACTATAGACCATTGTGATCAAGAACGAACGCTTGTAAATACTATCCAAAACCCGAATGAGAATGAACTGAGGGTGGTTCTTGACTTCAACTTGAAGTGTGTCTCTCCTATCGATCAAAATCCCACCAGAATAACCAATTGCCTTCACATGGTGAGAAAACTAAAAACACAGCTTAACAATAATCGAGTCCACTTTGTTGCCACTGACTCTTGCTTCCAAAAGCCCAACCAAATCTGGCTTGTATTCTTTGTTATATTCACAAAACAAGCTGCGAAACTTGGAGCTAGTGCCCCATATCAGTTCCACCAAAAAATGTTAATATTCATAATAATAAATTAAAGAGAAGATGACAAACCCCTATTGTGCCGAAGGTGAGTTGACGCCATCATCCTGATTTCCATTTTCTTAGACAGTTTTATCCACCTCACATGCTGCTTGCGAGCTAATGAGATTGGCCATAGAAAGCATAACATGTTGTAGTGGCACACGGGGGCTAGCAGTTGCTTTAAATCAACCTCCACAATCACATAATGACTTATTAAGGTTCTTCCCAAATCTACCACTACCACCCTTTACTTCTGTATTCTGCCCATTCGGACTCAAATGAGGCTTTACAGCTTTGTTCACTTCCTCAAAGTTCAAATTTTTGAGAGAAATCGAGATTAAATTCTTCTTGAAAACTACTATTGTATGTCAATTTGAACTAAGCAGATTAGGATTCAAATTAACAGTTATTTCAAAGGGGACCAACAACTTACCTGCAGCTGGATCGATGTTGGGCAATGGCCTAGGATTAGTCCACTCCACAGACTCGAGTTCCAAAATCTCATGTGGGCTCTTGCCCCATATACCTTCGCATGATTCCCTAGCCCAGAGGTGTGACCCATCTTTCTAGCAATAGTTTCCAAAGCATGACCTAAGACAACCTTTTCAGACCTAAGAGAGTTTTGACCAAAGTCCATTTTATTAGTGCCACAATAAGACCCGTGCTAAAATCTAGGAGACCGCATATTTTCATCACCCACCAGCCCAACACTTGACATGGTACTTTTGGCTTCTATAGATTTTAAAAATTATTCTTTTTTAAACCTAGTCCCTAGCATGTTTATTGTCATTTCATCTCCAGCTGCGTTGTCCTTTTCCATTAATGAAAGAAAATAAAAAAGAGAATCCTCTTTATTTCCAGCCTTGAGATTTTCTTGTTGATTTCGCAAATGATTATGATTCTTCCTAGAATTGCGCTCCACTACCATCCATGGCCCAAACAGTTTAGTCACCTCCACTGGAATCAGGATATCCGGACTGTACGTAGAATCAGGTTCTTTCTCTTGAAAGGGAGATCGATCAGATCTTCCAGAGGGACAAAGGTATTTCAAATGCCCACAGCAACCATAAGAGAAGTAGATCGTTGATAATGATTTGAACTCTATTCTCTGAATCCTTCCATTAACCATAACTTGAGCTGTAAGTTGTGTTTCCAAATCGACATATACTACCATTCTTGCAAATCTACCCCTCGTGCAACTATCGGTCTTGATATCTAGTCGGGCCACCGTGCCAACCAAACGACCAATCTCCTCTAAAACCCTCCGCTGATATAAGAAACTGAGTAGACAAAGAAAGTAGATCTAGGCCAAGACAACACTTGCGATTGGTTTCACGGGGTTGAAATCAATTGTCCATGGCTACACCGTAAGGTAATGACCAAACACCAACGAACCTTGGGTAAGAACTAGTTTATAGTCCTCATTGTTCTAGAATCTGACCAAAAAATAACTATTCTCCACGTCCATAAGGTGAAAAGGTTGTGAAGATTTTCGAGGGGCTGAAATTCAACTGTGGAGAGCAGTGTACCCTATGTTACGCCCCAATAATTTAACTACAACAGTTGTCTCCATGCCTTTTACTAGGAGTTTTTGAATTCATTCTGAAAAATCAATCACCGGTATGCCATTAACAGTAGATTTCAATATATCGTCCTCCGAGAACACAAGATCTTTTCTTCCCAAAATATCCAAATTAGTAGGCTTAGTGACTTTCTTTCCAAACAGTTTTTCCTTGAGGTTCCAGACACCGGAATAGCGTCGGATTCCATAACCACATCTAGCTCACTGTCGCCTCCTCCACCATCACTTGTTGAGAACAAATCCTTGTTCATTTTTTCTGATTGTATATCCAATCTAATATATAAAAAAAGTAGAAAAACATGGGTTTACCAAATTCAAAATAATTTTCAAATTCATTGTTATATAGGCTCTTAGCAAATTCGTAAATTAGAGAAATCATTATGAATGTTATATTTCTAAATAAGTTAATATTCAATTTATACTATTTTTGAAATCTAAATCTAAAAATTTAAAATATTAGTTACCAAATGTCACCCTAAGAAATTCTATAAATGTTAGGTCTTGGAAGAGCTTTTAAATGCAATAAATGGTAGCCACAAAACTTAGATGAAAGAAAATTGGAGCATCACTGGCCCTATAAACCAAACGTGTCTTACTTACGTGAAAATCTTTATAATGTTAATAAAGGGAAGAATGCAACATCAACCATAATGGGTGCAGCAGTAGTAACACCCCTAATCAGTCTTTATTGCCGGATTGGGGTTACAGAGCATTACAGTGCAAATCAGGACATTTATCATAAAATAGAAACAATAATATAAAATAAATGATAACTTTCAATAGCTCATAAAAATTAGGTAAAAATACACTTACGGACCTTAAATCGAGCTTACAGAGCCCTAAAAATAGTTTGGGAACAATCTGTGACTAATTTGACTCAAAACTGAAAAATATGCAAAAAATTGAAAATTATGAAAACAGGGGTCACACGACCGTATGGCATCACACATGGCCGTGGGGCTTAACAGATGGTCGTGTGGCCAAGCTGTGTAACTAACTATGACAGTGTGAAAAATCTTGTACCTAAAAATTAATAAGACGCATGGTCGTGTGTGTCACACGGCCGTGTGGCATGGCTGTGTGCACCTAAAAAAGCTTTTAAAACAAGACAAACTTTCATCCAACACCTAGGTTCCAAGCCAAATCAAAATCAGCCATTTCCATACTTTAAAAACACATTTAAACAAGTCTGAAACATGCCAAAACAACCAATACTACTCACTTTTAAAATGGCATGCATAAGAATTTAACATCACACATCTACACCATGTTTACAAAACATCCTCAAAAAGGGCAATAAAACACAAATAGACTTGGCACCTAATCAAAACAAACCAAGATACTATTTAAACCCTATTAAATGCCATTTATAACCTTAACCAAAGTAATGATGATTGGATAGTGTGATTGTGCTCCAACAAAATTCCAACCAATCGAGCTTTCTGATGATCTACAAGAAAAGAAAGACAAATATCTAAGCATACAATGCTTACTAAGCATGTATAAAACGTAAACAAGAACTTACCAAAAAGGCTCTATCTATAAAGTTAATACATTATTCCATTATCATGCTCATGTGTATCTTCGATTCATATTTTCAATCACCATTCTTACAAGTTGGTGAACTTGTACATAACACATTCAACATCTATCCAATGTAACATTTATACATCTCAAACTTTTGCTTAAAACTTTAATACCCATTGAACCAAACAAATCTACTTAGGATACATGGGACCATGATTACGCAAAGTGTGCTTGTACATTTAAGTACAACCGTATCCTAAAATGCTCACAGGAGTCGTGAATTGGGCCCGCTCACGCGAGATGTGGGTCGGGATGCTAGACTATATAATGCTGCTCACACGAGCTGTGGAGAATCCATAACAAATGCATGACCTTAGCTATTGGTAGGACATCTAGACCAACACCCGGAAACATATAATCCCTAATGACGTGTCATTTGTATCCTAAGTATTCATAAGGCTCCATTGGGGCATGTTTCCATATCATTCCATAATTCTCGACATTTTACACACATTATCTTAATTTACATAAACTTACACTATCGTCTAAATAACAAATTAACAATTTATATACAAATAAATTATACAAAACACAACATAAATAAATTTTCTATCAAATTACGAAACTAGTTAATTTACCATCAAACGAACTTACCTCGACTACACGATTGCACAAAAGGTATCGATGACTAATCTAAATAATAGTTTTATTCAATTAAATCATTCAAAATCAACTTAATATAGCTAATTCAAACTGATAATCCTTTTGAAGGTGATTTTACAAAATTACCCTCAACACTTTAACATTTGTACAATTAAGTCCTTAACCCGAAATTCACAATTTAACCACAATCCATGCAAAACCAAACTAGCCAATTTTTCTATGTTTTAATTTGAACTCAAAGTTTCCATCATTTCACATTATTCACATTGCATTTTACTATACTTTCAAATAGGTCCTTAAACTCAAAATCATCAAAAATCATTTAATAAAATACTTATACCTAACCTTCAAACTTAAGGATTTAACAACTAAGTTCACAAATATACTTATCTCATTCATGGTAAGTTCCTAAACTTCTAACGATTTCACAAATCAACCTTTGGGTTAGTTAGATTAAGCTAAAACTAACTCAAAATCATAAAAATAGATAGAAACGAACTTCAAAAACTCACTCAAGTAAAGAAAAGAACTTGGTCAAACCTCCCTAGCTCCAATAATGGGGTTACACGGATGGTAAAAGAAGAAATAAAATCTAATACGTTTTTCTCTTCCTTATTTCCCCCAATCACCTAATACTTAACCTTTTATTCTATATTATTATACATATTTTATTAAACGTCATCATGAAATTTGAAAAGTTGGTAAACCACTATCCACTATCCTATGACATGGTATATTTACCATTTAAGTCCACTTATTTCCCTTTTATGGCTATTTGGTACATTTCACTAATAGAATTCAACTTTTGTAACTTTTACGATTTAATCATTTCTACTTAATTAGCGATTCAAACATTTAAATTTCATAACTAAATTTTAATATGTTTTTTTGTAAATATTAAATTAATAATATTTATTTACTCTCTTATTGAAATTGTGGTCCCAAAACCACCGTTTCTGATGCCACTGAAATCAGGTTGTTACAACTCTCCATCCCTTAAAGAAGTTTTGTCCTCGAATATCTTACCACAGAACAGGTTCGAATATTGCAAAATTATAGCTTCTTTTGTTTGCCATGTAGCTTCATTAATCCTATGACGGTGCCAAAGAACATTTACTAAAGCTATGCACTTATTTGTCAACTCTTTGACTTTTCGAGCCAAAATTTTAACTAGTTCTTCACTATATGACATATCAAGCTGTATTTTCACATCTACTGGTGAAATCACATGTGAGGGATCAAATCTATAACGTCACAACATGAATACACAAAAAAACTTATGAATTTTCTCCAATTCTGACGACAAATCTAAACGTCAAGCAACCGGCCCAATTCTCTCGATAATCTCATACGACCTGATGAAACGCAGACTAAGTTTTCCTTTTCAACCAAAAAAGAGAACTTTCTTCTAGGGTGATACTTTCAAGAATACTCTATTGCCGACTTGAAACTTGATTTCCTTTCTTTTCAAATCCGCATAAGACTTCTGACGATCAGAATCACCTTAACCTTTTCTTTAGTTTCACAGATCGAATCAGTTTGAAAAGCTTTCTCTCACTCAATTCAGTCCAGTATAAAAGAGTTCTACTGTAACAACCTATTTTTTGGGTTAAATCACTGGTTTCATGACCATAAATCTGAAGTCAAAATATTTATTTTATTACTATTTTAATGTTTACAACATGATAGCATGTACGTGTGAAAATTTCGTGAAGAAATTTTATCGTTTAAATGGTCAATTTGATAAAAAGGACTAAATCGCGTAAAGTGTAAAAGTGGAGTTCCATTAGCTAAAGGTATTCAATAGCTATGGAATCTTAATTTAGAGGTCCTTATGTTGTAATTTGACCATTTTACACATGAGTGGACATATTTGGACATTAAATTGATGATTTAAATGGTTTATAATTAAGTTTAAATTTGTAATTAATTAATAATGTCGTAATAAATAAAACAAAAATTATAATTTTGGGTCATCTTCATCTTATAGCTGAAAGTAAGAGGAAAGAAGAAGCCATGGATGCTATTTTAGGTTTCAAAAATTGCATGAGTAATTAGTAAGTGATTTTGACTCAGTTTTTAATAATTTCTACGTTTTTGAGATCGTTGCAGCTTAATCTAGCTAGCCCGTATCTCTGATTTTAAAACTTTTAAAGTATTTGAATGTTGCCATTGTTGAATGCATGAGTATTTTGTTAGTTTTGTAAAGTGAATTTTGGTAAAAATGTCAATTTTGGATTAAATTGTGAAATATGTAAATTTAGTGGTTGAATTTTAAAATAAATGAAAAATATGGGCTGATATGAGAATGGGTAATATTCGGTCAGCATGAATTTGTATTAAATTGAATGAATTGTGATTTTATGTGATAAGGACTAAATTACAAAAATGTGAAATAATAGGGGCAAAAATAAAATTTTGAAAAATGTGTAAATTGTGCTAAATTGAATGAAATGATGATTAAATAAGTAAATTTTGATAATATAGATTGAGATAAACGAGAATTGGATCTAGAACGGGGGAAAATAAAGTATCGGATTAGTCGACCTAATTCGTTGTTACAACAACTCGAGATAAGTTTGTATAATCAGAATCAAAATTTTAAATACTTGTAATTAATTGAAATAAATGTATATAATTGAATAATTGATCTATTTGAAATACGAATGCCTTATTGATATAGTCTGATGGTTACCGAACCCCGTTTGAACTGTAAGAATTCGTAGGATACGAGTGACATGTCAGTAGGGTTACCTTTTAGGTTGAGATCCTGCATGTGTTACGGACTCACCGCAGCTCGTATAAGCTTACTAATATATTAGCTCGTAAGAGCTTACTGTTCTCAGCTCATTAGAGCTTACTGTCCATCAGCTCAGGAGGAGCTTACCGATCATAGCTCGAAAGAGTGAATATGATGATGAATTGATGGATTACCTATTAATACACTTAGTGTGTATCACCGGTGTATCTATCGATATTCTAATAGGTTCAACTGGCATAAATTTTGTTATTGGTTATATGAAAAAGCTATTTGTTATATGGATGAATTACTATTATATGGATGAAGTACTATTTATACGGATGAGTTACTGTTATTGAATAAATTACTGTTTATATGATTGAGAATGAAATGTTACAAATGTTGTACATGATATATGTGAATGTGATATGATACAATGTATTGAGTATTAAATTGAGATAATGGATGATTACATGCACTTATGTGACTAACTTGTGGATGAATGCTTGTGTATAGGCATTTGGCAATTGAGTTTAATATACTTTGTTTAATTGTTTGATTATATTTAAAAGGTAAGTTAAATTCTGAATTATACGGGCTTAGTAAGCTATAAAGCTTACTCTGTTTATTTTTCCATGTTTTATAGAGGTTCGATAGCTCGCATGATTCAGATAAGTCGGAGTTACGCACCACACTATCCAGTTGTTGATTGGTACATTTGAACTTATGGATATATGTAAATATGACATGTATAGACTAGTTATAAAGATGATAGTTATAGTTACTTGAGATGGTGATTTTGGTACATGTTGTGGTATATGATAAAGCCATGTGATTTGGCTTAACTTGGTCTAATGTTTTGGTTGTGTATAAGCACTCAAATATGGTATGTTTTGGAAAGTAGTAGATGGAATAGAAATATGCAGTGTTGTCTTGATATGTGATAAGCATATGAGTGGAAAATGCATGATATTAATTAGGTATTTGAATACTTGTTGAATTGGTATAAAATGTGTATGAAATGTTGTGGATTGGCTGCATATTGGGTTATAAATGTTGCAAATTATGCTTGTGTAGGTATGTAAAAATAGGGTGGCAAAATGGCTTTGCAAATAGCCTATTTTGTACACACGGGTAGAGACATGGGCGTGTGTCTCAACAGTGTGTGACACACGCTCATGTTACATGGCCGTGTGTCCCCTAGTGTTGAAATTAAAATGAAGTCAGTATGCTCCACACAGTCTCACACACGGGCGTGTGACTGGCCGTGTGGTACAAGTTAGTATACCCCCTAATTGGCACACGGCCTAGCACACGGGCGTGTGACTTGGCCATGTTGCATAAGTCAGTATACCCTGCAAGTTTGTCACGGCCTAGCACACGGCCTGGCACACGGACGTGTGTGGCCATTTCGAAGGGCATACGGGCTAGACACACAGGCGTGTGGTTGGCCGTGTGACCCAAGTCAGTATGTACCCCCTGTTTTCACACGGTCGATGACACGGGCGTGTCTCTCACACGGCCTGCCTACACGGGCGTGTGTCCCCTGTTTGAAGCAAAATTTTCTAAGTTTCCAAAACTTGTTCTGAATTATCGATTTAGCCCCGAACCATTTCTAAAGCATGTTTAAGGCTTCGTGCACTATTATAAGGGACAAATTGATTGAGATCGAATGATGATTGTATGAATTGATTGAATGTATGAGAAAAGTACAGTTATATGTGTTATAAGTCCGGTAATGCTCCATAACCCTATTTTGGCGTTGAATACGAGTGAGGGGTGTTACATCTACACTTTCAACCATATAAAGTTTCATACAAGGCCCTTTTAATATTTGATTGGTAACTGTTATTATACGCAAACTCAACCAATGGAAGAAATTTTTCCCAAGTACCTTCAAATTCTAATATACATAAACAGAGCATATCTTCAAGTATCTGAATCACTCATTTAGATTGGTCGTCTGTCTGTAGATGAAATGCGGCACTAAAATGCAATTTGGTGCCCAAAGCTTCTTGTAATTTATTCCAGAATCTAGAAGTAAATTGTGGATCTTAATTAGAAATAATCAACAACTGCAGCCTATGTAATCTGACAATCTCTGCAACATATAACTCTGTCAATTTCTCTAGTAAATAATCCATACGCACAGGAATAAAATGTGCGGATTTACTCAAACGATTAACAAGAACCGAAATGACATCCTTTTTCCTTGGAGATAATGTCAATCCTGACACGATATCCATGGTAACTTGTTTCCATTTGCATTCTAGAATCATAATCGGTTGCAGCAATCCCGAAGGTAACTGATGATTAGCTTTAACTTGCTGGCAAACCAAATATTTCGATACAAATTCTGAGATCTCACATTTCATACTTGGCCACCAATACATCTGTTTCAAATAATTATACATTTTATTGCTACCAGGATGAACCGAGTAACTATTACTGTGAGCTTTCTGTAGGATACTTTGCTTAACTTCAAAATTCTTCAGAATGCACAATCTGTTTCAGCAATACAAGCTACCATCTGTACCTACGTTAAATTTTGAATCTGATGAATTTTCAATATGGTCTTGTTTAGCAATTGACTCATGATCTTTTTCTAGGCTTCACAGATCTGTTGTAGAAACATCGATTTAGCTTTTAATTCAGCTAAAATAAATCCATCATTAACAAGTATCAAATGAGTATTTAAAGCTCTTAAAAAAAATAGTGATTTTCGACTCAAAGCATCCACAACAAAATTTACTTTTTCCGGGTGATAGTCGATAATCACATCATAATCTTTTAACAGCTCCAACCATCTATGTTGTCACAAATTAAATTCTTTTTAAGACACTGATTATTTTAAACTCTTGTTATTCATGAAAATGTGGCATTTTTCCCTGTATAAGTAGTGTAGCCAAATTTTTAAGGCAAACACAATAGCTGCAAGCTCCAAGTCATGTGTCGAGTAATTTTTCTCGTACAGTTTAAATTGTTGAGAGGCATAATCTAAAACTTTACCTTCCTATATCAAAACACAGCCCAAACTGCAAAGTGAAACATCATTGTAAATCACAAGTTCTTTATCGTCCTCTGGCTGAATTAACATAGAGGCTTCAGTTAACATTGCTTTTAACAAATCAAAGCTCTATTGACATTTATCGAACCAAACAAACTTGACATCTTGAAATAGCTTCGTCAACAGTGAAGCAATCATCGAAAACCCTTTTACGAAACATCGATAATATCCAGCCAAACCTACAAAACTTTTGATCTTGGTGACATTTCTCGGAGGCTTCTAGTCCAAAATAGCTGATATTTTACTCGAGTCCACTATAATGCCCTCAACAGACACCCCATGACCCCAAAACTCAACTTGTCACAGCCAGAACTCACATTTACTAAAATTTTCAAATAATTACTTATCACGTAAAGTCTGTAAAATAATACTCAGATGCTGGACATGTTCAGTCTTATCTTTCAAGTACATCAGTATCTCATCGATGAAAACTACCATAAATCTTTCTAAATACGATCGAAATATTTTGTTCATCAAATCCATAAATGTAGTAGGGGCATTCGTTAAACCAAACGGCATAAAAAAAATTCATAATGCTCGTACCTGGTTCTAAAAGCTATTTTTAGCACATTTGAATCTTTAACTCAAAATTGATAATATCCCAAGCGAAGGTCAATTTTCAAAAACACTATCGTACCTTTCAACTGATCAAATAAATCACCAATATGAGGTAAAAAAATACTTGTTCTTAATTGTGACTTTATTCAGTTATCGGTAATCAATACACAGCCGCATCGACCCGTTCTTTTTCTCAACAAATAAAACAGGTGCACCCCAGGGAGAAAAACTAAGTTAAACAAATCCTCTATCTGACAACTCTTGTAGCTGTACTTTCAACTCCTTTAACTCAGTCGGTGCCATTCTATAGAGAGCAATTGGTATTGGAGAAGTTACTGATACTAAATCAATAGCAAATTCAATCTCTCTGATTGGTGGTGACCCTGGCAACTCTTCTGGAAATACATCCCCGAAATCATAAACAGTCGAAACTAATTCCAACTTTGGTTTTGAAGTTCTGATATCTAAAATATATGCTAGAGATGCCTCACACCCATTTCGAACATATTTCTAAGCTGATAAAATAAAAATAATATTGGCGGCGCTGTCAAATCTATCTAATTCAACTCTAACTGTTTCACCATTCTGACATTTCAATATAATCTGCTTTCGTCTACAATTCAGAACAGCATCATGCAAAGTCAACCAATCCATGTCAAGAATTACATCAAAATCATCAAATGGTAATAATGTCAAATCAGTCAAAAAGTCACAATCCCGAATTTCAATGGACAATTTTTACATAATTTATCAACTAACGCATATTGGCTTAACATATTAGTTACTTTGACTACAAACTCAGTTGACTCTACCACTATATTCTTATCTGACACAACGGTAGTGCATATATAGAAACGTATTGACTCTGAGTCAATTAGAGCATAAACATTAAAATTAAAGAGAGAAACTATATTGGCAATCACATCAGGTGCTAAAGCATCTTCACTGGCTCGAATTGTGTAAGCCTTAGTTGGTGCCTCAAACCAAAACAAAGAGTCTTTCCTCCCACTTCTACTATTTCTTACATTACCAGTATTCTTCGATGGTCTACCTTTAGATGGTGTACTCCCAGATCGAACACTTTGGGCTTTTTCTCTATCAGATATAACAGGGAAATATTGAAGGAAATGATCAATTGAACTGCATCGAAAGTACAATTTCATTTTCAATCGGCACTTCCCAAAATGTCTTCTATTGCAAAGTTTGCATTCAGGCTTGTTAACATTGCGAACACTGCCCACACTAGCTACAGAGGTAGCCTGGGGCCTTGAACTAACTTGTTTTACTCGGCCTCTCCCTGAAAGTCCAGATGGAGCTGAAATACGGCTATAAGATTCCTTCACTTTCTTTATTGGAGAAGAAAAAGATTTTCCCCCTGGTCATTTACCCGAGTCTAAAACTTTTGACTCTACTTTTCTTTTTTCTTTGCTAAGTTCTTTAGCTTTATGTGCTCGACCAACTAAAACCACAAACTCTTTCAACTCTAGTATCCCAACAAGCAATCTGATATCTTCATTCAGACCATCTTCAAACCAGGTACACATAACAACTTCATTTGGAATACATTCACAAGTATATTTACTAAGTAGTATGAATTCTCTTTTGTATTCAGCTATAGCTTTACGACCTTGCTTCAATTCCAGAAACTCTTTCTTCTTTCTATCAAGATACCTTTGGAAGAAGTATTTCTTTTTGAACTCCATTTAAAAGAAATCCCAAGTTACGCGATCCTTTGGTACCACGACTATTAGAGTGTTTCACCACTAATATGCTGAGTCTTTTAATAGAGATATTGCACATTTCAAGTAGTCACTAGATGAACAAGACAAATCATCAAAAACTTTAATGGTATTCTCTAACCAGAACTCAACTTTTTCCAATTTGTCTTCAACTGTACCACAAAATTCTTCTACCCTATATTTATGAATTTTATTAACCAGAGGCCTGTTCACACTTATATATTCTGAACATTGAGGAATAGAGGAAACCTATTAAGGTACGGGAGGGGGTGGAGGTCGTTGAGCCATCAAATTTGTTCTCATAAATTCAGTAAACCATTCAAACAACATATAGAAGAAGTCTTCCTACGCCTCACCTCCTCGGCCCTCAGAAACGGGCTTACTAATGGCTGCCCATTGAACAGAGGCTTGAGCATTGCTCTCAGCTTTATCGGAATTAGCTTGGTTGGACGACATCTTTCATCAAAATGAAAATTAAAATTAGTTTAAGTCATGAGACATCACACATTGCAAGTTATAAAATGACATGTATTTCTAAACTCTATACATGCTACATTCAGTTCAAGAATAGACTAAACCATAGCTCCGATACAACTAAATGTAACACCCCTAACCAGTCTCCTTCGTTGGATTGGGTTTACAAAGCATTGCAGTACAAATCAGGACATTTATCATCAAATAGAAACAAAAATATAAAATAAATGATGAAATTCAATAGCTTATAAAAATAGGATAAAATACACTTTTGGGCTTTAAACTGAGCTCACGAAGCCCTAAAAATAGTTTGGGAACAATCCGGAGCTAATTTGAATCAAAACAGAAAAATATGTAAAAAAAAATTAAAAATTTTAGAAGCAGGGGTCACACGGCCATATGGCATCACACATGGTCGTGTGACTTCACACATGGCCGGTGGCCAGATCGTGTAACTAACTGTGACTGTGTGAAAAATCCTGCACTTAAAAATTAATAAAACACATGGTCGTGTGTGTTACACTGCCATGTGGAATAGCCCAGGCCATTGCACCTAAAAAACCTTCTAAAATAAGACAAACTTTCATCCAACACCTAGGTTCCAAGCCAAATCAAAATCAACCAGTTCCATACTTTAAAAACACATTTAAACAAGCCTAAAACATGCCAAAACAACCAATACTACTTACTTTAAAAAGGGCATGCATAAGAATTTAACATCACATATCTATACCATGTTTACAAAACATCCTCAAAAAGGGCAATAAAACACAAATAGGCCTAACACCTAATCAAAACAAACCAAGAGAATATTTAAGCTGTAACAACCAGTTTTTAGGGTTAATCAGAATAGTAGTTCGAGACCACAAATACGATATTGAAAAAATTTATTTTATTATTATTTTAATATTTACAGCATGATATTAGATTTGTGTGAAATTTTCGTGAAGAAATTTTACCGTTTGAGTGGTTAATTAGGTAAAAATGACTAATCGCGTAAAGTGCAAAAGTTGTATTCTATAAGCTAAAGGTGTCAAATAGCTATAGAACTTTAAAGTGAAGGTCCTTATGTGGAAAATAGCCCATTTTTGAGTTATTGGATGATAGTGGAGTGAAATTTGGTGTAATTTCAAATGTTTTTAATGGTTTAATAGGTAAATAAGTAATTAAAGTTAAAATTAATAAAACCAAAAGCCATATTTTATTTCTATTGGTTATTGTTCTGTTGAATATACATAAAGATTATAATGCTTCTGTTACCATTAATTCCAGTGCATATGAGTGATGCTTTACTTCTGGATTTCCTCTGAGACATCATCGAGATATTTACCATCTAATATAGGTGCTTTCTCAAAAAGTTCAGTATAGTGTTATATTTGGGATTACACTATCACGATTTTCTTATGATTCTATGTGATTTTCTGCAAGAGATATTCTTTTGGTAGAGATGACCATATCTAATATGATTTAAATTTTCTGGTTTGATCCTGGGAGTACAGTGGTATATTTGTCAGATTTATAGAGGCTGTGTTTCTGCACTGGTTGCTACTGAAGTCATATTTGAAATTTCTCTTGTGTTCAAAATGCATTATTGATAACTGGGACATTATATATATATATATATACGGTTGAGATGTTGACCTTATTATGGCATTATGATTTTAATCTATCTGATGGTTGTGGCTTCAATATGGTTCAAAGCTTCGTTGGTTAATAATCTAAAAGTTATTGCTTGACAGTCGAGATCGATTCAGTTGTCTAGTTTGATTGGATTAATTGCTTGAAGGATTAATCAAGTTACTTGTATCTAAATCTATCCACAAGGTAGAAATAAACTTTGAGCGTTCATGGGTAAATAGATGAATATTCTGAATGCAGAATTCATATTCTAGAAGACGTGATACAAAATTATATCCATTAAAAAGGTTTTATTGAGAAATGTTTTTGTAGATCGCGCTTATGAAGTCTGCATGATATGATATTTATTAATAAAGTGGTAAATAGTTGAAGACATTGTTAACTAAAGCATCAGTTCTGGTTTACCCTTGATAAACCGTAATTTATACATATTATTATCTCATGCTTAACACATTTATGAATGATTTCTCTTTAGATTTGGTGAATTTGATGCTCCTAATCCTTTAATATCATGTTTTATACTTAGGTGAGCATAGGAGAGCAAAAAGAACAAGAAACGGGCTGAAAACGGAGAAAATGGGCCGACGAGGGAAAACAACACGGCCTAGACTTCATCACACAGGTAGCACACAAGCCCGTGCCATTCTAACAGGCTCGGACATGGCTTAAAACAACCTCAACACGGGTGTGTCTATTTCTCAGCCTTGACCACGGCCCGAAGTAATCGCACACGGGCGTGTCACACGGGCGTGTCCCTGTCGAGCCCAAGTTGAGTTCTATTCAGAAAAGGGTAATTTGGAGGGTTTTAGGCATTCTAAAGCCTATAAAAACACCCTAGAGGAGGATTAAAGTAAACACACAGAGTAAGAAGCAATGAATTACTCGAAGAAAACCGATTGATCCATCTCAGAAGCCGGATTATTAATCAAGACTGAAGATCTCCCCTCAATTTCCCTTCAGGAGTTTTGGGTTTTCTTTATGTTTTGCATTCATTATTCTTCTGAGATGTTTTCCTTTATATTATGAACTAAACCCCCTAAATACCTAAGGGAAATGAAACCTAAGACGAATCTTGTCATTGTTATTTGAATTGTATGATAAATATTTAACTTGTTCTTAATTATGTGTTCTTAATTCTTGCTTTGGTATTTCAGGATATTGATTCAAGTTAATGCGCTTATTCAGAAGAGCAAAAGTCCCTGTCTAAGAGTAAATTTGTCATAATTAAGCGGAGTTAATTGCATGCCTAGAGATAGGGTGACAAGATTTTACCGGATTGGGGTGAAACCTAATAAGGGGATCCATATATTGAGTTAATACAACCCTAGGGTGTTAATTAGAAAGAGATTTCAATTATTCAATCTAGGGTTAGACGTTGTTAGTCTCGAGAGAGATAATAATATAAATTAGGGATTTCTACGGAACAAGTTGAATGAATAAATTGTCTGATTCAGAGTCAAATAACAAGTGAAGTCTAGGTGGATTTTTCCTTGGGTATTATCTTAATCAATCGAATTTTCTAAAAAGTATTTTCCCCAAATCTATTTTCTATGCATTCTTAGGTAGTAAATTAGTTTAGATAAACAACCCCCATTATTCTTAGGCTAGATAATAAAAAGAAAGTTAATACTAGTACTTTTAGTTCTTTTGGGGTTCGATATCCGATCTTGCTAAAACTATACTACTGTTCGATAGGTACGCTTGCCTTCGTCGTGATAATAGTTAGTTTAAGTATGATCCATTATAAATTTTAAAACTTATTACGAGTGACAATCAATTTTTGGCGCCCTTGCCGGGGAACTAAGATATTAAGAATGCTCGATTTTTATTACTTTAGCCATTTATTTTTATTGCAGTTTAAATTTTGTTTTTATTTTCATTACTAAATTTTCTTTTTCTTTCTTCTAGCAGGTTCTTATAGTTTATGACTAGAAGAAACCCGTCAGGACCATTACTTTTTGACGAAGAAATCGATCTTACAGCATGCATAAACTGAAGAGAAATAAGGCGAAGTCTAAGATACACAGAGGAAGAGCAAGAGAACGATATCTCAACTACAACCGAGGAGATGGCTGAAAATTCAAAAAATTTGGTACCTCCTGAGATTGTTCCTGACCCAGTAAATCAGAATCCTGCTCCTCGTACTATGTATGATTATGCTAAACCTACTTTAATAGGAACTGAATCGAGTATAGTTAGGCCCACTATTGCTGCAAATAATTTTGAACTGAAACCTAAAACAATTCAAATGATACAACAATTTGTTCAGTTTGATGGTTTCCAGGATGAAAACCCAAATACTCATTTAGCAAATTTTCTGGAGTTTTGCGACACATTCAAGATTAATGGAATTTCTGACGATGCCATTCGCGTTCAACTATTTCCCTTTTTGTTGAGGAATAAAGCTAAGCAGTGGTTGAACTCATTAACACGAGGATCAATCACTACTTGGGAATAAATGAACGAAAAGTTTTTACTAAAATACTTTCCACCTGCTAAAACAGCTAAACTAAGGAATGATATCTCTTCTTTTGTACAGATGGATTTAGAAACCCTTTATGATGCATGGGAGAGATACAAGGACATACTACGAAGGTGCCCTCACCCTGGGTTACCTCTATTGCTGCAAGTTCAAACGTTTTACAATGGTGTGAACCCCTCGATCAGACAGATAATTGATGCAGCTGTCGGTGGAACCATAAACAACAAAACACCTGAAGAGGCTTACGAATTTATTGAAAAGATGTCACTGAATAACTATTAGTGGCAAGTCATGAGGACTAAGCCAACCAAAACAGTAGGTGTTTATAACATCGATGCGGTTAATATGTTATCAAATCAGGTGGAGCTTCTAAATAAAAAGATTGATGGTTTACTTGGTTTTATGCAGGTACATCCAGTGATGAGGTGTGATTCAAGTGGAGGAGGTGTACATATAGAATATCAACCCTTCAATCCTACAACTGAAGAAGAACAAGTCCACTATATGGGTAACAATAACACTAGATCTCAAAATAGCCCATACAGTAATACATATAATGCAGGTTGGAAAAACCATCCAAATTTCTCATGGGGTGGTTAAGAAAATTAAAGGCTAAAAAATCCTCCGGGTTTTCAACAATCACCTTATCAACAAGAAAAGAAACTGAACCTTGAGGAGATGCTAACAAAATTCATCTCGGTGTCAGAAACTCATTTCTAGAATGCCGAGAGACCACAAAATCAACAAGCGTCGATCCAAGGGCTCGAAACTTAGGTAGGCCAGCTGTCCAAAATAATTTCTGAATGACCAAAAGGTAGCTTGCCCAGTAATACTGAACCTAACCCAAGGGAACAACTCAATGCAATTAACATTAGAAATGAGGAAGGGTTAGTTGCATCTGAACCAGAACCAAAGCAAGAAGCGGCGGAAAGCAAAGGTAAAGGTAAAGTAGACCACAATGAGCAGAAACCAGTAATTGTAGAATATAAACCTCGTGTGCCATACCCCAATGCGACAAGGAAAGACCACTCAGATGAACAATTTGGTAAATTCCTTAAACTTTTAAAGAAATTGCATATCAACTTACCATTTATTGAAGCTCTCTCGCAGATGCCGAACGCAATAAAGTTTTTAAAGGAGATTTTAGCAAATAAGCAGAAGTTGGACGAGGCGTCGCATGTGGAGTTAAACGCAGTTTGCTCAGCTATTTTACAAAATAAGCTGCCCAATAAATTAAAAGATCTAGGGAGTTTTACAATTCCTTGTTTAATTGGTAGTTTAGATGTGAACAATGTATTGGCTGATTTAGGGGCTAGTATCAATGTCATGCCTCACAAAATGTTTAAGCAGCTAGGTCTTGGGAAACTCAAACCAACTAGGATGAGCATTCAATTAGCAGATAAAACTATCAGATTTCCTAGGGGTATTGTTGAAGATGTACTTGTTAAAATTGACGAATTTATATTCCCAGTGGATTTCGTTGTTCTAGACATAGAGGAGGATAGTAACGTTCCTTTAATTTTAGGAAGGCCCTTTTTAACAAATGTTAGAACAATTATTGATGTTGGCACAAGCGAACTCACACTTCGTGTGGGAGACGAAACAATCACCCTTCAAGGTCGCAATTTGAGCAACACATCAAAAACTGAAGGTGGTTGTATAAAACATTCTACTAAGACTAACCATATGCTGCAACCTACTTTGCAGGAAATAAGTTCAAAGGACATACATGAGCCATGTTCAAGCAACAATAAAGGACCTATCCATGAAGAACGAAGGCTACAAATCGAGGAGTTAGATGAATGGTGGACAGATAAACCGAAAACACGCCATGATGAGCTAAATTTTTTCACAAAGCAAATTAAGGTTGGAGACAAAGTACTATTAGATGCCGCAGATCCTCGTATTACCACTTCTGAACTGAATGGAGCAAACCCTCTTACGGTATTTAACATCTTCCCATACGGCATAGTTGAGGTAACTCATTCCAAATTTGGCACGTTTAAGGTAAATATTACTCGCTTAAAACCTTATTTTGATAAAAACTGATAGTAGGAATGAGGAGTGTAAACTCCTCAAACCACTATGATCACGTGAAGCCTAGGTAAGTCGAGCTTAGACTATAAATAAGCGCTTCTTAGAAGGCAACCCGAGCACTAACGGTATTAACTCCTTTAAATTCTAGTATTTAACACCTAACCTACTAACTGAGCTCTTGAATATAGGTTTTCCACACCCACACAGCTAGGCACACGGGCGTGCTGTAGACCGTGTGAAAATAGGGCAAAGATTTTTCCCAAACACGGGATGTGACAAGTTGCCACAGCCGTGCGACATGGTCATTGGTGATCCTACCAAAACAACGCGGGCATGCGACGTGCCCGTGTCTTAGAACCGTGGTTGAACCTGAGAAAATAGCACGGGCGTGTGACACACTCGTTCCTAGCACCAGTGGTCAAACCTGTCAAATTAACACGGCGTGGGCCTACCTACACGGGCGTGGGAGAAGCGAATGAAGTAGAACATGGCCGTGCAACACAGCTGTGTGCATCAACACACCCAAGGAACACAGGCATGGGCTGTATGTCAGAGGCGCCGAAATTTAAAAAAACACGAAACACACGGGCTAAAATTACGACGAGAGAGCACTGGTATCGTCAACACTCACGATGTCTACTTTCTATGGTGTATATCGAACGGGCACGTCTTCGACCTCGCCTATTTCATCACCCTCACCATTCGACATCAGACGGAGCGGCATCGGAAGGGGGTCATCTTCATTGGCCCCTATGTGATTAGATTGGCTCGGCACTTCGGGCTCCTCAACACAACGGCACAAGAATCCTCCCTTACCCTCATTGGCCAGATGTCTTCACAAGGTATCTTGAGCATGCTAAGTATGAGGATGATTGAAAAACGCCGTGGAACCTACCCTCCCCAGTATCGCCTCGCCCAATCAACTGAGGAGGAGGCCTCCGAGGATATTACTGATGATGTCCCTCCATGACACGAGGACCCACCGTCTCAGCCACCACCCACCCATCGTCCAGTTCATCCGGCGGCTTCATATTCTGACATCTCTAAGCGCCTCACTCGATTTGAGTAGCAGTATTTTCAGCGATTCGATAACACTGATGCTACTCTACAGTAGATTTGTCAGCACCTCCATATTTCATCGCCGCCACCACCTTGTGAACCATCCGGCAATGATGATGTTTAAAGATTTTCTTTGTTATTTTTTATTTTCTTTTTCTTTTTATTTTCATCTTTCTTATTACTATTATTTCCTTTTGACACTATTTTATTTTTAGGGTTTTATAAACAAATTTTAATTTTGATTATTTCATTACGAGTAATTATTCTTCTTTATATTCCCCAAAGAGTTCCTGATTCATCACAGTTATAAATAGCTCCAAAGCTCACTATCACTTAGGAACTTCAAACTCCACTGGAAACGGTTCTCCTCGACTGCCATGCCCTGCTCGACCATGATCATAGCCACCACGAGATATAATATTCCTTTGGCGCAGCACTTATGGGACCCAACATCTACCACCACCGGAGTATTCTCCTCCACTCTACATAACTCTAACCTAAGGAGCTCATTCATTTAACATTCAGAAAGTTTCACTTCTCTCCCTATCCTATGATCTTATATTTATAATTTTCACTAACTTTATCTTTGTACATTGAGGATAATGTACATCTTAAGTGTGGGGGGTCAATTATATCACTATCGGAAAAATCCTTGAATTTTGTCTTGTTCTCTTATAAATCTCTCATATCATTTTTAAGATGAATTTGATTAATTTATGATTTTTATTGATATGACTTGAATTAAAACATAGGCATTTAGAGAATCAAGCATGATAAGTTGATTTTTTAGAATTTAAAATTTTAGGTTGTTTTCCCCAAGTTTAAGTATTATCTTGAATTGAAATCCACAGGTTTAAACATTAAAAAGCCATAATTTTGTGAGATTTTGAGCCTTTAGAGCATCTATTATTTCTTTCATGCTCACTTTTATTGTTGCTTGAGTGTGTCAATATCGAATTGTTATTCTAGAAATTGCTTGATTATACATGTCGAGACCACACCATTTGATTTGATATGTCAAGATGACAGAGGCACTTAGGTTTAACCCACTCATGCCATAAAAAGCCTACCTTCACAATTAACCCTTAGTAAACCCCTTTGAGCCTAACATCCCATTCATTGATTTACCCTAATATTAACCTATAACTCATTATTGTTGAAATCCCCTCAATTAATTTTATCCCTATTTTTGTCGAGATTTGATTTGAATAAATTGTTTAGCTATGTCTTATTCCTGATAGTTAGTACATGTATTTGATTTGTTCCTAAAAAAAACATACATAAATATTTATTTATTAGCAGTAAGTCGTATTTTTGAAGCTTGAGTGTTTAATTCCATATTCTGAGAAAATGCTCTTTTGTACGCAATTGATGATTAAATATTTTTCTAGTTAAGTAATTCTTCAATTCAATCTCGATTCTAACCTTCTCTTTCAGCTTATGACTACACCCCCTATCCAAAGCCTCGTTACAACCCTCTAAAAACCTTTTGATTGATATATCATCTCAATTTATAGTGGTGGAGATTTGATTTTCAAGCAAGCCTATGGTAATAACTTTTCATATTGACTGTTGAGTGCTAATTCATTATCATTAAACACCTCGAGTGATTTGAGTGAATCTTTAGTGAGGATGTTGAACTCTGTGAGATTTCGAATCAAATGTGATTACTTAGATAAGGGGAGATGCCTATGTTTTTCGTGATAAAATACTCAACTTGGAATGTTTGAAACTTTAATGTTCTTCTAGTTGAATTCTTAATGTATGATTACTTTTGGATTAGTTTGAGATATTATTGATAGGAATTATAAGTTGAGAAAAAAGAACTCTTAACTTTGAATTGAGGATTTTGCTTGAGGACAAGCAAACGCTTAAGTGTGGGGGTATTTGATAAACCATAATTTATACATATTATTATCCCATGCTTAATATATTTATGAAAGATTTCTCCATAGATTTGGTGAATTTGATGCTCCTAATCCTTTAATTTCATGTTTTATACTTAGGAGAGCACAGGAGAGTAAAAAGAATAAGAAATGGGCCGAAAATGGAGAAAATGGGCCGACGAGGGAAAATAACATGGCCTAGACTTCATCACATGGGTAGCACACACGTCCGTGCCATTCTAACAAGCTCAAACATGGCTTAAAACAACCTCAACACGAGTGTGTCTATTTCTCAGCCTTGACCACGGCTTGAAGTAATCGCACACAGGCGTGTCCCTGTCGAGCCCAAGTTGAGTTCTATTCGGAAAAGGGTAATTTGGAGGGCTTTTAGGCATTCTAAAGCCTATAAAAACACCCTAGAGGAGGATTAAAGTAAACACACAGAGTAGGAAGCAAGGAATTACTTGAAGAAAACTGGTTGATCCATCTCAGAAGCCAGATTATTCATCAAGACTGAAGATCTCCCCTCAATTTCCCTTTAGGAGTTTTGGGTTTTCTTTATGTTTTGCGTTCATTATTCTTCTGAGATGTTTTCCTTTATAGTTATGAACTAAACCCCCTAAATACCTAAGGGAAATGAAACCTAAGACGAATCTTGTTATTATTATTTGAATTGTATGACAAATATTTAACTTGTTCTTAATTATATGTTCTTAATTCTTGCATCGGTATTTCAGGATATTGGTTCAAGTTAATGCGCTTATTCAAAGGAGCAAAAGTCCCTGTCTAAGAGTAAGTTTGTCATAATTAAGCGGAGTTGATTACACGCCTAGAGATAGGGTGACAAGATTTTGCCGGATTAGGGTGAAACCTAATAAGGGGATCCATAGATCGAGTTAATGCAATCCTAGGGTGTTAATTAGAAAGAGATTTCAATTATTCAATCTAGGGCTAGATGTTGTTAGTTTCAAGAGAGATAATAATGTAAATTAGGGATTTTTACGGAACAAGTTGAATGAATAAATCGTCTGTGATTCAGAGTCAAATAACAAGTGAAGTCTAGGTGGATTTTTTCTTGGGTATTGTCTTAATCAATCGAATTTTCTAAAAAGTATTTTCCCCAAATCTATTTTCTATGCATTCTTAGGTAGTAAATTAGTTTAGATAAACAACCCCCATTATTCTTAGGCTAGATAATAAAAAGAAAGTTAATACTAGTACTTTTAGTTCTTTTGGGTTCGATATCCGATCTTGCTAAAACTATACTACTGTTCGATAGGTGTGCTTGCCTTCTTCATGATAATAGTTAGTTTAAGTACGATCCATTATAAATTTTAAAACTTATCGTGAGTGACAATCAAGCCTGCATCAGGTAAAGAGTTATTCGGCATGAGAATTAGAGATGGTTGACATGGTATTTGTGTTCAATAGTTAACGACATTAATTGTTTGGTGAGTAATGTAACCTTTTGAATACTGCAAGAGTTTAAAATATTTAATGTTAAAGAGAGATCTAAATTTGGGACAGCAAAGGTGGTTTGAACTGTTGAAAGGATTTGAGTTTGAAACGTGATATTTTTTTACTTTCTATCCAAATGTTTAATCTATCAACAAGCTAATGCTGATCATCAAGTGTTTTCAAGACTATTACAGCATGTGTTGCTATCTGAGTGGTACTGAAATAGAATTTTGATGAATCTTGTAAAAGACAGATGTTATCTGAACTATTGTTGACTGTTTGAAGAAGTTTGCATATTTTATCTTTGTACGTACGAATTTATCTTGTAACAATCTGGTTTTGTCCCTATCCAGAATAGTGGTTTTGGGGCCACAAATATGAGTTAGAAAAATATTTTAATATCATTTTCCGTGCCTACTATAAGTGAATTGACATGTGTGAAAATTTCGTGTGAAAATTTAACTGTTTGTGTGCTTAATTTGCAAAAAGGACCAAATCGCGTAAAATGTAAAAGCTGTGTGCTAGATGTTAAAAGTGACTATTTGACTTGGTTTTATAATTGTGAGGTCCTTATGTGGTTATTTGACCATTGGAAGTTTGAGTGGACAAAAAGGGGCATGTGTTAGGTGAATTTATAATGGTTTAATGAAAGGGCAAAATGGTCATTTAGATTTTATGTTAATTAATAATAAAACAAAGCATGAAATTGTCCATTATTTTCTCCATGCTTGCCGAATATTGAAGAACAAAAGAAAATAAAAAAAGAACATTAGGGTTCGGCCTTTGTTTTCCTTGATTGTGGTATGTAATTTGATCGATTTTTGATGATTTCTACGTTTTTATGATTGTTGCTTCGTATACTATCAAACCCATGCTTCAATTTTTTATTTTGATGATGATTTTGAAATGTGCCATTGATGAAACTATGAGCTTTGTGATGTTAGTTGATGAATTATGAAAGCTTGATGTTGGGTTTATATGTTTTGTCTTTGAATTTTTGATGAAATTGAGTATTATGGGCTAACTTGTAAAAATGTTCTTTTGAGAGACTAAAATGTAAAATAAATGAAATGTATGGACTTGTATGAGAGCTAGGAGAATTCGGCCAAGCATGAGTATAAGCAAATTATGTGTATTTTGTGATTTCGTGATTTAGGGACTAAAGTGTTGAAATGTGAAAATGTGAGGGCTACTTTACAAAATGCCCTAAATATGTGTTTATGGATTGTTTTCAATGATTTCGTAAATAAAAGAGTTAATTTTGAATACATATAGATCAAGAAAAGAGGAATTCGGACTTAGACCGAGGGAAGTTAAAGATTATAGGGTAAAACAGTCTGAGTCGACAATTCCGAGTACGAGGTAAGTTCGTATGCAAAATATGATGTTATAAGCATGTTTTGATCTTTTGATTATACATAGATCATATATATGTTTGGTATGGATGAATACGATGATAAATCAATTGTATTTGGCACTAAGTGTGTGATTTAAACTAGCTTCGACTATATGAGGCACTAAGTGTACGATACAGATATAGTTCGGCTAATTGAGATGGCACTAAGTGTGCGGAATTGTTCTAGCTTTGACTAACCTTTATAGCACTAAGTGTGCAGATGTTTAATGTACGAATAATTTACAGAAAGTCTTAAAATATTCAAACGAAAGGTGAGAATGAAAGTGAATAAGTATGAGAAGATTCAGGTATGTACGATACCTTTGTGGTAGATGATATTATGTATGTGAAGTTCATTGATTTGGTATGAACACATGGATGGTAATGGAATAGATTTGATGGATGATTGGAGAATTTGTAAATACTTATGTATTTATGATTTTTGGTATGAGCTTACTAAGCTTTTGAAACCTTACTTTGTGTGTGTTTGCATTGTTTTATAGATATCGAAGCTACTACAAGCTCGGGGATCGTCAAGGACTATCACCACACTATCGAACCTCATTTTGGTACATTTTAAATGTATATTTTTGAAGTATGGCATGTATAGACTAGTAGTTGTGGGATTATGTTTTGTGATGTATATACTTAGCCATGTGATTTGGCTAGTTGGTGTTTAAACTTATAGTTGATAATGGCTTATAGTATGTGATGTTAATATAAAATTGTAGTATGTTTTAGTTGGTAAGTTTAGCTTGAGATTGAATGATTTGTGGAAGGAAATGTTTTGGTATGATCTTATCTTATGTTGGTATGAATCGGTAAGGTTTATAAGTAGGAAAATGGTTGATATTGTTATGATATAAATGATGAATATTTTGGCATAAGATTGGATGAAATGGGGGTGCATATATGATTGTTCTTTGCTTGTAGGTTGACCCAATTTTGGGGTGGCAAATTGGCTATTCAAATGGCCTATTTTTGTCCACACGGATAGAGACACGGGCGTGTGTCTCAGCCGTGTGCGACACACGACTATGTTGCACGGTCGTGTGTCCCCTGGGGTACCCTACAATTGTAAGACAAGCCCGAACACGGCCAAAGCCAATGATCGTGTGGCTAGCCGTGTGGCCCAAATCAGGCTTGACCACGGCCTAGGCACACAGGCGTGTCTTGTAGCCGTGTGGGCAAGTCAGTAGCTATGCCCTGTTTTACCACGACTTAGACACACGGGTATGTCTAAGGCCGTGTGAGGCACACGGTCTGTTCACACGAGTGTGTGGCCTTTTAAAAGTTGAAAATTTTTATAAGTTCTGAAACTTTCATATGTTATCGGTTGGGTCTTAAATGTATAGTTTAGATTTCGTATGATTGTTTAAAGTTCTTGTTAAATAAGAATGATTTATGTTTATTGAAATAAGATGATATTGGTTATGTAATTGTTCTAATCTGAATTGCAAGTCCGGTAATGCCTCTTAACCTATTCCAGTGGTGGTTACGGGTTAAGGGTGCTGAGTTATACATATCAAAGATTCTCAGATCACACAGCGTGCCAGACTCCATTATTTCGGGTAGAGACCTGAATTCTATATTGTGATTTGATAGAAAACTACAGTAAGCTTTACATAAATGGTTTCAATTTAGCATCGCATTACATTCTTCAATAGATGACTAATCTGAGGGAGAGATTCAAATTCACAATGTAGTGTTTCGTTATTATGTTTTAAAATTTGAAAGCAACTGAGAATGACATTTACTGTTAGATAAGTTTGTGTATAATAATAGTTATGAGATGAGTATTAAGATAGCTTGTATGAGTATGGTATGGTTGCAATTACTGAACTCCGTTGTATTGAATCGAATTTGATAAAAAGAATTACGGGGTCGATGTAATTAGAAAAATTGAGGAGAAATGAAAGTAAATCATGATAGTCTAAAAGCAGTTTCAGATTGGCAGAATACATATGTGGGCTTGATACGTAAAAGCATTGATTTTCAGTTAGAAAAATGAGTATTTGTGAAAGCATTATAGTGGGAATAAAATTTCTCGATTTAGCTATAAAGAGAAGTTAAGTTCATGATTTATCGGGCTGTATGAGATTACCATCAAAACTTGAGAAGATCCATAATGTGTTTCTTATATATATGATGTGATGATATAGATAAGATCCCTTATCTATAGTATCTCTTTCAGAAGTAGAAACACAGCCTGTTATGACTTATAGCAAAGAACAGATCAGAATCTTAGCTCGTGAGATTGAAAAGTTGAGAAATCTAAGGCTATGTGAGAAATTGATGACGCTAGTGAAAGCAAATCACTAATCTATTATCTGATAAGATTTTCAGGGACGAAAATCTCTAAGGGGGGAGAGTTGTAATAGCCCGTTTTTAGGGTTAATCGTAATAGTGGTTTTGGGACCACAAATCTGACATCAAAAAATTTATTTTATTATTATTTTAATATTTACAGCATGATATTAGAGTTTTGTGAAATTTTCGTGAAGAAATTTTACCCTTTGAGTGGTTAATTCGGTAAAAAAGACTAAATCGCGTAAAGTGCAAAAGTTGTGATCTATAAGCTAAAGGTGTCAAATAGCTATAGAACTTTAAAGTGAAGGTCCTTATGTGGTAAATAGCCCATTTTTGAGTTATTGGATGATAGCGGAGTGGCATTTGGTGTAATTTCACATGTTTTTAATGGTTTAATAGGTAAATAAGTAATTGAAGTTAAAATTAATAAAACCAAAAGCCATATTTTATTTCCATCATCATCCCCACCGAAAATTCAACCTAAAATCAGCCATGGGAGAAGCTTTTGGTTTGGCCAAGCTTCAAATGCTTGATTAGGTACGGTTTTAGCTCCGTTTTTGATGATTTTTACGTTTTTAAGGTCATTGCTTCGTAATCTAGCTAGCCCGTATCTCTGTTTTCAAAAATGTTATAGATCTTGTGAGATGCCATTGATGAATATTCATGATTTTTTATGATTGATGATGAAATATGGAAGTTAGATGATAGTTTTACATATTTCACAAAGTGATTTTGTGTAAAAATGCAAATTATGGACTAATTTGTGAAATTATGAAATTATGTGGTTAAAAGTATGAATAAAGTGAAAATATGGGCTGATATATGATTGGGTAATATTCTGCTAAGCATGGGATTGTTTAAATTTCATGAATTTTATATTTTATGTGTTAAGGACTAAATTGTAAAAATGTGAAATAATAGGGGCAAAAGTGTAATTTTGCCAAAATGTGTAAATTATGTTAAATTGAATGAATTAATGATTAAATAAGTAAATTTTGTTATTATATAGACTAAGAAAAAAAATGAAATTTGGATCTAGAACGGGGGAAAACAAAGTATAGAATTGGTCGACCTAATTCGTCGTTACAGTGAACGAGGTAAGTTCGTATGCTAATAAATCTATTTAAATTCTGTTATAAATTCTTATTTATTATTGAATTGAATTAAATTCTGAATGGTCATGATTATGAGCCGAAATTGACAGAGTTACGACATCCTAAAGTCCCGTACAAACCTTAGGAATAGTAGAGGATACAAATGTCATGACATTAGGATTACCGAGATGAGATTACATGTAAGACCATGTCTGGGACATTGGCATTGTATTGTGATTACATGTAAGACCATGTTTGGGACATTGGCATCGTTATATGATTTCGTGTAAGACCCTATCTGGGACAGTGGCATCGATATGTGGTAACATGTAAGACTATATTTGGGATATGGCATTGTATGAGTTTTATGTGATATCCGAGTATCCTTAGCGATTCCGAAGGGTTCAACGGGCATATTCAAGACAAGAATTAAAGTACGGTTGGAATAAGTACTACAGGTACGTATAGGACCTATGTGAGAATTGAATGAAAGTAAATTGATGAGTTCATATTGTATTATGTTTATTAAATAAGAAATAATTGTGTATAAATATGTTACATGTCAAAATGTGTTTATTTGACTATAATGAAGTATGTTGAATGTTATGTGAGATATGAATTATAGTTGCTTTAACTAAATATACATATGACAATTGACTAATAAGACCATAACCGGGCTATGGCACGTGAAAAAAAGACCACGGCAGGGCCTTGGCAATATATGTGTAAGACCATAATTGGACTATGACATCGGAAAATTGATGAATTTGTATCATAAGCACTTATAAACCAGAAAGGTTTGATAAAAGTATGGGTGATAAATAGAAAGGTATCAGTACAGGTATGTATGGAAAACTACTCAAGTATCGAGTTATATGAAGTTGAGAACTTGCAAATGAGGACATGAATAATTTGATATTAGCTCATGAATTGATGCTTTAAATGTTAATGATTTATCTATTTCAAAATTTCTATATGAATGTTGTGATCATTTTAGGCTCACATACGAACTTACTAAGTTGTCAAGCTTACTTTGTGTTATTTTTCTATGTTTTATAGTGTTTCAGACGTTCGCTCAGGTTGGAAGTCAACGGAGATTGTATCACACTATCCGGTTATTGATTTTTGGTATTTCTACACTTTGTGGCTTGGTTATATGGCATGTATAGGCTATGGTCTTTTTGATATGGTTGTTAGAAATGTAGACGATCATTTCAAATGGCTTATTAATGATTTTGGTTGATGGTTATAATGTGGCCTTATGTTTTGGCATGGTTGGTATAAAATGTGTAATTGGCTTATGTTATGTATTTGTGGTTTGGCTTGGAATGCAAATGTAATTTAAGAAGTGGCATGTATTGGTATAGGTTTGAGATGATGCATTGATAAGTTTTGGTTTGGTTATAGGTTGAATGATATGGTTAGTTATTTAGTTTGAATTTGAAACATATGAAAAATGTTAAATATGGTAAATGATTCGTGCTAGTTTTAGTATGTGTTTGAATGTACAAATGATATTGACTTGAGTATATGAATGCTTGATTTTGAAATAGCTTATAATGTGTACTGAAATGGTTGTTTTGGCTGCTAAATTAGAAGTGAGTAAGGTGTTATATGTATGCTTTAAGGTGATTGAATATAGGTAAGGAAAAGTAGCTTATAACAAGCCTATTTTTGTGCCACACGGTTGAGCACACGGGCGTGTGACTCGACTATGTGACCCTTGATGCTTAATTAATATAAGTTAGTGAGTTACACGGCTTAGACATATGGACGTGTCTACGGGCGGTGTGTGGCACACGGGCTGGCACATGGGCATGTGGCCAGCCGTGTGATCCAAATCAGTATGTATGCCCTGTTTTCACACGGCCTGTGACACGGGCGTGTCTGGTGGCCGTGTGAGGCACACAGCCTGTTCACACGGGCGTGTGACCCTTGTATGCATGAAAATTTTCTAAGTTTCTCAAAGTTTTCAAATGTTATCGGTTTAGTCCCGAACCTTTTCTAAGCATGTTTTAAGGTCTCGTAGAGCCTTATAAGAGACAATGTAAATATGTTGAGTGGATTGTGATTATGAAAGCATAAATGTATGTATTATATATGTGAATGATGTGTATTGTCTGGTAATGCCTCGTAACCCTATTCCGGCAATGAATACGGGTTAGGGGTGTTACATAAGCCCTATTACATGCCATTTATAACCTTAACAAAAGTAACTGAAAGCTGCCAAAATGATGATTGTATAGTGTGATTGTGCTCCAACGAAATTCCAACCGATCGAGCTTTCCAATGATTTACAAGAAAAGAAATACAAATACATAAGCATATAATACTTAGTAAGCTCGTATAAAACGTAAACAAGAACTTACCAAAAAATGCTCTATCTATAAAGTTAATACATTAATCCATTATCATGCTCATGTGTATCTCCAATTCCTATTTTCAATCACCATTCTCACAAGTTGGTGAATTTTTGCATAACATATTGAACATTTATCCAATGTAACATTTTTACATCTCAAACTTTTTCTTAAAACTTTAATACCCATTGAACCAAACAAATCTATTTAGGATACATAGGATCATGCTTACGCAAAGTGTGCCTATACATGTAAGTATAATTGTATCCTGAAATGCTCACACGAACTGTGAATTAGGCTTGCTCACACGAGTTATGGGTCGGGATGTTATACTACACGATGCTGCTTACACGAGCTGTAGAGAATCCATAACAAATGTAGGACCTCAGCAGCGGTAGGACATCCAGGACCAGCACCTGAAAACGTATAATCCCTAATGACATGTTATTTGTATCCTAAGTATTCATAAGGCTCAAACGAGGCATGTTTCCATATCATTCCATAATTCTCAACATTTTACACACATTATCTTAATTTACAGAAACTTACACTATCGCCTAAGTAACAAATTAATAATTTATATACAAAAAAATTATACAAAACACAACATAAATAATTTTTTTATCAAATTACAAAATTAGTTTGTTTACCATCAAACGAACTTACCTCGACTACATGATTGCACAAAAGCTATCGACGACTAATCTAAAACTTTGGCCTTTCCACGATTCAAGTCCGGTTGTTGCGTATCTTGATATAAATAATAGTTTTATTCAATTAAATCATTCAAAATCAACTTAATATAACTAATTCAAACTCATAATTCTTTTTAAGGTGATTTTGCAAAATTACCCTCAACACTTTAACATTTGTACAATTAAGTCATTAACCCGAAATTCACAATTTATGTAACACCCTTTAACCCTTATCTAAACCAGAATAGGGTTATAGAGCATTACTAAACATTTCAAAACAAATACGAACAATCATATAATAATATGACATACACAACATGATTTAATCATAATGTCCCTTTATTGAGCCCTCGAGGCCCAAATCACGTGTTAGAAACAAATCGGGACTTAATCGAAAGTTCAAAAAAATTTTCGTGAAATTTCAAAAAAGAAATTCTAAGTACAGGGCTCACACACTCGTGTGGCCCAAGGACACACCTGTGTGACCTTAAACGCGCCCGTGCTTCAGGTCGTGTCCAACCCCGTGTAACTCTCTAACTTACTCACACGGCCAAATCACACGCCTGTGTGCTAGGCCGTGTTCCTCACACGACTGAGACACACATCTGTGTCTCTACCCTTGTGGTAATACCTGAGCATTCTGTTTTGAAAATTTTAAATTGCAGAGGACACACGGCCTATCTGCACGCCCATGTGCACCGTGTGTCTGACATGGTCTGGTCACACGCCCGTGTGCCAGGCCGTGTGGACTCAAAAAGAGCCTTATACATCAAGTTTACCAACCCTGCAAATCTTGAACAACAAGCAACTCAAAACCAATTGTTCAACCATTCCAAAACACATTTATACACCTCTAAAACTTGTCAAAATAAACATCCTAAGTGCCTAATCAATGAATTCTCTTAAATACCTTATTTATATTATCAAAACAATCCAACAAATCATCATTCAAGTCATTTCTAGATTTATGTCAATTTCACCCCAAAACTACTTATTTCATACTCTCTTATGCATTTACTTAAACATACCATTTTATAAGCTTAACATAACACACATGTCTTCATGTTTATAAGTAACTAATATCATTTCATAGCATATTTACAATCATTTTCCCAAAATGACAACTTTAACATCCTAGGTACATGCCATCAAAAACCAAAAAAAAAAATATACTTCACCACGTTGAGTTCAGGATTAGCTTTGGATGCTGATTCGACAATCTGACTTCAACCTAACCTGCACACGGAAAACAAACCATATGCTGAGTATACATTCAGTGATATTTCTATAATCCGAAAACTTTAAATAAATGATAAAACATAAACATTTTAATCATCTAAAATCCTTAATCATTTAATTAATCAATTCATAGATAAATCATTATCATATATTCAATCTTCATCAATAGCTATCTCAATAGCTTTTCTCAACTTGATTTTCGCAATCATCTATTAATATCAATAATCTTTCTACGAATCCATGATTCATGTTTTCCATTTGAACAATTCAATTCAATATCTATTCCAATTTCATAATCAAAATCATTCAATATCATTTATATTGCCAATTTATTTATTCACCCCTATTAACAAGACTCGGACTTTGGCGAATATACGGATCCAACCAAGACACACTAGTATGGCACCCAGTGCCTCATCGGATAATTCGAAGTAATAAATTGACACCCAGTGTCTCATCGGCCATGCCGAAGTAAGTTGGTACCCAATACCTCATCGAATTTATCCAAAGTAATAATGTGACACCGAGTGTCTCATCGACTCGTAGTCGAAGCATCCCTCAACACTTCCAATCCTATGGCATGCCAACTATATCTGACTCAGCTTGATACAGTTAATAGGGTTTTCAAATCACTTTTTAATTTTCAACCAATACACATTTCAGATAATTACATATACTCAATATTCAATTCAATACCAATACTCACCTCAATTCCACTTACCATATATAAAATAATAAATACAACAATTAACAATTAGCTTCGGATTATAGAAATACAAACCGTAATTCTCGATTACTCCTCGTTAATCTTGTCTTGTCCTTTCTTAGCTGAGGTCTCCGGCTCAACGTTAGCGACATAATTAAAACAATTAAAAATCATCAATACAACACAATTTAACTTTGAATATTTCAATTTATACACAACTTTTCGTAAATTCCAATTTAATCCTTAATCAAATCTAACATTATTTTCTTCACAATTTTATTCTTTATTTTCATTCAACTGCCACTTAAAACTAAATTTAACTCTCAAATTTCACCATAAATGCCCAAATTTTGAAATCTCCCAATTTAGTCCCTATTACTCAAAACTTATGATTTATTTTATAATTCAATCCATTTTTCACTTCTAACTTGAAATTCTATCAATTTAACCCCTAATACTTCAATTTATTCAACATGAACAATATCTAAAAATTCACTAACTTTTAAAATTTTAACATAAATCAAATAGTATTTTGTTCTAGCATTCTAAAAACATCAAAATTTCAAGAAAAGAGGCTAAATTAACTTACCAATTAAGCTTGAAACCTTAAAACCCTAATTTTTTCTTTTTCTTTTCTTTCTCCTTTCTCCTTTCTCCTCTATTTTGTTTTCTTCTATTCTGTTTATTCTTTCTTTTCCATTTCTTTATTTCTTTGTTTTATGTTTAATTAATATAATATATTATAATATAATAATAATATTTTATATATACTTAAACATTATGTATTTAATATAAATAAATATATGTATATTATACATACACATGGAATTATATTTTCCATACATTTGTCACTTATGGTTTATTTACTTATTTAGTCCCTTCAATTTTTCTCTATTTTATAATTAAGCTTTTAAACTTTATTCAATTTAATCCTTATACTTAATTAACCTTAATTCAAACAAATTCACCTAACCAAAACCTAATTAACTATACTACTAACTTCGTAAATATTTTTAATAAATATTTACAAATTCGTTTTACGAAAACGGAGACCCAAAAATACACTTTCCAATAACATTAAAATTTGGGTCGTTACAATTTAACCACAATCCATGCAAAACCAAACTAGCCAATTTTTCTATGCTTTCATTTCAGCCTAAAGTTTCCATCATTTCACATTATTCACATTGCATTTTACTATACTCTCAAATAGGTCCTTAAACTCAAAATCATCAAAAATCATTTAATAAAATACTTATACTTAACCTTCAAACTCAAGGATTTAATAGCTAAGTTCACAAATATACTTATCTCATTCATGGTAAGTTCCTAAACTTCTAACGATTTCACAAATCAACCCCCGGATTAGCTAGCTAAAACTAACTCAAAATCATAAAAATTGATAGAAATGAACTTCAAAAACTCATTCAATCAAAGAAAAGAACTTGGTCAAACCTCCCTTGCTCCAACAATAGGGTTTCACGGTTGGTGAAAGAAGAAATAAAATCTAATATGTTTTTCTCCTACTTGTTTCCCCCAATCACCTAATACTTAACCTTTTAATCTATATTATTATATATACATTTCATTAAACATCACCATGAAATATCAAAAGTTGGTAAACCACCGTCCACTATCCTATGACATGGTATATTTACCATTTAGGTCCACCTATTCCCTTTTTATGGCTATTTGGTACATTTCACTAATAGAATTCAACCTTTTATAACTTTTACGATTTAATCCTTTTTAGTTAATTAGCAGTTCAAACATTTAAATTTCCTAACTAAAGTTTAATACAATTTTACTAAATGTTCGTAAATATTAAATTAATAATATTTATTTATTCTCTTATTGAAATTGTGGTCCCAAAATAACCATTTCCAATACCGCTAAAATCAAATTGTTACACCAGCTTGTGGTCAAAGAGGACCATTAAGTAGGTTATATTTTATGGTCCCATACCTTGGACAATAATCTACATTCCACCCAAGTTGGACTTGCGCATGGTTGTTATCTCTATGACAAAAATGATAATTTTTTCACATGGATTTCAAAATAGATATTGTTAAAGCCAATTAGAATTTCTTAACTCATGGGAAGCTTCTTATCACCCTAAACCTAGAATTAAATATATATTTACTATTCTAATTAATACCAAGTAATAATATACGAATTAATATTTATTATTTAATACATAGAAATCATATAAAAATTATATACTATTGATTAAAATAATTACGATATGCTATTTATTAATGAATTAAATTCATAAATTATTATTCATCTCATTAATGAAGTGTCACGTAAGTGATTGGGTATAAAAATAATATATGATGAATATATTAAATATTAACTTAAAATATATTTGAATTTAATATTAAAATTTGGGTTTGTGCTAGAATTGTTCATAAGCTGGGTCAGGTTAGGTTTGGATAGGGTGTAAGTATGATTTTAAAATGCTTTATATTTGCTAAAGCCTGGCCCGAAATATGGGCCTAAAGTTTTACCCAAATTTGTCCATATTTGTAAAATATTAACTACGCCCATTTTAGGCCCACCATATTATTTTTAAAATTTTTAAAAATATGTCTATTATTTTTTATATATTTTTATATAATCATCTGAACATTATTTTATTTTTTACATTAGAGTATTATTATATATTTAGTATAAGTTTATTTTTTTAATGAGTTATAAATTACATCATATATAAAAATTACATAATATAAAATATTATAAATTTAAAAATTAGTCTGGCTAACCCAGACTCAGGCCTTAAATGTTCAAGTCCAAGCCTGACCCATATCTTAAACATGCTTAATTTTTTGTCTAAACCTCTTTTTTGGGTCTAATATTTTTTTCCAAACCCTCCCAAAATTTAGACTGATCTTTGAGCCTGATAGGTATCACGACCCATGAATAAGTCTAATTTATGTTTGTATTTGTAAAATAAATTGTTTAAGCAAGTACCAAATAATTTTTTTGTTTTTTGTCTTTAAATAAAGGAAGAAGTAAGGATGTTTAAGAGTAGTGGTAGAGTGTAATGAAGACTTAGGGGTATAAAACGGTAAAATTTTAATTTAGACCTTTTAAAAATTATAAAAATATAAATTATTAAAATAATAAAATTATATTTTTATTATCGTAAAATTATACAATTTAATTTCAGTTCTAAAAAAAATTATAGACCCATAATTTTGATGTTAATCAAATTTTCATTTCAACTCAAAGTCCTTTACTATTACACTACGAAAGCGCAATTCACTTTATAAAATGGAAATAGATATATAAATATGTAAAGTTGAGACATTTTAGCTCTAAATAAATACATGATTATTGGAATCCCCATTGAAAAAGGGATGCTTGTCTTCTCTCTAGAACCCATAGATCTTAAAGAAAAGCCCATGGCTGTCGGTTCAGTGATTCTTAAAGCAAAAAGAAGCCCAGGCAATGAATCTAAAACACTCGTTCTAAGTGGACCTCATTTCATTTGTTAGAAACACATTGGTGGCATAAATATCCATATGGATGTAGCTCAATAATTGATCTTTATTTTCATTGGAAATGTATTTTAGTTTGGTTTGAGACAGCTGATCACTATATTTATCTTAGCCTACAGATTTATTATTATTCGTTTGGTATAAACTATCTATTCCAAGAACCAAAAGGAAGGCATCATCACCATCATGGTATTTGTACCTTCAAAAACAAAAGAAAGACTGCATTGGTTGGACCAACATTTCCGGGGCCACCATCTACTGTTTTATCCCATTTCAGTAAAAACCCAGTTTGGAATATCTATAGACAGTGGAGCTGCCTGTATTGTCTGCTATTGGGACAATTTTCTTCCTTGCCTAGTCGATGCCAATTGCTGACTTTACGCAAATGAAGCATATTTCTTGTTACCCGTGATTGAAAGATTTCCTAAACTCAAATCATATTTCCATACTCGCTATCTAAATGTATTTAGTATAAGGTATTCTAGTATGAATTTATCGAATAGATTTATTTATGGATTATAGTTGAGTGGAATGAGAGCAGATGTTATTAAATCTACCATTACTTTATATTTGTTATACTTTGCGCTACTATTTGTTCCACCAAGGGTGTAGACAAGAACCTGATAGTGGATTTAGCTCTCTAAAAATGATAAATATATCCTTTAGCTCTAGGCCTGGCTTGGGGGTAGTTTCCAAGACTCAAGGCTGAAAGGGACTAAAAAAAAAAATCTCCAGCTTTTAACATAGAAAAAAAACTTCAACTTTTTAAAATTTTTAATTGACACTTCATTGCAAGTAAAATAAAATAAAATAAAAGGGGCCCCAATTTTTTTTATTTTATTGTATTACATTTGTAATTTTTTTAAAAAGGAGTTTCAAATTATTATTTTATCTAGGGCCCAAAAATGTCAAAAACTGACCAGTTTAGCCCCTTCAAAATTTATAAAATTATAAGTTAATATAATAGTAAAATTACATTTTGGCTCTCAACAATTTATTATTTATCTCTGGTTTCCTCCTAAAAAATTTTTCTGGCTTCCCTTATACACTATTATCAGTCTCTGTAGATATTGAATACATTTATCCCATCTCACTTCACCTCACCTCAATAGGATTTTTGGTTAATTATTTCTAACATTTTCAATATTTTTAAACCCAAAATATTTAAATATAACTCTTTTTTGAAAAAAAATTTAGTCATATTTACCCATTTATTAGTTATATGCATAATGTAAAACGAATATTTTATATAGATAAGACAAACAATTATCATAACTGTTCTATACTGATTTTCAAAAAATAATGCACCTGTACCATCTAATTCAACCCTTGTTTAGTTTTAGAAAAAAAATCATTGTATTGAGAATAAATGAAATCGAAATCTAACAGTGCCAGATTTGCTAAAAAAACATTGAATCAAATTAGGAGTGGGGAAATTGCATCTTGCTGCTGAAGATATGTAAAATGGTGGCTAATGCATATACGGGAAAGGGAAGTTTAAAGGGCAAGTTGGCTGAAAATGAGTGGCCTTTTTTCATGTTTATAGTACACAAACAAGGGTGGAGGAGACTGGGTGATAAAGAAATTGGCAGACGTGGCAGACCCATGCCCATCCATCAAACCTTTTTAAACTCAAAGAATCAAAAAGGTCAGGCAGGCAGCCTTATTAAAAAGATGAATTTGTCCACAATTACAAATCCCACTTCTTCCTTTCCTTTGCCAAATCTCTCCTTTTTCCTCCACTTCTGTTGCCCACTTTTTTACTTTCCCCCTCATATGCTACTCCACTTTCTTCCTTAATTTTATATAAAAAATATTTAATAAAAACCTCTACTAATATTAAATTTTTTATCATCATCAACTGAACACTAATTCAATTAGATAATAATAAAAATATATTACTTTATAAAGTAAATTATATTATTTTGATTTTTGAGGGTATTTTTATCATTTTATATCTTTTATATAAAATATATACATTATCATATTTCAACCCAAGTTTCTAAGTTTTCAATATAGGCTTAAATCACTTTTTAGGACCTGAACTTGGCAACTATTTTCACATTAGTGATTGAATTTTTTTTATAAAGTTAGTATCTGAAAACCTTAAGTTCAAGCTCCAATGTGAGAAAAATTGCCAAGTTCAAGCCTCAATATCGAAACTATTGCCAAGTTGAGGGACTAACTTGGACAAAAAAATGTTCAAGCTCCAATGAGGGAATAGTTGCCTACTTTAGGCCGTAATGTGAGAACAATTGCCAAGTTTAGGGCCTAACTTGGACAAAAAAAATATTCAGACCCCAATTTGAAAATAATTGTCAAGTTTAAGTTCTAACTTGGACCAAAAAAATGTTTAAGCCCTAGTATGAGAATAGTTGTCAAATTCAGGCTCTAATACAAGAATAGTTGCCTATTTCAGGTCGTGAAAACAATTGTGAAGTTTAAGGTCTAACTTAAACTAAAAAAATTCAGACCCCAATATGAAAATAATTATTAAGTTCAAACCCCAAATAATAATTTAACATTTCAATATATACTTTACTATGCAACTAAAACCTCATTAAATATTTATATATTTTATATAAATTAATTTATTACATAATTTTATTTTTTATTTACATAATATATGTCATAATTTAGTATTTATGTAAACATTACTGAAAATTGTTTTTAAAAATTCAAATTTTTTATGGGTTTGGATTTTAGTTGATCCAATTATTAGTAAAATAGATTTAAATTAATAATATATTCTTTTATCAAAATATTTTATAATATATGAATAACAAAAATGAGAATTAGATAAAGCAAATTAAATTCAAATCTATTGCTTTATTTTTTTCAAAATGAGGTGTAGTTTTAATTATTAAAAAAAAGTTAAAATGGGAGATCTAGTGGGGACTTTTATTTGGTGGCAGGGGCTATACAGACAATGAAGTGTTTCTTTATTTTTCTTTATTATTATTTCTTTTTCATGCGACTTTGACGCACACAAAACAAACAAAACCATGCAGCAATTTTAACACAGATAATTTATTTATTTATTTTTATTTGTTGGATTTGGCAGTCACATGAACAGCACGTGACGTGCATCTTAAGTTGGCTTTTGTCGTCCACAACTCCCAAAACAAATATTAATGAAGAATAAACCCAAGATATTCCCTCTTCTATTAATTCAATCCAATGGTTCAAAATCCATTTACCTTAAATATATAAAGATAACTACTATATGTTATCCTAAGGGTAAGACAAAATATTTCGCTTCCATCTATACGTGGAATGTGGGGTATTGAAATTTTGTTTTGTTTAGGCACCACATCATCACCCTTATATTTTGTTTATATTCTATTTTTTCATAAAAGTCTTATTTATCTATACTATTTAATATATTGTCTCATTGAATTCATCAAAAACTTTGTTATTTTATAAATGTATAATGATAAATTTATTCATTAATATTTATATTTTTATCCATTTGGTCCTTCTTATTATTTTTAGTTAAAATCTTTAAAAAGGTCGAATTTAACCATTAACCTTTCAAAAAGGTTCTTGTTATTATGCAAACTGTGATGTGTGAAGCTCCGGACCTTGCGGAGGGGACATTGCGGTGTTCGAGCATCAATGTTAGGACGGTGAATGGAGGAATAGACAGAGGAATAGGGAAAAAGGAAAGTGGAATTCCGATAAGATTTCTCCATCCGAGATTGTTAGGAGCAAAGCAAGATGAACGAAGCTCCGGGCTTGCAAGGGGAAGGGGGACACTTCAGTGTTGGAGCATCAAGGTAATATGTGGAACAAGTCTTTTGGAAAAACACTGTGATGACAGTATTTTGGTTCCATAGAGTATCATCGCGGCGATGTTTAGTAGGCTTTATGGGGCGACATTGCGATGATGGTAAGGTCCTATTAGGTGACACCTTGAAAAAGGTTAAATGAGTAATACCATAGCTTGGCTATGACAATCGGGGTAGTCTGCTGGGATAGTAAACAATGAGTAGTCCATCAGGATAGTAAACATGAGGAATCGATCAAAATGTAAAAACATGGGGAATTATATTAGGAAAGTTCGCGGATCGGGAGAGAATTTGCCTAGAAAGATAATGAGTGACGCTAGGGGTAAGTTTATACTCAATTATGGGAAAAAAGAGAGAGACTCTTTAGTTAAGGAGGTCTACATAATGTATGACAAGACAGTTCTGCCAGGGAAGCTAGGAACCCCACATAGTTAAGCCGACCCAGAACAAGCTCAACATAATACAATAAAAAAATATTGAATCGACATAGAGTCCGTCAAGAAGGCTGAGTAGGCTGATAAGAATATTATGGGAGAAAAAAAAGGGTTGTTCAAGGCTGAATAGCCAGTAAAGCCCGACGAAAGGTAATGGAAACAAGGGTTCTTCAGAACCATGTGAAAATAATATTAATCTTTTTGTTCAACTTATAGAAAAAATACCACGTGTGCGGGAGCATCTTAATGGATGCACGAAAAAGGCGAGTGTTATGGAGGCTACATTATGAGAATCTGCCCCCAAAAGAAAAAAGAATGTATCCTGGTAAGGACTTGCAATTACGACAATATTATGGGCTATACGGAGTATCGCCAAACAAAAAAATTAAACACGCGAATTCAGGAAGTGGGTCGAACATATGAGGGGTGGGATTCCAATAAGAAATTACGATTTCAACCTGATAAGGGATTTAGGTCCACAAATGAGTGACTTAAAGCGCCAAGTCACGGGTTACAACAACTAAGTTCGCGGGATCTTCTAAGAAACCCAAGGAGTTTATTTTTGAACTTAGAAAACTAAATTTCATAAACAATTTCTAAAGGATTCTATATGCATGTACGTACATATCTCATTAAGTTTTTTTTGAATTTATAAGAAATTATGCTTGAATGCAGGTTACTAATTACCCGGACCAACCGAGAGGGACTAAGCCAGACGCAGCAAAGTTAAGGGGTGCACAGTAGCTGTTCATGTATATAAATGGGACCCCGTAGAGGCTCTGTAACACCCCTCACCTGTATTCTACGCTAGAATAGGGTTACAGAGCGTTACCTAACTTATAAAATAATTAAACAATAATTTAGCAAACATTTTCTCAATTTAACCATTCATCATTCAATCTCAAACAATTTTTCCTAATATGAGCCTATGAAGCCCTAAACATGCTTTGGGAGTGGTTCGAGACTAAACTGATAACTTATAAAACTTTACAAAACTTAGAAAATTTTTCCTCAAAATAGGGGATACACGCCCGTGTGGCCAGGCTCTAACACCCCTAAATTGTAACCATCGCCGGAATAGGTTAAGAGGTATTACCGGACTTATAACTCAGATTCAAACAACCACATAACAGAAATCATCTCAATTTAACAAAATATAGAGCATTCGTATTTAACTCAAACTTTAAACAATCAAATAAGGTTTAATCATACCTTCAGGATCAATTTGAATACATATAAAAGTTTCAAAACTTGTAAAAATTTTCAACTTTTAAAAGGTCACACGCTCGTGTGAACAGGCCGTGTGCCTCACACTGTCTTAGACACACTCGTGTGTCTAAGCCATGGCAAAATAAGGCATAGCTACTGACTTGCCCACATGGCTACAAGACACGCCCGTGTGTCTTAGCTATGGTCAATCCTGACTTAGGCCACACGGCTAACCATACGCCCGTGTGCTTTGGCTGTGCTCGAGTCTGACTTACAATTGTAGGGTACCCTAGGGGACACACGCCCGTGTCTCTGCCCGTGTGGATAAAAATAGGCCATTTGAAAAGCCAATTTGCCACTCCAAACTGGGTCAACCTACAAACAAGGAAACAAGCACACTTGCATCACCATTTTAGCCAATTTCAACACCAAAACATAAACCATTCATATCATATAATAGTCACCCAAATCCATACTTATAAACCCTACCAATTCATGTCAAACATAAGGTAACATCATACCAAAACATTTCCTTCCATACATCATTCAATCACAAGTTAAACTTACCAAAACTTACCGATTAAAACATACCACAATTTCATATTAACATCACATACCATAAACCATTATCAACTATGAGTTCAAGCACAAACTAGACAAATCACATGGCTAAGCATATACATCACAAAACATACTTCCACAACTACTAGCCTATACATGCCATACTTTAAAATATACATTTACAAAAGTACCAAAATGAGGTTCGATAGTGTGGTGACGATCCTTGACGACCCCCGAGCTTGCAGTAGCTTTGATATCTAGAAAAAAAAGCAATGCAAACACACACAAGGAAGCTTTCAAAAGCTTAGTAAGCTCGTACCAAAAACATCAATTGTATATAAAATATGAAACATCAATATATAATACTTATACAAATTCTCAAATCATCAAGTCAAATATATATATATACTAACACCATCCATATGTTCATACCAAATCAATGAGCTTTATCAACATAATATCATCTACCACATAGGTATCATACTTACCTGAACATTTTCATATTCATTCATTTTCAATCTTACCTCTTGTTCTAATACTTTAAAACTTTCTGAAGATCATCAATGCTTTAAACATCTGTACACTTAGTGCTTAAGGGATTGCCGAAGCTAGAACGATTTCGCACACTTAGTGCCATCTCAATTAACCGAAGCTAAGTCGGTATCGCACACTTAGTGCCAAACACTTTTAATTCATCATCGTATTCATCCAACTCAATTATATATTACACCTATGCATAATCAAAACAGCAACATGTACTTATACTATCATGTTCTACGTACGAACTTACCTGTACTCGAAATTTGTCGACTCAGACTATTTACTCTACAATCTTCGATTTCCCTCGGTCTAAGTCTGAATTCCTCTTTTCTTGATCTATAGGTATTCAAAATTAACCCTTTTATTCACCAAATCATTCAAAACAATCCATATACACACAATTGGGGCATTTTACAAAATAGCCCTCACATTTTCACATTTCAACATTTTAGTGCCTAATTCACAAAATCATAAAATACACAAAATTTGCTTGTACACAAGCCTAGCCGAATTCTCCTAGCTCTCATACAAATCCATACATTTCATTTATTTCTCATTTTAGTCCCTCTATGTACAAATTTCACGATTTAGTCCAAATTACTCAAATTCATCAAAATTTCATATACAAAATATATTAACCCACAATATATCTTTCATTTACCATCAACTAACTTCACAAAGCTCACATTATCAATAATGGTATAACTCAAAATCATCAAAAAAATCAGAAATTGAGACATGGGCTTGATAGTATACAGAGCAACGGTTACAAAAACGTAGAAATGATCAAAAACCGAGTCAAAACCATACCTTAATTATCAAATCTCCTAGCCGAAGCCCTAAAAACTTTTATTTCATCTCTTTTTCTTTGATTTTCGACAAGCATGGATGATAATGGTCTAATTTTTAACTTTAGTTTTATTTAATATAACATATTAACCAAATACCTATTTTACCCTTTATTATAAAACCATTTATTCATTAAACATAATGCCATTTATGTCATTTAATGCATTCCATGGTTAAATAACCACATAAGGACCTCCCAATTATAAAGCCAAATCAAATAGGCACTTTTAACATCGAGCACACAGCTTTTACATTTTACGCAATTAGGTCCTTTTTCAAAATTAAGCATACAAACAGTTAAATTTTCACACGAAACTTTCACACATGTCAATTCACTTATAATAGGCACAAAAAATAATATTAAAATATTTTTCTAACTCAGATTTGTGGTCCCAAAACCACTATTCTAACTAGGTCAAAATCGGACTGTTACACAGGCCGTGTGAGGCACAACACACGCTTCTGTCACAGGCCGTGTGAACATTCAAAATGGGAGCACATGGCCATGTCCTAGCCCGTGTCCAACCCCGTGTAACTCTCTGACTTGGGTCACACGGCCAACACACACGCCCATGTGACTAGCCCGTGTACCCTAAAAATGGCCACACACACCTGTGTGTCAGGTCGTGCCGAACCTGTAGGGTATACTAACTTATGCCATGCAACCAAGTCACACGCCCGTGTGTGAGGTCGTGTAGAGCATACTGACTTATTTTCAAATTCAACACTAGGGGACACACGGTCGTGTGTCACACACGGTTGAGACACACGCCCGTGTCTCTGTCCGTGTGGACAAAAGTAGGCTATTTACCAAGCCAATTTGCCACCCAAATATGCATATACGTACATAACCCAAATGGCACTAAATCATAGCATAATTGAACATCTCATTTAGCCATAATCATGGCTAATTCAAGCCATTTCCAATACTAACAACCAACATGCTTATAAACTCATGTTTTACTCATTCAAAACATACCCAAATACCAATTACTTCAACATCAATATAACTAAACTCAAATATGCATTATTTGATCTAATTTCAATAGCATACCAATTCACAAATCATCACATATTGACTTTCAATTTACCTATTCACAACAAGCATCATGAATTTAACTCCAATCACACAATATAGGTCATTTACCAACTCAAAACAAAAGTCATTTGCACACTTATATACATTATGAAATTCACCATCCTAAGCCAACTCATATGATTATATATACAAATCAAAACATGTACATTTACAAGCCAATTCATTTGGAAAAAGTCATTACCAAAACATAACCAAAATAACCAAAGTCCCTATACATGCCATATACTTAAAATACCAAGTTCATAGGTCCCAAAAGGTAGGTAGATAGTGTGATGATGTCTCTGATGATCCTCAAATCTGAGCAAGCTTTGAATTCACTATAAAACATAGAAGAATAAACAAAGTAAGCTATAAAGCTAAGTAAGCTCGTATGATATAAACTTAATACAATCACATAAACATAAATCAATAATTTGAGTACATCAATATGTAGCTTTCCTTAACTATCAAACCTTTCAAAAGCTCATTCACAAAACTATATACTTCCATTCTCATTTCTTCAATTCAACACTAAAATAGTTTATACACATACCTGTACTATCTCGTACCAACGTCATATACATTTTCGCTTCTCATTTACCTATTGAACCATTCGGAATAAAAGTTTGATACTTAAGGGTCTCACACAATAAGTACCTATACCATGGCCCAAAGCAAAATCAAGGTAACTTATCCGAAATACTGATATCATAGCCCGAAGCCAAATCAGCTGATATGCATGGCTCGAAGCCAAGTCAGTTTATCTTGCACCCGAAGTGCTATATCGTGGCCTGAAGCCAAGTCAAAGTATCCCTAATGACATGTCACTAGCATCCTAAACTATTCCTAAGGTTCAACCGGGCTTCTAACTATCAAATCATCGTTGAATCATTCCTAAACTTGTCCGAAGTACATAATCACAATTTATGCTATATCAAAACATATAGAATACATTTGAAATGAAATTATAACATACGAACTTACCTCGGATGCTAAAACGATGAATCGAGTCCACTATTCTGTAACTTTATTCTTTCCCCGATCTAAGTCAGTATTTCTCCTTTCTTGATCTAAATATATTCAAAATTGACTTATTCATTCATCTATTCATTCAATTTAGTCCAAAACACATTTTAAAACATATTTATACTTTTGCCCCTAATATTTCCTTTTTTTACAATTTAGTCCTTATTTCATAAAATCAGAAATAAATGAAATTTCAATTAAACCCATGCTAGTTGAATTACTATTATGCCCCTAGAAGTCCATAATTTTCATTTCTTTCACATTTTAACCACTAACTTTACACATTTCACAATTAAATCCCTATTTTGCATTTTCATAAAAAATCACTTAACAAAACTTGTTTAACTATCAACAAGCATTCAAAATCTATTATCAATCATCAAAACTCATACATATTCATCAATGGTAACTTTCAAAATCTTTAAAATTTTTGCAAAATAGTCCTTGGGCTAGCTAGACCTAGTTGCAATGATCTCAAAAACATAAGAATCATTAAAAATGAGATAAAAACCGTACCTTAATGAGCATGAGAAGCTTGACCGAATGAAAGGTATAAAAATGGCTTCTTCAAGCCCTAATTTTCGATTGAAGAAGAAACTAAAAGATGATAACATATTTTGATTTTATTTATTTTATCTTTAATTATAAATTTTCAAAATTAACCTTATTAGTAACTCAAAATTTCAAATATCTCTTTCCATTATCATCCACTATCTTAATAGTGGTCTAATTACCACTTAAGGACCTCAAAATTTAATGTTTTATAGCTATTAGATACCTTTAGCTAATAGAACTCCACTTTTAAACTTTATGCAATTTAGTCCTTTTTAACAAATTGACCAATCAAACGTTAAAATTTCTTAACGAAATTTTCACACAATCACATTATCATACTGTAAACATTAAAATAATAATAAAATAAATATTTTAACCTTGAATTTATGGTTTCAAAATCACTATTTTGATTTGACCAAAAACTGGCTATTATAGGCTCCACTTTAGGGTATTAGTTGGTTGTATATGTTTTCAAATTTCCATCATGGATTTGTAAACAAATTGTTGGAAACAAAGCTTGTAAGAGTTTATCATCAGTTATGTACAAGTTTCACTAGCAATTAAATCATAAAATCTAAGTCGTTGATCATGCATTTAAAGTGGAAATTGAAAGTTTATTAAGCCTTTCAGATTAGTCTATCATCTGGTACCCGAACCCTTCGACTGGGTCAGGTAAAGGGTGTTTCAAACTGAGTGGTATTAGAGCGTCGGTTTAGTCAATCCTTTGGACATAAGAATTTGTGAAATAGGCCCTATATACATGTCACAGTAGCTCTGGCTCAGTCCCTTAGACTATTTTATAGGACTAATGTGAATTTTAGAGGTGTATGCAGATGTGCGAATTATCAAGCCAAAATTGGACGTACTTTAGTTATGGGTAAAATGAAGAGGCAACGTATGAAAGATGGGAAAATGGAATAGAAAAAATCTTTATTTAGAACAAAGTGAGAGGTTTTTACAATATATACATGAATAATTAACTTTAATCTAGAAAGGATTCTCCGAGAGACTCAAGGTTGGATGCTTCTAAGTTTTGAGCATGGAATAGTTCTCCAGATTCCTTCCATTCCCTCTAAAATTCCCCCAGCTCACTCCCGAAGGGCTATAAACATTGAAGACAAGGTCAGCGTTGATAAACTGGAGAAGGCAACTGAATTTTACTTGACTTATGGCAAAGAGTCTTATAGCGACCTGTGTGTGTAGTACCAGATTAGCCCTTAACCTAGGAAGAAAATCTTGAATGCCTTTTTGGGTGTTCACCTTGTACTTTTCCAGTGCCTCCTCATTCTCCTTCTGGATGCGCTCCATATCGGTGAGGTATTGTTGCTCAGGGGTCTCTAACTGGCAAACGCTCTCCTATAACTCCTTTCCTTAAGTTTCTAAGGATTGACATTGAGACCCCCATAAGGAGGCAGACTCTGAGAGTTCAGCAGTTTGTTGAATAAAAGTTTCATATGACAGCCGGAGCTGGGTAAGAGATAAAAAGAAGGGCCTTTTTAGAGTCAGTCTGTTTGGTCTCTACTTTAGCATAGGCCCTTTGGAGGGTCCAATTCGCGAGGCTACTTTTCGTAGATAACATGGAAAAGAAAATTACCAGCTCAAAGAGAATGGACTTGTGAATGCCAGAAGAATAGGAAGAAGGATAAGTGATCTCTCTTACTTTTGGGGACAGTACCCTGCCCTGATGTTTTTAGATAGCAAAGTGAGAGAAGGGATATTGGCCCACGTGGATATGACACTGCCAGGATAAGAAATTTTGGACTTCTCTTGAAAGGGGAGCATGTGTCACACCCTAAATCTAGCAGATCCGGGACGAAAGCATGTAGATGTGAAGTTATCTATTTGGCATAGTATAATCTGCCAATTGATAGTTTCTAGCGTATTAGAGTTTGGTGTAAAATATCTATCATAGAAGTAATTAAATATTTTATCTTAGGTTATTTTGCTATTAAAGAAAAGAAATGGCAAGCTAATAGTAAGCTTGGTGTGAGTTACCGCCAAAAGTATAGTACGCCACGTTTGCCTGAGCACTATGCTAATTGGGTTTTGCAATGTAATCTGGTTAGGGGTCAATTGAATTGAATGGTTAAATAATATTTGTACAAGATTCTCATTTATATTTCTCTTGAATTTTTTAGGCCATTTATTATGACAAATTCTGGATACAATCAACACTTGTCAAGTTCTACTAAAGGGAATTGGATATTTATATATGGTGAGAAGGGTTTGTCTGAAGGATTTTTTCTTCCTTCAATATTACTTTTTAGTTCTTCTTCTTAAACTTATATGTTCTCTTCTCCTTTGTTAAGCTGGAAGTTAAGGTTTTTGAATTAATCAGTGGATGTTCCACCTCCTATTGCTACTGTAGGTTTGAGAGAAATGTTCAAGTTTGGAACTACAAGTTGTAGCCTAGGTTAGTATTAGGTGAGTCTCCACCTTGGCTATTGTAGGTGGACTGTTCAATTAGAAATACACATGATGATAATATTTTGGACAACTGGTAAGTGTGCATGCAAAGTAATGTAAAGATTTTGCATGAGTAAGGACGATATGTGTAAGGTACTTTTGAGTAAGAAGTTAAATTGTAAGTTTGCCTATGATATCTGATATGAGAAAATAAGAATCACTCATATATGTGAAATAAATGTCGTGTTTGTATAAAAATGAATGGAATGAATAGAAAAAGAGAAATGAGAAACATTTAGGACTAATTATGGTTTTCTCCAAAATGGAGAAATGAAATCATTTGGAAATGAATGTAGGTTTCCAAAAATGGTAATGGAAATGAAAATGAAATGGAAACTTGCAATCTTATATAAGATTACTTAAAAAATGATGGAAGAATGAGTTTATGTTTTTGGACTGTTTTGAAGCCCAAAAATGAAAGTAAACCATTCGGTCATAGTGAACATGTTGAGTTGTGACATATTGAACGAATTCTCTTAAAATTTTACCGAGGAGTAAAATCGTCAAAATTTTACTGGATTTAAATTGCGATGAGAAAATTATTTAATTTGTCAATATTAAATTTTATTTTGAGAAATAGAAAAATTGAATCGGGTTAGATCATATTATAGAGTACTAGGTTAAAAAGGCCCAAAAAATACTTGTAATTAGATTGGATGTGAGAAAGACCCAAAAACCCTCATATAACATGAATGGGGCGACAACCCTAATAGAAATACAAGGATGAGTTGCTCACCCCTCTCCTACTCTAAGTAGGATGTTGTTTTTATATTTAAAATAAACCTCTACAACTCTATAAGGGTTCTACCTTATCTTCCTTTGAATAGATGACACTAGTAGAGCTATTTACATAACTTTTAAGAGGTTGTTATTCCGCTGAAAAATAGGGAGAATTTATTCTCAACTATTACATATTTTTTCTAGAATAACAATTTTATTAGTTTCTATTATAGAAGAAAGAACTTTTGTTTTCACCCTAAAAAGAAAACTTTTTTTAGTTCTGTGTTTTGTTTCACTTGGTTCAGGCCCACACTCGAAGCAGTTCATGGTACGAGAATAGTGGAGAAGATCATTTGGTTCAAAGCTCGAAAACATCAAGGATCTTCTTATCCAAAAACACAGGTACGGATTTGATTAAGGTTTATTGCTATAAATATCACAAAGCGGGTCAATTTTCAAAATTTTGATATTTCTCACTGTGTAAGAAAACCATTTTCAAACCGGATATTTTTCGAACACATTAGCATTGAGGGCAAGAGATGAGAAGGTCCTGTAGGAGGAATAGCGAGACCAAAATTTTTTCCAACTAAATCTCTATCGATGTTTCACCAGAAGCTTTAGAGTTGAGGTAAGCCATTGGCGGGGTGGAATATTACGAACTATGTAGAAAAACCAGTGGGCTCCCTTTATTTTCCAATAAGTGCTCTAGCTAACTCATCATTAGCCCCAAACGATCATACCTCTTCAGCAGATTGAACCATTCTAGGGTTCAAGCTGAGATGGTTGCCTGAGGCTTGCTAACCATTTGGACTCTTTCCCTCCAAGCAGTAGCCAAGGTTGTAACAACCCCATCCCGTATCCGTCGCCGGAATAGGGTCGTAAGGCATTACGAAATAAAACATAATTCCGATCAATTATATAAAACATTTATATAATCACATGAATTAGTCTCGAAAATTGACTAAGTTTTAAATCATAAGCTAATACAACTCTTAATTTGATCATTTCATAACATTTGTATATTTGGGCATTTCGTTCACAGGTAACAAAAATAAACATAATACAACTACATTTCATACATGCGGCATTAATGCAATGATAGTCTATACGAACCTCATATATGTAAATTACACCTTACAAGCAAATAATATCAACTTTCGGTTATAACTAAATTAATTCATTTTCTAGACAACTCAACCAATATAAAGTTTTAAAACAAATTTGCAAACTTATAAATGACAAGTAAGTTTATATATTTAATCACATGCGTTTATTACCTTAATAAACATTTATACCATAAGTAAATTACTTATCTTGCTCTATATGTGTACTAAGACACATTTGCATACATCTTTATATCAAGTCGCATTTAAGGCATAATATATAAAATCACACTTATGAAGATTTAAACATATAAGTTTCTATATGGTCAATATGGTAGTATACATTACCAACTTCACGCGCATCATGCCACCACTACCACAATCTCATTTAAATATAAGTGCATATACAAGACTTTAATTAAATACGAAACATATGATATGACCATTTCACATATTATATTACCTATTCATTGAATCACACATGAACAATTTCTATATTTTCATGAACTTACATGCCGAAACACAAGTGGTCAAAATATATCATGATAAAGTTTTTTTTTTGAACCCTATCAAAAATCCAAGACACCAAACCATGAATATTACCTTGTTTCAAACATATTTACTAGGTTCATAAATATATTTCATCTATGAATTAACATCGATGAATTAGTCACGATTCTTTCAAAGCCATTGCTCATTGTCCAAACATGTAAAATTTACCTCACGTAATAAGCATATATATATATATATATATATAACATGCAACATATAACCATAATTATCATAAACCATACCTAGCATAATTAAATTCAAACATATTGATTAGCCATTTTTGCATGGCTTTATAAACAACCAAAATTTATCATTCAAACTACACTTCAGCCTATACATGCCATAATTCAAATTTAACTTATAAAAGTACCCAAAATAGTGGATAGTGTGATGAGCTTCGCAGACGATCCCCGAGCCTATAACTTGACTTCCAAAATCTATAAGACAAAACATATATACACACAGTAAGCTATTATAGCTTAGTAAGTCATAAGCAAATAGTAAACCCAACAAGTATTTAACTCAATTAGGCTAACCAATATTTATAATAACTATATACCGTTTAGTCTCAATTAATAACTTGAAAATACATCCACACATATATACATTCGCACATGACATTATCTTGGCCGAATGATCAAATAACCGAATTGTCTATTTATCATTCAACTTTCCAACCACTTGTTTTTACCCTATCGAATACACATATTCTTTTATATACAAGTTCAAGAGTCAAAATATCGTAACATATAATTACATTTCTTACTTGGCCGAATACTCACCTGCCCAATTAAGCATATTAATAGTCAACTTTCCAACACAACTAGTTATAACATAATCATACCTGTATATACTTTTATTCATAAGTTCAAAATTCATAACATAATATCATACATTTATATGTATATCACCATCAAGGCCAATCACACATAATCTCACACTTGCACATAATTACGAATCATTTCATGATACTCAACCTATATATTCACAAACCGAATACACATATAAACCTCACTTAATTCATTATCATCGATTACACATGAATAAAACTAATATCAAGTACAAACTTACCTTATCATTAATAGTCAACAGACTAATTCATGCTTGGTCGTTTTAACTTGTATTTCATATTCGTACACAATTTACCTTTGCCCGACGAACCATTCAAAATTGGATAGGACACTCGGATAATCACACAAGTTGTACAATGCCAACATCCCAGACGTGGTCTTACATGTAGTCACATAACGATGCCACTGTCCCAGACAGGGTCTTACTCGTAAACACATATCAGAATCACAAATTGATGCCATGGTCTTACTCGTACACAAATATCAGAAATTCTATGTCATGACATATGTATCCTAGCTAATCCTAAGGTTCATACGGGGCTTTCCGACGTCGTTTCCCAGTCGAATCGAACTCGAAAGTGTCATAGCCAAATTTAAACATATTCGGCCATAGAATATATTAATTTTAACATTTCATAACAGCATGTATATATAACATTAAATTATCAATAAACACATCTATTTGCTTGTAAACTTACCTCGGACGATACAAAATAGAATTGGGCAACTAGTCGATGACTTTTGCTTTTCCTCAATCCAAATCTGATTTCTTTGGTTCTTGATTTAAACATATTCAAATTAAGCTCATTCAAACATATTTTCATTCAATTTAGTCCAAAAACACATAAATGGAAAAATTACCATTTTACCCCTGTCATTTACAATTTTTACAATTTAGTTCCTATTGCACAAAACACAAAATACACAAAATTTCTTAATACCCATGTTTGGCCAAATCTTACCCATTACCATACAAACCCATATATTTCATTTATTTCACATTTTAGTCCCTCAAATTATTAATTTTGCAATTAAGTCCTAATTACTCAAAATCATCAAAAATTCCAATATAAAATATGTTAATCTAAAACATATCTTTCATTTTTCATCGTCAAATAATAAAAAACACAAGCTATCAACAATGGAACAACTCAAAATATTCATCAAAATAAAAAATTCAAGCATGGGTTTTGTAATACTCAAAGCAACGATCTCAAAAACGTAGAAATTATCAAAAATCGACAAAGAACGAACCTTGATTTTATCTTGGAAGATGGCCGAACTAGGTTTCTTCTCTCTTTTCTTTCTTATTTGGTTTTTGAACAAAAATAAATAATGAATATGATAACTTTATTTTTAACATATATAAGTTTATTAACCAATTTACTTAAATAACCTTAATAATATAATAATGAAATCATATAACATATGTCTTTAACCGTCCACTACCTTTAATATTGGGCTTATTGCAAATTTAAGGCTTCCATTTAAAAAGCCAAGTACAATTTAGCCCTTTTTAGAAAAACCATTGAATTTCCATTTTACGTGATTAAGTCCTTTTATTTAATCGGACACCTAAACGACAAAATTAAATCACGAAAATTTAACAGATTTAAATTCACACAAATTAAACATAGAAAATAATTTTTAAATGTTTTTTAACTTAGATTTGTGGTCCCGAAACTACCTTTTCGATTATGGTCTAAATCGAGCTGTTACAACTTTCCCCCCTTAGGGATTTTCGTCCCTGAAAATCTTACCAATGAATAGGTTCGGATAGCGTCCTCTCATTGCACCCTCTAGTTCCTACGTTGCTTCTTCAACATCGTGTTTATACCACAATACTTTAACTAATGGAATCTTATTATTTCGTAACTCTTTAATCTCATGAGCCAGAATACGAATCGGTTCTTCCTCGTACGTCATATCGAGTTTAATCTCAACCTCAGTCGGACTAATCACATGTGAAGGGTCAGACCAATATCTACGGAGCATCAAAACATGGAATACATTGTGGATCTTTTCTAAATCAGGTGGCAACAATAGTCGGTAAGCAACCGGCCTGATACATTCTATAACATCATACGACCCAATAAACTTCAGACTCAATTTACCTTTACGACAGAATTTGAGTATTTTCTTCCACGGTGAGACTTTCAAGAAAACTTTATCTTCGATCTGAAACTCTATATCTTTACGTTTCAAATCCGCATAAGATTTCTGACGATCTCCGCTGCTTTCAAGCTTTCACGGATCACTTTCACTTTCTGTTCAGTTTCTCTAATCAAGTCAACCCCGTGTATCTTATTTTCACTGAGTTCAGTCCAGTACAATGGAGTACGGCATTTACGACCATACAAAGCCTCATAAGGTGCCATTTTGATACTCGTTTGGTAGCTGTTATTATACGCAAATTCAATCAGAGGTAGGTATAGTTCCCACATACCTTCAAACTCGAGAATACAACATCTCAACATATCCTCAAGTATTTGAATAATTCGCTCAGACTGGCCATCTGTTTACGGATGGAAAGCAGTACTGAAATGCAACTTTGTACCTAGTGCATCTTGTAGTTTCTTTCAAAACCGCGATGTGAACCTCATATCTCTATCCAAAACAATAGATATAGGCACACCATGTAATCTCACAATCTAAAAAACATACAATTCAGCTAGCTTGTCAAGTGACTAACTTGCATGTATCGGAACAAAATGAGCTGATTTGGTCAATTTATCAACAACAACCCAGATTGTATCTTTCTTGCCCAGCGTCAACGGTAAAACAGATACAAAATCCATCGTAACTCTATCCCACTTCCACTCAGGTATCATAATAGGCTGTAGCAAACCTGAAGGCACCTGATGTTCATCTTTTACTTGTTGACAGACTAAATATCTTGCAACAAAGTCAGAAATGACTCATTTCATACCATGCCACCAGCAAAGCTGTTTCAGATCATTATACATCTTTGTACTACCTGGGTGAACAGATAACCGACTACTATGGGCTTCCTTCAAAATCATCTGAATCAACTCTAAATTCCTCAGAACGCATATTCGGTCTCTGAATCTCAAACAGTCATCAGCATCAACTTTGAACTCTGAATCAGTATTCGTCTCGCACTGAGCTCGTTTTACAATCAATTCATTATCAGCCTTCTGGGCATCACATATTTGTTGAACAAATAACGGTCTAGCTTTCAATTCAGCTACTATTGAACCATCATCAGACATGGTCATATGCGTATTCATTGCACGCAAAGCAAACAGTGATTTTTGACTTAAAGCATCAGCAACAACGTTAGCCTTTTCCGGGTGATAGTCAATCATAAGCTCATAGTCTTTTACCAATTCTAACCATCGACGTTGTCTCAAATTTAGATCTTTTTGAGTCATCAAATATTTCAGGCTTTTATGGTTAGAATAAACATGACATTTCTCACCGAACAGATAATGACGCCAAATTTTCAAGGCGAATACAATGGTTGCCATTTCTAAGTTATGTGTCGGATAGTTTTTTTCATGTGGCTTTAACTATCTCGAGGCATAAGCTATCACTCTACCTTTCTGCATCAAAACACAGCCCAAACCATTTAAAGATGCATCACTAAAAATAACAAATTCTTTACTCGATTCTGGCTGAACTAGTTCTGGAGCTTTGGTCAACAGGGCTTTCAACTGATCAAAACTCCTCTGGCACTTCTCTGACCATTCGAACTTAACATCCTTCTACAATAGCTTTGTCATCGGGGCAGCAATCATAGAGAAACCTTTCACGAACTGTCTATAATAACCGGCAAGTCTCAGAAAGGTCCGGACTTCAAAAACATTCTTCGAAGGTTTCCAATCCAGTATAGCTGAAATTTTGCTCGGATCAACCTGAATACCTAATGCTAATACCACATGACCAAGAAAACTGACTTCATTTAACCAGAATTCACATTTACTGAATTTCACATACAACTGCTTATCTCACAAAGTCTGCAATACAAGTCTCAAATGCTCGGTATGTTCAACTTCATCACGAGAGTAGATCAAAATATCATCTATAAATACAACCAAAAATTTGTCCAGATATGGTGTGAAGATTCGATTCATCAAATCCATGAAAACAGCAGGTGCATTAATGAGTTCGAATGGCATAACCAAAAACTCATAGTGTCCGTACCTTGTTCTGAAGGCAGTCTTTGGCACATCTGAATCTTTAACTCGTAACTGATAGTAGCCTGATCTCAAATCTATCTTCGAAAATACTGTAGCCCCTTTCAGTTGGTCAAACAGATCATCAATCCGTGGCAACGGATATTTATTCTTTATAGTCACCTTATTAAGCTGTTTATAATCGATGCACATTCTCATAGTTCCGTCTTTCTTTTTCACAAACAACACAGGTGCACCCTATGGAGAGAAAGTCGGTCGCGCAAAACCTCTATCTGTCAATTCTTGCAATTGAGCTTTTAACTCTTTTAATTCTGTAGGTGCCATTCTGTACGGGGCTATAGATAGTGGAGTCGTCTAGGCATTAACTCAATACCAAACTCTACTTCCCGAATAGGTGGCAAACCCGGTAATTCTTCTGGAAACACATCCGGATACTCACATACAATAGGTACTGATTCAATGTTTCTTTTAGCCGGTTTACTGTCGAGCACGTAGGAAAAATAAGCTTCACACCCTTTTCTTACATATTTCTGAGCTAGCATCGAAGAAATCACTGCTGGTAAACCATACAAATCACTAGATTCAATCCAAATAACTTCATCATTCTGGCTCCGTAGATCAATGGTCTTTCTTTTGCAGTTCACAACAGCATCATGTAAAGTCAGCCAATCCATACCCAGAATTATGTCGAACTCCTTAAATGGCAGTAACATCAAATCAGCTGGAAAGCACAGATCTCAAACTATCAAGGGGACAATTCTTACACACCTTATCGACCATAACACATCGGCCCAATGGGTTTGACACTCTGATCACAAACTCAGTAGACTCAACAGGTAGAGTCTTGCCGATTACTAATGTCTCACACATATAAAAATGAGTAGAACCAGGATCAATCAATGCAATTACATTAGTATCATAAAGAGTAAATGTAACAGTAATGACATCTTGGGATGAAGCCTCCTCTCGTGCACGTAGAGCATAGGCTCTGGTAGGTGTACGAGCTTCAGATCTGCTTGCTGTATTTTTAATCCCTCTCTGATTGCCATTCGCGTTACCTGTATTTCTGGGTGGTTTTCCTCGAGTTAAATTATTACCTGATCTTGTGTTCTGCACTGGATCCTCCTTAACTAACCTTAGGCAATCTCGAATGAAATGATCTGTCGATCCGCATTTAAAATAGGCTCGATCATGCAATCTGTAACTACCGGGATGTCGTTTACCACAATGCTCACACTCAGGCTGATTAGATCTAACATTACCCACACTAGCTACCGAGGTAGCTATCAAGCTAGCAAGTGGTCTATTTTGATCCCATCTGGAGTAACCTGAAGTGGCTCTAGAACGACTGAAATCATCTCGGGACTTCTTTGATGCTGACTAGACTAACTTACTGAATGATCTCTTACGCGAGTCTCCAGCTTCAAAATCAGCTTTCTTTTTCTCCTTCCTGAGCTCTTCAGCTTTGCAGGATCGCTCAACAAGTACCACAAACTCTTTTATCTCAAGTATGCCAACTAATAGTTTAATGTCTTCATTCAACCCATCTTCAAATCTTTTACACATTATGGCTTCGGTAAAAACACACTCTTGGACATACCGACTGAGTTTCACAAATTTTTTCTCATACTCTGTCACGGTCATTTGACCCTGTTTCAACTTCAGAAATTCTTTACGCTTTTAATCAATAAATCTCTGGCTAATATAGTTCTTACGGAACTCAGTCTGAAAGAATTCCCAAGTCACCTGCTCTCTCGGAACTACTGATACCAGGGTATTCCACTAGTGATATGCTGTGCCTTGAAGCAAGGATATAGCACATTTCAAACATTCATCTGGAGTATAGGACAGCTCATCAAACACACGGATGGTATTGTCAAGCCAGAACTCAGCCCACTTAGCATCATCATCATCAGTGGCTTTAAACTCTTCAGCTTTATGTTTTCTGATTTTATCTACAGGTGGTCTATTTAATCACAACGAATCTTTTACTTGAGGTACAATAGGCATGGCAGATGGAATAATCAGGGGTGGAGGTTGTTGTGCAGCCGGGTTAGTCTGGATATATTGAGTGAACCAGTCATTCATCATTTGATAGAAGGCTTGTTTAGCCTCACTTTCTTGATTAGTCGAAGTCGATCGAGAATCAGCCTGTGCTGTCCTTTGCGCAGGAGCAGGCGTTACACTCTCGACATCATCAGCTACAGCTCTGTCGGGATCCATTTACTATATGAAAACACATTTCAAATGCCAGAAGTCATCACACTATCACAGTATATAATTATGGCATGTATAGCTAAACTCACACACGTCACGTTAATCTTAGAAGTGACTAAACCGTAGCTCTGATACCAATAAAATTGTAACACCCCTATCACGTATCCGTCGCCAGAATAGGGTCGTAAGGCATTACGAAATAAAACACAATTCTAATCAATTATATAAAACATTTATATAATCACATGAATTAGTCTCAAAAATTGACTATGTTTTAAATCATAAGCTAATAAACTCTTAATTTGATCATTTCATAACATTTGTATATTTGGGCATTTCATTCACAGGTAACAATAGTAAACATAATACAATTACCATTTCATACATGCAGCATTAATGCAATGATAGTCTATACGAACCTCATATATGTAAATTACACCTTACAAGCAAATAATATCAACTTTCGGTTATAACTAAATTCAATTCATTTTCTAGACAATTCGACCAATATAAAGTATTAAAACAAATTTGCAAACTTATAAATGACAAGTAAGTTTAAATATTTAATCACATGCGTTTATTACCTTAATAAACATTTATACCGTAAGTAAATTACTTATCTTGCTCTATATGTGTACTAAGACACGTTTGTATACATCTTTATATCAAGTCGCATCTAAGGCATAATATATAAAATCACACTTATGAAGATTTAAACATATATATTTCTATATGGTCAATATGGTATTATACATTACCAACTTCATGCGCATCATGCCACCATTACCACAATCTCATTTAAATATAAGTGCATATACAAGACTTTAATTAAATATAAAACATATGATATGACCATTTCACATATTATATTACCTACTCATTGAATCACACATGAACAATTTCTATATTTTCATGAACATACATGCTGAAACACAAGTGGTAAAAATATATCATGATAAACTTTTTTTTTCGAACCCTATCAAAAATCCAAGACACCAAACCATGAATATTACCTTGTTTCAAACATATTTACTAGGTTCATAAATATATTTCATCTATGAATTAACATCGATGTATTAGTCACGATTCTTTCAAAGCCATTGGTCATTGTCCAAACATGTAAAATTTACCTCATGTAATAAGCATATATATATAACATGCAACATATAACCATAATTATCATAAACCATACCTAGCATAATTAAATTCAAATATATTGATTAGCCATTTTCGCATGGCTTTATACACAACCAAAATTTATCATTCAAACCACACTTCAGCTTATACATTCCATAAACTTATAAAAGTACCCAAAATAGTGGATAGTGTGATGAGCTTCGCAGGCGATCCCCGAGCCTGTAACTTGACTTCCAAAATCTATAAGACAAAACAAATATACACACAGTAAGCTATTATATCTTAGTAAGTCATAAGAAAATAGTAAACCCAACAAGTATTTAACTCAATTAGGCTAACCAATATTTATAATAACTATATACCGTTTAGTCTCAATTAATAACTTGAAAATACATCCACACATATATACATTCACACATGACATTATCTTGGCTGAATGATCAAATAACCTAATTGTCTATTTAGCATTCAACTTTTCAACCACTTGTTTTTACCCTATCGAATACACATATTCTTTTATATACAAGTTTAAGAGTCAAAATATCGTAACATATAATTACATTTCTTACTTGGCTGAATACTCACCTGCCCAATTAAGCATATTAATAGTCAACTTCCCAACACAACTAGTTATAACATAATCATACCTACATATACTTTTATTCATAAGTTTGAAATTCATAACATAATATCATACATTTATATGTATATCACCACCAAGGCCAATCACACATACATGCACACTTGAACATAATTACGAATCATTTCATGATACTCAACCTATATATTCACAAATCGAATACACATATAAACCTCACTTAAATTCATTATCATCGATTACACATGAATAAAACTAATATCAAGTACAAACTTACCTTATCATTAATAGTTAACAGACTAATTCATGCTTGGTCGTTTTAACCCGTATTTCATACTCATACACAATTTACCTTTGCCCGATGAACCATTCAGAATTGGATAGGACACTCGGATAATCACACAAGTTGTACAATGCCGACGTCCCAGACGTGGTCTTACATGTAGTCACATAACGATGCCACTGTCCCAGACAGGGTCTTACTTATAAACATATATCGGAATCACAAATCGATGCCATGGTCTTACTCACACACAAATATCAGAAATTCTATGTCATGACATATGTATCCTAGCTAATGCTAAGGTTCATACGGGGCTTTCAAACGTCGTATCTCGGTCGAATCGAACTCGGAAGTGTCATAGCCAAATTTAAACATATTCGGCCATAGCATATATTAATTTTAATATTTCATAACAGCATGTATATATAACATTAAATTATCAATAAACACATCTATTTGCTTGTAAACTTACCTCGGAGATACAAAATGTAATCGAGCAGCTAGTCGATGACTTTCGTTTTTCCCCGATCCAAATCCGATTTCTTTGGTTCTTGATCTAAACATATTCAAATTAAGCTCATTCAAACATATTTTCATTCAATTTAGTTCAAAAACACATAAATGGGAAAATTACCATTTTACCCCTGACATTTACAATTTTTACAATTTAGTTCATATTGCACAAAACACAAAATACACAAAATTTCCTAATACCCATGTTTGGCCGAATCTTACCCATTACCATAAAAACCCATATATTTCATTTATTTCATATTTTAGTCCCTCAAATTATTATTTTTGCAATTAAGTCCTAATTACTCAAAATCATTAAAAAATCCAATACAAAATATGTTAATGTAAAACATATCTTTCATTTTTCATCATCAAACAATAAAAATCAGAAGCTATCAACAATGGCACAACTCAAAATATTCATCAAAATCAAAAATTCAAGCATGGGTTTTGTACTACTCGAAGCAACGATCTCAAAAATGTAGAAATTATCAAAAACTGATAAAGAACAAACCTTGATTTTAGCTTGGAAGATGGCCGAACTAGGTTTCTTCTCTCTTTTCTTTCTTATTCGATTTATGAACAAAAATAAATAATGAATATGATAACTTTATTTTTAACATATATAAATTTATTACCCAATTTACTTAAATAACCTTAATAATATAATAATGAAATCATATAACATATGTCTTTAACTGTCCACTACCTTTAATATTGGGCTTATTGTAACTTTAAGGCTTCTATTTAAAAATCCAAGTACAATTTAGCCCTTTTTAGAAAAACCATTGAATTTTCATTTTATGCAATTAAGTCCTTTTATTTAATCGGACACCTAAACGACGAAATTAAATCACGAAAATTTCACAGATATAAATTCACACAAATTAAACATAAAAAATAATTTTTAAATATTTTTCTAACTCAAATTCGTGGTCTCGAGACCACCTTTTCGATTAGGGTCTAAATCGGGCTATTACAAAGGTTGTTTCTAAAGCTAACAAGCCTTTTTAACTTTAATGTCTGTCTTGGAGTTAACCTTTCAACTTTTGTCACAATGATTTTAGTGTCCAAGGGTCGGGACAGGCAGTAAGTAAAATTAGTGGGGAGCGTCTACCTTGTGGAAAATTAAAACCACGAAAAAGTTTACTTTTCACCAGGATAAACTTTGTGTGGTTTAAATAAAGGTTTGGGCCCAATTTTTAAGTATTGGTTCACAACCCTAGCAAATGCTAAAGGAGACTATCCTAATTGAAGGCCCATGTGTTAACAGCTACAACTGATAGAAATAATGGAAGACGCCAAGAAGAGGTAGTTCATTGCGGCTACTGCAGTGTAGGAAGTACGCCATTAGTGTCCACCAAGATAGGTAGGACAGCTGCCCCTGGCATAATCCTATATTCAACAAGGACTGTGTTGAAAAATGGATGCAAGGGGAGTAGAGGGGCAGTATGAATCCATCATTGAAATCACTCAAACCTCTCCCACCTGTAACTATCTCGAAATGGTAGGCGAAGTTAGGCAGCCAGATGCCTCGAGCTGCTAAGTAATATACCATATCCTCTAGTGTGGTTAGGCAACTATACAACGACATTCTCATGGAAGTACCAATTCTCAAAGACTATAGAATACTTCATTTTTGATGATAACACTTTGAATCCAGGGATCGGAGCCCCTGGCCCTTTCTCTCAATGTGGGTTCGATTTCAGACATAATAGTGCAATACATGATGAAAAAAAATAAGAGAAAAAAGGGGGATGAAGGGAAAAAAATGCTTAGGGTTTGGAAGGAAACTCAAATAACAAAAGATTTGGAAGGAAGCATCGATTTTAGATGAAAGGATTACTTTCCTTTGTGCCTTGATTTAAATAACCCAGTGTCTAAGAGAAGCTTGAATTTAGAGTAAACAACCGTTCATGTAATGTTTTGAAAGTTAGTGGTATCAAAAAATAGTTTCGGAACCTCAATTTCGTAAACTGGATCCATAAATATTTTATATGAAGTTATTATTTAAGTGAATTAAATTTCGATCAGCTAATTTTGCAGAATTAGTGCTTAATTTAAGTAAAGGGACTAAATCACATAAGTGGTAAAAGTGTAATTTACTAAGGAATTATAATTAGAACTTAAATAAATGGATTAATGTAATGCCCAAATTTTTGAGATTTTTGGGATTACTAAGAATTTTAGTGAATTTTAGAATTTCTATGTTTTGACTGCTTGGCATAGGTCTAATTATGTTAGTGGGCCTCTAGACGGCCCAAGTTTAAATTAAAATCTGGTAATTTTAATTAATTTTAGTTCTGAAGGAAAAAGGAATTCGAGTACATTGGGCTTTTAAGAAATTAATTGGTAAAATAAGCCACAAGAAGGCATGTGGCAAAGTGGCATGTGACGCCATTGGGAAGGCTATAAAAGTGGCGTGTGGATGATAAGGGAGAGCCAAGGTTCAAGTCACAAGGTAAGCAAGCTATGGTATTATTTTTATGAATAAAAAGGGGAGGTGATGGAACCCAAGTGGAACTCTGTTAGGAAGAGTTTGAGCTGTTCAGGAGATTGAGTAAGGAGGGGATAAGGGAGAAGATTTAGGAGCTGAATAGGGAGAGCAGTGTTGGCCGAATGGTGGACTCTTAAGGAGCAAGAGTTGGCTGGCCAAGGGTTTCTTTAGAGGGCAAAATTCGGCTAGGGCTACTGCCAGTTGTAATTTCGGCATTTAGGGTAAGTTGCGCCGTTTTCTGACTATTCTTCCTCTTCTTTTTCTTTTCTCCTCTCTTCATCAACTTTCTCTTCTTATTTTTTGCCTCTATAGCTGAATCTTCCTACCATCCTGTTCATATCCATATTTTATCAGTTGTTTCTAAACCTTCATAACTGTTTGCCATAAAAAGCTAAAATCCCGAAAGCCTATATTTCTTCTGTGTCGATTTCTCCTAGCCAAACCTTCCTGCTTTTCTCCATCTTTTTGACTGATTCCCTAATCCTCTAAACCCCAATTCCTATCGACAAGACCACAGCAAAACTCCCATATTCCATCTTTCTCTACATAGTTACAAAAAGCTGAAAACACCATAGTTATAGGGGCATAGTCGAATCTGTTGACTATCAAGGTTTGATTTTTACTAAGGTTTGAGGATTAGATCTACATAAAAATCGAATAGGAATTGAAGTGAGATCATTGACCTAAGGAACCGATGGTAAGCTTCCAAATCTATTCTTTATTTCAAGTTTTACAAAAGCCGAAATCCCTAAAAGCTTAGGGAGGCTGTCGATTGGGCTCTATGGCTTTAAGGTTTATGACAACTATTTTATTATGATGATGATGTGATCTAGAGGCTGCTGATCAAAGGCTTGGACAAGTGGAACGGTAAGATCTAAACCTAGTCGCTAGTTTCGACGAAGGTAGGAATTTTAGTGCCTAAAATGTTAATGGCCAACTTTTGGGTAAGGGGTTTTGTATTCAAACTATTATGGATTCATAGTTGACATATTACTAACTAACTGTAGGCAACTCATGAGTGGAACTCAACAGCATTTCGTCACAAACAGGTGTGTAACTAACACCCTCTCATAGACTAGATCGACAAAAGCCGAAAAGCCGAAAAGCCAGAAAATCAGTATTTCGTGAACTTGCGAGTGTGCGAATGCTCGTAAGATAAGTGGATTAACATATTTGGTAATCTGAAGTGATAAGAGTGTAGTATGCACGATTCCATGCATTTTGGTATTTTTGGGCTTAATGAGCCAAAAATCGGGATAATGGGCCAACGGGCCCAATTCGGTAAGAACACTTGGTAAGTGTTTCTGATAGTACGTAAATGGTTACCATATGCATGGAAACCTTACAAATAGTTAAATTACTAGAATACCCTTATGTATGGAAAATTACCATTATACTCCTAGGTGCAAATGACCATTATACCCTTAGGGTTAATTTTGACTGAAAAGCATGATAGTCTGATTCTGTATGATGTATGCCATGATTGTATATCTGTTGCATGGGGACATGGGTTATATTTATGGAGGAAGCGTCCTGGTGGCTATGCCACAATTATCTGTTCTGGTGGCTCTGCCACGATTATCTGTATTTGGTGACTCTGTCACATTTTCTGTTTTTGGCAGCTATGCTGCAAAATCTGTGGCGTGTAGCGGTTGGGTGGGTCGAGCAGTCTCCCTACATGGTGTAAGGTTGGACGGGGGTGTATATGGTTGGATATGGGTTGGGTTTATGCATTTTCATGTGATATTTGTTTTGTACTGTTATGGGCCTAAGGGCTTCTTTCTGATATCTGTTCTGGGCTAAGGCCAACTTAATTTGTTTCTGTGGTTTGAGCTGATATAGGCTATGGTTGGATTAAATTACACACTGAGTTTCCCCAAACTCACCCCTTATTTTCATCCACGCAGGTAATCCCTAACCATAGTGGGCTCGGAGCTGTGAGGGATTTGGAGTGGCCACACGTTCTGCAAATCTCAGTTTTCTTCTGGTGAATTAGACAGATTCTTTTTTTTTATAAAATGTTTTGGGTTTTAAGTTGTAATAAGGCCTCTCTAATTATTTTTATGGTTTTGATAGGATTTGCTAGAGTAGATATGTTATTATTTTTAACTGTTGAAATTGAGTAACTTTAGGGCGTTTTTTAAAAAAAAAGTAATTGATTTCAAAATAACACGACAACAAAGCAATACCTCCGCAACGAAAACATTTTCAAAAATTAATCACTTTTCTTAAAATGGACACAATCGAATTGGGTTTTCTAAGAATACACTCGAAGTTAAGGTGTGGCAATAGCGGTGTGCATGTCTAAGATTGGATCCGAAGGGAGCTTGGTACTTAAGCAGTTCGATGGACTCACCTCCTCTTTTCTGGTTTCCTACCTGGTGCACAGCTTCCATTCACTTTAACCTTTAAAGAAACCATACTTTAAACACTAAGTAAGTTTTTTTAGATTAAAAAAAACATAAAATGTTTTGAACGCTTCGATGTGGCACGTCGGATCCGGCCATAACATCTAGGCCGGGTTTGGGGTGTTACAATTAAAATAACAAATATACACTAAATTGCACCCATATGGCTGATTAATGAATGTATTAGATATGTTATACTATAAAACATAAGTTAAATTACATTATAAAATGAATGTAATAGTAAAACAAATAAGTAAAGTGGGGTGAAAGAGAAAACCAATCTCTTTTCATTCTCTTTTCATTTCGAAACAAAAATAACAAATCTGGAGAACGCACGACATAAGAGTTTGAATATTTCAAGCTCAATTTGGTTAGTTCAATTTAGTACTTTTATTGTAATTTTTATGTTTTTGGCATCTCGGTACCTCGAGCTAGTTGACCCATGTTGCATTTTTTGTTATTGTTAAAATTTGAGGATGCTACTTTAATAGTTAAAGTTTTAGGGACCAATTTGATAGATTTTTTAGGTTAGAAGTGAAAAAAGACTAAATTGTAAAGTCAATTATTGATTTTGTGCAATAGAGACTAAAATGTATAAATCATGAAACTTGTGCTATAATTAAAAAAAAGAAGTCCTACAGGGACTCTTGTGAATTCAAGATAAAATTAGAGGGCTAAATTTGAAAGTTATGTTAGTCTCAATTTTAGGGACTAAATGGAATAAAATAAAAAGGTGGCATAAATTAGAAATTGATTGTGGAAATGATTGTATTTTGATAATTTTATGCGTTGTTTTTAATCTGTAGCTAATGTCGACCCGAATTCCTAGAAAAAGAAACGAAAACACAAAGTTGTCGACAAATAGCTTAGAGTTTATGGTTTATGTTTCTATAATCCAAACTATTTCAATTGTTGCATTTACACATTGCGTTAACCGGTAAGTTTATAAGGTGACTTACTTCTTTGGAATAATGTTGTGAAGTGCTAAATTTGCATTGAAATGATGTCATTGAGTGATTAATGGTGACATGGGATTAAATTGCATAGTTGTAAAAATAATGTATATTGTATGTAAAATTGAATTTGATATGGAAATGAAACATGTTGCTATGCATATGAATGGATGATTAAATTGGTGGATTCGTGATATGAAATTGAAGAATTGGTTTATAAATTGAATTGAGAAAAATTGTTACCCTAATAGTTGTTCAGGGTTATACGACTACGTGTCGAGAAGTGCTGGACACCCCATTTATCGGTTATACCAACTAGTGTTGAGCACATTTATTTGTTGGTCTTTACCGGCTAGCGCAGGACACAATTCATTATTATGGATTTATCTGTTAGGCATTGGGTGCCAATTTGGTTTGTTTGTTGGATCAGCATATTCATTCAAGTTTGAGTCATGTTAATAGGGAATTAAAAATGAAAATCGAAACATGATGGTGGGACGTTTGAGAAGTTGATCATGAACTTAGAATGTATTCAATGATATATGAAATGAAATCATCATGTTCTAGCATTGGTAAAATGTGATGGTTTTGAGAAACAAGTAAATGAATTGATATATAGAAATTGTTATGTTGCACCTCATTATTTATGTTAACTTATGCATTATTATGTTTTAGGTTGCTATATAGAAATTGCTATGTTACACCTCATTATTTATGTTATTATTTATGTTAACTTGTACATTATTATGTTTTAGATTAAATATTAATATTCAGATTATAGAAATACCATTGAGTTATACTCAGCGTATAATTTTGTTTTCTATGTGTAGGTTAGGTTAGGTACTTAAAAAATTGATTATCGATCCAACATCCAACGGAATTCCCGAACTCAAGTGTTGATGAATTGTTCTTTTTGGTGTTGGCATGTACCTAGGAATATTTTTATACTTATAATGGTCATTATGTGTTTTGGTTGGAATTTTGAAGGCTATGTATATATGTTTATGTATGAATGTGATGTTAATGGTATTGTTGTTGATGACTTGTTAGGTTACTTTGTTTTTATGCCTAATGATCAAATGGATGAGATAATATAATGGTATGTATTGTGTTTTGATTAATGCTTGGATGTGGAATGACGGAAGGTATACATTTAGGTTATGTTTAGGAACGTTTTTGTAAGTTAATGCTTAATATTGAAGATTGATTGAATGGTTAATTGGTGCTTGAAAAGTTGAAGTTGAATATGTCATTTAGTGATTATTGAATTAGTATTTGTATGTTCTTTTGGTTGTGCATTGTGTAATGGAAATGGTTGAGGTGCCCTAAAGGCATATTGGTATTGTTGTCTATATTCATTTGGTTAGATTAAAATTATGAATTAAGGTGTCAATTTTGACATATTAGTTATGCACATATGATGGTGATTTGAAAGGATCTTGTGGGCTTATTTTGATTTGCTTTTGAAGTGGCTGAATATGGTTTAAAAAGGTTGACTTGTAGCCTAAGTGATTTATGTTAGAAATCTTGTTTTGAAAGGTAACTATAGGTTCACACGGTCTGAGACATGGCTTATCACACAGCTGTGTGCCATACACGGGCTAATGGAACGTCCGTGTGGTCTATAAAAGTTTAAGTGATTTTGGTGCACATAGGCACAGAGATTTACACAATTTGTTCACACGGCCATGTGACCCACTCACACGACCAAATGGCCTATCTCACATGTGCATGACTCTTGTACACGATTTAGTGACACAGTGTAACGACTCAAAAGTCAGTAGTTTCAGAATTCTATTATCTAATGATAGAGTCAGTAAATATTATTTACTAATATTTACGAGGGTACTACATTATTATACTGAAGTTTTGTCTAATAATTTTGGTTATTTGGTAAGTTAGACAAGGTACAAGTGTATCAGTTCTAAAGTCTGTGATTTTGGAAATTGAGGTATCGAGACCTTGTTTTCATAAACCAGACTTGTAAATATTTTATTAAATATTTACAAAGTTATATTAGAAGTGAATTGAATTTTAGTTGAATATTTTTGTTGAATTAGAGATAAATTAATGTACTAAGACTGTAACACCCTAAACCCAACCCGAACGTTATGGCCGAATATGGCGATGTCACATCGAAGTGTTTTTCGCAAAGTATAATATAGTTGAAAAACCCATTCTATTTTTAACCTCTTTGTGATCTTAACGGAGATTTTAGGATGTCTTGATCATTTTCAAAATCTAAGTCGTTTGGCAAGAAGTTAATCATATTAAATTATTATTAATTTTAAAACATTATTTCTAGCGGAAGCTTGTAAAACATGTTGTGTAAACGTGGAGTTTTGAAAAACATTTATCTTTTTGAAAAACCCACATTCTACTGCTAGCAGATATAAATCAAAATAAATAAAACCCCAAATTAAAGATTAAAAATTTTAGAGAGGCCAAAGATAAAACTACTTACAATTTAAAACCCAATGAGAAAGTTCATGCGGTTGTGTGGCCACCTTTGAGTCCCTCGCAGCACTGATCCGCCTAAGCCTAGGGATTACCTGTACAGATAAACAGATGGGTGAGTTATACAGTCTGGGCCAAACAGTGAGCATATACAGTCTAGACCTAAGCCCAATTTAGTAACGGTTCAGTATTAGTTAGGGCCTTAGCCCATTATAGTATCAATATTAGTGTGGGCTTGAGCCCATCTTAGTGACAGTACAGTACAGATATGCAATCAATAGATTTTACCCAATCAACCTCTACACTCCATCTTCATCCAACCCTACACTCCATGTGGGGATAAAATCAACCCACCCATCCCTACACTCTAAGTAGTACTGGTTGCGGCACAAAACAGTATTTGCAGCAGAGCTGCCAGTACAGTACACTTCCTCCAATCATAATAAATCCCATCCCCATGCAACATATCATACATCATGTCATAATATCATACATGTGATCAATATATTTGAAATGGTATGCTCAAACATAATCATACATCTCCTAGGGGCATAACAGTCATTTTACCATATAGGGGCATTTTAGTCATTTTATCAATTAGGGGGTCTAGGTACACTTACCGACCCAACAGTAGGTCCACAGTCGTCTCAAGCGACCTGTGCAACCTTAACAGTCAAACAGTGAAAATAGGCCTAAGGCCCATAATACGGGCCCATGTAGGCCCAAACATCCGTGTGGCCCACATAGCCCAGAAATAGCCTTGGCCGTGTGGATTACACAACCTGGCCCAATATTCACCACATGCCTGTAGGGCCCACATAGCCCATTTATGCCCAATAAGGCCCAAAACGACCTAAGCCCATGAAATCGCTCATGATGGCCTATGCGATCCACGCCATGATTAGTCACACGGACTACCACATGAGCGAGCGTACGTTCGTGTAGCGTCATCATTCACTTATTCTGACTTTTGTTGATTTCCATAGTTGGAGTGGAGATTACACACCTTGTTTGTGAAGATGTGTAAACGCCCATGAGCACCAAACCTATATTCAATCAAGATACTCCGTCAGTCCTTTAATCAATAGGGTTAAACAACCCCTCCTTACACTTAACCCAAAATAAAAATTATTACTTGCCTTGATTGAATGAATGTAGCTTAGCCCACTTAAACCGCTGACGAATATTGATTACAAGCTCCCTGACGAATATCTGCACTACAAGTGAATTCTATTAATCATGATTGCTTATACCCATAGCTTGAATCAATGCATACTAACTTACAGAAAACACAGAACCCCAAAAAAATAGGGAATGTAGCAATCGGCCTACACCCAAGAATGCAAGCCAAAGCACTCGAGTTATTCATGTGATGACTAAGGAAAGATTTACCTTCGATCGAGTGACGAGAGAGGGATTTCGATCATTCCAATATCAATGAAAAATCCTTCACTCCTCAACAAGTTCCAGAAATTGAGAGGGACGCAACAATAAGAAAGAGAGAAAGAGGTTTGGCAATGAAAGAGAGAAAGAGATTAGGCTACAACAGAAGAAGGTATTCGGCTTTAACAATGCAAGAGAGGAAACTTAACAAAAGCCGAAAGAGTAGAGAGGGAAGAGAAAGGGATATTCAGCCAATGAACAAAATCAGAAGGTGAATGTTAAGAACCGACTGGAAGAGGGGAAGAACATGAATTCAACAAAGGCTAAAGAGGGAAGAAGAAAGACTGAGATGAGCAGATCAGTAAGGAGAACGAATCAGAAGGGACCGGAACCCAAACCAATAATGCAATCGGCAGAAAATAGAGAGCTTGAGAAAAGTAAAGAGGAGAAGAAGGGAAGAATTTGGAGAAGGTAGCAAAAATATTCGGCAAATGGCAATAAGGGAATTCGACAATATGGGGAAAAGCATGACCGAATAGTTAGGGACACCAAAAACAAGCCAAATGGTTGAGGAGAATCCAATTTCGACACCAACTCTACCACCACTTCCAATCCCCACGTTTTTCTCCTAAGATCTCTCAAATCGACCACTAAATCCTTTAATCCACTCCTCAAACTCTCCTCCAATCTCTCCACCATCTAATTTGAATTTTCCCCAACTCTTTAGAGTTTCGGCCAAGCTAGAAGACTTCCATGGCACTGGTAGCAAAATAAAACCCACCTTACGCGTAGTAGGACTCAAACTCAAGACCTTTAGAAACAATGGCACACCACTTACCCCTAGACCAATAGGCCCTTCCTATCATTAAATACCCACATTTATTTAAAAGCCTACTAATTAGAGCTAGGGTTTATTTATATGAAAACAAAATTTTGCAAAAGCCAAGACTTGAACCCAAGACTTCTCAGAATCTTCCCAGGACACTTAACCACTGAAGTAGACACTCAATTGTGCCACAACCATACAAAAATAATTACTTAGGATTTTGGGGCGTTACAGAGACTAAATTGTAAAAGTGTCAAAAATGCAATTTTTAAAGATGCTTTAGTTAGAAAAAGACTAAGGGATTTATGAAACAATTAAACCACTATAAAATTTTAGTGGACGGTAGCATAATGGTTGTTGTTAAAAAATGTTATAAATTATATTAATAAAGAAAATAAAACATAACTTTAATAATATAATAAAGTTAGTGGAAAAAAACAAAAATAATTAACAAAAAAATGTAATAAATTATATTAATAAAGAAAATAAAACATAAATTTAATAATAAAATAAAGTTAGTGGAAGAAAACCAAAATAATTCTTCCATCTTTCTTCATGCTAAATGAATGTGGACAAGAAAAAGCTAGGGACGTAGGGCTAGGGTTCTTCATTTTCTAATCTTAATTTGACCAATTTAGTCAGTTTTTTGTAATTTTTATATTTTTGAAATCTTGGAAGTTTAATCTAGCTGATCCATATTATAATTTTTGGTACTGTTTAAGTTTGAAGATGTTACCATTGTTGAACAATTGAAGTTGGAGGTGTTATTTTGATATATTTTAAATCAATTGGTGGTTTTGTACAATAGGGATTAAATTGCATAAATTTTGAAATTTTTGGTAGAAATGAAATGATGAAGTTAAATTAGGCCCAGAGTGAAATCAAAATAAAAATTTGAGGCTTAATTTGAAAGTTATGTTAGTCCCAGTTTTAGAGACTAAATTGAATAAAATACAAAAGTCACATAAATTAGAAAATAAATGTGGAAATGACTGTGTATTTATGATTTGGTGTATTTATGTTAATTAGTAGCTAATGTCGACCCGGATTCTTCAAAACAGAAAGGAAAAGATAAAGTCATCGACAAATAGCTCAGAGTTTGCAGTTTATGTTTCTATAAACCGAACTAGTAAATTGCTGCATATTGAATTGTTTGAGCATGGTAAGAACATAAGGTGAGACACGTTGTGTTTATGAGATGTACTGGATTGATTTGAATTGATTTATGTTCATGTGGACTAAATTGAACAAATTTGGAAAATGTGTATATTTATATAAATATGAAATTGAATACATTTTGAGTTGATCAATGCTGTCATATGTTTGAATAAATGATGGAAATAGAAGGGTTATATTTGGAATGTTGATGTTGGGTAAGTTCTCAAAAATTCAAGTGATTGAAAGATCTATAAGAGATGTGAAATTGATATTGAAATGACAAATGGTGAGTAAATGGAAGTGATATGTGAAAAGGAATGCATATTTGTAGTATGTGTTGATACAATGTTAGACATGTTTATTAACTATAAGAAGTTGTTGGACATGTTTAGATATTGCTAAGGTATAAATATTTTGGTCCAAGAATATGAGAAACAATTAAATAACATTAAATTGAGTAACATCATGCATTTTCAACTTATGTTACTCAATTATCTTATGTTATGTTATAGTGTTTGGATTATAGAAATACAACTGAGTTATACTCAGCGTATGATTTTATTTTCCGTGCACAATTTATGTACTCCTTGATTAGGTCATCAACTTCAGCATTCAATGACAATCCCGAACTCAAGAGTTGGTGATGTATTCATTTTGGTTTTGGCATGTTCCTAGGATGTCTAATGGTTATAATGAATATGGAGTATTTTGGTTGGCATTTTGGAATTTATGTGTTGAGGTGCCATAAAGGCATATTGGTTAGGTATTAGGTTGATTGTTAAAGTGATATTTTTGACATGTTGGAAATGAATAGGTAAGTCTTAAGTTGCTGATTTTTATGTTTATAATTGTGTTTAAGAGGTACCATTTGAAATTAGGTGATTTTGGCATGAAATTAACATTTTAAAAATGGAATTTTACCACTTATGAGCTTAAGTATCGATATTTTGGCATATGGTATCGATACATGACCATATGAATAGTTTTAAAACAAACAAAATGCCAAAATGGTATTGATATTTATATGAGTATCGATAATTTTAATTACGGATTGATACCCAGTAAATAAATATCGATACCAACTCTAAGATTTTGAAATTTTACAATCAAATCCCATTCATGCTTGGATTTCACATTTAGGTCCAAATAGATCTCAATTTTACTATATTTGTAAGACATGTGAAATGTAATTATATAAATTGTATACAAGTTGAATTATTTGACAAAATTTTCCCCGACAACGAATGTAACATCCCGTTATTCGGATCTGAAGATTGGTCGAGCAAAGGGTGTTACACACGACCGTGTGGTTCATCACACACGGGCTAAGCTTTCACACATGGCCAGTGGACACAATCGTGTGATCCCTTTTTTAAGATTTTTCTCAACTTTTTTGTTTTTGATTCAATTTGATCCTTGTTTATTACCGAATTGTTTTTAAGCCTTCGTATACTCAATATTTACATGAAATAGGTTGAATAATGTATTTATACATGCTCGTATGTGATTATTTGAGATTTTCATTAATAAATTGTATCAAATTGTTTGGTTATTGTTCGTAGCATCTCATTACTTAGGTCCAACGACCTGTATCTGAGATTTGTTGACAAAGGGAAGGGTCTTCCCTAAAACCCTCCTAAATCAAACAGTGAGAAAGCCCATTATAGAAAGAGTAACTGTTAGCATCCACCAGAAAGGATATGCTCGCATAAGATCGATTAAGTAACCTATCTTAGGGGAAACATCTGACACCGGAAGTACACCATAAGCTCCCCTAGGACACCATTGGATTATCTTTAAAATCATTGCCTGCTACAGAAAGAGTATGGGTGAACCCAGTTTTCAAGCAGGATAGATTTGGGGTACTACTAGGATAGTGCCAAAGTAATGGGGACTAGTGGAAGTGACCTCTTTTAAGTTGTAAAAGGAATATAACTAGAATCTACCTTTAGTGTTTACTTCAAGAGGAAATTTTGAGGACGAAATTTTCCTTGAGGGTAGGGAAAATCTAAGAAAAAATAAGACTTGATTGAAAGAATTAGCAAATTATCAGACTCCACCGAGGAACTTAGAAATTTTAGTGGCCAAATTTTGATTTGGATGGATCTTAGTTCTGGTTCAGTTAAGATGGAATTGGTTGGTTCCATGGTGGGAGACAAAATGAGTAAGGATGGAGGGTTGAGATGGTTAGTGAAGACCGTGCCTTAGGAGTATATTTATGTGTGAGAAGATAGGATTCTCTCAATTTTGTTTACAAATCTTATTCTTCCCATGGCATCGTATTCTTCAAACGTATTGGAGAAAAAGAGCATGTAGTAGAAAGGAACTTTGCATGTCACAACAAACGAAAGAAATAAAGTCTGCTAATATAGAAATTTAGAAACTGGTAAGTTTCCTACCTCTTTGTACTTATGAATGGAAGGAAGGGTGAAGCATTAATTCTTAAAAGCTTCTACATAATTTTGGATTTTTGGTTTTAAATGGGTTGAACACCTTCAGTTTAACCAATAAATGGTTGTCATATTTAGCTGCCAGGACAAAGAAAGCTCTGGCGTTTGGACAAGCTAAGTTGCTAAGGATAAGAGAATTCAAGTGAGTTTATGCTTTCCATTCTTGGAATGATTAGTAGCTAGTTTAACTCTATGAAAAGTGCTATGATGATAAAAGGGTAAGCATGTATGAAATTTGTTTGATGAATGGGTATCTGCCAAAATAATTCAATATATGTATTATGTTTTATGTGAAATGCATGTATCATATAATTATAACGATGGGAAATGTCAATGGGTTAGATTAAGTTAGGTTTGGGAAGGGGTGATTCTATTAGATACCGCCATACGGTATTTCTATATGCAAATCGTGATGCGCGAAGCCTCAAGCCTTGTGGAGGGGACACTGTGACATTCTAGCTTCAAGGTTAGGACAGCGAATGGAGGATTATGCAAAAGGAATAGAGAAAAAGGAAAGTGGAATTCCAATAAGATATTGTCATCTGTGATTGCTGGGAGCAAACCGCGATGAGTGAAGCTTTGGGCCTTGTAGGGGGACACTTCGATGTTCGAGAATTAAGGAGATACGTGAAACAGGTCGCTTGGGATGGCACTATGATGAGGATATTTAGGTTCCATCGAGTATCACTGCAACGGCGGTGAGTAGGCTCTTTGGGGTGACACCGCAATAGCGATAAGGTCCTATAGGGCGACACCTCAAAAGAGGTTAAATGAGTAAGACCGTAGCTCGACCATTGCAATCAGGGTAGTCCATCAGGATAGTAAACACGGGGTAGTCTATTGGGACAAAAAATACGGGGTAGTCCATCGGAATAGTAAACAGGAAAGCCACTGAAATGTAAAAACATAGGGAATCACATTAGGAAAGTTCATGGATCGAGAGAGGATTTGCTTAGATGATAATGAGTGAGACTAGGGGTAAGTTTATACCCAATTATGGGAAAATTAGGACAAACTCCTTAGGTAAAGAGGTTTACATAATGTATCGCTAGACAAGAGAATTAAATACGGGAATTTGGGAAGTGGGTCAGACATATGAAGGGTGGGACCTCGATAAAAAATTACGATTTCAGTGTGATCAAGGATCTAAGTCAACAAATGAGTGACTTAGAGTGCCAAGTCATGGGTTACGACAACTAAGTTCGTGAGATCTCCTAAGAAGCCCAGGGATCATAGACAATTTCTAAAGGATTCTGTATGCATTTACATACAGATCTCATTTAAGTTCTTTCGAACTTATAAGAATTTATGCTTGAACGCAGGTTAACTAATTACCTGAATTGACCAAGAGGGACCAAGCCAGATGTAACAAAGTTATGGGGTGCATGGTAGATGTTCACGTATTTAGAGGGGCACCCATAGAGGCTCCGCCTCAAGGTATAATTTTGCTGTATATAATTTTGAATTTCCATCCTAGTAAACAAATTTTTGGAAATAGAGCTCCTAAGAGTCTATAATCAACTATGTACAAGTTTCATTAATAATTAAATTGTAAAATATAAGTCATTGATTATGCATTTAAATTAGAAATCAAAAGCTTATTAAGCCCTTCGGGTTAGTGTAGCATTTGGTACCCAGACCCAGTGATCAGGTCAGGTGAAGGGTTTTACACAACGCCTACACCATTTTTAAAAAGTAACTTTTTAATCAACAATTTTTTTTAGAAAAAAACAATTTGACACTTTTTGATAGGTTAATTGTCAAATTTAGTTCAAAAAGGAATAATAACCAAATTGAGAAAAGATGGAAACATTGACAGCTAAATATGACATTATGCCTTTTATAAACCAAACAGTTGTATATATAATAAGAATTTTGTTATTCAAATTTTGTTAAAGGATCAAAAGAGTCCTCAATAAAAAATCAATTGAGTCTTTATGAAAGAAATGCACTAAGTTAAGCCTTTAGTGATCGAAAAAACTGTTAGCAGAAACAATCAGTTGATTAGTTTGACCATTAGTCACACTGACATGACTGACGGAGGCCACCAGAAGCTGCCACTTGTTAGTATGTTGGCGTCCACGCCAGCAAAAAATAAAATATATTTAAAAAACAAAATATTTTTAAAATTTAATTCAAATGTGCATATAGATTGAATATGGATAAATGATTATTTAGAATCTAGGCAACCATTTGTCCAGATTCATTCTTGATGAGTGCCAAACTAAAAAAAAACTTAAAAATTATTAAAAATATTATACAATAAAATATGGAAAATTTTCAAAATAATTTAAAACATTATTTAAAGTTTTTTTTAAAGAAGCTAATAAAATTTGTGTTTAGACTGTACCTGGACAAATAGTTGTCCAATTCATTCTAGATGACTTCAAAACTATAAAAAAGGTTAAAAATTATAAAAAAATTATATAAAAATTTAAAATGTAAAAAACTAAATTTTTTTAATGTTTTTAAAATTTAATTGAATTTTTATAATTATAAAACCTTTTGTTGTTATTTGATACATTATCGAATTATACTTTTTTTAGAAATTGTTTTAAAATTTTTTATGCTTTCTCTTCAAATTTTTAATTATAATATTTAAAAATAATTGACAGAAGATTATTAGTTTCTTACATATATAAAATTATTAACTATATAAAATTGAATTAAAAGTATTTATGTATATACACTAAGAATAAATATTACTTTTTTGAGTTTTTACTCATTTAATTTTTTATTATATATTTTTATAGTTTTTAATAATTATAAATATTTTTATGATTTTCAAATTTTTTTAGTTTTGCACTCATCCAAACTGAACATGGACAAATGTTTGTTCAACTTCAAATGACTCTAGACAATCATTTGTCTTGATTCATTCTATATGGTCATTTTTTCTTATTATTTAGCTTTTTAAAAATATTTTTAAATTTTTTGCTGATATGGCATGCCACATAAGCATACTCACATCAACATATTATCACATGGCAGCTTCTAGTGGTTTCCACCAGCCACATTAACATGGTTAACGGTTAGCCCAGTCAATTCTCGTTTTCCGTTAATGGAAGGGGCCAATTGATTTATTTTGAGTCATTGAGGGCTCAATCAGGTGCACTTTTTTTCACAAGGGCTCAAACGATTTTTTTTTTAAATTTTCATTTACGGTTTTTTTTTTTTTACTCTTTAGCCTTTAAATTTTATAGTTGTATTATTTATAAAAATATTATCCACGCCCTATTCAAGACCATATTTAAAAACTACTTTTAAAAAATCAAATCTCCTTTTAAAAATTAAAATTAACTTTTAAAAAAAAACTATTTATAAATATTATTTAAGAGTGTGTTCGGATGGAGAAATTTAAAATTTTGGAGATTTTTAAAATGATAACATTTTAAATAAAATTCTCTTGTTGTTCCCAATTTGACCACACTTGTTACAATGTCTTATCTAACATCTTGTATTTTAGACTTCTTTGCTTCATCCTTAGCCATTCTTCTCTTTTTCTTTGGCCTTCCAGGTAGTCTTTTAACTAGAAGTGGTTGAATTGTATTAGATGATTTTCTCCATAATTTCTTCCCTTTAACAAGCTACAATACATTATTATATGTTGCCAAGTATTTCTCTTTACTGTATGACTGCCCCTCACTGTCCTTGCGGACCATGAGGGAAATCAACAATAAAAAACCAATCAATCAAATACTAAGTTCTGCATGTGTGATAGGTCAGTTGTAATATTTATAGTGTTACAATGGAACATCGGAGTATTTTAAGGTTCGAACCCAAGAAAATTAGTGATTTAGTGATTTCTATTCAAGAAGGATACAAGAACAGAGTCTAAGTAGCTACTCACTAATTTTTATATTATGACAAAGCATAAATGAAGTTAATTAAAACTAATTAATTATCTAAGACAAAAAGGGGCTAAATTGTAAATAAAACAAAATATAAAACTACCAAATACGATAATAGGAAGTGGTTGGTTGATTTCTATGTGGTTGGTTAAATTTCAAATTGGGGATCTAAACTGCTATTACAACTAAATTGGTTCCATTTTCCTCTTAGTCTCCACTTTACCAACTTAGACAAATTAGTCCGATTTATCTCTCGACCTCACCCGACTAACTCGAGACTAATAAATTGGTGCCCAATAAGATTACCTCTCAGTCTCACTTATCTTGATTTCCTCTTAGAGGCGTCAATCCTAAATTTTGAAGTTTATTCAACTTATCTAGTTTTACGATTTAGTCCCCGAACCCAAAAACTAATCAAACAACATTTTAATCAACCAACCACCTAGGGTTTAGCTACCCATTACCATATGTAAACTAAGAAACATCAAATAAGCAAACATAACCATAAACAAGATCACTAAAGCTATGATTTTTAGCTGATAAAAAGAAAACTAGTTGAATGGATATTAAACTAAAGATTGAAAGGTGATTACAATGAGGTTTAAGGTGCTAAACAGGTAAATAAAACTAAATGAAAGTAAAAACTAACTTAATTAACTACCATTAACACTAAGAAGAACAAGAAAATGTGCAGGAAAAGTAAACCCTAAGCTATAGAAAGAAAACTACCTAAATATAAACTAAAAGTTAAAAGGTGACCCTAAGTCTAAAATCTTTCTAACCTAAACTACAACCTCTCTTTCTTTAACCAAGTTTTTGGCTTTTTAAAGCTAATTATAACCTAAATTTTAGTGACCAAAATGCACCTACATGTTTAATTTTGATTGGTGCTTCAATTGGCGAGGAATACCCTTGATGTCATTTTTTGTCCCCTCACGACAGTGATATCACGGTATCATTAATAGTCTCAAAATGGGGGTCTTTCTTGGAAGTTGGGTATTGCAATACCACTATAGGTGGTCTTCATTTCAGGCATGTTGGAGGTGTCACGATATCCATGTTTTGATTTCGCAATACCCCTTTCCCTGGTGATGTTTTTGCATAATTTCATGCCATTGTCGAGTCCGTACAACACTCAATTGATTGTTAGGATCCAAATGGCGTAGTTGGCCAATTTGGATCTCAAAATGAGCATAAAACAAACTGTTTCATTTATTAAGGCAAAGAATGAAAACTAAATAAAAACATAACAAAAACATAGAAATTGCTCAAAAACAAACTCGTAAAGTGTAATGAGGAACCTAATTTGACATATCAAATTACGTCAAATAATTGTAATAAGGAGAAACATACTCATTGGGCCTCCTATTGTCCTTGTACATAACACATATAGTACGCTAACAAGGAATGTCAGTCAGTTCCCAAGATCTACATGTACACCTCAACTGCTTCAAATTAGTAGTATGCTGGTCTCCACTATGATGCACCTCAAAGTTTCCATCTCCATTGCAAACCAATCTATAATGAGTACTTCGTTCCATTTTTTTCTAATTTTTCTATTGCCTTTAGAGATATGTATGTCTCCATTGTTAAACCCAAGACCTCTTCACATGCATTATAGCCATGACCAATATTCTAATTTCATCTAGTGTGTTGATTTTAGGCTTGCACCTTACGTCCAGAATACAAGCATTGAATACCTCTACCATATTATTATCTATGACACCACACTTGGATGCGATAAAGAAGTAGCCTTTTGTCTAATGCTTAACAATATTCTCTAATAGGTTATCTGTAACTTTTTCCACCATTGCTTCCAACTTCTTTAGGTTGTTATCAAAGTCTTCAAAGAAGGTTGATCTAACATTATTTGAAAAGATAATTTTCCAGTTTAAGCCTTTCCACTTCTTTTTCCAGGTTGCATAAATGTATCAAGCATATAATCTATGATGAATATTAAAGTATTTCTCAAGCAACACTTTAACTAATGTAACACGCTCTTACCCGACTCGATCGTCGGGTCTAAGTAGTAGGATGTCACATTCGTTGCTGAAGCAACTACGAATACAAACAATCTAATTTACAACACAATTCATGTAAACATAAGCATTTTAGTATAAAAACATGATTGATAGCACTAGAAAGAACATAGGTTTTCCTCCTTACTTATTGGTTAAATTGTTCCCATTTAGTTATCCTTAGCATATATTTTAGCATTTTCGGTTTAGTAAATTGCATTTTATAACTCAGTGAATCCTAGCATATTTTATCCTTAATTTTTCTATCTTTTTACATTAATTTCGATGCATGAGTTAATTACAAATTGCGTCTAGAAGTTTCACAGCACCTGACAGCTATCTAGATAAGAACTAAAAATGCGTAAGCTATCCAGTTTGGTATAAACAACCTGTACGTACAAGGACAGAATAATTCTGAGGAAAGGACACCTGTACTGTTGGAGGGGGACACAAAAGGTTAATGTGAGAAGAAAAAAAATAAAGGAGGAGAGCTTTTTCTCGACCATCATTTTTTTCATCTTACCTTGAAGCTTGCAGCTATGGCAGCTTAAGCCTTTCACGGGTGAGCCAACGTGAAAATTGATGCAGATTAGCTTCTGACGAGGAGACTTAAGTGCAAGATAAGAGGGAATAGAGAGATTCAGTCAAGTTGTCTAAGAATAGTATTCTCTGTAACGCCCCCACGCCCGAAACCATCACCAGAGTCAAGCTTGAGGTGTTACTAAACTTATTTTTACCTTTTAAACAACTCTAAACCACTGATTTTAATTTTCGAAATAAACTGTTTTTCTGCGTCATGGTTTCTTAAAAATTCATTTATCGAGTTTCAAAACTCGAAATTAAGATCCGTAAATTTTTCCTGAAACTAGACTCATATATCTATCTACTAATATTTTTCTAGAATTTTTAACTTAGCTAATTAGTACAGTTTTATTAGTTAAAGTCACCCCCATGCTTTCAATTCGACTACACTGACCTCTACTTACTACGAACCACTTTTCTCCATATAAAATTCATATGACTATACCGTTTGTTTCTATTAAAACTAGATTGAATAAGGATTCTAACCATATATCTGTAAATTTTTCCTGAAACTAGACTCATATATCTATCTACTAATATTTTTCTAGAATTTTTAACTTAGCTAATTAGTACAGTTTATTAGTTAAAGTCACCCCTGTTTCAGAATTCGACTACACTGACCTCTACTTACTACGAACCACTTTTCTCCATATAAAATTCATATGACTATACCGTTTGTTTCTATTAAAACTAGATTGAATAAGGATTCTAACCATATAAATTAAACCAACTAATTATTTTTTTAAAATTTATGGTGAATTTCTAAAGTTGAAACAGGGGATCTAGAAATCGCTCTGGCTCTATTTCACTAAAACTCAGATATCTTATAAAATACAAAACCTTTACCTGTTTTGCTTATTCCATATGAAAATAGACACAATGAGTTTTAATTTCATATATTATTCACCATCAAACCATGTCTCTACGATGTTTAGTGATTTTTCAAATTCACGTTATTTCTGATACTTGAATCCGTTTTTAAGTTACTTTCACATTTTTCATAGTTTTCATGTGATAGTTACTACTTAATCATACATACTATTAAATATGTATATCATCAGCCATTCTATTAGCTAATCACTAGCAAGTATTTACACATCATTCATTGATCATATCATATCAAAAGAAACCAAGTTCCTATACATGCCATACACAAAACGAAACGTCTAACTATACCAATGTGATTCCTTCGATAGTGTGATCGGGTCTCCGACGTTTCCTTCAATCCCTGAGTGGCTTGATAAAAACTATAAGAAAAAGAAAATAAAGAGAGTAATCACTAGGCTTAGTAAGCTTACAAGCAAATAAATTACAACATTCAACATAATGAATAATTATACATAATGTCACCTAGCCTCATAAACTTTCTTTACTTCTCATTTTCTACCTTCTTCTTTACTCACATACTTTCTTTCTTACCTGACCTTTCACTATTCATAAATATAATCTACCTTCCCTTTTGCTGATAATTCACTGTAATTTAACGTGTACAATGACCCGTTGAACCACTTGGAATACTAAGGATACTAGGGTCGCTCCTCGCCATCAATATCTCGCTAATGCCATGTCTTCGACATGGACTTACATGAATTTTTCCTGTCTCCAATGCCATATATATATATATATATCTAATATGGGCTTACATGGCTCATTCCTGTCTCCAAATCCATATATCTGATGTGGACTTACATGGCTCATTTCTGTCCTGTCCTGTCCTGTCAACCCCAATATCCTAACATTCCTAAGGTTCAAACGGGGCTTCTTCGCCTTTAATTCGACTTCAAATATTCTCATAAAATAAGTATATAAATGCTGGAAATTTACAATAATAATGTAAAATAAAATAATATTGCATTTATTTATCAGAAACTTACTCTCGATACAAAATGTGACTAAACTTTACAATTTAGTCCTTTACTTTTTCTTTTCCCCGATCTACTCTCGAATTTCGCTCTTCTTGATCTATAATAGCAAATTTAATTTATTTAATATTCACATTTATCAAAACAGTTCTTTACTCAAATTTTGGAAAAATTACATTTTTGCCCCTAAACTTTTGCATATTTACACTTTTGCCCCAAATCTCGTAAATTAAACTTCAGCCTATTTCCTTATGTTTTATGACATGCTGATCATTTTTCCCTTCTATAGCAAAATCAAATTCTCACTCTAACATATACTTATGACTATTAGGTATTTTTACCGATTAAGCCCTTTTACTCGTTTTTACCTAAAACCGAGTAGCACAAATTGTCTAACATAATCTAAGACCTCATATTATATCATAAAACATCAAAATAAACACTTTTCACCTATGGGTATTTTTCCAAATATGAACCCTAACTTAAATTATTGCTAGCATAAGCTTTTTATTGAGCTACCAGGACTCCGAAAACGTAAAGAACATTAAAAACGGGGCTTGGAATCACTTACTATGGAGCTTGAAAGCTTGAAACAAACCCTAGCTATGGAGAACCCTTGAAATTTCAAAACCAATGAAGAAGATGATGAATTTTGTGTTATTTTTTCCTTTTTATTTCATTTAATATCCAAATGACCAAAATGCCCTTCCTTATTAAACTTTCAAAAATTCCATCCATGTCCTATTTTGTCCATGAACTTATAAATTAGTCAAATTGTTATTTAAACCCTCCTAATTAATATTCCAAAGCAATTTCATACTAAAAACTTCTAGAATGCAAGTTTTGCAAATTATTCGATTTAGTCCCTAATCTCAACTTAAGCACTTTATGCATAGAATTTCATCACGAAATTTTCACACAATCATGCAATCATATCATGAACCTCAAAATAATAATAAAATAAATTTTTCTACCTCGAATTTGTGGTTTCGCAACCACTGTTCTGTTTAGGCCCTATTTTGAGATGTTACATTCTCCACTCGATTCTTTCTTATTTTTTTCTAAATGCTGGTGATTACTCTCGATTTTCTGTTTGTATGGAAGTACACATGAATTCTTGGTTAAATATTATCTTATTAAATCCTGCTTTTATTGTTTAATCTTGGGTTTTGAATGTTTCTTAACACGGAAGTGTTATTGCAGTCACTGACATTGGAAAGTACAGTGGCAATTTGAGCCAACAAGAATTACAAAGGAAGTTGAGTGAGGATTAGAGGAATTTAGTCCACTTGTTCTTAATAGTGCCATATTACCATCATCGGAAGGTATAATTAATGTGCATGTTTAAGTCTTAGATTAAATAGAGGAGTGATGCTTGATAAGATAAACATTGATATTTATTGCCTCGAAAATCACCTATCTTTTAATACCTTGTGAGCACTTAGTATTCTGCTGAAGATTCATGTTGGGGATCCCAGTTTATCATTATCATATTTTATTTTATTTTTTCAAGTTGTTGCTTTGACAACTATCCTCAAAATTTATCTTATTTCTATCTAGTTATTGCACCGACATTAATAGACAAAAGACAACCATCCCTGTGAGATCGATATCCGATAGAGTCACATCTGTCTGCTATACTTGCATCGATAGTGTACGCTTGCATATTATTGTTGTGATGTTAAACAAACGATCAAGTTTTTGGTGCCGTTGCCAGGGATGGCGTTTATTTTTGTTTTTGTGTGTTTTTGCACTTTATTTTCCTTGGATTCACTAACTGGTTTTTCTTTGTTGCTATTTCTTCAACTTCATTTTAGGTGTTTTATGACCCGAAACAAGTAGGATTTTCTTGCCGATTTTGATCCAGAAATTGAAAGGACTGTTCGGAGTAGACTTTAAGAAAAAAGAAATATGGCTCTACCAAGGGATAATGCAGCCATACCCCCGATGCAACAACAAAATGTTAATAACCCATTGTTTCCGCAAGATGCTTACATACAAAATAGGACTATATGAGATTTTGTAGTACCTATCTTGGATGACTGACAACCGGGAGTTGTTAGGCCAACAATCCAAGCTGGGAATTTTGAACTCAAGCCAGTAATGTTTCAAATGCTGAATTCTAATGGACAATATGCTGGACTACCACATGAAGATGCAAGAGAACATCTTAAATCCTTTTTATTGATCTGTGCTTCTTTTAGTCAATAATGCGTTCCTGATGATGCCTTGAAGATGCAATTATTTCCTTATTCCTTATAGGGAAGAGTCTGTACTTGGTTTTTTGGGCTACCTGCCTAATCAATTACTTCTTATCATCTCAATTTTTTTTTTTTGCGATTTAACCTGCCAATAATGAATGCTTGTCTTTGAAATGATATTACTGCTTATCATCAACTGGATGATGAAAATCTTCACACCACATGGGAACGTTATAAATCTTTACTTCGACATTTTCCCATGCACAGCATTCAACCAGAAACACAAATTGAGATTTTTTATAATTGGCTGAATTTACATACAAGGAATCTTGTCTACGCATCAACCAATGGACCTCTGCTGGATTGTACTTATAATGATGTTGTGAGAATTCTTGAGAGAATTGTTCAAAATGATTATCAATACTCTATCTCCAGAGCTGTACAAGCAAAAATTACTCCAAGAGCTATTGAATTAGATGTAATAACCGCATTAAGTGATCAAGTTTCTTCTCTCACAAACATGATTAAAAATATGCAAGGGACTAGTGGTGTTGCACCTATACAAGTCACTCAGCAAGTTGATGTTCCTATTTTTTGTTGTGAGATTTGTAGTGACAACCATATCTATGAAGATTGTCTGTAACATGCGGAGAATGCTTGTTATATTAGTAACATCCACAACAATTCTTATGGTAACTCTTACAATAACTCTGCATGCAACTAACAATTTTGGGGAACTCAGAATGCTGGACAAAATGCTGCAACATTCAGATATGGGAATACATCTACTCAGGGCAATTATAATCCAAGATAAAAGAATTACAATCAACAATAGTAGAACTACAATCAGCACACTTAGATGCATCCACAACAAGACCAGACACATCCACACCAAAATCTGATGTAAGCACAACACTCTTCAGTATCGACTCAGCATGTTTAAGGAAATCAGCATGTTCAAGGAAATCGACAACAACTGTACACTCAAGCTTATACTTCTGACCCATTAGCAACTCTTAAGGCATTAATGCGAGAGCATATTACTCACACGGAAGCTATCGTACGAGGGAATTCATCTTCCATTCAAGCATTGGAGGCATTAGGACAACTTGCTCCAAATCTGAATACTCGACCACCAAGCTCATTACCTAATTACACGGAAAATCCTAGTTCGAGGGGGAAAAAAATTGTAAGGCTATCACTCTTAGGAGGGGTAAACAAACTGATGAACCATTTATAGACTCTACTGTAGCACCTCAAGATACAAATGGAGTGATAACTGGTGAGAAGGTTGAACCTGAAGAGTTTGTCGGTGCATTAGACAAAGAAGTTCCACAAATTGTCACTCATATGCCTAATGTTCGACCTTCAAAACTGTCAATGCAATCAAAGGCATCGGTGCAAGTAGATGTATCTCTACCTTTACCTTTCCCACAAAGGTTCAGGAAGAATGAGCATGACAAGTAATATCAGCAGTTCCTGGACACACTGAAGCAACTACAGATCAACATTCCTTTAGTAGACGCTCTGGTACAAATTCTGAGTTATGGGAAATTTATGGAAGACCTCTTATCCAATAAGAGAAGCTCATTGATATTGAAACTATTGCACTCACAGAAGGCTATAGTGCTATTTTGAAAAACAAGTTGCCTTATAAATTGAAAGATCCTGGGAGCTTTACCATCTCATGTTCAATTGGCAATCATTATTTGGGCAAGGCTTTATGCAACTTAGGAGCTAGCATTAACCTAGTGCCATTATCTACTTTCAGAAAGTTGGGAATTGGTCACATGAAATCTGCTGCAGTGACATTATAACTAGTCGATCGATCATTGGCTCAACCTAAAGGGTAAATCAAAGATGTCCTAGTTCGTGTGGATAAATTCATTTTTCTGGCTAATTTTATCATACTTGACTATGAGGCAGACAAAGAGGTTCCCATAATCTTGGGACGACCATTTTTAGCCACCCCCCGAACTCTTATTGATGTTTACAAAGGTGAACTAACCATGCAACTTAATGATGAGTAAGCCACCTTCAGTGTTTTTGAATCTATTCAATGCAAGGATAAAGAAGAATGCCATATTGTCGATGTGCTAGATGATCTAATTGAGGAAGAATTCAATGACCAAAGCACAATACTTTCTGAAGAGTTTGCAGTGCATCTGGTGCCAAGTTCTTAGACGATTGTAACAGCATGGTTGAAACTAATTAATAATCTTGAACACAAGCATGGATGGCTGATTGAATCCTTAAACCTAGCTAACAGAACAACCCCAATTTTAAAACCATCTATTGAAGAAGCTCCTACTCTGGAATTGAAACCAGTACCTCCTCATCTTAAATATGTCTTTTTGGGTAATCACAATACTCTCCCATTTATTGTCTCCATAACACTGGATGTAACTCAAGAAGAGAAATTGGTCCATATTCTCAAGCAACATAAATGAGCTATTGCTTGAAATATTGCCAATATTCTAGGTATTAGTATTTCTTTTTGCATGCACAAGATCAAGTTGGAAAATGAAGGCAAGCAATCGATTGAACAGTAAAGAAGATTAAACGAGAAGATAAAGAAAGTTGTCAAGAAGGAAATCATAAAATGGCTTGATGCTGGAATTATTTACCTGATTTCTAATAGTAATTGGGTAAGCCCAGTGCAATGCGTACCTAAAAAGAGTGACATCATTGTGGTTCACATCGATAAGGACGAATTAATTCCTACACACATTCCCACGGGATGGTGAGTTTTTATGGAATATCTCAAATTGAATGCCGCCACAAAGAAGAATCACTTCCTACTTCCTTTCATTGACCAAATACTGGATTGGTTTGCTAGAAAGCCCTATTATTGCTTTTTAGACGACTATTCTAGGTACAATCAAATTGCTATTACACCAGAGGATCAGAAGAAAACAACCTTCACTTGCCCTTTTGGTATTTTCACTTTTCACTATATGCCTTTCGGTCTTTACAACGCACCAGCCACACTTCAAAGGTGCATGATGGGAATATTCTCAGATATGATCGAAGACTCTTTATAGGTTTTTATGGATGATTTCTCAGTCTATAGGAATGATTTTTATTATTGCGCTAACAATTTGGATAAAGTATTAAAGTGATGCGAGGACACACATCTTGTCCTTAATTGGGAAAAATGTCATTTCATGGTAACTGAAGGCATTGTGTTAGGCCATCGTATCTCTAGTCAAGGCATTCAAGTTGACAAAGCTAAGGTGAAAATCATTGAGAAATTACCTCCACCAACAAACGTGAAAGGTATTCACAGTTTTCTTGGACATGCGGGGTTTTACCAAAGGTTTATTAGAGATTTTTCAAAAATTGCAAAGCCCTTATGCTCATTGCTGGAACAAAATAAAAAATTCTTCTTTGACGATGCATGTCTGGATGCCTTTATTCAGTTAAAAAAATAGCTAGTGAACGCACCCATTGTCATTGCACCAGATTGGTCTCAACCTTTTGAAGTTATTACGATGCAAGCGACTTTGCTATGGGTGCGGTTCTAGGACAAAGAAAGGGAAAAATATTTCATGCTATCTATTATGCTAGCAAAACTCTTACAGAGGTTCAATTCAATTATACCACCACAGAAAAAGAATTGTTGGCTATTGTTGTAACACCCCTCACCCGTATTCATTGCCGGAATAGGGTTACAGAGCATTAATAAAATCAAAAAACAATTAAACATACTTTTCACATACATTTCATCAAAACATAAAATCATCATTCAATCTCAGTCAATTGTCCCTAATATGTGCCTAAGAGGCCCTAAACATGCTTTGGGAGTGGTTCGGGACTAAAATGATAACTTATAAAAATTTTATAAAGCTTAGAAAATTTTCTCAAAATAGGGGACACACACCCAAGTGGCCAGGCCGTGTGTCTCACACGGCCACCAGACACGCCCGTGTTACAGGCTATGTAAACATTCGAAATAGAGCACATGGCCGTGTCCTAGCTCATGTCTGACCTCGTGTAACTCTTTGACTTGGGTTACATGGTCAACACACACGCTGGTGTGGCTAGTCCGTGTGCCCTAAAAATGGCCACACACGCCCGTGTACTAGGCCGTGTGCTAGGTCGTGCCAAACTAGTAGGGTATACTGACTTATGCCACACGGCCAAGTCACACGCCCATGTGTGAGGCCGTGTGAAGCATACTGACTTCATTTCTAGAAACCACACCAGGGGACACACGGCTGTGTACTTGACCTGTGTCACACACGGCTGAGACACACGGCCGTATCTTTACCCACGTGGACAAAAATAAGCTATTTACCAAACCATTTTGCCACCCAAATATGCATATACCTACACAACCAAAATGGCACCAAATCATATCATAAATGAATATCCAATTTAGCCACAATCAAATCTAATTCATACCATTTCCAATTCTAACAACCAACATGCTTATAACCCCAAATCTTACTCAATTAAAACATACCAAAAACACACATACAAACCAACTAACTTAACCTTTACCAAACATATACATTTTGCATCAATTCACAAATATAATTCATATCCAATATCAACCATATAACATATATAATATCAAATGCCACAAACCTCATAATATAAGCCATTCCCATATCCATCCTTGAACTCAAACATCAACATATATGCACAAATATGCGCATAACCAAATTCACCAAATTAAGCCAACTCTCATGGCTATACTTACAAACCAAAACATAAGCATTTAGAAGCCAATTCAAATGGCCAATATCACTACCAAAACATAGCCAAAATGACTTAAAATCCCTATACATGCCATATACTTAATATACCAAAGTTTAAAGGTACCAAGTGATAGGTAGATAGTGTGATGTAATCTCCGACGATCCCCAAATCCAAGCTAGCTCGATAACACTATAAAACACAGGAAAAATAAACAAAGTAAATTATAAAGCTTAGTAAGCTCGTATGAAATAAACTTAATGAAATCTCACAAATATAATTCAATAAATTGAATAAAACAACATAAAGCTTACTAATTAACAAACTTTTCATATACTCATTCACAAACTACATAATTTCATCCTCATTTCTTTGATTCAATGCTAAAATAGTTTATACACATACTTGTTGTAACACCTCAAACCCGGCCTAGAAGTTAGACCCGAATCTAACGTGTCAAATTGAAGTGTTTTTTGAAAACCACGTTTTCATTAGAAACCCTTCTTATTTAAAACGTAGTGCATTAAAAACTTCTTAATTTTATTTCCAAAATTCCTTTTTTACTTTGCGGAAGCTAATTCTAAAAGTAACCGATTTACGACAAAGTGATGTTTAAAAGTTAAGTTGCAAAAACGTAGTGTTTTGTAAATAGTTGTAGTTTTGGAAAACCGTGATCTACTTTTAACCATTATAAAACATAGTAATTAAAATCCAAAAGTAAAATAAAAACCAGAATCAAGAGAGGCCTTATTACAACCCAATTAAAAAGAAATACGCAACAGTAATAACAAATTTGAAAACATAAGCAGTGTGTGGTCATCTTCGAGTCCCTCGTAGCACCGAACCACCTAACGCTGGGGATTACCTGCACAATTAAAATGGGGTGAGTTTATGAAAACTCAGTATGTAATCCCCTCCAAAACTAAAATAGGTAACAGTCAGTAAGACAAACAGAAACATAATCAAACTGGGCTTGTGCCCTTTTATAGAATCAGGTGGGCCTAAGCCTAAATCAACATCAGTACAATTGCAGTGGTCCTAAGCCTGTTACAGAATCACTTGGGTCTCAACCCTTGTCAGAATCAAATCATATGCATAATGCAAAAATGTATACTAACCAATCCCAATAATCCATCTGCTACATACCAGCTCCGTCCCCCATCACATCATATGGGGATATGAGTATCGACCCACCTAATCGACACATCAATGGTAGCCCAGTTGCGGAACTACCTTCATTGCAGCAAGCTGCCAATCACATATATACGACTTTAAGCCTTCAGTAGCGGTATTATAATTGGCACAAAGCCATCGGTAACTGTAATAAGTTTGGCACATAGCAATCATTATCGGCACACAGCCCTAGGTAAATGTAATTGACACCGAGTCGTCAATAATCATATATTGGCACATAGCCTTAGGGAAATACGTTTGGCACACAGCCATAATAAGAATAATTGGCTTTAAGCTATCGGTAGCTGTATAATGTTAGGCACATAACCATCAGCGACGGTAATATAGTCAGCACATAGCCTCGGCAAATATGATCGACACAGAGTCGTCAACAATCATATATTGGGCTTAAAAGCCGTAGGTGGATCCACGGTTGTCAAGCAACCATGTGATCCTCATATACTTCCTCCGTTCCATAATTCCCACCCATGTGCAACATAATATTATATGAATGCAGCAAATATACACACGGCATACAAAATCATACAATCACAGTCACAACAATCCAATCACAGTCATACATTCTCAGTCAAAACATAGTCAAATCAATCAAATTTTATTCTCAGCGAGTCATATACCGAGAGGGGCAGAATGGTCCTTTTTACCTATTGGGGGTATTTTAGTCATTTCACCCTACAAGGGTGTTTTGGTAAATCTACAAACCAAAGGTATTTCGATAATTTTGCAAACCAATAGTATTTTTGTAATTTTTAAAAGTTAAGGGTATTTTTGTAATTTTGTAAATCAGAGGTATTTCTATAATTTTGTAAATCAAGGGTATTTCTGTAATTTTCCAAATTAAGGGTATTTCAGTAATTTTCCAAATCAGGGGTATTTCGATAAGTTTACAAATCGAGGGTATTTTGATAATTCTACCCTATAGGGGTATTTTCGTAATACTAACCTACAGATATGAGATTCACATAGCCAATCCAATATTTACTACACAATTATACAATTTACCCACTTGGGCCCATGGGCCCATGTAACATCCCCAAATAGGGCCTAAACGGAACAGTGGTTGCGAAACCACAAATTCGAGGTAGAAAAATTTATTTTATTATTATTTTGAGGTCTATGATATGTTTGCATGATTGTGTGAAAAGTTCGTGAAGAAATTCTATGCATAAAGTACTTAATTTGAAATTAGGGACTAAATTGAATAAATTGCAAAACTTGTGTTCTAGAAGTATTTTGCATAAAATTGAATTAGAATATTAATTAGGAGGTCTTAAATAGCAATTTGACCAATTTTAAGTTCATGGACAAAATTAGGACATGGAAGGAATTTTTGAAAGTTTAGTAGTAAGGGCATTTTGGTCATTTAGGGGTAAAATGAATTAAAAACAAAATTAAAAGCCAATTTTTGTCCATCTTCTTCATTAGGACGAAATTTCAAGGGTTCTCCATAGCTAGGGTTTGTTTCAAGCTTTCAAGCTCCATGAGCAAGGAAAACTGAAATTCAAGCTAAAATGGAGAAAATACCAAGTTGTGGACGAAATGGTAAAAGTAGCCATTTTTGCATACGAGGTAAGTTTACAGTAAATAAATGCAATGTTCTTTTATTTTACATTATTATTGTTAATTCCAACATTTATATACTTATTTTATGAGGATATTTAAAGTCGAATTAAAGGCGAAGTGACAGAGAAAAAGCATTAGGAAGCCCCGTTTGAACCTTAGGAATGTTAGGATATTGGGGTTGACAGACAGACAGACGTGAATGAGCCATGTAAGTCCATATCGGATATATGGCTTTGGAGACAGGAATGAGCCATGTAAGCCCATATTATATATATATGGCATTGGAGACAGAATAATTCATGTAAGTCCATGTCGAAGACATGGCATTAAGGTGAGATATTGATAGACGTGAACGACCCGATATCCTTAGTATTCCGAGTGGTTCAATGGGTCATTGTACACGTTAAATTACAGTGAATTATCGGCAAAAGGGAAGGTAGATTATATTTATGAATAGTGAAAGGTCGGAAAGAAAGAAGGTAAGTAAGTAAAGAAGAAAGTAGAAAATGAGAAGTAAAGAAAGTTTATGAGGCTAGGTGACATTATGTATAATCATTCATTATGCTGAATGTTGTAATTTATTTGCTTGTAAGCTTACTAAGCCTAGTGCTTACTCTCTTTATTTTCTTTTTCTTATAGTTTTTATCAAGCCACTCGGGGATCGAAGGAAACGCTTGAGACCCGATCACACTATCGAAGAAATCACATTGGTATAGTTAGACGTTTAGTTTTGTGTATGGCATGTATAGGAACTTGGTTTCTTTTGATATGATATGATCAATGAATGATGTGCAAATACTTGCTAGTGATTAACTAATAGAATGGCTGATGATATACTTGTTTAATTGTATGTATGAATAAGTAGTAACTATCACATGAAAACTAAGAAAAATGTGAAAGTAACTTAAAAATAGATTCAAGTATTAGAAATAATGTGATTTTGAAAAATCACTAAAAATCGTAGAGACATGGTTTGATGGTGAATAATATATGAAATTAAAGCTTATTATGTCTATTTTCTTATGGAATAAGCAAAACAGGTAAAGGTATTATATTTTATGAGATATCTGAGTTTTAGTGAAATAGGGTCAGAGAAAATTCTAGATCCCCTATTTTAACTTTGGAAATTCACCATAAATTTTAAAAAAATAGTTAGGTGTTTTAATTTATATGGTTAGAATCCTTATTGAATCTAGTTTTAATAGAAAGAAACGGTATAGTTATATTAATTTTGTATAGGTATAAAAGTGGTTCGTAGTAAGTAGAGATCAGTGCAGTCAAATTCTGAAACAGGGGTAACTTTAACTAATAAACTGTACTAATTGGCTAAGTCAAAAATTCTAGAAAAAAAATTAGTAGATAGATATATGAGTCTAGTTTCAGGAAAAATTTACGGATCTTAATTTTGAGTTTTGAAACTTGAGAAATGAATTTTTAAGCAGCTATGACGCAGAAAAACAGTTTATTCCGAAAATTAAAATAAGTGGTTTAGAGTTGTTTAAAAGATAAGATAAGTTTAGTAACACCTCAAGCTTGACTCCGGTGATGGTTTCGGGCGTGGGGGCGTTATATTTATTGGTATCAGAGCAGGTTTAGTCGATTCTCGGAATAGATAGTGTGAGTAAATGTCTAGCTATACATGCCATACCTGTATTTTGGTAGTGTGACGACTCCTGACGATTTTTAAATATTTTGTTTTATTGTAATGGATCTCGAGCGAGCTGGTGATGATGATGTAGAAAGTAATGCGCCCGCCTCCCGCCGCGAAGGGGTAGCGCCATCCGAGAATAGGCCATGAATGATTAATCGGGAGGAGTGACTCGAGAAGCTCTCTTCCAAGCTTTGAATAATTGGTTTACCGAGTTCATTCGTACGAATCCGGTAGTTAGACCTCCACCCCCTCATGACTCTCAGGCTACCCATGTAGCTCAAGCTTCTTTAGTCACAGGTACAATGATAAGAGAAAAGCCACCAATTGATAGAATCGGGAAACAAGGGGCAGAAGAGTTCCAAGCAACAAAACATGATGATGCAGAAAGAGCAAAATTTTGGTTAGAAAATACTATCAGAGTCTTTGATGAATTATCTTGTACACCCGAGGAATGTATGAAATGTGTAATATCACTTCTTAGAGACTCACCTTACTACTTGTGGAAGACACTTGTATAAGTTGTACCAAAGGAGAGGATCACTTGGGATTTCTTTCAGAGGAATTTCGTAAAAGTACATCATCGTGGGTTTATTGACCGAAGAGAAAGGAATTCTGAATTGAAACAAGGGAGCTCTGTGTTCTCCAAGATAGATTTGAGATCCGGATACTATCGATTTATGAGTTAAAGAGTTAGATGTCCTGAAGATCGCTTTCCGGACTAGGTATGGTCATTATGAGTTCCTTGTGATGCCATTTGACTTGACTAATGCTCCTGCCATTTTCATGGACTTAATGAACCGAATTTTCGACCGTACTTGGATAAGTTTGTAGTTGTGTTCATTGATGATATCTTGATTTATTCTCATGATGAGACCGAGCATGCAGAGCATTTGAGAACAGCTTTTACTGATTCTCGAGAGATAATCGCTTGTATGCCAAGTTTAGCAAAAGTGAGTTCTGTTACGAGAAGTTGGTTTTCTTGGACATATTGTTTCAGTGAAGGTATTAAGGTTGATCCGAGCAAGATTTCAGCCATTGTTGATTGGAAGCCTCCTAGAAATGTATCGAGAAGTTAGAAGTTTTCTTGGTCTTGCCGGATATTGTAGAGGATTTTCCATGATAGTTACCCGTTGACAAGATTTCTGCGAAAGGATATCAAGTTTGAATGGATTGAGAAGTGTCAACGAGTTTTGACAAGTTAAAAGCATTATTGACTAAAGCTCCTGCTTTAGTACAACCGAACCAGTAAGGAGTTTGTGATTTGCGGTGATGCGTCCCATGAATGGATTTGGTTGTGTACTTATGCAGAAGGGAAGGTAATTGCTTATGCCTCTAGGTAGCTAAAGCCACATGAGAAGAACTATCCGATACATGATTTAGAGCTAGCTGCCATTATTTTTATGCGTTGAAGATTTGGAGACATCATTTGTACGGTGAGAAGTGCCACATATTCACCGATCACAAAAGTTTGAAATTGAAGCAAAGAAGATGGCTAGAGTTGATTAAAGATTATGAGCTAGTGATTGATTATCACCTGGTATATGTGTACCAAAGAATGATGAGCTTATTCGAAAGATCTTACAGAAGCACATAGTAGTTTTTTGTCTATTCATCCGGTAGTACAAAGATGTATAATGATTTGAAGAAAATGTACTTGTGGGTAGGAATAAAAAGGACATTTCGTAGTTTGTTTCTAGATGTTTGATCTGTCAAGTAGTAAGGCCGAACATCGTGTACCTTCAGTGTTTATTGCACTGCTGTGCTAGTCCCCGAGTGGAAATGGAATCAAGTTATTATAGATTTTGTGACAGGATTGCCGCTTTACAGAGAAAGAAAGATGCAGATGGGTTGTGATTGATAAGTTAACGGTCGGCTCATTTTATCCCGGTTCAGATGGATTTTTCACTTGACAAGTTGGCCGAGTTGTATATTTGAGAGATAGTCGACTACATGGGGTAGACGAGGCTACATGGGAACTCAAGAGGCTATGTGAAAACAGTACCCAAATCTCTTCACGAGTAAGATTTTGGGACGAAAATCCCTAAAGGGGGAGAAATGTAACATCCCCAAATAGGGCCTAAACGGAATAAAGGGTTGCGAAACCACAAATCCGAGGTAGAAAAATTTATTTTATTATTATTTTGAGGTCTATGATATGTTTGCATGATTGTGTGAAAAGTTCGTGAAGAAATTCTATGCATAAAGTACTTAATTTGAAATTAGGGACTAAATTGAATAAATTGCAAAACTTGTGTTCTAGAAGTATTTTGCATAAAATTGAATTAGAATATTAATTAGGAGGTCTTAAATAGCAATTTGACCAATTTTAAGTTCATGGACAAAATTAGGACATGGAAGGAATTTTTGAAAGTTTAGTAGTAAGGGCATTTTGGTCATTTAGGGGTAAAATGAATTAAAAACAAAATTAAAAGCCAATTTTTGTCCATCTTCTTCATTAGGACGAAATTTCAAGGGTTCTCCATAGCTAGGGTTTGTTTCAAGCTTTCAAGCTCCATGAGCAAGGAAAACTGAAATTCAAGCTAAAATGGAGAAAATACCAAGTTGTGGACGAAATGGTAAAAGTAGCCATTTTTGCATACGAGGTAAGTTTACAGTAAATAAATGCAATGTTCTTTTATTTTACATTATTATTGTTAATTCCAGCATTTATATACTTATTTTATGAGGATATTTAAAGTCGAATTAAAGGCGAAGTGACAGAGAAAAAGCATTAGGAAGCCCCGTTTGAACCTTAGGAATGTTAGGATATTGGGGTTGACAGGACAGGACAGGACGTGAATGAGCCATGTAAGTCCATATCAGATATATGGCTTTGGAGACAGGAATGAGCCATGTAAGCCCATATTATATATATATGGCATTGGAGACAGGAATAATTCATGTAAGTCCATATCGAAGACATGGCATTGGCGGGATATTGATAGACGAGGAACGACCCCAAAGATCCTTAGTATTCCGAGTGGTTCAATGGGTCATTGTACACGTTAAATTACAGTGAATTATCAGCAAAAGGGAAGGTAGATTATATTTATGAATAGTGAAAGGTCAGGTAAGAAAGAAGGTAAGTAAGTAAAGAAGAAAGTAGAAAATGAGAAGTAAAGAAAGTTTATGAGGCTAGGTGACATTATGTATAATCATTCATTATGTGAATGTTGTAATTTATTTGCTTGTAAGCTTACTAAGCCTAGTGCTTACTCTCTTTATTTTCTTTTCTTATAGTTTTTATCAAGCCACTCTGGGGATCAAGGAAACGCTGAGACCCGATCACACTATCGAAGAAATCACATTGGTATAGTTAGACGTTTAGTTTTGTGTATGGCATGTATAGGAACTTGGTTTCTTTTGATATGATATGATCAATGAATGATGTGCAAATACTTGCTAGTGATTAACTAATAGAATGGCTGATGATATACTTGTTTAATTGTATGTATGAATAAGTAGTAACTATCACATGAAAACTAAGAAAAATGTGAAAGTAACTTAAAAATAGATTCAAGTATCAGAAATAATGTGATTTTGAAAAATCACTAAAAATCGTAGAGACATGGTTTGATGGTGAATAATATATGAAATTAAAGCTTATTATGTCTATTTTCTTATGGAATAAGCAAAACAGGTAAAGGTATTATATTTTATGAGATATCTGAGTTTTAGTGAAACAGAGTCAGAGAAAATTCTAGATCCCCTGTTTCAACTTTGGAAATTCACCATAAATTTTAAAAAAATAATTAGGTGTTTTAATTTATATGGTTAGAATCCTTATTGAATCTAGTTTTAATAGAAAGAAACGGTATAGTTATATTAATTTTGTATAGGTATAAAAGTGGTTCGTAGTAAGTAGAGGTCAGTGCAGTTGAATTCTGAAACAGGGGTAAATTTAACTAATAAACTGTACTAATTGGCTAAGTCAAAAATTCTAGAAAAAAAATTAATAGATAGATATATGAGTCTAGTTTCAGGAAAAATTTACGGATCTTAATTTCGAGTTTTGAAACTTGAGAAATGAATTTTTAAGCAGCTATGATGCAGAAAAACAGTTTATTCCGAAAATTAAAATAAGTGGTTTAGAGTTGTTTAAAAGGTAAGATAAGTTTAGTAACACCTCAAGCTTGACTCCGGTGACGGTTTCGGGCGTGGGGGCGTTACAGCCCACATGGCCTAAAGCAACCTAAGCCCATGAGAGCACTCATGATGGCATCAACCATCACGTCAAAGCTCTCATACGTGCACTCGCACGCTCGTGTGGCTACCATCGTCGTGTGACCGGCATTTCGGCATTCCAGCATTGGCAGTTCTACAATTAGAGTAGTGCGAAATACACATTTGTTTGTGAGAACGCGTCGAAGTCCACGATCACGAACCTTGGCACATCCTGCACTGAGTCTTGCTCACCAACTCATCTGGTTCGCTCTATTTAAAGCCAGCTTCTCACCAATTCTTATGTTAGCTTCCTGATGTGGAATTACTTTCAACCAATAAGAAAATTCCTCATTCTTATGACCACTTCAACCACAGAGTTTCAGTCCAACTCCACCTCCTACACAGCTCAAATAGAAAAATAAATACTCCACTGCGCATTTCAAGACTTGAACCTTAGACCTCACAGTTACACAACACGCCACCTTGCCACTCCACCACAGGCTCTTTTTGTGATAAAAACATCCATAATTAACTTTAAGACATATGTGCCAGCGTCCAGATTCACTTAAGAGAAAAACCAAAATGAATTGTAAGAGCCAAGACTTGAACCCAGGCTCTCTTGCAACCTTAAGGACGCCACAACCACTAGACCACATGCTTCTTTGTGTCATTTATTGAACACAATAATTTAAAAGGCCATCATCCAAGCATCCAGGGTTTTATTCACTTAATACCACAATTTTTGCTAAAGCCCAGGTTAGAACCCAAGATTTCTTCAACACTTTTCAGGGCCATTAACTACCAAAGTAGACATTTAATTGTGTCATTTCCTTGCACAATTAATTATTTATATACAACCTCCTTACGGACCTATACTCAAGGCCCGATACTTCTAGGCCCAAATTCGGGGTGTTACACTTATACCATCTTGTAAAATCTCATACACATTCTCGTCTTACATTTACCCATTGAACCATTTAGAATAGAAGTCAGATACTTAAGGATCTCACACGATAAGTACTTATACCATGGCCCGTAGCCAAATTAAGGTAACTTATATGAAATACTGATATCATGGCCCGAAGCCAAAGTAGCCAATATGCATGGCCCAAAGCCAAATCGGTTTATCTCACACCCGAAGTGCTATATCATGGCCCGAAGCCAACTCAATATAACCCCTAATGACATGTCACTAGCATCCTAAACTATTCCTAAGGTTCAACTGGGGTTTTGGATGTCGAATTATTTTCGAATCATTATCGTTCGTATCCATAGTCTCGTATTCACAATTTAGTCAATATCAAAGCATATTAAATACATTTGGATTGAAATTTATCGCATACGAGCTTACCTTGGATGTGGAAACAATGAACTAAGTCAATTAGTTGATAACTTTAGTTTTCCCTTGATCTAGATCTGAATTCCACTTTTCTTGATTCAAAATTAACTTATTTAATCATCTATTCATTCAATTTAGTCCAAAATACACTTTAAAACACATTTACACTTTTACCCTTAATATTTCACATTTTTTACAATTTAGTCCTTATTTTATAAAATAAAAAATTAATGAAATTCCATATATACCCATGCTAGTCGAATTAGTATAATACCCCTAGCAGCCCATACTTTTCATTTATTTCACATTTCAACAACAAAATTTCAATATTCCTTAATTAAATCCCTATTTTGCATTTTCACTAAAAATCACTTAACAAAACTTGTTTAACTATCAACAACTATTCAAAATCTATCATCAAATATCAAAACTCATACATATTCATCAATGGAAACTTTCAAAATCTTTAACAGCTTTGCAAAATAGTCCCTGGACTAGCTAGACCTAGTTTTAACGATTTCAAAAACATAAAAATCATCAAATCACCAAATTGACCAATTGATTGAAGTATATAAAACATTATAGGTTTCAGTTTAAAATGAGAAGCTTGAATTTGTGGCCTGACTATTCCAGGATTTAGTTTGTCTAAGATAGGTACTATATGTTCTCAAATTAGACTATCTTAATCATCAAACATTTGAGTAATAGGAGGATTAACATTCGAAGCTCCTAAATTAAATTGATCATACATAGCAGGTGGATTGTTACCGTTTTGATTCATTGCTTTTTGTTCTCTTCTCCTTCTTAGCAATGTCCTTTCAATTTCTATATCCAAGGGATAGAGCCTTTCAGCAGGAGTGCCTCTACGCATATAGCTAGTAACAAACCTATTGAGATTATGAAACAAAAAAATTAGCAACTAAAACTATAAAAATTACAATAATAAAAACTAAAGTTACCAATAGCCAATCCATGGCAACAACACTAAAAACATGTCGCGTGTGAATATGATGTGCGAATTGTGCAAGTGTACATGTCGAATCAAGTAATAAAATGATGAGTGAGTATCTTTTCCACGAGGATTGGATGAGTGCTCTTTTTCTAATTTATCACAATTAAACAGAAAGATAAATGTATCGAATGATGTTTAATGAAATTAAAATAGGATTAACACATTAGAAGTGAGAGTAATGAAGTATACTAGTAGAGATTACCATTGCAACAAATTAAACAAGAGTACTAAGGACTTTAGCAAGGTTGGAATATTGGTCATGAAGGCTGGGATTACTAAGGGATCTTTTCTAACCCGTGAACAATGCTGTGGCAAAACTATGGCAAACCTACTGGTCGATTGGGTACTAATGTAGTTTACCTCTGTTCAAAGCAAGACCTAGGGTTACTCATCCTTAAGGCACTATATGTCTATAGGCTTGAGATTAGAAACTACTACTAAAGCTCAACCCTCTAAATCGTATAAAGTGAGGCTTTATGCTTAGAGTTTACACAAGTATTTCACTCAACACCCACTTATATTAACTAACTTTGGTGTAGGTAACTTAATCCTGTCGGTGTCAAGCTACCTTAAGACTTATTGACCATTCATCAATGCCCTCTTAAGCATTTAAACAAAAACAACCATTGGGTAAAGTAGTAATATGGATCATATTAATCTATAAACATTAATTGAAGTTAAAACATCATCCAAAGCATACCCCAGTTGTATTAAGTTAGCTCGTGGCTGGGCTACACAAATTCAAGAAAAGAATAATCAATATCCCAAAATATCAGCTTAGAATAAAATAATTGAAAGAAAATGCAGAAGAAGAAACTTGGAATTCCAAACTCAAATCCCCCCAACTCAGTGTCTTGTTGCTCGTCTTAACCAACGTTCATAGTCATCTCAACTTGCCCTTCTTGCCAATATGATACCTTTTTCCAAGCTCAAAAATTCTGTCGTTTTTCTTTTTTCTTTTTCTCTTCCTTTTTTATTGCCTTTTATTCTTGGGTTGCCCTCTAGGGTAAAACTTGTCAGCCAATGATTGGTTTTTCCCTAATTTTGAGGTGAATATTCTCCATTACATGTGCATGTCGATGACCAAATGTTGAGTGCTCTCATTGCTGACTAGGTGTTTGTCATTTTCTTCACCAGCATTACCATGGCAACCTCTCATAATGCCTTGACAAACCTCCATCCTCTGCTGCCATTCTCCTTTAAATCTGCCATTCAGCCACAACAAGACCTTTCCACAAGGAATTAAAAGTAGATATGGAATAAAGTAGTCACCACCTCAAGTTCTTACATGCACTGTTCGATTGACTAGAAATGATCATGCAATTACCTAAAATGAAGCTAATTTTCCTTAAGTACAAGTAATTAATTAGGCCTAAAAGTATGAATTATAACTCTTTTCAAGAGTTATCAATGTGACACACTAACTTGGCCCTCGTCACAATAACGGGGTTGCTTGTCACGCTGTTGCTTGGAGCTTAAATCTTGTTGCAATGACATTCATGTGGCATCTTGTTGTCACACTATTTCTACAATTTTACCTTTTTTAAAAACCTGCTGCTTTCCTTACCAATACGTATACTCATTCCAATCAATTTCCAACTAATCTATACCAAACCAATGCACCAAAACATAAATATATGAACTTTTTTCAACATGTACCAAGTCCCATTTTCCTATTAACCAATTCCTAAGCCATTCAAACAAAACTTACTACTTCTCTATAACCATTAACATTACACCATACTATGATATTCTAAGCCAAAATTAAACCTTTACAACCGTGTCTAACTAATCAAATTCATATACCAACCATCTAAACCAAGATACCTATGCACACATCCAAACATGTCAAACGCTAGGTCAAAATGCATAAAGCATAAATTTATTCTATAGGTCCCATTACCAGACCCGATCGCCCAGTCCGAGTACTGAACACCACAATTAACCCAAATTACTTAACAAAATATCTTATCTGGTTAGAAATAGACTTGACCAACTTTGACTATGCATCCATTACTACAAAACAACCCTTACGTAAATTCATGGATAATAACATATTTTAAAATTTGAAATTTCAACTATATTCAATGCCATACAATACTAATGTAACAACCCGACTTTAGTTAAATCGAAATAGTAGTTTTAAAACCACAAATCTGAGGTTGTAAAATTATTTTAATATTATTTTTTATGTTTATGGCATGAAATTAGATATGTGTGAAAGTTTCGTGTGCTAATTTTATTGTTTAAATGGTTAATTTGAGAAAAGGACTCAATTGCATAAAATGCAAAAGTAGCATGCTATAGTTAAAAGTGCCTAATTACTATGATTTATTAAGTGTGAAGCCCTTATGATGCTATTAAACCATTTGAATAATGGATGAACAATTATGCCTATAGTTAGTGGAATTTTAATGTGTATTCATTAAGGATAAATATGTTTTTTTTTGTAAATAAGTTAAATTAAATAAAACAAAGTTAAAAATTAAGCTTCATTTCATCTTTTATGGCTGAATGAAGCAAAGAAGAAAGCTAAATTAGGGCTTTGATATTCGGCACTTGCATAGCTTGATTGAGGTATGTTTTGAGCTCGGTTTTTGATGATTTTTTATATTTTCGTGATCGTTGCTTTGAGTACTAGCTAGCCCGTATCTTAATTTTCAAAATTGTTAAAGATTTTGAGAGTTTCCATTGATGAGTTTATGATCTTTATGATGGTTGATGATGAATTATGGAAGTTAGATGATAGATTTTCATGTTATGTTAAGTGATTTTTTGATAAAAATGCATATTAAGGATTAAATTAAAAAAATGTGAAATGTTGTGGTTAAAAGTTTGAAATAAATGAAAATATGGGCTACTAGGGACCTATAGAGAATTCGGCTAAGCATGGGTCTTATTGAATTTTGTGAATTTGATGTATTAATGAAATAAGGACTAAATTGTAATAAATGTAAATGTTTAGGGCCAAAGTGTAAATTAGCTTAAATATGTGTTTGTGGATGAAATTGATTGAGTTGGTGATTAAATGGATTGATTTTGAATATATATAGATCAAGAATAAAAGAAATCGGACTTAGATCGAGGCAATAACAAAGTACTCGATTAATCGGCTAGTTTCGTTGTTTCTACGAACAAGGTAAGTTCATATGCAAATAAATGTATTTAAATTTAATCATATGTGTTTACTTGTCATTGAATTATTATGAATGTGGAAAGAACAGTTACGAGCAAGAATAGATAGAGTTACGACATCCGAAAGTCCCGTACGAACCTTAGGAATACTATAGGATACGAATGTCGTAATATTAGGTTACCGAGATGTGATTACATGTAAGACCATGTCTGGGACATTGGCATTGTATTGTGATTACGTGTAAGACCATGTCTGGGACATTGGCATCGTTAATCGATTACGTGTAAGACCCTGTTTGGGATAGTGGCATCGATATGTGATAACATGTAAGACCATATCTGAGAAATAGCATTGTACGAGTTATTTGTGATTGCATAATATCCTTAACAATTCCAAACTGTTCAACAGGCAAAGTCAAGTCAAGAAAGAATATGTAAATGAGCTAAGTGACCCAGGTACGTACAAAATTCATACAAGTATTGTAAAGGAGAAATATTTGATGAACTCGATTAAGACATTGAATATATGTTCATTGAGAAAGGTTTGTAAATTTGAATGTGATTAGCTATGTTTAGCATATTTGAATTGATATGCAAACATTCATGTGTTGACTTTATTTTTATATGGATTACTAAGCTTTTAAAGCTTACTGTGTTTATTTTCCATTGTTTTATAGATTATCGAAGCTAATTCAGACTCGGGGATCGTTAGGAAAACGTCGTCACACTATCGATCATCTCGTTGGTACTTTTGAGAGCTTTGTATATATGGTATATGGCATGTATATGCTAGTGTCATCTCGGTATGTTTTGAGTTATGATTTATCCATGAGATTTGGCTTGTAAATATTGGTGTGTATGGCCATTTAAGTTGGCTTGAATTATATGTTTGATAAGTGACATATGTGATGTACATAATGCCTTATGTGTTGGCTTGTTTGGTATGATATATGATTGCTCTTTTGGATAGTTGTAAGTTGGAGTATTGTTGCTTAGAAATTGGTATATTATGGTTTGATTTTGAGGTGATGATATGGTGTGTTTGGGTGACATGAAATAGATAATAAGTTGATGAGGAAATGCATTTAGAACTTATGTAAGTCTTGATGATTTTGGCATATTAATTTACTATGTTTTTGAATATGGAATTGAGTAGCTGAAATGGTTGTGGATAGATGGTATGATATGTGCATGAATTGGCATGTTTTTGGCTGCGTATATATGTATTGAATTGGTACTATTTTGGTTATTTTATGTGTATGAGAGAAGGGTGGCAAATTGGCTTTGCAAATGGCCTATTTTTGTCCACACGGGTAGAGATACGAGCGTGTCTCTCAGCCGTGTATGACATACAGTTATGTTACATGACTGTGTGTCCTCTGGGGTACCCTTCGAATTAAAGTCAGTATACCCTACAGGTTTGGCATGGCCTAGACACATAGGCGTGTCTACTGGTCGTGTGTGGCACACGGGCTAGTACACGGGCATGTGGTCGGCCGTGTGACCCCTAAATGTTGAAAAATTTTATATGTTTCTCAAAGTTTGTTAATGTTATAGGTTTAGTCCCGAACCAGTTTTAAGCATGTTTTAAGGTCTCATAGAGCCTTATAAGGGACAATGTGAATAATTTGAATGGATTTTGATTATGAATGCTTAAATATATGTAAATGAGGTGAATTATCCGGTAATTCCTCGTAACTCTATTTCTGCGATGGATACGGGTTAGGGGTGTTACAACTAAGTTCTTACAACCATTTCATCATGTTAGACTCGAAGAATTATTATAATCATGATTAAGGCTGAAGGCTTGCTACAGATACGCTAAAGAAATCTCCGAGGCGTGGCCTCCAAGGGTGCCCTACTATACACATGAAATAGCATCAACGCCCGATACGTAGTTCTAACGGTGTCTGGCTTGGTCCCATCTCACAAAATCCCAATGACTCTTGCTTCAACACATGAAGCAATAAATTCGTAAGTTCAAAATGACCTTAGTGAGATTCTATGCACTAGTGCATGGAAAATATTCTATATTTTCAAGAAATAAGAATAAAGGCACAGAATTTAAGCTCCCTTTGTGTTGTTGGGAATCCCACAAATTCTCTGGCATGGTCGATGCCTTACCTTTTATGATTCCCAGCATTTGCGGATATATCCACTGGCTTAGTTGTAAATGTTATCTTCCAAATAATGATTCCTTTTGGAACTTAACCCTTTTCCACTTTATCTCAATGTGCACACTAATTTACAAATCAACAACTACTACAAGTGGAATTTTTAATTGTCTTTGCGTCAATGGTGAATTCTCACCTTGATTCATTCATTCCATATTGTACTCAACATATGTTTACCTTGTTACCTCGGTGAAAATCTTCCTTAGACTTAGCCCTCACATGGACCCCTTTCTTAAGGAAGACCCAGTCTAACATCCCCGTTTGTATTTTTAAATATGACATTCAGCTAACTGATATATGCCTCATTCCTTGTGGACTTATTCATCATAAGATAGCCCCGTGAGATCTCCCCACTTCAAGATGCTCCACTAAAGTGCTCTTAGTAGCAGATAGTCTTCGGCGGAGTATCTCTTTGTCGAGTTCTCTTGGCGGGCTTCCACAACTGTAACAACCCGTTTTTGGTCAAATAAAAAATGGTTTTGAAACCACAAATATGAGATCAAAAAATTATTTTAATTATGTTTTAAGTGTTCACAACATGATGGCATGTATGTGTGAAAGTTTCGTGAAGTAATTTTATTGTTTGAATGCTCAATTCGGTAAAAAGGACTAAATCACGTAAGGTGCAAAAGTGTTGTTCTAATAGCTAAAGGTGTCTAATAGATATAGAACCTAAAAGTTAAGGTCCTTATGTTGTAATTAGACCGTTTGATTTGTAAGTGGACAAAGATGGATATATATAAGTGAATTTTTAATGTTTTAATTAAAGGATAATTTAGTAATTTATGTAATCAAGTTAATAAAATAAAACAAATACAAATTTTGGATGCTTTCATCTTCTTTTAGCTGAAACTAAGTGAGGAAAAACACCATTTTTATTCTTTGGAAGGTTCGGCCATAGTATATTGAGCATGTAAGTGATTTTCGACTCAGTTTTTAATGATTTCTATGTTTTTGTGATCGTTACAACTAGTACTAGCTAGCCCAAGGACTATTTTGCAAAACTGTTAAAGATTTTGAAAGTTTCCACTGATGAAAATATGTGTTCTTTTATGTTTGATGATGAAATATGAAGTCTTGTTGTTATATTTACACATTTTGTAAAGTGATTTTGAGTGAAAAATGCAAAATAGGGATTTATTTGTGAAAAATGTGAAAATGTGTGGTTAAATGTATGAAAAATTGAAAAATATGGGCTGCTAGGGACTAATTGGTAAATCGACTAGCATGGGTTAGTATTGAATTTAACTAAATTGTGATTTTATGAAGTAAGGACTAAATTGTAAAAGTGGTGAAACATTAGGGGAAATGTGCAAATATGCTTAAATATGTGTTTTGGATTGAATTGAATAAATAGATTATTAAATAATTTAATTTTGAATATATTTAGATCCAGAAAAGCGGAATTCAGATTTAGATTTGGGAAAATGAAAGTTATCGACTAATCGACTTATTTTGTCGTTTTCACATCCGAGGTAAGTTCGTATGTGATAAGTTTCAATACAAATGTATTTCATCTACTTTGATATTGAATAAATTATGAATACAAGACTGCGTATATGAACGATAGTGATTCAACGATGATTCGACATTCAAAATCCCGATTGAACCTTGGGAATAGTTTAGGATGTTAGTGACATGTCATTAGAAAATACATTGAGTTGGCTTCGGGCTATGGTATATCACTTCGGGTGCGAGTTATACCGATTTGGATTCAGGCCATGGATATCTGTTGATTTGACTTCGGGCCATGATATCCGTATTTTGGAGATAAGTTACCTTGATTAGGCTTCGGGCCAAGGTATAGGTACTTATCGTGTGAAAACCTTGAGTATTCGACTTCTTTTCCGAATGGTTCAACGGCTAAATGAAATATGAGAACTGTATGAAATTAGTACGAGATGGTACAGGTATGTGCATAAACTATATTAGCTTTGAATCAAAGAAATGGTGAAGAAAGTGTATAGTTTAGTGAAAGAGTTATTGAAAGGTTTGTTAGTTGGTGTGAATTCTTATACTTATGATCAACGATTGAATTATGTGTTATGATTATATCGAATTTACGTCATACGAGCTTACTAAGCTTAATAGCTTACTCCGTTTATTTTTCTATGTTTTATAGTGAATTCAAATCTAGCTCGGATTCAGGGATCGTCAGAGACATCGTCACACTATCCACCTATCTTTTAGTACCTATGAACTTGGTATTTTAAGTATATGGCATGTGTAGGTATTTTGTTCATTTTGGTTATGACTTAATAATAATTTTGGCCAAATGAATTGGCATTGTAAATGTTTATGTTTTGGCATGTATATATAGCCAAGTATGATGGATTATTTTGGTTTGTTTGGTATGTTCGAATCATGTACATATATGTGTATGGTTATGTCTTGTGAATTGAGTTGGTTGATGTTTGTGTGATGATGGATGATAATAGGTATTATGAATGGTAAATTGATGATTTGTGGATATAGGTATGCTTTTGAAATTTAGGCCAAATAATGCATATTTGTTAATGGCCATTTTAGTGATTTGAGAAGTCAAGGATTGGTATAAATTTAGGTGGCTATATATGGTATTTATGTTTTGTATGGATTGGTGTTGAAATGGTATAAATCATGCTTGGTTTGGAATTGAATTATATGTCTATTGATGCTATGTTTGGTGCCATTTGGGTTGTGTAGGTATATGCATATTTGGGTGGCAAATTGGCTTGGTAAATAGCCTATTTTTGTCCACACGGGCAGAGACACGGTCGTGTGTCTCAGTCTTGTGTGACACACGGTCAAGTACACGGCCGTGTGTCCCCTGGTGTTGAATTTGAAAATAAGTCAGTATGCTACACACAGCCTCACACTTAGGCGTGTGACTTGGCCATGTGGGATAAGTCAATATACCCTATAGGTTTGGCACGACCTAGCATACGACTTGGCACACAGACATGTGTGGCCATTTTTAGGGTACACGAGCTAGCCACAAGGGCGTGTGTGTTGGCCGTGTGACCCAAGTCAGATAGTTACATGGGGTCAGACATGGGCTGGGACACAGCCATGTCCTCCCACTTTTGGATGTCTACATGGCCTGTGACACGGGCGTGTCTGGTGGACGTGTGAGACACATGGCCTGATCATACGGGCGTGTGTCCCCTGTTTTGAGGAAAATTTTTCAAAGTTCGTGAAAGTTCCTTAAGTTATCGATTTAGTGTCGAACCACTCCCAATGCATGTTTAGGGCCTCGTAGGCTCGTATTAGGGAAAATTGATTGAGATTGAATGATAATTATATGATTTGATTAAATTTATGTGAAAAGTATGTTTAAATATGTTATAAGTTTGGTAATGCGCTGTAACCCTATTCTAACATTGAATACGGGTGAGAGGTGTTACAACAATTGATAGTCACATGTAGACTTTCCCTATTTCTGGCTGTCTGTTTACTTGTGAGCTCTCTGAATTAAACCCTTAAGGACCACTTTGTTTCCCTATTGCCAATGATAGTTTATACGCCAATTCTGGCAAACCCTTTTATGGTAGATACTTATTTACAAATATCTAGGAGAAAATACCCTTTCCTTTCATATATGTCGCGTGTAATACGCTTCTAGTATTTCCTTTTACATTCACATATTGGAAAATCCTCTTATAAGCACGCTTATCGTGTCCTCAATGCACCACATTCATCATATTAGACCATTTACCACGCAAGTCGTACACTAGCTTCTCCTTTTATGCCCTGACGGCTTTCTAGTTTGTAATCCTCACAAACTCCATTTTCTTGCCATTATGTATGCTTGTTCTCCACTTGATCATGCCATGGCTAACCATGGACTTTTTATTTCGAAGAATCAGTGAACTTTTTTTGAGTTGTCGCCTCGAAGGACCTATATACCGTTTACACAGTGTCGCCTTGAAAGACCAATCAATAATCGTTGTCACGATTTCGCTTTATAGAGTCGATAGACTATTGTCATGATGTCACCTTATAGAGCTAGTAGATAGCCATTCCACGATGTCACCCAACTTCCTTGAATCCTCTTTTCAATTTGTCCATTCTTCTAATATATCAAAATTTTTCCTATCTTCATCTACCCTGTCAAGGAGATTCCCTCCATACTCCGCATATAATATAAACATGCATCTCACGCAAACAATTTCACTTACTACCATAACACATAGTATGACATTTACCAATACATGAATTCACGATCATTTGACAGAAACAACCTCACCCGACTCGTTTGCCAAATCCAAGTAAGGAGTGTCACAATCAAATTGAGTCCATGTTCATGATTGAACTCATTATTCTAAATCAAATTGTATTTCGTATTTATAAACTTAAAATGGTGAAAATATTTTAAAAATAAAGTTCACCGTCCGAACTCTAGACTCTAAAGGATTTAACTAATTACAATACAGTTTCCCCACGCCGAAGTTCCTAACAGTACCCCTTCCTATATGTATGACACTAAAGTAATGATTGCCCCTCAATTTATCACTGTTTGGCTTGGTTCCTCCTCGAGTCCCTTATTCAGCAATTCCTGCAAAACACAATTCACACTTTGGTAAGTTCAGATAAACTTAATGAGTCTCTACATTACTCAAAATTACACCCCATCTCCTAGGGGTTATTAAAAAGAAACTAAAAACAAATAACTCCCTTCTAGTGTGAGTAAATTCTCTTAAGCCTTGAACAATTTATCAACCTTGGTTCAGCCTTAACGACTCCTCAATGTGTCACCATCTCTGCAAACACTATCCTTTCCTTTATTTATTTTTATTCTTCCACTTATTCTCAACGTGTATTCCTTTTCCCACCTTGGTATCATAAGGTGGTCCCTTAGGCTTACCCTCCTAAAGGTCATTAGTGTGTATCCAAACTCGTTTAGTCCATAGTGGACTCTTTCCTTATCTGAATCCGTATGACTTGCTCACATTCCTTTCGTTGGCCTAACTGTCGAGGTCTCGCGCTACTCTAGAAGGCCAAATCCCGCTTAGTTTAATTAGTGGTCAGATTAATTCTTCTTAATCTATCTTATTTGTGCCACCTTACTCTTTTTCGCAACACACCTATCAGATAGAGGCTGCTTTGGCCTAATGTACTCAGCTGTTTGTCATTTGAGTTCACAATTTCTTTTACTTACTGGTTTTCCTTGTATCTAATCACTTGACTGATGCATCCTCACTAATTTCTCTTTAAGGAGGAATAGTCTTGACAGACATATCTATCATCTAGCTTATCTTTCGTTGTCAATGGGTTCTACTAACCCCCTTTTTTTCTTATAGACCAACAGATGTACTTTATGTTAAATCGTCCAACTTACAGGGTTTCTCCGAGTACCTTTGGTTGTACCTTATAGTGGATCTTTATTTGTAGTCCTCTGATAAACCTTAATTTTTTTGTCTATGCACCAAGCAACTACTGGCAAGTCATTCCCCACGTCTGTTTCTTATTGGGTTACCATCCTTTTTACCCTTCTAGCTTTCATGGTTACTGTTCAAGTGGACTATTTTCCCTCTTTCACTACCTTTTCCCTTTTTAGTGGATTTTCTCAAGCCCACTCGCCAATACTCTCATTTCCTTTTTGTGTGACTTTCCATAATTGTCATCCCAGCATTCCACCTAGTGTTTAATGTCCCGACAGGCTTTGTGGGTTGTCATATACTAATAGGGTATTACTTACTTTCATCCCATGTTTATTTTCCTGAAATACTCTCTATGATGCGCATCGTCTTTTAGCTGTGGTCTTACACAATAAAACCCTATGTTTATTGTCCCGATGGACTACCATAGGATGCCATAACATCTTTCAGCTATGGTCGTAGTCCTATTTACCATTTTGGCATGCTTTCATATGATGCCATAGCATCTTTCAACTATGGTCTTACTCATTTTTATCATGACACCATAGCATCTTTCAGCTATGGTTTACTCATTTTCATAATAACACTTGTAACAGCCCATTTTACAGTGGTGTTGAAAATAGTGTGCCCTTGACATCCACTAAAAAGTATTTGGTTTGGGTCATCGTTGATCGTTTGACTAAGTCTGCTCATTTTCTTTTTGTTAGGACTGATTATTCACTTCAGAAACTGGCTAAGTTGTATGTCTCCGAGATCATAAGATTGCATGGAGTTCTGGTTTTGATCATTTCTGATAGAGACCTACGTTTTACTTTTTGATTCTAGAAGAAGCTTCACTAGGCTTTGGGTACCCGATTAGATTTCATTACTGCGTACCATCCTCTCACAAATGGACAATCTAAGCGAGTTATTCACATTCTGGAGGACATGCAATGGAGCTATGTTATTGACTTTCTAGGTAGTTGGGAGGATTATCTGCCACTGACTGCGTTTTGTATAATAATAGCTTCCAGTCTAGTATTCAAATGGCACCTTACGAGGCTTTGTACGACTGCAAGTGCCACACTCCTCTGTGTTGGACTGAGTTAGGTAAACGTCGAATACTAGGTCCTGAGCTAGTATTTAAGATTAAGAATACGATTAGATTGATTGAGGGCCGTCTCAAGGCAGCTTCCAACTGATAGAAATCTTATGTAGATTTAAAAAGACAAGATATTGAATATTCTATGGGTGATAAGGTATTTTTGAAAGTTTCTTCGTGGAAAAAGGTTTTGCAGTTTGGACGTAAGGGTAAGTTGAGCCTGAGGTTCATCGAACCTTACCATATTTTGAAACGTGTTGGACCTGTCACTTAATAAGAAGAGCTACCTTTCAAGTTAGATCAGATTCATGATGTATTTCACGTCTTGATGTTTAGACGGTATCAATCTGACCCTTCTCACATCATCCTTGTTGAGGAGATTTGAGGTGAGATTGGATCTGACTTTTGAAGAGGAACCTGCTCAGATTCTGGATTAAGATGTCAAGGTCTTGAGGAGAAAAACTGTACCTCTAGTTAAGGTTCTATGGCGGAATCATGGTACTGAGTAAGCCACTTGGGAAGCCGAGGATTCAATTCTCCAGTAGTATCTATATCTATTTGAGTCAGGTAAATATCAAGACCAAAATTTAGTGAGAGAGAGTTGTAACGCCCCAAGTTTTTGAATGTCTATTGTTAAATTCTATCAATAATTAAGTATATGTATTAGTGGTTAAGTGTCTTGGTTGTGTGTTTGAGATCTGGGGTTCAAGTCCCATATTTTGAAAATTTTGTTATTTCCTTCGATTCAACTTGTATCTCTGAGCTTTCAACCTAAGTGTATTTATAAGTTAATCTGTGTCAAGAATGAGCCTGTTGGTTGAATGGTTTAGTTATTGTGTTCCTTTGGTCTTGTGTTCAAGTCTCTGCGAGAGCGAAGCGGGGACATATTTTTACTACTTTGTAAAAATTAGTTTGTTTTTCCCTTATTATTAATTAAATTTTGTAAATTTCCCTTTTCTTCTACGTTCGTTCCTTTCCTTCCTCTTTTCATTTTTTTATTTTTACTCTCTTTTTTTTCTTTTTTTTTCCTGTCTTTTTCTTCCCCTCTTTTTACTTCTTGTTTTGGTTGATGTGCACATGAACCCTAAGGGTAGGAGAAAGAAAAAGATTCTTTCAATCCACCTATGAGGTTGGCAAGACGGGAAATTTTAAGGAAGAATGGTGGAAGAGTTGTAACACCAGGTTTCCAAATAACTAGAATGTAAAGCCCTAAATTTGGGCCTAGAAGGAATAAGCCTTGAATGGGAACAGCTAGGAGATTGCACGTAGGTATTTAGTTGTACAAGAAAATGACACAAATATATGTCTGCTTCAGTGGCTATGTGTCTTGTGAGGTGTTGGAGAAGTCCTGGGTTCAAACCTGGGCTTTAGCAAAAATTTAAATTTTAAGTGAATAGGGCCCTTAGTTCTAAATAGTAGGCTTATTTAATTAAATTAGGTAACATATGATACAAAGAGATTTGTGGTGTAGTGGTAGTGTCGTGTTGTGCTTCTAAAGAGGTTGGGGGTTCGAGTCACTCCATGCACAAAAGAGTATTTATTTTATTTCTTTACTGCATGAGAAGTGGAGTCTGACTAGAACTATGCAGGTTGGAATTTGAATGGGTCATGGAGAAAATCAAAGAGGATTTCATGGAGAGAATTGTGAAGTGATAAAGGGAGAGATATTTGGAGAAAATTAAGGAGTTTGAGTGTGTAAGGGAGTGTGTGCCAGATTTGGTCTCTAGCTCTGAGGATATTCAACTTTGGGGAATCTTTAGGTGCTATGCACATTTTGGGGTTCTGGGATTTTCTCTTCATTCTCGGTTTTATTAACACCCTTGGTTGTCTTCTGCTACTATACCGATTTCTGCTGGAGACTTTGGTTTTCGGCTTTTGTTTTACTTTTCTCTTCTTTGAAAAGTAGCTGAACATCCTGATCTTTTCTTTCTTTTCCAGTCGCTCCTCGTATCATCTTCTCTCCCAATATTATTTTCTTCTCGATTTTTCCCCTAGCCAATTATTCTTTCCCATTCTTTTCTTCCCTCTTTTCTTCCTTTTTGATTTGGAATACCTTTTGTACTCAGCCTTCTTTTCTTTCCCTATTCTTGATCAATTGCTTCCACACGTTGCTGTTGGTTTATTAATTTGTTTTCAGCGAGAGTTCCTGACTAGAATAGTAAGTGTTCATTTTGGCTTTTCTCATTCAATATATTCTTTCTCATCCTTTTTCTTTAAACCGAATGCCTCCTTTCTATTCTTGATTGTCGAATAATGATCCTTTCCCCCATGATATATTGCTTATTGGGTTGTTAGGTTCCTCGAGGAGTGGAGTAGTGCAAGTGGCTTTGAAGCAACTTACCCCTTCATCTTGTTAATTGAATAAGGTAAGAACGCTACCTTACTGTTGGGTTGGGCCGAATATCCCTATAGAATGTAAGTTGATGTTGTGGATCTAAGCCACATCCATAATCAATCCTATCTAACAGAATCTGTTACTATGTAGCTAATTGACAAGGAGCACTCGTTTGGTTCTAGCCAACGATCTTAGGGTAATAGGCTGTATTACTGTCAATCAAGGTTAGTAGTAATTGAAAGTCTGGGGATTTAATGTTGGGAATTATATCGATTGGGAGGCTAACAGTATGTTTTATTGGAATATAGGCTTTGGGCTCGTAAGCGTTCACTCGATTTCGCAGACAAGTGTGTGTACATAATGAGTAGACTATAGAACGGCAAAAGTCGAAAAGCCGAAAAGCCGAAAGGATGGCCTTCTGGCCACATGGGTGTGTGAATGCACATATGGTTACCCGAGCCCACGAATCATGGGCATAAGACTGTAGAGGCCACCATGAGTGTTCTCGTGGGCGTAGGCTGTTATGGGGCCTTGGTGGGCCAAAATGGGTCGTGTGGGCCCAATGGGCTTATAGGCTCTACACAAATAAATTCCACAATATATGGTAAGTTGTTGGACTAGGCCGTGTAATTCTCATGGCCGCGATAATTTCTAGGCTTGACACGTGTGGGCCTACTTGGGCCGCATAATGGGCCTTAGGCCCATTTACACTGTTAGGACCGTTAGGGTAACGCGAGTCGCTCGAGGCGACTATAGACCTTCTAATGGGTCGATAAGAGTACCTAGAACCCAAAGCAAGTAGTATGACCAAAATACCCCTATAGGGTAAAATGACTGTTTTAACCCTAATAGGCTAACATGACCGTTATACCCCTAGAGGTAGACTGATTAATGTGTTTAAGAAAAGTATATGACTGTACTGAGTATGACATTCTGCATACACGTATGATTTATGACATGACATTTTGCATGGGGATTGGGATACTGTTATGGAGGAAGTGTACTGTTATTGGTGGCTTTGCCACATATCATCATTCTCGGTGGCTTTGCCACACATATCGATCTCGCGCTTTGTTTGCGCTTACATCGCGCTTTTGCTGCGATATTATTGCTGGCAGCAATGCTGCGATACTAATTTTGGTGTGTTGGCTAAGTGGATCGACTTTATCCCTATATGGAGTGATGGTGGTACGGAGTGGTGTGTTGGCTGGATTAGGATGGGTTGCATTATTGTATTGTATTGTTACTGCATTGGGCTAAGGCCCACTCTATACTATTTCAGAGTAGGGCACAGGCCCAAATTGTTACTGTATGTCGTATACTAATCGACTGATAGGGGATTACACACTGAGTTTTCGTAAACTCACCCCACCGCCTAATCGCATGTAATTCCCAGCCATTAGGCAAATCAAGTCGCGAGGACTCAAGATGGCCACACTCATCGCTCTCCCGTTTCATTATATTTGGCATTTATTTGCTATTAGATTTTGTTTGGGTTTTGAGTTATGTAATAAGGCCACTCTAATTTTCTAGCTTTCAATTTGGGATTTTTGTTTATTATAATTTATATCTGTTAAAAGTAGAACGCGGTTTTCCAAAACGATAACTGTTTGTAAAACACTACGTTTTCGCGACACTTTTGAAATGCTTCCGCAACAAATAGAGTTTTAAAAATTATGACAACTTAAAATGAATAACGAATACCTAGAATGATTTGGGTTCTAGTAAAGATGCCTTGAGTTTCCAAACGGGTTTTCATCAGCAAGAGCAAGTTTTCAAAAAGCACTCCAATGTGACACCGCTAGATTCGACCATAACGTCTAGGCCAGGTTTGGGGTGTTACATAGAAAACTTGAAATAATTGGGGGACTAAATTACAAGAGCCGTAAGTTGGGGACCTCTATGGAAAGAAACGGGAAAGCTGAAAACTGAATTAGACATGGTTGAGAATCAAACTTGGTTTGGTTAGAATGGAACCAGTCGGTTCCTTAGTAGGAGACAAAATGATTAGCAATGGATAATGCTCTTAAAGTTGATAATAGCAAGGAAAAGGGCTATAAATAGCTGGTAGATGGCTTCCCAGGGATGATTTTCTTCCTAATTCTATTTGATTTTTTTTATTCTTCATATTCTTCTTCAGATACTTTGAACAAGGGTAGGCCATGAAAGGTTCTGCATGAAGCAGACTCCATGAGGATGGAGATGGAAAAGTAGGGCAACCAGTAACTTGGTAAGGTTCTTAGCGCTTTTGTGTGCTTAAGAACAAGTAAATATGGTTATGAAACTTTAGAACCATTTTAGGGGTTCTGCATGCTTATGAAAGTTTAAGCTTTTAAGATGAATGCAAACTTAATCGATAGATTTTTTGTTGTAATGCTTAGCTGCTAGGACAATGGAAGCTCTAGCGTTCGAGAAAGCTACGTTATGGAAACGATGAAGCTTCAGATGAGTTTCTAAAACTCCAACCATGGATGTTATGATATATGTTTTCTAAGAATGCCATGTTTGCATAAACATGAACAATCATAGATGTATGTCAGTAAGCATGAAACGATCATAGTAAGGCGTACCTCACATAGCCATGAAATATGATGAAATGTGCATACTTTGCATGATAACTATGGGAACAACCTCTATGGGATAGATGAAGTTCGAAACAGAAATGGGGAGTGATCCTATTAGATATCACTATGGGCAAAGCTTTGGGCCTTGCGGAGGGAATACTACGTTGTTCAAGCATCAATGTTAGGTGTTGTAAAGGAGGTAATGGAAGAAGAGTTTAGGAAATGATTATCATGGAAAGGTATTTACCACAATGACGATATCGACTGGTCCTTCGAGGCGATGTGACGACGGTATATGATGAAAGATGCTATGGCAGTCTGGTATAACGTATGTAGTGTAAGACTATGGATGAAAGATGCCATGACAACATGGTACAAGGTATAAGGTATACGGTGTAAGACCATAGATGAAAGATGCTTTTGAAGTAGGTATAATGAGTAAAATAATGGATGAAAGACTCCATGACATCTATAGATATAGTCCGTTGGGACAGTAAACACAAAACAAAGATAGTCTACTAGGATAGTAAACACATAATAGAGATAGTCCGTTGGGATAGTAAACACAGAACATAGATAGTTTATTGGGACAGTAAGCAAAAATAGATTCTGCTGAGACAGTAAACACGAGGTAAGTCTACCAGGACAAGGGAAATAAGGTAAGAAGGGTATATGACCATAGCTCGGCTATGGCAACCCATAGAGTCCGCTAGGAAACAAATACAAAAAATAAGGTAAAAAAAGGGTGTAAGAAGGGTGTAAGACCACAACTCGACTGTGGCAACCAACAAGAAGTCCGCCAAAGTAGAAAGCGCAGAGTAGTCCACCAAGATGTTCCAATGATCCAAATTGCGAATACGATAAGTGAGAGGTACGGTACTCAGCGCAGCTACTAGAACTTGAGGAGTCCGCCAAAAAGGGGCAAGCAAAATAGGAAAATAAAAGATCTGTTGAATAATTGACATGAACGCCGATAGGCAGATGGGAAGGACCCAGTCTGAATCAAAGAAAGAATCGGGGACTTGTGAATGACTCGTACGTGAGCAGTGTAGATGAGAGGCCTCCAATGATCCACAATCAAGAGCCACTAGGAAGTGCTCAATGAAGTTGTAGGCAAGAAGAAGATCTTGTAGGAGGGATGGGAGTTCCACTGTCAGGATAAGGATTTTGTCCAGGGGACAATATGTTTGTCGAGACTATTCCTCTTTGAGGAAGGCATATCACGAGTACATCGCCACGATGATTGTAACACCCCTAACCCATATCCATTACCGAAACAAGGTTATAGAGTATTACCGAATTTTACAAAATAATTACACGTAATTAAATACATTTACTATTAGTATTCAAAATTAATCATATCGTCCCTTAGATGGACCTTCGAGGCCCAATTTAAGCATTAGAAACAAGTTGGGACTAAATCAGGGATTCAGAATATTTTTTGCAAAATTTCAATTTTTTTCTTCTATACAAGGGTCACACACACGTGTGATTAGGCCGTGTGGTTCACACGGCCAAGTGACAATTCCATATCTTAGGCCATGTGGGCATTTGATGTAAGGCACACAGCTGTGTTCCAGCCCATGTAACTCTCTGACTTGAGTCACACGGCCAGTCACTCGCCCGTGTGCTAGCCATGTGGTCAATTTAATTTTCAAAAATTAGGTGCAGGATTCACATAGCCGAGACACACGCCCGTGTTCTAGGCCATGTGTCACATACGACTGAGACACATGCTCGTGTCTCTACCCATGTGCCTAATTCTGAGCATTCTGTTTCTAAAATTTAAGATGCAGGGGACACACGGCAAAACCAATGCCCATGTGCCAGGCCTTGTGTCACACACGGTCAAGACACACGCCCGTGTGGACAAAACAAAGTCATTTCTTAGCTTTATTTCTTACCCAAAATTTTCCAACAACCTACATTAATACTTGAAAACATATAACAACCAACTCAAGCATTATAACCAAGCCAACACTAACATCTAACATGATATATCTTCACATGAATTCATGTTTATGATCTTACCTTTTATAGACATACTTGTTTAACATAACTCAATCAAACCATACTAAACACATATGTAATTACCATGATGTAACATTATAAATATACCAAATCAAACCATCTCTAGCCATTCCAATGGCTAGATCACAAACAAACATTTACAAGCCAGCAATTGGCCATGTTAACCTATACATGCCATTATACCAAAATATGTTTACTATTTATACCGAAACGAGCTGGTGGATAGTGTGATGATGCTTCGACTAATCTCCAACCTTTGCAAGCTTCCGAACACTATAAACCAGAGAAAAGAAAACCTAGTAAGCATTTAATGCTTAGTAAGTTCATATAGCAGGAATTAAACTTACCAATCATATTCATTTAAATAAGCATAAGAATAACATGATTCCTAACAAATTGACAAGATTGCCTAATCACATATACTCAATTAATCAAGTTAGTCACATATTTCACATGTACATCAAATAAACATGGATGAGATCATCATGCTACAAACTTTCAGGTATTTTAGAAGCATTCACACATAATACTTCTAATCTCTTAATTTCTCATGTCAGGAGTTTTATCCGTTGAATTATTGAAATTTCGATGGATACTCAAGTAGTATACGCGAGGTATACAAATCAGTGATCCGTCAATTCAAGTTTAGGGGATACCCGATAGGGCACATAATCAGGGAGCACATTACCCGATAGGGCACATAATCAGGGAGCACATTCTCGAGCCACATATATTAGGATGCTCCGATGAGCCATGTAACAGGACGCTTATCCGGGCTAAACAAGAAACTCATAAAAGTTTTAATCAGGGAGCTCATAGAGCTTAACAAGTAACTTCCAAGAGTTATTATCAGAGAGCACCAGATAGCCATTTAACAGGGAGTTCAAGCGAGCCATGTTAGGAAGCTCATAAGAGCCTATATTAGGACACTCACGTAGAGCTGCGTTTGTGTCCGCATTATATGCTGGATCACAACCAATCGATTCATGTAACAGGATGCTCACAAAGAGTTGCAGTAGTGTGCAACACATGCAAAATCACTACTGATTAGGATGCTCATAGGAACTATATAACAGGATGCTCGAGAAGCCTTTTAACAGGATCCTCGTTCGAGCTATAATGTCCGCAACATATGCAAGACTATAATCAATACGGAAAATTACGTATCCATCAAATTTCATTATTCAAACAGAACTTAACATATTAAAGACATTTTCGGACATGTGATTATTTCATAAATTTATAACATTCATATAATTCATATAATCACATACCATACTCAATTCAAGTATAAAATAAACACAATTTAGTTACACGAACTTACCTCAACACTTGTTCGTGTATAAAGGTCTACTAATCCGTTACTTTTTGTTTTCCTCAATCCAATTCCGTATTTGGTCATTCCAAATCTATATAAATGAATTTAATCATCAATTCATTATATTTCATATTCGATTGGAATCCAAGGAAAAATTACGATTTTGCCCCTATACCTTTCATAAATGACAATTTCGTCCATAGGCTCGGAAAATGAAATTCATACAATTTAATCCTTATTCCAAGCCTAACCAGAATTTTCATATAACATTTACAGCACTTGTATTTCACAATATTCAAAATTTTTCCATAACTTTTACATCTTTACAATTTAGTCCCTAAATCATAATTTCATCAAAATTCACTGTACAAAAGTTGTTTATCTCTCAACAAATTTTCATTTTCTACAATAAATTTTAAAATTTCAGCATATTCATCCATGGAAAAACTTTGTTACTTTGATAACTTTTCAAATTAATGCCCAAAATATATAGATTAAATTATTTTGATCTCAAAAATATAAAAATTACTAAAATGGGACAAAGATTGTAACAGTCCGGTTTAGACCCTAGTCGAAATAGTAGTTTCGGGACCACAAATCTGAGTATTAAAAATATTTTAATATTATTTTCTGTGTCTGTGATATCTGAATTTATATCTGTGAAGTTTCTGTGATTTAGTTTGTCTGTTTCTGTGCTTAATTATGAAAAAGGACTTAATCGCGTAAAACACAAAAGTTGCATGCTAATTGTTAAAGTACCTATTTGACCTGGCTTTCTAAAGCAAAGGTCCTTATGTTGTTATTAAACCATTTAAAGCATGAGTGGACTATTATGGCCTTATTATAATGGTTTATTTATGGTTTAATAAAAAGGGCAAAATTGGTGTTTAGTATTTTATGTTAATTAAAGTAAACAAAATGCATGAAATTAGCTATTTCCCATGTGTTCTTGCTGAAAATTCCAAGCAAAATAAAAAGAAAAAGAGCCTTAGGGTTTCAGCACTTGCAAGCATCAATTAGGTATATGTTTTTGATCGATTTTTGATAATTTTTACGCTTTTGTGATTGTTGCTTCGTGTTCTTCAAAGCCCATGTCTGAATTTTTGTTTCTGTTAAAGATTTCATGAAATTTCATTGTTGATATCATGAGTTTTGTGATGTTTTTGGATGAATTATGAAATTTTGGTGGATGATTTATAACTTTTGTCTTTGAATTTTTGATGAAATAGAGCTATTTGAGCTAATTTGTGAAAATGAGGTTTTGAAGGATTAAATTGTGAATTAAATATGTTATTTGGGCTTGTATGGAAGCTTTGTATATTTGGCTAAACTATATTCTTGGTGAATTTTGCCTATTTGTGATTTTGTGATAAATGGACTAAATTGTCAAAGTCTGAAATTGTAAGGGCTAAAATGCAAAGTGCCTTAAATGTGTGTATATGGATTAAATTGAATGAAATGAATGATTGAATGGTTGAATTTGCATTGTATTAGATCAAGAACAAAGAAAATCGGACTTAGATTGAGGGAAGTCCAAAATAGTTGAATAGTCGACTGCTTTAATCCAAACTGCATTTGAGGTAAGTCAAACTACAATTACGTGTTAAATTGACTAAATCTTGCGATATAAATCATGATCAGATGGACGGCCTTGAGAGCCTGATGAATAAACTCCGATAACATGTTGGTGTCTGAAAAGCTCTATATATTCCTGAAAGAATGTTGACATTGATTGTAACACCCCTAACCTGTACCCGTCGCCGGAGGGATTAAGAAGTATTACAAAACAAGCACGAAACTTCATTTAACACTATAGAATAATTTCTAAGTTCAATTCATATCAAAAACATTTAAAAACACTAATCGAATATCAACCACACATACACATTAACTATATGAAATACATATAATAACTTAACAAGCCATTTTCACATGGCTATACGAATATACATTACCCAAAAGATACTTAATTAACAACAAAGGTCAGTCCTATACATGCCATTATCAAAGTTCAACTAAAAGAGTACCAAAAGGCTTAGATAGTGTGGAGGATTTCGACTTTGACACTTCCGAGTCCGATAGCTGACGAACAAAATCTATAAAACAGAGAATTAAAGCAACAGAGTAAGCGTTACCATGCTTAGTAAGTTTATAAGTAAGGAAATCATTTGAAACAAAAACACAAAGGAAATAGCGTTCATAAGATTAAATAAATGCCTATACACAAGATCACATATTCATTTTGTTTTACACTTCTATCACTATGTTTACACGCTCGAAGTCAAACTTAACTAAATTTCATTTGAATCAATTTCATGTAACTCGAGTGAGCTATAGATTTCACATAACCCTAAGAAATGGTCGGGAGAGCATTATTCGATTACATAATCACAACTTATACTGTACCAAATTTTCCAATGTATATACGATTCATACCTGGTCATATTAGGAATTATGAGCACATTAATCGGAATTATTACAACAGAATTGCACCTTTCCAAACATAAATACTTTCGGAACTTGGCTCGGATGTAACAACCAACACGAATGCCTTCAGGACTTAACCCGGTTATAATAACCCACACGAATGCCTTCGGGACTTAACCCGGTTATAATAACCCGCACGAATGCTATGCACACACATATATATATATATCATAACCTATTAACAATTCCATTACATTTCTAGAAAACAAGTTCAACTTGCTTATCAACCCTTACTCTTTTGGCTCAATAGCCACATACACGTAATACTATTTCATTTCGCTATTCCACATGAATTCTTTAATCATTCGGATCCAAGTTATATAAAATAAAAATCATTTGTTTCACTATGTAATTTATATAGAACCATAAGATCACAATTTAACTACTATGCTTTTATATCATTACTTTATAAAGTCATAAGCTAAGTTCCGTTACTCAAAGACTTACCTCGGATATTTTGAACAGTTGCGGATAGGCTACTCAACTACTTTCTCTTTTCCTCTATCTGATTTAGACCCTCGTTGCTCTTGAGCTTAATTAAAACAAATAGATTTATTTAATTACTTATCCAACTTTACTATATACGAATATCAATTTATTAAGATTCATTTCAAACTAAATAATAGGCAACCGATCATATATTTTCCCGAAAATGATATTCAAACATTATAGCCAATGAACCACAACTATCGAATGTTTAACTTATAATCGGACATGTAATATTACCCGTATGTCTTAAGCTAATTACCGAACCTATTACCTCAATTCATGTAGATATCGAATAGAGTAATCCTTACTTGAACTATTAGTCAACCTTATCAAATGGACAAATATACTTAAAATACCATATATATATCTACATAAGTGCATAGATACCATGTTACCAACAATTATTTTCTAGCTTAGTAGCTGAACCAATATACAAACCCATATGCTAAGCGGTTTCATCAATATTACCTATATATATCCAATTCATTTCTTATCCATTCGACTAGTTAAGTTAATGTCACGACATATTATCAAATAACCTTACCGCTACCAAGCATGCTTATTATTTACTATATCCAAACCAATTTACAAGCTAATTCATACAGTCAAAACGAATCAATAATAAACTACAACCTAATCATATCTACAGTCATCACATTTACTTTACTTAAACCAAATAAGCATGCACATAAAGTCCTTGGCCGAACTTCACTAAACACAAGTCAACAATAATCTTGATATTTATCACTTTATATATATATATATATATTATTTGCGAAATAAAGGAAAAAATGAATTAATCATACTTATAAACTACAAAAGTCGAATATAAAAATTTATCTTATGCATAACCTTATTTACCTTCCAATAATCATAAAAAAAATCAAACTCTTAATAATCATGCACAAAGCCGAACCTTAATATGATCAAACCTCAAATTCATTCATTTCAAACACCCACACGACATTTGTTCAAATCATTAAATAAATCTATGTTTGGCTATTGTACTCATGAGTATTAAAATTTATAACTTGACTAACTTAAACCTTTCTCTTCAACAATTCTTCATAAAACATAAAGACCATAAACCAATCTCATCCTTTAATAACCAAAACCGAATGCTCAAATCATCACCAAAATTTCAAAATTTTGACATGGGCTATGTAAGAAATTAGTTAATTAACTTGAAACAAGCTTGAAATTTCAAAAACTAATACAATTAACTAACCTTCCTCAAGCTTAAAGTGACCGAAAATCTTCCCCTCTTTCTTTCTTCTTCAATTCGAAGAAGAAGAACCAAAAAAAATGAAGCTTTGTTTTTATCACTTTTTTTTATTCTTTAACAAAATACAATTATACAACCATTAAGTAATTATTTACATCTATTTTAAGATAAATTCCTCATCATGGCCGACCACTATAAACAAAAAGGGTTATTTGACATGCAAGTACAAACATTTTATAACATGCATTAATAGGCCACTTTACATTTGTCTAGCACATTTCTAAATTTTTTTCACACAAGTCCTATTCAATAAATTTCACATACTATTAACAAAATTTAAGCATGACATTTTCACAGATGCATATTCATATATAATAAGCATCAAATATGATAGTGAATTATTTTTTTATGACTCGGTTTTGTGGTCCCGAAACCACTTTCCGACTAGGGTTAAAATAGGGCTGTCACATTGATCTGAGATATCGTGTAGGACCGTGTCTGGGACACAGGCCTCGATTTGAGATTTCGTGTAAGAACCTGTCTGGGACAAAGGCCTCGATATCAAATTACATGTAAGACCATGTCTGGGACGTCGACATCGTACCTGTCTGTGAATATCTATTCTGTTTCTGAATTGTCTGATGATAAAGTATGAGATATGAAAATAAATATATGCAATGTATAATTCGTACAGGTATGTTTGTATCATACTAGACTTCTAAATAGAAAAGACTTTGTTTCTGTGAAATAATGAAATACTCCATGAGACGGTTGTGAATTCTGGCTATTGATTTTTACTTATATGCTATATTAGTTTGGGAATTTGTATTTGGCTTACTAAGCTCTTTGTAGCTTACTCTATGTGATTTCTGTCTGTTTTACAGTTATCGTAGCTACTAAAGGCTCAGGATAGTCGAGGATTATCGCCACACTGTCAAACTCATTTGGTACTTTTGAAAGTGTAATTATTTTAAGTGTGCATGTATAGGCTAGAATGTTTAAGTATGTAAGCTTGATCTGTATATATGTTATGCCATGTGAATTGGCTAGCAAATGATAAGTTTGTGCATAGTTTTGGTGCATGTTTGTAATGTGCTATGTTCTAATGTGATTTGGTCATCTTTAAGCATGGAATTGGTTGAAAATTTTGGTATGAATGTTGTATATTATTACTTGTAGGATTGGACCCAAAAGGGATGGCAAATTGGCTTAAACCAAGCCTGCTTTGTGCCACACAGTCAAGGAACACAGGCGTGCCCAGTAGCTAGATAAGTACCACACGATCATGGCACACGGTCGTGTCTATTAGCCGTGTGAAAAAGTTAATGTAGGAACTCTTTTTGGTACGGTTGGATCACATGGGCGTGTCTGGTGCCCGTGTGTGTCACACGGCCTAGTCACACGGGCGTGTGACTTTAACAGTTTCGAAAGATTTGGTTAAGTTCTGAAAATTTTGAATGTGTTCGGTTTAGTTCTGAGCTTTCTTAAATATATGTTTTAGGTCATTGTAGACCATCTTAATGAATAAATTGTTGATGAATGCTTATGTATCAATGTTGTATAATATCTATGATTCTATATTCTGAAATGTTTTGTCCGTCCGGTGATGCCCCTTACCTATTCCGGCAATAGTTACGGGATAGGGGTGTTACAAAGATACTTACCTAATTAAGCCAAGAAAGCTTGTTTTCTCTTTTCTAGGGTTTCCATAGAAATTTTGGGGAAGAAGATGGTATAAAATGATATTGTTTGATATTTATTTATTTATCATCTTTTATTTATTTCAATTTCCAATTTAGTCCTTATCCTTTTCTAAGTTTTCCATGGATGATTCATTAAAAATATCTACTAACTTTTCTTTAATGGTCTAATTACAATATAAAGACCTCTTATTTTGAATTCCATAGCTATTTGATCTTTCTAGCTACTAGAATTCAACTTTTGCATTTTATGCAATTTTCTCCTTTCCATAATTAAACACATAATCAGTAAAATTTTATTATCAAAATTTTCATATAACATTCCTATCATAATGCAGACCATGCAATAATATTAAAACAAATTTTCTTTCTAACTCAGATTTGTGGTCCCAAAACTACTATTACGATTTCACTGAAAACGAGCTATTACAATGTTAGCACCGTAGGGAGGAATTGAGCAAGTGAGCTGGAAGACTTGTATACTAGCACGGGCGATGGCCTTTTGGTTCAACAAGTGGAACGGTCTTTAGTTATGGTATAGGTGATTTCCCAAGTAATGTCTAAAGTGAGGGGCAGATTACTAAAAGTATCCTCCCCCACTGTCACCAATAGGGTGGAAAGAGAATAGGTTTGCCAGAGTGGCGAGGTTCACTATAAGTCAACCCAAAATGAAATTAACAACGAGTCCTCTGAGACTATGTAAGGAAAAATGAGAGTCCGCTAAGGGCTTGTCTGACCAGAAAAGTCCACCAAGGAAGGTATGACATAAGGATCCTTGGGCGGGGAGTCAGGAAAGTTACCATAGATCTCGAATGTTGTTTTCCTCTTTCTCTCCCATAATAACCCACCGAAGTTGATGAACGACTATGATATTCTTTTGACTTTTTTGATGGAGACGAGAATGATTTTCCCATAGGTCATTTTCCCATATCACGAGTCTCAAAATCTGCTTTTCTTTTTGCTTTACTAAGTTCTTTAGCCTTGTGTGCTCTATCAACCAGAACTACGAATTCTTTTAATTCTAGAATTCCAACTCACAGTTTGATATCCTCATTTAGACCGTCTTCAAACTGAGTGCACATAACAACCTCCGTTGGTACATATTCTTGGGCATACTTACTAATCCCTCTCATATTCAGCTACTGTCATTTGGCTCTGTTTCAACTCAAGAAACTCTTTGCATTTCTTATCAAGGAACCTCTGGCTTACATATTCTTTCAAAATTCTATTTGGAAGAATTCCCAATTTACACGCTCCCTCAGTACCACCGCGATCAACGTGTTCCACCACTAATATACTGAGTTTTTAAATAAAGAAACAACACATTTCAAACATTAAACTGGATTATATGATAATTCATCAAAAACTCTCACCATGTTTTCTAACCAGAACTTGGATCTTTGTGGATCATCTTCAGCTATGCCGCAAAACTCTTTAGCCCCATACTTTCTAATGTTATAAACTGCAGGCTTGCTTATTCGCATTGGTTCCAGACCCTGAGGAACTATAAGGACCGATTGGTATACGGATGGGGGTGGAGGTCATTGAGCCATAGGATTTGTTCTCACAAAATCAGTAACCACTCGAACATCATCTGAAAGAATGCTTCTTTAGCCTCTCCTCTCTGACCCTCAGATACGGGCCTACTACCACTAGATGCTGCTCTGTGAACGGAGGCTTGCGCATTACTATTAACTTCATCGAAATCAACTCGGTTGGATGACATCTTATCTATATGAAAATTGTAACACCCCTAACCCGTATCCGTTGTCAGAATAGGGCTACGAGGTATTATCGATGAAACACAGCACCAAAGCATACATTCATCATACAATACGTATTTCCATATAAACATCAATCATACATAACCACATCGTCCCTTAAGAGGCTTACGAGGCCTTAAAACATGCTTAAAAGAGGTTCGAGACTAAATCGATAACATTTGCAAACTTTAGGAAACTTAGAAGATTTTCTTTATTTTCAATGTCACGACCACTAGACATGTCCGTGTCACAGGCCTTGTGAAAATAGGGCATACATACTGACTTGTAACACACGACTGAGGACACGCTCATGTGCCAGGCCGTGTGAAATCTAAAGGGGTTACTAACTTGGGTCACACGGCCGACTACACGCCCATCTACCAGCTCCTGTGCCACACACGGCTAGTAAACACGCCGTGTGTCTAGGCCGTGTCAAAACTGTAGGGTATACTGACTTTAATTCGAACGGTACCCTAGGGGACACACGGCCGTGTAGCATGACCGTGTGTCACACACAGCTGAGACACATGTCCGTGTCTCTACCCGTGTAGACAAAAATATGCCATTTGCAAAGCCAATTTGCCATCCTTTTTCTCATGTTCACCTAGCCATCAAAATAATATCAATTTATCACATATATGGGTAGCCAAAACATACCAAATCAAATATAATTCATGTCATTTCATAATCAACCATTTCACTACTTAAATTCTCAACCACCATCATGCCAAAACAATCAAACTTGTATAACTTCTACATGCATTTCATCATCATCATCTTATCACCTATTTCAAACCACAAGACTTACCATTTTAACATCCTTTAATCAAACCATCACATAAGCATTATATACATCATATAACTTACTTATCAAACACATCATTTAGGCCAACTTAAATGTCAAATACATACCAACAATTACAACCAAAAGTAAGCCAAATCTCATGGCTTAAATCATAATTCAAAACATGTCATTAACTTACTAGCCTATACATGCCATATACCATATATACAAGCATCCAAAAGTACCAACAAGATGATCGATAATGTAATGACGCTTCCCGATGATCCCCGAGTCCTAGTTAACTTCGATACTCTATAAAAAAAGACAAATAACACACAGTAAGCTTCATAGCTTAGTAAGTTCGCACCAACAATACTCAACAATTCATAAAATACAAATCATCAATTAATAAACACTTATTAGTTCTCATATCATCATTCAATTCTAATTCATGACCACTTATCGTGCGTATACAAATTCATCAGCTTCATACACATAGTATCAAATACCACATAGGTATAGTACGTACCTGCAGTTTCTCATATTTATTTATCTCATTCTCACCTCTTTGTTCAATACATTAAATCGTTCAGAAATCTTTCAATGCTTTAAGAACTCGCAAACTTAGTGCATAAATGTTTAGCCAAAGCTACAACGATATCGCACACTTAGTGCAATCACATTAAACCGAAGCTATCACGGTATCACACACTTAGTGCCACATAAAGCCGAAACTATTCCAATTCACACACTAAGTGCTGTATATAGCCGAAGCTATCTCGAAACGCACACTAAGTGCCAAATATAGTCCATTTGTCATTGTACGCATTCGTAGTCGCATATATACAATTTATACATTATTAAAGCATTAAAAATATAATTGTAACAATGTTTATTACGTATGGACTTACCTCGTACTCAAAATTTGACGAATCAGATCGATTGCTCGATAACCTTTGATTTTCCCCGATGTAAATCCGAGTTCTTTCTTTCTTAATCTATATGTATTCAAAATTAACCCATTTAATCACCAATTCATTCAATTTAGTCCACAAACACATAATTTTAGCCAATTTTCACTTTGGCCCTAAACTTTCACATTTAACAATTTAGTCTCTATTTTAAAAATACACAAAATTCACACAATTAAATCCAATTACATGCTAGCCGAATTTCATAGGGACCTCTAGCAGTCCAAAACTTTCATTTATTTCACATTTCAATGCCTCAATTTACACTTTTCACAATTAAATCCCTAATAGACATTTGTACTCAAAATCACTTAACAAAACTTGATCATCTATCAATAAACACTCATTTTCCATCATCAAATATCCAAGAACTCAAGCATTCATCAATTGCACTTTACAAAATCATCATCAATTCTGAAAATTAAAGTACGGGCTAGCTAAAACACAAAGCAACGATCATAAAAACATAGAAATCATCAAAAATCAAACTCAAAACATACCTCAATTGAGAATGTAAAGGGTTGAACCCTAAAATGCTTCAAATGGTGTTTCTTCCTGTAACATCCCAAACCCGGCCTGGACGTTATGGTCGAATTTGGTGTGTCACATCACAGTGCTCTTAAAATTTGATCCTTTCGATAAAAAAATCCGTTACTGATTCTAAATCCCTTTATTTATTATTTAGCAAAATTTGTCGTTAAAACGTTCACCTATTTGTTTGCCTTTAGTAAATTATTTCAATTTAAAACCACGGAAGCGTTTTGAAAACTTTGGTGTTGATGGCTCGTGTTTTATAGAAAGTCGTGCTATTTTGAAATCTCGCATTTTCCCTAGACTAGCAGTTTAGTATAAGTAATCAACCCAAATTAAAACTTAAAAAAAAAACCCATCAACGGCCTTATTACAAAGATTAAAACCCAAATAAAATCTAGTTGCAAATAAAGAAAGCAGAAGCAATAGTGTGGCCATCTCCGAGTCCCTCGCAGCTCCAAACCATCTAAGCTTAGGGATTACCTGTACAGTCAGAAACAGGGTGAGTTTACGAAAACTCAGTGTGTGATCCCATTAATAAACATACAATTGCATAACACGATTGTCGATGATGATGCGGGCCAAAGCCCTAATCGTAGTCGATGACGATGCGGGCCTTAGCCCATAAACAGTAGCAATGTGGGCCTAAGCCCAAAACAGTATCGGTACAATGCACGATGCAACCCATCCCAAAACCATCCAACACGCCACCCGTACCAACCAGCACACCTGTGGGGATATCCATCGGCCCACCCAACCAGCACACCAATATCGCAGCAATGCTGCCAGTAATAATAGTAATGCAAACAGAGTCACAAGAATAATAGTAAGGCGCGTAACAGTACCGATATGATAAAGTGTGGCAAGCCACCGGTAATAAAATTTGTGACATAGTCACTAGTACAGTACTTCCTTCATATCATAAACCCAATCCCATGCAGATGTCGTGTCATAAATATCATGTGTATGAAGTATGTCATACTCAAAATCAATCATATAGAAGTCATACATATATCAACTCACCTACCCCTAGCATTGTATCGGTCATCATATCAGACAGGAGGGTAAAACAGTAAATCCTCCCCTCAAGGGTATTTCGATCATGTTCCCAACTTTAGGATTTAGAAACAGATTACGACCCTTCAGAGGGTCTACAGTTGTGACGAACAACCCACAATAACCCTTATGGCTAAACAATGTGAATGGGCCTAAGGCCCATTACTCGACCCAACAAGGCCCATAACGGCCGTAGCCCACGAGAACGCCCGTGGCGGCCTCTACAGTCTGACACCCATGACATGGGGCTCGATTCGCCACACGAGTGTTCGAACGCTCGTGAGCCCACCAACACCGACGTTTTGGTTTTTCGACTTTTTCCGTTCTGTTGTAAAACAGGGGTGTGAACACACACACCCTTCGACTTTTGATTAGTAATAAAAGTGGTGTACGGCTACACACCTTTTTGGAAAGAAAAAATCGAACCCTTCGCGCTCAACCTAAATCCAAAATAATGATCCCTTGTCAGTTCTCAAACACTTGGGTTAACCTCCCAACTATGTACTCACAAATTCCCAACAATATGCATCGCTTACCTTGCTAAGAGAAATAGGGCTTAAACCACCCCTATCCAACCATCACCCTTTTATAGGCAACAATCTGCATTAACAACCCATTCATTCAGTAAATTAATAATACTTCATTAAAACCAAGCACACTTCTTACCCAGACATGAACCAACAACGAAAGGCAATAGCATTTGGCCCACCCCCTTGAGTACCGTCACCACCCCCTAGCACTATTTGAACGAGAAAGAGAATGTTAGATGAACCCATCCTCACGACGGCCAAGAGGATTCAGCTCAAGGAAACCCGAAACGAACGTGGAAAAGAAGAAGCCCTCCATAAAACGGCTAAAGAAAACACTTACCCTTACACAAAGGAGATTACGAAATGTTTAGGCCTCCACAATTTCAGTCACACAAGGAGAGAAGTATTCGACTAGCTTCAGGAGAGAAAGAAACAGTGAGGAGGAAGAAAGAAAAAGGTAGAAAGAAGAAGGAAGTGCTGGGTTCAGTTTCTTTGACTTTAGAAACAAGAAAAGAGAGAGACGTTTCAGACATCAAAAGGAAAAGTTACCAATATTCGGCTAGAGGGGATTCGACAATCTTGACTCAAAAGAAAAGAAGAAGAAAATGAGAAGAGGATAGGGTCACAGCCAATTTGGCACTAAAGGGTAACACCTAAAGAAAAACACCCAAAAGATAGGAAAAATAATTCGGCACCTACTTCCTAGAACACTAAATACCGAAATGACCAACTCCAAACCCCTTGGCCGAATTTTTGCTCCAACAAGTTCCCTATTCGGCTACAACTCTCCCCCCTCTCCAACTCCTTGAAACACCCCCCAAAACCCTCCTTGATATCCTCTACAATCTTCTCCCAACAACTCAAGACCAATTCAAACTTCTAACACTTAGAAGCCTACCCCAACACAACCACTTGCTGTCTACAACAGCAAAATAATTACTCCTTGTTTGCCGTGGGATTCGAACCCCTATTCTCCCAATAGCTATACCATGCCACTCCCACCAGTCCATGCGGCTTTTTATGACACAACACCACCACCAATATTTATAAGGCACAACTGCCAGGATCCAAGCTCTTTTAAGAGCAAAACCTAAAATGTTGCAAAAGCCGAAACTTGTCCCCAGGACTTCTCAGACCCCCCGAACACACCCAAATCACCCAACCCTTCAAACAAACATGGAATCTACGCTACACATGAAAAATTACAAACCCTACCCTTTTGGGGCATTACAATTCTACCCCCTTAAAGAAATTTTGGCCTCAAAGTTTACTTGGTCAAAATAAATGAGGATATTGATGCTGCATCGCCTCTTCTGGTTCTCATGTGGCCTCCTTCGCACTGTGATTGTGCCAAAGCACTTTGACCAGTGGAATAGACTTCTTTCTCAATACTTTAATATCACGCTCTAAGATCTGTACTGGTTCCTCCTCAATAGTTAGATCCGGCCTATCTTCAATTTCCTCAACTGGCACAACGTGCGAAGGGTTAGAACGGTACCGCCTAAGCATAGAGACATGAAACACATCATGAATTCTATCCAGCTCTGGGGGTAACACAAGTTGATACGCAACTGGCCCTACACGCTTAAGTATCTGGTAAGGCCCAATAAACCTAGGGCTCAGCTTGCCCTTCTGACCAAACCTCATAATTTTCTTCCACGGTGATACCTTAAGAAAGACATAATCCCCCATAGAGTACTCGACCTCTTTACGCTTTAAATCTGCATAAGACTTTTGCCTATCAAACGCTTCTTTCAATCGATCCTGAATCAGCTTTACCTTATCTTCTGTATCAACAATTAGCTCCGGCCCTAGGATTCGTCGCTCACCCAGTTCAATCCAACAAGTAAGAGTACGACACCTACGACCATATAACGCTTCATACGGTGCCATTCGAATGCTGTACTGGTAGCTGTTGTTATATACAAATTCTGCCAACGGCAAATAATCCTCCCAGCTTCCTCTAAAATCCATTACACAACTTCTTAACATGTCTTCCAATATCTGAATTACTCTTTCAGACTATCCATCTGTCTGAGGATAAAACGCAGTACTGAAATCCAGTCGAGTACCCAACGCCTCAAGCAATTTCTTCTAGAACCGAGAGGTGAACCTAAGATCCTTGTCAGATATGATAGAAACCGGTACACCATGGAATCTCACAATTTCAGCTATATACAACTTGGCCAACTTCTGTAACGAATAATCGGTGCGGACCGGTATAAAATGGGCAGACTTAGTCAGGCGGTCTACAATCACCCAAACTGAATCCTTCTTAGAAGGCGTCAAGGGTAACCCACTCACGAAATCCATGGTTACCCTTTCCCATTTCCAGAGTGGAATCTTAACTTGCTGCAGTAATCCAGAGGGTAATTGATGCTCAGCCTTAATCTGCTGGCACGTCAAGCACTTGTTCACATAATCGGTAACTTCACGTTTTAACCCAGGCCACCAATACAACTCACAAAAATCTCGGTATAGCTTATTCCCACCAGGATGCATGGCATAAGGGCTACCATGCGCCTCTCGCAGAATAGACTACCTTAAACCAGAATCATTTGGTATACACACTCTTCCACAGAAACATAACACCCCTTCCCCGTTCAGTCCAAAATCTGAAGTTTACCAATTTCCACTTGCTAAAAATGAGGAGCTAGTGACTCATCCAACAACTGTTTCTCCTTAATTTGATCAGTCCAAGTCGATCTCACTTGCAATTCCGCTAACAAGCTACCATCATCTTACAAGCTAAGACGAGCAAACATTGCTTTTAAAGCAGAGACAACCCTACGGCTCAGTGCGTCAGCTACCACATTAGCTTTGCCTAGGTGGTACTCAATTGAACAATCATAATCCTTAAGCAACTCAATCCACCTTCGTTGCCTAAGATTCAACTCCTTCTGAGTAAGGAGGTACTTGAGGCTTTTATGGTTTGTATAAATGATCGTCCTTTCCTCATACAAATGATGCCTCTAAATTTTTAATGCAAACACCACCGCTGCCAATTCCAAGTCATGAGTGGGATAATTTGCCTCGTGAGGTTTAAGTTGCCGTGATGCATAAGCAACGCCTTTCCTTCTTGCATCAACACACACCCTAATCCTACGTGTGACGCATCACTGTAAACAGTAAATTCCTTCCCAGACTCTGGCTGTATCAAAATAGGAGCCTCAGTTAAGACTCTCTTTAATTTCTCAAAACTCTCTTATTTTTTATCGAACCAAACAAACGGCACCCCTTTTCGCAGCAATTCCATCAAAGGTACAGCTATCACCGAAAACCCTTCCACAAAAAGTCGGTAATATCCCGCTAAGCCCAGAAAACTCCGAATCTCAGATACAGTCTTTGGTGGTTTCCAACCCAAAACAGCTTTAATTTTTTGAGGATCAACCCTAATCCCCTTAGCAGACACTACGTGACACAGCAATGTCACCTCTTGCAGCCAAAACTCACACTTGCTGAACTTTGCGTACAACTGCTTCTGTCTCAAAATTTGAAGGACAATCCGCAAGTGCTCGTCATGCTCCTCCTCCATCCCCGAATATACTAAAATATTGTCTATGAACACTACTACAAACTGATCCAGATAGGGTTGAAACACTCAGTTCATCATGTCTATAAATGCAGCTGGTGCGTTCGTCAACCCAAACGACATCACTAGAAACTCGTAATGACCATAATGAGTCCTAAACGCTGTCTTATACACATCAGCTTCCTTAACCTTTAGCTGGTGGTACCCAGATCGAAGATCTATTTTGGAGAACACAGCAGCTCCCCGCAGCTGGTCGAACAGATCACCAATCCTCGGTAAAAGGTACTTGCTCTTGATGGTCAGCTTATTCAGTTGACGATAGTCAATGCACATGCGCATAGACCCATCCTTCTTCTTCACAAACAATACTGGTGCTCCCTACAGGGACACACTCGGTCGAATGAATCCTCGGTCTAACAGCTCTTGAATTTGAGCCTTTAACTCCACTAACTTCTTTGGTGCCATCCTATATTGGGCGATGGACACTGGAGCCATCTCTGGTAAAAGCTCAATTCCGAATTCGACCTCACGGTCTGGAGGCAAGCTCGGCAGCTCCTCTAAAAAAAAATTTAGAAACTCCTTAATAGTTCTAACATCTCCAACTGAAAGATTTTTAGCCTCAAAATTGCTAACATAGGCTAGGAAAGCCTCACAACCCTTGCGAACCAACTTCTCATCTCTTAACGCTAATATCATATTAGACAAGTAATCTCTTCGCTCCCCTATTACGACCACCTCCTCATCCTCCAAAGACCTCAACACCAACCACTTAGCAGCACAATCCAACTTCACACGATGCTTTACTAGCCAATCCATGCCTAAAATAATATCAAATTCCCCGAATGGCAGTTCCATCAAATTTGCAGGAAAAATGACCCCTTCAACTTCTAAAGGCACATCCTTAAACAACTTATCCACCCTAATCGATTGTCCTAGCGGGCTCAACACCATCATTTCACTAGCAGTGCTCTCAAATTGAATACCCAACAACCCAGACACAGTGCACGCAACATATGAATGCGTGGATCCAATATCAATTAAGGCAACATAAGGCAAATTATAAATCAAGAACGTACTGGTTATGACGTCAGGGCCGTCGCCATCCTCTCGACGACGAGCAGCATTAACCAAGCTTGGTTGTCTCGCCTCAGTATTACCTGTGCCTCTACCCGGTGCTCCACGACCTCGTCCAAACCTATTTCCTCCTCTCGCCTGTCCACGACCTCTCAAGGGTTGACCACCTCCCTCTGGCTGAACATGACCCTGTCCTGTAGCTTGCATCTAAGTAGGCCTCTGCGAACAATTCCTTACTTGATGATCTTTGGACCCACATCTAAAATAGGCCCCAATCTTTTTCCAGCACTCACCCAAATGAGATCTTTCACAGTCAGCACAGGGCTGCGGTCTCGCAGTAACAACGGGTTCTCCAGCTCGGACTCGCCCATCAAACCTGGCCCTTTTAGTAGGCCTACTTCCAAAACTCGAGGATCTGAAATCTCTTTTACCTCTGCCCCTATCTTTCTCATGATTCTGGCGCTTCGAGCACTTCACATCTTCAGCAATCTTTGCTTTCTCAACTAATGCAACAAAGTCTCGCTCCCTCTGCGGAGCTATTAAAACTCTCAACTCATCACGGAGGCCATCCTCAAAATGCACACAGCGTTCGTACTCAATCGCTACTATCCTACGAGCATAACGACTCAATCGCAGAAACTCTGCCTCATATGCCGCCACAGTCCTATTCCCTTGGGTCAAGTTCAGAAATTCTTTCCTTCGGGCGTTCGCATAAATTACGCCCACATATTTCCCTTCAAAGGACGTCTTAAAGAAATATCATGTCAGACGGTCAGCTTATGTACCTTCCCTCACAGTGAGCCACCATTGGTAAGCCTCATCTCACAGTAACGACACTGCCCTTTTCAATTTCTATTCCACAGTACAGTCAAAATCATCCATTATCCGCTCCGTAGCCTTCAGCCAATATTCCACTACATTCGGGGCGACACCAGAAATACCCCTAAAGATCTCTGCCCCGTTAGATCAGAGTCGTTCAGAAATTGACCCCGGGCCACTAACCCCGTACTCGCTCTAGTAACCCTTTCAAGAACTCGCAGCATTGCCTGAGACAAGGCATCATCCCCAACTACTCCATCATGAGACCCAGTGTCAGTTACAGGTGAAGCTGGTGCCTCCCTAGTAGACACATGACCCGATGCTGAAGACCCAGCCCCAGCACCTCCTTGACCTCTACCACAACCTCGTGAACCCCTTCCACGAGTACCTCTAGTGCTCATATCACGTGACGCTATATCTATTTTTAGAAGTTTTATGCTATCACTTTAAAATTCCAGTTGTTATTAAAAGATACTTTATGACAGATAGTACTTAGAGTTTTATTTTCGCAGATCGAAATCCCAGTAGCCATATCAATTTTCTACAATCTCAGTTTGTTCTAACCAAAAATTTCCAGTATGGCATTACCATCCATAACAGTTTTTTGACACTATATTATCGCCTAAGGCAGTAGATACTAGCAGAGAACTTACAGATTTGGCGCCGGAGACTCGGTGTGCCACACTCCCAGTAATGTCATTTCAAACAAATCAAGTTCCGTTGAGGATTTCCAACCTAATTTTTAGAGAAACCCTTTTAAACCCTGACTTTGGAAAAGAAGAGTAAAAAAATTTTCTGCCACCCATACTACAGCCGAGTTTTGTCACCTGGCTCTGATACCACTAAATGTAACACCCCAAACCCGGCCTGGATGTTATGGTCGAATCTAGTGTGTCACATCACAGTGTTATTAAAATTTGATCTTTTCGATAAAAAAATCCGTTACTGATTCTAAATCCCTTTATTTATTATTTAGCAAAATTTCTCGTTAAAACGTTCACCTATTTGTTTGCCTTTAGTAAATTACTTCAATTTAAAACTGTGGAAGCATTTTGAAAACTTTGGTGTTGATGGCTCGTGTTTTATAGAAAATCGTGCTATTTTGAAATCTTGCATTTTCCCTAGACTAGCAGTTTAGTATGAGTAATCAACCAAATTAAAACTTAAAAAAAACCCACCAACAGCCTTATTACAAAGATTAAAACCCAAATAAAATCTAGTTACAAATAAAGAAAGCAGAAGTAGTAGTGTGGCCATCTCCGAGTCCCTCGCAGCTCCAAACCATCTAAGCTTAGGGATTACATGCACAGTCAGAAACAGGGTGAGTTTTTGAAAACTCAGTATGTGATCCCATTAATAAACATACAATGCATAACACAGTGTCAGTACAGTCTGGGCCAAAGCCCTAATCAAAGTCGATATAGTCTGGGCCTTAGCCTTAAACAGTAGTAATATGGGCCTAAGCCCAAAACAATATCGATACAATGCATGATGCAACCCATCTCAAAACCATCCAACACACCACCCGTACCAACTAGCACACCTGTGGGGATATCCATCGACCCACCCAACCAGCACACCAATATCGCAGCAATGCTACCAGTAATAGTAGTAATGCAGTGTAGCTGCCAGTAACAGTAAGTGTGGCAAGCCACTAGTAATAAAATTTGTGACATAGTCACCAGTACAATACTTCCTTCATATCATAAACCCAAACCCATGTAGATGTCGTGTCATAAATATCACGTGCATGTAGTATATCATACTCAAAATCAATCATATAGAAGTCATACATATATCAACTCACCTACCCCTAGCATTGTATCGGTCATCATATCAGACAGGAGGGTAAAATAGTAAATCGTCCCCTCAGGGGTATTTCGATCATGTTCCTAATTTTAGGGTTTAGGAACAGATTACGACCCTTCAGAGGGTCTACAGTTGTCTCGAACAACCCAGAATAACCCTTATGGCTAAACAGTATGAATAGGCCTAAGGCTCATTACTCGACCCAATAAGGCCCATTACGGCCTTAGCCCACGAGAACGCCCGTGGCAACCTCTACAGTCTGACACCCACAACATGGGGCTCGATTTGCCACACGAGCGTTCGTGCGCTCGTGAGCCCACCAATACCAACGGTTCAGTTTTTTGGCTTTTGCCGTTCTGCAGTAAAACAGGGGTGTGAACACACACACCCTTCAGCTTTTGATCAGTAATAAAAATGGTGTACGGCTACACACCTTTTTGGAGATAAAATGTGAAACCCTTCGCGCTCAACCTAAATCCAAAATAGTGATCCCTTGTCAGTTCTCAAACACTTGGGTTAACCACCCAATGATGTACTCACAAATTCCCAACAATATGCGTTGCTTACCTTGCTAAGACAAATAGGGCTTAAACCACCTGTATCCAACGATCACCTTTTTATAGGCAACAATCTGCATTAACAACCCATTCATTCAGTAACTTAATAATACTTCATTAAAACCAAGCACACTTCTTACCAAGACGTGAACCAACAACGAAAGGCAATAGCGTTTGGCCCACCCCCTTGAGTAACGTCACCACCCCCTAGCACCATTTGAACGAGAAAGAGAACGTTAGATGAACCCATCCTCACGACGGCCTAGAGGATTCAGCTCAAGGAAACCCAAAACGAACGTGGAAAAGAAGAAGCCCTCTACAAAACGGCTAAAGAAAACACTTACCCTCACACAAAGGAGATTAAAAACGGTTAGGCCTCCACAATTTCAATCACACAAGGAGAAAAGTATTCGGCTAGCTTCAGGAGAGAAAGGAACAGTGAGGAGGAAGAAAGAAGAAGGAAGAGTTGGGTTCAGTTTCTTCGACTTTAGAAATAAGAAAAGAGAGAGACGTTTCAGACATCAAAAGGAAAATTTACCAATATTCGGCTAGAGGGGATTCGGCAATCTTGACTCAAAAGAAAAGAAGAAGAAAATGAGAAGAGGAGAGGGTCATAGCCAATTCGGCACTAAAGGGTAACACCCAATGAAAAACGCCCAAAAGATGGGAAAAAGAATTCGGCATCTACTTCCTAAAACACTAAATGTCGAAATGACCAACTCCAAACCCCTTGGCCGAATTTTTGCTCGAACAAGTTCCCTATTCGGCTACAACTCTCCCCCCTCTCCAACTCCTTGAAACATTCCCCAAAACCCTTCTTGATATCCTCCACAATCTTCTCCCAACAACTCAAGACCAATTCAAACTTCTAACACTTAGAAGCCTACGCCAACACAACCACTTACCGTCCACAATAGCAAAATAAATGCTCCTTATTTTCCGTGGGATTCGAACCCCTGTTCTCCCAATAGCTATACCACGCCACTCCCACCAGTCCATGCGGCTTTTTGTGACACACCACCACCACCGATATTTATAAGGCACAAGTGCCAGGATCCAAGTTCTTTTAAGAGCAAAACCTAAAATGTTGCAAAAGCCAAAACTTGTCCCCAGGACTTTTCAGACCCCCCAAACACACCCAAATCACCCAACCCTTCAAACAAACATGGAATCTACGCTACACATGAAAAATTACAAACCTTACCCTTTTGGGGAATTACACTTCCCTTGTTTTTTGGTGCAAAAAAATTAACAAAATGGCCACCATTTTGTTTTGGTTTTAATTAATATAACTTAATTACCAATTTACTATATTACCCTTAATTAAACCATTATAAAATCACCTAATATTTCCCCATTTATGTCAAATTCCACTATCAATGGTCTAATTACAACATAAGGACCTTTCATTTAATAAACCATAGCAAATAGACACATTTAACATATAAAATGCAACTTTTTCATTTTACGCGATTTAGTCATTTTTCTCACATTGAGCTATTAAACGATAAAATTAGCTCACGAAATTTTCACACATATATATTCACATGCTGTAAACATCAAAAATAATATTAAAATAATTTTATGACCTCAGATTTGTGGTTACAAAATCATTGTTTCAATTTAGCTAAACTCAAGTTGTTACAAAAACATAGTTCAACTTGAGTCAGGAGTTATCACTCTATGGCATGTATTTCTAAACTCCAAAATGCTACGTTCAGTCCAAGAATCGACTAAACTGTAGCTCTGATACCACTAAATGTAACACTTTTAACCCATATTAATCACTGAATTAGGGTTATAGAGCATCACCGAATAATCAGAAACATTTAAATCATCAGTTACTAGTTCAAAACTTACCCAACATGCCACAAATTGACCATTATCATATCAATTCAAAACATACCATATGAGCCATTCCAAACATGCATCACAAGTTAACCAATATGACACAATCGAACAAGGTATCAAATGATAACAACCAAGATAACTTACACAACTTATACATACCAAATCATCCTTCAACCTTCAACTAAACATCATTATAAGTCCACCTATACATGCCATTATAACCTTGGCCAAAACATTCAAAAACTACTGATATTTATGTTGGATAGTTAGATAGATCTCCGATGAGCTTCCAAACCGATCAAGCTTTCGATAATCTACAAAACATAGGAAAAAAACTATGTAAGCACTTAATGCTTAGTAAGTTCATAGAAAATAAAACATAACTTACCATTTCAATTATATATCAATAAGTATAAACATAATATAACCCAAACCACAAGATAGGAACAAGTCTATGCATCATCATCAATACACAAGTTAGTGCATTTATACATAACTCATTTGGATTAAACATATGATAAGTGATTTCCATGTGAAAATACATCATTTGATTCATTCATCCTTTTCATGAGAATATGCATAATTCCATTTGAAAACTTACCATTCCAATCCCTTTTCTTTCCCGTTGAACCATCTATAATATCATTGAATGCTCGGGAAAGCTCACACTAAGTGTGCTTAAACATATAACTGTAACCTTTCCTTTACATCATTGCTCACACTAGTTGTGAAATAGGCTTGCTCACACGAGTTTTGGGTTGAAATATAAGCTACACGATACTGTTCATACGAGCTGTGGAGTATTTACAACAAATGCAAGACCTCAGTCATCGGTAGAAAATTCAAGACCCACACCCGAAACATGAAATCCCTATTACATGTCATTCGTATCCTACGAATTCTAAATGTTCAATCGGGACTCAATATCCATCAAATCATCATAGCTTTGGTACGATTATACATCAATCCATTTATGGTAAGATAACATAATAAAAATTCAAATTAACAACATTAATATGATAACCGTTCGTACAAACTTACCTCTACAACTAGGGCGTAGCAGTTAAATGAGATATTTCGAAGCTTTTGCTTTGCCTTGATTTAGGTCCATACGTGTTTTATATTGATCTAAATAGACAAATTTTGAATCCATTTAATACCTCTAGTATTCAATTTAGTCCACATTTAATATTTATGAAAAATTACTATTTTACCCCTAACATTCTAAGTTTTTAGAATTTAGTCCTTAAGCTCATAAATTGAAATCTAATCATTTTAATCCCCCATTCAAGTTAACCGAATCTATTAAAGACTTATAAAAACTCATACAAACCATCATTTTATAAATTGTTCCATGACTTTTTACCATTTTTACAAATCAATCCCTAAATGTAAATTTCATCGAAACTCACTTTACAAAACTTGTTTATTTATCAACAAGGATTCATAATCTACCATTAACATCAAGAATCATACAAGAACATTGATGGTATAACCCTTAATCTTTAACATTTTTACAAATTGACCCCCAGGCTAGCTAGATTAAGCTAAAACGACATCAAAAACATAGAAATTATTAAAAATGGGGTTAAAAATCATACCATGCAAGCAAGGGACTTGACTGAATGCTTCAAACCTTAAAATGGTGTTTTTTTTCTCTTCAAAATCAATGGAAAAAAGATTGAAAAAGATGAATTCTATTTGGTTTAATTTAATTTAGCTTATAATTTTCCAATTACCTTTTTAACTTTTAATTAACATCAAAATTTCATTAATACTCGGTCATACACATCCAGTATCCCATAGAAATGGCCTATTTACCACTTAAGTCCATTCAGTTTCATTTCCATAGCCTTTTAGCCCTTTTAACTAATAGAACTCCACTTTTACACTATTTATGGTTGAGTCCTTTTCAGTTAATTAATCATGCAAACATCAAAATTTCTTAACGAAATTTTAATAGGACCTTAATAATATACCATAGACATTAAAATAATAATAAAATAAAATTTGCTCATCAGATTTGTGGTCTTGAAACCACTATTCTAATTTTATTGAAAATAAGTTGTTACAACTCTCCCCTCCTAAAGAAATTTTTGTCCCCGAAAATCTTTATTGATGATTATTCTAGATATAAGTATGTATACCTTATACACTACAAGAGCGAAGCCTTTGATAAATTCAAAGAGTTTCGTGTGGAAATGGAGAAACAACTAAGTTTACCCATAAAGACACTTCAGTCTGATTGAAATGGGGAATAATTATCTGATGAGTTCTTAGGGTACCTGATAGAAAATAAGATTCTATCCTAGTTGACCGCATTGGGCACTCCACAATAAAATGGCATGCAGAGAGAAGGAATTGAATGTTCTTGGACATGGTACGTTCAACGTTAAGTTATTCGGAGCTGCCAATCTTTTTTTGGGGACATACGATAAAAATAGCTTGCTTAATCTAAATGATGTGGCAACCAAGGCAGCATCAAAAACTCTATATGAATTATGGTATGGTAGGAAGTCAAGTCTAAACCATTTAAGGATTTGGGGATGCTTCACCTACATATTGAATAAAGATGCTAGGAAGTTGGAATCACAAATAGATTTGTGCATGTTTGTAGGATATCTAAAGAGAACAAAGGGTGGTTTGTTTTATATCCCGAAAGAGCAAACTGTTATAGTCTCAACTCATGATACTTTCCTGAAAGAAAGTAGCACAAATGACTTCAAACCTTGGAGTAAAGAGGTACTCGAGGAACTTTTAGGAAATATGCAAAAACCCTATAGAAACGGTTCCAGAACCAACTCCTAATAGTAGACCTATAAACAATTAGCAACATAGGGTGCTTTATCGTAGTTGGAAGGTCTTTGATAGGCCTAAGTTCTTCCAATCTAAAGGAAGTACTTTTAACACTAAGTCTGCAGAGCAAGAAGATGATGACCCACTCACATATGAAAAAGCGATGCAAGGTGCTAATTCCAAGCTTTGGGAAATAGCTATGAAAGCTTAGATGGATTCTGTGGACTCCAACTTAGAGTGGGAACTTGTAAACTTACAGGAAGGGATAAAAATTTTGAGTGTAAGTGGATCTACAAGAGAAAAAAAATACGAATGGAAAGGTGGAAACTTATTAGCAAAAGGTTATACTCAGAAAGAAGGTATCGATTACGAAGAAACCTTCTCTCGATTTTCATACTCAAGTCTATACACATATTACAATCCATTGCAATGACTCTCAATTACGAGATTTAGCAAATGGATGTCAAGACAATATTTTTTAACGACTATCTTGAAGAAAGCATCTATATGATGCAAACCACTAGATATATAGCTAAAGGAAACAAGCATAAAGTTTGCACACCGCTTAGATCCATATATGAACTTAAGCAAGCATCTCACTCATGAAATCAAAGATTTGATCAAACAATTAAAACTTTTTGATTTAAGAAAAACGTAGATGAATCTTGTGTTTATAAACATTTAAGGGATGGAAATGTGGTCTTTCTCGTTCTATATGTCGATTACATTATACTCATTGGGAATGATGTAGGGACATTATCATCGATTAAACTTGTTGTATTTAGTGCCTTAAGTGTAGTATTTTGATCTAAGTACACTTTTAATTTTTTAAACAGATTGGTTAATAAAACTATTCATGAATTACATTAATACTTTGTATATAGTCCTCACATGGTTTTTGCACGCAAAGAAAAATGGAAGCAAAAGTTGCTGACCGGTTGTTTATTGTTTAACTAATATTTAGCTATATTACGTGGCCAGATCGTAATACAGAAAGATAGCTTGTATTAGTATACAAACTGAGACATGTCCTTAGTCTAATTGAAAATGAGAAAACTGATTGAAAAACTAATATGTCTTTTATCAAATCTATTTGGGGAGATGTTTTGTCTTGGGCATCGGAGTGGATGACTCCTAGAAGATAGAGCCATAGATATGACTGACAGTACATTAGATTGGACCCAAGAAGAATAGATCTTGAATCCGTTTATGGATTTATTAATTTGTGACGTTCATAATGTGACATACCTAAATCCCGAGTGGATGTTGGACTATGTATGCATAACTCGTACACTTTGATGTAAGTAAAAGCTTGAGTTCGAATAGTTAAGGAACCGAAAATTGGTACGTTAGGTGTACGACTTCTGGAATAGTTTCTTTCGTAACAGTAAGTTGTTAGGGAGAGCTCAGGCATGATACTATAAAGGAATGACTTCGTGACTAAATGAGTTTATAATTAATAGGCAAAAATCTAGTACTTAATTAAGATCATTTGAGCCCTAATTACATATGTCCAATCAGTCCCTCCACTAGTTCATTGAAACTAGAAATGAATTGTATGTCTGAATCAAAATGAATAGAATGAATAGAAATAGAGAAATGAGAAATAGTAAAAAAAATGATTATGATTTTCTCTAAAAAGAAGAGGGAAAGTATTGGATCTGGTGCACTAAGTGTAGTATTTTTGTCAATGTATACTTGAAATTATCGAATAGTGTGGTTAATAAAATTATTCATGAATCACATTAATACTTTGTATAATTTCCTCATATGGTTTTTGCATGCAAAGAAAAATGGAAGAAAAAGTTTCTCATTGGTTTTCTAATGTTTAACTAATACAAAGCGGTATTACGTGGTCAAATTGTAATACAGAAAGATAGCTTATATTATTAGAAGAACCTGAACATGTCCTTAATCTAATAATAATCTAATAAAAAATAAGAAAACTGATTGAAAAACTAATGTCTTCTATTAAATCCAATTGGGGAGATGCTTTGTCTTAGGCATTGGAGCGACTGTCGCGTGCAAAATGATGTGCGATTTTGTGCAAGTACACACGTTGGTTCAAGTAATAAAGTGATGAGCGAGTATCATTCCCATGAGGATCAGATTGGGCACAAAATTGGTCAAGTTATTGCAAGATGGTTAATGTATGGCAAGACTAACGAATAAGATGCTATGGTAAACTAAGGTAAGTAAACAATGATAATTCAAAGGAATGATAATGTATGCGATAGATGGAATTGATGAAAAATTAGAAATGCTATGGCGAAAGTGAGAGCTAAAATGTAATGGTAATAACGAGAGTGATTATCCAAATAGAATGTAAACAAAGAAATAAACTAAATATGCTATGGAAAAGTTACTATAACAAAGAATAAGGATAGAGTGATGTTGATCCGGAAGGTCGAGACTACCTAGAATAGTCCCTTACTCTTAATAATGCATTGGCAAAATCATATCTACTTTACTGCACGTAGGAGTTCTAAAATGGCCTGCCTCTCACAAAAGCAAAACCTCAAGTTACCTTGCCCGTGTCTATAAGCTTTTTAGATATCTTGCATGGGTTCCTTCTGTATGATCGTGACTCTACGTCTAGAGTCGACTATAAGTGTCTATTGAATACTTGCTCATTTCATTTCATTTAATCCAACCAATCCAACCCTTTCGGAATTAGAATTAGTTTATAAGTATGCGAACAGTCTTTTATGTCTGGAGATCGTTTTCATTTTAATTAAGAAATAAGAACAATCAAATGAAATAGTAAAGTAAAATAGATATATACTACATCCATAAAAATAGTTTAAGGTTTCATCGAAAGTAATCCCAACTCTATGAGATTTAGCTCATAGGCTGGGAAATAAAATTCCAAACCAAAATATTATCTGACATTGTGTTTGTAACATCCCGAATTAGGGTCTAGTCAAAATAGTGGTTTTGAGACCACAAATTTGAAATAGAAATAATTATTTTATGATTATTTGATGGTCCATGATATGATTGCATGATAGAGTGAAATTTTCATGAAGAAATTCTATGCCTAAAATGTCCAATTTGAAGTTAGGGAGTAAATTGAATAAGTTGTAAAATATGTGTTCTTTCAAACATGTAATTGAATTGGATTACAAATTAGAAGGTCTTAAATAGCAATTTGACCAATATCTATAGTTTTGGACAAAAATGGGCATGGATAGTGAAAATTTGAAAGAAAGGCCTTAAGGGCATTTTTGTCATTTGGTTAATAAAAGAATAAAAAAGGAAAATTCAAGTCAAAAATTTTGTCCATCTTCTTCCTAGTGTGCCAAAATTTGCAAGGGTTCTATAGCTAGGGTTTTCAACTTTTCAAGCTTGATTGTAAGTGCTCTCAAGCCCCCTTTTTGATGTTCTTTCCATTTTTGAAGTCCTTGAAGCATGATCTATCCATTTCTAGCCATACTTTGAGCTAGGGTTCATGTATGAAATTTGAACCATTTGTGACATGCATATATTTTGATGTTTCATGGTAGATTATGAAAGTTTGATGTGTGTTTAACATCTTTTACTAAGTGATTTCTAGTGAAAATGGTTAAAAATAACCTATTTGTAAGTGTAAAAATTAGTAGAAATGTGAAATAAAGGAAAATATGGGCTGATAGGAGCATGGTATAGGTTCGGCTAGGCTTGCGTAACCAAGAAAATGAATGCATTTCATTTTACGAGCCTAGGGACTAAAGTGTAAATAAGTGAAAAGTTAGGGGTAAAAATGTAATTTTACCAAAGTATGTGTTATGGGTCGATTTGACCAATGTATGTATTGAACAAGTTAAATTTGGCACTATATATCAAGAAAAACGTAATTCGGGCCTTGATCGAGGGAAAAACAAAGTTTACGAGGATTAGGCTCGTTTCCATCATTTTGTACCGAGGTAAGTTCATATGTAAATTATGCAACATGTACCATACTTTAAACGCTTTAATGTTGCATGTATGGTAAGTACATATTTAATTAATGCGATGTGGTATCATGTGTTTAATGCCTAAATTTTATTATGTAATATGCTTTGATTATTTCATAAGTATGTGATTGGTGCTAAGAGTATTGAAATTGACACTACGAGCAAGTTCGTCAGAAATGTGGTATTGAGGAATCCCCTTTGAACCTTAGGAATAGTTTAGGATACAAGTGAGATTTCGCTAGGAACTATGTGATATGAACTAATGAGTTGTGGTCTGAGTTCATGATATATGTGATACATGTTATGGCATTCTGGGTTCTGGTCTGGTATGTTTTACTGATGGCTGGGTAGTCTGACATGTGTTGCAGATACCTGATAGCTGTTGTAGACAGACCTGTGAGTAGCTTGAAAGCGAACAACATGTGATATGAGATATGAGGTAGCGTTGGCTACATATGGGGCACATAGGTGCAAACTTCTGATGTATCTAATAATATTCCAAGTGTTCAACGGGTAGTTCTAAGAGAAATTCAATGAGTAATCTTGATGAATACATCAAAGACAAGAAAGTAAGTATTATGTGCAAGTTGGTACAGGTACTTACGTAAAACTCAAGAGTAAAGGACTTGGTATGCTAAGAATGTGTGGTAAGAATGTACATGAGAAAGTTATGCTTATCAGACTTGATGATAATTATGAACTTTGCCTTATGTAAATTGTATGATTTATGTTGCTTATTATTTTCATGTGAACTTACTAAGCTTTAAAGCTTACCCTCCTTTCTTTTCCTTTTCTTATAGTGTCGCCAAGCTAGCTCATGGATCGTAAAACGTTGGAGACTCGATCACACAATTAATTGGATATTTGGGTATAGTTAGTTTCATCATTTTGAGTATGGCATGTATAGGGACTTGGTCTTTTTATTATGTGTCATATTGATTAGCCAAATGTATTGGCTCATGATGGTATTGTGATTTATTTTGTAAATGGTCATGAAAGGTGAATCATATTGATTATTGGGTTGTAACCCTAATCATTTATTCATGCATGAAAATGTGTTTATGCTTGATGCGGTTGGTTGCTTGTGGATGATATGTGAGATGAATGGTATATGTAGTTAAAAAATGAAAGGGTACTAATATGTATGACCATATTTATGGTGTAATTGAGTAACTTGAAAGAAGAATTATAATGATGAATGAATTCGAAATTGGTGTGGAATACCACATGAAGCATGATGGTTGGAGTATGTGATATGTCCACTTTATAAAGTCATGGATAAATCATAATTGTGTATTCTTATGTAATCAAATGTGCCATGTTGCATGTCATGAAATGAGATTATGTATGTAAGTTTTTAAGAGTGACAAATGGCTTGGAAAATAGCCTAGAATTTGTCTACACAGTTAGACACATGGGCATGTGTCTAGGCCATGTATGACACATGGTCTGACCCATGGGTGTGCGATCTGGCCGTGTGTCCCCTGCACCTTAATTAATGCAAAACAGAATGCCCAGTAGTAAACATATGGGCAGAGACATGACCATGTGTCTCTATCGTGTGAAGGACACGGCCTTAGGACATGGGCGTGTGCCTAGGCCGTGTGAAGTCTACACCTATTTTATGAAAAATTATGAAATTTAATTGTCCACACGGCCTAAGTACACTGGCATGTGCCTTGGCTGTGTGACCTCAATTTGTGCATAATGTCATAAATAGAGAGCTCCACGGGCTAGGGACACGGGCGTGTTCTAGAGCCACACGGGCATGTGTGATCATAAGGCCTGCCCACAAGGGCGTGTGACTCTCCTAAACAAGAAAAATTACTAAGTGTCAAAAAGGTTCTAAAAGTTCATGGTTTAGTCTTGAACCACTTCCGATGTATGTTTTGTAGGCCCTTATTAGGGACAATTTGCATGTGATTGAAAAGTTTTAAATTTGAGTGAAAATCTGTGACTCGGTTTTACAGGAATGATTGTGTTAAGTCTAGTAATGCCTCGTAATGATTGTGTTAAATCTAGTAATGCCTCTTACCCTGTTCCGATGTCGGATACAGGTAAGGGATGTTGTAGTGTTCAAATACTTCATTTCAATCTTTTGAAGGAACACTAATATAAAAATGGAAGAACTTCGGGAAACAGCTTTCACTTGCCCAGTCCACACTTCTGCAGCATAGCATCCTATGATGGATAAGAAGGACTGCCTTCGACTTCCTTTCCTTTGCATAGCCGAACCCTTATTCACGCCTAAGAATCTTTCGCACCTTTTTTTGTTCACTGTTTTTGATTTCCTTCTTTGTTTCCCTAGGGTAAATCCAACAACCCATGTTTATCTTCTCTTCTTTTTAAATTCCTTTTTCAGCAACCCAAGATTATCTTCTTTGTTTTTAAATTCTCTTTTCCTAGGATAAAAACCAATAACCCAATATTATCTTCTCCTCTTTTTTAGGCATATTTTTCTGGTACAAGTACAATTGGGCTGAGATTGGTATGTGTTGAGTGTTGACTCAGACTTCTTAGAATTGCCACGGCATTTGTGCTGACAAAATGTGCAACCTTTTGCCTCGACAAACCTTCACACATTTATTTCTCGCTCCTCAATCTGCTCCTGTAAAACTATCAAACACAACCATTCCACAAGCAATTAAAAGAAACAAATAATAATATTTAAGCAGCGTCCAAGTTTCTTATGCAATGTTCTAAAAATGCTAAAATAATGTCCTAAAATGCAACTAAGTTCACTTAAGTATAGACAATTGGCCCAGTCTAAAGGCATGAATTATAACTCTTTTCAAGAGTTATCAGGGATCACTCCTAGAAGATAGAGACATAGATATGATTAACAGTACATCAGACTGGACCCAAGTAGAATAGATCATGAATCTTTTTATGGATTTATTCACTTGTGATGTTCATAGTGTGGCATACCTAAATCCTAAGTGGATGTCGACTATGTATGGGTGATTGTACACTTTGATGGAAGTAAAAGCCTAAGTTTGAATAAATAATGAACCAAAAGCTGGTTCGTTGGGTGTACGAATTCTACAGTATGTAGCGTGATATGTCGTAATTTGGTGTAGCAAATTAAACTAGTTTTCACATTTAAAGAGCTTGAATACAAGCATTTTCATTATGTCTTAATTGAGTTTCTTTAGTTTTACTTACATTCAATAAAATGTGTAAATCACGTCTTTTATTGACCTTGAGGGTTGAATAAGGCCTAAGGGAGAGCTAATGTACTTTGTGAGTGTGTAGAAGACCATTAGAGGGCATTTTGGGCCAATCCTAGAAGCTATGTCGCAACATGGGAGATTTGATGTCACAACATAGAGAGCAGAATGAAGAAAGTAAGAAATTGCCTTCAATGTCGTGACATAGGCTGATGGTGTCGCAGCATACCCTTGAAGACAGTTGTAGAGGAGTAGATTGGTTGCTATGTCACGACACAGGTCATGGTGTGTTGCGACATTGACTCTATGACGAGAACAAAACACAAAGCAAAGGCATTTTGGTCTGGCCAACCAAATTTAAAGCTCGGGAATGTTAGCTAACCTAGGGTTAAAGATGATGGCTACCTAAAAGCTATAAATAGGCTCCTTTGGCACACATTATAGACATCATTGGATTAGCTAAGATTCTCTCTTTAGATTTAATTTCATTTTCTTAGGTTTTTCAAAGTTTCGTTTATTTTGTTCTTTATTTTCTTTCAAGAGATCTGAGTTGTAAAGGAGATCAACCCTTATGGATTCGCATTCATTATCAATATCGATAAGAATTTTGTTAAACTCTCTACTATTCATTTATTATGAGTAGTTGTTTCATCTACTCCATGTTGTTTATAAAAGCCATGAGGAACTAATCCTTCTATGAGGGATTAGTGTGTGGAAGCATAATCTTTTAATTGTTTTGTAGGGTTATTCAACGGATCAATTTTTTGGGAAAGGAAGAATGTAAAACAAACCCTAGGTTTGACAACCCTGGGAAGTCATCAAGGTGGGAATTAACCCAAAATTTGTACTGCCCATTTGTGAACACATTGACCCCAGACCAGTGTGGACTTTGAGGTCGGAAGATGAGTATTTCTTGCTGACTTGTTATGTTACTGGAAAATCAAAAAATCCTGCTAGGGTAGCAATTAGTTGATTGACGAAAAACTCGAGACGACAATTGATTGAGATTGCTGAAGCGAGCTAATCACCCATCTTTAGATTTGATTCGCTTTATTTCTCTATATCTCTTGAAATTTTAATTATTTTATGTTATGTTATTTTATTTTATTTAAAAACCAAAAAAAATATCTCTTATTTTACTATCGTACTATAACTGATTTAAAAGTATTAATTACATCTTTAAGTGTTTAGGTTAAGATTGATTTAGTACTTGCCTTTCTTAGCTATGATCCTCAAAGTACTCACTTACTTCATTATAAAATCTGTATTACAACTCGACCTATATACTTGCGGATACCGCCTCATAATTCTCCATTTTATTGTAACATTCACACTCTGGACGTTAGTACATCCAGAGGTGGTCAAGTTGCTGGTTCCGTTGTTGGGGAGGCAACATCACTAGACTGATTTTAATTTTTGCTCTTAAAAGAATAATTGGGAAATTTCTCAAAAATAGATACGATTTTATTTTATTATTACTAATCTTTTCTTTCTGGGTTTAGTGTATGACTCGTCATAGAGGCACACGTATTGTAAAAGCCATAGATTCGAAGAGAATAATTCGAAATAATCGTCGACAGTAGAGACTACAGATGCAAGAACAACCACCACCTGCTGTAGGTATCGTACCACATGACAATCCATTACTCGGCGGGGCTGATGATAATGCCCTAGAAGACCAACAAGCACCACAACTACCCACAAACATGCATATGGCTAGAAATGAGAGAACTTTAAGGGACTATGCCCTACCAAGTCTAAACATGGATCAAGAAAGTATGGTAAGACCGATGATTACAACTAATAATTTTGAGATCAAATCGGTGATGATACAAATGATCTAAAATAATCTGCAATTTAAGGGCACTATGATAGAGGACCCTAATTAAAATTTGAAATGGTTTCTTCAACTCTGTGATACTTTTAAGTATAACGGGGTCACTGATGACGCTATTCATCTTCAGTGGTTCCCCTTTTCTCTAATTGATAACTCTTTTTCTTGGTCAAACTCACAAGCACGAATGCCTATCAAACATGGGATGAACTCACTGGAAAGTTCTTACAGAAGTTTTCCCAATCAGTAAAGCAGTCCAACTAAGAAGAGAGATCATTGTCTTCAGACAAATGGAGGAAAAGTTTTTATGAGGCGTGGGAACACTTCAAAATGTTGATTCAAAAATGCTCGTATAATGGATTTCCTAAGTGGATGCAATTGCAGGTATGTTATAACGGGTTGGATGTAAACGTACTATCTAGATTAGACGGAGCAGTAGGAGGAGCCCTTATGAATAGGACATATGAGGATGCGTACGAAATTATGGAAAATATGGCATTAAACTCCTATCAGTGGCCAACTGAACAATTCACATATGGCTAGAAACCCGCTACGGTCAGAGTTATTCAAGAGGATGATAAGTATCAACAAATAATAGATAAAATCAAACATATCGAATCTACTTCTACACCGTCAATGCATAGAGGAGACAAGCCACTCTTCCATTATATCAATAATCCTGATGAGGATATAAATTACATTGGGAATAGGGGCAAAAACTCGTATTCAAATACATACAATCCTGGCTGGAGAGATCACCTAAACTTGAGATAGGGAGGAAACCAGTGAGGAGGTAACAGTTAAAATCAAGTTAAAAATACTAATTACCAACTTGCAATCTGAGTGCACTAACTCAACAAGAACATTGACTAAGCTCGAAGATCAAATAAGCCAATTGATGAGCATGATGGGCGACATGAAAAGACAAATTGGCATAGGTATTCCTAGCAATACAGATGATAATCCACAGAGGGAAGGTAAAGAGCATGTGAAAGCTATAACACTCTGATCAAGCAAAGTACTGAGTAGCCCAAAAATACCTACCCCAGAGGTAATTGTGGATAATACTGATGAACCTCAAGACAACTCAGTAGAAGTAGAAAACAGACTTGAACCAGAGGAGGAGAATACACCAGTGATTGAGACAAGAAAAGAGACACCTAAAGATGCCAAAATCATGAAAGTCTCATTTCCATCAAGATTAGAAGAAAGAAAAAAGTAGGACAAGGATGAATTTGTAAGTTTTTTGAATTTGTTTAAAACCTTAAATGTTAACCTACCTTTAATCGAGTTAATTGAGAAAGTTCCCAAGTACACTAAATTTTGAAAGGAGACGATGGCAAGGCATAAGAAAATCAAGGTAGGAGAACAAGTTAATCTAAATGCTTCATGTAGTGTGATTATTTCAAGACAGGTACCTTAAAAGTTGAAAGACCCCACCAGTTTTACTATTCCCGTAGAGATAGGGAGTGTTCACTTTAATATAGCCCTATGCAGTTTAGAAGCTAATATCAATTTAATGCCCTTATCAATCTTTGAAAATTTTGGGTTAAGGAATATTTAAACAACTCAAATCACATTATAATTGGCTGACAAGTCTTCGGTACATCCGAAAGTAGTACTACAAGATGTGCTAGTCAAGCTGCAAAGTTTTATTATTCTTGTGGATTTTGTAGTACTTGATTTTGAGGAAGATCATGAAATACCAATCTTACTAGGAAGGCCTTTCTTGGCCACTTCCAGATCCATTGTTGATTTAGAGAAAAATGAGTTAAATATCAAAATTAATGGTGAGACTAAAAATTTCAAATATGGCTATCAACCGAACAAGGAAGATAGGAGGAAATTAGAGGAGCATTACAAAAACTTATCTATTTCTAACATTTTTGAATCAAGGGAGATACTTTCTTTTTGTGAATGCAGAGAGAATAAATAGATTCTAAGAACAAGACAAGCGGGCAATGGTAGAATGGCATGACGAGTGGTGGAATAACACTGATAGAATAAAAAGATCGTCCACGGGTGAATTGACAACATTGCCAGATAAATTTGGCAATATAACTTAAAAAAATGGGAATGGCTGCATGATTTTTGTAAATTATTGTATATTTAACTAACCCCATCATTTAGATTCTAACTTTTATTTGATATATGTTCAGCTTTAGACTGGAACATCTTTAAAAAGGAATTCTGGGATGAAACAAAGTCAGTGTTGCGACCTTGTACCAAAGAGTTGCGACATAGCAGAAAGTTTTCTCAGGACCTCCAAACTAAAGGATGTGTCGCGACACATTCCTGCCAGGGATGTCGTGACATGGAAACCCTGTGTTGTGACATTGCTGTAGCTTTCTACAGGGTTGACCCGACCCATTGCACAACCCGGTGGCTTAAACATCAATTTTACCCGATTTTTAACCCTTAAAAACCCTAATTTTATAACCTAAAACTATATTTACTACTAATTAAAACACCCCTTAACCCTTACTCCCTCAAACTCTCTCAAATCTCTCAACACCTTTTAAACCCTAAACCCTCAATTTCCTAAATTTCTTTTCACAAACTCTTTAATCATATCGATGCAACAAGGAACGGAAACACCACGAGAAAGCAAGGAATTCAAATGAACTTCAACTATACATTCAAGGTTAAGGGTTCCTAAACTCAAACTTTTTACTATTCCATTGAATCACTTATTTAGTAAGTCATTAGGATTGAAACATCATGCCTCCTAGTAAAGTTAGGCGAACAATGGAAATAGAGCCATCGATGGTTCAAAATCCCTCTACTTTTCCAAATCCGAATGTTGAAAAGTATTTTAATCAAATCAAGGAAAAACATTCATTTAAGAATCGATGATTTTGTGTAAAGAAATTTTTCCTTTGGTCAAATATCATCGATGAAAACATTTTTGGACAATCCCAAAAGATAATGGCATGGTCCCCATTGTTAAAGAATTCTACACATCTTTACAGAACCATGAGTCTAGAAATACAGAAAGACATATATGGGTACAATACTTGTACGAGGAAAAGAGGTACATGTAACTCCTCAAATAATTTGTGACTTTTATAATGCTCCATACCATGAGAATGATTTCACCGTTGAAACTGATTTAGTATATTTTAGAGACATAGATATGGATAATATTATAAACTTTTTAACTGAAGGAAGGGGTGAATAAAAGTATTACGCGGGTACTAATATCCCAGTATCTTTTCATCAAGCGATCATGTTTCCTAAGGCCAAGATGTGGAATCAGTTTGTTTTCACATGAATTGTACTTACTTTAAATGTTTCTAACATTAATGCTTTAAAAGTTTCACCGGGGTAATTCAATTATGTAAGTTCATATTTAATTCATTTTCAATTTAGTCCAAATCTCACCATTTAAGACTCAGTCACAATTAATTCAAGATTTAAAAAAACATAAATAGATACACAATATAACACTTGTAATGATTTAAACATAATTACCAAATGAACTTACATGGAAAAAACAATAACTGATAAGGCGTCACGGACTAATCCACAATTTCCCATTTTCTTCGAATATCCTCCACTTCATTTTAATCCCAGTCTAAATCATAATTTAATTCAATTATCAATTCTAAACATCATTTAACAACATGCTATAGATACGTGTCAGTTCAAATTCATCTATCATATATTCCCTCAAAATTTGTATTTTATTCAATTTAGTCCAAAAAGTCAAATTTGCCATAACTTTCAAATTTGAGCTTCAAATTTGAAACCAATCACAATTCCATCCTTCTACATCCATCTAATATAAAAAATTATATAAATTTATCCTCAATTTTGAAATATTTACACTTAAGTCCCTATGATCAAAACTAACATCTTTCACTTTACAAATTAGTTCTTTTTCATATCTAAGTTAAAAATCTATCAATTTAGTACAAAAAGCTTTTATATTCAACAATGGCGACATTTAAAAACTTTAACAACTTTGCAAAATAGTCCCCGGGCAAGGTAAATCAAGCTCTTGGGATCCTAAGAACATAAAAATTATGAGAACTTGACAAAAATCAACTTACTATCTGAAGAACAAAGCTTGGTCAAACCTTAGGTCTTTCTTCAATGGTTTAATTGGTTTGGGAAGAAAAAATAAGATGAAGATGACAATTCTTTGTCTTTTTTTATGTTTTATTTTATTATACTCGATTAAATTATAAATTTTAACACTTATTTACTAAATAAATTGGTTTCAACTGTCTACCATTAGTTTAAAATGGCTTAATTACCATTTAATACCCCTAATAACAGTTAAATAAGCTTTTTAGTCACTAAAAATCTATAGCGATTAACTTTTATCAGTTTTACGATTTAGTCCTTATACCACAATTAACTATTGATTCAATAAAATTAAGGCACCAAAGTCCAATAGAATACTAAAATATACTTCTGAGTATTAAATATTAATATATACTAACTCAATCATCAAAAAATAGGGTTTCAAAACCACTATTTCCAACACCACTGAAAATAGGTTGTTACAACTCTCCCATCCTAAGGAAATTTTGTCCTCAAAATTTTTTCTTGAAAACAGCTTAGGGTATTAAGATGTCATGGTTTCTTTGAGTTCCCACATAGCTTCTTCAATACCATATTGATGCCACAATACTTTAAGTAGTGATATTCTTTTGTTTCTTTCACTTTCCGAGCTAAAATGTTTACTAGTTTCTTACCTTATAATAAATTAGGCAGTAAGGCAATCTCGTCGGAAGAAATAAAATGTGATGGATCATAATGAAAATGGCACAAGATCGATATGTTACAATTTGAATTCCTTTAAAAATCTCGTACGACCCAATAAATCTTGGACTGAGTTTGCCCTTTTTCCGAACAATAAAACTTTTCTCCAGGGTGAGCCTTTTAGAAATACTTTATCACAAATATGAAACTCAATGTCTTTTCTTTTCAAATTGGCATGTGATTTTTGACAACCTGAGACAGCTTTCATATGGTCTCGAATAACCCTGACTTTATTCTCTATTTCCTGAATCAGATCGGCTCCAACTATTTTTCTTTCGCTCAGCTTAGACCAATATAACAGATTTCTATATTTACATCTGTATAAAGCCTCAGAAGGTGTAATTTCAATACTCGTTTGGTAGTTTTTATTATAAGCAAATTTAGCTAACAGTAGGAATTTTTCCCAACCACCTTCAAACTTAATAATACAACATTACAACATATCTTCTAGAATCTGTATTACTTACTCTAATTGACCATATGTATGAGGATGAAACGTAGTATTGGGTCTCAATAATTTACCCAAAATTTGGAGGTAAACCTTGGGTCTCAGTCTAAAATGATAGACAGCGTTCCACCACATAATCTCACCATCTCATAAACATATAACTCATCTAATTTCTCAAGTGAATAATCGGTTCTGACAAGAATAAAGTGTGTAGACTTTGTCAATCTATCAAAAATCATTGTCGCGTGTGAAATGATATGTGAATTGTGCAAGTATTTATGTCGAATCAAGTAATAAAGTAAGGGTGAGTCTCGTTTCCACGAGGATCTAATTGAGGCACAAAAGTGGTCAAGTTATTATAATATAAATACAATTAATCCTATGGTAAAGCTATGGTATCTATGCAGTGGAAATTAAAGGAATAGTGATGTATGTAATATGTGGAATTAATGAATACTTGGAAATGCTATGGCAAAACAAGAGCAAAAATGCAATGGTAATTACGAAAATGATTATATGAATAATATGTAACTAAACAAATAATAAACTAAGGATGCGATGGAAGTGATACTACTAGAAGGGATAAGGGATATACGATGTTGATTGGATGGTTGGAATTACTAAGAATCTACCCTTACTGTCATAAATGCCTTGACAAAATCGTAATCAATCTACTGCTCAGAAGAGTTCTAAAGTGGTCTGCTTCTTTTAAGAGTAAAAACCTCAATGTACCTTGCCCGTGTCTATAGGCCTTTAATAGGCTACCCTGCATTGTTTCCTTTTGTATGAATGTTGTTCTATGTCTAGAGACTACTACAAGTATCTGTCAACTACTTGCTCATATCATTCAATTTCGGTCTAACTAATCCAACTTTTTTACAATTAAATTAGTTTATAAGCATGCTACACAGTCGTCTATGTCTAGGGATTGTACGCATACAATTTAGAAATAAAAATGATTGAATGAAATAGTAAATTAATTCAAATCTATGCTTCTACAATTTCAGGCTTTTCTGATTGATGAATATATGACACTTTTCGTCGTATAAATAGTGTTTGCTAGATTTTTAAAGCAAACACAACTATTGAAAATTCCAAATCAAGAGTTGGATAGTTTTTCTCATGCGACTTCAACTGTCAAAAAGCATAAGCAATAACTTTTCCTTCTTGCATCAAGACACAACCTAGTCCGTTAAGCGAAGCATCACTGTAAACAATAAATTCTTTCCCAGATTCTAGCTATGTCAACACGGAAGCTTTTGTTAACATAGCTTTCAACTGATCAAAACTATGTTGGCACTTCTCAGACCAGACAAATCTAACGTCCTTTTGTAACAGTTTAGTCAATGACAAAGTAATCATCGAAAAGCCTTTGACAAATCGTCTATAATATCCGACTAAGCCCAAGCAACTTTTCACCTTAATGACATTTTTTCAGAGGTTTCCACCTTAGAATTGTAGAGATTTTACTAGGACCAACCCTGATGCGTTTCGTTAAAATCACGTGACCTAAGAATCCAACTTGTCAGAGCCAAAACTCACATTTATTGAACTTCGCGTACAACTATTTTTCTTGAAAAGTTTGCAATACAATTTTCAAGTGTTGGTCGTGTTCATTCTCATTCTTCAAATAGATCAGAAAATTATTGATAATCATAACCACGAAACTACTAAATACGGTTGAAAAACCCTATTCATCAGGTCCATGAATGTAGTAAGGGCATTAGTCGAACCAAACGACATCACAAGAAACTCATAGTGTTCGTAACGAGTTCTAAAAGTAGTTTTCGATACATTAGGTTCTTTAGCTCGCAACTGATAACAACTTGATTGAAGATCAATTTTTGAAAACACGGTAGCTCCTTTCAACTGATGAAACATGTAGTCAATTTGTGACAACGAGTATTTATTCTTTATAGTCACCTTATTCAGCTATTTGTAGCCAATACATAATCTCAAAGTCTCATCTTTCTTTTTCACGAACAAAATCGGAGCACCCCAAGGCAACACACGAGGTTGAATGAACCCACGATCTATCAACTCCTTGAACTGTGCTTTTAGCTTTTTTCAATTCTATTAGTGTCATTTTTTATGGTGCAATAGATATCGGAGCAATCTCTAGTACTATACCAATAAAAAATTCAACTTCTCTTTCCGGCGGCAACCCATGTAACTATTCTAGAAACAAATTGGTAAATTCTCGCACTATTAACCTTTCTATCTTCGATTCTGGTGCTTGAGCATCTAAAACATATGCAACATAAGCTTTAGCACCTTTTTGGATCAATCTCTAAGTAGTAAAGGCCGATATAATACTGATGACACAATCAATTTTGTCAGATTCAATGCTAATCATTTCACCGCTCTCGCATTTCAACACAATTCGTTTATGTTTGCAACCGAAAAATGGATCATGTAATGTCAACCAATCCATACCTAGAATAACATCAAATTTTTCAAATGGCAGTAACATCAAATCAGTAGGAAAATATAGCCTTTTATTTTCAGTGGACAATTTCTATATATCTTATCAACTAAAACACACTGTCCCAACGGATTTGTTACTCTAACAACAAATTCAGTTGACTCTACTGGTATATTCTTTTTTGCTACTAATGTTGTACTATTTTTTATTGGTGTCATAAATAATGGTTTCGGGGGCACAAATTCGATGAGCAAGTTCGTAAATATTATTATTTAATATTTACGAGTCAAATATGGTACTAAAATAAATGTTGAATTGGTAATTTATGCTATTTGAGAGAATAATTAGGTTCAAGTGGTATGACCTTAAAGTCAAGTGGTTTAAGAAAATGAGGTATTAGGACCTCGTTTCTATAAACCGAGCCATAAATACTTTTATAAATATTTAAGGAGTGTTATTAAGGTTGTGTTAAAGTTTCGTTAAGAAATTTTAATATTTAGATAGTTAATTAATTAAAAAGGACTAAATCATAGAGGATGTAAAATTTGTTTACTATTAGACTTGAATGATTAAATGGCTTAATGAATGAAAGTAAACAGACTTGAATGGTAAATATACCATTTTTAAAAAGTTTTGGATGGTTAGTGGAGTTATTTAACTAAACAGTAATGTTTATTAAAATATAAAACATTATATTCTATGTTATAATAGTTAATTAAATATGAAAAGAAAGGAAAAAAGAAAAAAAAAAGATGATTCATTCATCTTCTCCATCTTTTAGTCGAAACAAAAAAGGGGAGAAGAAACCTAGATCACGTCTAGCTTCAAGCAATAATTGGTAAGTCATTTTTGATTAGTTTCTCTTAATTTTTATGTTTTTGAGATCATTGCAACTAAGCCAGCTAGCCTGTGCCTTTGTTTTTGAAACTGTTAAAGATTTTGGATGTTTTCATTGATGAATCTTTATGATTTTAAATGTGCAATGATGAATTTGAGGTATTAGTTGTTATTTATAAGTACTTTGTCAAGTGATTTTTGATGAATTTAACGATTAGGGATTAAATTGTTAAAATAGTAACAGTAAAAGGATTTAATGTGTAATAACAAAAAGTTCTAATAAATTGGGCTAAGCTTAAATTTGGGTAAAAATGGTTAATTTGCATGTTTTAGGCTTAGGGACTAAATTGAATAAAAGTAAAATGTTGGGGGCAATTTTTTAAAATGTCAACTAGGACTTAATGCATAAAATGAAATGGTTTTCCTGTCTGAATTAATGAATTGAATGAAATTATTAATTTAGATCAAGAACGAGTGGAAAATCAAGAAGAAGAGAAAATTACCAAATAGCCCTTATACTTAGTCATTGCCGCAATTTAGCTAGGTAAGTTCGTATGAACTGTAATCATTTTAATGTTTTATAAATTAAATGTTTGTTATGTTATTTTAATGCAATTGAATTATTTTATAAATATACCAATGCTATGATGAATTGATGGCTATTAAGTCCTAGTTGAACCTTAGGAATTCATAGGATACAAATAATATGTCATTAGGGTTTTCATATTTCGGGTGCTGGTCTTGAATGTCCTACCAATGATTGAGGTCTTGCATTCGTTGACGATACTCCACAATTCGTGTGACCAGCATCGCCTAGCTTATATTCTGACCCATAACTTGTGTGAGCAAGCCCATTTCACAGCTCGTGTAAGTAGGCCCATTTCATAGCTCGTGTGAGAAATGATGTAAAGGAAAGGTTATGGTTATATGTTTAAGCACATTTTGTGTGAGCTTTCCCGAGTATCGATGATATTCTAAGAGTTCAACGGGCATGAAAAGGAAAGAAACGGCAAGTGTTCAAATGAACTATATCATGTATTAATGAAAAGGATTGAAATGGGAAATTTTAATGGAAATATGCTTATGTTCATGAAAAGGTTGTATGAATCAAATGATGTATTTTCTCATGAAATGGATTATCATGTGGTTGATCCCAAAAGAGTTATGTATAAATGCACTAACTTGTGTATTGATGATGTTTAGGCTTGTACCAAGCTTTTGGTTATGGTTGATGTTTATGCTTAAGCTTTGTACTATGCAAATGAAACGGGTAAGAAAAGGGAATGAAATGGTTAGTTCATAACTAGGATATAATATGATGATACAAAAAGTTTGATGAGCTAAATGATGTGCTTATATGTGAGAAATCTATTTATGCTATGGATGAATTTACCTATATCATGGATAAATACACTAACTCGTGAATTAATAATATTGTTTAGACTTATGCTAAGCATTTAGAGTGGAATGATAAGTAATTAAATGGAATGGCTCATAATCTTATGAAAATGTTGATGATTATGTAATATGAATTATAAAATCCTATTATGTTATGAATGAAAAGTATATGTGATGTTGAGGGACTTACTCATTTGTGAGATGATGGTTATATAGTTTCATAAATCTTATGGCTTTGATACCAGTTTATAAGTATCCTATAAGGTTCATCATTGAAATGGAATATTATGTTTAAAGTGTATACGAGCTTACTAAGCATTATGTGCCTACTTAGTTTTCTTTCCTATGTTTTTAGATAATAGGAAGCTATATCAGTTTGGAAGCTTGTCGAAGATGTATCACACTATCCAGCATTAGTTTTGGTAGTTTTTGATGTTTTGATCAAGGTTATAATGGCATGAATAGGTGGACTTGTGTTTAATGTTAGTTGAATGTTGGTTGATGATTTTGACATGTACAAGTTATTTTGGCACCATCTGATGTTGGTTGGTTTGTATAATATTGGTACTTTTGATGCTTATTTACTATGCGTTAATGTAGCAATGGTTTGATACATGTTTGAATTACCAATATGGTATGTCATGGATTAGCTTCAATATGGTCAAGATAGGGTATGTTTTGAAATGGTATTGAATTTGATGTGTGTGATCGAAATGTGGTAATGTATACATGTTTAGGTAAGATTTGAATGAATGCATTTGAGGTGCCTGATAGCACTAGAAAAAACATAGGTTTTCCCCCTTCTTATTGGTTAAATTATTCCCATTTAGTTATCCTTAGCATAGATTTTAGCATTTTCAGTTTAGTAAATTGCATTTTATAACTAAGTGAATCGTAACCTATTTTATCCTTAATTTTTCTATCTTATTGCATTAATGCCGCTGCATGAGTTAATTCCAGATTGCATCCAGAATTATCACCGCACCTGACAGATGTCCGCAATGTCGCTGCATGGGTTAATTCTAGATTGCGTCAAGAATTGTCGTCACACTTGACAACTATCCGGATAAGAACCAAAATTGCGTGAGCTGTCTAGTCTGGTATAACCAACCCATATGAATAGGGACAGAATAATTTTAGGGAAAGGACACATGTATTGTGGGGAAGGACATAAAGGTGGACATGAGAAGAAAAAAAGGGTCTTCTTGAGTTTTTTTCTCCATCATCATCTTCATCATCCGACCTTGGAGCTTTTGGCCATGACAACTTAAACCTTTCATGGGTGAGCCAAAGTGAAAACCAGATACAGACTAGCTCCTGATGATGAGACCTAAGTGTGCGACAAGAGGGAATAGAGAGATTTAGTCTAGTTGTCTAAGGATAGTATTCTCCATTCGATTATTTCTTATTTCTTTCTAAATGCTAGTGATTACTCTCTAATTTTTGGTTGTATGGAAGTACTGATGAATTCTTGGTGAAATCTTATCTTATTCACCTTACTTTTATTGTTTAATCTTGGGGTTTGAATTTTTTTTACACTGAAGTGTTATTGTAATCACTGACACTGGAAAGTGCATTGACAGTTTAAGCAAACAAGCATTACAACGGAAGTTGAGTGAGGATTAGAGGAATTTAGTCCACTTTTTCTTAATAGTGCCATACTGCCATCATCAGAAGGTGAGGTTAATATGCATGGTTAAGTTTGAGATTAAATAGAGGAGTAACGCTGAGTAAGATGTACATTGAATTTTATTGCATCAACAATCACCTATACTTTTATACCTTGTGAGTACTTAGTATTCTGCTGAAGATTCATGTTGGAGATCCCAGTTTATCATCATCATATTTTATTTTATTTTTTTTAAAGTTATTGTATCGACAACTATCCTCACAATTCATCTCGTTTATATGCAGTTATTGAACCGATATTAATAGACAAAAGACACCCATCCCTGTGGGATCAATATCCGACAGACTCACACCTGTCTACTATACTTGCATCGATTGTGTACGCTTGCACATTATTTCTGTGACGTTAAACAACGAATTAGTGCCTTGTTTGGCATATTGGTTGAGTGTATTCAGTCTATTGAATTGGTCATTTCATGCATGTTTTGGTAAGGTTTTGAAGCTTTGATTATGTGTGCAAAAATGCTTTTAGGTACATGCTTGATTTGGTGTTGGAAATGGCATGATTTCGGGAAATTTCATGTCCACACGACCTGATACACGGGTGTGTGATACACAGCCAGGTGACACAACCATGTGTCCCCTGTAGGTTTTAATGTATGGAAGTCAGACTATTACATGGGCTAGCACATAGCCTGGCACACGGGTGTGTAGAGCTATTTGAGAGTTTCACGGGAGTGTGGCTTGGCCGTGTGACCTAACTTAGAGAGTTACATGGGTACTTACACGAGTTGAGACACAGCTGTGTGTACCTATTTTGATTGTTACACAGCCTAAGACATGGGCGTGTGTCTCAGTCGTGTGAGCCTCATGATCGTGTGACCCCTACAGTTCAATTTTCCAACTTTTTCTTAAATTTTCCAAATGTTTCTAAAGTATTTTTAGGCCCTTAAGGGCTCGATTTAGGGACGATTTGTATGTGAATAAATGGATTATGTCATATTTATGTCAAAATTTAAAATGTATGTTTAATGTTTAGAATGTATGGTAATGCTTCGTAACCCTATTCCAGTGACAGATACGGGTTAGGGGTGTTACAAGTAGTGGTATCAAAGCTATGGTTTAGGTGATTCTCGGAGTGAATGTAGCGTGTACGAGTCTAGAAACACATGTCATTATTTAACCTATGATAGTGTGATAACTCCTGACTCGATTCGAATTATGTTTTCACATAGATATAGATGTCTTCCAATCGGGCTATTTCCGATGATGTTGAAAGCAGTATTCAAGTCTCAGAATAAAAGGTTGCTAGTGATGAGCAGAATCTATAACGGTTAGAGTAGAGATTCATAGTGTTTATGTTAAAATTGAATGTTATGTGTATTCTTGAGAATTAAATTTCGTGGCATTATGATCTCCACCCCCTCGTTCTTAAAATTTTATATCATGGCACAAGTAAGAAGCTGAAGAGTTCAGCAATTGAATGAGTAATAATGTGGTCAAAGCCAAGAATTGGTTAGCAAGTAAAGAAAGTTCTAGAAGAGATATTAGATTTTTCTGAAGATTATTCAGAATACGCAATGTCATTGTTAAAAGAAGAAGTTATTCACTGGTAATCGACTTTATCAAGTATGGTATCTAAAGAACAAGTTAACTGGGATTTCTTCTGAATTGATTACTTTAATGGAACAGAGTAATGTGGGATCATCGATGATATTAGTGGACCATGGAGTAATGTTCAAAATGTATATAGATCTAGATGCAGTCATTATGGCCGAGTATCTTACAGCTATCTCCTTTGAGTATTCTATATGCTCTCTTATCCTCAGAGACATATGCAATTGTTTATCTTCAGATGTGATTCTTATCATATAGGAATGTTGGCTAACCATAACGTTAGACTTTGGGTTTTTCTTTTCCAAGTACAACCGACTGATAAAACTAGAAAGAACATATGTTTTCTCCTTACTTATTGGTTAATTTGCTCCCATTTAGTTATCTCTGGCACATATTTCAACATTTTCAATTTAGTAAATTGCATTTTATAACTCAATGGATCTTAGCCTATTTATATTTAATTTTGTCATGTTTTGGTACCAATGTCGCTACATGAGTATTTTCAGATTGCGCTCAGATTTGTCATTGCACTTGACCGTTGTCCGGATAACAACAAAATGTATGCGCTGTCCAGTCTGGTATAACCAACTTGTACAAATAGAGGCAACATGATTCTGATGAAAGGAAATCTGGGCTATTTGGGAAAAATATAAATATTCAAGTAAAAAAAATGAGTCTTTTTGGATTATCATCTTCTTCAACCTATCATTTGAAGCTTCCAGCTATGGCAACTTAAGCTTCTTATAGGTGAACCGATGTGAGAGGGATACAGACCAACTCTTGATGAGGAGCCCTAAGTACGACACAAGAGGGAATAGAGAGATCCAATTCGAGTTGTCTGGGAATAGCATTCTCTACTTGTTTCTTTTATTTTTCTTTTCTAAACACTGGTTATCACTTTCTATTTCCTATTAGTACAGAAGTACACATGATTTATGGGTTAAATGTTATTTCATTCAATCTTGCTTCTACTGTTTAATCTTTGGGTTTGAATTTTTTTAGCACGGAAGTGTTATTGCGATCACTTACACTGGAAGGTGCAGTGACAGTTCAAGCTAACAAGCATGACAACAGAAGTTGCTTGAGGATTATAAGAATTTAATCCACTTCTTCTTAATAGTGTTCCATTTCCATCATTAGAAGGTGTGGCTAATGTTCATGTTTAAGTCTTTGATTAAATAAAGAAGTTAAGCTTGGTAAGATATTCATTGCAATTTAATGCATCGACAATCACCTATCCTTTTATACCTTGTGAGCACTTAGCATTCTGTTCAATATTCACGTTGGAGATACCAGTTTATCAGTATCATATTTTATCTTATTATTTTCAAGTTATTGCTTCGACAACTACACTCACAATATATCTCATTCCTATCTATTTATTACACTGACATTGATAAACAAAAGACAACCATCCTCGTTGGATCGATATCCAACATACTCATATTTGTCTACTATACTTGCATCGACAGTGTACGCTTGCACATTATTATTGTGACATTAAACAACTGATCACCTATTGGTGAAATGATCCCTAGTGAAAAGGTTGAATCTGAACAGCTTGTCAATGTACCAAACAAAGAAGTTCCACAAATTGTCTCTCATATGCCTAATGTCCAACCCTCGAAACTATCGAGGCAAGCAAAGGTGTTAGTGCAATCAGATGTATCTCCTCCTTTTCCTTTTCCAAAAAGATTCAAGGAGAATGAGCAGGATAAGCAGTACCAATAGTTCTTGAACACACTGAAGCAACTTCAGGCCAATATTCCTTTAATATACGCTCTTGTGAAAATTCTGAATTTTAGGAAATTTATGAGGGAGCTCTTGTCCAAGAAGAAGAAGCTCACTGATATGGAAACTATTACACTCACAGAGGGTTGTAGTGCTCTTTTGACAAGTTGCCCTCCAAAATGAAAGATTCTAGGAGCTTTACTATCCCATGTTCTATTGACAACCATTATTTGGGCAAGGCTTTATGCGACTTGGGAGCTAGCATCAAGCTAATGCCACTATCTACTTTCAAAAAGTTGGGAATTGGTCACATGTAACCTACTACAGTGACATTACAACTAGCTAATCGATCATTGGCTCAACCTGAAAGGCAAATCAAAGATATCTTAATTTGTGTGGATAAATTCATTTTTCTGACTGATGTTATCATACTTGATTGCAAGGCAGACAAAGAGGTTCCCATAATCTTGGAATGACCATTTTTAGCCACTGGATGAACTTTTATTGATGTTTACAAAGGTGAACTTACCATAGAACTTAATGATGAGCATGTTACCTTAAATATTTTCGAATCTATTCAATGCAAGGATAAAGAGAATGTCATACTGTCGATGTGCTAGATGATCTGATTGCAGAAGAATTCAATGACCAACACACAATACTTTCTGAGGAGTTTGCAGTGACATCTATTGATAAATTCTTAGATAATTGTGACAGCAAGGTTGAAGCTAATAATATTAAACTCAAGCATGGATGGCAGATTAAATCCTTGGACTTAGCCAACAAAACAACTCTAATTTTCAAACCATCTATCGATGAAACTCCTATTCTAGAATTGAAACCACTACCTACTCATCTTAAATACGTTTTTCTTGGTGATAACAATACTCTCCCAGTTATTGTCTCCGCAACACTAGATGTAACTCAAGAAGAGAAATTGGTTCATATTCTAAAGCAACATAAACGAGCTATTGCTTGGAATATTGCCAATATCCGAGGCATTAGTCCATCTTTTTGCATGCACAACATCAAGTTGAAAGATGAAGGTAAGCACTCGATTGAGCAACAAAGAAGATTAAATGAGAAGATGAAGGAAGTTCTTAAGAAATAAATTATAAAATGGCTTGATGCTGGAATTATTTACCCTATTTCTGATAGCAATTGGGTAAGTCCAGTGCAATGTATTCCTAAAAAGATTGGCATCACTGTGGTTAGCAATGAAAAAGACGAATTAATTCTGATACACATTCCTACTAGATGGTCAGTCTGTATGGATTATCACAAACTTAATGCTGCCACAAGGAAGGACCACTTCCCATTTCCTTTCAGTGACCAAATGTTTGACAGGCTTGCTAGAAAAACCTATTACTTCTTCTTAGATGGCTCTTCTAGGTACAATCAAATTGCTATTGCACTGGAGGGTTAAGAGAAAACAACTTTCACTTGTCCTTTTGGTACTTTTGACTTTTGCCGAATGCCTTTCGGTCTTTGCAATGCACCAGCCACATTCCAAAGGTGCATGATGGCAATATTCTTGAATATGATTGAAGATTCTTTCTCAGTCTATGGGAATACTTTTGATTATTGCGCTAACAATTTGGATAAAGTATTTCAGTGATATGAAGACACACATCTTACTCTAAATTGGGAAAAATGTCATTTCATGGTAACTGAAGACATTGCATTAGACCATCGCATCTCTAATCAAGGCATTGAAGTAGACAAAGCTAAAGTGGAAATCATTGAGAAATTACCTCCACTGAAAAATATGAAAGGTATACGCAGTTTTCTTGGGCATACAGGGTTTTACTGAAGATTTATTATAGATTTCTCAAAAACTGCAAAGCCCTTATGCTCTTTACTGGAACAGAATAAAAAATTCCTCTTTGACGATGCATGTCTAGAGGCATTCATTCAGTTAAAGATGCAGCTAGTAAATGCCCCCATTGTCATTGCACCAGATTGATCGCAACCTTTTGAAGCTATGTGCGATGCAAGCGACTTTGTTATGGTTGCTGTTCTAGGATAACGCAAAGGAAAAATATTTCATGCCATCTATTATGCTAGCAAAACTCTTACAGAGGCTCAAATCAATTATATCATTATAGAGAAAGAATTGTTGGCTGTAGTCTTTGCTTTCAACAAGTTTCATTCTTATCTTTTCGGTGTAAAGGTTACCGTATTTACTGATCACTAGGCGTTGAGATATCTTTTTGCAAAGAAGGATGCAAAACCAAGACTGATACGCTAGATCTTACTGTTGCAAGAATTTGAGATCGAGATAAAAGACCGTAAGGGTTCAGAGAATCAAGTTGCAAACCATCTACCTTAATTGGAAGTTGGCAGTGAAGATGGAAATATACTTCAAATTGTCGACACATTCCCAGATGAGAAGTTATTTGTTTTAAATGCAACCCCTTGGTATACGGATTGGGTTAATTATCTAGTGTGTGGAAAACTCTCGTTGGGTGTCACAGGCCATAAAAAAGAAAGGTTTCTTCGTGAAGTATTGAAGTATCATTGGAACAAGCTGTATTTATTCAAGTTATGCAATGACAACATTATTTGGCGTTGTGTTCCAGAAGAGGAGATGCTTTTAATCCTGAAGCACTGTCATGATGCTCCTTATGTAGGTAATTTCAGTGGCATGTAAATTGCTGCTAAGGTTCTCCAATCAAGATTCTATTGACCTTCATTATTTAAAGACACCCATAATTTTTTGAATCAATGTGATAGGTGTCAACGCATTGGTTCTATATCCTAATACAATGAAATGTTGCAGCAACCAATTATGGAGGTTGACTTGTTTGATGTTTGGGGTATGGATTTTATGGGACCATTTCCAAGTTCATTTGGAAATCTTTATATATTATTAGTTTTTGACAACGTCTCAAACTGGGTTGAAGTTGTTAGAGTCCCAAAGGATTATGCAAAGACAGTGCTTAAATTTTTTCACAAGCATATTCTCACTCGCTTTGGCACACCAAAGGCATTGATCAGTGATCAGGGTACACAATTTCATTGCAACCAAGTGGCAGCTACACTGAAGAGATATGGAGTTAATCATAGAATGGCTACTACTTATCATTCGCAAACTAATGGACAAGCCGAAGTATCGAATCGAAAAATTATAAACATTCTCGAGAAGGTTGTGAATCCTTTGAGGAAAGATTGGTCTTCCAGACTGGATGACACTTTATGGGAATTACAGACAGCATACAAAACTCTATTAGGGATGTCACCATATCAATTGGTTTTTGGGAAAGCATGTGTAACAGCCCGATTTGGACCTTAGTCAGAACAGTGATTTCGGGACTACAAATTCGAGTTAAAAAAATATTTAAATACTATTTTCTATGCTTATAGTATGTGAATTAAGATGTATGAAAATTTTATTGTTTGTGTGCCGATTTGTGAAAAAGGACCTAATCGCAGAAAGTGTAAAAGTGGCCTTTTAATTGTTAAAGTGTTTAATTGCTATGTCTCTTTAAATAAGGGGTCCTTAATGGCCATTTACATGATGAGTGGACATTAATGGCCTTAATGTTAATGTTTTATATGTTTATTAATCATGGATAAAATGGTAATTGATGTATTATTATATATTAATTAAAACAAAACAAAAATGCGGCCATTTTGTTCATCTTTTCATACCGAAAATAGAAGAAAAGAAGGGGTTTTAAAGCTTTGCTCATTCGGCCATTGTCAAGCACAATTTAAGTATGTGTTTTGATCTGTTTTCAATGATTTCTATTTTTCCTTTCTATTCAATTTGACACTATATTCACATTTTGAAAAAATTATGCTTTTGCCCCTAAAGTTTCACACTTTTACAATTTAGTCCCTAAGCTCGTAAAATGAAATTTCTTCAATTTTGGCCAAACCCAAGCCTAGCCAAATTTAATACAACTTTATAGCAGCCCATATTTTCATTTATTCACACATCTAACCATGAATTTTGCACTTTTCTCAATTTAGTCCATTTTTGACATTTTTGTCAAAAATCACTTTATAAAACTTGTTAATCTAGCTTCAAACATTAATAATCTACCATAAAACATCTAAAAAACCAAACATTCAACAATGGAATCATTCAAAATCTATATCAGTTTCAAAAAACAGAGATACGGGCTAGCTAGATTAAGCTGCAACGAGCTCAAAAACGTAGAAATTATTAAAAACCGAATAAAAACGGGCTTACATGCATAAATGAAGCTTGGCTAAACCTTGAATGAACAAAAATGGTGTTCTTCCTTCTTTATTTTCGGTGATGAAAATGACAATTAGAAAGAATTTTGGCTTGTTTTATTAAATCTTTATTTATTACTTAAATTACCAAATTGCCCTTTGGTTAAAACATTAAAATCTCACTAATTCATGCATGAAACCGTCCACTTGCATTATAAAAGGGTTAATTGCAGCAGAAAACATAATAATTTAGTGCATTTAACAATAAATCTCAACTTTTACGTTTTACGCGATTTAGTCCTTTTTATCAAATTAAACATTTAAACGGTAAAATTTCTTTACGAAATTTTCACACAACCATTCTATCATACTGTAAACCTTAATAAAATAATAAAATAATTATTTTGACTTCGGATTGTGGTCCCAAAACCACTATTCTGATTAACCCTAAAAACGGGCTATTACAGTTTGTAAAAGGCTTTTCGATGATTGCAACTCTGTTGACAAGATTGCTATAGAAAGATGTTAAGTTTGAATGGTCTAAGAAGTGTCAAAAAAATTTCGATCAGTTGAAAGCCCTATTGACTGAAGCTCTAATGTTAGTACAACCAGAATTTGGTAAAGAATTTGTGATATATAGTGATGCTATGTTGAACGGTCTGGGATGCATTTTGATGTAGGAAGGTAAAGTTATAGCCTATGCCTCGAGACAATTAAAGCCACATGAAAAGAATTATTCGACACAAGACCTTGAGTTGGCTGCTTGTAACACCCCAAACCCGGCCTAGACGATATGGCCAAATCTGGCGTATTGCATCAAAGCGTCGTTCAAAAATCGAGTTGTCATGAAAAGTCTATTTCTAAAATTAAAACCTTTTGTACGGGGTTAGCAAATCATCTCGTCACAAACTTTTGCCAAAATATTTGCCTTTGGAATACTAATTCAACTTAAAACGCGGAAGCATTTTGAAAACTTTGTGTTTAAGGCTCATGTTCTTTGGAAAACCGTGAATATTTTGAAAACTCAAGTTTTTCCTAGACTAGTAGTTTAATATAAGAAATCAAAAGCCCAATTAAAACATAAACCCAGAATGGCCTTATTACATAATCAAAAAACCCAATATGAAATTTAAAATAAATAAAGTCGTTGCGAGATCCATTTGTGTCGTGTGGCCACCTCTCGAGTCCTCGCGGCTCCAAATCGTCTAAGGTTGGGAATTACCTGTACAGTTAGACAGAAAGGGTGAGTTTGCAAAAACTCAATTTGTAATCCCTTAAAAATATAAACAGTCAGATATACGGTATGCAGAAATATACTGGGCCTGAGCCCATCACAGAAACAGTAACAGGTGGGCCTTAGCCCATTAACAAAATCAGGTGGGCCTAAGCCTATTACAGAATCAGTATCAGATGCAGATATGTAGACAGATATCTAGCCCAGTCCAACCAATACACCACCCGTACCAACCAACACACCATGTGGGGATAAAATTGACCCATCTAGCCAACACACCAAGCTTAGCACCGGTTGCGACACTAAGTCAACAAAATAGCTCAACACCATAGGCAGAACAGCTTAACGCCGTAGACAGAACGTGTAATATACTGAATTAGGGCTTAATTGGAATAGTGGTTTCGTGACCACAAATCCGAGATAGAAATAATTATTTTATAATTATTTTGATGATTATGATATGATTGCATGATTATGTGAAAATTTCGTGATGAAATTCTATGCCTAAAGTGTTTAAATTGAAAGTAGGGACTAAATCGAATAAGTTGCAAAATTTGCATTCTAGAAGTTTTTAGTATGAAATTGCATTGAAATATTAATTAGGAGGTCTTAAATAGCAATTTGACCAATTTTAAGTTCATGGAAAAAATTAGGACATGGAAGGAATTTTTGAAAGTTTAGTAAGGAGGGGCATTTTGGTCATTTAGTTATTAAAATGAATTAAAAACAAAATTAAAAGCCAATTTTTGTCCATCTTCTTCATTAGGGAAAAATTTCAAGGGTTCTCCATAGCTAGGGTTTTTTTCAAGCTTCCAAGCTCCATAGTAAGTGATTCTAAGCCCTGTTTTTAATGTTCATTACGTTTTTGGAATCCCGGTAGCTCGATTAAGCTTATGCTAGCAATAATTCAACCTAGGGTTTAATATTTGGAAAAATACCCATAGGTGAAATTTGTGTATTTTGATGTTTTATGATAGAATATGAGGTTTTAAATTATGTTAGACAACTTGTGCTACTCGGTTTTGAGTGAAAACGAGTAAAAGGGCTTAATCGGTAAAAATACCTAATAGTCATAAGTACATGTTAGAGTGTGAATTTGATATTGTCATAGAAGGGAAAAATGATCAGCATGTCATAAAACATAAGAATAAGGGATAAAGTTTAATTCCTGAGCCTAGGGGCAAAAGTGTAATTATGCAAAAGTTTAGGGGCAAAAGTGTAATTTTTCAAAGTTCGTATTAAATGCTATTTTGATGAATGTATGTATTAAATAAGATTAATTTGGTATTATAGATCAAGAGAAACGGTAATCAAGTCGCGATCGAGGAAAAGAAAAGATTGTGGACTAAATTGCAAAATCTTTGTATTTTGGTACCAAGGTAAGTTCATGTGTAAATAATGCAGCATAATTGTTATTTTTAAGTTATTGATGTTAATTATATGATATGCTGATTTTTTTATCGTGAAATATTATGCTTTGTGGTTAATGTTGAGTAATATGCAAATTATGTTTACTACTTGATAAATATGAATTGCTACCGAGTATCGGTTTTGATATTCCGTGGAAGACGGCAAAGATGTGTGATTGCGGAAAAAGCCCATTTGAACCTTGGGAGTAGATTAGAATACAAGTGACATGTCACTAGGATGGTTGAGTTCCGAACTCGTTGAGTTGAGTCCGAGTTCACTTATGGATGCGAATGTTCGAACTCGTTGAGTTGAGTCCGAGTTCGTGAGATGTAACAAGGCATCCGAACTCGTTGAGTTGAGTCTGAGTTCACTTATGGATGCGAATGTTCGAACTTGTTGAGTTGAGTCCGAGTTCGTGAGATGTAACTAGGCATCCGAACTCGTTGAGTTGAGTCCAAGTTCACTTATTGATGCGAACGCCCGAGCTTGTTGAGTTGAGTCCGAGTTCACTTATGGGCGGGTTACATGATTGCTTGATTACATATGTGGCACTTATGTGCAAATTATCCGTGTATCCGAGTTATATTCCGATGTGTTCAACGGGGTGAAAATTTCTATGAAATGGAAGAACACTTAAGATGCAAGTGACGTTTTGGTAAGTGTTGTGAAATGGGCACTTTGGACAGGTATGTACTTAACCCTCGGGTTGAAAATAGATACAACAACGATAAAGTGGTAAGATGATAAATGATGTTTAGAAATGTGATATATGTTTTGGTGATGCCATGCTAAGGTTGTTTGGTATAATTGTATTGTTATGTTACTTGTTATTTGCATATGAACTTACTAAGCATTTATTCTTACTCCTTCCTTTTCATTCATTGTAGTTTTGAACAAGTCACTCGGAATCGGGACAGTCGAAGTTTCGATCACACTATCCGAAGGATTTCTATTGGTAAATGGCTTGTAAAACTTAAGTATGGCATGTATAGCAATGTACCTATTTTGTGTAAATAATTTTATGATATGGCCATGTTTGGTTGAGAAAATGTTTGATATTGATAAGTCATGGTGATGGCTAATTAGATCATGTTTGATATCATGGAAGTTTAATAGGTTATCTAGTTCATAAAAAAATTCATGGAAAGATGAAACTTGCCTTAAAATGTGTAATATTCACTGCAGCAATGACATGAATTTGAAAAATAAATAAAAAAGTAAGTGGAACTAAATGATGAGTAAGTTATGAAATTGAATCTTAATGAGTCTATTTTCATGTGGATTGAACAAAACAGGCATATAAATAATATTTTATGAGATATTTAAACTTTTTGTGAAACAGGGCTGAATGATTTCTGATCCCTTGTTCTGACTTTAAAATTTATAATAAATTTTAAAAAATAATTATAAGTTGTTCTTTACATGTACAGATTCCTTATTGAGTCTAGTTTTAAGAGAAACAAACCTCATAGTCATTAAAATTTTGTATAGAGAGATATCTGATTCTGTAATATACAGAGGCAGAGCAGATCGAACCTCAAAACAGAAAGACTTTAACTAATAAACTGTATTAATTGGACCAACCAAAAATTCTAGAAAAAAATTATTAAATATATATATGAGTCTAGATTTAGGGAAAATTTACGGATCTTGATTTTGAGTTTCGTAACTCGAGATATGATTTTTCTTGTAATCGTGACGCAGATATAGCTAGAAAGTCGTGAATGTAGAAACAAATGATTCAAGTACTTAAATTGATAAATTATGTTCGGTAACACCTCAAGCTCGATTCCGGCGTCGGTCTCGGGCGTGGGGGCATTACAGAATGGCTAAAGGCCATAAATATCGCAGCCATGTTGCTAGTTAACAGAATGGCTATAAGCCATAAGTATCACAGAAAGGCTAAAAGCCTTGTACAGAATGACTACAGGCCGTACACTTCCTCCATCAATAATAACCCAACCCCATGCAGTATGTCATGTCATAAATATTATGTGTATGCAAAGTCATACTCAGTACAATCATATATGTAAATCATAAGCACATCAGTCATACGGAACATAAGGCATAATCGTCATTCTACCATATTGGGGCATTACGGTCATTTTACCCTACAGGGGCACTACGTCATTTTACACTACAAGGGTATTTTGGTAATTTCACAAACTGGGGTCTTAACGACCGAACAAAAGGTCCACCGTCGCCTCGAGCAACATAAGTAACCTAACAGACATAACAGTGCAAATGGGCCTAAGGCCTATTACTCAGCCCAAGCAGGCCCCACGCTCGCGTGGCCTATTTGGCCTAAATTTAGATACAACTAAGTGTCCTACATAGCGCAGTCCAATATTTATCACTTACCGCAGATTTAATTTGTGCGGGGCCCACGAGCCCATTGGGCCTACACGGCCCATTGAGGCCCTTGACAGCCTAAGCCCACGAGAACGCTCGTGGCAGCCTCTACTGTCAGTTGCCCATGATTTATGAGCTCAGTTTACCCTACGAGCGTTTGCATCCTCGTGAGACCTCAAATGCTCGTGAGAACACGTCGAAGTCCACGATCACCAAACTTGGTTAAACAAGTATGAAATAATCCCTCCTATAACCAGTGATCAGTAACTCATCTTGTTCGCTCTATTTAAAGCCAACAGGTATGAAATAATACCTCCTAAAACCAGTGATCACTAACTCATCTTGTTCGCTCTATTTAAAGCCAGCTTCTCGCCAATTCTCATGTTAGCTTCCCGATGTGGGATTACTTTCAACCATTAGGAAAATTCCTTATTTTTTTATGACCACTTCAACCGCAAAGTTCCAATCCAACTCCACCTCCTACACAGCTCAAAGAGCAAAATAAATACTCCATTGCACATCCCAAGACTTGAACATTAGACCTCACAGTTACACAACACACCACCTTGCCACTCCACCACAGGCTCTTTCTGTGTCACCATTTAGCCTCAATTAATTATAAGGTTTAAAGGCCAAAGTCCAGGTTCCTTTAAAAGAAATACCAAAATAAATTGTAAGAGCCAAGACTTGAACCCAGGCTCCCTTGCAACTTTAATAACGCCACTACCACTAGACTACATGTTTCCTTGTGTCATTTATTTCCCACAATATTATAAAATGCCTACTTCCAAGCATCCAGGGTTTTATTCACTTAAAACCAAAATTTTTGCTAAAGCCCAAGTTTGAACCCAGGACTTTTCCAACTCCTCTTAAGACCCTTAACCACTTGAGTAGCCATTTAATTGTGTCATATCCTTGCACAATTAAATACTTATATACAACCTCCTTACGGACCCAAACTCAAGGCCCAATACTTCTAGGCCCAAATTCGGGGCGTTACACTGCTATTGAATTTGCTTTGAAGATTTGGCATCACTATTTTTCTAGTGAGAAATGTCACGTGTTTTCAGATCATAAAAGCTTGAAATATTTGATGACTCAGAAAGATTTGAATCTGCGACAGAGAAGATGGCTAGAACTGTTAAAAGATTACGAACTAGTTATTGATTACCATCCGGGAAAAGCAAATGTTGTTGCTGATGCTTTGAGTCAGAAATCACTGTTTGTGCTACGTACGATGAATGCTCATTTAGTTTTGTCTGATGATTTTTCGGTTTAGCCGATTTGAAAGTGATACCTTTTTTTGTACAGTAGATTTATGATGCACAGAAAGTTGATAATGAGATAATAGCAAAACGAGCTCAGTGTGATTTGAATTCTGATTCAGAATTTCGAGTTGATAATGATGATCGTCTGAGATTCCAAGGTCAGATTTGTGTTTCGAGAAATCCAGAGTTGATTCAGATGATTTTGAAAGAAGCCCATGACAGTCGTTTATCTGTACATCCGAGAAGTATGAAAATGTATAATGATCTGAAACAGCTATACCAGTGGCATGGCATGAAAAGAGATATCTCTGATTTTGTTTCGAAATGTTTGATCTGTCATCAAGTTAAAGCTGAACATCAGGTGCCTTCTGGTTTGTTACAGCCTATTATGATTTCCGAGTGAAAATGGTATAGAGTGACGATGGATTTTGTTTCGGGTTTACCCCTATCTTCGAGAAAGAAGGATGCAATCTGGGTTGTAGTTGATAGATTGACGAAATTAGCCCATTTCATTCCGATTCGAACAGATTACTCGCTTGATAAGTTGGCTGAATTATACATTTCTGAAATTGTGAGATTGCACGGGGTGCCACTGTCTATTGTGTCAAATAGAGATTCGAGATTCAGTTCGAGGTTTTGGAAGAAGCTACAAGATACTTTAGGTATGAAATTGTATTTCAGTACTGCTTTTCACCCACATACGGATGGTCAATCCGAGTGAATTATTCAAATACTTGAGGATACATTGAGATGTTGCATTCTTGAATTTGAAGGTTCGTGGGAACAGTATTTACCATTGATTGAATTCGCGTATAATAATAGTTTTCAATCGAGCATTAAAATGGCACCATACGAAGCTTTATACGGCTGTAAATGCTAAACACCTTTATACTGGTCTAAGCTTAGTGAGAATAAGATTCACGGGTTTGATGTGATCAAAGAGACTGAACAGAAAGTAAAAGTGATTCGAAATATTTAAAAGCAGCATCAGATCATCAAAAATCATATGCATATTTGAAATGAAAAGATATTAAGTTTGAACTTAGGGATAAAGTGTTTTTAAAAGTGTAACACCCCTAACCTGTATCCGTCGCTGGACTAGGGTCACGAGGCATTACTGAACATAAATACAGTTCTGAACATTCTCATGCTAACATAGGTTCTATTCATATATACATCTAATGCACATATAATTAATTAAATATTAAACATACATTATAAAACATATTGTATATACGAATTACAATTTCATCACTTTATTGATAAACAAATACCAAAATAAAAAAAATAAATCATTATATTTCTTAATCTATACGTGCGCATATTTAACCAAATAAATAGTATCACAAAACATTTTCTCCCTTGGCATAAATGGCATTATCAATTTCACAAATGATTAAAAATATTTCATTAAACATTAAAGTCATACAAATTACACCATTCAATCTTAAAATAGAAGTGTACTAATTATAAATCCGTAAACATACATATATGTATATTTGTTACTTATTATATATACATTTACTAACAAAACATATCTAATACCTACTCAACATTTATCTTCATCAATTATACCTATTATACCAACCACTTAAGCATCATATATGCATATACACTTCCATTTAAAAAAAAAAAGAATCATAATGATAAGCATCATTTGACTACACACAAATACACATATGCATATATATATATATATATACAATCAACATCTTGCTCCTTTGTTAAGCCAACTTACTAGTCCTTTACAGAATATAAATATCATAATAATCCCTTAATACATTCGAACTTAAATATATATATACATATATATATATATATATTATCAAATGTTCACTTACATTTTAACACCTATATCAAACATAAAAACCAATTTCATATATAAACTTTATCTATACCCAACCAAAACCGAATCATCTAAACATACTTATGATAATTTATACACACCATGACCGACTCATCAACCACAATCAAGTCCACCAATCATTTTCAAGCTATTTCCAAAACATATAACACTAATCACATATACCTTTCATTCATTTCATATAACCTTATAATCAAAACGGATTAAACCATGACCAACATGACCAAATTCAAACTTTGAAGTTAAGCCATATTCGCATGGCTCAAATTATACATATTCCAAAATCGAACAAAATACATATTAGCCTATACATGCCATAAGTTTGAAAATAGACTTTTAAAAATACTGAAGCTTGACGATTGTGTGGATGACTTCTCTGACGATCCCTGAGCTCGTAACTTACAACAAAATCTATAAAACAGAGTAACAAAAACACATACAGAGTAAGCTAACTTAGCTTAGTAAGTCATAAGCAAATTTAACCATTCAAATAATAATCAAAACATTTTAAACAAACCAAATTATGACATTAATATTATACATTATCTCGAACATATCATCTCATTTATTTATTTATAACTTATACTTTTACATAAAAGAGTTACCTTGGCCGAATGCTAATATTTCACGTTTAGCATAATATCATTCAACTTTCATTCCCAAAATAACATTATATCAAATATGCTTAAATTCAAATATATACTCATGAATCAAACTCAACTTCATAAACCAACATCACTCATTTGGTCGAATATAGAAGATCAAATATAATATCACATATGTGCATACCTATATGGCCGAATATACAATATCAAATATAACATCACATAAGTACATACCTATGTAGCCGAATATACAAAATCATTAGGCTCAGTTTACTTGCTCAATTATCACGTCAACATGAAGCCTTACAGGCATAGGCTTGAAAATAAATCACCGGCACAAAACCTGCTAGGCATAAGCCTGAATCACACATCGGCACCAGGCCTGCTAGACTCAAGGTCTAATTTTTTATTCACCGGCAATAAGCCTACTAGGCATAAAGCCCAACTACATTCACCAGCACAAGGCTTGCTAGGCTCAAGGCTCGAATATCACTATTATAAAACTGTTTCATACACAATTCATATAACAAAAACTCCAAATATTTCATATCGATCATACAGACTTTCGAATGATACAACTTAGTAAAATTAAACTCAAATACAATATTTCTATATTTAAACACATTCGGCTAACTCTTTTATGAATCTATAGTTTCCAAAACATTATATTAAACTAAGTTACATTCAAGATAAATGATGTTTAATTGCTTAAAGACTTACCTCGGATATCGACGAACAATATAAATCAACTATTCGACTATTTTTGCTTTTCCCCGATCCAAGTCCAATTTCTTTTGTTCTTGATCTATACAATTTCAAATTAATCTTATTCAAACACAATTTCATTCAATTTACTCCAACAACACATAAATGGTCAAATTACCATTTTACCCCTAATATTTCATACTTTTACAAATTAGTCCTAATTACATAAAACACAATATACACAAAATCTCACAACAATATAGTTGGGTCAAATTTTCCATATACTCATACTAGTCCATATATTTCATCTATTTCACATTTTAGTCCCTCAATTTATTATTTTTGCAATTTAGTCCTAATTACTCAAAATCTTCAAAAACTCCAATACAAAACATGTTAATCTAAAACATATTTTTGATATTTCATCATCAAACATCACAAAACACAAATATTCATCAATGGCATAACTCAAAATATGCATCAAAATCAGAAATTTAAGCATGGGTCGGATAGTACTCGAAGAAACGATCTCAAAAACATAAAAATTATCAAAAACTAAAGTAAAAACATAACTTGATTTAGCTTGAGAAGTAGCCGAATGTTCAAAGCTTTATAAACCTTTATTTTCTTTAAGTTTTGATCATAAGAAATAAAATGAAGAACATGGCTTTAATTATTATATGTTTTATTATATACATATTATTATATAATTTACATATTTAACCTTAAGTTAAAAATATAAAACCATTTTAAATGCATGGTCACAACCGTCCATGACATTTAACTAAGGTCAAATTTCATTTTAAATATCTCCACTTACAAAAACATATTCATTTTAGCCTTTTTACAATTAATCATCAAATTTTCATTTTACACGATTAAGCCATTTTATTTAATTAAGCACACAAACAATCAAATTTTCATACGAAACTTTCACACATGAAAATTCACATATAATAAACATGAAAAATAATATTTAAATATTTTTTGAATAGATTCGTGGTCCCAAAACCACCATTTCGATTAGGGTCTAAATCAGGCTATTACAAAAAGTATCTCCGTGGAAGAAAATACTCCAATTCGGCAGAAAAGGTAAATTGAGTCCAAGGTTCATTGGACCGTTTGAGATTATTGAGCGTATCAAGCCAGTTGCATATAGATTGTTATCGCCATATGAGCTAGAAAAGATCCATAATGTGTTTCACGTATCGATGCTTCAACGATACAGATCTAATCCCTCACATGTGATTTCTCCATCAAAAATAGAAATTCGGTCTAATATGACATATGAAGAAGAATCAATCTGTATTTTGGCTAGCAAGGTTAAAGAATTACAAAATAAGAAAATTTCTTTAGTGAAAGTGTTATGGCATAAACACGGGGTCAAAAAAGCTACGTGGGAACTCGAAGGTGTTATGAGACAGTAATATCTGAATCTGTTCAACGGTAAGATTTTCGAGGATGAAAATCGCTAAGGGGGGAGAGTTGTAACAGCCCGGTTTGGACCCTAGTCGGAACAGTGGTTTTGGGACCACAAATCTGAGTTAAAAAAATATTTAAATATTATTTTTTGTGCTTAAAGTATGTGAATTAAGATGTATGAAAATTCCATGTGAAAATTCCGTATGAAAATTTTATTGTTTGTGTGCCGATTTGTGAAAAAGGACCTAATCGCAGAAAGTGTAAAAGTGGCCTTTTAATTATTAAAGTGTTTAATTGCTATGTCTCTTTAGATGAGGGGTCCTTATGTTGTTAATATGCCATTTACATGGTGAGTGGACATTAATGCCCTTGATGTTAATGTTTTATATGTTTATTAATCATGGATAAAATGGTAATTAATGTATTATTATGTATTAATTAAAACAAAACAAAAATGTGGCCATTTTGTTCATCTTTTCATACCGAAAATAGAAAAAAAGAAGGGGTTTTAAAGCTTTGTTCATTCGGCCATTGTCAAGCACAATTTAGGTATGTGTTTTGATCCGTTTTTAATGATTTCTATGTTTTTGTGATTGTTGCTTAGTGTTCTATCTAGCCCATGTCTTAATTTCTGGAATTGATGATGATTTTGAGTTATACCATTGATGAAATTATGAGTTTTGTGATGTTATTTGGTGAAAAATGAAAGATATGTGTTTGATAAATATGTTGTCTTTGGATTTTTGATGAATTTGAGTACATTGGGCTAAATTGTGAAAATGATATTTGGAGGGACTAAAATGTGAAATAAATGTAATATATGGGCTTATATGAGCTAAGAGAAAAGGCTAAGCATGTGTATATGGAAATTTTGTATATTTTGTCTTTTTGTGATTAAGGACTAAAGTGTTAAAATGTGAAAATATGAGGGCTAATCTATAAAATGCCCTAAATATGTGTTCATGGATTGATTTGAATGAATGTGAGATTGAATAAATCAAATTTGAATGTGTTTAGATCAAGAACTAAAGAAAACAAAATTAGATCGGGGGAAAAAGAAAGTAATTGAATGGCCGTTCGTTTTCGTTCATTCCCGTACAAGGTAAGTCGATATACAAATAAATGTGTTAAATTGAATTATTATTGTTTATATGATATTTAAATTGTGCTGAATGGATATGAGAGCTGAATATGTGAAATCCAAGAAAGTTCCGATAATGTGACAAAGTTCAAAAAGCCCTGTACAAACCATAGAAATAGTTAGGATACATATGTCATGACATAGGATTCCAATTTGAGATTTTCGTGTAAGACCACGTTTGGGACATTGGCATCGATTTGAGATTTACGTGTAAGACCATGTCTGGGACATCGACATCGTATATGATTTCGTGTAAGACCCTGTCTGGGACAGTGGCATCGATATTTGATTACATGTAAGACCACGTCTAGGACGTTGGCATTGTATGAACTTTTCGAGCTATCCGAGTATCCTTATTGATTTCGAATGGTTCAACGGGCATTCCGAGAAATGAATAACTATGTGAATGTATATCCAATTTAGGTCTGTATGAAATGTATATGGAAATTGGCAACGAAATGTGAGTGTGAATATGATCTTTGATATGTGAGCTATAGGAAAATGTGATGTTTTTATAAACAATTGATTATGAACAATTTAGCTATATGAGAAATATGATCTTGCAATTGTGTTCTGCCATGATTCATATGTATGAATTGGTCTATAATTGTTTATGTGATAAATTTATTTGTATATGGCTTACTAAGCTTTCGAAAGCTTATTCCGTGTGTTTTTCAATTGTTTTATAGATTATCGAAGCTACCGTGAGCTCGGGGATCATCAAGGATCGTCGTCACACTATCAAATGATATTTTGGTACTTTTGAAGTTAGGAATATTAATATATGGCATGTATAGGCTAGTGATATTATGATATGTGTTATGTGTATTTCTTGCCACGTGATATGGCATGAATATGATTGAGACTATGGAATTGGTTTTGGTATAGACTATGTGATGAAAATAATAATAATAATGATATAATTGGTGTATATATATATATGGTCTTGTGTGAATGGCCATCTTGGTATGATTTGGTAGTTGAAATGGTAAGGTTTTGATATGGTTTTGAGTTTGGTTAAATGTTGTTTGAGACAAATGGATTGGTATGATTTTAGTGCATGGAATTAGTATGCTTTGATATGAAACTGAGTATGAATTTGGTTGGTGATATTGTGGATTGAATTATACATGTTGGGGTATGGTTTTGATTGCTTTTTGGTCATGAATTATACTTTAGTTGATGCTTGTAAGGATGACCCTTTTTAAGTGGCAATTTGGCTTTTCAAATGGCCTATTTTTGTCCACACAAGCAGAGACACAGACGTGTGTCTCAGCCGTGTGCAACATACGATCATGTTGCACAGCCATGTGTGCCCTGGGGTACCCTTTTGAATTAAGTTAGTTTACCCTACAGGTTTGACACGGTCTAGACACACGGGCGTGTCTACTAGCCGTGTGTGTCACACGGACTCACACATGAGTGTGTGACTGACCATGTGACATAAGCCAGTATACCCCTTAAATTTCACATGGCTTGGCACATGGGCGTGTCTTATAGCCGTGTGGATAAGTCAGTATGTATGCGCTGTTTCACCACGGCCTAGATACACGGACGTGTCTATTGCCAGTGAGACACACGACCTGTTCACACGGGCGTGTGACCTCTATAACTTAGAAAAAATTGTTAAGTTTTGAGAAATTTTGTACAAGATCGGTATAGTCTCAAACCTTCTCCAAAGCATGTTTAAGGTCTCGTAAACCTACTTAAATGACAATTTATGTATAAATGGCTATGAAATGATTATTTATGATTGATGTTTGTGAATTGATCGTAAAATGTTCTGAAATGTTTGGTAATGCCTCTTAACCCTAGTCCGGCGACGGATACGGGTTAGGGGTGTTACAGCCTATCACTTGCCAATTGAACTAGAGCACAAAGCAATGTGGGCAGTTAAGCAAGTGAACATGGATTATGAAGCTGCTGGAAAGAAAAGGCTGTTGGATATCACAGAACTGGAGGAGATTGGGCAAAGTCCTATGAAAACGCTGCAATTTACTAGGAAAAGGCCAAACGATGGCACGACAAAATTATTTTGCAGCAACAATTTATCGCGGGTCAACAAGTTTTATTATTCAATTCTAGACTGAAACTGCACCCGGGTAAATTGCGCTCTCGTTGATCTGGACCTTTCGCAGTTGTTAAAGTATTTCCTCATGGTGCATTCACAATCAGAGATTTACATGATGGGAACCAGTTCAAAGTGAATGGCCAGAGATTGAAACATTATCTTGAGAATATTGATCAAAAGCAGGCAAAGACCATTAAATTGGTTCAAAACTTTTAGTTTTTATGAAATTATTATGTCGTTTTATTTTATTTTTGTTTCTATTCAAGTTTGTTTTACTTTTTTTTATTTTATTTTTGGAAGAATAATTAGGTACCACTGTCGACGCACTTGGGCTTTATTGTCAACGTAGTTCATACTATTGTACTGTCTCTTATGACTCAGCAAGATTAAGGGTAGATCAGAAATTTTAGACCCCACCATTTGATTAAAAGTCACCTAGCCATCTGATCTGTCTGAGCGGGCGTGTAACATCCCAAAAATCAAGGGTTAGTAGAATCAGGTTTGTGAATCGAGAAAGAGTGATCATGCCTTTAAATTTTAAATTATCTATGCATTTTTAGGAAATAAATGAGGTATTGGTTTTTTGGTTTAGTCTTAATGTAGCGTTTCTTGAAACCCAAGTTCAAATCCCTTTTCTTGCATCATTTTTATAATTTTACAAATTTTGCCTTAAACCCTAGTATGTGACATGCCTTGTTTTTTTTAATAAATATTTCAAATTATATCAAGAATGAGTTATTGGTTTGATGGTTAAACATTAGTGAATTTATCCTTGAGGTCTTAACTTCAATTCCCTTCCCATGCAAATAATATAATTTTTTGACAAAAATCCCTTATTTTAATTTGTGGGTCATCCAAGCCTAGTTAACCTAGGTATAAATATTAATTTTTCACTAATAATAAACCTTTAATCCTCTTCCTCATTGCCCTAGTTGTTCCTCCCCCCTCCTTCTCTTTGATTTAATTTTTTTTCCTTTCCTCCATTGTTGTCATCGTCTACACCTAATTTTACCATCTCTTTCTTTTTTTCTTCTTTTTTCTTTTTGCCACAAGATTTGTTAACATATTCTCCACCATATTTCTGTAATTTTTTCTCATTAAAATCAGCCCCAAATCAGAAATCTTGAACTCAAGATTGATCCCGAATATTGCCAAGAAAGTGCCATTGCCGTTTTTCTCGACTAGCTTGGGTAAGGTCTCTTCTCTCTTCAATTTCTTAATTAATCTTGTCCATTAAAAACCTAAATTTCCAGATCTGGAATTTGGGGGATTTTAAATGATTTCAAAGGTATTTTCCATTTTAAAGTTCAGCCCCAATTTTGGCCACCATGGGTGGTGGTGCGTATGCCTATGTGCAAGAAAGGGGGCTATTTTGTTTCTTGGTTCTTGCCTATATTTTTCCAGAATTAATTTAATTTCTTGAACCCTCCTAATCAGATTTTAAACCCATTTCAATTATGGAAAAATGTTCTTGATCGATTGGTCATTAGGATCCCACAAATCGTGAAGCGTAAGTGCAATTAAGGGTAACTAGTTTGTTATTTCGACATAGTTGTGGGGTAAAGGTTATGAATTGATTAAAGGAAGGAATTTAATCATTAATTAGCTACTGATTTTCCAGTGTATTACTGAATTAGGTGCTGACCCAAATGCCCCAAATCATCCGTAAAGGTGAAGAACGATTGTACTTACGATTCGCATCGATATAGTGTAAGGAACCTAACTAGTTTGGATTCATAAAATAGTTATAATTTCAACGATTGGTTTGAAATCATAAGTGAGTGTTTGGGGGCTGGTTTACTGGTAAATTGATTGAATTTATACTAAATTTTGGTTTAGTTTCATTTAAGGAATTATTAAGGAAAATTGGAAGATTCGCTAATATGCTGTGAGGAAGCGAAAAATAAGGTGTGGGTCCTAAACTTATAAAATTGTTTGGAAATGTTAAATATCATGTTATATTTGATAAATTAGCTTGCTTATTGGTTGGCTTAATAGCCAAATTATTGATTTTGTGAGTGGCTGTAACAACCCGTTTTTAGTCAAATCGGAAAAGTGGTTTTGGGACCACAAATTTGAAGTCAAAATTATTATTTTATTAATATTTTAATGTCTACAGCATGATAATGTGATTGTGTGAAAATTTTGTTAAGAAATTTTATCGTTTGGTTGGTTAATTCAGTAAAAAGGACTAAATCGCGTTAAAGTGTAAAAGTGGAGTTCTATTAGGTAAAAGTATCTAATAGCTATAGAACCTTAAAATTAAGGTCCTTATGTTGTAAATGGACCATTATTAACGTAAATGGAAATTAATGGATGATATAAATGTTTTATTATTAAGGATAATTTGGTAATTTGTCAAATAATGTTAGAATAAAACAAAACAAAAATCTATTTCATTCTGATCATCCTTAGCCGAATTTTACAAGCTTGGAAGCCATTTTAGGGCTTTTCAATTGTCCAAGCTTTCATTGTCTATTAAGGTACGATTTTTGTCTCGTTTTTAATGATTTCTATGTTTTTGTGATCTTTGCAACTACTACTAGCTAGCCTAGGGACTATTTTGCAAAATTTTTATAGATTTTGAATGATACCATTGATGAATACATGTGTATTTTGAAGTTTCTTGATAGATTATGAATGCTTGTTGATAGATACACAAGTTTTGTTAAGTGATTTTTAATGAAAATGCAAAATATGGATTAAATTGAGAAATGTTGAAACTTAGTGGTTGAAATGTGAAATAAATGAAAAATATGGGCTGCTAGGGGCATATTAGTAATTCGGCTAAGCATGGGTGTCTTGAAATTGGCATGAATTTGTGATTTTGTGTAATAAGGACTAATTTGTAAAAATGTGAAAGTTTAAGGGCAAATGTGTAAAATAGCCCTAATATGTGTTTTGGATTAAATTGAATAGAGAGATGATTAAATAAGTTAATTTTGAATATATTTATATCAAGATAAGTGAAATTCAGTTCTGGATTGGGGAAAAATAAAAGTTATCGACTAAACGACTTATTTCGTCGTTTCCACATTCGAGGTAAGTTTGTATGTGATAAATTTCAAACAAATGTATTTTATATGCTTTGATATTGCATAAATTGTAAATACGAGACTGTGGAAATAAACAATAGTGATTCGACAATAATTCGATATTTGAAATCCCAGTTGAGCCTTAAGAATAGTTTAGGATGCTAGTGACATGTCAGTAGAGGATACATTGAGTTGGCTTCGGGCCACGATATAGCACTTCGGGTGCGAGTTATACCGATTTGCTTCGGGCCATGCATATTGGCTGATTTGGCTTCGGGCCATGATATTACTACTTCGGAGATAAGTTACCTTGATTTGGCTACGGGCCATGGTATAGGTACTTATCGTATGAGACCCTTGAGTATCCGGCTTCTATTCCGAATGGTTCAACGGGTAAATGAAAGACGAGAATGTGAATGAGATTAATATATGAGATAGTACAGGTATGTGCATAAACTATTTTAGCGTTGAATTGAAGAAATAATGATGAAAGTATATAATTTTGTGAATGAGTATTTGAAAAGTTTGTTAGCTAATGTAAACTACATATTGGTGTATTCAAATTATTGAATTATTTTTATATGGTTGCGTTTAGTTTATTTCATATGAATTTATTAAGCTTTATAGCTTACATCGTTTAATTATCTATGTTTTATAGTGAATACAAAGCTAGCTTAGATTCGGGGATCGTCGGAGATTACTTCACACTATCCACCTATCTTTTGGTACCTATGAACTTTGGTATTTAAGTATATTGCATGTATAGGTATTTAGAGTCATTTTGAATATGGGCTGATAATGAATTTGGTCATGTGAATTGGCATTGTAAATGTTTATGTTTGATTTGTAAATATAGCCATGATATATGGCTTAATTTGGTGAATTTGGTTATGTTTATATATGTGCATATATGGTTGATATTTTGAGTTCATGGATGGATATGTGAATGGCTTATATTATGAGGCTTGTGGATATTGATATAGTAAATGTTAAATGGTTGATATTAGATTTGAATTGTGCTTGTGAATTGGTGCAAAATGATGACTATTTGGTAAATTCTTAGTTAGTTTATTTGTATATGTGTTTTGGTATGTTTTGATTGAGTAAAACATAAGTTATAAGCATGTTGGTTGTTAGTATTGGAAATGGTATGAATTAGTCTTGATTGTGGCTAAATTAGGTGTTTATTTATGCTTTGAATTGGTGCCATTTGGATTGTGTAGGTACATGCAAATTTGGGTGGCAAATTGGCTTGGTAAATAACCTATTTTTTCCCACACGGGCGTGTGACTCAGCTGTGTGTGACACACGGTCAAGTACACGGCCGTGTGTCCTCTGGTGTTGATTTTGAAATCAAGTCAATATGCTCCACATGGCCTCACACACGGTCGTGTGACTTGGCCGTGTGGCATAAGTCAGTATACCCTACAGGTTTGGCATGGCCTAGCACACGGCCTGGCACACGGGTATCTGTGGCCATTTTTAGGGCACACAGGCTAGCCACACGGGCGTGTGTGTTGGATGTATGACCCAAGTCAAAAAGTTACACGGGGTTGTACACGGGCTGGGACACGGCCATGTGCTCCCATTTCGAATGTCCACACGGCCTATGATACAGGCGTGTCTGGTGGCCATGTGAGACACACGGCCTGGTCACACGGGCGTGTGTCCTCTATTTTGAGAAAAAATTTCAAAGTTTCATGAAAGTTTCTTAAGTTATCAGTTTAGTCCCAAACCACTCCCAATGTATGTTTAGGGCCTCATAGGCTCGTATTAGGGACAAATTGTTGAGATTGAATGATGATTGTATATATTGTTTAAATGTATGAGAAAAGTATGTTTAAATGTATTGTAAGTCTGGTAATGCTTCGTAACCCTATTACGGCGTTGAATATGGGTGAGGGGTGTTAGAATGACCGAATTAGGTATGTTTTGAGCCTTAAAAGATTGACATGTCAGAAAAATTTCTAGTTTGATAGTATGAATGTTTGATTGAGTTTGTAATTGCATATTTGAGGTATGAGATATGATAATGTTTGACTGAATGATATAATTGGTTGAGATATTAAGCTTATATATGATTTAAACACATAAGATGTTTGTTATATTGTATACTAAAAAGGGTGTTATTTATGCACAATGAAAATCCATAAAGTATGTGAAATCGGATGATATTAATTGAAACCAACACAATGGTAATTTGAAAGATTGGAACATTATTTTCATTTACTAAAAATATGTGATTATTTGAGGACATGCTGAGCATGTCAAATGAATGTGAAAAATATTGTGATATGATTATGCATGAGATTGTGTGACATATTGCATATGCATTGGGTTGGCATTTTATGGTTGAAGGAGGAGTTTCGTGGAGTATCGACTGCATATTAAGTCTGTAGTCAGTGCACTGCACCTGGAGTACCGAGGAGAATGGCGATTTATTGCATTTTTACTTGCAGCTTGTCTGGATTTTTACTGGCCTAATTTTTTGCATATTGTTATAGGTGGTTTTAACCACAACGGGCTTAAGCCCATAATGTTTTGTAGTTCGGATGACGGGTACTGGGGAACTCATGGTGTGTAGTGGATGGTATGGGTAGGAACCTTTTTGCATCGCATCATGCTCAAGACATATTCGAATTTTATTGATATATGATATGTGTTGTATTGTGTTGTATTGAATGGTATCAAAATTACTGATTGTTACTCGTATGAATGACGTCCTATGCTCATACACCGTTTCACATCAATTTAATAGTGGCTATGTTATGATATGAAATTCGTATGATGGTTTTGTTTTCGTCTATTAATGCTAATATGTTTCATTGTATTTGATGTTTTTATCTGTTTAAATAATTGTTCGACTCACACTGAGATTTTCATAAGCTCGACCACTAATAGTGTTTAACTTTTTAGGTAAACCTCAAAGTTAGGATCGGACTCGGCATTTGGAGAACCAACTTGGACCTCGGATTATTATTTTTTAATTAAGTATTATTAAGTGTTTATTGGTTTTGGCTTATAATTTTTAATTATTTCTAGTCTATGGCTTGGTAACTTTTCTTTTAGGGATTTTTACATGCATGGATTACTCAAGCATAATAACCAGATAATGCATGATATCAGGCTTAAGAAAAATTTGATATTGTTCCCTAGTTTCCACTACATTACAAAGGAACTATTTTCGAAAAACAAATTGATAAGGCAACTAATTTTCCAAAATGACTTGAAAAATTGTTTTTCCGCTACATTAGTTTAACTTCGAGATTTTTTAAAGAAGAGCGACAAGCAAACAATTTTTTAAAACTACACTATCAACAATAAAATGAATCCTAAGCATCCATGACCTAATGAATGAATGCTTTTAAGATAACTCAAAGTAAAACTACGGCTTTCTCTAAAATGAGTTTATTTAAAGTCTTAAAAAGTAACGTAAGCTAGCTTAGCCATTTCGGTGGCTAGTGTAGCCTTCTCAATCTAGCCATAACGTCTAGGCCGAGTTTGAGAGGTTAAAGGGCACATGTCTCACTGGACATATTTATTCCCGCCAGCTTTATTTCCCTTCATAGAACTCATGCCTTTCCATCTTCTTCTTTCACTCACTATAAACCCTCATTCACTATGCTGACTGTAACACGTTCAAAGCAGCCATTTTTGTTCACTTTCTCTTCCCCAAGCTCTTACCTTTACAACTTTAAACCATTTTCACTTCACAAAACAAACAAAATATGGCAAGAACGAGTGGATCAATCAAGGAAGCTGCCAAGCTAGTTGAAGAACACTCATACTCTGCAATTGCAATTTGTGAATCAGAATCCTCCATGCCAACGGAGAAAAAGGAGTCGGTGATCCTTTTAACGAAAGCAGCTAAGGATTGGTTTCAGATAACATTTTTAAGCGAAACTTCTACCCAGAACAGGGCATTCTCCTTTCACAATAGCAAGACTTGAGCAAGAAGTCTAGAAACCATCTCTATGCTGAAGTGGGAGACTTTCTACATGCATCCTAGAAACTATTCTCTTTCATTGGTACGTGAGGTTTACGCTAACCTTTACGACCATGAGTTAGAGTTTATCTTTGTTCAAGAAGGCTTAGTCCCATGGGATGTTAAAATAATCAATGAGCTATACAACACTAAAGTGGATGTAGATGAACACTCTGAGTTTATTGAGGATATCATAGACGACAAAAGGAACCTACTGGTGAAGGATTTATGTACCAAAGGAGCGTTGTGGATGAGTTCACAACAAAAGAATTATACGATGCACCACCACTTTCTGACACTGCAAAGTAAAATCTGGTTTCATTTTTCAGTTGCAAGCTACTGCCATCTACTCATAGCACCACAGTCAACCTTGATAGAATGTGGTGCGGTCATGGCCAAGGACTCAACCAAAATAGCTAGTGATCCAATTGAGTTGCCAATGGGGCCAATCACTCATGCTCGAGCCAAGAGGTTTAAGGAAGCTATGTCAGGTCTCATTGAGCAAGTTTAGGAAGAAGCTGTTGTGGGACTCAATGATCGAGCTTGGGCATGCACTGCATGCGTCCCATACAATTTGCTCCAAGCCAAGATTTAATTTTCAGATTGTTGATTTCGGCTGTTCACATTGGCTACTGATCATTCATGTATAATTGAAGATTCAATAGACCGTATTTATGGAGAAACATGCACTAAGACATTCTTCCAAGCATCTCTTCGTGAAAGGCTATGGCATCAAGTGTTTTCACACTTGACTAATCAGTTGGTTTCCATGTTCACACCAAAGGGATAGTCCAAATTTTTCTGTTCACATTTAAAGACTTTTCATGCGCCACAAGCAACATTAAAGAACTAGATGCACATTTGGTTTCCCAAAGTAGCATCAATTCATGTTCACACCTTAACCGATCAACTCCTTACACATTCAGCTCAACTTCAAAGTCCAATGAATTGACTATTTGGGGATTGCAAATGGCAAGGCTGTTGGTGTCTTCCACACCTAGAAGTCTTCAAGGGATTTTTTTGGACAATTCAATAGACAATCAGCTCAATTAATCTTATCTGGTCTTTGTACAGCCTATAAATACTAGGCTTGAAACATGTAGAAAGAACTTTTTGATGAATTTTATAACTATTGTGAGTGTTCAACTCTCTTTGTTCTTTCTTGACTCAAATTGGCTTATCAAGTACACCTTGTGGCGTCAATCTGGTTCTCTTTGAACTTATCACTTCCTTAAAGTGTGGCGTTCACCCCATACCGACTGGTTCCTATCTCATTATAGATAGTGGGTCACAGTCAAGTTATCTTTGCCCTACCTATCCTAAGCGTTGTTATAAGAAACGGGTCAATATTGTCCTATAATATTGGTTACTTCTTCAGCCTTAAGCCAAAACCTATCCTATCAATTTTCTACCCACAAACACCCATTTTATTTAACCTAACTTTTTCTATTTTTCAACCTTACAAAGAACTCAATTCAATACTTCTTAATTTTCATCGGCAACTCTTGAATCTCGAATCTTCAAACAAATACGAGATAGCATCATTTTGGTATCAGAGTTAGTGAAAATTAAGTAAGTGTCAACGTTCTATCACTCCTGGGGTTGCAATAAAAAAATTTGAACAAACAAATATATTCAACATGTTTGTAAAATTCAAGTTTGAAAGTACTAGAGGGAGTTTAGAAATTTGATTATAAAAAAAGAGGAAGCTAGCTTCGAGGTTCTTTATGACCCAATTCAATTTTATTTCCTTTGCCATGTCGAACTCGGCCACACTTTAATTAACTATGTTTCCTTCTTTTTAGCCTACCCCATACCCGACATTAGCTTCCACAAGGTTGTTGCTAAGTCTAAGGTAGTCACTTATGAACTTTGAGAGACGAGCAAGAGTGGTAAAAGGAAAAAGTGTATGAGAGCATCAGAGAGGGTAAAAGCCAAAATTGAGTGAAACAGGACCAGAGTGAATATTTTTTTCTTTTAAGAGAATTAGTAAGGCTTGTGGTGAGAAAATTCCATGTCTCAAAGTTTCGAAAGAAACATTACTGATGGCAGTGGTGGTGGTGTGCTCGAATTAGCATACCAAGCCCCCATACGAGAAATGGACCGAATGTTACAACAACGATTGGAACCAATGTAAGAGCAATTAGACCAATTGGAAGAATGAGCCCAACGTAAATGAACTCCTCAAAATCAAAAGAGGTAGCGAGGCCGTCCTAGGCTAAATCATGATAATCTTTATGAGCCTAGTGACATGGAAAGTGATCAAGCCTCAGTTCTAGTGAGAGGCAATGAGGTCAAAGGAACTGGGGGCCGGAGCGAAACCAAGTTGATGATGACCTTAAAAACATTAAGATGACGATTCCTACATTCAAAGCGAAAACCGATCCTGAAGCTTATTTGGAGTGGGAGAAGAAAATCAAACTAGTCTTTGAGTGTCACAACTACTCAAAGAGCAAAAAGGATAAGCTTGCTGCCATAGAATTTTTTGATTATGCCATCATTTGGTGGGATCAACTTAATATGAGCCAAAGAAGAAATGGTGAACAACTCGTGTCTACATGGGTCGAAATGAAGGCTATCATGAGGAAGAGATTCATTCTCGCCTATTACCATCGTGAGTTGTACCAAAAGTTGCAAAATCTCACCCAAGGAAATCGGAGCGTGGAAGATTACTACAAAGAGATAGAGATAGCCATGATTCAAGCTGGCTTGAGGAGAATCGAGAGGTTACTATGGTGAGATTTCTTGCTGGCCTCAATTAAGAAATTTCCAATGTCATCGAATTGCAACATTATGTTGAGATCGTTTACATGGTGCACATGGCGATTAAGGTGGAAAAACAACTAAAAGGAAAATGTGCCACCCGAACCTTTCCTAACTCCACTTCTACATCAAAGTGGGGACAAGGAGTCAACAAGAAAGATGCCTTTTTTCGAACCAAGGAAACTGTTGGAGCCACAAAGCTTAATAAGCCAAGTGGAGAATCAGGCAAAGACCAAAATGAAGTTGTGCCTAACCGTACTCGAGACATCAAGTGCTTCAAATGCCTTGGGAGGGGCCACATTGCTAGCTAATGTCCCAACCGAAGTGTGATGGTAGTAAGGGTCAATGACAAGATTGAATTTGAAGAAAAAAAAGAAGATGAGCCCAAAGCAGTCACTGAAGAAGAGGAAGAGTTGGAGTATGTCGTGGAAGGGGAAATTCTTATTATTAAGTAGAGTTTGAGCCTCCAAAGCACGAAAAATAAGCAGCAATGAGAAAACATTTTCCACACTTGATGCCATGTCCAAGCCAAGGTGTGTAGCGTGATAATCGATGGAGGTAGCTGCACAAATGTTGCTAGTAGCATATTGGTGGAAAAACTTGGTCTAGCAACCACCAAACATCCGCATCCTTACAAGTTGCAATGGCTCAACGATGGAGGAGAACTCAAAGTCACCAAGCAAACTATTGTTTCCTTTTCTATTGGAAAGTATAGTGATGAGGTTGTGTGTGATGTGGTGCCAATGCATGCTGGTCATTTGCGGTTGGGGAGGCCATGGCAGTTTGACCACCGAGTCATCCATGATGGTTATACTAACCGATACACCTCAAACATCTTGGAAAAAATGTAACTTTGACACCACTTACCCCTAAACAAGTGTATAAAGATCAGCTTAAATTGAAAAACTCTATTGAAAAATTAAGAGCAAAAGGTCAAGAGGAAAAACGTGAGCCAGAAAAAGAAAAGAAATCAAAAAAAGAAGAAAGAATGAGGTAAAAACGTGAGAGAAAAATAACAAAGAGTAAGTTAAAAACCCGAGAGGAAAAAGAAAAAAAAGTAGAAAATGAGATTGGAAAATTAAGTTCTATGCAAAAGAAAGGGAAATTTGAAAATCCTTGTTATTGAAACAACCCGCACTTGTGCTCATGTACAAGGAAAGTTTATTTGGAACTAACGATCTAGATGACACTCTCCCTTCTTCTATTGTGACTTTTTTGCAGGAATTTGAAGATGTGTTTCTAGAGGACAATCTAAGTGGTCTATTGCCTATTTGAGGAATCGAACATCAAATCGATTTCATGCCCGAAGCCACAATTCCAAATCGTCTACCCTATCGAAGTAACCCCGAAGAAACCAATGAATTACAAAGGCAAGTGACCAAATTGTTGAAAAAAGGGTATGTTCAAGAGAGCCTAAGTCCATGCACCGTGCCCGTGCTCTTGGTGCCTAAAAAGGATGGCTCTTTGTGCATGTGTGTGGACTGTCAAGCAATCAACAAAATCACCATCAAATATCGACATCTGATTCCACGCTTAGATGATATGTTGGATAAGCTACGTGGAGCTCACCTTTTCTCCAAGATAAACCTCAAGAGTGGCTATCATCAAATCCGAATGAGAGAAAGAGATGAGTGGAAAACAACATTCAAAACCAAGCATGGTTTGTACGAGAGGTTGGTTACGCCTTTCAGCTTAAGTAACGCACCAAGTACTTTTATGCGCTTAATGAATCATGTTCTTCGTTCTTTCATTGGTAAATTCTGTGTGGTTTATTTTGATGACATATTGATTTATAGTCAGTCTTTGAAAGATCATATTTATCATTTGAAATATGTTTTAGAAGTGTTGCGAATGGAAACTTTGTTTGCTAATCTTAAGAAGTGTTCATTCTATAATAACAAACTTACTAGATCAGCGAAAGCTTTAGAGGTAACTAGTGAGCAGCACCACAATTCATTGGCAATAGTGGTCTATACCGGACCACTCAAGGTGACCCCTCCTACACAAGAAGCAGCCGATGATGCTGAGGCAACGCTGAAAACTGAGGAGCGATCCAAGGACCGTGCGAAGCCAAAGAAAAGAAGATAAAGCACTCCAGAAACAAAAAGCGCAAGAAGGAAGAGAAAAAAAGAAGGAAGAAGAAACATCATGCAGCCACATTGATGGTCGAGGAAAACTGAATTAGTTTATTTTAAGTTTTAGCTGTAGTATTCATGCATTGCATGTAGTTTTCATTTTCATTTTCTTAGTGCACATTGTCATTGCATTTTTATTGTCGTCACATTTTAATGTTAGTGCACTAGGGGCAATGCAAACTTTAAGTTTGGGGGAATGCATATGGGGTTTGGAAATACACCCAGATTTCAAAAAAAATTGAGTTTAATGAAGCATACAAGGTTTATTTGTGGTTAACGTAAATGTGTTCGAAAATTTTTGTTACATTCAATGCTTAATTCTTGAATCATGTGAATTATCAATGAATGAGTTGGATAAATTTGGCTGGATGTTGTATCTTTAATTCTTTGATGAATGATTTAGGTTGCATTAGTAATGAATGACTAGTAGCATTCGTTGAATCTTGAATGAATCTGCCTTTTACAGCTGCTTATATACATAGTTATGAATAAGAGACACTCTAAAATGGGTGTTGTAACAACCCAATTTTGGTGAAATCGGAACAATGGTTTCGGGACCACAAACCTGAGCCTAAAATAAAATTTCTTTTAATTTTATTTTATGGTCCGTAATATGATAGAAATGTCATGTGAAATTTTTTATAAGAAAATTTTATCGATTATGTGTTTAATTACGAGAATGACCAAATCGCATAAAATGTAAAAGTTGAATTCTAGTAGCTAGAAGGATCAAATAGTTATGGAGTTCAAAAATTGAGGTCCTTATGTGGTAATTAGACCAATAATGAAAAGTTAGTAGATATTTTTGGATGATTTTTGGATGATTCATCCATGGAAGATTAGAAAGAGGCTAAAGATTAAATTGGAAATAAAAAATAATTAAAGATGATAAATTAATTACATACAAATAAAAATCATTTTTATAATCTTCTTCCCCAAAATATTCCATGGAAACCCTAAGATAGAGAGAAGAAACTTTCTTGGCCAAATTGGGTAAGTTTTCTTGTCCCGTTTTTAGTAATTTTGATATTTTTGAAGCCGGGATAGCTTAATCTAACTATTTGGGGGATCAATTTGAAAAGATATCAAAGTATGGAAATTAGGCCGTGGATGAATATGCTAAAAATTTAAAATTTATGGTAGAAAATGAAAGGTTGTTGATAGATAAACAACTTTTACAAAGTAATTGTTGATGAAAACATGATTTAGGGACTAAAATGTAAATTTGTCAAAATTGAAGAAAAATTCTAAATTTTGTAGAATATATGTGCTGTAAATTTTATGGTGAAATTTTAGTTAGGCTTTGAATAGAGAATAAATTGCATAAATTTCATTTTTCCGAGCCTAGGGATGAAATGAGAATTTATGGAAAAGTTAGGGGCAAAATGGTAATTTTTCCTAAGATGTAAATTGAGTCCACTTGAATATGAAATGTGATAAATTGATGTAAAATTAACTCGTATAGATCCGGATAGACCAAATTCAGAGCTAGAACAAGGAAAGAGGAAAATCTCAGATTAGTAGATTTTATATACACGCACATTGTCGAGGTAAGTTTGTGTAACTAAATTGTATATATTTATATGCTTGAATTAAATGTTGTGTTTGTGAATTGTATAAATATCATATATATATGACATTGAAAATATATCTGATAAAGCCCGATCAATAATAACACCCAATAAATGATAAATGATAAAAATGTTACTTATATGCTTGAAATGAATGTGGAATGTGTTTACTTGAATTATATGAATGTTATGGATGTATGAAATAATCACATGCCCGATACTGCTTGAAAAATGTTTAAATCCCGGTTGAATAAATGGAAAATCAATGGATATGTGATTTCCCAAAATTAATGAGGTCCTGCATTTGTTGCTGACAGGATTTAGCTCGGACGAGTAATCTTATTGACCTCATTATAGAAAGGATTTAGCCCAGACAGGTAATCCAAATCAAACTCTTTAGAGCATATGTCATAAAAAGGATTTAGCCTGGACTGGTAATCCTAACTAAGCTCTATTGAGTATAAATATTATAAATAGGATTTAGCCTAGACTAGTAATCCTGTTGTATACATGTGTGGCTCTGAAGTGCACTCTCTGAAATGGTACCTTATGGGTACCGTTTAATATGAATTGATGGATCTTGATTTGTACTACCTATGTAACCATCGATATTTCAGATAAATTCAATGGGTAAAACAAATCTTGACATGAGAAGATATGAATAAGAAATGAGTTATTACACGTACCAGTCTAAAATACAAGAAAATGATGATACATGACAAATGATATATGAAAACATGAGATGATGATATTTGTACATGGACTTTATTTGATGAATATATGTTCGTTCTTGATTATAGACTTGTACACCTTGAGTGTACTATTCGTGACCTTGATATTTCAAATGATATGAGTAAAGTTCTGACATGAAATAATCTAAACTCGAGATGAACTATTATGAAATTATACTTGTAATATAAAGAGATAATTTATACATGTTAAATGAATACATGTTGTGGAAAGCATATGTGTCTGGAAACTTGATTGTTGTTCAGCCCAAATATGTTTTGATGTTATTATGGAATATATGACTAACAAGGGCAATAAGGATATGTGTAGGGCTTGAGGTCAAATTGATTGAATATGCCTTGCATAGTTACCTCAAAATAGAATGAATGGTAAGTACAATATCATGTTATACGAACTTACTAAGCATTTTATGCTTACTTAGTTTTATTTCGCTGTTTTAGAGTATATCGGAAGCTCGTTGGATTGGAAGCTTGGCGGAGACCACTCACACTATCCATCGCCCCATGTCAGTATAATATGGTGAAGAAATTATGGTTACAATGGCATGTATAGGTTATATTAGTAATATTGGCATGTAAATGATTACTGTAATCTAGCCATTGGAATGGCTAGTGATGATTGTGTTTTGGTACATGTATATAGATGAATTTAAGTTTACTTTATAGAGATAACATAAGTGTTTATTATTGATTGATTGAGAAAGGTAAGATTTAAGCATAAATGCATGTAAAAATATATCATGTTAGATGTTATAAATTACTTGAATTCAGTGCTTGAATTGGTTGGTAATTGGATGTAAGTTTGGTGCAGGAATTTGGTATGATTTTGGGTGAGAAATGAAGCTAGGAATGGCTTTATTTAGTCCACACGGACGTGTGTCCCTTGCAACTTAAATTTGAGAAAATAGGAATGCTCAGAATTGAGCAAACGGACAGAGACAAGGGCGTGTGTCTCAGCCGTGTGTGCTACACGGCCTAGAACACGGGCGTGTGTCTTGGCCATGTGAAACCTGCACCTAATTTTGAAATGAATTAATTGACCACACGGCCTAGCACACGGGCGTGTGGCATGGCCGTGTGTACAAGTCAGAGAGTTACATTGGGTCAAACACGACTGTAGTATAAGACCCCAAATTTTTGGGCCTAGAAGTATTGGGCCTTGTGCGTGGGAGCCACTAGGAGACTGCACATAAAAGTTTATATGTGGAAGAAATATCACAATTGATTGTCTACTGTAGTGGTTAAGTGATTAGGAGTGTTTGGGAGTGTTAGAGAAGTCCTGGGTTCAAACCTTGGCTTTAGCAAAAATTTTGGTTTTAAGTGAATAAAACCCTGGATGCTTGGATGAAGGCCTTTAAATTATTGTGGTAAATAAATAACACAAGGAAGCATGTGGTCTACAGGTTGTGGCGTCATTAAGGTTGCAAGGGAGCTAGGGTTCAAGTCTTGGCTCTTGCAATTTATTTTGGTTTTTCTTTTAAAGGAACTTGGACTTTCGCCTATAGACCTTATAATTAATTGAGGATTAAATATGACACAGAAAGAGCCTGTGGTGGAGCGGCAAGGTGGCGTGTGGTGTAACTGTGAGGTCTGAGGTTCAAGTCTTGGGATGCGCAGTGGACTATTTATTTTGTTATTTGAGCTGTGTAGGAGGTGGAGTTGGACTGGAACTCTGTGGTTGAAGTGGTCATAAGAATGAGGAATTTTCTTAATGGTTGAAAGTAATCCCACATCGGGAAGCTAATATGAGAATTAGTGAGAAGTTGGCTTTAAATAGAGCGAACCAGATGAATTGGGGAGCAAGATTCAATGCAGGATGTGCCAAGGTTGTGATCGTGGACTTCAACGCGTTCTCATAAACAGGTGTGTATTCACGCCCTTCTTTACTGGAAGTCGACAAAAGTCGAAAAGCTGAAACTTCGACATTTGAGGCCTCACGAGCATGTGATCGCTAGTGGGGTAAACTGAGCCCACAAACCATGGGCGATAGGTTGTAGAGGCCGCCACGAGCATTCTCGTGTGCTGGGGCTATTCTGGGCCTCGATGGGCCGTATGGGCCCAATGGGCTCGTGGGCCCGCGTGGGTAAACTTCACTGTTAAGTGGGACGTAGATAGACTTGTCATGTCGCACACACGACTTAGGTAGTTTTGGGCCACATTGGGCCTAGAAGGGCCATGTGGGCCCAAAGGGCTCGTGGGCCCCACTCAAATTAAATCTGTAATTATTAGACTGGGCTATGGTGTTCGTATAGCAGTGACTGAATTTGGGCCAAATGGGCCACATGAGCGTGTAAGCCCACTTGGGCCAAGAAATGGGCCTTAAGGCCATTTACACCGTTATGTCTGTTTAGGTTACTTAAGTCGTTTAGGGCGACGATGGACCTTCGGTTAGGTCGCTAAGACCCCGATTTGTAAAATTACCGAAATACCCCCAATTTGTAAAATTACTAAAATTATCGAAATGCCCTTGGTTGTAGAATGATAGTAATATCCTTACAGAGTAGAATGACCATAATACCCTTATAGGGCAGAATAATCATAATACCCTTGTGGTGCTAAATTACCGAAATACCCCTGTAGGGATAAATGATTGTTTTGCCCTTGTGGGTAAATAATTGACTTGACAGTGGTTGTATGACTGATATGTTTTTAATATATGTTTAAATGACTGTTATTGAGCATGGCCATTTTGCATACACGTGTGATGATTGAGCATGACATACACGACATATTGCATTGGGGTTGGGATTCTGATTTGGAGGAAGGTCTGTACTAGTGGCTTTGCCACGTTATACTATTTTGGTGGCTTTGCCACGTATACTGATATTAATGGCCACGCCACATTTATCGCTATTAGTAGCTCTGCTGCATTACTATTAGCAGCTCTGCTGCATTACTATTAGCGGCTACGCTACGATATTGGTGAGTTAGCTGGATGGGTCGATTCAATCCCCACACGGTGAGTTGGTTCGTACAGGTGGTAAGCTGGTTGGATTGGGTTGGGTTGTATACCTGTATTGTGATTATACTATTTTGGGCATAAGCCCACACTGTCACTGGATAGGGCTTAGGCCCAGACTGTACTATTATTGAATAGGGCTCAGGCCCAGACCGTTACTGTATGGACTGTTATTGTAATGGGCTCCGGCCTAGACTGATTTTGAATTCTTTCTGTTTACTAACTGTTTTAGTTTAGGTGGGGATTACACACTGAGTTTTCATAAACTCACCCCGTTTATTAACTGTGCAAGTGATCCCTAGCATTAAGAGGATCGGTGCTGCGAGGGACTCGGAGGTGGCCACACAACTATTATTTTTTCCGATTTTCTTTTAAGTTATCTATTTACAAGTACTTATATTTGATCTGGGTTGTACTAAGGCCTCTTTTAATTTCTAGTTCCAAATTTGGAATTTTATATATTGTTTTATAACTGCTGGAGTAGAAGATGATTTTTCCAAAACAATAACTGTTTTTCAAAATTTCACATTTTCGCAATTGTTTAAATTAAGCTTCCGCAGCAAATAAAGTTTAAAGGTAATAATGTTTTACAAGAAAATGACTTTTAATAAACCAACGTAAACTGAGGTTTTCACAAGTTTTAAATGGCTAGATGTTTTAAATAGTAAGAAGGGTTTTCAATAAGAACATGGTTTTCGAAAAACACTTCAATGTGACACGCCAGATTCGGGCCTAACTTCTAGGTTGGGTTTGGGGTGTTACATTTAGTAGTATTAGAGCCAGGTTGCAAAACTCGACTGTGGAATGGGTTTTCAAAATTTTTTATTTCATGAGGTTGTTTTCAAATATGTAAAGTGTTTTGAGGTATGGTTCTGGAAAGTGTGGCACACCGAGTCTCTGGCGCCGAATCCGTAAGTTTCTAAAATTATTGTTTGTTTTTATTGAAAAGCAGTAGATAGAAACACTGTGATTTGTTAAATATTAGACTGTATTGTTACACGTAAGGCTAGAGTTTGTATTTTTCTGTGTATGTTCTAGAAATGGTATACATGTGTTATTTATTCGCTCCGATGGATAGATGGTTTGGTGAGTCCTTGTATTTTTAGATCAGAGTGCCCAGCGAGAGCGTAGTTTGGTAGGCTAGGTTGTGTGACTATTCTAATAGTTGGAAATTTCGAGGATTCATTCGACCAAGTATGTCTCTGTGGGGAGCATCGGTGTTGTTTGTGAAAAAAAGGATGGATCCATGCACATGTGTATTGATTATCGTTGGTTGAACAAGTTGACTATCAAGATAAGTACCGTTTACCGAGGATAGATCATCTGTTTGACCAGCTGCGAGGAGCTACGATTTTCTCCAAGATAGACCTTCGGTTTAGGTATCATCAGCTAAAGGTTAAGGAGGCTGACGTGTATAAGACTGCGTTTAGAACTCGTTATGGTCATTTAGAGTTTCTAGTGATACCGTTTGGGTTGACGAATGCACCAGCGGCTTTCATGGATTTGATGAATTGAGTATTCCAGCCTTATTTAGATTGGTTCGTAGTTGTGTTTACAGACGACATCTTGGTGTATTCAAGAACCGAGGAGGATCATGATGCACATCTTCGAATTGTTTTTACAAGTTCTGAGGGAAAAGCAGCTTTATGCAAAGTTCAGCAAGTGTGAATTCTGGCTACAAGAAGTGACATTTCTAGGTCATGTAGTGTCGGCAGAGGGAATTAGGGTGGATCCTCGGAAAATTGAAGCTGTAGTGGATTGGAAACCATTAAAGATGGTATCTGAGGTTTGAAGCTTTCTGGGTATGGCTGGGTATTATAGACGTTTTGTTGAAGGATTTTCACTGATTACTGCTCCTCTGACCAAGTTACTGCGTAAAGGGGTACCGTTCAATTAGACTGATGACCAGCAAGGGAGTTTTGAAAAACTAAAGGAAGTTCTGACTAAGGTCCATGTTTTGATACAGCCAGAGTCTGGGAAGGAATTTACTGTTTATAGTGATGCGTCGCACATTGGATGGGTTGTGTGTTAATGCAAGAGGGTAAGGTGGTTGTTTATGTGTCTCGTTAGCTCAAGCCTCACGAGACAAATTACCTCACTTATGAATTGGAATTAGCTGCAGTAGTTTTCGCACTGAAGATTTGGAGACATTACTTATACGCTGAAAAGACGATTGTTTATACAGATTATAAAAGCCTTAAATATCTTCTTACTCAAAACGAGTTGAATCTTAGGCAGCGAAGGTGGATAGAGTTGCTTAAGGACTATGATTGTTGAATTGAGTATCACCCTGGTAAAGCTAATATGGTAGTTGACGCACTGAGTCGTAGGGTTGTATCTGATTTGATAGCAATGTTTGCTCGTCTCAGCCTGTTCGATGATGGTAGCTTGTGAGCTGAACTGCAAGTAAGACCGACTTGGATTAATCAAATTATGGAGAAACAATTGCTAAATGAGTTGCTTTCTTCTCGTTTTCGATAAGTTGAAAATGGTGAGACCACGGATTTTGGGCTAAATGAGAAAGGAGTATTATGTTTCCTTGGAATAGTGTATATATCGAAGGATTCTGGTCTGAGACAGTCTATTCTATGAGAGGCACATGGTAGTCCATATGCTATGCATCCTGGTGGGAACAAGTTATACCGAGATCTTCGTGAGTTGTATTGATGGCCAGGGTTGAAATGCGAAGTTACTGATTATGTGAATAAGTGCCTGACATGCCAGCAAGTTAAGGCTGAGCATCAACTGCCTTCTGGGTTACTACAGCCAGTTAAAATTCCACTTTGGAAGTAAGAGAGGGTAATCATGGTTTTGTGAGTGGGCTACCCTTGACGCCGACTAAGAAGGATTCAATATGGGTAATTTTGGACCGGTTGACTAAATCTGCCCATTTTATACTGGTCCGCATTGATTATTCGTTACAGAAATTAGCCAAGTTGTATGTGCCTGAGATTGTGAGACTGCATGGTGTACCGGTTTCTATCATATCTGACAGAGATCAAGATTCACATCTCGTCTCTGGAAAAAGTTACACGAAGCTTTGGGTACAAGGCTAGATTTCAGTACTGCGTTCTGCCCTCAAACGGATGGGCAGTGAGAGAGGGTGATTCAGATATTGGAAGACATGTTAAGAAGTTGTGTAATTGATTTCAGAGGCAGCTGGGAGGATTATTTGCCGCTGGCAGAGTTCGCGTATAACAACAACTACCAGTCCAGTATTCGAATGGCACCGTACGAGGCGTTATATGGTCATAGGTGTCGTACTCCTACTTGTTGGACTGAGATGGGTGAGCGGCGAGTTTTGGGGCCAGAATTAATTTCTGATACAGAGGACAAGGTAAAGCTGATTCGAGACCGGTTGAAGGAGGCATCGGATAGACAGAAATCTTATGCGGGCTTAAAGCGTAAGAAGATCCAGTACTCTGTAGGGAATTATGTCTTTCTTAAGGTTTCACCATGGAAGAAAATTTTGAGGTTTGGGCGAAAAGGCAAGGTTAGCCCTAGATTCATTGGACCTTGCCGAATACTTAGGCGTGTGGGACCGGTTGTGTATCAACTTGAGTTGCCTCCAGAGTTGGACAGGATTCGTGACGTGTTTCATGTTTCAATGCTAAGGCGGTACCATTTTGATCCCTCACACATAGTGTCAGTTGATGAAATTGAGGTTAAGCCAGACTTAACAATCGAGGAAGAGCCGGTACAGATATTAGATCGTGATGTTAAAGTATTAAAGAAGAAATCTGTTCCTTTGGTCAAAGTGCTTTGGCGTAATCACGGTTCAGAGGAAGCCACGTGGGAGCCTGAGGAGGCGATGCGACAGCAATACCCTCACTTATTCTAAATAGGTAAATTTTGAGGCTGAAATTTCTTTAAGGGGATAAAATTATAACGCCCCAAATTTCTGGGCCTAGAAGTATTGGGCCTTGTGTGTGGGAGCCACTAGGAGATTACACATAAAAGTTTATGCGTGGAAGAAATATCACAATTGATTGTCTGCTATAGTGATTAAGTGATTAGGAGTGTTTGGGAGTGTTGGAGAAGTCCTGGGTTCAAACCTTGGCTTTAGCAAAAATTTTGGTTTGAAGTGAATAAAACCCTGGATGCTTGGATGAAGGCCTTTTAAATTATTATGGTAAATAAATCACACAAGGAAGCATGTGGTCTAGTGGTTGGGGCATCATTAAGGTTGCAAGGGAGCTAGGGTTCAAGTCTTGGCTCTTGCAATTTATTTTGGTTTTTCTTTTAAAGGAACTTGGAGTTTGGCCTATAGACCTTATGTAATATCCCGAATTAGGGCCTAATCAGAATAGTGGTTTCGTGACCACAAATTCGAGATAAAAATAATTATTTTATAATTATTTTGAGGTTTATGATATGATTACATGATTGTGTGAAAATTTCGTGAAGAAATTCTATGCCTAAAGTGTTTAAATTGAAAGTAGGGACTAAATCGAATAAGTTGCAAAATTTGCATTCTAGAAGTTTTTAGTATGAAATTGCATTGAAATATTAATTAGGAGGTCTTAAATAGCAATTTGACTAATTTAAGTTCATGGACAAAATTAGGACATGGAAGGAATTTTTGGAAAGTTTAGTAGTAAGGGCATTTTGGTCATTTAGTTATTAAAATGAATTAAAAACAAAATTAAAAGCCAATTTTTGTCCATCTTCTTCATTAGGCCGAAATTTCAAGGGTTCTCCATAGCTAGGGTTTGTTTCAAGCTTCCAAGCTCCATAGTAAGTGATTCCAAGCCCCGTTTTTAATGTTCTTTACGTTTTTGAGATCCCTATAACTCGATTAAGCTTATGTTAGCAATAATTTAACCTAGGGTTTATATTTGAAAAAATACCCATAGGTGAAATTTGTGTATTTTGATGTTTTATGATAGAATATGAAGTTTTAAATTATGTTAGACAACTTGTACTACTCGATTTTAAGCAAAAACGAGTAAAATGGCTTAATCGGTAAAAATACCTAATAGTCACAAGTACATGTTAGAGTGAGAATTTGATGTTGCCATAGAAGAGAAAAGTGATCAGCATGTTGTAAAACATAAGAACAAGGAATAAAGTTTAATCCCGAGCCTAGGGCAAAAATGTGAATATGTAAAAGTTTAGGGGTAAAATTGTAATTTTGCCAAATTTTGAGTTAAGGATTAATTTGATAATGTGAGTATTAAATAAGCTAAATGTGTTATTTTAGATCAAGAAAGACGTGGAATCGACCTCAATCGAGGAAAAGAAAAGATTGTGGACTAAATTGCAAAATCTTTGTATTTTGGTACCAAGGTAAGTTCATGTGTAAATAATATAGTATAATTGTTTTTTTAAATTATTGATGTTAATTATATGATATGCTGATTTTTATCATGAAATATATGCTTTGTGGTTATTTTCGAATAAAATGCAAATTATTTGTATTATTTGTTAAATATAAAGTGTTACCGAGTATTGGTTTCGGTATTTTACGAGAGATGGCAAGGATATGTGTTCGAGGAAAATCCCGTTTGAACCTTAGGAATAGATTAGGATACAAGTGACATGTCACTAGGATGGTTGAGCATCCGAACTCGTTGAGTTGAGTCCGAGTTCGTGAGATGTAACTAGGCATCCGAGCTCGTTGAGTTGAGTCCGAGTTCGCTTATGGGCGGGTTACATGATTGCTTGATTGCATATATGGCACTTATGTGCAAGTTATCCATGTATCCGAATTATATTCTGATGTGTTCAACGGGTAAAGTTATACTCAAATGGAAGAATATTCGAGATGTAAAGAGACGTATTGGTAAGTGATGTGAAATGGATATTTTGGACAGGTATGTATTTAACCCTCGGGTTGAGTATTGATACAATCACAATAAGGTAATAAGATGATGAAAAATGATTAGAAATGTGATATGTGTTTTAGTGATGCATGCTAATGTTGATTGGTATGACCGTTTGTTATGTTACTTATTATTTGCATATGAACTTACTAAGCATTTATGCTTACTCCTCCTTCTTACTCATTCTAGTTTTGGACAAGCCAGCTCGAGAGTCGGGATAGGTCGAAGGCTCAATCACACTATCCTAAGACTTTTGGTAAATGGCTTGTAAATTTAAGTATGGCATGTATAGCAATATACCTATTTTGTGTAAATGATCTTATGATATGGTGATGGAATGGTTGAGAAAATGTTTGATAATGATAAATTATGAAAATGGTTAGTTTAGATTATGTTTGATGTTAAGGAAAATTATTAAGATACTTGGTGCATAAAAACTCATAAAAGGGATGAAATTTGCCATAAACAGAGTAATCGCAAACAACACTGACATGAGTTTGAAAATTTACTAAAAATCATAGAAATTTAATTTGGTGATGGAGTACATATCAAATTGAATCTTATTATGCCTAGTTTCACATGAAACAAATGAAACAGTTAAAGGAATTATATGTTAAAAGATATTTGAATTTTGGTGAAACAGGGTCATTGCAGTTTCTGAATCCCCTGTTCCAACTTTAGAAATTCACCATAAATTGTAAAGATATAATTAGGTGGTGTATTTTATATCCTCAGAATCCTTATTGAGTCTAGGTTTAGTAGAAATAAATCTCATAGTCATATGAATTTTTTACAGAGAGAAATGTGGTTCGTAGTAAACAGAGGTCAAACCAGTTAAGTCCTGAAACAGGGGTAACTTTAACTAATAAATTGTACTAATTGGATCAACCAAAAATTCTAGAAAAAATATTAGTAGATAGGTATATGAGTCTAGATTCAATGAAAATTTACGGATCTGATTTCGAGTTTCATAACTTGAGATATGATTTTTCTTGTGACTGTGACGCAAGTAGCTTAAAAGTTGTGAATGTAGAAACAAATAATCCAAAGTTCTAAAAATGTTAAATTAAGCTTAGTAACACCTCATACTCGACTCCGGTGACGGTCTCGGGCGTGGAGGCGTTACATTAAGTGGTATCAGAGCAGGTTTAGTCGATTCTCGGACTACGTGTTGTATGTACGGATTTTGCTATACATGCCATATGTATAAATTGTGATAGTGTGACGACTTCTGACCATTTAAATAATTTTTTTTTATAGTAAATGGATCCCGATCCAGTGTGGGCGGATGAAGTAGAGAGTAATGCGCCACTCGGTGAAGGAGCAGCGCCACATCGAAAATCCACCTTCTCTCATTTGTCGTGGAGGAGGAGAGAAAGGGGTCGGGAAGCCTTTCTCCAAATGATGAGTGCATGGTACACCGAGTTCTGTTAAATGAACCCAAATGTACAACCTCCCCACCTCCCCAATTCCTCAACCTGCACTTCGACGCCTCAAGGTATGGATCGATGAAATTTCACGAACTCCAGCTGATAGAATTCGCAAGCAAGGGGCCAAGAATTTAAAGCAAATATTGATGATGATGCCGAGAAAGCGAGTTACGGCTTGAAAATTCTATCCGGTATTTTGACGAATTATCTTGTACACCAAGAATGTTTGAAATGTGCTATATCTTTGTTGAAGGATTCAGACTTATAATTGGTGGAAGACTTTGATTTGGTGGTACCGAAAGAGAAAATAACTTGGGAATTCTTTCAAGAAGAGTTTGGAAGAAATATATTAGTGAAAGATTTATTGATCGAAGCGTAAAGAATTTCTTGAGTGAAGCAAGGTAATATGACTGATTCTGAGAATATGAGTTTGTTCGATTAAGTAAGTATGCCGCAGAGTATGTTCCTCTGAGGCCAAGATGTGCCGACGATTTGAAGACGGGCTCAACGAAGACGTCAAAGGTATTTGTTGGAATTCTTGAATTAAAAGAAATGGTAGTATTGGTTGATCGAGCTTGTAAGTAGAAGAATTACTTAAAGAAAAGAAAAAGGTAGAGGTGAGACTAGAAATTGGAAGAAAAGACCGATGAGCGGTTCATTTTCACAAAGAACTGGAAAGTCAAGGAATATGAATCCTCGTTCCCAAGCTTCACCGGGCAATCATATGGGAATTATAAGAAGTAAAATGTGGGTCCTAAATCCCAGACTACTTCGGCAGCCAGTGTAGGGAACTCGAGATTTGTTAAACCTGAGTGCCAGCAGTGTGGTATAAATCATTTTGGTCCGTGTAGAGCAAATGAATGTTTTCGATGTGGTTCTCCGGATCATTTTATTAGAGACTGCCTAGAGAGAGTCAAAAGAAAAATTTTAGAATACAAAAACAAGTGGGGTAGATTCGAGAGGAAGATATCCAAGAAAAGCTGGGAGCGAAGCAAGTAGTAAGAATGTAGCCAGGGATGCACCAGTTAGACCTGAAGGAAGGGCTCCAGCTAGAACTTATGCTATTAAAGCGCGTGAAGATGCTTCCTCACCTGATGTGATTACCGGTACATTTTCTCTCTATAATGTTAATGTTATTGCTTTGATTGATCCCGGTTCTACTCATTCATATGTATGCATGAAATTGGTGTCTAGTATGAATATACCTGTTGAGAACACAGAATTTATGATTAGAGTGTCGAATCCGTTAGGCAAATGTGTGACTGTTGATAAAGTATGTAAGAAATATCCTTTAATGATTCGGGATCATTACTTTCCGGCCAACTTGATGTTGTTTCCGTTTGATGAGTTTGATGTTATTTTGGGTATGGATTGGTTGACATTGCATGATGCTAAAATAAATTGCAAAGAAAAGGTTATAGAATTAAAGTGTGAAAATGGTGAAACTCTGCGGGTTGAATCAGATAAATCAGAGGCATTACCTAGTGTGATTTCTTCAATGTCGGCTCAAAGATATCTGAGAAAGGGTTATGAAGCTTATTTGGCGTATGTAATTAATATAAAAGAAGTTGAAAAGAAAGTTGAATCGGTCTTGGTTGTGTGTGAATTTGCGGACGTATTTCCGCACGAATTGCGGGTTTGCCTCGATCGTGGAAGTAGAATTTGGTATTGATTTGATACCGAACATACTCCGATTTCAATTGCTCCGTATAAAATGGCACCAGCAGAGTTGAAGGAATTAAATTCGTAGTTGCAAGAGTTGACTGATAAAGGTTTTATGAGACCGAGTTTTTCACCTTGGGGTGCTCCCGTGTTATTTATGAAAAAGAAGGATGGTTCTATGAGGTTGTGTGTTGATTATCACCAGTTAAACAAGGTGACAATCAAAAACAAATATCCGTTGCCAAGAATTGATGATTTGTTTGATCAGCTAAAAGGAGCGACGTGGTTTTCAAAGATTGACTTGAGATCTGGGTATTACCAACTGCGGGTAAAAGAGTCGGATATGCCTAAAACTGCTTTTAGAACAAGGTATGGTCATTATGAATTTTTAGTTATGCCATTCGGGTTGACAAATGCTCCTGCTGTGTTTATGGATTTAATGAATCACATATTCTGACCATACTTGGACAAATTTGTTGTGGTGTTTATAGATGATATTTTAATTTATTCAAAAGATGATACAGAGCATGCTGAGCATTTGAGGATAGTTTTACAAACTTTGAGAGATAAGCAATGTATGCTAAGTTTAGTAAAAGTGAATTTTAGTTACTGGGAAGTTGGATTTTTGGGTCATATTGTTTCAGTGATGGTATACGGGTTGAGCCTAGTAAAATTTCAGCCATTGTTGATTGGAAACCACCGAAAAATGTAACTGAAGTTAGAAGTTTCTTGGGGCTAGCTGGGTATTATCGGCGGTTTGTAAATGGATTTTCTATAATTGCTGCTCCTATAACTAGATTACTCCGAAAGGATGTTAAATTTGAATGGATGGAAGAATGTCAACAGAGTTTTGAAGAATTGAAAAAGTTATTAACAGAGGCACCAGTGTTAGTACAGCCTGAATCAGGTAAAGAATTTATGGTGTATAGTGATGCTTCTCTAAATGGTTTGGGGTGTGTGCTCATGCAAGAAGGAAAAGTGGTGGAATATGCTTCGAGGCAGTTAAAACCTCATAAGAGGAATTATCCTACTCACGATTTGGAATTGGCTGCGGTGGTGCTTGCTTTGAAAATTTGGCGACATTATTTGTATGGTGAAAAGTGCCGGGTATATACCGACCATAAAAGTCTTAAGTACTTGATGTCACAAAAAGACTTGAATTTAAGATAGCGAAGATGGTTGGAGTTATTGAAAGATTACGAGTTTGTTATTGATTATCATCCAGGAAAAGCGAATGTGGTTGCTGATGCTTTGAGCAGAAAGTTACTGTTTGCTTTGAGAGTTATGAACACTCGGTTAAAGGTATCAGATGATGGTTCGATTCTAGCAGAGTTAAGAGCAAGACCGATGTTTTTACAAGAGATTTGTGAAGCTCAGAAAAATGATCAAGATTTGCAAGCCAAGAGAAAACAGTGTGAAGTTGATACAGAGTCAGATTTCAAAATTGGTTCTAATGGATGTTTAATGTTTAAAGATCGGATTTGTGTACCAAAGAATGAGGAATTGATTCAAAAGATCCTACAGGAAGCACATAGTGGTTATTTCTCGATTCATCCGGGTAGTACGAAAATGTATAATGACTTGAAGAAAATGTATTGGTGGAATGGAATGAAAAGAGATATATCAGAGTTTGTGTCCAAATGCTTAATTTGTCAACAGGTGAAAGCTGAACACCAAGTGCCTTCGGGATTACTTCAGCCTATTATGGTTCTTGAATGGAAATGGGATCGAATTACCATGGATTTTATATCAGGGTTGCCGTTAACTCCGGGGAAGAAAAATGCCATCTGGGTAATAGTTGACAGACTGACTAAATCGGCTCATTTTATTCCGGTACGTATAGATTATTCTCTTAATAAGTTGGCTGAATTGTATATCCGTGAGATTGTTAGACTTCATGGAATACCTTTGTCAATCATTTCGGATAGAGATCCGAGATTTACTTCACGGTTTTGGCAAAAGTTGCAAGAAGCATTAGGTACAAAGTTAAATTTTAGCACTGCCTTTCATCCACAAACCGATGGACAATCAGAAAGAGTAATTCAGATTCTTGAAGACATGCTCAGATGTTGTGTATTGGAATTTCAAGGAAGTTGGGAAAGATATTTGCCGTTGGTAGAATTTGCTTACAACAATAGTTATCAGACGAGCTTGAAAATGGCACCTTATGAAGCATTGTATGGTCGTAAGGGTCGAACGCCTTTGTATTGGACTGAGCTCAAGGAAAATCAGATTTATGGAGTTGATCTAATAAAAGAAACTGAAGAAAAGGTGAAAGTGATTCAAGATTGTTTGAAAGCTGCTTCAGATAGAAAGAAATCGTATGCAGATTTGAAGAGAAAAGAGATTGAATATCAAGTTGGTGACAAAGTGTTTTTAAAAGTATCCCCGTGCAAGAAAGTCCTTAGATTTGGACGGAAGGGCAAATTAAGTCTGCGTTTTATTGGGCCGTATGAAGTAATTGAAAAAGTTGGACCGGTAGCATATCAGCTAGCATTACCACCTGAATTAGAGAAGATTCATGATGTGTTCCACGTATCTATGTTACATTGGTATCGTTCGGATCCTTCACATGTAGTTTCACCGACAAAAATTGAACTACAACTAGATATGACCTACGAAGAAGAACCGATTAAGATTTTAGCTCGAGAGGTCAAACAACTAAGGAATAAAAATGTTGCACTTGTGAAGGTGTTGTGGCAAAGGCATGGAATAGAAGAAGCTACATGGGAATCAAGAAACTATGAGAAATCAATACCCACATCTGCATTTCTGCAATAAGATTTTCGAGGACGAAAATCCTTAAAGGGGGGGAGAGTTGTAATATCCCGAATTAGGGCCTAATCGAAATAGTGGTTTCATGACCACAAATCCGAGATAGAAATAATTATTTTATAATTATTTTGAGGTTTATGATATGATTACATGATTGTGTGAAAATTTCGTGAAGAAATTCTATGCCTAAAGTGTTTAAATTGAAAGTAGGGACTAAATCGAATAAGTTGCAAAATTTGCATTCTAGAAGTTTTTAGTATGAAATTGCATTGAAATATTAATTAGGAGGTCTTAAATAGCAATTTGAATAATTTAAGTTCATGGACAAAATTAGGACATGGAAGGAATTTTTGGAAAGTTTAGTAGTAAGGGCATTTTGGTTATTTAGTTATTAAAATGAATTAAAAACAAAATTAAAAGCCAATTTTTGTCCATCTTCTTCATTAGGCCGAAATTTCAAGGGTTCTCCATAGCTAGGGTTTGTTTCAAGCTTCCAAGCTCCATAGTAAGTGATTCCAAGCCCCGTTTTTAATGTTCTTTACGTTTTTGAGATCCCGATAACTCGATTAAGCTTATGTTAGCAATAATTTAACCTAGGGTTTATATTTGAAAAAATACCCATAGGTGAAATTTGTGTATTTTGATGTTTTATGATAGAATATGAAGTTTTAAATTATGTTAGACAACTTGTACTACTCGATTTTAAGCAAAAACGAGTAAAAGGGCTTAATCAGTAAAAATACCTAATAGTCACAAGTACATGTTAGAGTGAGAATTTGATGTTGCCATAGAAGAGAAAAGTGATCAGCATGTTGTAAAACATAAGAATAAGGAATAAAGTTTAATCCCGAGCCTAGGGGCAAAAATGTAAATATGTAAAAGTTTAGGGGTAAAATTGTAATTTTGCCAAATTTTGAGTTAAGGATTAATTTGATAATGTGAGTATTAAATAAGCTAAATGTGTTATTTTAGATCAAGAAAGACGTGGAATCAACCTCAATCGAGGAAAAGAAAAGATTGTGGACTAAATTGCACAATCTTTGTATTTTGGTACCAAGGTAAGTTCATGTTTAAATAATATAGTATAATTGTTTTTTTTAAATTATTGATGTTAATTATATGATATGCTGATTTTAATCATGAAATATATGCTTTGTGGTTATTTTCGAATAAAATGCAAATTATTTGTATTATTTGTTAAATATAAAGTGTTACCGAGTATTGGTTTCGGTATTTTATGGAAGATGGCAAGGATATGTGTTCGAGGAAAATCCCGTTTGAACCTTAGGAATAGATTAGGATACAAGTGACATGTCACTAGGATGGTTGAGCATCCGAACTCGTTGAGTTGAGACCGAGTTCGTGAGATGTAACTAGGCATCCGAGCTCGTTGAGTTGAGTCCGAGTTCACTTATGGATGCGAATGCCCGAGCTCGTTGAGTTGAGTCCGAAGTTAAACATGGGCGGTTACATGATTGCTTGATTGCATATATGGCACTTATGTGCAAGTTATCCATGTATCCGAATTATATTCCGATGTGTTCAACGGGTAAAGTTATACTCAAATGGAGGAATATTCGAGATGTAAAGAGACGTATTGGTAAGTGATGTGAAATGGATATTTTGGACTGGTATGTATTTAACCCTCGGGTTGAGTATTGATACAATCACGATAAGGTAATAAGATGATGAAAAATGATTAGAAATGTGATATGTGTTTTAGTGATGCATGCTAATGTTGATTGGTATGACCGTTTGTTATGTTACTTATTATTTGCATATGAACTTACTAAGCATTTATGCTTACTCCTCCTTCTTACTCATTGTAGTTTTGGACAAGCCACTCGAGTCGGGATAGGTCGAAGGCTCAATCACACTATCCGGAAGACTTTTGGTAAATGGCTTGTAAATTTAAGTATGGCATGTATAGCAATATACCTATTTTGTGTAAATGATATTATGATATGGTGATGGAATGGTTGAGAAAATGTTTGATAATGATAAATTATGAAAATGGTTAGTTTAGATTATGTTTGATGTTAAGGAAAATTATTAAGATACTTAGTGCATAAAAACTCATAAAAGGGATGAAATTTGCCATAAACAGAGTACTACAGCAACACTGGCACGAGTTTGAAAATTTACTAAAAATCATAGAAATTGAATTTGGTGATGGAGTACATGTCAAATTGAAGCTTATTATGTCTAGTTTCACATGAAACAAATGGAACATGTAAAGGAATTATATGTTAAAATATATTTGAATTTTGATGAAACAGGGTCATAGCAGTTTCTGAATCCCCTGTTCCAAATTTAGAAATTCACCATAAATTGTAAAGATATAATTATGTGGTGTATTTTATATCCTAAGAATCCTTATTTAGTCTAGTTTTAGTAGAAATAAACCTCATAGTAATATGAATTTTTTACAGAGATAAAAGTGGTTCGTAGTAAACAGAGGTCAAACCAGTCAAGTCCTGAAACAGGGGTAACTTTAACTAATAAACTGTACTAATTGGCTCAACCAAAAATTCTAGAAAAAAATTAGTAGATAGGTATATGAGTCTAGATTCAAGGAAAATTTACGGATCTTGATTTCAAGTTTCGTAACTCGAGATATGATTTTTCTTGTGACTGTGACGCAAGTAGCTTAAAAGCTGTGAATGTAGAAACAAATAATCCAAAGTTCTAAAAATGTTAAATTAAGCTTAGTAACACCTCATACTCGACTCCGGCGACGGTCTCTGGCGTGGGGGCGTTACACCTTATAATTAATTGAGGATAATATATGACATAGAAAGAGCCTGTGGTGGAGTGGCAAGGTGGCGTATGGTGTAACTGTGAGGTCTGAGGTTCAAGTCTTGGGATGCGCAGTGGAGTATTTATTTTGTTATTTGAGTTGTGTAGGAGGTGGAGTTGGACTGGAACTCTGTGGTTGAAGTGGTCATAAGAATGAGGAATTTTCCTAATGGTTGAAAGTAATCCCACATCGGGAAGCTAATATGAGAATTGGTGAGAAGCTGGCTTTAAATAGAGCGAACCAGATGAATTGGGGAGGAAGATTCAATGCAGGATGTGCCAAGGTTGTGATCGTGGACTTCGGCGCGTTCTCATAAACAGGTGTGTATTCACTCCCTTCTTTGTTGGAAGTCAGCAAAAGCCGAAAAGCTAAAACTTCGGCATTTGAGGCCTCACGAACGTGCGATCGCTCGTGGGGTAAACCGTGCCCACAAACCATGGGCGATAGGTTGTAGAGGCCACCACGAGTGTTCTCGTGTGCTGGGGCTATTCTGGGACTCGATGGCCATATGGGCCCAATGGGCCTGTGGGCCAGCGTGGGTAAATTTCACTGTTAAGTGGGACGAGATTGACTTGTCATGTCGCGCACACGACTTAGGTAGTTCTGGGCCACGTTGGGCCTAGATGGGCTGTGTGGGCCCCACACGGATTAAATCTACAGTTTGTGATAATTATTGGATTGGGCTATGGTGTTCGCATAGCCATGACTGAACTTGGACCAAATGGACCACACGAGCGTGTGGGCCCACTTGGGCCGAGAAATGGGCCTTAAGCCCATTTGCACCGTTATGTCTGTTTAGGTTACTTAAGTAGCTCGGGGCGACGATGGACCTTCGGTTGGGTCACTAAGACCTCAGTTTGTAAAATTACCACAATACCCCTGATTTGTAAAATTACTAAAATGCCCCCGATTGTAAAATTACTGAAATGCCCCTAGTTGTAGAATGACCGTAATATCCTTACAGAGTAGAATGACCGTAATACCCTTATAGGGCAGAATGACCGTAATACCCTTATAGGGCAGAATAATCATAATACCCTTGCAGTGCTAAATTATCGAAATACCCCTATAGGGATAAATAACTATTTTGCCATTGTGGGTAAATAACTGACTTGGACTATGAATCTGACTAATTTGACTGTGATTGTATGACTGTAATTTAACTGACTTGACGGTGGTTGTACGACTGATATGTTTTTAATATATGTTTAAATGATTGTTACTGAGCATGGCCATTTTGCATACACATGTGATGATTGAGCATGACATACACAACATATTGCATTGGGGTTGGGATTCTGATTTGAAAGAAGCTTTCTACTAGTGGCTTTGCCACGTTTTACTGTTCTGGTGGCTTTGCCACGTATTCTGATATTAATGGCTACGCCACGTTTACCGCTATTAGCAGCTCTGCTGCATTACTATTAGTAGCTACGTTGTGATATTGGTGAGTTGGCTGGGTGGGTCGATTTAATCCCCACACGGTGAGTTGGTTGGTACGGGTGGTGAGCTGATTGGATTGGGTTGGGTTGCATACCTGTATTGTGATTATACTATTTTGGGCATAGGCCCACACTATCATTGCATAGGGCTTAGGCCCGCATCTTGTCATTATTGAATAGGGCTCGGCCCGCATCATTCATCAGATGCACTTTATTCATCGTAATGGGCTCCGCCCGCATCGATTCTCAGATTCAGCCGGTTTACTAACTGTTTTAGTTTAGGAGGGAATTACACACTGAGTTTTCATAAACTCACCCCGTTTATTAACTGTGTAGGTGATCCCTAGCATTAAGAAGATCGGTGCTGCGAGGGACTCGGAGGTGGCCACACAACTGCTATTGTTTCTAATTTTCTTTTAAGTTATCTATTTACAAGTACTTATATTTGATCTGGGTTGTACTAAGGCCTCTTTTAATTTTTGGTTCTAAATTTGGAATTTTATATATTGTTTTATAACTGTTGGAGTAGAACACGATTTTTCCAAAACAATAACTATTTTTCAAAATATCACATTTCCGCAACTGTTTAAATTAAGCTTCCGTAGTAAATAAAGTTTTAAAGGTAATAATGTTTTACAAGAGAATGACTTTTAATAAACCAACGTAAACTGAGGTTTTCACAAGTTTTAAAATGGCCAGAGGTTTTAAATAGTAAGAAGGGTTTTCAATGAGAACATGGTTTTTGAAAAACACTTCAATGTGACACGCTAAATTCGGGCCTAACTTCTAGGTCGGGTTTGGGGTGTTACATGTAGCACGGGGGTGTCCCATGGTCACACAAGCGTGTGAGCCCTGCACCTTGGAAAATTTGTGCAATTTCACGAAAAATTCTTAGGGTTCCAAATTAAGTCCTGACTCAATTCTAATTCTCGTATTGGGCCTCGAGGGTCTAATTAAGGGACATTTCGAATGATCTCGGTTAATGAATAGTAATTATTTGAATTATCTACAAATGTTTTAAAATTTTTTGGTAACACTCTGTAACCCTATTCCAGCGACAGATACGGGTTAAGGATGTTATATTTAGTGGTATCAGAGCTATGATTTAGTCGGTTCTTGGTCTGAACGTAGCATATGTGGAGTCTAGAAATACATGCCATTATACAACCTGTGATAGTGTGATATCTCCCAACTCTGATGAAAATTGTTTCACAAATAGACAGAGATGCTTTCCAATTGAGATAATTTTGATGATTCCGAAAGAGATACTCAAGTATCAGAGTAAAATGTTACTTATGATGAAACAAATTTCAAAAAGGTACGGATAAATGTTTTATAGTACATGAGAATGATAAATGTTCTATTATATGTGTATATATATGAAAGTTAAATTTTGAGGCTTACGATCTCCACCCACTCACCAATATAGTTTTATACAATGAAATTCGCAAGATTTATATTTATTAAGTTCATAAGTCTGAAAGAAGGGTTCAAAGACTGAATGATTAATAATGTAGTAAAAGTTGAGAATGGATTAATAAGTAAAGACGCTATTAAAAGAGATATCAGATTTTTCTGAGGATTATTCTGAATATGTAATGTCATTGTTAAGGAAGAAGTTATTCATGAGTAAACGAATTATCCAGATATGATATTACAAAATGGATTAGCCAAAAATTCTTCCGAATTGACTTTGTTAGTGAACTGAATAATGTAAGATTATTGATGACTTTATTAGTCAGTGGAATAGTGATGAAATTGCACAGATATTTGAATGCAGCTGTTACAATCAGGGATATTACAGCAATATCTTCTGGGTATTCTATAAGTTCTTTTATTCTCAGAGGTATATGAAATTTTTCATGTTTAGATGTTGTATTTATCATATTTGAAAGTTGGCTAATTATATTGGATAATAAGGTTCATATGATATCATTTTCTACTTCTACTGATTAAAGCCCTAAATTATGAATATGCAGAATTATATTGTCTTTGTCACAGTTGTTTCTACTAAGTATGCATGATATTACTCTTCTAAATTTTCTTTGAGATACTATCAATCTCTTTATTATTCAAACATGGTTTATCTGTGAAAGATATTCATTGGTCAGTGGGAATTTGGTAATATGGAACACAGATTATAGAAATATATTATTGCACTGGTTGATATTGGAGCCACCCTTGGTTTTCCTCTTTTATTTGAAAAATATTATTGAGTTTGAGGTATTGTTCCATTTATATTGTGGAAACGTCAGATCTATTATATTATTATGGTTTTAACCTATCTGATAATTGTAACCTCAGAATAATTTAAAACTTCAATATCCTTTTTAATTTTTGTGAAAGTGTTTTCTATGATAGCTACATAAATGATATGGATACTACAGAAATATGTAAGATTTGAATGGGCTGACAAATGTTAGTAAAGTTTTCATCAGTTGGAAGCCCTGATGATCGAAGATCAGTCCTGGTTCAGTCTGAATCAGGTAAGGAACTTATTATCATAGTGATACATCATTAAATGGATTAAACTGTACTTTGATGAAGAAAGGTAAAGTAATGGTCTATACTTCCAGCCAGATAAAGCTACAGGAAAAGAATTACCCGATATATGATCTTAGATTGACAATTATTGTGTTTGCACTGAGAATTTGGTAACAGTATCTGTATGGTGGAAATATCATATATATATATTGATCATAAATTTTAAAACACTAGATGGCATAGAAAGATTTGAATCTGACACAGAGTAGATGGTTTGAATTATTGAAAGACCCTGATTTGGTAATTGATTATCATTCAGGAAAAGTAAATATAGTTGTTGATATTTTGAGTAGAAAATTCTTTGTTTTCTTTATGAGCAATAAATACTCAATTGCTATTGTTTGATGAAAGAATAATTTTAGCTGAGCTTAATGCTAATCTAACGTTTCTACAACAGATCTGTGAAGCCAACAAAAGTGATAATGAGTTGTAAGTTAAACAGGTACAGAATGAAATAATTATTGAATCAGGATAGCAGATTTAAATTTGATGATTGTCTATTATTCAGAGGTAGAATCTATGTACTAAAGAATTTAGAGCTTGTACAGAAAATTTTACATGAATGATCACAATGGTACTATATTTATTTATCTAGGGACTGATAAAATGCATAATGATTTTAAAAGGATGTACTAGTAGCCCGAAATGAAAGGTAGTATTTCTGAATCTATATTAAAATGCTGGATGTATCAGCAAGATAGAGATCTATAGTTTATAGTCTGATTTTGAAACAAGTTACAAGAAGCTCTGGGTATACGGTTACATTCTAGTACCGTATTTCATTTTCAGACGGATGATCAATCTAAACATATGAATTAGATTTTTGAAGATATGTTTCGATGCTGTATTATAGAATTCGAAGGCAATTGAAAAAAAAAATATTTGCCATTAGTTGAATTCATATATAGTAATAGTTAACAGTTAAGTATAAAATTTTACCGTTTGAGGTTTTATATGGTCACAAGTGTAAAACTCTAGTGTTTTTGACTGAGTTCAGTGAGAAAAGATACATGTAGTTGGCTTGATTTGTTGAAACCGAAGAAAGATGAATGTGATCTGAGACAGTTTAAAAGCAGTATTTGATCGTCTGTGGAAGAAAGAAATAGAGTTTCAGATTGGTGACAAAATATTTTTGAAAGTTTCACCATGGAAGAAAGTTCCCCAGTTTGGCCGTAAAGGCAAATTAAGTCTGTGGTTTATCGAGCCATATAAGATTATAGAAAAAAATTGGACCTGTTACGTATTTATTGGTATTATTATCAGAGTTCTACAGAGTTCACAGTGTTTTTTATGAGTATATGTGTTATGACAGTATCAATTAGACCCATCAACTGTTATTGCTTTGATAAATGATAAATTCAGCTTGACACGATTTACAGTGAGAGATTAATTGAAATTCTGGCACTTGAAGAGAAAAATTGAGAAATAAAAAAGTTGCATTAGTAAAATTTTTTTGACAATGACATAATATAGAGGGAGCTACCTAGGAACGAGAGGAAACTATGAGAAAGTAATATCTGAATCTCTTTACTGGTAAAATTTTCGAGGACGAAAATTTCTTAAGGGGAAGAGTTGTAACAGCCTAATTTCATTGAAATCGGAACAGTGATTTTGGGACCACAAATTCGAACCGAAAATAAAATTTATTTTAATTTTATTTTATGGTCCGTAATATGATAGAAATGTCATGTGAAAATTTTGATAAGAAAATTTTATCGATTATGTGTTTAATTATAGGAAGGACGAAATCCCATAAAATGCAAATGTTGACTTCTAGTAGCTAGAAGGATTAAATAGCTATGGAGTTCAAAACTTGAGGTCCTTATGTGGTAATTAGACTAATAATGAAAAGTTAGTAGATATTTTTGGATGATTCATCCATGGAAAATTAGAAAAAGGCTAAGGACTAAATTGGAAAAAAATAATTAAAGATGATAAATTAATTAAATAGAAATAAAAATCATTTTTATCATCTTCTTCCCCAAAATATTCCATGGAAACTGTAACTCCCCCTCACTCGTATTCATCACCAGAATAGGGTTATGGGGCATTACTGAACTTACAACACTTTTAAATACACATTTCGCATATAATTCATCAATTCAAATACAATTTAATCACAACCAATCATAGTGTCCCTCAAACAAGTCTACGAGGCCTTAAACATACTTTAAAAATAGTTCGGGACTAAACCGATAACATACGAAGATCTTGGAAACTTAGAAAAAAATTTCAAACATACAGGGGTCACACGCCCGTGTGAACAGGCTGTGTGCCTCACACGGCTCCAGACACGTCTGTGTCTCTGGCCGTGTGGAAACAGGGCATACATATTGACTTGGGGCACACGTCCGACCACACACCCGTCAATCTGTAGGGTATACTAACTTATGCAACACGGCCAAGTCACATGCCCATGTGTGAGACCATGTGGAGCATACTGACTTCATTTAATTTCAACACCAAGGGACACACGGTCGTGCAACATGACCGTGTGTCACATACGGCTTAGACACACACCCGTCTCTCTACCCGTGTAGACAAAAATAGGTCATTTACCAAGCCATTTTGCCACCCGTTTTGCACATTCTTATACAAGATCAATGGGTACCAATTTAGGTCACAAATATGCAGCTAAAAGTCATCAATCAATACACAATCATACTATATCCATTTCAACCAATTCCATACTCAATTCAATGCCATTTACCTATTCAAATACCTATCAAGTCAAATTGCCTTACTATACATAATTCACATATAAATTTCATTTAGTTAAAACATTCCAAACATGCATTACTCATTCAACCTCAATCATTCATTATAGGTCAATTACGAAACTCAAATTAGAACCATTTGCACATATATAAACACCATCAAGTTCATTACCTTATGCCAATTCAAATGGCCAAAATACATATCCACCAAGAATACCAAAAGGACACAAGCCTATATATGCCATATACCATATATACACACTTCAAAAGTACCAAAATAGATGTCTGATAGTGCGATGAAGTCTCTGATGATCCACTGATCCGAGCTAGCTTCGTAAAACTATAAAACATCGAAAATTAATCGAAGTAAGCTATAAACCTTAGTAAGTTCGTATGTAAATATGAAATAATCACAACATTTGTTAACATTTCAAAATGGATAACATAATTAACATTTAAAGCATCAATCAATGAGCTAACATAAAGTTTAACCATATCGTAACTCATAAATCCTCAACTTCTTTTATCTTGTTACATGTATAGTTTTTAGTACATACCTGTACTGATACATATCTATTTATCACCAGCTCTCTTGCCAAATTACTTTGAGCTTACAAATGCTTATGATACAATACTTCAATTTTTTGATGCCATAATCCAACTATGGTCTTACAAATTTGTTGCCAAGGCCCTGCCGTGGTCTTACATTCACATGCCATAACCCAGTTATGGTCTTATTATCTGATTTGCCATAGCCCAGCTATAGTCTTATTCAACATCTCGTTTACTTTAATCGTACATTAAATTTAATATCTCCACATTTTTCTATTATAATAAATACTATCTCAATTTCATCCATCAAATAAATAGATACACCTTTAAGTTCAAGTATACGAACTTACCTCATGTACAAATATGACGAAACGGACCGACTATTCAATTACTTTGCTTTTTCCCCGATCTAAGTCTGAATTCCTCTTTTCTTGATCTATAAGTAATTAAATTTTACTTATTTAATCAATTGTTCGTTCAATTTAGTCCAAAACATACTTTAAGGTATTTTTACACTTTTGCCTCATATATTTCACATATTTACAATTTAGTCCTTATTTCACAAATACACAAAATTCACACAATTTAATAAAACCATGCTTGGCCGAATTATATATAGGCCGCTAGAAGCCCAAAACTTTCATTTATTTCACATTTCAACCACACAATTTGCATATTTCACAATTTAATCCCTATTATGCATTTTCATAAAAAATCACTTTACAAAACATGAAAATCTATCATCAAAAATTCATATTTCATCTTCAAACACCAAAGAACACATAGATTCAATAATGGTAACTCTCAAATTCTTTAACAGTTTTGAAATTAAAGGTATGGGCTAACTAGATTGAGCTACAACGATCTCAAAAATGTAAAAATCATTAAAAACTGAGCTAAAACCATACCTTAATCTAGCATCCAAAGTGACCGAATGGAAAACCTAAAAATAGCTTTCTTTCTCTTCAATATTTGGCTATCTAAGGAAGATGATAGCATCAAATTGTTTTTTATTTCTTTTGTTTTATTACATAATACATAATTTACTATTTTAACCTTATTAATATAACTTAAAAATCATATAATGCGTGCCCATCTTTGTCCACTCACAATTAAAATGGTCTAATTGCCATTTAAGGACCTTAACTTTTAAGGTTCTATAGCTATTAGACACCTTTAGCTATTAGAACTCAAGTTTTAAGCTTTACGCGATTTAGTCCTTTTTCTCAAATTAACCAATTAAACAATAAAATTTCTTAATGAAAATTTCAAACCAACATAATATCATACTGTAAAAATTAAAATAATAATAAAATAATAATTTCAACTTCATATTTGTGGTCTCAAAACCACTATTTCGATCTGACTAAAGTTGTTACAACTCTCCTCCTTAAAGATTTTCGTCCTCGAAAATCATACGAGTGAATAGATTCCGGTATTGTTTCCTCATAGCATTCTCAGGTTCCCATGCAGCTTCTTCAATCCCGTGTCGATGCCATAATACTTTCACTAATGTGATTCTTTTATTTCTCAGCTATTTTATCTCACGAGGTAAATTTGAATTAGTTCTTCAGCATATGACATATCAAACTGAATTTCAAACTCGGTCGGGGAAATGACATGTGAAGGGTCGAATCGATATCGTCGAAGCATCGACACATGGAACACATTATGTATTTTCTCTAATTCAGGTGGTAAAGATAGTCAATATTCCACTAGCCCAACTCGCTCAGTAATCTTATACGATCCGATGAATCGCAGACTCAATTTCCCTTTCTGATCAAACCGTAATATCTTTTTTCATGGCGACACTTTCAAAAACACTTTATCCCTGATCTGGAACTCAATATTTTTTCGTTTCAAGTCTACGTATGATTTCTTTCGATCCGATGCTGCTTTCAAACTATCACGAATTACTTTCACTTTTTCTTCAGTCTCTCTGATCTGGTCAACCCCGTGAATCTTATTTTCATTGAGTTCACTCCAGTACAACGGTGTTCGACATTTACGATTGTATAGAGCTTCATAAAGTGCCATCTTTATACTAGACTGGAAGCTATTATTGTAAGCAAATTCAATCAGCGGTAGGTATTTCTCCCATCTACCTTCAAACTCAAGAATGAAACAACGCAACATATCCTCAAGTATTTGAAATTGGTTCGGATTGACCATCCGTTTGTGGGTGAAATGCAGTGCTGAAATGTAGCTTCGTACCCAAAGCTTCTTATAATTTCTTCCAAAATCGCGAAGTGAATCTTGGATCTCTATCCGAAACAATAAATAGGGAAACACCATGTAACCTCACAATTTAGGAAATATACAACTCAGCTAATTTATCAAGCGAGAAATCTATATGTACCGGAATAAAATGAGTTGAATAAGTCAATCTGTCAACAACAACCCAGATCGCATCTTTCTTTTTTAGAGATAAGGGCACACCTGATACGAAATCCATTATTACTCTATCCCACTTCTACTCAGGAATCATAATAGCATGTAATAAACCTAACGACACTTTATGCTCAGCTTTGACTTACTGACAAATCAAACATTTCGAAACAAATTCTGAGATATCTTGTTTCATGCTGTGCCACCAATAAAGCTATTTCAAATCATTATACATTTTCGTGCTTCCCGGATGTACTGATAAACAACTACTATGTGCTTCGTTTAAAATATTCCGAATGAGCTCATAATTTCTTGGTACACATATTCTATCAAGAAACATTAAACAGTCATTAGGCCCTATTCAAAATTCTAAATTAGAAGTTGACTCACATTGAGCTCGTTTTGCTTGCAATTCATTATCAAATTTTTGAGCTTCACAAAACTGTTGTAGAAGTAACAGTCTCGTTTTCAACTCAGCTATTATTGAACCATCGTCAGACAAAGCTAATTGTGTGTTCAAAGCATGCAAAGCAAATAAGGACTATCGACTCAAAGCATCAGCAACTACATTTGCTTTCCCAGGATGATAGTCAATCACTGATTCATAGCCTTTTAGCAATTCTAACCATCTCCGCTGTCGCAAATTCAAATGTTTCTGAGCCATCAGATATTTCAAGCTTTTGTGGTCAGTATAAATATGAAATTTCTCACCAAACAAGTAATGATGCCAAATTTTGAATGCGAACACTATCGCGGCTAACTCTAGATCATGCGTTGGATAATTCTTTTCATGCGACTTCAACTGTCTCAAGGCATAAGCTACAACTTTGGCTTTTTACTTCAAAACACAACCCAGGCCATTTAACGATGCATCACAGAAAGCTACGAATTCTTTACCCGACTCAGATTGAACTAACACTGGTTCTTCAGTCAATAATGCTTTCAATTGTTCGAAGCTCTGTTGACACTTTTCTGACCACTCAAATTTAGCATCTTTTTCAAGCAATCGTGTCATCGGAGTCACAATCATCGAGAAGCCTTTCACTAATCATCTATAATAGCCTGCTAGTCCTAGAAAACTACAGACTTTGGATACATTTCTCGGAGGCTTCCAATCTATAATCGTAGAAATTTTGCTCGAGTCAACTCGGATACCCTTTGTTGAAACTATATGTCCCAAAAAACTTACCTCTTGTAGCTAAAACTCACATTTGTTGAACTTTACAAACAACTGCTTATCTCTCAAAGTTTGTAACAAGATTCTCAAATGCTCGGCATGCTCAGATTCATTACGAGACTAAATCAGAATATCATCAATAAATACAACCACGAACTTGTCTAAATACGGTCTAAAAATTTGATTCATCAAATCCTTAAAAATAGCAGGAACATTAGTTAATCCAAAAGGCAACAAGGAATTCATAATGGCCGTATCTCATTCTAAATGTTGTCTTCGGCACATATGAGTCTTTAACTCCCAACTAATAATAACCAGATCTCAAATCAATCTTTGAAAATACTGTTTCACCTTTCAACTGGTCAAGTAAATCATCAATTCTCGGTAGAGGTTATTTATTCTTGATTGTGACGTTGTTGAGTTGTCGATAGTCTATACACATTCTCATAGAACCATTCTTTTTCTTTACAAACAACACTGGTGCACCCCAGGGCGAGAAACTTGGTCTTGCGACTCCTCTTTCAGTTAATTCTTGCAACTAAGCTTTCAACTCTTTTAACTCTGTCGGAGCCATTCTGTATGGAGCTATCGATATCGGCATTGTTCCCTGTACTAAGTTAATAGTAAGCTCAACCTCTCTGATTGGTGGCAAACCCGGTTACTCTTCTGAAAACACATCTGGATACTCGTAAACAACTGGTACTGATTCAATCTTTGTTTCTAGCACTTTTGTATCAAGTACATATGTAACATATACATTGCTTCCCTTTTTCACATATTTTAGAGCTAACATCGACGAGACTACAACTAGTAAACCCTTCAAATCATTTGATTCGATTCGGAGAGTCTCATTATTCTAACATTTCAACTCAATTGTCTTTTGTTTACAATTTACTACTACATCATGCAACGTCAACCAGTCCATTCCCAGAATAACATCAAACTCGTCAAACGGTAACAACATCAAATTAGCCATAAAAGAGTAACCCCGAGTTATTAATGGATAATTCTTACAAACTTTGCCAACTAGGACATATTTGCCTAAGGGGTTCGATACTCTAATCACAAATTTAGTAGACTCTACAGGCAAAGTCTTACTAGATACTAAATTCATACATATATAAGAATGAGTTGATCCAGGATCAATCAATGCAATCACATTAGTATCATAAAGAGTGAAAGTATCGGTAATAACATCTGGAGATGACGCTTCTTCACGAGTACAAATAGCATAAGTTCTGGCAGGTGCTCTAACCTCTGATCTCTCAACAGCATCTCGTGTTGCACCTTTACCACCACTCATATTTCCAGCATTACGGAGTGGTCTTCCTCTCACAGTCATGTTGCTTTATCTTGCACTTTGAGACTTATTTTTCTCATCTAGCTCAGGATAATCTCAAATGAAATGTTCGTATGAACCACATCTAAAATAGGCTTTATCATTCAGTCTACACTCTCCAAAATGTCATTTTCCACATCGTCCATATTTAGGTTTACTCGGTCTAGCATTACCCATACTTGCCATTGATACGGCTGGAGTTTTTGAACCCATAAATTGCTTCCCACAATTTCTATTAGAGTACTCCAATGACACATTTGATCGGCTATATAAATCTCAAAATTTCTTTGATAAAGAGTGATAGGGTTTATTCATCGATCTCTTTCTCGAATCTCTAGCTTCAAAATCAACTTTTCTTTTTTCTTTGCCCAATTCTTCAACTTTACATGCATGCTCAACTATACAACGAATTCTTTTAAATCCAATATTCTAACTAGAAGTTTAATATCTTCGTTTAGCCCGTCAACAAACCACTTGCACATTATCGTTTCAATCGAAACATACTCTCGAGCATATTTACTTAACCGTACAGATTCTCTCTCGTACTCCATTACGATCATGTGTCCTTGTTTCAGTTCTAAAAACTCTTTATGCTTTTGATCTAGAAACCATTGACTAATGTACTTTTTTTGAAACTCGCTCTGAAAGAACTCCCAGGTGATTCTCTCTCTTAACACCACAGATATTAATATATTCTACCACTGGTATGCAATGTCTCTCAAAAGAGATATAACACACTTTAAATATTCAGCCGGTGTGTGAGAAAGTCTATCAAACACTCGGATCGTATTTTCAAACCAAAATTTGACTCTCTCAAGATTATCATCAACATTAGCCCTGAACTCTTCAGCCCCATGCTTACGAATTTTATTGACTGGCGGGTTATTCAATTCTATTGGATTAATAATTTGAGGAAATACTGGGATTGATTGAGGATTTGGTGGGGGTGGAGGTTGTTGAGTAGCTGGATTTGTCCGGACATATTGAGTGAACCACTCGTTCATTATCTAGAAAAAAGATTCTTTAGCTTCACCTCCCTGACTGCCCGTCATGGGTCTAGAATCAGATGGCGCTGTCCTTTGCATGGGAGTAGGCATATTACTCTCAACTTCAATGGTTATAGCTCGATTAGGATCCATTAGTATACGAAAACACAGTTTAAGTTTTCAGGAATCATCATACTATCGCAGAGTATATATATGGCATGTATAGCTAGACTCTCACACACGCTACGTTAGTCTTAGAATCGACTAAATCGTAGCTCAGGTACTAATAAATGTAACACCCCTCACCCGTATTCATCGCTGGAATAGGGTTACGAGGTGTTACCGAACTTACAACACTTTTAAATACACATTTCGCATATAATTCATCAATTCAAATACGATTTAATCACAACCAATCATAGTGTCCCTCAAAAAAGTCTACGAGGCCTTAAACATACTTTAGAAATGGTTCGGGACTAAACTAATAACATAATAAATCTTGGAAACTTAGAAAAAATTTCAAACATATAGGGGCCACACGACCGTGTGAACAGGCCTGTGCCTCACAGGCTCCAAACACACCCGTGTCTCTGGCTATGTGGAAACAGGGAATACATATTAACCTAGATCACACAGCCGACCACGTGCCCGTGTGTCTAGGCCATGCCCAATCTATAGGGTATACTGACTAATGCAACATGGCCAAGTCATACGCCCTTGTGCTAGGCCGTATGCCAATTAGGGGGTATACTAACTTGTACCACATGTCCTGTCACACGCCCTTGCGTGAGACCGTGTGGAGCATACTGACTTCATTTAATTTCAACACCAAGGGACACACCGTGCAACATGACCGTGTGTCACACACAATTGAGACACATGCCCGTGTGGACAAAAATAGGCCATTTACCAAGCCATTTTGCCACCCATTTTCCACATACCTATACAAGATCAGTTGGTACCAATTTAAGTCAGAAATATGCAGCTAAAAGTCATCAATCAATACACAATCATACTATATGCATTTCAACCAATTCCATACTCAATTCAATGCCATTTACCTATTCAAATACCTATTAATTCAAATTGCCTTACTATACATAATTCACATATAAATTTCATTTAGTTAAACCATTCCAAACATGTATTATTCATTCAACCTGATTCATTCATTATAGGTCAATTACCAAACTCAAATTAGAACCATTTGTACATATATAAACATCATCAAGTTCATCATCTTACGCCAATTCATATGGCCAAAAATACATATCCATCAAGCATACCAAAATGACACAAGCCTATACATGCCATATACCATATATACACACTTCAAAAGTACCAAAATAGATTTTCGATAGTGTGATAAAGTCTCTAATGATCCATGGATTGTCCAAAACGTTCACATTTCAACCACACAATTTGCACATTTCACAATTTAATCCTATTATGCATTTTCATCAAAAATCACTTTACAAAACATGAAAATCTATCATCAAAAATTCATATCTCGTCTTTGAACACCAAAGAACACATAGATTCAACAATGGAAACTCTCAAATTCTTTAACAGTTTTGAAATTAAAGGTACGGGCTAACTAGATTGAGCTGCAATGATCTCAAAAACATAAAAATCATTAAAAACCGAGCTAAAACCATACCTTAATCTAGCATCCAAAGTGACCGAATGGAAAACCTAAAAATAGCTTTTTTTCTCTTCAATAATTGGCTATCTAAGGAAGATGATAGCATAAAATTATTTTTTATTTCTTTTGTTTTGTTACATAATACATAATTTACTATTTTAAACTTATTAATATAACTTAAAAATCATATAATGCATAACCATATTTGTCCACTCAAAATTAAAATGGTCTAATTACCATTTAAGGACCTTAAATTTTAAGGTTTTATAGCTATTAGACACCTTTAGCTATTGGGAATTAGGGGATAGGAAATTCGACTGAGGCTATATATAGGTGCCGAATGTGAGGTTGCCAGGCTAATGCCGAATTCTCCCTCACCTTATTGTCGGAAAACACTTTGTTCTCTAAAGATCTAAAAGCCAAAATCCCTTGTTCTTCCTTCTTTTTCTTTGTGCCGATTTTCCATTCTTCCCTACTCAAGTTCTCTTTTTGATTCACCTCTAGTTTTTAACGATTTCTACTTCTCTTTGTGCTGAATAACCTCTTTTACCATACAAGTCTCAAGAGCCGAATATCCTCTGTGCCGCCACTACCCTTTCCACCCGGCCAAATCTAGTGTAAGTGTTTTGTTCTCTCAATTAGTTTTGCTAGTATCGATTACTCTGTCCCTCACTTTTTCTAATCAGTTTTGGTAGGATTAGTATCGAATCCTAGTTTTTTGGATCCTTGTCGATTTGCTCCTTAGGTGTGAGATTTTGGTAAGTGTTCTTCACTTCGGTAAGGGTGGGCCGAATAGGCTTTAGTAGAAAAGGGTGACATATGTTGGATACAAGTCACCCATTATGTTTTTAATGATATAGGTTAATGTAGATCTGGGAAGTACTCGTGATTAGTGATCAAGGAAAAGCTGTTAAGGCTTGGTGTTTTAGGTAAGGTAAAAGTGAGACTTCGGCTTTTGGGTAATGTATTTGATAAGTATGTGAGATTAATCCTTGAGTGATATCGATTGTAGGTTCATGGCTAAGGGGATCGCAGCACGCTTTGTTACTAGGTGTGTACATACACTGCACACACACAAGTAGATCGGCAAATCCCAAAATGTCGAAAAGCTAAAAGTTTAGCTACAGTAGTCTTGCAAGTGCGCGAACACTCGTAAGGGGGAAACTGAAAGGTTATCTGAGGCCCCATGGGCGATTCCATGGACTTGGGCTATGAGTTGGCCAACCGGGCCAGCTTGGGCTAAATGGGCTCGATGGGCTGTAGGGCCCATAATAGGCAAATTTGGTAATTGATGCTATGTGATGGAAAATCGTATGAGAGCATGACTGTGAAAGTGATTGGGCCTAGTGGGCCATATAAATGTGATTTGGGCCTAATGGGCCAAATGAATGTGATTGGGCCTAGTGGGCCATATGCATGTATGTAGACTTGTTAGGGCTTTGTAAGAGGTTTTGGGCCTAGTATCCAATAACTTCTTAAACAGATATAAAACTTAATTAATTTATTGAGATCGTGGACAAGTCATAGGGTTAAGGTGTGGCAACGGGTATATGCATGTCTAGGATTGGATCTAGGGAGAGCTTGGTACTTAAGCGGTCTTAATGACTCACCTCCTCTTCTCTAGAATCCTACTTGGTGCATAGTATTTGTTCATCTTAGCTCACAAGATTTGTTAACGGGCCAAGGCAAGTAAAAACTCGTAATAAAAAAATTACTGAAATGCCCCTAAGGGCAAAAATGATCAAAATACCCCTATGTGTTGAATGTAAGATTTATGGATGTTACATGTATATCTGTTGCATACATACGATATTATGTTTAGGTTGCATCTGGGTTGGGAATTATGGAACGGAGGAAGTATATGAGGATTGCATGGTTGCTTGACAACTGTGGATCCACTGACGGCTTTTAAGCCCAATATGTGATTGGCAGCTTGCTGCAATGAAGGTAGTTCCGCAACCGGGCTACTATTTATGTGTATTGATTGGATGGATATTTATATCCCCACATGATGTGTACCGGGGGATGGAGTTGGTATATAGCGGATGGATTATTGGGGTGGGTTGCATTGCATTGCATGTATGATTTTATGGTGACTGATAAATGCTAGTTACTCGTCGAGGGTTGTACACACTGAGTTTTTGAAAACTTACCCCCTTCTTTTATTTTTCTCAGGTGATGCTCAGTAGAAGGTTCGATGTTTGGAGGGACTCGGAGGTGGCCAGCTAGCAAGACGACTTGGACTTGTTTTTTTTAAAAAGCATATAGTTTCTAGTTTATTAAGTAATTTTAAACTGGAATGTAATAAGGCCCTCCCTTTTGTTATTATTTGGATTATTATTTTTATGCGTTGTAGTTATGAGAAGTTGAGCATGGGATTCCTAAATCATAGTTTGTTTTTCTACGTTCTCGCAACTAAATTTTATTAAAATGACAGGTTTTCACAAATCATATGTTTTAAACAAGCTTTCGCGAGTGGAAGGAGTTTCTATAAGTTAATTAAGGTTTCTCATTTTAAGGAAGGGTTTTCAATGAAAACAAGGTTTTCGATAAAACACTTTAATGTGACGCGCCAAATTCGGCCATAATGTCCGGGCCAGGTTTGGGGTGTTACAGTGTGGCCCAAGTCAGGCTCGACCACGACCAAGACACACAGGCGTGTCTTGTAGCCGTGTGAGCAAGTCAATAGCTATGTCCTGTTTTGCGACGGCTTAGACAAACGAGCGTGTCTACGGCTGTATAAGGCACACGACCTGTTCACACTGGCATGTGTGAACAGGCGTGTGACCTTTTAAAAGTTAAAAATTTTTATAAGTTTTGAAACTTTTATATGTTATCAATTTGGTCCCAAATGCATGTTTAAGCATTGTATACTCGATTTTATGTGAATAATGAATGTGAATAAATGACTTTTATTAGTAATGAGATGATATTTGATGTTTGGTGGTTCTGATAATACAAGTCTGGTAATGCCTTCTAACCTATTTTGGCGACGGTTACGGGTTAGGAGTGTTACATTTTATTGGTATCAGAGTTATGGTTTAGTCGGTTCTAGGACTACTATAGCATTTGTAAGTCTAGCTATATATGCCATATTTATGAACTGTGATAGTGTGATGAATCCTGACATTGAAATGTGCTTTTATATAGCAAATGGATCCCGAAAGAGCAGTAGCAGGTGGTGTTGAAAGCAATGTGCCTGCTCCCGCACAAAGGATGGTGCAAGTTGATTCTCGACTGGCTACGAGTAGCCGTGATGGTGAGGCTAAACAAGCCTTCTATCAGATGATAAATGATTGGTTCACCTAATATATTAGAACTAATCCGGCTGCACAACAACCTTCACCCCCAGTTAATCCTCCTCAAACTCCTGTTATGCCACCGGTGAATCCGGTATAGTTAAGTAGACCACCAGTTGATAAGATTAGAAAATATGGGGCTGAAGAGTTTCGAGCTACAACAAGTGATAATGCCAAAAAAGTTGAGTTCTGGTTAGAGAACACAATAAGAGTGTTTGATAAGTTGTCTTTGAGTCCAGAAGAATGTATAAAATGTGTCGTTTCACTTCTGAGAGATACGGCGTACCATTGGTGGAAGACTTTGACATCTGTGGTTTCGAGTGAACGGGTTACTTGGGATTTCTTCCAAGCTGAATTTCGTAAGAAATATATCAGTTAGAGATTCATTGATTAGAAACGCAAAGAGTTTCTCGAGCTTAAACAAGGCCGTATGTCTGTTGTCGAAACCATTTTTTTCGAAAAACAGGGATCGACTTTGGTTTTGAAAGCAAAAACGAAAATGGGAGTCGCCATCGATCTTTATAGGTATGATCAGATCACCTTTGTTTTAATAAAATATTTTAGTTTACTAAAATGACATTTTTGGTCTACGATAGTTGAGAGAACGGGTTCGGGAGTCGGTTACGTGCGAGGAAGGGTTAGCACCCTCGTCACGCCCAAAATTGGTACCTAATCGATTAATTAACGTCTTAATGTTGAAAGTTGAAAAGATTTAAAATAAATTTTAAAATACGATCTCTTTTTATAAATGTTTGGATAACTCGAAGTGCATATTAAGATTCTTTTGTTCCGAAGAAATAAAATATCACATCCAGCACGTAGGACATGACATTTCAAACCTTCGATACCAAAATCATCTCATGATTTCCAAAACTCATGCATTGAAATTTTAAAAAGGATATTCGATTGTTCGGTCAAACGATAAATCAAAACTAGCACGTAGGGCATGATTTCTCAAAATTTCCAAACACGAAGTATTGCCTCGTTTCAAATTTTTACGATCCCTTTTTATGAATGTTTGGATAACTCGAAGTGGATATTAAGATTCTTTTGTTCCAAAGAAATAAAATATCACATCCAGCACGTAGGACACGACATTTCAAACCTTCGATACCAAAATCATCTCATGATTTTCAAAACTCATGCATTGAAATTTTAAAAAGGATATTCGGTTATTTAGGTTAAATGAGAAAAATCGAAACCCAATAAGTTAGGGCACAATTTCTCAGATTTCCAAAAAAACAGAATATTGCCTCATTTTGAAAAACTTTCATTTTTAGAATAATGTCAAGTGTTTTACTTAAACGAAATGTATTTTTATTTTAAAGCGACGACATGTGAATAAAATTACCGTGCAAGTGAGAACGAATATACACTCAAGAACGGTTTACAAGAGTTGCATAGCGTGCACTAATTCAACAATATAAAGATGAGTGAGGTAATAAATGATGACGATAACAAAATAGCGCACAAAAGGAAAATGCCAATTTTTTTAAAATAAATAAGGCAAAGAACTAATTACGTGGATAAATACAAGAGAAAATAATTCGTAAAATATCAAAAACGAAGAACCAGGTTAAAATAAAAATAAAATTACGGACATAATTTGTAATAAAATACATAAATACATAATAATAGTAATAATAGTGAAATCTAAAAGCATATAAAAAATAAATAAATGAACTTTAAATATAAAAAAGTTAAAGGAAATGAGTAAATGAATAAGATAATAAATAAAACAATTTGGTTTGAAATTATAAAAAGAATATAAGTAAATGAAACAAATAAAACCAAAAATAACGAATAATATTAAGAAAGAAAATATGATAATGATATTAATAATATAATAATAATGGCATTGATATTAATAATAATGATGAGTAATCTAAACTTGGAAGCATATAAAAGGATATACATAAATAAATGAATAAATAATAAAATAAAAATAATAAGGGTAAAAGTAAAATAAACTTATTATAAAATAAAAAATAAAAATAAAAAATAAAAGAATTAATAGGCAAGTTTAAATAAAAATAAATAAACAAACAATTTAAACCAACAACAAATAATTAAAGTAGTATTAAAAAGATTTAAAATCAATAATAATAATAATAATCGTGATGATAATAATAATAAGATGATTGATTTGAAAGCCAAACAGGGTTTTGGGGTAAAAAATAGAAATAAAATAATGCCAAAGGACCGAATTGTAATGCGTTAAAACTAGCAATGACTAAATGGGATAATATCCCTAGTCCTTATGTGTTGCGTTTCGGCTCACAAGGCCCTGGGTTAAATTAAAAATGAAATAAAATTAAAGGGGCGAATTTAAGAAGATAAAAGAAAAGGAAACAGGACGGAATTGCAACAAATGTACAAAGCGGGAGACTAAAGGGATAAATATCCCAAAAGAGCAAAATACGAGGATCCCCCTAGAGCGGGTCGGGTCGCGCGCGGATCTGCCCTAAACGACGCCATTTCGGTGCTAGGGCATTGGTGCAAAACGGCACCGCTTTTCTGCCCTTATAAAAATTAGATTTTTTTCTAAAATTCATTCCAACTACCTTTTTTTTAAAAAAAAAATTCTGGAACCCTCCCTCTTTTTCTCTGCTAGGGTTTTGAACCCTAGCCTCTGCGCCACCGTCATGTCTCCGTCGTGGCCCACTGCGTTCAGTGGTCATATCCGCGCAAAGAGGGGATTTTAGCCCTCGTTTGGAACACGTCTGGAGGTCGAACCTTCAGACCCAAAAGCCGAAAGAAAGGTCCTTGGCATCCCCTTTAGCCCGAGTTCAATGGCAGGAAAGAAGTTCCCGACGACGGCATCGTAGGGTCGTTCAAGTAAGCCTCTCTTTCCTTTTATTTTTCATTTTTTATTTAAAATAGATTCGTAGAAAACTGAAGAGAAAAATAAGAGAAAAATAAATGAAGAGACAAAAGATTTAAACAAAACCTTTTCCTTTCTATTCTGCTTTTCGATTTTTTTATGTCTGTATTATAATGTTTTTTTGTATTTAAAAAAAAACATGAATACAAACTATCCTTTTTGCTTTTATAGCCATTTTGCACTGTTTATAATACATATTTTTTTCTTTGTCACGGTTCTAGCTTCTATTTCTATTGTGCGATTTCTCAGCCATTTTTTTTCATTGTTTCGCTTGTTTGCAGGTCTTTGGAGAGTCAAAGGTGAAGAGATTTTTCCACTTCGGTGTAAGGTCACAGACGAACCTCGGGATGAGGGGCGGGCGGTGCGCCCGAGGAGGAGCGGCACACATGGGAGCCTCTAGGGTTTCGTCTTACCAAAAATGTTTAATCATTTTGGGCCATTAGGCTTGTATTAGGGTTAATTTCTTTTGAGCCATAGAGTATTCGGGCTTGTAAATGGACTTGAAATTTGGACCTATTATTTTGGTTTACTTTTATAGGCTCGGGAAAAATTGGGCTTTACTCATTATCGTGTAATATGAATGAAGCAAAGACTTTTAAAAAGGGCCAAATTTTCCTGTCTTGTAGTATCTTGACTTACTAGCGTTCACTTTCTCCAAGTAGCCTCATTCTAACCCACTGCAACTTCTAGGGGATAAGACTTGTAGCTTCGAATTACTCCAATGTAACTTTAGGGAGATTCGATTCGTATATTCAATCTGCTCCACTGCAACTTCAGGGAGATAAGATTTGTAACTTCAACCTGCTCCACTGCAACTTCAGGGAGATAAGGTTTGTGATTTGCAGCTTCAATCTGCCCCCACTACAACTTCAGAGAGATAAGATTCGCTATCTTCAGTATGCTCCACTGCAACTTCAGGGAGATAGGACTCATAACATCAACCTGCCCCACTGCAACTTCAGGGAGATAAGGTTTATAGCTTTAACTCTGCTCTACTACAATTTCAGAGAGATAAGATTTGCTATCTTCGATCCGCTCCACTACAACTTCAGGGAGATAGGATTTGTAACTTCAACTTGCTCCACTGCAACTTCAGGGAGATAAGGTTTGTTATTTTAATCTGTTCTCCTACAATTGTAGCTTGATCTGCTCCATTGCAACTTCAAGGAGATAAGATCTGCTATCTTCAGTCTGCTCCACTGCAACTTCAGGGAGATAAGACTTGTAACTTCAACTTTCCCTACTGTAACTTTAGGGGGATAAGGTTTATGGCTTCAATCTACTCCACTACAACTTCAGGGAGATTAGATTCACCATGGTAGGTTTGATCCGACCTACTGCAACTTCAGAGGTATAGGATTTATAGCTTTACTTTGCTCTACTGCAACTTCAGAGAGATAAGATTCGCTATTCTCAGTTTGCTCTGCTACAATTTCAGGGAGATAAGACTCGTAACTTCAGCTTGCTCCACTACAACTTCAGGGAGATAAGGTTTGTGATTTGATCGCTCCAATGCCATTTCAGGGAGAAGAGATTTGTAGCTTCGATCTACTCTGTTGGAACTTTAAGGAGATACGAACTATGGATTTCAACCTGCTCCACTACTACTTAGGGATATAGGATGGTGGCTTAAATATGCTCCACTACTGTTTAGGGAGATAAGATATCTCGTCTTCAATCTGCTCCAATACTGCTTAGGGAGATAAGATCTGCAATCTTCAGCCTACTCCACTACTGCTTCTTTGATCTTCTCCACTACTGCTTAGGGAGATAAGATCTGCAATCTTTAGCCTACTCTACTATTGCTTAGAGAGATAGGATGGTGGCTTAAATCTGCTCCACTACTACTTAGGGAGACAAGATTTACCATCTTCGATCTACTTCACTACTGCTTAGCGAGACAAGATCTGTAATCTTCAGCCTACTATGCTACTGTTTAGGAAGGTAGGATGGTGGCTTAAATTTGCTCCACTACTGCTTAGGGAGATAAGATTCGCCCTCTTCGATCAGCTCCACTACTGCTTAGAGAGATAAGATCTACAATCTCAGCCTACTCCACTACTACTTAGGGAGATAGGATGGTGGCTTAAATCTACTCCACTACTGCTTAGAGAGACAAGATTTGTCATCTTCGATCTGTTCCACTATTGCTTAGGGAGATAAGATTTGCAATCTTCAGCCTACTTCGCTACTGCTTAGGGCGATAGGATGGTGGCTTAAATCTACTCCACTACTACTTAGGGAGATAAGATTCGCCGTCTTCAATCTACTGCACTACTACTTATGGAGATAAGATCTACAATCTTCAGCCTACTCTGCTACTGCTTAGGGAGATAGGATGGTGGCTTAAATCTGCTCCACTACTGTTTAGGGAGATAAGATTCGCCGTCTTCGATATGCTCTGCTACTGCTTAGGGAGATAAGATTTGTATTTTTCAGCCTGTTACCCTACTGCTTAGGGGGTTAAGGCTCACCATCTTCGATTTGCTCCACTACTGCTTAGGGAGATAAAATCTGTAAATTCACCGATGTTGCTACACCATGCTCTAGGGGCATGGCCTGTAGAATCGGTTTCAAGTACCTATGCTTGTGCCAAATGATTAGGATGCTAAGATCGAAATGAATCAAATGCTCCTAACTAGATGTGTTATGAATGATATATGAATGCAGAAATGAGAATGATTCTTTTTTAAATACTTAAAATATCATTGCTCGTTGTTTATCAGGACATTATCAGTGACGTATTACGCTACCATCTTGTTCAACTGGTATTCTTGATAGAAAAGTCAAAGAAACAATCACATTTTGTTCAGCAAGCTTGCCCCGCTGTAATTTCAGAGCCCTTTCCTACTGTGCCTTCTGGGACATAAAGTTTGTACCTCCCACTTGAACTTCAGAGGAATAATATTTGGTTTATTTCATCAATCCTACTTCAACTCAGAGGTATAGGATTTGTATCATCTTCAATCAATTTAATCTGTTACACCATTCCTTGGGTGTAATGATCAGATGTATATGTCTGATATTTGCATAAATGCAGAGTATCATTTTTCTTTTTCCGAGAATTATCCCCTTTTACACTTGGGTTGACATTGCTCATTATTTGTCGAGGTTCTATCGCCGACAAAATATCTTTCCTCTTCATTCAACTGATACCTTTGACAAAAAATCTGAAGAGATAGTCACAATTTAGACTCCTCTTTCAAACATTTCTGACCCTTAGGTTTGGTGAGTTTTAAACAACAGTCCTGTTTTAGGTTCTTGTACTATTTAGAAGCCTCCAGAGTAATACGCATAACTTCTTTTGTTAAAGTTTTATTAGTCCATTAATCATTGTAACAATGTACAGGAAGGAAATTGGTTGGGAGCATAGCTCGAAATGAATAAACTTATCAAAGATTGCAAATACAATAAAAAGGAAATTAACTCAAAAGGAATAAGTTAATCAAAGATAGCAATGCAATAAGAAGGAAATTTATTGGAAGCGTATTTTGAAATGAATAAAGTAATCAAATATAGTAAATTCAATATGGGTAAGATGAAAACTAGGTGCCCCAGATATCGCAGCCTGAGCTTCTCTGTACGAACGTCTTGAGGATCATTTTGAGCTCAATCTGTGTTTAGCGGATCCTGAGTACTCCGTCGATGCCCCAAGACGTAGCATACTTCTTCATTGTTAATCCAGGCATAGCAAGACTACTGTGTGCCCTACTTTCATTCAAATTTGAGCCGCCCTTTTCGAGTTTTCAACTCAAATCCCCTTTGGTCTCAAAGCCCCCTTTGCAAGTTTTCACCTTGGCCTCTCCCTTTTTTTTTGGTCTCAAAGCGCCCTTTGCGGGTTTTCGCCTTGGCCTCTCACTTCCTATGTGAAATACTTCTTGACGGAATCTGAATTCACAGGATTGGGCAAGTTTTTTTTTTTGTACCATCCATCTTGATCAAAATCAACGCTCCTCTAGAAAAGGCCTTTTTTACCCCATAAGGTCCTTCCCAGTTTAGCATACACTTTCCTCTGAAGTCATTTTGTATAGAAAGGATCCTTTTCAATGACAGGTCCCCCTCGTGGAATTCTTTAAGATGAACCTTTCTGTCGTAAGCTCGCATCATTCATTTTTGATACGTTTGACCATGACGGGTAACTTTCAACCTCTTTTCTTCAATTAAGTTCACTGGATCCATTCTGCTTTATCCAATTATCGACTCAATCAAAACTTGGAGAGAAGGAATCTTGATTTCAACAGGCAAACCATTTTTATTCTATAATGAGAAATATGCTGCCCCGACAAAGGTCTTGGTGGACATTTGATAAACATAGAGGGTAAATGGTGACTTCTTATGCCAATCTTTATAAGTCTCGATCATCTTCCCCATGATTTTTAGCTTATTGTTTTTTTTTTCTTTCTTCCCCCCCCTTTTTTTTTGCTTTTGCTGCAAGCTTTTGACATTGCGCAGTTGTATTAGACATGATCCTTTCTGACATTCCTCGACACCTAATCTTTTTTCTTTTTATGAATCGGATGACTATAGACTTAGTAACATTGGCATATGAAGCTACCTTCACCCTCTTAGCGAAGTAATCAATGACCACAAGGATGAATCGGTGTTGGCCAGAAGCTTTTCACGAGATCTTTTCCATAACATCCATGCCCCACATATAGGAAATCTGTGAAGAAATGGATGAGGCACATAAGTCTTGTCCTCCTCAATCTGACATTTATGGCATAACTGATGCAATCCCTATCCATGGTAGCCCGTCAGTACCCGAACCTCATGATAGCCTGGCCATTGTAAAACCATTAGCATATGCTATTTAAACACCCTGCAACATCCTTACGTCTTAGTAGCCCGGGCGTATCTTGATACGATAGTGTGAAAACATCTTTGAATTATTGGAATAACTTAATGACATCTCACTTTTGTCTCTGTGGTGATACAGGCTCTGTTCTTCACCCTTTTCTCTTCTCTTAGACTCACAGTGACCACTGAATTTTTGTAAGGTAGGATTTATTTTTTTATTTTTTTATTATTATTCTACCGCCCTTAACAAATCGGGAGGTAGGTTACCATCTCTGTCATCTTCAAAGTGCTGAGATCCTTTTAGGATCATATTTTGCTCAAAAGAAGACTCAGAGTCAATGACAGCGTCGCTCACGTCATTGATATATGGAGACCTATTGTAGGTACGAAGGCTGATTCCAAAGAGTAAATGATTCCAAGGATGATTATTTGTATGGTACGATCATGAATGAAAAATATTCGAAAGAATGTCCAAAAAAATAAAAGAATCTAAGAATAATTGTTTGTATGATATGAAATGGAAAGAATAAAAGAATATTTACTCAAAATGATAACAAACATGTATTTTATTGAGATAAAGATTTCAGACATAAGCCTATTTCACAATCGTGTTTTGAATGTTACTCTAAATTAGCTCTAAAAATACAAGAATCTCTTCCACAGCCCCACTGTTCAAAACACTCCCAAGTATTTGAGGGCAAAAGCTTGGAAAAGTCTATTCCCTGGTTCCCTCTTAGGATATGTTGTTAATATTTAGATTCCCTAACATTCCCACTTGGCCTTTGATCTCTTCAATTCCTTTATTATCCATTAGGCCTTGTACGAAGGTCTTGAGCTAGACGCATCCTTGGAACTCATACCCCTATCCATCATGGAACTCATAATGTTTACCCCTTTAACAGAAAGGTTGGGTAACAGATTTTCTGCACCAAAAGGATCATCGAATTTTACGATACCCAAATTGATGAGTCTTTCGGTCATCTTTTTAAAAGTGATGTAGTTCTCGATCGAAACACTGTGATTTCCCCATGGTATTCATATTGGCCACTTGCATCGTACCATTTAGGGTATGGAGGCTGTATTGGTTCTACGTAAAAAGGGGATACAACATGTGCGTCAAACAAAATTTGGTACAACTCCCTATACGTGATTGGGATGGGTGCGAACCGGGGTTTTTCTGAGTTCGGTCTTGGATTGGGTTCTTGCCTTAGGGAGACCTGGTGGCTGGTAGTTACCATCATTGGCTGTCTTACTACAATCGACTCCGAATGGCCCTTATTAGACCTACTCGTATTATTCGCTTCTTTTTCCTTCTTCTTCGAGGCCTTTAAAGTCCACTCTCCCCTTTCCTTTGTTTCTGCCAGAACAATAGTATCGAGGTACCAGTCTGATATTGGTGTCTAATAATGATGGGTACCCCTTGTGGATACGCATCTGGTCGAGTTGGGACGCTTATTGGGGTAAAACCTGGGGAATAGATAAGGTATTCATTATCATCCCCACTGTTGACCACTGGGCCACTCTTTTTTTCAAATTCTCCGGCTAGTAACTAGGTTAACTGGCCCATCATATTTTTTTGGAATTCTAGCATTTGTTCCTGCATATCTTGTTGAATTTTGATCAATTGTTCTTCTATCTGTATTTGCATTTGCTCTATTCTCTCCAACTTTTGGTCCATATCCTTTATCGGTTCTAAAATAATTTTACCTAATTAGGGTTCTTTTGGGAAAATCTAATACATATGATAAAATGCAATGCAAATGCATGAGATGCATGCAAAAAGAAAGAGAGGCATTGATTCTGAATTCAATTCCATTAGAACAACTTTTCTAGAAAACAAATTTCTTTACATAAAATAAATTATATATGCGGCTTTGCCCTAATATTCCAAGTGAAGACACTGATCCTTTTCATCAGATCCGAATGTTATGGTCAAATCTTATAAATTTTCCAAAAAATGTCTTTGTTATCTCCTTTCTGCTCGATCCAGACTGCAGCCCATTGCTCACTTATCCCCGCGATGCTCGTCAGCTTCTTTAAGACATGATGGCTCTCGAATAATCTGTCGGCTTGAATCCTCAGGCAAGGAAGCAAAGTCATGTATTCCTTCATGAACTATCAGCCTTCTCTTGTTGTTTACTCGGACCATATTCGGACGGCCGTATTATAATCTACTTTATCAAGAAATCCATTTTCTCATGACAAGCTTTTCTATTTAGCAATCGAATATGAATCAACACCTTCTTTCTATGATGATGTAATGCAATGCAATCACAGACAAAACAAAACAAAATATGTCAGTGCAGAAGAAATAAATAATAAAGTAGAACACTTATCTGGGTGACCACTAGGGTTTGGCATGGCTCTACCTAAGGCGGGTTCTTACGGCTCACTACATGCAGCTCAGTTCAAAAGTAAAGGTACTTGAACTAGCATATTCCTCAATCCTCACCTATTATAGGCTCATATAGACCAAGTTTAGTTTAGGGAAATACATTTCCCTATGGCTGCACAAAGATGAAAATCTCACGAAGACATAGGTACGGATGTATCCTGGAAGTAGTCTACTAGCCTATGCGGAGGTGAAAACGTCACGAAGGCATAGCTTCTCACTCCCACTTAAAAGGGTAAGATCGACCTATCATGCAATGCAATATGCAGAAAGATGCCTAAACCCAAACCAACACAAAGATATAAATCGCAATGATAAGGGTCGTAACAATGACGAATAAAAATGCAACATAAGGATCTCTTACGATTAAAATGCAATGTGATCAAAGCAAAATCAAACGCATCAGCACAGAAGAAATAAAAACAAAATAGAGCACCTATCCGGGTGACAACTAGGATTTGGCATGCCTCTACTTGGGGTAAGCTCCTAGGGCTCTCTATATACGGTTCGGTTCTAAAGTAAAAGGTACCCGAACCTACAGATTCCTTGATCCTCACCCATTATAGGCTCATATGGACCGAGCTCAGTTCGGGGGAATACATTTCCCTATGGCTGCACGGAGATGAAAATCTCATGAAGACATAGGTATAGATGTATCCCGAAAGCGATCCACAATCCTACATAGAGGTGAAGACCTCAGGAAAAAATAGTTTCTCACTTCCACTTAATAGGGTGTAACCGCGCGGTCATGCAATGCAATGAGCAGGGATATACAAAAAAGCTCGAAGCAAATAAAGAAAATATGAATAAAATGATGAAGATCGTAACAAAAAATGGATGAAATGCAATGAGTATATCAGAACCAAATTTTCAATTTTCGACAAAAAGACAAAAGTTAATCAACTTGTGTCTTGACTCTCTTATTTGGGTCCCAAGCGGAGTCATCAAGCTATCGAAACCATTTTTTTTGAAAAACGGGGATCGACTTTGGTTTTGAAAGCAAAAACGAAAATGGGAGTCACCACCAATATTTATTAGGTATGATTGGATCACCTTTGTTTTAATAAAATATTTTAGTTTACTAAAACGACATTTTTGGTCTACGACACTTGAGAGAATGGGTTCGGGAGTCGGTTACGTGCGAGGAAGGATTAGCACCCTCGTCACGCCCAAAATTGGTACCTAATTGATTAATTAACATCTTAATGTCGAAAGTTGAAAAGATTTAAAATAAATTTTAAAATACAATCCCTTTTTATAAATGTTTGGATAACTCGAAGTGGATATTAAGATTCTCTTGTTCCGAACAAATAAAATATCACATCCAGCACATAGGACACGACATTTCAAGCCTTCGATACCAAAATCATCTCATGATTTCCAAAACTCTTGCATTGAATTTTTAAAAAGGATATTTGATTGTTCAGCCAAACGATAATCGAAACCTAGCACGTAGGGAATGATTTCTTGAAATTTCCAAACACGAAGTATTGCCTCGTTTCAAATTTTTACGACCCCTTTTTATGAATGTTTGGATAACTTGAAGTGGATATTAAGATTCTTTTGTTCCGAAGAAATAAAATATCACATCTAGCACGTAGGACACGACATTTCAAACCTTCGATACCAAAATCATCTCATGATTTCCAAAACTCATGCATTGAAATTTTAAAAAGGATATTCAGTTATTTAGGTTAAACGAGAAAAATCGAAACCCAGTAAGTTAGGGCACAATTTCTCGGATTTCTAAAAAAACAGAATATTGCCTCATTTTGAAAAACTTCCATTTTTAGAATAATGTCAAATGTTTTACTTAAACGAAATGTATTTTTATTTTAAAGCGACAACATGTGAATAAAATTACCGTGCAAGTGAGAACGAATATACACTCAAGAACAGTTTATGAGAGTTGCATAGCATGCACTAATTCAATAATATAAAGATGAGTGAGGTAATAAATGATGATAATGAAAAAATAGGGCACAAAAGGAAAATGCCAATTTTTTTTAAAATAAATAAGGCAAAGAACTAAATACGCGGATAAATACAAGAGAAAATAATTCGTAAAATATCAAAAACGAAGAATCAGGTTAAAATAAAAATAAAATTACGGGCATAATTTGTAATAAAATACATAAATACATAATAATAGTAATAATAGTGAAATCTAAAAGCATATAAAAAATAAATAAATGAACTTTAAATATAAAAAGTTAAAGGAAATGAGTAAATGAATAAGATAATAAATAAAACAATTTGGTTTGAAATTATAAAAAGAATATAAGTAAATGAAACAAATAAAACCAAAAATAACGAATAATATTAAGAAAGAAAATATGATAATGATATTAATAATATAATAATAATAGCATCAATATTAATAATAATGATGAGTAATCTAAACTTGGAAGCATATAAAAGGATATACATAAATAAATGAATAAATAATAAAATAACAATAATACGGGTAAAAGTAAAATAAACAGATTATAAAATAAAAAATAAAATAAAATAATAAAAGAATTAATAGGCAAGTTTAAATAAAAATAAATAAACAAACAATTTAAACCAACAACAAATAATTAAAGTAGTATTAAAAAGATTTAAAATCAATAATAATAATAATAATAATAATAATAATAGTGATGATAATAATAATAAGAGGATTAATTTGAAAGCCAAACAGGGTTTTGGGGTAAAAATAGAAATAAAATAACGCCAAAGGACCGAATTGTAATGCGCTGAGACTAGCAATGACTAAATGGGATAATATCCCTAGTCCTTATGCGTTGCATTTCGGCTCACAAGGCCCTGGGTTAAATTAAAAATGAAATAAAATTAAAGGGGAGAATTTAAGAATATAAAAGAAAAGGAAACAGGACGAAATTGCAACAAATGTACAAAGCAGGGGACTAAAGGGATAAATATCCCAAAAGAGCAAAACGGGCGGATCTCCCCTGGAGCGGATTGGGTCGCGCGCGGATCTACCCTAAACGACGCTGTTTCGGCGTTAAGGCATTGGGTGCAAAACGGCACCGTTTTTGTGCCCTTATAAAAATCAGATTTTTTTCTAAAATTCTTTCCCATTACCTTTTTTTAAAAAAAATATTTTGGAGCCCTCCCCTCTTTTTCTCTGCTAGGGGTTTTAAACCCTAGCCTCTGCGTCGCCGTCATGCCACCGTCATGGCCCACCGCGTGCGGTGGTTGTAGCTGCGCAAAGAGGGGATTTTAGCCCTCGTTTGGAACGCGTTTGGAGGTCGAACCTTTAGACCCAAAAGCCGAAAGAAAGGTCCTTGACTTCCCTTTTAGCCCGAGTTCAATGCCAGGAAAGAAGTTCCTGACGACGGCATCGCAGGGCCATTCAGGTAAGCCTCTCTTTCCTTTTGTTTTTCATCTTTTTATTTAAAATAGATTCGTAGAAAACTGAAGAGAAAAACAAGAGAAAAAAATAAAGAGACAAAAGATTTAAACAAAACCTTTTCCTTTCTATTCTACTTTTTGATTTTTTTATGTCTGCACTACAATTTTTTTTGTGTTTAAGAAAAAAACCCCCTGAATACAAACTATCCTTTTTGCTTTTATAGCCATTTTGCACTATTTATAATACATATTTTTTGCTTTGTCACCGTTCTATCTTCTGTTTCTATTGTGCGATTTCTCAGCCATTTGTTGTCATTGTTTCGCTTGTTTGCAGGTCTTTGGAGAGTCAACGGTGAAGAGATTTTTCCGTTTTGGTGTAAGGTCATAGACGAACCTCGGGACGTGGGGCGAGCTATACGCCCGAGGATGAGTGGCGCACATGGGAGCCTTTAGGGTTCCGTCTTGCCGAAAATGTTTAATCATTTTGGGCCATTGGGCTTGTATTAAGGTTAATTTCTTTTAGGCCATAGTGTATTCGGGCTTGTAAATGGACTTGATATTTGGACCTATTATTTTGGTTTATTTTTATAGGCTCGGGCAAATTTGGGCATTTAAATCTGTCACAGAATACAAGCGAGAATTTGTAAGGCTGAGTCAATATGCTCGTGAATGTGTATCTACGAAAGTAATAATGTGTAAAAGATTTGAAGATGGTTTGAACGAGGATATTTGTTTGTTAGTTAGAATTTTAGAAATCAAAGAATTTGTTGTACTTGTGGAACGATCATGTAAAGCTGAAGATCTTGGGAAAGAGAAAATAAAAGCTGATTTTGAAGCTAGAGAGGTACGAAAGAGATCATCGAGCAAATCGTTTCAATCTGAGTCAAAGAAATTTAGAGATGGTAGTAGTCGTTCAAAGACTAGTGTGGGACATTCAAATAGAGATCATGTTAGATCACAATCGAATTTCAAATCTTCAGCTACGTCTGTTGCCAATGTTGATAATATAAAGAATGAAAAGCCTGAGTGTGATCAATGTAGAAGACGACACTTCGGTGAATGCTGGGGAAAAAGTAATAATCGAGCTTGTTATAGTTGTGGTTTAAGAAATCATTTTATAAAAGATTGCCCAAATTTAGCTGAAAAAGATAATGTTCAGAATCTGAGACAGAGTGGTAATGCTTCTCGTGGTAGACCTCTCAGAAATTCGGGAAATGTAAGTGGTAGTTAAAGAGGAACAAAAGACACAGTTATTAGATCGGAGGCTCGTGCACCTGCCAGAGCCTATGCTATTCGAGCTCGCGAGGAAGCTTTATCGCCAGATGTGATTACGAGTACATTTACTCTCTATGATACTTCTGTGATTGTTTTGATAGATCCTGGATCAACACATTCGTATATATGCATAACATAGTGAACAGTAAGACTTTGCTTGTAGAGTCTACTGAATTTGTAATTAGAGTTTCGAACCCCCTAGGCAGATGTGTTCTGGTTGATAAAATCTGCAAGAATTGTCCATTAGTGTTTTGAGACATTTTTTTTCGGTTGATCTAATGCTATTGCCTTTTGATGAGTTTGATATGATTCTGGGTATGGATTGGTTAACTTTGCATGATGCTGTTGTGAACTGCAAACGGAAAACTATTGATTTGAGATGCAAGAATGATGAAATAGTCAGAATTGAATCTAGTGATTTGAATGGATTGCCTGCTGTTATATCTTCGATGAAAGCTTTAAGTATTGTGAGAAAGGTTTGTGAAGCCTATTTTGCATATGTGATTGATTCGAGAGTGTTAGAAAAGAAAGTTGAATCAGTGCCTGTTGTATGTAAGTTCCTTGATGTATTTCTTGAAGAACTTCTGGGATTACCTCCGGTTAGAGAAGTTGAATTTGGTATTGAATTGGTACCTGGTACTACTCCAATTTCAATAGCTCCATATAGAATGGCTCTAACCGAGTTAAAAGAATTAAAATCTTAATTGCAAGAATTGACCGACAGAGGCTTTGCTAGACCGAGTTTCTCACCTTGGGGTGCTTCGGTTCTATTTGTAAAAAAGAAAGATGGTACGATGAGAATGTGTATCGATTATCGTCAATTGAATAAAGTGACTATCAAGAATAAATATCCCCTGCCCTGAATTGATGATTTGTTTGATCAGTTGAAAGGAGCTGCGGTGTTTTCGAAAATAGATTTGAGATCAAGTTATTATCAGTTACGAGTGAAAGACTCTAATATTCTGAAAACTACTTTCTGAACGAGGTACAGTCATTATAAATTCTTAGTTATGCCTTTCGGATTGACTAACGCACCTGCTATCTTCATGGATTTGATGAATAGAACTTTCAGACTGTATTTAGATCAATTTGTTGTTGTATTCATTGATGACATATTGATTTATTCACGTGATGAATTTGAACATGCCGAGTATTTGAGAATAGTGTTACAGACTCTGCGAGATAAACAGTTGTATGCGAAGTTCAGTAAATGTGAGTTCTGGTTGCGAGAAGTTGGTTTTCTGATCAGCCTCTGGTATCCGAGTTGAACCCGAGCAAAATTTTAGCTATTCTGGATTGGAAACATCAGAGGAATGTCTCTAAAGTCTGCAATTTTTTGGGACTTTCTGGTTATTATAGAAGATTTGTGAAAGGTTTTTCGATGATTGCTACTCCGTTGACAAAACTGCTACGGAAAGATATGAAGTTTGAGTGGTCCGAAAAGTGTCAGAACAACTTTAATCAATTGAAAACCTTGTTGACTGAAGCTCCAGTATTAGTACAACCAAAATTGAGTAAAGAATTTGTGATTTACAATGATGCTTCATTGATCGGTTTGGGATGTGTTTTAATACAAGAAGGCAAAGTCATTGCTTATGCTTCGAGACAGTTGAAGCCGCAGGAAAAGAACTATCTGATGCATGATCTTGAGTTAGCTGCGATTGTGTTTGCTCTAAACATATGGCGTCACTATCTATTTGGTGAGAAATGTCATATGTATTCTGATCATAAGAGTTTAAAGTATTTGATGACTCAGAAAGATTTGAATCTGTGACAAAGAAGATGGCTAGAATTACTAAAAGACTACGAACTTGTGATTGATTATCATCCAGGAAAAGCTAATGTTGTGGTTGATGCTTTAAGTCAAAAATTATTGTTTGCTCTGCATGCAATGAATGCTCATTTGGTTTTGTCTGGTGATGGGTCAGTTTTAGCTGAATTAAAAGCAAGACATTTGTTCTTATAGTAGATTATCCAAGCTCAGAAGATTGATAATGAGATTTCAGTTAAACAAGCTCAGTGTGACGTAGAGTCTGATTCAGAATTCAGAGTTGATAAAGATGATTGTTTAAGATTCTGAGATCGAATTTGTGTTCCAAGAAATCCAGAATTAATTCAAATGAGTTTGAGTAAAGCTCACAGTAGTCGTTTATCTGTGCATCCGGGTAGTACGAAAATGTATAATGATCTGAAACAACATTATTGGTGGTCTAGAATGAAAAGAGATATCTCTAATTTTGTTTCTAAATGTTTGATCTGTCAGCAAGTTAAAGCTAAACATCAAGTGCCATTAGGTTTGTTACAACCGATTATGGTTCCGGAGTGGAAATGGGATCGAGTGACAATATATTTTGTTTCGGGTTTGCCCCTGTCACTGAGAAAGAAAGATGTAATCTAGGTTATAGTTGATAGATTGACGAAATCAGCTATTATGCAACCTTTACCTCGCATTTACCTTTACTTGCTCATCTTGGAGGACAGTTCATCTTACTCAATTTCCTTTGGTCTGTTATGGGCGACTTGAAAATAGAAGATTTCGTATTCAGCTATCAAAACTTTCATATAAAAACCTGCCATTTATGAAACTTCACAGATGTACATCAAAATGCAGATAAACATTTGACCTCTTGACAGATTATCCCTACGAGTTCTATCTTCCTTAGTTGCCTTTGCCGACCTATATGCATCTACTTCCTTGATAGGAAATCTTTGCAAATTCTTACTTGCAAACTTATAAAATAAAACCAATAAATGATACCCATAATACGTCTTGCACTAGATAAGATAATCTTGGCGAATAGTTCCTATTGTGGGCTGCCATTAATGGCTTGTCCTAACAGACTCAGGCATGTGGATTTATGATTTACGAAACATACTGGTAGATTCATAAGGAAGAAAACTCATTACAGATTAATAAAGAAAATCAACTCATCCTAATCAAGTAGACAAATCTGGCAGACTGTTGTATTCTGCCTTGGTCTCGCGATAACAGATAACCTATTCATAATGGTCCACTTTTAAAAACAGATAACATGTAGGCAAATTTTTCAAGAGCGAATCCCCTATTGCAAAATCATACACGTCAAATACCCCTAATGAACTGTCATATATTGCACATACGAACTCGCATAAAAATATAGCTCATTTTTGGCGGACTTATCAAATGAACCCCAATTACGGAGACATAGATACAAACATATATACAAAGATTCCCATATGTGATTTATCTCATTGACCTCCACTGGAATATGTCAGCTAGGCAAGTCAGGTGGATTCAGAACGTGAGCTACTTCATAGACCTCCTTGGATCTTGTTATGGCCATAGACCTGCATTCATTTAAACATTCGATAAAGGGCTCTCATACATCCTATAAAAGGTTCTAATATACTAGTACACACCTTTCTCTATACAATCCATCTAAACCTCTACAAAGCTACATATCATTAATATTTGTTTTCGATATAGTCTACCCAAACCATCGTAAATCCTCCCTGTTAATTCAAACACTTATTTACTCCCCTGCAAGGCCAGGCATTCACCAATCATGGTTCGCATTTACATGCCATACTGAAGGCAAATCACATATCATATTCCCTTCTCCATCTCTTATCTCAATCACAAATCATCAGACCTCCTCAACTCCATATATCATTCATGCACATGCATTTCATACGTAAGCAGTCAACCAATACTACTATGCATGCAGGACACACATTATGCGAAACATTTAATCTATTCTCATATCAACACAACAAGCCTCATGATACATCAATATTCAGTCATAGAGTAACTCATCCTTTGCACATATTCAACCATAAAATAACGCATCATTTGTTCAAAACTCAACCAAACGTGCCTTGAGTTCTAGGACTCACCTGAAGATTGACACCAAAACCATCAACTTAAGTTTTCCTTTGCTACCCGAGCCTCTAGCTTACAAATTATAATAACCATTTCAGAATATCCAACGAAGATAACTCATCATCATATGAACCATACTTGTGTGCATGCATAGGCCATCTAAAATATTGTACACAATTTTTAACCAAAATAGAACAAAACCGATGGATAATAGAAATCCTTAACTTTTTTCCCTTTTCTTAAATTCGTGAACATAGAAAAGTTATATAACAGCCTGTTTTTAGGTTAAATTGGAACAGTGGTTTTGGGACCACAAATACAAATTCAAAATATTTATTTTATTATTTTAATAAGGTTTACAGCATGATAGATTATTTATGTGAAAGTTTCGTAAAGAAATTTTACCGTTTAAATGCTCAATTTGGTAAAAAGGACTAAATCGCGTAACGCGTAAAAGTTGAATACTATTGTTTAAAGGTATTAAATAGCTATTGGTTATTAATATAGAAGTCCTTATAATGTTATTTTATCTTATTTTAAATTGATGGACATTCATTTCCATGAATTTCATGACTTATTAAGTTATATTATAAGGTTATATTGGTAACTGGATTAATAAAGTTTAAATTAATCAAACAAAGTGCATTTTATTTCTTCATTCATCTTCCCAACCGAAGCTAGGGCAAGGAATAGCCATTTTCAAAGCTTCAAACCTTTGGTCACTTTACCTTGACCATGTAAGTCCATTTTAGCTCGATTTTTAATGATTTTTACGTTTTTGAGCTCGTTGCAGCTTAATCTAGCTAGCCCATACCTTCGTTTTCAAAATGGTTGTAGATTTTGAAAAGTTCCATTGTTGAATATTTGAGTTCTTTGTTATTAAATGATAGATTTTAGAGGTTTGATGATAGTTTTACTAGTTTTGTAAAGTGATTTTTGACAAAAATGCAAGATAGGGACTAAAGTGTGAAATTATAAAAAGTAGTAGTTAAAAGTGGGAAATAATGAAAGTTTTGGCCTGATAGTAGCATATAGGAAATTCGGCTATCATGAGTTATAGCCTAAATGTGTAAATTTGCCATTTTGTGTTTAAAGGACTAAATTGTAAAGTAGTCAAAAGTCTAGGGTAAATTTGTAATTTCACCAAATATGAATGTTGTAGGTTAAATTGAATTGAATGAAAGTTTGAATGAGTTAATTTGATATCATATAGATCAAGATAAGCAAATACTAGAATTAGATCAGGGGAAACGAAAGGTAGACGAGTAGTCGACGGTTATCCAAGCAACTCGAGGTAAGTTCGTATAATTAGAATTAAACTATACTATACTTGCAATGGTTGAATTGAATGTTTATAATTGAATTATTGAGATATGAATACTTGTTGATATATCGAACCTATTACCGAGCTTTAGTTGAACTATATGAATTCATTGGATAGGAGTGACCTGTTACTGTACTTATCGAAATGGTTGAGCTCCTGCATTTGTTGCGGACTCACCATAGCTCGTATGAGCTTACTGATTCAGCTCAAAAGAGCTTACTGTTCAGCTCAATAGAGCTTCCCGTTTTCAGCTCAATAGAGCTTATTATCAGCTCATGAAGAGCTTACTGGCCATGTCTCGAAAGAACATGTATGATGATGAATTGACGAATTATTAACATTGTTCACTCGATTATCCTTTGAAGTTCTAATAGATTCAACGAGCCTAAATAATGTTATGTGATTAAGATATGGTTTATGTATTAGTTGAATGACTAACATGTGATGATTATGTGTAATTAAGATATGGTTTATGTATTAGTTGAATGACTAACATGTCACACTATCCAAATTTCTGTTTGATATTTTAAACTTTTGAACCTATGTAAAGATGGCATGTATAGGGTAGTTTGATGGTATAAGTTATGTTCTGAAATCATGTTTTGTGTAAGAATTGTATATAAGTTAAGCCATGTGATTTGGCTTATTTGGTACTATGTTTTGGTTGTATATATATATATATGTTGAACATGGTAGGTTTTTAGTATGATCATGTTTGAATGAAATTATGCAAGGGTAGTCTTGATTGATAGATGTTAAATGGATGAATTGTATATGATGTTATATAGGTATATGGACATGTGAATGGTAAGTTTGGATATAGCTTTATTTGTGTATTGAATTGGTTCATTTGATTGTAAATTGAATTGTTTATACGGGGTCAAATTTGAATGTTTATGCTTGTGTTTTAGGGTGGCAAATTTGGCTATTCAAATGGCCTATTTTTATCAACACAGGTAGAGACACAAGCGTGTGCGACATACGGTCATGTTACATGGCTGCGTGTCCCTTGGGGTACCCTACAAATTAAAGTCAGTATACCCTCCAGTTTTGACACGGCCTAGACACACAAGTGTGTCTAATGGTCGTTTGTGGCACACAGGTTGGCACACATGCGTGTGGTCATCCGTGTGGCCAAATCAGTAGCCTCCTTAATTTTCACACGGCTTAGCACACAGGCGTGTATTGTGGCCGTGTGGATAAGTCAGTATGTATGCCCTGTTACGCCACGGCTTAGACACACGAGCGTGTTTAAGGCCATGTGAGGCACACGACCTGTTCACACGGGCGTGTGACCTTTTAAAGGTTGAAAATTTTCTAAGTTTCTGAAACTTTTATATGTTACCTATTTGGTCCCGAATGCATATTTTAAGTATTGTATGCTCGATTTTAAGTTCATATTGAATGTGAATGAATGACATTTTTTTTGTAATGAGATGATATTTGATTCGTAATTGTTCTATACTGTATAACAAGTCCGATAATGCCTCTTAACCTATTTAGGTGACGGTTACAAGTTAGGGGTGTTACATTTATTTGTATCAGAGCTATGGTTTAGTCAATTCTAGGATTAACGTAGTGTATTTGAGTCCAACTATACATGTCATATATAAAACAGTGATAGTGTGACAAATCTTGATGTTTATGAATGTTTTTTTATTTAGGAATGGATCCTGAACGAGCTGTAGCAGACGTAGAAAGTAACGCGCCAGCTCCCTGTAACAGTCCGGTTATGACCCTAGTCGGAATAGTGGTTTCAGGACCACATCCCTAAGTCAAAAAATATTTTAATATTTTTTTCGTGCCTATTATAAGTGAATTGACACGTGTGAAAGTCTCGTGTGAAATTTTGACGTTTGAGTGCTTAATTTGCAAAAGGGACTTAATCACGTAAAATGTAAAAGCTGTGTGCTAGTTGTTAAAAGTGCGTATTTTATTTGGCTTTATAATTGTGAGGTCCTTATATGGTTATTTAACCATTGGAACTTTGAATGGACAATAATGACTATCCATCCTGTGATTTTATAATAGTTTAACAAAGGTTATAATAGTAAAATGTCTATTATGTTAATAAAAATAAAACAAACATAAAATTTAGTCCATTATCATCTTTTGTTGTCGAAAATTGAAAGAAAAAGAAGAGAAGATAAGCTTGCTAGGGTTCGGCACTTTGATTACTTGATTAAGGTATGAGTTTTGTTCGGTTCTTGATAATTTCTACGTTTTTGTAATAGTTGCTTTGTATACTATCGAACCCATGCTTCAATTTCTAATTTTGGTGATAGTTTTGAAATGTGCCATTGATGAAACTATGAGCTTTGTGATGTTAGATGATGAATTATGGAAGCTTGATGTTGGGTTTAAATGTTTTGTCTTTGGATTTTTGATGAATTTGAGTAATTTGGGCTAAATTGAAAAAACGTTATTTTGAGGGATTAAATTGTGAATTAAATACGTTATTTTGGGTTGTATGGAAGCTATGTATATTCGACCAAGCTATAGTCTTGGTGAATTTTATATGTTTGTGATTTTGTGAAAAATTGACTAAATTGTCAAAGTGTGAAAATGTAATGGCTAAAATACAAAGTGCCCTAAATATGTGTTCATGGATTATTTTGAATTAAATGAATGATTGAATGGTTGAATTTGAATTGTATTAGATCAAGAACAAAGAAAATCAGACTTAGATCGAGGGAAGTCCAAAATAGTTGAATAGTCAACTCGTTTTCGTTTGAAATCCGTGCGAGGTAAGTCAAAATAGGATTACATGATAAATTGATTGAATGTTATATATACTAGTTATAATCTGTATTGGATGGCTATAAGAGTCTGATGAATGAATTCCGAGTAAATTTCGATAATATGCTAGTATTTGAAAAACTCTGTATGTTTCTAAAGGAACGTTGACATCGATCGAAGATATCGTGTAAGACCATGTCTGGGACACAAGCCTCAATTTGAGATTTATGTGTAAGACCATGCCTGGGACATTGGCATCATATTTGATTTTGTGTAAGACCCTGTCTAGGACAAAGGCATCGATACTGAATTACATGTAAGACCACATCTGGGACGTCGGCATTGTACCCGTTTATGAGTATCTGTATCGTTTCTGAACCATCTGATAACAGAGTACGAGATATGGGAATGAATATATGAAATGTATAATCTATACAGGTACGTTTGTATTGTACTAAATTTCTAAATATGAAAGACTCTGTTTCTATGAAATAATGAATGCGAAGTATGTACGAAATCATGAAAATGAAACATGACATGTATACAAGAAAATGGGCATGGTTAGGCTCATGAATTACTCTATAAAATGGTTGTGAATTCTTGCTATTGACTTTTACGTTATATGCTTTAATAGCTAGACTAGTTGTATTTGGCTTACTAAGCTCTTTGTAGCTTACTCTGCGTGATTTCTGTTTGTTTTACAGTTATCGTAGCTACTGAAGGCTCGGGGATAGTAGAGGATTGTCACCATACTATCGAACTCATTTAGATACTTTTGAAAGTGTAAATATTTTTAAGTATGGCATGTACAGGCTAGAATGTCTATGTATTTAAGCTTTGATATGTATATATGTTATGCCATGAGAGTTGGCTACCAAATGATATGTAATGCATAGTTTTGGTGTTGGTTGGTGATGCCAAATTGTATATGCTTGTAATGGTTATATGGCCTTGTACGTGGTGGTCATTTTGAAATATGCCAAGTTGAGGAAAGGGTAAATTTAAGCATGAGTTAGAAGGTGCCATAAGTGAGCTATGATATGAGCATTTTGGCATGTTGTTGTAGTATGATTTTTAATGTGTTTTGGTATGGTTTTGAATAGGTTATTGAATGATGATGATTTAGTTATAATGAAGCATGTTTTAAGCATTGTATTGGTTAAAAATTTTGGCATGAATGTTGTGTAATATTGCTTACAGGAATGTCCCAAATAGGGGTGACAAGTTGGCTTAAACCAAGCCTGCATTGTGCCACACGGTCAGGGACCACAGGCGTGCCTTGTGGCCGTGTATGCAAAGCAGTAACCTCTTAAAGTCATACGGTTAAGACACATGGGTGTGTCATATGGCCTGGGCTTAAGTCAGTAGCTAGCTAAGTTTCACACGACCATAGCACACGGGAGTGTCTGTTGGCCGTGTGTAAAAGTCAGTATTTATACTCTGTTTTGGCATGGCTGGATCACATGGGCGTGTCTACTGCCCATGTAAGGCACACGGCCTAATCACACGGGCGTGTGACCTTATCAGTATTGAAAAAATTTTTTAAGTTTTGAAAATTTTGAATGTGTTCGGTTTAGTCCCGACCTTTTCTGAAAGTATGTCTTAGGTCTTGGAGACCTCCATAAGGGATGAATTGTTGATTTGCTTATGCATTAATATTATGTGATATCTGTGATTCTATATTGATCTGTAATATTCTGTCTATCTGGTAATGCCCCTTACTTATTCCGGCGACGGTTACGAGATAGGGGTGTTACACTCCCGCTCAAGGAGCAGCGCCTACTGAATCTAGACTTGTGACGAGTAGTCACGGGGGTGAGGCCAAAAAAGCCTTCTTTCAGATATTAAATGAGTGGTTCACATAGTATATACATACGAACCCGGCTGTCCTGCAACCTCACCCCCACCTGTTCCCCAACCGATTCCAGTAATTCCTCAAGGTACCGATCTTCTGCGATTCAATAAACCACCTGTTGATAGAATACGAAAACACGGGCTGAAGATTTTAGAGTTACTGCTAATGATGACCCTAAAAAGGCTAAATTTTGGCCTGAGAACACAATTCGGGTATTCGATGAATTGTCCTATACACCCGAAGAATGTATGAAGTGTGTGGTATCATTGTTGAGAGATACTGCTATTAGTGGTGGAATACGTTGATATCTGTAGTTCCGCTAGAGTGAGTCACTTGGGATTTCTTCCAAGCTAAATTTAGAAAGAAATATATTAGCCAAAGATTCATGGATCAGAAGAGAAAAGAATTTCTTGAATTGACGCAGGGCCGTATGTTAGTTACAGAATATGAACGAGAGTTTGTACGATTCAGCAAATATGCCCGTGAATGTGTATCGTCTGAAGATATTATGTGTAAACGATTTGATGATGGATGAAGAAATCAAAGTGTTGGTGGGAATTCTTGAGCTAAAAGAGTTTGCTATTCTGGTTAGTCGAGCCTGTAAGGTTGAAGATCTGTGTAAAGAGAAAAGAAAAGCTGATTCTGAGTTTAGAGAGTCTAAAAAAAGATTTACGGGTAAATCACATCAATCAACATCAAAGAATTTTAAAGAAAATCACCCTCTTTCTACAGCTTCTGCAGGAATTTCTATCAAAGACAAAAATGAGAGACAATCAGGTTCAAAAGCTCAGGCAACATCTGTGGCCAGTGCAGGAAGTGTTAGAAATGTTGCATCTGAATGTAAACATTGCAATAAGAGACATTACGGTGAATGCAGATTAGTGAGCGGAGCTTGTTTTAAATGTGGATCTTTGGATCATTTTCTCTATGATTGTCTAGAAAAGTTCACAACTGAAAGAGAACAACTAGTGAAAACAAGTAACACAACTACTAGAAGGAGACCATCCAAAAACACCGGGAACATGAGTGGTAATCGAGGTGCTACAACATATTCGACTGTGAGATCTGAGGCATGAGCACCTGCCAGAGCTTACGCTATACGTCTACGAGAGGAAGCATCATCACCAGACGTTATCACCGGTACTGTTTCTCTTTTTGATACTGATATAGTTGTGTTGATAGATCTTGGATCAACCCATTTATATATTTGTATGAATTTAGTATTTAAAAAGAGTTTACATGTTGAGTCTACAGAATTTGTTATTAAAGTATCGAACCCCTTAGGCAAGTTTGTTTTAGTTGATAAATTTTGTAAGAATTGTCCTTTGATGATTCGTGTAACACCCCAAACCCGGCCTAGACGCTATGGCTGAATCTGGCATGTCACATTGAAGTGTTATTCGAAAATCATGTTTTTATTAAAAACCCTTCTTATTTAAAAAAAAAAGATCTTGACCAAAATCCCAGTTACGTTAGTTCATTTTTAAAACATGGTACATTGAAAAATTATTAATTTTATTCCCAAAATTCCTTTTTTGGTTACGGAAGCTAATTTTAAAAGTAATTGATTTATGAAAACGTGAAGTTTGAAATTTAAGTCGCTAAACCATTTCGAAAATGTTGCGAAAACATAGTGTTTGAAAACAGTTATTATTTTGGAAAACCATGTCCTACTTCTAACAAATATTAAACATACTAAATAAATTTCCCAAATAAAAATTTAAGAAAATAAAGAGGCCTTATCACAACCCAAATCAAAAACCAAAGTGCTTAACTAAAGAAAAACATGTGCAATTGTGTGGTCGTCTCCGAGTCCCTCAGCGACACTGATCCACCTAACGTTGGGGATTACCTGCACAGTTAATAAAAGGGGTGAGTTTACGAAAACTCAGTGTGTAATCCCCTAGCATCCAAACAGTCAGTCAAAAATAGAATTTAGAACCAATATGGGCTTGAGCCCTATTCAGTAGCAAAACAGTCCATTTCATAATTTATGTGGGCCAAAGCCCGATTCATTAACATTTGGGTCTCAACCTATCACAGTATCAATTAGTCCTAGCCCATCTCATAATCAATATCAGTTAGGCCTAGCCCATTTCAATTTCAAACCCATATGAATAATGCATGATAACCCATCCAACCCTGCACTTTCCTCCGTTCAACCCTACACTACCTGTGGGGAATAAATCACCCACGCCATCCCTGCACTTACAGTGGTAGCACCGGTTGCGACACTAACTGGAATCGCAGCAAAGCTGCTAATATCAGAATATGTAGCATAGCCGCCAGTATAATTTCTTCATCCATAACAATATCCCAATCCCGAGTAGTATGTCATGTATGCAAAGTGTCATGCACAACAATCAGTCATACAAATCACAGACAAATCAGTCATTTACCTTCGAGGGGCAAAACAGTCATTCCACCCTTTATGGGTATTTTAGTCACTTTACTAATTTTGGGGTCCCAGTACAGATTACGACCTCATAGATGGTCTGCCTTCGCATCGAGCGACTCAGGGAACCTAGATGGTCAAAACGGTGTAAATGGGCCCAAGGCCCATTACTCGGCCCAAGTGGGCCACACGCTCGTGTGGCCCATTTAGCCCAATTTCAATCATGGCTATGTGAACACCATAACCCAGTTCATTATTTGTCATTTACCATAGGTTTTATTCGTGTAGGGCCCAAAATAGCCCAAGTACATGAGAACGCTCGTAGTGGCCTCTACAGTCTATCGCCCCTGATCTCTGGGCTTGGTTTACCACACTAGCGATCGCACGCTCATGAGGCCTCAAATGTCGAAGTTTTAGATTTTCGGCATTTGCCATTTTACAGTCTACTTAGTGTGTGCATAGCATGATTAAGAGGGGAGGAAGAGAAGTACGACCACAAATTCTAGAGGTATTTGGTCAATACGGTAATGTTGGAGTCAGAGAGAGGAAGGAGTATATTCGGCCAAGGAGGAATAGAGTGAGGGGAAAAAAAGGCAAAATGGAGTCAAGAAGTACCTATTCAAAACTGAAACAATGGCCAAGGTAATAGGCCTATTCAACAGACTGGAAAGGGAGGAAAGAAAAATCGAATCACCTTACCAAAAGATGTATGAAAAGAAAAGTAAAGCTCGGCTTCCGAAGTGAATAGTGAAAAGCATTACAATTTGCCAAAAAAACTCGAAATGAAGTTACCACAACTTACCTATAGTCGAAATCCTGAGTAGTTGATGTCCACCAACGTCCACAACTCTTCCCCTCATCAAAATCCCTTAATTTTCTCCCCCTATCCCTCCTAAAAATCCTCGTTAATCTCCTCCTTAATTTACTCTACCATCAACTGTTTGACCAATTCAAATTCCACCTTGTAGAGTTCCAGTCCACTTCTACTTCTCATATGGTAAGAGTAGCAAAATAAATACTCATTTTTACCTAGCCAAGACTTGAACCTTAGACCTCCAGCAACTACCACACGCCACTTACCACAGGACCACAAGCTCTTTCTGTGACACATTTTACCCACAAATATTTATAAGGCCTACAAGCTAAAGCTAAGGTTCATTTTAGGGGAAAAACTAAAATTTTGCTAAATCCTAGATTTGAACCCAGGACTTCTCAAACATCCCCAAACACACCCAATTCACTTAACCACCACACCAAACATGCAATTTGTGCCACTTTCTTTCTCAAATAAAATATTTATAAGCCGCCTACTAATACCCAATACTTCTAGGCCTGAAATTCGGGGTGTTACAACTCACCCCTCCTTAAAAGAATTTCGTCTCGAAAATTTCAAACTGTTAAAACAATCGCACAACACGGATTACAACACTATGCTCCCACTATGCACTCTAATACCAAATTGAATAAATAGTACCTTATAGGTAAAGTACGTGCCAAACTATCTGTCCAGCGAAGCGAATAGATATCACATCTATACCATTTCCAGAACACACACAGAATAAATACAAACTCCAACTTTAAGTGTAACAATACAGTCTAATATCTAAGAAATCATAGTATTTCTATCTACTGCTTTTCAATGAGAACAAACATCAATTTCAAAAACCATGTCCTACTTCTAACAAATATTAAACATACTAAATAAATTTCCCAAATAAAAATTTAAGAAAATAAAGAGGCCTTATCACAACCCAAATCAAAAACCAAAGTGCTTAACTAAAGAAAAACATGTGCAGTTCTGTGGCCATCTCCGAGTCCCTCAGCGACACCGATCTACCTAACGCTGGGGATTACCTGCACAATTAATAAACGGGGTGAGTTTACAAAAACTCAGTGCGTAATCCCCTAGCATCCAAACAGTCAGTCAAAAATAGAATTTAGAACCAATCTAGGCTTGAGCCCTATTCAGTAACAAAACAGTCCAATTTGGAATTTATGTGGGCCAAATCCCGATTCCTTAACATTTGGGTCTCAACCCATCACAGTATCAATTGGGCCTAGCCCATCTCAGAATCAATATCAGTTGGGCCTAGCCCATTTCAATTTCAAACCCATATGAATAATGCATGATAACCCATCTAACCCTGCACGTGCCTCCGTCCAACCCTGCACTACCTGTGGGGAATAAATCACCCACACCATCCTTACACTTACAGTGTTAGCACCGGTTGCGGCACTAACTAGAATCGCAGCAAAATGGCTAATATCAGAATATGTGGCACAACCACCAATACGATTTCTTCCTCCATAACAATATCCCAATTCCGAGCAGTATGTCATATACAGAGTGTCATGCACAACAATCTGTTATACAAATCACGGACAAATCAGTCATTTACCTTCGAGGGGAAAAACAGTCATTCTACCCTTTAGGGGTATTTTGGTCACTTTACTAATTTTAGGGTTCCAGTATAGATTACAACCTCATAGATGCTCTGTCGTCGCCTCAAGCGACTCAGGTAACCTAGATGGTCAAAACGGTGTAAATGGGCCCAAGGCCCACTACATGGCCCAAGTGGCCCACATGCTGTGTGGCCCATTTAGCCCAATTTTAGTTATGGCTATGCGAACACCATAGCCCAATTCATTATTTGTCACTTACTGCTAATTTTATTCGTGTGGGGCCCACGAGCCCATTGGGCCCACATGACCCATTACGGCCCATCAAGGCCTAGAGCATCCCCAGTACACGAGAACGCTCGTGGTGGCCTCTACAGTTTATTTCCCTGATCTGTGGGCTCGATTTACCACACTAGCGATCACACGCTCGTGAGGCCTCAAATGTAGAAGTTTCAGCTTTTCGGCATTTGCTGTTCTACAGTCTACTCAATGTGTGCATACACACCTGTTATGAAACTGCTGATGCACCCTTCCAAGATGAAAGCACCACGAATCAACAGGATTACTCACTAAGAAAGGACAATCGGCCTAACCCTGTTGGCTATCGAGATCGCGCCCCTGAGAGAAGAAAAGACTAACCAATAATCGGCCTTGACTCCTAATCCAAACATTGCCCAGGTAACACAAGGGATATTTGGTTTAAGCAGCAGAAAATAGCACGATTGAGAGGGAAGGAAAAGAAGTATGGCCACAAATGCTAGAGGTATTCGATCAAGAGGGTAATGTTGGAGTCAGAAAGAGGAAGGAGTATATTCGGCCAAGGAGGAATAGAGTGAGGGAAAAAGCAAAATGGAGTCAAGAAATATCTATTCAAAACTGAAACAATGGCTAGGGTAATAGGCCTATTCAACAGACTGAAAAGGGAGGAAAGAAGAATCGAATCACCCTACCAAAAGTTGTACAAAAAAAAAAAAAGCTCGACTTCTGAAGTGAAGAGTGAAAAGCATCACAATTTGCCAAAAAAACTCGAAATAAAGTGACCACAACTTACCTATAGCCGAAATCCTGAGTAGTTGATATCCACCAACGTCCACAACTCTTCCCCTCATCAAAATCCCTTAATTTTCTCCCCTTATCCCTCCTAGGCTAAAAATCCTCCTTAATCTCCTCCTTGATTTACTCCACCATCAACTCTTTGACCAATTCAAATTACACCTTGCAGACTTCCAATCCACTTCTACTTCTCATATGGCAAGAGTAGCAAAATAAATACTCTTTTTTACCTTGCCAAGACTTGAACCTTAGACCTCTAACAACTACCACACACCACTTACCACAGGACCACAAGCTCTTTCTGAGACACATTTTACCCACAAATATTTATAAGGCCTACAAGCTAAAGCCAAGGTTCACTTAAGGGGAAAAACTAAAATTTTGCTAAAGCCTAGATTTGAACCTAGGACATTTGAGACAACCCCAAACACACCCAATTCACTTAACCACCACCAAACATGCAATTTGTGCCACTTTCTTGCTCAACTAAAATATTTATAAGCTACCTACTAACAGATCCCACGCTCAAGGCCCAATACTTCTAAGCCCAAAATTCGGGGCATTACAATCTGGGTTACTATTTTCGGGCTGATTTGATACTTCTACCATTTGATGAGTTTGATGTGATTCTGGGTATGGACTGGCTGGCTATGCATGATGTATTTGTGAATTGTAGACAGAAGACTATTGAATTGAATCACCAAAATGGTGAGATTCTTTGAATTGATTCTAATGATTTGAACGAATTACCTAATGTAGTATCATCTATGTTAGCTCAGAAATACTTGAGAAAGGGCTATGATGCATATCTTGCATATATTTTGGACATGAGGGTGTCAGAATCAAAAATTGAATCTGTACCTGTTGTTTGTGAGTTCTCGGATGTATTTTCAGAAGAATTATCGAGATTACCGTTGATCAAAGAAGTCAAATTTGGTATTAATTTAATACCAGGAACAACTCCGATATCGATAACTCCATACAAAATGGCTCCAACAGAATTAAAAGAGTTGAAAGCTCAGTTGCAAGAATTGTCAGATAGAGGTTTTGTACAACCGAGTTGTTCTCCTTGGGGTGCACTAGTACTGTATGTAAAAAAGAAAGATGGCTCTATGCATATTTGTATCAATTATAGAAAGTTGAATAAAGTGACTATAAAGAACAAGTACCCTCTTCCTCGAATTGATAACTTATTTGATCAGTTGAAAGGGGCTACGATATTTTTAAAAATTGATCTAAGATCAGGTTATTATCAGTTTCGAGTTAAAGTGTCGTACATGCAGAAAACCACTTTTAGAATGAGGTATGGTCATTATGAATTCCTTGTTATGCCTTTCGGGTTAACTAATGCTTCGGCTATTTTTATGGACTGGATGAATCGTATATTCAGGCAGTTTTTAGACAGATTTGTTGTAGTATTTATTGAAGAGATTCTGATCTATTCACGAGATGAATCTGAGCATGCCAAGCACTTGAGAATTGTGTTACAAAAAAGCAATTATTTGCAAAGTTCAGTAAATGTAAATTCTGGCTCAAAGAGGTTGGATTTCTGGGACATAGACGGTATTAGAGTTGATGCGAGCAAAATTTCTACTATTGTTGACTGGAAACCTCTGAGAAACGTGTCTAAAGTCAGTAGCTTTTTGGGCTTAGCAGGCTATTATCGAAGATTTATAAAAGGCTTCTCAATGATTGCAACACCAATGACTAGACTACTACAGAAAGATATGAAGTTTGAATGGTCAGAAAAGTGTCAACAGAGTTTTGAAACAGCTTGAAAACACTTATAATGTATACACCGCTTTGGTTCAACTCAATCGGTAAGGAATTCATGATTTATAGTGATGCATTGCTGAATGGATTGGGTTGTGTTTTAATACAGAAGGAAAAGTTATAGTTTATGCTTCTCGACAGCTGAAACCGCATGGAAAGAATTATCCGACACATGATTTAGAACTGGCTGCGATTGTTTTTGCATTAAAGATCTGGTGACACTATTTATATGGTGAAAAATGCCACATTTTTATGGGTCATAAGAGCTTGAAATATCTGATGTCACAGAAAGATCTAAATTTACGACAACGAAGATGGCTTGAGTTATTAAAAGATTACGACTTCGTGATTGATTATCACCCAGGTAAAGCTAATGTGGTTGCTGAACTAAAAGCTAAACTAGTGTTTTGCAAAAAAATTGTGAAGCTCAAAAGAATGATCGTGGACTGCAAGCTAAACGAATTCAATGTGAGTCTGTTTCTGATTCAGAATTTCATATTGGAACTGATAATTGTTTAATGTTTCGAAATAGAATATGTGTACCAAAAAATACAGAACTTATTCAGAAAATTTTGCATGAAGCACATAGTAGTCGCTTTTCTGTTCATCTGGGTAGTACCAAGATGTATAATGATTTGAAACAGTAGTATTGGTGGTCAGGAATGAAACGGTATATCTTGGAGTTTGTATCAAAATGTCTAATTTGTCAACAAGTGAAAGCTGAACATCAAGTACCATCTGGTTTACTGCAGCCTGTATTGATTCCTAAATGGAAATGGGACAAAGTCACTATGGATTTCGTCTCGGGACTGCCCCTAACTTTGAAAAAGAAAGATGCTATCTGGGTTGTTGTTGATCGACTGACAAAATCTGCTCTTTTCATACCGATACGTACAGATTACTCTTTGGATAGACTAGTTGAATTGTACTTGTCTAAAATCGTACAATTGCATGGTGTACCGCTGTCTATTATCTCTGATAGAGATCCGAGATTTACATTAAGATTCTAGAAGAAATTACAAGAAGCTCTTGGAACAAAATTGAATTTTAGCACAAGTTTTCATCCCTAGACAGATGGTCAGTCTGAAAGAGTTATACAAATACTTGAAGATATGTTGCGTTGTTGCATTCTCGAGTTTGAAAGTAACTGGGAGAAATATCTGCCTCTGATTGAGTTTGCGTATAACAATAGTTTTCAAACGAGTATAAAGATGGCACCGTACGAAGCTTTATATGGTCACAAGTGTCGAACACCGTTATACTGGATTGAATTGAGTGAGACAAAGATTCACGGGGTTGAATTAGTCAAAGAAACAAAAGAAAAAGTGAAAAAGATCCGAGATAGTTTAAAAACAGTTTTAGATCGACAGAAATCTTATGCAGATTTGAAACATAGAGAGATTGAATTTCAAGTCGGAGACAAAGTGTTTCTAAAAGTGTCACCATGGAAAAAGGTTCTTCGATTCTGTCGTAAAGGAAAGTTAAGTCCGCGATTTATCAGGCCGCATAAGATTGTTCAAAGAATAGGACCTATAGCTTATCGACTTGCTTTACCTTCAGAACTAGAAAAGATTCATAATGTTTTTCATGTTTCGATGCTACGTCGATATAGATTTGATCCATCACATGTGATTTCTCCCATTGACGTTGAGATACAGTTTGATTTATCGTATAACGAAGAACTGATCAGGATTTTGGCTCGAGAGATCAAAGAATTTAGAAATAAACGTATAGCACTTGTGAAGGTTCTTTGGCATAAACACAAGATTGAGGAAACTATGTGGAACCTAAAGAAACTATGCATAAATAGTACCCTAACCTCTTTATCGGTAAGATTTTCGGGGACGAAAATTCCTAAGGGAGGGAGAGTTTTAACAGCCCGTTTTTAGGTCAAATTGGAACAGTGGTTTTGGGACCACATATCTGAAGTCAAAATATTTATTTTATTATTTTAATAAGTTTTACAGCATGATATATTATTTATGTGAAAGTTTCGTAAAGAAATTTTAGTATTTAAATGCTCAATTTGGTAAAAAGGACTAAATCGCGTAACGCGTAAAAGTTGAATACTATTGTTTAAAGGTATTAAATAGCTATGGCTTATTAATGTGGAAGTCCTTATAATGTCATTTGACCTTATTTTAAGTTGATGGACATTCATGTCCATGAATTTCATGACTTATTAAGTTATATTATAAGGTTATATTGGTAATTAGATTAATAAAGTTTAAATTAATAAAACAAAATGCATTTTATTTCTTGAAATGGTAAGTTTAATTCTGAATTATACTGGCTTACTAAGCTTAGAAGCTTACTCTATTTCTGTTTCTATGTCTTTTTAAGGTTCGTTAGCTCGCTCGTTCCGGACAAGTCGGAGTTGCACGTCACACTATCCAAATTTCCGTTTGGTATTTTAAACTTTTGAACCTATGTAAATATGGCACGTATAGGGTAGTTTGATGGTATAACTTATGTTTTGAAATCATGTTTTGAGTAAGAATTGTATATAAGTTAAGCAATATGATTTGGCTTATTTGGTTCTATGTTTTAGTTGTATATATATATGTTGAACTTGGTAGGTTTTTAGTATGATTATGTTTGAATGAAATTATGCAAGGGTAGTCTTGATTGATAGATGTTAAATGGATGAATTGTAGATGATGTTATATAGGTATATGGACATGTGAATGGTAAGTTTGGATATAGTTTTATTTGTGTATTGAATTGGTTCATTTGGTTGTAAATTGAGTTGTTTATATGTGGCCAAATTTGAATGTTTATGCTTTTATTTTAGGGTTGCAAATTTGGCTATTCAAATGGCCTATTTTTGTCAACACGGGTAGAGACACGGGCGTGTGTCTCAGCCGTGTGTGACACACAGTCATGTTACATGGCCGTGTGTCCCCTGGGGTACCCTACGAATTAAAGTCAATATACCCTCCAGTTTTTACACGGTAAAGACACACAAGAGTGTCTAATGGTCGTGTGTGGCACACAGGTTGGCACACGGGCGTGTGGTCAGTCATGTGGCCAAGTGATCGTGATTTTTCATGATAAGTTTTATAAATTTATAATTAATCGTTCTTGAAACTAACTATTATCACGACGTAGACAAGTGTACCTATCAAACAGTAGTATAGCTTTAGCAAGACCGGATTGTTGAACCCAAAGGACTAAAAGTGCTAGTAATGACTGTCTTTTTATTATCTAGCCTAAGAAATAAAGGGGTTTGTTTTAACTAACTAATTAATTAAACTAAGAAGTTGCAGAAAATAGAATTGGAAAATTACTTTTTGGGGAAAAAGATTGATTTAGGACAATACCTAAGGAAAAATCCACCTAGACTTTTACTTGTTATTCTGGCTCCGAACCGGACGATTTATTCATTTAACTTGTTCCGTAGAAATCCCTAAGTTATGTTATTATCCTTACTCAAGACTAATAACATCTAATCCCTAGGTTGAATAAACGATACTTTTCTAGGGTTGCATTAACTCGATCTATGGATACCTTATTACGTTTCACCCTAATCTGGCAAAATATTGTCACCCTATCTCTAGGCGCGCAATCAGCTCCGCCTAATTATGGCAAAGTCACTCTTAGCCAGGGACTATTCATCCTCCAACTAAGAGCATTAACTTGAAGTGATATCCTGAAATACCAAAACAAGAATTAAGAACACATAATTAAGAACAAGTCAAATATTTATCATATGATTCAGAAAATAATAACAAGATTCATCTTAGGTTTCATCCCCCTTAGGTATTTAGGGGTTTTAGTTCATAACTAAATAAGAAAACATCTCAGAATAATAAAGAATACAAAACATAAAGAAAACCCAAAACTCCTGAAGGAAAATTGAGGAGAAATCTTCAGTCTTGATGATGAATCTGACATCTGAGATGGATCGATCGGCTTTCTTGGAGTAATTCCTCACTCCTTATTCTCTGTCCCCCTTTAGTCTTCCTCCAGGGTGTTTTAATAGGCTTTAGAATGCCTAAAAGCCCTAAAACTTGCCCTTTTCTGAATGGAACTTAGCTAGGGTTCGGCAGGGACACGCCTGTGTGGCACGGCCATGTGCGAATGCTTCAGGCCGTGGTCGAGGCTGAAATATCAACACGCCCGTACTGAGGTTGGTTTGGGCCGTGGTCGAGCCTGTTAGATTGGCACGGGCGTATGTGCTGCCCGTGTCAGGAAGTCCAGGCCGTGTTGTTTTCCCTTGTCGACCCATTTTCTCTGTTTTTGGCCCGTTTCTCGTTCTTTTCATCCTCCTATGCTCACCTAAGTATAAAACATGAAATTAAAGGATTAGGAGCATCAAATTCACCAAATCTAAGGAGAAATCATTCATAAACGTGTTAAGCGAGGGATAAAAATATGTATAAATTGCGGTTTATCAAATACCCCCACACTTAAGCGTTTGCTTGTCCTCAAGCAAAATCCTCTCTTCATAATTAAGAATTCCTTTTTCTCAACTTAGAATTCCTATCAATAATATCTCAAACTAAATCCATAAGAAATCATATATTGAGAATTCAACTGAAAGAACATTAAAGCTTCAAACATTCCAAGTTGAGTATTTTAATCATGAAAAACTTAGGCATCTCCCTTCATCTAAGTAGTTACTATCGATTTGAAATCTCATAGAGTTTAACATCCTCACTAAAGATTCACTCAAATCACTCGCAGTGTTTAAGGACAATGAAATCAGCACTCATTAGTCAATATGAAAAGTTATTACCATAGGCTTGCATGAAAATCAAATCTTCACCACTATAAATTGAGATGATACATCAATCAAAAGGTCTTTAGAGGGTTGTAATGAGGCTTGGTTAAGGGTTGTGGTCATAAGCTAAAAGAAAAGGTTAGAATCCAGATTGACTTGAAAAATTACTTAACTAGAAAAATATTTAATCATTACTTGCGTACAACAAAGCTTCTTCTTAGAAAAAAAAATTTACACACTTGAACTTAAAGATAGAAGACTTCTACTACTAAAATGCATAATAATATTATATATATTTTTATTTTTTATTTAATAACAAGTCAAATAACATAGATTACTATTAAGAACAAGACATAGCTAAGCAATTTATTCAAATTAACTCTCGATAAAAATAGGGATCAAATTGTTTGAGGGGATTTCAACAATAATAGGTTAAGGGTTAATATTAATGGTAATACAAGGAATGGCTTGTTAGGCTCAAAGGGTTTTACTAAGAGTTAATCGTGGAGGTAGGCTTTTCATGGCATGAGTGGGTTAATCTTAAGTGCCTCTATCATCTTGACATATCAAATCAAATGGTGTGGTCTTGACATGCATAATCAGGCAAGTTCTAGAATAACAATTCGATATTGACACTCTCAAAGCAATAATAAAAGTGAGCATAAAAGAATTAATAGATGCTCTTGAAGGCTCAAAATCTCACAAAAATTATGGCTTTTTGATGTTTAAACATGTGGAATTCAATTCAAGATAATACCTAAACTTGGGTAAACAACCTAAAATTTTAAATTCTTAGAAATCAACTTATCATGCTTAATTTTCAAATGTCTTAAAGTTTAAATAATCAATACATGAATGCCTATGTTTTAATTCAAGATATATCAATAAAAATCATAAGTCAATCAAAATTCATCCTAAACATGATATGAGAAATTTACAAGAGAACAAGACAACCTTCAGGGATTTTTCAGAAAATGAAATGATTACCCCTCCACACTTAAGATGTACATTGCCCTCAATGTACAAAGATAGGTATATAGAAAAATATAAAATCATAAGATAGAGAGAGAAGTGAAACTTCCTGAGTGTTAAATGAATGAACTCCCTAGTTTGGAGTTATATAGAGTGGAAGAAGATACTTCAGTGGTGGTAGAGGTTGGGTGCCACAAGTGCTGTGCCAAAATAATATTATATCTTGTTATCGAGTAAGGCATGGCAGTCGTAAAGAACCTTTTCCAATGGAGTTTGAAGTTCCTAAGTAATTGTGAGCTTTGGAGCTCTTTATAACTGTGAAGAAATCAGGAACTTTTTGGGGATCATTAGGAGGAATAATTACTCATAAAGAAATAGCCGTGATTAAAATTAATTAATAAAACCTAAATAAAAGATAGTATCAAAAAGGGAAATAATATTTAAATGTCAAAAGTGAAATTAGTAAAAACTGAAAAATAGAAATAGAAATAAAACTAAAAATTAAAATTAAAATTAAATTAAACATCATCATCATCGCCGGATGGTTCGCGTGGTGGTGGTGGCGATGAGATGTGGAAGTGCTAACAGATCTGCTGGAAAGAAGCATCAATGTTGTCAAATCTTTGAAAACACTACTGCTCGAATCGGTTGAGGCACTCAGATATGTCAGCATATGAAGCCACCGCATGAACTGGATGATAGGAGCATGGTGGCTAGGAAGGTGGGTCCTCGTGCTGGGGAGGGACATAATCAGTAATGTCCTCTAGAGCCTCCTCCTCGGAAGATTGGGCGAGACGATATTGGGGAGGGTAGGTTCCTCGGTGCCTCTCGATCATCCTCATGCTAAGCATGCTCGAGATGCCTTGTGGAGACATCTGGCCGATGATGGTAAGGGATGATTCTTGGGCCGCGGTGTTGACGAGTCCGAAGTATCGCGCTTGTCGAGTCACTTAAGGGCAAATGGAGATGACCCCCCTTCGGTGTCGCTCCGTCTGGTGGCAAATGGCAAGGGCTATAAAGTATGCGAGGTCGAGGACGTGCCCATGCGACATACACCATAAGTAGTAGACATTGTGGGTAGTGACGACGCAGGTGCTCTCTCTCTGCCCTGTCAAAATGTGAGATAAAATAGAGTGTAGATACCTTAAGGACGGAGGGAGAGATGATGCCTTGGAGCTACTGGGGTCATAGCCGGCCGAACGTGGCACAAGGGCATAATAATGGATGTGGCGGTTGAGGGTATCGAGATCGTTCTCCTCTTGGAACTCCTTTGTGTAAAGGCCCAGTGCTGCACCAAACTCTGGGACGCTCAATTGGCATACTAGACAGCCAAGTCTCAATTGGATCGTGCCGGGATCATTATGGTTTGCCATTACTGTTTGAAGATGGAACGTTGAGCATAGTTCCATCATGAGCTCTAAGTATGTCGGCTCGATGATCCCAAAGAATATCTCCCAAGGATCGGTGGTAAGGAGGCCCCAGATTGCATCAGCCAACTGAACTTGTTCTACCGCAGCCCAATCGATGCAGCGGCTTGCAGTTAAAGGTTGGTCCCATAGTATTTGGAAAAGTTCTTCTTGGGGCTCGTTGGGGAATTGTAGGAAAGTGTGGCGAATTTCCATGGTAGGGCCCAAGGAAGATGACGCTCCCTTTCGTTTCTTCAAGGCAGGGACAGCGGCTTTCTTTCCTCCTGAAGACGACATGGTGAACCTGTAATTGGAATCATCAATTCGTTTTGTTGAGTAGACACAGTAAAATGGAACTAAATTTTAAGAGGGAAAAGGCATAAATATGTTCAGCCACAAAAATTAAAATAATAAGTTCAATAGCATACTTTCGTGGCATTGCATGGTAGTATGAGTAGAATGGCGAAGAACTTTAGGGAATGCAACATGATATATGGATGAAAAATGTCAACACAAAAAGCATAATTATTTCAACTATCCTAAACATGAATACTCTCTTCTAACTAATCAAATGGAGTAAAGAAATCATGCAATGAATAAGAACTTGAACATGAAAAAGATGATAGTTATTCTAGATTATGACATTTAAGTGATAAAAATATGAAAAGAACATGAAAACTTGCATATTATTATGATAAATAGCCTTAGAAATCAGTAAAATAGACAAGGAAGAAGTAAAAAAAGCTAGGAAGGGAGGATTGAGCGTCAAAAATAGAGTTGGAGGTGGCGCACGGGTGTGGTAGGGAGGCCGTGTGAACTTGCAACGGCTAGGGTTAGGGTTTTTGAGTAGGGAAGACAATGAATAGTGCAGGGTATTTATAGATTTTGGGGCACACGGCCAGGGGACACACCCGTGTTCCCCAATTTTAGCTCGTGTGTTTTGTGTTTTTCCTATTTTGGCACGTCTGAAATTTGACCCACGCCCGTGTACCTCGGGCATGTTGGTACACACGGCCGTGCCACACGACCGTGTCTAGCTTCATTACATCCGTGTTAATTTGACAGGTTTGGCCATGGGTGCTAGACACAAGAGTGTCACACGCCCGTACTAGTTTCTCAGTTTCAACCACGGTCTTAGGGCACTGGCGTGTCGTAAGCCTGTGTTATTTTGGCAGGCTCGGCCACGGCCATGTCGCACTGCCGTGGTGATTTATCGTAGCCTGTGTTACTGTAAGGATTATTTTGAGATCGAGGATTATTACCCATATAATTTAATTGCTCGTACTCAATGTTGTGGCCATAGGGTTGATATTTTGGATTACTCGATCCACCTCCACTCATTTCACATTGCATTACTGGATGAACCTGCGTAGAACCAAGTAAACCATCAATCTTTTTATTTAGAAGTTCTACCTGATTTGACAATATAGTAACCGAGTCGACGTTATAAACGCCTGTTGTTTTAGTTGGCTTAGTCCTCATGACTTGCCACTGATAGTTATTTAGTGACATCTCCTCAATAAATTCGTAAGCCTCTTTAGGTGTTTTGTTGTTGATGGTTCCACCAGCGGCTGCATCAATCATCTGTCTTGTTGAGGGATTCACACCATTGTAGAACGTTTGAACTTGCAGCCATAGAGGTAACCCATGGTGAGGGCACCTTCAGAGTAGGTCCTTGTATCTCTCCCATGCATCGTAAAGTGTTTCTAAATATATCTACACAAAAGAATAGATATCATTCCATAACTTAGCAGTTTTAACTGGTGGAAAATATTTTAATAAAAACTTTTCAGTCATTTGTTCCCAAGTAGTGATGGGCCCTCGTGGTAACGAGTTCAACCACTATTTAGCCTTGTTCCTTAGTGAAAAAGGGAATAATTGAAGACGAATGGCTTCATCGGAGACACCATTAATTTTAAAAGTATCACAAATTTCTAGAAAATTCACAAAGTGAGTGTTGGGATTCTCATCTTGCAAACCATCAAACTGAACAAATTGTTGTATCATTTGAATCGTATTAGGTTTTAGTTCAAAATTATTTGCAGCAATAGCAGGCCTAACTATACTTGACTCAGTTCCTGTTAAATTAGGTTTAGCATAATCATACATAGTACGAGGAGCAAGATTTTGATTTGCTAATTAAGCGGGTATCGTATGAGGTAGCTGATTGTCTTGATTTTCAGCCATCTCGTCGGTTGTATGTGAGATATAGTCCTCTTGCTCTTATTCAGTGTATCTTAGGCTTCACCTTATTTCTCGTCAGTTCCTACGAGCTGTGCGATCAATTTCTTCGTCAAACAATAGTGGTCCCGATCGGTTTCTTCTAGTCATAAACTATAAGAACCTGCCAGAACAAAGAAAAAGAAAATTAGTAAATTAAAATAAAATAAAATTACAAGAAAAATAAATGGCTAAAGTAATAAAAATTGAGTGTTCCTAATATTTTAATCCCCGGCAACGGCGCCAAAAACTTGATTGTGATTTTTCATGATAAGTTTTATAAATTTATAATTAATCGTTCTTGAAACTAACTATTATCACAACGTAGGCAAGTGTACCTATCGAAAAGTAGTATAGCTTTAGCAAGACCAGATTGTCGAACCCAAAGGACTAAAAGTACTAGTAATGACTGTCTTTTTATTATCTAGCCTAAGAAATAAAGGGGTTTGTTTTAACTAACTAATTAATTAAACTAAGAAGTTGCAGAAAATAGAATTGGGAAACTACTTTTTGGGGAAAACGATTGATTTAGGAAAATACCTAAGGAAAAGCCCACCTAGACTTCACTTGTTATTTTGGCTCCGAATTAGACGATTTATTCATTTAACTTGTTCCGTAGAAATCCCTAAGTTATGTTATTATCCCTATTCAAGACTAATAACGTCTAATCCCTAGGTTGAATAATCGAGACTTTTCTAGGGTTGCATTAACTCGATCTATGGATTCTCTTATTAGGTTTCACCCTAATCGGGCAAAATCTTGTCACCCTATCTCTAGGCGCGCAATCAACTCCGCTTAATTATGACAAAGTCACTCTTAGCCAGGGACTATTCATCCTCCAACTAAGAGCATTAACTTGAAGTGATATCCTGAAATACCAAAACAAGAATTAAGAACACATAATTAATAACACGTCAAATATTTATCATACGATTCAGAAAATAATAACAAGATTCATCTTAGGTTTCATCCCCCTTAGGTATTTAGGGGTTTTAGTTCATAACTAAATAAGAAAACATCTCAAAATAATAAAGAATACAAAACATAAAGAAAACCCAAAACTCCTGAAGGGAAATTGAGGAGAAATCTTCAGTTTTGATGATGAATCCGGCTTCTAAAATGGATCAATCGGCTTCCTTAGAGTAATCCCTCACTCCCTATTCTCCGTCCCCCTTTAGTCTTCCTCTAGGGTGTTTAAATAGGCTTTAAAATGCCTAAAAGCCCTAAAACTTGCCCTTTTCCGAATGGAACTTAGCTAGGGTTCGGCAGGGACACGCCCGTGCGGCACGACCGTGTGCGAATACTTCAGGCCGTGGTCGAGGCTGAGATATCAACACGCCCGTGCTGAGGCTGATTTGGTCCATGGTTGAGCCTGTTAGATTGGCACGGGCATGTGTGCTATCCGTGTGAGGAAGTTCAGGCGATGTTGTTTTCCCTTTTCGGCCCATTTTCTTCGTTTTTGGCCCGTTTCTCGTTCTTTTCATCCTCCTATGCTCACCTAAGTATAAAACATGAAATTAAAGGATTAAGAGCATCAAATTCACCAAACATAAGGAGAAATAATTCATAAACGTGTTAAGCAAGGGATAAAAATATGTATAAATTACGGTTTATCACCAAGTTAGTAGCCTCCTTAATTTTCACACAACCTGGCACACGGGAGTGTATTGTGGTCGTGTGGATAAGTCAGTATGTATGCCCTATTATGCCATGGCTTACATACACGGGCGTGTTTAAGGCCGTGTAAGGCACACGGCCTGTTCACACTGGCGTGTGACCTTTTAAAGGTTGAAAATTTTCTAAGTTTCCGAAACTTTTATATGTCACCTATTTGGTCCCGAATGCATGTTTTAAGTATTTTATGCTCGATTTTAAGTTCATATTGAATATGAATGAATGAAAATTTTATTTTACAATGAGATTATATTTGATTTGTAATTGTTCTGAATTAAATAACAAGTCCGGTAATGCCTCTTAACCTATTTTGGCGATAGATACGAGTTAGGGGTGTTACAGGTTAGGAAGCTTACCAGCTTGAGAAATCATTAGTAACTCATGAACAAATGTTAGCTTCCTTCTTCCATACAGACCACTCATTTCATCTTTTTCTCTTACAACCAAACTAATGAATAAGATGAAGAATGAACAAGAAAGTGAGAGAACCACACCAGAGAATAGCGTCTCTCCCTTATATACTAGCTACGCATTGCCCTCACCGATCTCAAAATCAATAGCCAAGTGTACATCCATAATCATCATGTCACCTACTAAGACATATTCTTAGTTCAAACTTAATGGAACCAAGGTTGAAATCCAACCTTTCCACAACCAGCCTGTTAAATATTCTCAATTCCACTTGAATTCGCTTAATTTGTAAAATTTTCAAATTAAATCCTCAAAATTATCGTTTTGACCTTAACTTAACATTTCGAGGTGTGACATGTACTTATAGACCCAATACACGCTACTTTCAGTCCTAAAATCTGATGTGATTTCCTAGACCCGAATAGAACTGTACTCGATTGTTGGAAAATTTGCGAATTTGTTAGGACTGTCTTGAATAAATTCAATTAAGTGGAACATTGACCCATAGTAATTGCAGTATAAGGAAGCATAGTTATAAAAGAACCTGACCCTTTTAACTCACAATTTACTAGAACCACGGTATAGTGAAGTTGCAACACTCCGGATGGGGAACAGAGTGATAAGACAAGGGTGAACGCCACAAACTAGAAAGTTTAATAAGTTTGGAAGTTCAATTAAGAACAAGGAGAGAAAATTCTCACAAAATAATTTTATATTCAAAATGTTCTAAGCCTTAAAAGTTTACAACGTTTGGCCGTAAGTAGGGTTTATGTACACAAGTTGTACATGAATCAAAATGGTTAATGAAATCTTCGAATACATGTATGGGTGAAATTCTCCCCCTTTGATAATACATGCACATGTCCCTTCTTCTTTTTTGCATTGTATCTTCTTCCACTATCTATTTGAATACATGAATGAGAAAAACCGAATGGTCAACTTAATCTCCCTTGAAATTAAATCCTTTCATGAAAATAAGTCATACATTAAATTTGAACATGAACATGGCATATTCATCCATTTTGTATGCTGTATAAAATTATGGATGGGATGTATGCTTCTTTAACTTGCAATTATGGCACTTGTTTGTTCATGAATGTTGGAGTGAATAATCAGATTCATTCCCTAGGTTGATGTATGCATAATTGATATTCAATGTGCTAAATTAATGTTGCTTCTTTTCCCTTATACGTGCATGCATATAGGCCATGCATGAATTTCAGCCGAATGGTCATATTAAGCTCCCATATGCCCAACCATCCATGCACATGATTGGTACATTGAATTCGGTCATCTCCAAGTTCATTACCATTGAATTTGCCCTCTTCGAATCTGAATGGTCTCATGAACCAAGATAAATGCATGAATTCGAAGGTTCCTTAAATGAAGCTTGTAGATGCATTCAGCTATAAGTGAAAGGTCTCACAGGAAATTGACTGGCCAACCGAATGTACCTATAAGGAGTATAAATAGAAAATCCATTAGTTTATTTCAAGGCATCAATCAACATTCCCTTCAACACATAAGTGACACATAAGTTGTGCACATGAAATCCTAATATAATAATCACGTCTGATGCATGTTCAAGCTAAACATGTATATACATATACTTCTGTGTCAAGTTACTCATCTGGGCTAAACCTTTTAAACAACCCTGAGTTGCTTGTTCGAGCTGGATAACGTTCGAGCTAAACATATATATACATATCCATCTGTAGCAAGTTATCTGTCTGGCTAAACCTTTTATTGACACATGAAGTAGCTTGGTCAGAATGGTAATATATAGGTCAGGTTACACGTCAAGTAGAGAGGTAATATACCCATTCAGGCTAAACCTTTTAAATGACCTCAAGTTGCTCACTCGAGCTGAATATATATAAGTGCTAGGTTACCTGTTCAGGCTAAACCTTTATCGACACATTAGATAATTGGCCAAAGTTGTATACATGTAAGGTTACCCGTCCGGGCTAAACCTATAAAATAGAAACAAGTTACTCGTCCCAGCTAAACCTGTATCACATGTATCTTTGAGTCCGCAAAAAATGTTGGATCTCAAAATCATCAAAAAACAACTTGTAACCATGTGTACGATACATTTACAAAGTTTCATCGAGGCAGTTCGACCATGTAAGTTCATATCGGGGCAATTTAGTCCAAATCTCACCATTTAATGCTAAGTCAAAATTAATTCAAGATTTAACAAAACATACATGATTCAAAATGTAACTTTTATAATGACTTAAATATAATTACCATATGAACATCATGGCAAAAAAATAATCGATAAGGTGTCAGGGTTCTCTTTTCCTCAAATATCTTCTGATTGATTCAAATCTCGATCTAAATCATAATTTAATTCAATTATCAATTCCAAACATCATTTAGCAACATGCTATAGCTATGTGTCAGTTCAATTTCATTTATCATAAATTCACTCAAATTTTTTATTTTACTCAATTTAGTCCAAAATTTTGAATTTTCCATAACGTTCAAATTTGAGCTTGAATTTTGAAACCAATCTAAATTTCATCCTTCTATAGCCCTCTAATATCTAAAATTATATAAAATTAACCTCAATTTTGAAATATTTACACTTTAGTTCTTATGTTCAAACTAACATCTTTCACTTTACAAATTAGTTCGTTTTCATATCTAAGTTCAAAATCTATCAATTTAGTACCAAAAGCTTCAAGATTCGACAATGGAACTTTTATAAAATTTAACAGCTTTGCAAAATAGTCCCCGATCTAGTTAAATCAAGCTCTCAAAGATCTCAAAAACATAAAAATTACGAGAAACAAACAAAAATCGGCTTACCATTTAATGAACAAAGCTTGGTCGAACCTTAGGTCTTTCTTCAATGGTGGAATCGATTTTCGGAAGAAAAAATAAGATGAAGATGACAATTCTTTTTCTTTTTCTTTTATGTTTTATTCTATTATACTTAGTTAAATTATAAAATTTAACACATATTTATTGAGCAAATTGGTTCCAACCGTCCACCATTAGCTTAAAATGGATTAATTGCCATTTTAGACCCCTAATAGCAATTAACTAAGCTTTTTAGCCGCTAAAAATCTATAGCAATTAAATTTTACCATTTTTATGATTTAGTCCTTGTACCACAATTAACTATCGATTCAATAAAATTATTGCACCAAAACTCAATCTAATACTAAAATAGACTCGTTAATATTAAATATTAATATCTACTATCTCGATCATCAGAAAATTGGATTTGAAAACCACCATTTGTAGCACCATTGAAAACAAGTTGTTACAATAAAGGTCGTGAAAGATAGTTTAGTATAGATAAGTTATTGATAGGCTTAAATGACATGTTGATTTTACTCATTCCACATTTGAAATAAGACTCTATTATCCAGTAACTTAGGCCTACCAGCCTGTGCAATGTAGCGTATGAGATCATTACTAAAATTATGGTCTTGAGGATTAGTCCCCTACTTTAGAAATTCATCTCCCTATTCCAATACAGACTCTTTCCAGGTAGGAAAACTTTGGACGCCATCATATTCCAAGAGACAATCTTCTCCCTCCAAAACATTAAAGGCAACAAAAATGAGGTGCTATGGTCTTCAAACTAGATTAGAAAATGCCTACGGTAAGTTGGAATGGAGCTTCATCGAGAAAGTTCTATTATTTTCTAGACTTCCTAAGGAATAGATTATTTTAATAATAGAGTGCATATCCACAACCACTAACACAATCATTCTGAATGGGTCAAAATTCCAAAGGAATCAGAAAAGGAGATCTATTTTTCTCTTACATATTAATATTGTCCATAAAATTCCTAAGCCTCCAAATTGTAACACCCCTAACCTGCATTCATCGCCGGAATAAGGTTACAAAGTATTAACAGACTTATTTCATAAACAATTATACATCTCTCATACATTAATCATATCCAATAAAAATGCATTCACAATCAATCATACAGTCCCTAATACGAGCCTATGAGGCCCAATTCATGCATTAGAAATATTTCGGGACTAAATCGATAACTTAGGAAATATTTTTTTTAAAACATAGAAAATTTTTCAAATTACAGGGGACACACGCCCGTGTCACAGGCCGTTTGGACATTCGAAATGGGATCACATGGCCGTGTCCCAGCCCGTGTCTGAACCAGTGTAACTCCCTGACTTAGGTCACACGGCCAACCACAGGCTCGTATGACTAGCCTGTGTACCCTTCGAAATGGCCACGCACGCTCGTGTTCTAGGCCGTGTGCTAGGCCGTGCCAAAACTGTATCATTGTAACACCCTAAAAATCTTAAACTTTCTCTTTTTTCGGTTTTGATAGAATGTGTGCTTAATATTCCTAGTTAAGATTTATTTATGTGATAATAGGCCTTGGTTAATTTTTGAGTTCGAACTTTGAGGTGAAGGAAATTATAGTTTAATAATTAAAAGAACCTTGATGGCAAGTAATTTGGTTTTTAAATAAATGAAGGAGGAATTGGGCACAAGAAGCCTTATGTTGGAGTGGCAAGTAGCGTCACATGTGGGGCTTAGAAGTGGTCTCACATGCATGGCAAGGAGGTTTAGGGTTCGAATCCCTCCTTGCTCAAAAGAAGGATTTATTTTTGCTCAATAAATGGCCAGTAGTGGCGTTGGATGTGAACTCTAAAGGGAGTGATCAGAGGAGAAATTTAAGGAAGGGATTAAGGAGTTATCAGGGAGAAAAGTTAGGAGATGAGAGGTGTAGAGAAGTTGAGCTGAATTGGGAATTTAGGGATAGGTAAATCCAGCTATAGTATATATAGGTGCCGATTTTGGGGATCTAGGCTAATGCCAAATTCTTCCTTTCTATTTTACCGAAAACACTTTTCTCTCTAAATATCTAAAAGTCAAAATCCCCTATTCCTTCTCTTTTATTTTGTGCCGATCTCTTCCCTTCCTTTCTCATCAGACTCTTTTCTTTTTTTCTCCTAGTTACTTTCTCTAAAGCCGAATATCTTTTGGCCAAAATCCTGTTGTGCCGCCACTTTTTCTTTAACGTTGGTCGACCGATTCTTGTGTAATTGCTTTACTTTCTTTTATTTGGTCTTTCTAGTACCGATTTCTTCTCTCCCTCACTCTTTCTAAATCATTTTTGGTAAGGGATTAGTATCGAATCTCAGATTTTATATCTCTGTCGAATTGCTCTTTAGGCGTTTTATTGGTTAAGGTTGGCCGAATGGTCATGGATGATTTAAGGGTGACTTAAGATGATTGCGAGTCACTTGTTGTTTAGTTCTTAATGATTAAGATTGATGAAGATTTAAGAAACACTCGTAATTAGTGATCAAGGAAGGATTGTTAAGGCTTGTCGTTCAAGGTAAAGCAAAGGTGAGATTTTTGGCTTTTGGTGATCGTATTTGATAAGTGTGTGATTAATCGTTGAGTGACATCATTTGTAGGTTTGTGGCTAAGGAGATCGCGGCACGTTTTAGTACCAGGTGTGTACATACATTGTACACACAAAGTAGACCGGCAAATCCCGAAATGCCGAAAAACCAGAAGTTTGGCTACAATAGTCTTGCAAGTGCGCGAACACTCATAAAGGGGGACCGATAGGTTATCAGAGGCCCCATGAGCGATTCCATAGACTTGGGCCATGCATTGGCCAACCGGGCTAGAATAGGCTAAATGGGCCCGATGGACTGTAGTGCCCATAATGGGCAAAATTGGCAATTTGATACTAAGTGATGAAAAATCATATGATTGCATGACTATGAATGTGATTGGGCCTGATGGGCCATATGAATGTGATTGGGCCTAATGGGCCATATGAATGAGATTGGGCCTATAGGGCCAAATGAATAAGTGTGGATCTATTAGTGTTTAGTAAGGGGTTGTGGACCTAGTTTTTGGCAACTACTCAATCAGACATAAAACTTAAATAATTAATTAATTACGACCGTGGACAAGTCATAAGGTTAAGGTGTGGCAATGGGTATATGCATGTCTAGGATTAGATCTAGGGAGAGCTTGGTACTTAAGCGGTCTTAATGACTCACCTCCTCTTCTCTGGAATCCTACCTGGTGCATAGTATCTGTTCACTTTAGCCAACGAGGACTTGTTAACGGGCCAAGGTAAGTAATAAACCCATAATAAAAAGAAATTACCAAAATGCCCCTAAGGGCAAAATTGACTAAAATACCCCTATGTGTTAAATGTAAGATTTATGGATGTTACATGTATACCTGCTGCACTCATATGATATTTTGTTTAGGTTGCATATGGGCTAGGATTTATGGAACGGAGGAAGAATATGAGGATCGTATGGTTGCTTGATGACCGTGGATCTACCTGTGGCTTTTTAAGCCCAATATATGAGTAGCAGCTTGCTGTAATGTTAGGTAGTACCGCAACCAGGCTACCATTAGAGTGTATCGGATGGGTGGGTCAATATTTATATCCCCACATGGTGTGTATCGAGGGATGGAGATGGTGTGTAGCGGTTGGATAGGTAGGATTCGTGCATCTTTGATTGCTTTACATCTGTTCTGATATTTAATTGGGCTCAGGCCCAAAAAGACTTGCTATTGCATGATTTACTATTTGCCGAGGGTTGTACACACTGAGTTTTCAAAAACTCACCCCCTCTTTTATTTTTCTCAGGTGATCCTCAGTAGGCGATTCGACTGTTGGAGGGACTCTGAGGTGGCCAGCTAGCAAGACGACTTGGACTTGTTTTCTTAAACATATAATTTCTAGTATTTTAAGTTATTTCAGTCCGGATTGTAATAAGGGCTCTCCGCTAGATATTATTTCATTGTCATTACTACGCTTTGAATTTTTTATACAAAACCTGGATTTATTTCTTTTAGACATATCCCAAGTTTTTTTTTTGAAAATAATTATTTTAAAATCAAGCTTCCACAGATAAAGAGAATTTTTACTAAGTAATAAAGAAATAGTTCATTTTGAGTACACCTCATTCTGGAACTAAATAGAAATTGAATGTAACTTAATTTTCTTTTTAGAAGGTTTTCAATGAAAACAATGTTTTCGATAAAACACTTTAATGTGATGCACTGGATCTGGCCATAACGTCCGGGCCGAGTTCGGGGTGTTACAATCATATACTGACTTATGCCATACGGCCAAGTCACACGCCCGTGTGCTGGGCCGTGTGGAGCATATTGACTTGGTTTCTAGTTAAACACTAGGGGACACACGGTAGTGTCAATTGACTGTGTGTCACAAATAGCTGAGACACACCCCCGTGTCTCTTCCCTTGTGGAAAAAAATAGGCTATTTTCCAAGCCATCTTTCTCACCCAATCTTGCATTTACCTACACAAACCAAATGGCATATAGCATGGCATAAATAGGCATTCAAACCAATAAATAGGCATTCAAACCAATCATAACCAAGCCTAATTCATGCTAATTCCATACCAAGAACTATAATGTTCATAACATCAAAATTTACCTATTCAAAACATACAAATTTTACAAATCACCTAATTGGTTAACTTCATATATACATTATCTTGCCTAAAATCACAAGCATGCCATATCTCCAAATTTCAACCATTTGGTATTCAACATACCAATTCACAACAAGCATTCACCTAGAAATTACCAATCACATAACAAGGCCATTTACACATATATAACTATACATTACCAAGCATGCCAAAATAAGCCAAATTACATCGCTATACACATAACCAAGCATTCATCATTTACAAGCCAAATCAAATGGCTAAATCCATTACCAAACTATAGACCAAATTAACCACAACTCCTATACATGCCATATAACCAATTACACAAGTTCAAAAGTACCAAAATGAAAGCTTGATAGTGTGATGAGATCTCCGAAAACTCCCAAATCTGAGCAAGCTTCGATAATCACTATAAAACACGGAAAAGTAAACAAAGTAAGCTATAATGCTTATAAGCTCGAATAGTTAATAAGTAAAACTTACCATTCATTCACCATTCAAGTAATATAAACATAATATACGACAAAACCATTTAATCGCATAGTTAACATTTATTCATTCACATAATTAATCATGAACTCACAATTTCATGGATTCAATGCTTATATGATTTTTGTACATACATGTACTGATACGTTTATATCTCTCACTATTTCATATTTTCAATTTACCCATTGAACCATTTGGAATAATATCTGTTACGCGGAATCTTGCACCCTAATTGCCAATACAAGGCCGAAGCCATCTCAATCTCATATCTTATATAATGCTCACTCTCGAGCTATTAACGGGCCTGCTCACACAAACTGACGGTTATGACATAGCTACACGGTGCTGCTCACACAAGCTGACAAGAATCCGCAACACATGCCAGATAACTCAGCCACCAGTAGGACATATGGACCAGCACCCAAAACACATAACCCCTAATGACATGTCATTTGTATCCTAATATATTCCTAAGGTTCAACTAGGATTTCATATTGCCAAATTTTCGTCGAACATATCGATAAGATCATATTCACAATTTATTCAATAACAAAGCATTTAAAACACAATTAAATTAATGCTTATTAACATACGAACTTACCTCAATTCACAAAATCGACTAAATGGATCGACTAGTCCAATACTTTGTTTTTCCCCCATCTAGATCAAAATTCATTTTTCTTAATCTATATAATATCAAATTTAATTTATTCAATTATCATTCAATTCAATTTAGCCCAAAAATCACATTATGGCAAAATTACACTTTTGCCCCTAATAGTTTAACATCTTTACAATTTAGTCCCTAGCTCATAAAAATACAAATTCATGCAATTCAGTCCCTACCCATGCTAGCCAAATTTCCCTTATTAACATAGTAGCCCATATTTTTCGTTTATTTTACATTTCAACCACAAAATTTTCATATTTCACAAATAAATCCCTAATTGAAAATTTTATCAAAAATCACTTAACAAATGTTGTTTATCTAACAGCAACCATTCATTTTCTATCATCAAACATCAAAATACACACATATTTATCAATAGAAAAACCCTAAACCTTTAACAATTTTTCAAATTAGCCCCTGGGCTAGCTAGATTAAGTTACAACGATATCAAAAACATAGAAATCATTAAAAACTAGACAAAAATCATACCTATTTGAAAGAAAAGAAAATGGTCGAACCCTAGCCTTCTTTCACCACGTATAAAGGGTTTTCTTAGTGTTTTAAGAAGAATATAAGCATAAAATAAAATTTTGTTTTGTTTTATGAATATAACATTTAATAACCAATTTACAAAATTAACCTTTAAAACACTTATTAATTACACCAAATGCCAAGCCACTATCATCCACTAGCTCATTAATGGGCTATTTATCACATAAGGACCTCCACTTTAAGGTTCCATAGCTATTAGATACCTTTAACTATTAGAACATAACTTTTACACTTTACGCGATTTAGTCCTTTTTATCAAATTAAGCACTCAAACAATAAAATTTCTTAACAAAATTTACAAAATCTTACTATCATGCTGTAGACATTAAAATAATAATAAAATAATTATTTCAACCTTGGATTTGTGGTCTCAAAACCACTGTTCTGATTTGACTAAAAACGGGCTGTTACACAAATCCTTAAACTCGTGGATGAAAGATCTTGGAAACCTATTCGTGCTTCTAGAAGAGGTCCTTAGCTATCTTATCTCCTCATTGTAGACGATGTCTGTAACACTCCTCATCCGACCCTATCGTCGGGTCCAAGCTACAGGATGCCATAGTCGTTGCCGAAGCAACTACAATCAATTAGACAAAATATAATCATTTACATATGTAATCAACATTCAATTACATTCAAAATTATGTTGAACAATTCATTTTGAGTCTTAATCGAGTTACAAAAGATCTTTTGTAAATCTGAACTAGAGATAGGACCAAATTGCAAAGTTTTAAAAGTTTAGAGTCAACAACGTCACGTCGCCAAATAGTATGTCACGTCGTGACCTCAAGCCACCCGACATCACAATGCGACTCACTGTCGACCAACATTGCGATGAGGTGGGTTGTTCATTGGAACGTAGGCTTTGTTTTTGGTAAAAATAAACCATTTGGTACCTATTTCAAAGTTTTTAACCAAACCTATCAACATGCTCAAAAAATACCAGATTCAATTGAATCAAAACATACCAAAAACATGCCAAACAAGTTCAAAAACTCAAATTCAACTTCATAACAAGACATCCACTACATATACATCAATTAAACCTAAGCATTTCATCGTCATTAGGGCATACCAACTAAATCAATCCAAACGCCTATCCTTACCTATGCCAAGTCTGCTAAACATGCCATTTCATTTTCAATACCTAGCCAAGTCATTCATTAACATTTTTGTGACATTAACCATGAACCAAAATAACCATTCATCAATATATACTTCAAGAAAAATCACTAAACATACCATTTAAATGCATACATCAACTTAATCATTATTTTCACCTCATTTCACAATCTTTAAAATGCCAAGTTCAAATGGATACACATATTACCTTTCCAAAAGCATCAACATTGCCGAAACATGCATTAACCAATTCACATGCCATGACCATAATGTAAATCACCATAAACCAAATTCAATACCATTCATAACTCATAAAAAATATATATACATCAAGGATTACACAAACACTTATATACATGTTATAGTCCCTAACTCAAAATGACCAAATAACTACCAATTCGGGGAGAGGATAGTGTGAGCTTCGGAATAATCTAGCTTGACATGTTTTGCAAGGTAATGATCTACAAGGACAAGGGAAAGTAATTAGGTTAGCATATAAATTATTAGTAAGTTCATAGGCATTAAACAAAACTTACCTTCTCTTTCAATTAAATACTATATGCTACCATAATTTGGCATAGTTTGGCTAAACATGGCAAATCACAACATCAACAAGGTGAGTTTTATCATATAATTAAACCACATAATATCACAAGTATTTAACATGCCATTTAATGTCACAATAGAAATAAACTCAAATCTTATTCAATTCAAGAGTAATGTAATCACATATGTATATATCAAAGGTATTCTACTCAAATCATTCAATAGTCTTTCATTAGAACATCAAGTTCATTTCATCTCATTTCAATTTTTTTCTCGTTTCATTTTGACTATTTCACCCGATGAACCCTAGTAAAAAGGCTCGGATGCATAGGTAACTACACCACACCAATTGCTCATCCGAGTTGAATAAATTCGTACCAGGTGATAAACCGTAATTTATACATATTTTTATCCCATGTTTAACACATTTATGAATGAATTCTCCTTAGATTTAGTGAATTTGGTGTTGTAATCCTTTAATTTCATGTTTTATACTTAGGTGAGCATAGGAGAGCGAAAAGAATAAGAAATAGGCCAAAAACAGAGAAAATGGGCCTACGTGGGAAAACAACACGGCCTGGACTTCCTTACACGGGCAGAACACACGCCCGTGCCATTTTAACAGGCTCGCCATGGCCTAAAACAACCTCAGCACAAGCGTGTTGATCTCTCAGCCTCGACCACGGCCTGAAGCAATCACACACGGGCGTGTCCCTGCCAAGCCCTAGATAAGTTCTATTCAGAAAAGGGCAATTTTGGGAGCTCTTAGACATTCTAAAGCCTATTTAAACACCCTAGAGGAGGACTAAAAGGGGAGCCGGAGAATAGGGAGCAACGAATTACTCCAAGAAAGCCAATTGATCCATCTCAGAAGCCGGATTCATCATCAAGACTGAAGATTTCTCCTAAATTTCCCTTCAGGAGTTTTGGGTTTTCTTTATGTTTTGTATTCTTTATTCTTTTGAGATGTTTTTCTATTTAGTTATGAACTAAATCCTCTAAATACCCAAGGGGGATGAAACCTAAGACGAATCTTGTTATTATTTTCTAAATTGTATGATAAATATTTGACTTGTTCTTAATTATGTGTTCTTAATTCTTGTTTTGATATTCCAGGATGTTGATTCAAGTTAATGCTCTTAGTTGGAGGATGAATAGTCCCTGGCTAAGAGTGGCTTTGTCATAATTAAGCGGAGTTGATTGCACGCCTAGAGATAGGGTGACAACATTTTGCCAGATTAGGGTGAAACCTAATAAGGGGATCCATAGATCAAGTTAATGCAACCCTAGGATGTTAATTAGAAAGAAATTTCAATTATTCAATAAAGGGTTAGACGTTATTATTCTTGAATAGGGATAATAACATAACTTAGGGATTTCTACGGAACAAGTTAAACAAATAAATCATCTAATTCGGAGCCAAAATAACAAGTGAAGTCTAGGTGGGTTTTTCCTTAGGTATTGTCTTAAATCAATCGTTTTCCAAAAGCAATTCTCAAATTCTATTTTCTGTGATCTCTTAGTTTAGTTAATTAGTTAATTAAAACAAACCTCATTATTCTTAGGCTAGGTAATAAAAAGATAGTCATTACTAGTACTTTTAGTTCCTTTAGGTTCGACAATCCGGTTTTGCTAAAGCTACACTACTGTTCGATAGGTACACTTGCCTACATCGTGATAATAGTTAGTTTCAAAAGCGATTAATTATAAATTTCTAAAACTTATCACGGAAAATCACGATCAAGTTTTTGGCGCCGTTGCCGGGGAACTAAGATATTAGGAACACTCAATTTTTATTACTTTAGCCATTTACTTTTACTGCAATTTAATTTTGTTTTTTATTTTTATTTTTTATTTACTAAATTTTCTTTTTCTTTCTTTTGGCAGGTTCTTACAGTTTATGACTAGAAGAAACCCGTCGGGACCATTACTTTTTTACGAAGAAATCGATCGCACCGCTCGTAGAAACCGATGAGACATAAGGCGAAGCTTAAGATACATAGAGGAAGAGAAAGAGGACGATATCTCAACTACAACCGAGGAGATGGCTAAAAATTAGGAAAAATGGCTACCTCCTGTGATACCCGCTGATCTAGCAAATCAGAATCCTACTCCTCGGACTAAGTTACCTAATTTAACAGGAACTGAGTCAAGTATAGTTAGGCCTGCTATTGCTGAAAATAATTTTGAACTGAAACCTAATATGATTCAAATGATATAGCAATTTGTTCAGTTTGATGGTTTGCAGAATGAGGATCCCAATACTCACTTGGCAAATTTTCTGGAATTCTATGACACTTTTAAAATTAATGGCATTTTTTATGATGCCATTCGTCTTTGGTTATTCCCTTTTCATTAAGGAACAAAGCTAAACAGAGGTTGAACTCATTACCACGAGGGTCAATCACTACTTGGGAACAAATGACCGGAAATTTTTTCTTAAAGTATTTTTCGCCAGCTAAGACGGCCAAATTACGTAATTATATCTCTTCTTTTTTGCAGATGGATTTAGAAACACTTTACGATGCATGATAGAGATACAAGGACCTACTGCGAAGGTGCCCTCAACATGGGTTACCTCTATTGCTGCAAGTTCAAACATTCTACAATGGTGTGAATCCCTCGACAAGACAGATGATTGACGTAGCCACTGGTGGATCCATCAACAACAAAACATCTGAAGAGGCTTACAAATTTATTGAGGAGATGTCACTGAATAACTATCAGTGGCAAGTCATGAGGACTAAGCCAACTAAAACAGTAGGCGGTTATAACGTCGATTCGGTTACTATGCTGTCAAATCAGGTATAACTTCTAAATAAAAAGATAGATGGTTTACTTGGTTCTACACATGTACATCTAGTGATGAGGTGTGATTCAAGTGGGGGAAGTGCACATACAGAATATCAACCATTCAATCCTACAACCGAAAAGGAACAAGTCAACTATATGGGTAACAATAACTTTAGATCTCAAAATAACCCATACAGTAATACTTATACAGCAGGTTGGAGGAACCACCCAAATTTCTCTTGGGGTGGTCAAGGGAATCAAAGGCCACAAAATTCTCTGGTTTTTCAACAACCACCTTATCAACAGGAAAAGAAACTGAACCTTGAGGAGATTCTATCCAAATTCATCTCGGTGTCAGAAACTCGTTTCCAGAATACGAGACAGCACTTAAAAATCAACAAGTATCAATCCAAGGGCTCGAAACTCAAATAGGCCAACTATCCAAACTAATTTCTAAATGACAACAAGGTAGTTTTCCAAGAAATACTGAACCTAACCCGAGGGAACAGCTCAACGCGATTAATGTTCAAGGTGAAGAAGGATCAGTTGAGCCTGAGCCAGAACCGAGGGAAGGAATTGTGGTAAGTAAAGGTAAGGTAGGTCACAATGAAAACAAAATGGGGAGTGTAGAATATAAACCCCGAGTGCCATACCCTAATGCGACAAGGAAAGACCGCTCAGATGAATAATTTGGTAAATTCCTTAAACTCTTAATAAATTACATATCAACTTACCGTTTATTGAAGCTCTCTCGCAGATGCCAAACGCAATGAAATTTTTAAAGGAGCTTTTAGCAAATAAGTGAAAGTTGGACGAGGCGTCGTATGTGGAGCTAAACACAGTTTGCTCAGCTATTCTATAGAATAAGCTACCTAACAAATTAAAAGATCCAGAGAGTTTTACAATTCCTTGCTTAATTCGTAGCTTAGATGTTAATAATGCATTAGCTGATTTAGGGGCGAGCATTATCATCATGCCTTACAAAATGTTCAAACAACTAGGTCTTGGGAAACCCAAACAGACTAGGATGAGCATTCAATTAGCAGATAAAACCATCAGATTTCCTAGGGCTATTATTGAGGATGTGCTAGTTAAAATCGATAAATTTATATTTCTCGTTGACTTCGTTGTTCTAGATATAGAGGAGGATAGCAACACTCCTTTAATTTTAGGAAGGCCCTTTTTAGCAACTGCTAGAATGATTATTGATGTTGGCACAGATGAACTCACACTTCGTGTGGGAGACAAAACAATCACCCTTCAAGCTCGCAATTTTGGCAACACATCAAAAATTGAAGGTGATTGTATAAACCATTCTACTAAAACTAACAATATGGTGCAACCTACTTTGCATGAAATGAGTTTGAAGGAAGTAGTTGAGCCATGTTCCAGCAACAATAGAGGACCTATTCATGAAGAACGAAGGCTACAAATAGAGGAGCTAGATTAATGGCGAACACATAAATTGAGAACATACGGTAAACCAAAACTACGCCAAAACAAGCTCAATACCTCACCAAATCAACTTAAGGTTGGAGATAAAGTTTTATTAGATGCCGCAGATCCTTACATTGTCACTAGCAAACTGAATGAAGAAATCCCTCTTACGGTACTTAGCATTTTCCCATTCGGTACAGTCGAGGTAAGTCATCCCAAGTTCGGCACTTTTAAGGTAAACAATACCCGCCTAAAACCTTATTTTGATGAGATTGATAGCAGGAATGAGGATTATAAACTCCTTGAACCACAATGACCATTCAATGAAGAGGAAAGTAGAGCTTAGACCATAAATAAGCGCTTCTCGGAAGGCAACACGAGCACTAACGGTCTTAACTTCTTTAATTTCTTGTGTTTAAAAAATAACTTACTAACAGAGTTCTTGAATATAGGTTTAGCATAATCACACAGCCAAGCACACGGGCATGCTTAGGACCGTGTGGAAACAGGGCAAAGATTTTTCCCAAACACGGGCTGCGACAAATGGCCACGGCCGTGCAACATGGCCATGGGCGATCCTGCTAAAACAACACGGGCGTGCAACACGCCCGTGGTATTGAACCATGGGAGAGCCTGAGAAAATAGTACGGGCGTGCGACACACCCGTGTCTAGCACCCGTGGTCGAACCTATTGACTTAACACAGTCGTGGGCGTACATATAAGGGCGTGGGAGAAGCGAATGAAGCCAAACATGGCCGTGTGTATCAACACGCCCAGGGTACACGGGCGTGGGTCGAATGTTAGACGCACCAAAAATAGGAAAAACGCGAAACACACGGCCAAAAATTGGGGCACACGGGCATGTCCCCTGGCCGTGTGCCCCAAAATCTATAAATACTCTGCACTATTCATTGTCTTCTTCACTCAAAATCCCTAATCCTAGCCGCTGCAAGTTCACACGGCCTCCCTGCCACGTCCGTGTGCCCCTTCCAACCCCACTTTTGACACTCATTCTCCTCATTCTAGCATTTGTTTACTTTTTTCTCTTTTATTTTACTGATTTCTAATGCTATTTATCATAGTAATCTGCATTTTTCACGTTATTTTCATATTTCTATCACTCAAATTTCATATCTAGAGTAGTTATCATCTTTTTTTTATGTTGAAGTTCTTACTCATTGCATGATTTATATGGTCCATTTGACTAGTCTAAAGTGAATATTCACGGTTAGGATAGTAGAAATACTCATGCTTTTTGTGTTGATGATTTTTCATCCATAAAATATGTTGCATTCCATAAAGTTCTTTGCCATTTTTATTCATGCTACTACAATGCCAATGCCACAAAAGGATGCCATAAAATTGATTAGTTTGGTTAAGTTTGTTAGTTTCAGTAGTTGTGGCTAAAATTATTTATGATTTTTTGTTTTCATTTTACCTTGATCATTCATTAATATGAATTAATGGTTTTGATTTCAAGTATAGCATGTCTTCTTCACGAGGAAAGAAAGCCGTTGTCCCTACTTCAAAGAAAAAGAAGGGAGCATCATCTTCCCCGGGTCCTACCGCAGAAATTCGTCACCCTTTCCTGCAGTTCCCCATTCGGCCCCAAGAAGAACTTTTCCAAATACTCCAGGCCCGACCTTTAATTGCTGGCCGCTGTATTGACTGGTCTGCACTAGAACAAATCTAGTTGGCTGATGCGATTCGGGCTCTTCTCACCACCGAACCATGAAACCTCTTCTTTGAGATCGTCGAGCCGACGTATCTCGAGCTCACGATGGAAATGTGCTCGACATTCCATCTTCAGACTATAATGACCAACCATGATGATCTCGACACGGTCCAATTTCGACTTGGCGGTCTAGTCTGCCAGTTGAGCATTCCAGAGTTTGGTTCGGCACTGGGTCTGTACACAGAGGAGTTCTACAAGGAGAACGACCTCGATACCCTCAACCGCCACATCCATTATTCTCCCTCGAAGTGCTGGAACGCCCTCGTCCCACGTTCGGCCACCTACGACCCCAGTCGTTCGAAGGCATCAGCTCTCCCTCCATCCTTGAGGTACTTACATTGTATTTTATCTCACACTTTGATAGGGCAGAGAGAGAGCACCGGTGTCATCACCACTCACGACGTGTACTACTTATGGTGTATGTCACACGGGCATGTCTTCGACCTTGCCTACTTTATCACCATTGCCATTCGCCATCAGATGAAGCAACACCAGAAGGGGTCATCTCCATTGGCCCTACGTATCTAGATTGGCTAGACACTTCGGACTCCTCGATACCGCGGCACAAGAATCATCCTTGACCCTCATTGGCCAGATGTCTCCACAAGGCATCTCGAGCATGCTAAGCATAAAGATGATAGAAAAGCGCCGAGGAACCTACCCTCCTCAATATCATCTCACCCAATCAACCTAGGAGGAGGCTCCCAAGGACATTACTGATGATGTCCCTCCACAGCATGAGGACCCACCGTCTCAGCCACCATACTCCCATCGTCTAGTTCATGCGGCGGCTTCATATGCTGGCATCTCTGAGCGCCTCACTTGATTTGAGCAGCAATGTTTTCAAAGATTTGATAGCATCGATGCTACTCTACTGCAGATTTGTCAGCACTTCCACATCTCATCGACACCACCACTCACGAACCATCCGGTGATGATGATATTTAATTTTATCTTATCTTTATTTTTATTTTATGTTTTTATTAATTTCACTTTTAAATTTTAATGTTATTTCCTTTTGGGTACTATTTTATATTTAGGTTTTATAAACAAATTTTAATCTCGTTTAATTCTTTATGAGTAATTTTTCTTCCTTATACCCCTTAAAAAGTTCCTGATTTTATCACAATTATAAAGAGCTACATAGCTCACAATCATTTAGGAACTTCAAACTCCATTGGAAAAGGTTCTCCACGACTGCCATGCCCTGCTCAATCACAAGATATAATATTCTTTTGGCGTAGCACTTATGGAACCTAACCTCTACCACCACCGGAGTATCTTTCTCCATTCTACATAACTCCAAACTAGGGAGTTCATTCATTTAACACTCAGGAAGTTTCATTTCTCTCCCTATCTTATGATATTATATCTATAATTGCTACTAACTTTATCTTTGTACATTGAGGGCAATGTACATCTTAAGCGTGGGGGGTATTCATTTCATTATCAGAAAAATCCCTGAACATTGCTTTGTTCTCCTGTAAATCTCTCATATCAAGTTTAGGATGAATTTTGATTGATTTATGATTTTTATTGATATATTTTGAATTAAAACATAGGCATTCATGCATTGATTATTTAAACATTAAGACATTATATAATTAAGCATGATAAGTTGATTTTTAAGAATTTAAAATTTTAGGTTGTTTCCTCAAGTTTAGGTATTATCTTAAATTGAAATCCACAAGTGTAAACATCAAAAAGCCATAATTTTTTGTGAGATTATTGAGCCTTTAAGAGCATCTATTATTTCTTTCATGCTCACTTTTATTATTGCTTTGAGTGTGTCAATATCGAATTTTTATTCTAGAACTTGCTTGATTATGCATGTCAAGACCATACCATTTGATTTGATATGTCAAGATGATAGAGGCACTTAGGATTAACCCATCATGCCATGAAAAGCCTACCTCCATGACTAACCCTTAGTAAACCCCTTTGAGCATAACAATCTATTCCTTGTATTACCCTTAATATTAACCCTTACCTCATTATTGTTGAAATCCCCTCAATTAATTCGATCCCTATTTTTGTCGAGATCTAATTTGAATAAATTGCTTAGCTATGTCTTGTTCTTAATAGTAGTCTATGTTATTTGACTTGTTCTTAAAAAAAAATTATACATATTAGTAGTAGAAATCTTTTTTCCTTGGGCTTAAGTATGTAAATTCCATATTCAGAGAAGAAGCTCTGTTGTATGGAAATGATGATTAAATATTTTTCTAGTTAAGAAATTTTTCAATTCAATCTCAATTCTAACCCTTTTCTTTCAGCTTGTGACCACACCCCCTAACCAAGCCTCATTACAACCCTCTAAAGACCTTTTGATTGATGTATCATCTCAATTTATAGTGGTGGAGATTTTATTTTCATGCAAGCCTATGGTAATAACTTTTCATATTTACTGATGAGTGCTAATTTCATTGTCCTTAAACACTTCAAGTGATTTGAGTGAATCTTTAGTGAGGGTGTTAAACTTTGTGAGATTTCGAATCGATGGTAACTACGTAGATAAGGGGAGATGCCTATATTTTTTATGATTAAATACTCAACATAGAATGTTTGAAACTTTAATGTTCTTTTAGTTGAATTCTCAATGTATGATTACTTATGGATTAGTTTGAGATATTATTGATAGGAATTATAAGTTGAGAAAAAGGAAGTCTTAATTGTGAATTGAGTATTTTGCTTGAGGACAAGCAAACGCTTAAGTGTGGGGGTATTTGATAAACCGTAATTTATACATATTTTTATCCCATGCTTAACACATTTATGAATGAATTCTCCTTAGGTTTAGTAAATTTGGTGCTCCTAATCCTTTAATTTCATGTTTTATACTTAGGTGAGCATAGGAGAGTGAAAAGAACAAGAAACCGGCCAAAAACGAAGAAAATGGGCCAACGTGGGAAACAACACGTCCTAGGCTTCCTCACGCGGGTAGAACACATGCCCATGCCATTTTAACAGGCTCGACCACGGCCTAAAACAACATCAGCACGGGCGTGTTGATCTCTCAGCCTCGACCACGGCCTGAAGCAATCGTACACAGGCGTGTCACATGAGCATGTCCCTGCCAAGCCCTAGTTAAGTTCTATTCGGAAAAAGGCAATTTTGGGGGCTCTTAGGCATTCTAAAGCCTATTTAAACACCTTAGAGGAGGACTAAAAGGGGATCCGGAGAATAGGGAGCAAGGAATTACTCCAAGAAAGCCGATTGATCCATCTCAGAAGCCGGATTCATCATCAAGACTGAAGATTTCTCCTAAATTTCCCTTCAGGGGTTTTGGGTTTTCTTTATGCTTTGTATTCTTTATTCTTCTGAGATGTTTTATTATTTAGTTATGAACTAAATCCCCTAAATACCTAATGGGGATGAAACCTAAGATGAATCTTGTTATTATTTTCTGAATTGTATGATAAATATTTGACTTGTTCTTAATTATGTGTTCTCAATTCTTGTTTTGATATTCCAGGATATTGATTCAAGTTAATGCTCTTAGTTGGAGGATGAATAGCCCCTGGCTAAGAGTGGCTTCGTCATAATTAAGCGGAGTTGATTGCGCGCCTAGAGATAGGGTGACAAGATTTTGCCAGATTAGGGTGAAACCTAATAAGGGGATCCATAGATTGAGTTAATACAACCCTGGGGTGTTAATTAGAAAGAAATTTCAATTATTCAATCTAGGGTTAGATGTTATTAGTCTTGAATAGGGATAATAACATAACTTAGGGATTTCTACGGAACAAGTTAAATGAATAAATCGTCCGATTCAGAGCCAAAATAACAAGTGAAGTCTAGGTGGATTTTTCCTTAGGTCTTGTCTTAAATCAATCGTTTTCCAAAAGTAATTCCCAAATTCTATTTTCTGTGATCTCTTAGTTTAGTTAATTAGTTAATTTAAAAAAAACCTCATTATTCTTAGGCTAGATAATAAAAAGACAGTCATTACTAGTACTTTTAGTTCCTTTGGGTTCGACAATCCGATTTTACTAAAGCTACACTACTGTTCGTTAGGTACACTTGCCTACATCGTGATAATAGTTAGTTTCAAGAGCGATTAATTATAAATTTATAAAACTTATCACGGAAAATCACGATCACCAGGTTACTTGTCCGGGCTAAACCTTTCTAACGAAACATTCAATTGCTTATCCAAGCTAAACAAATATATATGTCTGGTTACTCATCTGGGCTAAACCTTTAAAACCACATCAGGTTTGTAATCCGAGCTAAACTTGAGTCACAGGTACAAATATTGGATCTCAATAACATGTATAATCAATCTTGTACAATCGTGCACAAAACCCTATTGGCATGTCAATCGTATGCTAACCTTTATGAAGTTCACATGGGCATCTATTACACATATTTACTTTTCAATTTCGTCCAAATCTCACATTTTGGACCAATTCACAACCAAACATATATAGTTACAAATCAAAAACACAACAATCTATATAAACAAATATCATATGAACTTACCTGGTCAAAACAACAAGCAAACTAAATCTTCTAGAACTAATCAATAATTTTGGCTTTTCCTCAACTATCATCGGTTTTATCTAATTCTTGATCTATACAATTATTTTAGAATATTCATTAATACTAAACATTTTCATATTATGCCATGATATGTGTAAACCTATATAATTTCATTTTTATACCCTTAAAGTTTTTCATTTTATTCAATTTAGTCCCTAAAATCAAAATAACAATACCTTTCAATTTTAAGCCTCGGTTTAAAAACTGACTTCAATTTAATTATTAGGGACCCTCTACTATCTATTTATACTGAAATGTCACAAAAAAAATTGATTTTATTAACTTTAGTCACTATTTACAAAACTAACAACTAAATGTTACAATCTAGTCTTTTTCCATAATCTAAGCTTAAAATCTATCATTTTAACACCAAATTCTTCAAGAAATCAACAATGGCAACTTTCAAAAACTATAACAATTTCACAAATTGATACATGGGCTAGTTATCAAGCTCCCATGACCTCAAAAACATAAAAATTACAAGAAAATGGCTTGAAATTGCTTAGTAATCGAAGGACCGAATGTTGAAAACCCTTAGAATGTTTTTCTCTTTTCATTTCTTTGAAGAATTCAGCTATGAAGGATGAAGACGATGTCAATTCTCTTTCTTTCCACTTAAAATTTGTTTTTATACTAATATTAAATTTGTTTAACTTTAATTAACCTTAATTAAGTTTCTAATTACATTATAATGCTTAAGACATTATCATCCACTAATACAAATTCCAATATGGTTTAATTTTCATTTTGTACCATTGAATAATTGCAATTTAAGTCCCTAAGTCTTTGGCCAATTAAAAACCTATAGCGATGAGACTTTTATAATTTAGTCCTTATACCTTAAGTAAGCAATTAATAGAAAAAATTGGTGCGCCAAACTTTAATATAATGTTATAACAACTCCGTAAATATTCATATTTAATATTTACGGACCTGATTTACAAAAATAGAATCCCAAAATCGCCTTTTTTGATACTATTGAAAATCAGGTTGTTATAATGTCATTCTATTTCCCAAAGTTGATAAGAAAACCATGGAAACCATTAGGAAGAATCCTAACTCCTTCATAGAAGAATCAAGCTAGAGCATTCACTTTCAGAAATCTAGGATTGTTTTCTACTTCAAATGTGATGTAGTAAAAAAATCATGGGCATCTAATTCTTTGAATATTAGTGAGGCAATAGATCTTTGCAAATACTTGGGATTTACCATTAATTAAAAAAGGGTTTTAAGGGGAGATTATGATTTCATCATTGACAAATTTTGTAGTAAGCTTAGTTCATGGAAAGCAAATTTGCTTTCACTAGCAAATAGACTTAATCTTATTCTAGATATAACTATAGACATCGTCTCTTACTATATGCAATGTCGTCTACTCCTTGCAAGTGTTTTAAACCATATTGATTGCATCAATAGAAACTTTATGGGTTGGGAGTGAAGAATCAAGGAAGCTTCATCTACCAAATTAGAAGAAAGTTGTCCTACCTAAGAGTAGACATGGTCTAGGCATTCATACGGAAAAGTTCAGAAATCAAACCCAACTTGTCAAATTAGGCTGGAGACTCATCTAAGAAAGAGATAAATTGTAGGCTTGAACACTTCTTACCAAATACATTACAGATGTTTGAAACCCTTAGTTTAGATCCAATGTTTCTGTAACAGGGAATGCCTTCAGGGATGTGAGTCCAATAGTAGAAAAAGGTATGCATTAGGTGGTCCACACTGGAAAAAGTGTTAACTTTTGGCATGATAACTAGCCAGGAAATGGGACTTTAAGATCCATGATGGTAGGACCTTACCGAAGAAAGAAAGCTCTTAATCTTTTAATCAAGTGTGAAAATTTTGGGCAACATAAGCATTAAACTACTTGTTGATATAATTATTGCCGGATGCCTTATAACTCTTCCTTAGCACCTTTTATTTGAACAAGATGACTACAAAGACATGATATGTTAAAGATTGAGCAATTCAGGTTCATTTATAATTGCCATAGAGTATGGATCAACCTTAAGGACCTACTCCATGGCACTATGTCCTAAAATGGGATTATAAGACAATATTTGGAAATTGAATATGCTTCCTAAGCTTAAGGTTTTTCTATTGAAATTTGGGCTTCATCTTCTACCAACCCACCAATTTATTATTATTAATAAAGAGATGAAAGTTCCTAATCATTTTATACTATGCATGACACATTAGGAGAGTATTAACCACTTCCTATAGGATTGTCAGTGGTCAAAATAGGTTTAGAAAGATGTGATAGCGAACCCCCCTCCAATTTCTTAGTTAAACATGAAAATCAACTAAGTTGGCTGCACTTGAACCTACCCTCTAAAATGTGGCTTAGTGGACCTAAGATCTCATGGAATTTTTTCTTCTCATTTCAACCTATATTGATGCATATTAGCTCATACCAACCTGCACCAATTGGTACAAAATTTTAATATATAGATTTTGTTTTGTAGGAAAAGAAAAATGTTACAAATAACAAGTCCTTATTCTAGCAACTTGACTAGCATCCTTATGCAATAGACTTAATATCTCACGAGGTGGACTTTTATAAACACAAATTCTCAAAGGTACTTCTGTAGCCATACTTGCTAAAGCATTTGCTACTAGATTTCTGACCATGACCTAATGTGCGTACACCGGGACTTAGAAATATACAAGTAAATATGGAATGAAGTGAAGTATCTACAAGTGTATAGGTCAAATTGTAATATAGTTAAGTTTACAATGAAACACTTTGGAAGTATTCCGAATATTGTACCCAAGGGATTGCTAAGTTGGTGAAAACTATTATTAAATTAATTAACTGAAAGAAAATTACTAGTCTAATGAAGTTATGAATTAGTAGTGCAAACTCTAAATTAAGATGAAAATAAAACTAATTAAACTAAAATTAAACCTAAGTTAAACTAGCGAAACTTCCTATTCCTAATTTCAACGATGTGAGCTACTTAGCCTCGAATTGATTGAATAGTTAATTATCAACTAAGCAAATAATTACACTTAATTGAGTTATTTACCACCTTTAACTAAGAACCTATTGATCTCATCCTCGCTAAGACTTACTACCTAAGATACCTTTTCAGTCTCACCTAGGCATACGAATACCTTTTTAGTCTCACCACTCAGCACAAATTCACTAAATGCTTACTCAATAGGATACCCTTTCGGTCTCAACTATCTAGATGTTTACTAGGATTGTAATCCTAGTATACTAAGTTATTTATCAAACTTGAATAAATACCTAATTTTAAATAACTATTTACTTAATTGATTTATTAATTGAACAACTGATTCATGATTGATATGTATAAGATCACAAGTTCATTCTAATATATATACAACATTCAATTAATGAAATCAATTAAAGAGATATAAATAATAATAATAAGAATGTAACACCCCACGCTTGACCTGTCCACTAGATTTGGGTATGGAGCATCACACCTGGACCTATACTTAATCTGGCTAACTTAGTTTCTATAAATAGACTAGGGTAAAATAATTTAAAAACCAATAATAATAATTCTTACAAATTAGGGCCTTAGCTGCTAAATGTTTAGTTCTTCAATTTCCATCTCTAAACAGTCTATTGGTTTACATTAAGTCCTTTAAAGTTTGACTAAGGGCTAACTAATTTAGAATCCAGACTCTATGAACAACATCTGGTTACACTATGATTTATTCTAAGGCGATGCCTCCAATGGTAACCCCCTTCCTATGTCCATGACTCCATCTGCCTGTGATCCCTGATCCCATCTTTCCATATGGCTTGGTCCCTCATCTGAGTCCTTAATCAAACTTGTAAATCCTATGAACATCAGCCACACTACTATAAGTTCAATTGAACTTAGTGAGTTCCTTCACTGGCTCACACATAAATAAAACCTAGCACATAAGGGTAATAGATGTAAATAAACTTAAACATGAATACTCCCTGCTCACTCAAGGAAAATGTTCTATATTAGGGTGGCGGTCTTCACCCGACCTTTCGAGCTATCCGGCGTGAAATCGTCCTCTGGTTGGACTCTCCTCTTGCCCATAATCCAGACACTTCACCATATCCGTTAGTCCTATCTTTACTTCTTATCTTTCCTTCCTTTCATACTCACCACATACATGGTATTCATTATCCTCTACCTTACGTGGCTGTATGTCTACCTACCATCTTATATCTTGGTGGTAGCACTTTCTTGCCTTTTCACCCAAGGGTCCTTAAGTCATACCCTCCTTGACAGACTTCCTTGATTGAACCAATCCTTGGTGACTCTCTTTTTCCATACCCTGGTCCCGATGGACTTGTTAATATTCCCGTACTGTGCTGATTTTCAACAGGCCTCACCACTCTGCGTGCCATCCTGATTCCACATTATTGTTCATAGTGGTGGGATTACTTCCAGTAATCTACCTTCTATACCAGCCCTTACGTGGGGACTCTCTTGTTCCTTAAGTGAAGATCGCACTATCTAGTTGAACTAGTCGGTTATCATTCCTACGACCATGCAAGCTTGTTATTCATCTTGCTCGTTACATCTTTATCGCTATCATTGTAGCAGAGTTACCACACCAAACTTTCCTTAAAGAGGAATACTCTCTACAAGCATTCTATCCCCTCTTACTTTCCATACTCAGGCCAACTCATGCACGGCTTATCTTTCTCTAATTCTTGTTGGGTCTTTGCCCCTATCTTGTTCCTTACCACTTCCATCATTATGACATTTTCATTCGGATCTGATTACTGCTACTTAGACTTTCATTTACCTCTTCTCCCACCTATGTGGGTTCTCATACTAGGCGCATAGGCCTATATAGCTCACTTGAGGTCCTAGCATACTTTCTGCATTTATTACCTGACAGGCTCTATGGGAAATCATAGTCAAGCTATGGTCTCACACCCTTATTAAATCATTCTTCATGTCCTAATGGACTCTCCTATGTTTAGTGTCTCGACAGACTTACCTATTCTGTGTTTACTGTCCTGGCAAACTTACCCTATTTTGTGTTTATTGTCCCAGCAGACTTACTCTGTTTTTTGTTTACTATCCTAGCGGACTTACTTTGTTCTTTGTTTAATATCTTAGTAGACTTACTATATTATGTGTTTACTGTCCCAACAAACTTACTCTATAGATGCCATGGATTCTTTCATCCATGGTCTTACACTGATTCGCCATCCTGGCATACTATTTTAAGATACTATGGAGTCTTTCATCCATGGTCTTACTCATCATATCTGAATGCTATAGCATCTTTCATCTTTGGTCTTACACCGATTACCTTATACATTGTCGTCATGGTGTCTTTCATCCATGGTCTTACGCTACATACCATATATCAAACTACCATAGCATCTTTTATCTATGGTTTATGCTATATATCGTCGTCATGGTGTCACCCTAAAAGACCAATTGATACCGCCATCACAATAAATGCTATTCTACTATTTCATTTCCCGAATCCTGCTCTCATTATTTCTTTTACACCACCTAACCTTGATGCTCAAACACTAAAGTGTTCCATCTGCAAAGCCCAAAGCTTTGCCTAAGGTGATAACTAATAGGTTCTCTCCCCAGCCCCATCTTAACTTCATCTGTTCCCTTAGGGTTTACCCATAATTATGCAATGCATGCACATACCATCATATCTCATGTTCATGTAACCCTGGCATGCTTAGACTGTGTAGACCATATCAGTAGGCTTGGGGTCTGCAACTCACCTAAATCATTATCATTTCCATAGCTTATTCCTTCCCTTGAGCACCAGAGCTTTCATTCTTTAGGATGTAGCTTACAACCAAAAAGCCCATTGGTTAAACTTACACTACATCACAAAACTTTCAGTTTTTATGAAATGCAAAACCCTTAAAATAGTTTTGAAATTCTATGACTTCATTCTACGTACATAAAAGGGTTAAGAACCTTACCAGCTTACTAGTTTCCCTACTTTTTCAGCTCCTTCCTTACGAAGTCTACTCCATGCAAAACATTCCATAGTTATTCCTTCTTCGAGCTACAAGAAAAGATAAAGAACGGGAGAAAGTGGGACAAGGATGGGAAGAAAATCATCCTTAAGAACCATCTCCCAACTATTTATAGCCTTTCCTGCACTATCACCAACCTTGTGAGAACCGTCCATTGCTAAGTATTATGTCTCCCACTAAGGAACTGACGGGTTCCATTCTAACCGGACCAGGTTTTATCCCATTCTTTTTCTAGCTTTCCTGTTTCTTTCAATATCGGTCGCTAACTTGCGGTCTCTTTCAGTTTAGTCCCTTATTCTTAATTTTGGATTTATTGGAAATCAGTTTTATAAAGAAAGAGAATGTTCATTGATATATCGATGTAAAAGCACACATTCAAAACATTCTTTGCTCTCAACGTCTCAACTTTGGAATAGAAAATTTCCCGATCAAACAAACATAAAAGTAAAAACCTAACTAAAGAAAGCTAAAGTCTATGTAAAAAATATGTATAAAGCCCCCTAATTTCGATTATAATGTTACTTATAGAGACTAAAATCGAAAGACTAAAATGCCTCTCTACATCTTATAGCAAATAGGGTTTTAACTTAGAAAAGACCCAGAATCGCCCTTAAAAATGTAGTTGACGTGCTTGGGAAATCGCACGACATTGTAACGTGGAACACCTTACTCATCAAGACATTAAATCTGTTTGTATCCCTTCCTTGTGTTTGTCTTCAATTACGCGACTTCCATAGCCTAATGTCCCCACTATAACAGCGTTTTTAGTCAAATTTGAACAGTGGTTTTGGGACCAAAACTCTAAATTTAAAATAATTATTTTATTATTATTTTAATATCAAAAGCATGATAATATGATGCTGTGAAAATTTCGTTAAGAAATTTTATCGTTTGAGTGTTTAATTCAATAAAAAAGACTAAATCGCGTAAAGTGAAAATTTTATGTTCTATTAGTTAAAGGTGTCTATTAGCTATGGAACATTATAGTAAAGGTCCTAAAGTAGTAATTAGACCATTATAATGGTGAGTGGACATTTATGGACACATTATTAGGTGTTTTAATGTTTTATTAGTAAGGTTAATTCGGTAATTTGGTTATTAAGGTATAATAAATAAAACAAAAAAATCATATTTTGTTGGCTATCATCTTCTTTAGCTGAATTAAACAAGAAGAAAAGCCAAAATTCTTAGGGTTTCATTCAGCCATGACATCTATGCTCAATTAGATACAATTTTTGTCCCCCTTTTACTGATTTCTATGTTTTTAAGATTGTTACAGCTTACTCTAGCTAGCCCAGGGACTATTTTCCAAAACTGTTAAAGGTTTAGGATTTTTTCATTAATGAATGTTGATGTATTTTGATGTTTAATGGTAGAAAATGCATGCTTGTTTTTAGATAAACAACATTTGTAAAGTGATTTTTAGTGAAAATACAAATTAGGGATTAAATTGTGAAATGTGAAAAGTTTGGGGGTAATTTGTGAAATAAATAAAAATTATGGGCTAATATATGTACTAGGAAAATTTGGCTGGCATGGGTTGGTATTGAATTTCATGAATTTGTGATTTTATAAAATAAGGACTAAATTAAAAAATGTGAAACATTAGGGGAAAATGTGTAAAAGTGCCTTAATTTGAATTTTTGGACTAAATTGATTAGAGAGATAATAAAATAAGTTAATTTTGATTATATTTAGATCAAGAAAGGTGAAATACGGACTTAGATCAGAGAAAGAACAAGGTTTAAGAATAGTTGACTCGTGTCGATGTTTTTACATTCGAGGTAAGTTCGTATGTAATAAGATTTGTTATAAACATATTATAAATGCTTTGATATTGAATAAACTATGAATACGAGATTACGGACATGTTCGAAAATGATTTGACAAATGTGAAAATCTCGGTTGAACCTTAGGAATAGATTAGGATACAAATGACATGTCATTAGGGGTTATTGTGATATTGTGATCTGGGTGCTGGTCCTGTACGTCGTACCGGTGGCTAAGTATACCGGCATGTGTTGCGGTTAGTTGACAACTTGTGTGAGCAGCACCATGTAGCTACATCTTCACTGACAGCTTGTGTGAGCAGACCCATTGATAGCTCTAGTGTGGGCAGTATATGTGATACGAGATTGAGATAGCTTTGGCTAAATATGTGGCACTTAGGGTGCGAGTTTCCCGAGTATCCGATAGTATTCCAAATGGTTCAACGGGTACATAAAAGACATGGTTGAGTATGAGATTGATACGATATGGTACAGATATGTATATGAACCGTATAAGCTTTAAATTGAAAAAATTGATGAAAGACACGTATAATCTTATGATTGAATATATGAAAGGTTTGTTTGTTAATATGAGTTACATGTTGATATATTCAATTTTTTTAATTTTATATTTATAATCAAACTGAGTTTATTTCATACGAGCTTACTAAGCTATAAAACTTACTCTGTTTATTTTACCTTATTTATAGTGATTAAAAAGCTACCTTGGATTCGGGGATCGTCGGAGACTTCGTCACACTATATTACTATCACTTTGGTACTTTTGAATTTAAGTATTTTGAGTATATGTCATGTATAGGGACTTTGGTTATTTTGGTACATAAGTGGATGATGAATGTAGCCATTTGAATTGCTTGTAAATGTTCTAAGTTTGATTTTGTATATTGCCATAGGAGTTGGCTTATTTTGGTATATTATCACGTATATATATGTGTATATAGCTTGCGTGATATTTTGAATGTTGGATATATGATGCTTGTAGATAATTAGCATCATAGAAATCTAATAGTTAAGTTTTGAATGATTGATATGCTAGAGAATGTAGATCAAATCACGCATAGTTGAAAATGGTCATATTGATGATTTGAGAAAGTGAATTTTGGTATGAATTTGGATGGTATATTGTGATATTTGTGTTTTGTATTGGTTTGTAATGAAATGGTATGGATTATGCTTAAATGAAGTTAGGTTAAATGCTTATACATGCTATGTTTTGGTGCCATTAAGTTTGGTGTAGGTGTACACAAATTTGGGTGGCAAATTGGCTTGGTAAATGGCCTATTATTGTCCACATGGGTAGAGACATGGGCGTGTGTCTCAGCCATGTGTGACACATGGTTATGTTACACGGCCGTGTGTCCCCTGGTGTTGAAATAGAAACCAAGTCAGTATGCCCCACGTGGCCTCACACACAGGCGTGTGACTTAGTCGTATGGCATAAGTCAGTATACCCTACAGGTTTGGCACGACCTAGCACACGACCTGGTACATGGGCGTGTGTGTTGGCCATGTGACCCAAGCCAAAGAGTTACATGGTCTCAGACACGGGCTGGGACACGGCCATGTGCTCCTATTTCCAATATCCACATGACCACACGACCTATGACACGGGCGTGTCTTTGTCCTTGTGAGACACACGACTAGGCCACATGAGTGTGTGTCCCTTTTTTTGGAAAAAAAATTCTAAGTGTTCGAGAAATTTTTAAAATTATCGGTTTAGTCCTAAACCACCCCGAATGCATGTTTTGGGCCTTGTAGGCTCGTATTATGGATGATATGAATGATTTTGATTTATGATTAATTGAATTTGAGAAATGTATGTGAAATGTATAATTATTGTACTGTAAGTCCGGTAATGCTCTGTATCCCTATTTTGACGTTGAATACGGATGAGGGGTGTTAAGTTTATTGATATCAGAGCTACGATTTAGTTAATTCTAGGACTAAGGTAGTGTATATGAGAGTCTAGCTATACATGCCATAAATAACTTGTGATAGAGTGATGACTCCTAACAATTTAAAATGTGTTTTTGTATAGTAAATGGGTCCCAATCGAGCTGTAGCTGACGATGTTAAAAGTAATGCGCCGGCCTCTATTCACGGGGTAGCGCAATCCAAGTCTAAACCCGTAATGGGTAGCCAGAGAGGAGAAGCTAAAGAAGCTTTCTTCCAGATAATGAATGAGTGGTTTATGGAGTATGTTAGAACAAATACGCCTACTCAACAACCTCCACCCATACCTAAGCCCCAATCGGTTCCTGTAGTTCCTCAAGGTATGGAATTTCTCTGACTGAATAAGCTACCAATTGATAAGGTTCGAAAACACAGAGCTAAAGAGTTTAGAGCTAATGTGGATGACGATCCTAAGTGAGCCGAGTTTTGGCTTGAAAACACTATCAGAGTTTTTGATTTACTTTCTTGCACACCAACAGAGTGTTTAAAATGTGACATATCACTTCTGAGAGACACAGCGTATCAGTGGTGGAATACACTAGTATCAATGGTACAGAGAGAAAGAGTTACTGGGATTTCTTTCAAGCTAAGTTTAGAAAGAAATACATAAGTAAACGGTTCATTGATCAAAAGCAAAAAGAGTTTCTTGAACTAAAACAGGGCTGCATGTCTGTAACCGTATACGAGAGAGAGTTTGTAAGACTCAGTAAATATGCTCGAGAGTGTGTTTCCACCAAGGCAATCATGTGTAAAAGATTCGAAGATGGGTTAAACGAAGACATCAGACTGTTAGTCAGGATTCTAGAATTAAAAAAATTCGTTGTGTTGGTTGACAGAGCCTGTAAAGCCAAAGAACTTGGCAAAGAAAAGAGAAAGGCAGATTTCAAAGCTAGAGTTTTGAAGAAAAGACCGATGAATAAACCATATCAATCTTCATCAAAGAAATCACGAGATTTGTTTAGCCGCTCAAATGCTTCAGTGGGATATTCAAATAGAGATCGTGTAAACAATACTCAAGTCCTAAAGCTCAAGCTACATCAGTATCGAGTGTTGGCAGTGTGAGAAACAATAGACCTGAATGCCAATGATGCGGCAGACGACATCCTAGTCAATGTAGAATGAATGATCGGGCTTGTTTCAGATGTGGATCGCAAGATCATTTTATTCAAGATTGTCCCAAATTAGATAAGAAAGATAAGTTCCAGAATGTAAGACCGAGCAACACAGCTATTAGAGGGAGGCCACCTAAAAATACGGGGAATGTGTCTAATAGTAGAGGAACGACTAAAGACTCCACTGTGAGATCCGAGGCCAGAGCACCTGCTAAAGCTTACGCTATTCGCGCTCGCGAAGATGCATCATCACCAGATGTTATCACCGGTACATTTTCTCTTTGTGACACTAGTGTAATTACTTTGATTGATCCTAGATCAACTCATTCGTATATTTGTATAAATTTGGTGTCTAATAAGAGTTTACCTATTGAGTCCACTGAGTTTGTGATTAAAGTATCAAACCCCTTAGGCAAATATGCTCTAGTTGATGAAGTTTACAAGAACTGTCATTTAATGACTAGGGGTTACTGTTTTCTGACTGATTTGATTTTTTTTCATTTTATGAATTCGATGTAATTCTAGGTATGGATTGGTTGACGCTACATGATGCTATTGTGAATTGTACACGAAAGATAATTGAATTGGAATGCCAAAACAATGAAATTCTTCGAATTGAATCAGATGAGTCAAGTGGGTTGCTTGTTGTGATTTAGTCTATGTCAGCTCAAAGATGTGTGAGAAAAGGTTGAAAACCTTATCTTGCTTATGTTTTAGATACAAAAGTGCCTGAACCTAAGATTGAATCTATGCTAGTTGTTTGTAAGTATCCGGATGTGTTTCCAGAAGAATTACCAGGGTTAACACCGATCAGAGAGGTTGAATTTGCTATTGAGTTAGTGTCGGGAACATCACCGATATCTATAGCTCCATATAGAATGGCTCCAACAGAATTGAAAAAGTTAAAATCTCAGTTGCAAGAGTTAACCGATAGAGGTTTTGCACGACCTAGTTTTTCGCCCTAGGGTACGCCAGTGATGTTTGTAAAGAAGAAAGACGGATCAATGAGAATGTGTATTGATTATTGACAACTCAATAAGGTTACAATAAAGAACAAGTATTCGTTACCGAGAGTAGATGATTTATTTGATCAGTTGAAAAGAGCAACAGTGTTTTCAAATACTGATCTGCAGTCTGGTTACTACCAGTTGCAAGTGAAAGATTCAGATGTGCCAAAAACTGTATTCAAAACAAGGTACGAACATTATGAATTTCTTGTTATGCCTTTCGGATTGACTAATGCTCCTACAGTTTTTATGGATTTGATGAATCAGATTTTTAGATCGTATTTAGACAGATTTGTTGGGGTATGTATTGATGAAATTCTGATCTATTCACGAGATGAATCTGAGCATGTCTAGCATTTGAGGATTGTGCTACAAATCTTGAGAGATAAGCAATTGTTCACTAAATTCAGTAAATGTGAGTTTTGGCTTCGAAAAGTTAGATTTTTGGGACATATTGTTTCAGTGAAAGGTATACGAGTTGATCCGAGCAAAATTTCAACAGTTATTGACTAGAAACCACCTAGAAATGTATCCGAAGTTAGAAGATTTTTGGGGTTAGTTGGTTATTATCGCGTTTTGTCAAAGGATTTTCAATGATTGCTGCACCGATGACAAGATTGCTACAAAAAGATGTAAAGTTCGAGTGGTCTGAAAAATGTCAACAGGGTTTTGATCAGTTGAAAGCATTATTAACTAAAGCACCAGTCTTAGTTCAACCTGAGTCGGGTAAAGAGCTTGTGATTTTGAGCAACGCGTCATTGAATGGTTTGGGTTGTGTTTTGATACAAGAGGGAAAAGTGATAGCTTATCCCTCTAGACAGTTGAAACCGCATGAAAAGAATTATCCAACGCATGATTTAGAATTGGTCGGTATTATGTTTGTATTGAAAATTTGGCAACATCATTTGTATGATGAGAAGTGACATATCTTTACCAATCAAAAGATTTTGAAATATATAATGACTCAGAAAGGTTTGAATCTACGACAACAAAGATGGCTAGAGTTGCTAAAAGACTATGAGTTAGTGATTGATTATCATCCAGGGAAAGCGAATGTAGTTGCGGATGCGCTGAGTCGAAAATCATTACTTGCTTTGAGAGCGATGAATACTCAGTTAACCTTATCTGATGATGGTTCGATTCTAGAAGAGTTGAAAGGTAAATTGATTTTTCTTCAGCAAATTTGTAAAGCTCAAAAGTGTGATAATGATTTGCAAACTAAAAGAATACAATGTGAGTCGACTAGAGATTCAGACTATTAGATCGGACCCAATGATTGCTTACTATTCTGAGATAGAATTTGCATATCAAAGAATTCTATGCTCATTCAGAAAATTTTACATGAAGCACATAATGTTTTTTTTTATCTGTTCATCCGGGGAGTACTAAAATGTACAATGATTTGAAACAGTTGTATTGGTGGTCAAGTATGAAACGAGACATTTTAGAGTTTGTATCGAGATGTTTAGTTTGTCAACAAGTAAAAGAAGAACATCAGTGCCTTCGGGATTACTACAGCCTGTGATGATACCAGAATGGAAATAGGATAGAGTTACAATGGATTTCTTATCAGGATTACCCCTGCCTTCGAAGAAGAAAGATGCTATTTGGGTTGTCGTTGATCGACTAACAAAATCAGCACATTTCATTTCGATGCATACCAATTATTTGCTTGATAAATTGGTTGAACTATACATTTTTGAGATCGTTAGATTGCACGGGGTGCCAGTTTCGATTATTTCAGATAGAGATCCAAGGTTTACGTCGCGATTTTGGAAGAAATTGCAAGAAGTTCTAGGTACAAGGTTGAATTTTAGTATAACATTTCATCCACAAACTAACGGCCAATCTGAGAGAGTAATACAAATTCTCGAAGATGTGCTTTGTTGTTGTGTTTTAGAATTTGAAGGCAGCTGGGAGAAATATTTTTCGTTGGTTGAATTCGCGTATAACAATAGTTTTTGATCGATCATAAAGATGGCACCGTATGAAGCTTTGTATTGTCGCAAATGCTGAACTCCATTGTATTCAACCGAGCTGAGTGAGAAAAAGATTCACAGGGTTGATTTGATCCGAGATACCAAAGATAAAGTGAAAGTAACAAAAATCGTACGCAAATTTGAAACGAAAAGACATTGAATTTCAGATCGGTGACAAAGTACTTTTGAAAGTATCTCCATGGAAGAAAATTCTTCGGTTTTGGTTGTAAAGGGAAATTGAGTCAATGATTTATCGGACCGTATGAGATTATTGAACGAATAGGGCCAGTGGCATATCGGCTAGCTTTACCATCAGAGTTGGAAAAGATTCACAATGTATTTCATGTGTCGATGTTACGCCGATATAGATCAGATCCATCACATGTAATTTCTCCAACAGAGATTGAAATTCAATCTGATATGATGTATAACGAAGAACCGATCAGAATTTTAGCTCGAGAGGTTAAACAATTGAGAAATAAAAGCATAGCTTTAGTGAAAATGTTATGGCAACGGCATGGTGTCAAAGAAGCCACATGGGAGCCCAAGGAAGCTATGAGAAAACAGTACCCTAACCTATCCAATGGCAAGATTTTCGGGGACGAAAATCCCTAAAGGGGGAGAGTTGTAACAGCCGTTTTTAGTCAAATTAGAACAGTGGTTTCGGGAACACAAATTCAAAGTTGAAATAACTATTTTATTATTATTTTAATATCAACAGCATGATAATATGATGGTGTAAAATTTTGTTAAGAAATTTTATCTTTTGAGTGTTTAATTCGATAAAAAGGACTAAATCACGTAAAGTGAAAATTTTATGTTCTATTAGTTAAATGTGTTTATTTGCTATGGAACATTATAGTAAAAGTCCTAAAGTAGTAATTAGACCATTATAATGGTGAGTGGACATTTATGGACACATTATTAGGTGTTTTAATGGTTTATGAGTAAAGCTAATTTGGTAATTTGGTTATTAAGGTAAATTAAATAAAACAAAAAAAATCATATTTTGTTGGCTATCATCTTCTTTAGCCGAATTTAACAAGACGAAAGCCAAAATTCTTGGGGTTTGGTATTGAATTTCATCAATTTGTGATTTTATGAAATAAGGACTAAATTGTAAAAATGTGAAACATTAAGGGAAAATGTGTAAAAGTGCCTTAATGTGAATTTTTGGACTAAATTTAATAGAGAGATAATTAAATAAGTTAATTTTGAATATATTTAGATCAAGAAAGGTGAAATACGAACTTAGATAGGGGAAAGAACAAGGTTTTGGAATAGTTGACTCGTGTCATCATTTTTACATTCTAGGTAAGTCCGTATGTAATAAGTTTTGTTATAAACATACTTTAAATGCTTTGATATTGCATAAACTGTGAATACGAGACTATGGACATGTTCGACGATGTTGTGACAAACATGAAAATCCCAGTTGAACCTTAATTAGGATACGAATGACATGTCATTAGGGTTTATTGTGATATTGTGATCCGGTTGCTGGTCCTGTACGTCGTACCGGTGGCTGAGTATATCGGCATGTGTTGTGTTTACTTGATAGCTTGTGTGAGCAGCACCGTGTAGCTACATCTTCACTGACAGCTTGTGTGAGCAGACCCATTGATAGCTCTAATGTGAGCAGTATATGTGATACGAGATTGAGATAGCTTTGGCTAAATATGTGGCACTTAGGGTACGAGTTCCCAGAGTATCCGATAGTATTCCGAATGGTTCAACAGGTAAATAAAAGACATGGTTGAGTATGAGATTGATACGATATGGTACAGGTATGTATATGAACCGTATAAGCTTTAAATTGAAAAAATTGGTGAAAGACACATATAATCTTATGATTGAATATATGAAAGGTTTGTTAGTTAATATGAGTTACATGTTGATATATTCAATTTGTTGAATTGTATATTTATAATCAAATTGAGTTTATTTCGTACGAGCTTACTAAGTTATAAAGCTTACTCTGTTTATTTTACCGTGTTTATAGTGATTTCAAAGCTAGCTTGGATTCAGGGATCGTCGGAGACTTCGTCACACTATCTTACTATCACTTTGATACTTTTGAATTTAAGTATTTTGAGTATATGTCATGTATAGGGACTTTGGTTATTTTGGTACATAAGTGGATGATGAATGTAGCCATTTGAATTGGCTTGTAAATGTTCTAAGTTTGATTTTGTATATTGCCATAGAAGTTGGCTTATTTTGGTATGTTTGAATCTTGTATATATGTGTGTATATGGCTTGTGTGATGTTTTGAATGTCGGATATGTGATGCTTGTAGATAATTAGCATCATAGAAATCTAATAGGTAAGTTTTGAATGATTGATATGCTAGAGAATATAGATCAAATAATGCATAGTTGAAAATGGTCATATTGATGATTTGAGAATGTGAAGTTTGGTATGAATTTGGATGGTATATTGTGATATTTGTGTTTTGTATTGGTCAGTAATGAAATGGTATGGATTATGCTTAAATGAAGTTAGATTAAATGCTTATACCTGCTATGTTTTGGTGCCATTAAGTTTAGTGTAGGTGTAACAAATTTGGGTGGCAAATTGGTTTGGTAAATAGCCTATTTTTTTCCACACAGGCGTGTGTCTCAGCCGTGTATGACACACGGTTATGTTACACGGTCGTGTGTCCTCTAGTGTTGAAATAGAAACCAAGTTAGTATGCCCCACATAGCCTCACACACGGGTGTGTGACTTGGCCATGTGGCATAAGTCAGTATACCCTACAGGTTTGGCATGGCCTAGCACACGGCCTGGCACACGGACGTGTGTGCCCATTTTTAAGGCACACAGGCTAGCCACATAGGCGTATGTGTTAGTCGTGTGACCCAAGTCAGAGAGTTACACGAGGTCGGACATGTACTGGGACACGGTCATGTGCTCCCATTTCGAATGTCCACACGGCCTGCGACACAGGCGTGTCTTTAGTCGTATGAGACACACGGCCGGGCCACTCAGGCATGTGTCCCCTGTTTTTAGAAAAAAATTCTAAGTGTTTGAGAAATTTCTAAAGTTATTGGTTTAGCCCCGAACCACCCCTAATGCATGTTTTGGGTCTCGTAGGCTCGTATTAGGGACGATATGAATGATTTTGATTAATGATTAATTGAATTTGAGAAATGTATGTGAAATGTATAATTATTGTGCTATAAGTCTAGTAATGCTCCGTGACCCTATTCTGGCGTTGAATACTGGTGAGGGGTGTTACAATGACATTCACTCCAATTTCATTCATGGGGTCATTTTGGAGTCTATTTCAACCTGAAGTTGCATCTTTAGCTCCCAATTCATCCTATATAACCACATAATCCTATTTAGATATCAACATACTATAAAAACTACTATAAAGCATAAAATAACTAATCCAACTGTCAAAACATAAATTAGTACTAAAATGACTTGATTTCTCTATTAAACAAGCTTAAATTATGTGAAAAGAGATACAAATAACAATGTAAATCATGGAAGATCAATTTCCTTCCTTATAATTATACTCTATTTTAACTTTTCAATTTTGCTCTAGCATAAGCTTTAGTCATCACATGAGTGTAAGCGAGCTACTGTCTTTCTTAAGCTACTGTCTTTCTTGATACACAACATGCTGACTACCAATAAATTATCAAGCTCCAAAATTAATCTGCTAACTCTCATGTGTTGGATTTGGTGTCCTAAGTGTAGTATTTTGTCATTGTACATTTGTAATTTTTTCGAATAAATTGGTTAATAAAACAAATTCATTGATTACATTAATATGCTTTGTATATTTTTCTCATATGGTTTTTGCATGCAAAGCAAAATAGAAGCAAATGTTGTTAATTGGTTGTCTAATATTTAAATTGATACCAAGTGATATTACGTGGTCAGATCGTAATATGGAAAGACAGCTTGTATTAGTAGACGAACCTAAACATGTCCTTAGTCTAATGGAAAATGAGCAAACTGGTTGAAAGACTAATATGATGTCTATCAAGTCCAATTGGGGAGATGCCTTGTCTTGCGCAACGGAGCAGAAAACTCCTAGAAGATAAAGACATATATGTGACTGACTAGACTGACAGTCTAATGGGCTAGACCCAAGTAGAATAGATCATGAATCTATTCATGGATTTATTCACTTGAGACATTTATAGTGTGGCATACCTAAATTCTGAATGGATGGCGAACTATGTATGTCTAACTCATACACTTTGATGTAAGTAAAAGTCTGAGTTCAAATAAATAAGGAACCAAAAGTTGGTGTGTTAGGTGTACAACTTCTACGGTACATAGCATCATTCACAACGGTGAAATTCATTGCCCGAGACATGGGTAAATGATATCCTCTAATTGGCATTACATGGTTGATGAAAAGTAAATGTGGTTATGGGTTGTTTGTCTTTGTGATGAATGACTTGATTACTATTTAATAGTAATTGAATTTTCATGAAGAAAGATGTAATAGTTACCATAAGATAAAATAAGATCATATTGGGAGAGCGGATACTATCCCAAAGAGATTAAAGATATCCTATGAGTGTAACACACTTATGGCAAGGTCATTGAACGAGCACTAAGTAGATGCTTTCGTAATTGTGTGTCGTTAGGGAGAGCTCAGCCATGATACTATAGTGGAATGACTTCATGACTAAATGAGTTTATAATTAATAGGTGAAAAGCTGAAACTTAATTATAAATCATTTAAGCCATAATTGCATATGTCCAATTGGTCCCTCTACTAGCTCGTTGAAACGAGAAATGAATTGCATGTTTGAATTGAAATGAATGGAATGAATAGAAATAGAGAAATGGGAAACATTCAGGAATGATTATGGTTTCCTCCGTGGAGAAATGGAATCATTTGGAAATAAATATAGTTTTCTCAAAATAGAAATGGAAATGAAAATGAGAAATGTTTTATTGCAAATGTTGATGAATTAGTAAAAAATGATCAGGAGAATGAGTTTATGTTTTTTAGCTATTTTAAAACTTGAAATGAAAACAAATCATTCGGTCATAGTGAACAACTTAAATTGTGAAATACTAAATATATTTTTCAAAAATTTTACCAAGGGTAAAATAGCCATAATTTTACTAGGGATAAAATTGGGATTAGAAAATTATTTAATATAAATATATTGAAGTTTATTTTTGGAAATAAACAAATAAGATCAGGTTGCATCAATTACAACATACTAGATCAAAAAGTCTAGAAAGTACTCATAATTGGACCCGATGTGAAAAAGGCCCAAAATCTCCTCATGGAATATGAAGGGGGCAACCCTAGTAGGAATACTAGGGGATGTCGTCTACCCTACTCCTACTCTAAGTAGGAAATTGTTTTTCTAGTTGAAATAAACCTTTATAATTCAATAAGGGTTTTGTCTTCTATTCCTATAAATAAATGGCACCAGTAGGGCTATTAATGCAACTTTAAAGATTGTTACCTTACTAAAAACAGAGAGAATTTATTCTCAACTATTAAATATATTCCAGAATAATAATTCTACTAGTTTCTATTAAAGAAGAGATAATTTTTTTCACCCCAAAAAGGAAAAGAAAATATTTTCTAGTTTTGTGTTTTGATTCAATTGGTTCGAGCCCACACTCGACGTAGTTTGTGGTACGAGAATAGTGGAGAAGATCATTTGGTTGAAAGCAGGAAAACACCAAGGATTTGCTTATCCGAAAACATAGGTATGATTTTGGTCTAAGGTTTATTACTATAAATATAACAAATTGGATCGATTTTCAAAATTTTAATTTTTCATTGTGCAAGAAAATTGTTTTTAAACCAGATTTTTTTCAACACCATGTCCTATGCTTGTTTAACTCCTTTAAATGCTCCTTACAATTCCGCCTCAATAATTGAGTACCTTTCTAATTTACGAGCAAAACCTTGTAACCATCATCCTTATTCATCACGGATGACACCCCCTGTAAAATCTAACCCATTAGACCTTCTCAAAGTAGCAATAATATTAGCCTTAGACCACCCTAAAGTTAGTAATTTCTTGCTGATCAATTCAACATGTCTGGATCTAGTACCATTCACACTCTAGTTTTGTAATGAACCAATACTCATATCAATACAAAAGGAATTTCCTCTATTCTAGAACCCCTTCTTTCTCAACAAAATTCAGATAAAAAAATCAATTGGTTTCGCCTTTTCCATAACATTTAGCATATTAGTCCAAAGAGGTGGTCTCAGTTTGGATACTCTAAGAAATAATCAGGTCACACATCCATGTTAATAAACTCAACCAATTTCATTAGTTTGACTAAGTTATACCATAAGCCTATAACACGAGCATGATCTCAAGACATGATCAATATCCTTAATTTTATTATAATCGAAGTAACAATTCATATTATCCGTAAGCTTCCTTTTATACCTTTCATGATTCATGATAATTCTACCTTCGCACACAAGCCAAAGAAAAGTTCTTATATGTTTAGGTCCTCGATACTTACATATATGATTCCACTTAGTATCTTCACTACTCACTGGTCGATGAACTTGAGAACTGTATGCCATCTGCATCGTGAGCCTCATCTTGTAATCCCAAATCCAGTTAGGTGAATTGTCTATATCAAACTCTTAAAAAGTGGAATTTTTATTTTTTTTTATTTTAACTACTTTTTATTTTTATAATTACATTTAAAAATAAAATACAATTATTTAATTGAGTTATTTAACATAATTAATAATTTTAAAATTATTGTTTTCGTAAATATATTTATATATAATTCTTTGAGTTTCTTAATAATGAATTTATCTAATAATTGGATTGTTTCATATTATTTTTGAATAGGTAAACTCCTTTCTTATGTTTTTATAGCATAACTACAAAAAGCATTTAAATTTTCAAAAGTTGTTTTCTTGTAAACTTGGTTTGTTGGAATCTTGGGAGAGTCCAATTATCAAATATTTGAGGAATAATATCATAATGTTCTTTTTGTTCATTAACGGTGTTATTTTAGGTTTGGTCAAACTCTTGGGATTGATTCGAAGCAAAGCTTGCAGAAGAATTGGTTCTTCTAAGGAAGGGAAACATTCTTTGTTTTCTTATTTCCTACAAAGGGGTTCTACTATTAGAATTTCTAGATTACTATAGTTGCCTACAAGGATACTTTGTCCTTGACACGCCTAACCCATGGCTAACTGGACTGTGAATTAGTATTCAACAGAAATAATAATACATTAATAAAGACAGTCAAATCAAAACTCGAAAATATTGAAAACAAATTGAATGTTTTGAAAACATCTGCTCATGTATCAAAAAGGGCTATTGTTTCTAATTGAAATTCATTATTTATAATAATATTTATTTTTATTATATATCTTTGGATAGATACTTTAGTGAGAACCATCATATATTCCTGTGTATTTTCTTCAGGCTCGGGTTTAGTTTCTGACGAACTATTTTTTGAAATTTCATGTTTTAAAGTTTGCATTTGTTTTTTCATTTCTTGTTATTCCATTTTAAGTTGAGAAAGTTCCAATTTAATTTTTTTTATTTCTAATTGTAATTCAGAATTTGTAATTTGTGCGGATTTTATTTTTTTTCATATTTATTAAATATTATATCTTGTATATTGTATATTTGTGGTTGACTAGAGATAATTTCTTTTTCTTTTTCTTTTTCTTTTTCTTTTTTTTGGTTTATCTTTTAATGAGGATTTTAATTTCAAAAGATATTCTCTTTTAATAATGAATCCCAGCATCCTTTAAGAATGAGAGCTCCTGATGTAAGAGAACAAATCTCATCAAATGATAGTAAAACAAAACAACTATAAAAATATCAGTCTTCATACAATAGGAAAATAATTAGATTATATTGAGAATTTGGTAGAAAGTCAACCGATTAAGAAAGAACCAGTAAAAGAGGTAACAAAAAAAAGTTCTAAAGAACCAATATTTACAACTTATGAAATTCCAAAACCTTTCCAAAAATCTCAAAATGATTTCTTAGCAGAAATCCAAAATAGACTTGATGCTTTGGAAAGTTACAAATCTGAATTAGTTGTACCTAATACCCCAATGCAAGCCCCACATTCAATAAATACGTTACATCAATCTTCCCAATCTAACTCTGTCCAGTCACATGGACAACAAATTAATAAAATGGCTTGGAAAGAACCAAAGAGATTTTATTATCCAAAAATCACTGCACCTGATCTTAATAGAGAAGAAAAACTTGTTTTCTAAAATAAATACAATGCTAATACAATTTATGAATGGAATATAGACGGAATGTATGAATATAATATTCTCAATTTATTACAACAAATGACAATAGTTTCAAATGTTTATAAAATCCAAAACCAAAATAGATTAATTAGTGATTATGATATAGCCAATCTTTTATTTGTTGGATTTACTAGTCAATTAAAAAGATCGTGGGACCATGCACTCATTAAGACCTAACAAGAAGAAATCTTGAAAGGAATTAAAAAAGATGATCAAGGAAGAATTATTTTGGAAGAACAAGGAAGAGAAATCCAAGATGCAGTAGCAACATTGATTTCCTCAATCTCTAAACACTTTAGAGGATATCCTTTTCATGTTAAAGAAATAATATTTCAGAATATTTTAAAAAGCCCAAGTACAAAAAATATGGAAAGGAAAAGAAACAACAAAAAACAATAAATAAAATAGACAAAACAATAAATTGTTACAAATGTGGAAAACCATGACACATTTCAAAATATTGCAAGATTAAAAGAAAGATAAACAATTTAAATCTAGATAAAGAAATAGAACAAAAAATTAATGAAATTCTTTTAGAAACAACTTCCTTTGAAAATGATACATCTACTGACGAATTACATACAACATCTCAATCCTCCAATGAAAATGAACCTTCAATTAATATGTTAACCAAAGACCAAGAGTTTATGATTGAAGTTATTAATAAAATTTAAGACCTAGAACTTAAAAGAGAATATTTTTTGAAATTAAAATCCTCATTAAAAGATAAACTAGAAAAATAAAAAGAAATTATCTTTAGTCAATCACAAATGTAAAATATACAAGATATAATATTTAATAAATATGAAAAATTAAAACTCAGACAAATTACAAATTTTGAATTACAATTAGAAATAAAACAAATTAAATTGTAACTTTCTCAGCTTAAAATGGAATTACAAGAAATGAAAAAACAAATGCAAACTTTAAAACATGAAAGCCCATAAAATAGTTTGTCAAAAACTGAACCCGAGCTTAAAGAAAATACACAGAAATATATGATGGTTCTCACTGAAGTATCTATCCAAAGATATTTTATAAAAATAAATATTATTATAAATAAAGAAAATTAATTAGAAACAATAGCCCTTTTTTATATAGGAGCAGATCAAAACTGTATTAGAGAAGGATAATTCCAATAAAATATTATGACAAAATATTAAAATCTCTTAAAGTTGCAAATGGTAAAAAACTAAAAATTAGTTACAAAATTCCCAATGCAAAAATCCATAACAAAGGTATAAAATACCAAACATGTTTTCTAATGGTAAAAGATATTACCCAAGATGTCATATTAGGAACCCTATTCATATCCTTACTCAAACCATATAAAGTAACAAATAATTCAATCTCTACCAAAGTTTTAAACACTAAAGTAAAATTTCCTTTTGTAGGAAAACCCAAAATAAAAAATCTCAACTTATTAAGATCTTTATCCATCCATAATGAGCAAATCAATAATTTAATTAATCATAAACAGAAACAAATCTCTTTTTTGAAAGAAGAAATATGTTTTAAAAAATTGACTGAACAATTAGAAAAAAGAGAATTCCGAAAAGGATAAATCAAATCAAAGAAGAAATAGAATCAATAATTTGTTCTGACATTCCTAATGCTTTTTGGAATAGGAAAAAACATGAAGTATCATTACCATATGAAAATAATTTTGATGAAAGACAAATACCAACAAACACAAGGCCAATACAAATGAACAAAGAAATTGAACAATTTTGTAAAAAAAGAAATACAAGATCTTCTTAATAAAAAACTAATTAGGAAAAGCAGTTCTCCTCGAAATTGTTCAGCATTTTATGTAATGAAAAATGCAGAACTCAAAAGAGGAACACCAAGATTAGTAATTAATTACAAACCTCTCAATCAAGCCTTGAAATAGATTAAGTACTCAATACCTAATAAAAAAGATTTGCCATGAAAACTCTGCGATGCAAATATTTTCTCAAAATTTGACATGAAATCAGGATTTTGGTAGATCCAAAAAAAAAAAGAAGAAGAAAGATGCAAAACACCATTTATTGTACCATTTGGACAATATGAATGGAATGTCATGCCTTTTGGATTAAAAAATGTTTCATCCGAATTTCAAAGAATAATGAATGATATTTTTAACCAATATTCTCAATTCACAATAGTATACATTGATGATATATTAATGCTTTCTGAAAATTTAGAAAAACATTTCAAACATCTATCTGTCTTTGTAAAATTCATAAAAATAATGGTTTAGTAGTTTCTAAATCCAATATTAGCTTGTTCCAAACCAAAGTAAGGTTTGTAACAGTCCGTTTTTAGTCAAATCAAAATAGTGGTTTTGGGACCACAAATCCAAGGTTGAAATATTTATTTTATTATTATTTTAATGTATAAAGCATGATATTATGATTGTGTAAAAATATCGTTAAGAAATTTTATCGTTTGAGTGCTCAATTCGATAAAAAGGACTAAATTGCGTAAAGTGTAAAAGTTATGTTTTAATAGCTAAAGGTGTCTAATAGCTATGGAACCTTAAATTGGAGGACCTTAAATGGTAATTTGACCATTAATATTATTATTGGACAAAGATAGACACCATTTAAGTGACTTTTAATGGTTTAATTAAAGGTTATTTAAGTAATTTAATAATCAAAGTTAGTAAAAATGATTAAAAAAAGGCTATCATCTTTGTTTTTCTTCCTTAGCCAAAAATTCAACCTAAAAACACCATGAGAATAGCTTGAAGCATTCGGCCATCTATCCTAGCCTTGCATGTGAGTATTTTTTGTCTCATTTTTAATGATTTCTATGTTTTTGGAGTCGTTGTAACTTAGTCTAGCTAGCCCAGGGATTAATTTGTAAAACTATTAAAGGTTAGATTTTTACCATTGATGAATATGTGTGCATTTTGATGTTTTATGATAGAAAATTAATGGTTGTTGTTAGATAAACAAGAATTGTTAAGTGATTTTTGATAAAATTGTCAATTAGGGATTAAATTGAGAAATGTGAAAATTATGTGGTAAATATGTGAAATAATTAAAAATATGGGCTGATATGAGAATAGTTAAAATACGGCTAGCATGGGTGTGGACTCAATTGCATGAATTTGCATTTTTATAAGTTAGGGACTAAATTGTAAAGAATTTAAAATTTAAGGGGCAAAAGTATAATTTTACCATAATATGGAATTTGGATTAAATTGAATAGAATGATAATTAAATAAGTTAAATTTGATTATATATAGATCAAGAAAAGTGAAGTTCAGAATTAGATCGGGGGAAAAACAAAATAGTGGATTGATAGCTCGTTTCTCTCTGTATAAATCTGAGGTAGGTTCTTATGTTAATAAGCATTAATATAATTGTGTTTTAAATGCTTTATTATTGAATCAATTGTGAATACGATCTTACAAAAATGTTCAACAAAGAATTGGCTACGTATGAAATCCCGGTTGAACCTTAGGAATAGATTAGGATACAAATGACATGTCATTAAGGGTTATTATGTTTTGGGTGCTGGTCCGTACGTTCTACCAGTGGTTGAGTTTTTTGGCATGTATTACAGATTCTCGTCAGCTTGTGTGCGTAGCACCGTGTAGTTACGTCTTGACTATCAGCTTGTGTGAGCAAACCCATTGATAGCTCAAGAGTGAGCATTATATGAGATATGAGATTGAGATGGCTTCGACCTGGTATTAGCACTTAGAGTGCGAGATTCCCGAGTATCTGATATTATTCCAAATGGTTCAACGGGCATATCAATGAATTGTAAGAGTATGGAATTGATACTAATTAGTACAGGTATGTACGTGAACAATATAATCATTAAATCGAAGAAATTGATGGAATTCATGTCTAACTTTTGGATTGAATATGTGTTAAGTTTTGGATTTAAATTGAAGTGCATTATGTGATGTTTAAGTACTTGAATTGTATTTGAATGGTAAGTTTTACTTATTAAGCATACGTGCTTACTAAGCTTTATAGCTTACTCTATTTACTTTTCCGTGCTTTATAATGATTTTCGAAGCTTGCTCAGATTGGAAGTTGTTGGAGATCTCATCACACTATCCAACTATCATTTTGGTACTTTTGAACTTGTATATTTGGTTATATGGCATGTATAAGAGTTGTGGTTAATATGGTCTATATGTTGGCAATGGATTTAGCCAATTGATTTGGCTTGTAAATGACATATGTTTTGGTTATGTGTTTAGCCATATGAATTGGCTTATTTTGGTATATGTGGTTATGTATATATATGAGTAATAACCTTTTGTTAAGTAGTTTATAATTGCTATGTGAATGTCTTGTTGAGAATTGGTATTGAAGGTAGAAAATGGTTGAAATTGAGATTGGATTAATATGCTAGTAATAGACAAATAATGCATGTTTGAAAGTGACCATTTAGGTGATTTTTAGATGTGAAATTGGTATGTTTTGAATTGGAAAAAACATGATGTTATAAGCAATATAGTTGTTGGTATTGAAATAGCATGAATTAGGTTTGGTTGAGATTAGTTTGATTTCCTATTGATGCTATGTTATATGCCATTTGACATGTTTAGGTGGATGCAAATCTGGGTGAGAAAGATGGCTTGGTAAATAGCCTACTTTTGTCCACACAGGTGTGTGTCTCAGTCACATGTGACACACGGTTAGGTGACACGGTCGTTTGTCCCTTGGTACTTATTTAGAAACCAAGTCAATATGCTCCACACGGCTCAGCACACAGGCGTGTGACTTGGCCGTGTGGCATAAGTCAGTATACCCTATAGTTTTGGCATAGCTTAGCATACGGTCTGGTACACGGGCGTGTGAGGCCATTTCGAAGGGTACACGGGCTAGTCACACGGGCATGTGGTTGGCCGTGTGACCCAAGTCAGAGAGTTACACGGAGTTGGACATTGGGTTGAACACGGCCATGTAATCCCATTTCGAATGTCCACATGGCCTGTAACACGGGCGTGTGTCCCCTATACTTTGAAAATTTTCCATGTTTTCCCAAAATTTCCCTGAGTTCTCGGTTTAGTCCCGAACCATTTCTAATGCATGTCTTGAGCCTCGAGGGCTCGTATTAGAGACACTATGATTGATTGTGAATGATTTTTATTTGGTTATGAAAAATATATGAGAAATGTATGATTGTTTAATTGTTAAGTCCAGTAATGCTCTGTAACCTTATTCCGGTGATGGATACGGGTTAGGGGTGTTACAAGGTTTCTAGGTCATTACATTACACAATGACCCATTACCCCCAATAGAAAGGTCCATAGAATTCGCCAGCAAATTCCCAAATCAAATTCTTGATAAAATCCAATTGCAAAGATTCTTGGGAAGCCTCAACTATGTCATAGACTTTTATCCAGGTCTTAGCAAATTATGTAAGCCCTTATGTGATAGGCTCAAAAAGAATCCACAACCTTGGACAAATGACCACACCAATATTATCACCAAAATTAAAAAACAAATTAAACTTTCTTGTTTATATTTAGCTAATCCTAATGCCCTTAAGATAGTAGAAACAGATGCTTCTGAAATAGGGTACTGTGGGATCTTTGTAACGCCCCCACGCCCGAAATCGTCACCGGAGTCAAGCTTGAGGTGTTACTAAACTTATCTTACCTTTTAAACAACTCTAAACCACTTATTTTAATTTTCGGAAAAAACTGTTTTTCTGCATCATGGTTGCTTAAAAATTCATTTCTTGAGTTTCAAAACTCAAAATTAAGATTCGTAAATTTTTCCTGAAACTAGACTCATATATCTATCTACTAATTTTTTTCTAAAATTTTTGACTTAGCCAATTAGTACAGTTTATTAGTTAAAATTTTCCCTGTTTCAGAATTCGATTGCACTGACCTCTACTTACTACGAACCACTTTTATCCCTGTACGAAATTCATATGACTATACCGTTTGTTTCTATTAAAACTAGATTCAATAATAATTCTAACCATATAAAGTACACCACCTAATTATTTTTTTAAAATTTATGGTGAATTTATAAAGTTGAAATAGGGGATCCAGAAATCGCTCTGGCCGTATTTCACTAAAACTCAGATATAAAATACAAAACCTTTACCTGTTTTGCTTATTCCATATGAAAATAGACACAATTAGCTTTAATTTCATATATTATTCACCATTAAACCATGTCTCTATGATTTTTAGTGATTTTTCAAAATCACGTTATTTCTGATACTTGAATCTGTTTTTAAGTTACTTTCACAGTTTTCATAGTTTTCATGTGATAGTTACTACTTAATCATACATACTATTAAACATGTATATCATCAGCCATTATATTAGCTAATCATTTGAAAGTATTTACACATCATTCATTGATCATATCATATCAAAAGAAACCAAGTTCCTATACATGCCATACACAAAACGAAACGTCTAACTATACCAATGTGATTCCTTCGATATTGTGATCGGGTCTCCGACGTTTCCTTCGATCCCCGAGTGGCTTGATAAAAACTATAAGAAAAAGAAGATAAAGACTAGGCTTAGTAAGCTTACAAGAAAATAAATTACAACATTCAACATAATGAATAATTATACATAATGTCACCTAGCCTCATAAACTTTCTTTACTTCTCATTTTCTACCTTCTTCTTTACTCACTTACCTTCTTTCTTACCTGAGCTTTCACTATTCATAAATATAATCTACCTTCTTCTTTTGCTGACAATTCACTGTAATTAAACGTGTACAATGACCCGTTGAACCACTCGAAATACTAAGGATACTAGGGTCGTTCTTGTCTATCAATATCCTGCCAATGCCATGTCTTCGACATGGACTGACATGAATTATTCCTGTCTCCAATGCCATATATATATATATATCTAATATGGGCTTACATGGCTCATTCCTGTCTCCAAAGCCATATATCTGATATGGACTTGCATGGCTCATTTCTGTCCTGTTCTGTCCTGTCAACCCCAATATCCTAACATTCCTAAGGTTCAAACGAGGCTTCCTAATACTTTTTCTCTGTCAACCGCTTTAATTCGACTTTAAATATTCTCATAAAATAAGTATATAAATGCTGGAAATTGACAATAATAATGTAAAATAAAAGAATATTACATTTATTTACTGTAAACTTACCTTGATACAAAATGTGACTAAACTTTACAATTTAGTCCTTTACTTTTTCTTTTCCCCGATCTACTCCCAAATTTCGCTCTTCTTGATCTATAACAGAAAATTTAACTTATTTGATATTCACATTTATCAAAACAGTCCTTTACTCAAACTTTGAAAAAATTACATTTTTGCCCCTAAATTTTTGCATATTTACACTTTTGCCCCAAATCTCGTAAATTAAACTTCAGCCTATTTTCTTATGTTTTATGACATGCTGATCGTTTTTCCCTTCTATAGCAAAATCAAATTCTCACTCTAATATATACTTATGACTATTAGGTATTTTTACCGATTAAGCCCTTTTACTCGTTTTTACCTAAAACCGAGTAGCACAAGTTGTCTAACATAATCTAAGACCTCATATTCTATCATAAACATCAAAATAAACACTTTTCACCTATGGATATTTTTCCAAATATGAACCCTAACTTAAATTATTGCTAGTATAAGCTTTATCGAGCTACCGGGACTCTAAAAACGTAAAGAACATTAAAAACGGGGCTTGGAATCACTTACTATGGAGCTTGAAAGCTTGAAACAAACCCTAGCTATGAAGAACCCTTGAAATTTCGTGCTAATGAAGAAGATGATGAATTTTGTGTTATTTTTCCCTTTTTATTTCATTTAATATCCAAATGACCAAAATGCCCTTCCTTATTAAACTTTCAAAAATTCCATCCATGTCCTATTTTGTCCATGAACTTAGAAATTGGTAAAATTTTTATTTAAACCCTTCTAATTAATATTCCAAAGCAATTTCATACTAAAAACTTCTAGAATGCAAGTTTTACAAATTATTCGATTTAGTCCCTAATCTCAACTTAAGCACTTTATGCATAGAATTTCATCACGAAATTTTCACACAATCATGCAATCATATCATGAACCTCAAAATAATAATAAAATAAATTTTTTTCTACCTCAGATTTGTGGTTTCGCAACCACTGTTCCGTTTAGGCCCTATTTCGGGATGTTACAATCTTAAAACAAGTTAAGGGAGGAAAAGAGCAAATAGTCCAATTTACCTCCAGACACTAGAATCCAACTCAGTAAAATTATAATACTATTAAAAAAGAAGTTTTACAAATAGATATTCAAAATATTGCCTCAAAACAAATTTTCGCAAGATGGTAGGCAATTTTGAGCATATTTGATTTTGATATTGAATACATTAAAAGAGAAACTAATTCTTTGCCCAATTTTCTCACCAAGAATTTCTTCAATAATGCTACCCAAACTATAAGACAAAGGAAAAGGAAAAATAAGAGAACCATTCAAAACCCAAAATTCCTCAAAACCAATTAAGTCATGGTATGAAATTTTCCTTGAAAAAGAAAATGAGAGATCATCATCCTCATCAAAATCCTCTAAAAATGCATCCCTTTAAGATGCACAGGATCCAAATGAAATTGATTCACAAATCAAAAAATGGATTGAGTCCTTTTCTCAATCTCTAGAAGTGGCATTAGCCTTTTCTCAAATGAAACAGGAAACTCCTCTCAAACAAATTGTTGGTGAAGCAGCGAAGATTTCAAAAAATAGAAAGATTGTTTTACACAAACCAAAATCTCTCAAAAATGTTTTAAAAGAAACATCTCTCCAGGATTTTTCCAAAAGAAGTAGTAGTGTTTTCACAGGTTGCTACACAAAAATCCTCAAAATATTTTCTAAACAAGTGTTTTGAAAAAAACATTATTATGGAGGAAGAATTTTCAGAAAAACCTCCATATATACTTGTAAACGAACTTTTCAATGGATGGCATTTTAAGCCATTAGATTCTCAAAAACTTCAACAGTATTATGAAAATATACTAGTTCAAATTGGACCAGTATTATCCAAACACTACACAGACCCAAAAGATCCAAATTTTATCACCTATTCAATAGCCCAAATACAAAAAATTCTTCAACCAAGAGATTGGGGTGAAAACCCAAACTCTCCAAATAAATTTCCAACAAAATTTACCACCAAAATAGACCACCACCCATATTTCACATATTGGGATTACCAAATGGCCTAGTATAATGTCTTCCTAATGAACAATCAACATATGAGACATTCTTGGCTCATATATTTTAAATATGGTACCCAATTCAAATTTCCAAATTGGTTCCAAGAATGGTGGAATTGGTATGGATCATCATCTTTCGATATCTTACCAGAAAATATTTAAAACTTATGGCCTAAATTCTTTGACAAATTTCAGCCCGAACCAGACAAAAAACGCATCTACAAAACAATCCATTTTTTTTCAAAATTGTGCATTTCGTAATTGTCTCCTAGAATTACTCTTATGAACATAATCCACGTGTTGGAATTCCATTATTAGTTCAAAGCTTCAAAACTAAATGGTGGGACAAATTTACTAATGAAAAATATGATTTAAAACATTTGGATAATTTTTTCAACAAGAATCCAATATTATGTAAGTCCACGTCCCCAGATCAAACCACAATAAAATTCCTTCAAGTAAAATCGAGAACTAGTGCAATGTTAGCTTAAGCCAAGACCAAGAAGGAATACAAAAACTCATGGCTAAAATGCTCAGCTCAATGGGTTTTGGATCAGAAGACAAGAAATCTTCAACATCTTCAATCAAAACACTGGATCTCACAAACGATACAACCTCAATAACTATTATTAGAACAAAGAAAAAATGATGTAAAGATGGAAACATGAAAATATATAGATTTTTTTTATTCCCTTTTTAACTCAAATTTACGCAGTTTCATAGTAATTCTTATCAAAAAATATAATATAACTATGAAATAATTAATTGTACTTAAATCATTAACATATTTAATTTTATAATAAATTTTCATAAATTTTGATTTATTTTCGACAGATTTGCACAAAGCGTGAAAATTGGCTCGGCAAACACTACTAGAAGCACAAAACCATGAAGCGATTTTTGAAGCATTCAGGTGAATTAATTTTTTAGCCTAAGACGGTCCAATTATGAATCTTAATACATAATATAATTAATTTTAATTTTTATCCAATTTATTTTGGGTTAAATAATTATTACAAATTATATTATGAAAGGAGGCCCAGTTGTGCTAATACGAGAGACTGATCCAACCGAGCAATCGGTCTACCCAAAACTGTCCAACATGCTGACCCAATCAGCTCAAAATAGCTGATTTATTGACTTGAAAATCAGCCCTTGAAGTCTCCTTGAAATTGCATTCAAACCCCTCCACTTTCTGTGTTTTTAAAGATTCACCCTAAGTTAAATTTAGCAAGTTTAAAACATTCAAACTTGCCACATGTGTGGCCAGCCAAGGGGGTATATGACTCCTGATTTTTTTCTATTTTTAGCATCTAATCCTAATTATAAATACCCCCTTCACCTATTCATTTCAACACACCTTGCATTTCACACATATCTCTCCCTTTCACTCACTTTCTCTCTTCCAATCCTATCTTTGTTTCCCATTTTCCCCTTCCATTCCCTTTACTGATTTCCCTCTTGGAAAAGAGCCCTTCAATCACCTTGAGTAGCAGCATTCAAGTGCTTGTAGAAGCCTCGGTTCAGCAAGAACGAGCGAAGAAGGAGTAAAGCAAACTAGTCAAGTTTCGGAGAAACACCGAATTTGATTCTAGTTTCCTATCCTTTAACTTTTATTGTTGTTGTTATGAACATGTCTATGAATATTTGTTATGTTGTTATCCTAAATTTAATTAACATGACTTGAATTTAATCCGTGTTAAATTGATTGCATTTCGTCTACTTAAGTTATTAAAATCATGTTTGTGTTGTTATAGGTCTTGGTAAATTGTTTGATTAAGTAAAACCATGATTATGCTATTCTTGCATTATGATTGTAAGGTAAATAATGAATTAATTATTAATCGTATTAAAATTGACACAATACTTAATGAATGCATGTTTAATTTTCTAAGGTAACTGAGGGTTAAATTAGCGACAGCATTAAATGGTACATTAGCCTTGCATAACTTGCAAGATTATTGTGATTAAAATGTTTCAATTTAGGTATATATTGTTATTTCACTTAATCTTTTACTTTCTTATTAAATTTATTAATTTTTTAAATTGGTATAGTAATATGTTCAAGAGATTAGTTAATTTGGTAAGTCTGTATGTGCTCTAAGTTAACAAATTGTCAAGTTGTCGTGAATCTATTCGTAGCAACATGAACATTGTTTTAATAATATTAAGTTAAGAAATTTAATTGATCTAATACAATTATATCATATTGATTAAACTTGGTTTTTAGAAATCGTGCATTGGAATTTTTACCTTTTAATTTTCTTAGTTAATTTACTTATTTAAAATCTAGTTTTATTAAACCCTTTTTCAAAACAAAAGATTTTTCCTTCACCAAAGTGTTTTTAATTGCATTTCATAAATATTTTCTTACATAGTCCTTGTGGGTACAATAACTCGATATTTACTTGTCACTTTATTACTTGTTGCGATTGTGTACACTTGCAGAATTCCATCATTCCAAGTTTTGGGCGCCGTTGCCAGGGACTGTTTTAAGAGTCATTTTTTTTTAATTTGTTATTTTTCATTTTGTTTATTTTTTTGTTCAATTTTAAATTAGTTAATCTTTTTTTGTTTGTTTCATGTGTTTATGAGTATTGATTGAATTATCGATATACTCCCCGTAGACCCTAAGATTGAAAGAACTTTTCGACAACAAAGAAGACAAGCAGCTCAAAGAAAGATCGAAGAGATGAAATTCAAAAACCAGAATCAAGGAGACAGAACAAACCCTGCTCAAAATCCTATCCTTATTCTTGATGATCGGGATAGATCTCTAAGACAGTATGTCGTGCCAGTGTTTCATGAGCTTAATCTAGGTATTAGGTGACTTAAAATTGAGGCACAACAATTCGAGGTGAAGCCAGTTATATTCCAGATGCTTCAAAAAGTGGGCCAATTTAGTGGAATGTCTACCGAAGATCCTCACCTTCACTTAAGACTGTTTATAGATGTGAGCGATTCTTTCAAGCTAGCCGTAGTACCCAAAGATGCACTACGATTAAAGTTGTTCCCACATTCACTGAGGGACAGAGCTTGAGCCTGGTTGAACTCATTGTCACAATATTCCATTACCACACGACAAGAGTTAGCAAAAAAATTCCTCATGAAGTATTTCCCGCCTAGCAAGAATGCTAAGTTGAGGAACGAGATCACTACTTTCCAACAAATGGTTGACAAGTCCTTGTATGAGGCATGAGAAAAGGTACAAAGAATTATTATGGAAGTGCCCTTATCATGGAATCTCGTATTGCATCCAACTTGAGACATTCTATAATGGTCCTAAGGCTCACTCGAGAATAGTAGTAGATGATTCTGCTAACAGTGCTCTCCTTTCTAAGTCTTATCATGAGGCCTATGAAATTATTGAGAGGATTGCCAACAATAATTATCAATAACCAACCAATCGAGTAGCATCAAGAAGACGAGTCGTTAGAGTACATGAAGTGGACGCTCTCACTTCACTTGCATATCAGGTATCCTCGATAACCTCAATGCTTAAAAACTTTACTAGTAATGGGTTTAATATTTTACAGGTCATCTACCGAATCAATTAAAAAATGTAGCCTGTGCTTATTATGCAAAAGGACACTTGTTTGAAGAATGTCTGTCAAACCCAAAATCTGTGTACTACATTGGTAACCAGAATCAAAATCAAGGAAGGCAAGGACTACAATCCAATTTTTATAACCCATCTTGGCGAAACCACCATAATTTCTCTTGGAGTAACCAAGGGGTTGGACTCAATAACACTTACACCTAATTTAAACTGACCTAGCTACATTTATTTACCCAGCAAGTTTAGAAACAACCCTAAGTTTAGAAAACCTGTTGAAGGTGTGACAGCCCTAATTTGACCCTAGTCGGAAAGTGGTTTCGGGACCACAAAACCGAGTCATAAAAATAATTAATCGATATACTCTAAGCTTATTATATGTATAAATGCATGTGTGAAAGTTTCATGCTTTGATTTTGTTATTTGAAGATGAAATTTAGTAAATAGGATTTATGTGTGACATTTTTGAAATGTGATGGATTAATTTAAAATGGTCTATTAATGTATGTTATAAAAATAGTGGACTTGCATGTCAATTCAACCATTTTAGATAGTGGTCGGCCATGTTGCTATCTAATAGATATTATATGTATTTTCAATTAAATGAACTAAAGAATGAATAATAGAATAAAGTATAATAAAAAAATGGGTGAGTGGGAGGAGAAACCAAATTGATTCATCTTTGTTTCTCCATTGCCGTAGCAAGAAGAGAAGAGAAGGGAATCAAGCATTCGGCTATTCCTTTCTACTATTGATTAAGGTACGTTTGATGTGTTTTGAAAGAAATTAATTGTGCATTTTAGGATAGTTTCTTAGTTCCTCCATAACCCATGTGCAAATTTTCATTTTGGTGTTTATGGGAGCAATCGGTCATGAGAAGATTTTTCATTTAGAAATTGAAACTTTGATGTTTTGTTTTGAATTATAAAAGCACTCCATTCGGTTGAAATTATAAAAGTATGTTAAGTTTAAAGAAAAAAGGTTGAATTTGTATATGTAAAGATTTGGTGTGCTTGTATTATAGCCGAATATACCTTGAAAATTGGAATGGAGAAATTCTTATGATATAAGCTTGTAAATTGAGTTGTAATGTGTGCTTTGTAGTTTTAAATGGTTAAAGACTATTCGGTTATAGCCTTTATATTTTTTTATGAAGAAAGCAAGTTAAATGCATATGTGCCTATGTTATGGCCGAATGTATTAAGGGTGAATTAATATGGAGTTTAATATTAGATTGATTCGGCTTTGATAAAGGAGAAAATGATTGAATCGGGGATTTTAGAGATGTGAATTAGTAGGTGATATGTCTTTATTAAGGTGGGCTATATGGTTATTGTTTCATGCTAATTTAGATGAATAATGGTGGATAGGTGTTTGAACTAAACAAATGATCATATAGATGCATTAGATGCTAGGTGGGAAGAATCGGCTATCATGTTTGATGTCATTACCGAACATAAATTGTTTATAATTGAATAATGTGTGTTTTGGGTTGATAGAATAAAAAGAATGCTTAAAATGTGTTATAAGCAAATAAGAGTTAAATTAAAGTTGCTAAATTACCATTGTTTTTGCCGAATATGTGCTTATTTTTAAAGAGGAGTTTGTTGAAGGATGTATGTGAACATGATAAGTGTATTCGGCTTAGTGAGTAAATGGAATGAAAATTTGGAATTGATTTTTTATGTGTATGTATGACCAAGTATATTCGGCCACATAAGTAATATAAGTACATGATGTTATATTATGATTATTGAGCTTGTGTATGTGGGTGCATGTATATTTAGTAATATAATGACGTTTGGTTTTGAAAGTTGATTGATAAATTATTACCTTAATTATATGAGCATTTGGTGAAAGTAGCATTTGTGTATGAACATGTATTAGTTATGAAATCGGTAGGTTTAAGACTAATTGTGGTAATGATAATATATTATAAAATGAGTTGGATATTTGATTACCGAATGTGAATAATAAGTAAACACTATTGATCAAAATATTAAACATCTCTATTTATACTTATTTAGCTCAAGAGCAAGGGGGATTAAAGTTGGATAAGGGAAAAGAGAAAGCTATAAAGTAGTCGATCCACAACCGTCCCAATATACCGAGGTAAGTTCGGATAGTCACATTTAATGTATCTTGATAATGTCTTGATATGTGAATAATAACTATACTATGCTTAATTGATTTTTTTTTTATTATAGTTGTATGACAAATAAATTATGCTTCAAGCTTATAGCAAAACAATTATATGATTGGTGCATGGCATATCACTATTCGAATGAGTAAATAAACCAAAATTTTGAGATGTTATGTGGAATTAATTCATTGCAAATAAGTATGTATGGTGCTCATTGAAGGAAATATATCCGGACTTCAGGTCCGCAGGCTATGTGCTGGAAATATATCCGGACTTCAGTCCATGAGCTATGTCTTTGAAATATATCCGACTTGTGTCCGCAGCTATGTCTTTGGAACTATATCCGGGCTTAAATTCCCGCAGGCTTTATGCTAGTGACTAGACTCAGGTTTTAACCTAGCTGGCTTAACGTCGATAATTCGAGTAAGGTTATGAATTGAATGCACGAGATGACTGCTATTAATTATGTACTATACAGTATGAAAATCAGGTACGTAATTCGTACACATAAGTGAACCCACCTTTAGATTGAAGTACCATTAACAAGGAATGGAATATACATATGTGTGTATAGATATATGTGTGGATGAATACCGAATCTACGAATATGAGAATAACCATTTCGGACGATGTCTTTTATTACATGAAAGTATACGATTATATTAATTATATAATCCATGTTGATGATCGAGGTTTAGGTCGTAAATTTCTTTGTGTTGGCATATATATAAATATGTATTTTCGGGCAAGGGGTATAAAATTGATTTCGAGTTTAGTATTTCGTAATGTTGATTTACACGTCAAATTTTTATCTGTTTGAATTACTTAAGACTTACTCAAAGATCATTATGCTCACTTTGTTGCCTTGATTCCTTGTTTTATAGATCCTGTTCGTTAGCTATCGTTCTCGGGAATTTCAAAGTCGAAGTCATCCACACTATCTAAGCCCTTCCGGTACTCTCGTAGTTGAACTTTGTTAATGGCATGTATAGGACTGACTTTTGTTGTTAATTAAGTATCTTTTTGGTATTGTATATTTGTATAGCCATGCGAAAATGGCTTGTTAAAATTATTATACGTATTTCATATAGTTAAGGTGTATGTGTGGTTGATATTTAAATGTTTTTGATATGAATTGAACTTAGGAATTATTCTGTAGTGTTAAATGAAATTTCGTGCTTGTTTTGTAATACTTCTAAATCCCTCCGGCGACGGGTACGGGTTAGGGGTGTTACAGAAGGCATACATAGCAAAAAATGATGCATTAATCCAAAGCCAAGTAGCCATATTGAAAAAACTAGAAAAACCGAATGGGCCAGCTTGTAACTAAACTTAGGAACCGACCACAATGTGCTTTACCTAGTGATACGGAGAACCTAAGAAATCCAGGGAAAGAGCATTGTAAAGCATTGACATTAAGGAGAGGAAAGAAATTAGAGCCCAACACTATTGAAATTGAAGAGGAGCCAGCTGATGTTCAAGATTTAGTTAAAGTTAAACCAAGTGTTGAAATTCTAGCTTCAGCAGAACCAGAATATGCAAAACCCGAAAAGGTAACTTTTGAACCAGTCAATTCTAATAAACTAAGAACTTCGTTAGATGCAGAATTGTCACAGAAAATGAATCAACCAGTTCCAATAAAGAATCCTCCACCACCCTACCCTCAAAGACTTCAGAAGCTGAAGTAGGAAGTCCAGTTCAAGAAGTTTCTAGACGTACTCAAGCAACTTCATATCAACATTCCGTTAGTAGAAGCACTTGACCAAATGCCAAATTACATCAAATTTATGAAGGATATCTTGTCCAAGAAATGAAGACTATGAGAATTTGAGACGGTAGCCTTGATGAAGGAATGTAGTGCATATCTTCAAAACAAACTACCCCTAAAGTTGAAGGATCCCGGATGTTTTACCATACCTTGCAACATTGGAGCAATGTATTGTGGTAAGACACTATGTGATTTGGGTGAAAACATTAACTTGATGCCCATGTCCATATTTAGGAAGTTGGGGATAGGTGAAGTTAGACCCACTACAATTACATTTCAATTAGTATATTGATCTTTAGCACATCCACAAGGAAAAATCGAGGATGTATTGGTACGTGTAGACAAATTTATTTTTCCTACTGACTTTGTTATTGTAGACTTTAAAGCAGATAAAGAAGTTCCAATCATCCTAGGAAGGTCTTTCCTATAAACTGGAAGGACCCTTTTTGATGTGTAGAAGGATGAGCTTACTATGCGTGTTCAGGACGACCAGGTAACATTTAATGTTTTTAAGTCTATGTGATTTCCTGATGTAGTTGATGATTGTTCTGCAGTATCGATGTTAGAGAATTTAGCTATAGAATGGGAACTCAACTCTATTGAGGACCCATTAGGACAAGTTTTGATGTCAGACCCTCCAGGTGATGAAGAGGGAAAGGAATACTTAGCTTTGCTAGAAGCTAATCAAATGAGATTTAATCCGCAATCCCACTTTGAATCTTCAGAGTTAGAAGGTAGAGATTATGTCCAACCAAATGTGTTAATTAAGGAGCCACCTAAACTAGAACTAAAGGTACTTCCCTCACATTTAAAATATTGTTTATTTAGGTAACGTTTCTGCTTTACTTGTGATTGTTTCAGCGGAGTTGACTGAAGAGCAAGAAGAGAAAATCATCCTAATATTGAAATAATTCAAAAAGGATATGGGATGAACTATAGCTGATATTTGTGGCATTAGTCTATCTATATACATGCACAAGATCATCCTAGAAGATGGTGAGAAAGGGACAATTGATGGACAACGAAGACTGCACCCTATTATAAAGGACATGGTAAAAAAGGAGATCATAAAATTGTTAGATGCAGGTATAATTTAGCCCATCTCAGACATTTCATGCGTAAGTCTGGTCCAATTCCTACTAAAGAAAGAAGGTATTACGATCATTGAGAATGAGAATAACAAGTTAATACCAACCAGAACAGTTACGAGATGGAGAATTTGTATAGATTACCGTAAGTTGAACAAGGAGACTAGGAAAGATCACTTTCCTTTATCGTTCTTGGACCACATGTTGGATAGACTTGCGGGGCAAGATTATTACTATTTTCTCAATACATACTCAGGGTATAATCAGATTACAGTAGCTTTAGAGGATCAACATAAAATAACATTCACATGCCTGTACAGTACATTTGCATTTAGACTTATGCCATTTGGTTTATGTAATGCACGTGGTACATTTGTATATTTTTACTAACATGGTTGAAAAGTATTTGGAAGCATTTATGGATGATTTTTCAATATTCAGAGATACATATGATGATTGCCTAGCCAATCAAGCCAAGGTACTAAGGTGATGCGAAGAAACAAACCTCGTACTCAAATTAAAAAAATGTCATTTCATGGTACGAGAAGGTATTATTCTAGGACATCAGATAACGAGACATGGGATTGAGGTAGATAAAACAAAGGTAGATGTTATCGAGAAACTCCCACCTCCAACATCTGTAAAGAGTGTTAGGAGATTTTTCAGCCACTTCGATTTCTATTGAAGATTTATCAAGGACTTCTCCACAATTGCTAAACCTTTATGCAAATTACTGGACAAGAACACGATGTTCAAATTTGATGAGGAGTGTTTAATAACTTTTAATGATATGAAAAGTTAGTTAGTTTTGGCACCAAACATCACCATACCGGATTAGGCTTTACCATTTGAGCTGATGTGTGATACAAATGACTTTATGATGGAGGCTGCGACGGGCCAACAAAGGAACAAAGTTTTTTATCCCATATACTATGCAAGTCAGACTCTGAGGAAGCTCAATTGAATTATATGGTAATAGAGAAAGAGTTACTTGCTATTATGTTGCTATTGACAAGTTTCGGTCTTATCTTGTAGGTACCAAAGTGGTGGTCTATACAGATCATTTGGAAATTAAGTATTTACTTTCCAAGAAAGACGCTAAACCGAGATTGATCCGATGGGTACTTCTACTCCAAGAGTTTGATCTAGAAATTCAGGATCGAAAGGGAGTAGAAAATCAAGTAGCAGACCACTTGTCCATATTGGAGCCGCAAGAAAGGACTTCTTCACTTATACCCACTCAGGAGACATTCCCAAATGAACACATACTTAAGGTAAATCATATCAATAATACCCCTTGGTTCACTGATTTTGATAACTATCTAGATTGTGGTTTGATGCCTCTTAATAAGTCATATCAACAAAAGAAAAAGTTTCTTCACGATGTGCAGTACTATTTTTGGGAAGAACCATACTTGTTTAGAAAGTGTACAGATCAAATGATCAGGAGATGCATGGTAGAAGATGAAGTACATGAGATTTTATATCATTGCCACACATCTCTGAGTGGGGGACACTTAGAAGGTACATGTACTACGGCCAAAGTAGTGCAAGCTGGATTCTTTTGGCCAACATCATTCAAAGACACGTATGCTTACGTAAAGAGTTGTGATCGATGCCAAAAGGTTGAAAACGTCACCAGGAGAAATGAGATGCCTCGAACAAACATCATTGAGGTAGAATTATTGATGTTTAGGGTATTGACTTCCTTCATCCTTTCCCTCCGTCTTTTGGTCACAAGTACATATTGGTAGTAGTAGACTACATGTCTAAGTTGGTTGAGGCCTAGGCATATCGAACGAACGATGCCAAAGTTGTGATAAAGTTTTTGCAAAAAAAATGTGTTCACAAGGTTTGGAACTCATAGGGCTATCATTAGTGATTAGGGGTTCCATTTTGTGAACAAATGGTTGAAATGGTTACTCGACAAACATGGAGTAAATTTCAAAGTTGCCACAGCTTACCATCTGTAGACAAATGGGCAAGCTGAACTGGCAAACAAAGAGATAAAGGGCATACTCGAGAAGGTAGTTTGTCCAAATGGACAAGATTGGTCCAAAAGACTGGACGATGCTTTATGGGCCTACAGGACAGCATACAATACACCTTTGGGGATGTCACCCTATAGGTTGGTTTTCGGGAAAGCATGTCCTTTGCACTTGGAGTTAGAACATAAAGCTTGCTGGGCTCTCCAACACCATGGATCTCAAGCTTGCTAAAAAGAAATGGATGCTTCAACTCAATGAGTCATATGAGAATGTCAAACTATTCAAGGAAAGACTTAAAGATGGTATGACAAGCACATTCAAGTTCGAGAATTTGATACAAGTCAGCAAGTCTTGTTATTCAATTCCAGATTAAGGTTCTTTCCAGGTAAGTTAAAATCACGTTGGTTCGGTCCATTTACAATTCACTAAGTTTTCCCATATGGAGTCATCGAACTTCAAGGTAAGGGAGGTAATTTTTGAGCTAATGCTCAGCGCTTAAAACATTACTAAGAGAATAAAATTGAACGGGATATAGTCTCGTTTATTTTATCAGATACTTAATTTTTCTCCTTTTTTTTTAAATAAATGAGTTAAGGTGTATTTTTGGGATTAGTATGTTAAAATAACTTCTGTCTAAGAGATTGAAACTTAAGCGAGATCGCTGTGACCCCTTCAATTTTTCCTGGGAATTGATTTTAACATAATCTTTCAAGAAATTATTCCCTAAATGGCAAAATAAATTTTTAGTTTTTCAAATAAAAGGGTCAATTTTTATCCAAATTTCAATTGCAACTCAATTTTTGAATTTTCTTTAAGTTTGGGTACTTAATTAAATTATTTGAAATTTTTGGTGGTCTTTTTTTGTAAATATTAAAAATTAGTTGTCTCTTTTTGTAAATATTTTTAAAGGCAGCTAAAATAAAGGTTTTTAATTTAATTTTTAATAAATAAGGTGATAATAATTAATATATAATTATATTTATTATAATGTATTTTATTATTATCAACTTTATATAGAATTAGGATTAGTTTAAACTTTATCATATTTTAGTAAAATTTATCTTAAAAAATAAAGTAATAGCAAATAATATTTTAATATACATCATATTAATTATTAATTGTTATTAACTTTATGTAGAATTAGGACTTAGAATATTTTACTATTAAATTGGTCTAAGAATTCTAATTGAATTCATTCTTCCCTTCACTATAAAATTTCCAACCTTCTCCATCATTCACCATCCATCAAACCAACCTCCATTCACCTGTTCCACTGTTGACCCTAGCATCCAAAACCTACCAAGTATCGCTGCTTCTAGCAGCCACCAGCAGCACCGCCCAGCAGCTCACATTTAGCCAACAGTTGCATACACACTTGGCGCACCTACCCAGCAACTCCCGCACTAGCTCCCACACACTGTTGCTGCCACTCACGCCAGGCCTAGCTTGATGCACCTGCTCGCGCACTAGCCCTGCTGCCCCCACACGCACCATACCAACTCATGCACCATCCCTGCTGCCCCCGCACGCATCATCTTGCTCACGCCTTGCTTGCGCACTAGCCTCGCACATTGCTACAATTCTTTGCTTCAAGCTCGTGTGCACCTTTGCACAACTCGTACACCCTTGTTACTTTTGCACCGCACTTCCATCTCATTTAGCCACCAATCGATCACCCTCAACCAACCCTCAAATAAAATCTTTTTCTTCTAATTTTATTTATTGAGTACTTACATTTTCTACAAAGGTGGTAAGAAAATTTTTCTCCTAAATTTCAATTTTATTTAATTATTTAAATTTTCAATTTATTAAATTATTAAGATTTATGCAAATTGAATTTTTGAGAAAATTTGTTCCCATCTTATGTTCAAGTTAATCATGCCTAGCAAAAGAACTCGTGCCTCTGTCCAAGTTGAAGAATCACAAAACAAATTCCACTATGAAGAACCCAAGGCAAGATATGATAACATATTCAAAAATCAGCATATGCTCCTTGAAAAAGGCTTTACATTGAAAGACAACAACTATATTGATTTCATGGTGCGCATTTGACAAATCGTTGAAGCTCTCAATTGAGAGTTGTTTTGTGAGAAAAAACCTAGTGCAGATGAAGAATTAGTTTGTGAATTTTATGCGAATTTGACCTCAGGCGAATTAACAGAAGTTTTTGTTCGAGGAATCAGTGTTCTAATAAGCTCAAACGCTATTAATGAATTCTTTGAATTACCTGATTTTGAAGACAACGAATATTCTTCCTTGATGAGAAATATTTAGGCTAAAAATCTGCAAGAAATTCTCAAGGAACTTACAGTTCTAGATTCTAAGTGGACTGTGTCAAAGCATGGAACTCACACTTGTGGCAGAGAATATTTGACACCACTAGCAAAGGTATGGTTCTATTTCATTCAGTTTAGCCTTATGCTTATTTCACATGGAACCACAATTTCATTAGAGTAAATGGTTTTGTTATACTCGATTTTAACCGTAAATACCATTGATGTTGAAAAAATCATTCTGAGAGAAATGCGAAATTGTGCCGCTAAACGTTCTGGCCCAACTTACATCCCCTTTACGATAACAATTTTGTGCTTGAAAGCTAAAATTCTTGTAAACGTAAAGAAGACAGGTTATAGCCAGGGCACAATCACAGATTGGGACCTCTACCAAATAGCCAGAGATTCTATTATGCAGCAACGAGTTGAAGAGAGCGAGGATCCCAAAGAAGAAGATCCCACAAAGATCGAACCAATGCAGTCAGTTGAAATCCCTAACAAGGTAGAACCAATGGAACCAATAACTAAACCTAACATGGCAACCTCAACATTCAAAACTCAACCGCCTCACCCTGATCTTCGAGATGAGCTGACAAAGTTGATGGACATAATGCAACATATGTAGTGGCAGCAACAAGCTTACTGGAGATATTCAAAAATACGGGATGACTCAATAAGACGCGCTCTTACAAAAATATTCAATGATCCATTTATTTTTGTGTCTGAGTTTCCAGATTTTATATTTGAACCATGGAGTCCAATATCGAAGAGGGAACAAAGTGATTCATGCAAAAATAAAGATGATGGAGCAAAAGATGAGTCAGACTCTGAGGGATCTGCAAATAAATAAAAAGGGGGATCTTTACTTTATGTTATTTTCTTTCCTAGGTTATGTTAGGATTAGGTTCTATTAGGATTTTTATTTTTTGCATAATAAAAAAAGAGGTGGAAATCATAAATAAAAATGAACAAGTTTTAAAATGAGAAGTGTGGAAATAGATATGTACATGTTTAGGATTGGATCTAGAGAGAGCTTGGTACTTAAGCAATCAAATTGACTCACCTCCTCTTTTCTAGAATCCTACCTAGTGTATAGTATCTATTCACTTCTAACAATGAGGACATTGTTCATCTTAAGTCGGGGGATCGAAAAATTGAAATTATCTCCTCTCAGAATAAAATTTCCTTTTAATTATGATTAGGTTATATTTTGTTCAAAAATTTGAAATTTTGTTAAGTATGCTAAATTCAATATGAATAAAGTTCTATTATTTCAATAATTGTTATGTTCACTGAATTATGACATAAATGTACTCTTAATAAAGTATGTAAATCATACCATAAAATTTTTAGTTCCTTAGGAAAGTTAGGCATGCATGAAAGTTTAAGTCTCTAGAATTGACTTCGTAATTTCTTGAGGCAAAATCCTAGGAAACATGGAATGTTGAAAATGATTTAGGGAAACTCTTGTTTATACTGTTTGAGCCTTTCAAGCCAACCTTGATGAAATTTTATCCCTTGAAACCCAACTTTGAGACTATATGGCCTAATTTTATTTGAACCTTTTTAATTTTTAGCCATCACTTTTCTTTTAATTACCTTTAAATTGTCTCAAACACTAGACTCAGTACTATTCAAAAATTTCTCTGAAAATAAGTTTGGGGGAGTTGAAAAAAAGTATCAAATGCTCAAAAAAATTGTAGTACATACAGCAAAATGCTTGTAAAAAAAAAAAGAAAGAGCATGTACTCGAAAGAAATAGATGTACAAAAGAGCATGTAAAAGCAAAATAAGTTGGTGTATTGAAGGTATTTATTTCAAAGGTCCGATACAAGTTGAGTCTAGTGTATTTACCCTAAATTTATCTATCTTTTACCTACCCTTAGCCTAGCCACATTACAACCTATTTAAAAGACCTATTAATTCAAGTTTTTATGCTACCTATATTAGTAAGAGAAATTGCTATGTTCAACATATGAAGGCATAAATTAAACTTAATGATTACAGCTTAATCTTAAATAAGGGAATAAAATCAAATTGGTGGAGATTTAACATGTTTTTATTGAGAAAGAATTTAGTCTATTTTTGCTATCATAATAATAATTGAGATTAATTTGAACAATATGTATACTTCAGTAGCATAAATCTCAAAATTTTTGTTCTTGAGCATAAGTATACTAAATTCATAATTTTTGGAAGAATGTTTTCTGAAGGAATTTTTCAAAGGTGTTTCCAAGAAATCCTTTTTCAATTTGTGCATTACTTGGGATGAGCAATGAATTAAGTTTGGGGATGTGAAACACGAAAATATATAGACTTTTTCATACCCTTTTTAACTCAAATTCATGCAGTTTCACAGTAATTCTTATCAAAAAAATATAATATAATTATAAAAAAATTAAATTGTACTTAAATTATTAACATATTGAATTTTATAATAAACTTTCATAAATTTTGATTTATTTTTGACAGATTTGCACAAAGGGTGAAAATTAGCTTGGCAGACACTACTAGAAGCACAAAACTGTAAAGCGATTTTTGAAGCATCGAGCTGAATTAATTTTTCAACCTGAGATAGCCCAAATTATGAATATTAATAAATAATATAATTAATTTTAATTTTTAACCAAATTATTTTGGGTTAAATAATTATTATTAATTATATTATGAAAGGAGCCCCTGTTGTGCTAATACGAGAGACTGATCCAACCGAGCAATCAAGCTGCCCACAAGCGTCCAACATGCTGACCCAATCAGCTCAAAATAGCTGATTTGTTAACTTGCAAATCAGCCCTTGAAGTGTAACAGCCCGATTTAGGGCCTAGTCAGAACAGTGGTCTCGGGACCACAAATCCGAAGTTAGAAAATTTTTTTACCATTTTTATGAGGCTATAGTATGATTTGATTAGTGCATGAAAAATTTGGTGAGCTAATTTTAATGTTTTCAAGCCCGGTTGTGAAAAAGGACTAAATCGCATAAAAGGAAAAAGTTGTATTTTAGTACCCAAATGTGTTAAATAGCTAGAGAAATTAAATTTAGGGTCTTTAAAGGGCAATTAGACCCTTTTGAATAGCCTAGTCAGCCATGGTGTGAGGGGAGACAAAATTGACATAGTTAGGTGTGGATAAGGTCATCAAATTTGACTAGTTTTTGATTAAATAAAACAAAAGTCATTTCTTCTTCATTTTTCCTTATCTCCACCGAAAATATCAGCCATTGTTGAGGTTTAAGAGCTTCAAGAACTTGCAGCAACAATAAGCCTCACAAGTAAGTGATTTTAATGAGTTTTCTTCAAGATTTTCACATTTTTGAAAACCTTGAAGCATGAGCTTTCAAATGAGGGTGACATCTTGCAAAATGGTCAATAGTTTAAGATTTTGCCATGGATGATCTTGAGATGTTTATTGAGTTTTTATGGAATAATATGAGTTTTAGTTATGTTATAAACAACTTTTGTGAAAGGTGTTGGCATAAAAACACCTAAAGGGGCTATTTTGCTTAAATTGCAAAATAGATGATAAATGTGTAAAATATTGAGAATTTAGGGTTACTATAGTAGTAAAAAGAGTTTATCTAGACTTGAAATACAAAAAAATTCGATAAAAATAGATTTTCGAGCATAGGGGCAAAATGGTCATTTTGTTAAAGTCTAAGGGCAAAATGGTCATTTTACCAAAGGTGTAAATTTATGATTGTTTAATCCTAATTAGTGACTGAATGAGTGCATATTGTCATTATAGATCAAGACTTACCAAATTCGAACCTAGATCGGGGGAAGGCCAAGCAAACTGATTAAACCGAATAGTCAAGTACTTTTTGTAAACCGATGTAAGTTGTATGTAAATAATACAACTACACTGTTAAAACTTGCATTCATATTGCCTTTGAATTGATATTGAATGAGTTACTAAGTTATGAATCGAGAATGCCTAGTAATATTTGAGATAATAGAAGTATCCCATTGAAATATTAGGGTACAAACTGGATATTCATGCCAAGGCATTGGGTGAATTGTGCGCCAGTGTAAGACATGTCTGGGACATGCTTCGGCCACATTTTGAGAGCCAGTGTAAGACCATGTCTGAGACATGGCATCAGCTTCTAGACGAGGGCTAGTGTAAAACATGTTTTGGACATGCATCAGCCATACAAAGACAGCCAGTGTAAGACCATGTCTAGGACATGGCATCAGTACAGAGATAGCCAGTGTAAGACGTGTCTGGGACACGCGTTGGCTAAGAGTTGTGCTAGTGTAAGACATGTTTGGGACATGCATCAGCACGCACATATGAGTGCCAGTGCAAGACATGTCTGGGACATGCATCGGCCTCGACAGAGATAGCCATTGTAAGACGTGTCTGGGACACGTATCGGCAATATATCCCATGTTAAAGGTTCAGTGAATTTCCAGTAGTATTCCAGACATTTCAATGGTGATATTTATAGATCAATCTTGATAAAGAAAGAATAATCATGTTGTGAGTGTTACAGGTGCATATATGGTAAGCATGAGTATCGAGCTTAATTTAGAAAATGTGACTCGAGTGGATGACAAAGAGTAAGTTGAGTTATGTTTACATTTGAGCATGATAAGTAATGGTGATATTGTGGTTGTATATTTATTTATATGCAACTTACTAAGCTTTATGCTTACCCACTTTCCTTTCCCTCTTCTTTCAGCGTTATCTAACTAGCTCGAGGATCCCTTAAAGTCAGAGATATCGATCACACTATCGTCTACAACATTGGGTATAGTTTGATTTATATTTTTAAAGGTGGCATGTATAGGGCTAGACTAGTATATTCATCATAAGAATTGTTTATGTATTTTGGCCTAAGTCAAAAGCCCTTTATTTTGTATTAAGCCTAGAATAATGGCTATTATTCATTTTGATGAATGCATACGATGTTCTTTCTATGGTTGAATTAATGTTCATTGTGATGAGATGGGTATATTGAAATGATCTTGTGTAGGTTGTGCAAGATGGGTGACAAAGGGCTTGGAAAATAGACTAATTTGTCCACACGGGCATGTGTCTAGGCCGTGTGTGATACACAGATCACGCCCACGGGTGTGTGTTATGGTCGTGTGTCCATTGCACCTAAAACTTTAAAGTCATTCTAGCACACGGGCAGGCCACACGGGCGTGTGTCCATGCTGTGCCATGAAGTCAGTATGTATGCTAGTAGCACACGGGCAAGAGACACAGCCATGTGTCTCGGCCATGTGAAGGACACGGTTACCGGGCACAGGTGTGTGCTTCAGTCGTGTTGTTTTAGCAGAATGCCCAGGTTTTCAGACACGGGCTCGAGACACAGGCGTGTCCCTAGCGCACGGACGTATGCTCTATACCCACACAGGCGTGTGGAGCTTTGATGTAAGAGATTTTTTCTAAATTTTAAATGAGTTCCCGGTTGGGTCCCGAACCACCCCGAATGTATGTTTAGGGCCTCGTAAGCCCGCATAAAGGACATATTGCATAGGAAAGGAAAAGTTTTAAATTGTTTGAGATTTTATGGCCCTGTTTTACATAGTTGATTTAGTTAAAGTCAGGTAGCACCTCAAACCCCGTCCTGGAGTCGGATGCGGGCTAGGGGTGTTACATTTAGTGGTATCAGAGCATGGTTTAGTTTATTCTAAGACTAAACTAGTTAGAGTACGAGTCTAGCAATACATGGCACATATATGCATATTGATAGTATGATGATTCCTGACAGTTATAAATTGTGTTTTTATAGTAATGGATCCTAATAGAACCATGGCGGATGACGTGGAAAGTAATGTGCCGGCTCCCGCAGAAGAGACTGCGCCAGTAGAGAGTGAGCCTGTGAGTATGGGCCAAGGTAGAGGGGCTAGGGAAGCCTATCTCCGAATGATGGATGCTTGGTATATAGAGTTTGTTCGTGCAAACCCGAACACTCCACCTCCCCTACCTCCTCTGATTCTTCAATATGCCCCGGTGGCTCCGCAAGGTGCGGATGTGTTCAGGCGAGAGAAGCCTCCGGTAGATAAGATCCAGAAGCAAGGGGCCGAGGAATTTCGGGCAAGTGTAGATGATGACCCAGAGAGAGCGGAGTTTTGGCTAGAGAATACCCTGAGAGTATTCGATGAGCTGTCATGCATGCCTGAAGAGTGCATGAAGTATGCCGTGTCACTTTTACAAGACTCAGCTTATCAGTGGTGGAACACTCTCGTGTCGGTAGTACCGAGAGAAAGAGTAACTTGGGAATTCTTCCAAGGAGAGTTTCGAAAGAAGTACATTAGCCAGAGGTTTATAGATCAGAAAAGGAAGGAATTTCTAGAGCTAAAGCAAGGTAATAAAACTGTGACAGAGTATTCATGAAACTCAACAAGTGCGCGAGAGAACGCGTATCCACTGAAGCTACCATGTGTAAGAGGTTTGAGGATGGCCTCAATGAAGACATTCGGGTATTCATGGACATCCTAGAGTTAAGAGAGTTTGTAGTGCTCGTTGAGAGAGCATGTAAAGCAGAAGATTTAGTGAAAGAAAGGAGGAAAGCAGCCAGCAAGTCGTGAGATTTAAAGAAAAGACAGATAGGGAAAGCGTATCAGTCCTCCTCTAAGAGGTCAAAAGAATTTACTACCCGATCAAATACTTTGGTAGGGTATTCGAAGAGAAATAAGAATCAGCAAAACGTGGCATCTAGAGCCCAAACTACTTCAGTTGCAAGTGTTAGTAGCGCTCGGCCAAATAGGCCGGAGTGTTCGTAATGTGGAAGACGTCACTTGGGCGAATGCCGAGTAAATGAGAGGGGCTGTTTCAAGTGTGGGTCACTTGACCACTTTATCCGCAAGTGTCCTGAGATGGACAAGAGAGAGAGAAAATAAGATGCGAAAGCAATCAGTGCTCCCTTGAGAGGTAGGCCTCAAAGGAAACCCGAGAGTGGGACTGGTAGTAGAGGTGCACCGAGAGATACTACGATGAGGTCTGAAGGTAAGGCGCCAGCGAGGACCTATGCTATACGAGCCGGAGAAGAAGCAGAGTCTCCAGATGTGATCACGGGTACCATTTCTATTCATGATATAAATGTTGTCGCTTTAATTGACCCGGGATCTACCCACTCTTACATATGTATGGATTTAATACCTCGTATAGACATGCCTATAGAGTCCATCGAGTTTGTTATGAAAGTGTCTAACCCATTAGGCAAGCATGTATTTGTGGACCAAGTATGTAGAAATTGTCCTTTGTCGATTAGAGGCCGTTGTTTTCCGGCCAACTTGATGTTGTTGCCGTTTAATGAATTCGATGTAATTCTTAGGATGGATTGGTTGACCTCCCATAGCATTGTAATAAATTGTGGAAGAAAAGTAATTCAGCTAAGATGTGAGAATGGTAGTGTTATACGAGTTGGGCCAGATAGGTCAGATAATCTGCCTGTAGTAATTTCGTCTTTGATGGCCAAAAAAATTTGAGAAAGGGTTATGAATCTTATTTAGCTTTTGTGCTGAATACTCAAGTATCCGAGTCAAAGATTGAGTCAGTATCGGTGGTTTTTGAGTTCATAGGTTATTTCTAGAGGAGTTACCAGGGTTACCTCCAGAGAGAGAGGTTGAGTTCGGTATCGAGTTGGCTCCAGGTACAACACCAATCTCGATTGCACCGTATAGAACTGCCCCCACCGAGTTAAAGGAGTTGAAAGTACAGTTGCAAGAGTTGACAGATAAAGGTTTTGCTAGACCGAGTTATTCACCATGGGGTGCTCTAGTACTTTTTGTGAAAAAGAAGGATGGGTCGATGATGTTATGTATCGACTACAAACAGCTTAACAAGGTGACAGTAAAGAACAAGTATCATTTACCGAGGATCGATGATCTCTTCGATCAACTGAGGGGAGCTACGGTATTCTCCAAGATAGACTTGAGATCAGATTACTACCAGTTAAGGGTCAAGGAACAAGATGTGTCGAAGACTGCTTTTCAGACGAGATATGGGCATTACGAGTTCCTTGTTATGCCTTTTAGATTAACGAATGCCCCAGCAGTGTTTATGGATTTGATGAACCACATCTTCAGGCCATACTTGGATAGGTTCGTCGTTGTTTTCATAGATGACATACTAATTTATTCGCGTGATGAGAGTGAGCACGCGAAACATTTGAGGATTGTGTTACAGATTCTGAGAGATAAACAGCTTTATGCTAAGTTTAGTAAGAGCGAGTTTTGGCTTAATGAAGTTGGATTCCTAGGACACATTGTGTCGGGCGATGGGATCAGAGTTGACCCAAATAAGATTTTAGCTATTCTGGAGTGGAAACCGCCGAGGAATGTGACAGAGGTTCATAGTTTTATGGGGCTAGTGGGGTATTACAGACGCTTTGTAAATGGATTTTCTATGATAGCTACTCCGATAATGAGATTATTACATAAAGACGTCCAGTTTGAATGGACAAAAGAATGTCAGCAGAGTTTCGAGAAGTTAAAGGCTCTATCGACCAAAGCCCCGATTTTAGTGCAACCGAAGTCGGTTAAAGAATTTGTAATTTATAGTGACACCTCCTTGAATGGTTTAGGGTGTGTACTCATGCAAAAAGGCAAGGTTGTGGCCTATGCCTCGAGACAGCTAAAACCACGCAAGAAGAATTATCCGACCTACAATTTAGAGCTAGCAGCTGTAGTGTTCTCTTTGAAGATTTGGCGACACCATTTGTACGGAGAGAGATGTAGAGTATTTACCGACTACAAGAGTTTAGAGTACTTGATGACTCAAAAGGAGTTGAATTTGAGGCAACGTCGATGGTTAGAACTATTAAAAGTGTAACATCCCGAAATAGGGCCTAAACGGAACAGTGGTTGCGAAACCACAAATCTGAGGTAGAAAAATTTATTTTATTATTATTTTGAGGTCTATGATATGTTTGCATGATTGTGTGAAAAGTTCGTGAAGAAATTCTATGCATAAAGTACTTAATTTGAAATTAGGGACTAAATTGAATAAATTGCAAAACCTGTGTTCTAGAAGTATTTTGCATAAAATTGAATTAGATTATTAATTAGAGGTCCTTAAAGAGGAATTTTACGAATTTCTAAGTCTATGGACAAAAATTAGGACATGGAAGGAATTTTTGAAAGTTTAGTAGTAAGGGCATTTTGGTCATTTAGTTATTAAAATGAATTAAAAACAAAATTAAAAGCCAATTTTTGTCCATCTTCTTCATTAGGACGAAATTTCAAGGGTTCTCCATAGCTAGGGTTTGTTTCAAGCTTTCAAGCTCCATGAGCAAGGAAAACTGAAATTCAAGCTAAAATGGAGAAAATACCAAGTTGTGGACAAAATGGTAAAAGTAGCTATTTTTGCATACGAGGTAAGTTTACAGTAAATAAATGCAATATTCTTTTATTTTACATTATTATTGTAAATTTCCAGCATTTATATACTTATTTTATGAGAATATTTGAAGTCGAATTAAAGCGAAGTAAGTGAGAGAAAAAGCATTAGGAAGCCCCGTTTGAACCTTAGGAATGTTAGGATATTGGGGTTGTGAGACAGACAGACAGAATGAGCCATGTAAGTCCATATCAGATATATGGCTTTGGAGACAGGAATGAGCCATGTAATTCCATATTAGATATATATATATGGCATTGGAGACAGGAATAATTCATGTAAGTCCATGTTTAAGACATGGCATTGGCAGGATATTGATAGACAGGAACGACCCCAGTATCCTTAGTATTCCGAGTGGTTCAATGGGTCATTGTACACTTTAAATTACAGTGAATTATCAGCAAAAGGGAAGGTATATTATATTTATGAATAGTGAAAGGTAAGGTAAGAAAGAAAGTAAGTGAATAAAGAAGAAGGTAGAAAATGAGAAGTAAAGAAAGTTTATGAGGCTAGGTGACATTATGTATAATTATTCATTATGTTGAATGTTGTAATTTATTTGCTTGTAAGCTTACTAAGCCTAGTGCTTAATCTCTTTATTTTCTTCTTCTTATAGTACTTATCTAGCCACTCGGGGATTGAAGGAAACGTCGGAGGCCGATCACACTATCCAAGAAATAACTCGGTATAATTAGACGTTTTGTTTTGTGTATGGCATGTATAGAAACTTAGCTATCTTTAGTACAATATGAACAATGAATGATGTGTAAATGCTTGCTAGAGACTAGCTAATAAAAATGGCCGATGATATGCATGTTTATTAATATGTATGATTGAATGGTGGTTATCACATGAAAATTATGAAAAATGTGAAAGTAACCTAAAAACAGATTCAAATAACAGAAATGACGTGAATTTGAAAAATCACTAAAAATTGTGTAAACATATTTTTAAGATGAATAATATATGAAATTAAAGCTTATTATGTCTATTTTCTTATGGAATAAGCAAAACAGGTAAAGGTATTATATTTTATGAGATATTTGAGTTTTAGTGAAACAGGGTCAGAGCAATTTCTAGATCCCCTGTTTCAACTTTGGAAATTAACCATAAATTGTAAACAAATAATTAGGTGGTTTAATTTATATTTTTAGAATCCTTATTGAATCTAGTTTTAATAGAAACAAACGGTATAGTTGTATTAATTTTGTATAGGGAGAAAAGTGGTTCGTAGTAAGTAGAGGTCAGTACAGTCAATTTCTGAAACAGGGGTAACTTTAACTAATAAACTGTACTAATTGGCTAAGTCAAAAATTCTAGAAAACAATTTGTGGATAGATATATGAGTCTAGTTTCAGGAAAAATTTACGGATCTTAATTTCGAGTTTTGAAACTCGAGAAATGAATTTTTAAGCAGTTATGACGCAGAAAAATAGTTTATTCCGAAAATTAAAATAAGTGGTTTAGAGTTGTTTAAAAGGTAAGATAAGTTTAGTAACACCTCAAGCTTGACTCGGTGGCGGTTTCAGCGTGGGGCGTTACATTTATTGGTATCGAGCAGGTTTAGTCGGTTCTCGGAACAGTTAGTGTGAGTAAATGTCTAGCTATACATGCCATACCTTGTGTATTTTGATAGTGTGACGACTCTGACGATTTTTAAATATTTTGTTTTATTGTAATGGATCCCGGCGGTGGTGATGATGATGTAGAAAGTAATGCGCTGCTCCCCGCGGAAGGGGTAGCGCCATCCGAGAATAGGCGATGAATGATTAATCGGAGGAGTGACTCGAGAAGCTCTCTTCCAAGCTTTGAATAATTGGTTTGCCAAGTTCGTTCGTAAATGCGAATCCGGTAGTTAGACCTCCACCCCCTCATGACTCTCAGGCTACCCATGTAGCTCAAGCTTCCCCATCCACGGTACAATGATAAGAGAAAAGCCACCAGTTGATAGAATCGGAAACAAGGGGTAGAAGAGTTCCGAGCAACAAAACATGATGATGCAGAAAGAGCAAAATTTTGGTTAGAAAATACTATCAGAGTCTTTGATGAATTATCTTGTACACCCGAGGAATGTATGAAATGTGTAATATCACTTCTTAGAGACTCACTTTACTACTTTGTGGAAGACACTTGTATCAGTTGTACCAAAGGAGAGGATCACTTGGGATTTCTTTCGGGAGGAATTTCGTAAAAGTACATCACATGGGTTTATTGACCGTAAGAGAAAGGAATTCTGAATTGAAACAAGGTAATATGACGAATCAATGAGATTGTGCATAAATTATCAAAGAACTTAACAAGGTAACAGTAAAGAACAAGTATCCATTGCCTAGAATTGATGATCTGTTTGATCAATTGAAGGGAGCTACTATGTTCTCCAAGATAGATTTGAGATCCGGATACTATCAGTTGCGAGTTAAAGAGTTAGATGTCCTGAAGACTGCTTTCCGGACTAGGTATGGTCATTATGAGTTCCTTGTGATGCCATTTGACTTGACTAATGCTCCTGCCATTTTCATGGACTTAATGAACCGAATTTTTAGACCGTACTTGGATAAGTTTGTAGTTGTGTTCATTGATGATATCTTGATTTATTCTCATGATGAGACTGAGCATGCAGAGCATTTGAGAACAGTTTTACATATTCTGAGAGATAATCGGTTGTATGCCAAGTTCAATAAAGTGAATTACAGTTACGAGAGAAGTTGGTTTTCTAGGACATATTGTCTCGGTGAAGGTATTAAGGTTGATTCGAGCAAGATTTCAGCCATTGTTAATTGGAAGCCTCCTAGAAATGTATCGGTTAGAAGTTTTCTTGGTCTTACCTGGATATTATAGGCGATTTGTAGAGGATTTTCCATGATAGCTACCCCAATCGATAAAATTGTCATGAAAAGGATATCAAGTTTGAATGGACTGAGAAGTGTGAACGAGTTTTGACAAGTTAAAAGCATTATTGACTAAAGCTCCTATTTTAGTACAACTAGAACCAGTAAGGAGTTTGTGATTTACTGATGATGCGTCCATGAATAGACTTGGTTGTGTACTTATGCAGAAGGAAGGTAATTGCTTATGCCTTTAGACAAATAAAGCCACATGAGAAGAACTATCCGATACATGATTTAGAGCTAGCCGCCATTATTTTTATGTTGAAGATTTGGAGACATCATTTGCACTGTGAGAAGTGCCACATATTCACCGATCACAAAAGTTTGAAATTGAAGCAAAGAAGATGGCTAGAGTTGATTAAAGATTCTGAGCTAATGATCAATTATCACCCAGGGGTATGTGTGTGTAAGAATGATGAGCTTATTCGAAAGATCTTACAGAAAGCACATAGTAGTTTTTGTCTATTCATCCGTAGTACAAAGGTGTATAATGATTTGAAGAAATGTACTAGTGGGTAGGAATGAAAAGGGACATTTCGAGTTTGTTTCTAGATGCTTGATCTGTCATCACCAGATTGCCATTTACATCGAGAAAGAAAGATGCATGATGGGTTGTGATTGATAAGTTAACGAAGTCGGCTCATTTTATCCCGGTTCGTATGGATTTTTCACTTGACAAGTTGGTCGAGTTGTATATTTCCGAGAGATAGTCGACTACATGGGGTAGACGAGGCTACATTGGAACTCGAAGAGGCTATGCGAAAACAAGTACCCAAATCTCTTCACGAGTAAGATTTTCTGGGGCGAAAATCCCTAAAGGGGGAGAAATGTAACATCCCAAATAGGGCCTAAACGGAGCAGTAAATGGTTGCGAAACCACAAATCTGAGGTAGAAAAATTTATTTTATTATTATTTTGAGGTCTATGATATGTTTGCATGATTGTGTGAAAAGTTCGTGAAGAAATTCTATGCATAAAGTACTTAATTTGAAATTAGGGACTAAATTGAATAAATTGCAAAACACATGTTCTAGAAGTATTTTGCATAAAATTGAATTAGATTATTAATTAGAGGTCCTTAAAGAGGAATTTTACGAATTTCTAAGTCTATGGACAAAAATTAGGACATGGAAGGAATTTTTGAAAGTTTAGTAGTAAGGGCATTTTGGTCATTTAGTTATTAAAATGAATTAAAAACAAAATTAAAAGCCAATTTTTGTCCATCTTCTTCATTAGGACGAAATTTCAAGGGTTCTCCATAGCTAGGGTTTGTTTCAAGCTTTCAAGCTCCATGAGCAAGGAAAACTGAAATTCAAGCTAAAATGGAGAAAATACCAAGTTGTGGACAAAATGGTAAAAGTAGCTATTTTTGCATACGAGGTAAGTTTGATAAATAAATGCAATATTCTTTTATTTTACATTATTATTGTAAATTTCCAGCATTTATATACTTATTTTATGAGAATATTTGAAGTCGAATTAAAGTAGTAGTGACAGAGAAAAGCATTAGGAAGCCCCGTTTGAACCTTAGGAATGTTAGGATATTGGGGTTGACAGGACAGGACAGGACAGGAATGAGCCATGTAAGTCCATATCAGATATATGGCTTTGGAGACAGGAATGAGCCATGTAATTCCATATTAGATATATATATATATGGCATTGGAGACAGGAATAATTCATGTAAGTCCATGTTTAAGACATGGCATTGGCAGGATATTGATAGACAGGAACGACCCCAGTATCCTTAGTATTCCGAGTGGTTCAATGGGTCATTGTACACTTTAAATTACAGTGAATTATCAGCAAAAGGGAAGGTATATTATATTTATGAATAGTGAAAGGTAAGGTAAGAAAGAAAGTAAGTGAATAAAGAAGAAGGTAGAAAATGAGAAGTAAAGAAAGTTTATGAGGCTAGGTGACATTATGTATAATTATTCATTATGTTGAATGTTGTAATTTATTTGCTTGTAAGCTTACTAAGCCTAATGCTTAATCTCTTTATTTTCTTCTTCTTATAGTACTTATCTAGCCACTCGGGGATCGAAGGAAACGTCGGAGGCCGATCACACTATCCAAGAAATAACTCGGTATAATTAGACGTTTTGTTTTGTGTATGGCATGTATAGAAACTTAGCTATCTTTAGTATAATATGAACAATGAATGATGTGTAAATGCTTGCTAGAGACTAGCTAATAAAAATGGCCGATGATATGCATGTTTATTAATATGTATGATTGAATGGTGGTTATCACATGAAAATTATGAAAAATGTGAAAGTAACCTAAAAACAGATTCAAATAACAGAAATGACGTGAATTTGAAAAATCACTAAAAATTGTGTAAACATATTTTTAAGATGAATAATATATGAAATTAAAGCTTATTATGTCTATTTTCTTATGGAATAAGCAAAACAGGTAAAGGTATTATATTTTATGAGATATTTGAGTTTTAGTGAAACAGGGTCAGAGCAATTTCTAGATCCCTGTTTCAACTTTGAAAATTAACCATAAATTGTAAACAAATAATTAGGTGGTTTAATTTATATTTTTAGAATCCTTATTGAATCTAGTTTTAATAGAAACAAACGGTATAGTTGTATTAATTTTGTATAGGAGAAAAGTGGTTCGTAGTAAGTAGAGGTCAGTACAGTCAATTTCTGAAACAGGGGTAACTTTAACTAATAAACTGTACTAATTGGCTAAGTCAAAAATTCTAGAAAACAATTTGTGGATAGATATATGAGTCTAGTTTCAGGAAAAATTTACGGATCTTAATTTTGAGTTTTGAAACTCGAGAAATGAATTTTAAGCGAGTATGACGCAGAAAAAATAGTTTATTCCGAAAATTAAAATAAGTGGTTTAGAGTTGTTTAAAAGGTAAGATAAGTTTAGTAACACCTCAAGCTTGACTCCGGTGACGGTTTCGGGCGTGGGGGCGTTACAAAAAGATTATGAGTTGATCATTGATTACCATCCGAGAAAGGCGAATGTAGTCGCTGATGCCTTGAGTAGAAAATCGTTGTTTCCCTTGAGAGCTTTGAATACCCAGTTGATCGTGTTTGAGGATGGTTCGATCTTAGCAAAACTGAGAGTTAGACCAACTTTTCTTCATGAAATCCGAGAAGCTCAGAAGGATGATAAGAAGTTTCAAGCCAAGAAAAATCAGTGTGGGTCAGGTGTTGAATCAGATTTTCAGGTTGGTACCGACGGATGTTTAATGTTCAAAAATAAAATTTGTGTGCCTAAAGATAGTGAGCTCATCTGAAAGATTTTACGAGAAGCACATAGTGGTAGTTTATCCGTCCACCCGGTAACGTAAAGATGTATAACGACCTGAAGAAAATGTATTGGTGGTCGGGAATGAAAAGGGATATTTCGAAGTTTGTTTCTAAGTGCTTAGTGTTTCAGCAAGTAAAGGCTGAACACCAAGTACCTTCTGGGCTACTTCAGCCTATTATGGTTCCAGAGTGGAAATAGGATCGTATCACAATAGACTTTGTGACCAGTTTGCCATTAACCCCGAAAAAGAAAAATGTTGTATAGGTTATTGTCGACAGATTAACTAAGTCAGCCCACTTCATACCAGTGCATACAGACTACTCTCTTAAGAAATTAGCTAACTTGTATGTTTCTGAGATTGTGAGGCTACATGGTGTACCCTTGTCAATTGTTTCAGACCGAGACCCGAGATTCACCTCGAGGTTTTGGAAGAAGTTACAAGAGGCTCTAGGAACCAAGTTAAGTTTCAGTACGGCTTTTCATCCACAGACGGACGGACAATCGGAAAGAGTGATATAGATTTTAGAAGACATGCTAAGATGTTGTATTCTTGAATTGCAAGGAAGCTGGGAAAAATACTTACCATTGGTTGAATTCACCTACAACAATAGCTATCAGTCAAGTCTAAAAATGGCACCTTATGAGGCCTTGTACGGGCAAAAGTGTCGAACGCCCTTATACTGGACAGAGTTGAAAGAGAGTCAGATTCACGGGGTTGAAGTAGTCAGAGAGGCTGAGGAAAAAGTTAAAGTGATTCGATAATGCCTAAGAGCCGCTTCGGATAGGTAGAAATCCTATGCGGATTTGAAACGAAAGGAGATAGAGTTTGAGGTCGGTGATAAAGTATTCTTGAAATTTTCCCCTTAGAGAAAAGTCCTCAGATTTGGTAGAAAAGGCAAGCTGAGTTCTCGTTTCATAGGACCTTATGAAATTACCGAGAGAATAGGGCCTGTTGCCTACAGATTGAATTTGTCGTCAGAGTTAGAGAAGATTCACAACGTGTTTCACGTGTCTATGTTACACCGATATAGATCGGACCCTTCGCACGTAATTGCGCCTACTGAAGTTGAAATTCTTCCAGATATGTCTTACGGGGAGGAACCAGTTAAGATCTTAGCTCGAGAGGTAAAACAGTTAACAAATAAGAATATACCACTTGTGAAAGTTTTATGGCATAGACATGGAGTCGAGGAAGCTACATGGGAACCCGAAGAATCTCTGAGAGAACAGTACCCAAACTTATTTATCGGAAAGATTTTCGAGGACGAAAATCCCTAAGGGGGAGAAATGTAATAGCCCGATTTACGGCCTAGTCAGAACAGTGGTCTCGGGACCACAAATCTGAAGTTAAAAAATTATTTTTACCATTTTTATGAGGCTATAGTATGATTTGATTAGTGCATGAAAAATTTGGTGAGCTAATTTTAATGTTTTCAAGCCCGATTGCGAACAAGGACTAAATTGCATAAAAGGTAAAAGTTGAATTTTAGTACCCAAATGTGTTAAATAGCTAGAGAACTTAAATTTAGGGTCTTTAAAGGGTAATCGGACCCTTGTGAATAGCCTATCCGGCCATGGTGTGAGGGGAGACAAAATTGACATAGTTAGGTGTGGATGAGGTCATCAAATTTGACTAGTTTTTTATTAAATAAAACAAAAGCCATTTATTCTTCATTTTTCCTTCTCTCCACCAAAAATATCAGTCATTTTTGGGGTTTAAGAGCTTCAAAAACTTGCAGCAACAATAAGCCTCACAAATAAGTGATTTTAATGAGTTTTCTTGAAGATTTTCACATTTTTGAGACCCTTGAAGCATGAGCTTTCAAATGAGGGTGACATCTTGCAAAATGGTCAATAGTTTAAGATTTTTCCATGGATGATTTTGATATTTTTATTGAGTTTTTATGGAAGAATATGAGTTTTAGTTATGTTATAAACAACTTTTGTGAAAGGTGTTGGCATGAAAACACCTAAAGGGGCTATTTTGCTTAAATTGCAAAATAGATGATAAGTGTGTAAAATATTGAGAATTTGGGGTTACTATAGTAGTAAAAGTAGTTTAGCTAGGCTTGAAATACAAAGAAATTCGATAAAAATAGATTTTTGAGCATAGGGGCAAAATGGTCATTTTGTCAAAGTTTAAGGGCAAAATGGTCATTTTACCAAAGGAGTGAATTTATGATTGTTTAATCCTAATTAGTGACTAAATGAGTGCATATTATCATTATAGATCAAGACTTACCAAATCCGAACCTAGACCGGGGGAAGGCCAAGCAAACCGATTAAACCGAGTAGTCAAGTACTTTTTTTAAACCGAGGTAAGTTGTATGTAAATAATACAACTACACTATTAACACTTGCATTCATATAGCCTTTGAATTGATATTGAATGAGTTACTAAGTTATGAATCGAGAATGCCTAGTAATATTTGAGATAATAGAAGTATCCCATTGAAATATTAGGGTACGAACTGGATATTCATGCCAAGGCATTGGGTGAATTGTGCGCCAGTGTAAGACATGTCTGGGACATGCTTCAGTCACATTCTGAGAGCCAGTGTAAGACCATGTCTGGGACATGGCATCGGCTTTTAGACGAGGGCTAGTGTAAGACATGTCTGAGACATGCATCAGCCATACAGAGACAGCCAGTGTAAGACCATGTCTAGGACATGGCATCGACACAGAGATAGCCAGTGTAAGACGTGTCTGGGATATGCGTCAGCTAAGAGTTGTACTAGTGTAAGACATGTCTAGGACATGCATCAGCACGCACATATGAGTGCCAGTGTAAGACATGTCTGGGACATGCATCGGCCACGACAAAGATAGCGATGTAAGGCGTGTATGCGGGACACGCACGGCAATATATCCCATGTTAAAGGTTCAAAGTGAATATCCAAAGAGTATTCCAAACATTTCAATGGTGAGAGTTATAGATCAATCTTGATAAAGAAAGAATAATCATGTTGTGAGTGTTTCAGGTACCAATATGGTAAGCATGAGCATCGAGCTTAATTTAGAAAATGTGACTCGAGTGGATGACAAAGAGTAAGTTGAGTTATGTTTACATTTGAGCATGATAAGTAATGGTGAGATTGTGGTTGTATATTTATTTATATGCAACTTACTAAGCTTTATGCTTACCCACTTTCCTTTCCCTCTTCTTTCAGCGTTATCTAGCTAGCTCGAGGATCCCTTAAAGTCAGAGATATCGATCACACTATCGTCTGCAACATTCGGTATAGTTTGTTTTATATTTTTAAAGGTGGCATGTATAGGGCTAGACTAGTATATTCATCATGAGAATTGTTTATGTATTTTGGCCTAAGTCAAAAGCCCTTATTTTGTATTAAGCCTAGAATAATGGTTATTATTCATTTTGATGAATGCATACAATGTTCTTTCTATGGTTGAATTAATGTTCATTGTGATGAAATGGGTATATTGAAATGATCTTGTGTAGGTTATGCAAGATGGGTGACAAAGGGCTTGGAAAATAGACTAATTTATCTACACGGGGATGTGTCTAGGCTGTGTGTGACACACGGATCACGCCCACGGGTGTGTGTTATGGTCGTGTGTCCCCTGCACCTAAAACTTTAAAGTTATTCTAGCATACGGGCAGGCCACACGGGCGTGTGTCCATGCCGTGCCATGAAGTCAGTATGTGTGCTAGTAGCACACAGGCAAAAAACACGGCCATGTGTCTCGGTCATGTGAAGGACACGATTGTCGGGCACGGGTGTGTGCTTGGGCCGTGTTATTTTGGCAGAATGCCCAGGTTTTCAAACACAGGCGTGTCCCTAGCGCACGGGCGTGTGCTCTATACCCACACGGGCGTGTAGAGCTTTGATGTAAGAGATTTTTTTCTAAGTTTTAAATGAGTTCCCGGTTGGGTCTCGAACCACCCTGAATGTATGTTTAGGGCCTCGTAAACCCGCATAAGGGACATATTGCATAGGAAAGGAAAAGTTTTAAACTGTTTGAGATTTCATGGCCCTATTTTACATAGTTGATTGAGTTAAAGTCAGGTAGCACCTCGAACTCCGTCCTGACATCGGATGCGGGCTAGGGGTGTTACATGTAGTGGTATCAGAGCATGGTTTAGTTGATTCTAGAACTAAACTAGTTAGAGTACGAGTCTAGCAATACATGCCACATATATGCATATTGATAATGTGACGATTCCTGACAGTTATAAATTGTGTTTTTATAGTAATGGATCCTGATAGAACTATGGTGGATGACGTGGAAAGTAATTCGCCTGCTCCCGCAGAAGGGACTGCGCCAGTAGAGAGTGAGCCCGTGAGTATGGGCCAAGGCGAAAGGGCTAGGGAAGCCTATCTCCGAATGATGGATGCTTGGTATATAGAGTTTGTTCATGTAAACCCGAACACTCCACCTCCTCCACCTCTTTCGATTCCTTAATATGCCCCGGTAGCTCTGCAAGATGCGGATGTGTTCAGGCGAGAGAAGCCTTCGGTAGATAAGATCCGGAAGCAAGGGGCCGAGGAATTTCGGGCATATTTTTAAAAACATTGTTGCCCATTTTAACTGATCAAACAAATCATCTATTCATGGCAAAGGGTATTTATTCTTTATAGTCAATTTATTCAACTGTCTATAATCAATACACATTCTCATCGTGCCATATTTTTTCTTTACAAATAATACCGATGCACCCCAAGGCGAATAACTCAGTCGTACAAAACCTCTATCTGTCAATTCTTGCAACTGAGCTTTCAACTCTTTTAATTCTATGGGAGCCATTCTGTACGGAGCTATCGATATCGGTGTTGTTCCCGGTACTAATTCAATACCAAACTCAACTTCTCTGATAGGTGGTAAACCCGGTAACTCTTTGGGAAATACATCTGGATACTCGCACACAACTGGTACTAATTCAATCTTTGTTTCTGTCACTTTCGTATCAAGATGATAAGCAAGATAAGCTTCACACCCCTTTCTCACAAATCTCTAAGCTAATACAGACGAGATCACAACTGGAAAACTATTTAGATCATTATATTCAAATCTAATAGTCTCATTATTCTGACATTTCAGTTCGATAATCTTTCATCTACAATTCACAACTGCATCATGCATAGTCAGCCAATCCATACCCAGAATCACATCAAAGCCATTGAATGGTAAAAGCATCAGGTCGGCCAGAAAACAGTAACCCCGAGTCATTAAAGGACAATTCTTACAAATTTTATCGACTAAAACAGACTTGCCTAAGGGGTTCGATACTTTAATTACAAACTCTGTAGACTCGACATGTAAACTCTTTTTAAATACTAAATTCATACAGATATATGAATGGGTTGATCTAGGATCTATCAACACAACTATATCAATATCAAAAAGAGAAAAAGTACCAGTAATAACGTCTGGCGATGATGCCTCCTCCCATGCACGAATAGCATGAGCTCGGCTAGGTGCTCATGCCTCAGATCTCACAATAGAATATCTCATCACACCTCTACCACTAGATACATTTCCCGTATTTCTTGGTGGTCTCCCTCTCGCTGTCGTATTGCTCGATCTTGCATGCTGAGATTTATCTTTTTTATTTAACTTAAGATAATCTCAAATAAAATGATCTCGTGAACCACAACTGTAACAAGCTCTATTATTATTTTTCATCCAACAATCTCTAAAATGCCTTCTTCCACACTGTTGACATTTGGGTTTAACATCTTTCACATTGCCAACACTCGATACCGATATAGCTTGAGCTTTAGGACTACTGTATTGCTTTTCGCAATCTCTATTGGAATATCCCGTTGAAGTGATCTATCAGTTAAAATAATCTCTGGGTTTTTTCGACAAGAAATGATAAGGCTTACTCATCGATATCTTCCTCGAATCTCTTGCCTTTGAATCAGCCTTTCTCTTTTCTTTGCTAAGTTTCTCGGCTTTGCAAGCTCTGTCTACTAAAACAACAAATTCCTTCAGTTCTAAAATTCCAACGAGAAGTTTAATGTCTTCATTCAACCCATCTACAAATCGCTTGCACATGATTTCTTCAGTGGAAACATATTCTCGAGCATACTTGCTTAACCGTACAAATTCTCTTTTATACTCTGTTATGGTCATTCGGTCCTAATTCAACTCTAGAAACTCTTTATGCTTTTGATCAAGGAACCATTGACTTATATATTTCTTTCTAAACTCCATCTAAAAGAATTCCCAAGTCACTCGCTCTCCCGGTACTACAGAGACCAAGGTATTCCACCATTGATATGATATATCTCTCAACAGTGAAACAGCATACTTTAAACATTCAATTGGCATGCACGAAAGTTTATCAAACACCTGAATCGTATTTTCAAGCCAAAACTCAGCTCTCTAAGGATCATCATCAACATTAGCTCTAAACTCTTCAGCCCCGTGTTTACGAATCTTGTCAATAGGAGGTTTATTCAATCTTAAAAGCTCAACTCCTTGAGGAGCTACTGGAATCTGTTGGGGATTAGGAGGGGGTGGAGTGAGCAGCCGAGTTTGTTCAAATATATTGAGTGAACCATTCATTTATCATTTGAAAGAAGGCTTCTTTAGCTTCTCCTCCCTAGCTACCCATCACGGGTCTAGAATCAGATGGCGCTATCCCTTGTACAGGAGCAGGCGCATTACTCTCAACCTCATCGGCTATAGCTCGATTGGGATCCATTACTATACAAAAACACAATTTAAGTTGTCAAGAATTATCACACTATTGCAGAGTATATATGGCATGTATAGCTAGACTCTCACATACGCTACGTTAATCCTAGAATCCACTAAATTGTAGCTCTGATACCAATAAAATGTAACACCCCTAACCCGTATCCATCGCTGGAGTAGGGTTACGAGGTATTACCGATTAATTCACAACATATAGCATACATTTATCAAACATAAAGCATTTATCCTCATAAATCATTCAACACAATCACATTGTCCCTTATAAGGGCCTACGAGGCCTTAAACATGCTTTAGAAGTGATTCGGGACTAAATTGATAACATATGAAAATTTTGGAAACTTAGAAAAATTTCAACCATACAGGGGCCACACGCCCGTGTGAATAGGCTGTGTGCCTCACACGGCTCCAGACATGCCGGTGTCTCTGGCCGTGTGGAAACAATGCATACATACCTACTTGGGTCACACGGCCAACCACACGCCCATGTGCTAAGCCGTGCCAAACCTGTAGGGTATACTGAATTATGCAACATGGCCAAGTCACATGCCCCTGTGCTAAGCTGTGTGCCAATTAGGGGGTATACTGACTTGTACCACACGGCCAGTCACACGCTCGTGTGTGAGATTATGTGGAGCATATTGACTTCAATTCAATTTCAATACCAAGGGACACACGGCCATGTAACATGACCGTGTGTCACACACGGCTGAGACACACGCCCGTGTCTCTACCCGTGTGGACAAAAATAGGCCATTCGCAAGGCCAATTTGCCACCCCAACTTCAAAGTGCCTACACATGGCAAAATGGTACCATTTCATTATACAATTAGGAAACCAAAATCATCAACCAAATGCATAATTCATACCATTAATTCCATCTATTCCAAATTCTCAAATCACTTAGCCAAATACATGCCCAAACAATATCAAACAATATGGTTCATTTATCATACTTCACATAACCATTTTAACTTCTATAATGTCTTGGTTACAATTATGCCAAAATAAGCTATCACTCATGGGTACATTTATACAAACTAAAGCATGTACATTTACAAGTCATTTCTAATAGCCAAACACACATCAATATTAACATCTACAAGCCAAATCTCATGGCTATAATCACAACCAAAATACCACATCTAGCCTATATATGCCATATACCAAAATTGTATAATTCAAAAGTACCAACTTAGATGGTTGATAGTGCGATGATGTTCCAACGACTCCCAGATTCGAGCTAGCCTTGATATCACTATAAAACACGGGAAAAATACACAAAGTATGCTAATAAGCTTAGTAAGGTCATATACTATAAACTTAACTAATCACAAATACAACATTCATCAATATAAACATACTATCATGTACTTTATGATTACTAACAAACTTTTCACCTGCTTATTCATATGTTTATATACAAACTTTGTATCTTCTTAGATTTTAAGCTCATAATATACATGTACATACCTGTACCAATCCATAACAAGTTCATACATACACGGAATGCAGTTGAATACTCAATATCTCGCACACTAAGTGTCATACTCGATATCTCGCACACTACGTGTCGTACATAGCTGAAGCTATCTCAAATTGTAACACCCTTTACCTGTATCCGACACTAAGACAGGGTCCGAGGTGTTACCGGACTTAAACATAAACATTCATACAAAACGGGCCATAAAATTTCATTCAATTTAAAACCATTCATAATCATGCATCTCATCCCTTATACGGGCCCACGAGGCCCAAAACGTACATTGGGTGTGGTTCGGGACTAACCGAGAATTTTTGGAACTTTTGTGACACTTAGAAAATTTTCTTATTTTGGAGGGTCACACGCCCGTGTGGGTAGGCCGTGTGGTCACACACGCCTGTGTGGCTTGGGACACGCCCGTATCCTAAGCCTGTGTAACTTTCTATTTATAACATTATCAACTAAATAGGGTCACACAGCCAAGTCAAACGCCTATGTGTTTAGGCCATGTGGCGAATTAAATTCCAAAAATTAGGTGCAGACTTCACACGGCCTGGGTACACGCCCATGTCCTGAGGCCGTGTCCTTCACATGGCTGAGACACATGGCTGTGTCTTTGCCCTGTGTTTACTACTGGGCTTTCTGTTTTACGTAATTAGGGTGTAGGGGACACATGACCGGATCACACGTCCATGGGGCAGACCGTGTATCACACATGGTCTAGACACATGCCCGTGTGCCTATCTTGAGGCTATTTTCCAAGCCTTTCGTCACCCTCAATAACACATGCACACTTACACATCTCAATGACATCCTACATAGCATAAATGAGCACTTACACATTCACAAACATGGCTCATACATATCAACTTCTTATCAATTTATACCTGCTTAAGACTTCATATTTTATTTAGACCAAGCTTACCAAATCACATACAATATGAAACATCAATTTACTTCTATTTCACACATTCATGCCTGAGTTGTTATTATGCCATTTACTCACATTTCCATTATCAAACATCCATGATCATATCTACAATTCATCCATGCCAAATGAATTTAACCACAACATAAGTGACCATAGTACATGTATGCATGTATAAATAGGATTACATCCCCATGATTAATATAGGTCATATCTCATGGCCATATACAAAATGAATCATTAAATCATTATAAGCCAACACATTTGGCTACACAAATATGACATATAGCAAAATGACCAAGTCCCTATACATCCATACTTAAAATACTTGAATTTTACTATACCCAAAAGATTAGTTTGATAGTGTGAATCGAGCTTCGACATCCGTCGATCCTCGAGCTAGCTTGGCGATACTGTAAGAAAATGGAAAAGAAAGGGGAGTAAGCATAAAGCTTAGTAAGTTTGCATGTAAATAATTAACAACATTAATCATGCATTATTATACACATAACACAATAATATTTATCACAATGTCATCAAGTATCGTAGGTACATTTTAAATCATGCCATTTACATAATGTACAATAAAACATCATGCTCATAATTTATTCATTCACTTCTTCCAAGGTCTCATCGATTCATAATCTCAATTTTTATGAGCTTTGTGTACGTTCTTGTACCCTTTTAACATGATCATACCTTGTCATCTCTTTGACATAATCGTTGGATTACCCGTTGAACCACTTGGAATACTAAAGGATACTCGGGAACTCCCATACACATTGTAGGATGCCAATGCCATATCCTGAATATAGTCTTACATGGGATCACATATCAATGTCAATGCCATGTCCCAGACATAGTCTTACATGGGATCACATATCGATGCCGATAGCACAACTATGGTCTTACAAAAAATTACATATCGATGCCAAAGCCATGTCCCAGACATGGTCTTACATGGGATCGCACATAACCCTAATGTCATGACATTTGTATCCTAACTATTCCTAAGGTTCAAATAGGGTTTCGAGATATCAAACTTCGTCGAATCGTTATCGAGTCATCATTAACTAAATCCACAAATACAATTACACAATTCATGCAATATTAAAGCATTAAAAACATAATAACGTAATGTTGCATTATTTACACACGAACTTACCTCGGTACCAAAATATGGCTAACTATTCGATTTAGTCCACAACCTTGTTTTTTTCTTGGTTTAGGTTCGGACTCTGTTTTTCTTGATCTATAATAACAAATTTTACTTATTTAATTAACACATTGTTCAAATCAGTCCATAAATCATTCTTTGGCAAAATTAAAATTTTGCCCTTAAACTTTTACATAATTACAAATTAGCCTCTAGGCTTGTAAAATGAAATGTGTTTATTTTCTTTGTTACCCAAGCCTAGCCGAACTTATTACATGCTCATAGCAACCTACATTTCTCATTAAAACATATATCTTACTACTCATTTTGCATCTTTTACAAATAGGTCCTTTTCATGCATTTCCATCAAAAAATCACTTAGTAAAAGATGTTAAACACACATCAAACTTTCATATTCCTCCATTAAACATCAAAATACATGCATGACACACATGGGTAAGTTTTTAAACATGAACCCTAGCTCAAAATAATGGTAGAAATAGCTTGATCGGTTGATGACAACTTAAAAAATGTAAAGAACATTAAAAACGGGGCTAGGATTGACTTACAATCAAGCTTGGAAAGTGAAGAAACCCTAGATATGGAGAGCTTCAAAGTTTCAGCCCTAGCTTGAAGAAGATGAGCAAAATTTGCTTCATTTTCCCCTTTTTATTCTTTTATTAACCAAATGACCACAATGCCCTTAAGGCATTTCATTCAAATTTTTCCTATTCATGCCCATTTTTGTCCATAATTATAGAAATTGGGAAAATTTCTATTTAAGAACCTCTAATTAATTTGGCAATTTCATGCTTAAAGCTTCTAGAACTCATATTTTGTAACTTTTGCAATTTAGTCCTAAATGTCAAATTGGACATTTTATCAATACAATTTCTTCATGAAATTTTCACACAAGCATGCAACCAAATCATAGACCTTATAAGAATCCTAAAATAATTATTTCTACTTCAGATTTGTGGTCTCAAAACCACTGTTCCAATTAGGTCCTAATTCGGGATGTTACACAAATCGCACACTAAGTGCCATATATAGCCGAAGCTATGTCGATTCGCACACTAAGCGCCATCAATAACCGATTTGTCGTCGAACATAACTGTAGTCCCGTATATACAATTTATGCAATATTAAAGCACTAAAAGCATAATTATTACAGTGCTTAATACATAGGAACTTACCTCGTATTCGAAATTGACGAATCGGGTCGACTACTCGATAACCCTACTTTTCCCCCGATCTAAATCTAAATTCTTTCTTTCTTGATCTATATGAATTAAAAATTAACTTATTTAATCAATCATTCATTCAATTTAGTCCAAAACATACATTTAGGCCTATTTTCACATTAGCCCCTAAACTTTCACACTTTTAACAATTTAGTCCTTATTTCACAAAACATAAAATTCGCATAATTTCAATAAACCCAAGCTTGGAAAAATTATTTATAGGTCCCTAGCAGCCCAAAACTTTCATTTATTTCACATTTCAACCACACAATTTGCACATTTCACATTTTAATCCCTATTATGCATTTTCATCAAAAATCACTTTACAAAACGTGAAAATCTATCATCAAGCTTTCATATCTCAACATTAAACATCAAATAACACATAGGTTCAACAATGAAAACTCTCAAAATCTTTAACAGTTTCAAAATTAAAGGTACGGGCTAGCTAGATTGAGCTGCAACGATTTCAAAAATATAGAAATCATTAAAAACAGGACTAAAATCATACCAATATGAGCAATGGAAACTTGGCCAAATATCAAGTATAAAAATGGCTTCTCTTCTTATGAAAATTGGTGGAAGATGATAGTTGAAGATGATGATATATTTGTTTTATTTATTTTTATCATTAATAACCTAATTATTTAATTAACCTTCAAAACATTTAAAAATGACCAAATTGCCAAGCCAACACATCCCACTAACTCATTAATGGAATATTAACGACATAGGGACCTCCATTTTAGGGTTCTATAGCTATTAGACACCTTTAGCTAATAGAACACAAGTTTTACACTTTACACGATTTAGTCCTTTTTATCAAATTGAGCACTCAAACTATAAAATTTCTTTACAAAACTTTCACACACTAATTCTATCATGCTGTAAACTTTAATAAAATAATAAAATAAATATTTTAACTTCAGATTTGTGGTCCCTAAACCATTGTTCTGATTTGACTCAAAAACGGGCTGTTACATTTGTAATTTGTTTAGGTTTTATTTTTTCATATTTATTAAATATTATATCTTGTATATTTACATTTTTTATTGACTAAAGATTTCTTTTTCTTTTTCTGGTTTATCTTTTGATGAGGATTTTAATTTCAAAAGATATTCTCTTTTAAGTTTTGGGTGAAACTAATTAGTTCACCATATGTAAGTTTTTCATATGGAGTAATACCTCTATAATTTTCTCTTATTTGATTTGTAACTTTTTCTCCTAATAAAGTAGGAAGTCCTACTAGAAACTTTTCTTTCTAAAACGGTTGTTGGTTATCAAATTTTTGCATGACTCTAGTGATAAAGACATTTTTATACCATTTAAAATCAGTTAACTTTTTGCATTTTAAATTTGATAATAATTCTGAATTTCTATCTTTAAGATGAGAAGGATCTCCTATAAAATGTTTAGAGATTAAGAAAATCAAAGTTGCTGCTGCATCTTGGATTTCTCTTCCTTATTCATCCAAAATAATTCTTCCTTGATCATCTTTTTTTATTGTTTTCAAGATTTCTTCTTGTTGGGTTTTTGTGAGTGCATAGTCCCACCATTCTTTTGATTGACTAGTAAATCCAACAACTAAAAGATTAGCTATAGCATGTCTATTTTGGTTTTGCGTTTTATAAACATTTGAAACCATTGTCATTTGTTGTAGTAAACTAAGAATATTGCATTCAGAAATTTCATCTATATTCCATTCATAAATTGTATTAGCATTGTATTTATTTTGGAAAATGAGTTTTTCTTCTATATTAAGATTAGGTGCAGTGATTTTTGGATAACATAATCTTTTTGGTTTTTTCCAAGCCATTTTGTTAATTTTTTGTTCATTTTACTAGTCAGATGGGGAAGATCGGTGTAATGTATTTACTGAATGTTGGGCTTGCATTAGGGTATTGGGTGCAACTAATTCAAATTTGTAACTTTCCAAAGCATCAAGTCTATTTTGGATTTATGTTAAGAAATCATTTTGGGATTTTGGAGAAGTTTTGGAATTTCATAAGGTGTAAATATTGGTTCTTTAAAACTTTTTTCTGTTACATCTTTTACTGGTTCGTTCTTAATCGGTTGACTTTCTACCAAATTCTCAATATAATCTAATTGTTTTCCTATTGTATGAAGACTGATATTTGCATAATTGTTTTGTTTTACTATCATTTTAATGTTTTTTATGAGATTTGTTATCCTGCATCAGGAGCTTTCATTCTTAAAGGATTTGCTTTTATTCCAGTATTTTTGTGAAGATATTGAACCTCCATTAAATGAGGATGTTGGGATTCAACTTCTCCTTTATTGGTCTGCCATATAGTATTATGTTTTATTGTATTAATAGATTTTGAATAATATTCTTCAAACCATTCAATGAATTTTTTATGAATTTTATGGATATTCATGAATTCATAATATTCTCGAAGAATGCTTTCTTTTTTATCATTATAATTTTTAAAGTAATCGTCTCTTTTTTGTTTATTTTTATTGGAATAGAAGTGTTTTCTACATCATTCCTTATTAATTTCAAAAGATTTTTCTTGAACAAATATTTCTGAATTTTCTCCTTGTCTTGCATTATTAGTCATTGATGAGTATGTTGGTGACATATTAAGTGAATTTTGGGGACTCTCTTCCTGTATGGCATAGATAGGTTAAGCTATATTTGAGGAATTATCTATTCCTTGTAAATTGGTTCTAAATGTTGTTGGGATAGAAGAGACAGAGGCTCTAGCTGTCCTAAAATCTACCGTTTGTGTTTTTGGATTTGATTCTTTTTTTAAAGTTAACCTCCTAAAAGTTGTGCTAGTACTTCCTATTTCAAAGGAATGACTTGGAGGCATTCTCTGTGGCCTGTTGAACATCAATTCAACTGTTTCATCTTGGTGTTGGGAAATTTCACTTAATGAAGTGTTTCTAATTGGAGTTGATGCAACAGGGTCTGTAGCACCTTCAAGTTTCCACCTATCAGGAAGGTTGATTTCATGCCATTGTATTGTTATTGGGATTGTGGTATGAGATCTTGAGGTATATATTTATATTAAGAGGGTTTCTCCTTTTGGGCTTTGAAGTAAAGCCTTGATATTGAATATAAAATACATAACTTTAAAATGCATTGGTCAAAGCTAGTAGTTCAGATCTAGGAAGCATTTTTTAATTATTAGTATGAATTTGAATGGTTAAAGATTGTAAAATATTTTTTTCAGTTAAAGAAACCATAAAATTTGGGTAACAATTAAAATGTATTGGGCCAGTAAATAGGTTTATTTCTATAGTTCCTAATAATGAGTCATTAAACATAATGTGTCTTTGGTCTCTTAAAGACAATTAAAATTGAAGTATTTTTAGTGGCTTCAACATTAAGAGGTTTGACACCAACTTGGACTAATCCAAAATGGATATATTTATATTTTTGTTCTTTAAGTTTATTAATGATGATTGCATCTAATAATTTGATTGTTTCATATTCTTTTTTAATAGGTAAACACCTTTCTTTTATTTTTATAACGTAACTATAAAAAACATTTAAATTTTCAGAAGTTGTTTTATTGTAAACTTAGTTTGTTGGAACTCTTGGGAGAGTCTAATTATCAAATATTTAGGGAATATTTTCATAATGTTCTTCTTGTTCATTAATGGTATTATTTGAGGTTTAGTCAAATTATTAGGATCTATTGGAAGCAAAACTTAAGAATTGGTTCTTTTAAGGAAGCGAAACATTCTTTATTTTCTTATTTCCTACAATGAGGTTCTACTATCAATATTTTTGAATTACTATAATTGCCTACAATAATACTTTATTCTTGGCACGCCTAATCCATAACTAACTGAACTGTATATCAATACTCAATAAAAATAATAATACATTAATAAAAATAATTAAACCAAAACTCAAAAATATTAAAAATAAATTAAATATTTTTAAAACTTAGAAATACCTACCCTCGTTTGCTCACATGAAAAAATTTTAAAACACCGATAAACCCGTAAGAAAACACCGAAACATACTACTGTGGACTGCCTTAGTGGTAAGTAGAATATAAAATATAGATTAATATCTGAAAATTTTAAAACCCTAAAAGTAGCACGTGAAGCTATACATGACACGTGCCAACAACATATGAAATTCTACCATTTCAGGACCTTTTTAGCCACTCTTGTCTGTCACTCGCTTGGTATTTTCGCCGTTCATTTCCATCTCTCTCTCTGTTGCCGACGCGCCAAAGCCCTAGAAATCCCCCCATCCGTACACGGCCTTTTCTCTGATCAAATCCTTCAATCCAATTTCAAGGTAATTCTTTCCTGTTTTTTTTTTTTTCTTAAAAAAAGAACTTGTTATTCCTTTCAACAACTCCTTTTATTTTTTCCCCTTTACAAATGCTTAATATTCTTAAAATCCCATCCAGTTGCAGACTAGCTGAGTCTTCTTTTCCTGACTTATACACCCACACCCACACACACATACACACATATGCATGTTAGTATCTGGGTCTGTTTGGTTGCCAAGAAACTCAAACCCGTAATGAAATTCAGTTAGAAAATGTTCGTTCCTTTTTATTTTATGTTTTGATCCAAGAGACGTGAATTCTTAGAAAACCTCAATTGAGCTGAATCCAATACGTTTAATTTTTTTTTAAATGGGGAATCACCGAGGAAGAAACCGGTGTTATTATTAATTATTATTGCTTTCATATGCTTTTCTCAGGGAAATCCGTTTAGTTTTAAATTATTTGCGATAAAAATGAGGAATTTTTTTTTCTCTTAAAATGAAAACATTTCTTTTTGGTGATTAATTTTATCACCAGGAATCTAGCCTCAGCTGTTTCATAGATCTTGACTCAAATTGTTGTTCTTGATATTCTATTTTTTTTTTAGTGATTACTTCAGTTATGATTTGTTACTGATATATACTTTTTGTAGGATTTGTGGATAAATATTGGAACTCATATAGTTATCTTTTCATAATTTAAGTCCATTTTTAAATATTTTTTTGCTAAATTATATAAATAAATATATTTTTCATGTTGAGTTGGTATTGAAAAATTACTTAGCGTGAAGGAGTTTAAGTAGATCAAATATGGTATTAAAGACGGTGATCATCTTTCATCATGTGGGGCCTTCTTACCATGTCAATAATGAAACTTTTACTACTATTATGTTATGTGATTTCAATGTTATGTTTGATTCATCAGCTTGGCTTCTAACCCCCATTATTGATGCTGTATTTGGCTGCTTATAAAGGAGAGAAAAAAGAATGGATCTAATTGTTTTTTTAATATTTTGCATTCCTTGAAATGTCCTAAAAAGAAGAACAATTCATGTCTATAGCCAGCTTTAAATTTGTTCTTCAGTTCTCCTGCATTTAAATATATTATTTCAATGAAAATCTATCACCTTCCTGCACAAACTAACTTGTGTTTAGCTCCCCTCCTGATACTTTGGGTTGATCATACCTCTGACAGGACTACTGTTTGCTTTGGCTGGCTGATGAAGTTTGTTCTCACTTTGTTCCTGGAGTATATAAGATTATATTTCCATCCTGGTTAGCATATTTATTCACTTTATTAAATACTAACAGTATGTTTTAGACATTAGAGGTCTAACCCCTTTTATAAATGGGCTAAAGTTAGCTTGATTAGAAGCTAATTTTGTTTTTCCAAAGTTTTAGTCTTTGCTTATCTTAAGTCTAGTTGCAGTTTATTTATCAAGCCTCAACTTTCTTATTTCTTTTCTGTAACAGGATGGTGGAGCACCATGATGCTGTTCTAGACTTGTCAGGTCGCACGGGTTTTCCTTTTTCTGCTTCAACTGATTGGCTAAAGGGTTAAAACACTTTTAAGCTAATGGACCGTTGCGACACTTCAGGATTTGTTAGTGGGGGTGGGGTTTGCTCACTCAACGACTTCTAACCTTAGTTTTGTGGCTAATTGTCTTCACCCGGAAGTCAGGTTGACTGCATATTGCAATTGGGATTTGGTCTGCATATAGTTATTTGGTTTTTGCTATTTGCTAGATGGACACCAGGTTCTCACACTTGGGTTTTGCTGCTAATTATTCTGCCAATGCCTTCAAGATTTTGGGTAGTTCAATACAAGTTGGAGGAAATGGGGCTGCATACAGCACAGATACTGATCTTCGTCTTGATTCCCCTGGTTCTTCAATCCCTTGCAGGTCCACTGCAAAAGGAATCAAGAGGAAGTGGAGTTTGATGGATGGCTCTATCGGTGAGCAAGTTGGGTCGTTGTTGTCTCTTGGGCTAGGTGTCTCCACAAGTTCCTCAGACAGCAAGGGGAGTTCAACAACTGCTTGCACCACCATATCTTCAGCAAAAGAAGCAGATGCAGAGTCCTCAATGGATATCGAATTGGACTTTACCCTCCATCTTGGGAATGAAAAGGTAATCAACCCCAAGAAATCTGCTAGTTCAAATCTCAATGGACTGGAATTGCAGCCAAAAGTTGACCTGGAGTTAAGTCTCTCCACTGGGCCTTCTGAATCTGAAATCACCGGTGTCCATCTTAGCTCTTCTCCCAATCAGTCGGGTATGGAGATGCTCATAGCTGTTGATGGCCCCCCAAATTCTGATGAAGGATCTACCTCATGTTGCTCGAAATCTGAGATTGACTTGCCACGATTGCAGAGTTTACCAAAAAAAGCAACTAGCATCCTCTTCAAGGAGGTTCCAAGAAACATTGATCTTTCTTCCATTGTTCCAGACCTTTCTTCAAGTATGATCACCCCAACAAAAAGCTCAGTCACCTGCACTTCTGGGATAACACGGCAACAACAGCCACAACAACGCAGCTCTAGTTCAAAGGTATGTCAGGTTGAAGGATGTGGAAAGGGGGCCAGAGGTGCTTCTGGTCGTTGCATATCTCATGGTGGTGGCAGGAGGTGTCAGAAACCTGGCTGCCATAAGGGGGCAGAGGGCCGGACTGTGTACTGCAAGGCCCATGGTGGCGGTCGGCGATGTGAATTTCTTGGTTGCACTAAGAGTGCAGAAGGTCGGACTGATTTCTGTATTGCCCATGGTGGTGGTCGGAGATGTAATCATGAGGGTTGCACTCGAGCTGCCAGAGGTAAATCTGGACTATGTATACGTCATGGTGGTGGGAAGAGATGTCAAAAAGAAAATTGCACGAGGAGTGCTGAAGGCCTCTCAGGACTCTGCATTTCACATGGAGGTGGCCGTAGATGCCAATTTATAGGATGCACAAAAGGGGCACAAGGGAGCACAATGTTCTGCAAGGCGCATGGTGGTGGAAAGCGATGCACATTTCTAGGGTGTACCAAGGGTGCTGAAGGGAGTACCCCTTTCTGTAAGGGTCATGGAGGGGGAAAAAGATGTGCATTCGAAGGTGGTGGGGTTTGTACTAAGAGTGTGCATGGGGGAACCAACTTTTGTGTAGCACATGGAGGAGGTAAGAGGTGCGCTGTGCCTCAATGCACAAAGAGTGCTAGGGGACGCACTGATTATTGTGTTCGCCATGGTGGGGGCAAAAGGTGCAAGGTTGAAGGGTGTGGCAAAAGTGCACAAGGTAGCACAGATTTCTGCAAGGCACATGGTGGAGGGAAGAGATGCTCCTGGGGCCATCCTGGGTCAGAATATGGCAACCAACATTCTGGTCCCTGTAACTCTTTTTCAAGGGGCAAAACGGGTCTCTGTGCACTCCACAGTGGGCTGGTTCAGGATAAGAGGGTTCATGGTGGTGACACAATTGGGCCTATTGTCCATGACCCTAAACTTAGCAAGTCTGAGAAGATGAAAGAGATTGTTACCCCCGAGGATATGAATGTTGACATCATGGGAAGGGGCACAGAAGCAACTAGTTCGGGTTTGAATCAACATAGAGTTCCAAATCCCTGCAACTCTTCCGTGGAAGGTGGCTTCTCTCCATTTGTTCCTGAAGGTAGGGTGCATGGTGGGAGTTTGATGGCAATGCTTGCAGGTGGTTCTGGTCTTGGTTCAGGCAACTGCAAGGGTTTGGCTGGTAATCCATCAGAGCCAAATAAATCTCATATGGCGCCCCAAAAGTGGATGTAACTACAAGTTAACGACAATTGTCAAAGTGGTGTTGGAAGTTGGCCTCCTTTTCTTGCTTGTTTGTGTCCTTTGCGTTAGTCCCTAAGTGTTAGAAAGTCGTGGTCATTCATTGGTCTAGATAGTGATATGACAAATATGGTGGAAAATGTAGGAAGGGGATATAGTTAGCAACTAATCAGGTCTTTGTTATTTATTGTAAATATTTAGATATGTCCAGCAGGTTGTTGTGAATACAGGTAGTGCCTGTATGGTCTGTCTGTTTGTCAAACATCATGATTTTAATAAGGCTTTCATTGGAGTGTTATTTTGGTTTCATCATCTCTTTAACTTTTGTTACAATATCAAGTTATATACTATAGACCTTCATGCTTTGAACTTTGCTATCTTTGAAAGTTCAGCATCTGCTTCCACCAAGTTGTCAACCCTAACTACAAATTCAATGAGTAGTGAAGTAAAGGTGATAAGTGATAATGCAGCAGTGCTCTCGAGTGCTCTCATCCGCGGCAGCACAATGTCTATGCTAAAACCACATGCATCTACTTCTCTAGATGGCCAAGAATGCAATCTTCGCGATTGTTTCCTCATCATCTCGTGGTACAATTTCAATTGCGTTAATTGATTCAAGCTCTTTTCAATGCTTGCGCTGTCGAGATCATCCAATGGGTCCTGGAGGTTATATGGGGTCAATGACACAGCATGTGAAAGCTTCTGAAGTGGCTTGGATGAGTTATGGGTGGCAGAGGAGGGTCACAACGGGCGGTGAGGAGCTACGAGTGCATGTCGATGGCACGTTGGAGTCGCTCGGTTGAGCTGTGAACCCTCTTTAACAAGGAGAATTTGAGGCTTTGTTTCATGTTGCAAATGTCTTTCCCCAAGCTCCTTACTAGCTCTGCGGCCTGGTTTGCTGCATCTAAGATCTACCAGAACATGATTCGCAGGTTGTAAGGTGCCTGAAAAACCATGGAGGAGGAGCTTAATACAACCGTAATTTTCATTTACTAATGTTCATATATCACAAAATCCTTTTCAACCAGGTCATAGGAATCTATTTTGTATGCCCATAATTGTGGTACCAGAACAAATGCATAGCATATAATTCCTAAACAATTTGGATTCCTTGTCCCTTTCAACTTTTTAGTGTTCCTTTATTACAACAAATCTAGACCCTCGATGTAAGTGTTTTAGTTGCATAATCTTAGGCATAAGGCATTATTCCTAGGCTGCTTTCCTTTGTAATGGTAATGCAATACACATAGTTAAAAGAAACTTGAACCCAACTTCGAAAACTAGCTTCCCATGAATGCCGAGATCGAATACCTGAATCTCGGAGTGAAGAACACCATGGAGTGGCATAACCTCATAAGCACAGTATCTCAGAACTGCTCCAACTTTAACATACTCTGACCTGGATAAAAGAAGTGTTGGACCATGCGGTGGCTCCCATTTTGCTGCATTAGCCTGATGAAATTTTGGAACTTGAAGATTGTTTCAATCACTCAAATGGTGATTAGGAAACATGCAAATGAACAAAAAGAAAATTTAGCAAGGACTTGAATTTGGCCGATGAATTCAACGTGGCTGATGGCTTGGCATTTTCGGTAGGCAGGTTCATCAGGGAACTCATCCAACAACATTGCCTTGGTGAATTCTTGATGAGCTAATCCCTCATCTTCTAAATATCACTTCACACATTCTGAATTTCCATTATAATTGAGCTCTTTATCATCGGATCGGATTAACATCGTGCTTAAAAACTTCCATTAAAGAGATTTATTTACCTTCAAGAGCGGCAGCCAGCAAGTTAAAGTTGTCGACAAGCTCTTTGAGTAATTGCTCCCCGGACCATATGGGAAAAACAAGCACGTTCACGAAGACTGCCACGAAGCCTCCGATGGCAATGGAGTAGAGCCTATCCATGGCAGTTCTAATCGGGTTCCCCATTCTGTATCCGGAGACAATTATCAAGCAATAGGTGTAAAGTACGACCGGGAAACCGTATTCGTAAGGAACAAATGATGGCCATAGTTTCATGAATGATGTAATAGCCCCTGCACATAATTGTTTGACATTAGCATATATACATTTCTTCTCTGTGGATGATGAAATTGAAGATATACTACCAATGAAGAAGATGCTAATTCCAACTATTATAGGCTCCACAAGTCGGCCGGTACGTAGAGCTAACTGAGCAACTTCAATAGCTAATATTCGTGCAAGCAAGCTTCCAAGGGCTCGGTTGAATCCTCTATTAAAAGTTGAACCTCGGCAAATTTCAAAACAGGTGTTAGACATTTCACATTATGAATGTGATACATACATACATACACACATACATACATACATACATACATACCAACAGTGTAGTCAAACATCATGGCAACAGTCAGGATGGACCAAATGATATCGGTGCCAAAAATTTCATAAGGTCCTTGTACTAGTATCAACAAAGAAACCAGTAGAACAGCAAGTCCAACTTTGAATGAAAATGTTACTCTGTTACTATCTTCTTTGCAAAATTCCCATAAATTGAATATCCATGATTTCCAGGAAAACCCCTTGCTTTCTTGTGGACTTTTAGCTTTAGAAGCTGTTGAATGTTGATTTCTACACTACCCCTCTTCCCATTCATTCTCCAATCAAGTAATGTAACTTTGCTTCAAGTTCTTGGTATTGTTGAGCTGGTTTTTTAGTTGAATTTTCTGATTAGATTTTCCCGGAAAATTATGAATTACTACAAGAACTGAGCTTGGAGGTGGATGTGTATGGAAGCTGGTTTTAAGGGAAAAAAGAAAAAGAATTATGCTGCAATAATAGAAGAGTAAATGGAGCTTATAATTGAGGATAGAGATGCTTAAACCTCAATAATGTTGGATGGATAGAGAATTAGAATCTAAAATAATTCCATTGCAAATGCATATTTCAATACCCATTTTTAACTCCTATAAAATATATTTCCTTTAGTTAAAACATCTCTTTCCAATCTCTCAATTTCCGTATTAAGTAAATTTGTCATTCTCATAAAAAAAATCATAGCAATTTAATCCTTTCAATTTTAAAAATGAGAAATTAAAAATAATTAATAACAAAAATCAATAATTTTCGTCTATTGTATATAATTTTAATTAATATTAATAATAATAAATAAAACCCTTAATGTTTACCTATGTTATCAATTTTATACTAAATTTTAAAATAATTATATTAAAAATGTATAAAATTTTAAAAAATCTAAAAAAACAATTCAAAAAGGATATATAAAAAAAACTTTAGCTTTATATATATATATATATATATATATAAATACATGGAATGTGTACATTTTGAAATAAATAGATGGAATGTGTACATTTTGAAAGCTGAATTTTTAAATTTTTCAATAGGAAAAGAGTTTTATCTGAATGCACAATTTTCTCTGATAGTTTACATCCATCTACCTGGAATATCATAATAAGGTATATCCATATATTTAGAATATTTGAACATATTGAATATAAGTGTCAAACACGGTCCGTGTTCGGAGATGAGGGTAGGGTATTTTAAACAAGAAGCTTAGACTATTAAGATTAAAAAAGAGCTCTTACTTTCTCCATTAGGGAATATTTTACCTTGTGTAGGCTGTCAAGATTGTGTACAACTTGGTAAAAATAATTAGACATTGAATTAGAATTTGGTTAAATTAGTTAAATATGTCGATAAAAAAAGCTAATTTGTCAAATAGGCAGTTTTTTTTTTAATTTAAGGAAATAGTTTATTTTTGGAGAAAGAAAAAGTTAATGAAAGCGCGTCCAGCTAAACGAACTTTCTTATTGACATGTCAAGAAAAACACGCCTAGTTGGACGCGCCTTCTTTGTAATTATCGGAAAACGCATCCAATTGGACATGTTTTCCTTGACATATTAACATAAAAGCTCATCCAACTAGACGCGCATTCATACACACTCTCTAAAAACGATCTATTTCCTTAAATTTTAAAAAAAAAAACACTATTTTGCCAATTAATATCTTTTTCAATATATTTAGCTAATTTAGCCTTAGAATTTAGTCAATCGTCCATTATCTCCCATATTCCATTATGTTACTAATGTTTTTAAAGTAATATATATTTTATTGATAAGTGTTAGATGTAGTGTCATGGTATATTGTGTTTTTAAGAAGAGAATATAAATTTGAATTTTAGAGATGATATGACTGAGAAGTATAGTCACAAACTTTAAACATAGAAAACAAAGCTATTTTGGTGCTATTTTCTCAATCTTAGTTTTGACTATACATTTTTCAAAGCATAGATAAACCCATAATTTTTCTGGTTGAAATATTTGACATCTTTATTATCCATAAAAAAATAAACTAATTGGGGAAGGATATATTCCAGGAATCAAAAACCACTATTACAAATTCAGTGTTTTCCGTTTTAAAAGAAAAAAAAATTGGTGTCTGATAACTTTATTAAGTTTCGAAGAAATTTAAAATCAAGTTGAGTAGGATTGATAAATAGAAAACAAAGTTTTTTCGGTCCTATTTTCTCTATCCATTATATTAAAAAATTTAAAGAATTTAAGGCTATATGTCAAGTAATTATGTTCAAGGGTGAAGTCAAAAAGAAATTTTGAAAAAAAAAATTTGAGTGTGAGAATTAAATTTTATATTTTTATGATAGTAAAAACACAATTTCACTATTTTAATAGTTTATATTTTTATAATTTTTAAAAGGAATAAATTAATTTTTATCATTTTTAAGATGTCAAATTATAATTTTATCATTATTAATTTAAAATTATATAAATTATAAAATATCTAAATGAAAAAAAAATTATTTTAGGGTGGATTAAGACCTGTCAGCCCTCTAGTTTTGTCATGATTACCCTATAATTTTATTATGACTATATGTAAATTCATCCACCAATGACATTAGGAAGGGAAAATACTTTTTGTTTTACGCAGTTGGACAATGATTGTAACATCTTTAATTATTTACTTTACGAAAATAACTTATATTAACATCATCTTAAAATATATAATTTTCAAGCACTAATAAAATTATATTATATCATCAAATTTTTATTACATAGAAATATTAATGTATGTTGATTCATGTACGATGGTCTTTTCTAACTTTAATTAAATCATTTAAAAATATTAAAACTTTGAAGAAGAAAAAACATGTTTGAAACCATGTGTGGAAAAAAGCATAAAAAAACGAAATTTGAAAATGTTAATCAATAATTAATTTTTTTTAAATTGATAAAAAATCATAGGAGAAAAAATGAAATCGAAAAACTAAACCAACAATTAAAGTTAAAAAAAATACTAGAAAAAAATTTAAAAAAATTGAAAATTATAACATCAATTTTTAAATATTTAAAAGTATTATACATTCATTCATATTTAACATCTTCTTTAAAATTTTATTTTATTAAAAAACACAAACACTGAAGTAGATAAAATTGAATTTCAAATATATCATTCTATATTAATCGAACTTGATGTATAGTTTTGAGATTTATTTTTTTATTTTATAAAATTATTTTAACACAAATAATATTAATTACCCATTACACTAAAACAAAGTCCAAACATAAGTTTTATACGTATCATAGCAACTTAATAGTGACCGGAAACACATATTTTCTGAGATTTCATGCTCATTTAGTACCAAACCTGAAATTGGTTGTCCACCAAAGTGAATGTTGTGCCTTTAGGACCCTAGCAAGCACTACTTTTAAAGCTTCGTTTACACATCGGAGAAATTGATGCTACATCAACGTCAAGAAAGCTTACTTTAGGTTGAATGCAACTGTTTAAATATTAGGAGAAATTAAACGAGGTTCCAAAGTTTGTAAAATGGTTTGCTTTTCTTTTAAATTTTTATTCGTTTCTATTTTGCATGTTGATACAATAAAATATCGATGATATTGTTGAGTATAACTCTTATTTCAATCAAATTTAAAAAATAATCTTCCAATTAAACTCTGTTTATTTGTTTCAATCAAATTCTGATTAGGGTAGATTATTTTATTATTATTTGACATATGAATTTAGCCTATAAATAGACTCTTTTATAACCTTAGAAAATACACCTATTAGAAATTAGAACTCATAACACTTTTGGAGAATTTTATGTTTACGTTTCGACGGTTCTTTATTTTTCAAGTTTCAGGGTTTAGTTTTTATCTCCATCTTTGTACTTTTCATTCTTTTGTCATTATAGTAAAATTATCTTTGTCCGTGATTTTTTATTCTGTTTGGAGAGGTTTTTCCAGTTAAATTTGTGTGTTCAATTTCTCAATTTCTTTCACTATTTTTTTTTACTTGTTCGTTCCTTAATCGGGTCGATCCCCAACAAGTGGTATCAAAGCTAGCTCAATTTTCGTTGATCAACCCATTCAAATATGATAACAACAAGGTTTGACATTGAGAAGTTCAATGCTGTCACAAATTTCAATCTGTGGCAAGTTTGGATGATGGCAATTTTTGTTCAGATCGACCTAAAAAATGTTGTTACTAGGAAAAAACTCGAGAATATAAATAAGTCAGAATGGGAAGAGCTTGATTAAAAGGCCTTGTTTGCAACCCAGTTGTGCCTCACGAATAGGGTATTGCAAGAAGTATTGATGAAGAATACCTCATCTGCCTTATTGAAAAGGTTAAAAACTCTTTATGCGACTAAGTCTCTAGCTAACCGTTAAGTGTTGAAACAACGTCTATTTACGTTTCGCATGAACGAATGTGAGCTTTTTAAAGATCACATAAGTCAATTCATTACCCTTTTAAATGATTTAAATAACGTTGAGGTTCAAATTGACAATAAAGATTAGGATATGTTATTATTATGCTCTTTACCCCATTCATACAAGTCTTTAAGGGAGACCCTGATTTATATCAGAGATAAACCCTCGTTTGAAGATGTGAAGGGTCATTTGTTCAGTAAAGACAAACTCGACAATGAATTTGGTTTGAATAGTAAGACAGATAGGCAAACTTCTGTTCTGGTAGCATCAAAGAAGTAAGATAAAAGGTGTCGCTATTGTAAGAAGTTAGGTCACGTCAAAGCAGATTGTAAGAAACCGTGAAATAAAAGTGTTGCTGAGAGTAACAAGGAAAATGTAGCTGGTGCTAATTTGGCCGATGAAAGCGGTGATGATTTCTTGTTAGTGTCAACGAGTGAAATCTCTGAGCTTACGTCCGAGTGGATCCTAGATTCGGGATGTTCTTTCCACATGTGTCCCAATAGAGAATGGTTCTCCACATATAGTTTGGTTGAATGTGGAATTGTGTGCATGGGAAACGATTCATCCAGTAAGGTAATTGGTATTGGTACTGTTAAAATTAGGATGTACAATGGGATGATTAGGACACTCTCAGATGTCAGGTATGTACCTGATTTACGAAAGAATCTCATCTCCTTGAGTATTTTAGACTTGAAAGGTTGTAGAATTAACATCGAGTCGAGTGACATTAAGGTGTCTCATGGGGCTTTCGTTTTTGTTAAAAGGTAAAAGAACTGGCAGTCTTTATATTCTGGAAGGTTCTACAGTGACCAGTGAAATTGGACGTCCCTCGTCTATTACGGAGTCGAAGTCAACTCGTTTGGAGCGGAGGCAACTTGATCATATGAGGGAAAAATGTATAACCGTTTCGTTGAAGTGAGGTTCTCTTTTGGATATAGGTTCTGAAAAGTTAGGATACTGTGTTCGTGAAAATCATATCCAGGTTAATTTTGATTTGGTAGTGTACAAGTCAAATGCTAGAATTCTTCCAGTTTCTAAGCACAGATTTGACTTAGTTAATTCCTGCATAGTTCAAGATAGGCCCATGGCGGGCTTTGACATAGATGGCGTTGTGGAAATATGAGTCAAGGTGGAGATTTGTTGAGTATGAATCCTATTTCAGTCAAAATTGAGAAATAATCTTCCAATTAAACTCTTTTTATTTGTTTCAATCAAACTTTGATTAGTCTAGATTATTTTATTATTATTTGACTTATGAATTTAACCTATAAATAGACTCTTTTACAACCTTAGAAAATATACCCATTAGATATTAGAACTTATAACACTTTTGGAGAATTTTGCGTTTAAGTTTTAAGGTTTTTTTTTTTTGTTTTTTGGGTTTCGAGGTTTAGTTTTTATCTCCATCTTTGTACTATTTGTTATTTTGCCATTATAGTAAAATTTATCTTTACCCGTGGTTTTTTATCTTCTTTGGAAAGGTTTTTCCACGTTAAATTTGTGTGTTCAATTTCTTAATTTCTTTCACTATTTTTTTTTACTTGTTTGTTGTTTAATCAGGTCGATCCCCAACAAATACAATGAAACTCAATGACTATTTACATTTTGTCCTAATGAAAACAATTAATTGAACACTAAGGAGTTTTAGCAAAAAGAAGCATGCAGTACATTACAACGTTATTTTTTAGTTACATGGCAACCAAGTGAGTATTTTTTTTATTTCAAAATGTCACCAACAAATTTAACGAAAAAAGTTTTAACGGTGCTAACAATTGAACTTGAATTTTGAAATCTAAAATGTAAGTGGACTAAATTCTTGAAAATAAAATAATTATATTTTTCCATATATTTGAATAATTGTACTCTCATAATTATGTACAAAAATATAAAACCAAATGAGACTTAAGTTTTAAAAAAAGTAAAATATTTCATGTGTTGTGAGTAGAGTTTTTAAACTCTATAAATGAGGCTAAGGGTTGATATAAAAGTATAGTAAAATATTTTTAAAAAAAAAAAATCAAAAATTTAAGGGTGGAGTATCCGTATATCAAAAAGTAATGCCAATCAAATATTAATTTTGAAAGCCTAAATCATTATATTTCATTGAAAAATTATTCTAAGAATGCTTCATTTGATTTAAATTGAATATGTGGGAATTCTCTAAATCATCCAACTTTCAGCAGAATTTAGTAACAAAAACCACCAAATAAATGGAATATGATTTTGACTTAATTGATTCAGTATGTAAAATATTAAACCTTCTTTATCCACATTTCAAGCAACTGAAGAATTCCATTTTCTTATACGAAACCATTCATGAAATTTGTTGCATAAAAGCTTCTGCAAATGGTATTATGTTGTATAACAAATCCAAATAATCCTCTAGCTAACCAAATTTACCCCACTTCTTTGTTTTTGGCACCTTGCATTAAACTAATATGAATTCCATAAAGCCCCCTTCAAAGGGTACTTGTTATTGTATTTGGAACTCTCCACTTGAGGTACATCACTTGAGGGAGAGACGGGCCCTGATACATTGCTTGGGGACCCAAGGAAGGACAAAGGAAGATCGCTTGGGGATAAAGTGGAAGCCAAGCGTGGGGAAATTGGTCTTTCAGATGAACCTCTGTCTTGGCGAGGGAAGAGTTGCCTACGTAACTCTCTTAAGCTAAAGGGAGGTCCATCGCTTTGGGACGAAAGGGAGGACGGAGGACCATTGCATGGGGATGAAGGAACATGTCTTGGGGACGAAAAGTCAGACGAGCAAAGAGGGGAAATTGATCTTTGAGATGAAACGCTGTCTAGTGGAGGTGAGGGAAGCCAAGGCCTGTCGACTTTGAACCCAACGGAGGACGAAGGAACACCACTTGGGGATGCATTCGAACCCGAGAGAAGACGAAGACGTCTGAGTGCTGATAAAACCTCAGCCATTGAGGGCCGGACCTTGTCTTCACTTACACACTGCAATGCAATATCTGCAACACCATAAGCTTCTCTCTTGGAGTAGTTGCCATTTAACTTGGTGTCCATGATTCGGGATAACAGGCGTTTATCGCCTAAATAAGGTTTAGCCCGATCCACTAGAAATTCCATTATACCAGCTGCTGTTTCACAAACAGCCTGGCGTCCGGAAAGCAGTTCAAGTAACACGACCCCGAAGCTATAGACATCACACTTTGTATTTAGCATACCTGCACAACATTGGAAGAGCTCATTCGTACAATAAGATGGCCAAGAGCTTTACCAAAGACTATGGTAAACAAAGATTGCATAAGAGGGCAACCATAGTAACCTGTAGCAAGGTATTGAGGGTCAGTATATCCTTCAGTACCAAAGACTCGAGTTAAAACATAAGATTGATCACCAGTAGGGCCTTCTATTGCATAGCCCAAATCCGAAAGTTTTGCATTGAAATCCTGCAACAATGATATAAGATGGGTTTTAATTAGTATCATTTATAGTTGGTAGAATATAACTTCGATTCAGCACTACAACATACTGCAACTTGGTTTTTAGGCAACATACCGAATCTAGTAGGATATTCGCTGACTTTATATCTCGTAATATAAGCCCTAGTTCATGTAAGAAAGAAAGGACTCTAGCAGTATCTATGGCAATTCCAACCCTTGTTTCCCATGACAATGGTGGAGAACAATCTGAAATTAAGACAGCATCAAAATTAATAAACAAACACACATCTATCGGCATAATACGAAAAGCAATCATAAGCAATAAAGCATACGTTGAAAAAGGTATTAATTCACCTTTGAAAAGAAGATCCTGCAAGCTGCCTTTAGATAGATATTCATAGACCAAAAGCCTATCCTCCCCTTCCGAGCAATATCCAAAAAGCTTGACCAGGTTCCGATGACGAAGTCGCCCAAGGTTACCAAGTTCAGTCTACAGTCAACACAATCGATACATGAGCCAAGAACATTTTTCAAAGAAAGTGAACATGATAGACTGAAGAAACCAACCAGCCACTGCTCATGACCCTGAGTGCCAGTGGGACTAAGCTTCTTCACAGCAACAGCCATTCCACTTTCAGGGCTTGCAGCACCAAGGGTCTGCTCATCAATGAACCCCATGTAAACATAACCGAACCCACCTTCCCCTATGAGATTCTGGGAACTAAAGTTCATGGTAGCCTGTTCTAGCTCAGAATATGTGAATGATTTCAGAAGAGGGGGTGACAATATACAACCACTTCCAGTTGTTGTTTCATTCGGGCGAAGGTTTGGAAGTCCTGAAACTGAAAGAGAAAAAAAAAAGAAAGGTTCCCTGCAATGAGCTAGAACAATGCTGGATGAATGGTACATTGTGTGATAGTCCAAAAGTAACCAAAAAAAAAGGTTATTTAATTGCTTACCTTCAAATATCATTTTCAATAAAAAAACCAGATTAGCATAGGAGCAGCCCAGGAAAGAAAGTTTCAAGCACATAAGATGTATATAATTATGAATTAGTGGTGGGAAACTTGAGCAAAGAACATAAATTATAAATTTTAGTAATCTTATCAATATCAGTTCATCTACATAACAATCTTATGCTAAACTCTAAAAGTAGTTGACAGTGATGCATTTATGAACTAAATACTGAAAAAACAGCCCAGTGATGTATGCAACCATACAATTCTAACCATAAAAAAGGACCTTTCTACATTAACTAAATACATTGCTAGATTATCATAATTGAATTCATTCAAGGAATTTACTATCAAAGAAGGGAAACAATTCCATATTTCTATACTATAACATGCCACCATCGATTACTACCTTCCAAGTGGCAATTTACCAGTGCAAGCATATATCTTTGCTCACATTTTAAAACAGTACCAAACAATGGTAGCATTATACCTGTGTACTTGTTTTTAAGACCACTTGAAGTGATTAACAAATACACAATTTAAGGGTAGAGGGTTTAGGTTAAAGACTCTATGTCAACCTGAAATCAAGAAATCCACAAAGAGAAAACAACAAACCCTGTATAAAAAACCAAAAAGAATTCCATTAATGAATTGAATATAAATCGGTAACAATTATTAGATAAAGCCATTAATTTAAAGCATACACAAGGAACCTGAAAGATATAAAGGATAAAGGTAGCCATCCATGATTCTTAAAAAGAAAGAAATTGCATGAAATAAGAAGACCCCATTAAAACATTCTCTAAAGTAAACGGAAACCGTTCAAGAAAGCAAGAAAAAAAAAAAGAAACGACTGCATGAAATGAAAAAAAACCACTAAAACATTATCTGAAGTAATTAAATGAAAGCTTTCAAGAAAGAAAGAGACGACTGCATGAAAGGAAAAGACCCCCATGAAAACATTACCTAAAGCTGCAGCATTGAACTGGATAGGTCTTCTTGGTCGAGCATGGAATAAAGATGGGAAGCAATTGCCCATCTCTCACTATCTTTCTTTAACTCAAGTATCTACTTTCTTCTTTTCCTTGGAAATAAACAATAGAGAAATAGAAATGGAAGGCAAAAAGGAAGAAGAAAGGCGAATATTGTATATGGGTTTTGCGTAAAAAACTTAAAGAAGACGCAGATTAAAGAACGTTAAAGTGATGAAGTGCCTCTCTGCTTCTTCTTCTTGTTCTTTAGCATGAAAGCAGAGAAAAATGAGGCTTGTCTTTTTATAGAGGGAAGGAAAACGGAATTAACAATATTAATCTTTTTATTGGACATTTTTACCCCTGTTGTGCCGCGCCTAAAAATTATGTGCTCCAATTCTCTCTAGGGTTGATGTTGTAATTCAACTTTTTCGTTACTTGCTTTAATTTTAATTCTACAAGTGTAACTAAAAAAAAGAATAAAAATAGGTAAAGAGTTAAATCATCTTATTTTTATATAATTTATTTTTTATATTTATGCAAAAAATAGAATAGAAAAACATATTTTAGCTAAATTTCAAAAGGTTACAAGTTAGTCATTGAACTCTTTGAAAGTTCAAAAGTTACAAGTTGGTCACCGGCTCTTTAGCTTTGTAACGGATTTTAGGTGTGTGATGGGTAAATTTACAATTTGATCACTTAATTTCAAAAGGTTACAAGCTAGTCACTGGCCTTTTAACTTGGTAACGAAAGTTAGATGTGAGATGTGTAAATTTACAATTTAGTCACGCATTTTCAAAAAGATACAAATTGTTCATTAAACTATTTCTGAGTTTACAAGTTTACGCTTTGGTCACTCAACCTTTGCACCATTACCCCTTAACTCGATAATCTAAATAGTATCAACATCAACTTAAGCCCCAAACCTTAGCAAAGTCCATATCAACTCCATGCCTCACCTTTAATATAACACCCCTAACCCGACCAGATCGTCAGGTCCAATCTACATGATGCTATATTCGTTGTCGGAGCAACTACAATAAACTTCCATATAATTCAATCATTCCAACATGTTCATTAGCATAAACCACTTTTTGATATGATATAAAAATATTTTAGAGTCTTATACGAGCTTATGAAAGCTCCTTTATTAACCCAAGGTCGAATAAGGACTTAACTGAAAATATTTTAAACTTACGGGTTAACATTGCGACATCATAGTATCCACGTCGCGACATTGCTAGTTAGTGAGTTATGTTGCGACTTCAGGAATCTCAATGTCACAATGCCACTCACTATCGAATTATGTCGCAACATTAGGGTCAGAAGGTCACGACGTTGCCCTTGTTTTGGCAAAAAATCACATTGTTACTTATTCAAGCTCCCTACAAAACATGTTTATGCATCCATATGAACATACCAAATTCAAATAAACATCAATTAACCAATTTTACCAATGCATAACATTATACCAACTATGTCAAATCACATTTACAACACTTTTGCATTCATGGATAGCAAATCACAATCACATACTTAATTTAAACATTTCAAGTCATATTTCCACATTAACATGCCAAGATACCTCATTTATCCAATTATGACATATAAAACTTAAGTAAGCTTAAGATCATGAATTCAAATGGCATTTAGTTTGATCAAACTAAGCATCAATTTGGGCATATATTAAGCTTAAAATGCAAACACAAGTTTAGCCACAATTACATCTTCAACACACACATTAAGTTGACCATTTATATGACATAATGATCGTATATACATTCCACAACTTTAAGAACCAAAATGAATACATTTTTACCGTTTCGACGATAGTGTGATGCCCATAAAGATCTGGATTCGAGAGTTCCTCAAATGAAGATCTACAAGTAGGAAAAATAACTAGAGTAAGCATATAAGTGCTTAGTAAGTTCAAATGGAAAATATGTACTTACCTTGCTTTAAATGTAACAGCCCGTTTTTCAGTGCTATCAAAAATAATGGTTTCGGGGCCACAAACCCGACGAGTGATTTTGTAAATATTATTATTTAATATTTACGATTCAAACATAGAATTATTAAATTTTTATTTGACAATTTATGTTGTTTGAACGAATAATTAGGTTCAAGTGGTAAATCTTTAAAGTCAAGTGGTTTAAAAAAAAAAGAGGTATTGAGACCTCATTTCTCTAAAACGAGTCTGTAACTATTTTATTAAATATTTATGGAGTTTCATTAGGGTCGTATTAAAATTTGGTTAAGAAAATTTAACGTTTAGGTAACTAATTAAAAAAAATGACTAAATTGTAAAAGATGCAAAACTTGATAATTATTGCATTTAGATGATTTAATAGCTTAAATATCACAGGAGGGAGGACCTATGTAACAATTAAACCCTAGTTATTATTTTTGGATGGCTATTGGAATAAAAATAATAAAATAACACATGTTTTAATGGCAAAATGGCAATTAACATAAAATTAAAACAAAATACTTAGAAAAAGATAACATCTTCCTCTCCATTTGTTGTCATGGTTGGATGAAAACACCATAGGAGAGAATCTTAAACATTCAGCTAGTTTAAGCCTTGCATGGGTAAGTTTTGAGTCCCGTTTTTAATGAATTTTATGTTTTTGAAATCGTTACAACTAGGTCAAGCTAATTCGTACCTTCGTTTTTGAATCTGTTAAAAATTTTAAAAGTTGTCATTGATTAATCTTGGTTTTTTTTTTTTATGATAATTATGTGTTTGAAGCTTTGATTGTGGTATTTGGTTATTATGTGAAGTAATTTTTATTAGTTTTTTATTTAAGGATTAAATTATTAAAATGTCAAAATTTCAAGGTTTGATGGTGAATTAGAGGTATAAATGGGACTTTTTAAGGGCCTAGATTATTTTTCTGTAGATTTTGAACTTGATAAAATGGTTAATTTGATAATTTTCAGGTTAAGGGACTAAATTGTAAAAGTTGTAAAAGTTAAGGGCAATTATGTACCTTTAAAAAATAAAAGGGTATAAAATGCAGAATTAATTAGTATATGAATATAAGCTAATAAAGGGAAAATTTTACATTTTAGTCAAGACCCTATTGACTTATGTGGAAAAGGAAAAATTGTAGAATAGTCCTAAACTTCTACAACTATTACAATTTAGTCCAGGTAAGTTCGTAACTTGATTAAATCAATTAGTTATTGTTTTGGTCGTTTAATATCTAATTGTTTATATATGAAACAAGTTTGTTGGCTTCAAGGAAATGATTAAGACCATAGTTGAAAGATATTATGGCACTATACCGGAAATAGATAATACCATAGTTGAAAGACATTATGGCACCATACCAGAAATGAGTAAGACCATAGCTGAATGATAAATCATAATATATACATATTTTATCCCATTCTTGGCATATTTTTGGATGATTTATCATAAGATTTAGTGAATCTGATGCTCTTAATCCTTTAATTTCATGTTTTATACTTAGGTGAGCATAGGACGGTGAAAAGAGCAAGAAACGGGCCACAAATGGACAAAATGGGCTTATCTCAGTATTTCACACGGCCTAGGCACTTTCACACGGGTAAACCACATGCTCGTGTGAGACACACGGGCAGGCCACATACCCGTGTGTCATGACCTTGTCGACTAAAAACTAATTTAGAATTACACACGGCTTGAGCACCTTTACACGGGCGTGGTACACGGCCATGTCCCTGTCAAGCCCAAGTCTAATTCTACTCAGAAAAGGCTAATTTTGAGGGTTTTGAAGCATTCCAAAGTCTATATAAACACCCAAGAAGAGGATCAAAAGGAGAGACGCAGAGTAGAACACAGAGAATACTCGAAGACAGCCATTGGAATCAGCTCGGAAGCAGGATCAACTTCAAGACTGAAGATCTCCATTCAATTTCTTTAGAAGTTCTTTGGTTTTCTTTATGTTTTGTTGTTTTCCCAATTTTGAGATGTTTTCCCCCATCGTTATGAACTAAACTCCCTAAATACCTAAGAGAGATGAAACCTAAGACATATCTTATTACTATTTGAATTATATGATAAATACTTATTCTTATTCTTAATTATGTGTTCTTAATTCTTGCTTTAATATTTCAGGTTATTAATTCAAGTTTGATGTGCTTATTCTGTGGAGCAAAAGTCCTCGTTTAAGAGTAGATCTAGCATAATTAAGCGAAGTTGAATGCAATCCTAGACATAGGACGACGTATATCTGCTGGATTAGAGTCAAATCTAATAAGGGAATCCATAGATCAAGTTAATGCAACAATAGGAGTTTTAATTAGAAAGAGATTTCAATTAATCAACCTAGAGTTAGTTGTTTTTAGTCTCGAGAGATATATTAACATAAATCAGGGATTTCTACGGATTAAGTCAAGTGAATAAATTGTCTAATTCGGAAGTAATATGTAACACCCCTCACCCGTATCCGACGCCGAGATAGGGTTCGAGGCATTACCAGGATTCCACATTTACAAACATACCAAATCAGGTCACCAAGTTTCGCCCAAATTTTAAAAATTTTCAAACATGTGCATGACATCCCCTATACAGGCTTTTGAGGCTCTAAACGTACATAAGGTCGACTCAGGATAAAACCGAAAACATTAAATGAACTTTGGGCACCTTAGAAAAATTCCCTTACTTTGAATAGTCAGACGCCCGTGTTGGTGGGACCGTGTGGTTACACACGCCCGTGTGGCTTGGGATACGCCCGTGCCCTTAGCCCGAGTGCAACACTGACTTTAAAATATGGCCATGACAGACTCCCGTGTGGCCTGCCCGTGTACTAAACTGACTTTAAATTTTAAGTGCAAGGGACGCACGACCATAACACACACCCATGGGAGTGAGCCGTGTGTCACACACGGCCTAGACACACACCCGTGTGTCTAACCGTGTGGATCCTGTTAGGCTATTTTCCAAGCCCTTGGTCATCCTTTTATCAACCAATCATAAATATAGGTTACTCTAATACATACTAAGACCCAATTTATACACTTACTCAACACTTTGATGAATCTCATTGCATGTAAACCTCATATCATTGGTTTTACACATGCTAGGTTAATTCCCATCTTGTATTTAAGGAAATTTCTTATCTCATTGACATGTTTGAGATTGGCTCCTTCTTGTGAATCATTACCAATTAAAAACAAACCATCATATGAAGTATAAACATGCTTATATTTGTAGGTCATAGCCTACTTCAAATTAAGCCAATTCCCATGGCCATATACAAAAGGATAAATATATCTTTACATGCCTTTGTTTGGCAAATCAAATGACATATACATGAAAATACTCAAAAGTTTTATATATGCCATTGAGCAAAATAGAAATTTCTTTATACCAAAGATGGTCTATTTGATAATGTGCTGGCTTTCCAACCATCTTCTAATCCTTACGAGCCCTCGAGCTCTGAAAAACAAGGAAAAAAGAAGGGTAAGCATTCATATGCTTAGTAGCTCGAATAACCGGAAAGTAAACTTACCAAGTAATTAGCATACATCTATAATAGATAATGAAACCAAAAAGTATGAAATGGCTCCTTATAATGAGTTAGTCATATAACAAAACACCCTGTAATTTATCTCAGATGAGCTCATCATATGTCCTTTCACTTATACATCATTCTCATGTTAATCCCGTTGAGTTTCTAGGAAACCTCGATGGAATATCCATTAACCGTCAATTCATAAGGATGATCATTTTAGGTATGCACTCCCGCTAACCTCACATCTTATGGCGGGATTACCAGTCCAGGCTAAATCCCTTATTTGATAAACTCATAAGGTGATGTCGGGATTACCAGTCCAGGCTAAATCCCTTATAACGACAAAGACCTTTATTGAGCTCGGATCTGAATTACCAGTCCAGGTTAAATTCAGACCCTCAACGGATTACCCGTCCGGGCTAAATCTGTAATGCGCATGTATTCTTCGGGGGGGCTCGATCATCTAAAGGAACACCCATCTGGGCTAGATCCTTTTCATATTTTAGATCAATGGATTACCCGTCTGGGCTAAATCCTTTCTGCAACACATGCAAGATCTCATTACACATATAAAACATTGTTTATTCATCGAATTCTCTTTTTAAACCTCAACAGAGACATTTTTCAACATATCATTATAAAAAATGCATTTCATGAAATTTTTATGTCATCAATAAATGCAAACATTATTCATTCAAAAATCATATAATTAGGCATATTAGGAGTTTACTTTAAGTTATCCGAACTTACCTAGTACTCGTTCGGTGTTGTGTTTCGGTTATTTCGAAACATTTCATTTCCCTCGATCGACCTCTGAAATTTGCTCCTTGGGGTCTATAACAACAAAATTAAATCATTAACACTCCGCATTATACTCTTCAAGTCTCAATTTCCACCATTGGTTCAAATGACCGTTTTGCCCCTAACCTTTCACATTTTTACGATTTAGTCCTTAGGCTCGTATAATGAAACACATGCAATTTCTATCTTACCCAAGCCTAGCCGAACACTTTTCCCTCTTATGGTAGCCCACATTTTCCATTATTTTTACATTTCTACCAGATATTTAACAATTTTTGGAAAAAGGTCCCTTTAAGGGTTTTTCATGAAAACCACATAGGAAAAGATGTTTAACACACATCCAACTTTCATATTCCTCCATAAACCATCAAAATATAGGTAACTCATGTACGGGTAAATTTTTAAACACAAACCCTAGCATGAAATATGGGTAGAAATGAAGAGAGTAAGCTACCGAAATTTCAAAAATACGATGAACATTAAAAACGGGGCTTGGGAGCACTTACTAATGAGCTTGAAAAGCTTGAAAACCCTAGCTATGGATGTAATAGCCCGATTTTGGGCCTAGTCGGAATAGTAGTTTCGAGACTACTATTTCGAGGCTGGAGAAAATTATTTTAGTATTATTTTATGTGTTATAATATAATTTTATAAGTGCATGTAAATTTTGGTAAGTTAATTTTAGCGATTTCTAGTCCAATTTCAAAAAAGGACTAAATCGCGTAAAATGTAAAAGTTGTGTTTTAGTGCCTAAAGGTGTTTAAAAGCTATAGGACTAAAATTGAAGGCCTTTAAAGGGCAATTATACCCTTTATATTTGTGGTGGCCGGCCATAGGGGTCATAAATGTTGAATAGTCAAAGTTGGTGTGTGTATTAGGTGACTTTTGACCAAATAGGTAATAAAATAAAGATAGGATGATATCATCCCTTTTTCATCTTCTTTCCACCGATTTTTCCAGCAAAAGAAAGGGGTTTTGAAGCTTTGAAATATCAGCCACTTACATCCCTTGCTAGTAAGTGATTTTTAATGTCTTTCTTGATGATTCTTACATTTTTGGAACCCCCAAAGCAAGAGCTTTCAAAAGAAGGGACTATTTTACAAAATGATGAAGAGTCTAGGGTTTTGCCATGAATGTATATGTGTTTTTTGCTGAGTTTTTATGGAAGATTATGAGTCCTAGTTGTCTAATAAACAACTTTTATGAAAGAAGTTTGCATAAAAAATACATAAAATGAGGTATTTTGCAAAGTTGTAAAACAAGTTGTAAATGTGTGAAATAGTTGAAATTATGAGTTGCTATAGTTATGAAAATGGTTCATCTAGGCTTAAAGAGTAAAGAAATGTGATAAAAATTATTTTACGAGCCTAGGGGCAATTTGGTAATTTTGGAAAAATATAGGGGAAAAATTGTAAAAATTGCCCAAGTGTGTCAATGGACTAATTTGATTAGTACATTGTTTTAATAAGTTGAATGTGATGTTATAGATGATAAAAATCGAGATTTGGACTTAGAACGGAAAGAAATCAATTAAGGGATAATTATGCCTTTTTCACCTTTGTCGTATCGATGTAAGTTCGTATGTAAACAATACCTTGCTATACATGTATTTAAATGTTATCATTACATGAATTGTACAAATATTAATGTGTACGTGATTAATAGAATTATGATAAGACAAAGCCTTGATAGGCGAGGAAAAATCCCGTTTGAACCTTAGGAATAAAATAGGAGACGAGTGACATGTCACTAGGAATTATGAGTCTAGATGACTAGCTCGAGAGTGAGCATTGAAATGTCATGAGATATGAGGTAGCTTTAGCTACAATTGAGGCACTTATGTGCAAAGGTTTTTCCGAGTATCCAATTAGTACTCCAAGTGTTCAATGGGTAATTCGAATAAAGAGTTGATGATGGTCCCAATGACGTAAGTCATTGGTGAGTACGCACTTGAGTTATGTTACGAGTTGTGCAGGTACATACACTAAGCCTATGAGAATGTCTTGGTATGTGAAATATCTATGATGCATAAATATGTGTTCTTACCATGATGGATGAAATGATGTGGTATTAATTTTGTGAACAATGATCATGAATGAGTAACTTAGCCTTGACAAATTTGAGTTACTGTAGTAGTGTAACTTTGAAAATACGCTAAAAATAGTGGAAAATTAGTTAGAAGCTGAATAAAATATGAAAATAAAGCTTATTGAGTCTAGTTTCTTATAAAAGAAACCGTGTAAACAAAAGAATTTCCTATAATGAGATATTTGAAGTTGCGTGGGACAGATTCAGAATGACTTCGAGATCCCCTATTCTGATTTGAGAAAATCATTATAAATTGTACAAAAATGGTTATAAGTTATGATTTATATCCTTAGAATACTCAATGAGTCTAGCTTCAATAGAAATAGACAAGAACATTATTCAAGTATTTTGATATGAGATAATTGAACTTTAGTATAGAAGGGTTGAAACTATCAGACAGTGAATCAGGGGTAACTTTGAGGAATAAACTGTACTAATTGGCTAAACAAAGGATTTTGAAAATTTTATGGTAGAAAGATACATGAGTTCAGGGAAAATTAGCAGAACTTAATTTGGAGTTTCTTAGCTCCAGATATAAATAATTTAGTGACTATTGCTCAGGAAGACAGCTTGTTGTGAACTTGAGAATATGTTGTAAAATTGATAAAACATGTTAATGAGTTACATATTGTTTTCATATGAACTTACTAAGTGCAAAGCTTTTTCATATGAACTTAATAAGAGTAAAGCTTACTCCCCTTTCTTTTCCATGTTTCCTAAGGTTGCCAGGTTAGCTCGGGTTGAAGGCCGTCAGAGATATTATCACACTGTCAAGTTAACGCTATTGGCATAAGTAAATCCTAGTGGTTCGAGTCTATGGCATCTATAGGGTTTTAAATGTTGAGTATGTGATAATATGATTTAGCCAAAGGTGTTGGCTTGTATTGATAAAGTGTTGTAGCCATGTGAATTGGCCTATGTTGGCTAATGATGTTGTGGGCCTAAATGTTCATTCATATATATGTATGATACTATCTCTTGTGATGTGGCTTATAGCATGTATGCCTAGAGATTGAAATGAGATTCATTGATGAGTTAGTAACTGATGCAAGATTAGGTGATTGGTAAATAGTTAATAATGCCTCATGAATGGTGTGTGGATATGATTATGCATGCTTAGTGATGGACATGAGGTTTGTGATGTAATGATAGTTATGACTAGTATGGGGTAATGATGTGAGCAAATTCTATGATATTCATTGCATAAGAAATTGACTTGAGCATAACATATTTATAGATGTTTAAGAGCTCATTTATGCCATGTTGTAGGTTATTGGATAAGTATGCGTGCATGTGTTGTGAGGGTGACAAAATGGCTTGGAAAATAGCCTTGTATTTGTTCACACAGGTAGACACACGAGCGTGTTGTCCAGCCGTGTGTCCCCTGCACCTAGGTTTTTCTAGTCAGTATGCATGGTAGTAGTACACGGGCAAGAGTCACGGCCATGTGTCTCAGCCGTGTGAAGGACACGGTTATAAGACACGGGCGTGTGCCTTGGCCGTGTGATTTTGGTAGAATGTTCAGGTTTTTGGACAAGGGCGTGTCCCTAGCACACAGGCGTGTGCTCTATACCCACACGGGCGTATGAAGCCTTGATACAAGAGATTTTTCTAAGTTTTTCATGAGTTCTCGGTTGGGTCCCGAACCACCCCGAATGTATGTTTTGGGCCTCGTAAGCCCACATAAGGGACAGATTGCATGTGAAAAGAAAAGTTTTTAATTGTTTGAGATTTCATGGCCTTGTTTGGTATGGAAGCGTTAGTAAAAGTCAGGTAGCACCTCGAACCCTGTCCCGGAGTTGGATATGGGCGAAGGGTGTTACAATGGAGCGCTTGGGAATTTCGACTGGTACAAGGGAGAAGATGGCTGATTTTGGTTCATTGTTTCCATTTTATTTCATTAAAATGCCAAATGACCAAAATGCCCATAAGCCCTTTCTTTAAAATTTCATCCATGCGAGCCCATTTTTGTCCAAAAACTTAAGATTCGGGCAAATTGCTCTTCAAGACCTTCTAATTTATAATCTAAAGCAATTTCATACAAATTGCTTCTAGAATTCAAGTTTTGTAATTTATTCAATTTAGTCCTTAATTTCCAATTGGACACCTTGCTCAAAGAATTTCTTCATGAAATTTTAACACATGCATATTCTCATATTCTAGACCTTATAATAATCATAAAATAAATATTTTGATGTCGGATTTGTGGTCCCGAAACCACTATTCTAACTAGGCCCTATTTTGGGATGTTACATAATAAGTGAAGTCTAGGTGGATTCTTGGGTATTGTCTTCTCCATCAGTTTTCCAACAGTATTTTCCAACTTTTACCTCTGTCGTGTTCTTAGTTAATTAGATAGTTAATCTTAGTTTAAAAACACCCCTTTAATTCTTAGGCTAAATAATAAAAAGATAGTAACTACTAGTACTTTTAATCATTGTGGATACGATATTTTCGGTCTCACCATAACTATACTACTGTTCAATAGATGTGCTTGCCTTAGTCAAATTTTTAGTCAGTTTAGCAACCATCAAGTTTTTGGCGCCGTTGCCGGGGACTAAGATATTAGGAACGCTTGATTTTTTATTTCTTTAGCCATTTTTACTTTTATTACAATTTACTTTTTGTTTTTTAGCTTAATTTTTCCTTTCTAATTTTTCTTTTAATTGCTTCTGGCAGGTGTCTCTAGTTTATGACTAGAAGGAACCCGTCAGGACCTTTGCTTTTCGATAGTGAAATAGAGAGTATAGCTCGCAGAAACCGAAGAGAAATAAGATAAAATCTACAATACATAGAGGAAGAGCAAGAGGAAGTTACAGATTTTACTGAAGAGATGGCCAATAATTAGAATAATCTGTTACCTCTGTAGTTGCCACAAATCCCGTTAATCAGAATCCTTCTCCTCGTACTATGTACGATTATGCTAAGCCTACCTTAACAGGAACCGAATCGAGTATTGTTCGACCTGCTGTTGCTGTAAATAATTTTGAACTGAAGCCTAACATTATTCAAATGATACAATAGTTTGTTCAGTTTGATGGTTTGTAGGACGAGGATCCAAACACTCATTTGGCAAATTTTCTGGAATTCTGCGACACCTTTAAGATTAATGGCTTTTCTGATGATGCCATTCGCCTTCGGTTGTTTCCCTTTTCATTGAAGAATAAGGCTAAATAGTGGTTGAACTCGTTACCACGAGGATCAATCACTACTTGGGAACAAATGGCCGAAAAATTTTTACTTAAATATTTCCTGCCAACTAAAATGGCTAAATTGGGGAATGATATCTCTTCTTTTGTGCAGATGGATCTAGAAACTCTTTATGATGCATGAGAGAGATACAAGGACTTATTGAGAAGGTGCCCTCACCATGGGTTACCTCTATGGCTACAGGTTCAGACTTTTACAATGGTGTGCACCCCTCAACAAGGCAACTGATCGATGCAGCCGCCGGTGGAACTTTAAACAACAAAACACTTGAAGAGGCTTACAAATTTATTGAAGAGATGTCACTGAATATCTATCAGTGGCAAGTCATGAGAATGAAACTGACAAAAGCAGTTGGTGTTTTCAACCTCGACACGGTCACTATGCTATCTAACTAGGTAGAACTTTTAAAAAAAAAAGATTGACGGTTTGTATGGTTCTACTCAGGTACATCCAGTGATGAGGTGTGATTCAAATGGAGGAGGAGTGAACAACATGGATTACCCATCCTTCAACCTTGACACCGAGGAGGAACAAGTCCACTATATGGATTATAATTCTAGACCTCAAAATAATCTGTATAGTAACACTTATAATGCAGGTTGGAGGGGCCATTCCAATCTCTCGTGGGGTGGTCAAGGAAATCAAAGGCCACAACATCCTCCAGGTTTTCAACAACCACCTTACCAATAAGAGAAGAAACTAAACCTTAAAGAGATGCTTACAAAATTCATCTCAGTGCTAGAAAATTATTTTCAAAATACCGAAACTGTAACACCCTGATTTTGGGCCTAGTCGGAATAGTGATGTCGGGACCACAAATTCGAGATAGAAATAATTATTTTATGATTATTTTGAGGTCTATGATATGATTGCATGATTGTGTGAAAATTTCGTGAAGAAATTCAATGCATAAAGTGCTTAATTTAAAGTTAGGGACTAAATTGAATAAGTTGCAAAACTTGCATTCTAGAAGTTTTTAGTATGAAATTGCATTGAAATATTAATTAGGAGGTATTAAATAGAAATTTGACCAATTTTAAGTTCATGGACAAAATTAGGACATGGAAGGAATTTTTGAAAGTTTAGTAGTAAGGGCATTTTGGTCATTTAGGGGTAAAATGAATTAAAATACAAAATTAAAAGCCAATTTTGCTCATCTTCTTCATGGAGGCCGAAATTAGCATGGGGAGGCCATGGCTAGGGTTTTCAAGCTTTCCAAGCTCAATAGTAAGTGATTCCAAGCCCCGCTTTTAATGTTCTTTACGTTTTTGGAATCCCAGTAGCTTCGATTAAGCTTATTCTAGCAATAATTTAAGCTAGGGTTCATATTTGGAAAAATACCCATAGGTGAAATTTGTGTATTTTGATGTTTTATGATAGAATATGAGGTTTTAAATTATGTTAAACAACTTGTGCTACTCGGTTTTAAGTGAAAACGAGTAAAGCAAAGATAATCTGTAAAAATACTTATTGTTCATAACTATATGTTAGAGTGAGAATTTGATGTTGTTGTAGAAGAAAAATGTTCAGCATGTCATAAAACATAGGAATAAGGGCTGAAATTAAATTTTCGAGTCTTGGGGCAAAAGTGCAAATATGCAAAAGTTTAGGGGTCAAAATGAAAATTTGTAAAAATATGATTTTTGGACCCGTATGAATAATGTGACTAATTATTAGGCTAAATGTGATATTATAGATGAAGGAAATCGAGATTCGGGCTTAAATCGGGAAAATACAAGGTTATGGATTAAAATAGTAAATTGCCGTTTTACGAATCGAGGTAAGTTCGTGTGTGTTAATAATAATGCAATACCATGCAAAATTGTAATTCTCTATTGATATGGCATAAATTGTATGATTTAATATGTTTAAGAGAAGTTGATGGATGGTATGTATGATATAAAAAAATGTAATGCTAGTTGTGTCATGTGAAATTGAATGGAATTATTGTTACAAGAATTGAGTGTTAAATTACTATTAACTGGGTTGTATGAATTGTTGCACTTTGTACCTGATGAGATTTTGATAAGTTTGTACGTAAATAATTTATCGATTTATTTTATTTTATTATATTTTGTTATCATATGAAATGTGGCTACCTATAGATTGACTATTTGTTTGTAAATTGAAAATTGAAAAAGACTATGAATAAATTTGTAACATATTGGAAATATGTTTGTTGGTAATTACTTGATTGGTGAAATTGTTAGAAAAGAGAGAGAAATCCCGGTTGAACCTTCTCTGAAAGATTGGATGATACAGATGGTATGTAGCTAGGTCACATGTATGGTGCCGAGTGCACATCATGTGTACAAGAGAGCTACGAGATATTATGATGTAGCTAGGTCACATAGGTGATACTATGTGTACACCATGTAGACAAGAGAGCTACGGGATATATGTAGCTAGGTCGCATGCGTGGTTCCAGGTGAAGGACACCATGTAGACAAGAGAGCTACGAGATAAATCGGCTAGGTCACATGGGTGATACTAAGTGTTCACCATGTGTACGAGAGAGCCGAACTTTATGACGGGTGGAGCTATTTGCGGAAACCACCAAGTATCGAGGATTGATCCGAAGTGTTCAATTGGAGACTTATTATGTACTGCTTTGTGAGTTTTGTGATGAATAAGTGCAGGAATTTGGTTATGTGAATAATGTGTTCATTAAGTGATCGGGTTGTGGTAAGGTTATAAACAATTAAGTTATACATGAGGATGATTTTATGGTGACCTTGTAATCATGGGCCTATACTTGTGATGTATGAAATGTGGTGAAAATGATTTGTGATATGTATGTTAAAATAAGGTTAATACAAAGAAAGTGTGAAAGAGTGAATTAGCAATAAAATTGTCTTGGACAGCAGCAGTTGCATGACTTTGAAAATTCACTAAAAATTGTGGAAGTTGAATAAAAATGCAAATGATATATGAAAATAAAGCTTAATGAGTCTATTTTCACATGAAAGAAGCAGGGGAAGCAAAAGAATTCTATATTGTGTGATATTTGAATTATTGTGAAATAGGGTTTGAATGAATTCGAGATCCCCTGTTCTGACTTTAGAAATTCATGATAAATTTTAAAAAACTTATTAAGAGTCATACCTTACATGCATGGATTCATTATTGAGTCTATTTTTAAGGGAAATAAACGGAATGGTCGTTGGAATTCTGTACAGAGAGAAATTTGGTTCGTAGTACACAGAGGTCAGAGTAGTCATACTCTAAAACAGGGGAGAATTTAACTAATAAACTGTACTAATTGGCCAAACCAAAAATTTTGGAAATTTTATGGGAGAAATATATATGAATCTAGTTTCAAATAAAATTAACGAAACTAAAGTTGGAGTTTTGTAGCTTCAGATATGAATGATTTAGTAACTGTAACTCAATAACACAGCTTAACCTGAATATATGTAATTGTACAATTATAGTGTTTTATCTTGAAAAGCATGGTAGTAATTGCTTATTATTTTCATATGAACTTACTAAGCGTAAAGCTTACCCATCCTCTCCATTTCTTTAGTATTGATAGGTCGACTCAGGGTTGGAGATCATCGGAGGCAAAATCACACTATCAAACTATCATTTTTTGGAGAATTAATTCAAATATTAGAAATATCAAGTGAGTGGCATGTATAGGAAGTTGGTTTGTAATATGTATTTTTTTTATTATGATTTTGATCGTACGTATCAGTATGCATTGAGTTATTGTATATGATTATGAGATGTGGTCCTTATCCATTATGGTTTATAAGTTTAATTAATCATGCTACGTCATATGTTTTGATGTAATGATATAGTTAGCTTTGTTTGTTATGCATGTGTTCGAAAAGTTTTAAATTAAATGAAATTTTATGGCCCAGTTTTTGTCTATGTGTGTTGTTAAGTCTGGTAATGCCTCGTACTCTGTTCTGGCCTTGGATACGGGTAAGGGGTGTTACAGAAACAACACTTAAGAATCAGCAAGCGTCGATTCAAGGGCTCGAAACTCAAATAGGACAGCTTTCTAAGTTGATCTCTAAACGGCCACAAGGTAGCTTGCTCAGTAATACGGAAACTAACCCAAGGGAGCAATTCCATGCCAGCACTGTACATGACGAAGAAGGGTTAGTTGAATCTAAATCTGAAATGAGGCACGAAGCTGTGGTAAGTAATGGTAAGGGTGAGATGAGTCATGGTACACAGAAGCCGAAAAGCACAGAGTATAAACCTCGTGTACCGTATCCCAATACAAAAAGGAAAGACCACATAGACGAATAATTTGGTAAATTCCTTAAACTACTTAAAAAATTACATATTAACTTACCGTTTATTAAAGCTCTTTCGTAGATGCCAAACGCAGTTAAATTTTTAAAAGAGTTTTTGAAAAATAAACGGAAGTTAGATGAGTCATCGCATGTGGAATTAAATGCAGTCTGCTTAACTATTTTGCAAAACAAGCTACCCAACAAGCTGAAAGATCTAGGGAGTTTTACGATTCCTTGTTTAATTGGTAGTTTAAATATTAATAATACTTTAGCTGATTTAGGGGCAAGTATTAATGTTATGCCCTACAAGATTTTAAGCAACTAAGACTAGGAAAGCCAAACAAACTAGGATGAGCATTCAATTTGCTGATAAAACCATTAGATTTCCTAGGGGTATAATTGAAGATGTACTTGTTAAAATTGATAAATTTATATTCCCAGTAGACTTTGTTGTTCTAGACATGGATGAGGACACTAATGCACCCCTAATTTTAGGGAAACCCTTTTTAGCAACTGCAAGATCTATCATTGATTTTGGTACAGGTGAACTCACACTTCGTGTAGGAGATGACACGATTATTCTCCAAGCTCGTATTCTGTTAGGATATCTAGTGATCGAGATGGTATCACGAGTACTGTTAATGACCTCATGGCTAAAACTTCTTTTTAGGATACACTCTTGAAAAGCCCAGATGAGCCACGATCCAACTCTTGCAACACAAATAGAATGACTCTTGAGGAACGAAGATTACAGATCGATGAACTAGATGAATGGCGAACCTACGGAAGAGAGGAACCTAGAACACACCATGATAAATCAAAACAGCACCATAACGAACCTAAAAATGAGACACATCAATTTAAGGTTGAAGACCAGGTATTGTTAGACAAAACGGACCCTAAAATTACCACTTCTACGCTTAATGCGAATGATGTACCTCCTTTTACAATAGTAAATGTTTATCCATATGGTACGATTGAGGTTAATCATCCCAGGGTCAGCACTTTCAAGGTAAATAACACTCGACTCAAACCTTATTTTGTTAAAATTAATAGCAGGAATGAGGAGTTTCAACTCCTTAAACCACCATGGTCACGCGAATTAGAGGTAAGTCGAGCTTAGACTCTAAATAAGCGCTTCTCTGGAGGCAACCCGAGCACTAACACCACTAACTAGTCTATTTTTATCTATTTTTCATGTTTAAATGCAGGTTTTTGACCCACACGGCCTGGACAGACGGGCGTGTCCTTGGCTATATGGAAATAGGGCTTACATCACCCAAAATCGACAGACACGGGCTAAATGAGGCCACACGGGCATGCGACACGGCCGTGTGGACCACACGACTTGGACACATGGGCGTGCCCCAGGCCGTGTGAAAACTGGAGCTAAAATTTCAAATTTTAAATAAGTCAGGGAGCTCCACGGGCAAGGCATACAGCCGTGTATTCAGACACACGGGCGTGTGGGATGCCACACAGGCGTGGGAGAAGTGAGCAACGAAGCACACGGCAGTGCGATACGGCCATGTGAACCACACAGTTGGGACCATGGGCATGTCTAAGGCTGTGTGATAAATGGACATTAAATTTTCGTGATGAACACGGGCTAACCATGAGCACCACATGGTCGTGCGACACAGTCGTGTGGCCCAACACGGGCCTCACACAACCGAGTCCCCATTCAAAACCTAATCGCCTTTTTCATCTTCTTCCTATTTTGTCTTTTTCTTCTCTTCTTCAACCCCTAGCCGCCGCAGCCTTCATCTTGGTTCTCCGACCAGCCACAAACCCCCCTCACCGCCGCTGCCCCACTCTTCCCTTTCCCTAATCCATCATCACCTTCACACACAACCACCACGGCCTCTACTCCCACAGCAGTTCGACCGATCTCCCCCCTCAACCCAACCCCCTAAGTTACCTCGCACGACCCCCCACCCATAGCCGCAACCATTCACCTCGGACACACCCCCACCCCCCGTCGATCGACCCACACCTCTCCGACCACTACCCATCGTCGATTTTTCCCTTCTTTTATCTTTTCCCATTTTTAGTTATTTATTTTATTATTATTATTATTATTATTATTATTATTATTATGTTTATGTTTATTATCTTTCTTATTCTTATTTGTTATGATCATTATTATTTTTCTATTTCTTTATTACTACTTTATTTTAATTTATTTATTGACTTATTATTCTTATTGCTGCTTTATTGATGTGTTAAGTCTTGTTTAGTTTAGTTCTTTGTGCTAATTTTGTCTCTGCTTGAATTAGTTTGGAGATTAGCAATATTTGGCATAAATTTCTAGGGTCCTTGCCTTTTTGATTTCATTCACATTCTGCTTTTCATTCCATTTTCTATTTCATTTAATTGTTGGGCTGAACTTAGTTGCTTATTCTTTATTTTATTGTCTATTACATTCATGCGTCAAATTGTATTTATTAATTTATTTTTGTAGGCACACTATGACGAACACACGATGCAAGTCAAAAGTGGTCGTCCCCACTTCAAAAAAGTGGAAGGTTCCTAGCATAACCTCCTCGAGCGCCTCTACCGAAGCTCGTCACCCTTTGCTTCAATTCTCATCAAGCCCACAGGATGACTTATTCCAGCTCCTCTATGCACAACCATTGGGAGTAGGCCGCTGCATAGATTAGATCGCCTTGGAGCAGGTCCATCTTGCCCACCTTGTTCGGTTCCATCTTGCCACTGCCTCATGGGATCGGTTCTTTGTGATTAATGAGACCACCTATTTGGAGCTTACCTTGGAGTTTTGCACCATTTTCCATCTATAGCATGTGATGAATACCCATGACGAGGTGGTACTATCACTTTTAGACTTGGTGGACTTGTAAGACACATAAGGGTACCAGAGTTTGGAGCTACTTTGGGCCTCTACACAGAGGAGTTTATGGCTTCCGAGGATTTTCTACATCTTCACCGTCACATGCACTACTCGCCCTCCTGCTATTGGGCCGACCTTATGGTGAGTACTGTTCCCTATGACGCAAGTCGCTCAAAGGCGACTTCTCTTCCTCCAGCACTACGCTACATCCATGCCATTTTGACTTACACTTTGAATAGGAGGAGAGAGAGCACTAGCGTCGTTAGTACCACTGATGCTTACTTCTTATGGAGCATGGTGACTGGTCATGTATTTGATTTGGCATACTTTATTGGCCTTGCTTTTCTCCACCAAATAGATCGCTATAGGAGGGGCCCCATCTGCCTTGGCCCCTACGTGACTCTCCTCGCTCGACACTTCAGCCTCTTTGACACTCCAAAGATGTCATCGACACTTACACTAGTAGGCCAGATGTCTCCTTAGGGAATTTCTAGTATGATCCAAATGAGAATGATAGAGCGACGCCATGGATTCGATCCCCCTTAGTACAGACTCGTCCACTCTAATGACCAGGATGAGCCAGAGGACTTCACTGATGATGTTCCTCCCCTTCACGAGGACCCACCTCCATCACTATCATAGAGTCATCACCCTACTGCTGCTACCTTGACAGATATATCTGAGCGACTCACTCGCTTTGAGCAGTAGTGTTTTGTGCGGTTTGACAGCATCGATGCCACTCTTCGACAGATTTGCCACCACCTTCACATCTCTCCTTCAGCACCGTCGACCCACGAGACATTCGATAATGAGGACCTTTGAGTCTATTTATTATTATTATTATTATTATTATTATTACTATTATTATTATTATTATTTTACTTTATTTATTTTTGAAGACTTATGTTTTATATTTTGAACTATATCTATCTTTATGGTTATTATCGAGTAACCCCTTAATTCTCTTCCACAGTTATGTTTATTTTCTTACTAGTAACTCAGAACCATGCCTTTCATTAGCCTTATCTGCAATTCTAGCTTTAGCTATTCCAAGGATTTCATCCAAAAATTCAGGGCAGTTTCACTTCTCTCCCTCTTTTCTGATATTATGCTTATATTGTTATTATCGATCTTTATACATTGAGGACAATGTACATCTTAATTGTAGGGAGGTTATTTATATGATTATCATAAAATCCCTAAATTTTTATCTCATTCTCAAATAATTTTCTCATATTATTATTAGAATGAATTCTGATTGATTTATAATTTTTATTGATATGTTTTGAATTAAATCATAGGTAATTGTGCATTGATTGTTTAAAATTTAAGACATTAAAGAATCAATCATGATAAGTTGACTTTTGAGAATTAAATTGCTAGGTTGTTTCCTTGAATTGAGGTATTATCTTGAAGTTTTGAATTTACATCAAATACCCATAATTTTCGTGAGATTTTGAGCCTTTTAGAGCATATATCTTTCTTGTTCACTTATTTTATTGGTTATGAGTGTGTTAACATTGATTTGTTATTCTAAAACTTGCTTCGATTATGCATGTCAAGACCACACCTTTGATTTGATATACTGAGATGATAAAGGCACTTAGGTTTTAAACCAGTTACCTTATAAAAAGCCTACCCACATAATTGACCCTTAGTGAACCCCTTTGAGCCTCAACCATTGTTTCTTGAATTTCCCCTTAATGTTAACCCATAACTTAACCCTTTTTGATTCTTTAAGAATTTCTCCCTTTTTATTAACTCTTTTTTTATCGAGATTTGAGTTGATTAGTTACCTAACTATGTTCATTCATTTCAGTTGCTGAATTATTTCTTATTATGTACTTTCTATTATTGTACTTATTCTTATTCTTAAAAAAAACATATAGTTATATATTCATATTGTTATTCTTCCATTATGAGCTTAGACAAGTTAAAGTTACTATTTTGAGAGAAAGCTCACTTCATTAGTCTTGGATAGTTTTAATTTTGGCATTTGTTTGCAATTCAGTAATTAGCTTTTCTTTCTAAGTTTGGTAATTTATTAAATTAATCTCGATTCTAACCCTCTTTTTCAGCCTTTATCCACACCTTTAACCCAAGCCCCATTACAACCCTATTAAAGACCTTTTGATCTGTGTATCATTTCATTTATAGTGGTGGAGATTTGATTTTCATGCAAGCATATGGTAATAAATTTTCATGTTTGACTATTGAATGGTTAATTATTAAACCTTAAACACTTTGAGTGATTTGAGTGAATCTTTAGTGAGGATGTCAACCCTTGTCGATTTGGAATTAAAGGTAATTACTTAGATAAAGGGGGATATACCTATGGTCTTATGATTAAAATGCTCAACTTGGATTGTTTAAAACTTTAATGTTTTTTTAGTTGAATTCTCAATATATGATTGCTTGTGAATTATTTCAAAACTTTATTTGATAAGAATTATAAGTTGAGAAGAATTAATTTTAATTGTGAGTTGAGGATTTTGCTTGAGGACAAGCAAATGATTAAGTGTGGGGATATTTGATAAACCATAATATATACATATTTTTATCCCATGCTTGGCATATTTTTCGATGATTTATCATAAGATTTAGTGAATTTGATTGTTTTAATCCTTTAATTTCATGTTTTATACTTAGGTGAGCATAGGAAGGTGAAAAGAGCAAGAAACGGGCCACAAATGGACAAAATGAGCTTATCTCAGTATTTCACACGGCCTAGGAACTTTCAATAGGTAAACCACATGCCTATGTGAGACACACGGGCAGGCCACATGCCCGTGTCGACTAAAAACCAACTCAGAATTACACACGGCTTGAGCACCTTCATACGGGCGTGGTACACGGCCGTGTCCCTCTCGAGCCCAAGTCTAATTCTACTCAGAAAAGGCTAATTTTGAGGGTTTTAAAGCATTCAAAAGTCTATATAAACACCCTAGAAGAGGATCAAAAGAAGAGACGCAGAGTAGAACACAAAGAATACTCGAAGGTAACCATTGGAATCAGCTTGGAAGCAAGATCTACTTCAAGACTGAAGATCTCCATTCAATTTCTTTATAAGTTCTTTGGGTTTCTTTATGTTTTGTTATTTCACCAATTTTGAGATGTTTTCCCCAATCGTTATGAACTAAACTCCCTAAATACCTAAGGGAGATGAAACCTAAGACAGATCTTATTACTATTTGAATTATATGATAAATACTTGTTCTTATTCTTAATTATGGGTTCTTAACTCTTGCTTTAATATTTCAGGTTATTAATTCAAGTCTGATGTGCTTATTCAGTGGAGAAAAAGTCCCTGTTTAAGAGTAGATCTAGCATAATTAAGCGGAGTTGAATATAATCCTAGACATAGGATGACGTAAATCTACTAGATTAGAGTCAAATCTAATAAGGGAATCCATAGATCGAGTTAATGCGACAATAGGGGTTTTAATTAGAAAGAGATTTCAATTAATCAACCTAGAGTCAGTTGTTTTTAGTCCCGAGAGCGATATTAACATAAATCAGGGATTTCTACGGATTAAGTCAAGTGAATAAATCGTCTAATTCGGAAGTTATAAGTGAAGTCTAGGTGGTTTCTTCCTTGGGTATTGTCTTCTCCATCGGTTTTCCAACAGTATTTTTGAACTTTTACCTCTATTGTGTTCTTAGTTAATTAGATAGTTAATCTTAGTTTAAAAACACCCCTTTAATTCTTAGGCTAGATAATAAAAAGATAGTAATTACTAGCACTTTTAGTCCTTGTGGATACGATATTTCCGGTCCCACCATAACTATACTACTGTTTGATAGGTGCGCTTGCCTTAGTCGAATTTTTAGTCAGTTTAGCGACCATCACTGAAAGACGTTATGGCATCATAATTCTATCGAGTAAGACCACGGCTGAAAGATGTTATGGCATCACGAATCTATCGAGTAAAATCATAGCTAAAAGACGTTATGGCATCACGATTCTATCGAGTAAGACCATAGCTGAAAGACGCTATGGCATCACGAATCAAAGAAATAAGACCATAGTTGAAAGACATTGTAACACCCCTTACCCGTGCCCGATGTTGGAACAGGGTACGAGGCATTACCGGACTTAATCATTCACAAACATGCAAAAACTGGGCTACAAAATTTCATTCGTATCAAAACTTTTCATACACATGCATAATGTCCCATTCATGGGCCCACAAAGCCCTAAACATGCATTGAAAATAGTTAGGGACTAAACCGAAAACCTTAGAAAGTTTTGGGAAAACTTAAAAAATTTTCCCATGAAACAGGGCCACACGCCCATGTGTCTTCAACACGCCCGTGTCCTCAGGCCGTGTAACTCTCTGACTATGATGTTAGCGAATACTTTGAACTACACAGCCAAGCCACACGCTCGTGTTCTAAGGCCGTGTCCCCTACACGGTTGAGACACACGGCCGTGTCTCAGCCCGTGTGGCCAACACTTAGGCTATTTACCAGGCCTTCATTTTACCAATAAACCCTTACAACCTTATACATATTTAAAACACAAATCATGGCATCATTTTAGTGATTAAACACTCTTTATTAAGATATATTTATAACATTAACATGTCCTCTTATAAGCAATGCATCTACTCATGCAATACCAGGTCTAGATTCCTTAATTCACATTCATAAGACTTGTCATTTTGATGACCACTTTTACCACTACACTATGGTTACCAACTTATCCATCAAGCACTCATGTTCAACCATTATCACATTGATTTTATAACGTGCAATTACTACATGGCTATGACCACCTTAATTGGTCATAGAGCATACATCCAACAAACATGTCATATTACCAACCGTGCATGGCAAACAAACATAATCACAACATAAACATTAGACATGACATGAATAGCTAGGTTTACAATCCATAATCAATATGAGCCACATCTCATGGCCATATACATATAATTCAATATAAGCCAATACATTTGGCCAAAGCGTAATGACATATGTCATAAAACTAGATCTCTATACATGCCACTCACTTGAAATTTCTAATATATGCTTCATTATTCCAAAGGTAGTGACTTGATAGTGTGATGCTGCCTCCGACGATCTCCAACCCCGAGCTCACCTGAAAACACTAAAGAAAAGGAAAGGAAGGGAGTAAGCTTCATAGATTTGTAAGACTGTATGAAAAATAATGAGCAATTATCAACTTGCACCTCAATGTAATACAACCATATTTGCTCTTTTACTTATGATTAGGTCAAGTTGTTTTCTCAAGTCACAGTCACTAAATTATTTATATTTGGAGCTACGAAACTCCAAATTAAGGTCCACTAATTTTCCCAGAAACTAGACTCACATATACTCTTACGATAAAAGTTTTAGAAATTTTTGTGTAGCAACTAAGTACAGTTTATTCTTTAAAGTTACCCCTTTTTCGCTGTCTGATAGTTCTGACCCTTTTTCACTAAAAATTAATTATCTCATAATACGAAACTCGAATGATGTTCTTGTATATTTCTCTCTAAAATAGACTCACTAAGAATTCTAAGCATATAAATTATAACCCATAAATAGTTTTTTACAATTTTCAATGATTTTCTAAAATCAGAATGGAGGATTTCGAAATAATTCTAACTCTGTCTCACAAAAATTTAAATATTTCAAAATATGAAACTCTTTTGCTTACATCGTTTCTTCTATGTGATAATAGACTAATTAAGATTTAATTTAATATTTTATTCAGCCTCTCACTAAATTTCCACAATTTTTGGTGGATTTTCAAAGTTAGACTACGGTTGCTGTCCAAAACTTCTTTATTGTAAATTAATGATACTAAATTTATCACATCTTATTAATTTATTTTCACCACATTGGTAAAGATACATATTTATACATCATAAGTATAGACCTATAATCACAAAGTCATCATAAAATCATTCTCATAAGCATGAATTACCTATTTACATCTTCACCAAATGTGCATCATGAACCGAAATCATTTCTCATGAGCTTGGCATAAATACCTATGTTACTCAACATGCTCATATTCATTCCTTAGTAATCATACAACATAAATTGAATCCACATTTCATCAATTTCTTGTAAGTACCTGTATCACTCACAACATAGCTATAAGCTCTATCGTTTCGACTTAAACCTTAAATTTCCTGTTGAACCATTTAGAATACCACAGGATAATCACTAAGCCTCAAACATAAGGGTACAATGCCGATGCCATGTTCCAAACATGGTCTTACACTGGCTCACATATCTAAGTCGATGCCATGTCCCGGATAGGTCTTACACTGACTTTCATATATCGAGGCCGATGCCATATCCCAAACAGGTCTTACACTGGCTCTCATCTATCGGTGCCGATGCCATGTCCCAGACATGGTCTTACACTGGCTCTCATCTATCGGTGCCGATGCCATGTCCCAAATATGGTCTTACACTGGCTCTCATGACATGGCTGATGCGTGTCCCAGACATGTCTTACACTAGCACACATTCATATCACCCAAATGTCATGGCAAGGATATCCGATCTATTCCTAAGGTTCAACCGGGAGTTTTTACGGCAATAAATATCACCAAATATTACTCATAGATACATTCAAGCATTATATACATAATCAAAGATTCAATGCATAAAGACGACTTAGTTGTATTATTTACATACAACTTACTCGTTTCTATGGGTTATCATATTCCATCAAACTTCTAATGTATTCTATCATCATATGAATATTATTAGCGTTTGGCATCACTTTCATTATACTCAATTTCATCAACATATAATTCAATATAACCAATGCAAGATAGATTTCAAGTATATTAACAATAACATGGATAACATTTTATTTAGTCACACGGACTTACCTCGAATGCAATTTCGGCTAATTATTCGATTTTAGTCCATAACCTCATACTTTTCGATTTAAGCCCAAATCTCGATTTTCTTGATCTAACATGATGAAATTCACTCATTTAATCATTATATTAATTAAAACATTCTATAATTCATAATTTGGCAAAATGACCGTTTTGCCCTTAGACTTTACAAAAATTACGATTTTGCCATTAGGCTCGTAAATCGATTTTTATCAAATTTCCACCTTTACCAAGCCTAGCTGAATTCTTTTTATAACTATAGCAACTTACAATCTCAATTATTTCACACATTTACAACTTATTTTACAACTTTACAAAATAACCCTTTTTTAAGTGTTTTCATGCAAACTTCTTTCACAAAAGTTGTTTATTACACAACCAAGATTCATTTTCTTCCATAAAATTTCAGCTAACAACATAAATGCTCTGATGGAAAAACCCTAGACTTTCACCCATTTTGCAAAATAGTCCCCTCATTAGCTAGATTATGCTATAAGGGTCTCAAAAGTACAAAAATTGTTAAGAAAGGCCATCAAAATCACTTACTTGCAAGGGTGAAGAGTGGCTGATATTTTCAAGCTTCCATGGCCATTTCTTTGGGTAAGAATCAGTGGAGAAGAAAGAGAAATAAAAAGATGATAACTTTTCTTTTTATTTTTAGTCAAATAAATCACCAAAACTCATGTAACCTTGTCATTTTTTTTATTTCTTGTCCCCTATGACCGGCCATCCCATTTTTAAGGGTCTAATTGCTCTTTAAAGACCCCTAATTATGGTTCTCTAGCTATTTAACACATTTGGGTAGTAAAACAAAACTTTTTCCTTTTATGTGATTTAGTTATTTTTCGCAATTGAGCTCCCAAACACTAAAATTAATTCACCAAAATTTTCATGCACTTATATAATCATGCTATAACACATAAAATAAAATTAAAAATAATTTCTCTGGCCCCAAAATAGTGGTTCTGAAACCACTATTCTGACTAGGCCTAAAATCGGGCAGTTACAATTCTCCCCCTTAGGGATTTTCTTCCCCAAATCTTACCAGAAAAGTGGTTTTGGTATTCATAAAAACTTCTCTCCTCATAATCATTGCTAAAGAACTTTCACTCGGTTGTGCCTCTAATACTTATCTCTTTACTTTCTCATATCAGTGTCATAAGCGGTTTATTTACTATACTCCACCTTGGCTGAATTTCAACCTCCATCTGAGAGTTCATATACACAATGGTCCGATCTATGCTATCATGTCACATATACGCACATACTTGAAAAATTCGAATAATAAAACTAGCCAGTTCATCTTGGCCTTACACTCTATAATTTCACACGGTCTGATTGATTACCAAATCAACTCTCAGTTGCCTTTAAATTTCAAAGCCTCCTTTAGCTTTCCCAAGAAATCACAATATATATAACCCGAATCTCAATTTGATTAGTGGAGACTAGTATTCCAAGAAATCTAATAATCATATAGACACGAAATTTCATTAATCTGATGAGCGGGGATTTGGTATATCCCGACATGATTCAGATCTCGTCAAACATCTAGAAATAAACTACATTACATTCTTTTCCACTTTTTAGATGGGAATAATTCTGATATGACCTCGAGAATAATCCTTTCTCATTTCTATTCTAATATCAACACTAGAGAAGATAGCTCCAGTAAAACATGATGCTCGGCTCTAACCCCGTTAACAACTCAAATATTTCTGTGGTATCGAATGCTTTAAGCTATCACATTATCTTATTGTCTTAAAATACATCACAATTCATACAATAGTGCATCATTGAAAATTAAGAAGTCCCTGCCTAAATGCATACTAGACCAGTTCAAATGCTTCAATTAATAATATTATCATCTGTCCAAGTTTTGCTAACATGGAATAAGCCATTCGACTTTCATAAGACAAAAAATTTATCATACAATCATTCGGAATTCACTCCTCATGCTAATCAAAGATCATTTCACTTACATTAGCTCAAAAAACCTTTATATTTCAATTGATGATGTTAGCTTTGATTAATTTACTTGAGAATAGAGATCCATCATACCAATTGAATTTTGAAATTTCACCACTTATGCCTTTTTCGAAGTCAAATCTTTACACGAAAATTAGAGAAATCCAAATACCAACATCACCGCATTACCATGATCAAATCAGGAGCATAGTCACACTTGACATGATTATTGCAAATAAAGAACACACTTTGAGAATGAGTCATAATTGATAGATTATGGAACAAAGATAACAAGAAAACCAAGTAAAGAAATCCAAGATAGAGAAATCCCAAGATACGGTACTATATCGGAAGACCGAAAACAAACTCTTAAGAAAATATGAAAGACCTCGATAATTCCTCAGAGAGAAAAAGTTCAAAAGAAAACATCATTTCATCCCAGTCGAATCAAACGCAACAATTAAAAGAAACAGAATCATACCATCATATGCATTTTCTCATAAATTCCCAACAGACAGAATATAACAGAATACCAAAGAGAAGTAGAGCAAAGAAGATTATAAACCAGTCAGACTGACAACGTCTTCGTCTGACATTAAGACCAGATAGCATTCTTATATAACAAGAATTTCATCAAAAGATAGACAACTACTATAACACTTCCGAGAACAATGATCTTTCAGAATATATTAAGAGAGGCAGTCATCATCTGTTCACTGTAATTACTATACTCAAACATCTCATATTTCAAATATTATTTCTCCAACTATTTCTGTCACCTTAAATCCCATATTATTCTTTTCATTAAAGAAGATCAGTTCTGAGAAGGTCACAATCATTACATTTTTTCGACTTCGTACTTGAGTAATTTCATTTACCAAAGTAAATTTCTTCTCTAACTGTGACAGTTCAATACTCAAACAATCTTTATGTCAACCTAATACTTTTCTAGCTTTGGCTTACTTATCAACTCATTCTCAATATCTAATCATGTTTATAGTTGCTACCTAAATACATGCATTCACTCGAACAAATCAATCATATACACCATGGGATTGTCAATCAACCATAGATAAGCTCATTATACCATGTACACATTCTATTTCATGTTTCTCATATCACAAATATGTGTATATACCTTTCATGAATTATTATTCGTACCTTTTCGAGTTTCAATTCATCATAACTATACTTTATTTGAATACCTTCGTATCTCAACCTACATGATCGGGTGTAGCTCGGTTGGAGAGTACCTTGTCTACACAAGATAGTTCTCATTTGCGTAGGAAGACATCACACTATCACGAATCTGTGGCATGTATAACTAGACTCATACACGTGCTAAGTTTCTCTGAGAACCGACTAAACTATAGCCCTGATACCACTAAATGTAACACCCTTTACCCGTATCCGACACTAAAATAGGGTACGAGGCATTACTGGACTTAATAGTTCACAAACATGCAAAAACTGGGCTACAAAATTTCATTTGTATCAAAACTTTTCATACACATGCATAATGTCTCATTCATGGGCCCACGAAGCCTTAAACATGCATTGAAAATAGTTAGGACTAAACCAAGAACCTTAAAAAGTTTTGGGAAAACTTAGAAAATTTTCCATGAAACAGGGTCACACGCCCATGTGTCTTCAACATGCCCGTGTCCTCAGGCCGTGTAACTCTCTGACTATGACGTCAGTGAATACTTTGAACCACACGGCCAAGCCATACGCCCGAGTTCTAAGGCCGTGTCCCCTACACGATTGAGACACACGACCGTGTCTCAGCTCGTGTGGCCAACACTTAGGCTATTTTCCAAGCCTTCAGTTTACCCATAAACCCTTACAACCTTATACATATTTAAACCACAAAGCATGGCATCATTTTAGTGATTAAACACTCTTTATTAAGTTATATTTATAACATTAACATGTCCTCTTATAAGCAATGCATCTACTCATGCAATACCAGGTCCAGATTCCTTAATTCACATTCATAAGACTTGTCATTTTGATGACCACTTTTACCATTACACTATGGTTACCAACTTATCCATCAAACACTCATGTTCAACCATTATCACATTGATTTTATAACGTGCAATTACTACATGGCTATGACCACCTCAATTGGTCATAGAGCATACATCCAACACACATGTCATATTACCAACCGTGCATGGCAAACAGACATAATCACAACATAAACATTAGACATGACATGAATAGCTAGGTTTACAAGCCATAATCAATATAAGCCACATCTTATGGCCATATACATATAACTCAATATAAGCCAATACATTTGGCCAAAGTGTAATGACATATGTCATAAAACTAGATCCCTATACATGCCACTCACTTGAAATTTCTAATATATGCTTCATTATTCCAAAGGTAGTGACTTGATAGTGTGATGCTGCCTCCGACGATCTCCAACCCCGAGCTCACTTGAAAACACTAAAGAAAAGGAAAGGAATGGAGTAAGCTTCATAGCTTAGTAAGACCGTATGAAAAATAATAAGCAATTATCAACTTGCTCCTCAATGTAATACAACCATATTTGCACTTTTACTTATGCTTAGGTCAAGTTGTTTTCTCGAGTCACAGTCACTAAATTATTTATATTTGGAGCTACAAAAATCCAAAATAAGATTCACTAATTTTCCCAAAAACTATTCTCACATATATTCTTACCATAAAATTTTCAGAATTTTTGTGTATCCAATAAGTACATTTTATTCTTTAAATTTACCCCTTTTTCGCTATCCGATAGTTCCAACCCTTCTTCACTAACAATTAATTGCCTCATAATACTGAACTCAAATGATGTTCCTATCTATTTATATTGAAAATAGACTTATTAATAATTCTAGTAATATAAATTATAACCCATAACTATTTTTGTACAATTTTCAATTATTTTCTCAAATTAGAACGGGGGATTTCAAAATTATTCTGACTCTGTCTCACAAAAATTTAAATATTTAAAAATATGAAAGTCTTTTTCTCACACCGTTTCTTCTATGTGAAAATAGACTCATTAAGATTTAATTTAATATTTTATTCAGACTCTAACTCAATTTCGACAATTTTTGGTGGATTTTCAAAGTCAGACTGTGGTTGCTGTCGAAAATTGCTTTAGTGTAAATTAATGATACTAAGTTTATCACAGCTTATTAATTTATTTTCACAACATTGGTAAAGATACATATTTATACATCATAAGTATAGACCTATAATCACAAGATCATGATAAAATCTTCTCATAGGCATGAATTACCTATTTACATCTTCACCAAATGTGTATCAGGAACCGAAATCATTTCTCATGAGCTTGACATACATACCTGTGTTACTCAACATGCTCATATTCATTCCTTACTAATCATACAACATGAATTGAATTCGTATTTCATCAATTTCATGTAAGTACCTGTATTACTCACAACATAGCCATAAGCTCTATCATTTTGACTTAAACCTTAAATTTCCTGTTGAACCATTTGGAATACCACAGGATAATCACTAAGCCTCAAACATAAGGGTACGATGCCGATGCCATGTTCCAAACATGGTCTTAAACTGGCTCATATATCTACGTCGATGCCATGTCCCAGAAATGTCTTACACTAGCTCTCATCTATCGGTGTCGGTGCCATGTCCCAAATAGGTCTTACACTAGCTTGCATATCTCGAGGCCAATGCATGTCCCAGACATGACCCACACTAGCTCTAGTCTTAATGCCGATGCCATGTCCCAGACATGGTCTTACACTAGCTCTCATAATGTGGCTGATGTGTAACAGCTCGATTTTAGGCCTATTCATAATAGTGGTTTTGGAACCACTATCCTGAGGTCAGAGAAATTATTTTTGATATTATTTTATATGTGATGGCATGTTTATAAAGGTGCATAAAAATTTTGGTGAATTAATTTTAGCGTTTGTGAGCTTAATTGCGAAACAGGACTAAATCGCATAAAGTGCAAAAGTCCTATTTTGATAGCTGAGGGTGTCAAATAGCTAGGGAACTTAAATTGGAGGTCTTTAAAGGGCAATTATACCATTTAGAATAGCATGGCCGGCCATAGGAGACAAAGGTGGTCAAAAAGTCAAAAATTTGGTGAAATTAGGTGATAAAATTGAATAAAATAAAATAAATAGGAAAAGTTGTCATTTTTCAAATCTCTCTCTTTCCTTCTCCACCGATTTTTCTCCAAGAAATCAGCCATGGAAGCTTAAAAATTTTCAGCAACCTTAAGCTCCTGCAAGTAAGTCTTCTTGGTAGTTTTCTTGATAATTTTTGTGTTTTTGAAACCCCTAAAGCTTAATCTAACTATTGAGGGGACTATTTTGTGAAATGGTTGATAGTCTAGGGACTTACCATGAAAGGATTTGTAATTTTTTCTGAGTTTTTATGGAAGAAAATGAGTCTTATTTGAAGAGTGAACAACTTTAGTGAAAGGACTTCTCATGAAAACCCTAATAGGACCATTTTGTAAAGTTTGTAAAATAGATAGTAATGTTGTGAAATATTGGAAACTTGGGGTTTTCATAAGAGTAATAAATGGTCGGTTAGGCTTCACTAATAAGGAAATTCGATAAAAATTGATTTCCGAGCCCAGGGGTAAAATGGTCATTTTGTGAAAGTCTAGGGGCAAAATGGTCTATTTGCTAAAAATGTTAATTGTTGCTTGTGTAAATTTATATAGTGATTAAACAGATCAATTTTTATTATTTTAGATCAAGAAATACAACATCTGTGACATCCCTAATTTGACCCTAGTCGAGATGTGGTTTCGGGACCGCAAAATCGAGTTATAAAATTTATTAAATATTAAAATTCATATCTACTATGTGTGATAGTGCATGTGTGAAATCTTGATGCTTAAATTCTGTTAGTTGAATGTGAATTTTAGTCAAAGGGCTTATGTGAGAAACATAAAAAAAAAAGTGATGAATTAATTTGAAGACTAATTAGTGCATGATTCTCAAAATGGGGACTTGCATGTCAAATACCCCATTTTGAGAAGTAGTGACAGGCCATAATGATTAGGGTGCATAGAAAATGAATTTAAGTAAGTATATTAATATTATATGGCCTTAATTTATAAAGAAAAGATAAATAAAATATTTTGGGGTGAAAAAAAAACAAAGTTTGGTTCATTCTTCTTTTTCATTTCCGTGGTAAAGAAAGAATAAGGAGAGTGAAGCTCAAATAATCGGCCATATGCATAGATCTAATTCTAAAGGTATGTAATGTGATTTTTGTCAAATTGATTATGAAATTTGGTTGTTAATGACATGTGGAAGATAACCCATGATTTTAATTCTAGATTAAATGATCATAGGGCATTCGACCATTTAAGAGAAATGTGGAAATTTTGTTTTAAAGCTCGTAATTCATGTTTAATTGCTGAATGGAGTTTTGAATTGGTAGAATTGAGTTTTAATTTTAAGAAATAAGTGATGTTTGTAAGGATTTTCAAAGTTCATGTAAAGCTTACCTTCGGTCATATTAAGGAATGGTAAATTGGTTGTAATATTATATATATTTTCATAGTATATTAGATGGTTTGAGATTTGAGCTAGTTACATGTGCTATTATGAAGATTTGTGGATGTTTTAGAATCGGCCTAAGTGTTTTAGTCATTAATATATATATATTGCCGAATGTATGCTTAAGGAATTGGTTAAGTACATTGTTGTTAAATGCTTGTTGTTTTTGTATAATTGTTGCCTAGCTACTAAATGAACTTAGGGTATTATGGATAAGTTTAAGAGTGGCATAATTGAAATGAAGTTTGCTTGTGCCGAATGTGATTTTAGTGCATGATGTAGGAGTTTAATTTCATTCGGTAACTCATACCAAATTGGGAGATAGTATTAAACATTAGTATTATTTGTTAAATAATTGAAGTGAGCTTTGAATGGTTGTTTTGCTTATAATGGCCGAATGTGAACTTAAGTTTTGAATTACAATTGAAGCTTGTTAGTTAGTTGATGATGTCCTTTGATAGCCCTTTTGATATTCGGCCATTGTTAAGGGATTTTGAATTGGTTATAAATTTCTATGTTTTAATTAGCAAATTGAATTATTAAAGGTTGAGCTAATTATATATGTATACGTTTTATATGTACATTAATTTCTTAGTCTATGTTATTCGGCTATAATTGTCATGGTAGAATTTTTTAATTTGTAAATTTGTTAATCATTAGCTCAAGAGCATCAAGGACAAAAGTCGGAAAAAGGGAAGACAAAACTAAGCGAATAGCCGTAGAATTATAGTCGTCGGCAACTCTTAAGGTAAGTTTCTAGCATATAAGTTTAGTTATAATGAAGAATGATATGGAATATGGGTAAAGATGGGACTATGAATTGGTGTAATTACCTATAGTAAAATGATAAGGAATAAGTTACTTCTATGAGCCTTAGCCGATTGGTTATTAGAAAAGTGATATTTAAATTATGATTTGTATGTGATAATAAGAAGTACTTATATATGATGATATGTTTTAAACTCAAATGGTAAGTTCTTAAGTGTTTGGACTTGGAAATTTAAGAGCAAATTGTAATAATCTGCTTAGGAAAGCAGCAGTAGCGTGATTTTTGAAAATCACCATAAATTGTTGGAGTGAAATTAGAGACTGAATAAAATATGTAATCAAAGATCAATGAGTATAGTTTCTTATAAAATAAACAGTGCAAGAAAGGAATTTCCTATAGAGAGATATTTAAAGTTGTGTGTGACAATTATCGAATGAATCAAAAATCCCTGTTCTGTTTTTAGAAAATCATTATAAATAGTACAAAAAATTTTGTAAGATAAAATTTATATTCTTAGACTCCTTAATAAGTCTAGTTTCAAATGAAATAAACAAGAACATATTTTGAAATCTGTACAATGAGAAATTTGATTCGTAGTGAAGAGTGGTCAGTATAGTCGAATAGTGAAATAGGGGAAATTTTAAGAAAATTCTGGTTTTGATTGGCCAAACCAAAAATCCTGAAAATTTTATGGATAGAAGATATATGAGTCTATTTTTGGGGAAAATTTACGGCACTTCATTTGGAGTTTCGTAGCTCCAGTTACAAATAATTTAATGATTGTTGCTCAAGAAAATAGCTTGTAGTGAATTTGTGATTTTGTTGTAAACATTGATGAAACTAATTGAGTTGCTTATAAGCTATTGCTGAATTGATGTACAAGATAAATATATAGGTGGTGAGGCCAAAATGGCTAAAATTTAAATGTGTGCAAGTTATCCGAATGGCTATTTTATAAACGTAAGAAATGTATATGTAATATGTGTTGATAGTTTATAAATTGAAGGTGTAGTGACTTATATGTTGTTTAGCCGAATGGTTGTCATGAGAAGAGTGTAAGTCATGTGTGTATTTTCTTATTTAGTTGGAAGTTTATTCAAAGGGATATATATATATAAATATGTATTAAAGTCGAATGATATTATGACATGAAGTTAAGGTACATGCTATATGCTTATATTCGAATGAGGTTAATGAATTACAATGGTGATAGTTTGTGTGAAATGTGGTAACATGCGATTAAATATACATGGAATTTGGAAAGTATCCGGGTTAAGACTCGCTGACTACGTGATGTGGCCTAATGGCTCTTGTGAAATGATACTAGCTATATTGAGATACGAATAAGTTCGAATGAAGTGATACCTTATTAATGTGTTTCCGTGTTGGAAAAATCGAAGGTATGTGAATTGATGAGTATACAACTTTGTGAATTAACTATGATGATATATCCGGGCTTAAAGTCTCGTAGGCTTGGTACTGGTAACTGGATTCGGATTTTTTTTTTTAAACCTAGCAGGCTATGGCTAAGTGCCTTGAATTATTTCAAACCGAAGACCATTTGTATCTTTTTAAGATAAGGATTTAATTAGTTTCATAAAAATTTACTAATTTGAATTGTATTCGGCAGGATGTGCAAATACAAGGTATGGATTGCGTTTGGTTATTTATGTATATGTGATAAGGAATATGTTTGGTCCTTTATATACGTATACAAAACTTTAATACTTGTCATGATTTGATTATTTGAAATATTAATGTGAATATGAACTAAAGAACTAAGCTCCTAAAAACATATATACATTTATGTATGTGCACGAAATGAGTGCATATGATTAAGTGGTTAGAGGTATTGAAAGATTGAATAGGTAATTGGTAACTATGGAAACGGTAAGTGTACAAAGGTTAAGTATATGGTAAGTGATACGTACTTGCTATGTGAACTCGATTTCGTTTGTATTAAAAGTGTACTTGGGGAATCACTTATAAGATGGTTATAAGTTATATTCAACGGGTATTGACTCTATCAAATTGTTTATGTAATATGAAAACATGAATATGTGCTTCCAAATATGGAAACCGAATGTGATTATAGTGTTATGTTTCAGTTCGACTGATTAAACTAAAAATAGCATTGATGTTTTTAAATGCGAAGGGGTATATACTCTTAAATTTGGATGAAATAGATGAATTACATGTGCATACATAGGGTTTAATCTATTTGACCGAATGGTGATATATCTTGACATTTCAAAACGTGATTTGTGTAAGGCCTAATCTTAAGCGACTTAGTAATAAATCAACAATTACGGATGTTCAGCACATTAAGTTGGCCAGGTATGTATTATGTACTTGTGTAGGCTTATTAAGCCCATCGAGACTTCACTTGGATTTTGTGTAAGTTATAAATGTATTTAATACAGCAAAGTTAATTGTTTTACTTAAGACTTACTAAGCTTTGAAAGCTTACTCTGTTGTTACGTTTCTCTATTTTATAGATTATCAAATTTGGCCTTTGCTCGGGGATCGTCAACAACTCGTCACACTATCACTATCCACTGTTTGGTACTGCTATGTTTTGGATTATTTTATGGCATGTATAGAATAGACTAGTAGCGGAATAATATTCTGGTTAATGTATATAAACCATGCGAAAATGGCATCCTTTGAATGTGTACTTATAGAAGTTTAATTTTATCCCTGGCTGTATTTAGCATTTATCTAAATGAATGATCTTTATTTCAAGAAAAAGTTTAAAATTTTACTGTTCTGACATGAGTTACAAGTCTGGTAATACCCCTTTCCTATTCCGACAACGGTTACGAGATAGGGGTGTTACAACATCCGAAACTAGACCGGGGGAAGTCCAAGCAAGTAGACTAAAACTGACTAGTCGCCTACTTTTTGAATACCGAGGTAATTGTATGTAAATAATACAACTTCATTGTTATTATATATGTTTGAATTGATATAGCATAAATTACTTGTTTGTGGAAATAATTATGTATGATGAATATTGAGATAGTAGAACTCCCATTTGAACCTTAGGAAATAAATCAGATACTCATGCCATGACATTCGGGTTAATTATGTACTAGTGTAAGACATGTCTGGGACATGCATCGGCCACATTATGAGAGCCAGTGTAAGACCATGTTTGGGACATGGCATCGGCATTTAGATGAGAGTTAGTGTAAGACATGTCTGGGACATGCATCGACCTCGAGACGTAAGCCAATGTAAGCATGTCTAGGACATGCATCAGCTACGAGATGTGTCAATGTAAGACCATGTCTGGGACATGGCATCGGCACGGATATGTGAGAGCTAGTGTAAGACCATGTCTAGGACATGGCGTCGGCCTCGATTTCGATAGTAAGTGTAAGACCATGTCCTGGACATGGCATCGACTTAATGGATGAGCCAGTGTAAAACCATGTCTGGGACATGGCATCGACATTATACCCTATGTTTGAGGCTTAGTGAATATCCGATAGCATTCCAAATGGTTCAACGGTGAGAGTTACAGTTTAAGTTAAATGAGAAAAGTATAACCATGTTGTGAGTGGTACAGGTACCTATTTGAAATATATGAGATGAGAGCTTAATATATGTTATGTGAATTGTATTGGATAGTGACGAGTAAGTTGTGCTTATGCCTCCTTTTGTATTATGAGCATGAGGATGGATGGTAAAGTTGTTGTTATATTTATTTGCATGCAACTTACTAAGCTTTATGCTTACCCTATTTCTTTCTATTTTCTTATAGTGCCGCTAATTAGCTCGTGGATCAACAGTCATCAGAGGCATTGATCACACTATCAATCGAAGCACTTGGTATAGTTAGATCTCTTTATTTCAATTTTGGCATGTATAGGACCCTGACTTTAGAGTTTTATGTCAACGTTAATTGGCTAAATGTGTTAGCTTACTTTAGCAATTGATTCATTTTGTACAAGGCCATGGAAAATGGAAAATGTTGAAAGTTGTCTTATAAATACAAGAAGCTCTTTCATGAATGAGTAATTTATTGGTTGCTTAAGTATATATGAAATGTGTAGAGGCCTTAGATATAGTTGATGGATTGAGAAATCATGTTATGTTAATCTTTATCATGGTGGATGTTGTTATATTGTTTTCAGGGTCGCAAAGGGCTTGGTAGATAGCCCTATATAGTCCACACAGGTAGACACACGGGCGTTTGTCTAGGCCAGGTGTGACACACTGCCAGCCCCATGGGCGTGTTTTCCTGCCGTGTGTCCCCTGCACGTAAAAATTTCAAGTCAGTATGCATGTAATAAACACACGGGCAGAGACACGGCCATATGTCTCAGCCGTGTGGAGGACACGACCCCTAGCCAAAGGCGTGTGCCTCGACCGTGTGCCCTAAATTGGATGCTGATGTCAGAAACAGAATGTCAAGGTTTTTAGACACGGGCATGTAATGGCCGTGTGAGGGACACGGGTGATAAACATGTTAATTTGCATATTTTTTGTGTTTAATTTGGTTTATTGTTGAATTGAACCCTACTAATTAAGTGCTTGTATGATCTAATCTTTTCAGGGATGCAGTCGGTCAAAAATAAGCCAAAAAAGGGCCAAATTGAAAGACAATCATTAAATTGGGGTCAAATCAAAAAGATAGAGAAAGCCAAAGAGTTATCAAATTTTGTTGACTTTGTAAAAGGCCAAAAATAGAAATATATATATTTTTTTTGTTTTTATTTATTTTTATTTTAATTTATTAAATTAGTTAGGCTATTTTTAGTAAACCCCATGTATATAAATAGGGGTCTTTTATTCTTTGAAAATCATCCATTACTTTTGTATTCCTTTTTCAATTTGGAATTGGATTATTCTCTCTTTTCTTATTTCCATTTGGAATTGAATTATTTTCTTTTCTCTTTCAATTTGACATGGGAATTTTGTTTATTTCATTCCAATTTCTTAGTTCTTTTTAAATTTGTCCAATTGCTCTCAAAGCCCTTTCAATCCTGAATGTCTTCCATTATCATACAAATTCAATCACCTTCCACAACTTACAAGCATGAATAATTTCATGCTTAACTAAATTTCATCTTAGCTTTAGGTCGGTGTTCTTTTTGGTTGGGAATCATGAGATTCGTATCCGTGCTAAAAATCCTTCCAATCAGTATTCAATTTTTTTTAAGTATCGGGATAGACCAATCATCCTTTAAAGTAAACTTAATTTCAAGTCAAAGTGCACGTTGGGTTGAAGTCGTGTTTGCTGACAGTTGGAGAAACGAGTCGGCCGTGCTGTATTTGGTTCTCTGAGAAAAAATCAAGGAAGAAGTGATCGGATTTAAACGACCCACATGGTTGAGGCCATTAATTCGAGTTGGGTTCTTCAGAACGCAAGGCTGCCGAAATCTTGAATCAGGAACGCGTGTATCTCGGTTAGATAATCGGTAAGGGTAGGTTTGCAGGTCGTACCGGAACCAACTACTAGAGGAGGATTTGGTGGATAGGACGTTCTTAACTGCTAGAACCAACTTATCGTTTGGAAGAGAAGATTAATTTTTGAGGATCGATTCTTGGTACGAAATTTACTAGAATTCACCAAAATTTACCAGATCAGAACCAGGAACTTTAGAATTTGAACTAGAAATTGAGAAATTGGCCTGACAACTGCTGAAAGAAGCCATTCGATGCGGTAAATGGCCAAATTCCAGATTTGAGACTATATCATATACTGAAGAAATATTCTCGTTTAATGAACCAAACGAGATGGCTGAACAGACGATACGTCAACTTGCTGTGGCACCATATGAACAAAAACCTTTATGTATAACCTATCCAGCAGGAGGAATGCCGTTCGAGTTAAAATCTGGTTTGATTCATCTACTACCCACTTTTTGTGGATTACAGAATGAAAATCCGCACACCCACCTTAAAGAATTTTATATGGTGTGTACAAGCATGAAGCCTCAGAGAGTAACCGAAGACCAAATCAAACTTTGTGCTTTTCCTTTCTCACTAGCCGACTTTGCTAGAGAGTGGCTATTTTATTTACCTCCAGGATCTGTCAATACATGGTCTGACATGTCTCATTTGTTTCTTGATAGGTTTTTCCCTGTAGCTCGAGTGGTCGAACTAAGGAGAGACATTGTGGGATCCGTCAGAAAGAGACTGAATCGCTCTACGATTACTGGGAAGGATATAAAAAGTTGTGTGCAAGTTGCCTACAACACGGACTGACTGAACAGTCACTCTTGCAGTATTTCTATAAGGGATTACTCTCGATGGAGATGAAGATGATAGATGCTGCAAGTAGAGGGGCACTAGTCAATATGACTCCTCAGAGAGTACGAGAGTTGATTTCGACCATGGCTGCTAACTCTCAACAATTTTGACCAGCCACAGAAGCCACGAGACAGGTTCATGGGTTAAGTTTTCTATCTTTAGAAGATAAAAATGACAAGTTGACTAACATTGTTTAAACTTTGCTTACAGATAAAACGAGTCCAGCACGGTTGTGTGGAATTTGCACTAAGCTAGGCCATCTGACGGACTCCTGTCCGATTTTACATGAAGATTCGACAAAACAAGCGAATGTTGTCGGGAACTTTCCAGAACCACTCCAAAGGTGATATGACCCCTACTCGAACTCGTATAATGTGGGGTGGAAAGATCACCCAAATGTAAGTTATGGGTCGAATCCATAGTTTAATCAACCTTACCAACAAAGGCTACCTCTAAATCAACAATTACTAGCCCCAAAGTCATCTTTGGAAACCATAGTGGAAAGCCTAGCCAATAGCACTGAGAAGTTTCAGCTAAAAACTAAAATGCATTTACAGGAATTAGATAAGCAAGTGAGCAAGCTTGCACTCACGGTTAGCCGTTTGGAGTCCCAAGGTAAGTTGCCATCCCAAACTGAGCCAAATCCTCGACATAATGTAAGCGCTATAACGTTAAGGAGTGGGAAGGTTTTGGAGCCCGTACCTGGGACAAGTCCTGCCTACGACACTGGTCGAGATGAGAAGAAACTTGACACAAAGGCTATAGTGGAGTCAACACCATAATCATTTGCAGTACCACATCTGTTTCCTAGAAGACTAGTCCAATGTAAGAAGGAGCGAGAAGAGAAGGAGATCATTGAAACCTTTTGAAAGGTAGAAATCAACATACCTCTTCTCGATGCGATTAAGTAGATCCCACGATATGCAAAATTCTTAAAAGAGTTAAGCACGAGAAAAAGGAAACTCCTGGGAAATGAAAAGATAAGTGTCAGAGAGAATGTCTCTACCGTTCTGCAAAGGAAAATACTGCCCAAATGTAAGGACCAAGGTATGTTTTCCATATCTTGCAAAATAGGTAGTGTCAGTATTAAAAAAGCCATGTGAGACTTAGGGGCATCAATTAATGTTATGCCTTTTTCAATTTATAAACTACTTAATGCGGGTCCTTTGAAGGAAACAAGTGTAATTATTCAGCTTGCAGGTAGATTCATAGTGCATCTAGAAGGAGTGCTAGAGGATGTTCTTGTTAAGGTAAACGAGCTAATATTTCCTGCAGACTTCTACATTATTGACATGGAGGATGACAACTCGGCCAATTCGCCTGAGATACTTCTCAAGAGACCATTCTTGAGTACAGCGCGAACGAAAATTGATGTTTGGAGTGGAACACTCACCATGGAATATGACGGTGAAGTGGTTAGGTTTAGTGTTTATGAGGACATGGGACATCCCAATGATAAGTTACAAATCGTACCTTACAGGAATGTAGATCTTGATGTTAAGCAAGAGGAATTATCGATGATCCAAAAACCAATATGTGAAGCTGTCATGAAAGCCTCGAAATTAGATCTAAAATCGTTTCCAAAATGTACAAGGATTCCAACAAAGAATAATGCAAACTTGAATGGAGAAGCTCAAAGACACCTCAATCCACTAATGATAGGGGAATCCGGGAAGGGCTTCAAGGATAGTGGGCAAAGGTCAAAACTTTTCTGCAAGAACATCCAAGGGCACGAGATAGAAAAATTAATTCTCAATGAGCCAAATGGAGAACATTTATGGTCGTCGAGCTAACGACGTTAAACAAAAACACTTTTTGAGAGGCATCCGGGATAGGGTGCTTGGGTTGTCATCCTAGTACGCGTAAAAAGGTTTGACTATGTCTAAATTTTTTCATTATTAGATTCAAACTCAATTTGATGAAATTGTTTAGTCCACATATTTTAGTTTTATGACACTTGTTAATCAAACTATATATTCTGAACATTCATTTATTTTTGCCTATGTTGTTTGCATTGATTGAGGATGCAAAAATGAGGCTCGATTTTTAATAAATTATAGAATGAATTTTAATGTTTGAAAGAACGACACGCTTGAGGGCAAGCATGAGCTAAGTAAGGGGGATTTGATAAACATGTTAATTTGCATATTTTTTGTGTTTAATTTGGTTTATTGTTGAATTGAACCCTGCTAATTAAGTGCTTTTATGATCTAATCTTGTCAGGGATGCAGTCGGTCAAAAATAAGCCAAAAAAGGGCCAAATTAAAAGACAATCATTAAATTGGGGTTAAATAAAAAAGATGGAGAAAGCCAAGGAGTTATCAAATTTTGTTGACTTTGTAAAAAGCCAAAAATAGGAAGATATTATTATTATTATTTTATTTTATTTTAATTTATTAAATTAGTTAGGCTATTTTTAGTAAACCCCATGTATATAAATAGGGGTATTTTGTTCTTTGAAAATCATCCATTACTTTTGTATTCCTACTTCAATTTGGAATTGGATTATTCTCTATTTTCCTATTTCCATTTGGAATTGAATTATTTTCTTTTCTCTTTCAATTTGACGTGGGAATTTTGTTTATTTCATTCCAATTTCTTTGTTCTTTTTAAATTCGTCCAATTGCTCTCAAAGCCCTTTCAATCTTGAATTTCTTCCATTATCACCTTCCACCTACAAGCATGAATAATTTCAAGCTGAACTAAATTTCATCTTAGCTTTAGGCCGTTGTTCTTTCCGATCGGGAATCCTGAGATTCGTATCTGTGCTAAAAATCCTTCCAATCGGTATTCAATTTTTTCCTAAGTATCGGGATAGACCAATCATCACTTAAAGTAAACTTAATTTCAAGTTAAAGTGCACGTTGGGTTGAAGTTGTGTTTGCTGACAGTTGGAGAAATGAGTCAACCATGCTATATTCGATTCTCCGAGAACAAATCGAGGAAGAAGTGATCGGATTTAAATGACCCACGCGGTTGAGGCCGTTAACTCGGGTTGGGTTCTTCAGAATGCAAGGCTGCCAGAATCTTGAATCGAGAAAGTGTGTATCGAGGTTAGATAATCGGTAAGGGTAGGTTTGCAGGTTGTACCGGAACCAACTACTAGAGGAGGAATTAGTGGTTAGGACGTTCTTAACTGCTATAACCAACTTATCGTTTGGAGGAAAAGATTAATTTTTGAGGATCGATTCTTGGTATGAAATTTACCGAGTCTAAGGCTAAGGCTTATTTTATCTGTTGCAAAATTCTGAATTTATTTTCTAATTAATTTATTTTATGTTGTTTCAATTATCTAGTTTCTAAACATTTCAAAAACCCCCGATTTACTTTTATTTCTAATTTTTGCAGGTACGATTGGAGTCGTGGGCACGACTATTGCCACGGCCTGTGACAGAACAAACAATCTGATCATAAGCTATACACGGAAGTAGATTATAGCATCCAATCCTTGTGGACTTGACCCTACTACCACTCTTACTACTAATAATAGTTATTTTTTAGGAATTATATTTGGTGGTGTCGACGTCCATCAACAGGCCATAGACGCGGGTGTGTGTCAAGCCGTGTGAAAACCCCTGTAGGTTCGAATTTAGAATTTAATTCACACGGGACACGGACGTGTCCCTAGGTGCTTAGGTCGTGTGTGCCACATGGGCCATCAGCACAGCCATGTCATAATGGCCACACAGGCGTGTTGCCCTTCCACATGGCGTGTGCCCTATTTCAACGGTCATTTTTTGTAAGTCAGTTTGAGAACCCGAATTAGTTATGAATGGTTTTTAATGGACGTTTGAGGCCTCGTAGGCCCATATTAAGGAGTTTAAACAAAGTTCATAAAAGTTTTAAATTTGATTGAGTCTTGGTGACTTAGAAATGTTTGGATGCATGTGTTTAAGTTTAGTAGTGCCTCGTATTCTGTCCCGACATAGGGCACTAGTGTGGGATGTTACATTTAGTGGTATGAGAGCTATGGTTTAGTCGGTTCTAGAACTAACCTAGCATGAGTACAAGTCTAACTATACATGCCACAGTTGTATATTGATAGTGTGATGACTCCTGAAGAATATAAATTATGTTTTCATATAGTAATGTAGCTACGGTGAACGATGTGGAAATTAATACGCCGGCTCCCGCTGAAGGGACCGCGCCAGTAGATAGTGGGCCCGTGACGATGAGTTAGGGCAGAGGAGTTAGAGAAGCTTACCTCCATATGATGGACGAGTGGTATTCGGAGTTTATTCATGCAAATCTGAATACTCCACCTCCCCCACCTCCCCCAATTCCTCAACCCGTTCATATAGCTCCTCAAGGAGCAGAGATGACTAGGATAGAGAAACCTCCAGTGTACAGAATTAGAAAGTAAGGGGCCGAGGGATTCCGGGTGAATATTGATGATGACCCAGAGAGAGCAGAGTTTTGGCTAGAGAATACCATTAGGGTATTTGATGAGCTATCATGCACACCTGAAGAGTGCATGAAGTGTGTTGTATCACTCCTAGAGACTTAGCCTACCGATGGTGGAACACCCTTGTGTCGGTTGTACCAAGGGAAATGATTACATGGGAGTTTTTCCAAGAGGAACTTTGAAAGAAGTGTATCAGTCAAAGGTTTATAGATTAGAAGAGGAATGAATTTCTAGAATTGAAGCAAGGCCGAATGACAATAACAGAGTATGAGCGTGAGTTCGTGAGGCTCAGCAAATACGCTAGGAAGTGCGTGTCTATCGAAACCATCATGTGCAAGAAATTTGAAGACGGATTGAATGAAGACATCCGATTGTTAGTTGGCATAGTAGAATTGAGGGAATTCGTGATGCTCATGGAGAGAGCATGTAAGGCTGAGGAATTGGCCAAAGAGAAGAGAAAGGCTGACATCGAGTCCCGAGACTCAAGGAAAAGACAGATGGGGAAATCACATCAAACCTCATCCAAGAGATCGAGGGAATTCACCACCCAATCGAATACTTCGGTACGGTTCTAAAATAAGAGCAAGAGCAAGCAGAGTACGACTTCTAAAGCCCAGACCACTTCTATCGCGAGTGTCGGTAGTGCTCGGCCAAATAGGCCGGAGTGTTCGCAGTGTGGTAGGTGTCACTTCGGCGAGTGTCGAGAGAATGAGAGAGGCTGTTTTAAATGGTGGTCGCTGGACCATTTTATTCATAACTATCCCGAATTGGATGAGAGAGAAAAAGCAAGATGTAAGGACGAGAAGTGCTCCTTCGAGGGGTAGACCACAAAAGAATCTGGGCAGTGGGGCTAGCGGTAGAGGTGCTCCTAGAGACTCAGCTATGAGGTCCGAGGGTCGTGCGCCTGCAAAGACTTATGCCATTCATGCTCGCGAAGAGGCATCTTTACCAGATGTGATTACGGGTACTTTTTTTCTTCATGATATTTCTGTTATTGCTTTAATTGATCCGGGGTCTACCCATTCTTATGTCTGTATGAGATTAGTACCCAGTATGAATATGCTAGTTGAACCTACTGAATTTGTGGTGAAAGTGTCTAACCCGTTAGGCAAACATGTATTGGTAGACCAAGTATGTAGAAACTGTCCCTTGACAATTAGAGGTCATTGTTTTCTGGCTAACCTTATGTTGTTGTCATTTGATGAATTTGATGTAATCCTCGGTATGGACTGTTTGACTTCTCATGGGGTTGTAGTGGATTGTGGATGAAAAGTCATCGAGTTGAAATGTGAAAACGGGGATGTCCTCCGGGCTGAACAGAGTGAATCAGATAACTCGCCTGTAGTAATATCGTCTATAACTGCGGAGAGATATTTGAGAAAAGGATATGAGTCCTACCTTGCATTTGTGTTGAATACTTAGGCATCAGAAGTGAAAGTTGAGTCAGTGCCTGTGGTATGTGAATACCCGGATGTGCTTCCTAAAGAGTTGTCTGGATTGCCTCCAGCTAGGGAAGTTGAGTTTGGTATTGAGTTGGTCCCCAGTACGGCACCCATCTCGATTGCTCCGTATAGGATGGCTCCTATGGAGTTAAAAGAGTTGAAAGTTCAACTACAAGAGTTAACTGACAAGGGTTTTGTGAGACTGACTTTTTTCCCGTAGGGTGCTCCGGTACTTTTTGAGAAAAAGAAAGATGGGTCGATGATATTATGTATAGACTACAAACAGCTTAACAAGGTGACAGTGAAAAACAAGTATCCCTTGCCAAGGATCAATGATCTGTTCGATCAGTTGAAGGGAGCCACCATATTTTCTAAGATCGACTTAAGGTCGGGCTACTATCAGCTAAGGGTTAAGGAGCAACATGTACCAAAAACCGCATTTAGGATGAGGTATGGGCACTATGAGTTTCTTGTTATGCCCTTCAATTTAACAAATGCCCCTGCGGTGTTTATGGATTTGATAAACCGCATTTTCTGGCCGTACTTGGATAAGTTCGTCGTCATTTTTATCGACGACATATTGATTTATCCGCGTGATGAGAGCGAGCACGCGAAGCATTTGAGAACGGTCCTACAAACCTTGAAAGATAAGCAGTTATACGCCAAGTTCAATAAGAGTGAATTTTGGCTTAAAGAGGTTGGATTCCTAGGGCTCATCGTGTCAAGAGATGGAATCAGAGTTGACCCAAGCAAGATTTCGGCTATTGTTGAGTGGAAACTGCCGAGGAATGTGACAGAGGTTCGAAGCTTTCTGGGTTTAGCTGGGTACTACAGAAGATTCATGAACGGATTCTTTATGATAGCTACTCCAATGACAAGGTTGTTACAAAAAGATGTCAAGTTCGAATGGACAGAAAAGTGCCAATAGAGTTTTGAGAAATTAAAGGCATTATTGACCGAAGCTCCAGTTTTAGTGCAACCGAAATCGGGAAAAGAGTTTGTGGAGTATAATGATGCATCCTAGAATGGGTTAGGGTGTGTGCTCATGCAAAAGGCAAGGTTATAGCCTATGCCTCAAGACAGCTAAAGCCACACGAGAGAAATTACTCGACCCACAATTTGGAGCTAGCAGCTATAGTGTTCGCATTAAAGATTTGGAGACACCATTTGTATGGTGAGAGATGTCGAGTATTCACTGACCATAAAAGTATAAAGTATTTGATGACTCAGAAGGAGTTTAACTTACGGCAACGGTGATGGTTAGAGTTGATAAAAGACTATGAGTTGGTGATTGACTACCACCCCGGAAAGGCTAATATAGTAGCTGATGCATTGAGTAGGAAATCATTGTTCACCTTGAGGGCTATAAATGCTCAGTTGTCAGTGACTGATGATGGTTCGATTCTGGCAGAGTTGAGAGCTAGACCGATGTTTCTGCAAGAGATTTGCAATGCTCAGAATAACGACAGTGAATTGCAAGCCAAGAGAACTCAGTGTGAGTCGGGTGTCAAATCGGAGTTTAATATTGGTACTGACAGATCCATAATGTATCAAGGCAGGATTTGTGTACCCAAGGATAATGAGCTCATTTAGAAGATTTTACGAGAGGCACATAGTGTTTGTTTGTCTATCCATCGGAGTAGTGTGAAAATGTACAATGACTTGAAGAAAATGTATTAGTGGTCAGGAATGAAAAGAGACATTTCAGAGTTCGTTTTTAAGTGTCTAATTTTTCAACAAGTGAAAGTCGAACACCAGGTACCCTCGGTTTACTTCAGCCTGTGATGGTTCTCGAGTGGAAATGGGACCGAGTAACCATAGATTTCGTGTCGAGGTTGCCTTTGACACCAAGGAAAATGGATTCAATTTGGGTCATTGTTGATAGACTTACTAAGTCAGAGCATTTTATACCAGTGCATACTGACTATTCCCTTGAGAAATTGGCTGCTCTTTATGTTTCTAAGATTGTGAGACTTCATGGAGTGCCTTTGTCGATTATTTCGGATAGAGATCCAAGGTTTACCTCACGGTTTTGGAGGAAGTTGCAAGAGGCATTGGGAACGAAACTGAATTTTAGCACGGCTTTTCACTCGCAAACTGACGGTCAGTCAGAGAGAGTAATTCAGATATTAGAATACATGTTACGGTGTTGTGTTCTCGAGTTCCAAAGTAGTTGGGAAAGGTATTTACCACTAGTCGAATTTGCCTACAACAACATTCATCAATCAATTTTGAAAATGGCGCTTTATGAGGCTTTGTATGGGCGTAAATGCCGAACGCCTTTATATTGGACCAAGTTGAGAGAGAATCAGATTCACGGGGTTGACTTAGTCAGAGAGACTGAAGAAAAGGTTAAAGTGATTCGCGATTGTATAAAAGCCGCATCAGATAGACAAAAATCCTACGCGGATTTGAAACGGAAAGAGATCAAGTTTCAAGTCAGGGATAAAGTGTTTTTGAAAGTATCTCCGTGGAAGAAAGTCCTTAGATTTGGTAGAAAAGGCAAGCTGAGTCCGTGGTTTATTGGACCTTATGAGGTGACTGAGAGAATTGGGCCGGTAGCATACAGATTAGCCTTACCTCGTGAGCTAGAGAAAATTCATAATCTATTCCATGTATCAATGTTGCATCATTACCGATCTGACCCCTCACACATGATTTGATCGGAAGAAATTGAAATAAGCCTGGATATGACCTATGGTGAAGAACCAATTAAGATTTTGGATCTAGAAGTCAAGAAGTTGAGGAATAAAAGTGTAGCACTCATGAAGGTTTTGTGGAATAGACACAAAGTCGAGGAAGCCACGTGGGAACCTGAAGAGTCTATGAGAGATCAATACCCGAACTTATTCACCGGTAAGATTTTCGAGGACAAAAATCCCTAAGGGTGGAGAATTGTAACAGCCCGACTTTGGGCCTAATCGAAATAGTGGTTTTCAAACCACTATCTTAAGGTTGGGGAAATTGTTTTTTATATTATTTTATGTGTGATGGCATGTTTATACAGGTGCATGAAAATTTTGGTGAATTAATTTTAACATTTGTGAGCTTAATTGCGAAACAGGACTAAATCGCATAAAGTGCAAAAGTCCTATTTTGATAGCTAAGGGTGTCAAATAGCTAGGGAACCTAAATTGGAGGTCTTTAAAGGGCAATTAGACCATTTAGAATAGCATGGCCAGCCATAGGAGACAAAGGTGGTCAAAAAGTAAAAATTTTGGTGAAATTAGGTGATAAAATTGAATAAAATAAAACAAATAGGAAAAGTTGTCATTTTTCTCATCTCTCTCTTTCCTTCTCCACCGATTTTTCTCCAAGAAATCAACCATGGAAGCTTAAAAATTTTTAGCAAACTTAAGCTCTTGCAAGTAAGTCTTCTTGGTAGTTTTCTTGATAATTTTTATGTTTTTGAAACCCCTAAAGCTTAATCTAACTATTGAGGGGACTATTTTGTGAAATGGTTGATAGTCTAGGGACTTACCATGAAAGGATTTGAATTTTTTTTTATTTTTTATGGATGAAAATGAGTCTTAGTTGAAGAGTGAACAACTTTTGTGAAAGGACTTCTCATGAAAACCCTAATAGGACCATTTTGTAAAGTTTGTAAAATAGATAGTAATGTTGTGAAATATTGGAAATTTTGGGTTTTCATAGGAGTAATAAATGATCGGCTAGGCTTCGCTAATAAGGAAATTTGATAAAAATCGATTTCCGAGCCTAGGGGTAAAATGGTCATTTTATGAAAGTCTAGGGGCAAAATGGTCCATTTGCTAAAAATGTTAATTGTTGATTGTGTAAATTTATCTAGTGATTAAACGGATGAATTTTTATTATTTTAGATCAAGAAATACAACATCCGAAACTAGACCGGGGGAAGTCTAAGCAAGTAGACTAAAACTGACTAGTCGCCTACTTTTTAAATACTGAGGTAATTGTATGTAAATAATACAACTTCATTGTTATTATATATGTTTGAATTGATATGGCATAAATTACTTGTTTGTGGAAATAATTATGTATGATGAATATTGAGATAATAGAACTTCCGTTTGAACCTTAGGAAATAAATCGGATATTCATGCCATGACATTCGGGTTAATTGTGTGCTAGTGTAAGACATGTCTGGGACATGCATCGGCCACATTATGAGAGCCAGTGGAAGGCCATGTTTGGGACATGGCATCGGCATTTAGATGAGAGTTAGTGTAAAACATGTCTGGGACATGCATCGGCCTTGAGACGTAAGCCAATGTAAGACATGTCTGGGACATGATTCGGCTACGAGATGTGTCAGTGTAAGACCATGTCTAGGACATGGCATCGGCACAGATATGTGAGAGCTAGTGTAAGACCATGTCTGGGACATGGCGTCGGCGTCAATTTCGATAGTTAGTGTAAGACCATGTTCGGGACATGGCATCGACTTGATGGATGAGCCAGTGTAAGACCATGTCTAGGACATGGCATCGGCATTATACACTATGAGGCTTAGTAAATATCCGATAGCATTCCAAATGGTTCAACGGTGAGAGTTACAATTTAAGTTAAACGAGAAAAGTATAACCATGTTGTGAGTGGTACAGGTACCTATTTGAAATGTATGAGATGGGAGCTTAATATATGCTATGTGAATTGTATTGGATAGTGACGAGTAAGTTGTGCTTATGCCTCCTTTTGTATTATGAGCATGAGGATGGATGGTAAAGTTGTTGTTATATTTATTTGCATGCAACTTACTAAGCTTTATGCTTACCCTATTTCTTTCCATTTTCTTATAGTGCCGCCTAATTAGCTTGTGGATCAACGGTCGTCGGAGACATTAATCACACTATCAATCGAAGCACTTGGTATAATTAGATCTCTTTATTTCGATTTTGGCATGTATAGGACCCTAACTTTAGAGTTTTGTGTCAATGTTAATTGGCTAAATGTGTTGGCTTACTTTAGCAATTGATTCATTTTGTACAAGGCCATGGAAAATGGAAAATGTTGAAAGTTGTCTTATGAAGACAAGAAGCTCTTTCATGAATGAGTAATTTATTGGTTGCTTAAGTATATATGAAATGTGTAGAGGCCTTAGATATAGTTGATTGATTGAGAAGTCATGTTATGTTAATCTTTATCATGGTGGATGTTGTTATATTGTGCTTCACGGTCGCAAAGGGCTTGGTAGATAGCCCTATATCGTTCACACGGGTAGACACACGAGCGTGTTTCTAGGCTGCATGTGGCACACGGCCAGCCCCATGGTAGTAAACACACGGGCAGAGACACGACCGTGTGTCTCATCCGTGTGGAGGACATCGCCCCTGGCCATAGGCGTGTGCCCTATATTGGATGCTGACGTCAGAATCAGAATGTCAAGGTTTTTAGACATGGGCTAGGACACAGGCGTGTAATGGCCGTGTGAGGGACACAGGCCATAGAAATGGGTGTGCGTCAGGCTGTATGAAAACCCCTATAGGTTTGAATTTAGATTTTAATTCACACGGGCACGGGACATGGGCATGTCCCTAGGTGCTTAGGCCGTGTGTGCCGCACGGGCCATCAGCACGGCCATGTCATAATGGCCACACAGCCGTGTTGCCCTTCCACACAGGTGTGTGCCCTGTTTCAAAGGTCATTTTTATTAAGTCAAATTGAGAACCCGAACTAGTTTCAAATGGCTTTTAATGGACGTTTGAGGCCTCGTAGGACCATATTAAGGAGTTTAAACAAAGTTCGTAAAAGTTTTAAATTTGATCGAGTCTTGGTGACTTGGAAACATTTGGATGCATGTGTTTAAGTTTTGTAATGCCTCGTATTCCTTCCTGACGTAGAACACGGGTGTGGGGTGTTATATGATGCATGTCTCGATGTAAGCGGTTTATTTCCTATACTCCATCTGAGAGTTCATATACATAATGGTCTGATCTATGCGATCATGTGACATATACGCACATACTTGAAAATTTCGAATAATAAAACTAGCCAGCTCATCTTGGCCTTACACTATATAATTTCACAAGGTCTGATTGATTACCAAATCAACTCTCAGTTGCCTTTAAATTTCAAAGCTTCCTTTAGCTTTCCCAAGAAATCACAATATATAAATCGGATCTCAATCCGATTAGTGGAGACTAGTATTCCAAGAAATCCAATAATCATATAGACATGAAATTTCATTAATTTGATGAGCGGGGATTCGGTATATCCCGACATGATTCATAGATCTCGTCAAACATCTAGAAATAAACTACATTACATTTTTTTCCACTTTCCAGGCAGGAATAATTCTGATATAACCTCGAAAATAATCCTTTTTCATTTCTACTCTAATATCAGCATTGGAGAAGATAGCTCCGGTAAAACATAATGCTCGGCTCTAACCCCGTTAACAACTCAAATCTTTCTGTGGTATCGAATGCTCTAAGCTATCACATTATCTTATTGTCTTAAAATACATCACAATTCATACAATAGTGCATCACTGAAAATTAAGAAGTCTCTGCCCAAATGCACACTAGACCAGTTCAAATGCTTCAATTAATAATATTACCATCTGTCCAAGTTTTGCTAACATGGAATAAGCCATTCGACTTTCATAAGACAAAACTTTTATCATAAAATAATTCAAAATTCACTCCTCATGCTAATCAAAGACCATTTCATTTGCATTAGATCAAATAACCTATATATCTCAATTGAAGACGTTAGCTTTGATTAATTTACTAGAGAATAGAGATCCATCATACCAATTGAATTTTGAAATTTCACCACTTATGCCTTTTCCGAAGTCAAATCCTTACACGAAAATTAGAGAAATCCAAATACTAACATCATTGCATTACCATGACCAAATCAGGAGCATAGTCACCCTTGACATGATTATCGCAACTAAAGAACACACTTTGAGCATGAGTCATAATTGATAGATTATGGAACAAAGATAACAAGAAAACCAAGTAAAGATATCCAAGATAGAGAAATCCCAAGATACGATACTATATCGGAAGATCGAAAACAAACTCTTAAGAAAATATGAAATACCTCGATAATTCCTCAGAGAGAAAAAGTTCAGAAGAAAATATCATTTCATCCCACTCGAATCAAAAGCGACAATTAAAAGAAACAGAATCATAGCATCATATGCATTTTCTCATAAATTCCCAATAGACAGAATATAACAGAATACCAGATAGAAGTAGAGCAAAGAAGATTATAAACCAGTCAGACCGGCAATGTCTTCGTCTGACATTAAGATCAAAAAGCATTCTTATATAACAAGAATTTCATCAAAAGATAGACAGCTACTATAACACTTCCGAGAACAATGATCTCTCAGAATATATCAAGAGAGGCAGTCACTGTTATTACTATACCCTGACATCTCATATTTCAAATATTATTTCTCCAACTATTTCTGTCATCATAAATCCCATATTATTCTTTTCACTAAAGAAGATCAGTTTTGAGAAGGCCACAATAATTACATTTTTCTGACTTCGTACCTGAGTAATTTGATTTACCAAAGTAAATTTCTTCTCTACCTGTGACAGTGCAATACTCAAATAATCTTTATGTCAACCTAATACTTTTCTAGCTCTGGCTTACTTATCAACTCATTCTCAATCTCTAATCATGTTTACAGTTATTCCCCCACTGAACTCTTTGGTTTCACACATCATCATATGCATGTCATTACGATCATATAAATCTATCCAACAATTTAACACATTTACTCAAGCTATACGAGCTTACCAATCAAAATCATTTGAATAATTATACATGAACACTCGTTCTATCTATATTTTTTGTAAGTTACCTAAACACATGCATTCACTCAACAAATCAATCATATACACCATGGGATTGTTAATCAACGATAGATAAGCTCATTATGCCATTTACACATTCTATTTCATTTTTCTCATATCACAAATATGTATATACACATTTCATGAATTCTTATTCGTACCTTTCTGAGTTTTAATTCATTATAACTGCACTTTGTTTGAATACCTTCTTATCTCAACCTACGTGATCGGGTGTAGCTCGGTTAGAGAGTACCTTGTCTACACAAGATAGTTCTCATTCGCGTCAGGAGACATCACTCTATCACGAATCTGTGGCATGTATAGCTAGTCTCTGACGCGTGATAGGTTAGTCTGAGAACCGACTAAACCATAGCTCTGATGCCACTAAATGTAACACCCCTTACCCGTGTCTGACATCAGAATAGGGTACGCGGCATTACAGGACTTAATCGTTCACAAACATGCAAAAACTAGGCTACAAAATTTCATTCGTATCAAAACTTTTCATACACATGCATAATGCCCTAAACATGCAATTACTACATGGCTATGACCACCTCAATTGGTCATAATGCATACTGATTGTGATTTTTCGTGATAAGTTTTATAAATTTATAATTAATCGTTCTTGAAACTAACTATTATCACGATGTAGGCAAGTGTACCTATCAAATACTAGTATAGCTTTAGCAAGATCGGATTGTCGAACCCAAAGGACTAAAAGTACTAGTAATGACCGTCTTTTTATTATCTAGCCTAAAAATAAAGGAGTTTATTTTAACTAACTAATTAACTAAACTAAGAAGTTGCAGAAAATAGAATTGGGGAATTACTTTTGGGAAAAACGATTGATTTAGGATAATACCTAAGGAAAAATCCACCTAGACTTTACTTGTTATTCTAACTCCGAATTGGACGATTTATTCATTTAACTTGTTCTGTAGAAATCCCTAAGTTATGTTATTATCCCTATTCAAGACTAATAACGTCTAATCCCTAGATTGAATAATTGAGACTTTTCTCTAATTGACACCCTAGGGTTGCATTAACTCGATCTATGGATCCCCTTATTAGGTTTCACCCTAATCTGACAAAATCTTGTCATCCTATCTCTAGGCGCGCAACCAACTCCGCTTAATTACAAAAAAGTCACTCTTAGCCAGGGACTATTCATCCTCCAACTAAGAGCATTAACTTGAATCGATATCCTAAAATATCAAAACAAGAATTAAGAACACATAATTAAGAACAAGTCAAATATTTATCATACGATTCAAAAAATAATAACAAGATTTGTCTTAGGTTTTATCCCCCTTAGGTATTTAGGGGTTTTAGTTCATAAAAAAATAGAAAAATGTCTCAGAAGAATAAAGAATACAAAACATAAAGAAAACCCAAAACTCCTAAAGGGGAAATTGAGGAGAGATCTTCAGTCTTGACGTGAATCTAGCTTCTGAGATGGATCAATCGGCTTCCTTGGAGTAAATCCTTACTCCCTATTCTTTGTCTCCCCTTTTAGTCTTCCTCTAGGGTGTTTAAATAGGCTTTCGAATGCCTAAAAGCCCTCAAACTTGCCCTTTTCCGAATGGAACTTAGCTAGGGCTCGGCAGTGACACGCCCGTGTGACAAGCCCTTGTGCGATTACTTTAGGCCGTGGTCGAGGCTAAGATATCAACACGCCCGTGCTAAGGTTGAATTGGGCCATGGTTGAGTCTGTTAGATTGGCACGGGCGTGTGTTCTACCCGTGTGAGAAAGTCTAGGCTGTGTTGTTTTCCCTGTCGGCCCGTTTTCTCCGTTTTTGGCCCATTCCTCGTTCTTTTCGTCCTCTTATGCTCACCTAAGTATAAAACATGAAATTAAAGGATTAGGAGCATCAAATTCACCAAATCTAAGGAGAAATCATTCATAAACATGTTAAGCGAGGGATAAAAAATATGTATAAATTACGGTTTATCAAATACCCCCACACTTAAGCGTTTGCTTATCCTCAAGCAAAATCCTCAATTCATAATTAAGAATTCCTTTTTCTCAACTTATGATTCCTATCAATGAAATCTCAAACTAATCCATAAGTAATCATGCATTGAGAATTTAACTAAAAGAACATTAAAGCTTCAAACATTCCAAGTTGAGTTTTTAATCACAAAAAATTTAGACATCTCCCCTCATCTAAGTAGTTACCATCTATTCAAAATCTTACAAAGTTTAACATCCTCACTTAAAGATTCACTCAAATCACTCGAAGTGTTTTAAGGACAATGAAATCAGCACTCATCAGTCAATATGAAAAGTTATTACCATAGGCTTGCATGAAAATCAAATCTCCACCACTATAATTTGAGATGATACATCAATCAAAAGGTCTTTAGAGGGTTGTAACGAGGCTTGGTTAGGGGTGTGTGTGTCACAAGTCAAAGAAAAGGTTAGAATCGAGATTGACTTGAAAAATTACTTAACTAGAAAAATATTTAATCATCACTTGCATGCATAAATGTAACTTCTTCTCTGACTATGGAATTTGAATACTAAAGCTCACAAACAAAAAATCACTACTAATATGTATACATGTCTTTTTTTTTTTAATTAAGAACAAGTCAAATAACATAAATTAACTATTCAGAACAAGAAATAGCTAAGTAATTTATTCAAATCAAATCTCGACAAAAATAGGGATCAAATTAATTGAGGGGATTTCAACAATAATGGGTTAAGGGTTAATATTAAGGGTAATACAAGGAATGGCTTGTTAAGCTCAAAGGGGTTTACTAAGGGTTAATCGTGGAGGTAGGCTTTTCATAGCATGAGTGGGTTAATCCTAAGTGCCTCTATCATTTTGACATATCAAATCAAATGGTGTGGTCTTGACATGCATAATCAAGCAAGTTCTAGAATAACAATTCAATATTGACACACTCAAAGCAATAATAAAAGTGAGCATGAAAGAATTAATAGATGCTCTTATAGGCTCAATAATCTAATAAAAATTATGGCTTTTTGATGTTTAAACTTGTGGATTTCAATTCAAGATAATACCTAAACTTGGGGAAACAACCTAAATTTTAGATTCTCAAAAATCAACTTATCATGCTTAATTTTCTAATGTCTTAAAATTTAAATAATCAATGCATGAATGCCTATGTTTTAATTCAAGATATATCAATAAAAATCATAAGTCAATCAAAATTCATCCTAAACATGATATAAGAGATTTACAAGAGAACAAGACAACATTCAGGGATTTTTCTGATAATGAAATAAGTACCCTCCCACACTTGAGATGTACATTGCCCTCAATGTACAAAGATAGATAGATAAAGAAATATAAATATAAGATCATAAGATAGGGAGAGAATTGAAACTTCCTGAGTGTTAAATGAATGAACTCCCTAATTTGGAGTTATGTAGAGTAGAGGAGGATACTCTGGTGGTGGTAGTGGTTGGGTTCCATAAATGCTGTGCCAAAATAATATTATATCTTGTGATTGAGCAGGACATGGCGGTCGTGGAGAACCTTTTCCAATGATGTTTGAAGTTCCTAAGTGATTGTGAGCTTTGGAGCTCTTTATAACTGTGATAAAAACAAAAACTTTTTAGGGGATATTAGGAAGAATAATTACTCATAAAGAAATAGCCAAGATTAAAATTAATTTATAAATCCTAAATAAAAAATAGTATCAAAAAGGAAATAACAATTAAAATTTAAAAGTGAAATTGATAAAAACATAAAATAAAAATAAAAATAAAAATAAAAATAAAGATAAAGATAAAATAAGGTTAAACATCATCATCGCCAAATGGTTCGCGAGGTGGTGGTGGTGATGAGAGGTGGAAGTGCTGACAAATCTGCTATATCAATGTTATCAAATCGTTGAAAACACTGCTACTCAAATCGAGTGAGGCGCTTAGAGATGTCAGCATATAAAGCTGCCGCATGAACTGGATGATGGGGTCATGGTGGCTGAGACGGTAGGTCCTCGTGCTGTGGAGGGACATTATCAATAATTCCTCTAGGGCCTCCTCCTCAGTAGATTCGGCAAGACGATATTGGGGAGGGCAGGTTCCTCGGCGCCTCTCGATCATCCTCATGCTTAGCATGCTCGAGATGCCTTGTGGGGACATCTAGCCAATGAGGGTCAAGGATGATTCTTGTGCCGCGGTGTCGAGGAGTCCGGAGTGTCACACCAGTCGAGTCACGTAGGGGCCAATGGAGATGACTCCCTTCCGATGTCGCTCCATCTGGTGGCGAATGGTAAGGGCGATAAAGTAGGTGAGGTCAAAGACGTGCCCATTTGACATACACCATAAGTAGTAGACGTCGTGGGTAGTGATGACGCCGGTTCTCTCTCCGCCCTGTCAAAGTGTGAGATAAAATAGAATGTAGATACCTTAAGGATGGAAGGAAAGATAATGCCTTGGTGCGACTGGGGTCGTAGCTAGCCGAACGTGGGACAAGGGCATCCCAGCAACGTGAAGGAGAACGATGGATATGCCGGTTGAAAGCATGTAAGTCATTCTCCTCTTTGAAATCCTCCGTATATAAGCCCAATGCAGTGCTGAATTCTGGGATGCTTAGCTGGTAGACTAATCTACCTAGGCAAAACTGGACTGTGCCGGGATCATCGTAGTTCGTCATTACGGTTTGAAGATGGAACGTTGAGCATAGTTCCATCGTGAGCTCGAGGTATGTCGGCTTGATGATTCCAAAAAAAAGCTCCTAAGGATCGATGGTTAAGAGGGCTCAAATCGCATCAACCAACTGAACTTGTTCTACTGTAGCCCAGTCGATGCAGCGGCCCGCAGTTAAAGGTCGGGCCCGTAGTATTTGGAAAAGTTCTTCTTGGGGTCCGTTGGGGAACTGCAGGAAAGGGTGACGAATTTTCGCGGTAGGGCCCGAGGAAGATGACCCTCTCTTCCTTTTCTTCGAGGTGGGGACGGCAGCTTTCTTTCCTCATGAAGACGACATGGTGAACCTGCAATCAAAACCATTACTTCGTTTTGATGAGTGGACAAGGTAAAATGCAACTAAATTCAAAAAGAGAAAAGTCATAGATTAGGACTAATACTTTCAGCCACAACTACCAACACTTAATAATTCTAACTAGACTAATCCATTTTATAGTATACTTTTATGGCATTACATGATAGTAGCATGAAGAAAAATGGCAAATAACAAGAAGCATTTGAAAGCTATGAGTATTGATTTAGAATATGTGAAGAAGGCATGAGCGTTTCACAAAAATATGTCATATGGAATGAATGATAACTAAAAAAATAAAACTTGAATGGTAGCATAGTGTGAGATAAATGAAGACTATAGCATAAAAAATGAGTGAAAATGATAAAAAAAAATGAACCTAGTGTGAGATTAATGAAGATAATAGCATTGAAGATGAATGAAATTAAAGGGAAAAGAGTGAACAAACGCTAAAAATGGAGGAATAGGCGTCAAAAATAGAGTTTGGAGGCGGCGCACGGGCGTGGTAGGGGGGTCGTGTGGGATTGCAGCGGCTAGGGTTAGGGTTTTGAGTGAAGAAGACAATAAATAGTGCAGGGTATTTATAGATTTTGGGACACACGGCCAGGGGACAAGTCTATGTGCCCCAATTTCAGCCCTTGTGTGTCGCGTTTTTCTATTTTTAATGCATCTGACATTCGCCCCACGCTCGTGTACCTTGGGTGTGTTGGTGCACAAGACTGTGTCGTACAACCGTGTCTAGCTTCGTTCGCTTCTCCCAAACCCGTGTATGTAGGCCCACGCCTGTATTAATTTGACAGGTTCGACCACAGGTGCTAGACACGAGCGTGTCGTACGCTCGTGCTAGTTTCTTAGTTTTAACCACGATCCTAGGGCATGAGCGTGTTGAACTCCCGTGCTCGCCCACGGCCATGTCGCACGGCCGTGGTGATTTATCGTAGCCTGTGTTTCGAAAAATTTTTGCCATGTTTCCAACGCCCGTGTGAGTGTGGTAAACCTGTATTCAAGAGCTCCGTTAATAGGTTAGGTAGTAAACACTAAAATTTAAAGAAGTCAATATAGTTAATGCTCGAGTTGCCTCTCGAGAAGCGCTTATTTATAGTCTAAGCTCGACTTACCTCTACGTTTAATGGTTATGGTGGTTCGAGGAGTTTATACTCCTTATTTCTGCTATTAATCTCATCAAAATAAGGTTTTAGACGGGTATTGTTTACCTTAAAAGTGTCAAACTTGGGATGACTTACCTTAACTGTACCGAATGGGAAAATACTAAGTACGGTAAGAGGGATTTCTTCATTCGGGTTGGAAGTGAAAATGTGCGGATCTGCGACATCTAGTAAGACTTTATCTCCAACCTTAAGTTGTTTTGGAGAGATATTGAGCTCGTTCTGGCGTAGTTTTGGTTTATCGTGTGTTCTCAGTTTATGTGCCCGCCATTCATCTAGCTCCTTAATTTGTAGCCTTCGTTCTTCATGAATGGGTCCTCTATTATTGCTTGAACATGGCTCATGTACATCCTCCGCACTCATTCCCTGCAAAGTAGAATGCACCATATTGTCAGTTTTATTAGAATGGTTTATACAATCACCTTCAATTTTCGGTGTGTTGCCAAAATTGCGAGATTGAAGGGTGAGTGTTTTGTCTCCCACACGAAGTGTGAGTTCACCTGTGCCAACATCAATAATTGTTCTAGTAGTTGCTAAAAATGGCCTTCCTAAAATCAAATGAGTGTTGCTATCCTCCTCTATGTCTAGAACAACGAAGTCAACGGGAAATATAAACTTATCGATTTTAACTAGCACATCCTCAATAATACCTTTAGGAAATCTGATAGTTTTATCTACTAATTGAGCATTTGTTTAGGTTTCCCAAGACCTAGTTGCTTAAACATTTTTTAAGGCATGACATTGATACTAGCTCCTAAATCAGCTAATGCATTATTGACATCTAAACTACCAATTAAGCAAGGAATTATAAAACTCCCTAGATCTTTTAATTTGTTGGGTAGCTTATTCTGCAGAATAGCTAAGCAAACTACGTTTAGTTCCACATGCGACATTTCGTCCAAGTTCCGCTTATTTTCTAAAAGCTCTTTTAAAAAATTCATTGCGTTCGGCATCTGCGAGAGGGCTTCAATAAACGGTAAGTTAATATGTAATTTTTTTAAGAGTTTAAGGAATTTACCAAATTTTTCATCTGAGCGGTCTTTCCTTGTCGCGTTAAGGTATGGCACACGACGTTTATATTCTACACTCACCATTCTATTTTTATTATGATCTATCTCACCTTTACCTTTGCTCACCATAGTTTCTTGCCTCAGTTCTGGCTCAGGCTCAATGAATCCTTCTTCCCCTTGAACATTAATTGCGTTGAGCTGTTCCCTTGGGTTAGGTTCAGTATTACTTGGCAAGCTTCCTTGTGGTCGTTCGAAGATTAGTTTGGACAATTGGCCTATCTGAGTTTCGAGCCCTTGGATCGATGCTTGTTGATTTTTAAGTGTTGTCTCAGTATTCTAGAAACGAGTTTCTGACACTAAGATGAATTTGGATAGCATCTCCTCAAGGTTCGGCTTTTTCTCTTATTGGTAAGGCGGTTGTTGAAAACCCAGGGGATTTTGTGGCCTTTGATTCCCTTGACCACCCCAGGAGAAATTTGGGTGGTTCTTCCAACCTGCATTATAAGTATTACTGTATGGGTTATTTTGAGATCTAAAGTTATTGTTACCCATATAGTTGACATGTTCCTCTTCAGTTGTAGGATTGAATGATTGATATTCTGTATGTACACCTCCTGCACTTGAATCACACCTCATTACTGGATGTACCTACGTAGAACCAAGTAAACTATCAATCTTTTTATTTAGAAGTTCTACCTATTTTGACAGCATAGTAACTGAATCGACGTTATAAATGCCTGCTATTTCAGTTGGCTTAGTCCTCATGACTTGCCACTGATAGTTATTCAGTGACATCTCCTCAATAAATTCGTAAGCCTCTTCAGGTGTTTTGTTGTTGATGGTTCCACCAGCAGCTGCGTCAATCATCTGTCTTGTCGAGGGATTCACACCATTGTAGAACGTTTGAACTTGCAGCCATAGAGGTAACCCATGGTGATGGCACCTTCCCGATAGGTCCTTGCATCTCTCCCAGCATCGTAAAGAGTTTCCAAGTCCATCTGCACAAAAGAAGAGATATCATTACGTAATTTTGCCATTTTAACCGGCGAAAAATACTTTAATAAAAAAATTTCAGTCATTTGTTCCCAAGTAGTGATGGACCCTCGTGGTAACGAGTTCAACCACTGTTTAGCTTTGTTCCTCAGTGAAAAAGGGAATAGCCGAAGACGAATGGCTTTATCAGAAACGCCATTAATTTTAAAAGTGTCACAGATTTCGAGAAAATTCGCCAGGTGAGTGTTAGGGTTCTCATCCTGCAAACCATCAAACTGAACAAATTACTGAATCATTTGAATCGTGTTAGGTTTCAGTTTAAAATTATTTGCAACAATAGTAGTCCTAACTATACTTGACTCAGTTCTTGTTAAATTAGGTTTAGCATAATCATACATAGTACGAAGAGCAAGATTCTAATTTGCTAGATCAGCGAGTATCGCAAGAGGTAGCTGATTTTCTTGATTTTCAGCCATCTCCTCGGTTGTAGTCAAGATGTCATCTTCTTGCTCTTCCTCTGTGTATCTTAGGCTTCGCCTTATTTCTCGTCGGTTTCTATGAGCTGTGCGATTGATTTCTTCATCAAACAGTAATGGTCCCGATGGGTTTCTTCTAGTCATAAACTATAAGAACCTGCCAAAAGAAAGAAAAACAAAATTAGTAAAACAAAAATTAAAATAAAATTAATTTCCAAGAAAAATAAATGGCTAAAGTAATAAAAATTGAGTGTTCCTAATATTTTAGTCCCCGGTAACAGCGCTAAAAACTTGATCGTGATTTTTCGTGATAAGTTTTATAAATTTATAATTAATCGTTCTTGAAACTAACTATTATCACGATGTAGGCAAGTGTACCTATCAAATAGTAGTATAGCTTTAGCAAGATCGGATTGTCAAACCCAAAGGACTAAAAATACTAGTACTGACCTTTTTTTTTATTATCTAGCCTAAGAATAAGGGGGTTTGTTTTAGCTAACAAATTAACTAAACTAAGAAGTTGCAGAAAATAGAATTGGGGAATTACTTTTAGGAAAAACGATTGATTTAGGACAATACCTAAGGAAAAATCCACCTAGACTTCACTTGTTATCCTGACCCCGAATCGGACGATTTATTCATTTAACTTGTTTTGTAGAAATCCCTAAGTTATGTTATTATCCCTATTCAAGACTAATAACGTCTAATCCCTAGATTGAATAATTGAGACTTTTCTCTAATTGACACCCTATCTCTAGGCGCGCAATCAACTCCGCTTAATTACGACAAAGTCACTCTTAGCCAGGGACTATTCATCCTCCAACTAAGAGCATTAACTTGAATCGATATCCTGAAATACCAAAACAAGAATTAAGGACACATAATTAAGAACAAGTCAAATATTTATCATACGATTCAGAAAATAATAACAAGATTCGTCTTAAGTTTCATCCCCCTTAGGTATTTAGGGGTTTTAGTTCATAACCAAATAGGAAAACATCTCAGAAGAATAAAGAATACAAAACATAAAAAAAACCCAAAAATCCTGAAAGGGAAAGTGAATAGAGATCTTCAGTCTTGACTATGAATCAGGCTTCTGAGATGGATCAATCGGCTTCCTTGGAGTAATTCCTTACTTCCTATTCTCCGTCTCCCCTTTTAGTCTTCCTCTAGGGTGTTTAAATAGGCTTTTTAATGCCTAAAATCCCTCAAACTTGCCCTTTTCTGAATGGAACTTAGCTAGGGCTCAGTAGGGACACGCCCGTGTGACATGCCCGTGTGCGATTACTTTAGGCCGTGGTCGAGGCTGAGATATCAACACACCCGTGCTGAGGTTGAATTGGGCCGTGGTTGAGCCTATTAGACTGGCACGGGCGTGTGGTCTACCCGTGTGAGAAAGTCCAGGCTGTGTTGTTTTCCCCTGTCAGCCTGTTTTCTCCGTTTTTGGCCCGTTCCTCGTTTTTTTCGTCCTCTTATGCTCACCTAAGTATAAAACATGAAGTTAAAGGAATAGGAGCATCAAATTCACCAAATCTAAGGAGAAATCATTCATAAACGTGTTAAGCGAGGGATAAAAAATATGTATATATTATGGTTTATCACATACATCCAACACACATGTCATATTACCAACTGTGCATGGAAAACAAATATAATCACAACATAAACATTAGACATGACATGAATAGCTAGGTGTACAAGCCATAATCAATATGAGCCATATCTCATGGTCATATACATATAACTCAATATAAGCCAATACATTTGGCCAAAGCATAATGACACATGTCAAAAAACTAGATCCCTATACATGCCACTCACTTGAAATTTCTAATATATGCTTCATTATTCCAAAAGTAGTGACTTGATAGTGTGATGCTGCCTCCGACGATCTCCAACCTCGAGCTCACATGACAAAACTAAAGAAAAGGAAAGGAAGGGAGTAAGCTTCATAGCTTAGTAAGACCGTATGAAAAATAATAAGCAGTTATCAACTTGCTCCTCAAGGTAATACAACCATATTTGCACTTTTACTTATGCTTAGGTCAAGCTGTTTTCTCGAGTCATAGTCACTAAATTATTTATATCTGGAGCTACGGAACTCCAAATTAAGATCTGCTAATTTTCCCAGAAACCAGACTCACATATATTCTTACCATAAAATTTTAAAATTTTTTGTCTAGCCAATAAGTACAGTTTATTCTTTAAAGTTACCCCTTTTTCGTTGTCCGATAGTTTCGACCCTTCTTCACTAAAAATTAATTGCCTCATAATACGGAACTCAGATGATGTTCCTGTATATTTCTCTTGAAAATAGACTCATTAAAAATTCTAAGAATATAAATTATAACCCATAATTAGTTTTTTTATAGTTTTCAATGATTTTCTCAAATCAAAACGAGGGATTTTGAAATCACTCTGACTCTATCTCACAACAATTTAAATATTTCAAATGAAACTTTTTTGCTTACACCGTTTCTTCTATGTGAAACTAAACTCATTGAGCTTTAATTTAATATTTTATTCAGCCTCTAACTCAATTTCCACAATTTTTTGTGGATTTTCAAAGTAGAACTACGGTCGCTGTCTGAAACTACTTTAGTGTAAATTAATGATACTAAGTTTATCATAGCTTATTAATTTATTTTCACCACATTGGTAAAGATACATATTTATACATCATAAGTATATACCTATAATGACAAGGTTATCATAAAATCATTCTCATAGGCATGAATTACCTATTTACATCTTCACCAAATGTGCATCATGAACTGAAATCATTTCTCATGAGCTTGGCATACATACCTGTGTCACTCAACATGCTCATATTCATTCCTTACTAATCATATAACATGAATTGAATTCACATTTCATCAATTTCATGTATGTACCTGTATCACTCACAACATAGCCATAAGCTCTATCATTTCGACTTAAACCTTAAATTTCCCGTTGAACCATTCGGAATACCACAGGATAATCACTAAGCCTCAAACATAAGGGTACGATGTCGATGCCATGTTCCAAACATGATCTTACACTGGCTTACATATCTAAGTCGATGCCATGTCCCAGACATGTCTTACACTGACTTTCATATATCGAGGCCGATGCTATGTCCCAGACAGGTCTTACACTGGCTCTCATCTATCGATGTTGATGCCATGTCCTAGACTGGTCTTACAATGACACATATCAAGCCGATGCCATGTCCCATACAGGTCTTACACTAGCTTGCATATCTCGAGGCCGATGCATGTCCCAGACATGTCTTACACTAGCTCTCGTCTTAATACCGATGCCATGGCCCAGACATGGTCTTACACTGGCTCTCATGATGTGGCTGATGCATGTCCCAAACATGTCTTACACTAGCACACATCCATATTACCCAAATGTCATGGCAAGGATATCCGATCTATTCCTAAGGTTCAACCGAGAGTTTTTACCACATTAAATCTCACCAGATATTACTCATAGATACATTCAAGCATTATATACATAATCAAAGATTCAATGCATAAATACGACTAAGTTGCATTATTTACGTACAACTTACTCATTTCTATGGGATATCATATTCCATCAAACTTCTAATGTATTCTATTATCACATGAATATTATTAGCATTTGGCATCACTTTCATCATACTCAATATCATCAACATAAATTCAATATAACCAAAGCAAGATAGATTTCATGTATATTAACAATAACATGGATAAAATGCTTATTTAGTCACACGGACTTACCTCGAATGCAATTTCGGCTAATTACTCCAGTTTAGTCCATAACCTCGTACTTTTCGATTTAAGCCCAAATCTCGATTTTCTTGATCTAACATGATTAAATTCACTCATTTAATCATTATATTAGTTAAAACATTCTATAATTCATAATTTGGCAAAATGAACGTTTTTCCCTAAATTATGATTTTGCCCTTAGGCTCATAAATTGATTTTTATCGAATTTCCTCCTTTACCAAGCCTAGCTGAATTCTTTTTATAACTATAGCAACTCTCAAGTTCAATTATTTCACACATTTACAACTTATTTTACAACTTTACAAAATAGCCCTTTTTAAGTGTTTTCATGCAAACTTCTTTCACAAACATTGTTTATTACACAACCAAGATTCATTTTCTTCCATAAAATTTTAGCTAAAAACATAAATTCTCTCATGTAAAAACCCTATACTTTCATCAATTTTGCAAAATAGTCCCCTCATTAGCTAGATTATGCTACAAGGGTTTCAAAAGTACAAAAATTGTCAAGAAAGGCCATCAAAATCACTTACTTGCAAGGGTCAAGAGTGGCTGATATTTTCAAGCTTCCATGGCCATTTCCTTGGGTAAGAATTGGTGGAGAATAAAGAGAAATAAAGAGATGATAGCTTTTCTTTTTATTTTTAGTCAAATAAGTCACCAAAACTCACCAAACCTTGTCATTTTTTTATTTCTTGTCCCCTATGGCCGGCCATCCCATTTTTAAGGCTCTAATTGCTCTTTAAAGACCCCTAATTATGATTCTCTATCTATTTAACACATTTGGGTAGTAAAATAAAACTTTTTCCCTTTATGCGATTTATTCTTTTTTCGCAATTGAGCTCCCAAACACTAAAATTAATTCACCAAATTTTTGATGCACTTATATAATCATGCTATAACACATAAAATAACATTAAAAATAATTTCTCTGGTGCCAGAATAGTGGTTTTGAAACCACTATTCTGATTAGGCCTAAAATCGAACTGTTACAGACACTATGCAACACGATGGGAAATGAATAAGACCATGGTTGAAATACACTATGGCATCAAGACGAGAATAAATAAGACCATGGTTGAAAGACACCATGGCACCCTCTGATCATTTTCTATTCAGATAAAACATTTCAAGTGAGGCATGTATTGTAAGTATGAATACAAGTTGAACATTTGACTAGTATAGTTTGATAATGATTGTGAATGCCTTGGTGTGATTATATATACTTTACATGTCTGTAAATATGTTAAATAGTAATGTTGTCGTGTGTTTAGATAATTAAATGGTTATATGAGTATTTTCCTAATATTCGATGTTTTTCATTTGATTCAACGGGTAAGTAAAGGCTAATGGAAAGACGTATAAAAATTTAATGTACTAATGTTCATAAGAAATGGAAAGATGGATATGCACATTGCAATGAAAATGATGAGAATTTATCATGTGGCGGATGAAATAAGTATGAAATTTATTTCTTAATATATATTATGTTTACTTATTATCTACTAACTATGTGGACTCAAATGTGTACAATGTGAAATGGATATATATATATATGTGTGTGTGTGTGTGATAGATGATATATAGAACCTAAATGCTTATTAGGTAATTGTCATGATTTACTATGCTATATTATGTATGATATATGAAATTTGAGGTATGAAAGGTAATGAAAATGAAAGTACATAATATATGATGAAAGTAATTGATGATTTGAAAAGCTTGAGAGGTTATATGCCTTATTTGGTTAAATTTACATGTGCATTGTTTCACCTACTAATCTGGTGAGGTATTGTGTATAGGAAAAGGAAATTTGGACTATGGTTAAACGGAATCACTTATAGCTGTTTAATTATTACACTTGGTAAGTTTAACTTCTGTTATACGACTTACTAAGCATTAGTTGTTTACCTAGTTGATTTCTCTATTTCTGTAAGTCATCAGAAAGCTCGATCAGTTGGAATCTTCGTTAGAGCACAATCACCCTATCCATTGACTATTTTGGTAGCTTTTTAAGTTGGGCTAATAGTTATAAATGGCATGTATAAATTTGTATGTTAATTTGATATTTTTTGAGCCTATGCTTAACTTAATTGCGTATATGTATGTTTTGAAGTTAGTTGGTACATGTTTGTGTTGATAAACGAATTTAGTTTTTTATGTGTGTCCTGTGAAGAAGTATGGCTAGATGGCATAAATTAGAAATGAAGTAACTAAATAGAGTGTGTATGTGTGATATGTGTTTTGACATGTATAGGGTTGTATGTTATTTTGGTAACTTTGGATGTTTTGAAATTGTGCCAAGCTTTTTGTAACACACTTAACTCGTAGCTGTCACTGGATTAGGGTTATGAAGCATTACCGAACAAAGAGAACTTTTAAACTTACATTTCGTACATTATCGTAAACACATTAAAAATACATTATAAAATAATCATTCACATACATATCGTCCTTAAATCGAGCCCTCAAGGCCCTAAAATTACCTTAGAAACGATTCATGACTAAATTGGAAACATTTGGAAAGTCTAAGAACAAGTTACAAAGATTTGACTGTGTCCTAGCTCATTTCTTCACCCATGTAACTCTCTGAGTAGGGTTACACGATCGTGTTATATGCTAGTGTGCTAGGCCGTGTGTTAGGCTGTGTAACTAACTGAATTGCATGCAAAGAGATCTTCAGGGGACACACGACCATGTCGCCAAGTCGTGTGTCACACACGACTAAGTCACACACCCGTGTCTCAAGCCGTGTGTACCTAAAATTTACCCTAAACAAGCCGTTCCCAATACCACATCATGCATAAACCTTTAGGTATTATGTGCACATAATCAAAGCATCAAAACCCTATCAAAATGCATGTAACCAATTCAAGAGTCCTAAAATCAACTAACCAATATGTCATTTAAGGCATCTCAAATGCAAACATCCAAACTTACCTAAACATGTATATTTGGTCACATTTCCATCATCAATTATAATTCAACTTCTTTTAAATCATGCCACAAACATGACCATTAACACATCACTACAAACATACCATTTGAGCCATACCACTCATGCATCACAAGTACCCAAAATGACACAATCCAACAAGGTATCAAATGGTACCAACTAAGATAACTTGCACAAGTTATACATACCAATTCATCCATTAAACATTCAACTAAACACCATTACAAGTCCACCTATAGATGTTATTATAACCTTGGCCAAAATAGTCAAAAACTTCTGATATTTATGCTGGATAGTGTGATAGATCTTCGATGAGCTTCTAAACTGATCGAGCTTCTGATGATCTATAAAACATAGGAAAGAAACTACGTAAACACATAATGCTTAGTAAGTTCATAGAAAATGAAACATAACTTACCATTTCATTACATAGCAATAGGTATAAACATAATGTAACCCAACCCACAAGCTTGGCACAAGCCTAAACATCATCATCAACACACAAGTTAGTTATTAACCACATGATAAGTCATTTCCGCATGAAATACATCATTTGAATCATTCATCCTTTCCATGAACATATGCATAATACCATTTGGAAACTTACCATTTCAATCCCTTTCCTTGCTCGTTGAACCATTTAGAATTGTAATAGCTCGATTTTGGGGCTAGTTGAAACAGTGGTTTTGAGACCACAAATATATCATAGAAAAAGTTATTTTTATTTCATTTTTATGGTCTACAATTTCACGAAATGATTTCGTGAAAATTTCATTCGAAAATTTTGACATTTGGGCACTCAATTTAGTCAAAAGGACTAAATCGTAAAAAGTACAAAAGTTGAGTCCTACATGTTAAAGGTGTCCAATTGCTATGAGATTTTAAATTAGAGGTCCTTATATCATAATTAGACCATTTGTTAAGTTAGTGGACAAAAATGGACATGGTGAGATAAATTTTTAAAGTTTGGCAAAAAGGGCATTTTGGTCATTTGGTAAATAAAAGAATAAAAAGGGAAAATAAAGCCAAAATTTTGTCCATCTTCTTCAACCTTGGCCGAAATTTTCAAGCTCTCTATAGGTAGGGTTTTGTCATCTTTCAAGCTTGATTGTAATTACATCCTAGCCCCGTTTTTAATATTATTTACATTTTTGAAGTCCTCGTAACCCCGATTTACCTATTTCTACCATTATTTTGAAGTAGGGTTCATGTTTAAAAATTTAACCATGCACAATATGCATGTATTTTGATGTTTGATGGAAGATATTGTATGTTTAAGGTGTGATAAACAACTTTTACTAAGTGATTTTTCATGAAAATAACTAAAAAGGAGCTATTTGTAAAAAGTTGTAAAATGGGTAGTAAAAATTTGATTTGATGAATAATGTGGGCTGATATGAGCATGTTTATGGTTCAGCTAGGCTGGGGTAACCAAGAAATTGAACACATTTCATTTTACGAGCCTAGGAACTATTTTGTAAATATGTCAAAGTTTAGGGGCAAAAATGTAATTTTTCTATAGTATGATTTTTGGACTGAATTGAATAATGTGAATAATAAATAAGATAAATTTGCTCTTATAGATCAAGAAAAATGAAGTTCGGACCTTGATCGAGGAAAGAATTATGTGTTTGACGATTAAATCCATCTCTCTTATTTTTGTACCGAGGTAAGTTTGTATGTAAATAATGCATTATTATTTATGCTTTAATTGTGTTATTATTGTATGAATTTTGAATTGTTCTTTGAATAAATTCGACAATTTTTTGACAACTGAGAACTATCTCGGTTGAACCTTAAGAATAGATAGGATACGAATGTCATGACATTAGGGTTATTTGAGTTTATGTGTAAGACCATATCTGGGATATGGCTTCGATATGAGATTTCATGTAAGACCATAGATGGGCTATTGGCATCGATTTGAGATCCTATGTAAGACCATATCTGGGATATGGCATTGGTATGGTACTATGTGTGTGAGATTTCCCGATTATCCTTTAGTATTCCAAGTGGTTCAACGGGTAACTTAACGGCCATGTTAAAGTTATGAATGATTACGGTATGTTGTGGAAAACCATGGTATGTTGCAAGTTGGTACAGGTATGTACACAAAACTCATGCTTAATAAGCTCGATATGTGATGAACCCACGATAAGGTTCAATTGAGTAAGTTACGATGTTAAGGTTTTAATATCATCTATGCCAAGTTTTATTATGAGATTTACAATGATAACTATGTTAATTTACTTCATGTTAAAAATATGTTAAAATGTGTTTATGATGCCTATTATTTGCATAGGAACTTACTAAGCTTTAAAGCTTACCCCCTTTCTTTTTCCCTTGTCTTATAGTGTCATTAAGCCAGCTTGGGGATCGAAGATGGTCGGAGATCCATTCACACTATCAAACTATCATTTTGGGTACTTATGATTTAATTATTTTGAGTTATGGCATGTATAGGGACTTGGTTTTTTTGTTATGTGTCATAGTTGATTTGGCCAACAGTGTTGGCTTATGTTATTTGATAATTCATTTTGTAAATGGCCATTGAAATTGGCTAATATTGGCTTAAGTATATATATGTGTGTGTGTGTGTGTGTGTGTGTGTGCAGATGATGATGCTTTCATGGATGTGTGAATTTGCATGGATTGAGTTGATGAGTAGGTGATTTTTGTATGTGGTAGATGGTTGCATGTAAATGATACATTGATATCTTGTTTGTGGCTGAATTGGTTGTATGAATATACTTGGATTTGTGCTGCTTGTTGTTGTGTAGGTTGGTGCAAGTAAGGGTGGCAAAATGGCTTAGTAAATAGCCTTATTTTTTGTCCACACGGGTAGACACACGGGCTTGTGTCTAGGCCATGTGTGACACACGGCTTGTCTCATAGGTGTGTGATTCAGTCGTATGTCCCCTGTATCATGAATTTTTAGCTTCGAATTGGCCACACGGGCAGATGCACGGCCGTGTGTCTCAGCCGTGTGAAGGACGCAGCCCAGGGACATGGGCGTATACCCAGGGTGTGTGAAGTCTGCATCTATTTTATGAAAAATTATGAAAATTAAATCGCCCACGCGGCCTAAGTACACAGGCGTGTGGCTTGGCCGTGTGACTTCAATTTGTTGATGACGTCATAAACAGGATGTTACACGGGTTAGGGACACGGGCGTGTGTGGCCACACGGCCTACCCACACGGGCGTGTCCCAAACCCACACGGGCGTGTGACCCTTGTTTTGATGAAAAATTTTCTAAGTGTTAGGAAGTTTTCTAAAGTTCTCAGTTTAGTCCCAAACCACTAATAATGCACGTTTTGGTCCTCGAAGGCTCTTTTAAGGAACGATATGAATGTTTTCGAAAAGTTTTAAATTTGAGTGGAAATTCATGTCCCAGTTTTGAATGTTTGTTTGATTTTAAGTCAGGCAATGTCTCGTACCCTATTCTAGCGTCAAATACGGGTAAGGGGTGTTACACTTAGTGGTATCAGAGTTACGGTTTAGTCGATTCTCAGACTAACGTAGCATGTGTAGGAGTCTAGCTATACATGACATAAATGAACTGTGATAGTGTGATGACTCCTGACAATTGTAAATAGTGTTTTCATTCAGTAATGGATCCTAATCGACCTGAGGCTGACGAAGTAGAAAGTAATGCACCGGCTCCCGTTCAAGGGGTAGTGCCGTCTAATAATAGACCCACTACGGTTAGTCAAGGAGAAAAAGGCAGAGAAGTCTTTCTCCGTATTATGAATGAGTGGTATACGAAATTTGTTCGAACAAATCCGAATGCCCAACCTCCTCCACCCCCACCTATTCCTCGACCGGTTCCCATAGCCCCACAAGGTATGGACTTTGTAAGAATGAATAAGCCCCCGGTTGATAAGATCCGAAAGCATGGGGCCGAAGATTTCCTAGCTAATGTGGATGATGATCTCTGAGAGTTGAGTTTTGGCTCGAGAACTCCATTAAGGTATTCGATGAGTTGTCCTGCACACCAGATGAGTGTTTAAAGTGTCCTATCTCACTTCTGAGAGATTCTGCATACCATTGGTGGAATACACTTGTATTTGTAGTTACGAGAGAAAAGGTCACATGGGACTTCTTTCAGGAGGATTTCTGAAAGGAGTATATTAGCCAACGATTCACCGATCAAAAATGTAAAGAATTTCTTGAGCTAAAACAGGGTCGTATGACCGTAACAGAGTATGAGCGAGAATTTGTCAGACTGAGTAAGTATGCTCGGGAATGTGTTTCCACTAAGGCCATCATGTACAAGAGATTCGAGAATGGATTGAATGAAGACATTCGTATGTTAGTCGGGATCTTAGAATTGAAAGAGTTTGTGGTATTGGTTGAACAGGCTTGTAAGGCCGAAGGATTGAATAAAAAGAAGAGGAAAGCTAATCTTGAAGCTAAAGAAATGACCAGGCATTTCCCGTTCGAATTTTTTAACTGGATATTCATGCAGAGATCGTGAGAAGCAATATTCGAGTTTTAAATCTCAAGCCACCTCAATGGCGAGTGTGGGCAATGTAAAGTCTAATAGGCCCGAATGTTAACAATGTGGAAGAAGACATCCCAGCGAATGTAGAATGAATAACCAGGCTTGTTTCAAGTGTGGTTCACAAGAACATTTTATTAGAGATTGCCCAGAGATGGCAGAGAAAAAGAAATTTCAAAGTGCAAGGCCTAGTAATACTGCTTCTAAAGGAAGGCCCCCGAGGAATACTGGAAATGGAACAAGTAGAAAAGGTGTGACGAAAGAAATCGCTGTGAGATTCGAAGCTGGAACACCGGTGAAAGCCTATGCCATCCATGCTTGCGAAGAAGCTACGTCTCCCGATGTTATTACTGGTACTTTTTCTCTCTATGATATTGACGTTATTGCATTGATTAACCCTAGATCTACTATTCTATGTTTGTATGAATTTGGTAAATAATAAGAAATTGCCTGTTGAGTTTACCGAATTTGTGATTAAGGTGTCAAACCCTTTAGGCAAGTATGTTTTAGTTGACAAAGTATGTAAAAAATGTCCTTTAATGATTAGAGGTTACTGTTTTTCGACTGGCTTGATGTTGTTGCCATTTGATGTGTTTGATATTATTTTGGGTATGGATTGGCTGATGTTGCATGATGCTATAGTAAATTGTAGACAAAAAGTTATTAAATTGAAATGTGAAAATGGTGAAATTCTTCGAGTTGAATCAGATGAGTCAGATAGATTGTCTGTGGTAATTTCTTCAATGTCAGCTCAAAAATGTATAAGAAAAGGGTGTGAATTGAGGATTTTGCTTGAGGACAAGCAAATGCTTAAGTGTGGGGGTATTTAATAAACTGTAATTTATACATATTTTTGTCCCTCGCTTAACACGTTTATGAATGATTTCTCTTTAAATTTGGTGAATTTGATGCTCCTAATCCTTTAATTTCATGTTTTATACTTAGGTGAGCATAGGAGGACGAAAAGAACGAGAAACGGGCCAATAACAGAGAAAACGGGCCGATAGGGGAAAACAACACGGCCTGGACTTTCTCACACGGGCAGAACACACGCCCGTGCCAATCTAACAGGCTCGACCACGGCCCAATTCAACCTCAGCACGGGCGTGTTGATATCTCAGCCTTGACCACGGCCTAAAGTAATCGCACACGGGCGTGTCCCAGCCGAGCCCTTGCTAAGTTCCATTTGGAAAAGGGCAAGTTTGAGGGCTTTTAGGCATTCTAAAGCCTATTTAAACACCCTAGAGGAAGACTAAAAGGGAGACAAAGAATAGGGATTAAGGAATTACTCCAAGGAAGCCGATTGATCCATTTCAAAAGCCAGATTCATCATCAAGACTGAAGATCTCTCCTCAATTTCCCTTCAGGAGTTTTGGGTTTTCTTTATGTTTTGTATTCTTTATTCTTCTCAGATGTCTTCTTATTTATTTATGAACTAAAACCCCTAAATACCTAAGGGGGATGAAACCTAAGACGAATCATGTTATTATTTTCTAAATCGTATGATAAATATTTGACTTGTTCTTAATTATGTGTTTGTAATTCTTGTTTTGGTATTTCAGGATATCGATTCAAGTTAATGCTCTTAGATGGAGGATGAATAGTCCCTGGCTAAGAGTGACTTTGTCATAATTAAGCGGAGTTGATTACGCGCCTAGAGATAGTGTGACAAGATTTTGTCGAATTAGGGTGAAACCTAATAAGGGGATCCATAGATCAAGTTAATGCAACCCTAGGCTGTTAATTAGAGAAAAGTCTCAATTATTCAACCTAGGGATTAGACATTATTAGTCTTGAATAGGGATAATAACATAACTTAGGGATTTCTACGAAACAAGTTAAATGAATAAACCGTCCGATTCGGAGCCAAAATAACAAGTGAAGTCTAGGTGGATTTTTCCTTAGGTATTGTCCTAAATCAATCGTTTTCCCAAAGTAATTCCCCAATTCTATTTTCTGGCAACTTCTTAGTTTAGTTAATTAGTTAGTTAAAACAAACCCCTTTATTCTTAGGCTAGATAATAAAAAGACGGTCATTACTAGTACTTTTAGTCCTTTGGGTTCGACAATCCGGTCTTGTTAAAGCTATACTACTATTTGGTAGGTACACTTGCCTACATCGTGATAATAGTTATTTTCAAGAACGATTAATTATAAATTTATAAAACTTATCACAGAAAATCACGATCAAGTTTTTGGCACCGTTGCCGGGGACTAAAATATTAGGAACACTCAATTTTTATTACTTTAGCCATTTATTTTGCAAATTAATTTTATTTTAATTTTCTTTTTCTTTCTTCTGGCAGGTTCTTATAGTTTATGACTAGAAGAAACTCGTCAGGACCATTACTGTTTGACAAAGAAATCGATGGCACAGCTCGTAGAAACTGACACAAAATAAGGCAAAGCCTAAGATACACCGAGAAAGAGCAAGAGGACGATAACTGAACTACAATCGAAGAGATGGCTAAAAATCAAGACAACCAGATACCTCCTGCGATACCCGCTGAATTAGCAAATCAGAATCCTACTCCTCGTACTATGTATGATTATGCTAAACTTAATTTAACAGGAACTGAGTCAAGTATATTTAGGCCTGCTATTGCTGCAATTTGAATTGAAACCTAACATGATTCAAATGATACAGCAATTTGTTTAGTTTGATGGTTTGCAGGATGAGAACCCCAACACTCACTTGGCGAATTTTCTAGAAATCTATGACACTTTTAAAATTAATGGCGTTTCTGATGAAGCCATTTGTCTTCGGTTATTCCCTTTTTCACTTAGGAACAAAGCTAAACAGTGGCTGAACTCGTTACCATAAGGATCCATCACTACTTGGGAACAAATGACCAAAAAATTTTTATTAAAGTATTTTCTGCCGGCTAAAACAGCTAAATTACGTAATGATATATCTTCTTTTGTGCAGATGGACTTAAAAACTCTTTACGATGCATGGGAAGATACAAGGACCTACTACGAAGGTGCCCTCACCATGGGTTACCTCTATGGCTGCAAGCTCAAACGTTCTACAATGGTGTGAATCCCTCGACAAGACAGATGATTGATGCAGCAGCTGGTGGAACCATCAATAACAAAATACCTGAAGAGGCTTACGAATTTATTGAAGAAATGTCACTGAATAACTATCAATGGCAAGTCATGAGGACTAAGTCAACTAAAACAGCAGGCGTTTATAACATCGATTCGGTTACTATGCTATTAAATCAGGTAGAACTTCTAAATAAAAAAATTGATGGTTTACTTGATTCTACGCAGGTTCATCCAGTAATGCAATCTAAAGCGAGTGGACGTGGATCGAGTAATCCAAAATATCAACTAATAAACACCAAATTATACATATTGTTACCCCAAATACTTAGCATATTTATGGATATTTACTATTAGATTTGTGAATTTGGGTGCTCTTAATCCTGTTATTTCATGTTTTGTACTCAGGAGAGCACCAAGAGTCAAAAGGAGCCAAAAACGAGCTTAAAAGAGACAAAAAGGACCAAATCAAGAAGATCACACGGCCTAAGCCTTGCCACATGGGCTGCTCACACGCCCGTGTCTGTCGAGGGTGTCGTCCAAGGATTTCACGATTCACACGGCCTGGCCATTGACCTATACGGCCGTGTGAAATTTAGCAGAACGAACATGGCCTGGCAAACACGTCACACGGCCGTGGCACACGGGCGTGTCCCTTTTTCAAAGAGTTGTTTTCTACACGAAAAAAGGATACTTAGGGAAGAAGAAAGCCAATCCAAAGCCTATATAAACACCCTAAGTATGACCTACTAAGGGGGCGCTTCCAGAACTTTTCTGGAACACTGAACCACACGCTAGGAATTACTTGAAGGAAGCCAAACGATCCATCCCAAAAGTCAGAGCTACTCCAAGACTGAAGATCTCTCTCAGAATCCCTTTAGGAGTTTTAGAGTTTTGTTCATGTTTTGTTATTTTTATACTTTTGAGATGTACTCTTATTTCATTATGAACTAAACCCCTTAGATACCTAAGGGGGATGAAACCTATTATTATCTGAACTATATGATAAATACTTGATTTGTTCTTATTTATGTGTTTCTAATGCTTGAGTTAATATTCCGGGTATTGACTCATGATTTAATGTGGTTATGCAGAGGAGGAATAGACCCTGCCTAAGAGTAGATTTGGCATAATTAAGCGGAGTTGATCGAACGCCTAGAGATAGGGTTACGAGATTTTGCCAGATTAGGGTGAAACCTAATATGGGAGTCCATAGATCGATTTACTGCTTCCCTAGGGGTTTTAATTAGAAAGAGATTTTAATTAATTCAACTGAGGGTTAGGCGTTATTAGTCTAGGTTTGATCTTTATTATAAATATTTATTACTTGTTACGAATCACGCGATCTAGTTTTTGGCGTCGTTGCCGGGGAGCTGAAATATTAGGAACAATTAATTTTTATTACTTTAGCCATTTATTTTTCTTGCAATTTAACTTTATTTCTATTTTTATTTTACTAACTTTATTCTTCTTTCTCCTTGCAGGTTCTTGTAGTGTATGACTAGAAGAAACCCGTCAGGACCGTTGATTTTTAACGAAGAAATTGATCGTACAGCTCGTAGAAACTGACGAGAAATTAGGCACAGCTTAAGATACACAGAGGAAGAGCAAGAGGACGATATCTCAACTACTACTGAAGAGATGGCTGAAAATCAAGACAATCCGCTACCGCCAGCCATACCCGCTGAATTAGCAAATCATAATCCTGTTCATCGTACTATGTATGATTATGCTAAACCTAATTTTACAGGAACTGAGTCAAGTATAGTTAGACCTGCTATTGCTACTAACAATTTTGAACTGAAACCTAACACGATTCAGATGATACAGTAATTTGTTCAATTTGATGGTTTGCAAGATGAGAACCCCAACACGCACTTGGAAAATTTCCTAGAACTGTGTGACACTTTCAAAATTAATGGTGTTTTTGATGATGCCATTCGCCTTCAGTTATTCCCTTTTTCACTGGGGAATAAGCTAAACAGTGGTTGAACTCACTACCACGAGGATCCATTACCACTTGGGAGCAAATGACTGAAAAATTTCTATTAAAATATTTTCCACTGATAAAAACAGCTAAGTTGCGTAATGATGTTTCTTCTTTTGTGCAGATGGACTTAGAGACACTTTACGATGCATGAGAGAGATACAAGGATCTATTGAGAAGGTGCCCTCACCATGGGTTACCTCTATGGCTGCAAGTTCAAATATTCTACAATGGTGTGAATCCCTCGACATGACAAATGATTGACGCAGCTGCTGGCAGAACCATCAACAATAAAACATCAGAAGATGCCTATAAATTTATAGAGGAGATGTCACTGAATAACTATCAGTGGCAAGTTATGAGGACAAAGCCAAAGAAAACAGCCGGCGTTTATAACATCGATTCGGTCACCATGCTCTCTAATCAGGTAGAATTTTTAAATAAGAAAATTAATGGTTTACTTGGTTCTACGCAGGTACATCCAGTAATAAGGTGTGACTCAAGTGGCGAAGGCGTGCATACAGAATACCCACCATTCAATCCTACAACCGAAGAGAAACAAGTCAACTATATGGGTAACAATAATTTTAGATCTCAGAATAACCCCTATAGTAACACTTATAATGCAGGTTGGAAAAACCACCCAAATTTCTCTTGGGGTGGTCAACAGAATCAAAGGCCACAGAATCCTCAGGGTTTTCAATAGCCACCTTATCAACAAGAGAAGAAATCAAACCTTGAAGAGATGCTATCCAAATTCATCTCGTTGTCAGAAACTTGCTTCCAGAATACTGTGACAGCACTCAAAAATCAACAAGCATCAAATCAAGGACTCGAAACTCAGATAGGCCAACTATCCAAATTAATTTCTGAACGACCACAAGGTAGTTTGCCAAGTAATACTGAACCAAACCCAAGGGAATAGCTCAATGCAATTGATACTCAAGAAGGATGCGATGAGACTGAGCTAGAACCAAGGCAAGAAAATGTGGAAAGCAAAGGTGATGGTAAGGTAAGTCATAATAAAACGGTAAGTATGAATTATAAATCTCGTGTGCCATATCCTAAAGCAATGACGAAAGAAAGAACGGAAGAACAATTCGGTAAGTTCGTCAAACTCTTAAAGAAATTACATATTAACTTACCTTTTATTGAAGTTCTTTCGCAGATGCCCAACTCAGCAAAATTCTTAAAGGAACTTCTAACCAATAAAAGAAAATTAGACGCTACATCGCATGTGAAACTCAATGCAGTCTGCTTAGCTATTCTAAAGAATAAGCTACCTAACAAGTTGAAAGACCCAGGGAGTTTTAAAATTCCTTGCTTAATTGGTAGTTTATCTGTGAATAATGCTTTAGCTGATTTAGGGGCAAGTATAAATGTTATGCCTTATAAAATGTTTAAAAGACTAGGTCTCGGTAAACCCAAACAGACTAGGATGAGCATACAATTGGCTGACAAAACAGTTAGATTTCCTAAGGGTATTATTGAAGATGTTCTCGTTAAAATTGATAAGTTTATTTACCCAGCAGACTTTGTCATCCTAGATATGGATGAGGATAATGAGGTACCTTTAATTTTAGGACGACCCTTTTTAGCAACAGCTAGAACAATTATTAATGTCGGCACAGGAGAGCTAACACTTTGTGCAGGTGACGACGCAGTAACACTTCAAGCACGCGACTCAATCAAAACCTCCAAGACTCAGGATAATGCTATAAAACTTGTCGATGATAAAACTAATATTCAATCGTCCTTGCAGGAACCTCCTCGAACCAAGACAACAGAGACAGTGCGCTACTATCATGAAGAGAACAAAGACGTCTATGAAGAACGAAGGCTACGGATAAAGGAGCTAGACGAATGGTGAGAACACAAACTGAGAACACATGATAAATTGAAACTTCACCAAAACAAGCCCGATACCTCTCCTAATCAACTTAAGGTAGGCGATAAAGTCTTACTAGATACCACAGATCCCCACATTGTCACTACCATACCAAATGAGGAGATCCCTCTTATGGTACTCAGTATTTTCCCATTCAGTACGGTTGAGGTGAGTCATCCCAAGCTCGGCACTTTTAAGGTAAACAACACCTGATTAAAACCTTATTTTAAGATTGGCAACAGGAACGAGGAGTATGAACTCCTCAAACCACCATGATAAATCAACAGAGAGGTAAGTCGAGCTTAGACTAGAAATAAGCGCTTCTCGGGAGGCAACCCAAGCACTAACATATTTTGATTTCTTTCTCTTTAACTTCTCACACTTCGAATCAATTAATTTAGTCTTTGAATTACAAAATTTTTCAGCACACACGGCCAGGCACACGGGCGTGCCTATAGCCGTGGCCAAACAGGGGAAAGAGACACGACCATGCGATACGGCCATGCTGAAGCAGGACATTATTTCCCTAAAACACGGGGTGCGATAAATCCCCACGGCCGTGGGTGAACTTGATAGGAAAAACACAGGCGTAGGGATAGAAAACCACGGGAGTTCCTGGGACAAGGCTCGATTCTGTTTCTTCGAAACGCGGTGCGACACACTCATGCTATTCCACCGTGTACAAAATCCACGAGCGTGCTACCATCAAACACAGGCGTGGGAGAAGCAAACAAAGCTAGGCACGGCCGTGCGACATGGCCGTGTTTGACACACGCCCAAGACACATGGGTGTGTGATAGTAGCAGGGCATGACCTAACTAACAAAATTCAAAAAACACGGGCTCACCCTCAAAGTACATAGGCGTGGCGGCTGCTTCATTGGCACACCTTTCCGACTGACTCGCTCACTTCGAGTAGTATTGCACTACATAGTTCGAGATGATCCACGAGAGAGATCGGCAACGTGATAGACAGATGGACAAGATGCAGGCCATGATGCAGCAGCTGTGATAGCACTTTCACATCGCCACTCTAGCACCACCACCTGAGGCCCCCACTGACGAGGATCATTGAATCCTCCTATCTTTTTATTTTTATCTTTATTTTTATCTTTATTTTTATTTTTATTCTTAATTTTTAATTTCATTTCAATTTTATTATTTTCTTATGAAAGACATATCTATATTAGTAAATTTTACTTTCTTTATTTTTTTTTGGTATTTCTAACAAGTAATCCCACTACACTCTCTTCCACACCAACTCTTAATAAGCTCTTCATGATTCTACAGATTTCCAAGCAAGCTGCTAGGAATATTTTACGAAATGAGGAAACAAACAGGGAATAATACAAAATGAATGCCATGTTCAACGACCCAATTTCTTCATCTAACTAAGAACAATGGTAGCTACTACTTTCCCCAAACACTACAGCCCCAGAATCAAGCTCCGCACCCATATAACAGGGAGTTTCACCTCTTTTCCTCTTATGATTTTCTTTATTTTGAATAATCTATCTTTGTACATTGAGGGCAATGTACATATTAAGTGTGGGGGGTGAACATAAACATGAAACCTAACTTTTTGCATTATTCTCAAATCCCTGAATATGGTCTTGTGCTTAAGTGATTTTATCATAATATTGATAGAATAAATTCTAATTAATCTATAATTATCATTTATATGTCATGAATTAGACCAAGGGAATTATGCATGATTATTTGATTGTAGGACCTTAAAGAATCAAGTATGATAAGTTGATATTTTGAGAACTAAATTTTTTACATTATTTTCCTGAATTGAGGTATTATCTTGAAATCTTAAGTATACAAGAATGACATCAAAAACCCAAATTTTTAGTGAGATTTTTTAGCCTTTTTGAGTATATAGCTTTCTTTCTTGCCACTTCTTTTGTGGTTTGAGTGTGTCAACATTGAACTGTTATTCTAGAACTTGGTTCGATTATACATGTCGAGATCACACGTATGATTTGATATACTGAGATGATAAAGGCACTTAGGATTTAACCCACTTACTCCATAAAAAGCCTTCCCACATAATTAAACCCTTAGTGAACCCCTTTTGAGCCTACTAACCCTTTTTCTTTATTGATTAACCCTCATCATTAACCCATTAACCATTATTATTAAAATCCCTTTACTTAATTTGACCCGTTTTATCGAGATTGATTTTAATATTGTTACCTCACTATGATCACCAATTTTTGTTACTGAATCATGGAGTATAACTTCCATATTGTATTGACTTGATTTGTTTAACAAAACAAAAAAAAAATAACCTCAGTATTATTATTGTAATTCTTAGCAAGCTAAAGTTGTCATGAAAAAGAGAGCTCATGTAATATAGTTCTAGATATTAGTTGTCATTCAGTAATTAAGTTTTTGATAGTCGGGTGATATTGAAATCATCTCGATTCTAACCTTTGTTTCTTCAGCTTGTATCCATACCCGTAACCTAAACCCCGTTACAACCATGCAAAGACATTTTGATTTGTGTATCAATCATTTACAAGTGGTGGAGATTTGATTTTCATGCAAGCCTATAGTGATAACATCTCATGTTAGACAATTGAATGCTTAATTTTGAACCTTAAACACTTTGAGCGATTTGAGTGAATCCTTAGTGAGGATGTCATCTCTTGTATATTTAGGACTAAAGTTAATTACTTAGAGGAAGGAGATTACCTATAATTTTATTATCAAAATATTCTATTTAGATTGTTTGAGGTTTTTAATGCCCCTATGGTTGAATTCTCACTGTATCATTCTCCGTGGAATAATTTGTAACATTATTGGTAATGATTATGTGATTGAAAGGAATGAATTCTAGCAGTAAATGAGAGTATTGCTTGAGGACAAGCAAATGCTTAAGTGTGGGGGTATTTAATAAACGCCAAATTATACATATTGTTACCCTAAATACTTAGCATATTTATGGATATTTACTATTAGATTTGTGAATTTTGGTGCTCTTAATCCGGTTATTTCATGTTTTGCATTCAGGAGAGCACCAAGAGTCAAAAGGAGCCAAAAACGAGCTTAAAAGAGACAAAAAAGACCAAATCAAGAAGATCACATAGCCTAAGCCTTGCCACATGGGCTGCTCACACGCCCGTGTCTGCCGAGGGTGTCGTCCAAGGATTTCACGATTCACACGGCCTGGCCATTGACTCACACGGCCGTGTGAAATTTAGCGAAACAAACATGGCCTGGCAAACACGTCACACGGTCGTGGCACACGGGCGTGTCCCTTTTTCAAAGAGTTGTATTCTACACAAAAAAAAGATACTTAGGGAAGAAGAAAGCCAATCCAAAGCCTATATAAACACCCTAAGTATGTCCTACTAAGGGGGCGCTTCTAGAACTTTTCTGGAACACTGAACCACACGCCAAGAATTACTTGAAGGAAGCCAGACGATCCATCCCAAAAGTCGGAGCTACTCCAAGACTGAAGATCTCTCTCAGAATCCCTTCAGGAGTTTTAGAGTTTTCTTCATGTTTTGTTATTTTTATACTTTTGAGATGTACTCTTATTTCATTATGAACTAAACCCCTTAGATACCTAAGGGGGATGAAACCTATGATGGATCCTGTTATTATTATCTGAACTATATGATAAATACTTGATTTGTTCTTAATTATGTGTTTCTAATGCTTGAGTTAATATTCCAGGTATTGACTCATGATTTAATGTGCTTATGTAGAGGAGGAATAGACCCTGCCTAAGAGTTGATTTGGCATAATTAAGCGGAGTTGATCGAACGCCTAGAGATAGGGTTATGAGATTTTGCCATATTAGGGCGAAACCTAATATGGGAGTCCATAGATTGATTTACTGCTTCCCTAGGGGTTTTAATTAGAAAGAGATTTCAATTAATTCAATTGAGGGTTAGGCGTTATTAGTCTCGAAAGAGATAATAATGTAGGTTAGGGAGTCTCACGGATCAAGTCAAGTGAATAAATCGTCTGGTTCAGAGCAAATAACAAGTGAAATCTAGGTGGATTCCTTCTTGGGTGTCGTCTTTATCAATTGCTTCTCTTCAAGTCTTTTTCCAAATTTTCTCTTTGCTTTAATTAAATTAGTTAATTAGTTTAGATAATTAGTTTAATAAACAAACCCTTTTATTCCTAGGCTAAATAATAAAAAGATAGTTATTACTAGTACTTTTGGTTCCTTGAGTACGATATCCCGCCTTGCCATTACTATACTATTGTTCGATAGGTGCGCTTGCCTTTTAAATCGTGACAATAGTTAGTCTAGGTTTGATCTTTATTATAAATATTTATTACTTGTTACAAATCACGCAATCATTAACCCTATGGCCATAACATAGAGAATGATCAATTAAATTACATGGGTAATAATCATTGATCTCAAAATAATCCTTACAGTAATACCTATAACGCAGGTTGGAGGAATCACCCAAACTTCTCATGGGGAGGTCAAGGAAATTAGAGACCACCACCACCCTCAGGCTTCCAACAACCACCTTACCAATAAGAGAAAAAGCCGAACCTTGAGGAGATGTTGTCCAAATTCATCGCGGTGTCAGAAACTTGTTTCCAGAATACCGAGACGGCACTTAAAAATCCACAAGCGTCGATCCAAGGGCTCGAAACTCAGATAGGCCGGCTGTCCAAACTAATTTCTGAAAGACCATTAGAAAGTTTACCTAGTAACACCAAACCAAATCCAAAAGAGCATGTGAAAACAGTTACACTAAGGAGTGGGAAAGTGTTAGTTAAATCTGAAAAGAAGCTAACCAGTGCCAAAAAGAGAAGGAAAGACCCGAAAATATTGACAAACCAGTGCCAAAAGAATATACACCACCAGTTTCATACCCAGCAAAGTTGAAAAAAGACCGTATGGAAGCACAATTCGGTAAATTTCTTGAACTTTTTAAGCAATTACATATCAACTTACCTTTTGTTGAAGCTATCTCGTAGATACCTACATACGCAAAATTTTGAAGGAGCTTCTAACAAATAAAAGAAAGTTTGAGGACTTATCTACAGTGGAACTCAACGAGGAGTGCTCAGCCATACTCCAAAATAAACTACCAACCAAACTGAAAGATCCAGGAAGTTTTACTATTCCTTGCTTAATTGGTAGTTTGAATGTTGATAAAGCACTAGTTGATTTAGGCGCTAGCATTAATTTAATGCCATATAAAATGTTCAAACAACTCGGTCTTGGAGAACCTAAACCCAGTAGGATGAGTATTCAACTAGCCGTTAGATCTGTTAAATATCCTAGGGGTATTATAGAAGAAATGCTTGTAAAATAGATAAATTCATATTCCCTGTTGACTTCATTGTGCTTGACATGGACGAAGATGTGGAAGTGCCTTTAATCTTAGGGCATCCTTTTTTAGCCATTGCTAGGGCTGTAATTGATGTGGGTGACGGCAAATTGGTACTTAGAGTAGGTGATGAAGAAATTATCTTTAAAATTTATGACGCTATGAGATTCTCTAAGGAACAGGATGATTCATGTTATTTTATTGATTCTATTGATCATGCTACTCAAGACTCTTTTCAGGAAATTATACTGAAGGACACGACGGAACTGTATCTAGCTCAAGGAGAGGAGGCAGATGATGAATCCAATGAACATTCCTCAAGACAAGCAGAATATGAGGGTATCAAGATAAACGATGAACTTAAGCAAAAACCCTTTATTGAAGAACCTCCCAAACTGGAACTTAAACAATTGCTAAATCACTTGGAATATGCATATCTTGGAAATAATTCTACATTACCAGCGATTATTGCTTCTAACCTGCAACCCGAGGAAAAAGAGGAATTAATCCAAGTATTAAAAGAACATAAAAAGACCATAGCTTGGAAAATTTCTGACATAAAAGGAATCAGCCCCTCTTTTTGCACCCATAAAATTTTAATGGAAGATGAGTATAAGTCATGCGTGCAGGCTCAAAGATGACTGAACCCCAATATGAAAGAAGTTGTTAAAGTTAAGGTAATTAAACTTCTAGATGTGGGAATTATTTATCCTATTTCTGACAGTTCTTGGGTAAGTCCTGTATAGGTTGTTCCTAAGAAAGGAGGCATGACGGTTGTGACCAACGAGAAGAATGAATTAATCCTGACAAGAACAATCACAGGTTGGAGAGTTTGTATTGACTATAGGAAGCCGAATGATGCCACAAGAAAAGATCACTTTCCTTTGTCATTCATTGACCAAATGTTGGAAAGATTATCCGGGCACATGTATTACTGCTTTTTAGACGGACTCTCTGGCTACTTCCAAATCCCAATAGCCCTTGAAGATCAAGAAAATACGACATTCACATGCTCATATGGTACGTTCGCTTATCGTAGAATGCCTTTTGGATTATGTAATGCTCCTACCACTTCTCAGCGCTGTATGATGGCCATCTTTGATGAACTTGTGGAAGACATCATGGAGGTATTTATGGATGATTTTTCGGTATTCGATAACTCTTTCCATCTTTGCCTTAAAAATTTAAAACGAGTTTTAATAAGATGTGAGGAAAAGAACCTTGTGTTTAACTGGGAGAAATGTCACTTCATGGTTCAAGAAGGTATCGTATTAGGGCATAAAATTTCTAGTAAAGGGATTGAAGTGGACAAATCTAAAATTGAAACAATCGAAAAATTACCCCTCCTAGTTCAGTCAAGGCTATTAGAAGCTTTTTAGGACATGCTGATTTTTATAAAAGATTTATTAAGGATTTTTCTAAAATAGCTAAGCCTTTGACTAAATTGCTAGAAAAAGATATGCCTTTTAATTTCGATCAGGAATGCTTAGAAGCATTTAAGACCTTGAAAGATAAATTAATTAATGCTCCAATTATAATTGCACCTGACTGGAATTTACCTTTTGAATTAATGTGTGATGCGAGTGACTTTGCGAAGAGTGCGGTTTTGGGACAAATAAGAGACAAGCACTTTCAACCTATTTATTATGCTAGCAAGACGTTAATGATGCGCGCAAAGAAAAAACTACACTACCACGAAAAAAGAATTGCTAGCTGTGGTTTTTGCATTTGATAAATTTCGATCATATCTCATATTGTCTAAAGTTGTTGTTTACACTGACCATTCTGCCCTTCGATACCTTTTAACTAAAACTGATGCAAAACCTCGACTCATTCAATGGATTTTGTTGTTGCAGGAATTTGACTTAGAAACTCAGGATAAGAAGGAGCTAAAAATCTCGTGGCGAATCATCTGTCCAGGCTTGAAAACTCAAATACCAAAGAACTAGATGATGTTGAAATAAGTGATTCATTTCCTGAAGAACAATTTTTCGCTATATCTGATTCTGAGGTACCTTAGTTTGCAAACATCGCGAATTTTTTAGCCGCTAACATTATCCCAAAAAGGTTGACACACCAGCAAAAGAAGTGATTCTTTAGTGATGTGAAAAACTACTTTTCTTTTTCGCATATGTGTAGATCAAGTCATTAGAAGATGTGTTACAAGTTTAGAAACATCAAAGATACTGGAACATTGCCACTCAAGACCGACTAGAGAACACTATAGTGGAACTAAGACGTCACATAAAATACTTGAATCAGCTTTTTATTGGCCCTTGTTATTCAAATACGCTAACAGGTATATGACTTCTTACGACAAATGCCAACGGACAGGTAATCTCTCCAAACGTGATGAAATGCCTCAAAACTATATGCATTCATATGAAATATTTGACGTTTGAGGTATCGACTTCATGGGTCCATTTCCTAGTTCGTTTGGGAATAACTACATCTTAGTAGCAGTTGATTATATGTCCAAATGGGTAGAAGCCCAAGCTTTCTTAAGAAACTCTTCTAGAGATTCGAAACACCTAGAGCAATTATCAGTGACAAGGGCACTCATTTTTGTAACACCCAATTTGAGAAAACCCTTAAGAAATACGAAGTTTATCATAGAATAGCCACCCCATACCATCCTCAAACTAGTAGACAAGTCGAAATGGCAAACCGAGAAATCAAATAGATTCTTAAAAAGACAGTAGAATCAAACAGGAAAGATTGGGCGATGAAAGTAGATGATGCTTTATGGGCTCATAGAACTGCTTTTAAGACTCTCATAGGAACACCACCTTACAGACTTGTTTATGGAAAAAGTTGTAATCTACCATTCGAACTAGAGCATAAAGCTTTTTGGGCTATTAAATTTTTAAACCTTGATCCCAAACTTGTAGGTAAAAACAGGTTGATGCAGTTGAACAAGTTAGATGAATGGCGAGCTAACGCATATGAAAATTCATGCCTATACAAGAAAGCAACAAAGCGGTGCCATGACACTCGTTTGAAGCAACGGAAACAATTCGAAGTCAGAGATTTTGTCTTGCTCTATAATTCGAGACTCAAATTTTTTCCTGGAAAACTTAAATCACGATGGTCAGGACCTTTCGTAGTTCAATCTGTTTTTCCATATGGCACAGTAGAGGTAAGTCACCCATTACAGGGAACTTTCAAGGTAAATGGTCATCGTCTCAAACTTTACAACGGCGAGAATTTTAAGGACGATGGAGCGGATTTACGACTCCACGAACTTCCCTGAATACACCAACAAAGGAAAGTCGAGCTGAGACTATAAACAAGCGCTTCTCAGGAGGTAACCCGAGTACTAACAGTTTTTATTTACCTTAATTTTATTTTCAAAATTTTTAATATTTAAACCACTAACTGAATCTTTGAACACAGATCCACAAAATCCACACGGCCATACACACCGGCATGCTCTAGGCCATGCTCGTAACAAGAGAATAGACACGGGGTTACGATACGACCGTGTGAAAATAGAGTAAAAGTTTTCCCAAAACACGGGACGCGATAAATTCCCACGGCCGTGTGAGCGGGTCGTGGTCGACACTGCTAAAATGACACGGGTGTGCGACACGCCTGTGCCTAGTGCCCGTGGTCGACACTGCCAAAATAACACGGGCGTGCGCATAGGTACATGGTCGTGGGAGAAGCGAACCACATCGCACACGATCATGCGTTACGATCATTCAGCCATACGGCCAAGACACACGGGCGTGTCTTAAGGCTGTGTAACGAACTATCAGTTCGTGACAAACACAGGCTGGACACGAACCACACAGGCGTGTGAGACGGCAGCGCCACTTACAAAATTAGATTATTTCTCTTATTTTTACTTTTATTCTTAGTTATTTTTTTGATTCACGTATTCTTTAAACGCGGCTTACCTTTATGATTATTATTAGATTATTTCTTCCTCAGAATAATGCCTTACATCCAGCTCTATTGTCAATTCTCGCTTTTGCCAAACTAAGGAATTCATTCATTTAACACTCAGGAAGTTTCAATTCTCTCCCTATCTTATGATCTTATATCTATATTTCTTTATATATCTATCTTTGTACATTGAGGGCAATGTACATCTTAAGTGTGGGGGGTATTCATTTCACTATCAGAAAAATCTCTGAATGTTGCCTTGTTCTCTTGTAAATCTCTCATATCATGTTTAGAATGAATTTTGATTGATTTATGATTTTTATTGATATATATTGAATTAAAACATAGGCATTCATGCATTGATTATTTAAACCTTAAGACATTAGAAAATTAAGCATAATAAGTTGATTTTTAAGAATCTAAAATCTTAGGTTGTTTCCCCAAGTTTAGGTATTATCTTGAATTGAATTCCACAAGTTTAAACATAAAAAATCCATAATTTTTTTGAGATTATTGAGCCTATAAGAGCATCTATTAATTCTTCCATGCTCACTTTTATTATTGCTTTGAGTGTGTCAATATCGAATTGTTATTCTAGAACTTGCTTGATTATGCATGTCAAGACCACATCATTTGATTTGATATGTCAAGATGATAGAGGCAGTTAGGATTAACCCACCCATGCCATGAAAAGCCTACCTCTACGGTTAACCCTTAGTAAACCCCTTTGAGCTTAACAAGCCATTCCTTGTATTACCCTTAATATTAACCCTTAACCTATTATTGTTGAAATCCCCTCAATTAATTTGATCCCTATTTTTGTCGAGATTTGATTTGAAAAAATTGCTTAGCTATGTCTTGTTCTTAATAGTTAATTTATGTTATTTGACTTGTTCTTAATTTAAAAAAAATAAAACACACATGTATACATATCAGTAGTGATCTTTTGTTTGTGAGCTTCAGTATTCAAATTCCATAGTTAGAGAAGAAGATCTATTGTACGCAAGTGATGATTAAATATTTTTCTAGTTAAGTAATTGTTCAAGTCAATCTCGATTCTAACCTTTTCTTTCAGCTTGTGACCACGCCCCCTAACCAAGCTTCGTTACAACCCTCTAAAAACCTTTTGATTGATATATCATCTCAAATTATAGTGGTGGAGATTTGATTTTCATGCAAGCCCATGGTAATAACTTTTCATATCGACTGATGAGTGTTAATTTCATTATCCTTAAAACACTTCGAGTGATTTGAGTGAATCTTTAAATGAGGATGTTAAACTTTGTGAGATTTTGAATCGATGGTAACTACTTAGATGAGGGGAGATGTCTAAATTTTTTATGATTAAAAACTCAACTTGGAATGTTTGAAGCTTTAATGTTCTTTTAGTTAAATGCTCAATGTATGATTACTTATGGATTAGTTTGAGATGTCATTTATAGGAATTATAAGTTGAGAAAAAAGGAATTCTTAATTATGAATTGAGGATTTTGCTTGAGGACAAGCAAACGCTTAAGTGTGGGGGTATTTGATAAACCGTAATTTATACATATTTTTATCCCTCGCTTAACACGTTTATGGATGATTTCTCCTTAGATTTGGGGAATTTGATGCTCCTAATCCTTTAATTTCATGTTTTATACTTAGGTGAGAATAGGCGGACGAAAAGAATGAGAAACGGGCCAAAAACGGAGAAAACGGGCTAACAGGGGAAAACAACACGGCCTGGACTTTCTCACACGGGCAGAACACACGCCCGTTCCAATCTAACAGGCTCGAACACGGCCCAATTCAACCTCAGCACGGGCGTGTTGATATCTCAGCCTCGACCACAGCATGAAGTAATTGCACACGGGCGTGTCCCTGCCGAGCCCTAGCTAAGTTCCATTTGGAAAAGTGCAAGTTTGAGGGCTTTTAGGCATTCTAAAGCCTATTTAAACACCCTAGAGGAAGACTAAAAGGGAGACAGAGAATAGGGAGTAACGAATTACTCCAAGGAAGCTGATTGTTCCATCTCAGAAGCCAGATTCATCATCAAGACTAAAGATCTCTCTTCAATTTCCCTTCAGGAGTTTTGGGTTTTCTTTATGTTTTGTATTCTTTATTCTTCTGAGATGTTTTCTTATTTAGTTATAAACTAAAACCCCTAAATACCTAAGGGGGATGAAACCTAAGACGAATCTTGTTATTATTTTCTAAATCGTATGATAAATATTTGACTTATTCTTAATTATGTGTTATTAATTCTTATTTTGGTATTTCAGGATATCGATTCAAGTTAATGCTCTTAGTTGGAGGATGAATAGTCCCTGGCTAAGAGTGACTTTGTCATAATTAAGCGGAGTTGATTGCGCGCCTAGAGATAGGGTGACAAGATTTTGTCGAATTAGGGTGAAACCTAATAAGGGGATCCATAGGTTGAGTTAATGCAACCTTAGGGTGTTAATTAGAGAAAAGTCTCAATTATTCAACCTAGGGATTAGACGTTATTAGTCTTGAATAGGATAATAACATAACTTAGGGATTTCTACGGAACAAGTTAAATGAATAAATCGTTCGGTTCGGAGCCAAAATAACAAGTGAAGTTTAGGTGGATTTTTCCTTAGGTATTGTCCTAGATAAATCATTTTTCCCAAAAGTAATTCCCCAATTCTATTTTCTGCAACTTCTTCGTTTAGTTAATTAGTTAGTTAAAACAAACCCCTTTATTCTTAGGCTAGATAATAAAAAGACGGTCATTATTAATACTTTTAGTCCTTTGGGTTCGACAATCTGGTCTTGCTAAAGCTATACTACTATTTGATAGGTACACTTGCCTACATCGTGATAATATTTAGTTTCAAGAATGATTAATTATAAATTTGTAAAACTTATCACAAAAAATCACGATTAGATACTCGAGAAAGCTCACACGAAATATGCTTAAACATATAACCATAACCTTTCCTTTACATCGTTGCTCACACGAGGCGTGGGTTGGAATCTAAGCTACATGATGTTGCTCACACAAGCTATGGAGTATCCGCAACAAATGTAGGACCTTAGCCATCGATAGGACATTCAAGACTAGCACCCGAAACATGAAATCCCTAATGACATGTCATTTGTATCCTACAAATTCCTAAAGTTCAACCGGGACTCGATAATCGTCATGGTATTAATTTGGATATACATCATTCAATAGCATTATAAATACATAATAACATACAATTGAATAACACGAATATAGTAATCTGTACATACGAACTTACCTTGACGACTAGGACGTAGAAACAAAATCGAGCTAATCCGAGGCCTTAGCTTTTCCCTAATCTAAATCTGTACATGCTCTATCTTTATCTAAATAGAAATTTTCAATCTATTTAATACTTCTATTATTCAATTCAGTCCACAACTCATATTTATGCAAAAGTACTTTTTTTCCCATAACATTTTAACTTTTTACAATTTAGTCCTTAAACTCATAAATTGAAATCTAAGTATTTTATTCCTCCTTTCAAGCTAGCCGATTTCTCTAGGGACTTAAACCAACCCATACAAACCATCATTTCATTAATTTTCCATAAAATTTTACTATTTTTACAAACAAGTCCTTAAATGTATTTTTTATCAAAATTCACTTTACAATACTTGTTTATTTATGAATAAGGACTCATAATCTATCATTAAACATCAAGAATCATACAAAATCATGCATGGAATAACCCTCAATCTTTAACAGTTTTACAAATTAATCCCTGGCTTAGCTAAATTAAGTTAAAATGACCTTAAAAAACATAGAAATTATTAAAAATAAGCTTGAAAAAACATATCATGAAACCATTAAGCTAGCTGAACCTTCAAGGTATAAAAATGGAGGTTTTATTTCTTTTATTTCTGTGGAACTAACCCTTTAGGAAGATGATACCTAATTTTACATTATTTTAATTTCATTAATTTATTCAATTATTATTTTATCCGTTGTTATTAACTAAACAAAACACCAAATTCATGCCCATCTTTGTCCTCTAATATTATGAATGGTATATTTACCATTTAAGTCCACTCACTTTAAAGTTTTATAGCCATTTGGCCTTTTTAACAAATAGAACTCTACTTTTGCACCGTTTACGATTTAGTCCATTTCACTTAATTAATCATGCAAACATCAAAATTTCTTAATGAAATTTTAATACGACCTTAATAACATCCCATAGACATTAAAATAATAATAAAATAAAATTTTAATCATCAAATTTCTGGTCCCAAAACGACTATTCCAATTTCACTGAAAATGAAGTTAACAAACAAGTTTAACTAGATTTACAATTTAGTCCTTTTATAATATAAATTCAATATCTATCAATTTCAAGCCAAATTCACCAATTAATTGTAACACCCCAAACCTAGCCCAGACGTTATGGCTGAATCTAGTGATGTCACATGGAAGTGCTTTCGAAAACTAAGTCGTTGATAAGCCATTTTTGTTATCTTACATTAACTCCAAATCAAGTTATTTGGTTTCAAAAAATTATCCATTTATTTACAAGTCGTTATAGCTAGCGGAAGCTTTTAAAACAATTTACGTAGAGGTGAGTGTTTGAAAGAAAACATTTGTAACTTTTGAAAACCCATGTTTTCCTATCGCTAGCGATTATGAATCATAGGCAACGGAAACAAATCCCAAATTAAGACAAAAATCCATAATAGTCTTATTATAGTAAATATAACCCCAAATAATAATACTTATAATCATAATCAAATACGAAAATATATGCGGTTGTGTGGCCACCTTTGAGTCCCTCAATGCATCGATCCACCTATGTCTAGGGATTACCTGCGTAGTGAAACAAAAGGGGTGAATTTATGAAACTCAGTGTGTAATCCCCATGCACAAAAATAGAAAGCATACAAATAATCACAATCTGGGCATAAGCCCTTTTCCAGTAACAGTATCGGTCCAGTTTGGGCCTAAGCCCATCTCAATATAGTAGCAGTCACATATATTCAGTCATAAGATTCCTACCCAACCAGCTTCTACACACCATCTCCGTCCAACCCTACACTCTATGTGGGGATATAATCAACCCACCCAACCCAACACTCCAAGTAGTACTGAATGCGGGACCATGAAGTAATATGCAGCTACGCTGCCAGTAGTCAGGCTCGAGGCCTTCCAATGCACTTCCTCTGAATAATAAACCCCCAACCAAATGCAATGCAATATGCAACATATCATGCTAGATCATAGTATTATACATGCATTCAGTGCAGTCTCATATACAGTCATTTAGATGTTTATATCACATAAGGGTATAACAGTCATTTCGGGGGTCTAAGTACACTTAACGACCCTACAGTAGGTTCACAGTCACCTCGGGCGACCCGTGCAACCTTAGCAATTTAACAGTAAAAATGGGCCCATAAGCCCATGTCATTTGCCTAGGTGGGCCCACACGCCCGTGTGGCCCACACGCCCGTGTGGCCCACAAGGCCTAAAAATGGCCTTAGTCATGTGGAACACACGGCCTGGCCTAATAATCCCACACGCTCGTGGGGCCCACTCAGCCCAATTTAGCTCGGCTCATGAATTGCACCTGACCTGCCTCGTCGATTGCACGTCTATGTTAGAATACACAACCTACCACACGCACAGTCGTACACCCGTGTGGTGTCGACAATTCACATTTTCGGCTTTTTGTCGATTTCAATTTGCGGAGTCGTATATTCACACACCTGATCTGATTTGAAGTTAGTCGTACTCCGAATTCTACTACACCTGGATTCAACCAAAAAGTCTTTTAATCAATTACCTAACTTATTATTCAAATGGAACCTAACGGAGTTCAAAATCAATCACAAACGTAACCTCCTTACCGAAATCAATCGGAATGGCACCCTTAGTTCCTTGAAGACGCACCACTCAACCTTGGTCTCCAACTAACACGAAAGCCACAAATACTTTTCATTAAACCTATATTTGAATTACACTACCATCTCAATTAAACCACACTTGCCGCTCAACACCATCTTTCATTCAGTAACTTATAACATGTTACAACAAACTCCTAAATCACTTACCAAAAATGACAGAGCAGAGTGTAATTCAGCAATGCAACGAACAAAGAACCGAAGAGGAGGATTGAACTAAAAAATTAAAACAGAGGGGTAATCGGCAAGAGAGGAAAAGAAAAAGAAAATAATGCCAAGAAAAGTGGAAAGCCGAAAGGGGACAGAAAGTAAAGCAGAGAATTTTTTAACAATATTCGACCAAAGAAACATGCAAGATGATGCACCGTCTGCTGGAGGAAAAGAGAACCTAACGTCAAAACAATTTGAGATAGAAAGGGGAACCGAAATCTTTGGAAAACAATGGCAGAAAGATAAAAAGAATAAAAGAGATGGAAGAGTTGGGCAGCAAAAACCAAATCAGCAAAGAAACAGATAGGGTAAATTCAGCAGGAACGCAACCAAGACAATGACCAAAATCAAAAGAATTGAGGGATTGAGTGGAACGGTGCTTGGCCCAAAGAAAACAAGAAAGAGACGTTTGCTAGAGGAGTAGAAGAGAACAACGTCAGCATAGGAGAAAAACAAAGATACCCGAATTAACCCTAAGCAATATTCGGCCTCTAGGAAGTGAAAGACGTTGATAGAAACCGAAATGGAGAGAAAATACCATCCAAAGCCGAAAACTTGAGAAACAACAGTTCAAGTTCAGCACCAACACTCCCAAAAACTTCAAACTCCCATATTTTCCTCCCCAAATCCCTCAAAAACTTTTGCACAAGCCAAGGCTTGAACCCAAGACTTCTCAAACTCTTCCCAAGACACTTAACCATTGAAGCAGACATGCATTTTTGTAACACAAACGTACAAAAATAAATATTAAGGATTTTTGGGGCATTACATTAATCAACAATTAAAACTTGCTAAAGTCTCAACAATTGATCAAATTGATACATGAGCTAGCTAAATCAAGCTCCTATGATCATAAGTTTATAAAAATTACATGAAAAAGGACTTAATTAACTTGAATTTGGCTTGGTCGAATGCTTTAAAAGCTTGGGAGGTTTTCTTTGGTTTCAACAATGGTGGAGGGTGGGATGATAGAAAAAGATAATGGTTTCTCCAATTACTTCATTTTTATATTTAGATTTTAGGTTAATTAACTTTTATTAATTTGTTTAATTAAACTTTATTATTCATTTATTAACAACTAATCTTTTTTAATGTTCTCCACTATCTCATATTTGTTATTGGTTTATTTCCATTTTAGTCCATTGGAAATTGCCTTCTAGGTCCTAAAGACTTTTGTCAATTAAAATTCTAAAGTGGCTGGGCTTTTACAATGTAATCTCTGAGCCTTAATTAATTATTTAATCAAAGAAATTATTCGACCATTCTTTAATATATTTCTATATTAACTTTGTAAATATTTCTATTTTATATTTATGGACTCAATTTACAAAAATGAGATTTTGAAACCGCAATTTTTGATACCAATGAAAATCGAATCGTTACATTTAACCCAACTAACTCAACAACCATTCATTCTTAACCCACTCACAATTTCCTATTCGACCAAACCATAACCCAAGAAAATCCACAATCAAATTATTCATATATTCTTACCTTGAACCAACAATTAAATATCACCACAACCTCAATCAAAGTAAACAAAAATACCAAAATTGATGGTCACTGAACTAACTAAAATTTTGACTAAGGCAAGTGCTACTATCAATTAATAGTATAGTTACGGTGAACAAAGATATCATTCCCATGAGGACTACAAGTATTAGTAATTACCTTCTTTCTATTATTTAACCGAATAATTCGAGTGATCGATTAAAAACTAAAATTAACTATATAATTACAAACGAATGCGACAAAGAACAAATCATGAAAATAATAGAATAAAAATCAAGAAACAAAACAATACCCAAGAAAGAATCCACCTAGATTTCATTTTTCACTATCAATCTAAATTACATAATTTCTTCACTTAACGTTTTCATCCGTAGAAATCCCTAAATTATGCTAATATTTATTTCGAGCAAAAGAGCAACAAACTCTAGGTTGATTAATTGAAATTCCTTTCTAATTAAAACTCCTATTATCTCATTAATTCGTGCTATGAATTCCCCTATTAGATTTGAATCTTATTCGATAGATTTATATCATCCTATTTCTAGGATTGCATGCAACTCACTCAATTACGCAATATCTAATCTTAAATAGGGTCAATTTAACCACCGATTTAAGCACATTGAATATGGATTAATACTCTAGAAATATCAAACCAAGAATTAAGCACACATAATTGAGAACAAGAAATTAAGTATTTATTGTATAAAATAAAAATCAAACGACAGAATTTATCATAGGGTTCATCTCTCTAAGTATTTAGAAAATTAGTTCATGCTCAAAAATAGAAAAAATCCGAGATACAGTATAACCGAAAGAAATAAAGAAACTCATGATAACTTCTTAAGAAATCAATTGGGAATATTCAATCTTGATGGAAATCTGCTTCAAAGTTGACTTCAATGGTGTTTTTCAAGTTGTTTTCTTGAGTATTCTCTAACAGCTCCCTCCTATACTCTTATTTTTTTTCATATATATGTCTTAGCATGCTCGAAAAACCTTAAAACTTGTGTAATCCCGTGAAATTGACATGGCCTACAACACACCCATGTGGTTCACGCAGTTGTGTGGTTTAGTCGTGTGAAAAGGTTCAGCCCATGTGACTCCTTCAACTTGCTTCAACATTTCGATTTTTACTCATTTTTTGCTCCTTTTGCTCCCAAGTTCTCTGTTAAGCATTAAAACATGAATTTAAAATATTAGGAGTATAATATTCATAATTAACATGGGATAATCACCCAAAAAAGTGTTAAGAATAAGGTTAAAATATATTACTTTTAGCACTTATCAAATTAACTTAAGCGTTCGCTTATCCTCAAGCAAAATTCTCATCCCATATTCAAGTTAACTTCCCTTAATTTATTGTTCTCACCGACAATGTCTTAGGATAACCTATAGATAATCATGCATTAGAAATTCAAACTAACATGACACTAAAGAATAAAAGCAATCTAAGCAGAAATTTTTAAGCCTTAAAAATATAGGCGTCTCCCCAAGGTCAATAATTACTTGAAATTCAAACTCAACAAGAATTAATACCCTCATGAAGGGTTACTCAAGCACTCAAGGTGTTTAAAGTTTAAGTACTGTGCACTCAACAGTCAAACAAGAAATTCTATTACCATAGGCTTGCTTGAAAATCAAATCTCTACCATTATAAAATGAGCTTGAAAATCAAATCTCTACCATTATAAAATGATAGGACACACCAATCAATAGGTAACTACAAGGTTGGAAAAAGGCTTAGGTTAAGGGTTCGAAAAAGGTCATAAAAGATGGTTACAATCGAGAGACGAATTGATAGGCTACCTAACTAAAAGAATTACAATAGTTTAACATCAACAATAAATAAAGAGTGGATGTGAGCCTTTATACAGAAGATGAGACTAACGATTCAAACTCAACTTCTTTTTAGTTTTTATCATTTTTTTTTCAACAATGCAAATGATAAAACATAGTCAGGAAACTAACCAAATCAAATCTTTAAAAAAAAAAGGAGTCAATAAAAATGTGATTTACAAAATTAATGTGGCTTTCGGGTTAGCATAAACGGGTGATAAGTGAACAAAAAAGGGATTAGAATCAATGGGGTTTAGTAGGGGTAATTTAACGAGTAAGCTATTTAAAGGCTAAACGAGTTAAATCTTAAGTGTTTTTATCATTTCAATATATCAAATCAATAATGTGATCTCGTCATGTATAATTGAAGCAAGTTCTAGAATAACAAATTTAGTTAACATACTCACAACCAAAAATAAAATGAGCACGGAACAATAGATGCTCTATAGGCTTATAAACTCACAAAAATTATGGTTTGATGTTAAACTCGTAAATTTAAAATTTAGATGTAATGCTTCAATTCAAGGAGACATTCTAAAATAATAATTTTTTGAAAATAGCTTATCATGTTTTACTCTCTCGAGTCTTAAAGTATAAATAACACCATGCATAAAAATCCACAAATTAATCTCAAACAAAATCAATAAAGACTCCAAATTTAGAAAAATTAACTCTAATTTAAGGTTTGAGGAAATTACTTAAACAAAACAACAATTTAGGGACTATGTCGCATAAACATATAAAATCCTCCCCACACTTAATATGTACATTGCCTTCAATGTAAAAACAAAATTAGTCATAATAAGCAAAGTATCATAAGAAAGGGAGGAAGAGAATTGACATTGTCCTAAATTTGGATAATTGTGTCGGAATAGTGAAATCTAGAAACGTAGGAGATCCTAAATTAAGTACATGGTTCTGTACACACTAATAAGAATAGTGATTGTGTGGTTCAACCGTGTATCTCACTAAGCCTTTGTGGTTTTAATTTTTTTATTCCATTCGTCACACGGTCGTGTATCCCGGCCGTGTGGATCACACTGCAGTGTCACTTGATCGTGTATCTCTCTGAGCCCGTGTGTATCCTAAGAAAATTTTAAAAATTGCTCCATTATGCACATAGTCTGTAACACGCCTGTATGCCCAGGACATGTGTCTTCACTCAGACTGTATGGGCTTTTCATTCGCTTCTCTCATGATCGTGTTTATATACATATGGGTCACAAGGCCGTGTCGCCAGGTTGTGTGACTCTTTGGGCCGTATGGCTACTAAGTTTTTATATTCCCCATGTGCATATAGGCGTGTTCCCACGCTATGTAGGCCACACGATCGTGTCGCTAGGCCGTGTGGTCCACTTTTTATTTTTTTATTTTTTATTTTTTTAAGTAATAAAAATAATATGTAAGAAATTAACATACTAAGTATGCAACACAAATAAATGAAATAAAAAACATAAAACACTCGAGTAGCCTCTTGAGAAGAGCTTATTTAGAGTCTACGCTCGACTTCCCTTTTCAAGCATACGGTTAATTCAGATTTTGGAATCGGAACTCCTTTATTTCGTTATCAAATTCATCATCAAGACAAAGTTTGAGTAGATGATTGTTTACCTTAAACATTCCATATTCAGGATGTTTTACCTCTATTAGGCCATAAGGAAATATGTGTTTTACCATAAATGGATTCAACTATCTTGACTTAAGCTCTTTAGGGAACATTCGTGGATCTAAATCGTCTAGTAGCATTTTGTCTCCAACTTTGAATTGGTGTGTCCTCTTTAATTGCTCACCATGGCGTTGTTTTGTTACTTCTTTGTATGTTCTTGGGTTCTCATAAGCCTTTATTCGCCATTCATCTAGTTCATCGAGCTGCACCATTCCTTCTTCACTTGTCTCTTGATTTCTATCACCTTGAACAAGACACGGTTCTAACACATCTTCGTGAGTAATTTCCTGTAATGAATGTTGAGCCGCATGATTACTGACATCAACAAAATAACGAGTATCATCTCGCTCACTAGAAACTTTCACAACATCATATGTTTGAAGAGTGACCTATTCATCTCCTTCCCTCAGCATAAGTTTACCATTACCCACATTAATAATAGTTTTAGCAATGGCTAAAAAGGATCAACCTAAAATCATGGGTACCTCAATATCCTCATCCATGTCTAGTATAACGAAATCAATAGGGAATATGAATTTATCTAGTTTAACAAGAACATCCTCAATAATACCCCTAGGATACTTAATTGATCTGTCATCTAATTGAATACTCATCCTAGTGGGTTTTGGTTACCCGAGACCAAGTTTTTTGAACATTTTATAAGGTATTAGATTTATGCTAGCACCCAAATTAGCCAAAGCTTTTTCAACACTTAAGCTACCAATAAAACAAGGGATAGTAAAACTCTTTGGACCATTAAGCATGGTGGGTACTTTGTTTTGGAGAATGGCTGAGCACTCATCATTCAACTCCACAATGGATAACTCTTCTAACTTTTTTTTATTCGTTAACATCTCCTTTAAAAATTTTACATATTTGGGCATCTGCGAAAGAGCTTTAATAAAAGGTAAGTTAATATGTAATTGTTTAAAAAGTTTAAGAAATTTACCAAATTGTTCGTCCATACGGTTTTTCTTCAACTTTGTCAAATACTGAATTGGTGGTTTGTAATCTCTGATCACCAACTTATTTTCTTTCTTGTATTCCCCAACCCCATCATTTTTCTCAATAGGTTCTAGATTCAGGTTCTTTTCAGGCGCGACTGAACGTTTCCACTTCATAAAGTGATTGCTTGGACTTGCTCTTTTGGGTTGGTTTTAGTGTTACTAGGTAAACTCTCTTGTTGTCTCTCTGAACCATTTAACAATCTAGCTAATCTGATTCTCGAGACCTCTAAATAGATATCTATTGATTCCTCAAAGTTTTTTAAGTGTTCTGGAATCTAGTTTCTAACACTGAAATAAATGTAGTCAACAACTCTTCCAAATTCGGCTTCTTTTCTTGCTGATAAGGTTGCTAAAAGCCCAGAGGGGGTTGTGACCTTTGATTTCCTTGACTAGCCCAAGAAAAATTCAGACGATTCCTCTATCGTGAGTTATAATTATTGTTATAGGGATTGTTCTGAGGTCTAGAATTATTACCCATAAAGTCAACTTGCTCATGCTCCATGTTATACTTGAAGGGAAAATATTCTAGATTGATCATCCCTAATCCAATCACATCACACTGCATTACCGAAGTCACATGTTTACTAAAACTCAAACCGTCAATTTTTTTACTAGGAGCTTCAACCTGACTTGCCAATATAACAACTGCATCTATATTAAAAACATTAATTGCCTTGGTAGGCTTTGTTTTCATAACTTGTCACTGATAATTATTCAGTGCCATCTCTTTAATAAATTCTTGAGCTACTTCAGATGTTTTATTATTCAGTGTTCCACCAATTGTTGCATCAATTATCTATCTAGCTGAGGGATTTAAACTGTTATAAAAAGTTTCAATTTGTAGCCACAAAAGGTGACCCATGATGAGGACACCTTTTCAAAAGATCCTTAACTCTTTTCTATGCATTATATAGTGTCTCAAGCTCAAATTGAGAAAAAAAAAGAGATATTATTCCACAACTTGGCTGTTTTGGCTGGTGGAAAATACTTCAATAGAAATTTTTTCAGTCATCTGAGCCCACGTAGTGATGGAACCTCGTGGAAGTGAATTCAACCACTATTTCACCTTGTTCCTCAAAGAGAATGGGAACAACCATAAGCATATAACATTATCAGTAATACCATTGTTATTAAATGTATCGCAGATCTCTAAAAAGTTAGTTAAATAAACATTCGAATCTTTATCTTGCAACCCACCAAACTGAACATACTATTGCACCATCTGAATTGTGTTCAGCTTAATTTCAAAATTATTTGCAGCAATAGTCGGTCTGATAATACTCGATTTAGCATCAATCAGATGGGCTTAGCATAGTCATAAATAGTCCGAGGAGCAGGATGTGCAAGAAGTTGCGGATTACCAAGATTAATAACTATCTCCACAATAATGTCATTTTGCTCTTGATTGTTTATGAATTGTTTTTGTTGTCCTTGCATTGTTTCTCTAACCTCTTTTCACTTTCTATGAAAAATCTTTTCAATTTCACGATAAAAAAAAACTAATGGTTTCAACTGGTTGCCTCTGCTCATAGACCAAGGGAACCTGAAAGAATCAAATAAAAGAAGAATCAAAATTTAAAAATTAAATTAAAAATAAAAGTATTAAAATAAAAATAAAAATGACTAAATTAATAGAAATAAAGTTTTCTTAATATTCTAATCCTCGGCAACGACGCCAAAAATTTGATGGTCATGGAACTAACTAAAAATTTGACTAAGACAAGTGCACCTATCAATTAATAGTATAGTTATAATGAGCAAATATATCATTCCCACAAGTACTACAAGTACTAGTAATTTTCATCTTTCTATTATTTAATCGACCAATTTGAGTGATCGATTAAAAACTAAAATTAACTAATTTAATTACTAACTAATACAGCAAAGAACAAATCACAAAAATAATTGAATAACAACCAAGAAACAAAATAATAACTAGGAAAGAATCTACCTAGATTTCATCTGTCACTATCAATCTAAATTACACAATTTCTTTACTTAGCACCTTGATTTCTAAATTATGTTAATATCTCTTTCGAGCATAAGAGCAACTGAATCTAGGTTGATTAATTGAAAATATTTCTAATTAAAACCCTTATTATCGCATTAAATCGTGCTATGAATTCCCCTATTTGATTTTACTGTAATCAAATAGATTTATATCATCCTATTTCTGGGATTGCATGTAACTCCACTCAATTACTCAAGATCTAATCTTAAGCAATGTCTATTCAACCACCTACTTAAGCACATCGGACATGGATTAATACTCTAGAAATATCAAACTAAGAATAATAAGAAACTAAGTATTTATTGCGTAAACTAAAAATCAAACGATAGAATTAATCATAGGGTTCATCTCCTTAGGTATTTAGAAAATCAGTTCATGCTCAAAAATAGAAAAAATCCAAGATACAATATAACCGAAAGAAATAAAGAAACTCATGCTAACTTCCTAAGAAATCAACTGGGTATCTTCAATCTTGATAGAAACTCGCATTAAATTCGACTACAATGGTGTTTTTCGAGTTGTTTTCTTGAATATTCTCTGACAGCTCCATCTTATATTCTTATTTTTGATATATATACGTCTTAGCATGCTTGAAAAACCTAAAAACTGTGATTTTTCGCTTTTCAATGCATAATTCCATGAAATCAACACGGCCTACAACACACTTGTGTGGTTCACGCGGTTGTGTGGTCTAGTCATGTAAAAAGGTTCATGTAACAACCCATTTTCAATCATTTCAGAAACAGTGGTTTTGGGACCACAAATCTGACCAATGAATTTGTAATTATTATTTAATTCATGCGAATCAAATATAGTTTTATATTGAATTTTGATTTGATATATTTTTTGTTAATTGAACAAATAGTCAAGCGTTTTTGGAAAATGAGGTATTGGGACCTTGTTTTTGTAAATTGAGCCTATAGATATTGTTATTAAATATTTACAGAGCTATTATATCAGTATGTGAAGGTTCAGTTCGAGAATTTTAATGTTTGGTTAATTAATTAAAGAAAAATGATTAAATTATAAAAGACGTAAAACTTCATCACTATTTATTTTAACTTAAATGCATAACTAATGTAACACCCCACACCCAAGCCTTACGTTGGGACGGGATATGAGGTGTTACCACACTTAATCACCTGCATACAAACATTTTGATGACATCGAGACTCGGTCAAATTAAAAAAATTTTCAAACTTTGCCTAAAACTTCTTACCATGGGCCTATAAGGTCCAAGACATCCCTTGGAAACCACTCGGGACCAATTCGGTCCTTTAACCAACACAAAAAAAATGACCTTTGAAACAGGGAACATGCCCATGTGGATGGGCAACACGCCCGTGTAGGACTTGAACATGATCGTGCTGATGGGCCGTGTGTGCCCTAGGGACACGCCCATGTCCTTTACCCTTGTAGATTTATTTTTCAATTCAGACCTAAAGGGGTTTTCACACGGCCTGGCACACGTCAGTGTCCATGGCCCGTGTCCCTCACACGGCCTCGACATACCCGTGTCCCAGCCTGTGTTTGAAAACCTTAACATTTTGTTTTTGACATCAGCAAGGGTCACACGGCCAAGGCACACGCCCGTGTGCTAGGCCGTGCCCTTCACACAACTGAGACACATGGTCGTGTCTCTACCCGTGTGTTTACTACCATGCATACTGACTTGCAAATTTAACGTTCAGGGGACACACAGCCAAACAACACACCCATGGGGCCGGCCGTGTATTACACACGACCTAGACACACGCCCGTGTGTCTACCCGTGTGGACAAAATGAGGCTATTTACCAAGCCTCTTTGCCTCCCTTACTTGCACTAACCTACATAACATTTAACATGGTAAACCCATACAATAATATAAGGTCTAATCAGCCACAATTGTTAGGAATTTGCACCAAATGCATATAATATTAATTAACATTAGCCAACATTAATGGCCTATACAAAATGAATATCATATCCATCCTATGAGCCAACACTTGTGGCAAAACTAACAAGACATTAAACTAAAGATTCGAGTTCTTATATATGCAAAAAATCAAAACATTTGAACTAGCTATACCAAAAGCTTCAGGTGATAGTGTGACCAATGCCTCCGAAGCCTTCTGATCCCTGATACTAACTTGACGGCACTATAAGAAAATGGAAAAGAAGGGAGTAAGCATAAAGCTTAGTAAGCCCACATGCAAATAATAAACAACGTAACTCATTAATTAGAATAAGGCAAAGTTTCATAAGCTTAACTTTCTTACACATACTTTTACTATAAGTATTTAACATATCGAATTCTCTACTCAAGAGTTTTACGTACATACTTGTACCAACTCGTAATACAATTGCATAATTCCCAACATTGACTTAGTCATCGAAAAACTACTAACTTACCCGTTGAACACTATAAATATTATTGGATACTCGGAAAATCTTACACATCGCATTATATGTTGCCACATGCTACCTTATTCAACACACCACATATTGCTCGTTCACGAGCTAATCACAGGCCTGCTCACACAAGCTGACAGTCAAGACGTAATTACACGGGCTGCTCACACAAGCTGACAGGTACCAGCAACACATGCGGGGTTACCCAGCCACCGGTAGAACGTACATGACCAGCGCCCGAATTTATAAAATCACTCATCACATATACAAATGAGCTCATAACCACATAGTTCCTAGTGACATGTCACATTGTATCCTAATTTATTCCTGAAGTTCAATTGGGAATTTTCTCATAGACTTACCTTCAACAAACTCAGTCACATAGGCAATTACATAATTTCATGATAAAAGGATTACCACATAATTTCGCATAATAATAAAGAAAATATTATAACTTATCTTCAAGTATAGAAATTACAATTCATGCATCATTTAAGCATTATACATGATTCACATTGCATTATTTACGTGTGAACTTACGTCGGATTACAAAATGTAGCCGATTAATCAGTTTTTAGTCTACTTGCTTGGCCTTCCCCCGGTCTACGTTTGGATGTTGTATTTATTGATCTAAAATAACAAAAATTCATTCATTTAATCAGCATATTAATCTAGACATTCAAAAATTCATAATTGGGCAAAATAACCATTTTGCCCCTAAACTTTCACAAAATGACCATTTTACCCCTAGGTCTGAAAATTGATTTTTATCACATTTTCTCACTAACCAAGCCTAGCCGAATACTTTTTATACAAGAAGCAGCCCAAAATTCTCACTATTTCACAATTTATCACCTATTTTACAACTTATTCAAAATGGTCCTTTTAGGGTTTTCATGAGAAATCTTTTCAGAAAAGTTGTTTATTTCACAACTATGATTCATTTTCTTCCATAAAATTTTAGAAAAAAACATGAACAGTCGCTTTATGAAACCCTAGACTTCCAACCATTTTGCAAAATAGTCCCCTCATTTGAAAGCTCATGCTACAATGGTTCTAAAGTACAAAAATAATCAAGAAAGACCATCAAAATCACTTACTTAAGAGGGTTACAAGTTGCTTAAATTTTGAAGCTCAAAAACCCCTACAATGGCTGATTTTCGGTGGTGTACAGAAGAAGATAAAAAGATGACAACTTTTCTTATTTTTTTACTCAAATAGCTAATGTCATCAAATATCAACCCTACTACATTTTTTTTTAGTTTTTGACTCTCATTGTCTCTATGGCCGGCCAAGCCTATAAAATAGGTCTATTTCACTTTAAACACCCCCAATTATGGTTCTCTAGCAATTTAAAATATTTACTAGCAAATCACAACTTTTGTCATTTATGCGATTTAGTCCTTTTTCGCAATTAAGCATGAAATTGCTAAAATTATTTCACCAAAATTTTCATGCACTCATATAATCACACTATGGCACCAAAATAATATTAATAAAAATAATAAAATAATTTCTCATCCTCAAATTTGTGGTTTCGAAACCACTATTTCGATTAGCCCCAAAATCGAGCTGTTACAACTAAGATATGTTTAAGAATTTATAAGGCAAATAGACCATTATTTATTTAGTGTGGACTGTTGGTAAACATTTTATTACATTTTATTCATTAAATTAAAAGGTAAATAAGTAAAATAAAACAAAGTAAGGTGCATATCATCTTTTTGTTTAAGCATCCACCGGAAACCAACCTAAAAACCTCCATTGATGAAGCTTTGAGTTCGGTCAAACAAAGTCCTTGCATGTAAGTGCATTTTTATTTTGTTTTTTATTATTTTATAATTTTGAAATCGTTGTTGTAACAGTTCGTTTTTAGTGGTGTCAGAAACAGTGGTTTCGAGGTCACAAAACCAACGAGTGAATTCGTAAATATTATTATTTAATATTTATGAGTCAAATATAGTATTATAATAAATTTTAATTTGATTGTTTATGTTATTTGAACAAATAATTAGGTTCAAGTGGTAAATCATTAAAGTCAAATAGTTTTGGAAAATGAGGCTTCGAGACCTCATTTTTATAAACCGAGCCCGTAAATATTTTATTAAATATAATATTTACGGAGTTTTATTAGAGTTATAATAAAATTTGGTTAAGAAATTTTAACGTTTAAATAGTTAATTAAGCGAAAATGACTAAATTGTAAAAGATGTAAAAGTTGAATTCTATATGTTAAAATGGTTAAATGGCTATGAAATCTTAAATTAAAGGACTTAGTGGGCAATTATACCATGTATGTTGATAGTGGAGAATCGGGCATGATTTTGTCATTTTATAAGTTAATTTTATAATGACAAAATGGTAATTAAATAATAAATAAAGTTTAAACAAAGATGAAAACAATGTTATCTTTCCCAAATGGAATGAGCAATCAAATTCTCTGTGAATAAGAAACCAAATCATTCGGCCATGCTTTATTCTTCATGCATGGTGAGTAATTTTGTCCCATTTTTAGTAATTTTTATGTTTTCGAGCTTATATTAGCTTAATCTAGCTAACCCAGGGGTTAATTTGTAAAATTGTTAAATATTATAGATTATGCCATGGATGAATTTGATACCTTTTTGAAGTTTTATGATAGATTGTTAAGCTTGGTTGTTAAATAGAAGTATTTTGTTATATGATTTTTAGTAATTTTAATGCTAAAGGATTAATTTATTAAAATGTAAAATTTATGGGATTTAATGTAAAATTTTGATGATTATGGGCTGATATGTGAATAAGAGAAATTCGGCTAGCTTGGTTGATGGTTAAAAAAGGGAAAATTTTAAGTTTCGAGTTTGGGGACTAAATTGCATAAGAGGTAAAATATTTGGGGTAATTTTGTAATTTCACAATAATATGGATTATAATTTTAAATTAGATATTTTGAGTTATTTGAACTATTTAATTGAATTAAATTACTATTTAGATCAAGAAATGACTCAAACAAACACTAATCGCAGAAAAGCCAAAATAACAGGTTAATCGTTGGATCATGTTAAGGCACCGTTTTGGTACAGGTAAGTTCGTACCATATGTAATACGTTAAATTAAATTCCTTGTTAATTTTTTTGTTCAAATAATTGCGGTGTTTGTAATTTTGAATGTGGTTGATGAAAATTTAATAATGAAATTGAGTTGAATGAGATATTAGCAGGCTTTGTGCCAGTGTATATTATCAAGTTTTGTACCTAGCAGGCTTTGTGTCGGTGTATATTATTAGGCTTTGTGCTAGTGTATATTATCAGGCATTAAGCCTAGCAAGCTTTATGCCGGTGAATTATATTGGGCCTTGGGCCTAGCAGGCTTCATGCCAGTGTAATAAATCAGATAACTTGGATTATACGGTTTTGAGTGCTAGTCCTGGATGTCCTACCGATAGCTATGGTCCTGTATTTTTTTTGAATTCTTCACAGCTCTTGTAACCAGCATTATGTAGCTAACATCTTGACCTACAGCTCGTGTGAGCAAGCCCATTTCACAACTCGTGTGAGCACTATTGGAAAGGTGGCACACTTTGTGTAAGTATTCCTGAATATTCGATGTAATTCTATATGGTTCAACAGGTAAGTAAAGGTATGTATAAAAACTTAATGTTACTAACGTTCACATGAAATGGAAAAATGGATATGCATGTATAAAATGAAAAGGGTGAGTATTTATCATGTGATAATGAAATATGCATTGAATTCATATCTTAATATATGTTATGTTTCGTAGATGCTATGTTTACTTATTATCTTCTAACTATGTGAATTCAAATGAGAAGAATGTTTAATGGATATATATATATGAGATGGATGATATATATAAAGCCTAAATGTTTAATGCCATGATTTACTTGGAACTTACATGAAATATTATATTTACTAACCTTAGGGGGTGATGTGCATAGAAAATGAAGTTTTGCATATGACACGATGAGAGTATATTTGGTTGTTTAATTTAATGCATTTGGTAAGTTTAAGTTCTTTATACAAGCTTACTAAGCAATAGTTGCTTACGTAGTTGATTTTCTCTATTTTTGTAGGTAATCGAAAAGCTTGATCGGTTGGAATTGCGTCAGAGCATGATCACACTACCCATCGATCTATTTTGGTAGACTTTGGTTATTCTGGAAAATGGTTGTAAATGGCATGTAATAAGGTTATAAGTATAGTCTTGGTGATTAGTTTGTTTTCAAATGGTGCCAAGTTCATTTATGTTCATGCCTTTTGTTGAAGGCTTGTAAGTGATGTCTACTCATATGACATGATAGTAATTATGCATGCCCTCATGTGAGTAGGAAGAAGATGGTTGTGTGATATGTTGTGATATGGTTATTTGGTATGTATAAGTCTAGATGTTGGTTTGGTAGTGTTTGAGTTGAGCCTAGCTTGTGCATGTTTTAAAACTTAACGTTTTGATTTGTAAATGCATAGGTAAGTGTTTGCTTCTGAGATATATTATGTGACATATAATTAAGTGACTTTTGACTACCTATAGAAATGAGTAAAAATCAATAGTGTATATGTTTGTATGGTGAATGTTTCAAGTAAATGAGTGGTTTGACATGTATCAAATTGATGATTGAATTATGGTGCCTTTGAATGGCATATTGGTTAGAATATACGGGATGATTGAAATGGTTTGTTTTGCATGTGTTTGAGGTGTGTTTTGATCATGTGAATGTGTGGAAGAAAGATGCATCTTGGTATGCGTACATTGGTCTTGAAATGGCTTGTTTAGGGGCTCAATTTGGAGTACACGGCCTGCGATACAACCGTGTGACCCAAGTCAGAGAGTTACACGGTTTGACACACGAGCTAGGACATGGCCATGTGTCCCATAGTTCGAATGCCCACATGGCCATGTGACCCCTGTTTCACAATTATTCATGTTTTTCTTAAACTTTCTAATTTATTTTGAATTGGTCCCTAATTATTTCCAAACTATTTTTAGGGCCAATCAAGCTCGATTTAAGGCCCGTAAAAGTATTTATATCATAATTAAGTTATGTTATCAGATATAATTATGTAAATTGCATGTTGATCCATGTTTCGATGTTTAAGGTTATGTTTTAAACTGTAATGCTCTGTAACCCTAATCTGGCGTCGGAGATGGGTTAGGGGTGTTACAGTTGTAGCTCAATCTAGTTAACCCAGAGGCTATTTCATAAAACTATTAAATATTTTAAAACTTATCATTAATGAAATCAAGGTGTTCTTGAGATTAAATGATGAATTAGTAAACTTGGTTGTTGTTTAGGACTATTTTGTAAAGGAATTTTAGTTCTGAATATAGGGATTAATATGAAATTATGTAAAAATTCAGCATGTAAATTTGTGAAATTTTCAAGTGTTAAATGCTGATTTGGGATGCTGTTAAATTCGATTTTGGAGTATTAGGGGTTAAATGTGAAATTTTAATAATTTCAATTTTAAAGGCTAAATTGAACAAAGTGTAAAAATTTAGGAAAGATTTGTAAAATAAAATTTATAAGTCATGTGCATAGAAATGAGTTTGATAGTGCATTTGAAATTGATAAAGTGAATTTAATCATTATATAGATCAAGAATGGAACCGTAGGAAGGATAACTGGAGAAAAGGGAAAGTCGCATATTAGTCCCTACAAATCTACTCGATAGCCAAATATACTAGGTAAGTTCACAGTATAAATAAATATATATACATTTATAACCCGTGTTATTATGATTTGATTTAATTGTATTTGATGTTAGTTTTTATTATAAATTGAAATTATAAATTGTTGCAAATAAGTACAGCTGAGAAAGTGAATATTTGGTAGTTGTTGAACATTTGAGTAATATGATTTTTATGATTTTGGAATGAACTTAGTTGTTTGGAAACATGCGTACAAATATATTTCTAGAAGTGCCTCTAAATTATTAAATGTGGTAAATTCTGTTAAAATGCTTGTTTGAACGTAGTAAACAATTAGGATACGATTGGCATGCCAATAGGGTTTGAACGCGCAATTGTACAGGTTTGCACTTTGGTGCCTCTCTTAGCATTCAAATGCTCTCTGGTGTGGTATGGTTACCCGAGTATCCGAGTCATGTTACTATAGTTCATCAAGCTATGAAAATTTTGTGATTAATCTTATAATGATTTGATTTTTTTCGATGTTTACCCATTAGAAGGTTTGTATCACCGTATAATCATGCAAGAATGTATTATGTGGGTGTTGATGGGATGAAATGTAAATATATATATATATGAGGATTTTGATTAAACCATTGATGAGCATGAAGTATATGATGAACTACTTCAGTACTAATTCTATGTGTTCTCGTAAATAATTTTCAAGTTTAATTAATCTAAGTTATTTTAGTTTTCAAATGTTTAATTGAGGTAAGTTGATTTGAATTTTAGCTATGAACTTACTAAGCTACTTAAGCTTACTTGGTTTGTTTTTGTTTTCTATAGTTAACATTTTGCGGGACTAGTTGGACGAACCAACTTCAAGGCTCACACTATCAAACTCTTGTTTCGGTAGTTTCTAATTTGTTATTTTTGGTATTTTCAGTTTTGTGGCATGTATATAGGGTGTTGAAGTTGATGAATTTAAAACTCTAGTTATATTTATAATGTGGATGTTAAGTTTCATGTTTCATGATCAACTTGTGATGAATGTGGTAAAACTAATTAGGTATATCATATTGATTCAATTTTGTGAGAAGATGATTTGTCACATTTGAATGGTAAACATGATTTTGGTATTTGGTATCTTGAAATGGTAACTTGTCATTTGATGTCTTCCTTGGAGATTTATTGTTGAAATGGCTATTTTGTTTTGATAATGTTTTGGAACTTTGGTTGGGATATATTGGCATTAAAAAGTTTGTTATAAATGGTTGATTATGGCATATATTATTTGGAATTTATTTGATAATTGAATAAGGTTGATTTGTTGGTTATTGTTTATATTGAAATGTGATGCCAATGAAGGCATATTGGTTAGGCACATAGGTTGAATGTGAATTAGTATATTTTGGCATATTTTGGTACATTTTTAATAGGTTAATGTGGTGATAAATGCATGGCTTGGTTTTTAACAAATTGTAGGTGAATTGGCTTTTGTTTGAAGGTATTTTGGGCACACACAATCTGGGACAAGGTTTGCCACATGACCATGTGTCTCACACGATTGCATGACACGGTCATGTGGCCTCTTTGATTTTTGGTGTAGGTTTGTTCACACAGTCACATAGAGTTACACGGCCTGGCCGTACGGCCATGTTCTTAAGCAACACGGGCTGAGCTCTGTCATACGGTCATTTGACCTCTATTTTCACTTTTTACTCAAAAATTTATAAAAGTTTCATTTTAATCCAGAATTGTTCACAGTTTGTTTTAAATGTTTCGTAAGTTCGAGTTAGGTCTCGTTTTGATTGAATAGCATGGAAATGATTGCAAATGGATTATTTGGTTATTTTTTATTAAATTGTGAACAATGTTAAATGTTTTATGGTTGTAATATCTCATAGCTTGAACTGGGCGATCAAACTGGGTATAGGATGTTATAGTTCAACCCGTGTGGCTCCTTCAGCTTGCTCCGATGCTCCGATTTTCACTCGTTTTTCTCTCATTTTTTCCCAAGTGCTCTTTTAAGTATTAAAACATGAATTTAAAAGATTAGGTGTATAAAATTCACAATTAACATCGAATAATCACCCAAAAACGCGTTAAGAATGAGGTTAAAACATGTTACCTTCAGCACTTATCAAAAATTAAATAAAAAAGGAAGAATGCTCATGTTTTATCAAGCCGTAAAAAGAACTTGTAGAAGCAAAAGGGCAAAATAAAATCAGAGAAGAGAATTAAAATATATATATATAATAGAAGTCAAATGTACCAGATTCAGTCAGGAGTTAGGCAAAAAGTTCAAAGTGACAAAGGCTCAATCCAAAAGGTCAAAGAGAAAGTCTCCAGAAGAGGAACACATTGAAGTCAAGTAGATATCAAACGATGATGGATGGAGATGAAGAGCTTTTTTATTAGAACTTAGGGTTCAAATCAGTAGAGTTTCAGGCCATTTCAAGGAAAATTAAACCTTGAAGTTGAAATAGAAGGAAAAAGCTTTGATTTGGTGTTCTTTATTGGAGGAAGAAGAGGTTGGATAGTGACAAGATTACTATAATACAACTACAAATAAGGTCCCTAAAACCCTAAAACTTTTGAATAGTTCAATAACCAACTTGTAACATCTTTGAATTGAATGACCAAAGTGTAAACTTACTAATAGTTGAGTGCTCTTAGAGTGTAGTTTCCCTATGATGAATAGTGAGTTAACGACCATATTTGATTTCCATTACAGTTGATGAACAACTTGTAACTTTCAAGTAGTTTAGTGACCAACTTATAGCTTTTTAAAATTGAGTGACCAAAGTGTAAGCTTACTGATAATTGAGTGATTTTAAATGTAGTTTATCTGTTATTTTATTACTATAGGGAAAAAACGAATATTTGAATTTTTTTAATTTGTAATTAAACAAAAACAAAATACTCGTAAGCTATTAGGGCTCAACTTAAAAAAACTTGAATTCAAGATATATAAGTTAATAGAATTTCCGTACACTACTGTTTAACTTAAGTAGTTTGTGTGTTTAATGGAGTTTTTTTTTAAATTTATATTTAAAAAATAATTAGACCTCGAATATAAAAAACAAATGGGTAAATTACACCAATAGCCACTCAACTTTGGGGTAGCTTACAAAACAGCCACTTGGGTTTCATTTCAGTCACTCAACTTTGAAAAAATAACAAAACAGTCACTAATGTTATTGAAAAGTGACAAATCAGTCACCCATTAACATTTTCTGTCACAAGCTTAACGGGATAGCTGACATGGCCAGTTAACTAACTAATGTGGCTAGTTAACTTGCCACGTTGAACAAGTAGTCAAAGGGTCAAAAAGAAAAGAAAAGATTATTCGTCCCTCTCTATGTCTTTCTTCTTTTTCTTATCATCTTTCTCTTCATCTTCTTCTCCCTCAACCTCTTTCTCTTTATGCTTCTTTTCTTTTTTCTTGTTCTTCTCTCCTTTCTCTTCATCTTCTTTCTCCCTCAACCTTGTCTTTTACCATCTCCTAAATTCGAGTCTTTTTCTTTCAATCCAAATGGTTTGTTGCTTGACAAAAGCTAAAGGGTCAAACCCATAACAGAACAATGGCTACAAATTAGCAGCTTTAACAACAACTGCTGAACAACCCCAAGCCACCTGCATCCCTGAAAAACCAAGCACTCAAGCATCATGGAAGCCAGTGGTTCCAATCAAACATGAATAGACTATAAGCTTCAAAGAAAAAGAAATGACCAATAATTCATTTCAAGTTAAAATCTCCATAGGAACAGGTAAAATAGGTCCATAATACAAAAATCCAAATGAATATTCAAAAGAAGAATGAACTCAGCATTACACATTTAAAGTTCAATGGCAAACAATATAAATGAAGGTAAATAAGTAGGGGCTTGATTGTATTGTTGAATGAAACTTAGTTCATATCAATGAGGATCTCACTTCTTTTTGGCAACCTCTCCAACCTTCATCTGCAATGTGGGCAAAGTCACAAATAATATACAAAATAAAGTCAAGAAAAAATAGTTGAGAAAATAAACACCCCAATTACCTTCTTTACACCTCTGACTTTCTTATCCCTGTTTTTCTTTTCCTTCATTTGCTTTCTAGACTTTTCAACCTTGGTATCAAGTCCATTCTATCATCGAAAGATAAAAACTTAAGAATCAATACATAAACTGCGTATGTGCATTAGCACATGCACTCAACTTGTGCGGCGGAGGGCGTTGGCTATGGAGGCATCAGTGCCGTGGAAGCATAGTTGTCTTTGAGTTCTCGAATTTTGACCCTTGGGAATCGTTGGTACAAAGCTCCTTCCATTTTCTCATCTTCTTCTCCTCCTCTTCTTTTCTTCTTCTTCTTCTCCATTTCTTCTCTTATTCTTTTTTTTTCTCTTTTTCTTCTACTACCCAGGGCTCTTAAATGGGTTTAGGGTTAAAAAGGACTATTTAAATGATAGCTAGCCCACTCTTAAATACAATGTTACTTTTTCTTTACGTCTGAAATGGTTAAAATGATTGTTTTGTTATTTTTTCAAAGTTGAATGATTGAAATGAAACCTAGGTGACTATTTTATCAGCTACCCAAAGTTAAGTGACTGTTGGTGTAATTTACCTAAAACAATTTTAAAATTGAAGATACAAATTAAGCTCATTTATTGATAGAGTAAGAGATTATAAGCTAAGGGGGAACTATATAGGATTGCCTTGAATTATTACATTAAATCTATATCATTAAACTATATAAAAATATAAATAATAAAACCCTAAATGAACGTTATGTAATAAATCTAGAAGAAACTGCAAACCATAATAAAATCCTAAATCGATCATCAAAATGTAATTTAAGTTATTCATAAGTGATTATTTTTGTAATTTATACTAAAAAGATTGCACAGTTTCAGTTTCAGTTTCGGATAAACAAATAAAACACGTCCCGTCCCTTCTGTCTTCCTTTAACAACTCCCTTGACTCCCATTCGACCTAGAAAACGGAACGGAGTTTCCCGTTATTTATTCTTTTAAACTATGGGTAACTGCAATGGTCTTCCGTCCACCGGTAACCAGTTCCAACCACTATCCGACTCCGGCGTTGGTCTCCTCGATGGTGGCATCAACGTCCAACCTGCCCCACCACCGCCAAGACCTCAACAATCTTCAACCCACCACCATCCTTCACCTGCTGTCGGTCGTGTCCTCGGCCGTCCCATGGAAGACGTCCGTTCAACTTACGTCTTCAGCGGTGAGCTCGGCCGTGGGCAGTTTGGTATTACCTACTTGGTAACTCACAAAAAAACCAAGCAGCAGTTCGCTTGTAAATCTATCCCCAAGCGTAAGCTTATCAACCGTGAAGATATCGAAGATGTCCGCCGTGAAGTACAAATTATGTACCACCTCACCGGCCACAGGTTTCTTCCCCTAATAAAAAACTTTATAGCTTTTCATTTTTTATTTTGTAACTTAAAAAAAAAAAGTCTTAGTAAATGGGTTTTGAAAGGAATATTGTGGAGCTGAAAGGGGCTTATGAGGATCACCAATCAGTGAATTTGATTATGGAACTGTGTGCTGGAGGGGAGTTATTTAATCGGATTATAGCTAAAGGTCATTTTTCAGAGAGGAAAGCAGCTAACTTGTGTAGGCAGATAGTGATGATGCTGCATAATTGTCATTCCATGGGGGTAATGCATAGGGATTTGAAGCCTGAGAATTTCTTGTTCTTGAATAAGGATGAGGATTCTCCGTTGAAAGCTACTGATTTCGGGCTCTCTGTGTTTTTCAAGCCAGGTGAGCTATTTTGGGGCTCTCGATTGAGTAAGGATGCATAGGGACTAGAGACTTATTGTGCTGGACAGTAATTATAGCTATAGTCAATCATTATGTATTGTGGAATACTGAAATGATGGAAACTTCATATCGAAGATCTTTATTGATCGATGTTTCTAGGCACAAAATTCTACTACTTAAAGTATATGTTGAATTCTCATGTTTTAGCCACAGTTCATCTAACAGGAGTAAGGTAGTTCCTCACCTTATTATCGAATGATGGGTATCAACTAGAAAGCTTCTCTACTGATGCAGGAGATGTTTTTAAGGACCTTGTTGGTAGTGCTTATTATGTTGCTCCAGAAGTATTGCGCCGGCGCTATGGACCTGAAGCTGATATTTGGAGTGCTGGAGTGATTCTTTACGTTCTTCTTAGTGGGGTACCACCATTCTATGGAGGTAATTAATTATAAAATCTTCATTTTAACGTACTACAGCCATATTCCTTTTATAGGTGTTGGAAACTTTGTAGTTTTAAATTTCGATGATATCCAGTTGAGTGTATATATAATATATTAATTAAGAGCTGATTGGTAATGAGCTCTGCTCGGTGGTGGATGAGTGAGACATCTGACAACTCCGCTTTTGATTTTGTATGCAGAAACTGAGCAGAGTATCTTTGATTCTATTCTTCGGGGAAATATTGATTTCTCGTCTGATCCATGGCCTTCCATTTCCAGCAGTGCCAAAGATCTCGTGAGGAAGATGTTATGTGATGATCCTAAAGAACGACTTTCAGCATCTGAAGTCTTAAGTAAGTTTTTCCTTTTCTGTCATTTTTTTAATTGAATTTCAAGGACCTATGAACTCATTATGGTTTCTTGCAAGTTAAAAGCCTTGGACTTGAAAGTTGAATACTATCAAGTTGCCTGCCAAGTTCATATTTTGAATCTTAGTTTTCCTTCAAGTTTCTTGGTAGTTCTTTAAAAGAGAATGCAGCTTCATTTACAAATTGCACCACAGATCATCAATGGATGCGTGAAGATGGTGATGCATCTGATAAGCCTCTTGATATTGCTGTTTTAACTAGAATGAAACAATTCAGCGCAATGAACAAACTCAAAAAGGTTGCTCTGAAGGTAAAATGCTCTCTCCGTCACCATTATGAAATATTAGTCTTTCGAGCTTCAAAACTTCATAAATGTGAAAAAGAGGGAAGTTGTTTTAAAAGATCCATCTTCAATAGAACAAAGCTAAAGATAGCCGTGTTAATGTGATATGCCTCTTTTCTGAAACACTGTTCTTTGGTTGACCTTTTTGCCCAAGTGCATTTTGTTTGTGCTAAATTTGAAAGATCGGTCTTGTATTCAAGTGTATGTAAGATCTAGGGGGCCTTGGCATCATCATTACCTATCATTATTAGTTATTTTCTTTTTCTTTCTCTCCTTTCAGGTAATTGCTGAGAATCTATCTGAAGAAGAAATTATTGGTCTGAAGGAGATGTTCAAATCCATGGACACTGACAACAGTGGAACAATCAGCTTCGAGGAGTTAAAAACGGGCCTTCCTAAACTTGGTACTAAGCTTTCCGAGTCTGAAGTGAGGCAGTTAATGGAAGCGGTATGTCTTTGTTCTTTTATAAATATCCGGCCTGATAATCAGTTAATCACTGTGCTTTTAAACAATATACTTGAAACTCCAATCTAACTATGCACAATTATTATCTCGACGGGACAACATTGCTTTCCTTGTAGAACTGGTCACTACACTCTAGGGGCTGGCTTAGATATCTGACAGTAAGCTAATATGTGATTAAAAAGTATGCTCAACATGTCATTTTATGCATTGCAACACTCCATTTCAGCATCCAAGCATGGTATTGTTCATTAAATGTGCAATTACTTGAATAATAAGAATTTGACAATAACCGGAAAAAGCATAGATGATTATCTTCTGCAAAACATTCTTCAGAACTTCGCTGTGGTATATAACCTTTTATTAATTTCCCAGGCCGACTTTGACGGAAATGGAGCAATTGATTACATCGAGTTTGTAACAGCTACCATGCACATGAATAGAACAGAAAGAGAAGAACACTTGTATACTGCCTTTCAATACTTTGACGAGGACAATAGCGGGTAATCTGTCTTACCATCTGTTATATTACATTACCATTTTCATGTAATTTCCATTCCTTAATCATATCTTCCCATTTAATAACTGAACGTGTTTATTTGCTACTCGTATTTAGGTTTATTACAATGGAAGAGCTAGAGCAGGCCCTTAGGAAGTATAATATGGGTGACGAGAAAACAATAAAAGAGATAATTGCAGAAGTTGACACTGACAGGGTATACTTCTTCCTTTCTAGAAGACAAATATCTGTTCTTTTATCTTAACATGCTATTCTTAAGATGCCATGTTTGTCCCGCAGGATGGGAGAATTAACTACGATGAGTTCGTTGCCATGATGAGAAAAGGCAATCCAGAGTTGGTTGGTAGTCGACGTCGCAAGTAAGCTAAATGCAAAGCTTGGATGTCTGCAGGCTTCTAATTCATGTCTCAACTGGTGTGTTAATTTGTATGGTTTTGTTATGACCACAATCTCGTCCCTTTTCGGTTTCGATGCTTGGGATCATTAGGTAGTTCTCGGGTTTCAAATCATTAATGGTTTGTCTAGTCCTGCCTTTGCTATCGAAATGGACTAGATTGCCCTCAAACTGCAAGAGAACTTTTCTATATCGAGGTTCAACTGATTTGTTGGTAGAATGCTGGACTCCCGAAACTAAAAACGAACTTCAAACTTCCCTTGGACACGTTGTTGAGTTTTGTGCTTACTTGTGCATTGCGCCATTGCTAAACCACGATTATACCACTGAAGTTTGGTTACTTGACTCGACGCTTCCAGAAAACTGCTGCTGCAAATCCTTTCCGTGTCGGGCGAATTAGCTCGTGACTAGGAACTGAATGAACTCTTGCAGGTGCTAAAGTTTCAACCAGTTAATTTAATATGTTTCTCAGATGTTAGTTTTATACAGAACAAGGGTTTCGCCTTGCTTTTGTTCAAACAAATCCACCCCCATACCCAAAGTAGACGGCAGAGAACATGGCTTTATTTCTGGAAGGGATAAATTTCAAACACAAACCTGCTTTGTGATATATTAATTTTGGTTTGGTGAAATTATATGTATGGAATTTTGATTTTGGTTCAATTTAATAACGAAATTTATTTTGATTCAATTGTATGTATTTAAAAAAAAAAAAGTTAAAAGTCGATTGAATCTTATTTTAATTGGTATCGTAGCTGCAACATGTGAAAGGATGTGAATATGTGTGCGCTTAAGTGAATATAAGGGCTTGGTAGTCATACTTATAAAAAAAAAATGCTTTGAGTATATGTATTTTTTGTATTTTTGGAATTAATTTTCTTTACTTTTGTTTCAAAGAATTTTGTTCCTACTTTTCGGATTTAAAAATTTAAGTTCAATTGCTAATACAATTAAAATTCTTTTGTTTATATTGCCATTTGTTTAGTTACACTAACAAGTTTAATAAAAAATTGAAAATACTAATAATTTGATCTAAATTTTAATATTTAAAAATTAGAAGAATTAAATTCTTAAAAATAAAAATTTTAAAATTAAATTTATAAATGATTTATTGATGTATAGCATATTTTACTTAGAAGTTAAATATAATTCCACATATGCTATATATAATATATAAATATAAAATAATGTTAATAGATTGTGAATAACTAGGACCAAAGTTGTCTAAAATAGTTAATATTAGAATTTGTATTACTTTTTATATATTATAAAGTGTTATATATATATATAATATTTTATCATAATAATTTATATTATATTAATTTAACACCTACATATCTTAATCTGTATATATTATATCGTATTTTCTGTTTTCTGTTATATGTTTTAATTTAATCTTATCATGTCCATAATTATGATATGAAAAATATATATTTTTAAGATAAACTATGTCTTAATCTAGGCATCAATATTTCTCATTTTTCAAATTTAATCACTCTTGTCTGGATCGTTGATTAATTATTGGAGATGCACAGTCCCACAGCCATGAAATTCTTTTATATTTAAATAAGGATAATTATTTTTTTAAGGTATTATATAGAAAAATACAATGGCAATCTAGTGGTATATATATAAAGCTGACTATAAGAAAACAAGTTTTTTTTTTTTTTTGGGTCAATCTGAATAAAGTTCTTATTTTTATGTTTTTGGTCATTTTCTGTCTGGGATTTCCAGCTTTTAAGTGCAGTCTCGATTTAATTATGAAAATTCAAACGAAAAAAGGAAAAATAGGGACTTTGATTAATTAGAAAACGCATCTTCTTCCCCTTCCCTTTCGACTTTCTTTTAGGGGTTTTAAACAAAGAACACGAGAATCCACACGGCAAATTATGGTAAGTTTATAAAGTCCCAATTTTTTTGCTTGTTTCTCGAGAAAAAATTTTAGAAAAAAGAAAACCAATTTAGGCTTTATTATGAAGAACCCATTTAAGTGTTTGTTGTGATTTCTATGTTGATTTCGTTTTGAACAATGTGGAAAGTTGTTGCCTTTCAATTTAAGCGATCAACTGTGATCTACTGTAGCAAATGAAAGGTTATGAAGTCGATGTCGGATTTTTTTTCATTTTTAATGAATGTTTTTGATTGATGATCTAATGGAAGTTGATCTTGTGATAATTAATGAACAACCCCATAAAATATTTCATGCAAATCTGTTTTTTTTTTTTTTTTTTTTTTTTTGTCTTGAAAGCAGGTAGACAGAAGCTATCAATGCAAAGATGTGCTAATCTTAGCTTATCAGAGTTTTGGTGTACTCTTTGGTGACCTAAGTATTTCACCACTTTATGTCTTTAAAAGCACATTCTCTGGGAATTTGAGTAATTATCAATCTGAAGATGTTATCTTTGGGGCCCTATCTTTGATTTTGTGGACTTTGACACTTCTTTCCTTGTTCAAACATGTCATTATTTTGTTAAATGCAGATGATAATGGTGAAGGTAAGGCTTGACTTTTTTGATCATATATTTACAATGTTATGAGTTTTCTGTAGTTGATTAGTGATAAACCTTCCGGGCTCATTTCAGGAGGAATTTTTGCTTTGTATTCGCTCCTTTGTAGGCACGCCAAGTTTTCTCTGCTTCCCAATCATCAAACAGCAGATGAAGAGCTTTCTACGTATCACAATCCCCGTTACTCGTACAGAAATCTGCAGTCTCCGACAGTCAAAAGGTTTGCCGAGAGGCATAAAAAGGCAAAAACTGCTTTGCTTCTTCTAGTTTTGTTTGGTACTTGCCTGCTTATTTGTGTTGGCTTTCTCACGCCGGCAATTTCCAGTATGTGCTTTTGTTTTCCTGTTATAACTTTTCCTAGTGCTAGTCATCATCATTGCTTAATTTCAGTGCTAATCGTTATTACTTACAATTTTCAGTTCGTTCGGCCATTGAAGGGGTCAAAGTTCGATCAAGCGAACTGCATTATGGTAAATACAGCTCTCTGGAAAATAATGTTGATATTTTAACCTGTTTGTATGCATATTTTTCCATTTAAGCTGCTAACAATTTTGTCTATACACAGGTGTGGTGCTTATCATAGCCTGTATTTTGTTGGTTGGCCTCTTTGTTTTGCAACACCGTGGCACCTATAGAGTGGCCTTCATATTTGCTCCCATTGTGATTTTATGGTCATTGTCCATTGCGGCTATTGGTGTTTACAATATCCTTAAGTGGAATCCGAGAGTTTACAAGGCCCTTTCTCCTTATTATATCTACACATTCTTTAGGGACACTAGATATGATGGTTGGATTTCTCTTGGAGGAGTTCTTTTGTGTGTCACTGGTAAACTCGAGATCTGGGATTCAATAGAAGTTAAATTGACAGTACCTTTGTTTTCTAGATTCATGCCTGCTTTTCTTGTCAACTGCAGGAGCTGAAGCTATGTTTGCTGACCTTGGCCACTACACAGCTGCATCAATAAGGGTATGTAGACCAACTATTAAAGAGAACTTAATGCATTTAGTGCTTCTTGCTGGCATAATTAAGAAATAAGGGCTCTTGAGGCAATATTTTATTCAGGCTTTGTCCCATTATGGAAAGAAAGGAAGTCTTTTTTCATAAAAGCATAACTAGAACACTGTTTATCTGTTCATTTTTTAACCAACTGAGCAGATTGGTGGGCATTATGTTGTAATTCATCCTTAGTCTTGCAGTTCTTGAATCTACCTAAGCTTTTTGAGTTTGTTGAAATGTTCATTTTATTATTGATGCAAGGTTGAGTTCTGATCGGTTTTCTATAAGCATCTCTTAGTTGTGTTGCAGCTTCTTTTTCATATAATTTGATATGTTGTCCAAGAAAAACTCTGAAAGGTTGTTTCTATATGCAGTTATCTTTTTTCTGCATAATTTACCCTTGTCTAGTGCTTCAATACATGGGGCAGGCTGCTTTTCTTTCAAAGAATTTTGCCGCAGTGTCCACAAGCTTCTATGCTTCTATTCCAGGTAAGCTTCTACATTCTACTCTTCAAAATCGGGGCTACAAGGTTTCTATTTGCAATATGCATAAAGGTTTACGTAGCATTTATACTTTATGAAATTCTAAGCACCCAAAAGACCAAAACATTTCTTTTATGTGTGAGTATATTATGCTTACACCATCTCATCAATATCCTTTCGATAGGACTTGTAAGTCGTAACCGTACAATTCTACTATAATTTAAGGACTGTCAGCCACTCCAATTCTTGTATTTGATCACTGTTAAACAAGAAAGATGTATATCCTTCTCCTAGAGTCACTTAAAAATTTATTTCGTTATTATTGTTTACCGAATATTCTTTCCATGTTTGTAGATTCTTTGTTTTGGCCAGTTCTTGTGATGGCAACTTTGGCTGCAATCGTCGCTAGCCAGTCTGTAATCTCTGCCACATTCTCTATCGTCAAACAATGCTATGCCATAGGATGTTTCCCTCGTGTCAAAGTTGTACATAAATCAAAATGGTTCCGTGGTCAGATATACATTCCAGAGATCAATTGGGTCCTTCTGGTTCTCTGTCTGGCAGTCACGGTTGGGTTTAGAGACATTAATCATTTGGGAAACGCTTATGGTAAGTTGTTTTCATTTTAAAGTATATTCTCAAATATTGGATTAAAATGCGACGCGTCTGTTCTGCTTCAACTGATTATATTTGCCTTAAAAATAGTAATCTTTATCCTGGCAACAAATTCATACCGATGCATGGTGTATGTTCTTCGTATTTGTTTTAGAAATGGTGGGAAACCATAGTTTATAATGTTTTTTCTTCTTGTCTTTTGCCTTTTGGTAAGCAATTTGCCATGCTTTTTGTATTAGTTAGATCTATCGAATATTAGTTTACGAAGACAAAGTGAAAGTTGTAAAGTTATATCATTTTGCTTTGAAGGGGTGAGATTGAATGCTTTCAATTCATAGATAATGTCTTTCCTCTTTATCGTTCTTATCTGAGAATCTGATTGCAATCTTAATTGCAGGACTCGCCTACATGTCTGCAATGTTTGTGACGACGTGGTTGACAGCATTGATAATTAATTTCGTGTGGGGTCAGAGTCTTGTGCTTGCTCTACTATTTGCCCTCTTCTTTGGGTCAATCGAGATAATCTTCCTATCGTCGTCTTTTATAAGAATCTCTAAAGGCGGATGGGTTCCTCTTGTTCTCTCTGTGATCTTCATGCTCATCATGTTCGTATGGCATTATGGTTCTAGGAAAAAGTATTTATATGATTTGCACAACAAAGTACCCATGAAACAAATCCTGACGCTGGGTCCTAGTCTCGGAATTGTCCGAGTCCCTGGGATAGGCCTTATTTTCACTGCGTTGGTTAGCGGAGTTCCGGCCACATTTACCCGTTTTTTAACCAATCTACCGACATTTTATCAAGTGGCTGTCTTTGTCTGTGAGAAGACTGTTCTTGTACCATATGTCCCTCAAAAAGAACGGTACCTCATAGGTCGTATTGGTCCCAAATCTTTCCGAATGTACCGCTGCATTGTTCGAAATGGTTACAAAGACGTGCAAAAGAACGAAGATGATTTTGAGAACGACCTTATCATGAGCATAGCAGAGTTTATCCAACTAGAAGCTGAAGGCTCTGGCACACTCGAAGGATCTGTCGACGGACGAATGGCTGTTGTAAGGACATCCGAAAAATTTGGCAAAAGGTTAGAAATATCCAAACTCGAACGAAATGGAGAAGCTAGCAGTTCAATGCCCCCTACCATTTTGAATAGCAGCAAGTCACACATATTGCAGTACCTCCAATCCACATACGAGATGGAATCACCTGGATCCACCCTAAGGCGGCGTGTCCGATTCAAGCTGCAACCAGACATGAATTACAGGGACCCGAACGTGAAGGATGAGCTGTTGGAGCTAGTAGAAGCTAAGCAATCTGGGGTGGCATACGTATTAGGACACTCTCATATAAAAGCAAAAATGAATGCACCATGCTTGAAGAGATTTGTGATCCATGTGGCCTATTTATTCTTACGTAAAAACTGCAGGGCACCTGCCGTGGTTCTCAACATTCCTCAGACATGTTTGATTGAGGTTGGCATGAACTATTATCTGTAAAACTACTACTTTCTTTTCAAATAATTGTTTCTTTTTTTTTTAGTTTCCAATAAGAGATGTTGAGGAAGTTTTAGCTGTGTCTATAATTTCTTCTTGCAATATCTTCTTAAAACAACATTATAGGGAATTATTTTTTTGTTTCTTCAATTATAGAAAAACATATATAATTACTAAACATTAAATAAAAATAACATATTTGTTTTATAAAAAATAATGAGTGGGTTTACATGTGTTGGATTTGAAGTTCATATGTACAATTTGAATTTAATGTAAATATTTAATCTTTGAAGTCTTGGAATCTGTTATCTTCTTCTTTTTTAAATGCTCAATTTTGTTTTCTAACTCTTTTATCTTTATTTCCAAAATGCTCAATTTCTTTCATCTTTACTTCTGTCTTAGGAAGAGCCGAAAGGTTAGATTTTCCCACCTGGCCGTATCTTTCATTATAAATTTCATTTTTATATTTAAATATTTTTATTTTTATGATGATATTTTATATTTTCATATTTTTTATATAACTTTTAATTAAAATAATAAGAAACACGTGTTTAATAAAATTTGCCGCATCACTTATAACGATTAAACTGAAAAAATATATTTTCTTTCACTCTGACATATTGAATAAATCTCTTATTTCCTTTTTCAAAATAAAGATAAAATATTGTTTTATAATTACATTATAGCTTATTCCAATAAAAACTATGGAATAAATTGCATGTGCAAAACCTTCTCTATTGCCTACCAAGATTTTTAAAATATAATTATTTAAATTTATTATTTATTATTTATTAAACAACTTGATTATTCTTATAAAAAAGTTTAATATAAGATTTTTTTTTTAATTTTTTTGGATTCAATTTGGTATCTTAACTTGATAAATTTTTTTTTTGTTTGTTCAATTTGATATTTAAACTTTTCAAATGTTGTATATTTTACTTTTATAAAGCAAAAACATTGATATATGATAGATGACATGAGACTTCTTTTTCGTATTTTAAATGTTTAATTACTTTTAATTTAATTTCTTAAATTTATTTTAATTTAACATAATGATTTTTTTATTTTGATTTTTTAAAACTCTTATTTTCTTCTTTGTTAAGCATAACTCAAAGTACAAAATTTGCATGGATTAGTATCATTTTTGTCATTAAATTTCATGTTATCTGTCACATGTCGGTAATACATTAGCTATTTTTATCTCCTTAAAAAAATATCACAATTAGTGTTTGGGGTAAATTGGTAACATTTGACAAGTTTAGGTACTATATTGGACTAAAAAAAAAGCTTAGATACCAAATTAAAAAAAAAGTGTCAAGCTCAAGTACCAATTGAGACAAAAAAAAAAAAAGCTTAGGTGCCAAATTACGAAAAAGTGTCAAATTCATATATCAATTTGGACAAAAAAAACTAAGTACCAACATAGAAAAAAGTATTAAGTTAAAGTACCCAATGTTATATTAAGCAAAAAACAACAACTGGTTATTGGCACCAAAGGTTAAAATTTTCTGCTAGTCCATGTACTTTATGAAAGTTGTGGATTTAATCCTTATACTTTAATTTGGTCCTTTTTGGTCTCTATACTTTTCAAATTTTAAAATTTTAGTATTCACCAAAATGTGATTGTTAAATTCTATAAGTTCTATTATTTACAAAATCTGATGTAGCAAATATATTTTCATATGTATAATGCTATCTCAGCTTGTTATTTCTACATATTACCCAATGAAAATCTAATTAATAGATTAACGGATGAAATTTTTATCAAGATTGAAATTTCAAAATTTAAAAAGTATAAATATTTAGAATGAGCCAATGGAGAATATTGACTAAATCTACAATTATACTCATAATACAAGACTAATAATTAAATTTAATCTAACAAATTTAATTGCTACTATTTAAATCAGGAATAAAATTGGCTAAATCTACAACTTTCGTAAAGTATAGGGACTAATAACAGAATTTAAAGTAGAAAAATTCATGTTTTTGAGAAGAAAAAAAATATCATTTCCGGGAACTTAGCAATAAGAAAATGTAATCCTCGTTTCCAAAAACCCCCTAACGTCCTCCTCTCTCAGAAACAAAAAATATCACTGCAACGAAACTGGAAAGCAGCTTCCCTCACCCCTATAAACTTAAAACCCAAATTCACAAAATAAAAGGGGGGTTTTTTTTAATCATTGTTCCCTTATTATTTGTAAAATTTATGAATTTTTTTTATGTAAGTTATTATAGTTCTTGATATTAGGTCCTCATGTTGAGCTCCTATTCCTTCCACTGTGTCACTCAGTGCCCAGTGCTTGCACTTTCTTACTCCAAATTTCGTGTTCAGACCCGACCCTGTATCTTTTCTTTGAACCGGAGCTCCCGGGTCTTTGAATCCAATTTCAAGCTCACAAAGAACGTAAGTATAAATTCACAAGCTTCCGTTTTTTTTTTTTTTTTTTTTTTTTTTTTTTTGTTTCCATGTTTTAAAATAGTTATTTTTAATGTTCAATTTTGGTTTTTTTAGACTCTGGAGCTCAAATTTGAAGTGGATTATACTTGGTTACCGAGAAAATGAAGGAAAAAGTTAATTGGAAGTTATAAAGTTGAAAAGTTTAATCCCTTTTATGCCCTCTCTTGGTTAATTTAACTTTTACCTAAATGAAAACTTTGTTTAATTGGCTAGTTTTTACCCTGAAGCTGAACTATGGTAAGTTTCACTATGTTTGGTTGCTGAGAAAATGGAGGAAACAGTTAAAGAGTAAATTATGTAGCAGAGAATTTGATGTACACCCTGAAAGTTAGTAGCTTTAGTTGGTGGAGTTTTAAGGTTTCAAATTTTCAATTGAAAATCTCTTTCCTTTTTTCTTTTTCTTTTTTTTTTTTTTTTTTTTTTTTTTTTTTGGTTTACTATCTATAGTTGTATACCATTATTGTAAAATCAGTTTCTGGTTTTGTTTTATTTTGGCTTTGATTTGCAGAAGTGGAAATTTTCATGCTTTAGGCATGATGGGTTCTCCCCAGAAAATCCGAAATCCGAATATATTGATCATTTTCTGCCTGAGGAAACAGTACAACCCGAGGTTGATAAGTCTAGCCCTCACAAAAGAGATTGGAAATCAACTCTTCCGGAGGTGATGCGTTATTTTAACTCGATTCTATGTTTATTTGTTTATGTGTGCAATCAATATTGCATTCTATTTAATCCGTACATCCACTACCAGCCATTACTGGATCAATGAATCTATTATGCCAGTCTCTTTATACGCTGGACGATGAATTTGTCAGCTGATGGTTCAGTCTGGTATAATATTTGTGGGACAATTTAGGCGTTGATCATGTGTCCTAGGTGAACTTACCGGCAACTCATGAGAATTAGTTGTGGGCTATTCAACTGAATCATCTGTCTCTTGGCATATGAACTAGGTGGTTTCAGATCATGGAACTGGTAGAGTTGGTTTGGTTCATGTAGTTGTATTTAGTAGTTTTGAGTTAATGATTCGTCTATAAACCGTTTAGTGTCTAAGCTCACTATTGAAACTATATCAATTATTTCATCCATATATCATTGAATAACTAAATAAACTATTAAACTAACCACAATATATTTGGACAACACTAATGCTTCCCTTACAAAAACAGATATCATAATCGAAACAACCTAAACCTTTAAACTCATCCCTCCACGGGCACCTAAATTCATCACAGTCCCACCATAATTGAAGCTCTTGCCTCTCTATAACCCAAATTAAAGTTGAATAGTCAACCCAGGCCACGGCTCACCATCACCAAGCCACATAAAACTGTCCCTTTACAACCCCTCACTAAACCCGATTGCCACCAATGAAACCAACAAGCTACCTGAACCCCACAGCAACCATATTCCTTTTCTCTGTCCTAACAACCCGTCTGTCAATCCAAGACTAGCTATATCATCAACACAACTCTAAACCCTTTGCTCACCTCCACCATCAGTCCAAAATAATAGCACTCTAAAACGCTACGTCGCTACCTATACCCAAGAACACATCAATCAAACCTAAAAGAAAAATAAAAGATTGGTGGCAACTCCATCCATTGTTTTCCAAAATTTGTCTTGCAGACTCAAAAACCATTATGACAACCAATATAAATACTAAACCCACAAATGGTGGGACGTGAACATGGGGCCTCAAAGCTCCTAGGGTATTCTCCTTGCCATTAAGCTGAGGCCTTATCAGCCATATCAAAAAATTTATTAAATTGGGTTTAAGATGTTTGTTTTTATTTTATTTTTTCAATGTCTTGTTTGAAAATCAAAATAGCTTATTAATACAGAGAATTTTATAGGTTCAAGGGATATAGAATCCAAGTGTAGTGCAGAATTGTGATTATTTGGAATTTCTACATGTTTGCTAATCTCTTTACATTTTCTTTTCCCTTCTTTCATTTTATTTTTATAGGGAAAATTATGAAATTGGTTGGTTATGATGCAGGCTGCAGATGCAGTTTTAAGGGCAGTTGGCAGCAGGTGGACTGTACCATGGACCGCAGAGACCATTCTGAAGGTTAGTTTGTTTTACTTCATATTTGGTTGTAACATAATTGCCATACGCAACTGCGTTCTTAGCTTTTATAGATGTTAAGCTTGTTTTTCAATTATTTATACAGAAATAAGCACCGTAAGCCCATGAAATGTAACCACGAACATCATATGGGGTAAAGTTGCCTACAGGGAACTGCCGAAATGACATGTAGTGAATGTTAATCCCTATTTTCTGTGCTCACACAGGTTATGCTTCTCTGGGTAGCAGCATTCTGGTTCATGGGGTCTTGGATAATTCCTTTTGCTGCTCACATGGCAGGGTTGAGTAAGGATTCTCTAACATTCAGGGGACAAGCCTTGTTCAGCCTTGTGACAGATGTAAGTGAAGGCCTTACCGGGATAGCAATACTTCACCGCTGTCTGTCTCAGTTTCATCCCCTTCCATCAGATTGGTTTAAATTCAGCTTGAGAGGAAAGTGGGTTTTCGATGTTGCGCTAGGATGCCTCATGTTTCCCATCATCAACAGATTATCGCAATTCAACCTCAACTTGCTGCCAGTTATTCCCTCTGCACCTGTAACACTTTCAAGCGTTGAGCAGTCAATCTTAGCAAGGGATCCAGTAGCCATGGCACTATACGCAATTGTAGTTTCAGTCTGTGCTCCTATATGGGAAGAGATAATTTTCCGTGGTTTCCTTCTTCCTTCGTTGACCAAATACATGCCTGTATGGTGTGCTATACTGGTGAGTTCAGTTGCCTTTGCACTGGCACATTTTAACGTACAGAGAATGCTACCACTTATTTTCCTAGGAATGGTGATGGGTGTTGTTTTCGCACGAACAAGGAATCTATTGCCATCCATGCTTCTCCACAGCCTTTGGAATGGCTTTGTATTCTTGGATTTAATGAGATAAGCTCTATCATGCAAGTGAAAACATAGGTTTCGGATATGCTTCTTGCAAGGGTCTTAAGCATATTCTCGCAACTCAATGAAATGCCTAGAAAATTTGTACAGATACAGATCCAGGCTATTAGTTCACATATGTTGTGCATAGCTTAAGAGAATTGCTTCATTATTTCTGTTTGGTATTTAATAATAGCTAGGGCAGCAAAGAGAATGCAGATTATAACTCCATTTTGGCCTAAGGCAAAATCTCCCATCATTGTACTACCGTAAAACTACCTGTTTTAATCTCTTTTCATTATGGTAAATAACAATTCTTGATTGTTTGTTTTTTCATTTGTTGCTTTGGAAATGTAGTTGGAACATGATACAATAATAAAAATATAACAATATTAATATTTACTATTTAAAAATAATAATTTTCATGTTATCTTTTTTTAACAATAAATATTATTGATTTTTTTGAATAATATAAGCATTAAATTGATGACTAATTTAATCCAAGACTTAACTAGTACTTTTACCAATTAAAATAATTATATAACTCCAAAGACAATTATGGAATAAAAATAATGTAGAAAGAATTAAAGAACTAGATCCATGTGCCTACCTTCCATTTATATCAGCATCTGCAATCTGCATGGAGATTCTTCCACCTTCTTTTTTTTTTAACTTGATAATAATAAAGGTAATTGGGGTGGCTACTTTTGCCCTAACATTGCCTTTTGCAAGCCACTTACGAAATGTGTTTTGACATAAAAGTTTATTTGTCTTACTTGTTTTCAAAACCTACGCATTATAGAGGAGGCAAGCATGCAATGCAGTGTGACAGTGGTTGGACACCATCAATCTAACTTGTTAGCTTTTTGCAGCATCCTCCTATCCTAGGGGATTGCATTTTACTTTTTCTTTTTTGAACTAAAGAACATAAAGATGAAATTAGGAGAATATAAGAAAATTTTGGTTTGATTAAATCGAAACTCGAATAATTTCATTGAATCAAAATTGAAATAGATTTTTAAAATTTAAATTTTTCCCACCTTTATTAATATAGCCTACCCTCTATGTCTAGGAGCATATAAGATGAAATTAAGAGAATATAAGAAAAATTACATGTTTAGCTTTTTAAATTTTATAAAATTATAAGTTAGTAAATAGTAAAATTACGTTTTTCCCCTAAATAATAATTTTTTATTTAATTCTTTAAAAACTATAAGGTTATAAGCTAAAGGAATAGTAAAAATACATTTTATCTCTCATAAAAATACTAACTTAATTCTAGCCCACAGAAAAAATTTCCAATTTCACCCCTACCAATTTCCCTTCTTCCAATTTCTCATTTTTAAAACCCATTTTTTCAGGATGGTTTGAACTTATATAAACTCTTTCTAAATGGCATTTAATTTTGCCTCCATTATTTCATTAATTTATTTGATAAAAAAACTCGTATTGAAGCTTTCCAATAGACATAATTAGATTCATCCAAAAATGGCAGATGTATAATTGAATTGTCTTTCTTTGTAGACTCCATTGTTGACTACCAAACATATGATTTCACCAATTATGTTAGGTGGGAGACCCTAATACCAATTGTAATTGTCTAACTAGGTTATGGTATAAGATGTAACCACAAACTTTGGCACAAGTACAACACAACAATACAAACCAATCAACCTAATCCACTCTCACATTTGGATAATTGCGAGTTCACTCTAATACATTTAGTAAGAACTCTCCCCAACTCTCCTAGTAAAAGATGTTAACTAATCACTCAAAATTGAATAAACAATAAAATGCCCTCAATAAAAGTTCTTTAATTATGAACATATAAACTCTCTGTTAGTGTTATGAGGCTAGAACTTTAGTCTCACAATCCGTGCGACCTTAGATGATTTCTTAGATTCAAATCCACCTAAGTCAGGCTAACTCTCGCAAAATGAAAATTCTCGGTGGAAATTCTGTAAGGCACTGAAAATAAAGTAGAAGCAACTCAAAACGAAAGAATAGAAAATGCTATAAAAAAGCGATGCACAATGTGTTTTAGTAAATGTTCTCAATAGTATTCAATTAATATAGAGGATTATAACTGAGTGATTACAAACGAGGGGGAAGACCTCTATCTATAGTTGAACTCCCCCAAAATCAACATTACAGATTGAGTTATATCGACAGTCAATATTAAAGCCTATCTACAATTGAGATTCTTAAAGGATTAACTCAATTCTAGAAGATTACATATCTTCTAAGATTACTTTCCATATTTATCAAGGTAACCCTAATTTTCTTTAAGTGATTCACTAGGCCACCAAAACTTCAAGTATGTAGGCTTCTTCATATGTTTCACAAATTGGGTTAGTTTAAGTAGGTTCAATGAGCCTCATTTTATCAATTGACCTTTATGAAACACTCTGTACGCATTAGTCACGACTTTAATCTGCGACCTGCAACCCATAAATTGCATGTATATAAACTTCAAATAATCTCAAAATTATCTCCATGTAAAATGAGACAAATTCTTTTAATTTCAAAAGCTTTATCTTGTAGTTTTAGTTCCAAACATTTGCAAATAAATTATGTTCAAATCTTTGTAATATCAGTTTATCTCCAACTTTAGGTCTCATACTTGAACTAGGACTTTTTCAAAACTAGTTGCCAAATTACCTTATGATATAAAAATAAGAATCGTTCAAGTCATATTTAGCATCAAACTCTTTTATCTTGGAATTTTCTAAGTATGTGGTATCAAGTAGATAAATATCTCACTGTATATCACACGTTTTTGTTTCTTATAAGATAAATATATGGATAGGAATAAATACAAGGTATAATAACTTATTTGACTCTTCAATTTTACAAAAAAAATTATTTTACTACCCATTTAATTTTTTTATCTATTTTAACATTTAAACTTGTATTTTTTTGTCAAATCACCTAAAAAATGAATAGAAAAATTAAATAAATGAATTATGAGTTATAATATCAACATAACTTATACTGATATATATTAAGAAATTGAGATAAAAATGATAATTTAAGTTAAGAGGTAAAAAAAAAGCAATTAGTGAATATCAAAATTGTATAAAGGAGAAAAGGGTGGTGGTGAAGTAAAAGCGGGCGGCAATAGATCAGATCCTATGGATTTGGAGGTCCAGGTTTCATGGTTAAGAAAAGACGTCAGAACACTGAACCAAGCTGCAAATTGCAATCACACACATATGTACAGGGCAGATATAAAATTATGTTGATGAACCTCGTCAGTGGTCAGGCACATTGTGATTGGTACAAATGGTGGTGCTCTTGTCTACTTCTCACGTGCCTTTCACAGCTGTTTGATTGTAATGTAGTTAAAGCAGCTGCTTTGAAGTTCGAAGCACCAAATTCAGCACATCCATTTTAGGTTGCCCAGTGTGGTTGTTACAGATACAATGCCCCTATTTGATTCTGTCCCCCTTCGCCCATACCTCCATCACATCGCTGCCCTCATTTAATATTTTTTTTAAGGAAAATTTCATATATCTATGCTATTAATATTTAATTCTGGATTGATATGTACTATATTTAAAGAGTCGATGATCGGATGAATAGTTTTATTCAAATTTTTTCCTTTTTATAAAATAAGTGATATATTTTTATAAGGTTATTTTTATAATTTTAATTCATGCTAAATAGAAAAAAAATTACACCTGTTGTAATATGTATGATATTTTTATCTAATTATTCTAACATTTTATATTTATTGGATTATTGATTTCTTTAACCTTAAAAGTATACTTACTGTAATATAAATAATTATAAAAATTTAATTAAAAAATAATAGAAATAATTTATTATAAAAACTATACAATTGGGTAAAATACCTAGTAAATGGTATGAAAAATTATCCGTCGTTATCTTCAAATTTGAAAATAAATTGATTATAATAATCTGCTGACAGGAATATGGTACCACCCAATATCTTGATCCGGAAGGCGAAACTTGCTTTTAAATAGGTGCTGACAGAACCGGACGCGTGTAGGAACCGTACAGGATCCAAAGCTGACCACACTTGGGCGACAACATTAGGCGACCGTTTCATTTCATGCACAACTCCCTTCGCAGTTTTGCGCCAAGTATTCCCACAAATTATAAACAAACTGTCCAACCGATTCATAAACCGTCAAATTACTGCCACCTATGCTAACCTCTTACTATTCCTCACTACCTATCCGCTTTCATATTTTTTAATTTTAATCCTTTACTCCTCTATCTAATAATCCATACTAATGGTATCACCAGCACCCACTAACTTAAATTATTAAAATATATTCTAAATATGTTACGTATTAATTACACATTAATTTATTGAATATTTTCTTATATACAAATTAAAAATTTATTTTTATATTAAATCAATAAAAATTTATTGAATTTAAAATTTTAAAATTTTAAATTAGAATGACGCATATTCAAATTTAATGAAAGTTTATTGAGAGAGGTATCTGATTTGAATTAAAAATCAAGGGATAATATTTTAAAATTCTTAAGATTACAAGGACTGGGGCATAAATTAAATCTATTCATCTCTCTCCGTTGATTTCCTCTTTAAAAACTTCAAAAAACGAGCGAACTGATAGAGACTCCATAAATAGCGGGAAACCGACTCTACCACTTTTCATCCGCCGCCATCCGCTGCTCTTTCCCCTTACCGGCGACGCCTCGCTGTCAAAGTATCCTCTTATCTCGTTTCGTTTTTGAATCAGCCACGAAAACAGTTGCAGATCAAAACAATTTTCATTTTAATTATAAAAAAATTAAACTTCGGGTTTTTTAAAAAAAATTGTAGGCAAAGCAAATGGAACAAAAAAGCCTACTGTTATCGGCGTTGGGTGTGGGTGTTGGGGTAGGGGTAGGGCTAGGTCTGGCTTCGGGGCAGAACAAATGGACCGGAAGCGGTTCCAATTCATCAACCGGCATCACTTTGGAGAGGATAGAGAAAGAGTTACTTCGCCAAATCGTTGATGGCAGAGAAAGCCAAGTCACCTTCGATGAGTTCCCTTACTACCTCAGGTAAATTCCCAATTTTTTGAGCTCTATTGGCTGGAAAGCAAGAGATTTTTGAATCACCTATATGAATATTTTTAACTTGCTTTATACAATTTTTTTTTAGTTGTTGGAATGATGTTTAATTTTATGTGGCAGTGAACAAACTCAAGCATTGCTAACCAGTGCTGCCTATGTTCATTTGAAACATGCTGATGTTTCTAAGTACACAAGGAACCTTTCTCCTGCTAGTCAAGCTATATTACTATCGGGACCTGCAGGTTGATTGCCTGAAATCACAGGCGGCTATACTTGACATGTTTTTTTGGTGTTCATGGGGCTGTCTCTATAAGGCTGCTACTGACTGTGTCTTTGTTATTTCATTTTTTTTTTTCCTTGGTAGAACTTTACCAACAAATGCTTGCCAAAGCTTTAGCCCATTTCTTTGAATCCAAGTTGCTGCTCTTGGATGTAACTGATTTTTCCTTAAAAGTGAGTATGTTACTCATTTTCTTCTTCCTTTACCATTAAGCTTCAAGTTTTAACATCTGACATAAGTGATTTACTTTTGCTACAGATTCAAAGTAAATATGGAAGTGGCCAAGAATCTGTAAGATTCTCTCTTCTTTTTGTTTAGGATGACACATCGAAATAGTTCAGTTCAACCCTGCTTTAGAGCTTTCCCTAACCATTGATTCTCTCATGCAGTCTTTCAAAAGATCCACTTCGGAGTCGACACTCGAGCGATTGTCTGGCTTACTTGGTTCATTTTCACTCCTTTCTCAGGAAGAGCCCAAAGGTGTAGCAGGAAATGTTCTTGTTTCCATGGTATTGTGTACAGTAGTTGTGTGTATATCTCTGTGACTATGAACCATAAGTTATATTACAGGTACGTTGAGGCGGCAGAGCAGTGGTGTGGATATTGGGTTAAGGTATTGCGACATATATTCTCGATTTATCTTTTGAGAAATTTCATATCCAGGAGTATTCTGTTTATTCAATCTTTCTGGTTGTTGTAATTGCAGGGGAACAGAAGGTCCTCCTAAGCTACGTCGATATGCATCTGTATCAGAGAATATCAATAGCCTTGCTTCTCAATGCAGTCCAGGAAATCCAGGTACAATTGAAGTTCTTTTAATGATGATCTAGTCCTTTTATGGTTAGGAATAGAAATTTTCGGCAAAGCTATCGGAAGTTTAACCCCTAAGTGCAAGATCAACACTGTAAACCACTAATTTTTATTTCACAACCAATAAATCTCTCTTTCTTCTATACCCTTCATTAGAAGTAGCTAACAAACAGTGCTGTCATCTGTATGAGAAAACAGTAAAAGAAAATTCTAGTGGACTGTAACGGGGTTCTTCTCAACTGATCTGATGCTTCGTAGAGCTGAAACTATTAGAAATTCGAGTTGTTGTGGTTGAAGAGCTTCGGAATCGTCTTACAATCCTTAATGAATAATACAGAAATCTTAAGTTGAAGCTGGAAGATGTTAAACAACTCCGCTTTGACCTTTCTTCAATCATGTAAAATTTTCCAGGTTCTTATAACCGATCTAATCTTTTTTCCTCCTCTTTGTAGCTCCTCTGAGGCGAACAAGCAGTTTGTCTTTTGATGAGAAGCTTCTTATACAGGCTCTTTACAAGGTATTGTCATTTGGGAATGCATGCTACTTGCAACAATGAATAATCTTATTTATGTATGTATGAAATCATCTCTTGTTTAAATGCAGGTGTTGATATATGTATCAAAAGCCAGTCCTATTGTGCTTTATCTTAGGGATGTCGACAAGCTCTTGTCTAGATCACAAAGGATTTATAATTTGTTCCAAAAGATGTTAAAGAAACTTTCCGGGAACGTGTTGATCCTCGGGTCACGCGTTGTTGACCTGAATAATGATGACAGGGAATTTGACGACAGGCTATCAGCCATTTTCCCTTACAACATTGAGATCAGGCCCCCAGCAGATGAAAAACATCTTGTAAGCTGGAAATCTCAGCTAGAAAAGGACATGAAGATGATCCAAGCTCAGGATAATAGAAATCACATCATGGAGGTGCTCTCGGCGAACGATCTTGACTGCGATGATCTAGATTCAATCTGCATTGCAGATACAATGGCCCTCAGTAGATACATAGAGGAGGTTGTCGTATCCGCCATTTCTTATCATTTGATGAATAATAAGGACCCTGAATACAGAAATGGGAAACTGGTGATATCATCAAAGAGGTCAGATTAGTTTCTCATGCTCGGTTTTTGTTACCAGTAACGTTACATTTTTTTATTTGGTCATTTTGATGCAGTTTGTCGCATGGATTGAGTATATTCCAGGAAGGGAAGTCCATTGGTAAAGACACATTAAAACGGGAAGCACAATCCGAAACATTGAAGGTGTTTATACTTAGCTACCTGCCTTTTACATTTCCTAAAGGAGGAATTAAATGGTAGGTTACTAAGCTTACCTGCCCATATTGGTCTCTGTGTAACTGTAGGAAGCAGGAGCTGGTTCAGTAGGTGTGAAGCCGGAATCAAAATCCGGCAGCAAAAATCCTGAAAAGAAGAGTGAAACAACCCTTCCGGCAACAAAGGCCGAGGGTGAAAATCCTGCTCCAGCCTCAAAAGTTCCGGTGAGTTTTTTGTCTTCCTTTTAGATACATTTTGTGCATGATAAAATTTTCTCTGATATCCAGTTCCTTCGGTATCCCATTTTCTCATTCTTTTTGTGTCACTTTGTACTTGTTCTAATTGCTGCAGGAAGTTCCTCCAGACAATGAATTTGAAAAGCGAATAAGGCCTGAGGTCATACCGGCGAAAGAGATTGACGTTACATTTGCAGACATTGGTGCGTTAGAAGAGACCAAAGAATCACTGCAGGAGTTAGTGATGCTTCCTCTCCGAAGGCCAGACCTTTTCAAAGGTGGTCTCCTAAAGCCTTGCAGGGGAATATTATTGTTTGGTCCTCCGGGCACTGGAAAGACAATGTTAGCAAAGGCCATTGCTAAAGAAGCTGGTGCAAGCTTCATTAATGTATCCATGTCTACTATTACTTCTAAATGGTTCGGGGAAGACGAGAAGAATGTCCGAGCTTTGTTCACATTGGCAGCCAAAGTCTCACCAACTATTATATTCGTTGATGAGGTAGATAGCATGCTAGGGCAGAGGACTAGAGTCGGAGAACATGAAGCCATGCGAAAAATAAAAAATGAGTTTATGGCTCACTGGGATGGCCTCTTGACGAGGCAAAATGAACGTATCCTAGTTCTTGCTGCAACCAATCGGCCATTTGACCTCGATGAAGCCATAATTAGGCGTTTTGAGAGAAGGTAAATAAGGATCAAGTTCTATGCACATCTGTAACAAGAAGATTGGAACACTTATTGTGGTGTTATTTACTAACCCTTGAGTCATTCTAACAGAATCATGGTGGGACTTCCGGGTACAGAGAACCGGGAAAAGATTTTTCGAACTCTTTTGGGAAAAGAAAAAGTAGAAGATGGTCTAGACTTCACTGAGCTGGCATTAATGACAGAAGGATATAACGGAAGTGACCTTAAGGTTAGCATTTTGAGAAGATGATTGTTTTTAGATGAATAGTTTAAAAGTACAATCACCGTCATTTCCTGTTTAAAACAGAATTTATGCACAACCGCTGCTTATCGGCCAGTTAGAGAGTTAATACAGCAAGAGAGATTGAAAGATCTGGTGAGTGCATAATTTCCTTTTCAAGTGCCCAGAAAATAAATGCACTTTTTGTTCTCTAATAAATTGCCCTTGGCAGGAGAGAAAACAAAGAGTTGTTGAAGTACAAAACAAAGAAGATGGTGCAGAAGAAAGAGTCATTACCCTAAGGCCATTGTCTATGGAAGATTTCAGGCAAGCAAAGAATCAGGTAACCCCTAAACAGAATCATAGTCAAATGACAATAATAGCATGTTAAAATTGCCAAGAAAATTATCTGTCGATTGTTTTATTTATGCTCCTTTTTCTGGTTGGGCAGGTGGCGGCTAGCTTCGCATCTGAGGGAGCTGGAATGAATGAGTTAAAACAGTGGAATGACTTGTACGGAGAAGGGGGTTCAAGAAAAAAGGAGCAACTATCTTACTTCCTATGAAGGGATTCGTTTTACAGTTAGAGACACTGCAAGAAGAATTTTAACAGAGAAACCATGATTGAAGTCATCCTCCATTGATGAACAGATGAAATACTGACTAAAGAACAAGCAAGCAAATCGATGCTAACCGGGAGAAGCAAAAGCCAACCTGAGAATCTATCTATCCTTGTTGCTAGCCAAGTCCTGTTATGATACAAGAAAAGGTTTGTAATATTATTTTACTGGTTTGTGTTGTACCCGTACGAGTGTATTAACTTAAAGAGCTTGTTAAAGGGATTAGGGTGATAAAGTACTACATACCATTAGTGTCTGTTATATTTCAAGCCAAAACAAAGGCGTGGAAATCGAGTCTATATTAACAGCTTTGATTCCGTTTATAGATGGTATAATTTGCAGTATCCTTCCAGAAGTTCCTATGACATCCCTGGGCAGGTATTATACTCAAAACAAACCAATTCATTTCGTTTTTATCATCGTTATAAAAGGCTTGTTCGATTTAATTGTTTTAAACACGGGCAAACAGGCATTAATCCAGTGGAATTAAGTGTGCTGTGAGATTGTTTAGGAAGGACATCCAACTAGACCTGACAATTCTAAGCCAAACCTGAAAACTGATCTGATGAACCGAAAGTGACCAAAACCTAAAATGGCCTGAACACCAAATGATCTGACTGACACCCAAAATGACCTGAACTTGAAACATTCTGAATCCAAAACGGACCAGAACCAGAATAACTAAAATACTATATTAACCTTCTAACGAAAGCAATAGCAGTCTATAAAAGATAACGGGGTCAAACAGTCCCCAAACATACAAGCAAAGTGAATTATTCAGTAGGATAACTAGAAAAATTTCCAAAGAACTTGCAATTCGGTGTACAATCCATTAATCAACATGCAATACAATAACATATTGTCTCACATAGCATATAAATCCATGGGACAGCTCCCATGTATGGCAGCAGAACCAAAGATGTTTAGAAAGAAAAAGTTTCCATATTCATCATCATTGTGAACCCAGTTACTACAGAAGTAAAGGATAAAAGCAGGGTTCTAATTGATACTGGATAAAACTCAACAACTTCATGAAATACAGCTACCAGATGTATTTCTAACCTCTGAACCTAGCAGCATCAACATCTTGACCGGTAAACTAATCCTCCTTCTTTTGCTTTAACGGTCCCCTAGGAATCTTACTTAGAAGCTTTGCATCAAACACTGCATACCGCTTCTTAATCTCATGCATTGCTTTCTCGGCAAAGGGATCCACCTTGTCCTCATACTTCTCGTACAGCACAGGTACAGTGTGAAGTAGTACGAAGACTGTTTTGCAAAAGCATTTACATTAAACCAGGAAACTAGAACATTTAAAAGGGGAGAAACAAAGCGCTCGAAGGCAGCTTCAATACCTATGTAGAACAGCGTCAAGAAATTGCACCAACTTCCCACAATAGACAAGACCCATAATCCAGCAATAACCTGAACAATCACAACGCCGTTCCAGTATTTTCATATAAATGAAATGGACTATCATGAATGAATAAAGGCAAATGATGGCCAAGCAAAAAAACCTAGTATCAAGTATAAGAGAAACAAGAAAATAACATACAGAGAGGAACATCTTAAGATCTCTTCCTAATGCAATGTCCCGCAGGACAGCGAAAGCCCGGTTAATCTCAAACCTAAGTGCCATGGCAAACTCTAAAACTGGTTCCTTAGGGACTTGAACTTCCGGGATATGCGGTGTAGACCTATTCAAGAAAGAAAAAAAAAAACATTTATATTACTACTATGAGCAGAAACAAACAAACCTGAGTCCGAATAAAAACCCAATATGGAAAATAAATGCAACAGCTTACTTGTTGATGAACTGAGTAGCATTTGACCACAAGAAGAGCAATGCAAGAGCAAGTATCAACAAGTGACATACTAGAGTGAGCAGGTGATATTCAAGCAATTCAAACAAAACCCATATCACAGTTGCAACACCAAGCGCTCCTGCTGATAACTTTTTGTTCCTCCACAGTAAAATGTCGGCCGCTATCACACACATACACCAATTTCATCACATAATTATATCATCGGAGGGGGCTAATGATAATCAATAATACCAAGTATTGAAATTTATAATAAAATAAGATAATACTAGAATTTGTGCGCATTCACAAAGCAAAAATAAAAATAAAAATGAACTTTACCAAAATTAATCCATAAATTCACTTAAAGATCTACAGATTCACTGATCAAAAAACATAATTAAGCTCAAATATCACTAATTAATCAAAATTAAAAGCTAGATGCAAATCACTAGGTCAGATCTAATTACTCTCTCATGACATAAAATAAAAATAACATCTGATTCTAAATGAAAATCAGAAAATTTAAAAACCCAGATTTGTAAAAGACCTTAATTTAAGAATTGAAGAAAAAGGAGGGTCCTTATAACATACGTTTGCCTCCACCGAAAACATGGTGGACGGGCTTTTCTCTTCCAAAGAGACGAAACACCTTGTCCTTGATCGAAGATTCCGATGGCTTGTCGTCATCGGAATCCGACGACGATGACGATGAATCATGACCATGGATCTTCTCCGCTATCTTTTCCATCAAAGATTCCTCGTGCTTCTTCTCTTCGTGCTCAGCCATTTTTTTTCTTTTTTTTTTTTCCACACAAATTCTTAAAAGATAAAAAAAAAACCAACTACTTGCTTTGACACGTTTTTGAAGATTGAAAGGAAAAAAAAAAAACGGAGAAATGTAAGATTTGAGTGTTGTTTGACTTGTTTTCTTTGAAGCTCTTAGTATCGGGTTTTGTGGCTATAGAGGGCGCGAGTGTGTACACGTTAGATTTAATCTAGACCGTTTACTAAAGGTGTTTTAAATCTGAACCGTTTCATATGTTGGAGATTGACGACCGTTTGATTTTCTTGATGAAGACGTTCGTGTTTGATATAAACCGACTAATAGTATTTGCACACGTGGAGTGAGCAGGTGATTTGTATTAAATAAACTAAATCTAAATTTTATTATTTTATTATTTTTTTTAAATTTCAAAATCTAGATGTTTCTGATGGGAACAACATCAGTTTGGGGGCTACCCATCAATTGTAATAATTAATAGGTTAAAATGTAATATTTCACAAATTTGAATGTTAGTCCCTATATTTTTATTTCAATTACTTTAGTCTTTTTTACTTTTCAAATTTTAAAATTCAAGTCTAATTGTTAACATTGTTAAATTTATTGATATGACATTTGAAATAAAAAAATACTTACTCTATAATAATGTAATTAAAAAATGACGTTGTAATGTACCTCAATTCAACAAAAAAATTTTAACAGTATTAATAGTTGGACTTAGATTTTGAAATATGAAAAATAGAGAAAATACATTTCTAAAAGTAAAAGTAGAAAATTAAAATTCCGAATTTACGAAACATAAAAAGATTTATAACATATTTTAATACGACATATCATAGCTTTTATTTTTTATTATATATATTTAAAGAGTGGTAACTATAAAAACAAAATAGAAAAAGTACAATATAAATTATTTTTAGGACTAATTGGGTGATGGTGTATGAGAAATGTTGAGGGGTCGACTCTCTTATTTAGAAAAGTTCTGAAAATGTCAATTTTTTAATGGTCGATTAAACCCTCAAACTGTGGAGGTATTGTGTCCAAAATGTATATGCTTAGTATTATGTCAGGGTTTTTGTCTCCCTACTTTATGTAGAGCTCAAAGGGAGAACATTTAAATCCACCAAGAGAATGTTTTATCATTTGGCCTTGATAGGTTTAAATAAGTAAAAACACTAAATTTTTTAAATTGAATAAATATTTGAATAAAATAATTATGATGTTTTAAACTAAATTTTCCATATCTCGCATATTGGAAATCAAAGTTAACAAAAGAAAATGTGAAATGGGGAAATGAAGATGTAAGAATAAAAAAAAAAGTCAAAAAATAAGATCCAAAAACCTGATTTAGATCCCTCTTTTTTCACATGATATTGATCACCCTACATATGTGACAACAACATTCAGACAAACTGCAATTCGATGAATAATATATAAATCAATCAATATTTCCAAACCAATTGAAATATATAAATTAAAATAAAATTATATATACTTTTTCTTGTTGATTTTATCGATTTCCATTTCTTTTTAACCTGTAGTTTGAAGGGTGAGAAAATCTGAATAAAATAATTAATTCTAAAAAATAAATTTTGAATTAGGTTCCTTAAGTTTTGTATTATAGTTGAAATTAAGTTTGGGGTATGGGTAATCGGGTAGTAATATAAATGAAAAATGATTTGGCCTTAGTATCATGCTGTCCAACTGAAATGTGGTCTCCTATCACTTTAGGACTTACAAACCCTTAATAGGAGCGGATCATTTTCAGGGGCGGCTTCGAGGGCTGCTAACCCTATTTTCTTAAGATCTGGTTTTTTTTATTATATAAAATTTTAATTTAGTATCAGTCTCCTAAATTAATAAATTATCAATTTAATCTTTTAAAATTTATCAGAAATATATACTTTTGAAATTGTAAAATTATATTTTAGCACTCACAAATAACCACATCAAAAAATATTCTAACTTTTACCCTTACACGCACACATTATAGCGAACGACACTCCTGCGATTCAAACTCAAACAATTCTTATGAAAGATGAACATCCAACCAATTAACTTATCACTTAAAATTTATTTGTTGGAACAAATTTTAATTGGTTTGGAGAAAAAAAAAGGGGTAAGATGATAAAAATAAGAGTATCTAAAGAGCAGATATTTCTCAAGAGGTCTTTAAAATTTTATGTAAGGGAAATTTTTTCGAACTAAATTTTGAATCATCAGAACAGATCAAACTTCAAATCAGATTATGATATATTTTATTATAATTCTATAACAACATAAAAATACTGCAAGAAATGACATTGCAGGGAAAAAAACTAATAGGTAGTCCTACAATACTAAGCAAAGTAGAAGGAAAAACAAAGAGAGTATAGAGATTACCTCATTTGAAGGTTGTAAAGAGAGAGAAAAGCAATGCAGGGCAATATATAAATAGCAGCTTGTACATGGATACTCTTTCTGAATAACAAAGATTTTGAGCTACAAAATGCCTGCAGCTCTTCATTGACCATATTTGAAGCTAATTTTTGGGTGTTGTTCCATTTTTTTTTCCGGTTTGACCAATATAACCAGGTTTTGAGGGTATGAATCTGGTAGGAATAAAGGGGCAATGTTGTCAATGTCGACTTCTCCATGTGAGTTTAAAAGAACATTAAAACGAATATGCGCTGGGTACCATCTGCCCTTGGCTCATCTTATCTACAAACTAAATTAATTGCATTTGTATATCTGGAATTTCAGACCCAAAAAAAAAAAAAAATTACAAATTTGGGCCGTTTTAAGAACTTAAAAAGCATGCCATAACCCATGGCCCTGTCTTTAGAACTGGCGAAACACAAATGGGTTTAAATTTCTTTTGCCAATTTACTCATTTTCTTCTTAAAAATTTGGTCATCAAATTAAAAAAAAAATTTAATTTTACCATCAATTTTTGAAAAAGATTTGAAATTATATTTTTTAATGAAAATGTTGTCTAAGATATTAAATGTTTAAACATGACAAGTTGCATGATAATTCACATGTACATCATTATTATATTTCTATTTTGAAGTTTAATATACTTTTATTTTTATAATTTTTAAGATTATATGTTGGTGTGGTATATAATGTCATTTTAGCAAGAAGTGTATATAGATTATTACACGAGTTGCTATGCTAACTATGTTAAAATTTTAATGTTTTAAATTAATTTTTTTATTAAAAAAAGTAAATCATCTTTTTAAAAGATTAATAACCAATTTTAATTAAAAAAATAAGAATCAAATCAATAAGAAGGAAAACTAAGTTTACCCTTACGCTTTTTAATAAATTAGTCCCACTTATGACGGGTTTGAAACTAGTAATATTGTGTCACTTTTATATGACCCTTTTCATACTTGCATGAATGATGCCTAATATAATCCATCTCAACTCAGATGGAGGTTCTGCAAATTTATGAAGTCATGGATCCTTGTTCAACAAAAGTTTCACCATTCACCATTTCAAACAACTCTAATCCTTCTTACCCATGCTTGGTTGCTACACTTATTTCCATCTAACGGTATCATCTGCACTACATACATAGGCATTCAATATGGAGGAATTTTGGAAATATCCATGAATAAGGATACAAAATCTGCATTAAAGTAGCAATTAAATCAAATTGATTGGAATAAAATCAAATCAGAATATATGTCATTTTAAATTAGATTTTGTATATTTTCTAAGAAAAAAATAAATTTCTTATTGGGCTAAAATATCCGCAGACCCACGTTATGCAGGTGCGCCCCAACCTCGATGGGTTTCGATCTGTACCCCCTGCGCGCGAGGTAGGGTTACAAGCTTAGTTATTCAACCACCTTTCAAGTGGGTTCTCAAATATATACACATCTCACACTTGGTATTTAACCAATGTGGGATCTAAGCTTTTCTTTTCCTCAACAAATATTCATAAGTAGCTTATTTTGAGCATCGATTTCCCATTAATCACTCAACCATTTTGAGCATATGATACATCGTTATAAAGGTATCATGGAGTAGAATATAAAACCACAATTTTATGCTTGAACTCTCCACCTTTACCAATCAAGAATATGCCTCAAAGTTTCCAAAAAATTACAATTTTTCCAACAATCCCCCACATGAATGAAAATTGATAGTTTTAACGGAAAACATTGACTCGATATGGTGATAGAATCTACGATTGATAGTTGTATAGGATAGGTAGACATCCACCCTTAAACCTGAAAGTATATTTACTTTACTAAATGACCAGTAGTGTAACAACCCGGTTTTAGCTAAATTGAAACAGTAGTGTAACACCCCAAACCCAACCCAGACGTTATGGCTGAATTCAGCGTGTCACATGGAAAAATTACTAGAGAAGTCATGTTTTATCTAAAATCTTTCTTAGTGTTTAAAGAATATTTTCGTTTTAAATTAAAGTGAATGGAAGCTCACGCACTGCAGGATTCAAGAAAAGAGGAGGTGAGTCAATTAGACTGCTTAAGAACCTAGCTCTTCCATGATCCAATCCTAGACATGCACACATCTATTCCACACTTTAAGCTTATTACTTGTCCACGAACAACAAATTAAGTTTAAGTCTATTTAAAATATTTATTTCCTTTAGAAATATTTACGTTGCGGAAGCTTTGCTCGGTTATCGTGATATTTTGAAAATAAGTAACTTTTATAAAACGCGCCCTAGAGCCAACCAATTTTAATGAATCAATTAAGTGATGTGAATCTCAAGTTGAAAACGATTTAAGAAATTTAAAAAAAAAACCAAAATAAAAATAATAAAGCGGCACAACAAGAAATATAGGCTTTCGGGATTTCGGCTTTCAAGATATTCGACTATGAGGCTTAAAACGATGGTAAGAAAGTGGTGTTGAGTTGAATGGTAGAAGGATTCGGCTATGAAGAAAAGGAAGAAGAAAAGGGAATAAGAAAAGAGAGGAGAAAAGAAAAGAAAAGAAAATAGAAAAAGGAAAAAAAATGAATCCTAAAGGCCAAAATATACGGAAAGAGTGCCTTTCGGCATAGAAATTCTTTCCCAATTCCAATTCCCAAATTTCCCCGCTTCAGCATGCTGCCAGAGTCCTGATCAGACCCCAACACGCATGCAGCAAAAATTCCCAACCTTTCGTGCGCGAGATGCAGCTCGAACCCCAGACCTCCATCCGCCTTGCCCTCTTGCGCCTTGGCCCAAGCTGCTGGCCACTGCACCACACTTTCTCCTTTAGTAATATATGGTTATAATTAACTATAAACCTTACCTGCTGAAGCTTTGGTCCGCTTAAAAATAAAAGAGAATTTCGCCTTCCACGCAACTTGAACCTGCGACCTTCTAACCCCCCACACACGTTGCTTGCCACTGCACCGAAGTTCCTTTCATAACATAATCCTTTCACATTTAATTTTAACCTTTACCAGCTTCAGTTCTGGCTCGCTAAAAATAAAACAGAATTCGCTTACCCTTGGAATCGAATCCATAACCTATGCTACTGCCACTGCACCACAGGCGCTCCTTGTATTAAATTATACTCGCAACTCCTCTTAACCTTTATTCCAACCGCGATCTGCATACTAAAAAAAACTCCCAAATTGCGCGCGCCGTACCTTGAACCCAGGCACCTCCCAGCCTCCCTAGCGTGCTTAGCCATTGGCCAGGTGCTCCTTTATGCTAAAACTCAGCCCAAATTATTAATAAGGCCTACTGCCCTGATTCTCTTAAGAGACAAAATTTAAAAGTTTTGTGGGCCGAACCCCAGACTTTTCCCCACACTATAAACCCTTCGTTATTAATTTAATTACTAAACATACTAAATAATAATAATTAACAATAATAATTAATTAATTAGAACATCCTAATTTTTTTTCGGGCCGTCTTCTACCCGAACCCAGACTCAAGGCCCAATACTTTCTAGGCCCAATTTTTGGGGTGTTACAAATAGTTTTGGGACTACAAATATGAAGTCAAAAAATTATTTTAATATTTTTTTTGGTGTTTATAGCATGTGATTATATATGTTTGAAAGTTTCGTGAAATAATTTTATCGTTTAAGTGGTTAATATGACTAAAGGACTAAATCGCGTAAAATGTAAAAGTTACATTCTACTTGTTAAAGTGCTTTAATTGCTATGAAATTTAAATGTGTAAGTATTTATGTGGTTATTTGACATTTTATTAATGGGATGGACAAATATAGTCATCCATTAAGTGATTTTTAATGTTTTAAATTAAGGTCAAATTGGTAAATTAGTTAATAAGGTTATTATTAATAAAAACAAAGTTAAAATAAGCCATATTATCATCATCCATAGCCAAAAATCAAAGAGAAAGAAGATTAAAATGTGGTTTTAGGGTCCGGCCCTTTTGATCATTGATTAAGGTATGTATTTTGCTCGATTTTTTTATGATTTCTATGTTTTTATGATCGTTACTTCGTGTTCTAGCTAGCCCATGCTTTAATTTTTGAAAGTTTTGATGATTTTGAAAGTTTCCATTGATGAATTCATGTGTTTTTGGATGTTTGATGATGAATTATGAAAGCTTAATGATAGATATCTAAGTTTTGTAAAGTGATTTTTGATGAAAATGTCAATTAGGGATTAAATTGAGAAAATGTGAAATGTTGTGGTTAAAAGTGTGAAATAAATGAAAATATGGGCTGCTATGAAGCTATAAAAAATTTGGCTACCATGGGTTGTCTTTAAATTTCATGAATTTGTAATTTTATGAAATAAGGACTAAATTTTAATAAATGTGAAAGTTTAGGGCCAAATTGCAAATTGACTTAAATATGTGTTTGTAGATGAAAGTGATTAAGTTGGTGATTAAATGGATTAATTTTGAATATATATAAATCAAGAACGAAAGAAATTGGACTTAGATCGAAGCAAGAACAAAATACTCGATTAATTGGCTAGTTTCATTGTTTCTACGAATGAGGTAAGTTCATATGCAAATAAATGTCTTTAAATTGAATTATATGTGTTTATTTGTCATTGAAATGTTATGAATGTTGAAAGAGCAATTACGAGCAAGAATCGACAGTGTTACGACATTCGAAAGTCCCGTACGAACCTTAGGAATAGTATAGGATACAAATGTCATGACATTAGGTTATTGAGATGTGATTACATGTAAGACCATGTTTGGGACATTGGCATTGTATTGTGATTACGTGTAAGACCATGTTTGGGACATTAGCATCGTATTATGATTTTGTGTAAGACCCTGTCTGGGACAGTCGCATCGATATGTGATAACATGTAAGACCATATATGGGATATGGCATTGTACGAGCTTATGTGATTTTCGAGTATCCTTAACGATTCTAAATGGTTCAACAGGAAAAGTCAAGTTGAGAAAGAATGTGTACATGAGATACGTGACTCAGGTATGTACGAGATTCATACGAGTATTGAAAGGGGAAATATTTGACGAATTCGATTAAGATATTGAATATGTGTACAATGAGAAAGGTTTATGAATTTGTATGTGTTTAGCTATACATAGCATATATTTAAATTTATATGCAAATATTCATATGATAACTTTATTTGTATATGGCTTACTAAGATTTTGAAGCTTACTGTGTTTATTTTTCACTATTTTATAGATTATCGAAGCTAACTCAGACTCGGGGATCGTCTGAAAACGTCATCACACTATCGATCATCTCGTTAGTACTTTTGGAGCTTTGTATATATGGTATATGACATGTATAGGCTAGTGTTATCTTGGTATGTTTTGAGTTATGATCTTAGCCATGAGATATGGCTTGTAAATGTGATATATATATGCCTATAGGTTGGCTTGTTTGGTATGGTTATATGGTTGCTCTTTTGGAAAGTTGTAAGTTGGAGTATTATTGCTTGGAAGTTGGTATATTGTGGTTTGATTTTAAGATGATGATATGGTGTGTTTTGTGACATGAAATAGATGATAAGTTGATGAGGAAATGCATTTGGAACTTATGTAAGTTTTGATGATTTTGGCATAATGATTTGGTATGTTTTGAATATGGAATTTAGTAGTTGAAATGGTTGATGATAGATGGCATGATATGTGTATGGAATAACATGTTTTGGTTGCTTATATATATGTATTAAAATGGTACCATATTGGTTGCTAGGTGTGCATGAGAAAATGGTGGCAAATTGGCTTGTCAAATGACCTATTTTTGTTCATACAGGCAGAGACACAGGCGTATGTCTCAGCCGTGTGCGACACACGATCATGCTGCATGGTCGTGTGTCCCCTGGGGTACCCTTTCGAATTAAGTCAGTATACCCTACAGGTTTGGCACGGCCTAGACACACGGGCTAACATATGGGGGTGTGGCAGGCCGTGTGACCCAAGTCAGTAACCCCTACAGTTTTCCCACGGCCATGGCACAGGGGCATGTCTCCGGCCGTATGTTGCAAGTCAGAATGTATGCCCTGGTTTCACATGGCCTGTGACACAGGCATGTCTGGTGGCCGTGTGAGGCACCCGGCCTGTTCACACTAGTGTGTGACCCTTTAATCTTTGAAAATTTTCTAAGTTACCCAAAGTTTGCAAATGTTATCGGTTTAGTCCTGAACCTCTTCTAAGCATGTTTTAACGTCTCGTAAGGCCTTATAAGGGACAATATGAATGTGTTGAATCGATTTTGATTATGAATGCATAAATGTATGTGTATTATCCGTTAATGCCTCATAACCCTATTTCAACGACGGATATGAGTTAGGGGTGTTATAAGTAGACGTGATGTCCTTAAATTGTTTCATCGTTTGTGTAAACGATGATATACCTCACACAACTACCTTTCTGGTAAAGTTTTAGTTCTCATGAGTATGTTCATATAACCGTGAACATTTCCTGATTTTGCAAGAGTTTGAGAGAACTATGCCTCAATAGTCTCCTTGAAGTGACCCCACTTCACTCTCACATAGGTAGCTTATGTTGTTCGGCTCATCGAAACACACAATAGTCATTAAAAGCATTGTTTAACCTATCCCATTTTTAGTCACTATTTACATCATAAGAACGGAGTTGGGATAAGTACCCCCACAGTGACCTCACAAGGTCTATGCAATTAGGTTGTCCCTTTAAACCTAGATCTTGGGATCTCTAGTCAGCTAGGTAGGGTTTTCTTTCACATAGTGCCTTTTATTTTTATGGGCTTTAGTCTCATTCCTTTTGATATTTTATCAACATGATCTCGATTTAATCCTTTAGTTAGCAGATCTGCAATGTTATCTTTTGATTTTACAAAATCAATAGAGATCATTTCATTTGAGATTAGTTGTCTAACGGTATTATGTTGATGATGCATATGTCTCAACTTACCATTATGTTATCAAGATATCCTACACTTTGTAATGGTTGTGGATGATTTTCTACCTTTCCATAATTCATATGGTGCCTTGTCCTTTTTCTTGCGTAGGGCACCTTATTTAAAAGGTAATTATTTGATAGAAAAGCTTCCCCTTTCCCATATTTCTTGGATAATCCAGAGCTTCCTAGCAATGCGTTTATCTTTTCCTTTATAGTCCGATTTTTCCGCTCGGCTACTCCATTTGATTGAGGAGAGTATGGTGGTGTCAGTTCATGAATAATACTATGTTTTGTACAATATTCACCAAATGGTTCAACATATCACCACCACGATCACTTCTCACCATCTTAATATTTTTATTAAGTTGGTTTTCAACTTTCTACTTATAGAGAATAAATTTCTCTACTGCTTCGTCTTTGCTCTTAAGTAAATATACGTAACAATATTTTGTGCTATCATCAATGAAGGTAATAAAATATTTATTCCCTCTTCTTGTTTGAACAAACTTTAAGTCACAAACATCGCTATGTATTAGAACAAGTGGTTTTGTACTTCTTTCAACAGTTTGAAATGAAGACCTTGTTAATTTTGCCTCAACACAAATTTCACATTTATGTTTATAATTAATGTGAAATGAAGGTGATGTGTCACGAAACTAACTAAAAATACAATAAAGGTAAGTGCACCTATCGATAAATAGTATAGCTATAGTGAGTATAGATATCTTATCCACGAGGACTAAAAATATTAGTAATTACCGTTTTCCTATTATCTAGCTGACAAATTGGAGTGATTGTTTTTAAACTAAAATTACTAAATTAATTTAACTAATAACTCAACAAAGAATAAATCAAGAAAATAATTAAATAATAACTAATGAGAGAGACAATATCCAGGAAAGAACCCACCTAAACTTCATCTATTATTAAGAATCCAAATTAAACGATTTATTCACTTGGTATCTTGATCCGTAGAAATCCCTAAATTATGTGAATATCTCTTTCGAGAGTAAGAGTGACTGACTCTAAGTTGATTAATTGAAATTTCTTTCTAATTAAAACCCCTATTATTGCATTAACTCGATCTATAGATTCCTCTATTAGATTTGACTCTAACACGATAGATTTATGTCGCCCTATTTCTAGGATTGCATGCAACTCCACTCAATTATGCTAGATCTCCTCTTAAACTTGGACTTTTCCTCCTCTGAGTTAAGCACATTAAACATGAATTAATATCCTGGAAATATTAAAACAAGATATTAGCACACATAATTGAGAACAGGAATCAAGTATTTATCGCGTAAAATAGAAATCAAATAATAGAATTCATCATATGTTTTATCCTCCCTAGGTATCTAGGGAATTAGTTCATAATTTTGAATAAAATATCTCAAAGTCAGAATAACCACAAGAAATAATGAAACTCATAAAAACTTCAAAGGAAATTAAAAGGAGGTCTTCGATCTTGATGGAAATCTACTTTAGAGTTGGCTCTAATTGTAACACCCCTTACCCATACCCGAGACCGGGACAGGGTATGAAGCATTACCGAGCACATACAGAGACATTTTGGGAAGTATTGCTATAAAATTTCGTTTCAAATTCAAACCGATCAAATAATATCATATTGTCCCTATTGTGGGTCTACTAGGCCCAACTCATGCATTAAAAACGGTCCGAAACTAAACCGAGAACTTAAGAAAACTCATAGAAAAATTTCATGTTTAGGCCTTACATGCCCGTGTGGAGGCAGTGTACACGCCCGTGTGCTAGGGACACGCCCGTGTCTCATACCCATGGAGCTCTCTGTCCATTTGGTCCTAAACAAGTTAGGGTCACACGGCCAGAGCACATGCCCATGGGGTAGGCCACACGCCCGTGTGTCTACCCGTGTGGACAATTTCAAGGCTATTTTCCAAGCCAATTGTCACCCTTAATTACCTACATTCACCTAACATCTTCATAGAAATCAACATGGCATAATTGAATGATTATACATCCACAATCAAGACACCAGCATGGCATTCCCACAATAACACACGACATATTACCAACCATGCATGGCAAACAAGCATATTCAGATCACCATTATTAGACATAACATGAATAGCTAGGTTTATAAGTCAGAATCATTAGCTCGCTATAGACCAATACATTTGGTTAAATTATAATAACACATGTTGTAATGATCCAAAATTTACGGGCATTGGAAAAGTACATTAACGGGCCTCCGTCTTTGTAAATCAAGTTCGAAAATAATTACTAGAAATATTTATGAGTTTAGCGATGTGTTTAATTAGGTTTAAATTAGGTGAATTTAGCTTAATTTAGAGTAATTAGTAAAAAAGGCTAAATTAAATAAGGTGTAAAAGTCTAATTATAAATTAATAGGAAATAATAAGGACCAAATAGGCAATTAAGCCTATTTGGGAAGATGAGGCAGCAAAATGAGTAAAAATCTAAGTTTTTTTTAAAAAAAAACAATGATTATATAAATATTTAATTTAGTTATAAATTTTATTAAATCAATTTAAAATAACTAGATTTTTTTATATGATAATAAAGTATGATTTTGACAAGTGGATGGTGATATAAAAAAAATAAAAATGTAACAATATTAAGTATACACTTGTAATTCATGAATTTAAATTACTTACTATTTAAGTAAATAGATATTTATTAATTATTATTAAGTAAATAGATATTTATTAAATAATTATATTATAAGATTTTTATGTGATAAATAAATTAAAATATGACAAATGTATGATGATGATATAGTACATGTGTAAATATAAGAATATTACACTTGTAATAAATATATTGATTAAAAAATAAATATTTATTAAGTTATTATATTATTGTAAAACAAATAAAATAAATAAAAGTAAATAGAACAAAACAAAAAGTAAAGAAAAAAAGAAACAAGCTAACAAACAGAATAAGTAACAGAGCGCATTCGAAAAACAGGGGAAGAAAAGGGAAAGAAAAAAAAAGAGGAAAATTGGGATTTTAAAGTTTCAAGGTTGTTTGGTAAGCTAAATTTAGTCATTTTCTCTTAAATTTGATGTTTTAGAAGTCTTAAAACAAGGTTTTGATGAAATTAATTTGATAGTTTGAAAGTTTATAAGCTTTTAAACAAAGTTCATGTTGAAGAAAAAGAAGAATTAGGGATTTAATTGAATGAATTTTTAAGTTAGAAATTGAAAAAGGGATTAAATTGTAAAAGAAGCTCTAAGTTTTGTGTTTTAGGAAATTAAATTGAAAGAATTTTAAATTAGGGTTTTATAATGAACATTAGATTGTTAGGGTGAACATGGAAGGAAATTGAGTAGAAATGAAGTATAAATTAAGTTAAACAAATAAAAGAGTTAATTAGGATTAAATGGGAATTAGGGAATAAATTGAATAAAAATTCAATTAATTATTAAATTAATGCTGTAATTAATAATGTAAATTGTTATTTTTTTTTCCGTAGCTAACAAGGAAAACGAGGCATCGACATCCAAAGGAAAAGAAAAGATCGTTGAGGAGTAAACTCGTATTCCGGGTTTGTATTACTATAACTCAAACTATTTACTAAATGTATATTGAATTTATAGTTATGGATAATTAAGATAAGGTAAGTATTATATTTGAAATTAAATATGAGTATGTGTGAAAATTAGTTTATACATGAATTAAGATAATAGATGTTTGAATTGATTGTGAATTGAAAGTTTGTGTGTAAATGAAATTGAAATTGGAAAAGTAAAATAATACCCTATTAACTTGTCGGACTAGATTTGATACAAATGGCATGCCATTGGATTTGTGATGTGATGAGGAGATTTGTAGTTCGGCCGAGAAGATGTTTTTGTTATTATATATACTTCGGTTTATCCGAAGAGGCATTTAATGCCTTACTGGTGTATTATGGAGGATTTATAATATTCTGGGTGTGTTTGGGTTGGACATTCTGGTGTGTTTGGGTGGAATCCACGTATCTGTTAGAGTCCGAGCCTTGTTAATAGGGTAAATAATTGAAATGAAATTTTAAAAATGAGATTATTTGTTTTGGCACTATTAAAAAGTATGAGAAAGAATGTATGAACTAAATTATGAATTGAATTGGTATGTGAAAAATGAATTATGAATTTAAGATTTATGAAGTAATATAATTATATATATAATTAGTTTAAATAATTTTAAAAATTTATGGTTGATGTTTGTAATTTATTAATGTTAAATAGTCTTGATTTATAGTAATACCACTGAGTATGAAATACTCAGCGTACGGTTGTTTCCGTGTGCAAGTCATAGAGTTTCGGATCCGATCTAGCATCCAACACAAACCCGTCTCCAACAAAAAGATTTTGGTGGTGTATTTCTTCCTTTTGTTAAGTGGCATGTACTAGGTAGTTGAATATAAATTATGTATATACATTAAGTTAAAAGATTTTGGTTGTATATAAATGATTATAATGTTTTGGATTATGAATATGATATAAAGTTATGAAATGGTAGATTTGGTATTAAATAATTGAAATGAAATAAATATTATTAATTATACATATATACTAACATGTTATATTGTTTAAACTAAGGTATTAAATTATTATTTTAATATAAATTAGATGTAATTGAGTATACTTAATCATTGGTTGGAGTACTGATATTGGATTGTTTTGGGTTTAAAGTTTGCAGGGGTTTTATGTAAAAATAAGCAGAAATGCTGTCGAATTTAAAAAAAAATTACAAAAAATTTTCGGAGAATTCGAACAAGTTCCGTTTCACTTTTAATTTACGTTTTGGCTTCGAGCGTCTATTATTAGGACTTAACAATTATATTATACTATGAATATTATTATTTATTTGTGAATTATTTGTAAGTTGTCTGATATGTCTGGTAATGCCTCGTAACCCTGTTCCGACGACGGTTTAGGGTTAAGGGGGTTGTTACACATGTTACAACACTAGGTCCCTATACATGCCACTCACTTGATAATTCTAACATATGTGTTTATACTCTTAAGGTGTTAGCTTGATAGTGTGATGCTGCCTCCGACGATCTCCAACCCCGAGCTAACCTAACAATACTAAAAGATATGGAAAGGAGGGGGTAAGCTTTACGCTTAGTAAGCTCGCATGAAAATAATAAGCAATTTACTAACATGCTTTTCATAGTAAAACCATCTCAATTGTACATTTACACATGTTCTGGTTAAGTTGTTTTTTCGAGTCACAGTCACTAAATTATTTATATCTGGCGCTACAGAACTCCAAATTAAGATCCGTAAATTTTTCCAAAAACTAGACTCATACATCTTTCCACCATAAAATTTTCAGAATTTTTGGTTTAGCCAATTAGTACAGTTTATTCATTAAAGTTTTCCCTGTTTCACTATTTGGTAGTTCTAACCTCTCTTCACTAAAAATTAATTATCTCATAGTACGGAACTCGGATAATTTTCCCATCAATTTCTATTCAAAATAGACTCATTAAGGATTCTAAGCATATAAATTATATCACATATTTATTTTTTAAAAATTTATAATGATTTTCCTAAATCAGAACATGGGATTTCTTCATTCTGACTCTGTCTCACAAAGATTTAAATATCTCATAATTTGAGATTGCTTTGCTTACGTCGTTTCCTTTATAAGAAACTAAACTCGATAAGATTTAATTCCATATTTTACTCAGCCTTTAATTCAACTTCCATAATTTTTGGTGGATTTTCAAATTTGGACTACTGCTGTTGTCCAAGCTGTTCCAGTGCATTAAAATGATCACTATCATAAGTTTGTCATAAAAATTATTCTCACATGTAACATTCATTCATTTGCAAACCCTATCACAATTCCATTTTATTCCATATATCAAACACGTATTCATGGGTTTTCGAGTACTTACCTGTGCTATCTCTTAGCACAATCATTCGTCCAAGCACGACAATCATATGTATCATGTATACATGAATGAGTTTACCATAGCAATAACTTTTAATTTATTTCATGTAACATCCTTTCCATATTATATCTCCATGTCACATTTTTACTATTTCCGTTGAATCATTGAATTTCCGATGGACATATCCTTTTCTAGTTGTACATTCAAGATGTACATTTCCTTTTCAAGTATACACACAAAGTGTACATAACCTTTCCAAGTAGTATACACGAAGTATACTTTTCCTTTTTAAATGGTATACACAAAGTATACCTAACATTTCCAAGTGTACACACAAAGTATACTTTTCCTTTTCAAATGGTATACACAAAGTACACTGTTCCTTTTCACGCAGTATACACAAAGTACACCGTTCCTCTTCACGCGGTATACACAAAGTACACCGTTCCTCTTCACGTTGTATACACAAAGTACATCATTCCTCTTCTCGCGGTATGCACAAAGTACACTGTTCCTCTTCATGCACTATACACAAAGTACACCGTTCCTTTTTCACTTGGTATACACAAAGTACATTGTTCCTTTTTCACACGGTATACACAAAGTACACCGTTCACGCTTGATAGCCGAAGCTATCCCTTTTCACGCTTGACAGCCGAAGCTATCCCTTTTCACATTTTACACACAAGGTGTACGTTCCCTTTTCATAATGAGATAAAAAAATTACCCTTTCGGGACAACCTTTCTGCGACACATGTAGGATCTCATTTCACATCGGTAGTTACCTTTATCCATCGACTTCCATTTATTCAAACGGGATTTAGCATTTATCACTTTACTTCAAACATTTTCATTCATCAGGCTTTATCGAATATGAAATCATTTCTCATATATATATACAATCATTATAAGATATATTTCATGTATAACAATAATGACGTAAGTAATATGGTTATTAAATCACGCAAACTTACCTCAAATACGAGAATGACAAAATTACCATTTTAGTCCAAACTTGCATTTCCCCGGTTTAAGGCCGAATCTCGATTTCCTTGATTATTGAGCTTGGAAGCTTGGAAGCCCTAGCCATGGAGTCTCCCTTGGTACACACAGCCATCGGTTGAAGATGGACACATTTTTAGCTTTTAGTTTGTCTTTTAGTTCATTTTACCCTTAAATGACCAAAATGCCATTTTTACTATTCTTTCAAATTTTACCCAATCAAGGTCATTTTTATCCAAATTTTTAGAACTTGGTCAAATTACTCTTTAAGGACCTCTAATTAATAATTCAATTCAATTTCATGCTCAAAGCTTCTAGAATTCAAATTTTACAAATTATTCAATTTGGTCCTTAAAATCAAATTAAACAGTTTTCACATAGAATTTCTTTATGAAATTCTCACACAATCATATAAACATGTCATGAACCTTATAATAATCATAAAATAATCATTTCTATCTCAGATTTGTGGTCTCAAAACTACTGTTTCGACTAGGCCATAATTCGGGATATTACACCAATGGTGTTCTTCGAGTTGTTTTCTTCAATATTCTCTAATGGCTCCCTATTCTCTTTTTATTTTTGGTATTTATAGACTTTAGAATGCCTAGAAAGCTTAAAACTTACGTTTTTCCGCTTGTTTGGCAAACAAGTTGCAAAATGTACATGTCTGGCACATGGCCGTGTGTCTAGACCAGGTGGCTCACACGGCCGTGTGTCCAACCCGTGTTGCTTCTGCAATCTTCTTTTTTGCCTGATTTTCGCTTGTTTTTCACTCATTTCACTCCCAAATGCTCTCCTAAGTATAGAAACATGAATTCAAATGATTAGGAGCATGAAATTCACCAATTTACATAAATAATCATCCAAAAACGCATTAAGAACGAGATTAAAATATGTTACTTTCATCACTTATCAAATATCTCCATACTTAAACGTTTGCTTATCCTCAAGCAAAATCATCTACTCATATTAAAGTTAATATTTCTCAACTTGTAATTCTCATCAATAATGTCTCAAAATAATTCACAAATAATCATGTATTGGCAATTCAACTAAAAGAGCACTAAAGATTTAAACAATCCAAGCCAGAATTTTTAAAGTACGAAAACATATGTGGCTCCCTTTATTTAAATAATTACCTTTAACTCAAAATCAACAAGAATTAACATCCTCACTAAAGATTCACTTAAAACACTTAAAGTGCTTAAGGTTCAAGAAATATGCACTTAACAACTGAACGAGAAATGTCATTACCATAAGCTTGCTTGAAAATCAAATCTCCACCACTATAAAATGATATGACACACCAATCAAGAAGTTTTTAAGAGGTTGTAATGGGGCTTAGGTTAAGGGTGTGGAGAAAGGCCAGAAAAGTTGGTTATAATCGAGATCGCGTTGATAAATGACCAAACTAGAAAAAATAAAAAAATGCTGAATTAAAAACAAGTGCATCAATCAAGAATAAACAGGAAAAAAGAACGAGCTTCTTCTCAAAATATGAAATTCATTGTTCAAGCTCAATCAAAAAAAAAAAATAATCAATATTTTTTTTCGATTTTTTTCATAGAATAATAAGAATTAATTCAATAATTCAAACAAAAGAGCATACTTAGGCAACTCACCAAATCAAATCTCGACAAAAAGGGAGTCAATAAAATGGGAAAGAGTCACAACGAAAAAATGGGTTATGGGTTAAAATTCACGGGTTAATCAAGAAAATGTGTGTTAGGCTCAACGGGGTTCACTAAGGATTAATTAAAAAGGTAGGCTTTTTACAAGTTAAGTTGGTTAAACCTAAGTGTCTTTATCATCTCAGTATATCAAATTAAATGTGTGGTCTCGACATGCATAATCGAAGCAAATTCTAGAATAACAAATCAAGTTGACACACTCATAACCAATAATAGAATGAGCATGAAGAATGTATGCTCTAAAGGCTCAAAATCTCACAATCTAAAATTTTAAATTCTGGAAAATAACTTATCATGCTTGATTCTCTCATGTCTTAAAGCTTAAATCAACTAATACACAAATATCTACAAATTAATCCAAAACAACATCAATAAAAAATCCCAAATTGAAAATAATTAACTCTAATGAAAGTATGAGAAAATTATTTAAACACAAGAAATAATTCATCAATAAAAAATCCCAAATTGAAAATAATTCACTCTAATGAAAGTATGAGAAAATTATTTAAACACAAGAAATAATTTAGGGATTTTCTAATAATTATATAAATAACCTTCGCACACTTAAGATGTACATTGTCCTCAATGTACAAACAGTTATAAGCACAGAATAAGCAGAATATAATAAGAGAGGGAGAAAACTGAAATTGCCCTAAATATGGATGAAATCTCCAGAATATTGAAAACTGGAATTGTAGGTAAATCTAAATGTAGTGCATGGTTCTGAGTAGAGGTGTGCATGGGCCGAGCAGGGCTAGGCCCGAACAAAATTTTAGGCCCGTTTTCTAGGCCCGACCCAAAATATGGGCCTAAAAAATTTGTCCAAGCTCGGCCCGAAGTAAAATTGTTAAGCCCGAGCCCGGCCCGACCCATATTAAGTTTTTTTAACTTATTTCATTAAATAAAAAATTTTAAAATATAATAAATCATCAAATACATTTAAAACAAATATTAAAACAAGAAACAAATAAAAAATGATATTAAAACAATTCTTAAAACAATACACAAATTGAAAATATAATAAAAAATGATTATATTAAAATTAAAAATATAATGTAAATATGATTAAAAATAAATATATATATATTTAATATATAATTTAGCCCGGGACAAAAAAGTTTTACCCGAGCCCGGCTCGTTTAGAAAACGGGCCTCTTTTTTTGCCCAAACCCATATTTCGGGCCTATATTTTTACCCGAACCCTCCCATTTTTCGGGAGGGCCTTTGGGCCAGGCCAAGTAGCCCAACCCATACACACCTCTAGTTCTGAGCAAACTAATAAGAAAATAAATACAAATAATGAAGAAGATTAAGAGGTTACAAACTCAATTGGAAACAACCATAAAAAAAACATAATTCGAAAGAAAAAGAAACTGAAGAAGTCTAAGAAATAAAAATCAAACCACTAAAAATAAAAATAAAAATAAAAATGAAAAGAAAATAATAAATATGATCAACGAACTTCATCTTGAGAGTCATCGGGATCGTGAGACACCTACACTGTAGACAAAATGTGGAGATGTTGACAGATTTGCTGCATGTCTCATAAATACTATCGAACCGCTTAATAGTGTCGATCGAAACAAGTGAACAGTTTAGAAAAGTCCGGGTAGCAATAGAAGTAGCAGTATGGTGACTCGGAGGTGGATGATAAGGTGGATCCTTGTGGTGGAAAGAGACATCATCAGTGAAGTCTTTATGCTCATCCTGAGGGTCAAAATGAGATAATTCGTATCGAGGAGGATCCGCTCCATGCAGTCACTCGATCATCCTTATATGACTCATACTCAATAACCCTTGTGAGGTTATCTATCCAACTAGTGTAAAGGAGGAGGACTGCTTCGGAGTGTCAAGGAGACCAAAGTATTGTGCGAGGCGAGTCACGTAAGGGCTTAACCAGATAAAAACCATCCTACTACGTTCTGTCTAATGGCGGCAAGCTAGGGCAATGAAGTAGTAAGATCGAAGATGCGCCCCGTGGCCATGCTCCATAAAAAATAAATGTCGAATGTATCGACAACTCTGATGCTCTCCTTCTGACCAGTCAATGTGTGAGCCAAGATGGCATGATTATAGCGTAAGGTCGAAGGAAGTGAAGTAGCCTTCGATCGACTCAGGTTATAGGGCATCATACTCGCCGTAAGCTCTGTCCAGCATAGAGACGACAAATAATAGATGTGCCGGTATAAAGTGAGAAACCCCTCGGAACTCATGAACTCCTCAATACAGAGTCCTAAGGCAGCTCCGAAGTCTAGGACACTTAAATGATGCGCTATACCACCGAGTCTGAAATTAATAGTGCCCGACTCATCATGGCTCGACATCACATGCTGAAGGACGAATGTTGAACAAAACTCTAAGGTCAACTCCGAATAGGTGGGCTCGATGATGGAAAAGAAACAGTCTCAAGGAGCTGTAGCAATCAATGCGAGAACTCTATTAGCTAAATTAATCTACTCCAAAGTTGTCCAATTAAAACAACGACCTAATCATAGTGACCTCTGTCAGAGATGTTGATAGAGGCCCTCTTGAGGGCCTTTTGAAAATCGTAGACATGGATGGTGTGCATCGATGGAAAGGCCTGAAGACAAGGTCATGCAGAAGTCTTCCACTTTTTCGAAATGGGGACGACGACTTTAGATTTGCCTCTAGTGTTCGTCATGGTGTGCCTAAAAAAATAAAATAGTCCAATATTAAAAAAGTAATAAAATAAGCATCACCAATTAAGCAAACAGAAGGGCAGACAAACCAATGTACATAGTAAAAGATGTCACTAACAATCCTCTCATGACGAACATCGAAATCCAAGCTGCCTAAATAGAAAATTTACTCTTAAAATAGTATGTACTAATACCTAATCATGCAAAAACCATGTACTTAAGCTACTACGATTCAAACTAACGTAGGGGTAATAAAAACAATAATGAAGAGATAAACTAAATGAAAAACTAAAAGTAATTATAGAAATAATGAAATAAAAATAATAAAAAGAAGAATAATAATCAAAACAATAAAAATAATAATAAGCAAAAAATAAAGAACAATAAAAATAACAACAAACACAATAATAACGATAAAAAATAGTGCAAAATATAACAATAAAAATAATAGGAAAAATAATAAGAAAAAAATAATAAAAGTAAAGACAAAATAAAATAAAAAATCAAAATAATAAGAAAATAAAATAGTGAATAATAAATAAATAAATAAAAAGTGTAAATGAGGAGGACCGACAGTGGAGCGGTGATGATGACCAAAGATGCGGTGGTTAGCAAGAGGGAGAGATGCACACAGTGGTTGGTTGGTGATGGGAACGGGGGGCTATGCCGTTGGTGGTCGAAAAGTGTAAGGGCATTTTGTTGAAGGATAAGGAAGGACAATGGAGGAGGGGAGAGGGTGGCTCGAAAGGGGAAAGGGGGTGGGTATGGTGGGGTGATGGACGGTGGCTTGGGCACATTTAGTCGAAGGAAGAAGGGTGGTGGGGATTTAGGGCTATAAGGGGCGGTGGATGGTGTTGAAAGAGGAAGGGAAAAAGAAAGGAATGGTGGGAGAGGGGAGAATTGCAAGGGAGAGGAATAGGGTATCTCGTCGAGGAAAAGGGAATGAGGGATGGCTAAGCGACGACGAAGTGGGGGCGACAGGGGTGGGGACTGGTGAAGGGAGATGAGAATGGCGGTTAGAGTTAGCAGTTGGAGGGTAGGGAGAAAGAAGACAAAGTAAGGAAAATAATTTAGGTTTTTTTGGGTTAAAAAGAGGGACATGGTCGTGTTTAGGCTCGTGTTGGGCCACATACCCATATGGAACTTTCTCAGCCCATGTGCAATTCAAAATTCAAGCCCAATCTTTACACAGCCTCGGACATGCCCGTGTGTCCAGGTCGTGTATGCTATACCTTCACTTCTCCCACACCTGTGTGAGAGGTTATGTGGGGCACACGGTCTTACACACGCTCGTTTGTCAGGCCGTGTCTCGCATATGACTGTGTCTATTGCCCGTGTAACTCACTGACTTGTAATTAAATTTGAAAAATTAACTCCCGTATTTACACGGCCTTAGACACGCTCGTGTGCCCAAGCCGTGTGTGCCACACAGCTGTATTGCTAGACCGTGTGGACCACCTCAGGCTGTGTTACTTTCGAAATTTGAAAATTTAAGTCCTAAGACTCACATGACCATGTCTTCACACCGTGTAACTCTCTGTCATTTGCTTCATCATGTACATGACTTGGGACATGCCCGTGTGTCTAGGCTGTGTGGGTCAAAAACATATTTTTTTAAAATTAAATTAATAAAAAGAATAAACAAAAATTAAACACTCGGGTTACCTCTCGAGAAGCGCTTATTTAAAGTCTAAGCTTGACTTTACCTTGTATCAGCATGGTTACGGTGGTTCTCGGAACCGTAGCTCCTCTTTCTCGTTAGCAATTTTAATACCAAGATAAGGTTTAAGTCGAGTACCATTTACCTTAAGTGTGTCGAACTCAAAATGTGCTACTTTGATTGTATAGTATGGAAAAGCGTTTAGTACCGTCAATGGGTTCGATCCGTTTGACTCAAGCTATGAAGAGGAAATTCATGGATCCTTTTTGTCCAGTAGTACTTTGTCACCAACCTTAAATTGGTTCGTTCTCATCACATGCTCATCATGGCGTCACTTTGGCTCTGCATCATGTTTTCCTAATTTCTCCTTAACATGCGTTTGCCATTCATCTAGTTCATCGAGTTTCACCATTCGCTCTTCATAAGTTGTTCTGTTTCTGTCACATTGACTGAAACATGACTCTCACACGTTTTCACGAGGGATTTCCTGCAAAGAAGGTTGAGCCACATGGTTACTCACATTAACAAAATATTTAAAATCATCTCGCTCACTAGAGACTCTCACAAAATCACGTGCTTTGAGAATAATCTTTTCGTCACCTACGCGAAGCACAAGTTCACTCGTAGCAACATCGTTAATAGTCCAGCAATGGTTAAAAAGGGTTGACCTAAGATCAAAGGTACCTCGCTATCCTCATCTATGTCTAAAACAACAAAATCAACGGGAATTATAAATTTATCGATTTTTACAAGAACATCCTCAATAATACCTCTAGTATATCTAATGGTTTTGTCCTCTAATTGAATACTCATTCTAGTGTGTTTGAGTTTCCCAAGACCAAGTTGCTTAAACATTTTATAAGGCATGACATTAATACTAGCCCCTAAATCAGCCAAAGTATTCTCAATATTTAAACTACTAATGAGACAAGGAATAGTAAAACTCTCTGGATCTTTAAGTTTGTTAGGTAGTTTATTTTAGAGAATGGCCGAGCAAACTGCGTTGTGCTCTACAGTCGACGAGTCGTCTATCTTCCTCTTGTTTATTAACAGATCTTTTAAGAATTTGACATAATTTATCATCTGCGAAAAAGCTTCAACAAACAGTAAGTTAATGTGTAATTTTTTAAGAAGCTTAAGAAACTTACCATATTGTTCGTTCATGTGGTCTCTCTTCAACACGTTAGGATATGTCACTTGAGGTTTGTATTCTTTGATAATTGGCTTTTGCTCTTTCTTACCTTTCCCAACCTCATCATTTTTCACCACATCTTCTTGCCTCAATTCTTGTTCAGGTTTAACTAACCCTTTCACGTCTCGAATAGTAATTGCTTGAAGCTGCTCCTTTGGGTCAGTTTCAATATTGCTAGGCAAGCTACCTTGTGGTCTTTTCAAAATTAATTTAGCAAGTTGACCTATTTGATTTTCGAGTCCTTGAATCAATGCTTGCTGATTTTTCAGTGCCGCCCTAGTCTTTTGTAAACGAGTTTCTAACACCGAGATAAACTTTGTCAACATCTCCTCAAGGTTCAACTTCTTCTCTTGCTGATAAGGTTGTTGAATGCTCAGAGGGGGCTGTGTTCTTTGATTGCCTTAACCACCCGAAGAAAAATTCAGATGGTTTCTCCAATCTACATTATAGTTATTACTATAAGGGTTATTTTGAGGTCTAGAAGTGTTACCCATATAATTGACTTGCTCATTGTCTGTGCTAAGACTGAAGGGTAAACATTCTGGATTAGTCATTCCACCTCCATTTGTATCGCATTGCATCATCGGATTCACCTGCGTAGAAAAATATAAACCATCAATTTTCTTATTTAGTACTTCTACTTGGTTTGATAACATGATGACTGCATCTAGATTAAAAACACCGACTGCTTTCATCGGCTTTGTCTTCATGACTTGTCACTGATAATTATTCAGTGCCACTTCTTTTATAAACTCATAAGCTACTTTGGGTGTTTTATTGTTCAATGTTCCACCGGTTGCTACATCAATCAACTGCCTAGTTAAGAGATTCAAACCGCTGTAGAAGGTTTGAACTTGTAACCATAAAGGTAACCCATGATGAGGGCACTTTCTCAATAAGTCCTTGTATCTCTCCCATACAACATATAATGTCTCTAAATCAATCTGAATAAAAGAAGAGATGTCATTCCTCAACTTAGCTATCTTAACCGGTAGGAAGTACTTTAGAAGAAACTTCTTGGTCATTTGAGCCCATGTAGTGATGGAACCTCGTGGTAAAGAGTTTAACCACTGTTTTGCCTTGCTCCTAAATGAGAATGGGAACAACCGTAAACGAATTGCGTCATCAGTGGTGCCATTAATCTTGAAGTGTCGCAAATCTCTAGGAAATTGGCCAAATGAGTATTTAGGTCATCTTGCAAACCATCGAACTGAACATACTGTTGTACCATCTGAATAGTGTTCGGCTTGAATTCAAAATTATTTGCAGCAATGGTAGGTTGTACAATACTCAATTCAGCCCCAGTCAGAGTAGGCTTGGCATAATCGTACGTAGTACAAGGAACAGATGTTGCAAGAGGTAGTTGAATATTTTGATTATCTCCCATCTCCTCAGTAATAATGTTGTCCTTTTGTTCATCTACTATATTCTGTTGACTTTGCCTTACTTCTCTAATCTCTCAACGATTTTTGAGGGTAGTACTTTTAATCCTATTGCCAAAAAGCAATGGTCCCGACAAGTTTCCTCTAGTCATAAACTAAAAGAACTTGTCAGAAGCAAGCAAAAGAAAAAAAAATTAGAATGTAGAAATTAAATTTAAAAAATATAAAATAAAATAAAAAAAGACTAAATTAATAAAAATAAAGTGTTCCTAATATTTTAGTCCCTAGCAACAACGCCAAAAACTAGATGTGTCACAAAACTAACTAAAAATACGACAAAGGCAAGTGCACCTATCGATAAATAGTATAGCTATGTTGAGTAGAGATATCATATCCACAAGGACTAAAAGTATTAGTAATTACCGTTTTCTTATTATTTAGCTGACAAATTGGAGTGATTAGTTTTAAACTAAAATTATTAAATTCATTTAACTAAGAACTAAACATAGAAAAAATCAGGAAAATAATTGAATAATAAGTAATGAGAAAGACAATACCCAAGAAAGATTTCACCTAGACTTCATCTATTATTAAGAATCTAAATTAAACAATTTATTCACTTGGTATCTTGATCTGTAGAAATCCCTAAATTATGCTAATATATTTTTTGAGAGTAAGAGCAACTAACTTTAGGTTGATTAATTAAAATTTCTTTCTAATTAAAACCCATATTATCGTATTAACTCGATCTATGGATTCCCCTATTAGATTTGACTCTAATCTGATAGATTTATGTCGTTCTATTTCTAGGATTGCATGCAACTCCACTCAATTATGCTAAATCTACTCTTAAACATGAACTTTTCTTCCTCTGATTTAAGCACATTAAACATGAATTAATATCCGAAAAACATTAAAACAAGAGATAAGCACACATAACTGAGAACAAGAACCAAGTATTCATCGCGTAAAACAGAAATCAAATAATAGAATTCATCATAGGTTTCATCCTCCTTAAGTATCTAGGGAATTAGTTCATAATTCTGAATAAAAATATCTCAAAGTCAAAATAACCATAAGAAATAATGAAACTCATAAAAACTTCAAAGGAAATTAAAAGGTCTTCGATCTTGACGGAAATCTGTATTAGAGTTTGCTTCAATGGTGTTCTTCGAGTTATTTTCTTAAATATTCCCTGATGGCTCCCTATTCTCTTTTTCTATTTGATATTTATAGACTTTAGAATGCCTAGAAAGCCTAAAAATTATGTTTTTCCGCGTGTTTGGGAAACAAGTTGTGAAATCGACATGATTTGGCACATGGCCATGTATCAAGACCGAGTGGCTCACACGACTGTGTATCCAACCCGTGTGGCTCTTGCAATTTGCTCTTTTGTCTAATTTTCGCTTGTTTTTTGCTCCTTTCGCTCCCAAATACTCTTCTAAGTATAGAAACATGAATTCAAAGGATTAGGAGCATAAAATTCACCAATTTGCATAAATAATCATCTAAAAATGCATTAAGAACGAGATTAAAATATGTTACTTTTATCACTTATCAGAAGGAATGTGCTCTAAATTAATTAATCTATGTGAAGTATCATAATTAACATGCCCATGCCTACCATGCCATAAATCAAATGACTCAAGTATATAAACAGAAGAAGAAGAAACATTCTTATTCATAGTTTTTCCTTTTATAGAGATTGCATTACATATCCACTTTTCACAAACATTCCCCATTTAGAAGAAACATTCTTATTCATAGTTCTTGCATATGTTAGGCACATAAGTCCATATCAGGCACTTCCTTGGAAATTTCTTCCATAGCATTAGCCTCGTTAGCTCTAACTTTCTTTGGAATCCTATAGTCAGATAATTTGTGCCCCATCTTTTTGCAATTGAAACATTTTCCTTGAAATTTTTGCTTATTAGAAATGCCACCTTTTGGTCCTAATTTAAATCCATTCTGAGATTGTTTTCCCTTTTTGAAGTCCTTAACTTCTATGATGTTTGTCCTAACATCATTGACATTTGTTGCTTTGTTGAGCCTTTTTTCCGTACCTCTATTGTCTTCTTCAATCCGAAGTCTGATAATTAAATCTTCTACTGACATTTTCTTTCTTTTGTGTTTTAGGTAATTCTTAAAGTCATTCCAAGCAAGAGGTAGCTTCTCAATAATGGCTGCCACTTAGAAGGATTCACTTATCACCATCCCTTCAGCAAGAATTTCGTGAACAATCAGTTGAAGTTCTTATTGTAACATCTCAAAATGTGGGCCTAGTTGGAATAGTGGTTTTGAGACCACAAATCCGACGTTAAAATATTTTTTTATGATTAATATGAGGGCTAGGATATCAAAATGAGCATGTGTTAAAGTTTTATGAAGAAATTCTAAGTATAAGGTGTCCAATTGGAAATCAAGGACCAAATTGAATAAATTGCAAAACTTGGGTTCTAGAAGAAATTTGTATGAAATTGCTTTGAATTATTAATTAAAAGGTATTAAAAATTAATTTTCCCAATTTCTAAGTTTTTGGACAAAAATGGGCATGCATTGAAAAATTTGAAAGTTTTGTAAGGAAATGCATTTTGGTCATTTGGTAATAAATGAAATAAAAAGGGAAAAAGAAAGCAAAATTCACTCATCTTCTTCCCCATAGCTGCCAAAAATTCAAGAGCTCCATAAGCTAGGGTTTTGACATTTTCAAGCTTAATAGTAAGTGCTCCATAGCCCCGTTTCTATTATTCTTTGTATTTTTGAGATCCTCGTAACATGCTCTATCCATTTCTACCCATACTTCAAGCTAGAGTTCATGTTTTAAAATTGACCCATGCATGAGATGATTGTTTTTTGATGATTTATGGAAGATTATGAAAGTTAGATGTTAGATAAACACCTTTTACTAGGTGATTTTTCATGAAAACACCTAAATGGGACCTAATTGTAAAAGGTATGAAATGTGTGATAGAAATGTTAAATAGAGGAAAATATAGGCTGGTGTGAGCTTAGAATAGATTTAGCTAGGCTTGGGTAACCAAGGAATTACATGCATTTCATTATACGAGCCTTAGGATTAAATTGTAAAAAAAGTGTGAAAGGTTAGGGGCAAATTGATCATTTTTCTCGAGGGTGAAATTTAGGCCGAAAATGAACAATGTGAAGTATTAATAATTTAGTTTTACTGATATAGACCCCGATGAACCAATTCCGAAGGTCGACCGTGGAAAACGGAAGGTTTCGGAATAATCAAAATACGAACCCGAAGCAATTACCAGGTAAGTTCGTGTAACTCGAATGTAAACTATTTTAAACACATTAAAAATGTATGTTCATAATAAATTATAATAGTGATATTCAATGTATGGTAATTCATGACAAATTGATGTTATGAGAAAATGTCCCGGTTGAATGAAAATAATATCTGATGGATTCTCCAGAAATAAATTGATGGAGGAAAGGATCTAACCCGGATGGGTGATCCTATAGTGATCTAGCCTCCCGAAGAATATGTGTGCTGTGATGGATTTAGCCCAGACGGGTAATCCGATTAGGATCTGAATTTAGCTTGGACTGGTAATTCAGATCTGAACTCATAGGAGTATATGTCATTATAAGGGATTTAGCCTGGACTGGTAATCCCGACATTACTCTATGAGTTTATGTTACAGGGGAATTAGCCTGGACTGGTAATCTCGCCGTAAGAGCAAGGTTCACGGAAGTGCGTATTTAAAAAGATCACTTGCATGATTTGACGGTAAATAGGATATCCATCGAGATTCTAAGAAATTCAACGAGATTAAATTGAGAAATGAAAATGGAAATGTTTGAATTGATGAGCTCATCTAAGACCAATGTTATAATGTATAAGCATGAGACTAACTTGATGGTTGAGTGTATGTGATAGGGAAACTACACTATGCATGTTTGGCATGAATATCTTTTATGGTTGTATGCTAAATAACCGATAAATTTACTTTCCTATTATTTGGACTTACTAAGCATGTTAATGCTTACCCCCTTTCATTTCCCTTGTCTTACAGAACTCACGGACTCCTGAAGATTGGAAGACGGTTGGAGTATTGTCAGCACTATCAACTTGTCTTGTCTTGCCTTGGTATATAGAAACTTTTATTTTGTTATAATGGCATGTATATGATTCTTGGTCATTTTGTTATATGTGTCATTTGGTTAGCCAATGTAAGAGCTTAAATGATATGCTTATTCACTTTGTATATGGCCATGAAATATGGCTCATTTTGATGTAGGTTGTAAACCTACTAAATGTGCATACTTATGTTTGAAAGTTTCATGTGAATGCCTATTGTGATATACCATTAATGGACATGTGAAGTGTGGCCAAATCACTTGGAAATGATTTAGGTCACAATGGGCATGATTTATAAAATAAGCCAAGTATTAATTGATGGTTGAAATGGCAACCCTAACACAAATAGGACCCTAACACAAATAGGATAATATTATCATAGGTTAAAATGAGACATGAAGTAACATGTATGACCTTGGCTAAGGAGGTTTTAAGGGTACAATTATAACCATGATAAATGTCCAAGGAACATGTTAGTAGGTATGGTTGGTTAAGGGTGACCAAAGGCTTGAAAAATAGCCTTTATAATGGTCCACACTGGCCCGTGGGTGTCTTGTACGGCTGTGTGTTCCCTGCACCTAAAATTTTTAGGTCAGTATACATGGTAGTAAACACACGGGTAGAGACACGGCCGTGTGTCTCAACCGTGTAGAGGACACGGCCTAGCATATGGGCGTGTGTCTTGGCCGTGTGCCCCTAAATGAATGATGACGTCATAAATAGAATGTCCAGGTTTTTGGACACGGGCGTGTCTAGGCCGTGTGAGGGGCACGGGCGTGTATTTGGCTGTGTGAAAACCCCTGTAGGTTCGAAAAGAAAAATAAATTCAAATAATTCTACACGGGTAAGGGACACGGGCGTGTGAGGCTTAAACCTAAAAATTTTCTAAAAATATTCTTAAGTTCCCGGTTTTGTCCCGAATCACTTTTAAGGTATGTTTTGGACCTCGTAGGTCCATAATAGGGACAATATGGTTCTGTTTGGTCTGTTTAATTTAGAATGAAATTTTGTAACCCATATTTTGCCAAAAATGCACTGTTATGCACGGAAATACCTCGTACGTTATCCCGGTCTCGGGTACGGGTATGGGGTGTTACACTTACACTGGATTCACAACTAGTTTTGAATCAATCATTACAAAATTCAAGAATTTAGCAATTAAAAACTTTTTATCTCTGGCATCTTCGATTTTTTATTTATGGTCCAATGATGTCCATAATTCCCTAGTTGTTTTATTAACACTATACACTTTGTACAATACATCCAATAATCCATTCAGAATGTAGTTTCGGCATAGGAAATCTGAATGGTTCCAAGCTTCAAAAACAGTGAAAGCGGTAATTTCATCTACCTCGCCCTCTTTAACAGTAGGAGGGTCATCTTTCAAAAATTTGGCAAAGTTCAACATGGTCAAATAAAACAACATTTTCTGTTGCTAAGTCTTGAAATTCAATCTTGATAATTTTGCAGGCTTCTCGTTGTGGCTTACAGCAGCCGCCACCAGCAATACTGAGTTTTGAATCGAAGATTGCGTTTGATCCAAAGCTTCAGATTACGAATTGATTGAATTGGTGGGAGTTTCCATTTTATGTTAAGAAACAAAATCAGAATTAGAAAAATTATCAACTTTTGTTAGACGACAGGAATCTAATAAAACCCGAAACAAATTTTATACGATCTAATAAAAAATACAATAAAACAATGCTCCAGGTAGACAACCCTAAAAGAGAGGTGGTGCACTTGGCACGCTTAAATACCAAGCCTTTCAAAGAACCAACCCTAGACATGCGCTCTCATGTTATCTTTTTAATTCACCGTTGATAATTTTCTTTTCCTTTGATGTCACAATTTTGAAGCTACAAATTAAGCTTTCACAATTTAAAGCAACAATTAAAGCCACCATAAACAGAAATATTTCTCTTTTATTTGTTTAACGGCAAAATTAAAATTCTGAAACAAAATCGAAATCAATTTTGTTGAATGTTGGGAATAAATCCCGAAATAGAATTATTTGATTAAGTCTTCATTTGGAAACAAGTCAAGATCGAATAAAATCTGTTAAACGACAGGAACAAATCCCGAAATAAAATTTATTTAATTTTAATACTCGTTTGGAAACAAAATCAAAGATGGAATGAAATCTATTGAATAGCGGGAATAAATCCCGAAATAGAATTTATTCAATTTTTATTTTTATTTTCAAATAAAAAACATTTTTTTTCTTTTCGCCTTGGTGTCTCGTTCATCTCAGATTAGAGAATCGCAAAAATAATAAAGGAAACCTGTCTTAGGATTGTTGGACAAAACACGTTAGCAAACAAATATATAAATATAAATAAACAAATATTTATGTAAAAAATAAATTGAATAATTTATATTTAATTTATTAGATATGAAAAACTAATAAATAATATAACGAAAACCAAAAATTAAAAAGAAGAATCGAGTTTCCTAGATGTTGAGGCCTATTTTACACAGTTTTTTAAAGACAGATTTGGCCGCTCCTATGGTACTGGGAGAAACGTTGGTCGATTGTCTCCTAGGATACAACAACACGATGATCGAAGCAGTAGCATCTTTACAGTGATCAACGAACAAGCGTTGCTTTTTTCTATCACCGAAACGTTGGACAATATAGAGAGGGGAAGAGAAGAATTTTAGAGAGCAAAATAAACTCGGTGTGAGAGAGTGTGATTGTACAAAAAATTCTGAAGATTTCTTAGGCTTTTATAGGCATTCAATATGGAGGAATTTTAAAAATATCCATGAATAAGGATACAAAATCTGCATTAAATGAGCAATTAAATTAATTTGATTAAAATCAAATCAAATTGATTGGAATCAAATAAAATTAGGATATATGTCCTTTTAAACTAGATTTTGTATATTTACTGAAAAAAAAATAAAATTTTGTGTTGGGACATTTCGCGTTGCCTACCTCGTGGGAGTGCTCCCCAACCTCAATGGGTTTGGATCTGCACCCCTCATGCGCGCGAGGCAATGTTACAAGCTTAGTCATTCAATTTCTCTTCAAGTGGGTTCTCAAATAAATACACATCTCACGCTTGATATTTAACTAATGTGGGATCTAAGCTTTTCTTTTCCTCAACAAATATTCACAAGTAGCTTATTTTGAGCATCAATTTCTCATTCATTACTCAACCATTTTGAACATATGATATACCGTTGTAAAGGCTCATAGAGTAAAATATAAAACCATAATTTAAAGATTGAACTCTTCACCTTTATAAATCGAGAATATGCCCCAAAATTTTTAAAAAATTACAATTTTTCCAAAAAAAATTTAAAAGTACGAAATCCAGAAACCAACCGATCATATCATGAAGGAAAAGGATCAAGGTCAAAGCTTTTTGTTTTATAAGTGGATTAACACAAAGCAAAGGTGCCCTACACTACACTACATGCACATGATTATAGAATTGAAGCATTAGCCAACTCTGGGTCCTGCAACTTTGAAGTGCGTGGGCCCCGAGATTCAGTCTTTTTTTTCTACAAAAAAGTTAATGCCGCTAGGCTAAGGCTTAGTTTGGATGGGCGGGGTGTTTACCTCCGGTGAGGTTAAAAACATCAATGGCGGTAAAATTAGTTACTGAGGCGGTGAGATTGGATCATCAGAATGATAAGATTAAAACGATAAATGGAGTGTGTGTGTTTGATTCAAACGCAAATATATAATAATGATGTGAGAATAGAAAATGACTATTAAGGACATTATATTAGAAATAATATATAATAGAAGTTTTTAAAATTATTTTACTTTTACGAAATTATTAAAAATATGTGAATTTATAAATTCATTTAATAAAATATTAAAATGTATCTTCCAATATTTTATTATATAAAATGGAAATTTCTAACATTTTAAAATCAAAATGATTAAAAATTAAAATAAATAATCTAAAAGTAGTTAATTCAAGGAATAGTAAATTACTTTTCATAATAACGTATATTAGTTTATTATAAAATAAAGGGGAAAATGTTTATTATTTTTTCTTTAACCATTAAAGTGTTTTTTTTTTTACTTTTTTTTATTCAATTTATTAATAAATGAAAAAGAACAAAAAAGGGCATATAAGCGTTTGCAGCTTTGAATTTTTAACTGTACATAAATAGAGCATAATAGAGCAGTGAAAATTTTATCTAAAGGGAACTTTGTACTGCGATTGCACAAAAATCAATAAAAAACGCATTGGAGTGATGTTAAACGGAGAACTAAACGAAGCGTAAGTTTAAAGGGAAATGGGTAAAAGATGCGCGTGATTGAATAGTTATGTGTGGCAGAAATTGTTGTCACGTGGGGTGGCGAAAGTCACATTTATCATAACCACCCAATCAAAAGTTCCTTTATTTTTATGATCATAATATAAGTAGTGGAGATTTTTATTTATTTATAAGTTTTAGAGATATGATTCATATTAAGTAATATTTGTAAATTATTTATATTTTTTATAAAATGTTATTGTGATTTTAGTAATTATATTTATTTGATGCATAATATTATTACTTTTTTTTTTTTTTTTGAAGTTGTAAAGATATCATTAACGTTTTTTTTACAATCCTAAGCATACATTTGTAAAATTATGGAAATTATAACCATTAGTGTCTCCTTTTGAGCACCCTAAATGTTATTTATAAATATATATTCATGATACAATAAAATTATATACTCCTTTTTTTTGTTTTTTAAATTATCTATTTATTATATAATGTAATTTTTATTAGTTATGCTATTGCTATTTTATGGTATTTTTAGTAATTATAATAAATTTTATGCACAACAGTTGATAATAGCATTTTAGAATTATAGGAGTGTTGCTTAAGTAAAAGAAGGGTTAGATGAATTGGTTTCCTAAATTTATGGTGTAATAAGAAACTCCTGACATGGAAATTAGGAAACTCAATCATAGGCCTTTTTATTCTCACAGCATATATGTATAAAATTCACTCAAATTGGATTAAGTAAAAAACCTTAGACTTGATTCTAATTGAAACCGCACCAGAATTCAGGCATTATTCCTTCTTCCACGACTCAAAGAGTTTGGCTAGTGCGAGACGAGAGGAACCTCCCTCACTCATAGCAGCCTTGGCAGCGTGTTTCATAGCTACGGTTCGCTCCCTAACCACTTTACCTTGTTCCCACCCCATTAATTCTCTAACTCCCTTCTCCACTTCACTTGAATCTACGAACCCTGTTTCTGACTCCACCATCGGCAAGGCTATCTTCATTTCCTCCACTAGCAACACCCGGTTGAACCTTTGCTCTGCGTAGAGTGGCCATGCCACCATCGGAACCCCCGCACAAACAGATTCCAGCACCGAATTCCACCCACAGTGTGTCACGAACCCACCGATGGAATCATGGTTCAACACCGCCACCTGTGGCGCCCATGACTTGACCACCTTTCCCCTCTCCTTCGTCCTCTCCAAGAACCCCATAGGTAACAAAGTGTTCAAATCTGGTTCCGATTGTTCCTTTATCGCCACACTTAGGTTCTCCGAAGGAGGGTTTCTCACCACCCACAAGAATCTTTGCTCACTTCTCTCTAACCCCTCAGCTATTTCTTTCAACTGCTGAGCTGAAAACAGTCCCAGGCTACCGAAACAAAGGAACACTACACTTTTACTAGGTTGCTTGTCAAGCCACATTAAGCAATCATCAGGGGCACCTTCACCAGCAGCATTAGATCTAGCTCCACTTCTCCGATCAACGTCAGCAATCAACGGTCCGATGCAGTAGAGTGGAGGTGAAGGGCCATCTGGAACACAGAGTCCATCGCGAATTGCTTTGATGGCTCTGGGTTCGAGGGATTCAAAACTGTTGATTATAATCCCAGCTGACTTGGGCAAATACATGGAGTTGTTAATGAAGATGTGATAGACTTGATCGTTGCGATCGAGTACTGGCTTAGGCATATCGGCAGATGGCACCGGTGGGACACCCGGGATGTTGAGGAGAAGGTTAAGTTCTTTGAAGCTTTTGGTGGTGTTATTATGAAGGGTTGGTAGATAAAAGAAGGAGGAAAGAGAAGCAACGCCGGAGGTGTAGAAGAAGTAAGGAGGGATACTAAGATCAACGGCGACTTTGAAAGCAACAGTACAGAAAAAATCCATGATAAAGGCATGGACTTTGTAATCCTTGGAGATGGAAAGGAGAGTTTCATGGACACTGGGGTTGCTAAGGCGGAGGACCTCAAAAGTAAGGAACTCGTGGTGGGTAACATCAGTGGATGGAAGGAGGGTGACTTTGGGTAGCTTGTGAAAAACAATGGAAGGAATAGTGGAAGAGACGGCAGCAATATAAGGAGCGGTGGATTCAGCTTGGTAGGGTGGTGTAGCGATGAGGATGTGGATAGATAGTGAAGGTTGGTGAGATAATAGAAGCTTGCCTAACTCCACCATGGCTAGCAGGTGGCCAATTGGTGGTGACGGGTAAAGAACTACGGCCTCCACCATTGCTAACAACCTCTTACAGTAAAAGACAACCCTAACCAAGGTCTGCCCTATCTCTTATCCTCACTCATCAACGCTAAATATGCGGATTTATAATAATAATAATAATAGGGGGAAGAGATTTTTTTTAAGAGTAAAAATAAACATTTTCTTAAAATTATAAATGTTATACTTTAAAATTATAATTATTATATTTGCTCTAAAAGTCGATTTACTATTTTATTTGGAAGTGGCATTTTTTACTGATGTGGTGAGAGAGGAAAGCGATTTAAAAAAAGAGCGTATATTTTAAAATCAACAGCACATTTATGTATGAAAAATATTTTCCTCATTTTTGGGGGTTTGTTTACGAAAAATAGAATTGGTGAAAGTAAAATCCACGTAAAATGTTGTATACATTGAAGAGGAGTAAAACATTTTAGTCATTCACTCTCCATACATCATTCATTTCTAGTAAACAATTTCCTTGAAAAATTTTAACATTGCTTATTTATCTTTTTTCTTTTTATATATATCACCCCACAAATATGTTACAACTTAAATTCCAATTTAAGCTCCATTTATTTCACTGAAAAAGACTTTTGAAAAATAATTTTTGAAAAACGATTTACTTTTCTGGAAAAACTAATATTTTCTAGTGTTTAGAGGAATCTTTGTAAAATATTTTTTGTTGTTAGGTAAATTTCTTAAAAATATTTCATAAAAGTTATTTTCAATTAAACAAACATACATTTGAGATTTTCTTATTTTTTTCATTATTTAATTGAATTTATTTTTATCTATAATTTTATATTTTACATTGTTTTTGAATATATTAAAAATATTATGTTAAATTCAGATTCATTACAACGTCATTTTTTAATTACATGACTACTAAGTGAGTATTTTTATTTAAAAATGTGACATCAACAAAATTGAAAAAAAAAATTAAAGATGTCAACAATTGGACTTGATTTTCAAATTTGAAAAGTAAATGGACTAAATTCTTGAAAATAAAAGTACAAAGACTAAATTACAAATCTATGAAGTGTACATAGACTTATGACATATTTTAATTTTTATACTACAAAACTTTTATTATTAATATATTTATAATTGTAATAAATATTTATTATTAAAATGTTATTATTGGATATTTTTCAATAATATGTGAATATTATTATTTAAAATTATTATTTTTAAAATTTATTATTAAAATAAAATTGAAATATTAAATAATTTATTAAAATAATAATTTATATTTATTATATTAATAATTTATTATATGACTAAATATAAATAATTAAATATGTATGTTAAATAATATTGAAAATATAATATTTTAAACATTTTTAAAAATAAAAAAATTATTATCAATATAATAATATTAAGCTTGATTTAAGTTAATTTTTATATAAAAATAAAATTATCTATAGATGAGTTTTTTTCCAGAAAATGACTTATGCTTTTCAAAATGGTAAGTCATTTTACAGGAAAAATGACTTATTTTACCTTGACTTGTAAGTCATTTTTTGTTGACCAAACTATTTTCTGCGAAACAAACACAAGAAAATGCATAAAATATTTTCCGTAAAACCTTTTACATGTAAACAAACGGACCCTTATCCTTTTTTGGCTTTTTTACCTAAATAATACAAAAAAATAAAATGAATAACTAAAATGGTATGCCCATAAGATTATATACCAAAATGGTATAGTTTTACTGGTGCCGCCTGTCAAATTGGCGACACCGGACTGAAATGTAATGATTTAAAGTATTCAGGGACATGTTATGATTTTTCCATTTAGAATGGTTGCAAAAAAAAGGGGGGGGGGGGAAGGGTGCCGCTTGACAGTGTGGCGGCACCAAACTTTAAATATGACTAATTGCCTTGTAAGTCCTCTTTATTTATTATTTTTTTTATTCCCCTTCAACTCACTATATTGTGTTTAAACAAGCCTTTAACCTATTTTTGTAGTTAAATAAGCCTTTAATTTATGGTTTTAACTCATAAAATTCCTTTATTTTAATATTAAAGTAAATATCTATATTTTAAATTTCAAGCTCTTATCTTAATTTTTTGTTGATGCAATAAAAATTATATACACCTTAACATCAACATAAAATCTAAAAAAGTAATCAAAAATTTCAAAAGAATAGTTAAGAATATCATGTATATAAGCACTCTCAAGAAATTTAAAAATTGTATTTTTTTATTTAATAAATTATTCTCATCAAATTCACATCAATATAAAATGTGAATTAGTTTATATTTTTTAAAATAGTTTTTTGTCTGTCTTTGTGACACGGTCTTTTTGTTTTCTTTTTACTTGGAGGATTTGTTTTGTCTCTAGCAGATTAAGTGATTCTTATTATGGAGGAAGGCATAGCAAATCTGAGGCTAATGGATGAGGAGGAAAAAGAGTTCAATGAGGAATCGGCTATGTTGGAGAGGAGTTATCAATTTTGCTTGGTTGGGCGCTGTTTAACTGACAGTGTAATTCATTTTCTTTCCCTTCGAAATACTATGGCTGATCTCTGGCACCCCATTGGTGGGATTTGTATATCAGATCTTGGGGGAAAAGAGATACCTTTTCCAATTCTTTCATGAAGTTGATTTGCAAAGGGTGATATCTGGTACACCATGGTTTTTCAATAACCATCTACTTATTTTACAAAGAGTTCGAAATGGAGAAGACCCATTAAGCATTCTGTTAAATTTTACTGAGTTTTGGGTGCAGATACATGATTTGCCTTATGGCTTAATGTCGGAGTCAATGGCTAAACAATTTGGTGAATTTTTGGGGCAGTTTATTGAATACGATTATACTATTCCTGCGACGGGGTTTTGAAAATATATACCTGTGCGGGTTCGTTTGGATGTGTCTATGCCATTGAAAAGGAAGAAAAAGGTCAGGGAAAGCAAAGAGATGACGGTTTATGCTCATTTTCAGTATGAAAAGTTGAGTCTTTTTTGCTTCATCTGCGGTAAATTGGGGCATGGAGAAAGTTTTTGTCCATTGAGATTACGTATTGATCCTGGTAATATTGTATTTGGGTGGGACATTTCTTCAAGGGCGGTGGCGTGTCGAAGGACCAACATGGTGAGTCGGTGGCTACGTGAGGCGGATGGATCTGCTTGCTGCAATACAGAAATGGAAAGGAATAATCAGTTCAGTAATTTTAGCGGTGAGAGAAATTCTGGGAGAAATTTAAGGGCTGACATAGGGACAAGATCTATACTCCCTAATTCAATGCTAGAGGAATCTGGTCAGAAGCAGAATTTGAAGGATTCGGACAACTGGCATATTTTGGATAAGGAAGGTTCGACTATCAATGTGGGGGATAATGGGCCTATGGATATGATGTTTAATGAAGAATATGACCCGCTATTTGTTCTGGAAGGTAAAAAACGTCAAAGGGTGGTGGAAGGTTCGGTAATTAATTTTAAAAGCAGCTCGATTGGAGTTGTATCGGCTAGTTCTGTCGAACATAGCAGCCGAATGAAATGAGGATCCTTAGTTAGAACGTTCGTGGTTTGGGGAGACCACAAACTATTAATCGATTTAAGAATAAATTAAGAGCCATTAATCCCCAAATTTTGTTTCTTATTGAAACAAAATTAAGTGTGAAAAGGATGGAACGGGTTAGATTGAAATGTGGTTTTTTAAATGGAATTGACGTAGGAGCGTCAGGTATTAAAGGTGGACTATCATTGGGGTGGAAAAGAAATTCGGTGGTTCAGCTCAAAAGTTTTTTTAGCTGGCACATTGATGTTGAGATTCATGACAATGACAGTAGTATTAGTTGGAGACTTACGAGATTTTATGGGAATCCAGAAGAAAGATCTAGTGTAATGGCCTAAATTCAAGGTTATCGGAATAGTGGTTTCGTAACCACAAATCAGATTTAAAGAGAAATTTATTTTAATATTTTTGCATGAAAATTTATATGATAGGAAAGTCGTATGAAAATATTGATAGAAAAATTTTATCGATTTAGTGGCTAGTTAAAAAAATTATTGAAGAAATTAGGTAAAAATAAGTTATCGAGACCTCTATCTCAGAAAAACCGAGTCGAAAATAATTTTATAAATATTTATGAAATGTTATTAATGTGGTATTAAAATTTCATTAGGAAATTTTAATGTTTGGGTAGTCAATTAAATAAAAAGGACTAAATTGTAATAGGTGTAAAAGTTGCTAGAGTGATTAAATAGCTTAAGAGTCTAATGAGAAAGGATTTAAAAGGCAATTAGACCCAAAAGTTATTTGGGTCAAGCGGCAAGGGTATGAAATCAAAGAGAAAAATTGATAAATTAAGGGTAAAATTGGAATATTGCAAAATTAACTAAATAAAACTAGGACTAAATAGGAAATATCTAGATTTCTCTTCATTTCTCTTCAATTCCAGCAGCTAAAAAACGCCATAGGAGGGTTCTCTAAGCTGGTATTTCATAATTTTTGCACCAAATCCGTAAGATTCAAATACTGAAGCTAGATCGAGGAAAGGAAAAATTTCGGGATTAGTAGATTTTTATTGTTTACAAACAAGTATCAAGGTAAGTTCATGTAACTTGAATTATATTCTTAAATACTTGAAATGTATGTTATTGATGTGAATATGATTTGAATGTTCATTATATGAAAATTGATGAAACATTGATATATTTGATATAAAGGGAAGAAATCCCGCTTGAATGAAAGGAAAATTCGATGGATCTCTCAAAAGGAATTGACGGTAAAAGGATCTAGCCCGACGGGTGATCCTATCCTGATATAGCCCTCCCGAAGAATATGTGGAAAATGGATTTAGCCCGGACGGTAATCCGATTAGGTCCAATTTAGCTTGACTGTAATTCGGATCCAAGCTCATTAGAGTAATTGTCGTTGCGGTTTATTTAGCTCGACCGTAATCCCGACAATACTCTATGAGTTTATATTGCGAGTGATTTAGCTCGGTCGTAAGGTAATCCCGCCGCAAGGTTGAGGTTCGCGGAGTGTGCTCTCTGAAATGGAAATGTGCGCACATGAAATGAATTGATTTTACCCAGATTTGTACACTAAAAGTGTACCTCTGAAAAATCCATCGAAATTCCGAGTAATTCAACGGGATAAATATGGAAAAACAACAAGGGAATGGAAATCATAGTATTGATGAGCTCATCAATCATGATATATATTATTGATACATGGAAATTATTGTACTAACTTGAATGTTGAGTTTGTGCATGTTAGGGTAATAATGCATTGAATGGATATATGTAATGTTTATTGTATTGTACTTTGAAAATATTAGGTAAGTGTAATTCTTGTTACATGAGCTTACTAGCACAAAGTGCTTACCTGCTTTCCTTTTCTCATGTTTTGTAGTGTTAAGAGCTCTGAGGTAGGATTTGGTCTGAGACACATCACACTATCAACCTCGGGATTTCTGTGAAATAAAGGAACTCTATTTTGGGAACCAATGGCATGTATAAGCTAACAAAGTAAATGTTAACGTGAAATGAATGTAAAGTTAGCCATTAGTATGGTTAACAAACCTGGTTATAGATATGTAATGACGTTATCTTATATAAATACATGAATCTATCATGAAAATATGTTAAATTGATTTGATTGATGTGGATTGGTCTCGATTTAATATTACAGGGAAGTTTAGATATTTATAAAAGGGCTATATTGAATAAAAAAAAATTAATTCGTAAACTCCGGTAATGCCTCGCACCCTATTCCGGCAATGAATACGGGTAGGGGTATTACATCTAGGGGCGATTCATGGAGGTTGCTTCGATAGTTGGGCCATGATCAATCGACTCCTTGGGTGGTTATGGGGGATTTCAACAAGATAATGAGTTCTTTTGAGAAGAAGGGTGGTCGTCTTAGATCAAAAAGGCAAATTGAGGAGTTTCGAAGTGCTCTTAAGGACTGTGGGCTAAATGATTTAGGCTACACGGGTAGATGGTTTACGTGGGAACCAGGGCGATTTCGTTCTACAAATATAAGAGAGAGGCTTGATCAAGGGGTTGCTTCTATTGATTGGTTGAGTCTTTTCCCGAGTTGCAAAGTGGAACATTTATCCCATGCTTTTTCAGATCACTGCCCTATTTTGCTAGATACCATCGGTCAACAGAGGTTTGATAATGCTGAGGGGTGGAAACGTTTTCGTTTTGAGGCTAGTTGGTGCATTGAGAATTCATTTGAGACGATACTTCAAAAAAAATGGGAATCGCTAACAGGAAGTGTGACGAGTAAGCTTGAGCTTTTGGGCTGGCATCTTCATCAATGAGATTGGGCTCAGATTAGGGAGAAAAAGAGAGGTCGTTTTGGTCTTGAAGAAAGGCTCAACAAATTGTATTATCAGGAACCTACCGATGAGATCTTAGATGAAATTTTGGATGCTCAACTGAAGATTAATCTGGAGGCTGACTAAGAAGAAGTTTTTTGGGAGCAGAGGGCACGTGTTAATTGGCTAAAGAATGGGGATCAAAATACAAGCTTCTTTCATAAGATAGCGGTGCAACGTCATTTTAAAGGAAGGATAAATGGCCTGGAGAGTGATGAGGGTAGTTGGGTTTCTATGACAAATGAGATGCTTCATCTTGCTGTCAAATATTTTGATAATCTTTTTTCGGCTTTTGAGGAGGGGGCAAATGATCGGCTGTTTGGGTTTGTGGAAAAACCAATCTCTCCGGAGATGAATGCAGAACTTCTACAGCATTTTACCGAGGAGGAGATTGGAGCTGCTGTCAGAGACATGGCTCCATTGAAAGCACCCGACATTGACGGTTTTTCTGTAATTTTCTTTCAAAAATATTGGCATATTGTAGGGAATGATGTCGGCAAATTCCGTTTATCTATCCTTCGAGGTGAATCAGAATTAGGAGAGATTAATAAAACTTCTATTGTTTTAATCCCTAAAGTTGAGAAACCTAGGAATCTCTCCCAATTTAGACCCATAAGCTTATGTAACGTTATTTATAAGATCATTGCAAAAGTCTTGGTGAATCGATTAAGTAATATTTTGGGGTGTTACATTAATAAAGCTCAAGGAGCGTTTATCCCAGGAAAACTTATCTCTGATAACGTGCTTATTGCTTATGAGGTTTTACACTCTCTTAAGATGAAGAAGAAATGGAAGGCAATTTTACGCTTAAACTCGATATGAGTAAAGCGTATGATCGTGTAGAATGAGATTTCTTAGCTAGAATGATGACTCGGTTAGGCTTCCATGCGGATTGGGTTGTGCTTATAATGAGATGCGTTTACTCGGTCAGCTACTCTGTGTGTCTCAATGGGGCTATGAGTGAGAGGTTTACGCCATCTTGTGGATTAAGACAGGGCGATCATTTAAGCCCTTATCTCTTTCTTATTTGTGCTGAAGGGTTCTCTATTTTGCTTGAAAAGGCCAAACAAAGTGGTTTGATGAAAGGGGCTCCTATTGGTAGGGAGAGATTTTCGATAAACCACTTATTTTTTGCAGACGACTGCATTCTTTTTGAGGATGCTTCTAGTGAAGGAGCTATGGTGGTTTATGACACTATTCGAGAATATGAGTCGATATCGGGGCAACGAGTAAATTTTGATAAATCCCTTATTTATTTTGGGGCAAATATGGAAGCAAACATCAAAGAGTCGATTGTTAATCTTTTGGGAGTTCGGGAAGCCTCTAATCCTGAAAAGTATTTAGGTCTACCAATGATGATCGGTAGGAAAAAGAACTGGGCTTTTGCTGATTTTGTGGACAGATTCAGGAAAATAATTAGTGGCTGGAGTGTGCGATTTTTATCAATGGGTGGTAAGGAGGTTTTTATAAAGTCGATACTACAAGCTTTACCAGTGTATGTCATGCAATGTTTCGCGCTGCCAAAAGAGCTTTGTCGCAAATTAGAGGGTATCATGAACAAATTTTGGTGGTCAAGCTCTAAATCTGCTAAAGGGATTCATTGAAGCACGTGGGATGCGCTTTGTGCCCCAAAATGTGATGGTGGTCTGGGTTTTCGAAAACTGGGGTTATTTAATAAGGCGCTACTTGCAAAACAGGTGTGGCGTATGTTATCTCAGCCCTATAGTCTTTTAATAAAGTTTTTAAAGCAAGATATTTTCTATTTTCAGATATTCTGTCTGCAAAAGTTGGCTCTTACCCATCGTTTACCTGGAGAAGTATTTGTGGGGCCAGAGACTTGATTGCTGAGGGGATTATTTGGAGAATAAGGAATGGAACTAGTGTTAATTTGTGGAATGATCCTTGGATCCCTGGCCAGAATAACAATAGATTAGTATTCCAGAATTTTATTCCGTAATTGAATTATGTGAATCAATTAATTGAACCGGTCACTAATACCTGGAATAAGGAGCTTATTGGCAGTATTGCTGATAGTGACTAGCTCCAGCGAATTTTGGCCATTCCGATTAAATTTCATGGCTTGGAGGATATACCGGTCTGGAAACACGAAGCTACTGGGTAGTTCTCTGTGAGGAGTGGGTATAGGGTCCTTATTACAGAGAAAAATCAAAGCAATATTTACAATCTGCCTAATACGTATTTTTCTAAAGATTTTTACAATATGCTTTGGAATTTGCAGATTCCTTCAAAAATAAAAATTCATGTGTGGCGATTGTCAAAAAATTTGGTGCCGCATCTCTGTAATCTTGCTTAGAAAACTCTTGTAGCTAAAGTTTTTTGTCCTCTTTGTAAGGAGGAATCGGAGGACTCTGATCACCTCCTGTGGTCGTGCTGCATTTTACGATAGTTATGGAGGGGATTACAAGTCAAGGAGGCTCTGGTTGGATGTACCTCGAATCCAAAATATCATTTTGTTAACACTTTATTGCAGGTGATGACAATAACAGACAGATGGTATCCGTTTCATTATGGGCACTATGGTATTGCAGAAACAAATGGGTGCATGAAGGTACCAAGTTCTCTTTACAGGAATCTTTAAGCTTCATTAATAGATATTTTAAGGAGATAAGTTTATGTAATGAGTTTCTAAAGAGTGTTCCCAGATATATGACAGAGAAATTATGGAGACCACCAGAAAATGGGTTCATTAAAGTAAACTTCGATGCATCATTTCAAAGTGTTTCAAATACTTCAATTTCTGCAATTCTAGCTAGAGATTACAAAGGAGAAATCGTAGGGGCGAGTACTTACGCAGTCGAAAACGTGGTAGACGCTTTTGTTGCTGAGGCGAGAGCCTGTGAAAGGGCTATCCTCTTTGCAGCAAAGATAGGTTTTCTTCAGGTCATCTTGGAAGGGGATTCTCTGACGGTAATCAAAAAGCTTAAGGCATCTGTGAACGATAAATCCATACTCAGATCGATTATCCATAGCATTCATGCTGCTGAGAATAATTTTAAAAGTATTTCTTACCTTTTTATTCCACGGGAGGCAAACAAGGCAGTTCACACTCTTGCCATGGAAGGAAGAGACTGCAAAGGATCGAGTTTTTTAGGTGAAGGGTTCCCCGAATAGGTGAAGAAGTTGGCTGAGATTGACCGAAAGAATTGGTTTTAGAATATTTGATATTAGGGTGCGTACTCTGCTTTTGGAGAAGGTTCTTTGAATCTCCTTGGTTCTGTTCGGAGTGCGCAAGTTTTCTTCCTTTTTCTCTACACAGATCTGTTTGCTGCAAGGTTGGAAGATCATTTGGCTGATATCTCCTCGCGCTGAGTTTTTTGGGTTTTGGTATATGGCGTTTGGTTTTCTTTTTGATTGTTTTGTTTGGTTCTGTGGGTGTGTTTAATTGTTTTTGACTATTTCTGGTTTGATTTTTGCGTTTGAGTGGTTGTTGATGTCAGGTGTTGAGCTGTGTGCCATTTCCTTTCTTTCATTAATGAATATCAGTATATTTTGCAAAAAAAAAAATGAAATAGCTTTACTTTGGGTAAAATATATTTACTTTAATATTAAAATAAATGGCTTTTATGAGTAAAAACCATAAGTTAAGGGTTTATTTAACTACAAAATTAGGTTAATGGCTTGTTTAAACACAAGATAGTGAGCTGAAGGGGAATAAAAAGAAAATAATAAATAAGGAGGGCTTACAAGGCAATTAGCCATATTTAAAGTTTGGTGTCGCCACACTGTCAGACGGCACCTTTTCCCTTTTTTTAGCAGCCATTCTAAATGGAAAAATTGCGTAACAGGTCCCTGAACACTTTAGATCATTACATTTCAGTCTGGTGCTGCCAATTTGACAGGTGGCACTAGTAAAACTATATCATTTTGATAAATAATCTTATGGGCATACCATTTAAGTTATTAATTTTATTTTTTATATTATTTAGATAAAAAAGCTTCCCTTTTTCGTATGAGATGTACAAACATTATTTTTGGAAATATAATTTGGGCGAGCCAAATTGGGTTTTTATAAAGGCTTATTCTCGTAAATTTTCAAAAAATTAGTCTATTTTTTATAATATTTTTTTAAAAATGATCTTTTTTTGAAAATATAGTCTGAGCACGAGCAAAAGCGCACCCACGTTAGTGTGTTTTTGCTGACATGGGGTAAAGCGTGTCCCCCTCAGCGCGCTTTTCTGAAATTTTCCCTTAAAACATTTTCACATAGACACGTTTTGGGTTTTTTAGCCTATTCCGATAAATAAAGTTTTAAGTAGCCCATTTCTATAAATAAAATTGGAAATGTGGCTTTTTTTAATAAAATAGTCCCAATGTGGTTCCACAATTTTTTTAAAAAATTATTTAATTAACCCTTGGTTTTCTACATTAATTGAGAAAATATATACTAAACAATTAGTTTGGCAAAATAAAATAAAATCTTTCGAAAATTCAAAAAATTAATATATTATCTAAAAATGTAAACAGACACTTAGAATTGAAAAACCAATTGTTTAGTAATTTATCAATTGCTTATTTCCCCCACCTTACTCTTTCTTTAATCTGAATGCTCAACTGTTTTCAACTGTATACATATACGTTTATAAATATAAACTTTGCATATTAATTTTTAGATTAGTGGATTAATAAGAACAAAAATCTCATCTCTAATCCTTCTCTTATTTTCCTGCCTCCACCTCATACACAAAACAAATATTGTTAGAGAATATAAGGGTGTGCTTAGTTGGTTAAATATTATATTTCACAACATTTCAGTTATATTATAATTTTATATTCCTAAATAGCGTAATGCTATTATAATAGAAGGTATTACAGTTCATTCCTTAAATTTATATTAAGTTATTAATATAATCTTAACATTTGGATTAATTTGTTCTTTATTTTTATTATTTTAATCATTTTAGGCTCTCAATTAAAATTTTAGATTAATTAAAAATAAAAATATTTTTTCTCAAATGTGGAACTATAAATATCATACTTTAAAATTATAATTATTATATTTACTCTAATAGTTTATTCTTTATTTATTAATATATTAATTATGATTATAATTATGGCGGGTAATGGCATAATTTTTCATGAATTATTATAATTATAATTTATAAATTTATTACAACATCTTATATTTATTTTTTTATAAATATATATTATATATTTTTAATTTTAAAATAATATACAAAGTCGGTGTTTTATAAGAAAATTTAAAAATATATAAAATTACCAAAAAAGTAAGCCCATAATGACTCTAGATGAATGAATGTCCAAGTTCATTTTAATTTGAATAACTATTTGTCTAAGTTTGTTTTGAACAAAAATAAATTTTATAAATAAGTTTTACAAATTTATATATTTTAAATTTTTGTTAAGGATTGCCCTATGAGACTGTTACATGTTATTTTTCGATTGATTTCTAGTACTACATAATAAAATTTAACGACTTTACTATAAAAGAACGAAATTGTAATGAAATCCAAGTTAAAGTACGAGTTAAATCCATAAAAAAATTTCAAATATTAATTAAGTACAAGTACACATATTCAAAAGCCAAAGTATATATTAAACCATTTTTTAGTAGTGAAATAACCATCAAATACTTGGGTGGGTAGTAGATATAAGCAATGAAAAAAGCTAGGCAAAGATTACCTATATGGCACCTCTACTTAACTCTGCCCCAAAGAACTCTCTTTAGATCTATCTCATGGTAGAACTTAAACAAACTCTTCTTCTCCCCAATATCCATAATGGATATTCCTCCCACCGAGCGCCATAGATTTGCCAAGGTGCTTCTCATGGATGGAAAGTGGACCACACTATCTGTCAAAACTCTCCCTACCAAACACAGCCTATGCTTCTCCTCACTCCCATCTTCGTTCCGTTATCCTTTTAAAATCTCCTCTTCATCATTTGAGATGTTGAGATTTGCCAGTTTTTCTTCCATTAGCTATGTAATCTTCAATCCAAATTCAAAACTTACAAAACTTGATTAAATTAACAGTCCCCGGCAACGACGCCAAAAACTTGAGTAAGCACAGTTGTTATCAAGTAATAAGTAAGTAAAAAGAGTATCGTCTCCATAGAAACTGTGTTTAAATCAATAATTGTAAAATTAATATTTACAAGTTGGTTAAGAAAAGTCAATATTTTAAGGTGATGGATGCTAAAATTAAATTAATCAACTATATGCAAATGAATTAAACTAAATACAAATGTAATGAGATGGTTTAGCAGCAAATTCACAAGACTTAACAACAATAATATGAATAAGCTAGAACAATAACGACACTCAACTCAATTCAATCTTTATCTTATTTAACAATGTTCTGAAAAAAAATTCAATGCCAACTCAATCATTCAATAACTTAGAATCTCATATAAGTTCTCTCAAAGTCTTATACTTAGAAAAACATGCATATTTCTATGCCTGTAACACCCCAAACTCATCTCTGTCATTAGATTAGGGTTACGAAGCATTACCATACGAATTAAGAACAATTAATTTCAAAACACATCAATAATGTCAGTTAATATTAATTACCTAAAATTCATTACAAACCTAACAAACATACACATTTGGGCCTTAAATCGAGCCTTTGAGGCCCTAAAGTAGTTCAGAATCAATTCGAGACTAATTGAAAATGATTCAGAAAATTTAGTAAAAAGTTAAAAATTTTGAAAATAGGGGTCACACGGCCGTGTGACATAGCCCAGATCATGTGGGCATTCGTACAATGGGACACAACGCCGTGTCCCAGCTCGTGCCTCAAATCAAACATTTAAATACAAATTCTGAAATCTCACATTTCATACATGGCCACCAATACATTTGTTTTAAATCACTGTACATTTTGTTACTACCAGGGGTTATCGAATAACTACTGATGTGAGCTTCTTGTAAAATCTTCTGTTTAATATTAGAATTTCTTGGAACATATATTGTTTTGGAAATATAAACTTCCATCAAAACTACTATGAAATTCTGAATCAGATATCTTTTCAATCTATTCTCGTTTAACAATTAACTTAGGATCAATTTTCCAAGCTTCATAAATTTGCTGTTAAAATGTCGGTTTAGCTTTTAATTCAGCTAAAATGGAACCATCATCAATCAACATCAATCAAGTATTCAAAGCTCGCAAAGCAAATAAGGATTTTTTACTCAAAGCGTCAGCAACTACATTAGCTTTTCCCAGATGATAGTCGATGATCAAATTGTAATCTTTTAGCAGTTCCAACCTTCTAAGCTGTCGCAAATTAGTTTTTTTTGTGACATCAAATGCTTGAGGCTTTCGTGATTCGTGAAAACTTGACATTTTTCCCTGTAGAAATAATGTCACCAGATCTTTAAAGCAAACACAATAGCTGCATGCTTCAAATCATGAGTCAAGTAATTTCTCTCATACGGTTTCAATTGACGAGAAGGATAAGCTACAACTTTGCCTTCTGCATCCAAACGCAACCTAAACCATTAAGTGAATATCGCTATAGATCACGAGTTCTTTTTCGAACTCTGGCTGAATCAGCACAGGGGCTTCGGTTAATAGTACTTTCAATTGATAAAAAATTTGCTGGCATTTTTTAGACCATTCAAACTTAACATCTTTCTAGAGTAACTTTGTCAACAACGTAGTAATCATCGAAAAACCTTTGACAAATCTCCGATAATACCCGGCTAAACCCATAAAACTTCTGATCTTTGTGACATTTCTCGGAGGTTTCCAGTCTATAATAGTAGATATTTTCCTCAGATCCACTCTAATACCATCCGCCAATACACCATGTCTAAAAAATCCAACTTCCTGAAGCCAGAACTCACATTTGCTAAATTTATCATATAACTGTTTCTCGTGCAAAGTTTGCAATATTACTCTCAAATGCTCTGCATGCTCAATTTCGTCTCGTTGATAAATCAAAATATCATCAATGAAAACAACCACAAATCTGTCTAAATACGGCTGAAATATTATGTTTAGCAAATTCATAAACACAACATGTGCATTTATTAAATCAAATGGCATAACTAAAAATTTATAATGTCCATACCTAGTCCTAAAGGCAACTTCGGCACATCAGAATCTTTAACCCGTAGCTGATAGTATCCAGAACGGAGATCTATCTTTGAAAACACGTTTACACCTTTCAATTGATCAAACAAATCACTGATATGCGGCAATGGATTTTTTTTATCGTGACTTTATTAAACTATCGATAATCAATACATAACCGCATTGACCTGTCTTTTTCTTAACAAAAAATACAGGTGCACCCTAGAGAGAAAAACTAGGTTGTACAAACCCTCTGTCTATCAATTCTTGCAACTGTGCTTTCAACTCTTTTAATTTTGTATAATTCATTCTATACGGAGCTATTGATATTAGAGAAGTTCCTGACACTAACTCAAAGCAAATTCAACCTCTCTAATTGGCGGCAACCATGGTTACTCTTTTGGAAACACATTCGAAAACTCACAAATAGTCGAAATTAATTCTAATTTTGATTTTGAAGCCATGATATCAAGTATAGAAGATAGATATGCCTCACAACCTTTTTTGACATATTTCTGAGCTGACATAGCTGAAATGATATTAGCTGCACTATCACATCTATTTGATTCAACCCCAACTATTTTAGTGTTTTGAAATTTCAATAAAATTTGTGATAAGTCGTAATTTATACATATTTTTATCCAATACTTAGCACATGTGTGGATGAATTATCATTAGATTTATGGAATTTGATGCTCCTAATCCTTTAATTTCATATCTTATACTTAGGTGAGCATATGAAAGTATAAAAAACGAGAAACGGGCTAAAAATGGAAAAAATGGGCCAACGTGGGAAATCGACACGGACTGGACTTCCTCACACGGGTAGAACACACGCCCGTGTCCCTTTAGCAGGCTTGAACACGACTAAAGCCACCTCAACACAGGCGTGTCTATTTTTCAGCCTTGAACACGGTTTGAAGCAAATTGCACACGGCCGTGTCCCTATCGAGCCCAAGACTAGTTCTATTCGAAAAATGGTACTTTTGGGCTATTTTGAGCATTGAAAAGTCTATTTAAACACCTAAAAAGGAGGATTAAGGGGGGACGGAGAGTAAAAAGCGAGGGATTACTCGAAGAAAGCCGATTGATCCATCTCGGAAGCTAGATTCACCTTCAAGACTGAAGATCTCCCTTCAATTTCCTTCAAGGGTTTTGGGTTTTCTTTATGTTTTGTCATTATTATTCTTCTGAGATGTTTTCTTTTAGTATTATGAACTAAACCCCCTAAATAACTAAGGGGGATGAAACCTAAGACGGATCTTGTTAATATTTTCTGAACTATATGATAAATACTTGATTTGTTCTTAATTATGATTTTAACTCTTGTTTGAATATTCCAGGATACTGATTCAAGTATTGATGTGCTTATTCGGAGGATGAATAGTGTCTGTCTAAGAGTAGATCATTCATAATTAAGTGGAGTTGCATGCAATCCTAGAGATAAGACAATATAAATCTGCCGGATTAGAGTCAAATCTAATAAGGGAATCCATAGATCGAGTTAATGCAACACTAGGGGTTTTAATTAGAAAGAGATTTCAATTAATCAACCTAGGGTTAGACGTTATTAGTCTTGAATAGGGATAATAATATAAATCAGGGATTTCTACGGATCTCGTCAAGTCAATAAATCGTCTAGTTCAGAGTCAATTAACAAGTGAAGTCTAGGTGGATTCTTCCTTGGGTATTGTCTAAATTAATCAGTTTTCTGAAAAGTATTTCCCCAATTTACTTTATGTGCATTCTTAGTTAGTTAATTAGTTTAGATAAAACAACCTCCATTATTCTTAGGCTAGATAATAAAAAGAAAGTTAATACTAGTACTTTTAGTTCCTTTGGGTTTGATATCCGGTCTTGCTAAAACTATACTACTGTTCGATAGGTACGCTTGCCTTCATCGTGATAATAGTTAGTTCAAGTACGATCAATTATAAATTTTAAAACTTATCGCGAGTGACAATCAAGTTTTTGGCGCCGTTGCCAGGGAACTAAGATATTAAGAACACTCAATTTTTATTACTTTAGCCATTATTTATTAATTATTATTATTTTTTTTACTAAATTTTCTTTTATTTTCTTCTGGAAGGTTCTTATAGTTTATGACTAGAAGAAACCCGTCAGGACCATTAATTTTTGACAATGAGATTGAAAGCACAGCTCGCAAAAACCGAAGAGAAATTAGGAGAAGCTTAAGATACATAGAAGAAGAGCAAGAGGACGATATTCAAACCACAACCGAGGAGATGGCCAAAAATTAGGAAAATCCGCTACCTCCTGCGATTGCTGCTGATCCAGTAAATCAGAATCCTACTCCTCGTACTATGTATGATTATGCTAAACCTACTTTAACAGGAACTGAATCGAGTATAGTTAGGCCTGCTACTGCTGCAAATAATTTTGATCTGAAACCTAACACAATTCAAATGATACAATAGTTTGTTCAGTTTGATGGTTTGCAGGACGAAAACCCAAATACTCATTTGGCCAATTTTCTGGAACTCTGAGACACATTTAAAATCAATGGCGTTTCTAATGATGCCATTCGCCTTCGGTTATTTCCCTTAAAATTGAGGAGAAAAGATAAACAGTGGTTGAACTCGGTACCACGAGGGTCAATCACTACTTGAGAACAAATGACCGAAAATTTTTTACTCAAATATTTTCCACCCGCTAAAACAGCTAAACTAAGGAATGATATATCTTCTTTTGTGCAGATGGATTTAGAAACTCTCTACGATGCATGGGAGATATACAAGGACCTACTGCGAAGGTGCCCTCACAATGGATTACCTCTGTGGCTGCAAGTTCAAACGTTTTACAATAGTGTGAACCCCTCGACGAGGCAAATAATTGATGCAGCCGCTGGTGGAACCATCAACAAAAAAACACCTGAAGAGGCTTACGAATTTATTAAAGAGATATCACGGAATAACTATCAGTGGCAAGTCATGAGAACTAAGCCAACCAAAGAAGCAGGCGTTTATAGCGTCGACTCAGTTACTATGCTGTCAAATCAGGTAGAACTCTTAAATAAAAAAATTGATGGTTTACTTGGATCCATGCAGGTACATCCAGTTATGCAGTGCAATGCAAGTGAAGGTGGAATGAGCAACCAGAATATCCAACCTATGACCACAACATGGAGAAGGAATAATTGAATTACATGGGTAACAACTTTAGACCTCAAAATAATCCTTACAGTAACACTTACAATGCAGGTTGGAGGAATCACCCAAATTTCTCATAGGGAGGCCAAGGGAATCAAAGATCACCACCCCCTGCAGGCTTCCAACAACAACAGAAAAAGCCGAACCTTGAGAAGATGATGACAAAATTTATTTCAGTAGCAGAAACCCGTTTTCAGAACACTAAAACTGTACTAAAAAATCAGCAAGCATTGATTCAAGGGCTCGAGAATCAAATTGGACAGTTGACTAAGATGATTTCAGAGAGACTATCAGGAAGTCTGCCTAGTAACACCGAATCTAATCCAAAAAAACATGTGAAAGCAGTTACACTAAGGAGTGGGAAAGTGTTAGCTGAATCTGAAAAGAAGCCACCACAAAAAACCGATAGAAGCGAAAGAGAGGAGGTAAAACCCGAAAACAATGACAAACCAGTGCCAAAGGAATATAAACCATCAGTCTCATACCCAGCAAAGTTGAAGAAAGACCACATGGATGCACAATTCGGTAAATTTCTTGAACTTTTTAAGCAATTACATATCAACTTACCTTTTCTTAAAGCCATCTCGCAGATGCCTACATATGCAAAATTTTTAAAGGAGCTTCTAACAAGTAAAAGGAAGTTTGAGGACTTATCTACAGTGGAACTCAACGATGAGTGCTCGACCATACTCCAAAATAAACTGCCAACCAAACTGAAAGACCCAATAAGTTTTACTCTTCCCTACTTAATTGGTAGTTTGAATGTTAAGAAAGCACTAGCTGATTTAGGCGCTAGCATTAATTTGATGCCATATAAGATGTTTAAACAACTTGGTCTTGGGGAACCTAAACCCACTAGGATGAGTATTCAATTAGCTGACAGATCTGTTAAATATCCTAGGTGTAATATAGAGGATGTACTTGTGAAAGTAGATAAATTTATTTTCCCTGCTGATTTTATTGTGCTTGACATGAATGAGGATGTTGAAGTGCCTTTAATTTTAGGTCGTCTATTTTTAGCCACTGCTAGGGATGTTATTGATGTGGGAGATGGTAAATTTGTGCTTAGAGTAGGTGAGGAAGAGATTATTTTTAAAATCTATGATGCCATGAGATTTTCTAGGGAGTAAGATGACTCATGCTATTTTATTGACTCTATTGATCATGCTACTCAAGGTTCTTTTCAGGAAATCATACATGAGGACACATTGGAACTGTGTCTTGCCCAAGTGAGGAGGTAGATGATGATGATTCCGAGATAGGTAAGGCAAAAACTGAACTAAACTCTAATGAACCCGTCTCAAGACAAGTGGAATATGAGGGTATCAAGACAAACGATGAACTTAAGCAAAAACCCTCTATTAAAGAACCCCCCAAACTGGAACTTAAAAAGTTGCCAAATCACTTGGAATACGCATTCCTTGGAAATAATTCTACATTACCAGTGATTATTGCTTCTAACTTGCAACCCAAGGAGAAAGAGGAACTACTCCAAGTATTAAGAGAGCATAAAAGAGTCATAGCTTGGAAAATTTCTGACATCAAAGGGATCAACCCCTCTTTTTGCACCCATAAAATTTTAATGGAAGATGAATATAAACCATGTGTGCAAGCTCAAAGGCGACTGAACCCAAACATGAAAGAAGTTGTTAAAGCTGAGGTAATTAAACTTCTAGATGCTGGAATTATTTATCCTATTTCTGATAGTTCCTGGGTAAGTCCAGTGCAGGTTGTTCCTAAGAAAGGAGGCATGACTGTTGTAACCAATGAGAAGAATGAATTAATCCCGACAAGAACAGTCACAGGTTGGAGAGTTTGCATTGACTACAAGAAGCTGAATGATGCCACGAGAAAAGATCACTTTCCCTTGCCATTCATTGACCAATGTTGAAAAGATTATCGGGGCACATGTACTACTACTTTTTAGACGGCCTCTCTGGTTATTTCCAAATCTCAATAGCTCTTGAAGATTAAGAAAAGATGACATTTACATGTCCATATAATACGTTTTCTTATCATCGAATGCCTTTTGGATTATGTTATGCTCCTACTACTTTTCAGCGCTGTATGATGGCCATCTTTGACGAACTCTTAGAAGACATCATGGAGGTATTTATGGACGACTTCTCGGTATTCGATAACTCTTTCTATCTTTACCTTAAAAATTTAAAACGAGTTTTAATAAGATGTGAGGAAATGAACCTTGTGCTTAACTAGGAAAAATGTCACTTTATGGTTCAAGAAGGTATTGTGTTAGGACATAAAATTTCTAGTAAAGGGATTGAGGTTGATAAATCTAAAATTGAAACCATCGAAAAATTACCTCCCCCTAGTTCGGTCAAGGCTATTAGAAGCTTTTTAGGACATGCTGGTTTTTATAGAAGATTTATTAAGGACTTTTTTAAAATAGCTAAGCCTTTGACTAAATTACTAGAAAAAGATATGCCTTTTAATTTCGATCAGGAATGTTTAGAAGCATTTAATACTTTAAAAGATAAACTAATTAATGCTCCAATTATAATTACACCTGATTGGAATTTGCCTTTTGAACTAATCTGCGATGAGAGTGATTTTGCAGTAAGCGCGGTTTTGGGACAGTGAAAAGACAAGCATTTTCAACCTATCTATTATGCTAGCAAAACTTTGACAGCTACACAAGAAAACTACACCACCACAGAGAAAGAGTTGCTAGTTGTGGTTTTTGCATTCGATAAATTTTGGTTATATCTAATATTTTCTAAAGTTGTCGTTTATACTAACCATTCTGCCCTTCGCTACCTTTTAATAAAACTGATGCAAAACCTCGACTCATTCGATGGATTCTGTTATTGTAGTAGTTTGACTTGGAGATTCAGGATAAGAAAGGAGTTGAAAATCTCGCCGCTGATCATCTTTCCAAGCTTGAGAACTCAAATACCAAAGAACTAGATGAAGTTGAAATAAATGATTCGTTCCCTGAAGAACAATTCTTTACTATATCTGATTCTGAGATACCTTGGTTTGCAGACATTGCGAATTTTTTAGCAGCTAACATTATCCCAAAAGGATTGACACACCAGTAAAAGAAACGATTCTTTAATGATGTGAAAAACTAGTTTTGGGCCGACCCTTTTTTTCCCGTATATGTACAGATCAAGTCATTAGAATATGTGTTACAAGGACAGAAGCATCGAAGATCTTGCAACATTGCCATTCAAGACCGACTGGAGGACACTACAGTGGAACTAAGACCGCACATAAAATGCTTGAATCAGGTTTTTATTGGCCCACGTTATTCAAAGATGCCAACAGGTTTGTTACTTCTTGTGACAAATGCCAACGGACAGGTAATATCTTTAAACGTGATGAAATGCCTCAAACATATATGCTTTCATGTGAAATATTTGACGTTTGAGGTATCAACTTCATGGGTCGATTCCCTAGTTCATTTGGGAATAAATACATCTTAGTAGCAGTTGATTATATGTCCAAATGGGTGGAGGCCCAAGCATTACCTATTAATGATGCTAGAGTGGTAGTACGATTCCTTAAAAAACTCTTCTCTAGATTCGGAACACCTAGAGCAATTATCAGTGATAGGGGTACTCATTTTTGTAACGCCTAAGAAAACCCTTAAGAAATACGGAGTTCATCACAGAACAGCCACCCCTTACCATCTTCAAACTAGTGGACAAGTCGAAGTGGCAAACTGAGAGATCAAACGGATTCTAGAAAAGACAGTAGTATCAAACAGGAATGATTGGGTGATGAAAGTAGATGATGCTTTATGGGCTTATAGAACTGCTTTTAAGACTCCCATAGGAACATCACCTTACAGACTTGTTTATGGAAAAAGTTATCATATACCATTCAAACTAGAACAAAAGCCTTCTGGGCTATTAAATTTCTAAACCTTGATCCCAAACTTGCAAGTGAAAACAGGTTGATGCAGTTGAACGAGTTAGATGAGTGGTGAGCCAATGTATATGAAAACTCACGCCTATACAAGGAAGTAACAAAGCGCCGCCACGACACTCGTTTAAAGCAATGCAAACAATTTGAAGTTAGAGATCTTGTCCTGTTATATAATTCGAGGCTCAAATTGTTTCCTTGGAAGCTTAAATCACGATGGTCAGGGCCTTTCGTAGTTCAATTTGTTTTTCCATATGGCACAGTAGAGGTAAGTCACCCATCACAAGGCACTTTCAAGGTAAATGGACATCGTCTCAAACTTTATAACGGTGAGAATTTTATAGACGATGGAGAGGAGCTACGACTCCACGAACCGCCCTAGATATACCTACAAGGTAAAGTTGAGCTTAGACTATAAACAAGCGCTTCTCGGGAGGCAACCCGAGTACTAACGGTTTTGATTTATTTAAATTCTAGTTTTAACATCTAAATCACTAACTAAGTCTCTGAACGCAGGTTTTCCAAATCCATACGACCAGGCATACGGGTGTGTCTTAGGCCATGCTCATAACACGAAAGGCAACACGGCCATACGATACGGCCGTGTGAAAACAGAGCAAGAATTTTTTTCAAAACACTGGATGCGATAAGTTGCCATGGCCGTGCAACATGGCCATAGGCAATCCTGCCAAATCAACACAGGCGCACGACACACTCGTGCTCATCACTCATGGTCGAACCTGTCAAAGTAACACGGGCATGTGCATACACACACGGGCGTGTGAGACGCGAACGAAACAGACCACGGCCGTGGGACACGGCTGTGTGCACCAACACGCCCAAAGCTGAAAATCCCGATAAACACGGGCTGAAGTAAAGGCACACGAGCGTTCCCCACGACCGTGTGCCCCAATATCCATATTTTTAATTTTATTTAAGACTATTTTTATTTCATTTTTAGGTATTACAATTTGTATTACTTAATTGATGTTTTCGGCTATCTCTTTATGAGTATTCATGTTTCTCTATATTCCTAAAGAATTATTGATCTTATCGCAGTTATAAAGAGCTCCAAAGCTCACTATTACTTAGGAATTTACAACTCTACTGGAAAAGGTCCTCCACGACTGTCATGTCCTACCCGACCACCATGATAACCTTTTCGCTGGATACTGTGGTTGCGGAACCCAACCTCTACCACCACCGGAGTATCCTCCTTCTTGCCTTCGCCGATCACTTTCCATAACTACTATTCAAGGAATCCATTTAACATTCAGGAAGTTTCACTCCTCTCCCTATCTTATGATCCTATATCTATATTTGCCACTAACTTTGTCTTTGTACATTGAGGACAATGTACATCTTAAGTGTGGGGGGGTCAAATATATCACTATCAGAAAAATCCCTGAATTTTGCTTTTTCTCATGTGAATCACTCATATACTTATTAGAATGAATTTTGATTAATTTATGATTTTTATTGATATGTCTTGAATTAAAACATAGGCATTCGTGCATTAATTGTTTAAACTTTAAGACATTAGAAAATCAAGCATGATAAGTTGATTTTTGAGAATTTAAAATTTTTAGGTTGTTTTCCCCAAGTTTAGGTATTATCTTGAATTGAAATCCACAGGTTTAAACATCAAAAAGCCATAATTTTTGTGAGATTTTGAGCCTTTAGAGCATCTATTATTTCTTTCATGTTCACTTTTATTATTGCTTTGAGTGCGTCATTATCGAATCGTTATTCTAGAACTTGCTTGATTATGCATGTCAAGATCACACCATTTGATTTGATATGTCAAGATGATAGAGGCACTTAGGTTTAACCCACTCACTTCATAAAAGCCTACTTTCACAATTAACCCTTAGTGAACCCCTTTGAGCCTAACAACCCATTCATTGATCTACCCTCGATATTAACCCATAACTCATTATTGTTGAAATCCCCTCAATTAATTTTATCCCTATTTTTTTCGAGATTTGATTTGAATAAATTGCTTAGCTATGTTTTATCTTTGATAGTTAGTTTATGTTACTTGATTTGTTCTTAAAAAAATGATGATGAAATTATATAATGCTTATGTTAAAACGATGTTATCCAAAAGAAAAGCTCAATTATAGCTTATCTAAATTAGGAATGTAATTTGTGAAAGTTTTAGTATTTTTCTAGTTAAGTAATTCTTCAATTCAATCTCGATTCTAACCTTCTCTTTCAGCTTGTGACCACACCCCCTAACCAAAGCCTCACACAACCTCTAAAGACCTTTTGATTGATGTATCATCTCAATATATAGTGGTGGAGATTTAATTTTCATGCAAGCCTATGGTAATAACTTTTCATATTGACTGTTGAGTGCTAAATTCATTGTCCTTAAACACCTCGAGTGATTTGAGTGAATCTTTAAGTGAGGATGTTAAACTCTGTTATATTTTGAATCAAAGGTGATTACTTAGATGAGGGGAAATACCTATGTTTTTCAGGATAAAATGCTTAACTTGGAATGTTTGAAACTTTAATGTTCTTCTAGTTGAATTCTCAATGTATGATTGCTTATGGAATTTTTTGAGATATTATTGATGGGATTTATAAGTTGAGAAAAATGACTTCTTAATGATGAATTGAGAATTTTGCTTGAGGACAAGCAAACGCTTAAGTGTGGGGGTATTTGATAAGTCGCAATTTATACATATTTTTATCTCATGCTTAGCACATGTGTGGATGATTATCATAATATTTATGGAATTTGATGTTCCTAATCCTTTAATTTCATATCTTATACTTAGTTGAGTATAAGAAAGTAAAAAAAACGATAAACGGGCTAAAAATGGAGAAAATGGGCCAACGTGGGAAATCGACACGGCCTGGACTACCTTACACAGGTAGAACACACGCCCGTGTCCTTTTAGCAGGCTTAAACACGGCTAAAGCCACCTCAACACAGACGTGTCTATTTCTCAGCCTTGAACACAGTTTGAAGCAAATTACACACGGTGTAATGGCCTAAATTCAAGGTTATCGGAATAGTGGTTTCGTAACCACAAATCCGATTTAAAAAGAAATTTATTTTAATATTTTTGCATGAAAATTTATATGATAGGAAAGTCGTATGAAAATATTGATAGAAAAATTTTATCGATTTAGTGGCTAGTTAAAAAAAAAATTATTGAAGAAATTAGGTAAAAATAAGTTATCGAGACCTCTATCTCGTAAAAACCGAGTCGAAAATAATTTTATAAATATTTATGAAATGTTATTAATGTGGTATTAAAATTTCGTTAGGAAATTTTAATGTTTGGGTAGTCAATTAAATAAAAAGGACTAAATTGTAATAGGTGTAAAAGTTGCTAGAGTGATTAAATAGCTTAAGAGTCTAATGAGAAAGGATTTAAAAGGCAATTAGACCCAAAATTTATTTGGGCCAAGTGCTAGGGTATGAAATCAGCAGAAAAATTGATAAATTAAGGGTAAAATTGGAATATTGCAAAATTAACTAAATAAAACTAGGACTAAATAGGAAATATCTAGATTTCTCTTCATTTCTCTTCAATTCCAGCAGCTAAAAACACCATAGGAGGGTTCTATAAGCTGGTATGTCATAATTTTTGCACCAAGTGAGTTAATCCTTGCCTTTTTCTTGTAATTCTTGTGTTTCTAAGACTTTTACAACTAGGTCCTACTATTAAATTCATTAGTTTTTGATTTCATAAATGAAATTGAAAATCACCATGGTTGAGTGCTGTAAGTTTATGATGAAATAGAATGAAATTAAAGCTTTAATTTGTTTATGAGATGATTTTATTAGGCAATTTCAATAGAAATTGTTTTTAGGACCTAATTGTGAAAATGTTTGGAATTAAAGTCTATTGCTGAAATTCTGATTCCTAAAGGTTGTAAACTAGTTTAAGGTGATAGAATAAAATGTTAATTGAGAAAAATCAGCTCAATTGAGAGGCTAATTGAGTAGGGACGAAATTATCATTTATTAAAAGCTTAGGGGAAAAATGGTAATAAACAGCTTGCACTAAAACAGTTTGGACAGCAGCAGTAGACTAACTTTGAAAAATCACTAAAAATTGTAGGAATCGAATTAGAAGATGAACAAAATATGGAATTAAATCTTATTGAGTCTAGTTTGTCATAGAAGAAATATTGTAAGCAATGGATTTGTAAATTTTGAGATATAATGAATTTTGTGAGACAAGGTCAGAATGAATTCGGGTTCCCCTGTTCTGACTTTGAAAAATCATAAAAAAATGAATAAAAATAATTAGGGGTTTAAATTTATATGTATAGAATCCTGAGTGAGTCTAGTTTTAATATAAAAAAAACTAGAATATCATTTGAATTCTGTACAAGGAGATAATTAATTTTTAGTGAAGAAGAGTCAGAACTGTCAGACAGCAAAATAGGGGTGACTTTAAAGAATAAACTGTACTTATTGGCTAAACCAAAAATTCTGAAAATTTTATGGTAAGAAGATATATGAGTCTAGTTTCAGGAAAAATTAACGGATCTTAATTTTGAGTTCCGTAGCTCAAGTTATAAATAATTTAGTGACTATGACTCAAGTAGACAGCTTTGAATGAACTATAAATAATAGTTGAATTATAGAGAATGTTGCATATGAACATGAAATGTATTAAATTGATAATTAAATTTATTTATTTAGATCCAAAAGATTCAAATACGAAGCTAGATCGAGGAAAGGAAAAATTTCGGGATTAGTAGATTTTTATTGTTTACAAACAAGTATCAAGGTAAGTTCATGTAACTTGAATTATATTCTTAAATACTTGAAATGTATGTTATTGATGTGAATATGATTTGAATGTTCATTATATGAAAATTGATGAAACATTGATATATTTGATATAAAGGGAAGAAATCCCGTTGAATGAAAGGAAAATTCGATGGATCTCTGAAAAGAATTGACGGTAAAAAGGATCTAGCCCGGACGGGTGATCCTATCCTCGATATAGCCCTCCCGAAGAATATGTGGAAAATGGATTTAGCCCTGACGGGTAATCCGAATTAGGTCTGCAATTTAGCCTGGACTGGTAATTCGAGATCCAAGCTCATTAGAGTAATTGTCGTTGCGAGTGATTTAGCTCGACCGTAATCCCGACAATACTCTATGAGTTTATATTGCGGGATTTAGCTTTGATCGGTAAGGTAATCCCGCCGCAAGGTTGAGGTTCGCGAGTGTGCTCTCTGAAATGGAAATGTGCATATGAAATGAATTGACGGACCGGATTTGTACACTAAAAGTGTACCTCTGAAAAATCCATCGAAATTCCGAGTAATTCAACGGGATAAATATGGAAAAACAACAAGGGAATGGAAATCATAGTATTGATGAGCTCATCAATCATGATATATATTATTGATACATGGAAATTATTATACTAACTTGAATGTTGAGTTTGTGCATGTTAGGGTAATAATGCATTGAATGGATATATGTAATGTTTATTGTATTGTAATCAAAATATTAGGTAAGTGTAATTCTTGTTACATGAGCTTACTAAGCACAAAGTGCTTACCTGTTTCCTTTCTCATGTTTTGTAGTGTTAAGAGCTCGGAGGTAGGATTTGGTGGAGACACATCACACTATCAACCTCGATTTTTCTTAAATAAAGGAACTCTATTTTGGGAACCAATGGCATGTATAAGCTAACAAAGTAAATGTTAACGTGAAATGAATGTAAAGTTAGCCATTAGTATGGTTAACAAACTCAGTTATAGATATGTGATGACGTTATCTTATATAAATACATGAATCTATCATGAAAATATGTTAAATTGATTTGATTGATGTGGATTGGTCTCGATTTAATATTACAGGAAGTTTAGATATTTATAAAAGGGCTATATTGAAAAAAAAAATTAATTAGTGAAACTCGGGTAATGCCTCGCACCTATATTCCTAAATGAATACGGGTAGGGTATTACATTTATTGGTATCGAGCTAAGGTTTAGTCGGTTCTAGGACCGATGTAGCAAACACTGAATTAGCTATACATGCCATTTAAATTATTATTGATAGTGTGATATCTCCCACCATTTAAATGTGTTTTTTTATAGTAAATGTCTACCGACCAGAGCTCAATCTGAGGAAGCCGGAGTCATGCTCCGCCCCGAGAACCGGCACAAAGGGAAGTCGAGTAACTAGTAGTACAAGGCCCATATCTCGAGGGCCAAGGGGAGGAGGCAAAGCGAGCCTTCTTTCAAGTGATGAATGAATGGTTTAGTCAATATTTAAGAACTAACCTCAGAGTGCAACAAGCTCAAGCTCCCTTCCCGCTCCTCCACCAGCCGTTCGAGATCCCACAGTGCAGTGCATGAAATCTGTCATTAAAAGGGAAAGCTCCTCAGAGATAAAATTTGAAAATATGGGGTAGAAGAATTTCGAGCAAAGAAGCTTGATGATGATTCCAACGGGTTGAATTTCAGTTAGAAAACACTACTCGGGTTCTGAGGAATTATCTTGTACACCGTAAGAATGTCCGAAATGTGTCGTCTCACTTTGCTAAAAGACACACTTACCATTGGTGGAATACTAAAGCTTCATTTGTTCCGAAAAGAAGAAATTACATGAGAATTCTTTCGAACCAGAGTTCAAAAAAAATATATTAGCCAGAGGTTCCTTGACCGAGAAAGAAAAGATTTTCTTGAGTCAAGCAGGTGTAACAATGATCGATGATCTCGAGTATGAAAGAGAATTTGTTCGATTGAGTAAATATGCTCGAGAATGGTACACATCGAAGCTGAAATGTGCAAACGATTCAAGAAGGGTTGAATGAAGACATTAAATTCTTGATCGAATTCTTGAAATTCGAGAGTTTGCTACATTGGTAGAGAGAGCTTATAAAGCGTAAGAATTGAGCAAAGAAAAGAAACAGTGAGAGGGAAGCTCGAATTTTTAGTAAAAGACCGACGGAAAATCCCAATTTTCGCTTCAAAGAAATTGAAGAAATATCGGATCGTTCTACTTCACCATTGGGTATTCGGGCAAAGAGCGAGGTTCTCAACGCACTAATCCAAGGCCTTCTACTCCATCGATGACCGGTGTTGGCGATGTCGAACTCTTAAACCAAGATGCCATCTCGTAATAAAGCTCATTTTGGTGAATGCCGATTTAAGAGTGGGGCTTGTTACCGATGTGGTTCTTTTGACCATTTCCTCGAGATTGTCCGAAAAGGGTTGAAAAAGAAGTCGAGCAGATATTGAAGCCGAGTAATCCAGCTTTAGAGGGCGGACCACCTTGACCATCCCAGTAATGTCGTGATAGTCGAGGAGCTACAAAAGATACTGCAGTGTAGGCACGAGGTACGAGCACTGCTAGGACATATGCCATTCGTGCGAGAAGATACCTCAAGAATTGATGTTATTATTGGTACATTTTCTTTACTTGACAATCGATATTACTGCATTAATTGATCCTCGGCTCTCACGCATTCATATATATGTGTTAAACTTGCAATTGTTAAAAATTTATCTCATTAAACCCTCACGAATTTGTGGTTAAAGTCTCGAACCCCACAGGCGATCCGTGTTAGTGGATAAAATTTGTAAAATTGTCCACTTGATGGTAAGAGGTTATTGTTTCTCGGTGATTTGATGTTATTGCCATTTGATGAATTTGACGTGATATTGGGTATTGATTGGTTAACCCAACATGATGCAAAATAGTAAATTGTAGACATAAATATATTATGTTAAAATGTCGAATGGTGAGTTGCTTGGGTTAAATCTGATCGATGCAGAGGGTTATCTCGATATGATTTCAGATAATGGCAACACGAGGTATGTTAAAAAGGGTATGATACTTACTTGGCTTATGTACTTGACACCAAAGTATCCGAGTAAAAATACAAGCGATTCAATGGTATGTGAATTTTCCGATGTGTTTCGGAGGAATTACCAGATTGCCACCGAGAAAGAGAAGTGGAATTTTCTATAGATTTGATTCCGAACTACTCGATCTCCATAGCTCCGTGTCGTATGGCTCCTACTGCATTAAAGGAGTTAAAGACACGATTACAAGAACTTGTTGACAAGGGTTTTATCCGACCGAGTCATTCACCTTGGGGTGCTCCGGTTCTATTTGTGAAAAAGAAAGACGGGTCTTTGAGATTGTGTATTGACTACCGATGACTTAATAAAGTAACTATAAAGAATAAGTACCACACCGGATCGATGATTTATTTGATCAATTTGAAAGGTGCTCACCGTATTTTCAAAAAATTGATCTTCGATCGGGTTATTATCATTCTGAGTAAAGGAGTCGATGTGCCAAAAACACTTTTAGAACCAGTGCACGGGCATTATGAGTTTCTAGTTATGCCGTTTGGGCTAACTAATGCACCGCCAATATTCATGGATTTGATGAACCTGGATATTCGCATCGCATTTAGACAGATTGTAGTAGTATTCATTGATGATATTTTGGTTTATTCTCGGGATGAAGAAGAACATGCAGAACATTTGAGAATTGTGTTACAAATTCTGTGAGAGAAGCAATTGTATGCTAAATTCAGTAAATGTGAATTTTGGCTTCGAGAAGTGGGTTTTCTAGGACATATTGTATCTGCCGAAAGCATCAAGGTAGATCCGAGTAAAATCTCAGCTATTGTCAATTGGAGTCCACCGAAGAATGTATCTGAAGTTAGAAGTTTCTTAGGTTTAGCTGGTTATTATTGGAGATTTGTACAGGGATTCTCTATGATAGCTTCTCCAATGACTCGATTATTGCAGAAAGATGTAAAGTTCGAGTGGACTGATGAATGTCAACAAAGTTTCAACCGATTGAAAGACCTATTAACGAAAGCACCTGTATTAGCGCGGCTGAACCGATAAAGGAATTTGTTATTTACAGTGATGCCTCATTAAATGGTTTAGGTTGTGTCTTGATGCAAGAAGGTAAAGTAATAGCCTATGCTTCAAGACAACTTAAACCACATGAAAGAAATTACCCAGTACATGATCTTGAATTAGCTGCTATTGTATTTGCGCTGAAGATATGGCGGCATTACTTGTACGGTGAGAAATGTCATATTTATACTGATCATAAAAGCTTGAAATATTTGATGACACAGAAAGATTTGAATTTGAGACAGCGCAGGTGGCTTGAACTGATAAAGGATTATGATTTGATTATTGATTACCATCCGGGTAAGGCTAATGTTGTAGCTGATGCTTTGAGCCGGAAATCTCTGTTTGCTTTACGAGCTATGAATACCCGGTTATCATTGACTGATGATGGTTCAATCCTAGCTGAATTGAGAGCTAAACCGACATTTTTACAGCAAATATGTGAAGCTCAGAAGAATGATGAGAAGTTACAAGTTAAACGGGCATAGTGTGAGTCAAGTAATGATCCTGAATTTCAGGTTGGTTTTGATGGTTGTTTATTATTCAAAGGTAGGGTATGTGTACCTCGTAATTGAGCTCATCTGAAGATTCTACGCGAGGCTCACGGTGGTACTATGTCCGTACATCCGGGAGTAATAAAATGTATAATGATTTGAAAAAGATGTACTTGGTGGTCGAGAATGAAACATGATATCTCCGAGTTTGTATCAAGGTGTTTAATATGTCGACAAGTTAAAGCTGAGCATCAGGTACCTTCAGGGTTACTTCAACCAATTACTATACCGGAATGGAAATGGGAAAGAATCACTATGGATTTTGTATCGGGGCTACCTTTGTCTCCGAGGAAAAAATGCTATTTGGGTGATTGTTGATCGATTGACAAAGTCAAGCACTTTATTCCGATGCGTATGGATTATTCTTTAGATAAACTAGCCGAATCAGATATATCCGAGATTGTCGTTACACATGGAGTGCTGTCTCCATTATATCGAGATAGAGATCCCCGATTTACGCCTCTCGCTTCGGGACAAATTGCAAGAAGCCTTGGGTACTCGGTTGTATTTCAAGATCGCATTTCATCCTCGCATGGATGGTCAATCTGAGCGTGTAATTCAAGTATTGGAAGATATGCTCCGATGTTGTATACTAGAATTTGAAGGTAATTGGGAGAGATATCTACCTTTGATTGAATTTGCTTACAATAACAGCTTATCACCCCAAAGATTAAAATGGCTCCGTATGAAGCTTTGTATGGGAGAAAATGTAGAACACCGTTATATTGGACAGAGCTCGATGAAAGGAAGATACATGGGGTTGATTTGATCCGGAAACAGAAGAAAAAGTAAAGGTTATTCGGGATAGTCTAAAAGCGACTTCCCATCGTCAAAAATCATATGCCGACCTTAAACGAAAAGAGATTGAATTTCAAGTCGGTGACGAGGTATTCTGAAAGTGTCTCCTTGGAAGAAAGTTCTCCGATTCTGGTCGAAAGGGTAAATTGAGTCCAAGATTTATCGGGCCCTATGAAATCATAGAAAGAATTGGACCGGTCGCTTATCGATTGGCATTACCACCGGAACTTGATAGAATCCATAATGTTTTTCATGTATCTATGTTACGGCGATATCGATCGATCCTTCACATGTTATTTCTCCGGCGTAGTGGAGATTCAACCGATATGACTTACGATGAAGAAGAACCTGGTCAAGATATTGCACGGAGACAAAAGAGCTAAGAAATAAAAAGATAAATTTGGTGAAAGCATTGTGGCAAAAGCACGGGATTGAGGAAGCGACATGGGAACCGGAGGAGACAATGAGGAAACAATACCCAAACCTCTTTACTGGTAAAATTTTCGAGGACGAAAATCCTTAAAGGGGGAGAGTTGTAATGGCCTAAATTCAAGGTTATCGGAATAGTGGTTTCAGTAACCACAAATCCGATTTAAAGAGAAATTTATTTTAATATTTTTGCATTAAAATTTATATGATAGGAAAGTCGTATGAAAATATTGATAGAAAAATTTTATCGATTTAGTGGCTAGTTAAAAAAAATTATTGAAGAAATTAGGTAAAAATAAGTTATCGAGACCTCTATCTCAGTAAAAACGAGTCGAAAATAATTTTATAAATATTTATGAAATGTTATTAATGTGGTATTAAAATTTCGTTAGGAAATTTTAATGTTTGGGTAGTCAATTAAATAAAAAGGACTAAATTGTAATAGGTGTAAAAGTTGCTAGAGTGATTAAATAGCTTAAGAGTCTAATGAGAAAGGATTTAAAAGGAAATTAGACCCAAAAGTTATTTGGGCTGAGCGGCAAGGGTATGAAATCAGCAGAAAAATTGATAAATTAAGGGTAAAATTGGAATATTGCAAAATTAACTAAATAAAACTAGGACTAAATAGGAAATATCTAGATTTCTCTTCATTTCTCTTCAATTCCAGCAGCTAAAAATGCCATAGGAGGGTTCTCTAAGCTGGTATTTCATAATTTTTGCACCAAGTGAGTTAATCCTTGCCTTTTTCTTGTAATTCTTGTGTTTCTAAGACTTTTACAACTAGGTCCTACTATTAAATTCATTAGTTTTGATTTCATAAATGAAATTGAAAATCACCATGGTTGAGTGCTGTAAGTTTATGATGAAATAGAATGAAATTAAAGCTTTAATTTGTTTATGAGATGATTTTATTAGGCAATTTCAATAGAAATTGTTTTTAGGACCTAATTGTGAAAATGTTTGGAATTAAAGTCTATTGCTGAAATTCTGATTCCTAAAGGTTGTAAACTAGTTTAAGGTGATAGAATAAAATGTTAATTGAGAAAAATCAGCTCAATTGAGAGGCTAATTGTGTAGGGACGAAATTATCATTTATTAAAAGCTTAGGGAAAAATGGTAATAAACAGCTTGCACTAAAACAGTTTGGACAGCAGCAGTAGACTAACTTTGAAAAATCACTAAAAATTGTAGGAATCGAATTAGAAGATGAAAAAAATATGGAATTAAAGCTTATTGAGTCTAGTTTCTCATAGAAGAAATATTGTAAGCAATGGATTTGTAAATTTTGAGATATAATGAATTTTGTGAGATAAGGTCAGAATGAATTCGGGTTCCCCTGTTCTGACTTTGAAAAATCATAAAAAAATGAATAAAAATAATTAGGGTTTAAATTTATATGTATAGAATCCTGAGTGAGTCTAGTTTTAATATAAAAAACTAGAATATCATTTGAATTCTGTACAAGGAGATAATTAATTTTTAGTGAAGAAGAGTCAGAACTGTCAGACAGCAAAATAGGGGTGACTTTAAAGAATAAACTGTACTTATTGGCTAAACCAAAAATTCTGAAAATTTTATGGTAAGAAGATATATGAGTCTAGTTTCAGGAAAATTAACGGATCTTAATTTTGAGTTCCGTAGCTCAAGTTATAAATAATTTAGTGACTATGACTCAAGTAGACAGCTTTGAATGAACTATAAATAATAGTTGAATTATAGAGAATGTTGCATATGAACATGAAATGTATTAAATTGATATAAATTTATTTATTTAGATCCAAAAGATTCAAATACTGAAGCTAGATCGAGGAAAGGAAAAATTTCGGGATTAGTAGATTTTTATTGTTTACAAACAAGTATCAAGGTAAGTTCATGTAACTTGAATTATATTCTTAAATACTTGAAATGTATGTTATTGATGTGAATATGATTTGAATGTTCATTATATGAAAATTGATGAAACATTGATATATTTGATATAAAGGGGAAGAAATCCGGTTGAATGAAAGGAAAATTCGATGGATCTCTGAAAAGGAATTGACGGTAAAAGGATCTAGCCCGACGGGTGATCCTATCCTGATATAGCCCTCCCGAAGAATATGTGGAAAATGGATTTAGCTTGGACGGGTAATCCAAATTAGGTCTGAATTTAGCCTGGACTGTAATTCGGATCCAAGCTCATTAGAGTAATTGTCGTTGCGAGAGATTTAGCTTTGACTGTAATAATCCCGACAATACTCTATGAGTTTATATTGCGAGATTTAGCTGGATCGTAAGGTAATCCCGCTTGCAAGGTTGAGGTTCGCGAGTGTGTGCTCTCAAATGGAAATGTGCGCACATGAAATGAATTGATGGACCGGATTTGTACACTAAAAGTGTACCTCTGAAAAATCCATCGAAATTCCGAGTAATTCAACGGGATAAATATGGAAAAACAACAAGGGAATGGAAATCATAGTATTGATAAGCTCATCAATCATGATATATATTATTGATACATGGAAATTATTGTACTAACTTGAATGTTGAGTTTGTGCATGTTAGGGTAATAATGCATTGAATGGATATATGTAATGTTTATTGTATTGTACTGAAAATATTAGGTAAGTGTAATTCTTGTTACATGAGCTTACTAAGCACAAAGTGCTTACCCTGTTTCCTTTTCTCATGTTTTGTAGTGTTAAGAGCTCGGAGGTAGGATTTGGTCGGAGACACATCACACTATCAACCTCGGGATTTCGGTAAATAAAGGAACTCTATTTTGGGAACCAATGGCATGTATAAGCTAACAAAGTAAATGTTAACGTGAAATGAATGTAAAGTTAGCCATTAGTATGGTTAACAAACCTGGTTATAGATATGTGATGACGTTATCTTATATAAATACATGAATCTATCATGAAAATATGTTAAATTGATTTGATTGATGTGGATTGGTCTCGATTTAATATTACAGGGAAGTTTAGATATTTATAAAAGGGCTATATTGAATAAAAAAAAATTAATTCGTAAACTCCGGTAATGCCTCGCACCCTATTCCGGCAATGAATACGGGTAGGGGTATTACACACGGGCGTGGCATACGGCCGTGGCCCTGTCGAGCCCATGACTAGTTCTATTTGGAAAAGGGTACTTTTGGCTATTTTGAGCATTGGAAAGTCTATTTAAACACTTAAAAAGGAGGATTAAGGGGGGACGGAGAGTAGGAAGCAAGGAATTAGTCGAAGAAAGCCGATTGATCCATCTCAAAAGTCGGATTCACCTTTAAGACTGAAGATCTCCCTTCAATTTCCTTCAGGGGTTTTGGGTTTTCTTTATATTTTGTCATTATTATTCTTCTGAGATGTTTTATTTTAGTATTATGAACTAAACCCCCTAAATACCTAAGGGGGATGAAACCTAAGATGGATCTTGTTAATATTTTCTGAACTATATGATAAATACTTGATTTGTTCTTAATTATGATTTTAACTCTTGTTTGAATATTCCAGGACATTGACTCAAGTATTGATGTGCATATTCGGAGGATGAATAGTTCCTGTCTAAGAGTAGATCATTCATAATTAAGAGGAGTTGCATGCAGTCCTAGAGATAGGACGACATAAATCTGCCAGATTAGAGTCAAATCTAATAAGGGAATCCATAGATCGAGTTAATGCAACACTAGGGGTTTTAATTAGAAAGAGATTTCAATTAATCAACCTAGGGTTAGACGTTATTAGTCTTGAATAGGGAGAATAATATAAATCAGGGATTTCTACGGATCAAGTCAAGTGAATAAATCGTCTAGCTCAGAGAAGTGAAGTCTAGGTGGATTCTTCCTTGGGTATTGTCTAAATCAATCAGTTTTCCCAAAAGTATTTCCCTAATTTACTTTCTGTGCATTCTTAGTTAGTTAATTAGTTTAGATAAAACAACCTCCATTATTCTTAGGCTAGATAATAAAAAGAAAGTTAATACTAGTACTTTTAGTTCCTTTGGGTTCGATATCTGGTCTTGCTAAAACTATACTACTGTTCGATAGGTACGCTTGCCTTCATCGTGGTAATAGTTAGTTCAAGTACGATAAATTATAAATTTTAAAACTTATCGCGAGTGACAATTAATTTGCTTTCGTCTACTATTTACAATTGTATCGTGCAAAGTCAACCAATCTATGCCAAGAATCACATCAAACTCATCAAATGATAATAACATCAAATTAGCCAGAAAGTTGCAATCCCGAATCTTCAGGGGACAATTTATACAAACTTTATCAACTAACATATACTGGCCTAACGGATTAGTTACTTTGATCACAAATTCAGTTGACTCAAAAGGTATTTTCTTATCCGACGCTAAGGTTGTGCATATATATGAGTGCATTGACGCCGGATCAATTAAAGCATTAACTGTACCAGCCCAATTTTGGGCCTAGTCAGAACGGTGGTTTTGGGACCACAAATCTAACGAGGAAAAATTTATTTTTATTATATTCTTATTATCTACGATTTCACAGAATGATTTCATGAAAATTTTGTTCGAAAATTTCGACATTTGGGCACTCAATTTAGTCAAAAGGACTAAATCATAAAAAGTGTAAAACTTGATTTTTAGAAGCTAGAGGTGTCTAATTACTATGAAATTTTAAATTGGAGGTCCTTAAATGGTAATTAGACCATTGGTTAATTTTTTTGACAAAAATGGACATGAAATAGGTGCAATAGAATATTTTTAAGTTAAGGGCATTTTGGTCATTTAGCAATTAAAGTGATTTAAAAACAAAATTAAAAGCCAATTTTTGTCCATCTTCAACCTCGTGGCCTAATTTCATAAGGGAAAACCATGTATAGGGTTTTTAAAGCTTCCGAGCTCGATTGTAAGTCCGTTCTAGCCCCGTTTTTAATGATTTTCATTTTTTTGAAATCCTTGTAATAAGATCTATCTATTTCTACCACTAATTTGAGATATAGTTAAAGTCTAGGGTTTTGAAACATTATGAATATATCTGTATTTTTGTGTTTAATGGTAGAAAATGCATGTTTATGGTTAGAGAAACGACTTTTACTAAGTAATTTTTGGTGAAAATCCCTAAAAAAACTAGTTTGTAAAAGTTATAAAATATGTCATAAAAGTGTGGTTTAATGAATAATGTAGACTACTATAAGTATAAAAGAGGTTCGGCTAGGCTTGGGAATCGAAGAAATTGAATAAATTTTATTTTTCGAGCTTAGGGGCAAAAATATAAATATGTCAAACTTTAGGGGCAAAAACATAATTTTTCCATAATATGTTTTTTGGGTCACATTGAATAATTTGACTAATAAGTGAGCTAAATTTGATATTATAAATCAAGAAAAACGAGATTCGGACCTAGAATGAGAGAAAAACAAGTATTTGAAGATTAGGTCATTTTCACCATTTTTGGTGTCGAGGTAAGTTTGTATGTGAGTAAGGCAATGCTATATTTATGTTTTAAATTGCTTTATTATTTTATGATTTATATGATTGATATTATGAGCAAGTTCGATAATTCCAAGATAACGAAGAAATCCCGATTGAACCTTAGGAATAGATAAGATACAAATATCATGACATTAGGGTTATTGAGATTCCGTATAAAACCATATCTGGGATATGGCATCGGCATGCAATTTTGTGTAAGACCACGTCTGGGACATGGCTTCAAAAATCAGACTTCGTATAAGACCATATCTGGGATATGACATCGATATGAGACATCGTGTAAGACCATTGCTGGGTTATTAGCGTTGATATGTGATCCATGTAAGACCATATTTGAGATATGAAATTGGCATCTTACTATGTGTATGAGATTTCCTGGGTATCATTTAGTATTCCAAGTGGTTCAACAGGTAATTCAAAGATTATGTCAAAGATGTGAAAAGATATGATTGTGTTACGAGTTCGTACAGGTATGTACGTAAAGTTTATAAGCATTGGCTTCATGATATTATGAGTTCATGATCTCTATGAAAGTGACCTTAAGTTAAACTTGTGAATAAGTATTTATGTTGATGATGTGTAAATTCATGGTAAATTCAGTTAAGAATCATGTGTTAGGCTTTTGAGCCATATCAAATTGAGAGATAAGATGTTTAGTTCACTTGATTTGTGATTCATTGGATATGTGTAAAAAATGAAAGATTTGCATAATTGCCTATTAAAATGGTTATGAAAGTATGTGAAGTTAAGAGTTTAAATCATTGAAAGATGTTAAGCTTTGGGCTTGAAAATATGAATACGCATAATTAATATGCATGTTACTATGAGGCTTGAAATGATTTGTTAATGATTATTATGGTATGTTATATTAGAGAGGTTACGATCGTTTGGCAAATGTTAAGATGTATTAAATTATGCTTATAAATTAAAGGGGGTAAACATTGTGATTGAGTAAGTTATGCCTATGAAGATTTAATGATGTTTATGTTGTGTTATGTTATGTTTGTTGTAGAAAAATGTATGACTATTGTTGCCTATTATTTGCATACGAACTTACTAAGCTTTGTAGCTTACTCCCATTCCTTTCCCATATCTTATAGGGTTGTTTGCTAGCTCGAGTTAGAGATCGTCGGAGATGCTATCGCACTATCAAGCTATCATGTTGTGTAAATGAACACAAACCCTTGAGTCTATGGCATGTATAGAGGCTTAGTCATTTTTGTGTATGCATCATTATGATATGGCAAAATGTATTGGCTTGTAATGATTAATGATTTGATTTGGCATGTAGCCACATAAGTTGGCTTATATTGGCTAATGAGTTGCAAGCATATTAATTACTCATATGCCTATGCCAATATCATTGTGAGATGTGATTTATAATGGCATGTTAATGAAATTAGACTAGATGATACATGTGGGAAGTTGTTATGTTGAAGGCGATTGGGTATGTGTAGACTTGACAAAGTATGATGTTATGAGCATGTATATGAAGGTAAGAAAATGATATGTTTAAGTCTTTATTGTTGATGTATAGGTTAAACTAGCCAATGAATGGCATGTAAATATTCGATAATGACTAGTTATTGGAATGGCTAGTTATGGATATGCTTTGGTGTTTTATATGTCTAAATGAAAGTTAATACAAAGAAATCATGAAATAGTAAAATTGGTATTAAAACAGTTTTGGACAGCAGCAGTAGTATAAATTTGAAAAAACACCAAAAATTATGGAAATTAAATTAGAGGTTGAATTAAATATGAAATTAAATCTTATTGAGTCTAGTTTTACATATAAGAAATGGTGTAAGCAAAAGAATTTAATGTTATAAGATATTTGAATTTTTGTGAGACAAGGTCATAATGATTTCGGTTTTCCCCATTCTGAATTTTAAAAATCATTAAAAATTTTATAAAAATACTTGGTAGTTAAAATTTATATGTTTAAATTCTTAATGAGTCTATTTTCAAGAGAAAGAAACAGAAACATTATCCAAATCCTGTACTAATAGATAATTAATTTTTAGTGAAGAAATGTCAAAACTGTCAAACAGCAAAACAGGGATGAATTTGAAGAATTAACTATACTTATTGGCTAAACCATAAATTCTGAAAATTTTATGTCAGGAAGATATTGGAGTCTAGTTTCGAAAAAATCAAGCGGATCTTAATTTAGAATTCTGTAGCTCAAGATATAAATAATTTAGTGACTATGACTCAAGTGGACATTTTTGTTATGAACAGTAAATAATTGTTTTGATATGTTTAAGCCTTGATTATGGTTGTGTTGGTAGCTTAATTGTGCCATGTTAAGTGCCATTGAAAGTGTGTATGTGAGTGTGCAAATAAGGGTGGCAAATGGTTTGGTAAATAGCCATTTTCTTGGCCACACGGGCAGAGACACGGCCCTACCCACACGGGCATGTCCTAAGCCACACGGGCGTGTGACCCCTGTTTTGATGAATTTTTTTTTTGAGTTTTTCAAAGTTTCCGGTTTAGTCCTGAACCACTTTCAATGCATGTTTTGGGCCTCGTGGGCCCGTATAAAGGACGATATGAATGTGTATGAATGGTTTTAAATTGAATGAAATTTTATGGTTCGGTTTTGTATGATTGGTTATGTTTAAGTTCGGTAATGCCTTGTACCCTGTCCCGGCGTCGGACACGGGTAAGAGGTGTTACATTAACATTAACATCAAAGATAAAAAATGTCTCGGTAATCACATCAGGTGTCGAAACTTCCTCACGAGCTCAAATTGCATAGGCCTTAGTTGGTGCCTGAGCCTCAGATCTAAATGTAGAATCTTTCGTCTCATTTTGACTATTTCTTGCATTACCACTATTTCTAAATGACCTCCTTCTCGCAGCCGTGTTACTCGACCGTGCGTTTAGAACTTTCTCTGTATCAGACCTTTCAAGACAATCTAAAAGAAAATGATTATATGAACCACATTTAAAATACGACCCGTCTTTCTGCATATAGTAGCTCGGTTTAGACCCTAGTCGAAATAGTGGTTTTGGGACCACAAATCTGAGTTAGAAAAATATTTTAATATTATTTTTTGTGCTTATAATATGTGAATTAATATGTGTGTAAGTTTCGTATAAAAATTTGATCGTTTGTGTGTTTAATTTTGAAAAAGAACCTAATCGCGTAAATTGTAAAAGTGTCTAGCTAATTGTTAAAAGTGCTTAAGTGTTATGGCTTTTATTATTAAAGGTCCTTATGATGATATTAGACCATTTGAATGATGGATGGACATAAATGGGCTTGTATTAAATGATTTTTATGTGGTTTAATAAAGGGTAAAATTTTTATTTAATTATTAAGTTATTATTAATAAAAACAAAGGCATAAAATGGATCCATTATTCATCGTCTTTGCCGAAAATACAAATAAAAAAATAAAAAGAGTTACTTAGGGTTCGGCTATGGTTGAGCTTAATTAAGGTATGTGTTTTGTTCGATTTTTGATAATTTCTATGTTTTTGAGATCGTTCCTTTGTGTTTTATCAAGCCCATGTTTCAATTTCTGAATTTGATGATGAATTTGAGTTATGCCATTGATGAAATTGTGAGCTTTGTGATGTTAGTTTACGGAAAATGAAATATATGTGTTGGGTTAATATGTTTTGTAATTGAATTTTTGATGAATTTGAGTAATTTGGGCTAAATTGTGAAAATGAGAATTTGAGGGGCTAAAATATGAAATAAATGAATTATGTGGGCTTATATGAGCTAAAGGAAAATTCAGTTAGGCATGTGTGTAATGAAATTATGCATATTTTGTGATTGTATGAAATTGGGACTTAAGTGTTAAAATGTGAAAATGTGAGGGATAATCTGTAAAATACCTAAATATGTGTATATGGATTGAATTGAATGATTTGTTGAATAAATGAGTTAAATTTGAATTTATATAGATCAACAACCAAAGAAAACAGATTTAGATCAGGGAAAGTCGAAAGTCGTTGATTAGCCGATTTCATCCGTTCGAATAAGTACGAGGTAAGTCAATATACAAATAAATGTGTTTGAATTGAATTATTATTGCTTATATGTTAATGAATAATAATGAATGACTATTTTGGGTTGAATAAGTACGATGTAAGTTCCGATAATGTGACGATGTCTTAAAAGTCTCGTACGAGATATAGGAATAGTTAGGATACATATGTCATGACATAGGATTCTGATATGTGTTATCGTGTAAGACCACGTCTGGGACGTTGCCATCGATTTGAGATTTACGTGTAAGACCATGTTTGGGACATTGGCATCATATTTGATTTCGTGTAAGATCCTGTCTGGGACAATGGCATCGATATTTGATTACATGTAAGTCCATGTCTGAGACGATGGCATTGTACGAGCTTTCTGAGCTATCCGCGTATCCTATTTGATTCCGTACGGTTCAACGGGCATTCTGAGAAATACGTGATTGAATGAATGAATATCCGATTCAGGTACGTTGAGATGTGTTCAATATTTGTTAATGTGAAGTAAGTTTATGTGCAAGTGATAGTATGTGATACAAATTTGAGAAAATATGCCATATGTGCAAATGAATTGGTAATATATGAAATGTATATGAACTATGAGGTTTGTGATAGTATTTGACTATGGAGTATATGTATTTTATGATGCTTATATGCTTAAAATGATAAGTTTATTTGTATATGGCTTACTAAACTTTTGAAAGCTTACTTTGTGTGTGCTCGCATTGTTTTGTAGATATCGAAGCTACTGAAAGCTCGAGGATCGTCTAGGATCATCACCACACTATCGAACTTTATTTTGGTACCTTTTTAAAATGTTTATATCAAAGTATGACATGTATAGGCTAAGACTAATGTAGTATGTTTAGAGATGGGTATATCATGCCATGAGATATGGCTTGATTGTGGTTGAATTTATGGTTTGATTTTGGTATATGATATGTAATGCAAAAATGGTATATTTGGTGTATATATATATATATGGCCTAGTGAAATGGTCTTTTTGGTAAGTTAGTTGTGTGGTTGAAATGATTATAAATGTGATATGAACCATGTGTTCATGTTATGAATTAGATACATGGAATTGGTATGTTTGAATTGGATTTGTATATGAGAATGAATGATGATATTATGGGTCAATTAGCACATGATTTGGTATGTTTTTGAATGCCTTTGGGACATGAAATATGCTTGTTTTGATGCTTGTAGGGATGACCCAAATAGAGTGGCAAATTGGCTTTTTAAATGGCCTATTTTTGTCTACACAGGTGGGCGACACACGGTCATGTTGCACGGCCGTGTGTCCCCTGGGGTAGTCCTACAATTTAAAGTCAGTATCAAACACGGTTTAGACACACGGGCGTGTGGTCAGCCGTGTGACCTAAGTCAGTTTCAACCACGGCCAAGGCACACGGGCGGGTCTTCGGCTGTGAGGAACAAGTCAGTATGTATGCCCTGTTTTCACACGGTCTATGACACGGGCGTGTCTGGTAACCGTGTGAGGCACATGGCCTGTTCATACAGGCGTGTGTCCCTTGAAATGTTGAAAATTTTATAAGTTCTTGAAATGTTTATATATTACCGATTTTGTCTCGAATGTATGATTAAAGCTTTATATGCTTGATTTGAATACATATGGAATGTGAATGAATGATTTTGACTGAAATATAAGGACTATTTGATAAATGTTTGTTCTAAACTGAGTTACGAGTCCGATAATGCCTCTTAACCTATTTCAGTGACGATTACGGGTTAGGGGTGTTACACTGCACTCTCAAAAATATCTTCTATTGCATTATTGACACTCAGGCATTATTGTGAACATTCCCCACACTTGCTACAAAAGTAGACTGGGGTCTCGAACTTGATTGTTGTTTCCCTTTATCTCTTCCTAAAAATTTGGATAGATCTGATGTATAACTATGAGATTCTTTCGATTTCTTCGAAGGAGATGAAAATTATTTTCCTATTGGTCGTTTACTTATGTCATGAGCCTCAGAATCCGCCTTTCTTTTAGCTTTACTAAGTTCTTCAGCCTTATGTGCTCGATCCACCACTACCATAAATTCTTTCTATTCTAGTATCCCTCACCAACAATTTGATGTCTTTATTTAAACCATCTTTAAATCAGGTACACATAACAACTTTCGTTGGTATACATTCCCAAACATATTTACTAAGTCACACAAACTCCCTTTCATATTCGGCTATAGTTATTCGACCCTGTTTTAACTCAAGAAACTCTTTCTGCTTTTTGTCAAGATATCGCTGATTAACATATTTATTTCTGAATTCCATTTGAAAGAAATCCTAATTCACGTAATCCTTTAGTACCACAACAATTAAAGTATTCCACTAGTGATACGCTGAGTCCTTTAGCAAAGATACCGTACATTTTAAACAATCAGCTAGAGAACAAGACATTTCATAAAAAACTCTAACGGTATTTTCAAACCAATACTCAACTTTTTCAGGTTCGTCTTCAGTTGTACCACGAAATTCTTCTGCCTCATACTTACGAATTTTATTAACCGGAGGCTTGTTTACACGTACTTGTTCAAATACTTAGAAAACCATTTAGACATCATATGGAAGAAGGCTTCTCTCGCCTCGCTTCCCTGACCCTCAGATACAGGCCCACTACTAGCTGCTATTTGAGCGAAGGCTTGCGCATTACTTTTGACCTCATCGAAATCAGCTCGGTTGAATGACATCTTTTATCTATATGAAAACATAATTCAATTTAAATCAGGAGATACCACACTATCATAGGTTATAAAATGACATGTATTCTATACTCTATACCAGCTATGGTCAGTTCGAGAATCGATTAAACTGTAGTTCAGATACCACTAAATGTAACACCCCTAACCCGTCTCCGTTGTCGGATTAGGGTTACAGAGTATTACCATACAAATTAAAACAATTAACTTCAAAATAGATTAATAATGTCATTTAATATTAATTACCTAAAACTCATTATAGACTTAGTAAACATACACATTTGGGCATTAAATCGAGCCTTCGAGGCCCTAAAAATAGTTTGGGATCAATTCGAGACTAATTTAAAACAATTCAAAAAATTTTGGAAAAAGATAAAAATTTTGAATACAGGGGACACACGACCGTGCAACATAGTCTAGATCATGTGGGTATTCGTACAATGGGACACACGCCTGTGTCTCAGCTTATGTCTCAAACTGTGTAACTCATTGATTTAGGTCACATGACCTTGTCGCAGGCCGTGTTCTAGACCATGTGTATCTTGCTTCTAAAATAAAAAGTGACACACAGTCATGTAGCCAGGCCGTGTGTGTGGCCTTATGCTCCATAATTAGACCCTAAAACAAGCCATTTTAAGATAAAATCTTGCCCAACAAGCTACTTCATTTGTGCATAAATTCAATAGACCTAAACATATTTCAAACACTCATAAACATACCAATTCAATCAAACTAATACTCCTTATTTATACCATTCAAAGACACATTATTTATACCAAAACAACATCAATCGATTAACATAAAAAAAAATTTAAGATCAATCATGAAAAGTCCCTCAACCTTTAACAATTTTGCAAATTAACCCCTGGACTAAGTAAATTAAGCTAAAATGAGCTCAAAAACATAAAAATCACTAAAAACAGGCATCAAACACATACCATGCATTTAAAGCAAAGCTTGACCAAAAGTTTTTCTTCCCTCTTATGGTGGAATCGGTTTTCAATTGAAAATGGGGAAGATGATAGCAAATTTTTACTTTTTGTTTTATTAACTTATCTATTATTTAATAAATTACCAAATCAACCTTTAAAAGTCATTAAAATCACACTATAACCTATCCATAAATACCCACTATCTTAGAATATGGTATAATTACCATCCAAGTCCACTAATTTAATATTACATAACCATTTGATCCTTTTAACTAATAGAACCAACTTTTTGCACCTTTTTCAATTTAGTCATTTTCACTCAATTAACTATTTAAACTTCAAAATTTCTTAACAAAAATTTAATACTACCTTAAATTAACCCTATAGACATTAAATAAATATTAAAATAATAACTCACTCGTCAGAGTCATGGTCCCGAAACCATTGTTCTAACACCACTAAAAATAGGTTGTTACAATGTCAATATTTAACTAAGATTCCTTAGAATTTATGTGAAGTAACAGGGACTAGGTTGATTTGAAACAATTTAATCACATAAACCTAAAGCTATGAAAGGTAATAGCCTTCTTTTGGAATCATTACGGACCTTTAATTTTTTCTGGGCCAGAGATAAATTAAGCATGCACCTTCTAATTAGGTGTCCATTAATCACCATATGTGTCGGATTAAGCAATTAATTCTAATACATTCAAAAATAATTTAATGCATGAATGATTTTAATTGGAAGCATGAACGTCCTTAATTGGAAGCATGAACAACTGAGGCACAGAACAATATAAACAGTAATTGAAAGAATTTAATCAAAGCATTGCAATTATTCTAGCTGAAACAATTTAAGTCATCATGATTAATGGAATAATAATAAAACAATTTGCAAACATGTTTAAAAACAAAGAACAAATTAAAGATAAAGAAAGATGAAATTCTTGATGAATTTGGAGATTCTCCAAAAACTATTCGTGGTGGCTTCCTCCAATTTCTGTGGTTGTTCCTTTGCAACTTGCTCATCAAGGTGGCCGGCCAAAAGAGTTTTTCTCTCAAGGAAATGCTAGCTAAAAGAAAATGGGAAGATGGAAAGCTTTAGGCGTGGAAGAGAGGAGAGAAAGATCAGAGAATGTTTTTGTGTTCAGAGATGAACTGAAAGGTGAATGGAATATCCTATTTATACTTGAGGTGGAGCTTGGGAGCTTCCTAAAAATAGCATGCACATCCTTTAGGAATTTCCCATGCATGGTCGGCCTTGATTTGTGGGATGAGAAATTGTTGGTTGCTTGATTTGTGCTTGATTCAAGGAAAAGGGTTAGACGGTTAACATGATAACTTGTTGTGGCCATTATATGCTTTTTTTACACATGCAAGGACCCTTAAATAATTGTTCCAAAAGTTATTTTGGGATGTTATTCATGTCTTTGTCGATTTTGGGCTTTTTTCCCCTATATTGGATGGTTTGGCAACCCAATTAGAGGCAGACTTAATTTTTTTCAACAATCATCTTCCAAGGTGGGTTATGTAACACCCTTAACCCGTATCCGTCACTGAAATAGGGTTACGAGACATTATTAGACTTATACACTAGCATTTGTACAAAACCGAGTCATAAATTCGCATTCCAAATTAAAACTTTTCAAATTTCACCATAAAGACCTAATATGGGCCTACGGGGCCCAATACATGCTTTAAAAGTGATTTGGAACTAAACCAGTAACTTTGGAAAACTTTAAAAAAAAATTTCTTCAAGTTAGGGCTACATGCCAGTGTGGCCAGCCCGTGTGGCTCCCATGGCCGTGTAGCCAGGCTGTGGGCGATTCTGACTTGCAATTTCTTAAGCATAAAAGGGGCACACGGCCTGGGAACACGCCCATGTGGCTAGGCCGTGTGGTAAACTAATTTTTAAGCCATTTTACATGATTTTGTCATACGACCATGCTTGAAATCCATATCCTTCACACGACCAAGACACACGACCGTGTCTTTTGCCCGTATACTATCCTGACTTCACATTTAAGGATTCAGGGGACACACGGTCATATCACATGCCCGTGGGCTTACAGTGTGTCACACACGGTCTGATCACACGCCCGTGTGCCAGGCCATGTGGACTCAAAATGAGCCTTTTGTCTCAAGTTTACCAACCCTGTATAACTTAATCTTCAAGCTAATAATTTTCTCGACTTTTAACTCAACCAGAACTCGATTAAACAAACTTAATACATGTCCAATTAAACAATAAATCATCTAGCCAATGTACCCTCATTGGTAACATAATTCATATCGAAATTATACTACATTATCATATTGATCAAATTCATGTAAATTTAACTTCCAAAATATGTATATTTCCTACCATGCTTCAACATCTTTCATGTTCATTCACTATCATTTACAAACTAACATCTTAACAACTTTGGTACATTCCATTTTACCAAAAGAAAAATATTTCACCACATTGAGTCTGGGATTGGCTTGGATGCTGAGTCCTTAGCTTTCTTTCGTTCTGCGCACGGAAAACAAACTGTACGCTGAGTATGCACTCAGTGGTATTTCTATAAACTAACACTTGAACAAATATTAACATTAAAATGCATTTAAGTTACTTAATTCAAATATATTGACACTAGTTATATTTAAAGTTCTTTTTCAATGAAACGTTCAGTTCAATTATATCAGTTTGAAACAGTCGATTTAAAAGTCACCTTGATCAAATGTCGATAATCAATACACAACCACATCGAACCATCTTTCTTTTTAACGAACAACACTAGAGCTCCCCACGGTGATGTACTAGGTCATATAAAACATCGGTCCAATAAATCTTGCAATTGTATCTTCAACTCCTTTAATTCAGTAAATGACATACGATATGGAGGTATTGACACTGGATCTATACCTGGGTATACTTCAATCACAAATTCGACTTCTCGGTCAGGAGACAATCCAGGAAATTCTTCAGTAAATGCACATATAGTTCAGATTTTACTGCACTGACTCTCAACTGAATCAGAATTAATAACATATGCTAAGAAAGCAGCACATCCTTAATAAAGAAGCTTACTAGCTTTAATTACTGAAATAACACGAACTATTCCACTAGTCCGAATACCATTTACTTCAATCTGATCACCATTCTCATTCTGAACAGTAAATTTCTTTCTATAACAGTCCAAAATTACTCCATGTTCTGATAACCAGTTCATGCCCAGTATAATATCAAAGTCGCCAAATGGCATAATCAACAGATTAATAGAAAAGATTTTATCCTGAATCATTAATGGACATCTTTAAAACATGTCTGATTCACTAACATAGTTTGCCACAGTAGACCAGACACCTCTATCGTTACTCTAGACAATTCAGGTTTTAAATTTTCCGTCTCAACTAGTTTTGTATTAACATAAGAATGTGACGATCCTGGATCTATTAAAACATAAACGTGTTTTAAATGTAATAAGAATATACTTGTCACCACATCGTGTGCATGTCCTTCTTCTTGAGTTCTCACAACATATGCTCGAGCTGGGGCTCTTACTTCAGATTGTTGTGTAGCATTTTCACTAGCTCTTCTAGTACCTCCTCTAGCAGCTGGACCACTTCGGCCTGACCCCCAGCCTCTAGAAGCAGATTCAGATCTTTGTGATACCGTTGGTACTGTCTTACTAATCTTCGGACAATCCTTTACAAAATAATCAGTGGATCCACATCGGAAACAACCCCCAATTAATCTTCTACACTCATCTCTATGTCTGTTCCCGCAGTGTTCACATTCTGGAATTTTAGTGTTCTGATTTGGACTTTTAACACTACCAGTGGATACAGTTGTCTTTTTTTTCGACTTCTATAACCACTTTCTGATCTAGAGCTGAATCTCTAATTACCTCGAGATTCCTTTGACCGCTTAGGTTGTGGACTTAAACTAGCAGTTCTAGGACATTTTTTAGTCAAACGAGCAACTTTAGACTTCTTATTTTTCCCCAGTACATATTCAATCATCTTAGCTCTTTCTATTAAATCTGCAAATTCAGTAATTCAAAGTGGCATCAACTGTAGTCTAAATTCATCACACAACCCTCTCAAAAATCGTTTGCATCTGTCAACTTTAGTCGGTACAAATTCCATTGCATATCGGCTTAGTCTAAAAAATTCCCGTTCATAATCCACTACAGACATTTCACCTTGTTTCAGTGTTAAAACTCTTGTTTTCTATCTTTCATGTACATTTGTCCCAAATACTTTTTCTGAAATTCCCTTTGAAAGAACTCCCAGCTTATTTGTTCTTCTGGCACACTTTGAATTACTGTCTCCCACCATACATATGCTTCTTCTTGCAGTAAAGAAACGACACACGTTAGACTTTCCTGTGGGTACATTCGAGTTGCTTCAGAATTCTCTTTGTAGTTTTCAACCAGTTTTCGGCTTTTGACGGATCATCTCCCTTCAAACCCAAAAATTCAGTAGCTCCATATTTACGCAATTCTTTAATCGGGGCTCGTCGGGTAGTAAGAGTAGTAGTCGTTGTAGGTATGGTTCCCACTACTCTTTGAAGAGCATCAGCTATTACTCTGAGTAATTCTGTATTATCTCTTTCACTAGTACCACCCCTTCCAGTATTTGACGGTTGATTACCTACCGGGTTTACACTTGGAGTTGTAGACTCCGATTCATTCATATCATACAGTTCATTATCTTCACTATACATTTCTTGATCAGTTTCTTCAAATCTTTCGTCAGACATCTTTAACATTATAAAACAGAAACAATTTAATCAATATATAATTCAGCATCCAACCCCGACTCCAATTTAATTCAATAATGACATGTACCTCTAGATTCAATTTCGAGTTTGATTTAGTCCTAGAATCAACTAAATCTGAATAGCTCTGATACTATTAAATGTAACACCCTTAACCCGTATCTGTCACCGAAATTGGGTTACGAGGCATTACCGAACTTATACACTAGCATTTGTACAAAACCGAGTCATAAATTCGCATTCCAAATTAAGACTTTTCAAATTTAACAATACTTACCTTTAATTTACTTACTATACATAATAAAGCAATGCATACAACATTTAACTTAAAAACTCAATTTATAGAAATACAAACCGTAGTTTTCTCGAATTACTCTTCGTCAACCTTCTCGTTTCCTTTCTTTGTCGATGTCTCCTGTGCTACGTTAGCTACAAAAATTAAACAATTTATACTATTAATACATAAACAATTTACAATAATTAATTGAATTTCTATTCAATTCAATTCTCAATTTCAATTTGATTCAAACTAATTCATTGATTTTTACTACTCAATTTATACTTCATATCTACTAAATTTTCCTATCACATTCACCTCATCCATTAATGTTCATAGTAAAACCCTACTCTCATATTTCTTTCAATTTAGTCCCTCGAATATAAAACTTATAGCTTTCTCTACGATTTAATGCCTTAATCATTTCTAAATTGAAATTCATTCAATTAAATCCCTAATTCAACAATTTGCTCAACATGAATCATACCTTAAAACTTATGAATTTTCAAAATATCAACTTAAATCAAACAATATTTGTCTCTAGGATTCTAAGAATATCAAAATTATAAGAATGGGGACTAAATTGACTTACCAATTAAGCTTCAAACTTCAAAACCCTAATTTTCCCTTTTCTTTTTCTTTCCCTTTCTTTCTTTCCTGTTTCGTTTCTTCTCTGTTCTCTTTTTCAATGGCTTTTTCTTTATTTTATTTCTTTTATGTTTAGTTAATTAATAATTAACATAATAATATATTATTTATATAAAATATCTTATACTTAAAATATAAGTAAATACCTATGTTTATTACATTTGTATAAATACATTCACTACACATGTATAAATTTTATACCACACATTTGTCCTCAATTGGTTTAATTGCTAATTTAATCCATTTACTTTTCTTTATTCTACAATTTAACTTTTACCCTTTATTCAATCTAGTTCTTTCACTAAATTAGCCTTAATTCAAACTAATTCACTTAACCAAAATCTAATTAACCACACTACTAACTTCGTAAATATTTCTAATAAATATTTACGAATTCATTTTGTGAAAATAATGACCCAAAAATTCAATTTTTCCGACACCCGTAAACTTTGGGTTGTTACAGGTTAAAACAATTCTCTAAGTCCAATTCATTAGCTTGTTGTCCATAATATGAAATAATTAACTTTCTTGCATGTGTGTCCTTATTATTGCTTCCAACATTGAGCACTTCGATGGTCCAATAATCTAGAAATATCAAACCAAGAATTAAACACACATAATTGATAACAATATCTAAGTATTTATTGCGTAAAATAAAAAGCAAAAGACATAATTCATCATAGGGTTTATCTCCTCCTAAGTATTTGAAAAATTAGTTCATGCTTAAAAATAAAAACATAAAAGAGACAGTATATTCGAAAGAAATAAAGAAACTCTTGATAATCTCCTCATAAATCAATTGAGAATCTTCAATCTTGACTGAAATCTACTTCAGAATCGGCTTCAATGGTGTTTTTCAAGTTGTTTTCTTGAGCATTCTATGACGACTCACTCCTATCTTCTTATTTTTGTTATATACACGTCTTAGAATGCTCGAAAAACCTAAAAATGTGATTTCTCGTAGTTTAGGGTACAAATTTGCAAAATCGACACTGCCTATCACATGGTTGTGTGGCTCACACGGTTGTGTGTCTAGGTCGTGTGGAATTAGTCAACTCGTGTGGCTGTTGTAGTTTGCTCTGATTTTTTTATTTTCACTCCCAAATACTCTATTAAGCATAAAAATATGAATTCAAAATATTAAGAGCATAAAATTCACAATTAATATTGAATAATCACCCAAAAATATATTAAGAATGAGGTTAAAACATGCTACTTTAGCTCTTGTCAAATAAAAAAAAGGAAATTTAATCATTGTTAGCAAATAAACAAGTGTGTATATATATATATATATATATATATATATATATATAAAATTCTACATGAAATAGCATAAGATACATGTATGACTTATAGCATAAGGTACAAGAATATTTTCATCTGATGAAGGTTTAATCAGTGATTGACAATTCAACTTAATGCGTATTAGAATATGCTTGTTTGAATTTTTAAATATAATATATGCAATATATGATTTTAATTTTTAAATAAATATTTTTTATGTAAATTTAGTTATTAACGTGTAAATAAATACAAATTTAAAATATTTTACGCTTTAAAAATAATAATATGATATGGATAATTTTTTATTTAAATTGAATCACCAACAAATTATGAATTAGGACATGAGATGAATAAAAAAATTATCCTCTAAATTATACCACAATAATAAACTATGCAAAATATGATCTAATACAAAAAAGAAAAAAAGAAAAAGGAACATGACTTGCATACACCATCTCAAAATTTACATAAAAATAATCATCTAAACAAAAAACTATAGCGTGTGGAGAAAAAAACAACAAATATATAATATTTTAAATACTCAAATATTATAAAAAAAGAAAAAAGAAAAAATAGATTATAAATTTGAATGTTAATGTACTAAATTCTTAAATCAATTAATTAAGAATACACCAGTAATTAACAAAAAAGAAGAGAGAGTTATTTTTCATTACTGTATATTTGGTATACAATTTACTTTAATTTTTTACATTTTAAATATTAAACATTTATTTTTTAAAATATTTAATTAATTATGCAATTATTTTTCTTTTTGAATTTTATGTCGAATATATAACATTATGTATTTAAAATTGTAAGGGTTATGTTTGTATGCTACTTTATATAAAAAATATTAATATAAAATAGGCTTAATACATAGTTAGGTACTCGAGTTTGATGTTTATTATTAATGTTTACCTATGTTATTTTGGTCTAATTTAGTACCTATATTTGACAATTGTTATACGCAAATGTAACAGTATTAACTTTTTAGTGCTTAATTCGTATTGTAGAGTTGATTTGATGAAAATTCATAATTAGCTAATTAAATTAGCAATTAACTTTCATCAAATCAACTCTAAAATTGAATTAAAAAATAAAAAATTGAAATAAACACTAAATTCATTCTATTAACAAAGTCATAAAAATTTTAAAATTAATAATTTACAAATTAATTTTTATCAAACCAACCATAAAGCTAGAATTGAACACTAGAAATTTAATAATGTTACTTTTAGGTACCAAGATATATAACTTTTGTCAAATACATGTATCAAAATTAACCAAAAAATAACATCAAGTACCACATTAGAAAAAATAGTCAAACTCAGATACCAAATGATATACTAAGCCTATAAAACATATTCAAAATTAAAGTTCACAAACAAATTATATTAATTGATTAAATAATATCTAAAATTTATATTTAATCTATTATAACATTAATGAATATGGATAAAGTTAATTTAATTTTCACTTTTCAACCTCAAAGTATTCATTTTCACAATAACACTCAACACTTAAATTTAAGAAAACAAAATCTTTTTATAATCATTTTGAAAATAACCTTTTCAACTCAACAATAATGCATTTTAGCCCAAGAAATAAATATAACTTGAGCTTTACTTATTCAATGAACGAGTTTATTTATTGGGGTTTATTTGTATGTATAATAAAATTTTAATTATTATTTTATTTATATCTGAACTAAATTATTCGAATGACATAAACTATCACAAACGTTTTGAAGAAAAGTAGCATGATTTTTTTTTTAGGAAAATGTTATGTTATGGAAAAATGTAATTTCTACCACAAGTTATATACTAAGTGATATTTTTTTTAGGAAATAAAACGTATTCTCTCTATATAATACTCAATAATGTTATTTTTGCTATTCCATTATTTATGACAACTTGTATTTTTAGTGGTGGAGCTAGAAATTTTTTTTTAGGCGGAATTAAATTATATATTTTTATAATAGTAAAAATATAATTTCATTATTTTAATAAGTCTATAACTTTAAAATTTTTAAAAAATTAAATCAAATTTTTATCATTTTAGGAGTCAAAGTGTAATTTTACCATTATTAATTTAAAAATTTATAAATTATAAAAGGTTTAAATATAAAATTTTTTTCTTTTTAGAGGTTGCTTTATTCCACAACTATGTATTTTAAAGGCAAAAATAAAAAAGTAGTTGAAGCCTAAAGTCTAAATTTTTTCTCTTTCGCAACACAAATTTTGTAATACTTGATAGAATTAGTAATTTTGAAAAATAAGCACATATACATTTCAGCATGCAATGGGAGAGATGACTAACTTTTAAGGGAAAAAAAAACTCTTAATTCTCTGTAGATTTTGTATTGAATATAAGTGCTAAGGAGGATCCCTAGCATAACGAGAATTCAACAATATTAACAAAAATAAGTTCCAGAGCTTTCGTTGCAAAATAAGAAGCCTAAACAACAATATGAAACTGCCCAAACTCCATAAATTTTGGAGCAAGTGTTTATAGATTAAATCGAATCTAATTATAATATTAGTATATTTTATATTGTCTAAGCCTAGTTCTATAAGCCTACAAATTTGTTTAAATCCACACATATTAACTCAAACTCATTTTAAATCTACTCATATTATTTATTTTTAATTTTTTAAATATTTATATTATATTATTTTAATTTTTAATAATTTTATATATTTAATATAAATTTCATTTTTTAACGTGTTATTTTTAATATAAAATATTATAAACCAAAAACTAAGTGAGGTTAAGTCAAACTCTTAAATATTCAAACTTATCTCATCATATATTTTAAATAAGTATAAATTCTTTATCCAAATTCTCTCAAATTTGGTTAGCTTTACTTATAAACAGTTCATCTAATTCACAATAGTTGCTCCATTCATAAGTGACGCGAAACTTCAAATTCAACCCAACGAAACACTTATAAATGATGGGTGCATCTGGATGCAAATTGTAGATTGAATTTCTTCTACCACAGTTTTCGGAATCGGACCCAGAAATGATCGGTAGATCGATCTGATAATAGATAAAAAAAAAAAAAAAAAAAAAAAAAGTTGATTGAATGGCCATCCGATCAAAACTGCAATTGAACCGGATGGGAATCGGTTTTTGCATTTTAACATATAGGAAATGAATAAAAAAACAAAAAACAAAAGCCAAAAGGCCTTAATGGTGACACTGCTGTCCGGCTTTTTCCACTGTCGTATGTTGCTTTATTGTACCTGCTGGCCAACGACCATTTCAATCTGCAACCACCGACTATCGCCTTCTAAAGCACCCAAGGAGAATTTTAGAAATGAAAAAAAAGAGGGAACACGGAAAACAATCTAAGCGGCAGGGGAATTAGGGAAAATAAAAAATGATAATGAGCGGAAGGAATTAGGTTTTGTTATTTTACTTTTTGGAAATGGGATTAGCATACATCGGACTTACTACTTATTTATAAACAAACACTCAAATTAAATAAGATTGTAATAGTAACGAAATAAAATAGAATTTAAATATCAAATAGTTTAGTTGAATAGAATAATAACATTGAATAGATCAAGAATAGCTGATAACTTTACTCTTAAAAAAAAAAAAAATTATTTATATTATTAATATATAATAAAATTATTTAAATGAAATATATTTTAAATTAAATTAAATAATTGTTAATAAAAATATATTAATCACCGTTCAGGATGAATAGGCTAGAGTTACTGTTCATTTCTCCATAAAACCACCGTTTCTTGAAGTTTTCTTTTCTAAATTCTTCCAGAATTATTGTTCATCATTTATGTTTTCCATAAAGTTTTCATTTCTACATTATTTGATTCTACAATTCCAAAATTTTCAGATCTACCTTTCTTGAAGCTTTTCATGCTTTGTGTGTTTTGGATGGAAGTTTTGAATTTGATTCTACAATTCTATTCCTCATCCCGCATTAATATCTATTATGTGATTTTAGTTGTTTTGAGTTAAACTTTGATTTTATATATATAAAAAAAAAATGGAGAACCTTAAAATTGAGCCTTTTTAGGAACTTAAAAGCAAGCCGAAACACAAAAACTTCTACTGCAGGACATTGTTGAAGAACATGTTTTACAAATTAGGTTGGATTGAAGGGGTTGGAAACTTGTAATGTTGTGTCAACTTTAAAGAGACCCTTTTTCATAGTTGGCAGAAGTAATACTAATATCAATGGGGGTTGTTCCAAAGACCGTACTTCATGGAAAGGTTGCTATCAATCATCGGTGTGTTAAAATAATTTAAGAACATGAAACCCAGAAATCAAGCAGTCATTATCCTTCAGGTAAGGGAACTTTGCCATAGAAATATGATGTGGGGGAGGTATGGATGAAGGTCAAAGCTTCTTTTTACAAGTGAAGAAAGACTGTGAAATAGAAGTTGATTAATGCAAAGGTCCCCCCTACACTATCACGCATGTGATTTTACAATGGAAGCATTACCCAATTCTGGGTTCTGGAATTCAGTCCTTTTCATCTGTAAAAAAGTAACTGTGGAGTTTTAACACTGACCCTGGCTAGCTAGGCTCTTGTTTAAAGGCAAAAGGATAAGTTTCTACTATCACAACCACCTTTTTCTTTACTCTTTCTTTTCAAAACAGTATTGGATTGGAAACCTATCCAAGTAAAATTGAATTAATTGACTTACGATACTGTATGAACAATTGTTAGTATTTAAAAATTATTTGATTGAATCAAGAATGAATGCAATGATGGATTTTTTGGTGAAATATTATTTTATATTTTCAAGATATGAGATTCCATAATATTTTAAGAATGGAATGGATAAAAAGGGTTTGCTGTGCTGACAACTGATGTCATTTTATCTTATCCAGTCAGGTTGAGTTAATAAGCTAATTTTATTATCAAAATTTAATTTTAAGTTTTACTCCAGCTAAATTGAAAGATTCCAAATCGAATCAAATAAAAATAAAGTACACATTACTTCAGAGTAAATTATTTAATAATAAAAAAAAAAGAGTAGAGAGTTAAAAGGATCAAAATCACGATGAAAAATTGTATTCACTTGAAAAGTTTCATTGTTATTAAATATCACAAATTTTCCACTATCATCCACAGTTCTACCTTTTAACTATTAACACTTGCTTTTTTTTTTTAAGAAAAAAAACTAATGTTTAATACGTTTTAGACTTTAGTTTAAATTATTTTACAAAATAAGAGTATTGATATTTATTTTAAAGTATCGGTATTTAAATAAATATCAATATTATTCTAATATTTTGTTTGTTTTAAAGCTGTTCATATAATTAAGTATCGATACCAAATGTTAAATTATCGATACTTAAATTTAAAAATAATAAAGAACAATATTTAAAATGTCCATTTCATGCCCAAATCACCTACAACTTAAATGATAACCTTACCTATAATTATAGACCTAAAAAACATCAACCAAGGGCATACAAATATGTCTCATAAGGCACCCCAATTCAGCAATTCAAAATCAACCAAATTGCCACATTCAACTCATTTCAATATGCTTTCAAAGACACTTTAGCACAATCAACAAATTTACATCCAATTTTTGCCGTATAAGCAATCTCACCCCAACCTTATAAAACATTCATTTTTCTGTACTTATTGCATAGCATATTATCTAAACAACTTATAAGCATAAATACCAATCTTTATTTCTATAACCAACTAGCAACCAAAACACATCATCTAACATATCACTTTCTCAACCATTAAACCATTATGCATATAGCTAAAACTACTTTAAAAAGATAACAACATGACCATTTCCAACACTTTCAAATATATATATCCATAATCTCAAAAATGCCAATAAATTCCAAAATGATCATTATAACCATAAGACCTCCTAGGTACATGCCAAAACTAAAATGAAAACATCACTAACACTTGAGTTCAGGATTGCCGCTTGATGTTGAGTCGACGATCGAATATTAAAGTTCCTAATTTGTGCATGAAAAACAAAACCGTACACTAAGTATACTCAGTAGTATTTCTATAATCAAACATTCAAAAATAATATAAAGTTTATAATGCATTTTAACATGTCAATCTACAAGTCATAATACATTACCTAATTATTCAATCTATTTACATATCTTAAACCGAGCTTATAAACTAATATCCACTATCCACCCTTATTTCAATTTCTTTTATACATGATTTCACAATTTCACAACATAATATCATCAATCAATCATCAATTCACATATGTGAAAGCATAATTCAACACCAACTAAATTCAATTGCACAATTATAGCGATATATCATATTTTCAATTCTATTCAATTTAGTCCTTATCACAATCAGCTAATTCAAATCGATTCAATTCAGCTCGTTCAATCATTTCCAGCTTACCTTATGTTATTAGCATGCAATGCAGTTCGTAATTACAGCAATTGAAAAGGTTTGGGTTATAAAAATACAAAGCATAAACTCTGAACTATTTGTCGATGACTTTATCTTTTCCTTTCTGTTTTGAGGAATTCGGGTCAACGTTAGTTACAAAATAACATAAGTACACTAAATCCTCAATGCAAAATCATTATAACATTCAATTGCTAATTTATGTGTCTTTTTAATTTTATTCAATTTAGTCTTTAAAACCGGGACTAACATAACTTTCAAATTAAACCTCTAATTTTTATACCAATTTCACTCTAGACCTAATTTAAGTTCCTATTTTTCATTTCTATAATTTTGAAATTTGTGCAATTTAGTCCCTATTGCACAAAATCTTCAATTGACTTTACAATTTAGTCCCTTTTCAATACTAAACTTAAAATCTATCAAATTGATCCCTAAAACTTCAATTACTCAACAATGGTAACATCCACAAACTTTAACAGTAATGAAAAATACAAACAATAATGAAAAATACAACATGAATAAACTAGCTTGAGTTCTCGAAATTCCAAAAACATAAAAAATACAAGAAAAATTACAAGACTACACTAATCAAATTTTGCTTCAAAGTCTAGATTGCCATGGTCTAATTTCTGGTTCTGCTTTCTCTATTTATAGAATGCAAGGAGAATGAGAGAAATTTTTATTTTCTCTTTCACTCCACTAAAGCCATTATTACTTAAACTTTATTAATGTATTATTATTATATTTTTTATTAATTTATTAATTTTTATAATATAAAATAAAAAATGTTATAATACATCAACAGGCCATATATAATATAGGGGGACAATTACTATATAAACCCCTTATTTGAATTCTAATTATTTCTCCTCAAACAAATTACACTTTTATCACTTATGCGATTTAGTCTCTATACCTTTGTTAACCCCTAGTTCGCCAAAATTTACTAGACCAAAATTCAATTTACTTCTACTATAATCTCCAAAAATATATAATAAAAATATTTAGGGTTTGGTTTACAAAAATGGGGTATCGAAATCGTATTTTTTGATACCATTGACTTTATGATTGTTACACTTGTACCTTAATTAATATCAATCAATCAAAATTATTAGACCAGACTTTAATATATTTCTATTCTACCCTCATAAATATTAAATTTACGAACACTGTTTACTAAAATGGCGTTTCAGAACTGGAGTTTCTGACACCACTGGACACTGGGTCGTTACATGTTATATTTAGTGGAGTTGACATGAAAGGAATGTAGTTGTTAAAATGACTAAACTACGAATTCTAACTACCAGGTTAAAATTTTTTAAAATGAATGAGGGAGAGAATATTTTTGAATTTTATGGAGGTTATATGATATTTCTAACGAGATTTGGTCTTGGTAAACACTTCTCTGAGGTGAAATTAGTACAAAAAGTCTTAAGTATTTAGGTACGAGACCTACCTTATGCAATTACATGTGCAGGTCTTTGAGTCTCAACATGTGCTATTGTCATGTGTGGGCTTTAGTCCAATTAGTCAATTAGTTAGTTTTAGTCTAAATTGCTCCAGTTGTTTATTTGTTTCTATTGTAATAGTTTGATTCTATTTAATAATTGATTAGTTTGGTTTTTTTAATTTTTTTTTTCAAAATTGATCTAAATAAAATGATTATTTACGAAAATTATTTAGGTGCAAAATCTTGTATGAAAATGACATATTTTCTACAATGCACCTAGCTGCTGGCCATCTCACCGCTGACACCACCCTCCATCATCCTCTAATCATTGACCCGTGATTGCTCAGCCCATTAAAAAAAATTTTAGTGTCGACACTGGGATCGTTGACACTGATATGTAATTTTCCCAAATACCTATTAAAAATACTCATATTTTGGATTTTAAAAAAATAAATAATAATTTAATAGGTGTTGGTGTTCACTTTGTCGGCATTGGTTCAAATTTTCAAAAATAATTTTTTTTGGTGTTAGTGTTCCCTTTGTCGACACCGATGTCAGAATTTCTTTTTTGGTGTCGGCCTTCCAATTGTTGACACTAGTGCTAGGAAATTGTAAAAATTGTGTGTGTGTGTGTGTTTTGTGTGTGTATTGGTTTTCTTATTGCCAACACAAGTGTTTTTATTGGAAAGTTTTTGTGTCGGCTTTCTCATTGCCGACACCACCAGTCTATATATACTATCCTCGGTGGAACATTAGTATTGAGAAAACATAAAGGAAAAAATGACCCTTTCCCCTCCCCTCCCCAAAATTTTGTCTAGATGAAGGAAAGAGAGAGAATAGGGAAAAATATTAATTGTTGAGAAAAGGGAGGGAGAAGAATATTTATCTTAAATTTGTGTTTGTGTTATAGTTAGAAATCTTGATAGGTTCAAAGTATGTTTTATTTAATGGTGATCCAGCAGAGTTCAGACATCGGAAGATTTCACTTGTTGTTTTGGGGAGTGTATCACACCTGGATATTTCATTTCTTTTTTGATAGTTATGCGATCACGGGTTCAAGTATAAATAGGGCTTTTAGTTGACAGCTCTAGGTTTGCATTGGTTATGCGGTCGCGAGTGCTATAGATTTTATGCTGTCAAAGGAACCCTTTAAAGAGGAGATGTCGATTACAGTGGACACAAGTTGATGGAAGTTTTGGTGTGGCCACAATTCTAGTTATTAAAGTGGTGTAATCCATGAAGGTCGACTGAACATTGTCTCACTAAAAGCACCCTTGGGGCACAAGATTCCTGATGGACCCAAATCAGGCAAGTTGAATATCAAGGGATTTTCAATGGACTTAATTCAACTAGAAGATAATTGAACTAGAGAAAATACTTATTAAAATATATTAGCACAAACTAGAGCACTGGTGTATTTGATGAAGGCCGATCAAACCTTGTCTCATTAATTGCACCTTTGGGGCACAAAATTAGTGATGGACCTAAATTTTGCGAAGTTGAATATCACAAGATTCTCGATGTACCTGATTCAAGCTGGAGATGATTGAAATAGAGTAAATATTTATTGAAATACATTAACAACTGTGTAATGTGATTATTCAAAATTTAGTTAGTATTATTGTAATAAAAGTTAGGCTAAATTAGATGTAAATGCCGATCTTTTTTTTAAATTAGGCTTTTGCGCCATTTTTTTAATTTAGGGAAATAAGTCATTTTTAGGAAAGAGAAAGGAAATGCGCATCCAAATGGGCACACTTTCCTGTTAAACGAAGCGAAAACATGCCCAGCTATATGTGTGGAAACACGAAAATATACACACTTTTTTATGCCCTTTTTAACTTAAAAAATATATAATAATTATAAAATAATTAAATTGTACTTAAATTATTAACATGTTGAATTTTAATTAATTTTATAATAAATTTTGATTAATTTTGATCATTTTCGACAGATTCGCACAAAGAGTGAAAATTGGTTCGGTAGATATTGCTAGAAGCGCAAAACCGAGAAGCAATTTTTTGAAGCATCGAGGCGAATTAATTTTTCAGTCGAAGACGGTCCAAATTATGAATATTAATTCATAATATAATTAATTTTAATTTTAATCCAAATTATTTTGGGTTAATTAAATTATTATTAATTAATTATGAAAAGAGGCCCAGTTGAGCTAAATCAAGAAAACCGATCCGACTGAGAATTGGGCAACCCAAAACTATCCCACATGCTGACCCAATCTGCTTGTTTGGCTGACTATTTGGCTTGCAAAATAGCCCTTTAAGACTCTTTGAATTTGCATTCAGACCCCTCCGCTATTCATTTCTTTCTAGATTTGCCCCTACCTTAAAATAGCAAGTTTGAAACCTTCAAACTTGCCACATGTGTGGCCAGCCATGGGAGGACTCTATGGCAGCTGATTTTTTCTATTTTTAGCATCCTACTCAACCTATAAAAACCCCCATTGGTTGCTCATTTGAAACACATCTCAAACCCTCTCATCCTTTCACTTCTCTCTCACTCTTTCCTTTCAAAATCCCTTCCTTGTTCTTCATCTTTTTCCCCATTCCCTTGCCGATTTCACCTCTTGAGAGAGAGTCTTTCAACCACCATTGGAAGCATCATTCAAGTGTTCATGGAAGCCACGGTTCAACAAAGACAAGCAGAGAAGAAGGAGCGAAGCAAACTAGTTAAGCCTCGGATAAACACCAGATTTGATTCTTGTTCCTTATCCTTTTAATCTTATTGTTGTTGTTATGAACATGCCTATGAATATTTGTGATGTTGATATGTTTAATTTAATTAATATGGCTTAAATTTAATTCGCATTAGGTTGATTGCATTTTGTCCACTTAATTTAAGTAAAACTATGACTAAGTTATTCTTGCATTACAATTGTAAGGTAACTAATGAATTAATTATTTAAATGGATTGAAATTGTAATTAATTGACACAATACTTAATCAGTGCATATTTAGTCATCTAAGGTAGTTGAGGGTTAAATTAGCAATGGTATCTAACCATACATTAGCCTTGCATAACTTGTAGGATTATTGCGATTAAATTGTTTCAAGGTAGGAATACATTGTTACCTCACGTAATCTTTTATGTGCTTATGAGATTGAATTAATTGCTTGAATTGGCATAGAGATATGTACAAGAGATTATTTTTAATTTCGTAAGTATGTATGTGTGTTAATGCATTTGCTTACTAAAATTTGTTTAATCGGTTGAATTGACGTAGAGATATAATCAAGAGATAAATGGATTTTGGTAGGTGAGTATGTTCACTTTATTACTTGTCATTTACTTGTCACTTTATTACGTATTGCGATTATGTACACTTGCACATTTCCATCGTTCCAATGCATTTTCCCTTTCTCTCTCATAGGGTTAAGGTTTTTAGTTTTTAAGCTTATGGTTTTTAATATTTTAGGGGTAGGGTTAGGATTTTTAATATTTTAAGGTTTAGGGTTTTTTAAATTGGTTTAGTGTTTTCGTCTAAAACCTCGAAAGTTTATAAGTAGATTTAAAGAGTCGGGGATATGGTAACGGGCCTTAGAACACATACATTTCATGTAACACCCCTCACCCGTATTCAATGCCAGAATAGGGTTACGAAGCATTACTGAACTTACAATACATTTAAACATCTATTTAACATACATTTTCTCAATTCAACCATTCATCATTCAATCTCAATCAATTTGTCTTTATTATGAGCATACAAGGCCTTAAACATGCTTTGGGAGTAGTCCGAGACTAAACCGATAACTTAAGAAACTTTTACGAAGCTTTGAAAATTTTCTCAAAAAAGGGGACACAGGCCCGTGTGGCCAAGCATTGTGTCTCACATGGCCACCAGACACACCCGTGTCGCAGGCCGTATGGACATTCGAAATGGAAGCACATGACCATGTCCCAGCCCGTGTCTGACCCTGTGTAACTCTCTGATTGGGTCACACGGCCAACACACATGCCTGTGTGGCTAGTCCGTGTGCCCTAAAAATGGCTATACACGTCCGTGTGCCAGGCCGTGTACTAGGCCGTGTCAAACCTGTAGTGTATACTGACTTATACCACACGGCCAAGTTACACGCCCGTGTGTGAGACCGTGTGGAGCATACAGACTTGTTTTCAAATTCAACTCTAGGGGACACACGGCCGTGTAACATGACTGTGTGTCACACACGGCTGAGACACGAGCCCGTGTCTTTGCCCGCGTAGACAAAAATAGGCTATTTACCAAGTCATTTTGCTACCCACTTTGCACATACCTATTCAAATTCAAATGGTACCATTTCAAGACACTAATATGCATAAAAATACCATCAACCAATATTCAAATCATACCATTTCTTTACCATCAATACAATCACAAATATGCTACAATTTGCCATCTAATTTCATGCCTAAATTCACATATACAATTCAACTAACTATACCCTTCCAATCATGCATATCATGTACCAATGCACAAACATAAAACTTCCCAAATATCAATCCTTTACCCTTCAAATTACCTAATATCATTAAGCATGATAAATCCAACTTCAAACAAACAATATAATTCAATTACCAAACTCAAAACAAAACTATTTGTACATTTATAAACATCATTAAATGCATCACCACAAGCCAACTCAAGTGGCCAAAATACATTTTCATCACATAACAAAATGACTCAAGCCTATACATGCCATATACCATATAAACACATTTCAAAAGTACCAAATAGATGTTCGATAGTGCGATGAAGTCCTTGATGATCCCCGGATCCGAGCTAGCTTCATAGAACTATAAAATTAAACAAAGTAAGATATAAAGCTTAGTAAGTTTGTATGTAAATATGAAATAATCTCAACAATCATTAGCACTTCAAAATGGATAACATAATTAACATTTAAAGCATCAATCAATGAGCTAACATAAAGTTTAACCATATCGAACTCATAAGTCCTCAACTTCTTCTAACTCGTTACTTGAATAGTTTTCGGTACATACCTGTACTGATACATAACTATTTATCACCGACTCTCTTACCAAATTACTTCGAGCTTATAAATGTTTATAATACAAATACTTTGATTTTCCGGTGCCATAGTCCAACTATGGTCTTACAAATATGTTGCCAAGGCCCTACCGTGGTCTTACATTCACATGCCATAACCCGGTTATAGTCTTATTATCCGTTTTGCCATAGCCAAGCTATGGTCTTATTCAACAATTCATCCACTTAAATCGTACATTTAAATTAAGTACTACACATTTAACCATAAGATAAACTCAATCCCAATACCATCCATCCATTGAATAAATACACATTTAAGTTCAAATATATGAACTTACCTCGTGTACGGAAATAACAGAACAGACCGACTATTCAATTACTTTGCTTTTTCTCCGATCTAAGTCTGAATTCCTCTTTTCTTGATCTATAAGTAATCAAAACCAGCTTATTTAATCAACTATTCATTCACTTTAGTCCAAAATACACTTTAAAACATATTTACACTTTTGCCTCACATATTTCACAAATTTTACAATTTAGTCCTTAATTCATGAATTCACAAATTAATGCAATTCCAATTAAACCCATGCTAGCCAAATTCCCATTATACCCCTAGCAGCGCATATTTTTCATTTATTCCACATTTTAACCACACATTTTTCACATTTCACAATTTAATCCCTATTTTACATTTTCACTAAAAATCACTTAATAAAACTTGTTTAGCTAACATCAAATATTCATAATCTAGCATGAAACATCAAAATACTCATATATTCATCAACGAAAACACTCAAAATCTTTAACATTTTTTCAAATTAGCCCCTGGGCTAGCTAATACTAGTTGCAACGATCACAAAAAAAATTATTAAAAACGGGACAAAAATCATACAAATATGAGCAATGGAAGCTTGGCCGAATATCAAGCACAAAAATGGCTTCTCTCCCTTATGGAAATCGGTGGAAGATGATATTTGAAGATGATAACAACTTTGTTTTATTTATTTTTATCATTAATAACTTAATTACTTAATTAACCTTTAAAACATATAAAAATTATCCAATTGCCAAGCCAACACATTCCACTAACTCATTAATGGTCTAATTATCACATAAGGAACTCCAATTTAAGGTTCTATAGCTATTAGATACTTTTAGCTAATAGAACTCCACTTTTGTACTTTACGCGATTTAGTCCTTTTTCTCAAATTGAGCAATTAAACGATAAAATTTCTTAACGAAATTTTAACACCAACATGATATCATACTATAAACATTAAAAAAATAAAAAATAATTATTTTTACTTTATATTTATGGTTTCGAAACCACTATTTTGATTTGACCAAAAACGGGCTGTTACACTTCATATGTCACAGCGGGATAGGACCATCACCTGAGAAACGCATCCTGGGGAAATCAGGTTTCGAGGTGATGGTGCTTGATACGATTATGGGTCGGAAGTCTAAGTGGAGGTCCCAGTTGGTAGTCTTGATGTGGTCACGGGTTCAAGTATAACCAGGGGTTAGGTTACGATCGTTACACGATCAGAAGTTCAAGCTTTTTGGATACTCGCAAATGGTGCCTTATATATACCATACATAAGATTGATGCCATAATTATACGGAAAAAAACACTGGAGATTTCAGGTGTAATTAAAATAATTTTTTTCTCTATTTCAAAGCAATCGATATTTTAAACATTTTATTCTTATTTGAAGGCTGACACCGAGGTGGACACAAGATGGCTCTCAAGTGGAGAGGGATGTTCCAGAATAATAAATGTCAAACTTTAGTCAGAGCGGTAGCGGTTGTAGTTGTTAATGGGTTGTTTAATAACGGAAACCATCATTGCCTCGAAATGCGCTTCACCTTTATTGCACCCCAATAGCCACTCCTTGTCTAAGAGTTCTCTTGAGTCCATGATGGTGACGACCTTTGAATAAGAAGGAAGGTTGAAGGTATCGACTGCCTAAAAATGGAGATAAAAATTACACCGATTATAGCGAAAAGCCTTGAGTTTTTCTGTATGATTATGCCCTCAAACGTCTGTTGGTATTATAGGGTAAAATTTTCGGGTATCCAAAAAGTTTGAGCTTGTACTTGCGTAACGATCGTTGATTGAGACCTCTATGTAGACTTTCACCCTTAACTATACAAAGCAAAACCACTCTTGAACCTGAGTTTCCCAAGATAGGTTTCGAAGGTAATATTCCCCACTCGGCATGATATATGAAATTTGTGTGACTCTGAGCAATATCTCATCACCGATGACTTAAGAATACCTTGAACATTAAAAAAATATTTTTAGTGACCAAAATTGTTAACACCCAAAAAAATTTTACTGAGGAAGGAGAGAGGGTGGGGGAGAAGATGTTTGAGGGACGATGAAGCTTGGTGTGTAAGACCATTTTTATAGGTGCAGGGAAAGGTTGGATTGCAAAATAAAAAAAATTCATGGTAAAAAACACAGCACAAGACTAGACAAATATATTCAAAACGTGCTTAAAGTGGTTGAAAAATATGAAGTGTCAGATAATTTTAAATATGGGCAGAAGAAAAAATACCCAGTTAGGGGAGCTTTATCCAACATTTTTCTTTCCTGATAAAAGTTAAAGTAACTTTGCAGAATACCTGAGGAGCACGTTATGAGGTGCAAAATACCTGGGGAACACGAGTGCGATGAAATTATGACTTTTGAATGTGCTGTGGATGATAATACTTTGCATTTAAATCACATCAATTCAACGAATTCGTGTATTCATAAACGAATTTTGAAGCACGTATTCCCTTTCTCCCTATATTATTTCCTATAAAAGGTTCATAATTTTCATAACTTAGACACGTAACAAATTAATATCAAACTACCAAAAAGTTGTGTTTCGAAATCCATTCTGTGTACTTTGGACAATCTTGTACTTCTTTTTTGCATTTGTTCATCCAATTCGTGCCCGATATTGAAATGAGTCGACAAGTGAAATCTGTTATTTACTATGATGGTCAAATCTGTAATACAAAGGTCGGGGTAGTGTTTGTAGGAATGAAGTCTATAGAAATGGTGTTTAATCCTACCATTCAATTGCGCGAGCTATAGAGCAAAATCCGGAGGAAAGTCGGGGGATCAACCCGGAGAAGAATTTCAAAGTTGCAATGTAGATATCTTGACTCTGTTGACTCCTATAGGTATGAGCTATTTGATGTGGCTAGAGAGATCCATCTCGAGACGATCATATCATTCCACTGCTTAAGTGAAAATGTTATAATGGAGTTATGCATCGAGTTTGTGGAGGCTGATAGATCAGGCCAATCTTCGACCACCGTTGCGATGAATACGAGAACCAAAGTTAAAGTAAAAAGTCCTACACAGTTGTGCGGTGGGTTCACTGGCCTGCTACAAATTGACTGCTATGATGTTCCCGAAACATCTATGAGTAGACACTTATTTGTCTTTGGCACAAATCTAAACTTCGGTGGCTAGTACTAGTTAGAGTTTGAGCATAACCCTAATCTAGACACTCGGGCTTAACATTCAATTTCAACTTCGGTATTGGGTCGATGTCATAGGGCAGAAACAATTATACTGATCGTTCATCGATGTATACCAGACATCAAACTGGTGCATTTTTTTGGGAATATTGGTTACAAAAGAACCGATAACCTACTCCTTTCGAAAGGGACCGATAAAGGTACGTCCAACCTCCTGCTTGAAGGTGACAATAATGGCGTAGATGGGAAAAACAATGCGATTGACAAAGAACGTACAGGTGGTGAAGAAGGAGAAAGGATGGCCAAGGAAGAAGATGTAGGTGAGGAAGAAGGGGCAGTGGATGCAGTTGACGGGGAGGAGTCAGACCCTAAGCCAATTCGGTAATGTGGTTTCGATGGTTCAGAAGTGGCACTATTTTTTAAACCAGATTTGATTACAAAGAAGCCAGAACCATGCAGGTCTAACGATGTCGCCTCGAACAATGCTCTAGATCCAGATCCATTATTTAGCGCATATGAACATTTGCCCCACAAGATGAACATCGACCTATCGACCGAGGGTGGTTTGAAGTTTCCGCAACTACCGTACAGAACACTTGATCATACAACCACATATTGTGATATATGAGTACTGAAAGTTAGGATGGAATACCCAAACAAGGATGCTTTTGTTGCTACACTGAAGCGGTAGAACTTCAAGAATGGCATGAACTACTATGTCACAAAGTCTCGTTCTGAGAAATTTGAAAGAAATTGTGCAATGCGAGATGGGAGGTGAAAGTGGAAAATAATGGTGTCTTTCCAAAAAAAAAATTGGGCTATGGACGATAAAGATGTATTCCTGTCCACATACCTATCTTGTAGCAGGCGCAAGTCAAGACTATTCAAGGCTAGACTCGAGAATAATTTCTGACATTATTCTACTGATGGCGAAGACGAGTCTTAGGAGTCTCGTCTTAGTGATGATTGCTATCATTCGTAGCCAGTACAAGTACACTCCATCATACTACAAAGCATGGGTTGCAAAACATAAGGCTATGGATAAGTTGCATCACGGGTGGGACAATTCATATAACCATCTACGACAATGGTGTCAGATATTAGATCGGTACGTACAGGTTCCATAACAGATTTGGAAATGCACTTAGTGTACTTCGTCGATCGATTGATCCCTAGGAAAAGAATATTCAATTGAATTTTTTGGACCTTTAAATAATGTAGAGAAGTTTTTCGGCATTGCAAGCCTTTGGTTCAAATCGATGGACTGGTTGTATGAAAGGTATCAACATCGTTTGTCGAAACCTAAGCCATATGAAAACATGTTCTTTGTATAGATGTACATTGGGGCCTCAACATCGGTAACATTATTTTCTTGCAAATAATATATTCATTACAACGCTTTCATTATTCAAGTGTTCCAAAATTGTTATTTTTTGTTAACTTATGCATAACTCACGTTAGACAGTAATGAAAACAAATGTGATGCTTGAATGAAAAACCTCAGTTTATTTATTTATGTCATATATATATTTACATCGTATGATTTAGAAAAAAAATACATCAATCGTGTCGTCAGGGAGAATGTGTGTCACAAGGCGATGGACACAGGCACGTGGACAATTTTTACGCACAATCGAAGGTGCGGGCCTATAGACTTCCTCTTCAATGTCATCATTGCCTCCACCCCGACCTAGCACATCCCCGTCGGCTTTGCTAGTGTCATCATCGTCCTCTGTGGTCAACTGTTATGTTTTCCTTGCCTCCCATTATGTATCCTCCACTCCTTCTACTGGTGGTTGCACCGATGAGCTACCCTAATAAAATAATGATGTAAGCAGTGTTTGTGTCACTATCGTCATATAACCATAAGGTGCCCCAAAACTTGGGTACATCGGTATTGTACTAAGCATCAACACTAACACCGAGTGCTGCATGGGTGTTTGTATCGGTGACGATGCATACGTCGACATCTAGCCCGACATCTGGACCAGCATCGACTTCGGAATAGGGGTGAAAAAGATGAGGGATATTGTTGCCCCAAAATATGTACCTAAAAACTAAAGAACAGGCCAAGTGCTTCGATTGATAGTGTGATTGATGCCTCCGACATTCGTTGATCCATTAGCTAATTAGGCGGCACTATAAGAAAATTGAAAGAAATAGGGTAAGTATAATGCTTAGTAAGTTGCAGGAAAATAAACAACAACTACTTATCCTAAGGCAACATGCTCATAACCTTTCATAGCTTAGTCATGAACACCATAAGTAGACGTAAATACAACTTACTCATCCCCATCCAATTCCACTTGTATTGCATACATTGAGCCCATATCTCATACATTTCAATTAGGTACCTGTACCACTTATCACATGATCATAATTTTCCTTATTTCGATGTAAATCATAAATCTTTTGTTGAACCATTTGGAATACTACCAGATACTCAATAGCCCTAATATGGGTTAAGATGCCGACGCCATGTCCCAGACATGGTCTTACACTAGCTTTCATATAACGAGGCCGATGCCATGTCCCAGACAGGTCTTACACTAGCTTGTCTATTGCGAGGCTAATGCATATCCCAAACATGTCTTACACTAGCTCTCGTCTCAACGTCGATGCATGTCCCAGACGTGTCTTACACTAGGACACATATCACCTAATATCAAGGTACCAATATCCAAGTTTATTCCAAATGTTCAATGAAAGTCTCTACTATGTTAATTTCTCAACATGTATTCTCATATTCAAAATCAAAGCAATTTATGCCATATCAATACAATTGCACATCTTAAAGATATAGTTGCATTATTAACATACAACTTACCTCGGTACTGAAAATGTGGTGACTAGTTGGTTTAATCTACTAGCTTGGCCTTCCCCCGGTCTAGGTTCGGATTTTGTATTTCTTGATCTAAAATGACAAAATTTAGTCATTTAATCATCAATTAAGTCTAAACACTCAATAATTTATAATTTGGAAAAATGATCATTTTGCCCCTAGACTTCCACAAAATGACCATTTTACCCCTAGGCCCGAAAATTGATTTTTATCGAGTTTTCTTATTAGTCAAGCCTAGCCGACCATTTTTATCTCTTATGAAAACCCCAAATTTCCAATATTTCACAACATTACTATCTATTTTACAAAGTTTACAAAATAGTCTTATTAGGGTTTTCATGAGAAGTTCCTTCACAAAAATTGTTTATTTCACAACCATGATTTATTTTCTTTCATAAAATTTCAGAAAACAACATGAACACTCTTATGGTAAAACCCTAGACTTTCAACCATTTTACAAAATAGTCCCCTCACTTGAAAGCTCATACTACAAGGGTTTTAAAAGTACAAAAATCAATAAGAAAGACCATCAAAATCACTTACTTGTAGAGAGGCTAAGTGGCTGAAATTTCAAGCTTCAAAAACTCCTCTAATGGCTACTATTTTTGATGGAAAATGGAGAAGAAAGATGACCCCTTTGATTTTATTTTAATATTCAATTTGCTAATGTCATCAATTACCAACCCTAGTCATCTTTTGACTTTTTGACCATCTTTGTCTCCTATGGCCCGCCATGCCTCTCTAAAGGGTCTAATTGCCCTTTAAAGACCTCCAATTAAGGTTCTCTAGATATTTGACACCCTTAGCTGTCAAAATAGGACTTTTGTACATTATGCGATTTAGTCTTTTTTCGTAATTAAGCTCACAAACGCTAAAATTAATTCACCAAAATTTTTATGCACCTTTATAAACATGCCATCACACATAAAATAATATTAAAAATAGTTTCTCCGACCTCAGGTTAGTGGTTCCAAAACCACTGTTCTGACTAGGCCCAAAATCGGGCTGTTACAATTCTCCCCCTTTAAGGATTTTCGTCCCCGAAAATCTTACTGGTGAATAGATTCGGGTATTGATCTCTCATGGTCTCCTCGGGTTCCCATGTGGTTTCTTCGATTCCATGTCTATGCCATAATACTTTAACAAGTGCAATACTCTTATTCCTCAATTGTTTTACCTCCCAAGCCAAAATCTTAACCGGCTCTTCGCCATAAGTCATGTCCGGCTGAATCTCAACCTCAATTGGCGCGATCACATGGGGAGGATCTGATCCATATCGACGTAACATGGACACATGAAACACGTCATTAATCTTTTCCAACTCTGAGGGCAAAGCCAACCGATAGGCAACAGGTCCTACTCTCTCGATAATCTCATAAGGTCTAATAAATCGCGGACTCAGCTTGCCTTTTCTACCGAATCTAAGGACTTTCCTCCACGGGGATACCTTCAAAAACACCTTATCAAAAACTTGAAATTCGATCTCTTTTCGTTTCAAATTCACGTAGGATTTCTGTCTATCCGAAGCGGCTCTCAAGCAATCACGAATTACTTTAACCTTCTCTTCGGTCTCTTTGACCAAATCGACCCCTTGAATCTGATTCTCTTTAAGTTTCATCCAATATAAAGGCATTCGACACTTACGCCTATACAAAGCCTAATAGGGCGCCATTTTCAAACTCAACTGATAACTATTGTTGTAAGCAAATTCAACCAGCGGTGAATACTTTTCTCAACTGCCTTGAAACTCGAGAACACAACATTGCAACATATCTTTTAAGATCTAAATTACTCTCTCCGGCTGACCGTCAGTTTGCGGGTGAAATGCTGTACTAAAATTCAGTTTCGTTCCTAATGCCTCTTGCGACTTCTTCTAAAACCGCGAGGTGAACCTCAGATCTTGATCCGAAATAATCGAAAAAGGTACTCTATGAAGTCTCACGACCAAATTTCTCAAGGGAATAATCGGTACGCACCAGTATAAAATGTGTCGTCTTTGTAAGCCTATCAACAACGACCCAAACAAAATCTTTTTTCTTTGGTGTCAAAGGTAACCCTGACACGAAATCCATGGTTATCCAGTCCTATTTCCACTCGGGAACCATCATAGGCTGAAGTAATCCTGAAGGTACTTGGTGTTCGACCCTCACTTGTTGACAAACTAGACACTTAGAAACAAATTTAGAAATGTCACTTTTCATTCACGAACACCAGTATATTTTTTTCTAGTCGTTATACATTTTCACGCTACCCAGATGGATAGACAAACAACTACTATGTGCCTCTCGTAAAATCTTCTGAATGAGCTCATTATCCTTGGGTACACAAATTCTATCTCAGTACATCATACAACTGTCGATACCAATACGAAATTCTGATTCATCTCTCGTCTCACACTGAGCCATCTTAGTTTGCAAGTCCTTATCACTTTTCTAAGCCTCACATATCTCTTGAAGGAACATCGTTCTATCTCTCATCTTAGCTAGGATTGAACCATCATTAGTCACAATCAACCGGGCGCTCATAACCCTCAAAGCAAATAATGACTTTCTACTCAGAGCGTCAGCGACTACATTCGCCTTTCCTGGGTGGTAGTCAATCACCAACTCGTAAACCTTTATCAACTCCAACCATCTTCGTTGTCGTAAATTCAGTTCCTTATGGGTCATCAAGTACTTTAGACTCTTATGGTCAGTGAACACTCGGCATCTCTTGCAATACAAATGGTGCCTCCAAATTTTCAGCGCGAACAGGACGGCGGCCAACTCTAAATCGTTCGTCGGGTAATTCTTCTCGTATGGTTTTAGCTGTCTCGAGGCATAAGCTATTAATTTGCCTTCTTGTATGAGGACGCACCCTAACCCATTGAATGATGCATCACTATACACTACAAACTCTTTTTCCGATTCCGGTTGCACTAAAACTGGAGCCTCGGTTAACAAAGCCTTTAATTTCTCAAAACTCTGTTAGCACTTCTCTGTCCATTCAAACTTGACATCCTTTTGTAACAACCTTGTCATCAGAGTATCTATTATTGAGAACCCATTTACAAATCTTCTGTAGTATCCAGCCAAACCCAAAAAGCTTCGAATTTTTGACACATTCTTTGGCAGTTTCCACTCAACAATAGCCGAGATCTTGCTTGGATCAACTCTGATCCCCTCTCCCCACACGATGTGCCCTAGGAATCCAACCTCTTTAAGTCAAAATTCACCCTTACTGAACTTGGCATATAACTGCTTATCTCTTAAGGTTTCTAAAACCGTTCTCAGGTGCTTCGCGTGCTCACTCTCATCACGTGAGTAAATCAGTATGTCGTCGATAAAAACCACCATGAATTTATCCAAATGCAGTCGAAAAATACGATTCATCAGATCCATTAATACCGCAGGGGCATTTTTTAAACAGAAGGGTATAACTAGAAACTCATAGTGCCCATACCTCGTTTTAAACACGATTTTCAATACATCTTGTTCCTTAACCCTTAGCTGGTAGTAGCCAGACCTTAAGTCGATTTTAGAAAACATGGTTGCTCCCTTCGACTGATCGAACAAATCATCGATCCTTGGCAGGGGATACTTGTTCTTCATAGTCACCTTGTTGAGTTGTCTGTAGTTTATACATAACCTCATCGACCCGTCTTTCTTCTTCACAAAAAGTACTAGAGTACACCACTGGGAAAAACTCGATCTCGCAAAACCCTTGTCAGTTAACTCTTGTAATTGAACTTTCAACTCTTTCAACTCCATAGGAGCCATTCTATACGAAGTAATCGAGATGGGTGCGTAACGGGGACTAACTCGATTCCAAATTCAACTTCCCTCAAGGGAGGTAATCCGGGTAATTCCTCCGGAAACACATCTGTAAACTCACAAACCACTGGTACCGATTCAATTTTTGACTCAGACACTTGAGTATTCAGCATAAAAGTGAGATAAGCCTCGTATCCTTTTCTCAAATATCTCTTTGCAATCATAGACGATATCACTATGAGTTATCTGATTCATCTGGTTCAACCTGAAAAAAATTCTCGTCTTCACATTTCAACTCAATAACCTTCCGTCCACAATCCACTACAACCCCATGAGAAGTCAGCCAGTCTATACCGAGGATTACATCGAATTCATCAAACGGTAACAACATAAGGTTAGCCGGGAAACAATGACCTCTAATTGTCAAAGGGCAGTTTCTACATACTCGGTCTACTAACACATGTTTACCTAATGGATTAGACACTTTCACCACAAATTCAGTAGGTTCAACTAACATATCCATATTGGGAACTAATTTCATGCATACATAGGAATGGGTAGACCCCGGATCAATTAAAGCAACAACAGAAATATCGTGAAGAGAAAAAGTACCCGTAATTATATCTGGTGAAGATGCCTCTTCGCGAGCGCGAATGGCATAAGTCCTTGCAGGCGCTCGGCCCCCGGACTTCACAGCTGAATCTCTAGAAGCACCTCTACTGCTAGCCCCACTGCCTGGGTTCTTCTATGGTCTACCCCTCGAAGGAGCACTACTCGCCTTCACATCTTACTTTCTCTCTTTGTCATCTAATTCGGGGCAGTTTCAGATGAAGTGGTCTAGTGCTCCACATTTGAAGCAACCCCTTTCATTCCCTCGACACTCTCCAAAATGACACCCACCACATTGTGAACACTTTGGCCTATTTGGCCAAGCACTACCGACACTCGCGATAGAAGTGGTCTGAGCTTTAGAAGCCGTGTTCTGCTTCTTCTTGCTCTTATTCGAAAACCCCACTGACGCGTTTGATTAGGTAGGAAACTCTTTCGATCTCTTAGATGAAGTAGGCTGTGATTTTCCCATCTGTCTTTTCCTTGAGTCTCGGGACTCGATGTCTTTCGATCTCTTAGATAAAGTCAGTTGTGATTTTCCCATCTGTCTTTTCCTTGAGTCTTGGAACTCGGTGTCTTTCGATCTCTTAGATGAAGTTAGCTGTGATTTTCCCATCTGTCTTTTCCTTGAGTCTCGGGACTCGATGTTAGCTTTTCTCTTCTCTTTGGCCAATTCCTCAGCCTTGCATGTTCTTTCCACGAGTACCATAATTTCCCTCAATTCTAAGATGCCAACTAATAGACGGATATCTTCGTTCAGACCATCTTTAAACCTCCTGCACATGACGGCTTCTGTAGATACTCACTCCCGTGCATATTTACTGAGTCTCACAAACTCACGCTCGTACTCCATCACCGTCCTACGACCTTGCTTCAGCTCTAAAAATTCATTCTTTTTCTGGTCTATAAACCTCTGGCTAATATACTTCCTTCAGAACTCTTCCTGAAACAATTCCCACGTTATCCACTCTCTCGGTCTGACTGACACAAGAGTTTTCCACTATTGGTAAGCCGAATCTTGTAGGAGCGACACTATACACTTCATACACTCCTCCGAAATGCACGATAATTCATCGAATACCTTGATGGTATTTTCTAACCAAAACTAGGCCCTTTCTGGGTTATCATCAATATTTGTCTAAAATTCTTCGGCCCTATGTTTACAGATTCTATCTACTGGAGCTTTCTCTCTCCTAGCTATCTCTGCTTCTTGAGGAGCTATATGAACGAGTTAAGGAATTGGGAGAGGTGGGGGAGGTAGAGTATTCTGATTCGCACGAATGAACTCCGAGTACCAGACATCCATCATGTGGAGGTAAGTTTCTCTAGGCCCTCTGCCTTGACTCATTGTCACAGGCCCACTATCTATTGGCGCGGTCCCTTTAGCGGGAGTTGGCGCATTACTTTCCACGTCATCTGTCGTAGCTACGTTAGGATCCATTTACTATATAAATAAAAACACAATTTATCTTGTCAGGAGTCGTCACACTATCAATATACAGTTATGGCATGTATAGCTAGACGCATACTCATGCTAGGTTAGTCCTAGAATCGACTAAATTGTAACTCTGATACTACTAAATGTAACACCCCACACTCGTACCCTACGTTAAAACGGAATACGAGGCGTTACTAAACTTAAACACATGTATTCAAACACTTCCGAGTCACCAAACCTTGCTTAAATTTAAAACTTTTCCGAACTATATCTAAACTTCTTTAACATGGGCATACGAGGCCCCAAACATCCAATAGAAACCACTCGGGACTAGCTCGGGTCCTTTAACCAGCTACATAATAATGACTTTTGAAACAGGGTATACACCCGTATGGAAGGGCAACACGCCTGTGTGGCTATTATGAAATGGCTGTACTGATGGCCTGTGTGGTTCACACAGCTTAAGCTCCTAGGGACACGCTCGTGTCCCACTACCCGTGAGGATTTATTTTTCAATTCGAACCTACAAGGGTTTTCACACGGCCTGACACACGCCCGTGTTCATTGCCCATGTCCCTCACACAGTCATGACACGCCCGTGTCTCAGCTTGTGTCTATAAACCTTGACATTCTATTTCTAACGTTAGCATCCAATTTAGAGCACACGGCTGAGGCACACGCTCATGGTCGGAGACCGTGTCCTCCATACGGTTGAGACACACAGTCGTGTCTCTGCCCTTGTGTTTACTACCATGCATACTGACTTGAAATTTTTAGGTGCAGGGGATACACGGTCGGGCAACACGCCCATGGGGCTAGCCATGTGTCACACACGGCCTAGACACAAGCCCGTGTGTCTACCTGTGTGGACAATATAAGGCTATCTACCAAGCCCTTTGCTACCCTGAAACACAAATTTAACACCAACCAATATATCAAGTCTAACTTAATATGATTTTTCAACCAAACAACCATAGCTAAGTCTTATGTACATTTTATATATTCAACCATGCCAACAATTTCACATTCATGAAAGACTATTTTGCATTCATATAATGATTTTCAATATTAGCCATTTTCCATGGCCTTATACAAAATGAATCAAGTATTAGATTAAGCCAACACATTTGGCCAATTAACGATGACACAAAACTCAAAAACCAAGATCCTATACATGCCATAATCAACATAAAATAGCTAACTATACCAAGTGCTTCGATTGATAGTGTGATCGATACCTTCGACATCCGTTGATCCACGAGCTAATTAGGCAGCACTATAAGAAAATGGAAAGAAATAGGGTAAGCGTAAAACTTAGTAAGTTGCATGAAAATAAACAACAACTACTTATCCTAAGGCAATATGCTCATAACCTTTCATAGCTTATTCATGAACACCATAAGTAGACGTAAATACAACTTACTCATCACCATCCAATACAACTTGTATTGCGTACATTTAGCCCATATATCATACATTTCAATTAGGTACATGTACCACTCAGTACATGATCATAATTTTCCTCATTTCGATGTAAATCATAAATCTTTTGTTAAACCATTTGGAATACTACTAGATACTCAATAGCTCTAGCATGGGTTAAGATACCGACGCCATGTCCTAGACATGGTCTTACACTGGCTTTCATATAGCGAGGCTGATGCCATGTCCAAGAGAAGTCTTACACTGGCTCTCATCTATTGGTGTCGATGCCATGTCCCAGATAGGTCTTACACTGACACACAACAAGCTGACGCAAAGCCTCTACTATGTTAATTTCTCAACATGTATTCTCATATTCAAAATCAAAGCAATTTATGCCATATCAATACAATTGCACATCATAAAGATATAGTTGCATTATTAACATACAACTTACCTCGGTACTCAAAATGTGGCGACTAGTTGGTTTAATCTATTTGCTTGGCCTTCCCCCGATCTAGGTTCAGATTTTGTATTTCTTAATCTAAAATGAAAACATTTAATCATTTAATCATCAATTAAATCTAAATGCTAAATAATTTATAATTTGGGAAAATGACCATTTTGACCCTAGACTTTCACAAAATGACCATTTTGCCCCTAAACTTTCACAAAATGACCATTTTACCCCTAAGCCCGAAAATTAATTTTTATCGAGTTTTCTTATTAGTCAAGCCTAACCGAACATTTATCTCTCTTATGACAACCCCAAATTTCCAATATTTCACAACATTACTATCTATTTTACAAACTTTACAAAATGGTCCTATTAGGGTTTTCATGAGAAATCCCTTCATAAAAATTGTTTATTTCACAACCATGATTCATTTTCTTCCATAAAATTTTAGAAAAAAACATGAAAACTCTCATGGTAAAACCCTATACTTTCAACCATTTTGCAAAATAGTCCCCTCATTTGAAAGCTCAGGCTACAAGGGTTCTAAAAGTACAAAAATCAACAAGGAAGACCATCAAAATCACTTACTTGTAGAGAGACTAAGTGGCTAAAATTTCAAGCTTCAAAAACTCCTCTAATGGCTACTATTTTTGGTGGAAAATGGAGAAGAAGATGACCCCTTTGATTTTATTTTAATATTCAATTTGCTAATGTCATCAATTACCAACCCTAGTCATCTTTTGACTTGTTGACCATCTTTGTCTCCTATGGCCGACCATGCCTCTCTAAAGGGTCTAATTTCCCTTTAAATACCTCCAATTAAGGTTCTCTAGCTATTTGACACCCTTAGCTATTAAAATAGGACTTTTGCAATTTATGCGATTTAGTCCTTTTAAGCAATTAAGCCCACAAATGCTAAAATTAATTCACCAAAATTTTCATGCACCTTTATAAACATTCCATCACACATAAAATAATATTAAAAATAATTTCTCTGACCTCGAGTTAGTGGTTCAGAAACCACTGTTCTGACTAGGCCCAAAATCGGGCTGTTACAAGACGTATTCAAGAATCCAGTCTCTTACAAGTACCTATGAATTTGAGGGATCAGAAGCTTTCCCATATTATGTATGAATCACTCCAAAACACGATCATCTACTTGTTTATAACATAAAATATGTGTTTCAAATTATAAAAAAATAATTAAATTTAACATAATTGAAAATAATGAAATTTTAAATTTCGTCTTACCATTGCTGCTAGGGCGGTGGAAATATGCTTGTCGTTGAAACAAATTAGAGAGGCGGTCATTCATGAGAAATTAATCCGAACGAATAAAATACAAGATAATTAAAATATTTATTTATAGGGTGAGAATATCGATAATTTAGAACAAAAAGATTGAAAGAGTTCAAAGAAAGGTGTGAATAAAAGAAATGAAATTTATAGGCTATTTATAGGTTAAAAAAAAGTTAACCTGCCCCCTTAAATTTTTATATCGTTACAACACCAACGTTTAAAAAGCCATTGATTTATTACCATTTAGAGAAAGCGCGGCCAACATCCAATTTAACGCGCTTTTCATTTCTTTTTCCGAAGAACGACCTATTTTCCTAAATAAAAATGGTTAAAACCCTTATTAAAAAAATAAAATGGCCTTTATGTCTAATTTAGCCTAAAAGTTGGATATTAGTGGAAATAATTAAGTTTTCAAAGAGTTATTCATGTAAATATAGTTATTTTCATAAAAACCTTCCATGTGCCAATTTTTTTATCAACATCATTATTTACATAAAATTAAAAATATATATTAAAATTAAATTATTATTTTCATTTTCTCTTTGCACCCCTCTTGTTCTTCTTCTTCAAATCACTCATGTTTTTTTCTTTCCTTTTTTCTTCATTTTTTTTCTATTGTTTCTTCTTCTTTTTTTCTCTCTTCCCCACATTATTTTCACAAATTTTTTCTTTTTTCTTTTTTATTAAATCTTAACTTCCTTAACGACATTTATAATTTTCATTTTGCCACTTATGCTAAAAGCTCTTATCTTTTTCCTTTTTGGATATTGTGAATAAAGATTAGAGAGAGAAGTGAAGATGAAAAGGGGATAAAAAGAGAGGGAAAGAGTTTCTTTTAAATAAAGATAATGATAAATGACCATAATTGTTATAGAATTTTATTTTAGATACTTAGTTCAACAAAAACTTTAGATATTTAATTAAAAAAGGTGGTATAATTTGAGAGTTGCTTATTCAATTAAGCCTTTTTATCAATACTTTTAGTGGCTAAATTAAGCAAAAGTGTCGTTTTTTTTAATTAGGCCTTTAGGCCATTTTTTAATTTAGAAAAATAGGTCATTTTTAGGGTTAAGGTTTTTAATTTTCTTTGATTAGGGTTTTGGGTTAGGATCATAGGGTTTATGGTTTTTTCTGAAAGGGTTTAGGGTTTTCGATTAAAACCACAAAAGTTCATTCGTGCCTCAGTACACATAGATTTCATATGTCATGGCGAGATAGGACCATCACCTTGAAAATCTAGTTTCGAGGTAATAATGCTTGATACGATCAAAGGTCGAAGTGTACGTAGAGGTCCTAGTCGGCGGTTGTGATGCGATCACGGGTTTGAGTATAATCGAGGGGCTAGGTGACGGTTGTTATGTGTTCAAGAATTTAAGCTTTTTGGATACCCGCAAATGATGCCATATGTATACCATATATAAGATTGAGGCCATAATCATATGAAGAAACTCTAGAGACTTCTAGTGTAATCAATGTGATTTTTTTCTCTATTTCCAAGTAGTCAGTATATTTAATCTTTCATTCTTATTCGAAGGCTAACACCGAGGTGGAAAGGTGGATAGTGAATGTTCTGACATAGTAAAGGTCAAACTCGGGTTAGCACGACAGCGATTGTAGGTAATAATGGCTTGTTTAAAAACGACGACCGTCATCGCCTCGAAAAGAGCATCACCTTTACTATATCGCAACAGCCCTCCTCGCCTTAGAGTTCTCTTGGATCCATAATGGTGCCAACCTTCGAATAAGAGGAAAAGTTAAAGGTACCGATTGCCTAGAAATGGAGAAAAAAATTACACCGATTATACCAAAAGACCCAGAGTGTTTCTATATGAATATGCCCTCAAACTTTGGTATGGAATTTATAAGGCATCATTTTTGGGTATCTGAAAAGTTTAAGCTCATGGTAGCGTAACGATCGCCAACTAGCTCCCCCGTTATACCCTGATTTATTACTTCATAACGATTGTCAATTGAGAACTCCACCTAGTCCTCCATGCATAAAGCAAAATCACCCCGAAACTCGACTTTCCCAGGATAGGTTTCGGAGGTAATGATCCAATCTCGGCAGGACATATGGAATGTGTGAGTCTTAGAGCGATATCGCATCACCGACGACTCAAGAATATCTTGAAAATTAAGTAAATATTTTATTGAGAAAGGATGAAGAAGGGGAGAAGATGTTTGAAAGACGATGAAGCTTAGGGTGTGAGGCCCCTTTTATAGGCACAGAGAAGGGTTGATTTGCAAACTAAAAATTTTCTTTCGTTGAAAATGCATTGTAAGAGACACTTGTAATGTTTGGTATAAGAAAACATGGTTAAAATGGTCGAAAAGTATGAAGTGTCAGACACTTTTAATGTTTGGCAGAAGATAAATGTTAGAGAAAGCTCCTCCAGTTGAGCGTGCTTTCTCTAACTTTTGTAGAATACCTGTGGAGCACAGGTGGGCTAAAATTATATGATTTGTTCTTTGTACAAGGTACTTTAGGCCCTCTGTGTTAATAGAATTATTTTCTTCCAGATAATATATTCATTACAATACTTCCATTAATCAGATGTTCCAAGTTTGTTATTTCTTGTTAACTTATGCATAACTCATTTTAGACAGTAATGAAGAAAAAAAAATACATCAATTGTGTCATCGGGGAGAATGTGTGCCGCAAAGCGATGGACGATGGTTGTGTGGTAGATTTTTGCAGGGCTTCAGAGGTGCAGGGTTGTACACTTCCTCGTCAGTGTCATCAGCACCTCCAGCCCTACTTAGCAATGGCCCATTGGCCTTGTCTCCAGGTACATTAGTGCCATCATCGTCGTCCATGGTCGACTGCTGTGTCGACCTAGGCTCCCATCGTGTATCCTCCTCTGCCGTGATCGGTGGTTGCGCTGATTAGCCACCCCAATAAAATAATGATATGGTCAGTGTTTGTGTCACTATCGACATGTAACAATAAGGTGCGCCAAGTACTGAGTACATCAGTATTGTCCCCGACATTGACACTGGCATCTACTGCTACATGGGAATCTATAGCGGTGTCCTCATTGGTGGCAGTGAATGCATCAGCATTTGGCCAGACATTTGGGTCGGCATCGACGTTGGCATGGGAATATAAAATGTGGAGGACGTCGATGCCCCAAAATATGTATCTACAGGAAGAGAAGAATCGCCCACGTGCGGTGGTGGTGCATAATGCGGTGCTTGTGAAAAAAAAGGGTTAGTGAAATGAACAGGAATAAGTGAAGTGAACTAACCCGAATATTGTGTAGACAAAAGCGGGGCTTGATAACTCTTGAAAAGAGTTATATTTCAAGCCTCTAGAGTGAATTAATTGTTTATAATTAAGTAAATATGTCTGTATTTTTAGGATCTTTTTAGAACATTGTATAACAAAGCTTGGATTGTGTTATAAATGTTATTATTTTTTACTTTTATCATTGGGGAAAATGTGTTGGTTGTGGTTGGCAGTAGGTGTAGGATGAAGAAGTGAAGAGAGAAAAGAGTAGGAAAATTAAGGAAGTGAAATATTTCTATGGCAAAATGTTGGTTAGATTGTCAATAAGAATGTCATGGCTATTCTAGGAAGATGACACAACATTCAATCCACGTCACTCTTAGCTAGCTGTACTTGTACCAGATAAACCACTCTGAAAAAGAGGAAGCAAAATGTGTGTGCTGAGAGGGAGGGACCTACCTTATAAAGGAGGAAAAAGAATAAAAAAAAAAGGAGAATCGGGGGGAGATAGAAAAATCTGAAAGGAGTGTTTTCCCTCTCTACATCAAATTCTCGTGAAAAATCTCAAAGAAAAAGAGAGGAAAGGGTAGCAGCTTAGAGTGCAGAATAGTCACAGGCGCAAGGAAGGGGAAGAGAAATCTGCCCTGGGTTTTGTATCAAATCTCATTATTAAGTGAAAGCTAGATTAGCGAGAGCTTCCTACAGTTCTGCCTTTATTTTTTGATTTGAACTTTGTGATTTGTAAACTAAAACAACGATGTTGAATGGTTTTGTTTTGGGTTTGAATGTCAAACCCATGAGTTAAATCTCATAGGGTTGGAATTATTTGGGTGACTTTTTATTATCTTTAATGCCCATGGTTTTATTTTGAGTAGGTTACTGTTTCATTTGATTTGTGATTATTTTAAATGCATGCATGCAAGCTCTCAACATAGATGACTATATGGTATGTTATCAGATCTGATTTAATTCTGGAAAGGTTAAATAGATTGAATTATTATCAGTTGATACATGCAAGTATTCGAAAGAATATTTGCAGCACTTTAGGCTTAGAAGTTATGATCTGTACAGGGAAAGGAAGAATAATCTGTATATCATCCTTGAGTTTTGTAGACATACAAAAACTCAAAATGATAGCTTAAAGTCTGGCTCTCGAAAGAAGAAGACTGCAGTAATAAGTCCTTGAGTAGTAAGGTGGTCAAGATTTTGCCATGGCATTATTCTGATATATAAAATAAAGCCTAAGTAATTCCAACCTTTATTATTCAACTGTAGAAATCCTCCATTCTTATTCTTTGAGAATTGCCACAACATTTCAATTGCCCTAGCATATTTTCATTCATAATTGATTTTATTAATCCATTCATTAAATTTCTTTATCAATTTGTCAGATGTTTCTTTACGCAGTTTAATTAGTCAATTTCATAGTAATAGCATCACCAATTATTTTAATCAATTTCGATCCCTGTGGAGACGATACTCACTCATCACTTTATCAGTTGATTCAACGTGTATACTTACATATTAGCGTTACAAATTCAGATGCGGCAAGTTTTTGGCATCGTTGCCTAGGGTCGGTAATATTGGTGAAAATTTGGTGTGTTATTACCTCTTTAATTGTGTTATTTTAGCTTAATTAGCTGTTTTGATTTTTTTACAAGATTTCTATTGGTGCATTTGTAGAGATATTTCTGTAATTGAAGAGTATTCTTTTGATCCAGAAATTGAGGGAAGCAACATCCAAATTTCAGTTGGAGTAATCAAGGGGTGGGAAATTCCAGTAATGCTATTTGGCAGAATGTTGGGGGTGCACTGTAATAGACTGGTTTCAGTGAAACCTGAATAGTGGTTTTGGGACCAAAAATTTGAGGTAGGAAGAATATTTATTTTAATATTATTTTATGGTCTAAAGTATGATAGAAATATCATATAAAAATTTCGTTAAGAAATTTTACTATTTACATGTCTAATCTGATAAAAAGGACTAAATTGCATAAAGTGAAAAAATTGAATTCTAATAGCTAAAGGTATTAAATAGCTATGGAATTTTAAATTCGAGGTCCTTATATAGTAAATAGACCATTTAGAGTAGTCAGTGGATAAGAATGATTATTCATCATTGGAAATTTAATAAATTATTAAGGTTAATTTTGGAAAAAGAAATGATAAATGATGATAAATAAATAAAATAATCTAATATCATCATATTTTACCAAATAAAAGAAAAAAAAGATGGAAACCCTAACCATGAAAGCTTGAAATTAGCATGCTTATTTTACTCATTTAGGTATGTATTTTGTCCCGTTTTTAATAATTTTTATATTTCTGAGATCATAATAGCTTAATCTAACTATCTCGGGATTAATTTGCAAAACTGTTAAAGTAGTAGGATTTTTCCATGGACGAGCATGCTTGAAATTTGAAGTTTTAGGAAAGAAAATGAAAGTTTGTTGTTAAATAAACAACTTTTGTAAAGAGAATTTGATGAAATTATCAATTAGGGACTAAATTGAAAAGATGATAAATTTATGGTAAAATTCTAAATTTTGTGAAATACATGGGCTGCTATTAATATGTATAAAAATCGGCTAGGCTTGAATAAGAATTAAATTGTATGAACTTCATTTTTTGAGCCTAAGGACTAAATTGTAATAAATTAAAAGTATAGGGGTAAAATAGTAATTTTTCCAAAAAATGTGTTGGACTGAATTGAATATGAATTATATTGAATTAATTCAAATTCATTCGTATAGATCCGGATAGACCTAATATGGAGTTAGATCAGGGCAAAGGAAAAGTAACGGATTAGTAGCCTTTGTATCTACATACACTTGTAGAGGTAAGTTCGTGTAACTAAATTGTACATTTATATGTTTTAAAATTGAATATTATTGTGTGTGATTTGTACAATTTCCATGTATAATTATCGATCACATATCTGATAATTTCTGAGTCTTGTTTCAACCTTAGAAATTCGAAGGATATAAATGACATGTCATTAGGGTTACTGTCTTGGTTGTAGTCTTGTATGTGTTGTAGACACACCACAACTCTCATGATCTTCCTGATATTTAGCTCGTATGAGCTTCCCGATTTCAGCTCTTATGAGCTTCCCAATATACAGCTTGCATGAGCTTCCCCTTATTTAGCTCACACGAGCTTCCCGTTATATAGCTCAGAAGAGCTTCCTGTTTACATGCTCATATAAGCATACATGTACATGAATTGACGGATTACAGTTTTGTACACTTCGTGTGTACTACCCATGTATCCAACGATATTTTAAACAGTTCAACGGGCAATGTTCTGTTATGAGACAAAATGAGTTCGGTACAAACTATTACCGGTATATACATGGAAATTATATTACTTGATATATTAAAACATGATTCGGTTGATTCATGTATGTGGAACTTGCTTAATGACTATGTTCATCCATGATTATGAGCTATTATATGTGTTTACATGGCTAACATGTTGAGGTTATGTGTTTAGGCTTTTGGCCAAATTGATTTGAATATGTCTTGTATGCTTACCTTAAATGTGATTAAATGGTAGTTTAAATTCTATGTTATACGAACTTACTAGGCTTAAAAGCTTACTCCGTGTTATTTTTCTATGTTTTATAGTAATTCAAAAGCTTATTTGGGTTGGAAGCTGGTCAGAGCTGAACCACACTATCCATCGACTCTTTTGGCATTTTCAGTAAATTAATTCCAATTATAATGGCATGTATAGGTTATTTTGGTCAATGTTGGTATATAAATATTTTGTTGAAACTAGCCATTTGAATGGCTTGTGTTTGGTATATTTTGGTGTCTATATAAGTAGCCTTATCATGTTTGGAATGTGTTTGGAATGGTTGAATGATAGAAAATTATAGGTATATTGAGAATTGGTTGATTTGTTATATTTAGCAAAATTATACATGTATGTATTTGGTTATCTAGGTAAATTTTGGAATTTGATTGACATGTTTTCAAATTCTCATTTGAATTGCCTATGGGCATATTGGTTGTATGTTGTGATAATACATGTTTGAGACTTGATTTTAGCTTGATTTGACTTGTTATGTCTTATTGATGTGTAAAAATGTTGAGTTAGGTTGATGGCAAATTGGGTAAGAAATGTGTCTTGGAAAATGACCTATTTTTGTCCATACAGGTAGAGACATAGGCGTGTGTCTCAGCCGTGTATGACACACGGCCAGGTGACACGGCTGTGTGTCCCCTATATCTTTAAAATTGTGCAAGTTAAAATGCTCAACGTGGCTTAGCACAGGGGTGTGTGACTTGGCCGTGTGACCCAAGTTAGAGAGTTACACAGCTATGGACTCGGGCTGGGACACGGCCGTGCCCCCTAATTCAAATGGCCACACGGGCGTGTGTCCTTTGCAACTTTGAATAAAAAATTTCAATGATTTTCGAAAATTTCTTTAAGTACCCGATTTAGTCTCAATTTATTTTTAACGCGTATGTTCGGCCTCAAAAGCTCATGTAAGGGACAATATGTATGACTTTGATTGGTTTCTGATATGAATATTATATGATGTGAAATTTCTGTCTATTTGTCCTACAAACTCCGGTAATACTCTGTAACCTTGTTCCGGCGATGGATTCGGGTTAGATGTGTTACATGCACCACCTGGATACAATCAACCCATGCTACGAAAAATGCTTAGCAAAATTCAGATTCAATTTCTTCATCGATGGAAGATCGATTGAAGGAATACATGGCTAAGAATGATGCTATCATTCAAAGTCAAGCTGCATCTTTAAGAACTTTAGAGAATCAAGTGGGGCAAATTGCCAAAGCATTAAGCTTAAAACCGTGAGTATTGTCGAGTGATACCAAAAATTCACGATCTCAAAGAAAGGAACAGTGCAAAGCCATTACACTCAGAAGCGGTACGCAACTACTAGGAGTTTTTAATGACACCACTATTGAAGAAAGTAGTTCGGATTTCACAAATAAGAAGAAGTCAGAACCAATAGTGGAGCAGGCTACAACTGAAAAGAGTAACCAGAAAAATGTTGAAACAGATTCATCCTGTATTGCCAATAAAAATCTCACGGCAAAACAACCTTAACAAATGAAAGGAAGGCCATCGCCACCTTTCCTTTAGCGTTTCCAAAAATTGAAGCAAGATTCTCAATTCAAGAAATTGTTGGATGTCCTGAAGCAATTACATATCAACATACCATTGGTGGAAGCATTAGAATAAATGTCCAACTATGTGAAATTCATGAAAGATATCTTCTCAAAAAAGAGAAGGTTAGAGGAGTTTGAAACTATTCCTCATTGAAGGATGCATAACAATGCTAAGAAACAAATTGCCACCAAAACTGAAGGATCCAGGGAGTTTTACTATACCTTGCTCTGTTGGAAACCATTATGTAGGCAAAGCATTATGTGATTTAGGTGCAAATATAAATCTAAGGCCTATATCTATTTTCAAGAAGCTCGGAATAGGGTAGGCGAGACCTACAACTATCACATTACAATTAGTTGATCATTCATATGCACATCCAGAAGGTAAAATAGAAGATGTGTTAGTAAGAGTTGACAAATTTATTTTTCCAGCAGGTTTTATTATTCTGGAATGTGAGGCTGATAAAGAGGTTCTAATCATACTTGGGAGACCTTTTCTAGCAACTAGTAGAACATTAATTGATGTACAAAAAGGTGAATTAACTATAAGAGTTAATGATCAATAGATAACTTTTAATGTTTTCAATGCTATGAAGTATATAGATACAGATGAAGAATGTCACACTGTTAAAATTGTTGACACAATAGTTCAGGAAAAATTTACAGAATTTTATCATGATAATTGTAATAATGATGCAGGCTCATTTGACTTAATTGAAGTAAAAATAATTGAAGAGTTAGGTGAACTAATAGAAGTTAAGCAAATTGAGAAAGGATCAAAGAGAAGTTTCTAATCTTTAAATTTATCAGACCATTCTTTTAAACCTCCTCGACCATCCATAGAAGATCCTCCTACGTTGGAATTGAAGCCTTTACTAGTACATCTAAAGTATGCTTACTTGGGACATAACAATGCATTGCTAGTAGTTACTTCTATGGTATTGACATTAGACCAAGAGGCTCAATTGTTAAAATTTTTAAAGAAATTTAAGAAGGCATTAGGGTGGATGTTTATGGATATCAAAGGAATTAATCCAGCAATTTACATGCACAAGATATTACTGAAGGATTGCCATGGAAAATCTATCGAGCAACAGATAAGATTGAATCCCATTATGAAGGAAGTTGTCAAAAAGGTGATTATCAAATGGCTGGATCTGGAATTATATACCCAATTTCTGATGGTTCTTGGGTGAGCATTGTTTAGTATGTACCTAAAAAAGGGGGGTGTCACTGTGGTAAGCAATTATAACAACGAACTCATTCCTACTCGTACTATCATAGGATGGAGGGTTTGTATGGATTATCAAAAACTCAACAAAGCAACAAGGAAGTACCATTTTCCTCAATCATTTATCGACCAGCTGTTAGATAGATTAGCAGGGAAAGCCTTCTATTGTTTTATAGATGGTTATTCAGGGTACAACCAGATTGTCATAGCTCCTACTGATCAATAGAAGATCACATTCACATGTCCTTATGGAACTTTCTCGTCCCGAAGAATGTTGGATTATGCAATGCCCCTGCAACATTTCAGTGTTGCATGATGGCAATATTTTCGAATATGGTGGAGGAATTTTTAGAAGTTTTTATGGATGACTTCTCAGTGTTTGGTGATACTTTTGAAGACTGTTTAAAAAATCTAGAGTTAATTCTTTGTCGATGTGAAGAAACCAACCTTATTCTTAATTGGGAGAAATGCCACTTCATAGTCTGTGAAGGCATTGGTCTGGGACATAAAATTTTACAGCAATGGATTGCCATCGACAAAGCAAAAATTGAGGTTATTGAGAAATTTTCACCACCCTCCACATTTAAATGTATTCGCAGTTTTCTTGGCCATGCAGGATTCTATCAACGATTTATCAAAGATTTTTCAAAAATATCCAAACCTTTGTGTACATTGTTAGAACACAATAGATCTTTCAATTTTGATGAGTCGTGCTTACAAGCATTTGAGGAATTGAAAAAGTGGCTAGTCATAGTACCAATAGTCATAGCACCAGATTGGACTTTACCTTTCAAACTTATGTGTGATGCTAAAGATTTTGCCGTAGGGGCAGTACTTGGGCAAAGAAAGGACAAGGTATTCATGCTATCTACTACACAAGTCGTACGTTGATAGATTTACATCTAAATTATACCATCACTAAGAATGAGCTGTTAGCTGTGGTATTTGCCTTCGACAAATTCAGAGCTTATTGAGTGGGCACCAAAGTTACGATTTATACAGACTACTCTACTATTAAGTACTTGGTGACCAAGAAAGATGCCAAGCCTAGATTACTTCAATGGATACTACTACTGCAGGAATTTGATCTGGAAATTAGAAATAGAAAAGGCACAGAAAATCAAGTGGCTAATCACTTGTCTTGAATTGAAGCAAGAAATGAAGACGATAATATTCAGTGCATTCAGGATGATTTCCCAGATGAGCAACTGTTAGTTGCCATGGCCTTACCGTGGTATGTCGATATCGTAAATTTGTTGGTTAGTGGATTGTTGGCACCTGACCTCACTAATCAAAGACAAAGGAAATTTATTCGATGCCAAGCAGTATTATTGTGATGAGCCGTTTTTATTCAAACATTGTACAAACTAGATAATTTGGAGGTGTGTTTCGGATGACGAGATTCAAAGTATTTTATATCATTACCAATCAGCATTATATGGAGGACACTTTGGGGGCATGAGAACTACTGCAAAATTTCTCCAATCTGGTTTTTATTGGCTAACCTTTTTTAAAGATGCTCATGAAATTTTCCAAGCTTGCGATCGCTATCAAAGAATGGAAATTTATCGATAAGGAATGAAATGTCTTGTCGAACTAATTTAGAAGTGGAACTATTTGACATTTGGGGAATTGATTTTATGAGTCCATTCCCACCTTCTTGGGGCAATGTGTACACACTTTTAGCTGATGATTATGTCTCCAGGTGGGTTGAGGTTGTTGCTCTACCAATGAATGATGCCAAATCGGTACTGAAATTTCTACATAAAAATACTTTTACTAGGTTTGGTAACCCTCGTACTCTAATTAGTGATAAAGGTTCATACTTTGACTGTAAATTAGTTGCTAATGCTCTGAACAAGTATGGAGTTAAGCATAAGATTGTCACGGCATACCATCCCCAAGCAAATAAACAAGCAGAAGTCTCCAATAGAGAGATTAAAAAAATTCTGGAGAAGGTTGTCAATCATACCCGCAAAGATTGATCATCCTGATTGGATGAAGCTTTGTAGGCATATCGCACTGCATTCAAGACACCATTGGGGAAGTCACCCTTCAAGCTTGTTTCTGGGAAACACTATCATTTGCTCGTTGAACTTGAACATAAGACATATTGGGCAATTAAGAAACTGAATGTGGATTGGAATGCTATTGGTACTAACTCCCTATTGGAGTTGAATGAGATGGAATAATTTCAAGCACAAGCCTATGAGAATGCCAAGCTATACAAAGAAAAGACTAAATGGAATGACAACAAGATTTTGCCACGATAATTTGCACGTGGACAACAAGTCTTGCTATTTAATTCCAGAATTAAATTATTTCCTAGCAAATTAAAATCTCATTGGTTTGGCCCATTCGAGATAGTACATGTCTCTATTCTCATAGAGCTGTAGAAGTCAAATATAGCAAGACTAGTTCTACTTTCAAAGTCAATGGCCAACGATTAAAGCATTACTTTGGCACTCCGATAATTCATGATAAAAACTCCATCACTTTTTGAACTGGTTAATATTTTTTTCCTGCACTATTTTATTAATTTACGATTGTTTTTAATTTCTTTGTTTAGTTTATTCAATAAGTTTACTTAACTTTTATTTTCTTTTGTTGTAGGCACATTATGGCATAGGTTTGTAGAAATCAGCTTATTTAATATATTAGTTAATTTTAGTTTACTAATTTTTTCTATTATTTTTCTTCTCATGCTCAAGTTTTCTTTTTTCTGTGTCAGGGCACAATCTCAGGTTAATATTATTCCCCATGTCATTGCTATATTTTCTCTCATGTTTTACCGTAGTCGATTCACTTTTTTTCTAACTTCTTTTCCATTTCATCTTCTTTAACCTTCTCTTTTTTTACTCCATAAACTGTAAAGGTCTCACCTTTTTCATTTTCCAATTATTGTTTTCTCTTAAATGGCTCACCAAGCACCATCTTCTTCTACCTCTGTGCATCCGTAGACTTTCTTTAGCAAAATCGCGAAAAAAAAAGTATAACTAGAACATATCAAAGAGGCCATTTTGCATGGAAAAAGGTTTCCTTTTCCAAGATGTCCCCTTTATGGGTTACTCTGAAGCGATCTCTTCGGTTGTGGAGAAAAATGGGTGGTAAATCTTTTGTCTCCACCCCGATGAAGTTCTCGCCAAGGTAGTGAAAGAATTTTATATTTATCTCACCTCTTCTGATAATGCTTTTATATATGTGCATGGTGTCTTGGTATTGTACAATGAAGACACAATCAATATGCAATATGGGTTATTTGACGACCCTGATGAACACGCCCAATTTATCAAGACCATGACAACCGAAGGACGCAACCAAGTTCTGACAAATTTATGTGTAAAGGGGACGAAGTGGACGGTTTCTCAAAATGATTGCTACACGATTGACCATGTATCGTTGAAGCCTTATTGTAGAGTCTGGTATCATTTCTTTAAAACTCGTCTTATCCCTTCTACTCACAACTCAACTATTTCAAAAAGATTACCTATTATTATTGTACTCGATTATGACGGGCAGAAAGATCAAGTTGGAAGCATTATCTTTAGAGAAGTCCATTGCTGCTCCTAAAAAAAATTGGTACCTTAAATTTTCTAATTCTTATTACGACACTTTCTCAGAGGGTGAAGGTTTCTATTCAAGTGAATGAAAACACAATCCCCAACAAAGGAGCCATAACAAACCAAATCGCCTTGAGATTTTTTAGGGAGGAAATGTCAAGGCATCTGGGTTCTACATCTATATTGTCACCACCTATGAGTATTGATGCTGCTCCATCAACATCTACAGTAACTTTGAGCAAAAAGTGATTAATGCTTTTGAGATGTTGCAACAACAATTTCGAATGATAGAGAAACACCAACTAAGGCTAACTACTGATCTTGGTCGAGCTCAAGAGGAAATGGCTATATTTTGGGGATATGTCCAATGAAAGGATAAGACCATTAAGAAATTTCTTTAGAAGAACTTTACCCGACCTATGCCTACGTTTCCTATTTTTTCTAAAAAATTGTTGTTGGAATCCGATGATGATGATGAAGATGGAAAAGAAGCCACTGCGGAGAAAAAAACCACATAAAAAGAATGAAACGAGGAGAAAACTGAATCTGTAAATATTGAATCTGATAAAGATAAAGTTGATGTGACTCAAACTACTACATCTGCTAACACTACTACTACACCGAATTACAATGCACCTATGATAGAGCAAGAACATACGGTTCATCAACTGATTGATAATCTCACGAAGTCAGATACTGATGAAAACGATGTGCCAATCAACCAACTAAAAAGGAAGCACTACAAGCGAGTTGTTGGGAAATTAGTTCAAGCTGATGCTGGTGAAGTGGAAAGGCAACTGTAACCTATTAGACCCGGCCCAAACGTTATGGCCAAATCTTGAAGATTACATTGGCCATGATGATGGCCTAATAAAATATTTTAGAAATTATCTCTTGAAAACCCCTTTGCAAAAACCGAAGGTTGTGTGATTTAAGTGTTTTTTTTTAGAAATCCGATCTTCTGTTCAAATAAAAAATGTCAAGATTAAAAAAAAAAAAACATTGCAATGAAAAATGTCATTTTGAAAATCATAACATTGATATTGATATTTTAGAAATAATCGATTTTGCAAATATTTTGTGATGGATTTAAAAAAAATCAAGTATTAAGTTTAAAATCGTTACTTGGAGTTTAATAAATTTGTTATAAAAGTAGTCCATCATTTTAGTTTTATTTCTTCAAATTATTTTAATTATGATTTAATATAACAAATCATACAGAAAAGAAAAACCCCAAAACATTATCCAAAGTTCGCAAATCAAAAATCCAAACCAAAGTCCCAAAATTAAAGTCCATAAAGCATGAACACAAACTAAAATGTCCAATACCACTACTTGCAAGGTTTTTTGAAAAATAACCAAGAGTACCTCCGTAGCCAAGCCCATCCTAGCCTCAATTATTTGAAATCAAAGTTTGAAGGGTGTGAGCTTAAAAAAGCTCAATGTAGGTCTTAAAAAACAATTATTTCACAAAAATAATTCATTATAACATCATATTAATCAGTCCATAACATATATAAATTACTTAATTATAAATCAAATATGGAAAATTGTGTAATGGCGTAATCAATGCAACATTTTTAGAATACAATACAGTTATTAAAACTTAAACCCTACCTAACTCCGCTACACACCATACAGAGTTCCCCATAACTCATCCAACCAATAACACTCCAAAATGTGGTCGAACCACTAAAAATTGCAGACTTACTACTAGAAACTTAATATTGTGGACAAGCCACCAAAAATGCAGATATATTACCAGATACTTCCTTCGTACATTTTTCCCACCCCATGCATGTGTTATGGCAACATAACAGATTTTTCAGTAGCATGCTTTACATGATGACATGCTTAACATGCTAGTCAAATCTTATCTTTTTACACATAATTTCACAATAGCATAATTTATCAAGCAAATTGGAGCAAATTAGTAGGGCATAATCAACATACAAATCCTTACATCAAGATTTAGTAACATATATTATTTTATTATAAGTATACCAAATTTTTATAAGCCATAAATCACATGACATGAGTGATGGAAATCATATATTATCATACATCTTAAAATCATTCAATAAACCAATCACACCACAGAATCACAGAATTTCGAGATTTACTTACTTGTTATCCTCACTTATCGATTTTACCGATTTCAATAAATATACTTGCATTCACATAATCACAATATTAAATATCAATATCCACAAGTAATACACTTACTATATATATATATATAATATTATTCATCATTATTTATTTAATCGTAATATTGAATAATATCTCTTAAATCCCCACACCTTAGATTTGATGGATTAGATCTTGATTCCACTTCGAAAGAGATGAATCCAATTTTCCTTGAGTCACTAAGTTAAATCAAAATACGTATTAGTACCGATCTAGCAAAATAATAATATTCCCTTAAATAAATAACACTGATTCGACACTAGTTACGCAAAAAGATCGTCAACTATCACCCCTTTTCTACAGTTGATATGCGTATTCCAAGATTTACGAGTATTCTTCAATGATGCACGAAACTGAGTAACTAGATCCTTGTTAAATAAAAATTATACTTCGAAATATAATGCTTGTGATAATTCTTCATACTTACAATTAAACGGAGAGAAAAGGGCTTGGCAATGAAATCCCAAAAAATCGACCAAAGAGGGGGATTAAGCCCTATAATTAAAAAACAAAAGATTTTAAATAAAATAATAATTTGAAAGATGATTTTTAATAAAGAAAAATCAGATTCAAGAGTTTACAAGAGGATTTTTGGAAAGAGGAGAAGAAAAAAAAAACTGTAAAAAATAACCGGCGATAGTGGTGCGACGACGGCGATAGTAGGGAAGGAAAGTGGTGCGGCAGCCAAGTATGGTGGTGGAGGGGAAGAGATTTGAAAAAAAAACGGCTTCAAAAGTGTTGAAAATAATTGAAAAAAAAGCCGAAAAGAGTGGAGGAGAAGGCGGTGGACAGCAAAGGAGGAGAGGATAGAAAAAAAAGAGTAACAAAATGAAAATTGAGATTTTTGGGAGAGCTAGGGCCTGCCAAAGGTAATCAACAACTCATTTTGGGTAAATTTGGGGACAAAGGGAGTGAAAAAGGGGATTTTGCACAAAAAGGAAAGTAGAAAAGGGATGTGGAAGGAAAGTTTGACTCAATAAAAAGGAGAATCTCCCTCTTTTATGGAAAGACTTGGACGGCAAATGGGAGTTTTGACCTTCTAGAATGGTCAACAATTGCGGCTAGGATGAGAAAATAAATAAAATGAGTGTAAGGGAATTCGAACATGGAACCTCTAACAATTAATTAACACACTAAACCACTAGGCCTTTTTCTTCCTTGCGATACAAATTTGTACAATTTAAAAAATAAATTCTAGGGTGGGACAGCAACTAAGCTACAAACGCACTGCCAAAAAATCAACCCAACCTAATTAGAGTAACCCAATTCCTTCCAAGCTTTTGCTTTTATTCGCAATTTTTTTTTTCATTTTATAACATTTGTTTCATGCATTCATATTTGGTTGTCATTGCATTTTGACATGTTTCATGCATTCATATTTGGTTGTCATTGCATTTTGACATGTTTCATTGTTCATACATTGAGGACAATGCATCCTTTAGGTTTGGGGTGTGTTGTGTTGTAAATATAGTATGTAGCAGATATATGTTTCAATATTCATGCATTTTGTCATTCATTTTGTCATTACATACATTTATCGATGATGTTCGATGAGGACAGTAACTTTTCGATTAATTTAGAAAATTGTAATAGTTGATTAAGCATGTTTAGCTTAGGATAGTTGTTTGAAAATTGATTCCTAAAATTAGAATAACTTAAGTATAATTGCAATTAATCTATAGTAGGGTTCTTTTAATGCATTTAGAATTTCTTGAACCTAAATTCAATAATTTGGTTATGAATAATAAGGAATACCATAGCGATAGTTTTACACTCCAATGTTTGAAACTGTTGAGTAGGTCAGTAATGCTTTGTTTGCTCCATCGTATTATTGATAAGAAAAACAACTTTTAATAAGAGTGAGTAAAAAAAATTATTTGTATTAATAATAATGATTTAGGGACACTCCACTGTAGCTCTAGGCTAAGTAGCTAAGTAGGTAGTTGTTTGCTCCATCCATCTTCTAAATTAAAAGCCTTAGCTCCATGAGTGAACTATATTCAAATTGTGGCATGATATACTACTTGGCAATCTAATGTATGCTCCATTAAGATTTTCAAGTAAAGAAACCATGTGACAATATGAATTCCTTAAATATATATATAATAAATAATATTTGTAATTAAAGTTTTGAAATGACGGAATAAGTGAGAATAAAGAAACTGAATTTAGAGGAAAGATAACCTAAATACATTAAGAGAGGTCTGCTATAGTCAGAATTGCATAATTATTTAGGAACTTTTATTTTTAGGAAACATTTTCTGCACTTCATTTGTTAAACAAGCCTATAAAACTTGAACAAATTTTTTTAGTAGAAGACTACAGAGAATGGAGGTATAGAATATATGGCAGATGGTTTAGCAGTATATATATGGTAACTATGTGTTTTGGCAAATTCATGCATTCATGTATACTCATACACATTTTGCTTGAGGGCAAGAAATAATTCAAATTAGGGGGTGTGATAACTCTTGAAAAGAGTTATATTTCAAGCATATAGAGTGAATTAATTGTTTGTAATTAAGTAAATATGTTTGCATTTTTAGGATATTTTTAGAACATTGCATAACAAAGCTTGAATTGTGCTATAAATGTTATTATTTGTTACTTTTATCATTGGGGAAGAAAGGTGTTGATTGTGGTTCGCAACAGGTACAGGATGAAGAAGAGAAGAGAGAAAATAGTAGGAAAATGAAGGAAGTAAAATATTACCATGGTAACATGTTGGTTGGATTGCCAACAAGAATGCCATGGCAATTCAAGGAATATGACGCAACACTTAGTTCACGTCACTCTCAGCCAGTTATACTTGTGCCAGCTAAACCACCCTGAAAAAGAGAAAGCAAAAGGTGTGTGATGAGAGAGAGGGACAAACCCTATAAAGGAGGATGGAGAAAAAAAAAGAGAATCGGAGGGGGGAAAGAGAAGAATTGAAGAGGAGTTTTTTCTCTCTCTCCATCAGATTCTCGTGAAAAATCTTAGAGAAAAAGAGAATAGAGGATAGTAGCTTAGAGAGCAGAATAGTCACAGACACAAGGAAAGGGAAGAGAAATCTGCCCTGGGTTTTGCATCAAATCTCATTATTAAAGTGAAAGTTAGAGTAGTGAAAGCTTCCTGCAGTTCTGTCTTTTCTGATTTGAACTTTGTGATTCGTAAACTAAAATGACGATGTTGAATAGTTTTGTCTTAGATTTGAATGTACAACCCATGAGCTAAATCTCATTAGGCTGGAATTATTTGGGTGAATTTTATTATCTTTAATGCCCATGGTCTGATTTTGAGTAGATTATTGTTTCATTATATTTGTGATTATTTTTAATGCATGTATACAAGCTCTAGACACAGATGACTGTATGGCATGTTATCAGATCTGATTTAATTGTGGAAAGATTAAATAGATTGGATTATTATTTGTTGATACAAGCAAGTATTTGAAAGAATATTTGCAGCATTCTAAACTTAGAAGTTGCGATCTATACAAGGAAAGGAAGAACAATCTGGATATCATTCTCGAGTTCTGTAAACATCCAAAAACTCAGAATGATAACTTAAAGTCTAGCTCTCAAAAGAAGAAGACTGCAGTGGTGAGTCCTTGAGCAATAGGATGGTCAAGATTTTGCCATGGCATTATTTTGATATAAAAATAAAGCCTGAGTAATTCCAACCTTTATCATTCAATAGTACAAATCTTTCCCACTTATTCTTTGAGAATTGCCACAACATTTCAATTGCCCTAACATATTTTCATTCATAATTGATTTTATTAATCCATTCATTAAATTTCTTTATCAATTTATCATATGTTTCTTTGTGCAATTTAATTAGTCAATTCCATAGTAATAGCATCACCAATTATTTTAATCAACTCCGATCCTTGTGGAGACGATACTCGCTCATCACTTTATTACTTAATTTGACGTGTATACTTGCACATTCGCATTACACATTCACATGTGATAATATGCTTGTCGTCGAAACGAATTAAAGAGGCGACAATTTGTGAGAAATTAATTCAAAAGAATAAAATCAGAGATAATTAAAAAATTAAATCAAAATATCGATAAATTTAGAACAAAAAGATTGAGAGAGTTGAAAAAAGGATGTGAATGAAAAAAATAAAATTTAGGGGGTATTTATCGGGTAAAAAAAAGTTACGGTTGGCCCCATTAAATCTTTTTTTTACCGTTGGCTCAGCAACGTTCAAAAAGCCATTGATTTTTTACCGTTAAGGGAAAGCACGTCCAGTTGGGCGTGCTCTCCTACCACCTGTGAAGAAAGCATGCCCAGCTGGACTCGCTTTCCTTTTTTCTATCCTAAAATCGGCCTATTTCCCTAATTTAAAAAAAGGGTCCAAAAGCCTACTTAAAATTTACATATGAGGGGATTTGAACCCACAACAATTAAATTAATAAAAGCTTAAATTTACCACTTAACTAAAGCTTCATTTTTATATATTTTATAATTTTATTTTAGGCAGAATGCTAAAAATAGTCCCTAACGTTTGGCTGTTTAGTCACTTTGGAACTTTATGTTTTTTTTGTATCACTTTGGCCCCTAACGTTTTTTCGTTAAATTGGTATATTTTTAAAGGACATGCTGACATGGCCGTCAGTTGACTAACAGTCAATATTAACCGCTGACATGGCGGTCCAAATATAATTAAATGTTGGCATGACACTTTTTGTCTTATATGCCACGTTAGCAAATAATTTTAAAATTATTTTAAAAAATAAAAAAAAAACCTTAATTTCTTCTCCCCAACTCTCTGTTTCTTTTCTATATTTCAAGTTTTCTACCACATTTCAAACAAAAAATACTCACCATATTTCTTCTTCAAACAAAGATTAAAAAAAATCCCACAAAATATTTTGAAAATAAAAACCCATAATGGGAAGAACAAAGATATGTTGAATATTCAAAAGGCTACGGAAGAAAGAATCATGGAGGTGGAAGTACGTTTTAGGGCCAACTTTCAAATGGAAGAGACTAAACATTCATCACTTTTCTTTCATTGACGATTTGCTTTTCAAAATCGCTTCCATTTTCGAAGCGATTTTCTTGGTTTCTACTCTCTGTTTCTTCTATCTTTGTTGTATATGTATCTATCCCTGGGTTCTTTTTTGGTATTTTCTTTTGGGTTCAAATCGGGAAAAATAATGATTTAATATCAATGGCTATTACAATAAGAAGGAAGGAAAAAAATTTCATGGAATAAGATATGGGTTTTTGATTCTTTTGCTCTTTCTTTGTGTTTTAGAATGTTGGGTTTGAGTTTGAGTTTTTGAGATGAGGATGGGGATGATATGGGTTAGTAAAGGAAATGAGAATTAAGTTTAGCTTATTTGTAGATTTTAGGGGTGGGTTTTCATTCGCTATGGGGTTTAGTGGATCCAAATTTTCTTTATTGAATAAGTAATTACTTTTGTAAACAACAATAGAGGTTACTGAACCCAGAACTTATCTCTTGGCCATGGCTTCCTTTATACCAAACCAAAAATAATAAAAGGTTTATACTTGTCTTGTAAGGTCTTTTAACTTTTGAATTGGGTGTAAGAATTTTAAGAACATGTTTCGAATTGTAAGAACAAATTCCTTTAATACAATAAACAATGGAGAAGAAGAAACAGAGGTGATGATGGTTTTAAAATAATTTTAATAATTTTAAGAACAGATTTCAAAAACCCAGAAAATGATTAAGTAGGCTTTTGAAGGGGAATGGATATGATGATGAGGAACGATGAAGATGATGATGATGATTTTAAAATTATTTTAAAATATTTTTTAAAATAATTTTAAAATCACTTGCTGATATAAGACAAAATAATGCAATGTTAGCATTTAATTATATTTGGACCATCACGTCAACGGTTAATGTTGACCATTAGTCAACTAACGGCCACGTCAGCAAGTCCATTAAAAAAAACTAATTTGACCAAAAAAAACATTAAAGGCCAAAGTGATCCTAAAAAACCATAAAGGGCCAAAGTGACCAAACAACCAAATGTTATGGGCTATTTTTGGTATTATGCCTTTATTTTAATATGCAAAATTTATTATCTCCATCAGTTGTATATTTATTCTATACTTACTATTATTTAAGCTCCTAACTGAGTTGTGGTTATAAGTCAACCAGGCACCAACCCAGTTAAGAAATTACGGAAATATCTTATAATTAAAATAAGTTATATAACTTGAAGATATTTTAGTCTTTTCATTTTAACAAAAATCAATAAAAATATGCATACAGTGAGATTTAAATCTACACTAATTAAATTAGTAAAACATCAAATTTACCACACAATCAAAGCTTTATTTTAATATGTTTTATACATTTTTTTGTAATATGTATAAATTATTATCTCCATCGGTTGTATATTTATACTTCTATAGTATTATTTAAGCTATTATTAGAAAAATTATAGAAATATTTTTTAATAATTAAATAATTTATATTATTTAAGGATATTTTAAATTTTTTTATTTTAATAAAAATCAATAAAAATATACATATAATTGAATTTAAACCCGCATCATTAAATACCGCTCAAGCAAATACATGTTTTCATTATGATTAATTAGTTAATTAAATTATCTATTGTGTTATAATTAAGTTGTAGATTCATCACCCTTGATTTTCACTTGTATTATATTAATATATATTAGCACAAGTTTTAATTAAGCTTATAAAAGAAGATTAAACTTCCTTCCTTCTTGCCTGCGAGAAAAGGTTACCCCCTTCTGTGTTCACTCTGCTGCACTTCCCATTACCCCTAAACCCTCCCACTTTCTCTCACTCCCTCCTTTTTTTCACCTACTTTTTCTATTTCAAAAACCCCATTCAAATTTTGTCTTCTTTTTCTCTATACTGGCTCTCCCAACTATGGAAGCTTTTAGCTTGCTTAAGTATTGGCGAGGCGGCGGCGACGGTACCAATGCTTGTGTTAACACACGTTCCTCCGCCAGTTCTGGTTGCACAACGACCACGATTGTCACGGCGGCCACTACTCATCTGGCAGTGGATACTGACGACGACGACGATGGACCTTTCTTTGACTTAGAATTTTCAGTTCCTGATGAGGATGAAACAGAGGACAACGAAGAAGATAATGTTGAAGATGATGAAAGTGAGGTTGATACCAAACCTGACGGTGGCTGCTCCGATGGTGAAAGTGAAACCGAGTTCGACTTTACAGTACCCGTTGAGTCGAACTCTTCTTTGGAGTCCAAGCCTCAACAATACACTGTCTCATTGTTGAAATCAGCTGCTAAGGTTCGTGTTTTTTTGTTGAGGTTGAAGAAGACGAAGCTTAACTCAAATGAAAAAACAGAGCCGCCAAAAAAGCAAGTAGGATGCGACAGTAGTAACAAGAAGTACAACAAGAATAGGTTTTTTACAGTGAAGTTCAAGGTTGAAGAGGTTCCTATAATGTCTCTGTTCTCCAAAGACAACGGTAAGTCTCAAAAACAGCAAAGCTCCGACGGTTCTGTTTCCGACGAAAAGAGATTCTCCAAAGATGTAATGCAACGATACTTAAAGAAAGTTAAGCCACTTTACGTTAAGGTTTCGAGAAGGTACGGTGAGAAATTAAAGTTTTCAGGGCAGTTAAACCCACCGTCTACGGTGGCTAAAGAACCAGTTGGAGAGAATCAGGTGCACTTGAAGAGCAGCAAGCGTGTGAATGTTCCAGCGGGACTTAGAGTGGTTTGTAAGCATTTGGGAAGTAATAGATCAGCTTCCTCCGCCGTAGCGGCTGCTCCTCCTCCGTCGTCGGTGGTTTCGTCCAAGAGGAGAGATGATTCTCAGTTGCAGCAAGAGGACGGCGTTCAAAGCGCCATCTTGCATTGCAAAAGATCCTTCAACCGTTCTCCAGGTACTTCATTTAAAAGCTCATTACTTGTTACTTAAAAAAAAAAAATCAGCCTTTTTTGTTTTACCATCTCTGTTACCGTTTATTGTAGGTTCTTCCATGTCATCAAGCTCTAATGAAAAATCGGAGTAATTTGAAGCATGAAATGGTGGAAATGTAAAGTAAAGGCAAGCTAGTTTAGTTTCTTTTTCAATTCTCTCACTATTTTGTACCTAAAGGGTTCCTGTTTCTGGGAAAGTGAGAAGAATCAGATCCTTTGTATCTATCTTTGAAAAGGAAAAAAAGGGTATGTTATGCAAATGCAGGCTCCATTATTATCACCAAATTTAATTTGGGATAATGTTGTAATTCATGGTCAAAGAAATAGGAAAGTGGGGAACTAAAGCAGGGAAAAAGGGACAGACAGCAGGCAAATTAGAGTGGAGAGCAATTTGGAATTCCCACAATTGTAGATATTAATTATGACGACGACCATACAATTTATAATGTCAATCTTGGTTTATGAAATTTTCCTTATAAATAATACAATTACTGTAGCCCAAGGAGTGTGCCCTGATGACTTATAACGCCCTTGTTCTGTTGGCACAGTACCTACGACTTAAGTGAAATGGGCATAAGTACTAAAATTTTATTCCCCATGTTTGCGCAATTCTATTTCAAGGACTTGGTTTATTTTAGTCTTTCTATAAATTTTCTTTTTTAATTGATACATTATATTTTATTAAAATATTATTGATAATTTAGATAAAATATATTCATAAAAAACCCAATCATCTTTAAGAAAATTCATGTATTTTTTTAAACTATTACGTGGTTAACCGAGAGTTAAGAAATATATTAATTTTCTTTTTAGGTTAGTTTTTTATGAGCTTAGATTAATTGATAATAATATATTTTATTTAAATTATCAATAACATAATAATAAATTGTAAAGGTATCATGATTTAAATAAAATTTTACTATGATTAATTTAAAACAAGGAATTAAAATAAACTTCGACTCTCGGTAGACTTTGACTGAACCGCTAAGTGGAGCAAAAATCAATTTGATTTTTGTATTTAAAACTTTGAAGTACTTAAACTATATCTCATTGTTAAATGTGGTATTTATGATTTTTTTTACTTAAACGATATACCTCATTCTTCAATGTGGTATTCATGATTTTTTCATTCCCAATTGGTATGCGTGGAATTATTTCCTCAACTAGTTTACCCAAGCCGTTACGAAAAATGACGTGGCACCAAATGACGAACACGTGGCATTATTATTATTTTAAAATTTCTCTCAATTTCCATATTATTCTTCATATAACATTAAAAAATATTTGTTTCCTTTGTATTTTCCATTGTCGCCCAACCTTCCCTCCATCCCCTCCTTCCTCATCAGTATTGTTTCATTTCCCCCTTTCATTTTTATTTCCTTTTCTTTCTCCTAAAGCTTTACAGGCTAGAATTCTCCTTGGTGATCCATGGTGCCGCTTTTGGTGGTTCGTTCCTTACCTTTTCTTGTTGGCAGAATCGAAGCGGCGGTAACGGCGAATGCCATCTTTGATTTCTTGTTGGGCATGTCAGCGGTGGTTGAATTTCTCGGCGTTGTTCTAGCAGGAGAATCAAATCTCCGTCGGCGGTTGGTGGCCGGACTCGATAGTGTTAGAGCAAGGTTTTGGAGATGGTGGCAAGAAAAGTGGGAATGAGATGGGCAATTTCAGCGCCATCACTTTTAGCTTTCAGTGAAGAAAGCAAAAGCTGGAACTAAGCACCAAGAAGAAAAAAACTTTTTATCAATGTCCTTTGGTTGTGCTTTACTGAAAACTGACAATATATTATTTTTATTTTAGGGAAAAATAAAAATAAGTCGGCCTGGGTCTGTTTATAATAGTTTGATTATAGTGTTGGTTTGTAATTAAGGAGTTCTGATGATGATTAACGAACAACTTAGTGGATGAAGCTCTGATTGCTTGAGCATGGAGAATTTGCTTAGGTGTTCTTCCCTACTACACAAAAGGTCATATCTTTTGCAAGTATTTACTTTGTCGCCGGAAAATAACCTCACCGGAATTTGGAAATGGCTGCTGGGCTTTGAGATTTCTTATCAGGATATGAAAATTTATGAATTTTCCGAAAAAACCTAGAGTTTTCCGCTCACCGGATTTATGTTTCGAAGAACATAGAAAACGAAACAAAGGAAAATTGAAATAAAAAGGAAAATAGAAACAGAAATAAAGGGAAAATGAAATAAATAAATAAAATGAAAATGAAATAAAGGAAACTTAAAATATATATATAGATATATTTTAAAAATATAATGCCACATTTCAATTACGGATTGATCATTTAGAGCCACCTCATTTTCCGTACCGGCTTGGCATGGGTTAAACTAGTGGACGAAATTATTTCATATATACCTAATCGGGGGTTTTTATTGAAATAAATTTAACAAAAAATTATATATACTGGATTATTTATTAAAATTGGTTGTTTTTTTTCATTCGCGTTTATCTGACAAGCGCGACTTTTTTTTTATATTAAAATATTTTTTTAATTCTTTAAATAAAATATTATTTTTTATTTTTATTAAAAATATTTAAATTTATATACATGTAAAAATACGGTCAACGGGTCAATTAGTCGCATCATTTGCGCCTCTGAGATAGGCACGATTAGTCGCGCCTCTGAGAAAGGCTCAAACTAGTCGTGCCTCTGAAATAGGCGCAACTTATATTCGTATCTATATACGGGTCATCCGAAAATAAAAAAATAATATTTTATTTAAAAAAATATTTTAATATAAAAAAAAGAGTAGCGCCTATCAGATAGACGCGAATGAAAAAAAAACCCATTTTGATAAATAATCCAGCTGACAACCTATTTTGATATATAATTTTTTTAAATTTTTTTAAATTTATTTCAGTAAAAAACCCACCTAATCGGGAAAAAAGAAGAAGATAAATACCATATTGAGGAAAGAGGTATTGTTCAGATATTAAACTGCATATTAGATTGTTTGTTTACATGTAAAAGGTTTTACAGAAAATATTTTTTGTACATTTCTATATTTGTTTCACAAAAAAAAATTTGGTAAACGGAAAATGACTTACAAGTCAAGGTAAAATAAACCCTTTTTCCTGTAAAATGACTTACCCTTTTGAAAAGCTTAAGTTGATTTTTGGAAAAGAGTTCATCTATAGATAATTTTATTTTTATATAAAAATTAACTTAAATTAAGCTTAATATTATTATATTAATAATAATTTTTATTTTTATTTTTAAAAATATTTAAAATATTATATTTTTCAATATTTTAAACATACATATTAATTATTTATATTTAGTCATATAATAAATTATTAATATAATAAATATAATTTATTATTTTAATAAATTATTTAATATTTCAATTTTATTTTAATAATAAATTTTAAAAATAATAATTTTAAATAATATTATTCATATATTATTGAAAGTATTCATATTAATATTTTAATAATAAATATTTATTACAATTATAAATATATTAATAATAAATGTTTTGTAGTATAAATGTTAAAATATATCATAAGTCTATGTACACTTCACAGATTTGTAATTTAGTCTTTGTACTTTAATTTTCAAGAATTTAGTCCCTTTACTTTTCAAATTTGAAAATAAAGTCCAATTGTTGACATCGTTAATTTTTTTGGTCAATTTTGTTGATGTCACATTTTTAAATAAAAAATACTCACTTAGTAGTCATGTAATTAAAAAATGACGTTATAATGAATCTGGATTTAATATAATATTTTTAATATATGCAAAAACCATGTAAAATATAAAATTATAGATAAAAATATATTCAATTAAACAATGAAAAAATAATAAAATCTCAAATGCATGTTTTTTTAATTGAAAACAACTTTTATGAAATATTTTTAAGAAATCTACCAAACAATAGAAAATATTTTACATAGATTCATCCAAACACCAGAAAATATTAGCTTTTCTAGAAAAGTAAATCATTTTCCAGAAATTATTTTCTGGAAATCATTTTCAGTGAAACAAACAGAGCTTAATCTTAAATTTTTTATACAATTCTTACTATTATTAATATCTTTTCAAAATTTTAAATTGGAGGATAATATGATAGTCAGTATTGTATCGATGAGCGTACTGTTATTATCTCCGTACAACTAAATTGGTATTGGTGTGTTTCAGTATATCATTTTCGGTTTATGGATGTTTTTATTTTTACACACATTTATTTATTTGGCTGAATATTTGGTACAATTTGTCGTAAACACAAAAGTATTATACGTGCTTTTTTGAAAAAAAATAGGTTTAAAATTTTTGGAAGAATTTTTTACGGAAATGGAAAAAGATATTTTTTCTTTGATCTTTTCAAGAGGGTTTTTTTTTTTTTTGCTTTGCGAAAGTTTTATTAGAGAAGAATTTAGGATATGGATATTATTTATATCAATGCTATGGTCAATCATTCAAGATTGGTTATGAAATTATGTAAATTCAATTACAATAAAAATGAGAATTTTTCAAAGTGATGAAAAGATATCAAACGAATTTATTCATTTCTAGTATAAAATGTTCATGTAGTAAGAATAAGAGGGGATTGACTAAGTATTCCGCTCTTTTTTCCCAAGTCTTGTTTAGGGAATAAATGGATACAAAGAGAAAGTCGTGTGCAATAAAAATGCAAGCACAATTTGGGGAGGGATTTTTTATTCTTTAACTTTTTTTTTTAATTTAGTTTTGATAAGGAAATTATCTACTCCATCCGACTAGTTCTGGGTTTGAGCCCAGGGCAACCCATTTTTATTATCATATTGAAGCGCTAAGCAAGGATTTCAACCTCAGAAGTTAATCGTACTCTGGCAGCTTTACGTAAGGTAGAGTTTTATTTTTTAAGGGTGATAGTGGAAAAGTTGATAGATAAGTCACCCTTACTGTCACTTTATAAAACCGTATAGATTTTCATCTCATACGGCTTATTGTTCAATTCTTTTGAAGTCATTGGGTCCTTTTCCTTGTTCGAGAATCTCCTCCCTTCTTCCACTCTATCCCTAAAAGTAACTAGGACAAATTCAACCACGTTTTCATGTTCCAATTAAACACTTTCCATTTTTTATTATTCTCAAAAGAGAATATTTTTTTTTTCCAAACATCTGCAGATCCAATCAAACAATCTTATAATAAGAACAACAGATCTTTCTTGATCAATCCCTTTGCCCTTTATTCTTTAGGAATCAGAAAGATCCTTTTCAAATTTGAATTTGTTCATTTGGAATATGAGATCTTCTACTTCATTTTTATTTACTTATTTATTATTTTTTTTATTTCCCTTATTTTATTTTATTCCCTTCCATCATTCGTTAAGTAATATTGGTTTGATCCTATAGAATCTGACACATTTTCTCATTGAGTGAGGGGTACGAAATAAATTAGATTGATTTTTTTATCAAAAGCATTATATGAAATCTTCAAATTTTTCCTCTTTCTCTATCCTTATCTCATAGGTACAACATTTGAATCAATAGAGAACCTTTTCCTTTGTATCTATGTAATGCCCAAAATTTTTGGATTTTTAGGTGTATGTGTTTAATGAATAATTTGATTTCGTGTGTTGGTTAAATGCCTTGAAGTATGCTTTAGGTCCTAAGTTCGATTCCCTTGTTTTTAATTTTTACAATTATTTTGGCCTTATGATAAGCTTAAGCTATTGGGTTTATTTTATATTTCTTGTTGACTTGTAATAGAATGAATATGATGGGTTAGTGGTTAAGCATTTGTTGGTTATCATTTAGTCTTGTATTCAAATATTATGGGTTACAAGTGAGAAATATTTTTGCTTGGGTTTTTGTTGTGTAATAGAGATCTATTTTGATTCTATAAAAATCTGGTGGGAGAATTTGGATTAAGTAAAATATTTTTATTTTATTTTTATCCCACAAAATCCCTATATTTCCTCATTTCCAAAACATCTACTCCCCTCTCCCTATTTTTCCCTATTTTGTTTCTTGAAGTTTTCATCTTTTTCTTCTTCTTTCTTGAATTGCTATTTTTTTTTGTTTGTTTGTTTATTGCCATTTAATCATTGTGGGGTTATCAGTTGATTCCTCTTTTGTGATTGTAAACAAGATAAGTGTAGATAAATGTTGTTCATTTTTTTTCCGTTATTCTTGGGTTACCTATTCTTCGTTCAAGGTAATGATTTTATTAGAGTTTGTTCTCGTTCTTATTAGTAACTAGTGTTCTTGTGCTTTGGATAGGTGAGGGGTGTACAAATTAAACTCCTCCAGTGGAATAATCTTCAGTTTGGACACTGTTTCAAAGAAGTAAGTACTTGAGTGTTGTTTGGGTCTAAAATTTAGGGTTAATGAGGCATGTTAGATGAGTTTTTCTTAAAGTAATTAGTGTGATTTGTCAATTGTATGTAGGTATTGTGAGTTCCTTGCTGTGTGGTCAATCAATTTCGCTACCAAGTGAGTAAACTAACATGGGAAACTCATTGAAAATTCAGAAAAATCACAGAACTAGATTATTTTTCGAAATTGCTCAGTGTCACACGGTCATGTGGCAAATTGTGTGATAGACCGTGTGCACCACTCAGTCGTGTGGTAGGCCGTGTAGAGCACATGGCCATGTGAAATCTTGCAACTCGTGTGGCTGGGCCATGTGAAGCACATGGTCGTGTGAAACTTTGAAGACCGTGTGGGTAGGCTGTGTGGACCATACAAGCCAGATTTTGGGCCATGTGGGCCTATTTGGAAAAAATTTTAGGCTCGATTAGAGGCCGATTGAAAGACTCAATTTTGGGTTCGTAGGCATCGTACGGGGCTAGAAAAATGGAAGTTTTAGTATGTAAGAATATATGGATAAACTCAAGAAATATGTTAAATAAGATGCGTTTTGATTAAACCAAATGCTATGTAATGATCTGTATGAATATATCTGAGTATGCATACTGTGTGATGTATGCATTATGTTTGTATGGTATATGATTATGACATGCATGTGTTCTAGGGGTGGGTTACGAAATGATGGAGGAAGTGTTATATGGCAGCTTACACTACAATTATGGCAGCTAGATCGCAAATTTATGTATGGCAGCTCAGCTACAAATATATGAATAGCACATTGCCACAAATTGGTGTGATTGGATTGATGAACTCTCGTAATCCTATATGGTGTGATTGGCTGGACAAAAATGATATGTAGCGGATGGGGGTAGGACATGATATGATATAATAAGATATGATACGCTATGATTTGATATGATATGATTCGTTAAGATATGATTCGCATACAATCTGACATGTTAAAAATTAATATGAGATAGGCAATGAGACGTTCTGATACATATGTATGTTTATATTAAAATTATGGGTCAAATCACACACTTGGCTTAAAGCTCATATTTTTGCTTGATTTGTTTCAGGTGACCCTCCGACTTAGGATTGGACGGTGACTCTGGAGCTCGAGTTTCACTTTTTTGATTTAAGTGATATGGACTATATTTTTGTTTAATATGGACATTTTGGACATTTCTTGGGTTTTTGTTTATTTTTGGATATTTAATGTTTTGTTTAGATCGTCAGGATTATTTTGGTATTTATTACACAAAAGCCTTTATCTTTTAATGACGCTTAACTCAAGATAACTAAAAATAAACCACAATTTTATAAATGATACGTTATAAGGTTTTTCGCTGTAAGACTAATTGAAATTCTCTAAAATGTTTTATCTCGCAAATGTTTTTCAAGTAAATTGATTTTGATTTTAATAATATTATTAAACTATGATTTCAGAAATTGCTATGCTTTTCAAAGAGACAATCAAATTGAATTTTCTTTTTGCGAAAAATGGTTTTTGTCAAAATTAGACACTTGTTTCTTTCGTTGGTACGATGTAGCCTCCATAATTTGACCGTAACGTCTAGGTCGGGTATGGGGTGCTACAATTTATATGAATCAATATTATTACATTCCAATGCTGTACCACCCCGAATTTTTGGGGTTAAAAGTTTTGAGTTTTGTGGTTAGGGTCAGAGAGAGTAGGGTGTGCTAATGTGTTTAGTTGTGTGTTTAACTGTCAAAATGGGCTTGCTGGTCTAGTGGTTGAATGAGTGTTAGTGAACCTCTAGGTTCTGGGTTCGAGTCATGTGTGTGTATTTTGGAGAAACATTTTATTTTGTTTTATTTTATTAAGTAGCAGGCTTGTTTTAAGTTAATTTATAAAACTATTATTATTACTTTTTATTTATTTATTTATTATTTTTGTTGGATTTCTGGACGTTCTTCCTTTTCTTTTCTTTTGCTTCTGTTCTTTTTACTCTTTTTCTTTATTTTCCTTCGAGAACGGATCTTACAGTTGGATTTTCGAAGAGCTTTTGATTTCCTGGTAGTCGAGTTGGGTTTTGGACGTCTCTGATCGCGAATCAGGTGTGGGATTCGAAAATCTTTTATTTGTATTTGTGAAATTGTTGGTTTGTTATGGAATTCGATGATCTTTTTGTGTTTGGTAGTTGGGCAAGTTAGGCTCGTGTTGTTTGTAATTTTCTAAAATGTAGTGCGTTATGGTTGGTTTTTGAAGCGGTATGATTGAAGGTCGTTATAGTGATCGAAAAACTTGATTTTCAGGCTGATTGTGGGTGTTTTTGTGGCCATGCAAGCATGTACTGATTCACACAGCCATGTAAAGTTAGGAATTAAGGTTTCCGGGCAAAATTTGGTGCCACATAGTCATGTAGCCAATTTGAGGATTTTTGTCGATTTCCAAACGGCCGTGTCCCCTGGGTACATAAGCGTGTGTGATTGGGAATTAAGGATTCAGTAATTTGGTGCCACACAGTCGTGTAGCTAATTTTGGAATTTAAGGATCCCACACAGGCGTGTGTTTTGGACACACAGGCGTGTGAGACCCTCACATGGCCGTGTCTGCCTTGTACCCTATTTTAGCACATTTTTGTCAGTGAGTTACATGGCCTGTTCACACGGACATGTGCGTTAGCCACATGAGCGTGTGCCTCCTTTCACACAGCCTAGGTTTTTCCACACGACCGAGCATACGGCCATGTGGCTTTAAGTAACTTATTTTGATTGTGTGAGTTTTTGATCTGAGAATGTGTCTGTGTGTTTTGGCCTTGGCTAATCTTTAGGCAAGGTGGCAAAGAATTCTGATCTAGGCTTCGACTTATGTGTTATATGTAACTGTTGTGTGAGATGTTTGATTCTGAATCTGGTCTGTTGGGGGTGTGTGCATATCTACTTCTGTCTGATTGTCGATTGACGTGTTCATTGTTTCTGTGGGATCGAATGCATTCATGCACTTGCATAACGTATTTTGGGATTGGTTGTGAAGAGAAGGAAAACTGATTTTATTCTAATCTGGCAGTGTAACTGCAAGCTTATTTGTACAGCGGTTTACCGCACTGTACTGCACGTATGTCAGCTTTGCTGCGTACCATTATCTGAATTGGCAATTTAAACTGTATCATGACTGTACAACGAATTATCGCATTGCACCGTCTTGCATATATGTCAGCTCTGTTGCATATTGATATCTGAGTGGCTTAGTCCACAAACAAGGTGTGTAGGGTTGGATGGGCCTTTCGAGGTTCTATGTGGTGTGTTTCGGTTGGATGAGCTTAATCAGCTCTTATGGGGCGTGATCGGGGGACGGAGAGGTGTGTTGGCTGGATGGGTAGGTTTTATTACTTGACTGCATTTCATACGCATCTATTTGAGAGTCCTGGGTGTAAAACCATCTGACTATATTCTATTTGACTATGAGTGACTTAGTGTGCTTGAGTTGTTATGTTCTGTTGTGACATTAGTTCCAAGTTTACTTTCTGTCTCTGTGAGTATCTGTAAGTCTATTGCGCTGTTGAACTGAATTTCGTAATTTTGTTCTTAGTCTCAATTTGAACTCACACTGAACTCGTGTAACTCACCCCCTTAGTGTTTCCCCTTGCAGGTACACTTTTGAAACTCTGACGCTAAACTTAGTGCGCGAGGCCTCGGACAGTCTCAGTTGGAAATAATTTATCAGTTGTCTTTTTAGTTTTCATTTTGATTTACTGTTTAAATATGTAGGGATTTATAAAAACTGTGGTACAAGTTCGATTTTAAATTTTCAATCGTACCTTTTATTTTGTACATTTAGTAAACTTAACTATAACTTTTCTGATTGAAAGCTAACGTTTAATTGTTTTCAATTTGTTAAACTTTAAAATGTTGTAATGGAATTGAGACAATATGTTTTATAAAATTTTTCTACGATCACTTCATTGATCAATGTGACCCCCGGGATTCGGTTTAAATTTTTAGGCCGGGTTTAAGGTGTTACAAATTTCTTATTGATACCCCAAAGGAAAAACCTGAATTGGATCCCAAATTGACGGGTTATTGTAAGCTTATCCATGCAGTTATGCACTCTTCAAATAGGAATCTATTTTTTGAAAGATTTGGCTTTCGTTGTCACACACTCTTTTGGTGAGCTGGTACTGTTCGGGAGACGGCACTGGCCAAGACTGTCGAAGTTGTGAGACTTAGATAGGATTAAAGTTGATAAACTTCATGGCGAAGTGTTTCGTCGAACATCACCGAGTTTGCGAAATCCCATTTTGAAGATTGGCGAGTTCTTTGTTATGGCGAGAATCTTATTTGGCAGACTCTTTCGCTAATCGTATGCTTAGGCCGTGTGACCCTATTTAGTTGATGATGTCATAAATAGAGAGTTACACGGGCTGAGGACACGGGCGTGTCCCAAGCCACACGGACGTGTGACCTTTCAAAATAAGAAAATTTTTTAAGTTCACAAAAGTTCTGAAGGTTCTCGGTTTAGTCCCGAACCACACCCAATGTACGTTTTGGGCCTCGTGAGCCCGTATAAGGGACAAGATGCATGTTTATGTATGGTTTTAAAAATAATAAAATTTTATGGCCCGGTTTTGTATGAATGTTGATGTTTGAGTCCGGTAATGCCTCGGACCCTGTCCTAATGTCGCATACGGGTAAGGGGTGTTACAGACTACCATTTTATTTACACAATATGTACCATTTTTATTGTTATACTTCTTCCTTTTACTAGTTTCTAATTTTAGTTCCGAAGAACTAATTTTCTTGTATCTTCAATTCCGCTCTTTTAGAGCCATTTACAGTCATAACCTTCGTACCCCCATCATCCCTCCTTGTATTTCGAACACATAAGTGTTTCCCTGCAAGGTCAGATTTTCACTAGTTACAGTTTGCACCAGAGTGCCATACTGGAGGCAAAACATAATTTCTTGTGTCTTCTTTTCATCATCATATGCAACAACCCTCCGCCACCTTCTTACACCACTTTGAATACGAAGCTTGTGCACCAAGGAATGAGTATTTATACCCATGCACATGCATGAATTCTGTTTTCATTCACTATCTGTAACCTTACATACATTGACTCTTTAAATACATCTCCTTAGACAAGAGTATCAAGACCAAAGGTTAAAGCCACTTACCTAGCTATACAGTAAGAGGGGTTTAATTGTGACGACCGACAATTACGGGTATCAGAAACTGAAGGTTTAAGTCACTATTCTCGTAAAACGAATTCGTACATATTTATTAAAAATATTTACAAATGATAGATGAGTGATTAACTAGAGTTTAAATTAGTGAATTAGCTTGAATTAAGAATAATTAGGAGAAAGGACTAGATTGCATAAAGAATAAAAGTTTAATTGTAGAATAAAGAAAAGACAATGGACTAATCTAGCAATTATGCATTGTGTAACAAATGTATGGTAGAAATAAATTAAATGTGTAAAAAGTATAATATGTACACATGTAATATACATGTGTATTTTACTTATTAAACAAGTAAATAATAATATAATATAATAAAGATTAAATAAAGTAAATAAAAGAAATGAATTAAAGAAAAAGTAACAAAGAAGGCACGAAATAGCAGGAAAAGAAGGAAAGAAAAATAAAAGGGAAATTTAGGGTTTTAAAGTTCCAAGCATGATTGGTAAGCCAATTTAGTCTCTTTCTTTGTAATTTTGATGTTTATGGAATCCTAGAGAAGAGTTCTACATGAATTATGTCAAAAATTAGAAAAGTAGTGAATTTTTAGATGATGATTAAGTTGAATAAATTGAAGAATTATGAGTTAAGTGATAGGAATTTAAGTTAGAAGTGGGAGAAGGATTAAATTGTAAAGAGAGAATTAAGTTTTGATATAGTAGGGACTAAATTGAAAGAAATTCAGAATTGATGTTTTATGTTAAATATTAAGGGTTGAAACTTGTTTAAAGTAAGTATAGAAATGAGAACATAGATTAATTTTGAAGGAAAGAGAATGGTTATGGTGGAAGGAATTAATTGGAATTTTTGTAAAAGTTACATGGAAAAATACAAAGATGTGTTATTAATGATTTTGAATGTTATGTAAATTTTTCCGTAGCTAACGTAGCACCGGAAACGTCATCGAAGAAGGGGAAAGAGAAAGTGGACGAATATATCGAGTGAATTCGAGAAAAATCAGTTTGTATTTCTATAAACTATACTTAATGTATATTTAATATTATGATCCTTGAATCTGTGAAAGCTAAAATTAAGGTAAGTACGACTATTATTGAATTATGAAATCCCTATTAACAGTGTCGGGCTAGTCGGATATAGTTGGCATGCCATAGGATTGGAAGTGTTCAGGGATATTTTGACTTTGTGTTGATGAGACACTTTATGTGTCAACTCATCGTGGATCGTTAGGATTCGTTCAAAGAGGTACTCTATACCGATCATTACTATGATCGCTTTCTTGATTCGTTACGATTAGGTACTTTGTGTACTATGACTGAGACTGTTACCATTATGGTGTATTCCGGTTTCGACCGATGAAACACTGTATAATATTCCCGGTGTGTGGGTTGGATCCGTGTACCCGTCCAAGTTCGAGTTATGTTAATAGGGGTAACCAAAAGTATAGAATAATAAATGTTACTGAAGTGGTTGTTTTACTGAATGTTGACTGCTATTAAAGAAAAATAATATTTTGACTGATGACAAGTGAAAAGTATTGAAAGATAGAGAATATAAAACCGTTTATTAAGATTTTTAAGACTATGAAAGGAAGTTGAATGATTAAAGTGATAGAAATGTAAAGTTTAAGTACATTTATATAATTTCTATAAAAGTTAAGTATTAGTTTATAGAAATACCACTGAGTGCATACTCAGCGTACGGTTGTTTCCGTGTACAGGACTAGGTATGAAAGAAGCTAAAGACTCAGCATCCAAGCCGATCCCGGACTCAAAGTGGTGAAGTACTTCTCTTTTGGTAAAATGGCATGTACCTAGGCTATTAAGTGAATGTTGAGTGTAATAGTAAATGCTATGAAAATGTTGAAATATGGTGTAAAACTTGCATGTTTTGAAGTTATGTTTAAGCAAGTTAATTGACCTAGTATGTTAGTGTTATATTGGATATAAATTGCGGTACCACTGAGGGTACATTGGTTGGATGATATATTGTCAATTTGGACAGGTATTAAGCATGTTTAATCAAGTTTTAGCCATGTCAAAATTTGATAAAATTGTTAGCTTCATGTTTAAGTTTGCAGGGTTGGTTAACTTGTAACAAAATGCTCATTTTGAGTCCACACTGGCGTGTGACCAGACCGTGTGAGACACACGGCTTGCACATGGGCGTGTCGTTAGGCCGTGGGTCCCCTGCCTCTAAAGATTTTACAAAACAGATTGCTCAGATTGCCACACGGGCAAGAGACACAGCCGTGTGTCTCAATTGTGTGAGGGACACGGCCATGCACTACGAGAATGTGCTTTGGCTGTGTGAAAACTGCACTTAATTCGAATTGAAAATAAATCCACACGGGCTAAGCACACGGGCGTGTACCTTGGCCATGTGAGAATAGCTTGCTCTTAAGAAAGAAGTAAGAGAGTTACACGGGTGTGTCCAGGCCGTGTGAACTACACGGAATGCCCATACGGGCATGTCGAAAGGGGCACAGGGTGTGTCCCCTAGGCCACACGGGCTTGTGGTACTGTTCATGATAGGAAATTTTAAGTTTTCACGAAAAATTTTCTAAGCTTCCAATCGAACCCCGATTTGATTTAAATGTACTTATTAAGTACCGTGGGCCCATTAAAGGTATAATAAGACGTATTTTGAACAAATTTTTATCTTTATTTCTATTTTATGTGTAAATGCACTATAATGACTGGTAATGCTTCTTAGTCCTGTTTTGACAACGGGACGGGGCTAGTGTGTGTTACATTAATGAAATAACGTAAATAATAGACTCATAGTTCAAAGGAACTCACCAGAAATCTTCACATAAAGTTTGAGATGAAATTATGTCATAAGAGGTGGATGTTAGAAAATGTTTATGTTTAAACTTTTATAGCTGTAAAGTTATTTTAATTTGACATTATAATATTTTGTATTTTGTTGGGGTATGATATATAAAATATATATTATCTAACCACAATGATTTATTAGTGACATGAATTATTTTTTTGTTACGTTTCATATATGTTTTATTTATACCTATTCATTTTATTTTTATATGAATAAATAAAATTTTATTTAAAATAAATTAAGCATTCATTAAGGTTATAAAATAAAATGATTATATGCTCCTAAAGAGCTAATATTGCATCAAACTGTAAAAAACTCTTTAAGAGCTTATATTTTAGCTCCTTGTGATGCAAAATTTTGTAAAATATAATATTATTTTTCAGATCAAGAAGATATATGTTGAATAAAACATTCATATCTTTTACATTAAAACCATATATATAAATAACATGAGATACTTATGTATTTGTATTATATATATTCCTCGAAGGAATACATTACATTATATGATTGAAATATCTAATGTGCTCCTGTAGTAGCAATATTGTGAAAATGACTTGAACAGTATTTTCGAACGATCTCATATCTTCTAACAACTAAGCAAAATAATAAGTTACTAATAAAAAACTATGAAATTCTTCCCACTAGTTTTGCTTCATTCTCTGAAGTGGATGTAGCAGTATATAACAATTATGAAAAATGAAAATATAGAAATCATGATTGTTGTTGTAATTGAGGATGTGATTGGAGACAAATCTTAACAACATGAATAGATAGATTTTGATTTGAAATCCACACATGTTTTGCGATGGTGATTATGAAATAGAGAATCAACGGAGCCGTTTAGAAGTCTATCCTACTAGATTTATTGCATTTCCTGAAATGAATGCAAACATAAAGAAAATAAAAGATATAATTATGGACCATTAAAAGTGGGAACATAGTAACAAATAAGAGAACAATGAGAGTTCTCAAGATAACTCTTCAAAGGGTAAAGATAACTTATGTTATCAACGTGATATGAAATATTATTGGCCACATATGTGGTATATGCCTAAATATTTTGTTTCTATTAATATTCTTTGAGGAAGGATATGAGAATGTAGTAATAAATTTTATCATTATAGATAGAATGTATTTATCTTATTTGGTACTAAAACAAACAAATATTATTCCAATATTTGATAGTACAAAATTAGCCAAAAGTTCTAGAAGAGCTAATATATTAATATCTTGTGATGGTTAATCCATTGGTTTTAAAAGATATTTATAATGGATATTATATTGAGATTGTGAATGAGGAAAATATTATATTTCATATGAATCACTATTGCTATAAATAATTATTTTGAAAGGATGGAAAAGAGAGGATTGAGTTATTAATTTATATTTATTTGATAATCTTTGTAATTTTCTTTTTTCATCATCCTTATTAAGGGGTTAGAAGTAAAATATTTGACTATAAAAGATCTATTTATGAGCAATAAAATATGATAATTCTATCTAAAGCTCGCTATGGTTGGGTACACCTGAAGTTGCAAATTTTTTTTAGATATTTGAAGACTTTGGCATATTCCCTGAAGCGAATATTGCATATAATTGTTTGTAAATTATATTTATTTTGTTAGCTTAATGACATTATAATATTCACATTGATTTAGACATTTCCAGTAGTAAATATGACAATAGCACTTATATGTGGATACAAAGTAAAAGGAATGATAGCAAAATTATTAATTTGTTACAATTTAGTACAACTGAAACCCATGTTAAAGTAAACCAGAAGTTTACTGATACAAATGCATTTACTACTTGGCGTGACCAGTAAGACCATTTTAGATCACATATGGTGCGAAAATTAATTAAGAATTCATATGGACATTCATTAAAGAATCAGAAGATTCTTTAATTTAAAAGAATTATCATATGTTGTTTGTTCTCAAATTGATTATTAACAACTCACTAGCTAAAGTTGAGATTTACTGTCTTGCATTTCTGAAACGAATATGGGTCCATTCATCTACCATGTGGATGGTTTTAAGATTATATGATTTTGGTAGATGCATCTACAAAATAATCACATATGGGTTATCAATTGTAACATGTCGTTTGTAAGATTGCTTATTTAAATTATTAATTTCAGATTATGTAATTAAGACAATTCATCTTACTAATACTGATGAGCTTATATATCAATCTTTTATTGATTGAGTTTGAAAAACTTTTGTAAAAGTTTGTTATATATGTGCATAATGGTTTAGATAAATTATTGATTGAACACCTCTGATAAATGTCTAAACCATTACTTATGAGAACTAAACTTCCTTTTTCAACATGAGATTATGTTGATTTACGTGTTGTATGCATCAAGCCAATAAGTTATAAATACTCCCAATTACAATTGGTTTTTTATCAAGAGCTAAATATTTCTCATCTTTAAAAATTTGTATGTGTGTAGATGTTCCAACTGCTCTACCACAACGCACAAAGATGACTGAATCCTTAAAGAAAGTTGGGAATATATATTAATTACAATTTTCTTTATATTATTAGATGTTTTGAATGTATTCAAGATTCAATTATGACATGATTTGTGATTACAATTTTGATTTGATAGTTTTCCCGATATTAGGGGGAGAGAAATAATAACTTGTAATGAGTTACGGGGAGAGTAATTTGAACCAGAAGTTCAATAAGGATATGTAACACCCCAAACCCGACCCAGACGTTAATTCAACATGTCACATGGAAACGTTACTAGAGAAGTCATGTTTTATCTAAAATCTTTCTTAGTGTTTAAAGAATATTCTCATTATAAATTAAAGTGAATGGAAGCTGCGCACCAGGTAGGAAGCCAGAAAAGAGGAGGTGAGTTAATTAGACTGCTTAAGTACCTAGCTCTCCACGGATCCAATCCTAGACATGCACACAACCATTGCCACACTTTAACTGTTTGATTGTTCAAGGAAAACCAATTCATTTAAAACCATTTGAAAACGTTATTAATTTTGAAAACATTCTCGTTGAGGAAGCTTTGCTTCGTTATCGTGATATTTTGAAATCAAGTAACCATTTTAAAACGCGCCCTAGAGCTATTCAATTTCAAACAATTAAAACAATATCATATCTAAGCTAACAGAACATACTAAAACAATTAAAAATAATTAAAGCGGCCTTATTACAACTTAAAACCCCAAAACATAAAGGAAATAATCTAAAATGAAAGTGAGAGTATAAATGCTTATTTTAAACAGTCCACATGGCCACTTTGAATCCCTCCAGCTCCAAGTCCACCGATCTAATACTCACCTGCAAAGATGGGAAAAAGGAGGTGAGTTTGGAAAACTCAATGTGTAAAGTATCCCAACCAGAGCCCAAATCAGTTCAAGCTTTACTGGGCCTAAGCCTTATTTAGAAATCAGAGTTAACTGGGCCTTAGCCCATATCAATATTAATCTGGGCCATAGCCCTCATACATGATCGTGAGTATACACGAGCCTAGCCCATATCAGTATCAATCTGGGCCGTAGCCCTATTACAAGTCGAGATATATTGGCCTTACCCATATTAACAAAATTGGGCCCATTTTAATACAGTTGGCCTAGAACAAAACAGTCTCATATGATTAATACATGATAACCCCATCCAACCCTGCACTTGCCTCTGTCCAACCCTACACTTCCTGTGGGGAATAAATCACCCACGCCATCCCTACACTTACAAATGCTAGCAACCTGCCATGCACTAACTATAATCCACAACAAAGTCATTTATATCGTAATATGTGGCACACCACCACCGAAAGGTTCTTCTTCCTCCTTAACAAAACCCAACCCCATGCAGTATGACATGTATGCAGAATATATATAATTAACAAGGCATGCTTCAGAAAGGCAGTCAGATTATAGTGTAAGAACAGTTATTTACCCTAGAGGGCATAATCATAACTTACCCCTTCAAGGATATTACGGTAATTCTACCTTACAGAGGTATTTCAGTAATTTTATCAGTCTTTTTAGGGTTTCATACTCATTACAGTTATTAACGTGTCTTCAAAATACTTACCGGACGTTTTTACCAAAATGGGCCTGTTAGCCAATTACCCAATTTCGGCCCATCGAAGCCCAAATTCACCGAGGTGCACGAAATTGCGCACTTTGCAATCTTACCATTGAAGTTACCAAAATTATCAATACAAACAATCCCACGAGCGCTCGCACGCTCGCAAGTTCACAAAATACCGGCTTTTCAGAATTTTGGCTTTTCGACTTTTGCCGATCTAGTCTATGAGTGGGTGTCGTATACACACCTGATTTGCGATATTCCTTGACGAGATCTCCTACGCGATTTCTCCTATAATCAACCGCTTATAGATTAAATCATGCTAATATTTAAACCAAATCAAAAACTATCTATTATCATCGCTTACATATTCGGCCACCATCCATAATGGCCCTAGGGTTCATATCTTTGCCGAAATTGATGACTAGATCTAGATTTAGTCACTCCGATGATCCAAGCTTTTCACACACTCCTCGATCGGCAGTCTTTAATCCTCACTAGCACCAACAAACCAAATAACACCAAAAACCCTATTCAGCCTTAGTCGATAGCCACCCTATGTATATAGGGGTTTTCAGCTTTTCTTAAACCACAAGATATGAATGGAAAGAAGGTTCGAATACTTACCAAGAGATCTACTCGTTGAAGAACGTTCCAAATACCTTTCTACCCCAGATCCGTTGTGAATCAAACTTAAACGTGCGTAGAAAATAGATCTAAATATTAATTCCCGAATCACTAAAATATGAAGCTTTTCGACTTTTGGATCTATCCTAGAATATGGCTATTGCGATCTAAAAGAAAAATTGGTGGCGATAAGTTCACCATCGAAAAGACAATTAGTAGAGGAAGAGATGTAAAATTAGAGGTTCGGTCTTTTGAAAGATTAAAAGGAAAGGAGATATGGTTTCAACCAAAGGAGTAATCGGCAACCAATATTTGAGAAGAAAAGTTGTTTTAAATAGAATTTGGCTTCGAAGAAAGAAAATAGAAAATGAGTGAACTGGCTACCACACTAAAAAATATCCCAAACCTCCAAGAAGGATATAACACATGAAGGCCCCCCAAAATAAAAGCAATCGGCACCTCATGTTTATGCCTGAACGGGTGCTTAACACAAAAGTCCTTTTCCAATTTTAATTCCTTCCTCAGCTCCTTAATTCATGGCCAAATTCAAAGTTTGAATCAAATTCAAACTCTCCACTGCTTAGCAGCAGTCCACAGCTCAGCCGACTCCTCCTGTTGCTGGTAGAGTTTCAATCCCGTACGGCCCTTTCCACATGCTTACAGCAAAAAGAAGCACTCTCTTGTACGTGACGCTGCTCGAACCTAGGACCTCCAGTTGCTGCCCGGACGTCACTGCAGCATCGAACGCTGCGTCGCTTTTAACAATGTACCTCACATTTTATCTTAAAGGTTACCTGCTGAAGTTCCGTTCATTTTAAAAATATAAAATTAAAACATACCTACGCCTGGACTAGAACCCGTGCCCTTGTGGAACTCCTAGCACCCTACTGCCACTGCGCCACAAGCGTCCTTGTAGCATAACTTGGTCGCAACTATTCTTAAACCTTACTTTAGTATGACCTGGCTTTTAAAATAAAAACAAGCCTTTGTATGCCCAACCCTCGAACCTAGGTACTATACCACACCTCAGCGCCTCTGCCACTGGACCGAGCTTCCCTTTGTGTTACTTTTTAACCCTAACTATATATAAGGCTTCCCTGCGTCGTTCCCTAATATAAAGAAAAAGAAAACACTTTTGCACATGCTAGGAGTCGAACCCCAGCTCTCCTTCCCACTACCTAGCACGCTAACCACTAGGCCAGGTACGCTTCTTCATGCCCAGTCTTGCCCAATTTATTTTATAACCCTTATGCCCAGATTCCCTCTAGGAGGCAAAAATTAAAATTTTGCTAAAGTTATGGGCCGAGCCCCGGACTTTTTCCTATACCATAAACCCTTCGTAATTTATTTAATTACTAAACTAAACATACTAAATCATAATAATAATAATAATAATAATAATAATAATAATAATAATAATAATAATAATAATTAAAACATCGAAATTATTCGAGCCGTCTTCTACCCGAACCCAAACGCAAGGCCCAATACTTCCAGGCCCAAAAATCAAGGCGTTACAACTCTACTCCCCTTAAAGAAATTTCGTCCTCGAAGTTTTAAACTATTAACTAACCGTTTTACTCAAGTCAAACCACTATGCGTCTGCTGCGCACTCTAGCTCTAATCGTAAATTAAGTAATAATGCACCATGAGAGAAGTGCGTATCAAAGATCCGCTTCGAGCGACTCGTCCTCCTCACGCGACATGTCGCATAGACCAAAGCCGGGTTGTCTCGCCTCAAAGATGTCCCATGCCCCTGTCTGGTGCTCCACGACCACGACCCATTCTATTACTACGGCCTCTTGCTGGCTGTTGACCACCCCTCGGTGGCTGTATATTACCCGTACCAGTAGTTTGTCCATAATCTGGTCTCCAAGGACACTCTCTGAAACGATACTCCATCGGTCCGCATCTTAGACAGGCTCCAATCCTTTTCTAGTATTCGCCATAACGGCTTTTCCCGCAATCAACACAAGGTTGTAATCTAACAGCAGCAACAGGGGTTTCAGCTCGAACCGACCCATCTGTCCTGACACTTTTCCTATGCCTCTGATTAGAATTGGAGGGCCCTAAATCTATTTTGTTTTTACTCATTTTCTTTTCCCAGCTCTGACGCTCAGGGCGCTTCACATCCTCAGCTATCTTAGCTTTCTCTACCAATGCCGTAAAATCTCGCGTCCTCTGTGGAGCTATTAATACTCGTAGACTATCTCAGAGGCCATCTTCGAATCGAACACAATGTTCGTACTCTGTTGCTATTATTCCACGGGCATATCGGCTAAGTCACAAAAACTCTGCCTCATACTCAGCCACAGACCGATCCCCTTGAGTTAAGTTTAAGAATTCCTTCCTCCGGGCATCTACATAGCTTGCCCCAACGTACTTCCCTTGAAATGCAAATTTAAAGAATTCCCAGGTAATCTGCTCAAGTTGGATGCCCTCTTTCACAGTCAACCACCACTGGTAAGCTTCCTCCCTAAGTAGTGATATCGCCCCTTTCAGCTTTTGCTCAGCCGTGCAATCAAGGTCATCTATTATTCTCTCCGTGGCTTCCAACCAGTACTCAGCCACATTCGGGACTACCCCAGAAATACCTCTAAAGACTTCTGCTCCATTCGATCGGAGACGTTCCGTAATTGACCCACGGCCTCCGATACCAGTGTTGGGTCTAGCGACCCTCTCCAGAATACGAAGCATGACTTGAGATAGTGCGTCATCTCTAGCCGTACGATCATATGGTCTTGTCCCACTATATGTCGTAGGCGACGCCGGTGTCTCACTAGCGTCCACCACATGTATAGTATCAGAAGCAAGGGACTCAGCTCGAGCCCCTCTACGGCCTCTACCACGGCCCCTAGTACCCGTCCACGAGTTCCACGTGTGCTCATCGTATCTATCGAATTGTCTGTATTAAGATTTTTATGCACAGATAGAGTTTTAGAGTTCGCTTTCATAAATCTCAGCCTAGCTACAGTCTTAATATAGCTCTAACTACAATGTCATAACAGAGTCTCAGTAATATAACAGATACTTAGTAAAGTCCAGGAAAGGTACTTACAGACTTGGTGCCGGGGATTCAGTGTGCCACTTCTTCAGAAATCAGAAATTTAAATTTACTCTTTATGCACTTTGAAAACCAAAATTTAAAAGAACTTTCTAACATTTCCACAAAATTGATTTTAGTGTTTTTCCATGGAACTAGATTTTAAAATTTTATGAGAAACGTTCAGACCCGATCCACAGCCGAGTTGTTGTAACCGGGCTCTGATACCACTAAATGTAACACCTCAAACCCGGCCCAGACGTTACGGTCGAATTCAGCGTGTCACATGGAAACGTTACTAGAGAAGTCATGTTTTATCTAAAATCTTTCTTAGTGTTTAAAGAATATTCTCATTATAAATTAAAGTGAATGGAAGCTGCGCACCAGGTAGGAAGCTAGAAAAGAGGAGGTGAGTCAATTAGATTGCTTAAGTACCTAGCTCTCTACGGATCCAATCCTAGACATGCACACAACCATTGCCACACTTTAACTGTGTGATTGTTCATGGAAAACCAATTCGTTTAAAACCATTTGAAAAGGTTATTAATTTTGAAAACATTCTCGTTGTGGAAGCTTTGCTTCGTTATCGCGATATTTTGAAATCAAGTAACCTTTTTAAAACGCGCCCTAGAGCTATTCAATTTCAAACAATTAAAACAATATCATATCTAAGCTAACAGAATATACTAAAACAATTAAAAATAATTAAAGCGGCCTTATTACAACTTAAAACCCCAAAACATAAAGGAAATAATCTAAAATGAAAGTGAGGGTATAAATACTTATTTTAAACAGTCCACATGGCCATTTTGAATCCTTCCAGCTCCAAGTCCACCGATCTAATGCTCACCTACAAATATGGGAAAAAAGAGGTGAGTTTGGAAAACTCAGTGTGTAAAGTATCCCAACCAGAGCCCAAATCAGTTCAAGCTTTACTGGGCCTAAGCCTTATTCAGAATCGAGAGTTAACGGGCCTTAGCCCATATCAATATTAATCTGGGCCATAGCCCTTACAATGATCGGGAGTATACTGGGCCTAGCCCATATCAGTATCAATCTGGGCCGTAGCCCTATTACAAGTCGAGATATATTGGCCTTGCCCATATTAACACAGTTGGGCCCATTTCAATATAACAAAACAGTCTCATATGATTAATGCATGATAACCCCATCCAACCCTGCACTTGCCTCCGTCCATCCCTACACTTCCTGTGGGGAATAAATCACCCACGCCATCCTTACACTTATAGTGTTAGCACCGGTTGCGGCACTAACTATAATCCGCAACAAAGCTGCTTATATCAGAATATGTGGTGCAGCCACCAGAACGGGTTCTTCCTCCATAACAAAACCCAGCCCCATGCAGTATGACATGTATGCAGAATATATATAATTAACAAGGCATGCTTCAGAAAGGCAGTCAGATTATAGCGTAAGAACAGTTATTTACCCTAGATGGCGTAATCGTAACTTACCCCTTCAAGGGTATTACGGTAATTCTACCTTACAAAGGTATTTCAATAATTTTATCAGTCTTTTTAAGGTTTCATGCTCATTACAGTTATTAACGTGTCTTCAAAATACTTATCGGACATTTTTATCGAAATGGGCCCATTAGCCCATTACCCAATTTCGGCCCATCGAAGCCCAAATTCACCGAGGTGCACGAAATTGTGCACTTTGCAATCTTACCATTGAAGTTACCAAAATTATCAATTCAAACAATCCCACGAGCGCTCGCACGCTCGCAAGTTTACAAAATACCGGCTTTTCAGAATTTCGGCTTTTGCCGATCTAGTCTATGAGTGGGTGTCGTTTACACACCTGATTTGCGATATTCCTTGACGAGATCTCCTACGCAATTTCTCCTATAATCTACCGCTTATAGATTAGATCATGCTAATATTTAAACCAAATCGAAAACTATCTATTATCATCGCTTACATATTCGGCCACCATCCATAATGGCCCTAGGGATCATACCTTTGCCGAAATTGATGACTAGATCTAGATTTAGTCACTCCAATGATCCAAGCTTTTCACAAACCCCTCGATCGGCAGCCTTTAATCCTTACTAGCACCAACAAACCAAATAACACCAAAAACCCTTTTTAGCCTTAGTCGACAGCCACCCTATGTATATAGGGGTTTTTAGCTTTTCTTAAACCACAAGATACGAATGGAAAGAAGGTTCGAATACTTACCAAGAGATCTACCCGTTGAAGAACGTTCCAAATACCATTCTACCCCAGATCCGTTGTGAATCTAACTTAAACATGCGTAGAAAATAGATCTAAATATTAATTCCTGAATCACTAAAATATGAAGCTTTTCGACTTTTGGATCTATCCTAGAATATGGCTATTGCGATCTAAAAGAAAAATAGGTGGCGATAAGTTCACCATCGAAGAGACGATCAGTAGAGGAAGAGATGTAAGATTAGAGGTTTGGTCTTTTGAAAGATTAAAAGGAAAGGAGATATGGTTTCAACCAAAGGAGTAATCGGCAACCAATATTTGAGAAGAAAAAGTTGTTTTAAATAGAATTTGGCTTCGAGGAAAGAAAATAGAAAAGGAGAGAATTGGCTACCACACTAAAAAAATATCCCAAACCTCCAAGAAGGATATAACTCATGAAGGCCCCCTTAAAATAAAAGCAATCGGCACCTCATGCTTATGCCCGAATGGGTGCTTAAATAGACACAAAAGTCCTTTTCCAATGTTAATTCCTTCCTCAGCTCCTTAATTCATGGCCAAATTTAAAGTTTGAATCTAATTCAAACTCTCTACTGCTTAGCAGCAGTCCATCGCTCAGCCGACTCCTCCTGTTCCTGGTAGAGTTTCAATCCCGTACGACCCTTCCCACGTGCGTACAGCAAAAAGAAGCACTCTTTTGTACTTGACGCTGCTCGAACCTAGGACCTCCAAGTTGCCCAGCACGCTGCTGGCCACTGGAACGCGCGTTCGCTTTCAACAATATACCTCACATTTTATCTTAAAGGTTACCTACTGAAGTTCGGTTCATTTTAAAAATATAAAATTAAAACATACCTGCGCCTGGACTAGAACCCGTGCCCTTGTGGAACTCCTAGTACCCTACTGCCACTTCGCCACAAGCGTCCTTGTAGCATAACTTGGTCGCAACTATTCTTAAACCTTACTTAAGTGCGACCTGGCTTCTAAAATAAAAACAAGCCTTTGCGTGCCCAACCCTCGAACCTAGGCACTATACCACACTCCCAGCGCCTTTGCCACTGGACCGAGCTTCCCTTTGTGTTACCTTTTAACCCCAACTATATATAAGGCTTCCCTGCGTCGTTCCCTAATATAAAGAAAAAGAAAACACTTTTACACATGCTGGGAGTCGAACCCCAGCTCTCCTTCCCACTACCTAGCATGCTAACCTCTGGGCCAGGTACGCTTCTTCATGCCCAGTCTTGCCCAATTTATTTTATAAGCTTTATTCCCAGATTCCCTCTAGGAGGCAAAAATTAAAATTTTGCTAAAGTTATGGGCCGAGCCTCGGACTTTTTCCTATACCATAAACCCTTCGTAATTTATTTAATTACTAAACTAAACATACTAAATAATAATAATAATAATAATAATAATAATAATAATAATAATAATAATAATAATAATTAAAACATCCAAATTATTCGAGCCGTCTTCTACCCGAACCCGGACGTAAGGCCCAATACTTCCAGGCCCAAAAATCAGGGCGTTACAGGATAAGTCATTACAAGTTAACTGTTTGATGTATATAGAAACTTAATGAGAATAACCAAGTGTTATATACCATTTAATATTTTAATTTGAATTAAAGTCAGTAGGACAATCAGTTAGAATAAATAATAGATTGATCGGTTCTAAAGATGAAAATTCTTTTAGATGGTCATATACTGGAGGAGGGTGCTCCAGAAGAGGCTCAAGACATAACTAATAAGTAAACTTCAGAAGAGATTCAAGTACCTGAAACTAAATTTTAAAATAATGAAAATAAGTTATCTCAATAAGTTATGTCAATTCAAAAAAAATGTTGAACCGAATAATAAAAGTGGTCGACAATGATTTTGCATTCAATATTATTATTGAAATAATGAAATAAAAGAAGGATCTTGAATAAATCTATTGAGAAATATAGATATGGAATAAATTAATCAAAATAGAATGACGTAACTCAAGTACAATTAAATTCATAGAGTTTTTGGACCAGTAGTCCAAATATCTGAATGGATAAAGCCAGTGAGGGTGCAATTGAAGTAGTTTTGCAAAAGCAGAATAAAAATATGAAGTTTTTTCACTAAGTCCTGGCATTCATTATGAAAAGTTATAATATTCTTTTGTGGTGGATGCAATAACTTTTAAATATATTAAATTGACAATTCATAAAAGATTTAACTTGCATCTAATGGTTATTGTTACAACCTTTTATGAATCACTATATTGTAAAGTTTATATTAAATCCTAGAAGGATTTAGGATGCTAGAAGTATATTGAAATTCTAGAGTAATTGTTCATTTATATGAGTTGAAATAATTTGAACATATGTGGTAAATTTGACTTAGTGAATAGTAGTTGAAGGAGGATTATAAAATGATCCAAAATACCTATTTGTGTTTTTATAAAAGAATCATGATTAAAGTTTGTTATGATTATTGTTGAATCTCTTGAAGAGATCAAAATATATTTCCCCCAAATTTCCCTCATAACTTTTAAAAGAATGGTAATATAAATGCTTATCAAATACATTCAAATAGTCATTCGAAAAACTAGTATTCAAGATTGAATACGTAGAATATGAGAAAATATGTGACGTTTTCATGAGGGAGAATAAATACGCGTTGCACTCTTTTTCCTTTAACCGAGGTTTTGTCCCATTAGGTTTTCCTGGTAAGGTTTTTAATAAGGCAGCATATGATGCATATTATAGATTGTGTACTCTTTTTCCTTCATTAGGTTTTTATCCCACAAGGTTTTTCCTAATAAGGTTTTAACAAGACACATTATCTACCAATGGACATCTTATTAAGTGGATGTCCATCATGATAAAGATAAAGTTTTAATGTACTTTAAATTCTAATAGTTATTAGAATTAAATCTCTACTTCTTTTATACTTCTTATGCCTATAAATAGAGACTCTGATGAAGCATTGTAGTTATTCCCTTTATTGTATTATTTATTGTCTTCATATTTTCTTTGTTCTTTATTGTAACACCCCAAATCTGGCCTAGACGTTATTGCCCAATCCGGAAGTGTCATAAAGAATAGGTTTGATAATGAAGTTTATACGATAAAACCATTTCAGTTTTTCAACTTTTATTTGCTTTTATCCATTGTCAAAACGTTTATTCAATTAATTAATTTTCCATAAAACGTGTTTTATAGCGGAAGCTTACGAAAACCGTTGTATTTCAAGAAGGCAGTTCATATTTTAGAAAACTTTCATTTTAGTAAAAACTGTGTTTTAAGCGTGTTGTCCAAACAGAGTATTAAACAAAAATCAAAATCCCAAAAAAATTAATCAACAGTCTGGAGAGTCCATTTTATACAAAATTTTTCAGAAATATCCTTTAAGTAAATAAAACCTTTAATTAAATTCAATTCGTAGATGGTCATCGCAAGACTCCGCTGCACCGATCTGTCTAAGTCTGTGGATTACTTGAATAGAACAGACAAATAGATGTGAGTTTACGTAAACTCAGTGTGTAACCCAACAAAAATAGATATGCAACATGTAGACAACTCACATACAATCAGATATAGATTCGGGCTCACACTCATTTCAAATACAGATAATAGAGTCAGATTTACAGACCAGATAATCAAAATCCTACCCTTATCCTTTACACACCAACTCCAACCATCCCATCACACCATGTGAGGTTAAAAACACCCATCCAACTCTACACACCATATCGTGCCATTACAACACATATCAGATAATGTGCAGCCAAGCTGCCAAAATATAGGCTATGATCGCCATACAGAACACTTCCTCCACATATACAAATCCCACCCCAAAACAGATATAGAAAACATATATAGAAATAACATATTAAACTTGCTCAACATGCTTATATACAGATAACGAAATAATCAGACATGCATAGCATTATCCTACTCAGAATAGAATATGAGACTAATAGATCTATAAATTTAGGGTTTGGTTAGCCCTTACCGACCCTACGGTAGGCCTACAATTGATCGGAATGACCCGTGCGACTGTAGGAAAAATTCTAGAAATATGGGCCCACATGTCCGTGTAGGCCCAGACGCCCAACTTGGCTTAGCCCATGCGGCTCACACGGCCACACTCCAGCCACCACACGGTTATGTCTTGCGCACGGCCATGCCTTCGTCAACCACACGACTGTGTCTCGCACACGGCCAACCACACGGGTGACCACATGCCCGTGTGGCATCGACAGAACAATTTTTTGACTTTTATCGAAACTCGTTTTTCTGCGTTTCAGGTCACACTTGTTACGGTTATGATGCAAAAGTAATCCTGAGCCCTCAAGAACCTAAAAACAGAATACCCACAACGAATTTAGCCATCGATTAATAGACCCCTCAAATCTAAACTGAATAATGCGAACTCACTTACCGTCTACACCCTCATTCACTCACATAGATTCAACCGTTGAAAAGAAACTATTGTTTCCACCACTTCTCCTACGCAAAAGATACAACAAGGATTCAACCTTCGGAAATCAAATGATAAAAGAATACAAACGCAAGCCCACTTACCGATTACACAAAAACCAAATGTCCGAAACGCACAAAAACAAGGATTAGAGGCAGAATCAAAGAATGGAAGAAAATAATTAAATCCTCCGTCAGAGAGTAAAGGAGACAAAATAAAATTGGGAATTTTTCTTTGTTTGAGAAGATGAATAACGTCAGAAAGAAACAAGGAATTTTGGGAAAATCATTAAAAATAAAATAAAATCAGATATGATAGCATATCCCTAGATTTTCTCAATCACAACTACCAACTACTCAATTCTAATACAATCAAAACTCAAACACAAAATCAAGCAAAAATAACACCTACGCTCATGCAAGGATTCAAACACAAGACCTCCATCACACCAACCTCCTTGCCACTCGAACCAATAGGTTCATTCTAATATAGATTAATAAACAATTTTATAAAAACCCATTCAACAAGTGTAAGGCTAGGATTAGAAAAAAAATAACAAAATTGGCAAAGATAAGACTAGAACCCAAGACCTCACATACACACACCCAAAACACTTAACTACTAAAGTAAACAAATATTTGTGTTAGATATATACAGTAACAGGGATAAATTAATCAAGGCGGTACATTTATTCTCTCCATCTCTCTTTATTTTATAACATTTTATTATATTTTATATACATTTGTAATCAACCTAACTTTCCTTGTAGAATTTTAAAATTCATAGTCAGTGTACCAAATATTTTCTCTTACAATTTAAGTTTTAGTAAATTATATTATATACATGCAAATATATTTCAATTACATTCGTATAAATATTTTTATACGAAAATTTAAGTTAAAAAATATTAATTAGGTCCAATAACTTAATAATTATATTTTAAGTTTAAATGTAATTTTTAAATGGTTAGTATTTGATACATTGACAGTATATTTTATTTATTCCACAAGCAAGTTTAAAAAAATTATCACGTGTATCCTTTTTTAATATTTATTTTTTAAATATTTTACTTTACCTTTATAAAACACTTGCCAGCCCTAACCCTGCTTGTGGAGTTTGAAAACTCCACTGACAGTGTACTAAATATTTTATTATTTTAAAAATGTTTAAGATAAAAGAAATAAAAATTAGGGGTAAAGTATCAAAATTTAAAATTTAAGTGATTTTACATCCTTCCGTAACTTTTTATATGATTAATATTTTAATGATTCAACCGTCATATTATATGTTCCATTCATATAGATAATGTGTATCTAGTTTACATAAATTAAAATTCTCTAACTATTCGTTTTATGTAAAAAACTTTGAACTGTTAAATATATATTAATATAGACAATATTTTAGATCAATATGATAGATATATTAAATCAATTAAAAAATATACATACATAACAAATATAAATATGTTGATAAATTTAATGATTAAAATATTAAAATATTAATCATATAAAAATTAAAAAAATATAAAATGATATAGAAATGATATAAAGTAAAAAATATAAATACAATTATTGTTATTGTCCTGCATTGACTAACTTTAGCTGCCCAACACTATGAATAAAACACCATCAAATTAATTAATTAGACATCCTTTAGCTATCCTTGGAATTGATAAGTAACACCAATCAAGCACAAAATAGTGCCATTTGTTTAGTTGTCACAAATCTTTTAGTGAATTAAGAAAGAAAAAGAGAATTAAGTGGAAATCAATAAATGATTCAAAAGAATTCAGGGATATAGCCGGAGGGGGTTAAGCAGGGGCTGCTTTGGCCACCTTGATTAGATCAAAAATTTTCTTTTAGGTCTTCCTACAAATTAAAGCATTTTTGGCGCTATCAAAAGTTAATAATTTAATCTCCACCTTTTTTGACATAAAATTTTATAATTTTATCTTCACTTCTTGAATGCTCTGTTTCAACACTACGTTTTATTGTTTAAAAACATATTGTGAAACTTATATGCGGAGTCTTTTACATTAATAATACAAAAATAAGAGGAAAAGTAAATTATTTATGAGAATGAATGGTTTTAAATAGTAAAAAACGGTGTTAAACAACACCACCTATAAAAAAATATTTTAATAAAATAAATAAAATAATAAAAAACAATATTTCAATTGAAAAAGGGTTGACCCCTTTTCACCCCACCTTTAGCTTTTTTTAATTATATATTTTTGTTTTATAATTTTATATTTTATATTTTTCATTTTTCATAATTTTATTTTTATTTTTATTTCATAAAACATGGTTGAATTTTTTAAATATTTTATAATTATAAATTCTTGAATATTTAAAAAAATGTCCAAGTTGATAATGTGTAAATGTTGAGTGTCAAATGTATTAAATTTTTTTTTTGAAATAGTATCAACTTGATAGAATTTATAAAATATTAGAGGCTAAATTTATTATCATGCCAATCAAAAGAATGCCACATCGACATTCTGTTTGGTGACCAAATGCATTTTAATAGTCAACTGACTAGAATTGAAAATTCACCTAATGGGAAATGATAGAATTAGAAAAAAAAATTGATGACTCAAACCGGATCTTACTAAAAACTTTGAGTGACTATTTATATAACTTACCCTAATATTTTTATGTCAAATTTATCAACTTGGTCATTGTTCTAAATATTAAAAAAATTATAATTATAAAATATTAAAAAAATTATAAAAGTAAAACAAATCAACCATAATCTTTTTTTTTTTTTTGTATTATTAATGTTAAAAACCCTGACATGTGAGTGGGAGAATATGTGAAACGTCAATGCTGTCGTATTTTAAAAGCCTGATTCACGTGATAAAGTTTGACAAATTGATGCCCTAAAGTTTAGTTACTCTGACTAACAAATATTGAAAATTTTAATTATGAAAAAAAGAAAATGCAGTGTATTTGGCTTTCGTGGATATGAAAGAGAAACATGTTAGCAGATATTAGGGTTCATTGTAACTGTAATAGGAGACATACAGCCTCCAAAAAGCCTGCATGCATGGCTTTCTCTAAATTGCCAAGGGGTGGGTCTGATTCATGAACACTCAACACTGCAATTTCATCTTTGCTTGCCCTTTTAATCTTATTTTGGAACTCATAAATATGAATGTTTGTTTGAAAACACAAACCTCCCAAAAAAAAAACATGATCTCTTTGCGACAGCAAGAATGAGACATGTTTTTGTATCCGATTTTGGAAGTCTGCTTCAACAATTAAACTAAACTAAACTGGCTTTTAAGTTTATTTATTTTTCCATTTTTGGAAGTAACGTATAGAGGATAATATACATGCACTTCGAAAAGGCTTGACAATGGAACTCTCCCAACATGTTTCCAATCCTGAGGAAGAAAGATTGGCTCTGCTTCCAGTGATGATATGCCTGCTCTTCCAGCTTCCTAGCACATTAGTATGTAGCAATACCACTCGAGTTAAAATTTTAAAATCAATATTGTTAAGAGATAAATTACGAATCTCAAAAGAATTAATTTTTGTGGAAAAGTGATATTAAAATTATGAGAATAATCTATATTAAAATAATTTTAAAAATTATTATTTTTAGACATCAATAAAATTTTATTACACCATCAAATTTTAAAAACATGAAATGATTATTATGCATTCATTCATATTCAACCATTATCTAATTCTAATTAAATTATTTCAAAAATAAAAAAAATCAAATACCAAGAAGTGTTAGGTGTAGTGGCAAGCCACATTATACCCCCAATGAAAGAATAGGCTCAAGCCATAGAGATGACATTGTTGAGAATGTCAGTTAAAACTCTGAATATGGACCGTAAAATGGACATGAAAAGTACAAAAATAAAATAAAATAACATAAAAACTTTTAAAATTTCACAATTCTTGTTACTGAAGATTCAATAGGTTAAATATGCTAGGGTGTATAATAATAAACTTTAAAAAAATACCATTCATATTAAAATCATATAAATTATTTATGGAAGTTTTTTTTAATTGTAATTACTTATATCTTAAACTAATTTAATTAGATTTGAATAATAGGATTATGTTTTAAAAATCAAAATTATTACGAATAGTATTAAAATTTAAAAATCAAATTAAAAGCCATAAAACTTATACTAAAATCGTTTGCGGTGTTAATATCTTCTCGTTAAGATTCTCACCATGTTTTAAAATTTGAGTCTTTTAACTTATATTATTATTATATCCTCTCAAAGTTACTTTTTTAGCGATCCAAGAAAACTAGTTTCATTTCACCTTGCTACTGCATGACTCTTCATTAGTATAATATTTTCATAAACAACCAACTAACTTTTATTAGAATTTTTTGGTTAACTATAACAAAGGTAACTAAACTATTAGTAATTTTACGTTTTGGTCATTTAACTTAAAAAAGTTAAAATATAGTCACTGAACTATTTAAAATTTTTTATTTAAATTATCGAACTATTCGAAAGTTTTTATTTAAGTTATTGGATTGTTATTACTTTTTAAAAATCCTGCTAGCAAGTTCTGAGCGACGATTCAACAATCAGTACGGTGGATTAGTACCCATCAACAAGTAGAAGAATATACTTTAGATCCAAGTTGATCTTACTGTCAACGTCGGGGATCAGAGAAGAAAACTGTTTAGATTTTTATTCGTATTCGTATTTGTGGCATTCAAAGCTGTTTAATAAAAAATTTTAATTGTAGAAGAGAAAATGATTGAGAGCTTTTGATTGGTAAGGCGTTGTGAACAGAGAAGGCCATACAACAGTGATTTTAACATTCTAATGATTTAAATGAAAACTTTTGAATAATTATTTAACAATTTTGTAACTTTTGAAGTGGTCAAAACATAAATTTACTAATCGTTTAATGACATTAGTTGTAGTTTACCCAAAAATTTTCTTTTACTCTAATCTAAACCATAAATCTTTGTCTCAATCCTAAACTTTAATTTTAATATGCAATGATAAATCCTCAATCTTAAAAAAGTATTACAAAACTTATTTTAATCCTCCAAAGTTATAATGCCCCAAATTTAAAATTCTTAATTTTACCCTTAAACTTTTTATGCTAAATCTTAAAAATCAAAATTCTAACCCTAAAATCTTAACTTTAACCTTAATCCCATAAATTTCACTTATTATTATTGGTTAATATTTTTATTAACTTGTAACTCTTTATACCTGACCCGATTTAACGGATTCGAAGATGTCACAGTACTTACATACTTAGCAAAATTTTTACAATCTACTAGAGTCATACTAAATGTACCTCTTATTTATTTAAAATCTTTTCTAGGACGTTAAATTTGAATAAAACATTTATTGTTTGTCATAGACATTTAAAGGTAGTATAAAATCTTACAACATAAAGTTTGATTTAACAGACATATTCATAGCATGTATTACTATTTTTCATTTGAAAAACATATTTCTCAGAATGTCCCTCAGCCTGCATAATATTACCCTTGGTGTTGTTGCCTTAAAGGTGCCTATGCCTTCTTTTGGCTAGTCTTTTGAAGGGAGTAGAAATTATCACGCTTGATTCTTGATAGAGGAAGTTATTAGATTCTTTCTGTCAACCACTTCGTAGGAATTTGAGGCATGGGATGTCGAATTCGGGGATGACCCTGGTTTGAATGAGGATTAGATGAGAAGGATGATGAGAAAGGTACTCTTGGATGCAAGATCTAGTCCGCAGTATACTCTTCCAGGATTTAGAGACCCCCACTTTGCAACTGTACCTTTTCATCAAGTTGCAGCCTTCGCAAACCCCTTTTCTCGCAAACCTTTAAAAGTTTGAGTTTAGGCCTCCAAGCGGAAAGAGAAAATGTAAAGACCCAACTCTGACGAACATATTTCCATGAATCTAGAGAGTTGTATGCGTCGTTGTCCACCAGACTGAGTGGCCTTCTTAAATCAACCTGTTTGGCTTCACTTCCCCTTTGAAGGGCAATCAAGGATTTTTCTCACCTTGCCAATAGTTGAAAGGAAACAACCAAGGTTATTAAAGAAGAGAGGCAGATTCCTGATAAGTGAAGGAAGGGGAAGTGAGGGGTACTGACGAGGTCGTCCCATGATGTTATAGAAGGAGTCACAATGAGTGAGGTCTTGGAAAGGAATGAGGAGGTTGAGGAAAATGACTTCTTTGGTACTTGAAGTAGATACTTACCTTGTTCTATTGACCAAAAGTGAAAAAGGTGTATAGTCTCCTATGATAAAACATATCTTCTAGGAGAAGAATAACTAGCCATTAGCGTCACCTAGGCTACAGTTCCCTTGATCCACACCGAGAACAAAAACAAATAAGGGAAAATGGATTTTTTGAGGCAACAAGTAAACCACCACATCATATACGGTGGGTGTATCCCTGTAAATAAAGAACTATCACCTTGCCTACACCTTCTATTGAGGATTTAGCCAGTGGGTAAACAAGGAAAGCAGAGAAGAAGGGATTTATTTTTGAGATTTTAATGTTAAGAGTGAAAGGGGAATTGCACTCTAGTGATATAACTAGGTGAGAAAAAGAGGGATAGAAAGAAGAAAATTGAAGGATAATTGATGGATTTGCCAAGCCAAGGGCCTATAGACATATGAACTTCCTTTTAGCGTTTTAGTTTAATTGTAACAAAAAGAGAGCATGGGGAGTTATGGAAAAATTTAATGAATGGTAAGGAACTGTTAAAGTCCATCAATGCATGAAGGACACTTGTTGGCATCGGGAGAAGGAAGGAATCCTTCAAGATTCCCAAGGTGGGAATATCTACCAACTAATTAGAGCGGTTCATACGGCCGACTAGTAACAGTCTTTTTCGAGTAGGGTTGATAAACCTTTGTCACCACTGGAATAGAACTCCGAAATCTGAGTGGTAACCTTAATACATTGCCAAGGTAGTGATGAAAATATTCATGGGCGAGCTTAGCTGCCCTGGGACGAAAAGGAATTGACCGATTAGGTGGACAAAATTAATGTATAAACAAATCCAGGATTCACGGAACCATTTGCTAAAACTAAAATTGAGAATGTATCTGCAAGTATACGAGTCAAATTGTAATATAGTAAAATGTATAACGAAAAACTGAAAAGTATTTCAAGTATCGTACCCAATGGAGGATAAATTAATTCCAATGAAAACACTTTTGCAATAACAAGTCTAAATAATAATTAGATACTATATTACAATAAATCATAAAAGAGATAAATATAAAAAACTAAATAAATAAAATAAATAAAAAATAAAATAAACAAACAACTAAACCAATTAGGAATATTAATTCGTTTCAAAGGTTTTAATTAACTTCGAATTCGGAGGGTGAATTAGCTATTAACTAACCAATTATCACCTTCTGACCTCTAACTGATTAATTAATTGATTGATACTCGCTTATCTCTTGACCTCACTTTCTTAACTAGGATAAATTACGATTTACTTGGCAAACTTATCTCCTGACCTCTTTTAAGCTTTGATTACTTCCTAGGGTTTAAGAACGCGTAATTTATACCAACTAATTCTATAGGAAACCCTTAATCATCTGTTAATCACTCCCACATCCACTCGTTATTCTCTCCTAAGGGAATTAACTACTCATGGTATTATACTCTCAAACTTAATTGATATAAACATGTAAATAACATGAATAAACCGAAAGAGAAAAGAGATAGAATAATCATGATTTGTATCGATTAAGAGTGAAATAGCGAATCTCTCGATTGGGAAAATGAATCTCATTGCTTGCAAAAGAAAATAAACTAAATAACTTCAATTGAATAAAATAAATCTTGGATTGAATTCGATTCCAAGAGAAAAGAACAAAGCGTTTAAAAAAATAAAAGAAAACTAAATCTAAATCTTACTCCTAAACTACGAGGGTTTTGGATGCGTCTAAGACGACTTAGTTACATCAAACATCAATGTCTTATTTATAGAAGTGTTAGCAGCCTAAAATAGGTCTTCAACACATCTTAAGTCTTCGTATAAGTTTGATTGTGCAAATGAAAATAACATTTAAGGATTTGGGTAGCACATCAGGCCTATGTTGCACCATAGATATTGCATGGCATGACAGGATAATAAAAATACGGGCTTTTGAGTCTATTTCATTCTTTAGTAGCTCGGGAAGCTTGGCCGCACTTCTCTCAAGTTCCTACATCCATTGGGCTTGGAATTGAACCTTCTGCACACTTAAACTCATAGATTTAAAACTACTTAAGACCCATGCCAGCCTAATAGGTCACAAACACACAAATGTGTTAAAAAACACTTATTTTACTAATATTTAATATTAACTATTAAATATTGAAAACGCAATAATAAATATAAAAATAGCTAGAAAACAAGCTCTTCAAGTGCAGAAATATACTAAAATAACTACTACATTTAACGTCAGGTTAGAGATTTGGAAAATGAATGTCGAGATAGCATTATTCAATGAATATCTTGAAGAGAGCGTTTATATGATGCAACCCACTGGATATATAGCTAAAGGAAAAGAACATAAAGTTTGCAAACTACTTAATTTCATATATAGACTTAAGCAAGCATCTCGTTCATAGAATCAAGGGTTTGATCAAGCAATCAAGACTTTTGGATTTAAGAAAAATGTAAATGAAACTTTTTTATATAAATGTATGAGGGATGGAAAGGTGGTTTTTCTCGTTCTATATGTTGATGACATTCTACTCATTGGGAATGATGTAGGGACATTGTCATCGGTTAAACTGTGATTAACTCAACACTTTAGCATGAAAGACTTGGGAGAAGCTAATTTTATTCTACGAATTCGAATCCCAAGTGATTAAAAGAACAAAGTGATAGCATTATCACAAGCTTCATTTAATAGAAAAGATATTGGAACATTATGCAATGATCAATTCGAAGAAGGGAACTCAAATTTTTGTATCAAGATTTCATCTTTCTTTGGAGGACTGTCCTAAGATAGCAGAAGAAAGAGAAAATATGATAAAAGTTCCTTATACTTCTATAGTAGGAAGCCTTATGTATGCTATGTTGTGCACATGTCCAGATATCTACTTTGCAGTGAGGTTGGTAAGTTGATATTAGGCGAATCTAGGTCCAAGACGTTGACAGGCAGTTAAGTATATACTCAAGTATTTATAGAGAACGATGGATTATATTCTTGTGCATTCTGATGGAGATCTTACTCCTATCAGATATACTAATTTCGACTTTCAAATATGTCGGGATTTTAGAAAATTAACATTGGGTTGTACTTTTGTCCTAGGCGGCGGGTCTATTGTGTGGAGAACTGTCAAGAAAAGCTGCATTGTTGACTCCACTATGGAGGTCAAATATGTGGGTGCTTCTAAGGCTATAAAAAAAAAGCAATATGGCTTTAAATTTTCCTTACAGATCTTAAAGTCGTTCCTTGTATGAAAAAATCTATCACACTATATTGTGACAACAGTGCAGCAGTAGCTAATACTAAGGAAACCAAGAACCACAAAGGGACGAAACATATTGATAGAAAGTATGATATTATAAGGGAGGCAGTTGCAAATGAAATCGTAGATGTAGTCAAAGTTGCATTTGAGGACAACCTTGCGGACTTGCTTACTAAGACTCTACTAGCTAGGAGTTTTGAGAAATATGTAAAGAGCATAGGAATGCAGAATATGACACATCTGCTTCACTAGGGTAAGTGGGAGACTGTTGGATCTAGTGCCCTAAGTGTAGTGTATTCGTTTGTAAACTTAAATAATTATTGGTTTTGTGTTTAATTCAAGTTTTTTTGAGCCCACACTCGAAGCGGTTCATGGTACGATAATAGCGGAGAAGGTCATTCAATTGAAAGTTGGGAACGGTAAGGATCCTTTAGTTGAAAACACGTGTGATTTTGGGAAAAATTTTTTTGCTATAAATATCACAAACTGACTTGATTTTCAAAATTTTAATTTTTTGTTGTGCTAGAAAAAAAATTTTGAACTGGATTTTTTCCAACATTAATATCCCATTACTCTTCCTAATAACACATACACGCATCTTTTAATGGGATTTTAAATGCATTCACTCCAAGAATTAAAATAAAATTCCAAAACAGTGTGTTGGGTCACAGCCAATGGGCATAACCTTGTCTACTGTATTAAACTTTCTCCTATTGTTTCAGTTTATAAACATTTTCATAAAGAAAAAAAAATTACTTGGCTAAAAGAACATAAAAAAACCCTATTCATATTGCTTCATCTTCATCATCTTTTTCTTTAGAGGAAACTTTAACCCAAACCCAGAAAAATTCTACTCAAATTGTCAAACCTATTGCTACAAAACCAATGGAAGGAGGTATTTCAATATCTAAAACCCAAATACCAGATAATTAAAACTTCAAAGTAATCTAACAAACTTTCTAACATAACAATTTCTTCGTCATAACCAAAAAGTTCTTCTTTTCATCTTTACCTCATCATCAATAATAAGAGAACTAGATTCATCTTCACAAGCTTTTTTCTAGGACCGATTTGCCTCATTGGGTTCTTGTTCAAAAATAGTAGACAACTTGGTTGAAGGTTTAATAGGTTGGGATCTGGCTTTTTCGATATTTGAAGGACCTCATTCCTTGGGTTTTATATCAATTGGCTTGACATTAAGAGTAAAATGTTTTTTTAGGTTTGGCTTGAGGTTTTCTTTAAAGAAGATGATAAAAAAGATGAAGTAGTATGAATTGAATTGTTTGAGGTTTTTTCAGCCATGAAATTAGTTTTTCTTTCTTTGAGAAAATGTTTATAATCTGAAACAACATGGGAAGGTTAAATGCAATAGACAAGGTTAAGTGTATTGGCTGTGACCCAACAAACTGCTTTAGAATATTCTTTTACTTGTTGGGATGAATGCATTTAAAATCCTATTCAGTAGCGTGTACATTTGTTATTGGGAAGAGTAATGGACAATAAAATGGTGCATGTATTTGTTACTAGGAAGAGTAATGCGCAATAGGAAAATTAAATACAGTAGACAAGGTTAAACATTGGTTGTGACCCAACACACTGCTTTGGAATTTTCTTTTAACTGTTGGGATGAAATGGATATGTTGAGAATTTCTTTTAGCCATTAGGGTGAACGCATATGTTGATTTAAAATTTATTGGGAAGAGTAACGGGCGCTTAAATTGTGTGTGTATTTGTTGTTGTATTGTATTTCATTATAAATCGATTGGTTAGTTTTGCGAAATTTTGGTTGTGGGGAAATTATATCTGAAAAATGTGATGAGGAAAAGAAAGTGTGATTTTGAAAATTTATGTGTTTTGAAATTATTATAGTTTTTTTAAGAAAGTGAAATTTAAATCCATATCGTAGTATGTTTTATTCAATGTAATGTTATTTAACGATGATCTATTAATATGTTGTAGTGTTAGTCTATTAGGAGCATTTGCTAAACCACTATGGAAAAAAAAACCAAGGTTCTATCATTTATGTTCTATTTTGTTCAAATTTGGCTAAGTTTCATTTTATTTGTAGAGTTTTTTTGGACCATTCATGAAGCATATTGTAATAAAAACAAGTACATTAGGAAAATTGAAACAAAAGATCAACATTAACAAACAGAAACACCAAAAGTTACGTATTACACAAATCCTAAAGGAAAATTCCTAGAAATTTTCTTAATAATGAACAAGAGAACTACTTTATTCATATTCAGACTTATAATATTCCAACATCAACTTAGCCCCTACCACTACCAAATAATCCTCTCCAAAACTAGCTCCAATGCAACAACCTTCAATTTCCTCCATTTCTCTTCTAAAGTAGCTGCTTTTCACCTCGAAATTTATCCTCAAAAGCAGCTGCTTATACACCCCCAATCATATTCAATGCAAGCTTTAAAATTTCATGCTTCAAGTTACCTACACAACGCTAACTGATTTCAAATCCCTCCATATCAACCTCTCCACCATCTACCGCTTCTTTTACTTTTAATGTATTCAATCCCTGGCCATTATTTCCCTTTGTAAAAAATAAATATTTTGTTATATTTGGTGATGCGATCCTAGCTCGGGAAGCTACGACCAATTCCATTGAGTTATCACAAGGTCCCATTACTCGGTCTCGTGCCAAAAAGTTTCAAGACGCCATTGCAAGTCACATTGATCGAGCTTGGGGAGGGGAAATGGTTAGATTCATCAAGCAAGCATGGAGCTCAACACCATACGTTCCATACAGCTTATTGCAAGTTGAATTTTAGTTAAATAGTTGCTGGATTAAACTTTAAATGTGTTTAGTTATTTTAGTTTAAGTAATTAAGTTGTTTTAATTTGATTTAGTTGTTTAAATAAATTCGGCAATTAATATGTTCTAAGTTAATTAATTTGTTACAGCCATTTAATTTGTTTTAGCTTATTAAATGAGTTTTAGTTACTACAGCTCATTAAAGTTTAATTGTATTTATAGGTGAATTAACCAATTGATCCAGCTGGTGCATTGATTGGCATTAAAGAGAGGAATGAATTTAAGACCAGCAGCTATTATGAGCTTTTCCAAGTGACTGTTTGAGGAGTTCAATGGACAATGAGCTGTTCACACAAGCCCATTCAGTTTCCAAATGTTTTCATAGGATGGTGGCTGTTCCAATTCGTCCATTCACACCTTTTGACCGTTTATATTCAAGCATTCACACAAAATGGGTTGTTTGTGTGCCCAAATGACATTAATTTTTGGCTGCTGCTCATTTGGCTGTCCAAGGAGAAATTAAAAGGCTGTTATGACTCTTTAGCTGATCAAGCATTGAATCAAGTTTATTCAGCTCATTGGAGTTAATTATTAGCTGAATAAGAAGACCAAACATGTTGTCTATTATCATTCCTTAAGTTAGAGTTCATCAAAGGTCTTGTAGTTTTTAATTAGCTCAAATAAGTTCATTAATAGCTCAACTAAGCTAAGTGTGCGTGTTTATTCGGTTAGGTTTGTTTCATGCCTATAAATACTTTGTTTTCAGCTAGTTATGGGGACTTTTTGACCAAATATATGAACTTTTGTTTTTCTGTGAGAATTCAACTCTCATTGCTTTTTTTTTTTTGGATTGAAACGACTTATCAAGCTCAGCTTGTGACGTCATTCTTCCTTGTTATCCAAACTTATCATTTCCCAAAGTGTGGCGTTCGACCATACCATCGGTTCCTAGCCAAATTATCTCTTATCCATTTCCATCTAAGTGCCTTCCAAGAATCGGGTCAACAATTCCCTTCATTGTTGGTTCACTCTTGGCCTTAGCCGAATTACTTTATTAGCCAATTTAATTATCTTTCAGACCTAGTCCGAACCCATCTTTTCATCTTTTCTAGCCTACTTTGTTAAAACTCAACATTTGCTTAATTTCATGATCGGGCAATCTAAACGACTTGAATCAACACCGAATCGAGTTCGTATCATTTGGTATATTTTCCTATAAAGTTTTATAAGTTCAATCTAAATATTTAATTAGTAGATAAAATGCTAGTTTTTATAAGTTTGTTTATCTGAATTAGTTGGATAAATGATGTTGCATTGGTGGTTATAATTTAATGATGTTTGGTTATGTTTATATATGTTCAATTGATGGTATTAATTTGATGTAAAGTTTAGGTATATTTAAGATACCATTTGGTATGGTTTGGACACTAGAAAATGTGCATTTAGAGTTATTTTACCATTGAATCTTGAGACAACATGAACATGTCTTAAGACCATAAAAACAAAAACCTTATATTTTTATCTATATGCTTAGTGCTCGAGACTTTTCAAGCTAGTCTCGAGACATTCTTATTAAAGCCTCAAGACAAGTGGCCTTTGTCTCAAAGTAGCTAAACTTCAAAGCTAAATTAGTTTTGCCCTGGTGCATGTCTCGAGACAAGAACCCCTTGTCTCAAGACATTTAAACATCATAGCAAAATTAAGGAAACATAGGAGGTTGGTCTCGAGACTTAGTCTTGAGAGATTAAGAATCTTGCCTCGAGACACCACTTCTAGTGTCTTAAGACATGCTGACATCGAAGCAAAAATACCTAAAATAAAATTAGGCTTATCTCGAGACAAGAAGTCCTCTATCTCAAGACACAACATTGAAATTTGATAATTGATTTTGGATTTGAGTCTTAACTCAAAGTTTAACCTAGCATAAGCCCGTAACATGATGTAATTGAATCATAAACTCTATGAATGCATATGTGTGAGTATGATTGATGATTAAGTTGATTTGAATGATAATTATGACATAAATTTTATGATTATGTAATGAGATAGCTTGAGTTACTTCGACAATGTAATGTGGCATCATGCATTCAGATTCGATAATCGGGTCAGGTGTTGGGTGTTACACGAATACTAAAGAAGAGTGTTTAAGGTGTCATATTAGAGATGATCCTTTTTGCGAGTTTTGTAGAAATGTTGTAGAAGATGTAGATTATATACTATGATAGTGCTTTACGCCAAGGTCCATCTTGGCAACATTAATTTAGGAATAAATGGTGAGTGAGTTTTTGTCTATGGAGATTTTAGAATGGATTAACTTGAACATTCAAGATACTGTCTATTTCCCTGGAGAAGTTGCAAATTGAAAAGTGCTCTTTGGGTGTGTATGTTGGAACTTGGGGATGCGATGGAATAAAAGGATGTTTGCTCATGTGTACGAGGAAATAGAAGGGGTGTTGGAAAGATTTTTGGTTTATGTGGTCAACGAGATAGAGGAAATCGACATATCAGTTAGTTAATAAGCTGGGGAAACCCTCCGGCAGATTGTTATAAAGTAAACATGGATGGGACATTGAATATGAGTATGGGAAGGGCTGCATCAGTATAAGTTGTATGGTACTCTAGTGGAAGATGGATGAAAGGTTTTTTTTGGGGTTTTGGACTTGTGATATTGTTGATGCTAAACTTTGGGGATTGTATGACGGGTTGTGAATGGTATTAATCGAAACATGGTGATAAACCAAGAAGTTGGTGCATCATATAATGTAATGTTACGGTTGATCAAAGTTATGCTTCGCCGAGATTAAGAGGTTCGTGTGGTGCACATTATTAAGAAGGCATTCGCATAGCGGATAGAGTGGTAGCGTTAGCGTTGAATGGGCAACTTGATCTGAGCATGTTGATTGATCTTTTTTAAGATGTTGTTTGTTTGCTGTTACAAGATGCTAATGGTGGATGAAGATTACAAGTGTCAATGTAATTTATGCTTATTCTTTTTTCTATAAAAAAAACAATGGGTTATCGAAATTTTAAAAAAAAAGGTTTAATTGTTACGTTGAAAGTATTGTTTTAAAAAAAGAATTAGTTTGAAGATATTTGAGAAAATATGAAATTTTTAAAAATTTTAAAACATCGGGTTTTTATTAATAGAGTAAGAGTTATTTCCTATCTTTTTGAAAATTACCTTTTAAAAATAAAATTGTTAAAATTCTTTTTTAAAAAATAAATTTTGGCTTACGTTAAAGTTTAGAGAAAACTCAAGTTTGAAAGTTGATTATATATGAGAAAAGATATAATACTCTTCAAAATGCCAAAAATTAATATCTCTTTAATATACCTATTATCCTTAAAGTTTAAAAATTATAACTTAAAATTCAGTACTTAAATGTGATCCAGTAGAAATTTGAAATCACATAAATTTATTTAATTGATTGAATTGGATTTTTTTTTTTTTTTGGAAATCTTATTCGTTGAAACTTGAGGGGTACATTTAAACATAAAGAACAATAAATGAAATTGTATGTAGTAATTTTGGTAATCATCCTGTTAATTTCTCTGGTACTAAATATTATTTTATTTTTAAAAGTTAATTAAAATATTTAATGAACATGCATAAGAGCAATAACATAATTAAATAAACACATATCAATGTCAAAACAAATTCACAAATATATGAACTATAAAATTACATCACAACACTATCAAAATGAAACACTTGATCTTTAAGCACCCTCGCACCTACTAATATACTTGCATAACACATAAATATATAATACAAGTTCAAAACATATACATATTAATTGATGCATATGCATACACATGCACGCAAACATTATTTCAATACATATAAATATATACATATGATTATATATAATTATAATTACCAATCATATACAAGATGAATGCATGATTTTTAAAATATTTTTAAGTATAAACATACATGATTAAAGTAATCAAACCGGCAAATGTGTTTGCATGAATGCATGCATATTCATCTCTAACGTCAAATACATACAAACATAACGTTCTTGATACACACATACAAATACAAAGAGACGAAACATATAAATACTCCACCATGCATGCATTACATCTATCATTCGAAGCTTACCATTTCTTGACACTTGCAAGGAAGAAAGAGCTACGTGCCATTCACAATATGCAACAACACATATCATTAATAAATGAAAGCATGCAAAACAAGCAATTAAAATACATGACACACCTAACTTAAATATGTAAGCAAAAACGCATCAATAAATACCAATAGACTTCTCTAAATATGATCTAGAGGGTAATATTTTATATTTGCATGGAAATCACTTGTCATCCACACACTAAGGACAATTGTATGCTTTGGAAGAAAAACTTTAAACCATTGCATGTAGGCCCACTTTCAATGAGATAACATTTATAAGGAGTATGAAGAAAATTGAACATGTAAATATTTAAAATCTATGCAAGAGAAGCCATATAGACGTGGACATGAAAGGATAACTAAGTATAAAAAAAATTATACAATTAGTTATCCAATTATTAGAATTTTTTTTCTGTTATTAAGTTATAAAAATAAATAAATTTCGTTACTAAGGTCATCATTTGTTTCTGTTTTGATCACCCCTCATTAATTTGTTAATAGAAATGTTGACGTGGCCTTTTATTAATTTTCATGATAACATATTTAGTACTCAAAACTTACATATTTTATAAAATTAATTATAGTTCTATATAATTCAACAAATTTAACCCTTTACTTTTACAAATTCTATCAAATTGATCCTTAAACACATCTTCATCATGCATCTAACCTCCACCATTGTTCTGCATTCATCTTGCTTCTCTCTTCTCTAAACAAGGAAAAAACCTAAATGAATTTGCTTTAGATTTTTAAAAGTAGTTTCTAAAAACCCAAAAGAATTTCAACTTCATCTCAAAAACAATATTGTTACCTCTTATTCTTCTTTTATCTTCTTCAATCTGTTGACTTCTTTGCTCTACAACTCTAAAAAAAAGCTTTGCTTTGACCTTTCTTCCAGTACTCTCAAATCGGGTCTTTTTAGACCCAACACCAATATTGCCACCACATCTTTGGATTCTTAATTTTAGTGTAATTTATATGGAGGATGGTATGGTTAAGGGCGAATGTAAAGGGATAGGTTGTTGGATATTTTGAGTGGAGACAATAGAACTGGAGACTTATATGGAAATAAACAGTAGGCTTTGAGGCATGGGTGAAGCTTTCCAAAAAGAACAATTTACCCCCACACAAAGTTGCTAGAGGGTTAAGACAAAGGTCCTCCTGGGATAAAACGAAGTTTTGAATTTCCTTTGATTAGCAAAATTGAGGAATTCCCTAACTCTTATTCTAATTTCTAAAATTGAATTGATTGTAATGTAATTTGTGAGCACTATAGTCCATATATTTATATGCACTCAATGAATACTATTTTGAAAGGCCACAGCCCTTCATTTTGGACATACTTCTTGGAAGAAACATGTCCCATGGAAATGTATTCATTGGATGATAAATCATCACTTTTAATTTGAATAGTGCTCATGAATAATTAATTTGCAATCTATAATTTCCAACAACCCTCCACTAGATTGCTAATTCCAAAAAATAAGTACACAACAATTATGCATAAAGAAGGGTGTGTATAGATTAAACCTTCATTTAGTGCAAACTTTCAGGGTATCAACAAAGTGAATGGTGGTTAGTCACTTGAACCATCACTCTTAAAGTCAATACGAAAAAAATTTCACATATAACCGTAAAGTATTAGAGTAAGAGTTTATTTTCTTTAGCACCGTTATGGACATATGCTCATCCCGTTTCATGAACATGTATGAGAGAAAACCATAAAGAAAATCTCGTTGAAGCAACACCACTTCATGTCCATATAAGTGGATTTCATGACAATTAATGTCAATCCATTAAGAGTAAAATTCATCCTCCTAAAACATAAACACTAAATCTTGATTCTTAGTGCACATTATCATTCGATAACTTGTTATTACCCTTTGAACCTTGAAACTAACTTTTGGCTAGAATAAGGTAAGGTTTCCATTATCAATGACGCGATTAGAATGGTTTTAGTCCCATCTTAATGGTGGTACTCTTAACCAATCCCTTGACAAAAATTTTGTCAATGGATTAGCTAAATTATCAATTGACTTAACATAGCTAACAGTTATCACACTATCCTTAATCAATTGTCTCATATACTCATGTCTTAAACTTATATATCTAAACTTTCCATTGTACACCTTATTGTACGTTTGAGACATGGTGGATACATTATCACAATATACGAAAATGGCGAACCTAAGTTGTGGCCACAACTTTATATCTAGCAAGAGATCTCTTAGCCATTCCACTTCTTTGCCAGTAGCCGCTAAGGCTATAAATTTAGCCTCTATAGTTGAATGTGAGATGCAAGTTTGTTTCTTAGAGGACCAACTAATGGCTCCACCTTCGATAGTAAAAATACATCACGATGTGGACTATTTGTCACTTAGACTTGTAATCCAACTTACATCCGAGTAACCTTCTAGTACTGTGGGACAATAATTATAGAATAATCCCAAATTTTTTGTTTTCTTAAGATAGCCAAAAATCCTAAAAATTCCTTTCCAATGATCGATACTAGGACAATTTGTAGATCTCGCCAATTTGCACACAATAAATGCGATATCGGGTCAAGTGCAATGCATTGCATACATTAGACTTCCAATTGCGCTTGCTTGCTCAAGTTGCTCTATAGCCTTGTCATTATTCTCACTTAACTTAAAGTTTAATTTGAATCGTATGGAGTGTTTAAATGCTTGATATTTAAGTGTTTGAACTTTTCCAATACTTTCTTGATGTAGTGAGATTGGCTTAGTGCAAAGCCATTTTCATGTTTTTTCACCTTCATACCTAGAATTGTATCTAGCTCGTTGAGATCCTTCATCTTAAAATTTGAGGCTAGATACTCTTTGGTCTCATGAACACCTTCTATGTTCGTACCAAAAATCAACAAATCATCTACATAGAGTGTAACACCCCTAACCCGTCTCCTTCGCTGAAATAGGGTTACAGAATATTACTAGAGTTTTCAAAACATTTACAAATAATTCATGTCAATTACTATTCATTTTCTGAGATTATTCATAATGTCCCTTAAATGGACCCTCGAGGCCCAATATGAGTATTAGAATGGAGTCGGGACTAAATCGGGAACTTAGAGAAATTTTCGTGAAATTTCAAAATTTTTCTTAAATGTAGGGCACACACGCCCGTGTGGTCAAGGGACTCGCCCGTATGACCTTAAGATACGCCCGTGCTGTAGGCCGTATTTGACCCCGTGTAACTCTTTGACTTGTGCCACATGATCAATCACACGCTCGTGTGCTAGGCTTTGTGGTAAATTTAATTTTCTAAAATTAAGTGTAGGTTTAACACGCCCATGTTTTGGCCCGTGTAACACACATGTCTGAGACACACGCCTGTGTCTCTACCCATGTGCTCAATTCTGAGCATTTTGTTTCTCAAATTTAAAATGCAGGGGACACACAGCCTAACAACATGCCCATGTACCAGGCCGTGTGTCACACACTGTCAAACCTTACCAATAACCTACATCAAAATTTACATTTATATACCAACCAATCCAAGCATTATAACCAAGCTAATTTTAACATCTAACATGGTATATTACAAGCATACATATTTATAATTTTATCTTTAATAAGTATATTCATTTAGTATAACTCAATCAATCCATAATATATACTCATGATATTGCCATATAATAACCTTAATAGATATACCAAAACATAACCATCACTAGTCATTCCAATGGCTAGATTACAAACAACATTTATAAGCCAACAATGGCCAAGTGACCTATACATGCCATTATACCAAAATGAGTTTACTATTTATACCAAAACAAGTTAGTGGATAGTGTGATGATGCTTCAACCGATCTCCAACCTTTGCTAGCTTCCGAGCACTGTAAAGCAGTGAAAATAAAGCCTAGTAAGCATTATATGCTTAGTAAGTTCGTATAATAGGAATTAAACTTACCAATCTCATTTATTAAATTTAAGCATACAACAACATGTTTTCCATCAACTTGGCAAACTACCTAAACACATGCACTCAATCAAACAATTTAATTACATAAGTCTCATGTATATCAAATAAGCATAAATGAGCTCATCATGAAACTTTTCATCAGAAAATTTAGAATCATTCAAGACATAAATCTATTTATCTTATCATTTCCTCACGTCGAGAATTTTATCTGTTGAATTATTGAATTATCGATGGATACTCAAATAGTACACTCGAGGTGTACATATCCGTAAACCGACAATTCTTAATCGGAGGTACCATTAGGGCACATACTCAGGGAGCACACTCTCGAGCCACATGTTAAGATGCTCAAACAAGCCATGTAATCAAGTAACATGACACTTATCTGGGCATAAGAGTTTTTACTCAGGGAGCTTATAGATCGAATTAGATATCTCCGAAGAGATAATATCAGGGAGCACCAGATAAGGTAGGAGAGAGTTCAAGCGAGCTTAACAAGACGCTCATGAAGAGCTGCATTTGTGTCCGCATTTAATAAAGGATCACAACTGATCGCATGTCAAGACGCTCACAAAGAGCTGCGGTAGTGCGTATCACATGCTAAATCACTACCGATCAGGATGCTCACATGAACTATTTATCAAAATGCTTGAAAGGGTTGTATTAGGATTACTCGTTCGAGCTAAATCCTGTCTGCAACATATGTAGGATCACTTTCAATGTGGGAAATTCACATATATCCATCGAAATTCAATATTCAAACAGAATGTAACATTTTTGGGACTTATTTCAGGCATATGTATCTTTCATGCATTTATAATATTCTTATAATTCATACAAGCACATATTATATTCAATTCAATCATAATAACATGTATAAATAAGTTACACGAACTTACATCAATAATAGTTAGTATAAGAAAATCTACTAATTTGAAACTTTCTCTTTTTATCGATCTAGCTTCGAATTTGAGTTTCTGGTCTATATAAATTAATTTAATCATCAATTTATCACATTTTATATTCAATTGGACTCAATTTACATCCTAGACAAAATTACCATTTTGCCCCTAAACTTTTCATAAATTCCAATTTTGTCCCTAGGCTCGGAAAATGAAATTCATGCAATTTATTCCTTATTCCAAGTCTAACCAAAATTTCGGCATAAAATTTACAGTACATGTATTCTATAGAATTCAGAATTTTTCTTCAATTTTCACAACTTTAAAATTTAGTCCCTAAATCATGTTTTCATCAAAATTCACTTTGAAAAAGTTGTTTATCTATCAACAACCTTTCACTTTCTATCATAAATTTCAAATTTTTTTGCATATTCATCCATGGAAAAATTTCTATATTTTGATAACTTTTCAAATTAATCCCCAAAATAGATAGATTAGACTATCCAGGTTTCAAAAATATAAAAATTACTAAAAACGAGACTTGAATACTTACTAATTTAAGCCAAGAAAGCTTGTTTTCTCTTTCCTAGGGTTTCCATGTATATTTTGGGAAAGATGATGAAAAATAAGATGATATTATCTATTTAATTTAATTATCATCTTTTAATTTTTGTCACTTTCCAATTTAGTCCTTAACCTTTTCTAATTTTTTCATGGATGAATCATCAAAAAATATCTACTAAATTTTATTTAATGGTATAATTACCATATAAGGACCTCAAGTTTTGAATTTCATAGCTATTTGATCCTTCAAGCTACTAGAATCCAACTTTTGCATTTTATACAATTTGGTCCTTTCCATTATTAAGTACATAATCGATAAAATTTTCTTATCAAAATTTTCATATGATATTCCTATCAAAATGCAAACCATGCAAAAATATAAAAATAAATTTTCTTTCCGGCTTAGATTTGTGGTCCCGAAACCACTATTTCGATTTCACTAAAAATGGGCTGTTACATAGCGACAAATAATTACATCATACATATCGGTGAATTTAGTGTAAATACATTTATCCGCATCATTATGTAAAAAACCATATGACAAGATAACTGAGTCAAATTTCTCATGTCACTGTTTAGGCGCTTGTTTTAAACGATATAATGACTTGATTAACTTACACACATTATGTTCATTCCTAGGAAGTACAAAGCTTTTTGGTTGCTCCATGTAGACTTTCTCTTCGAGATCACCATTCAAAAAAGCTGTCTTAACCTCCATTTGATGTACATGTAACTTATGGATAGATGCAAGTGCTAAAAGAATTCGAATGGAGGTCATCCTAGCCACTGGTGCATAGGTGTCAAAATAATCTAGGCCTTCCTTTTGCCTAAATCCTTTAGCCACCAACCTAGCCTTAAAGGTTTGAGAACCCCTTGTTGGAGTATTCTTCCTTTTAAACACCCATTTACACCCGATAGGCTTCAATCCTTAAGGAAGATAAACTAGAATCCAAGTATTGTTGGATAATATTGAATCCATTTCATCATTGATCGCCTCTTTCCAAAATGATGCTTCCCTAGAAGTCATGGCTTCACCATAGGATTGTGGATTACCATCCACATTAAACATTATGGGGATCTTTCTAATTACATATTCTCTATTTCCCTCAACAAGGAATGCTAAAGATTGCGAGGAAATGAAATCAGGACCAAAGTCCTTTACTTTTCTCACTCTTTGGCTTTTTCTAGGCTCATATTCTTATTGTTACAAAGACTTCTTTTGGTTTGATCACTTGAGATCATTTGTTGATATTCTTTTTCCAAATCTATTGAACCATTGAAAGCATTATTTTCAATGAATACAACATCTCTTGTTTCAATTATCGTATTTGACACTAAGTCAAGAATACGATAAGCCTTAGAGTGTTGGGCATATCCAACGAATACACCCTTGACAACTCTTTGAAATAATTTATAGTAAGGAACTCTAGAGTAAGCCAAATACCCCCACACTTTGAAATAATGTAAGTTTGACATCCTACCTTTCCATAACTCATATGGAGATACTTTAAATTTTCTCGATGGTATTCTGTTAAGAATATAACACGCAGTCAATAATGCTTTACCCCATAGATTATATAGAAGTTTAGCATTTAACAACATCAAGTTAACCATATCTATTAAAGTACGGTTCTTTCTTTCTGCCAAACCATTTTGTTGCGGAGTATAAGGCGTGAAACACCCATGTACCACACATTGTTCCTCACAAAATACATTAAATTCATTTGAAAAATATTCACCGCCTCTATCACTATGAAGCACTTTGATTTTCTTACTAAATAAATTCTCAACATTATTTTTAAAATGTTTAAACATATCAAATGCCTTGTCTTTGCTTCTCATGAGATACACATAAGTAAATCTGAATAAGTTAAATCTAACACTTGCGAATTCCTTTCACACTTATTAGGAAATGACTTCTTGGTAATTTTTTATTGAATACAGATTTCGCGTTTATACACAAACTCATTATTACTTAGACTTATATAATCATTCTTTTTCATAAATTGTAAAGTTTTAAAATTAAAATGTGCTAAACGCGCATGCCACAAAAGATAATATTCAACAAGATAAGCAGAAGAATTAACTTTATTCATATCAATGCTCAACTTGAACATACTCTGGTTATAATATCCTTTTCCTACATATATATCACCCTTAAGCAAGACAAACTTATCGGATTCCAAAATAATCTTGAACCCCTTGTTATACAGAGTACTCGCGGACACTAAATTCTTTCTCACATCAAGAACATGCAACAAATTGATCAAAGTCAATTTCTTCCTAGATGTGAAGTTGAGTTCCACCGTCCCTTGACCTAGCACCTTAACCAATTGATAGTTGCCCATAAGCACTTCACGGTTTGCTACTAGTTCATAACTCTTGAATTATTGTCGGTCATTACACACATGGACAATAGGTTCAAAGTCGAGCCACCAATTACAGGATTTATCAGTCATGGCTATGTTGAGTTCAATAATCATACCAATCTCTAAACTCTCGATCCCTTCCGTAACTATGGCCACTAAATCCATGTCCTCCACCAAATTGGCTTTAGAAGTTGTGGCATCTTGCTTCTTTTTGAGAAGTCTGCAATTCTTAATATAGTGCCATTTCTTGTTGTAATTATAAAAAGTTACGATATTTTTTCTTCTTATCTTGTACGTCCTTAGTCTCGGATGTGGCTTTTAACTTACCATTTCGAGAGTTCTTAGACTCGCTCACATGGTTCACTTTAGAACTTTGGGGAAGATACACCGCATCACGCTTCTGAGTTTCCTCTTCAATACGTAAATGCCTAAGTATTTTCTCCACAGTGAAGTCCTCTTCCATATGCAGAAGTTTCTTTCGATAATTATCTAAGACAAGGGCAACTTCGAGATGATAGCCTCGACCTGTAACAATTTTGGAATAACAACTTTCAAGTCACGAAGCCTACTAACAAGGACTTGTAATTCATGGACTTGATCCATGATTGGGATACTATTGAGCATTTTGAATTTGAAATACTTGATCATTAAAAATTTATCAGTACCTTATCGCTCGGTGTTGTATTTCTCTTCGAGAGCTTTTCATATTTCCACCGAGGATTCCATCGACATGTAGAGATCATACAATCGATTAGACAAGATATTGAGAATGTGTCCTCGACATGTGAAGTTGTCTTCTTCACACTTCTTCTTGAGTTCGGCCACTTTCGCAATTTCCTCGGGGTTTGTATTGGGGGCAGGATCCTCCACGGGTTGTAGGTTTGAATCCAGAACGTACGCCACATTTAAAACAATAAGAAGGAACAACTTCTTCTCCTTCCAATGATTGAAGTTTGAACCATCAAACAGATCAAGTTTCAGAAACTCTTGGTTCATCACTTTGAATGCTATGGTAGCCTTCGCCATCATCTTCAAATAGTTCTCTTTGATTGTTGGACAATTTGAGTGGAGACTATAGAACCGGAGACTTAAAAAGAAATAAATAGTAGACTTTGAGGCGCGGGTGATGCTTTCCAAAGAGAACTATGTGCCCCACAGAAAATTTTAGAGGGTTAAGACAAAGGTCCTCCCGGAATACAGCAAAGTTTTGAATTTCCTTTGATTAGCAAAATCAATGAATTCCCTAACTCTTATTCTAATTTCTGAAATTGAATTGATTGTAATGTAATTTGTGAGCACTATAATCCTTTTATTTATATTTACTCAATGAATACTATTTTAAAGAGCCATAACCCTTAATTTTGGACATACTTCTTGGAAGAAACATGTCCCATGGAAATGTATTCATTGGATGATAAATCATCACTTTTAATTTGATTAGTGCTTATGAATAGTTAATTTGCAAGATGATAAGTCATCACTTTTAATTTGAATAGTGCTCATGAATAATTAATTTGCAATCTATAATTTCCAACATAGGTAAGGGTTTGGTACTATTAAAAATAGAAAATTGCAATTCATTCTCTTAAAATTTATTAAATTATAAAATTATATATGGTAAAATTGTAGTTTGACCTTTAAAAGGAAAAAAAAATTGTTTAGTCCTTCTCAAAAATGATAAAATCATAAACTAATATATGATAAAATTATATTTTGACATCTCAAAGATTTATAATTCAATTTCGACCCTTATTAAAAGAATTTCTAAATTCACTCCCAATAAACTTAGTGTACTGTGCTTAAGAGAGAAGCTTGTTAAGTTTTCCATAGTAAAATTGTGGGATTTGATGCATTAGGTTTTACCTTTAGAGGAACGGTAAATAAAATAATTTTAACAAGCACAAGTAACTCAAAGCCATCAAATCTAGAGTTAGGTTTATGATGGCCGTTTTTCATTAAGATGTGTTTGAGGATTAAATTTATAGAATTTATAAATATAGAGGGTTAAATTTATTTAATTATTTAAAATTATGATTAACTTGATAAAATGTGTAAATGTTGAGGATTAGATATGGTTAATATTTTTATTAATTAACACTTTTTTTTTTTTATAATTGAAGATGGTAAATAAAATTACCTAAGATCTAGCCTAAGCACTGATGCTTACAACCTCGTATTATAATTTAAAATCTTAAAATTTCCGCATGATAGATAGGAGTAAATTCCTATGAGGTTCTGTACCATAGGGTGAGAAGCAATTTAATTATTCCTAAAATAAAGAAAGTAAACCATGAGTTGTACTATAACGTAAGAAGCAATTTAGTCATTTCAAAATAAACTAAGAAATTTAGTGCAAGTAATAATTAAAAGTGAGAAAATAAGAATAATCAGAAGAGATGTTAATTATTTTAATTAATAAATTATAAAATAAGGATTAATTTAATCTCGGTTCTATTTCAACTTAGCAAATTATAAAAAATAATTAAAGATGACATTAATATGGCAAAATAAAATTTGTGAAAAACATGGATATGTGTAATTTAGAGATGTTTGAGGATCGTGTTACTTATCCAAACTTAAATATTTGTTCAAATATAAGAAGACTTAGATAAAAATACAAAACCTAAAAATTGGAATTGAGCAAAAGTATAAACCCGTTTTACTATTTAAGTTGAGTCCTCGACTCCACCCAACCTAAATATATATTATTTAAATATAATATTTATATTACAAAATTTAAAAAATATATAATTTAAATAAAACTTTAACTTTATTTAACCCAAAGCCTAACCCAATCCCTAATAAATAAAACCCAACCCCAAAATCCAAACCAACTCTAAACCTTAATTTCTACCGGACCTAATACAACAATACTGCCAAAAGAGTCCATATATAAGATGACTACTTTTGAGTATTCAGTTTTGGTGAGACCTGTGATATTATTACTAGAATTATTTATGAGTCGGGTTATTTGTTTAGGTCTAAAGGTCTATTCAAAATTTGGGAAGTTTTAGATAAAAAAATAAGGCCCAGGCTCGAGCTTGAACATTCAAGACCTAGCTTGGCCTGACTCGTTTTTAAGTTTATAATATTTTATATTATGTTATTATATACTCCGTAATTTATAGCACATTAAAAAATAAACTTATACTAAATATATAATACTACTCTAATGTAAACATTAAGATAATATTAAGATGACTATATAAAAAAGTTCAATAAATAAAATAAAATAAATATATTAAATATTAAAATAAAATTATATAAATATTTAAAAAAATAAAAAATAATATGAGAGGATCTAAAATGGGCTCAAGTTTGTTTTTTACAAATATGAGTGGGTTTAGGTAAAATTTAGACTCATATTTAGGGCCGAGCTTAGACAAATATAAAGTTTGTTAATATTATGCTTAGATGCGACCCGACCCATGAGTACTTCTAATCATTAGTTTAGAATCTTATTAGATAGAAATCACTCATTTCTGTAATACAATCAACATTTTCAATAATAGTTATTCTCTATAACATTTTATTATAATAGTTAAGTATATTGTAAAATCAATTTTTTATGTTTTATTTTTACCCTTAATAACAAATTTTCATCTATAACCGCAACAATAATAAAATATGAATTGCACTCTTTTACTAAATTAGCTCTCTATAATAACATTTTATCTTAAATTTTTATAAAAAAAATTCTATTCGCAAGTGTAATAAAAATAATAAATTAATACTAAATTGATACAAAGTAAATATAATAATCAAATTTGAAAAAAAAATTCAAATACGTATACTGAAATGTTAATTAACCTTCCTAATATTGTTTTTAATACATTACTAAAATGGTTTCCACGTTTGACCTTGGATTCACCCTTTTTTTTTTTTTCAAATTATGGAATAAAAATTTTGAAGGTTAAAATAAGATTTAAGTCGCTATATACTTTATACATTTGAAATTTAGTCTCCTTATTTTATTTTTAGTAATGTAGTTCTTTTACTTTTCAAATTTAAAAATCCAGGTTCAGTTATTACCACTATTAAAATTCGTTAGTTAAATTTATTGGCGTGACATTTTAAAATAAAAAAGAATTCATTTGGTAGTGATGTAATTAAAAAATTACATTGAAAATGCTTGTGTGAATTTTTTTTCTTACAAATACCCATCCAAACTCGTTATGATAGAACAATCTTTTTGTTGGTTTAGTGTTCTTTAATAAATAGCTTTTGTGTTGCAGTTGAAATAATTTACAATATTAACTATTTAGACTAACCAGTGTCATTATAAAAGTAGAGAAATTAAATTAAGTCAAAAATTAAAATATATAAATTCAATCCAAGTTTCAACATAGTGTAGTGACTGAAATTGAGATTTGACAATTATCTTATAATGTCAAAAAAAGTAAGACAAACTTAGAAAATGAGTCAATTTTTAAGAGCTTTAGGCGTTGAAATTGTACATATCCACATAACTTTCTAATTGAAAAGTTAACTATATTAACTATTTATATTGACTAATAAAATTATGAAAATATATGAGCCAAATTACCCTGATTAAATTTCAAATTCAAATAAAATAGAAAGGTAAAAATTGAAATTTAACCCTTTGAAATTTAACCCATGTGTCAATAAAGGAAATATAGATTATATTATTGTTGTGATACGCGACGCATTCACTTATGCCTTAGGTCCTAAGCTATTGTTTTGTTTTTATATTTCATTCCTTTTATGTTTCAAGGTCGGCTGACTCAGCTTGTAGAGTAAAAATCACAATCTAAGTAATGCGATGTCTTCAAATTTTCATATATGTTAAGGAAAGTAAGTGGTAGACCTAAAGTTAAACCCATTGCCTTGTAAAAGAAGCATATTTTCAGTGATCAGAATTTTCCTTTTACCACACTCATCTGCTCCGAATCATGCTGCTGAAATTGGCCCCATTTGCAATGCTGAAATAAGGTACCCTGAAGAACAACACAAAGGGGCTTCTATTGGGTAGTATCAATTCTTTCGAGAGAAGTATCGAGAATAAAATCTACAAGTTAATTGTAAGAAAAAAATGTCATTATAGGACTTGGTATTAGTCACCTAGATGTGTGGGGACTTGAACCACCGTCCTAAAAAGACTTAGGCAGCATAGCAACATAGTTGCATGTATGGTACCATTTGAGCTACATAAACAAAGAATTATTTCATATTTCTAATATTCACAATTTTTGTTAATACATCTTATAATTCTTATGCATATAATATATTTTATAATATTAGAGAATGTGGGAAAGAAAATCCTAATACGAGAATAATACATTCAATTATTGAGAGTTCAACTTGTTGATGAATGAAGGTCACATTAAAGACTTTTTCTAAAAGGATCGACTCTTTAACAAATTTAAAATTACTAATAATAAATTTTTTGGGGAAAAAAAGTTATTCTACATCTCTTCCAACATAGTCTTCCCTCATTTTGTGAAAAAAGAAATTGAGCCTTCACTTTCATTCATTCAAGGCATATACAATATAGTAAAATCTTACCAAATTCACACATGAAGAGTAACATTGGTAATAATATCATTCATGAATCAAAGAATTATTTTATATTTCCAACCATTAACAAAAATTGTGTTCTTACAATAATGAAACAGTTACAAGTCTGCAAAAACCAAAATAAAGACCCTTCATTCCTTTCAGTCGCATTTTAAACCCTGTATGGTGTTCCCTGTTAAATTAAGTTTCATAAAGCAATTCATCTCAGGGTTCCTTCTTCTCTTCATAATATTCATTATATTCACTTTTCCACTCAATTTAACATAGCTTTTAAGCTCTAACAATCCATAGCTCATGTTACTGGCTAAGTTGTTTGCATCAGATAACCTGACTGAGCTCACTTGTATAGAAACCTTCATCCTCTCACTTGCCCTAGCTTGAGCTCTCCCTTTAGGTATTTTCATTAGCCCCACAACTTCAGACCCACACCAAACACTCCCCGTACTGTTATCAAACCTGAAATCTCCGAAATTGGTGTTCTCAACGGTGACTTGGGTCACGAGCGTGAAGTTAAATGATGGAGCCGATGAATTACCATACTTGAGATTTCTAACTTCGACGGATCCGATCTCGAAACCAGGCGTTCGGGCACGTAAAAAATAGCTTGCGAATACCAAAAGGATCGATCCCTGGATGACCATCATAACCAGAATGTAAACAAGACATTTGCTGCTCTTTTCATCTCGTTGGAACGCTTTGGGTTTAATGCCCCCAAACTCCATGTCGCTTCTTGGATGATCTCCAATGGGTGGCTGTGACTTGGCTTGAGGATCTTCCTGCATTTTTGTGTTTCTTGGGGGGTTATATTGGTTTGTTTTCTCTATGAGATTTTGATTATATATATATATATATATATGAATGAAAGCAAATGCAGGGGAGTTGAAGAAGCGTGTTGAAATAGTGTTGAAGTGTATGTATGAAGGTTAAGTGGGTGAGTGAGTCTTGGTTTAACACCGGCTGTCATTTTGGGACTTCAAATCAAATACATATAGTATACAGTCAATTTTTAATTTTTCTTTTTATCTTAGAGCTTACCAGTTAATTATAGTGTACTAATGAATTGGAGGATTAGCTAATTTTGAATTAACAAATAAATAAAAACATTATGATATTTTGCTTCCTCATTTCCTGAGTTTGTATATATATATTTGGTTAAGGAATGTCCTTTGTTGTGAAGGGGAATCAAACATCCATCCAATCGCAACACTTTTGTGCTGTCAAAAGGTGTCCGTCTCTATTTCTTATTTTCTGTATTTTCAATTTCCCATCTACAATATAACTATTACCAAATTTTGGCATCTACTTTCAGATAAATTTTTTCACATTCAGACTTAGACTTTTTTTTTTTATTCAAAGTAAGTCTTAAACTTAAAAATTGTTCTCATATTAAGGTTTAAATTTTTATTTTGGTAAAGTTAATCTTTGATATTTCTTTAAAAACTTTAAAATTCAAGGCTCAATGTGGGAACAATTATTAAATTCAAGAACTAACTTGGATAAAAAAAAATTCAAGCATCAACGTGAAAATAGTTGTCGAGCTCTATAATGAGTGAAAGTTTTCAAGAGAGCATTTAATAAAACTGTTCTATTATTATTAACAAAAGAATTGAATTTAAATAAAGAAAAGAGTTCTAATCCTAATTGGGAAAATAATTCCCTTATTCTAATAAACTACTAAAACTATAAAGGGAAAATAGTTCCCTTATTCTAATAAACTACTAAAAGATAAAATAAAATATTCTAGAATATGAATAACACTTATCTACCTAAATAAGATTTATCTACCTAAATAAATTTAAAATATATACATATTTCAACACCTTCCCTCAAGTTGGTGCATATATATCAATCATGCCCAACTTGCTTACAAGAAAATCAAAGTTTGTCTTAGAGAGGCCTTTGGTGAGTATGTCAGCAATCTGTCGTTTTGAAGGAACAAACGGCATGCACAGTTGGCCTTATTCAATCTTCTTCTTGATAAAGTGTTTATCAATCTCAACATGTTTAGTTCTGTCATGCTGGATTGGGTTGTGAGCAATACTAATGGCAGCTTTGCTATCACAGTACAACTTCATTGGCGAAGTTATTGGTTTCCTCAACTCTTCCATAATTCTCTTTAACCACATCATTTCACAAATTCTTTGAGCCATTGATCTAAACTCAGCCTGTGCATTACTTCTTGCTTCAACACTTTGTTTTTTACTTCGCCAAGTCACAAGGTTTCCGCAAACAAATGTATAGTATCCTAATGTAGATTTTCTATTTGTTATTGAGCCTGCCCAATCTGCATTTGTATAAGCTTCAATTCCTCTTTGTTTGGATTTCTTAAAGAATAAGCCCTTTCTAGGTAAACTCTTCAAGTATCCTAGAATTCAAAACACTGCTTCTTCATGTTCCTCAATTGGGGAGTGCATAAATTGACTCACTAAGCTCACTGCAAAAGCTATGTTTGGCCTTGTATGTGATAAGTAAATTAACTTACCAACTAATTTTTGGTACTACCCTTTATCAACTAATCAACCTTCTTTATTTTCGAATTTTATGTTTGGAACAATTGATGTGTTAGTTGGACGGCAACTACTCATCCCGGCCTCTTTTAAAAGATTAATCACATATTTTTTTGAGAGACCACAAGACCCTTCTTTGATCGAGCAACTTCCATTCCAAAAAAGTATTTCAAAGGACCGTCTTTGATCTCAAACTCTAATGCTAGATGCTCCTTAAAACGCCTCATTTCATCCACATTATCTCCTGTAAGAATGATATCATCGACATAAACTATAATGATTGCTATTCTACCTCTTTGTGAGTGTCGATAGAGCATTGTGTGATCAGCTTGCCCTTGTTAGTAACCTTATTTTTTAACAACTTGAGTGAACCGTTCAAATCAAGCTTGAGGAGACTGCTTTAGACCATACAAAGATTTCCTGAGTTTACAGACTCGAGTTCCAAATTTTTCTTTAAAACCTAGAGAAGGATCCATGTAAACTTCTTCTTCAAGTTTCCCATTTAGGAAAGCATTCTTCACATCTAGCTGCTGTAAGGACCAATCAAGATTAACAACAATTGATAAAAGAACTCTAACATAATTTAATTTGGCTACTGGAGCAAATGTTTCAAGATAATCTATCCCGTATGTTTGAGTGTACCCTTTAGCCACCAGTCGGGCTTTGTATCTATCTAAAGATCCATCCGGTTTGAATTTGGTTGTAAACACCCATTTACAGCCCACAGTTTTTTTCCCTACAGATAATTCCACTGTTTCCCAAGTTCCTTTTTTTCAAGAGCGCGCATCTCCTCTAAAATAGCCCCCTTCCACTCAGGAACTTGTAAAGCATCTTTCACATTTTTAAGTATTTTCACAGTATCGAGACACGAAACAAAGGTTAAGAATGTCAAATACAAGGCTTTATAGGACACAAAGTTAGACATGGGATATTTGACAACATTTCTAACATATTTTTTTCAGCAATTGAAATATCTAAATCAGAAAATTCATTGGTTGGATTATGAGCTTTACTTGGACTTTTGACAAGATCTTGCGGGTCAAATTCTTAGTGATGATTCTAGTTGATTCTACTTTCTTGATTTTAATTTCTTCTTGAGTAAACAATTAACTCCTTTGTTTGTTCTTTATTCTCATTATCAGACTTTACACCCTCATAGTCCTTTTTCATTAACAATATTAACATCATTAATTTCTGTGTTAATCATAAATTCACTTTCCCCATTATTAGAATCCCTATGTTGTATATTCTTAGTGTTTATTTGATCAATTATGGAATCTTCCTTACTATAATTCCCTCCCTAAAGATTAGAATCAAAGTAAGATTGTGTTTCAAAAAATGTGACATCTATGGTTTGTGTTTCAAAAAATGTGACATCTATGGTAACAATAATCTTCTTATCAATTGGATCGTAACATTTGTAACCCTTTTTATTAGAAGTATAGCCAACAAAGACGCTTTTTTTTTGCTCTAGGATCTAGTTTACCTTGGTTGTAAAGATAAACAAAAACAGTACACCCAAAAACTCGGAGGGATAACTCTGTGATCAATTTAAAGTTAGGAAAGTTATCTTTAAAGAGATTGAAAGGAGTTCTATAGTTTAGAGTTTACTAGGCATTCTATTAATAAGATATGTAGTTATTAACAAAGCTTCGCCCCAAAGATAATGTGGTACCTGACTAGTGAACATCAAGGCTCTAGTTACTTCTAAAAGATGCCCTTTTTTTCTTTCTATAACCTCATTTTATTGTGTTGTATTTGTATAAGAGCTTTGGTGGACTATACCATGTTTGTTTAAGAAAACACCTAATTGGTCTCTAAAAAATTCCCCACCATTGTCACTCTGAAGTACTTCTATTCTCACACCAAATTATGTTTTCACCATAGCATAAAAAGGCTGAAACACAATTTTAACTTCAGACTTATCTTTTAGTAAAAACACCCAAAAAATGCGAGTATGATCATCAATAAATGTGACAAACCAACATTTTCTTGAAAAAGTTGAGACTCTTGAAGGTCCTTAAACATCACTATGAATTAACGAAAAAGGTTTGGAAGCTTTATATTTTTGAGGTGGGAAGAATGACAGATGATGTTTAGCTAATTCACAAAATTCACAGTGATATGAAGAAGGACTACTTTTGTTTTTAAATAGATCAGGTAACAAATATCTTAAATAGTAAAAATTAGGATGTCCAAGCCTATAATGCCAAATCATAACCTTATTAAAAATAGAAGAAAAATTTAAACATAAAGTAGTTGTTGGTTGACTTAAATGGTCATCGTCAAGAAAGTAAATTCCACTAGATTCTTTAGCATTGCCAATTATCCTCCCCGAGACTATGTCCTGAAATTTACACATAGATGAGTCAAATATAACATGACAATTCGAGGACTGGGATAATTTACCGACCGATATGAGATTACAAGCTAGATTTGGCACATGTAAAATATCATGTAAAATCAAGGAAGGCAAAATTTTAACAGTGCCTTTCCCGGCCATTGCCGAGAACGACCCATCTGCTACTTTGATTTTTTTTGTTTCCTGCACAAGGTGTGTAAGTTGAAAAAAGAAAATGACTACTAGTCATGTGATCACTAGCTCCAAAATCAACGATCCACATGTTTGTTTTACAAGGTTTGGCATTGAAAAAAAATAGAAAAATCAATACCTGATTGGGCAAAGGAGGAAGAAGGATTATTGGATGAGTTAGGAAGATAAATTCATCCGAAATTGTGGTGATTGAAAAAGCTTGTGTAGATGCTCTAGTTGTTCCTTAGTGAATGGAGACCCTTCTAGAGAACTTTGGCCCTCATAATTTTCATTAGTTGTTTTAACAGTAAAACTTTCTTCCTCTATTTGATTGCTGGATCTCTTATCTCCAATGAAAGTTGTTTTAACCATGATGCTACTAGAGATAACCTAGCTCAAATGCCATGAAAGTTTTCAAGAGAGCATTTAATAAAACTGTTTTGTTATTATTAACTAAAGAACTGAATTTAAATAAAGAAAATAGTCCTAATCCTAATTGGGAAAATAATTCCCTTATTTTAATAAACTAATAAAAGATAAAATAAAATATTCCTAGAATATGAATAAAACTTATCTACCTAAATAAGATTTATCAACCTAAATAAATTTAAAATATATACATATTTCAACAATAAGAACAATTGTTAAGTTTAAGGCTTGATTACACTCAAACAATTATATATACCATTATATCATAGCTCTACCTAACAAAAACACCTCTATTTTAGAAAAGAACGGATTTAAAACCATAATTAAAAAATCAACCACCAAGAGTATTTTTCAATGCCATATCCGATCCTGCAATCCTTCACTTGAGCATTTCACCACGACCAAAATACATGTACGATTTTTAACTTGTAAGCTCGAGCGTTGTTTTTGTTCAAATTCAGGTTATTTCCTGCAAGTAATAGTGATTAATTCTTTTTCACTAGTGTTTTCTGAAAAGATAAACACTTAATCATTAAATATGTTTTATTCTTATAAGTGAAGATCAAATCCTCAGGTAAGGTTATTGCATGCTAAAACTAGGAAGTTATCAAGCAGCTTAAAGATGAGATCAAAAGAATAACTCTTTGGTGCTCAAGTATCTGATAAAATCAAGCAATCGTTATTTTATTTTTCTCTTCACCCATCATAAGCAGATTGTTTCAAGGTAGGATGATTCAACAATTGTATACATGGATTTCATCCATCAATCAACGTGTATCTGCATCAAATGTGGATGCTTTAGCTGCAAAAATACAAGCAGCCACCGAGAAGACAAGAAGCGGACTGTGTTGATATTATGTTGCCTCCTGCTGGGATTTATATAAAGGAATGGTGCACGGTGCATGGGTTTGCATGAGGGTGAAACCGTGAAAGCAGCAGATTGGTTGTTGCATGAGGATAAGAGAAGTTGGCTGCTGGGCCCAAAAACGATGGTTCCCCCAGTGATCGGAGCTTCATGCCCCGCCACCACTGTGCATAACAAAGTGAAGAAGAGGAAGAAGAAATGATAAAGAAATGAAAGAAGTGCAAAAGAACTCCAAGAAGGAGAACCAGAAAAAGAAGGATAAAAAGTTTAAAAAGAAAACAATATTATTAGAAAAACAGTGGCGAATTGTAAATATAAATAGATGCGAAAATAATCATCAAAATCAGAAATGAAAGAATTATTTTATATTACTAACTATTAACAAAAATAATGATCTTATAGGCTTATATATCTTTAATTTAATAAAACAAAGACATGTCTGCAAAAGCCAAAAATTAACAGTCTTCATTGATTCATATCAGTCACATTTTAAACCCTGTATAGTCTTCCCTCTTAAATTAAGTTTCATAAAACAATTCATCTCAGGGTTCCTTCTTCTCCTCACAATGTTCAATATATTCACTCTTCCACTCAATTTAACATAGCTTTTAAACTCTAACAACCCATAACTCATATTTCTCCTTAAGTTCTTTGCATCAGATAACCAGAGTGAGCTCACATTTATAGAAACCTTCATCTTCTCAGTTGCCCTAGCTTGAGCTATCCCTTTAGGTATTTTCATTAGCCCCACAACTTCAGACCCACACCATACAGTCCCCGTACTTTTATCAAACCTGAACTCTCCGAAATTGGTGTTCTCAACGGTGACTTGGGTCACGAGTGTGAAGTTAAAAGATGGAACCGATGAATTACCATACTTGAGGTTTCTAACTTTGACGGAGCCGATCTCGAAATCAGGCGTTCGGGCACGTAAAAAAATGTTGGCTAAAACCAAGAGGATGGATCCTTGGATGACCATAATAGCAAGAATGTAAACAAGACACTTGCTGCTCTTTTTATCTTGTTTGGGTTCTATCCACCCAAACACCATATCACTTCTTGGATAATCTTCAATAGGTTCCAATGACTTGGCTTGAGGGTCTTCTTGCATGGTTTTTTTTTTCTACTCTTCCACAAGGAAAAAGGGTTGAGAATATTGAGATTTGTTAGTCTTTTCTTTTTTGATGGGTTTTTTGAGATTGGCTTTGGATTTTGGATATTGAGGTTTTTCTTTTGTTTGTTTCTTTATGAGTTTTAGTTGAAGAGATATGGAGAGTTTGATTATTTATATCCAAATGCAAGCGACTTGAAGAATCCTGTTAAAATCGTGTTGAAATTTATGTATCAAGTGTAAAGCTTAAGTGGGGTGAGTTAGTTTTTATTGTAATGATAAAAAAAAATGTAAAATTTAATATTATAACTAAAATATTCAATTTCAGTAATTAATTTTACCACTATATAGTTATTTATAGGTCATCCAGCTAATCATTTAATTTTATTTATGATAGCCTAAATTGGAGGATTGGACGAGTTGCACTCAATCTCCAAACTCATTTGCTGAATTTGTATTAAAAATAGATAAGAAAATTAAAAGGATTTTTGCTTGTAAAGACTCATTGGGTTCCTACTTTGTTGCGAGGGAATATTAAATGGAAGCAGCGCCGAGTAGAAAGTGACTTTTGTGTTGTCAAAACGTGTCTACGCCTACTCACATATCCTGAGAATAAATATTTTGAGTTATTTTGTATTTGGATTATTTTAGGTTTTAATTGTTTTGAATTCATATTATTTTAAGTTTTTTGAGTTTAATTCTTCGAATTAAATTGTTTTAAGTGCAAGCTTTTGTAAATTATTTATTTGAGTCGAATAGATTTTATTGTTAACTTTTTATGATTGAATTGAATTTAATTGGGTTTATATTTAAATTAATCGAATTAAATTTTTATAGCTCTAAATTTAACATTATATTTGTGGTTTTAATGAATGATGTAGGAAAGTTTAAAGTGATAATGAACCAACAAAGAAAAAGTATAATAAAAAGATAGCACAATAGTCCATATATAACACCTTCCAACCCTTGAAACAAAGTGTCAAAGCATTTTTCAACATGACATAACCTACTTCTTTTAGGACAATGATTGAGTCTTTATGGCTTTCCAAGGAAAAGTAAAAACCCAATAAACCATATACTCACCCAAGTCCATTTCATTTTTGCACTATCACACAAAGCTTAGACACTAAGGATTTAAGTAACCAGCTTCTCTTTGAAGTTACTGTTTAATATTATGAATACTATTAGATTATGACATATTTACAATATAGATAATAATAAAAACATAATTATGTAACAATACATTTCTAAAAAAATATTAAAAAATAGTAAAAATGTTAAAATTTCATTATGTATTCTTTATTTTTATATAAAAATATAAAAGATAAAATCAATCTCAAAACAATATAAATTATTTTCTAAAGCAATAATATTTTAATCATTATCTAATTGACTTGATCTTCGATTAAAAAGCTTAATGTATAGTAAGTGTAGATTATAAATAATCTAAAGTTCCTGATCAATGAAACTAAAATAGAACAAAATTTTAAAGCTTAAACAAGATAGAAATATACTATTTTTTATCACTAATAAATATATATAAACCTTTGGATTAAAAACAAGTATTAATTTAAAACACATCATTTCCAAAAATATATAAACAACTTGTGATTTAGATGATGACTTTGATTCTTTGAAATCATCTAAGTGACATTAAGCTGATTGGCCTACAATGTATTAAAGAACAAGTTGAGAAATTTTAATGAGATGGTGTGCTCATTTATTTGAATTGATAGTTAATCAGTAATATATCTGTCAAGGAGATGAGATTAATGAATTGAGGTCACAATATTCAAAAATTGATAAATTTCCATCCTTAAGTTAAAAGTAAAATATATTCTAAAAATATCAGTTTCTCATCATCTCAACTCTCATATTTATAAAATGTACTAAATTCAGTTAATTTATATGATCATCTTAATTTATAATTTAATTTTTAGAAAAATGAATTTAATCCTCAACTTCTATTAATTCATAAAAAGCTAAACTCAATTAGCTTACAAAGTCATTTTAACAAATGGCAATTGGCCACTCTTAACCTAAGCCAAGAGTTTCATGTTGAAAGAAGATGAAATTTTAATGGCAGTATATTATGATGCAAGTACCAGGGTAGGGGTTTATATTTATTACTTGGTTTTAGGCAAAATGGGGGCATGTGGTATTCACTTCAATAAGCTGGCATTTGTGTTAATTGTTCATACACTTTTTTTTGTTTTTTTACATAATATTATAAATTTATTGCCATATATATATTATGTATTAATAGTTTATTTTCAGGTTAAAATTGACAATTACTCTCTTAGTGGGGGCTACACTTTTTATTTTATCTAAGTTGGTCTATAAACTTGGTAATAGTTCCCACATTGGAGCCTAGACTTTAGGACTTTTAAAGAAATATCAAGGATTAAATTTGATAAAAAAAGTTCGAGTCTCAAAGTGAAAACAATTGTCTAGTTCAAAGATTAACTTGGACAAAAAAAAAAAGGTTTAAGCCCTTATGGGAACATTTGTCAAGTTCAGGAACTAACTTAGATAAAAAGAAGTTCAACCCTTAATGTGAGAACAATTGCAAGTTCAGGAACTAATTTAGATAAAAAAAAAAGTTTAGCCCTCCATGTGAGAACCATTGTCAAGTTCAAGCCCCAAAAAGTGTATTAAGTCTTTTTTTTTCACATAATCATTTTATTTATATTGTGTTTGTTTTTATATTTTGTGTTGCTTTATAATTATTTATCTTATGTTTATATCATGCATTAATTATTTAATGTTGTGTTTAGTTTACCATCATGATTCAATTTAAAGAAAAAAATTATGTGTTCATGTTCACGATCTATAATAATTTCACTTTTAATTATTTAAATAATCTTAGTAATTAAACATTAGAGGAAACTATTTTATTACTTAATTATTTATTTAATATTAATATTTTCATTTAACTGAATTGGTCCGCACAATTCAATAATGTTTTATGATAATTCTATCATATTGTACATTTGTTTATATAAATTTATCTCATATTTTGCAAAAGACTTAACTAAAAAGTTAGCCCTAATGTATACTAATTTTCCCACTTAGGTGCTTAAGTTTTTTTTTTTAATTAAAAGTGGTATCTAAACTATCAATTTTGTCTAATTTTACATAAAAGTGTACGATGTTCAATAAAAACAAGCCACATGTCATGCTACTATAAGTTGGTATTGTGTTGTAGGGGTAAAATGAGATAAAACTAATAATTTAAGTCACTATTGACAAAAAAAATTGACTTTTTACCTAATTGACCCAAAATAATTAATTATTTACAAAAATGACCTAAGTCAAAACTTATGTACGAAAATGACTCGTTCCCTACTGTGCCCGCCAGTGCCGCCTGACACACTAGCTGTCACACCCTGGTTTGGCGAACCGGATTGGTTCAGAGGACCACGCTATAGAGGACCACCTAAGTTGCAAGACTTAGATCGGATAAGGTTGGTAACTTTATGGAGGAGTACTTCGTAGAACTTCGCCAATACTGCAGAGTACCATTCCAAGTGATAGCGAGATCATGGTTAGGTGAGGACCTTATTAGATGTGCCCACTATAAGTTTGCCACCCGTGTTTTTGAGTCGTTGCGAAACTGAGTGTAGTAGCTTGTGGGACATGTTTAAGTCACCTATCACACTAGTGGAGGCAACGTGTCAATAATTAGGACACTTGGAGAGCCTCGTAGGTTGTAATTAATTAGTTGAAGCATGCGAGAACAGAGGTGTTAACATCGAAGATTTCTAATTCATCTTCTCTATTAGAAAAATCTTGATTGAGATTTGGACATGAGTTATCTATAAATAGGGTAGCATGATAGTGGAAAGAAGATTTCTGATTATCTTCTCTATTAGACCTTGTTAACATCGAAGAAACCTAGAGAGTTTTTCTTTGCAAACGAAGGTGTTGGCTGCTAGAGCTCTAGAGTGCTTCTGTGATAATTTTTGTTGCTAAATTCTTAACCTTTTTTTAAGTTTTACCAAATATATAGAAGCTACTGTAAGAGAGGTTTGGTCTTTTTTTGAATTCTGGATATGAAGAAAACTTCTATCTAGAAAACTGTTTGCATGTCTATAGATTCTTGTTGTGTCGTACAGTTTTGGTCATTTTTTATGTTTAAACAATTGTTTTATTGTTTTAGCTAAAGAAATAGGAGAAGGTCCCAATATTAAAGAGAAGGAACTAGTAAAGTATACAAAGCTCTGAGTAAAGTATTCTGGTGAGTTCTTTTGTACCTTGTGTTTGGTATCTTCATTATTTCATTTAATCCTTATCATTGTACAACTAGGTAAGTGGCTTTGCCTTTGTTTCTAGTGTTCATATCTAAGGAAACATATGCAAAAAGTTAGTACATGTAATTTTATATAGGATTAAACTAACCTAGAAAACTTGGTATATACATGGTATGAGTACTCCTTCCTTGGTGCACAAGCTCCGTATCTAGATTGGTGTATGGAGGCAATGGAGGGATGATGTATATAATGATAAAAGAAGACACAGGATAAAATGGTTTGCCTCTAGTATGACACTTTGTTACAAACAGTGACTGGTGCAAACCCGGTCTTACGAGGTAATACATATGTGTTTGAACAATGAAGGAAGTTAGGAAGATACGAAGGTGATTATGTTAAATGCTCTGAGGAGCAGTTATGTAGATATAGGAAAAAAGTTGGTTCTTCGGAACAATGATTAGAAGCTAGCACAAGGAAGGGAGTACGTGAGAAAAAGCACGCATGTAATGCACGTTGTATAAAAAGTAAACAGTAATACTATCATTCATGAAATGGTAGTCCACATAAGTGGTGTATACGCGGAACAATTATGCCCGTGATTGTCATGTATGACTTTCTAAACCATTGTTGTCCACCAAGAGGTTGAGTTTGATCACAATAGTATTCACTAATCGATATATAGATCAGAGAAATATATCTACCAAATGTGGTGAACTAGTTTGTCATGTGATGCCCCAAACCCAGTCGAGACGGTCCAACCCAAATTTTGAACGTCACATTAGCCACCAAAGTGACTCTCCGTTTAAGCCACCACAAAACATATCAACCGACCAATCACACCACACAATTAATAATGGAATATTTAATAAAAACCTAATATCAAGCTTCTGTTGCACTACTCTGATCAACAATCAACAAAAAGACTAATTCACAATTTAATATTTAACAGACAATTACCTCGAAAACTTTAGTTAAACATACATGCATGTAGTAGGGTATTTTTAAAAAAGGTTATATTTGTAGGGACTTGTAAAACTGTTTAGTTTAAAAACGTAATATTAGATTTAAAACATAATATATAGTAACATGTTGGGAAAAACTCTTTTCACAAAGTTTAACAATATTATTGTAGGATTAAACGTATAAGTCTTATTTTGGAAAATTTATTAAAGCATCTTGCACAACCCACATAACATTATTAATTAATTGGTTAGCAGACATTTAACAGTTTACATGACTTGACCAAATTCTTTGTTACATCTCATGTATACCAAGCACATGTTTGTATCTAAATCATACATAAAACATCTAAGGCTTACCTTAATGACCAGAAACTCTTCAACTTGCACTTACAAGTTTGTCGAACAGTTATTCAAGCCAATTATCAATCAATCATAATCCATCATTCAATGATCTATCTAACACAATGATAAAAGTTTTAAATCAAACAATTAAATAGTCCAAGTGTCCAATTACAACCCGAAAGTCTAATATTAAATCCCCTAATTTGGTCTCACACTTCCTTCCTTATTTGTTTTGGAAACACAACGATATACCCAAGTATAGCCTCGAATTGGATCACTTGGATAGCTCACTTCCACACTTCATCGCACGCTATATCATTGCAATGTTATAAAAGAGATGGTGAGCTTATGAAAGCTCAGTGAGTGCTAAAACATACTACAAATAAACACTTCAGTAAGTTAAAGGGTGACATACTATAACAATTCACATATTATTACAGTCTACACAAAGCGGTAACTCGTATGACACAACAGTTCTTATAAACTTAGCAGTGCACATATAATAAGTAATTCACATAAATGAGCAGATCACATAAATTATCAATTCGCATAAAACATATGTTCATATGAAATAATAGTTTATACATAATAACAGTTCATACAATTTAACAGCTCATTCAATATAATAATTCATTCATACCACATCATAACTCGTATATCTCAAACATTCATAAATTAACATTTTTGTGATTATGAAATTTATAGGGGACTCAATCACCACCTATAAGTGGACTCTATCACTACACATTAGATAAACGGATCTCCAAAATACCCTTCACTTTTGAACTCAAAGAGCCCTACACTGTCTCCGATATAAGTGTAGCACGAATGCTCACACTCTCCAAACAAACCACGATATTTACGGTGAATAGAGTTATGCTCAAAATTCCCTTATCTCTTCAACACATCTCTAGGGCACAATGCCCATCATAGAAAAAAGAGTGAGTGCTCACAATCTTATGGCATGCCAACTATATCCAATAGTTCTATAAAGTCACAATGCCAAAATATTTCTTTAACACATTCACAATATCTAGTATAATAGGGCCCGCAATTAAGCATAGCTCGCACATTATAACACAGTTTGCAATTCTCAATTCTCAATAGAGCATGGTTCGCAAATAATATCACTTTCATGCAACATATATTGCACTCATAATCACAGTTCACATATCATTCCTGACATAGCTCACATAAATCAATGTCCGCATATTTTATTTAGCATAAGGCATGCAATACCTTAGCTTACATGCAATGCAGCTCAAAATCTCGCAATACACAGTTTGGCAAATTAATGCAATTCGCCATATTAATGTAATTCACACAAAGTTAACATGGTTCATAATATAACATAATATACAAATATAATAGGCTCACAATATCATAAATCTCATAATTCACTTACGGATTCGTGCATGCATAGATATGTATTATCGATCAAATTTGCATATTATAAGAGTCCACATTATATTATTTATTCATATATCCGTTCATAAATATTACAAAATCATATATACAAATTTATTTAATCACCTTTATCACTTCAAATTTTAAGCATACATTGAAAGTCTCATAAATTTATATATTATATAAAATCATTCCCGTAATTATATATATACTGAACCATGCATATATATATAATATATAATACCAAAATCCATTAATATATACTAGGTAAAATAAAGCCATGCATATTTATTATATAGATAAAGTCATGCATATATATAATATATGTAAAACCACCCATGTGTGTATATATCTTACAACCCACATTATATATATATAATATATAAGACGCATATATATTACTTATATAGCACCAAAGCACGCATATGTATGTATATGTTTAACACCAACAGACCCCACTCATATATATATTATATGACTCCAATCTCACGCATATATATATTAACAACTCCCCTATTTATATATTATATATAACAACCAATATATATTGTATACAAAATAAAGCCAATGTATATATATTATAAGTTCATGTATTTTGCACTATTAAAATCGCACAATGTATATACTCAACGATTCAACCAAAATTGTAAGGATTTGCATAAGGAATAATTCAAGGTTTGTATACCATAAGTGAGGATTCACATATGTTACCTTAACCTGTGTACTGGAGTTTAAATGTAATATGTCAAACCACTCACCTTAGTCAATACCTCTTACACAACAATGTCAAACAAGCTTTTATTATCCTTTCACATTGCTCACGAAACCTCCCGATGAATTCGAAACTTTGCATACATATTAAATACAATATAAAATCATTATTAATAGCCTTAAACTCAAAAAAATAGCAAAAAGATCACCACGCTAAGCTCATTTTTCTCATACATAAAATTTAACTAGTTTTTTTGAAATAGATGTTTAACTACTCAAGCTATATCTATAAGCCTTAATTTCGATTCTAATATTCCTAAATATCATCTAATTACATATCTAAACCATCAATTTCATCCAATTTCACCGATATAATTTTTTCAAAAAAATCAAGCTTGTATGAACACACAAAATGGGAAAATTCGAAATTCATTAAAATTGGATACCGATCTATCAAATTGAGCTCAAATACCTTCTATTTAGTTAAAATAGATTAAAAATCAATCAAAAACAATATGTATACTCATTATTTCATATTTGACCATTGTTGAACCGAAATTTGATTAAAAAGATTTAAATCTTAAAATCTCTCAACACACTCTATTAAATTCCAAATTAGAAAAACAGCAACCTTAATCTAATCATGATAAGTCAAGACATTACCTTAATTTCAAGAAAACAACATGTTGTTGGTCTATTTCAAAGTTGAACGTGAGAAGAACAATAACGAATTTGTTAAGGATTTAATTATTTTTCTTTAAAATTGGAAGGTGTTGAGGTGTTTGGATAGTTAGAAAATCATCAAGGATGAGTTAATTTTGAGAGAAAATATTAGATTTTAATTTAGAATTTTTTTTGAATAAGAAGATAAATGGGAGGGAAGGGACATGGGAGTTTTAAAGAAGGAAGAAAATGAGCAAATTTTTTATAAATTAAGGGGAAATTGTCTCTTAAAAACTCCTAATTTCCCGTTGTTCTTCAAATCAATCCTTAATTTAATTAAATCACATTTTTCACAATTATTTTCAAATCAAACCTCATTTTATCAATCCTTTTTCATATTAATTCCCGGATACCTAATTTTAATTTCCTAATATAAAATTATTAATTCTAATTATTCTAATATTTTCTTTAATTAACTCCTAATTATTTAATTATATAATCTAATTATAGTTTCAAGTTCACTAACCCCTGATTTACTTACCCAATTCTCCTAACTCGGTTTTCAAGATGTGACATGTCAGCTTGAATCTCATTTCTTATTATCAGATTGTAATTATGGTGGGATTCTTTCCCAGGAACTCACTAAATTCTTATGAACTTACCTAGTTTCTTCTTTCTTTCAGGTTCTTAGGCTGAGTGTGGTGACTAAAGGGATACAACCAGATCTTCGGCCATTTGTGAGTGGAATGATGGAAATGTGCAAGTATACACAATCGTAATAAGTAATAAAGTGACAAGTATGTTGAGTTATCATACCCACAGGGGCTGTACAAGCAAGTATTTATTAAATGTAAATTTAAGCAAATTGGACGAAGAAAATATATTGATTTGAAAGAGGCGATCTAAAAACTAAAAATTAACTAAGTAATAAATTAAAATAAAAAGTAAATTTCCAGTGCACGATTTCTAAAAAAAGTTTTAATCAATATGACATAAGTGCGTTAGATTAATTTCATTCTTTAACTTAGAATTATTAAAACTATGTTCATGTTGTTACAAATAATTTCATGGCAACTTGGTCTTTTGTTAATTATTGCACATAAATACTTATTAAATTAATCAATCTTTCAAACATATTCCTATGTTGGATTAATTAATCAATTTCATAAGCAAATATAAGACATAATGAAGTAACAATACATTCATATAGTGAAACAATTTAATCACAACAATCTTTCAAGTTATGCAAGGCAAGAATATTGTTTAATACTATTGCTAATACTCACTTTTACACTTAGTAGATTAAACACGCACCAACTAGATATTTTGTCCATTAATTAAAACTTCAATCTAGTAAATAATTAATTCATTTGTTACCTTACAATTATAATGCAAGCATAACGTAGGCAAGATTTTATCTAATTGAACAAATTACCAAGGCCTATAACAACACAAACATGATTTTAACCATTTAAGTTAACAAAATGCAATCAATCTAACACAAACAAGATTTAAGTCATCTTAATTAAATTAGGAGCATCAAAACAATAAACACTCATGTTTATTATCACAAAATAAACTGAAAAGATTAAGAGAAGGAAACTAGAAGACAAATCTCGGTGATTCTCTGAAGCCAAACTAGTGTGCTTCTCTTCCTCTCTGCTTGTTTTGTCGATCAAAGGCCTTAAAGATGCTTGATTTTTGTTGCTCTAAGAGGCTTTCTAGCTCTTTCTCAATAGGGGAAATCGGCAAGGGAAGGAAAAAAAATGAAAAGACAAAGGAGAGTGGAGGATAGAAGTGAATGAGTTGACGAGTGCTTTGAGGGGTGGTATTTATACTTGAAGAGGGAAACTTGTATTGGCTAAAAATAGAAGCAATTCCCCCTTTCCATGGCTGACCCTTGGTAGTAGGGAGAGGGGTTGAGATGGCTTTGCTAAATTTAGCTTAATGCCACAAGTGAGAATGCACAAAAAGAGGAGGGGTTGGAACGGGTTTGGGAGAAAGTTAAGGCTATTTTGAAAATATTATAATCAGCTTTTGGGATCTAATTTGGATGTGGGATGGACGAATTTTGTGCTGCTCCTTAAGCTCATGCTTTATCCTTCTTCAATTGGACACTTTGGGCATTTTCTTCGAAATTAGCTTGAAAGTTAATTCGACCCAATTTTTGTTGGACCAATTACATTTTTTAATAGGTCCAAGAGGTTGATTTGGGGCATCCATGGTTGTAAAATAATCAGCCATCCTCATGTGTTAGATGCTCTAAAGGATGCTTTAGCAATCCAATCTCCCCAAGGTGACTATCGCGTTGATTTTTCTTCCATTGTGCAAAGCAATCTACAATCGGCGAAATTATACAAATTTATTATAAAAATAAATAAAATTAATTTTTTTAAATTAATTTCAATTTATTTATTTTATAATAAAAACATAAAATTTGATGAAATTTACTTAGAAACGGAATGTATTAATGCTCAACAGGTGCTGAAAAAGTCTATATATTTTAGTGTTTCCACACCCCCCGTAATGCCCTGAATTATTTATCTTTTTTTTATGTGAGAATTGTTACAAATGAGTATTTATTTTAGTGGTTAAGTGTTGTGTGGGGGTGTGTTTGAGGTTTTAGGTTCAAGTCTCACTCTTAGTAAATTTATTACTTTTTGATCATAACCTTATCCCTGTTGGTGGGCTTATGTTATATTTTCTCTAAACTCATATCAGAATGAGCTTATTGGTTCAAGTGGTAAGGTGTTAACTTACCTTAGAGTCTTGTGTTCGAGACCTTTTATGAACGGGTATGTTAATTTTTACTTCGGCTGTGGGATAGAAGTTCGGTGGTAGTGAAATTCTGATGTTAGTAGAGTAGTGGGGGAGGTTGAGATTATGTACTAAAATTCTGATTTAATTTTATTTCCGTTATTTTTCTCTTTCCCAAAAACTCTCCCCTTTCTGACGTTCTCCTATTTTTCCTCCATCAAATTTCTTTTTCTCTTTTCTCCTTATTGTTATCAAAACCTTCCTTTCAAAATTACGGTGTTTCGAACTTCTGATCTCTTCGTGCATCTAGGTAAGTGAAGGTGGTGAGTTTTTGCTTAGATTAGGGGTAATTGATAAAGCTGATCTAGATCGGTATTGCTTTTCGTTAGTATTAATTTGTGGGTTTTTTGCAGCAGTGAATTGTGAGGAACTGAACTTTCCTCCTGCAAAATCGTAGTCGGGGAGTTATTCGGGAAGTGGGGTAAGTAATGGACACTTGAGTTTCACTGTAGTCAATATCTTTGTTTCAGTTTAATTGGGGATTAATAACTTTTTTGAGGCATGTATTGTCGATTTTTAGGTTTTGGTGGTCTCAAGATTGTTTTCACATAAAAAACGAACCAAGTGTGCAATGAAAACTCAAAAAATCGCAGTTCGGCTAAAGCCAAAAAAGTGTCCTATTAACGCGACAGGGGCGTGTGCCCAGTCATGTATGACACACGGGTGTGTGCCCAGCCGTGTGCGACACAGGCCGTGTGACGGGCTAGTGTGTGGCCGTATGGGTCACACGGGCTAAGCCCATTTGGGCGTGTGGGCCACATGGGTGTGTGGGTTGTGGTCCAGGTCGTGTGGGCCACACGGACATGTGGGTTTAGAATTCTAAATTTTTTTCTAGGATCACACATGTCATTCCAATCGACTGTGGGCCTTCCATAAGGTCGGTAAGGGCAAAACAAACTCTAATGCATGAGATCTGTTATTCAGATAAACTAGCCTAAGTTTAGGAAAACTGGTATATATGCCTGATTGTGTTGTATAAGCATGGATGATACCTATATACGAGCATACGGGTCATGTTAGATCTATTTGTTAGAGGAAGTGCTCTATGAGGCGATAATTCATCGTTATTCTAGTAGCACAACTGCAAATTATTTGGATAAGTGTCGTTTAGTCATTGTGGTGTGTAGGGTTGGGTGGGTGTTTTATACCCCACGTGGTGTGTTGAGATTGTCGGAGATGATGTGTAAAGGATGGGGGTAGGACTTTGCATATCTGTATGTTTTTGATAATCTAAGTCTGATAAGGACTTATGTCTGCTTCTGTTCTGATATACTGAAATTCTGAATTTGATACTTGTATGTTTCCGTTGGGTTATACGCTGAGTTTATGAAAACTCACATCTGTTGTCTATTCTGTTCAGGTAATCCTCAGACATAGGCGGGTCAGTGCGACAAAGTCTCAATGGTGACCACTAGTTCCCGAACTGTTTGATTAATGGTTTTTATTTAAAATCTGGATTATTTTTTAAAGTTTTGTAATTTTGGGACTCTCTAGACTGCTTGTTTTAATTTTGGTCTTAGATGTATTTTTTACTTTTATACTCCAATGTTTGCAAAACCACGGTTTTACGCAAACAAATGTTTTCTGAAAACACAAACTCGATTTTTAACTTTAACAATATCAAACTTCCGCTACAAAATAAGTTTTCTAAAAGAGCAAATTAACAATGTTTTCCTTAACGAAAATAATAATATGTTTGATAAAATGTGGATTCTTTTTAGTAACAATTAAATGCGAGAAATTTATCATAATAAGATTGATTTCAAAACCCTTCTTCATAATAATCCTAGATTTAGCCATAACATCTAGGTCGAGTTTGGGGTGTTACACCCCCAAACTTAATTCATTGCTTGTCTCGAGTAATGCACAAATTACAAAATAAGTTTAAGAAAATCACCTTTGAAAAATTCCTTCAAAAATTATTTCTTCCGACAATTATGAGTTTAGTGCAATTACACTCAAGAACAAAAATTTTGAAATTATGCAACTTAAGTATACATATTGTTTAATTATTCTCAATTATTGTCGTGACAACAAGAATATATAATAAATGCTTTCTCTTAATAAATATATACTAAATTCATACTAATAAACTTTTATTCCCTCATTTAAGACTAAGTTGCAATCTCTAAGTTTAATTATGCATTCATAAGTTGAACTTAGCAATTTCTCTCCACTAATGTAGTTAGCATAGAAATATGAATCAATAGGTTTTTAAAGAAGGTTGTAACATGGCTTGGCTAGGGGTAGTGTAATAGCCCGTTTCCAGTGTTGTCGAAAATAGTGGTTTTGGGATCACAATACCGACCAGTGACTCAGTATTTTATTCTTTATTTAATGTTTATAGAGTTATTATAGGGTCGTATTAAAATTTGGTTAAAAAATTTTAACGTTTATAAAGTTAATTAAGTAAAAAAACTAAATTGTAAAAGCTGCAAAAGTTAGTTTCTATTAGTTAATTGATTAAACTAAGAAAGATGCAAGGGTGTATGTGGAAAATATACCATAATAAATGGTATATACGATTAGTGCTTGTTTTATTTTAAAATTATATGTTTTACTTAAATAAAATTAAAAGAAAAGTTAAGTTAAAATAAAAAAAAGAAGTAAACAAATCATGATAACCTTTTATGTTCATCTTCTTCAAACCGAAAAACCACTATTTTTGGGAAAAGAAGGTTCGTCCAAGCTCTCTCCAATGCATGGGTGTGATTTTGAGGTTCGTTTTAAATAATTTTTACATTTTTGTAATCGTTTTAGCTTAATCTAGCTAACCCGGGGGTTAATTCATCAAACTATCAAAAGTTTAGGAACTTTCCATGAATGGCATAAGTGTGTTTGTGAATTTAGTTGATAGATTCTTGAGTTTAATAGCTAAACATAGGTATTTTGTTAAGTAATTTTTAGTAATTTTAATGTTTAAGGATTTAATTGTTAAAGTAATGAATTACATGAAATTATTGTGAAATTTTTATAATTATGGGTTGTGTAGGCACATTAAGAAATTCGACTAGCATGGGTTGTGAGTAAATGTGGTTTTATTTGAAGGTTTTGGATTTAGGGACTAAATTGCATAAAGTGTAAAGTTTAGGAGCAATTATCTAAATTGATAATAAAATGACTTTTGTGCATATATGTAATTATTTAAGATGGTTGAAACAATTAATTGAGTTAAACAAATCCATCGGACAAAGATCGTGGAAAAGTTAAAGTAATAGAATAGTTGTCAGCCTTAATTTTACTATTGTTTTTTGTTAGGTAAGTTCGTAAGTTAATTTAAGTAATTATTTGGCTACTAATTTGTAATTTGATGTTTATTTATATATGTTTTGGTTGAACAAATTCTTTGACTTGAGAAACGAGAAAGGCCATGGTTGAAAGATACCATGGCATTATACCCGGAACGAGAAAGACCATAGTTAAAAGATACTATGGCATTTTTCCAGAGATGAATAAGACTATAGTTGAAATATACTATGGCAGTATACCGGAAACGAATAAGACTATAGTTGAAAGATACTATGACATTAAATTCTAAATGAATAAGACCATAGTTGAAAGATGCTATAGCATTACATCAATAATGAACAAGACCATAGTGGAAAGATACTATGGCATCACTTTGGGAATGTATAAAACCATGGTTGGAAGATACCATGGGATCCTTAGAACTGTGAATTATTCAGAAAGGTATACAAATAATGTGGATACTTCATTGATGGTTTGAGGTTTGTTGTATGAAAAAGAATCGATTGAACATATAGATGATTTATGATATAATGCATATTTTAAGCAAAATAATTTTTACTTAGTGAATTATGTTATATTTTATTCGAGCTTGCTTATGTTATTTGTACTTTTCTCTTATATATTTTGAAAAGCTTTGATAGTTGGAAGTTCGAGTTGGAGCATACACACTATCCGTTCATCATCTCAGTAAATGTTTTTGGTCTTTTAAGCTAATTCATCCATATGGTGTTGTTTTAAACCTACTTCTAGTTTACTTATATATATATGGCTTTGTTTTTGCTTTGTAAATGTATAAATAATTGTGTTTTGGTATTTTGGTTTAATCTATTTATGAATGAATACAAAGTGGTGGAAGTAGAGATGAATCGTAATAATGAATAGTAAGTTTGGCATGTGATTATATTTGGATATTGTGAACTTGAATGCAATTTAGCTTGGTGTGATATATGTGTTTGATTTGGCAATTAAATTGTGGCGTCAATGAGGGCACATTGGTTAGGCACTTAGGTTAAATGTTTTGGCATGTTTAAGGCTTGTTTGAATATATTTTGAAGACATGTATGTAACACCCCTAACTCGTTTCCGTCACCAAAATAGGGTTACAGAGTATTATCGTACAAAATGAAACATTCAATTACAAAACACAATCAATTATGCAATTTAAATATTACCAATTAATAACTCAATTTAATTACAGCAAAAATACACTTACGAGCCTTAAATCGAGCCTACAAGGCCCTAAAAATAATTTAGAAACATTCCGGGATCAATTTGTTTTATAAAAACTTAAAAATTTTAGAAATAGGGGTCAAACAGCCGTGTGACATAACCCAGACCGTGTAGACATTCGAAGTCTGGACACATAGCCGTGTCTCAGCCTGTGTGTTCGCCCGTGTGGGTATTCAAAATAGGGTGACACGGTCGTGTCGTAGGCCATGTGCCAAACTATGTGTGCATACTGACTTGAGACACACGGTCGTGTCACAGGCCGTGTAGAACCTGCACCTAAAACAATAATGACACACGACTGTGTGTGGTGGCCGTGTGTGACATACGACTGTGTGACAGCCTGTGTGTCCTAAAATGTGCCTTCAAAATTAAGTTTACCAAATTGAACTTACTTAGGCCACAAGCATACCATGTACTAACCATTAAACTTATTCAAAACACACTCAAATAATCCCAAAACATGCCAAAACACACGTCTCATTCAAATCTAAATATGTAAGACCCCTGACCCGTATCCATTGTCAGATTGAGGTTATGGAGCATTACCGTACAATTGGAACATCAAAACATAATATCATTCAATATTATAAACATATCATAAACTAATCATTCATACACATACTGCCCCTAAATCGAGCCTTCGAGGCCCTAGAAATACCCTAGAAATAATTCGGGACTGAATTGGAATCATTTAAAAACTTTAGGAAAAAATTACAAAAATCAGAATACAGGGGTCACACGGTTGTGTGCCTTGTTGGAACGCCGGTACCCCATGGCAGAGCGAAAAAAAAATATTCCTGCGATCCAAACCATGGATCCATGTGCGAGGAACGAATCAGGGTGAAAAAGGTTTCAAAATTACCGAAACTTTAATCTGAGTAGATAGTGATGCCTCGGCAATGAGAATACTGTTTTGCTTTCAAATCCAAGCCGCAATCTTTATGATCCCAACCTCTACGTAATCCACCCAGTTGATAATGAACGGAAGAAATCCCCAAAACTATTTTTCAGAGATATTTTGCTTGACGGCTGCTAGACCTAGTAGCAAAGCTTTTGGTTTGTATATATATTATTCACCTTTTAGGGTTTTTCTCTCTTTCTATATATAACTCCCCTTATAATTGGTATGTATATAACAAATTCTTAATTTATTAAATTTTAATCTGAACATAATAATCATAATTAAAATAAATAAATATAATAACGTTTTAACCGAAAATTATAATTACATTAATTATAATAAAGATTTCGGTAAACTATATTTATTTAAATTTATATACGAACCAAAGTCATATATTAATAAAATTATGTTCTCCTTATGTGTACAACATCCTTGTACATATAATATGTTCGATATTTGATTGCCTAATTAAATTAACTCTATAATTAATTTAATTCATATGACAACCAAACACAATACCAACCATGTTTTATTCTGTTCATTTCAACCATAGGGTGTGACCCTGTAGGTTCTTGTAACGTTAGCAGTAATACTAGAACGATTCTAATGTTACAAACAATGAGTGGCATCTAGCAATGTATCATTGCTACCTAAGTTACGAAAAGTTATGATTCGACAAAACCTTTTGTGATTAACCTTTCATGCATTAATCCTTAAGTCCTTTATCTCTGGAATGGACACAAGTCATGGAATAGTCACACTTGCATAGTCCATCCCATGTTTCTTGATACCTTGAGTAGACTATGATATACAAATAAGTATGACATCTCATATCAACTTATTTGAGTATGGCCATGCATTTTTAATCTCACTAAATCAAGTGGCCTAAGATATTACTCCCATTATGTAGGAGGGACTTATCCTATATTGATCAACCATATCCCTCTACATAGATTGTGGTATATTCAACATAAGCCTTTATAAAACAACCAGTTACGGTGTACGTTTGACTGTATCAAAATATACAGCTCACGATGTTGGGATAATGATGATCTCAAGTCTGAGGATTATATACATATTAATCACTATGGGTAATGTTATGAAAATTACATAATAATCCAGAAAACATACTTATAGCGAGTTAGTCCAATATGTTGTTCTCTAACACACATATTCATGTATTGATTCTGACACTCCATATCAATGACAACTCTTTATCATCAATCAATTACATGTTAGTCTTAATGCATTATTGTTGTCCTAGTCAACAATTATACTTGACTAAGGACCTTTTAAGAATAATCATATTATTCTCAGGACATTATTATAAAACAATTTATTTATACACACAGAAAAGAAACTGAAATAATAATGGCAACGACTTATATAAATAAACATGGTAAATCAAGTATGTTATTACAACCATCTCATGATTGATCTTTGGGCATACTCTTACATGCCTCACACGGCTGAAACACACGGCCGTGTCTCAGGCCATGTAACCTTCAAACTAGGGACACACGGCCGTGTCCCAGTCCGTGTAACTATTTGAGTAGGGTCTCACGGCCATGTAACTCTTGAATTTTCCCTACATGTGCGTGTGCCAGACCGTGTGTTAGGCTACGTAACTCACTACAAATGAACCTTCAGAAGACACACAACTGTGTTGCAAGGTCATATGTCACACACGGCTGAGTCACACTCCCGTGTCTCAAGCCGTGTGGACCTAAAATTTACTTAAAACAAGCCATTCCCAACACCAATCCATGCATAATCACTTGAACAATTTGTGCACACCTACAAGGCATCAAGCCATACCTAAACATGCATATATTTTCCATTCCAATGGTCATAATTCAATTAACCAATATACCATTCAAAGGCACCTCAAAAGCAATCATCAAAACCTACCTAAACATGTCCTCTTTACCAAATTTCAAACATTCATATTTAGTTCAATACCTTCCAAAACATGCCATAACTTGACCATGATCTTACCAATTCAATACATACCATTTGAGCCATCAAAACATGCATCATAAAATAACATAATGACACAAACTATCAAAGCATCAAAGGTACCGACCCAAGATAACATTCATAACTTATACAAGTCAATTCGCCAACTAAAAATTCATCACAATGACATGACAATTCAACCTATACATGCCATTATAACCTTGGCCAAAACATTCAAAAACTATCGATATTTATGTTGGATAGTGTGATAGATCTCTAACAAGTTTCCAAATCGACCGAGCTTTCGATAATCTACAAAACATAGGAAAGAACTATGTAAGCACATAATGCTTAGTAAGTTCGTAGGAAATGAAACATAACTTACCATTTCATTTATATAACATTAAGTATAAGCATAATATAACCCAAACCACAAGCTTGGCACAAGCCTATACATCATCATCAATACACAAGTTAGTGCATTTATACACAAGTTAGCACAATTTCACTTGAAAACTTACCATTTCAATCCCTTTTCTTTCCTGTTGAACCATCTAGAATATCATCGAATACTTGAGAAAGCTCACATAAAGTGTGCTTAAACATATAACCGTAACATTTCCTTTGCATCATTACTCACACGAGTTGTGGGTCGATATGTAAGCTACACGATGCTGCTCACACGAGCTGTGGAGTATCCACAACAAATGCAGGACCACAACCATTGGTAGGACATTCAAGACCAGTACCCAAAGCATAAAATCCCTAATGACATGTCATTTGTATCTTACAAATTCTTAAGGTTCAACCAGGACTCAACATCTGTCAAATCATCATAGCTTTGGTACAATTATACATCGATCCATTTACATTAAAATAACATAATAAACATTCAAATTAACAACATTAATATGATAATCGTTCATATGAACTTGCCTCGACAACTAGGGCGTAGAAGTTAAACGAGTTATTGCGAAGCTTTTGCTTTGCCTCGATCTAGGTCTGTACTTGGTCTATCTTGATCTAAATAGAAAAAATCAATCCATTTAATACCCCTAGTATTCAATTCGGTCCACATTTCATATTTATAAAAAAATACCATTTCCCCTAATATTTTAACTTTTCATAATTTAGTCCTTAAGCTCATAAATTGAAATCCAAGCATTTTAATCCCCCATTCAAGCTAACCGAATCTATTAGGGACTTATATCAACCCATACAAACCATCATTTCATAAATTTAACATGCACTTTTACTATTTTTACAAATTAATCCCTATATGTAAATTTCATAAAAATCATTTTACAAAACTTGTTTATTTATCAACAAGGATCCATAATCTACCATTTAACATCAAGAATCATACAAAATCATTCATGGCATAACCCTCAATCTTTAACAGTTTTACAAATCAATCCCCGAGCTAGCTAGATTAAGCTAAAACAGACTCAAAAATATGAAAAATCACTAAAAACGAGGCTTAAAAGCATACCATGCAATGAATCAACCCTAGCCGAACCTTAAAGCTTCACTTCCCATGGCATTTTCAGTTGAAAAAAGACAAATAAGGAAGATGACATCTTTTCTTAGTTTAATTTTAACTTTAATTACCAAATTACCATTTTACCCTTTAAAAACTATCAAAATTTCAATAAAACTTTGCCATGAATATCTACTAACTATTCAAATGGTCTAATTACCATCTTAGTCCATTCACTTTAAAGTTTCATAGCCATTTGACCCTTTTATCTAATAGAACTTTACTTTTACACTTTTCATGATTTAGTCCTTTTCACTTAATTAATCATGAAAATATCAAAATTTCTTAACGAAATTTTAATACGACGATACTAATATCCCATAGACATTAAAATAATAATTTACTCGTTAGATTTGTGGTCCTAAAACCATGTTCCCATTTCATTAAAAATGGGTTGTTACAAAATACCAATTCAATGTACCCTCATTAGTACCACAATTCACATACTAAAACATTTCAACTCAAAGCCATAAGTTCATACCTTAAACATACATCAACCACACACTATTTAACCACCTCACTCTTATGTCAATGAACCACAAACCAATTATATCCACATAGCATTTAAAAATGACCAAAACATATATTTACATAAACAAGTATAAGTCAAAATCAAAGCATATAGCTAAGTACTTTCACACCATATCACATTGGCAAAATAACATTAACACTCCTATTACATGCCATTTATAATCAATAACCAAAACAATAAAAAACTATCAAAATGACAAACGAATAGTGTGATTGAGCTTTGACAATATCCCAACCCATCAAGCTTCTGATGATCTACAAAACAAGGAAAAACAACTATATAAGCAACTAGTGCTTAGTGAGCTCGTATAAAGGAAACGTATAGTTACTAAACATAAAATGATTTAATCATTCAAACATTGTTCATTAGATCATAAGGATACTTTCCTTTCCTACCCACAACATTTCACAAGTCTCAACTGCAAAGAAAAAGTTTAGGGCAATCTTATACAATATTTACATAGAATCAACTTTTCACATAATCATGCTGCAACAAATTTTATGCTTACAAACTCTTCTTGCCGATAAGTTGTTCATATGCAATGTATAATTTCAAAATTTTATATCAAGTAAAAGAAGATGTTAGCAATAATCATAATTCGTATGCTATTCACAGTTATACGTAAATCCTGCCATTCAATTATTCTTCCTTATTGTTTATTTAGCAAAGCAATCCTAAGGTTTAATAGTGGTCTTCGTATGTTGAACTTAGTAATTTCTCTCCACTAATGTAGTTGAAATAATGATCAAAATCAATAGGTCTTTCATAAGGTTGTAATGGGGTTAGGCTTAAGTTAAGGATTAACATAAGTGATTTTTAGGCTCAAATAACCTTAAACTTGACTCAGACCTTACGCAGCACAATTCACCTTTCTCCTTAGGTTTAACACCCCAACCTTAATTTTGAAGTTCATATTTCTCATCACTTGATAATACATTATTTGATCAATTTTTTCAACATTTGATCTCTTTTTTTTAATCACATCAAATACCTTCTTTTGACTTCTCCCCAAAATTTATTCACCAAAGCAAGTAGAGGTTGGTGCAAAAATTAGGATAAAATTTATGAATATAGTAAACTAGCTTATGATGTAAGTAGTTCAAATAAATAGGCCATATAGCTCAAATTAAGGTTCCAAGGGTTAATTTTGATTATGGTAAGCTTGAAAGGCTCAAACGGTCTAAACAAAATGTGCCTATATCATTTTTAGATTCTTATGTCTCCTAGGATTTCACCAAAATTACTAACCCAATTCTAAAGATTTAAACCTTCATGCATGTCTAGTTCAAAGAGAAAGAAAAACATTTCATGGCAAAATTTCCATGGAACTTATAAAACATAACTAAATCATGATTATGCTAACATAAATTCAAAAAAAAAAACCTTGAACAAAATTAGCAATTATAATTTCACGTGGGCTAACTTATAGAAAAAAATTTCCCTGAGCACTTATTTATTTTAGCATACTTATGTAGACAATTGAAAAAAAAAAACATAAACATACTAGATTAGCCCTTACCCCCTTTAAAAAAAGCGATTTCCTCATTGTAAAATAACAAAGTAGTGAATGAAAACTATACTCCATGTAGGACTCCAAAAAAGATAGGTGAGTCATGAAGACCACTTAAGTACTAAATCTTTCTTGAAAAATCCAATCCCTAGACATGTAACGCCCCTAACCTGAATCCGTCACCGGAATAGAGTTACGGAGCATTACCGGAGTTATCGATTTATTTATCATATATTTCATTTCATCTAACGTTCATATTTGGAACCAATTAAAATCAAACATATTTTCCCTTAACGTACTTATTTTTCTCGATATGTTTTACTTGAATTTATTACTCGTCTCAATTTAATTAATTTCCTTGTATCAACGTATAAAAAATAATCACCTATTTACATGTCATGATAAATATCATTCTCTTGCCATTTCTTCATAAACATAAATCAGGTAATTCATTATATCGATATTTCATGCATTTAAAAATACAATTCAAGTTACACTAATTTACCTCGTTACTTGTACATGTTTATAATTTCATTAATCCGATATCTTTTCTTTTCCACGTTTAAGTCTCGTATTCGAGTCATCCGGATCTTTATAAAGAAATTTGATCGTCGTTTTCATTTATTTCATGTTGTAATACATTCAACTAATGCTCTAAACAAATTTACCATTTTACCCCTAAACTTTTAATTAATGACGATTTCATCTTTAGGTTAAAATAAAATAAAATTATTGCAATTTAATCCTTATTTCCAGCCATTATTCTCAAATAAATTGATAACAACCCATGAATTCTATAAAATATCAGGATTTTTCATAATTTCAACACTTTTCAATTTAATCCTTAAAACATGTTTTTCCCTGATCTTGAGCTAAATTAATAATTTCATTCAATTTTGTAATTTTAAATAATAAAATAATTCATTTCATGCAATTTGGTCATTTCTAACATTTTTACAAAATTGCCCATAAAATTTTACTTTTATTCAATTTAGTCCATGAGCCTAAAACATGCAAATTAGCCATGCTAGCTGAATATTCATACATATTTTACTCCTCCTCTTCATTCCACATCCTTAATTTATATAACATGCAACAAGTAACATTATCAATAATTTCACTATTTACTTATATGTATATTCAAAATTGTCCATTTGCGTCATAGTCACTAAATTATTTATATCTTAAGCTACAGAACTCGAAATTAATATTCGCTAATTTTCCCTGAAACTATACTTACATATCTTATTACCATAAAATTTTCAGAATTTTTAGTTTAGCCAATAAGTACAGTTTATTCTTTAAATTTACCCCTGTTTTGCTGTCTGACAGTTCCGACCCTTCTTCACTAAGAATTAATTATCTCATCGTACAAGATTTGGATGATGTTCTTGTTTATTTCTATTTAAAATATACTCATTAATAATTTTAAACATATAAATTTAATCCCTTAATTATTTTTATCCAATTTTTGATGATTTTCCAAAGTCAAAACAGGGGAACCTAAAATCATTCTGACATTGTCTCACAAAACTTATTATATCTCATGATTTACAATTCCATTGCTTATACCGTTTATTCTATAAGAAACTAGACTCAATAAGATTTAATTTAATATTTTATTCATCCTATAATTCAATTTATACAATTTTTGGTGATTTTTCAAAGTTAGACTATTGCTGCTGTCCAAAACTGTTTTAGTGCAAAATGTTGATTTTCATTTTGCCCCAAATTTCACAGTTCATACAATTCTGTCCTTGCTTAATTAACCCTCAATTAAGCTAATTTTCTCAATTAATACTTTTCCTAAACATTATAAGTTATTTCATAACTATTGAAATTCAGAATTTCCACATAAAACTCTAACTTCAAACTCTTTTACAATTTAGGTCCCAAACATTCACTTTTTATTCAATTCTTTCAATAAAATCAGCATATAAACAATTAAAAGCTCTAATTACATGCCAAATCATCATATACTTCCAGCATATATTCATAGAAACTTTCAATTTCTTTCATAGAATCAAAAACTAATGAATTCAACAAGTGGACCTAGTTGTAAAAGTCACAAAAACATAAAAATTTCAAGAAATAATCAAGAATTGAACTTACATGCAGTAAAAATATGAAAAACCAGCTTAAGGGAACTCTTCCATGGTGTTTTTGCTGATGAGAATGCAGAAAAATAAAGAGAAATCTAGATAATTCCACTTTAGTCCTAGCTTTATTAAGTAAATTTTGCAATTTTCTAATTTTGCCCTTAATTCTCCTTATTTTCTTGCTGATTTCATGCCCTTGCCGTCCAGCCCAATAGACCTTGGGTCTATTTGCCTTTTAAACCCTCTTTCTTTTATCATTTAAGCTATTTAATCATTTCCCACAATTTTGTATTTGATACAATTTAGTCCTTTTTGTTCAATTAGCTATCAGTACTTTAAAATTTATTGACGAAACTTTAATACTAACTTATTAACACTCCATAAATATTTATAAAAATATTTATGGCTTGATTTAAAATTCCTGAGGTCTCGATACCTCGTTTTCGATTCTAATTATTTTAATATATATATTTTTAGTACACTATTTACTATTTCAAAATTTTTCCTAACTTCACATTTAACTTATACTCACTAAATTAATAATATTTCCTTCTCATTTTTCAGATTGAGTGATCTCGAATCACTGTTCCGACACCACTGAAAATTAGGCTGTTACAAGACATGTACATTCACATTATCACACTACTATGTTCTTTGCTAGAGAACAAATTTAATAGAAGAGCATTGACTTGGTTTATTCATGAATTGCAATTTATTTAACTTTATTATCTCGAAAATGTGAAATAGAAAGAAAGAGGGGAAAATGACAACTAAAAAATATAAAATAACGACAAAGAAAAGTTAAGAGAACTCCCTCATTTTATTCAGAATCATAACTGACTAAAACATAGTCAAAGGGCCATCTGTCGTACTAACCATACTCATCTAGGAAGTAATCATATTCTTTCCCAAAAAAATTTGTCTAACATTTTATTTGGGAAAGAAAATCGAAAATGATCTTTTCAGGTGGCATTATTTAACTTCCTGTAATCCATAGAAATCCTCCAACTTGTGACTCGAATATCTACAATAATCCACTCGATACCCTTCTTGTGCCTTTCCAATACCACAAGTGACTCCTCTTCTTGATTCTTGATGAACTCAACTGAAGTAGTGATAGGTAAAGTCGAAGATAGACCTAAATAATCATATTTCAAATGAGGATACAAAATCTTCAATTCCAATTCAGTTGGCTCTTCAATCAACACTTTTGGTTGCCTGTACTCCTGAGATGATAACTCTAATAAGTTGAGAGGATCTTTCTGAGTGAATCCCTTCGAATTAGCTTCTAACAAAGCCAAACGCTCCCTTGTCTTCATCATCACTTAGCGGATCCACAGATAGAATATGTTTTAATGGGTCGTCTAGATAATTGAGTTCCAATTCTGTAGGAGTAAGTGATTCTATCTTGAAAATAGAAGAGCAATCTTCGACTACATCTGAGATTTAATAACATTGAAGTCTTTAGAAGTCACCTTGTCGTCCAAAATTTTGAGCATTATAAGCAAATGCTCCTACTTGAACATGTTGTAAAGGATTAATGATTACCTGAATAATAACAAAAACTATTAACGCAAAAAAGAAATAAAAATTAATAAAAAGAAAATTGAACCAAATTACAAAATAATAAAGGAAAATCACAAAATAATTAATAAATTTAAAAATAAAATAAACCAATTTGCAATGAATAATTTCACAAAAAATGATTAAGGCAACAGTCCCCGGCAACTGCGCCAAAAACATGTAACGCATAGGTTTGTGCAAGTGTACACAATCGTTATCAATTAATAAGTAAGTATAAGAGTTATTGTCTCTACAGGGACTGTGTCTGTTAATCAAATGATTGCAAAATTATGAATTTACTAGTTGGTAAAGAAAACGCAATAATTTGGGGTGATAGATATTAAGATTAAATTAATTAACTAAATGTAAATTAATCTAAATGCAAATAAAATGAAATGCAATGTGATGGTTTAACAACGATTTTAATCAGTTAAAAACAATAGCATGAATAAGCTAAAATAATTACAACATTTGACTCAATTAATTTTTCATCATGTTTAACAATGTTCCAAAAAAATTCCATAGCAACTTGATCATTCATTCACTTGGAATCGAGTATAAGTTTTTTTTTGAAATCTTATACTTATAAAAACATGTATATTTCTATGTCCATATTTAATTAAGGATTCTTTAGAATTTATGTGAAGTAATAGGGATGGATCAAGATCTAAATTAAGGAAGCACCTTCCAATTATCGTGTCCATTAATTGTCATCTGGTTATGATTGATCAACTAATTCTAATGCATTCAAACATGTTTTAATGCATGAAATACATAAATGATTTTAATTGGAAGCATGAACAAGTTCATAAACATGAATCAAAATGAACTTTATCAAATTAATGTAATCATTCTAGCTAAAACAAAATTAAGTCATCATTGTCAATGGAAAAACATCAAAACATTTTGCAAACATGTTGAATAACTAAGAACGAAATTAAAGAATATGAAAGAAGAAACTCTTGATAATTTTGGTGATTCTTCGAAGATCAATCGTGATGGCTTCCTCCAATTCTTGTGATTTCTCCTTCTTAAACTACTCCTCAAGGTGGACAGTGAAGAGATTTTTCCTCAAGAAAAATGCTAGCTAAAGGGAAGAGGGGAAATGGAGGGCTTATGCATGGAAGAGATGAAAAGAAGATGAGAGGAATGTGAGTTTAGGGATAACTGAAATGGGAAATGAGGGGTGATATTTATAGTAGAAGAATGGTTAGGGAGTTTGCTAAAAATAGCATGAAGATCCCTTGAAATTCTCCCTTGCTTAGTCGGCCGTGAAATGTGGAGGAAAAGGTTGGTGGTTGCTTGATTCATGCTTGATTTCATGCATGAATCATACAAGGGGTTGGACGGTTTCTTGGATATTAGTTGCCGGCTGATTTTTTATTTTTTTCACAAGTGTAGTGACCTCCAAATTAATTATCTCGAAGCTAATTGGGGTTGCTCATGATACCTTAGTAGAATTGGACTACTTTCTCCCCTATTTGGATGGTTTTGTGACCCAAATAATTATCAAACTTGCTCTTCTCAACAAGACAACTTCAACTAGATCAAATTGACTTCTCTTGACTCAATTTGTTGTTTTTGTTGTCCAATTGAGATGGAGTATAACTCATGTCCATGTATGATTTAAATAAGCTCCCACACTTATTAATTCAATGGTCTCACTACAACAATTAAAGCACAGAAATTACTATGTAACATAAGATAGTTAAATTATGCAAAATTTAATTTATAAATTCATAAAATTACATACTTTACTAAAATTATGCTTATTGTCTCAATATGAACAAAAAACACCCAATTAAATATCCAAATACTTGATATTAACATAAATTCTAAGTAAAAAAGGTGATATAAACAGCTATAAAAAATCTATATAATTTAGAGTTTACACAAGTCTTATAACATTTCAATCTATAGATACAATTCAACTCAATTCAATGTCATTCAATTAGTATCACCACATATATATGCTTCAGTTACATTATTGAACTAGTCCAAGTTCATTTTATAGAAATTTCCCAAAGTTTTGTATTTTATTTAATTCAGTCCCTAAAATCGAAACAATCATATCTTTCACAATTAAACCTCGTTTTACAATCCGATTTCAATCAAATCCTTCTATCGCCCTCTAATATCTATAATTATAGAAATTGCATGCTAATTTTGAATTTTTTTCATTTTAGTCCCTATGTTCAAAACTAACAACTTTCACTTTACCAATTAGTCCTTTTTCAAAACTAAGCTTAAAATCTAACAATTTAACATCAAAAGCTTCAAAATTCATCAATGGAAACATTCCAAAATTTTAATAGTTTAACAATTTAATACCCGGGCTAGCTAAATCAAGCTCTAGGGATCTGAAAAACATAAAATTTATGAAAAAAACGGACTTTGAACCACTCACCATGCAAGGCTGAATGTTGGAGAATTTTATAAAGCTTTCATTCCTTCATTCAATGGTGAAGAATCGGTGGGGGAGATGAGAATAAGATCATTTCTCTTTCTTCCCACTTTTATTTCTTTTATTTATGTTATAATTTCATTATTTTAACTTTATTTTTAATAAAAAAATACTAAAAAAGTCCCAACGGTCTACTTAAAATTCAAAAATGGTAAGTCCTTAAGTAAATAAAAGTCTATAGTGATTAACTTTTATAATTTTTATGATTTAGTCATTGTACCTTAATTACTAACCGTTCAACAAAATTACCGGGCCAAAAGTCAATAAAACATTATATTATACTCTCAAATATTAATTAATAATATTTATAGACTAGATCATCAGAAAAATGAGGTTCCAAAACCACCGTTTTTGGAACCACTGAAAAGCAGGCTGTTATATATACCATCCACTAACCAATGTATAAACTTGGTCTAATTGTTATGTTAGACCTTTGGTTAATTACAATTTAAGTCATCAGCTCATCTCCTAATTAAAAATCTATAATGATTGGACTTTTATAATTTATTCCTTGGGCCGTAATTAAACACAATTTCGACTAAATTACTTATCCAAAATTTAATTCACTTATATAACAACTTCGAGAATATTTTATTAAATATTTGCGGCTCAATTTACGAAAATAGGATCCTGAAACCGCCTTTCCTGAAACCATTAGAAACCGGGTTGTTACAACACCACCCCCCAATCATCAACCTTTTTTTAAAAAAAAAAAATCAGCTGCCACCACTGTGTGTTAGGCGACACTAGTTTATGTTTTTCAAAATAACTGTTAAAAATACGAGTATTTAGAGAGGAAAAAAATGTTTTTTTTAGTGTCAGTAAATTTAAAAAGAAAATTATTTTTTGGTGTCATTGGTGTGTTAGGCGGCTCCGGTGGGAATTTAAAAAAAAAGGTGAAATAGGAAAAAAGATGAAAATAAAAAAACGAAATAGGAAAAAAAATAATAAAGGGAGAAGCTTGTGACCGATGCTTGCTTCATAGGTGGTTCTTGTCTTCTTGGCTTATTAGTGTCACCATCTTTGGATGAAATACTATATCTAAAAAATAAAGTTAGATGAGATGAGAGTGGAAAAAAAAGAGATACGAGAGAAAAATAGAGGGATGAGAGAGAGATATATATATGGGAGAAAGATAGAGAGACGAGAAAGGGAAAGTCAAATATGGGAAATAAAAGAAAATAACAACTATGTAAAATAGAGGTATGAAAGGGAATTGAATATTTTATAAAAAATAGAGAATCAAATATGATAAAGGAAAGAGAATAACAAATATGGAAAAAAGAGATATGAAAGAGAATTTAATATTTTTTGGAAAATAGAGAGTTAAATATGGGAAAGGAAAGAGAATAATAGATATGGAAAATAGATATATCTATTTTTCACAAAATATTAAATTCCCTTTCATATCTCTATTTTTCACAAAATATTAAAATATTATAAAAATTATCATTCCAAAAGAAACATTTTATAATTTTTAACTTTTATTGATTTTTATTTTTTTATCATTTTCACCACATATCACTCTGTGTTGTGACACATCATGGCTTTAATTGAAAAAAATGGGGATCGTTTACTTTAACGGTCAACGGTTAAGGTTAATGGTTAAAAGATATTTTTATGCATTTTATAATTTTTTATAATTTTTATAAAATTTTACAATTTTTTTATATTCTTTTACGTTTTATATATATTTCTAATTTTTATTAAATTTTAAATATTTTTATATTTTTATTAAAATTTAATTTTTTTATAATTTTTATTGATTTTTTATAATTTTTTTTGTCATATGTGATGTAGTGAGTGTGACACGGGGTGGCTTTAATTGAAAAAAATTGGGGGTAGTTAACTTTAACGGTCAACTATTAAAGTTTACGGTTAAAGGGTATTTTTGATGTATTTTTGAAATTGAGTGAAAAAAAGGGCTTAATTGCTTTTCTTGTAAAATTTTGAGGGTCTTTTTTTATGCATTTTAACAGTTCAAGTATCGAATTGAATGCAAAAAAGAAAGTAGGGGCTTAATTTTTTTAAAAAAAATTTTGAGGGCCTTTTTGATGCATTTGGAAAGTTTAAATACCTAATTGAGTGTAAAAAAGAGTAGGAGCTTAAATTTTTTTTTAAAGTTTGAAGACTTTTTACACCCTTAAACCTTTTTAAAAAGCTAATAATTAGGTCATCAGTAGGGGTGCCACCAATATGTTAAGCGACACCGGCGAACATAGTAGAAAATGAGTCATTTTTGTACATAAAATTTGTAAATAATTAATTATTTTGAATGAATTCGGAAAAAAAAAATTATATACGAAAAGGAATATAGATGAAGACCAACTCTATATTTAAGCCTTTACATAATGTGTTATAATTATTTAAGTTTAATTTTAAATTATTTAGATAAAATAGTAGAATAAAGATATATTTAAATAACACTTGTTTACTATAATTAAAATTCCCAATGGCAGCATCAAATCTAGTAAACGACAAACACCTATACTCGTTTGATATAAACAGTTGGTTGAATAATATTCCAACAAAATTATAATTAATTAATCATTAATGGATCTGACTTTCTGTGAAATTCATTAACTGAAATTTGTACATTCTTTCAACTCAAAAAAATTTAAAAAAAAATACACACAATAACAAAACTAAATTAAAACATAATCACAATCAAATATTTTGAAATGAGAATGAAATTGAAAAGGAAAAACTTTTGTTAAACATATTAGGTTTATATTTTATTGATTTTTCAATCGAATTAATCGGTATTCGAATTTTAAAAAAAAATTCACCGATTTCTGATTAAGTTAATTTTAATGATTAATCAATTAAGTCTATTAAAACGTATGTAATTACAACGAAAGCATTTTTAATATTTGATGTCCATGATTTGTTATGTTGTATGGTACACACAAAAGGTTAACAACATAAAATCATGATTCAAAGCTCCTTCAAGTTTATATCTAAAATTGAGCTTTCCATTTAGGCGAAGTAAGAGAATATAATAAAGCAGTGGACAAACTGAGTCATCAAGACCCAGGATTCTTGTACAATATTGGGCTTCCTGCCCTTGGTAACACCTCAAAAACACCTTTTACTCTAACTTATTAAAATATATATAATATAGAAGTATGGTATGGATTTTAAATTTCTTTAAATTGATTATAATTTTTTATTATTTATTATATTAATTTGTGTGATACTATATTAAAATAAAATTAATCAATTTAACTATATTTTTAAAAAGTCAATAAAAAAATTAACATCATTTTATGATGTTAAATCAATACCTGTAAAATCTGCCCATTTAGTATACTAAATTACCAAAAAAAGTTTTTTCTTTTAAATTATTGAAATAGGTCGAATTTTTAAAAAATTATAGGAATGGGTCGATTTTGATAAAATGCTTCTAGCTAAAAATATTTTCAAGGAAAACTCATAAAAACACTTATGGTTGGAAGCACTTTTCCCCATGTTTTTATTAGGATTTTTTGGTTGTTTAGGGTTTTAGGATTTTATTATTAAGATTTTAGGTTGTTTAGGGTTTTAGAGTTTTAAATTGATAAAAATTTTAACCTAATAATTGTAATAATTGAATTCAATATTTAAAATATTCATATTTACACTAAATGTATATTATTTTTTATTAAAAATAGAAACTCGAAGTACTAAAAAATATTTTTGACGAGATGTCTTCTAAAAAAATATTTCACGATTCTCTCTACCGCTGAGCAAGCACAAGTGACAAACATGGGTATGTAATCGCCACCAATATTCTTTGGATTGTAATATTCCGTTTGTTTTTTATATTATTTGGTATGTAATCATCACTATTCACTTCTACTGACAGGGTACGATATGGCCACATGACCTCAAACTTGGCTGAATGCATCAATTCCATTTTCAAGGGAACACGTCATTTGTTGATAACTTCAGTTGTGAAAGAGACATACTTCCATTTAGCGGAATTGTTCCCAAAGTGAGCAGCGAGTTATGTTGGGCAATTGTAGGGAGGCTACATATGGTGTTCGGATGTGGTGAGACAAATTAAGAAGGCTAAGACACGAGCGAACTGCATGCACTCAGTGTGTCACTCGCACAAAGACCTATAGTTTCGAGTAAAAAGTTTGACAGACCGGACCAAGGTATTACCGGGGGAGTGTACCGTATACACTTGAGAAATAGGACTTGTGACTACGGAAGATTTGACCCACTTCATTTTTCATGCGCTCATGCAATTGCAGCTTATAGCAATCAATGCTTGGATCCCATGAGCTTTGTGGACCAAGTGTACAAATTAGAAAAGTTGTACAAAGTGTGAAGACATGTATATCTACCAATCCTAATGAACGTATGTGGCCACCTATATCAAGCGCTCCGTTTAAATTGTTACCAGATAGAAGATTGTGTCACAAACCAAAAGGTCAATCACCTTCTACTCGAATACGTGACAACATGGATATTCGAGAAAGGTCAAACCAACCAAGGTTATGTGGGTGGTGTAGGAACCCAGGCCATACAATGTCGTCATGTCCACATCGAAAGGACTATGCAAACTAGAAAAAAAATATCAATTTTATTATAATATGTAAACGAGCAGTTCTGTGAAATGATAACAAATATCAGCTTTTCATTTTTTAAAATTATAACAAATTACAACTTTAATTTTGTAAAACGATAACAAATATCAGGTTTTCATTTTGTGAAATTATAACAAATTACAACTTTAATTTAGTTAAATGATAACAATATTCACTAAAAACATAATAATAAAAATCATTGATACAAGATAAATGTTTGATACAAGGATAAAATTAATCAGTGTATACGATAGTCAGAATCTGTGCCACATAGGGGTGGTTGAAGGTTACGAGTTGGATTCCTTCTTAGTTCAGCCTTCGGGCGTGGTTGTGGTTGTTAAGGTTGTGGTCTCGGTAGCTTTTCTTCTTCGCCTTCGATCGATTGCAATCCTTGCATTCTCGGTTGCCATCACGCATCATCCGATCTAAGAATAAATGGTTGAAAAAATGACTCAACTTGGTAGAACAAAGATCTCACAGGTTTTTTTGTCACAAATGGCGAATGAGCATAACTATGTTAAGTCTCATACACAGATGGGATAACGAGTGGACTCTCCATCAATGCCTGAAACATAGACGGCACATCATCGTCGGCGTCAGCATAATTGGGAAAGTAGATGGCATAGGCATGTAAAATATTGAGGATGAGTGTCTAAGAGTCTAACTTGACATAGGACTAAAAGCAGAAAAATGTGGTGCAACATATGATGCTTGTGTGAAGATGATAGTGTCAGAACACACATAGAATAAGACAGTACATACTGAACGGGGGGTGGTGTGGGCATCGGTGCTGAGGCCGTTGGTGTCGATTCTTACGTGGGTGCTAATGATGGACCCACCTCGCCAGCCCTTGAATTTAAAGATGGCCATCGTGGCCTACTTGTAAGGGGATGCCGACGCCTCACCTCTTCCCCGTACAAATATGGCTTGCTATGGATCCTAAACCATGGCATGTACTCCGGATCACATGCTAACTTCCCGTACCCGTCGCCGGAATAGGTTAAGAGGCATTACCAATCCTGTAACTTAATTCAGAAACCTTCATTTAACCAATTCTATCTCAATTCCAATAACTATCAATCGATCACATTCCAATATATTTAAAAAGAATCATATAAAGCTTTAATCATGCATTTATGACTAATTTGATAATATATAAAAGTTTCAGAAACTTAGAAAAAATTTCAACTTTTAAAGTGACACACGCCCGTGTGAACAGGCCGTGTGCCTTACACGGCATTATACACGCCTGTGTGTCTAAGCTATGGCCAAACAGGGCATACATATTGACTTCACCACACGGCCACAGGAGACGCCCGTGTGTCCGGCCGTATAAAAATTAAGGAGGTTACTGACTTGGCCACACTACCGACCACATGCTCGTTTGCCAGCCTGTGTGCCACACACGACCAATAGACACGCCTGTGTGTCTAGGCCGTGTCAAAACTGGAGGGTATACTGACTTTAATTTGTAGGGTACCCTAAAGGACACACGGCCGTGTAATGTGACCGTGTGTCACACACGACCAAGACACACGCCCGTGTCTCTGCCTGTGTGGACAAAAATAGGCCATTTGAAAAGCCAAATTTGCCACCATAAAACAAAAACATATACATTCATAATTGACCACATTTGAACAACTCAATTGGCAACCAAGTCAACCATTTCAATACACATTATAAGCCATATTCACTTACCATTTACATATCCATAAACCTATATAATCACATATACAATCTATTCATTTATCATCCATATATCAAGACTTCATTAGCACAATTTCATTTAAACATTGCCATACTAAAATATACCATATCCAACCACAATATATATACCACAAAGCAACCATTACTACTTCAAGCCATATCACATAGCTTGTTCATATATCAATTTCACCCAAAATCATTAACAAAAAGTGACCATACTTTATAACCTATAAACTAGCTTATACATGCCATATTTACATATCTTTCATGAGTTCCAAAAGTACCAAAAAGTCATTTGGATAGTGTGATAGTTACCTCCAACTTTATTCGAATCGAGCAAGCTTTCGAATCTATAAAACACGGGAAAATAAACGGAGTAAACTTTAAGCTTAGTAAGCACGTATAATATAGAATTAAACTTACCAAATGACAATAAGCATTATAACTAAATTAAATTTCAATCCATTTGCTCATAATGCCTATTCATCACCATTCACAATTTAGTCATCTAACATTCCATGTAAATCAAGTATCATTATATTCATATATCATAAAATCCATGTAATTCATGTAACTTATAATTCATATAAGGCTTATAGTACTTGTATCATATAACCTTCATAATTCATATTAGTATAATGCCTGTTGAACCTACTGAAATATCGAGGGATACTCGGGTGATGCACATTAAGTTCGTAAATTGGTACTCTATCAATTCATCATCATTTCCGCTCTTTCGAGCCATGACCGGTAAGCTCCAAAGAGCTGAACGGTAAGCTCCGTAGAGCTGAAACAATAAGCTCATACGAGCTATGGTGAGTCCACAATAAATGCAGGAGCTCGACCAAACAGTAACCCTAGTGACATGTCACTCGTATCCTACGACTTTCTATGGTTCAGTGGAACTTATATTTCACGGTAAACATTTATTTAGGCATCCTAATTACATTGATCACATATATTCAATTCAAATATATACAATAAATGTAATACCCCCTACCCCGTACTCATTGCCGGAATAGGGTATGAGGCATTACCGGAGTTTACGAATTATTTTTTTTTTAAGAAAACACAATATAACTCCTTTTACAGATATCTAACCTTTCCTGCAATATTAAATCGAGACCAATCCACATCAATCAAATCAATTTAACATATTTTCATGATAGATTCATGCATTTATATAAGATAACGTCATCACATATCTATAACCAGGTTTGTTAACCATACTAATGGCTAACTTTACATTCATTTCACGTTAACATTTACTTTGTTAGCTTATACATGCCATTGGTTCCCAAAATAAAGTTCCTTTATATACCGAAATCCCGAGGTTGATAGTGTGATGTGTCTCCGACCAAATCCGACCTCCGAGCTCTTAACACTACAAAACAGGAGAAAAGGAAACAGGGTAAGCACTTTGTGCTTAGTAAGCTCATGTAACAAGAATTACACTTACCTAATATTTTCAGTACAATACAATAAACATTACATATATCCATTCAATGCATTATTACCCTAACATGCACAAACTCAACATTCAAGTTAGTACAATAATTTCTATGTATCAATAATATATATCATGATTGATGAGCTCATCAATACTATGATTTCCATTCCCTTGTTGTTTTTCCATATTTATCCCGTTGAATTACTCCTAATTTCGATGGATTTTTCAGAGGTACACATTTAGTGTACAAATCCGGTCCGTCAAATTCATATTCATGTCATGCGCATTTCTATTTCAGAGAGCACACTCCTGCGAACCTTAACCTTGCAAATGGGATTACGGTCAGAGCTAAATCCTCTCGCAATATAAACTCATAGAGTATTGTCGGGATTACTACCCGGGCTAAATCCCTGCAACGACAATTACTCTAATGAGCTTGGATCTGAATTACCAGTCCGAGCTAAATTTAGACCCTAATTCGGATTACCCGTCCGGGCTAAATCCATTTTCCACATATTCTTCGGGAGGGCTATATCAGGATAGGATCACCCGTCCGGGCTAGATTCTTTTTACCGTCAATTCCTTTTCAGAGATCCATCGAATTTTCCTTTCATTCAACCGATTTCTTCCCTTTATATCAAATATATCAATGTTTCATCAATTTTCATATAATGAACATTCAAATCATATTCACATCAATAACATACATTTCAAGTATTTAAGAATATAATTCAAGTTACATGAACTTACCTTGATACTTGTTTGTAAACAATAAAAATCTACTAATCCCGAAATTTTTCCTTTCCTCGATCTAGCTTCGTATTTGAATCTTCTGGATCTAAATAAATAAATTTAATTATCAATTTAATACATTTCATGTTCATATGCAACATTCTCTATAATTCAACTATTATTTATAGTTCATTCAAAGCTGTCTACTTGAGTCATAGTCACTAAATTATTTATAACTTGAGCTACGGAGCTCCAAATTAGCATCTGTTAATTTTACCTGAAACTAGACTCATATATATTCTTACCATAAAATTTTCAGAATTTTTGGTCTAGCCAATCAGTACAGTTTATTCTTTAAAATCACCCCTGTTTTGCTGTCTGACAGTTCTGACTCTTCTTCACTAAAAATTAATTATCTCCTTGTACAGAATTCAAATGATATTCTAGTTTTTTTCTATTAAAACTAGACTCACTCAGGATTATATACATATAAATTTAAACCCCTAATTATTTTTATTCATTTTTTTATAATTTTTAAAATTCAGAATAGGGGAACCCGAATTCATTCTTACCTTGTCTCACAAAATTCATTATATCTCAAAATTTACAAATCCATTGCTTACAATATTTCTTTTATGAGAAACTAGACTCAATAAGCTTTAATTCCATATTTTGTTCATCTTCTAATTCAATTCCTACAATTTTTAGTGATTTTTCAAAGTTAGTCTACTGCTGCTGTCCAAACTGTTTTAGTGCAAGCTGTTTATTACCATTTTTCCCCTAAGCTTTTAATAAATGATAATTTCGTCCCTACTCAATTAGCCTCTCAATTGAGCTGATTTTTCTCAATTAACATTTTATTCTATCACCTTAAACTAGTTTACAACCTTTAGGAACAGAATTTCAGCAATAGACTTTAATTCCAAACATTTTCACAATAAGGTCCTAAAAATTAATTTCTATTGAAATTGCCTAATAAAATCATCTCATAAACAAATTAAAGCTTTAATTTCATTCTATTTCATCATAAACTTACAGCACTCAACCATGGTGATTTTCAATTTCATTTATGAAATCAAAAACTAATGAATTTAATAGTAGGACCTAGTTGTAAAAGTCTTAGAAACACAAAAATTACAAGAAAAAGGCAAGGATTAACTCACTTGGTGCAAAAATTATGAAATACCAGCTTATAGAACCCTCCTATGGCGTTTTTAGCTGCTGGAATTGAAGATAAATGAAGAGAAATCTAGATATTTCCTATTTTGTCCTAGTTTTATTTAGTTAATTTTGCAATATTCCAATTTTACCCTTAATTTATCAATTTTTCTGCTGATTTCATACCCTTGCCGTCCAGCCCAAATAACTTTTGGGTCTAATTTCCTTTTAAATCCTTTCTCATTAGACTCTTAAGCTATTTAATCACTCTAGCAACTTTTATACCTATTACAATTTAGTCCTTTTCATTTAATTGACTACCCAAACATTAAAATTTCCTAACGAAATTTTAATATCACATTAATAACATTTCATAAATATTTATAAAATTATTTTCGACTCGGTTTTTACGAGATAGTGGTCTCGATAACTTATTTTTACCTAATTTCTTCAATAATTTTTTTTTAACTAGCCACTAAATCGATAAAATTTTTCTATCAATATTTTCATACGACTTTCCTATCATATAAATTTTCATGCAAAAATATTAAAATAAATTTCTCTTTAAATCAGATTTGTGGTTACGAAACCACTATTCCGATAACCTTGAATTTAGGCCATTACAACTCTCCTCCCCTTTAAGGATTTTTGTCCTGGAAAATCTTACCAGTAAAGAGGTTTGGGTATTGTTTCCTCATTGTCTCCTCCGGTTCCCATGTCAGTTCCTCAATCCCGTGCTTTTGCCACAATACTTTCACCAAATTTATCTTTTTATTTCTTAGCTCTTTTGTCTCCCGTGCCAATATCTTGACCGGTTCTCTTCACCGTAAGTCATATCTCGGTTGAATCTCCACTACATTTGAGAAATAACATGTGAAGGGTCTGATTGATATCGTCGTAACATAGATACATGAAAAACATTATGGATTCTATCAAGTTCCGGTGGTAATGCCAATCGATAAGCGACCGGTCCAATTCTTTCTATGATTTCATAAGGCCCGATAAATCTTGGACTCAATTTACCCTTTCGACCGAATCGGAGAACTTTCTTCCAAGGAGACACTTTCAGGAATACCTTGTCACCAACTTGAAATTCAATCTCTTTTCGTTTAAGGTCGGCATATGATTTTTGACGATCGGAAGCTACTTTTAGACTATCCCGAATAACCTTTACTTTTTCTTCTGTTTCCCGGATCAAATCAACCCCATGTATCTTCCTTTCATCGAGCTCTCATCCAATATAACGATGTTCTACATTTTCTCCCATACAAAGCTTCATACGGAGCCATTCTAATCTTTGGGTGATAATCATTATTGTAAGCAAATTCAATCAAAGGTAGATATCTCTCCCAATTACCTTCAAATTCTAGTATACAACATCGGAGCATATCTTCCAATACTTGAATTACACGCTCAGATTGACCATCCATGTCGAGGATGAAATGCAAGATCTTGAAATACAACCGAGTACCCAAGGCTTCTTGCAATTTGTCCCGAAACGAGACGTAAATCGGGGATCTCTATCTCGATATAATAAAGACAGGCACTCCATGTAACTCGACAATCTCGGATATATACTGATTCAACTAGTTTATCTAAAGAATAATCTATACGTCTTAGGAATAAAGTGCGCTGACTTTGTCAATCGATCAACAATCACCCAAATAGCATCTTTTTCCTGAGACAAAGGTAGCCCCGATACAAAATCCATAGTGATTCTTTCCCATTTCCATTCCTGTATAGTAATTGGTTGAAGTAACCACGAAGGTACTGATACTCACTTTAACTTGCGACGACATATTAAACACCTTGATACAAACTCGTAGATATCACGTTTCATTCCCGACCACCAAGACATCTTTTTCAAATCATTATACATTTTATTACTCCCCGGATGTACAGATATAGTACCATTGTGTGAGCCTCGCGTAGAATCTTCTCAGTATGAGCTCAATTACGAGGTACACATACCCTACCTTTGAATAATAAACAACCATCGAAACCAACCTGAAATTCGGGATCATTACTTGACTCACACTGTGCCTGCTTAACTTGTAACTTCTCATCGTTCTTCCGAGCTTCACATATTTGCTGTAAAAATGTCGGTTTAGCTCTCAATTCAGCTAGAGATTGAACCATCATCAGTCAATGATAACCAGGTATTCATAGCTCGTAAAAGCAAACAGAGATTTCCGCCAAAGCATCGGCTACAACATTAGCCTTACCCGGATGGTAATCAATAATCAAATCATAATCCTTTATCGCCTCAAGCCACCGCACTGCCTCAAATTCAAATCTTTCTGTGTCATCAAATATTTCAAGCTTTTATGATCGGTATAAATATGACATTTCTTACTGTACAAGTAATGCTGCCATGTCTTCAAAGCAAAAAATACAATAGCAAATTAATTCAAGATCATGTAATTGGGTAATTTCTTTCATGTGGTTTAAGTTGTCTTGAAGCATAGGCTATTACTTTACCTTCTTGCATCAAGACACAACCTAAACCATTTAATGAGGCATCACTTGTAAATAACAAATTCCTTACCTGGTTCAGCCGCACTAATACAGTGCTTTCGTTAATAGGTCTTTCAATCGGTTGAAACTTTGTTGACATTCATCAGTCCACTCGAACTTTACATCTTTCTACAATAATCGAGTCATTGAAGAAGCTATCATAGAGAATCCCTATACAAATCTTCGATAATAACCAGCTAAACCCAAGAAACTTCTAACTTCAGATACATTCTTCGGTGGACTCCAATTGACAATAGCTGAGATTTTACTCGGATCTACCCTGATGCCTTCGGCAGATACAATATGTCTTAGAAAACCCACTTCTCGAAGCCAAAATTCACATTTACTGAATTTAGCGTACAATTGCTTCTCTCGCAGAATTTGTAACACGGTTCTCAAATGTTCTGCATGTTCTTCTTCATCCCGAGAATAAACCAAAATATCATCAATGAATACTACTACAAATCTGTCTAAGTACAGTCTGAATATCCGGTTCATCAAATCCATGAATATCGCAGTGCATTGGTTAGCCCAAACGGCATAACTAGAAACTCATAATGCCCGTACCTGGTTCTAAAAGCTGTTTTTGGCACATCTGACTCCTTTACTCGTAGCTGATAATAACCCGATCGAAGATCAATTTTTGAAAATACGGTAGCACCTTTCAGCTGATCAAATAAATCATCGATCCGGTAACGGTACTTATTCTTTATAGTTACTTTATTAAGTCAGTCGGTGAGTCGATACACAATCTCAAAGACCCGTCTTTCTTTTTCACAAACAGTAACCGAGCACCCCAAGGTGAATGACTCGGTCGGATAAAACCCCACAAACAAGTTCTTGTAATCGTGTCTTTAACTCCTTTAATTCAGTGTAGGAGCCATACGATACGGAGCTATGGAGATCGGAGTAGTTCTAATCAAATCTATAGAAAATTCCACTTCTCTTTCTCGTGGCAATCCTGGTAATTCCTCCGAAACACATCGGAAAATTCACATACCACTGAATCGCTTGTATTTTTGACTCGAGATACTTTGGTGTCAAGTACATAAGCCAAGTAAGCATCATACCCTTTTTAACATACCTGCATGTCGCCATTATCGAAATCACATCGATAACCCTCTCTGTCGATTAGATTTAACCCAAGCAACTCACCATTCGACATTTTAACATAATATATTTATGTCTACAATTTACTCTCGCATCATGTCAAGGTTAACCAATCCATACCCAATATCACGTCAAATTCATCAAATGGCAATAACATCAAATCACCGAGAAACAATAACCTCTTACCATCGATGGACAATTTTTACAAATTTTATCCACTAACACGGATCGCCCAGGGGGTTCGAGACTTTAACCACAAATTCGAGAGGTTCAACGAGATAAATTTTTAACAATTGCAAGTTTAACACATATATATGAATGCGTAGAGCCGTGGATCAATCAATGCGATAATATCGTGATCAAGTAAAGAAAATGTACCATAAATAACATCGGGTGCTGAGGTATCTTCGCTGGCACGAATGACATATGTCCTAGCAGGTGCTCGTACCTCAGGCCTACCTGCAGTATCTTTTGTAGCTCCTCGACTACTGCTGACATTACCGGATGGTCGAGGCGGTCTACCCTCTCGGCGGATTACTCGGCTTCAATATCTGTTCGACTTCTTTTTCAACCCTTTCTGGACAATCTCTAAAGAAATGGTCAAAAGAACCACATCGGTAACAAGCCCCACTCTTAAATCGGCATTCACCAAAATGAGCTTTATTACAGTACTGGCATCTCGGTTTAGGAGTTCCGACACTGCCAACACTGGTCACTGATGGAGTAGAAGGCCTTGGATTAGTGCGTTGAGAACCTCGCTCTTTGCCCGAATACCCAATGGCTGAAGTAGAACGATCCTGATATTTCTTCAATTTCTTTGAAGCAGAAAACTGGGATTTTCCCGTCGGTCTTTTACTAAAAATTCGAGCTTCCCTCTCAGCCTGTTTCTTTTCTTTGCTCAATTCTTCTGCTTTATAAGCTCTCTCTCGCCAATGTAACAAACTCTCGAATTTCAAGAATTCGATCAAGAATTTAATGTTTTCATTCAACCCTTCTTCGAATCGTTTGCACATTTCAGCTTCCGGACTATACCCATTCTCGAGCATATTTACTCAATCGAACAAATTCTCTTTCATATTAGATACTGATCTATTGCCCTGTTTCAGCTCAAGAAATTCTTTTCTTTTACGTCAAGGAACCTCTGGTGATATATTTTTTCTCGAACTCGATCAAAAAGAATTCCCATGTAATTTCTTCTTTCGGAACAATCAAAGCTTTAGTATTCCACCAATGGTAAGTCGTGTGTCTTTTAGCAATGAGACGGCACATTTCGAGACATTCTTCTGGTGTACAAGATAATTCCTCCGAACCCGAATAGTGTTTTATAACCAAATTCAGCCCGTTCGAATCATCATCAATCTGCTTGCTCAAAATTCTTCTACCCCCATATTTTCGAATTTTATCTATAGGAGCTTTCCTTTTCGATGAGATTCGATGCACTGCACTGTGGTGGGATCTCGGAACCGGTGGAGGAGCAGAAGGGGAGCTTGAGCTTGTTGCACTACAGAGGTTAGTTCTTAAATATTGACTAAACCATTCATTCATCACTTGAAAGAAGGCTCGCTTTGCCTCCTCTCCCTTGGCCTCGATCACGGGCCTTGTACTACTAGTTACTTCGACTTCCCTTTGTGCCCGCTCGGGCGAAGCATGACTCCCGGCTTCCTCAGTTGAGCTCGGTCGGTGAGACATTTACTATAAAAAAAAACACATTTAAATGGTCAGGAGATATCACACTATCAATAATAATTTAAATGGCATGTATAGCTAATTCCCGTGTTTGCTACATCGGTCCTAGAACCGACTAAACCGTAGCTCTGATACCAATAAATGTAATACCCCCTACCCCGTACTCATTGCCGGAATAGGGTACGAGGCATTACCGGAGTTTACGAATTATTTTTTTTTTAAGAAAACACAATATAACTCCTTTTACAGATATCTAACATTTCCTGCAATATTAAATCGAGACCAATCCACATCAATCAAATCAATTTAACATATTTTCATGATAGATTCATGCATTTATATAAGATAACGTCATCACATATCTATAACCAGGTTTGTTAACCATACTAATGGCTAACTTTACATTCATTTCACGTTAACATTTACTTTGTTAGCTTATACATGCCATTGGTTCCCAAAATAAAGTTCCTTTATATACTGAAATCCCGAGGTTGATAGTGTGATGTGTCTCCGACCAAATCCGACCTCCGAGCTCTTAACACTACAAAACAGGAGAAAAGGAAACAGGGTAAGCACTTTGTGCTTAGTAAGCTCATGTAACAAGAATTACACTTACCTAATATTTTCAGTACAATACAATAAACGTTACATATATCCATTCAATGCATTATTACCCTAACATGCACAAACTCAACATTCAAGTTAGTACAATAATTTCTATGTATCAATAATATATATCATGATTGATGAGCTCATCAATACTATGATTTCCATTCCCTTGTTGTTTTTCCATATTTATCCCGTTGAATTACTCGGAATTTCGATAGATTTTTCAGAGGTACACATTTAGTGTACAAATACGGTCCACAATTCATATTCATGTGCGCACATTTCCATTTCGGAGAGCACACTCCACGAACCTCAACCTTGCAAATGGGATTACCAGTCGAGCTAAATCCTCGCAATATAAACTCATAGAGTATTGTCGGGATTACGGTCCAAAGCTAAATCCCTGCAACGACAATTACTCTAATGAGCTTGGATCCAATTACACCCAGCAAAATTGGACCCTAATTCGGATTACCCGTCCAAGCTAAATCCATTTTCCACATATTCTTCTGGGAGGGCTATATCAGATAGGATCACCCGTCCGGGCTAGATCCTTTTACCGTCAACTCCTTTTCAGAGATCCATCGAATTTTCCTTTCATTCAACCGGATTTCTTCCCTTTATATCAAATATATCAATGTTTCATCAATTTTCATATAATGAACATTCAAATCATATTCACATCAATAACATACATTTCAAGTATTTAAGAATATAATTCAAGTTACATGAACTTACCTTGATACTTGTTTGTAAACAATAAAAATCTACTAATCCCGAACTTTTTCCTTTCCTTGATCTAGCTTCAGTATTTGAATCTTACGGATCTAAATAAATAAATTTAATTATCAATTTAATACATTTCATGTTCATATGCAACATTCTCTATAATTCAACTATTATTTATAGTTCATTCAAAGCTGTCTACTTGAGTCATAGTCACTAAATTATTTATAACTTGAGCTACGGAACTCCAAATTAAGATCTGTTAATTTTACCTGAAACTAGACTCATATATCTTCTTACCATAAAAGTTTCAGAATTTTTGGTCTATCCAATCAGTACAGTTTATTCTTTAAAATCACCCCTGTTTTGTTTGTCATCGATGATTCGACTCTTCTTCACTAAAAATTAATTATCTCCTTGTACAGAATTCAAATGATATTCTAGTTTTTTTCTATTAAAACTAGACTCACTCAGGATTATTTTTCTTAATTTTTTTTATAATTTTTCAAAGTCAGAACAGGGGAACCCGAATTCATTCTGACCTTGTCTCGCAAAATTCATTATATCTCAAAATTTACAAATCCATTGCTTACAATATTTCTTCTATGAGAAACTAGACTCAATAAGCTTTAATTCCATATTTTGTTAATCTTCTAATTCGATTCCTACAATTTTTAGTGATTTTTCAAAGTTAGTCTACTGCTGCTGTCCAAACTGTTTTAGTGCAAGCTGTTTATTACCATTTTTCCCCTAAGCTTTTAATAAATGATAATTTCGTCCCTACTCAATTAGCCTCTCAATTGAGCTGATTTTTCTCAATTAATATTTTATTCTATCACCTTAAGCTAGTTTACAACCTTTAGGAATCAGAATTTCAGCAATAGACTTTAATTCCAAACATTTTCACAATTAGGTCCTAAAAATCAATTTTTATTGAAATTGCCTAATAAAATCAACTCATAAACAAATTAAAGCTTTAATTTCATTCTATTTCATCATAAACTTACAGCACTCAACCATGGTGATTTTCAATTTCATTTATGAAATCAAAAACTAAAGAATTTAATAGTAGGACCTAGTTGTAAAAGTCTTAGAAACACAAAAATTACAAGAAAAAGGCAAGGATTAACTCACTTGGTGCAAAAATTATGAAATACCAGCTTAGAGAACCCTCCTATGGCGTTTTTAGCTGCTGGAATTGAAGAGAAATGAAGAGAAATCTAGATATTTCCTATTTAGTCCTAGTTTTATTTAGTTAATTTTGCAATATTCCAATTTTACCTTAATTTATCAATTTTTCTGCTGATTTCATACCCTTGCCATCCAGCCCAAATAACTTTTGGGTCTAATTGCCTTTTAAATCCTTTCTCATTAGACTCTTAAGCTATTTAATCACTCTAGCAACTTTTACACCTATTACAATTTAGTCCTTTTCATTTAATTCACTACCCAAACATTAAAATTTCCTAACGAAATTTTAATATCACATTAATAACATTTCATAAATATTTATAAAATTATTTTCGACTCGATTTTTACAAGATAGAGGTCTCGATAACTTATTTTTACCTAATTTCTTCAATAAATTTTTTTTTAACTAGCCACTAAATCGATAAAATTTTTCTATCAATATTTTCATACGACTTTCCTATCATATAAATTTTCATGCAAAAATATTAAAATAAATTTCTCTTTAAATCAGATTTGTGGTTACGAAACCACTATTCCGATAACCTTGAATTTAGGCCATTACAATAAATTTAAAGTTCGATTATAATTATACGAACTTACCTCGAGTTGCTCGAATATCAACTAACGACTACTCGTTAATCTTTTCCTTTCCCCGATCTAAACCCGAACTCGGCTTGTCTTGGTCTATATTTTATCAAATTCAACATTTTTAGTAACTATTTAATTCAATTCACACATATTTGGCAAATTACACATTTGCCCCTATACTTTTGACTATTTTGCAGTTTAGTCCTTTATACACAAAATGGCAAGTTTATGCAATTTACTCTTAACCCATGTATAGCCGAATTTCATATAATCTCATAGCAGCCCATATTTTTATTTTATTCACATTTCTAACCACAACATTTTTATCTTTTACAATTAAATCCCTAATTCTCATTTTTGTCAAAAATCACTTTATAAAACTTGTATAACTATCATTAAACTTATATTATCTATCATTAAACTTTCAATAACTCCAGTATTCAACAATGGCACATTTCAAAATCTTTAGACATTTCAAAATCTAAGGTACGGGCTAGCTAAATTAAGCTGAATGAGCTCAAAAACGTAGAAATCATTAAAAACGGTTTAAAATTTCATACCTAATTGAGAGGAAAAAGCTTGCTGAAATTTCAAGCCTAAAATGGCTTTTCTTCTTGCATGAAATCGGCTAAATGAAGAAGAAACACTAAAAAATTGATTTGTTCTATTTATTATATCATTAATAACCATTTACCATTTTATCCTTTAATAAATTTAATAACTACACCAAATACCACCCACCAACATCCACTAATCCTAAAAATGGCTAATAACATCGTAAGGACTCTCACTTTATTGAACCATAGCTATTAGACATATTTAACTAATAGCACACAAGTTTTTCGCTTTACGCAATTAAGTCCTTTTTACCTAATTAAACATTTAAACAGTAAAATTTCTTTACTAAATTTTCACATAATAATTCTATCACGCTATAAACCTTAATAAAATAATAAAATAATATTTTAACCTCGATTTTGTGGTTCCAAAGCCACTGTTCTGATTTAACCTAAAAACGGGTTGTTACATAATAGATTCACGAGTAGATAAAAAATCATACTGATTATTCCACATGTTGATATGTTGAGAGTGGAATACCGACCAATTCTCATCTGACCCTTGCAAGTCGATAAAATGCAGATCATCAAGGTCTTGAGGTGCCACGGGAATCAACTACCAAAATCTGAACTCCGCAACACTCTATCAGTCTCGTGCATCTCGATGGTAGCATACAATACCAATAGGACCTTCACGTGCCAAGCATTGGGATTCATAAAGAATTCCTCAGGGATCAATTATTGAATTGTCGGATCCTCGTATAGTGTCCATTCAAACTATTTTAACATGATAATAATATTAGTTATATATATACTACTAAATACAAAATTGACTACGTTATTTGTTTATAGTTCAAAATTAAATAAATACATAGCTCGGCTTCTGATTGTTAGTCTAATATAACTTGTGTATCTTGAAGCCAAGTAGGTAATATCATGTGACTCAGTGCATGGTTCCACCTATTTAAATAATTTCTTAGCATAATAATTTTAATTTAAATCAATTAATCATTGTAATATCTACTGAATATTACCTTATTACGAGTGTGAATGTATATAGGTAGTTCGCTCGAGGATGTAAAAATGGAAACTGGAACCAAGCCCATGATTGTAGTAGTAAAAGGCAATCACCAATTTTGATTTTTTCTAGTTGTGTCAACCCACACTACAATGTCGCTAACACGACGGACCCCCAATTGAGTTTGCTCACTCCTCTAAAATTGACGAGTTTCAGCAGCCACCTTAGATGGACGAGATTCCGTGACTTATTCGGCATCAGGATACCCCCGATGATCTGAAGGATGTACACCCAAACGTATCGTTCTCTTTAGCCTTCAGCGAATCCTCATCCAGCCCCATGAAATCTTTTCGTATCCAAGCCATTTCGATCCAACCTCCGTAAATTGTCTCCGGAATCGCACCCAAAAGATCACCACATACGACTCTTCAATCAACAAACTGAATAGGCTTGGTGACTACCAACCCGTCCACGGGTAACCCCAACTGTAAATGCACGTCCTCCAGAGTGATAATACACTCGTCGCATGGAAGATGGAATGTGTGTGTCTCGAGCCTTCACCTCTCCACTAACGCGCTTACAAGGGCCATGTGCCAAAAACCGGCTTCCCTCAAGTATGGTTCGATCAACGGTGATGAAGGACCAGGTAAATTACGAATATCGATCTTTTGCCTATTTATGTAAAAAAATATAAAAAATATTAAGTTGAAATATAACAATGAAATGAAAAAAAATTTAAACAAGATTGAAATTTATTACAATTTATTCTTATCATTTGCAATTGATTGACAGAGATGTGTTCGTTATTAAGACAGATTAGAGACCTGACCACTACTAATTATATAGAACACAGAATAATTTTTAATAAAAAAATATTTCTTGAAAATATTTAAAAAAACTAATAAAAATAGAATTTTAGTAAAAAAAATTTAAGAGAGAATTTGATAGATTTTTTAGAGTAGTTTGAGAAATTTGTTAGAGAATGTTATGAGAATTTAGTAGGTGGGTTTATAGTTTTTTCTTCTTCTTCTTCTTCTTCTTCTTCTTTTTATCATTGGAGGGGCAACAACTATTTAAAATAGTCTTTGAAAGTGACCGTTAGGGAGGGAAGTGCTGAGCTGGACGCGTTTTTCATTAACTACTGATCAGAAGGGAAAAGCGCTTCCAACTGCAAGCATTTTTCTAAGTTTTTCCTGAAAACATTTCCAGCTTATCAAAAACGACCAATTCCCGTAATTTTTCAAAAATTCGACTTATTTCCATAATTTTAAAAAAATGACTTTATTTAGTAATTTAGTACATTTAGCAACTATCTTTATTTTATTTTATTTTATGATTGTTAGTACTTGTAAACCTGCTTGTTTTACCTTATTAACATTCATGGCAGTAGAAAAAAAAAGTTTTTGTTGTAAATTAAATGAATGTCTATAACCCCTTAAGCATATTAAAGTAATAAAACTCTTTACTTCATTTATAATCAAGAGATCATTAAATGGAGTAATTAAGAAAACTTAGTTCATTAAATGTAATTGAATGTAAATGAGCATATAAATAGCACATTGTAAGTGAAAATACGACAATGAAAAATTATCCCTATTTTCATCCACTTTTATTTATTGTTTTTTTAATTTTTCTATAACACGTTATCAGTACGAGCTTCTACGAGTTCATAGTGAAGTTCACGTCATTTCGACTTTATGTAATTTTCCCGTATAACTCCCATTAAACTATATACGATATACGTATTTTTATAATTCTTTTATTTTATTTTCTAGATGAAATATTTGCTTTGGGTAACATTTGCACATTTATTTTTACAACTAAAATCTAATAATGATAATTATATATACATGTTTTTTTTATTAAAAGAAATTTCAATTAATTTAATTTGTGTTAAGTTATTATTATGACAATTCCTCTTTATGCCAATATTTGACATACATATTATTATTTAACAAATTTGGTATATATAATTGAATTATTTTACGATTGAGAATACTTATTATTTTACTAATATTTTTTATTTTTGATTCAAGTGATTATAATGTCAAATCTTGCCAAACTTGAATTTGCGGCCTTAGACATCTCAGGCAAGAATTATTTGTCATAGGTGTTAGATGATGAAATTCACCTAGATGCTAAAGGTCTAGGAAATACTATATTAGCAGATAAAGAAGCATCTAATCAAGACAAGGCAAAAGTAATGATTTTCATTCGTCATCATCTGCATGAAGGATTAAAAGTGGAATATCTCACTGTGAAAGACCCTCTTGAGTTGTGGAAAAATTTGAAAGAACAATTTGACCATCAAAAAACTGTGATACTCCCTAAAGCTCGTTATGATTGGATGCACTTATGGTTGCAAGATTTTAAGACTGTAAGTGAATACAATTCAGAACTTTTCAAAATTAGTTCTCAACTAAAATTATGTGGAGAAAACATAACTGATTAGGACTTGTTAGAGAAAACATTTTCAACCTTTCACGCTACTAATGTGCTCCTGCAGCAGCAACACCGTGAAAAAGGTTTTAAAAGGTATTCTGAATTGATTTCTTGCCTTTTGGTGGCTGAACAAAATAATAAGCTATTGATGAAAAATCATGGAATTCGTCCCCCTGGTTTTGCACCATTCCCTGAAGTGAATGTAGCAGTACACAATAATTATGAAAATAGAAAATATAGAAGTCGCGGCCATGGTCGTGGATGTAGTGGGGGACGTGGTCGAGGACGTATTAGTAATCGTTATCATGGTGGTCATAATAATGATACTTCTAACCACTAGAAAAAGAATAACAATGAAAGACAAGAAAGAAGTGGTCAAAATAATCCTTCAAAGATTGTTGAGAATATATGCTACCGATGTGGTATAAAGGGGCATTGGTCACGTACCTGTCGTACGTCTGAGCATTTAGTGAAACTTTATCAAGCATCCATTAAAAGGAAGGGAAAGCATATGGAGACAAATTTTATATCCCAAAATGATGAAATGGAGGCAAAAAATGAAGATATTCTCTATAATAATAAAACTGACCATGCCTACGAGGATGATAAAGTTAATGACCTTAATAATATAACTCACCTAGATGTGGCAGATTTCTTTGAGAATCATTAGAAAAATTGATGTTATTTTGACATTTTTATGTTGTTCTTACATAAAGAATATTTTATATATTAAATAAATATTTGCAATGTTTCTCATATTATATTTTGTTTGTTTTTATGAAGAATATGAATATTCAACAAAATTTCGATGGACCCAAAATCAATGAAGGCATGTGTCTTGCAAATAGTGCTACAACACATACGATACTCAAAGATAATTTTTTTTTTATCATTTGACAATAAGTAATGCCCATGTTAATACAATATCGGGTAGTTCAAAACTTATTGAAGGCTCTGGAAGAGCTAATATATTATTACCTAAAGGTACAAAATTTATCATTGATGATACTTTATATTCTACCAAGTCTTAAAGAAATTTATTGAGTTTTAAAGATATTCGTCTTAATGGATATCATATTGAGACTATGAATGAGAAAAATGTTGAATATCTATATATTACAAACGTTGAATGTGGAAAGAAATATATTTTGGAAAGGCTACCTGCATTTTCATTAGGTTTATATTATACACATATTAGTGCAATTGAGTCACATGTTACTACAAACCAGAAGTTTGTAGAACCACATACTTTTACTATTTGGCATGACCGATTAGGCCATCCCGAATCTATTATGATGCGAAGAATCATCGAGAATTCAATTGAACACCCATTAAAGAACCAAAAGATTCTTAAATTCAAGGATTTATCTTGTGTCGCTTGTTCTCAAGGAAAATTGATTATTAAACCATCACCAACTAAAGTTTGGATTGAATCTCCAGCATTTCTAGAATGTATTATGTGGACCATTCAGATATTTTATGGTATTAATAGATGCATCTAGTAGGTGGTCACATGTGTGCTTATTATCGACTTGCAACCTGGCGTTTGCGAGACTACTTGCTCAAATAAGTCGATTAAGAGCACAGTTTCCAGATTATGCAATCAAAACTATTCGTCTTGATAATACTGGTGAGTTTACATCCCAAGCTTTTAATGATTATTGTATGTCAATTGGGATAAAAGTAGAACATCTTGTAGCTCATGTTCATACACAAAATGGTTTAGCTGAATCATTTATCAAACGCCTCCAACTAATAGCTCGGCCGTTGCTTATGAGAACAAAACTCTCTGTTACAGCTTGGGGATATGCTATTTTGCATGCAGCAACACTTGTGCGCTTAAGGCCAACAAGTTATAATAAGTACTCCCCATTACAATTGGCTTTTGGTCAGGAGCCAAATATTTCCCATCTTAGAATTTTTGGATGTGCAGTATATGTTCCAATTGCTCCACCACAATGCACAAAGATGGGTCCTCAAAGGAGGTTGGGAATATATGTTGGTTATGAATCTCCTTCTATAATTAAAAATGTTGAACCATTAACTGGAGATTTATTTATTGCATGATTTATTGATTGTCATTTTGATGAAACAACATTCCCAACATTAAGGGAAGAGAAAATACAACTGGTAAAAGAAATTACATGGAATGGATCATCATTATCTCAATTAGATCATCGTACAAGTCAATGTGAATAAGAAGTTCAAAGGATTATACATTTGCAAAACATTGCCAATCAACTGCCAGATTCATTTACTGACCTAAAGAAAATTATAAAATCTCACATACCAGCTGAAAATGCTCCAATATGAATTGATATCCCAATAAGGCAAATTGTTAGTGCAAAAGAAAGTAATCCACACCTGAAGCGTGGAAGGCCAATCGGTTCCAAAGATAAAAATCCTCGTAAAAGGAAAGGATCAATTATTCAAGATGTTAATATTGTGGAGGCAAGTGCCCCAGAAGAGGCCAAAGATATAACTAATCAAAAAACCCCAGAAGAGGTTCAGGTACCTGAAAATGGTGATAACGAAGAAATCTCAATAAGTTATGTTACTTCAGGAAAAAGATGGAACCAAAAAAATATAGTTCCGACAACAATTTTGCTTATAATGTTGCTATGGAAATAGCAAAAGAAAATGAGGATCCTGAGCCTAAATCTATTGAGGAATGTAGAAATAGAAAAGATTGGCCAAAATAGAAAGACGCAATTCAAGCATAATTAAATTCACTTTCTAAACGTGAGGTTTTTGGACTTATAGTCCAAACACCTAAACATGTAAAGCTGGTAGGATATACATGGATATTTGTGCAAAAACGAAATGAGAAAAATGAAGTCGTAACATATAAATCACGACTTGTAGCACAATGATTTTGGCAAAGACCCAACATTAATTATGAAGAGACATATTCTCCTGTGGTGGATGCAATCACGTTTAGATATCTTATTAGTCTGGCAGTATGTGAAAAACCTGGCATGCATCTAATGGATGTTGTTACAGCCTATTTGTATGGTACACTTGATAGTGAAATTTATATGAAAATCCCAGAAGGATTTAAAATCTCTGAAGGATATAGAGTTTCCCGGGAAAATTGCTCAATCAGATTAAAGAAAAGTTTATATGGATTAAAACAATCTGGACGTATGTGGTACAATCATCTTAGTGAATATTTGTTAAAAGAAGGTTATAAAAATGATCCAATCTGCCCATGTGTTTTTATAAAAAGGTCTGAATCAAACTTTGTGATAATTACTATTTATGTTGATGATCTAAATATTATTAGAACTCCTGAAGAGCTTCAAAATGTAGTAAATTATTTAAAGAAAGAATTTGAGATGAAAGATCTCAGAAAAACAAAATTTTCTCTTGGCTTGCAGATCGAGCATTTAAAAGATGAAATTCATGCCATCAGTCAACTTATACGAAAAAAATCTTAAATAAATTTTATATGGATAAAGCACATCCATTGAGTACCCCGATGGTTGTACGATCGTTAGATGTGAATAAAGATCAATTTCGTCCTTGTAAGAATGATGAAAAGTTTCTTGGTCCTGAAATACCATATCTAAGTGCCATAGGAGCATTGATGTATCTTGCAAATAACACATGACCTGATATAGTTTTTGCTGTAAACTTATTAGCAAGATTTAGTTCCTCTCCAACACGTAGACATTGGAATGAAATTAAACATGTATTTAGATATCTTAGAGGGACCATTGATATGGGGTTATTTTAATTAAATGATTCAAAATCCCTATTAGTTGGTTATGCTGATGTTGGATATTTATCGGATCCACATAAAGGTCGATCTCAAACGGGATATTTATTTACATGTGGAGGTACTGCCATATCATGGCGTTCGACAAAACAAACATTAGCTGCTGCCTTTTCACATCATGCTGAAATAATTGCAATGCATGAGGCAAGCCGAGAGTGTATTTGGCTAAGGTTATTAACCCAACATATCCATAAAATATGTAATTTACCTTTACAGGAAAATATGCCAACTATCTTATACGAAGATAATGCATCATGTATAGCTCAATTAAAGGGTGGTTATATCAAAGGTGACAGAACGAAACATATTTCACCAAAATTATTCTTCACCCATGATCTTGAGAAGAAAGGTCACATAGAAGTTTAACAAATTTGTTCTAGTGATAATTGAGCAGATCTTTTTACCAAGGCATTGCCAACTTTAACATTTGAAAGATTACGAAACAAGATTAGAATGCGTCGACTCAAAGATATAATGTGATGTCGTCATTAGGGGGAGTCTAAAACACGTTGTACTCTTTTCCTTTAACCAAAGTTTTGTCCTACTAAGTTTTCCTGGTAAAGGTTTTTAACGAGGCAAATTGTAATAGGAGATTGTATACTCTTTTTCCTTCATTAAGTTTTTATCCCACAGGGTTTTTCCTAATAAAGGATTTAATGAGATACATTTTTATTTAAAAGACATCCAAGGGGAGTGTTGTAAATTAAATGGATGTCTATAACCCCCTAAGCATATTAAAGTAACAAAACTCTTTACTTCATTTATAATCAGGAGATCATCAAATGAAGTAATTAAGAAAACTTAGTTCATTAAATGTAATTTTCTTTTAAAAAAAAAACTTTTGGCATAAGGATAGCATCAAATCAATTTGGTACCAATTTTGGGCGTAATGAGGGTGCTAACCCTTCTTCATGCGTAACCGACTCCCGAACCTACTTTTTGATTTTACATGAACAAAGCGTTTTTGTAGGTGGCCCAATCACACCTAAATCAAGAGATTGGTGGCGACTCCACACTCATTTTAAAAAGTCGATCCCTATTTTTTTCGAAAAATAAAAAAATGGTTTCGACAGCTTGGCGACTCCAATGGGGACTAAACAAAGAGAGTCAGGCCATAAAATTAATTGTTTGCTATCCTTTTGTCAAAAAATTGAAGATTTGTTTTGAAGATCATGATTCTTTTAACTGCATTTATTGGCATGATTGTAGTGGTACAAGTTTGGTAAAATAATATGGCATTGCATTGCATGACCGTTGTGGTTATACCTATTAAGTGGGAGTAAGAAACTATGCTTTCGTGAGGTTTTCACCTCCGTATGGGCTAGTGGATTGCTTCCGAGATATATCCGTACCTATGATTCCATGAGATTTTCATCTCCGCATGGTCATAGGAAAATGTATTCCCTTGAACTGAACTCGATCCGTATGAGCCTATAATGGGTGAGGATTGAAGAATCTGCTGGTTTAGGTACCTTTACTCTAGAACCGAGCTACATATAGTGAACCTTAAGAGCTATCATTAGGTAGAGCCGCGTCAGCCTTAGTTATTGACTATATGTGTGTTATGATTATCTTTGTTGTTATACTTGTATTTTATCACTTATATTTGATACTAACTTGTGTTTTGTTTTGATTGTGTTTTGCATGACATTGCATATTAAAGGAGGTGTTGGTTCGTATTCGATTACTAAGTTAGAAAGTTTAACATTGAGAATGAATTTCTTAGTAAAGTTGAGGATAATGCGGCCGTCCGTGCATGGTTAGAGAAGTTACAAACAGAGAGAAAGGGGATAGCCTGACGGAAGGATATACATCAGAGTTACAGAACTTTACTCGCATCAATGTAACACAGAATGAGCTACAGGAGTTAAAGGATATATGGACTCGTTGGGATGAGGGCACTAAACAGTTGTTCTACCAGAGTTATGGTGATATACCGTACTTGCTCGATGTTAAGGTGGATAAGCGTTTGTTCCGAGGTATGACTCAATTTTGGAATTCTGCTTATAATTGTTTCACTTTTGGGGAAGTAGATCTCGTTCCTACTTTGGAAGAATACACTACTTTGTTGAGGAGTCCAAAAGCTCAAGTCAGAAAAATTTATGCTAAGGTTACTAATGGTCAAACTTTTGCGAAGAGGCTGGTGAATATCTCGGGGATGAGTGAATCTTGGGTCACTGCTTGAATTCAACAAAAGGGGGATAGTAAGTGTATTCCCTGAGAAAATTTGAGAGATTTGATTTTGACGCATCCGAATGAAAAGAAAAGGGTTGATATCTTTGCTTTAAGTATCTATGGATTGGTGATTTTTCCCAAGGCTTTAAGACATGTTGATGAGGCAGTCACTAATTTGTTTGATCATCTCGGGAAGAGAGTCACACCTGTACCTGTAATACTGGCCGAGACGTTCAGATCTTTGAGTATGTGTCGAAAGACAGGTGAGGGTTGGTTTATTGGATACGCACAGCTGTTGATGGTATAGTTTCACGGGCATTTTTGGAAAGTGAATAAGGTATCGTACCGGGTTTTCTCCGAAAGTTACTCCCCATTAAAAGAAGAGATGGCTATGCAAAGGAAGGATGATATTTCAGAAGAGAAATGGATGGAGATTCTCCAGAATCTCAAGGAAGATGATGTAGAGTGGAGAGCTTTCTGGATGGTTCCTGATGAAATCTTGTATCGATGTGGGAGCTATAATTGGGTGCCATTGTTGGGAATTTAGGGAGCTACTGGATATACTCCTTTACTTGCACTAAGGCAATATAAATCAAGGTAGTTCATACCTACGACGTACGGGCTGGCTCAGTGTGAATTCCCATATAAAGAAGACCACTATAGGAAGAGGGTTCGAGAATTGTCTGAAGCTTGGAAGCAAATACATTGGATGAAAAGGCTGACTGTTGGTTCCATGGTAACACCCGAATACAGTGGATGGTTTAGGAAAAGGGTCAATGATAATATTCCTAGACCAAGCTTGGAAAGTGCTCGACCAATGAAGGAATAGCTATAAATTGCCCCGTCGGAGTTGGAAATTATAAAGCAAGATTTTGAGAAGAAGAGTTTCGAATTTGGAAGAAAGATCGAGCAGTTGGAAGAAGAAAAGCTGCACTTGAAGTTAGAAGTGAAGATTCAAAAATCAGAGGCAAAAAAGCTACAGAAAAGAAAGGGTAAGGTTGAGGAAGATTTGAAAGATTGAAAACAGATTATAAGAAGCTGCGCTTAGCAATGAGGACTGCAGGATTAGGAAAAACTTCAGAACAATGGCGCCAAGAGGTTCGTGAAGAAAGGGCTAAGGAAGATCAATGGGAAAAGAGGTTCTAGGAGGCTGAAGCTCGGAATGAAGCCTTGGAAAAAAGTCTGTCAGTGAGTAAGAATGAGAAAGACGAATTAAGGGCTAGAGTGGCGGAACTTGAGAGATCTCTGTGTTTATACCGAAATCGCAATTCTGTGACAGATTTGAAAGCAAGCTTAAGTAAGATTAAGGAAATGAAAGGGAAAATGGAAGAGTTAGAAATGGCATTGCAGAGTTATGAAATGAGGATTGAGTTCTTTGAGGCAAATGAGGAGTAATGGAAGAATCAACTTCATCACTCTCAGGACCAAGTTAGAAGCAGGGATTACATCACGGGAGAAGCTATAACACAAATTCGAGAAGTAGCTGACTACCTGCAGTCTTTGGCAGTGCAAGCAGACGTATTAAGTGTGAAGTACGAGTTAGAATCAGATAAGGAACAGGAATTAGCTTCATTACTTAGGAAAATTAAGGCCCTGAGTGTTAGGGCGAAGTTGTATTTGTAACTCAATTTTATGTAAAAGATATTTATTTTCTAGTAAAGTTTTCTAAAAGGAATTGAATCAGAATTGATGCCTCATTTGCATTCATGCATTTGCATTACATTACATCATATGCATTAAAGATCATAACAGGATTCTAATTAATTAAAAATTATTTCAGTAACCTGGAAATCAACAAAAATACATCAAATACGCATCCCTACGGTACAAGGAAAAAGACTAAGTCAATGGACAAAAGACTAGAAAAGTTAGAGCAAATGCAAAAGGAGATGCAAGAGCAAATGTAGTCACAGATCCAAGAGCAGCTAGTTAAGATTCAGCAGGAGATGAAAGAACAGATGATGGAGTCCCAAAGAGAAATGATGAGTCAGTTGTCCCAGTTGCTGATGGGAAGAGTGGATAAGGGGAAAGGTCCTATGGACAACGTTGGGGAAAATAATGAAGATCCTCAGTATCCCACGAGTTTTACTCCAACACATGGGTAGGCACAACCAGAGATTAATTTATAGAAACCATCTATTACGATCAGGCCTCAGGCCGGAGTATCAATACCCATGAATTTTTAAGCTGGTTTAGGCTTTAACCCTGGTAACAACTCAAATAATCCAATGGTGCCTGATTTGGATTAAGTTGCGAAAAAGGAAAGGGCAAGGGCAGAATTGCAGAAGCAACTAGAGGAGCGGTGTAAATGGCTGGAGGAAAAGGTCAGAGCAATAGAAGGTGTTGATAGACACCCGGGAATTGATGCAAAAGATCTGAGTTTGGTCCCGAACTTAGTACTACCATACAAGTTCAGGATGCCAGAATTTGAGAAATACAATGGAACGAGCTGTCCTGAAGCTCATATCACTATGTTTTGCAGAAGGATGACAGGGTATGTTTATAACGATCTATTGTTGATTCATTGCTTCCAAGATAGCTTGGCAGGAGTAGCTGCTAAATGGTACAATCAATTGAATCAAAATAGAATTAGTTCATGGAGGGATTTAACACAGGCGTTCATGAAACAATACAGCCATGTGACAGATATAACTCCCGATAGAATTACTCTGCAAAATATGGAGAAGAAATCAAATGAAAGTTTTAAGCAGTATGCGTAGAGGTGGAGGGAAATGGCCATCCAAGTGCAGCCACCACTCTTAGAGAAAGAAACTACAATGCTCTTTATTAACACCTTAAAAGCTCCTTTATAACCCATATGCTAGGAAGTGCCACGAGGAGCTTTGCAGATGTGGTCGTGACAGGAGAAATGATTGAGAATGCTATAAGAAATAGAAGGATAGATACAGGAGAAAGTGCTAAGAGGTCTGCGCCACGGAAAAAGGAGAATGAGGTGAACAATGTGAATGTAGGATATTCCAAGTCTGTTACTGTAAGTCAATCGAAAGTGGTAACTGCTGGTCAGGGTTCATCAAGGTAGAAGTCAGGAACCAGGCAGAATAATGAAAAAATTCAATTTATGCCAATTCCCATGACGTATAAAGAGTTGTATCAAAGTTTGTTCGATGCACATGTGGTGGCACCTTTTTATTTAAAACTGATACAGCCCCCATTTCTTAAATGGTATGATGTCAATGCTCAATGTGAGTATCACGCGGGAATTGTGGGTCATTCTATAGAAAATTGCACCACTTTTAAGAAGTTAGTTGAGAGATTTATCCAGATGGGTATTGTGAAATTTGATGATACGCCCAGTTTTAAAAATCCACTACCTAATCATACTGGTAACGGGGTAAATGCAATAGAAGGAGGTATGGGAAAGAGAACTAAAATGAATGTTTTAGAAGTCAAAATGCCTTTGAAACGAATTTAGAAGGGGATAGCAAGAAGAAGGTTAGTTACTTCAAATACAGAAGAAAGTGATGGCGGGATAGGGAATTATTGTGAATTCCATCATGAAGAAAGACATATAATTCCGGGATGTGAAGAATTCAGAGCTGTTATTCAGGGCTTGATGGACAGCAAGAAAATGGAGTTTTATGAGGAGGTTAATAAGGAGGAGTATATATGTGCGTCAGAGTCCACATCAAGTCCAAAATTTAATTATCCTATGGTCATTATCTCGCGTCCTAAGAATGAAGCAGGAGTTCAGTTGACGCCAAAGATTATAATTCAGAAGCTAGCGATTTTTTCTTACAAGGATAGTAAAAGGGTCTCTTGGAACTACGATTGTAATGTGACAATTCTGCAAAAAGAGAGTTCAGTCTGCCCGTTAAAAGAGGACCAACATATAGGTTCTCACACATGTAGTGGAAGGCGATATGATTTGACCAATGCTCGAACAGAGCCTATAAAAGGAAAAGATCTGACTATTGAACAGAAAAGGGGAAAAGCAGTTGAGCCTGATGTGCCTGTTAATAAACCAGTGAAAGAAGAAGAAGCTAAAGAATTCTTGAAGTTTCTGAAACATAGTGAGTACAGTATGGTGGAACAGTTGCGTAAAGCTAGCCCGCATTCCTATATTGGCCCTACTCCTGAGTTCAGAGGTGCGTCGGAGTGTATTGATGAAGGTGCTAAATGAGACTTATGTAACCAACGATATTTCCGTCAATAAGTTAGATCGGTTGGTTAACAACATAAGTGCAGACAACTTTATCTTTTTCAATGATGATGAGATTCTGCCAGGAGGGATGGGATCTACCAAAGCTTTGCATATAACTACCAGATGTAAAGGATACGCGTTGCCAGGGGTATTGGTAGATAATGGTTCAACGTTGAATGTGTTGCCTTTGTCCACACTAAACAAGTTACCTGTGGATAGTTCTCACATGAAAGGATGTTAGAACATAGTACGAGCCTTTGATTGCACGGAAAGGAGAGTCATGGGGAGAATAGAGATACCCTTGTTAATTGGTCCAACCACGTATGAGGTAGATTTTCTGGTAATGGATATTAAGCCCTCTTACAACTGTTTATTGGGAAGACCTTGGATACACGCGACAGGGGCAATGCCTTCATCATTACATCAAAAACTGAAGCTGGTGCCGAAAGGACGATTGATAACGATAAATGCTGAAGAAGATATTATCGCGGCCGTGAGTAGTGATGCACCGTATGTAGAGACAGATAGGGAAGCCATTGAGTGTTCTTTTCGGTCTTTGGAGTTTGTGAATGCAACATTCATCACTGAGGGAAGTAGAATTCTAGAGCCGAGAATGTCCAAAACTACGATGATGGGTTTACAGTTGATGGTAGGCAGGGGAGCTGTACCAGGAAAAAGACTGGGAAGATGTCTTCAAGGAAGAATTAAAGTTCCAATGCTGAAAGACAAATAGAATCGCTTTGGTTTGGGATTTAAGCCAGATGCAAGACAAAGGAAAAAAGAACTAGAAAGAAGGTAAGAAAGAAGAAGAGCACGAGTGAGTGGTGGGGAAATCAAGTGGGAGCCCATGATAATTCCTCATATCTCCAAGTCTTTTGTATCAGGAGGCATTATTTATCCTGAACGAGGGATGTTGGAGAAAGAAAGTATAGAAGCAGCATTAAAAAATGTGTACATCAATGCCATATTTGATGAAGAGGGGATTTCGTCAGATATTCGTCCATATGAGCCTGGGAGTGCTCTAGACAATTGGACCGCAGAAGATCTTTCTGTAGTTTTTAGAGCTTACTCAGAGTAATGTTCGAAACAAACTTGTTGTTTTAAGCCTAGAAACAATAAAGATTTCTTTGTGGAATAGGCTCATGTTCAAACATCATTATTTCAATGAAGTACATTTTTGCTATCATTTTGAGTAAATATTATTCTTTTCACCAGAAATTGTGTTATCCTTTCTATCTAAATAATTATCTTAATTCTTTCTTCAATCATTCTTTTATTCATAAACATATCATACAAAAAAATAATTACCAAAGTCATTCATTCTTTGTATATTTTTGCACCTATAATAGGTCCTCAGATATCAATATCATGAGTGACACTGTTACTGACTCAGAATTACTATTCGAACAAGACATGTGTTTAGAAGGATCTGAGGACTTTGAAGATGACAAAGATTGTGATTTATCTCTGGACTTGTTAAGGATGGTAGAACAAGAGGAAAAGCAAATTTTGCCTCATAAATAAACCATAGACTTGGTAACTTTGGAAGAGGGAAAAGTTGTAATAATTGGAACATGCATAGCTGAAAAAACAAAGCGAGACCTTGTGCGGTTGCTTCAGGAATTCAAAGATGTTTTTGCGTGGTCATACCAGGATAAGCCCGGTTTAAGCCCTGATATTGCAGTACATTGCCTTCCTATAAAAGCAGATTGTAAGCCATTATAGTAGAAACTTCGACGAATGAGACCAGATATTGTCTTGAAGATAAAGAAGGAAGTTAAAAAGCAGTTTGATGCGGGATTCCTTCAGGTGATCAAGTATTCAGAATGGGTAGCTAATGTTGTGCCTGTTCCCAATAGAGATGGCAAAGTACGAATGTGTGTGGATTACAGAGATCTAAATAAGGCTAGCCTAAAAGATAACTTCCCTTTACCGTATATTAATACGCTAGTAGACAATACAGCTGGCTACTCGCAGTTTTCCTTTATGGATGGCTTCTCGGGGAATAATCAGATCAAGATGCATCCTAAGGACATGGGAAAGACTACTTTTATAACCTTGTGGGGCACGTTTTGTTACAAGGTGATGCCATTTGGATTGAAGAATGCTGGAGGGACGTATCAGAGAGCCATGGTAACTTTATTCCATGATATGATGCATAAGGAAATTGAAGTGTATGTTGACGATATGATAGCCAAATCTCGAACTGAAAAGGAACATATCGAAGTATTGAGAAAGTTGTTCATGAGATTGAGAAAGTTTCAGCTAAAGCTTAATCCTACAAAATGTATTTTTGGGGCTAGATCTGGAAAGCTATTGGGCTTTGTGGTCAGTGAGAAGGGAATTGAGATTGATTCGGACAAAGTCCGGGCTATACAAGGGTTGTCTTCACCATGCACCCGAAAAAAAGTTTGAGGTTTCCTCGGAAGACTAAATTACATTGCAAGGTTTATTTCTCAATTAACAGAGAAATGTGACCCTATATTCCGTCTTCTTAAAAAGCATAACCCAGGAGAATGGGATGAGGAATGTCAAAAGGCTTTTGATAAAGTTAAAGAATATTTGTCAAATCCTTCAGTGTTATCACCCCCAAGTTTAGACATGCCGTTGATATTGTATTTGACCGTATTTGGTAATTCAATAGGATGTGTGCTTGGTCAACATGATGAATCAGGAAGAAAGGAAAGGGCGATATATTACCTCAGTAAGAAATTCACTGAGTGTAAGTTGAGGTATTCGCCAACTGAAAAATTATGTTGCGCTTTGGTTTGGACAACACGAATATTAAGGCAATATATGTTGTATCATACAACCTGGCTAATCTCAAAGTTGGATCCTTTAAAGTATATGATGGAGTCAAATACCTTGAATGGAAGGATGGCTAGGTGGCAAATTTTGCTCTCTGAATTTGACATAATCTACATGAGTCAAAAAACTGTAAAGGGGAGTGCAATAGCAAATTTTCTGGCCAGCCGAGCTTTAGAAGATTATGTGCCCTTGAATTTTGACTTCCCCAATGAAGAGATAGTGTATGTGGCAACTACTGAAGAGGACATTATAAAAGGTCTCTTTTGGAAATTGAATTTTGATGGAGCCTCAAATGCTGTGGGTAATGGAGTTGGGACAGTGCTGGTATCCCCAGATGGGGATCATTATCCATTCACATGTAAATTGGATTTTGATTGTACAAATAATATGGCAGAATATGAAGCATGTATCATAGGGCTCAGAGCAGCTATAGAGCGCAAGATCAAATCATTAAAAGTATATGGAGATTCTGCATTGGTAATTTACCAACTTCGAGGTGAATGGGAGACAAGAAACGCCAAGCTAATCAATTACAGAAGGCTGGTGTTAGGGTTAGTTGAAGAGTTTGATGATATTACTTTCAATTATCTCCCGCGCAACGAAAACCAAATGGCAGATGCTTTGGCTACTTTGGCTTCCCTGATCAAAATAAGTAGACAAGAGGATATGAAGCCTATTCAGATGAGTATTTGTGAGGCCCCGTCTTATTGTTATAATATAGAGGAAGAAGAAAAAGATGATCATCCTTGGTATCAGGATATATTGTGATATGTGAGAAATCGTGAATATCCAGATCAAGCCACAGAGAATGATAAAACAATGTTAAGAAGGCTCACATGTAATTATGTTTTAGATGGGGAGATCCTATATAAAATAAGGAAAGATCAGGTACTTTTGAGATGTATGGATGCCGTGGAGTCCAAGAAAATCTTGGAGGAAGCGCACGAAGGTGTTTGTGGAACACACGCCAATGGGTTCACAATGGCCAGACAATTTATGAGGTTCGGATATTATTGGTCAACCATGGAAGGAGACTGCATCAATTATGCCAAGAAATGTCACAAATGTCAAATTTATGGTGATAAGATTCACGTACCTCCCTTTCCTTTACATGTTATGACTTCCCCATGGCCGTTTTCCATGTGGGGCATGGATGTCATAGGGCCAATTTCACCAAAAGCTTCAAATGGGCATCGTTTCATTTTTGTGGTCATTGATTATTTTACCAAGTGGGTGGAAGCTGCTTCATACGCCAATGTAACTAAGTCAGCAGTCAGCAGATTTTTAAAGAAGGAAATCATATGTCGATATGAAATGCCTGAGAGGATCATATCTGATAATGCGCTAAATTTGAACAATAGCACAATAACAGAGGTTTACAGTCAGTTCAAGATTAGACACCATAATTCATCACCATATCGCCAAAAGATGAATGGGGCAGTGGAAGCAGCCAATAAAAACATCAAGAAGATTGTGGGGAAAATGACTGAAACTTACAGATATTGGCATGAGAAGTTGTCATTTGCTTTCTATGCTTATCAAACATCTGTCAGAACTTCTACTGGGGCAACACCTTTCTCATTAGTTTATGGAATGGAAGTAGTCCTACCCATTGAAGTGGAAATACCTTCTCTTCGAGTTTTGTCAGAATTGAAGTTAGATGAAGCAGAATGGATACAGTCTTGATATGATCAATTGAATTTGATTGAAGAAAAGAGGCTAAAGGCTATTCAGCATGGACAGATGTATCAAAAAAGAATGATACGGGCTTATGACAAAAAGGTTCGCCCAAAAGAGTTTCATGAGGGAGATTTGGTTTTGAAAAAGATCCTTCCCAAACAAAAGGATTTTAGAGAAAAATGGATGCCGAATTGGGAGGGGCCTTATGTGGTGAAGAAAGCTTTCTCTGGTGGTGCATTAGTCCTAGCTGAAATGGATGGAAGAGATTTGTCTAATCCAGTGAACTCGGATTCAGTTAAAAAGTACTATACTTAACAAGAGAAGGAAGCCAAAGTGAAAACCCGCAAAGGGCGCTTTGAGACTTTCAAAAAAAAAAAAAAAAAGTGAAAACCCGCAAAGGGCGCTTTGAGACCAAACAAAAATGGAAAGGGCCAAAGTGAAAACCCGCTAAGGGCGCTTTGAGACTCAAAAAATAAAAAGGAGAGGCCAAGGTGAAAACCCGCAAAGGGCGCCTTGTGATCAAAGGGGATTTGAGTTGAAAACCCAAAAAGGGTGGCTCAAATATGGATCCAAAGTGGGAAGGCGGTGATCTTGCTATACTTGAATTAACAAGGAAGGGGGAATGTTGCATCTTAGGATATTGACAAAGTACTTCCGATCTCCTAAACACATGTCAAGTTTGAGTTGGTCTTCAAGAAGTTCGTACAGAGAAGCTCAGGTTGCGATAACAGGGGTACCTGATCCTTATTTTATTTCTAGCAAATTCGTTAGCTTTGAATTATTCTTTCTTTTTTTAGGATATACAGTCCCAAAATTAATGACCATGGTTGTTTTTTTTGATAATTTACTTTGAGCTCAAGTTTAATTCCATTCTTGTCCATTATTACAATTTGATTGCAAGCATGTTGCATTGACATAATGATGAATGAACTAGTGATGTTTTCACAATAGAAGTTTTGCATATTACTCTAGGAGTTTCTAGATAATGTAAGAATCTGAAGTGGAATAATTGTTTAGAATACGCTCAAGTTCAAGGATATATTTGACAAATTGCCTTCTTGATCTCTGTCCAAATGATGATGGAGCAAAAAGGCAAGATATAGTATTGATGACACAACTTTATTCTCGAGAAAAGGGAAATGACATTTTGTATTTATACAAAGATCAAAAATACACATTTGGCTATAACACTTGAGGAGTGAGGTAGCAAATTGACCAAGAGGAAAACTCAACTAGGAGTTGTAATGTTTTGTCTCAAAAAGAGTAGTAGAAGATGATGATTTGTCTTTGGGATATTCCGTCAAGATGATGGTTGAGCAAACGCGTCAGTAACAGTATATTAATGAACAATGAGTGACGATACCCTAAATTGTTAAAATGGAATCATCCTTATTTTTGCATATATCATTCATAACACATTGAGTTAGGAGCATTGAGTTCATTTCAATCATAGCATCCTAATTATTTGGCATAAGCATTTGCATATAAAATAAAGTCTACAGGATAGATTCCCCAGAGGACAATGTAGCAACATTGGAGAATTGAAGATTTTATCTCTCTGAGATTGCAGCGGAGTAGATCTTCGAAGATAGCTAATCGTATCTCCATGTATTTTACCACCAGCCTTATCTCTCTGAGGTAGCAAGAGAGCAGGTTAAAGAGTGCATCTTATCTTCCTGAGGTAACAAAGAGGCAGACTGAGAATTAAAGATCTTATCTCCCTGAGATTGCAGTGGAGCAGATCGAGAATGGTGAATCTTATCTTCATGTATCGGCAATGGAGCAGATTTTACCACCAGCCTTATCTCTCTGAGGTAGCAAGAGAGCAGGTTGAAGAATGCGTCTTATCTTCCTGAGGTAACAAGGAAGCAGACTGAAGATTGAAGATCTTATCTCCCTAAGCAGTAGCGGAATAGATCGAAGATGGCGAATCTCATCTTTATGTATTGGCAATGGAGTAGATTTTAGCCACTGACCTTATCTCTCTGAGGTAGCATGAGAGCAGGTTGAAGAATGAGTCTTATCTTCCTGAGGTAGCGAGGAAGTAGATTGAGAATTGAAGATTTTATCTCCCTGAGATTGCAGTGGAGCAGATCGAGAATGGTGAATCTTATCTCCATGTATCGTCAATGGAGCAGATTTTACCATTAACCTTATCTCTCCGAGGTAACAAGAGAGCAGGTTAAAGATTGAGTCTTATCTTCTTGAGATAGCAAAAGAGCGCGTTGGCAATTGGAGTCTTATCTTCTTGAAGTAGCAAAGAAGCAAACTAAAGGTTGAAAATCTTATCAGCCATGGGGCAGATTTGAGTCACTGGTCTTATGTCCCTAAAGTTACAGTCAAGATTCAGCAAAATGGGCAAAATTGGTCCTTTTAAAGTCTTTGCTCTATTCTCATTACATGACAATGAGCAAAGAGGGGCAGCTGTAGTCAACCAATTTTGCCCGGGCCCATTTAATTTATTTGTAAATAAATAAACCCAAGTAAATAAATAAAGTCCAAGACTGCATAGTTCAAAAAAGTCCATTTACAATTTTCAAAATACTAAAATAAACCCACAACCCTAGAACCAATTCCAATAGCCCCCCAAAAAAACTGAGGCCCAATATACCCAAAAATTGTCTCAGCATCCTGAGAATGCTAGAAGCTTCTAGAGTAAGCTAGAATGGCACCAGAAGGTCAGTCTCTCGCGAAAAATTTCCACACTCAGCCTCCACATCACCAAGGTCGCTCCTCCGTACAGCCGTTCCTGCAAAAGAACACACGAGAAGAAATGGAATAACAGATATAGGCAGATGACAGCAAGAAAATATTTTATTTTTTTCGCTATTTTTCTGTAAATTCAGGCTATAAAAAGCCTCATTTTGTACTCCAAAAAACTTACGCACACTATATGCATACACACACACATAAAGAATAGAGAAAAAGCAATTCTTATCAAAGGTGATTTCAAGTTTTATTTCCTCTCTTTGATTTATTTTCTTTCTGTTGGTTTGGATATTTTTTAGTATGAGAATTGACCCCAATGAGAGCCCGAATACCTCAGGGTGCGGAGGTAAGGGCGAGGGGTCGAATAGTGTTGAGATCTTCTTTGATTTTCGTTTTTTTTAAAAAAAAAAAAGAGTGAGATTTGAAGTTTTTCTAAAATAAAGAAGAAAAGAAGGAAAATACTTACCAAATCCTTTTAAAGCATGATCGAGTGACTTCAACGGTAAGGTCGAGTACTGTTTGCATGTTGTTGGCCACCAAAACTATGGTGGTTCGGCTGCTAGCAAAGAAAACCCTAGCAATTGGATTTCATGGCAGTGATTTTCGGCCAAAATGGGGGCTGTGCTTGGGAAAGAATAGGGAAAGAAAGGTCTTAAATGACCTATAATTGAAACGGCGCCGTTTCAAAAAGGGGGGGAAGATCCGCGCGTCAACCCGCCTGGAGACCCGGATTTGCTCCTTTGCACTTCAAATGGATTATTTATGCGGCAAGTCCCTCCTCTTTGCGCCGCGTTATGATCCGCTCCCCTTTGCGCCTGATTTGTTTTATTTTCCTTTTAATTTTTTTCCCAAAATTTGTATGGCTTTGCATTTTAACCCACGTCTCAACGCAGTGTTTCAGGATCAGAGATAATTTCAATCGTGGTCCTTGTGAATTCATGCGTGTTATATATGAATCCTTATTTTATTATTAGTAGTTTATTTATTTTGTAAATTATCTTTTTTATTTTACTTTGATTTCAATTAGGTAATTTGTTTAGATTCATTTTGTTTTTCTCTTAACATGTATATTATTTGGAAATGTTTATATTAATTGTATCATTTATATTATTGGTTGACTTATTTGTTGTAATTTGGGTAATTGTATTTCCACATGTTGCATACGATTTTATGTAATGTTTTATGCATTATTATACATGTATATACCTCATAATAAAATCGGCTTTGTTCTATGAATATTATTAACATTAAAATATTATATACATTTAACTATTTTTTAATTTATTCACATATTTATGATTATATATGTATTTGTTGTTTAAAATGAAATCACATATTTTATACAATATTCAAATTCTAACTATACATATACAAAAAATATTGGTATATATATATAGTATTTTATATACATTATTAAATATTAGTATTTTATATATAATTTCTTTTAGATCTATTCACATATTTTATTATATATCTTTATTATTTAAAGGAAGATTCCACATATTTTATGTATTATTTAAGTTATTATTAAGCATGTACTTATTACTTATATTTAACTTACATTCGTTATTAAAGCTAGGTTATTTTTATATATGTAGTTTTTTAGTAGATTCATATCTAATTGTTATTTAAATTTATTACAAGTATATTTTATAATAAAATTAAAGTTAATTTTATAATTCATATTTTAATTCCATGTTATTCAAATATACAATTATTTCTAAAGTGTTTTCATATGTATATAACACTTATTAAATTATTTTTACTATGGTACATGTTATTATTTTCATATAACTTCATGTAAATATTTTTCTATATATCCTATTTTAAAGTTACTTATGTGTATAATATATTTCTTTTAAGAACCATATTTTAAATCATATAACTTATTTATTGTATATACTCTCATATTATCCTTATGTATGTATTATTTATATGTTCCATTAATTCAAATCGATTTGTTACATGTAAAATTATGTTATATATTATGTGTTTTAAATTTCCCTTTAAAAATATAGTTTTATAAAAAATGCATCACTAAATTTATGTATTTTGTAAATATAAGTATTTTACCTTTTTGTGTGTATGATTAGATTTTTTTTTTTAAAGATTCGTTACATGTATAATTTATATATTTACTTAATTTTTTTTATACATTATTAATTTCATGCTATTTTTTTACAAACAATTATGTTCAAATTTATTTATACATGTTTTATGAATTTGTTATGTACATTATATTTTATCATGTATTTTATTTTTCTTTTATATTTTATATATTATTCAAATTATCATGCATATTGTCAATTTCTAAGTAAAGTTGTGTTTAAAATATTTTGCATATTATTCGATTCAAATATTTTTGTCCATAATATTTATTTTATATAATCCCTAGTTTTATTTAATTCATCATTATTTTGAAAATATCCTATACTATATTAAGTTCTAATTCATTTTATTTTGTACATACTTTGTGGATCATTTTATATTGTGCCATGTTAATTGTTGTTGTATATTATTTTTGTATTGATTGTTCACCATCCATGATTAAGAATTTGGTCACATTTTACTTCGAATAGTTGTACATAATTGTTTGATTTATTAATTGTAACTTGTTGTATTCTATTATTTCATGATCATTAATCCCTTCTTATGCCAATGTTTTGATACAATTCATTAAGCATTCCATTTTAAAACGGATAAACGTGTTTTGAGCAAATTTTTAATTTTCTTTATCATTCAAAAATTCTGAAACAAGGCAATATCTAATATTTGGGGAACTCGAAAAATCGTGCTCAATCGTACTGGGTATGATTTTTCCGGTAAACTAAATATTTGGACAACCTTCTATAATTTTAGTGTACGAGTTTTCAAAAGTCAAAAACCAATTACGTTTTTAAAAGTATAAGGGATCGTATCCAATCGTGCTGGGTATGATACTGCATATCTTTGAAGCGAGAGAATTTTGACTACTAATTTAAACTATTCAAACATTTTAAAAGAATAATACTTTGGAAAATCCTTTCTTTAAAAAAAAAAAAAACCTTTTGGCATAAGGATAGCATCAAATCAATCTGGTACCAATTTTGGGCGTAATGAGGGTGCTAACCCTTCCTCATGCGTAACCGACTCCCGAACCCACTTTTTGATTTTACATGAACAAAGCGTTTTAGTAGGTGGCCCAATCACACCTAAATCAAGAGATTGGTGGCGACTCCACACTCATTTTAAAAAGTTGATCCCCATTTTTTTCCAAAAATAAAAAAATAATTTCAACAAGCAACTTGTAAGTGAAAATACGACAATAAAAAATTATCTCGTATTTTTATCCACTTTTATTTATTATTTTATTAATTTTTCCATAACAGTTTTAGTATTATTTGATAAGTGAATATCAAAAGTAACGTGTATAGTCCGTAAACTTTTTGGAGCAAAGTCCGTAATGGTGACTCATTTTTCATTTGCAAAGGAATACACTGAAAACCATCTTGAAATTATTACGTAAAAAAGTGTGAAAAATAAACATAAACTCTATAATCTGATTCTTATTGTAAACAAAAAGCAAGGAATATTCCCCTATATTATGTAAAAATGTAAATAGCATCTTGAAGTCTCCATCACCATCCAATTTCTCTACAAGGATTATTCTTCTGGTAATATTATGAAAAGTTCAAAAAAGACAAACAGAAAAGCAAAAGACTCCCTCCCTCCCACCTCAACCTCAAGGCTCTGCTTTTCAAAATTGTCTTCTTTCTTCCTACCATCCTAATCCACCCAACCCTGCCTCAACCATTCCATTGCACCTGTACCGCACTCTATCCAAAAGTGGTTCACCTCTGAATTCCATGTCATTTCTCTTTTCTTTTTTGTGGGTATTCATGGATACACCTAATTCAAATATATTTTCTTCTTTTTGACTTTTTCTACTCTAAGGCTGTACAAAAACTCCTGCTTTCTTCGGTTACTATTGAAAATAATTCTTAGGGCACTGAATGAAGGGTTCTATTTAATTTCTCTTTAGAAATGCTCCTTGTGGAACTCAAATTTAGTGCAACTTTTTTGGTTGAACTCGTAGCAGAGTTTGCTTAGTTCTTTTGCCAAAACCGGTGCTCCGCAGTAAAACACTCCTGCTCCACCAACACTAGTATTAGAGGAGTTGCCATTTTATTCATTTGAATAATTAAAATAGAATTGGGGGCTCACCTATTCTTGCGTTGCAGTGCTTGGAACTTAGTTTGGAGAGAACGTTCTTCCATTTAGGCCTTGCAAAATGGGTCCGTACCTGTTGATGATAATGTCAAAGAAGAACCGTTATTTTGTTTAAAGAATTAGAATATGGGTGATGGGAGCCACCCATGACAAAAATGCAGGAGGAATTTTGTGACAGAGATAGATTGCAGAGTCTTATCAATGAGATTTTGGATGTGAAGTAGTGGGATTATATGCTGAGAGAATGAAAATGACAGACAACAAGAGGAACTTACTCTGGTGCCTGAAACTATGTCAACGCCATTCTTGGCATGATTTAGTGCTTGGACCATGGTGATCAGAGCTGAACGTGCATCTCCTTCCTCGTACACGCTTGTCAAATAGTTGTGCATTTCAATGACACCCTAGTCAAAGTGACAAGTTAGTACTTCCTAAGGTATTGTTACGTCGCGTTGATGTCGTGCCTATTAGCTGGTATTGTTACCAAATGAGAGTGACTAAGTTTTGAGAGACCGATGGACATTCAAAGATAGGAAAATGAGTGTGACATAATCAATGAACATTATGAGTAAAAAACTTATAAAGCTGATTAGTTCTTTTACCCTTTGATCAAGATCTGCAACTTCATTCATGACTCCTTTGAACCAATCAAATGAACCTTGCTCCCTGGTTACCCAATAAAAGTAAGCATTTGTCGTCTTAAGAGTTTTCTTTCGTTTAGGTGAAACTCGATTGGGAGCAGTTGATTCATTGCTCCCATTACTTAGGTCTGATGTGCTACTGGTATCTGAGGCCAAATCCTGAAAATAAAGATGCATTATTGTGAATCTGATATCGAAACAATGAAAAAGCGTGATTTAACTGAAGTTATGCACGAGTTACTTACCGCCTGCTCCTCCATTTTGACAATGTTGTTAAGCAGATCTTTTAAAATGCTGATGAATGGTGTTGCACCAATTCCAAGTCCCACCAGTAACAGGACGTCATACTTGCGATAGTCTTGAGCCGGAGCACCATATGGTCCATCAATTAAGAGCTTTGGCAAGCTGTTCTTGGACAAGAATATTAATGATCTAAAAGTTACTCAATGATTCCTCCAGATTCTAAGTGCTTCTAAAACAAGAGAAAATATTGAATATACTAGGAGAAATCAAATAGAGCTTACCTTTTCTTAGTCGTCTCATCTGCTCTTAGAAGCCCACTTTTCCCAGCTACAGGAGGTTCACAAACCTCTGAGAATAAGCGCTTAAGCTCTTGCGTCCAGTCACCTAGCTGACGGATATGAACACTAAGGTAGTCGTCACCAGGAGCGGAAGTGATAGAAAATGGATGCCTGGTACACAAATAGACAAGCTCATGAGTTCAGAAAAACTTGCATAATGCAAAATATATCCAACCACCCTGATTCAGGATTGGAACTATTAGTATTTTAAACTTCATTTACTTCTTACAAACCAACCAAATAGGACGAACCTGGTTCTATTACAATAAAAGGGCTATTTCTGATATCAAACTGAATCTGTTTCTGATATAACTAATGTCCATTTTCATCGTATCTATTAAGTATTAATAGAGATATTGGAAATTCTGAGAACATTTTAGTAGCAACAGGAGGAAATGAAGCAGCTGAAATCACCATCAAACATGATGGATATTTTTAAATGTTCTACTTACCATTCAAAGGGAGAGACAGCAGGGCACTGGACAAACATGTACTGTCCACTCTTGTACCGAAATTGAGGTGGTTTAGACATTTGTAATGTGAGAACACCTCCTGGATAAATTGCTACCTATCGGGAATACAGGGGTATAGGAAGATCATCAGTCAAAATATACCACGCCCTGATTTTAGACCCTAATTGAAGGATTCATCCAAAAAGGATCACAGAGAAGAGCAAATTTAGTAAAAAATGGAGTTTGTGCTTCCTAAGTTGTCTCATTAAATGTTTCTATTTTTTTTACATTTTCCTTGGGGCCGTTTCTAATTAAATGGAAAATGCTGTCTATCTATGCTTACCTTCAAAAGCCGAACAGTATAGAAACCAGAACGGAAAAATCTTAGGACCCTTTCTCCAGCATATAACAAAACTGGAACAGCTAGGTACATCCAAGTCTGCAACCATGAATTGCATACGTTACGTTAAATTACAGTTATAGTTACTAAGAAAATAAAATAAAATAAAATACTGCTGTTAGAATATTTGTAGTCACTTGAGAAAGGAAAAAGATTTAAATATATACCGTCTTACGATACCATATGTGCACGAGATAAAGGAAGACACCATGGATGATGAGCAAGATATAGACAATGACAAACAGGTGATGTGAATACCAAAAAGCATTGAAACCTGTGATTCTATCAAAGGGTTTGGGCAGCTTAATCAGGTTCCGCCTAAACCATTTTGTTGCTAGTATAAATGCAATTGCCATGCAGATAACCATTAAAATCCCGGTCACTCCTTCAGGTCCTTTTACCAGGTCCATGTACGTTGGTTTACGAGATCCAAAATCATGGAGATAGTGGCTATAATCATCAGGAGTAGAATTGATAAGCCTCGGAAAATCACAGGCAAGATGGTTACCGGCATGGAGAATGACTCCAATAACAATCGCTGCAGCTATTGTCTGCACAAATTCAATGAGATTAAGAGGGAAAATCAAAATGCAGACAGTAGATGAAGCCTAATTAAATGCATATTTTGCACTTTTAGTAACATTTTACCAAACATAGATCCTGGCTACATCATATCCATATTGAAACCTAGTTGGATAGCATCATAGCAGTAGTACAATACCAGCTGACCTGGTTTTCGTATAAGCCAATGCTTTTGGGAACACGGCCAAAAATATTAAAATTTTAACATTATACTAACTTATAATTTCATAATTTTCTAACAAACATATAAGCAATTTAATCATTTTGGGTTAGCAGCACAACCTACCCTTTTGATTCACCTTTGACTATAATGTTTTAATCTAAAATATTAATGAAAGTTGGTCAAGGACTAAGGTGATATTTATAAAATAACAAAATCAATTAATTATTTTTCTTGCACTTATAAAAATAATGCATTAAATGATTTTTCAAAATTAATAACTAAATAATTTTTTCAAGTAAACTCTTTCATGGTAGTACACTAATTCATTACTTTTGACAGCATATACCACCCTAATTTCTTTACCCAAAAAAGGATTGAGATCTCTTTGGGTGTCAATTTTGGCTGCGTGAACGTGTAATGCCCCCCACAGAAATAGTATGTATCATCACTATTAATATGATGGCTGAAAATAAGCCCTAGTGTTGACTTCTATCATCAAGTCCCCACCTGGGACCCAGAGAGTAAAACGTAAAAGAAAAGCAAAAAAGAGTTGGTATACTGTTTCAATACCTTATGAAAGTTGATATTGTCGTCAAAAGGCACGAAGAGACCCAGCTTTGTGGACCTGAGCCAAGTAATGGTGTTTCGGCACACGGGCAACAGAATAAGAGCCATGTTAAACTTAAGTGTCTCAGCTGCTCCTTTGGCAGTGAGGACACAATAATGCATGACTACAAAGGCACCCTTTTGCTTGTATTGAAGGAACTTCCAAATAAACAACCCAATCATAATCATAATCCACAGTGACAAGACCCATATCCTCTTCCAATTTTCTTCCAAGTAGTACAAAAGTTTGGTGCTCATTCTTCTGATCCTGCTTTTCTTTCTTAATCCTTGTAAGTTTTGGCTAAGGGCTTGGCTTGTGTAGCTTAAGGCTTGACTATAGCTCAGATACGTGTCTTTTTGCAAGAGAAGTGTCTCCAGTTGCCATAACTGCATCATTTTCGTGCGTCAACATCCACCAAACTAAGCAATTATGGCAAATGAAAATCATATTTGATTCGGAGAAGTTTTAGTCATGCAAAGGACAAGATTATTTTGATTCTATCTACACTATCAAAAACAATTGTGCAGAACGCATGCGTGAGTAAGTGAAGAGAACGCGTATTGGAGACCGGAATAACCAGAAAGCAAAGTTCACATGGGAACCCAAACTGTTCCGCCATTTGGCAGGACCATGAGTTCAAAACATTCAATCAATGGATAAAGAATTGGTCAGGACTCGGTACCCTTTCAATGTATGAGCAAATAACGACAACACCCTTTGCTCATTACCCAAAGAAACAAATCAAGTTCAAACCAAATGCCAATAGCAACCTGACAAATTGCTTTTGATCTTACTTCCTATATCTCAATTATCAAATGGAGAGAAAGCAATTTGCCAAACTGAAAATTAAATGCAGCCATTATTGATTAGATAATCATGTTATCTGAGATATTAAAATGGAAAACTCACTATGCAGTAATCTATTTTTGGTTGTATTAATCCAACCAATAATTGCTCAAGGTACTTGGTCAGGATTTAGAAAAGGGAAGTACTAAAACTGTTGAACAACCTCAAATGACAGTTACTGTATACCAACATAAGATAAGTTGAGCTGTCTCTAGTTAAAAGCTCGTTATTCTTGCTTGATCAAGCTTTCTTCGTCGCGGTTGAACAAAAGCAGAACCGGATTGTTGGAAAATTTGATCATTTTTCGCCTAATAATAGACTTCAGAAGGAAAATGTCCAATTTAAGAACTGTTTTTCATTTATATAAATATATATAATATGCAAAGTTCCTAATCAATGTTGCTTGATTCAATGGATATCTTACTGAAACTAATTTGAAGGATAATTAATTAATTATCTCAACATGCTTTATTCGATTCTAGAATATTTTTCCTTTTGGTACCTCAGAATATTAAATAATAATAAGACAGAAAAAAAGGTATCATGGCTAAAAGCAAAGAAGGAACATTTGGTAATATCGAAATATCAGTTTACTGATATAAATAGAATAATGGACCCACCTCAATGTATCCAAGTCTTTCAGGGTCTAGCTCTTCCATGATCAAAGCTGCATATTCTTCCGCCTGTTCCTTCAATCTCGATAGCTTGTTTGCTGATGCACTTAGCATTATAATCTATGTATCATCAGGAAAATAAAAATTAATTCTAATCTGTAGTCTATATTAAGGGTTGGATTTAATTGGAGTCACTCATAAATAGGATGTCGACTCAATTAAGAAATTACAAAAAAAAAAAAAAAATCATTTTATTATTTTATTTTAAAGGTATTTATATTTTTTCATATTTTGATAAATTTTGAAAAATGGATACACAATGAAAATTATAGAATTTAAACCTAAAACATCATATTGATTATTATTATTTTTTAATCATTTTAACCAAAGTGATATTTAATTTTTATAAAAATTAAAATTACAATTTAAAATAACCAAAAGACCCTTAAAAATATAAATAATTAGTAGACTTTTGAAATTTACAGATAGTGACATATGTATATATTAATTAAGGATTTAGAGGTTAATGGTTAATTAGGAAATTCAGAAAAATAAAATTGAATTTTTTAATTGAAAAACATTATTCAGTAATGAGATTGGAGTAGTTGGTTTTTGAAGAATTTCTTGTGATTTAAGGTCACCCAATCCCCGCCTAACGTTGATTATGTTATGGTACCCCAAATGACAGCCTGTAATCAAGTTTTTAATTAATCCCCATAAACTACGAAAATGCGGCCTGAATTTTCTTTTAAGCTAAAAATTAATTTTGGTGGAATGGACAAAATTTTTGGTTCATGCATGTTGAATTAGTTTAAGGTGGCTCCGCCTAATCCAATTTTATTTTAAAAAATGGAATATATCTATACATTTGGTTTTACCTCTTTTACTTCAGCCTCAGTTATTCTACCATCTTCATTCTTGTCCACCCTGTAGCATAAATTCAAAAATAAATTAATATAATAATAATTCAAGAACATCCTAAAACGACGATTTTGTCCAATTTTTATTCTTTTAGTGTCCAAAATTATGGAGCGAATCTTAAACAGAGAGTGTGAGATTTAAGCTTTTATTTTAATAACTAATTTAAAAATTGATTAAATGAGTTTAGAAGAAGAAAACACATAATTAATTCAAATTAATAATATTAGTTTAACAGTGCGTACATATCGAAGAAGATCTGGAGGCGAGAATCAAAGCTTTGATCGGTGATTTGAGACCAGTATTCATAAAGTTCTTCTTTACTAATTTTTTCAACTTTTAATCTTCTTCGTCTGCTCAATGCATCAAACATCTCCAGCGCAAATTCCTTCGACTCTTTCATTCCTTAGAGAAAAGTAAATCGATGAAAAAAAAAAAGTTACTAAAAAAGTAAGCGTTCAAGAAAATTTGATTTGAAAAATGAAAATAATGAAATGAAAAACCTATGCATTGTGCGAAATCGGAGCGAAAGAGGAATCCGTCTTTAGCGAGTTTGTTGAAATTGTTTTCAACTTCTTCCCACGCATTGGCTTTATTGTTACTTATAAATCTTAATCCACGGAGTGCTTTTTGAGCGCCGGAACGTGTCCGGTCAAGTTGAGCTCGCTGCTTTCTTAAAGCTCGAGCGGCTAACGCCGAGTCGAATCCGGATAAAGCTTGAGCAGCTTGTCCGTGTCCCCACGAGAACTTGCGTAGTTCGGCTTTCAACTCTTGTGAGAACTGCTTAGCTTTAGCCACGGCTTCCGCTTTCAACTCTTGCGAAAACTGCCGCAATCTATTCGAAGAGCTCCGCTTGATCGTCGGCGATCGTGAAACGGAGGCGGATGCTGGAGTATCGGTTCCATTGTCGACGTTGAGGACGGTGGCCGGTTCCACGCTTCGGAGTATGATGGTGTCATCATCTTGAAGATCGAGAGTGACCTCGACGAATTCCTCGGCGGAGTTGGAATCAGTCCCAGGCGAGGTTGATGAACTGAGTGTGGTTTTGGAGGGAACGGTATCTGAGGCCCACCGTCTCTGGTGGGTGGGTAAAGAAGCACCTCTCATTGAGAGAGCCCAACAACTGTATTAATTATTACTTAGTTACAGTTAATAATGTAAATGGGAAGTAAAGAGGATGGATTAAATTAAGGTTTAGTTATAGAATGAAAATGGAAGGAGAGGAAAGGCGGAGGGAATCTGAAGGAAAAAGAAAATAACGCGGAGAGAAAAAAGACACAAGATTGCAGGGAGCAAAGCAAGGGGAAACAGATTTATTTATACCTTGGATTTTACATGACACAATATTATTATTAATGAAATTTGTATATCGCCTTAAAATATAAAAACTAAATATTTTTATTGCCATAACTCCATCTTTTTTTTTCCTTAAAAAAAGGGAAAGATAGTCATTTATCTATTTGATGTTTGGCTTCACAACTTTATACTAATTTAGTTTGTTTGGAGAGTAACTTATGAGTTAAGAAACAAGTATTAGCAAGTAAATAAAAGATACTGAAATTCAAATCAAAATATTTTTTACTTAATTCCTATTACCACTTTATATTTATTAAATTAAATTTGTTCAAAGATTATTAATTCAATTTTAGAGAAACATTTTATCATATACTAGATTTTATCATACTTATGATGCGGGTGTTAAACTTGTCCGTCTGTGTTTAATTCTCAAATAATATTTTTCAATTATTTTATTTGAAAATAATATAAAAAATATGAAAAAATAAAAATAAACTTACAATAATATTAATTATCAAAGTAATGGTATTTTAATAATTTCATAATTGAATTTGTGTAAATATATAGATATAAAAATGGACAAATGACAAATTCTTTTGGAAAAAACCGGAATATAATAGCTTTCCTTTCTCAATTTGACTCTTAAATTCAAATTCTTAAAAATTTAAGTACTGTATAATCTAAATTTAGAAATTAAATTGAAAAAACCCTAAAATTATATTTTAGGGATAAGAGATATTAGGAAAAAAATTGGAATAAAGAAATGGGGAGTTGTTATCGTGGTGGAGAAGTTGACGGCAGGGATGGATGGTGCGGTAAAATAGAATGAGTTACAACCTTACAGCTTTCACTCAATTAAATTTGACTTCACTATTTGTAACCTAGTCTTACCCCTTCATTAAGCTAAAGAAAAAAAGAGAATCTTTATATTCATGTTGAGGCACGCTTAGAATGGTTGTTTCTTAGGAAAAGCAAAGATTCTGTTGAAAAACAAGACATATTAATAGAAACATTGAATGATTACTATTCTTAAGCATTTGAAAAACCGACAACATTTGATTCATACAAATATATTTAAGTTTTACAAATAATAGACGAGAGAAAGAATTGTATGAAATTATGATTTCATATTATTTTTAATCCTTTCTAACTAGAGAATGATAAATCAGATTTTTTTTTCTTGATTTTTAATTTTTTCTCTTGAAAAATTTTAAATCAAACTAAAAACATTAAAAATTAGAAAGAAAAATTTGATTTGTCATTCTCTTATTGAAAATAGATAAAAATAACATGAAATCACAGTTTCATACAATTATTTCTCTAATACACTGTTTACAAATTTTATTTTCCCTTCAACTACCCATTTTGGATTTTTTTTATAACTTTTAATATAAAAAAAATGCTTACGAGAATTTATATATACGTATAGACTTTATTAAAAACTTCTTTGTCCGAAATTATAAGTAGTGTGATTGCTGTTTCATCTTTTATATTTTTTTCATTCATTTTTAATTTCCAATAACAATTTTTTATGAGGCTTGTTTGAAAAGTAAAAGGGTTTAGAAAAAAATATAAGTTTGAAAAATTGGTTTAGATAAAAAAAATAAGGTCTATTTTCTAAATACTTGGACTTCAAATAGGATTTTTTACTCAAGCTCAGCCCAGTCTGGCCTGAATATGCTATTTTGTTGTTGTTTCATTATTATTTTGCTACTATTTTATTATTATTGTTTGGATATTGTATAACTCTCTATTTTATTGTTAATTTTACTACTATTTTACTTGCTAAGTTGCAAAAACTTTTTTTTAATTTATTTTCAAATTTGTTAGGAAACATTTATTTTTAATGTTTTTAATATATCTGATGTATTATATTTTAAATTTGTTTTTATATAAAAATAATAATTTAAAAAAATTAATATTTTTAATCTAGGTTAAGTTTAGGCAGAAATTTAAGTCTCTTTTTTGACTCGAGTCGAGTCCAGACTTAATAAACAGTATTAATAAATTTAAAATTTAATAATTTAACTTCAAGATATTACAAAAACACCCACTAAACCATGCAAAAGAGATAAAGGGGTCATGAGAATTTAGACTTAAATATATATATATATATATATATATATATATAAGCTTAGTAGTTAAGACACTACTAATAAAGATGAAATAGTGTGATATATTGTTTTTAAGTAAGCAAAATTTTGGCATATTTAGGGAAATGGTGGTGTTGTGAAATAAGTTGACATAAAAGCTGCAATTCAAGGTTTGTATGTTTGGATTGAAGACAAATGGCAAGTCTCTCATTACCATTAATTTAGTTCACTTGCAACAAACAAATCTGTCTTGCATCATCATTACTGGATTTCTATCCCATCTCTACATATATAATAAAACAGCTTCCATCCAACACAGACATAATATCTTTATTTACTTTTTCATATTAATTCTTCCAATTTTATAGCCCAACTTTGCTTTTTTAAGGATAAGGATAATTATAATTACATTAAAAGTCGAAATATATTGAACTTGTTTTCACACCCCGTAAGTAGGGCAAGTAAAGGTGTTGACCTATTTAGTTAAAAAGAGAAAACTACATATTATATCCCTCTAAAAAAATATTATGTAATAGTCATTTTAACCCCTTAACTAAATGATAATATTTTAATTTTAGCCCCTATTAAAAATTAATATCTCAATTTAAGTTATTTTGTCGCATCTCAATTTTATAAGTTTTTCTCACCCCAACACTAAATTCCTAGCTTCGTCCTAGCTAGTGTTTTCATATACTATATTATGGACCCAAAAATTATCAAATAATGGCAAAAGATAGGGTTGTTCCTATAAACCTAGAACTATCACAATGTATGAAAATGTAGTGTTGATGTACAAACCAAGTTTTTTGAATCAAGTCCAACCAGCATGCAAAAGGGGGAAATTCTAGAATGAAAATGATGTCCAAACCATCATGCATCTTACAATTATTTTTATTTAATAAAAGGCAGATTCTAAAATTTTCATTTGTAAACATACCGGTGAATCTAACCCCATCAGAAAAATGTAGAAAATACATGTTTATACTTTGAATACCAAGTTAGAGGTAGTTTAGCAGTCAATTCTTGAATTGATGACAAGGCTCTATAAGACTTATAAAATATATGTGGGTTAATTCACCAAAGTCCCCAAATTATAATTCGGGTTTTAAATTGGTCCCTAAATTTTAAAATGTTCTAACTGAGTTGTCAAAGTATCAATATTATATCAATCTGATCCTTGCCTAAGCCTAGCAGTTAATTTAGATGTTAAATACCAATATGAATCTTACGTAAAGCATATTTAAAACATCCATGTACATACAATATTCACAACTTGGATATAAGATGTTAAAAAAACATTGTTAAGTTTCAAAACTGAGGACTATTTGCCTTTTTTCTTTTCATTTACATGTGAGGTCCAACCTCCAAATTGTACATAGATATGAACGTGTTTACAATTTAATCCACCTATTTTAAATATGGTTAATATCATATTTCTGGTAGCATTTAACCTCTAATGTAATGGCTAAAATGATAGAAAGACCTTAATGATATGATAGAAATACTTTAAGGGCTCAAAAACATTTTTGAAGTTGGAGGATCAAATTAAAATCTAAACCACTGTTTGAGGACGTCTAGTGAAATAAACCCTATATGTATAAAGATATTTGTTGTTAAATTTCTTCATCCTCCGATCCAAACCAAAGAAATTGTGTTGCTTGTCCCTCAAGGCATAGATGATGCAAATGCAATCTTTCTAGTCCTGGAAAAGAATATCCGGCTGATGACAATAATCCATTCACCAACCAACCAGTTTACTAGAAAAGCCCATTTTATTTTAACTTGGAGCTGTTTTGACACTACTAACATCCCCATTAATTTTTGTTAATTTCAAACAAAACTTTGGTTTTAGTTTTGCCTACATGGAACCTCTCTGCAATTGGCTAATGAAATTCATATGGAAAGGTCAGTTCGTGGTTCTTATTAGTTTCAATATATATATATATATATGTGCATGGTTAGTTGGTAGAAGAATCAAAGTAGGGGATTTAACCCACCTAACCCATTGAAACTTGAAATCCTCACTTTCTATTGTTTCAAATCCATCTTCACCACCTGAAAACTATGAAGAAAGTGTTTGAAAGAATCTCTCTCTCTTCTTTGTTTTTTCCCTTTTATAATTCCATATTTTGCTTTATTACTTTGCTCACAAATTTATTTTCTTATATACACCTACAGATCTTTACATGTAAAAATTTACATTAATTTTGCTTTAAACAAAAGTTTAATATACAACTTAAGCAAGAGAGAGGATACCTTCCACTGGTACCATTAAATTAATTAGTTTTACATGTTTTTTCTTATTAACTTTATGTGTGATTATTATTTAAGTTTAAAAAAAGAATTGCTTTAGGAGATAAAAAATGATTTATAAATTTTAGAAGGGTCAAATGTGAGATTTATGATTTAGAGACACCAATGCTCCTATCTGCCTTTCTTCTCTACGCCTTTGATCCTTATCCTCTCGGTCCAGTATACTTATATATATATATATATATATAATGATTTGAGTTATTTTTTTTTTTTTTACATCAAACAAAAACTTTTTTAATTCACTCAAAATTTAATGTGCATAGATTATTTCATGCAACGTTTGGGTCATATAAATACAAATAATGTAAAAGACTACAAAAAAAAAAAAAAAAAAAAACATATAAAACTAAATTAACTTTTATATATACATGCATGCACGCACGTGGTTTTGACTATTTTTATTTTTCTCTGTAGCATAAGTTGACAAAAGAAAATAGAGCATTTTATTATTATTGCTGAGTAAATTCAAACACACACACACACACTAATTTATTGGAATTTGCAGGACTACAATTATCTTTCACTCCAACAAAACCAGGAAAATCAGAAAAGAGATGCATTAATTATGGTAATTAATTTGCAAACCTAACTAAAACTATACCATTAATCACTACATTATGGGTAAATTTTAATTTTAGCCATTTAACTCAAAAAAGTTACAATTTGGTTACTGAACTATTCGAAAGTTTTCATTGGGTTGTTAAGTTCTTTTCTTCAAATGCCTCAATTACCCCTGACTTTGAAGACAGTTTAAGGGCACTTTTTAATGCTTTAATAAGTGAAAACCATGATAGTTGAAGAGCTTTGTGTATAGTGAAACTTGAACCTATAATCTTCAAGATATAGATATCATGTGGATAAATATGATATATACCACTTGAACTAGTGACCTTAATTTCAATTGTTTGGTTATCAAGAGGTGCTCTAAGCTCTCTTTATAGTAAAAGGACAAAACCTTAAAACATATGTTGCTAACAATACTAAAAAAAGGCAAACAAGTTTAGATTATTAGTATGAGAAGAGTTTATCTTTTATTTATTTCACTTGATTTTGATCCTCCTTTTATCGTTTATCTCTTGTTATTTTGATTGGGTTAGGATAAAATTTTATAATGATATTGTTTATCTTTTTATATTTTGAGGTATCTATTTAATGTATAAATATAGCATTGCAATATCAATGAGTTTTTCATTCATTCATCTAAACTCTTTCACTTAAAACAAACCAAAATTCTGAAATGGAATTAACAGAAACATGATAAATACATATTATATATATGAATATGATTGATTAGATGCTAATTAAATATTATTTTATTATCATTTGTAACTTTACTACATTTAAAGTCATGTTCCTATAATTTCATACATGGAAAAGAATGTAAGTTTAGATGTTGAAAGCAATCTTAAATGTAAGGATATAAAAAATATATATGTAAATAAATCAAAAATAAAAATTCGATGCTCAAATTTCAATAAACACTAAGCTGAATAAGTAATAAACTAATGAATTAACCAAAATAGTGAAATCAAATATTGACGTAAAGTCAAAAAGTTTTAAACCCTAATTTTGGCATCTCACAACTTTTGACAAAGAAAATTACAGTTTAGTACCATAACGTGTAACACACAATTTCATCATTCATCCACCTTTAAGCTACACAACAAAAAATTATAAAAATAATTTGCAAATTGGGCTGCTGGGTTTTGTAAATTTAAAACTTTGAAAGTGCTTTTTTGCTCAACTTTTGTGGCTTTAAAAAATATAATACAAATAAAGAATCCAAAAATGGTGTAGAAAATGGTAAACAAATAACAACAAAATAAGTTTGTTTTCTTCTTGCCTTTTATTAGAGTTAAAAATAGATAGGCTTCTAGAAGATCTTCTTCTTCTTCTTCTTTTTTTTTTTTTTTTTTTAATGTATAACAGCTTATTATAGATGAGAACTTTGGGTCCAGGTGTAGGAATTTCTCCCATTAGTCTCCAAGTCAATTGCCCACCAACCCCTTTTTAGAATTATTGGTTTTGTGGTTATTATTATTATTATTATTTTGCATAAACATTATCTATTTTTTCTCATCTATTGGCTAACCTACCAATGAATTTTTGTTGTTTATTTTATTAATTATACATTTGATTTTGTTTAATATAAATAAATTCAGAAGCTAACCATGTTAAAGCAAATAAAACACTGATTTCCTTGCTTCTGTTTGAATTTATCGGACCTTTAAGCAGCCCATGTTTTAATTTTTTTTAAAATACAATGATACATTTACTTCTTCTTCTTCTCTTTTTTTTTTTTTATTTTATCATTTTGGTCCTTTTTTTATTACTTTAGCTCTCAAGTCTTCAAAATTTAGTCAAAATTTTGTTTTTGGAGTGAAAAGCTTACTGAACTGTTAAAGTTTTAACACCACTGATGTAACAATCCACATGTTCTTCGTACAAATTAAAAAAAAAAAATACATAAGCATTATTCAAAAATTTTCAAAAATGTTAATAAGAAATTTTTTAAAATTGTCCATGCTAGTACTTATACTATGCATAAAATTGTGGATTTTATCTTGTACTTTGGTTAAATTTAGTCCCTATGCTTTTCAAACTTTGAAATTTCAATCCCTACTCAAACAATAGCGGTTAAATCAGTTAGGTCAAAATTTGCTATTCGTCCCACCCTATAGGTAAGTTGTGCCCTATTCTTCAATTTGATCATTTATAGTCCCTATAGTTTTCTAATATGGATATTATAGTTCTAAATCAAACAATAACCATTAAATCTATTAACAAAAAAAAAGTGGCCTTCTTATGAGCATTATGCATAAATAGTAAATTGATATGACATTATGCATGTGATAATATGTTTGCCGCATAAAATTTTAGAAATAACAAAATTTAATTGAACAAATAGAACGGCTACCATGTCAGTCGTGGTTGAAATCACAAATTTTAAAAAGTTTAGGGACTAAAAATGAATAAATTAAAGTACAACAACTAAATCTACAACTTATACATAATACATATATTAATTGATAGAAAAATCTGATTTGAAAAACGATTTTCTTGCAAAGTAGAAAATTAAAATTTTGAAAACCAACCCGATTTGCTATATTTATAGGAGTAAAACTTAACTGAATTCGTTCCTATGTTTTTGACTTAGCGGACGTCCGTTGTTATCGGCTTTCAACCAAACAATCTTCTCCGCTATTTTTATACTACGAACTGCTTCGAGTGTGGGCTCGAACCAATTGAATCGAAATACGGAACTAGAAAAAGTTTTATCTCCTTTTTGGGTGAAAATGAAAATTCTCTCTTCTTAATAGAAACTGGTAGAATTGTTATTCTGAAAAAAATATATGTAATAGTTGGGAATAAATTCTCTCTTTTATTCGGCAGAATAACAATATCTCAAAATTGTGTTCATAGCTCTACCGGTGCCATCTATTTATAGGAAGAGAAGGTAAAACCATTGTTGAGTTGTAATGGTTTATTTCAAATAGAAAAACAATATCCTACTTAGAATAGGACCAGGGTGGACGACACTCCCTAGTATTTCTACTAGGGTTGCTGTCCCATTCATGTCCATGAGGGATTTTTGGGCCTTTCTCACATTAATTCCAATTATGAGTACTTCTTGGGCCTTTTTGACTTAGTACTCTGTAATGTTGTAACACCCCATACCCGGCCTAGACGTTATGGCCAAATCATGAAAGTTACATTAATATTTCAAAGCTTTGATCATTTGGTTTCAAAACTTAACCTATTTTAAAATCAAACATTTTACCAAAACTTGCTTTATCCTTTTTGGTTGGAAAAATTTGACAACCGTAAAATGTGTATGTGAATTTTGAAACGTTTACTTATAATATTCAATTTGTTAAAAACATCATTCTATCGACTTAATTTATTTACTTTATAAAATTGCATACATCTGATTAAAACTTTACAGTGGAAAAATTCTTAAGCTTGTTTAATTTTGGAAATTGAATGTCTAATTTTTAATTTTCATAAATTATGTCGTAATTTAAAAAAAAACTAAATACTTAGTAAATCCCAAAACCATGAATAAAGTCCAAAACAATCCGAAAGTCCATAAATTTTAAAATAAAAATCAATAAATCTATTTTAGTCGAAATAACCAGTCTGAGCTCCCGAGCGCCGCAAAATTCAAAGTCTAATGGTTACTTGAAAATACTAAGCAAACGATGAGCTATTAATCTCAGTGTGTGCCTTGGCCCATAAGAAAAATCACATAACAGAATCATGCTTAGATGCATATATATCAGAGAACACATATAAGAAATTACAACATGCTTAAGATGACAAAATCATACAGAACAATATTAACCCCATCAACTACACATTAGCTCCGTCCATCCAATCACACCAGTTAGGGATACTAGAACCTTCCATCCATTGCACCAAAATGTGGTCGTATGCCACTCAGAAAGCACGCAGCTATGCTGCCAGAGGCATCTTGTGGAAATACCACCAGAATTACATATTGCAGTTAAACTTCCAGAATGAAACTTCCTCTATCACATAACCATATCTCACCCCAAATGAATATGCAAAGTCATACTAAGTGATCATGCATAGCTATCATAACATGTCACACCTACTCATAACAAATAGAATCCATGTTTTTCATACAAATGGGATAATAGAACAAATCATACGAGTTAGCTTATTCAGAGTCACATTAACACAAAAATATGAACGCACAAATTTATGACTTCACGGGGTCTAACATCCTAATTGAATACTTGAAAATCATATTTTAGAATACCCACACTCGGCTCGAAAAATCGCACGAAATGGGCCCACACGCTCGTGTAGCCCACACATCCTACTTGTCCAAAATGTATGGCCCACACGACAAACCACACGCCCATGTGGCTTACACGGCCAGTCACGCGATCATATGGCGTCGTCTGCTAGCTTCGATTTTTCACATAATTTTTAGATTTTTGTGACATTTTTTAGTATTTACGGGTTAGAACACACACCTGAATGCCCCTAAGATGTCATTTCTACATTGGACTTGATAGATGACATACTAGTCGTTCAATCAGTTTCCTCATTTTTGATTAAACTAAGGATATATTTAGGTTCATCCACTAATACAAGTTGTGTTTCTGTACTACAATCTGACCACATAATATCGCTTAGTATTAGTTAAACATTACACAACCAATGAGTAACATTTGCTTTCATTTTGCTTTGCATGCAAAAACCATGTGAGGACAATATAAAAATGATTAATTTAATTTATGAATAATTTTATTAACCAATATATTCGGAAACATTACAAGTGTACTTAGATGAAAATACTACACTTAGGGCACCAGATCAAACAATCTCCCTAGTGAAGTAGATAAGTCATGTTTCGCATTCCTATGCCCTCCATATGTTTCCCAAAGATCTCTTTAACTATAAGAGTACTGGCTAAACAAATCCCCAGGGTTTGTCCTCGGATTCAATTTTTTACTACATCCATTTTCTATCAAACACTCCAATCTCCCTTAATGTGCTTTGTCCTTATGTGGTTTCTTTTAGGCTTAGTTATATCTGCATTGTTATAGTGTCATAACTTTTCCATGCCTCATATTTGGCCATCCATAGTAAAGTTAGCAGTGTAACCCTGCTTGACACTTATGTATACTATGAGCCCACCGTTTAGGACAAAATACAGCCCGATGTCGATTTCCTCAAATCCCAACAAGTTTGGAAGTCGAAATCAGTGTATCCGATAGGAGTAAGATCTCCTCTGAAATACACAAGCATATAATCCCTCATTCTTCATAAATACTTGAGCATATGCTTAATTGCTTGTCTGACATTGACTTACCAACCTTACTGCAAAACAAATATATGGACATGTGCATAACATAGCATACATAAGACTTCCTACTGCTGAAGCATAAAGAACCTTTCTAATATTCTCTCTTTCTTTCGTTGTCTTAGGATAATCCTCTAAAGAGAGATGAAATCTCGATACGGAGGGTTGATTTCCTTTATTTGATTCGATTATTGCATAACGCTCCAGTATCTTGTCTATGTGTGAAGCTTGAGACGGTGCTATCACTTTATTCTTTTGATCCCTTAGGATTCGAATACCTAGAACAAAATTAGCTTCTCCCAAGTCCTTTATGCTAAACTATTAGGTTAACTACATTTTAACCGATGACAATGTCCTTACATCATTCACCATGAGTAGAATATAACCGAAATATAGAACTAAAAGACCACATTTCCATCCTCTAAATGTTTATGAACACAAGGTTCATTTACATTTAGCTCAAATTCAAAAGTCTTGATCGCTTGATCAAATTTTTGATTCCATAAGTGGGATATTTGCTTAATTCCATATATGGATCTAAGCAATTTGCAAACTTTATACTCATTTCCTTTAGTAATATATATCTAGTAGGGTGCATTATGTAGATGCTCTCTTCAAGATAGTCATTCAAAAACGCTGTCTTGACATATATTTGCTAGATCTCGTAATCGAGAGCCGCAACAATGGATAGTAATGTGTGGATTGCTTTGAGCATGACAACCAGAGAGAATGTTTCTTTGTAATTGGTGTATTCTTTTTGGGTATAACCTGTTGCTACAAGTTTGGCCTTATAAGTTTCCACTTTTCCATCCAAATTTCTTTTCCTCTTATAGATCCACTTACACCTTATAGGTTTTATCCCTTCCTGTAAGTCTACAAGTGAATAAATTCATAAACGGATTTAGGATTTATTCTATTTTGGTCATATTCGATGGACTGTCAGTCTAGTCAGTCACATCTATGTCTACAACTCCTGGGAGTCATTCGCTCTGATGCCTAAGATAAGACATCTCCCCAATTGGACTTGATATATGACATATTAGTCTTTTAATCGGTTTACTCATTTTTAATTAGACTAAAGACATGTTTAGGTTCGTCTACTAATACAAGCTGTCTTTCCATACTACGATCCTACCACGTAATACTGCTTAGTATTAGTTAAACATTAGATAACTAATGAACAACATTTGCTTCCATTTTACTTTGCGTGTAAAAACCACGTGAGGACAGTATACAAAATATTAATGTAATATATGAATAATTTTATTAACCAATATATTCGAAAAAATTACAAGTGTATTTAGGCGAAAATACTACACTTAAGACATAAGATCCAACATTAATAGCATAATTTGATCAAATTTTAACAATTCATTTAATTTTTTCATTAAAAAAATTAAAGATTAAAGGCGAAAATAATTAAAAAAAACTCAAAAGTGAAAAAAGTGATAAATGTTACTAAATTATCATCATTTCATTCTAAAATTATCATTTTGTTTTTGTTTCTCCTAATTATAACAATGTGCCTTTTTGCCCCTCCCCACAAAAAATGAATAATGCACCAATATGGTCTGGCCAACCCCCTAGAAAATAGTAAAATTGCTATTTGGTTATTTTATTAATGATAAAATTTTAAATTAATGCACAATAAAATTATATTTTTAACTTTTAAAAATGAAAAAAAGTAACTCTTTTAAAAACGTTGAAATCTTTCAAAAATTTATAATTTGTTAAGGAATAAAACTGTTGTGGTAGTTAATAGTTTAAATAGTTAGTAGTTAGCAGTAATATTTATGGTAATTAAGGTTGTTGTAACTAGTCTTGGCAGCTTGTGTATATATACCAGAGTTTGATATCTGGTTTAATATGAATAAAAGATTACTTTCTAGTTATCATGAATAGTTTATCATGAATCTCAACATGGTATCAAAGCCTTAAATTTTTTTTTAGTGTTCTCTAATGGCAACAGAGGTCGTTTCTGGTGATGATGATGAAAATCGACAGTCCATCAACTCAGGTGTTCCAGCAGACAGTTGGACTCCTAGTGTTTTGAAAAAGATTCAACAATTTCCTAAGCATGACACTGTAAAACTTGGAGAGCACAATTTTCTTTTATGGAAACAACAAGTTTTGTTGATCCTTGAAGGCTATGAGCTACATAGTTTTGTTTTTGGCACTGTTAGTGTTCCTCCACAGTCGATTGTTGATAGCAATGGTAATCTTGTTCCTAATCCTCGCTTCTTGTTTCATAAACAACAAGATAAATTGTTAGCTTCCTGGCTTTTGTCCACCATTTCTGATGATGTTCTTATTCATCTCACTAATGCTCAATCTAGCTTTAATGTATGGAGTACTGTTGTTAAACGCTTTGCTTCTAAGTCTACTCTGACGATTTCTACTTTGAAACATTCTTTTATTCTCAGAAAAAAGGTTAGCTGACCATTAAAGAATATCTAGCCAAGATAAAAAATTTGTGTGACACTCTTATGGCTACTGGTAGTATTCTTTCTGAGCAAGAACAGATTAGTATCATTCTTGCAGGCCTGCCAGTGGAGTATGAGTCAATTCGTATTGCTGCGTCTGCAATGAGCGTTCCTCTTGAACTTCTTGCTGAAATGCTCATTGATTGTGAAACCCGACAATAAGATCTAGTTTCTACCATGTCTTTACAAGACAATGTTGTTCAGTATCATGATTCTTGTGGTAGTAGTCGCGGTCAGTCTGATAAGGGTTCCAGACCACCCTACCAGGGCAATGGTAGATCATTTCGCGACAGAGGTCGAGGTAGAAAATTTGTGCATAATAAGCCTCAGTGTCAACTTTGTGGACGCATTGGTCATACTGTCCAGCGATGTTATTATCGATTCTACGAGACTTTGAAGGAATTTTTGACTAGTCCATGCAGACACATTTTTATCAGTTTCAAGATCCTTCTTCTTTTTCCTTTTGTGGTCATCCTTGTTGTTCTCAGAAGGGTTCTGCACAAGACTTTAGTTTACAAGCTAATCGATTTCTTTTAAAGGGCAGTTTTCTCCAAGTTTCTCAACTGCAAAGATTTGGTATCCAGACTCCGGTGCTTCCAATCATGTAACCAATGATCTACAAAATTTGCAACATGTCACTCAGTACACAGGTAACAACAAGCTTTTTATAGGGAATGGCATGTCAGTTCCAGTGGATCATGTTAGCTCCAGCTCTTTTACAATTGACAGTAGAATCTTTCATCTAAAAAATGTTTTGCATGTACCTAACATTTGTAAAAACTTAATGCCTGTTGCTCAATTTGCAAAAGATAACCAAGTTTACTTTGAGTTTCATGCTTTCCGTTGTTTTGTGAAGGATACCAAGACAGGGAACATCCTATTGGTGGGCTGCATTCATAATGGTTTATATCAGTTTGACCTTTCTCTCACTCAGGGGTACAAGTCTGTTCCTTCAACTCCAGCCACTGTTCATACTGCTCGTTTGGGACTTCCAGTTTCTAGTTGTTTTAATTTAGAGTTGTGGCACAAACGTTTGGGCCATCCTTGTAATAAAACTATTAAAACAGTTCTTCAGATGTGTAATATTGTTTCCAACAATTGTAAATTGGGTACTATTTGTTCAGCATGTTAGCTTAGAAAACTTCATAAGCTTCCCTTTTCTTCATTTACTACTGTATATTTGGCTCCCTTTGAGCTCATAGTTTCTGATCTTTGGGGACCTGCCCCTATGGTATCTGAAGGCTTCTACTACTATATCTCCTTTGTTGATGCGTACTCTAGATTCACATGGCTATATCTCATAAAACGCAAGTCTGAAGCTCTTGAAAAGTTTCTCTATTTATAAAAATTTATTACTGTTCAATTTGGATGTTCCATTAAGGCTCTTCAGACTGATTAGGGTGGAGAGTTTCGGTCTTTTTCAAAGGTGTTGTCTCAGCTTAGAATTCATCACCGCCTAACTTGTCCCCACACTTCTGAGAAAAACGGTCCGGTTGAGAGAAAACATAAGCACATCGTCGATACTGGCATGGCCTTGATGGCTTAATCTAGCATGCCACTTCATTTTTGGGCTCATGCTTTTACTAGTGCTATTTTTCTCATTAACAGGCTTCCCACTCCTGTTCTTAAAGGACAGTCACCTTTTAAAGTGTTGCATTGCACTCAGTCTAATTACATGTTTTTAAAGGTTTTTGGTTGTAGGTGTCATCCCTATCTTTGACTCTTTAATAATCATAAGCTCGAGTATCGTTCCAAGCCTTATGTATTTCTTAGTTATAGCTCAGCTCACAAAGGATACAAATGCCTTGATGATACTGGAAAGGTTTTTGTCTCAAGACATGTGGTGTTCGATGAAGACTCCTTTCCTTTTGCTACTTATTCTAGCTCAAGCAGTGGTTTTCAGGCTCACTTAGTTTCAGCATCAACAGGCTCGAGTTCCTATTGTCTTCTCTTCCTTGCCATGGTCCAGTGTTGGTGTCTCACCTATGCCTATTTCTTCCCCTCAACTAGAATTGGCAACAACGTTAGATGCCAGAAGGCCAGTTTCTTTTTCTCCTGCTCTTCCAGATTCTATTCCTATACAGCCTACTTCTCTGCATTCTAGATCACTTGATGTAAATACAGATGACAGTAGGCCAATATTTCTTCCACCATCCCCTACTAGTGTTTCGTCAATTGACTCATTCACCTCTCGGTTGGCTTCCAACAGTCCTTTGCCCGTTGAACAATTGTCAACTCCTATTGTCAACACTCATCCTATGCAAACCAGATCCAAGAAAGGGATATTCAAACCAAAATTATTTTTAGCTGAGCTAGGAGTTCCTGAACCTCTCACAATCGAGCAGGCTTTTGCACACAAGGAATGGAAACTAGCAGCTCAGCAGGAGTATGATGCATTGCTTACGAATGAATCTTGGGATTTAGTCTCCTTACATATCAACAAGAGAGCTGTAGGCTGCAAATGGATATTCAAAGTTAAAAGACACTCAGATGGCACCATTTCTAGTTACAAAGGCAGACTGGTTGTCAAGGGGTACCTACAGGAAGCTAGTATTGATTATTAAGAAACTTTCAGCCCTATTGTAAAACCTACTACAATTCGTGTAGTCTTATCCTCGGCTATGAAGTTTGGTTGGTCACTAAGGCAAGTTGACATTAACAATGCCTTCCTCAATGGGGATTTATCGGAAGAGATTTATATGGTGTAGCCTCCAGGTTTTGAGCAGAAGATTGGTGATCAAAACTTAGTATGTCGCCTAAAGAAAGCTCTGTATGGCCTTAAATAGGCTCCTCGAGCTTGGTTCTCAAAGCTAAGGGATATTTTACTTGCTTCTCGATTTGTTTTGACTAAATCTGATGGCTCTCTTTTTGTTCAAAAGACTGAAGGTGTGCTCCTGTATGTATTTGTCTACGTAGATGACATCATTATTGATGACTTTGTCGCCACCTTGGATACTAAGTTCTCTCTAAAGGATTTGGGCTCTCTCAACTACTTCCTTAGTATTGAAGTTCTTCCCACCACTAATGGCTTGTTTTTGAGTCAACGCAAATATATCCTTGAGCTTCTAAAAAAGGCTTGCATGGATCAAGCAAAAGGCTCTCCTACACCCATGGCTTCTTCAACTAATTTATCTCAATATGTTGGAAGTGTAATTGAGAATGAGTCTGAGTACAGGAGTATTGTGGGGGCTCTACAGTATGTTGTCATCACAAGACCTGACATTACTTTGCTGGAAATAGAGTTTGTCAGTTCATGCACAAACCTCTTGACCAACATTTCAAAGCTGTGAAACGCATCCTGCGCTATCTCCAGAACACTGTTGATTATGGTCTTCATTTCACTCCAGCTATCACCTTGGATCTTGTTGGCTATTTGGATGCAAATTGGGGGTCTGATATGGATGACAGGCGGTCTACAATAGGATTCTGTGTCTTTCTTGGAGGCAATCCTATTGCTTGGGGGTCTAAGAAGCAGCAAATTGTTTCCAGATCAACTGCAGAAGCTGAATATAAAGTGCTTGCTCATACAGTCACTGAGATAGTCTGGGTTGAATTACTTTTAGCTGAATTACATGTTTCTCTGAACAGGAAAGCTGTTGTCTGGTGCGATAATTCTAGAGCTGTTGCTGTCTTAACTAATCTAGTATTACATTCAAAGTTTAAGCATGTCGAGTTGGATCTATTTTTCATTAGGGAGAAAGTTGCTGCAAGAACATTAACTGTTGGACATGTTCCAGCACAAGAGCAGGTAGCAGACATCTTTACTAAGCCATTGTCAGGTCCTCTTTTTACAAAGTTTCGGTCGTGTCTTAAGATAGTTGCAAAACGTGAGCAAACAACAGAGATTAAGGAGATGGAGGCATGTTAAGGAATAAAACTGTTGTGGCAGTTAACAGTTTAAATAGTTAGTAGTTAGCAGTAATAGTTATGGTAGTTAAGGTTGTTGTAACTAATCTTGGCAGCTTGTGTATATATACCAGAGTTTGATATCTGGTTTAATATGAATAAAAGATTACTTTCTAGTCATCATGAATAGTTTATCATGAATCTCAACATAATTTAACTTCAACCCGTTAAACAATTGTTTGAATTCACCTTTGGAGTTTGCTCAATTTGTTTAGTATTTATTAACATTCCAGTAAATATTAGGTTGAAATTTAACCAATAATCCCATTTAATCTAACAAATACATTTATGTTCAATGTAAATACATTAAATTAATTTATGACTTTTTTTTTCTTCTAAAAGTAATTTATGACTTTTTGGATGAAAAATCAAAATCTATTTTTTAGAAATTAAATAATTGTATATAAATAATGATGAAAATATCATATCGGATCAATTCAATGATTTGTTTTTGAGGAAGATCAATCAATTGAATTGATTGATCCATAATCCAATACCTATAATCTATAATACAATTATCTATTCCTATATTTATATTTATAAAATTACGGGTTTAAAAATGTTTTTTAACTAATAAAAATAATATTTATTGTTTATTATATTATTATAATGAATTTAGAATAATAATATTATTATATTTTAATTCTTAAAAAAAATATTTGATTAAAGCAAAAATTATACTATATAACCGTGTTAAATTACACCTTTACATATTTAAATTATTCAATATTGAGTTATATATTTACTGATATTTCAATAATATAAAACTCATAATTGTCACTATAAAATAAATGTATTAGGCATTTTGATTCAATTAGTCTCGAGATTATTCTAGTTTAAATCTTACTGTGTTAGGCAATAAGATCTTAAGAACTTTGAGATTCCATATTCGAGTTTTAGTCTATGTAAATGATATGTGGGTTCTCAATTAAGATTTTATTTTAGTTTAAATTCTATTGTGCAAGGGTAATATGTAGATTTTACCTCTTCAAAGATTAATTTTTTCAAGGATTATGATTGTTGTTCCCAACAGTTTTATTTTTGAGGTTGGTTTTAAATTATAATTGCATGGTTATGGATGGATTGTAGGGGGTGATAGAATAGAAATCTAGTGGTTGGAGTAAAATTAAGCGTCCTAATCTCACCAAGAAAAAAAGGGGGATTTGGTAGAGGAGATAATTGTAATTGAAATGAAATTGTGGACGTTGACTACTGTTGCATTTAATTTGGATGGGTTGATGAGAATCTACTTTAATGGAGTTTATATATTTCAACAAAATCATTGGAATGAAGTGTGTATGACTTTGTTTCTCTCCTCTAATTGTTTACGTAAAAGGACCGCACCAAGTCCATCAATCTATTTCTTTTTGAATACACATAATTAATCTTAGAGTAGGTATACATCGACTTTTGCTAAATCTCTTAGTTTATGTAATTAATGTATGTGCATGGAATAATGTCCCTTCATGCATCACATGAAGTTAAAATCTTTGTATTATGGTAGAGATTAATTTTTTTTAGTTTAAAAGTGTGAATTATTTAAGAAAATTCAAAGGACTTTGAAGGAGAAACACTATTGATATCTTTGCTTGCTTCCTCCTTTCCATAAAGGGTTTATTTTCTTGTATCTTTATGTCTTAAATTTTGTTGTCAGTATCTGAAGTTTGGACTACTTGATAATATTAGTTCTTTCATGAGTAGATAGTTTAAGCTTCTTCTTTTTTTTCTTTTTTTTTTTTTTATCCTAGTGTACTTTGAAATACGCCTAAACTCTTTAGAGTTAACTTCGTCGAAAACCACATTAAGAACTCTGGAGTTTACATTTACTAGTTTGCCTTCATCACCTGTCTATGTAACTTCTAGTTTTAGTGTCTTCACACTAGCAACATCTGTTGTTGGAGGTTCCCAACCAGTCAAGATTGGATGTCTAGCTTTCTGATTCATCAACTTAATGAATGCCCTCATACTTGCCTTCCAGTAGGCATAATTCATGCCATCCAACATTGAAGGTCTTCATATTGATGTGTCTTCATCTCTAGCAAATCAACGGGAGGATCTTCACTTAATGTGCCAAGTGTTTATCTTTAATACCAACTGAGAATTCTTTGATTTTTCCTTTTAGATGCATGTTCAATTACAACCGAATTTGTAACTAACAATATAATAATAATATAATTTGAAAATTTTCTATGTTTACATAGCTTTAATCAGAGAGTAATTTGTTATAAATATTATTGTAAAAGACACGATTTAAATTCAACTCACTCGTCAAATTATAATCCTCTCTTTCAAACAATGTACAACAATCTCCCACTAAAACTTTCGCATTAATTTGTAAATTTTCTTTATCGACTAGCTTAAATTTTTCATAAATCTTTGAGAAAAGGAAATTTGATATAATTTCATTTGTCTAAACGTGGTAAAAAAAAAACTGATCAAATCATAGCAAATTGAAATTAAGTTGCAGAAGAAAGACCTCATATCTATGGTGAACTTTTACCAACCATTTTTATTTTCCCTTTTTACTTCAATATATATACCCTTCTTGTTTTTCTTGTTTACTGTGTAATGGTTTGAAATGCAATCTAAGGATAAAGTAAAGAAGAAATTTAGGCAAGTTATTATTATTATTTTGATATTTTTTATGTGTACTTTACAGTTTATGTTCTAAATTTAGAATTATCTATTTCAATAATATTATTTTCAAAGTTTAAACTTGCATTCTTCTTTTAAGAATGCAATCTACCTTACCACAATCTCGATATTTATTCATCAAATTATTATTTCATTATAAACTAATGCAATAAAATTTTAAATAATTTTTTTTTATAATATATAACAATTCGAAAGAATGATAAAGGACATATGGAATTCATACATTTGTCTGCTTACTTTATGAAATTTAATAGTGCAAACAAATCATTTTTCTTAAAGAATTTTTCCTTCAATAAAGAAATTATATTATTATAATATACGTTGATGATGACAGTAGGAATGATCGCAAAGTAATAAAAAGGAAAAAATAAAAACATGTAGATTTTACATGAAAAACTCTTATAGAGAAATATCACAGATAGAATAAGAGAAATTCACTAATGTTGAAAAACAATACAGGAGGTTTTTTGCTACACCTGCTTTAAGGGTTAAACAACCCTTTTATAATCAGCGTTTAATAGAAGAAGTGTAGTCTTATACGGATTCAACTTGTGCGGCAAGACTCTCGGTCCTTCACTCCACATATCCGCAAGTTTACCTCTCTATTTTATTTCTTTAATAAGTGAGTTACACCTCAAACTTTTCAAATTAGAGTTCAAGTCACACAACTCTAGCATATATTAATTGCTTTAATTCGTATCAACAAAATTAAAGGTTGTTGCTTTCTACTGCAAATACTATAATGGAGTTTCCTGTACATGAAATTCAAAGGGCTACCTAAAATTTTAATTCCATATTTTTAAGGTTTTCTTCATAAAAAAGTTATCCCCTAGGCCCCCAAGTTTTGTTAAATTTTTAAATGCATAGGAGTTGACTCCCCTGCACCATTTTTGGAACTACTATAATCTATTAATATTCTTGGTAATCATTAGCCAACTTTCTTCACATTACATTAACATATATTAATTTTTATTGTTTCTCAGGTGTCCAGAGGGGTCTTCTTGTGCTAATGATAAAATCCCATGTCTTCATTAATTTAAAAAATGTAAATTAATATATAATAATCAAACCTGAAAGATTGCTTACTAGTTTTCAGGCATTGAAAGTGCAATAAGAGGGAAAAATGAAATCCCACTGGGGTTTTATATATATAAATGTGTTACCTAATGGTAGCAACTAGCGAGAACAAAACAAGCACTAGTTCATTATGTAGAAACTTTTAATTAAACTGGTTCATAAATGGGAATTGGAAGTAGATTATGTGTGGAGAATTAATGCTTTGTTTTGCAAAAAGAAAAAATAATAATAATGGTGAAGCGTTGGAGTTGGAAATACAGACATGTGTATCATGAATTGACCTCATGAATACCATGGCAGACAGCCTAAGAACATTGAATTGAGAAAAAGGGGGAAAAACAAAAAGAAAACAAAAGGAAAACTGGAGTGTAGAATTCACTATGAAGAATATACAAATGATGATTATTTGTTTTTTTTAATAATATTTATATTTATTTTACCATTAATGTTTATGATTTGTACTGTTTCTTTCAATAATATTATCTTTAATATTTGAACTTATACCTACAATATTATTTACAGATACACCCAATACATAGACGAAAGTGAAGGGGCTGACAATTTTCTGGCTTTATCCCTCACCCCAAACTTGTTTGTGTTTCTGATTAGCTTTTTAAATCTTGATGTGTGAAAAGGAGAGTATAATTCAACGTAGGTTTAATCAATTGGAGAAGACTAGAGTCACTTGTTTCGTTGATAACGCATGCCCTACTTTGCTTTATAAACTAAATCATGGTTCCAAAGAAAAAAAAAAGAATTGTATATATGAAACAAAATCCAAGTTTGAAAATGGGAAAGAAAACAAATAGTAAATACAGAGATTTCAATAATATAATGAAAACATCCCTAAATTTTGTCTCCGTCTAATTCCTTCCCAAAAATTATATTTTGTATGTAAATCAAATTTCCATAGCATGTTATCATTACTTTGGATTTCATTTTTATTATTATATAGTCTCCTTTTAACATAATGTCTAGGATTATTCATACTCCATCTCCAACTCATAAATAGGTGGATAATGCAATTCAGTGTACTCGAATGTACGTCCTCCTGCATTGACAACAATATCAAATTAAGACTCAATTAGATCTCATTTTCTTTTATTCCTACTATAAGAAAATTTACATTTAAAACATATCAATAGTTGACATTGTTGTGAGATTGATGCGTATACCTTCATTATAAAATATATGTAACAATTTTGATAATTTAAAAGTGAATTTTAGTTATATACACTTGTTCATGTGATTCACAGATTTATTGTATATATTTTAGTAAAAATATTATATTTTTTATATTAATTAAATAAAACATTTCTATTATTTTAAAAATAATAAATTCACGGGCAGCTTGAATTGTTTGACTTTGTATACAAGGCTGAAAATTTCATTGATCTTTTTTCTTTTTAGAATTTTTAAAATCTCTAGGTCTACCGTTCCTGGCACGCTGTTTGTCTGCCGCCTCTGGCAAGGAGTCTAGGGTTTTATTGGTTTTGCTTTGGTTTTTTGTTTTGGTGTAGGTGTCGATTCTTGGGTGTGATCCTTTGCATAATGTAGAAAGAAGGCATAGTTTGTGATAGTACTTGCAAAGATGGAAAACGAACTGGCTCAACTTTCAATTAATGATGAAGAAGATGAAGTTTTTCAAATACAACCAGATCTTAACAGAGAAGGAGGGGGGAGATTTTTCAACTTGTGGGTTGTTTTCTAACTACTAGCGTCATCCACTTTCAAGCAATGAAGAGTACTTTGGCTAATTTGTGGCATCCAGTCTGGGGCATTCAGATCCGAGATCTAGGAGAGAAAAGGTATTTGTTCCAATTTTTTCATATTATGGATCTGGAAAGGGTTATTAAAGGCTCTCCTTGGACCTTCAATAACCATTTGCTGCTCCTATATAAATTGAATTGGGGGGAGGATCCACTACAGGTACCCTTAGTTATGACGCCGTTTTGGGTTCAGATACATGATGTCCCCATTGGGTTATTTTCTAAGAGTTTGGCTGTCCAAATGGGGAATTTTTTAGGGGATTTTTTGGAATATGATGGATCTAACCTGGGTAAGGAGAATAGGAATTTTATGAGGATTAGAGTCCAAATTGATGTAAGGCGTCCTTTAAAAAGGAAGAAGCAGATTTCGTTTTTGAGAAGAAGGTCATATGTCAATTTCAAATATGAGCGATTATCGTTATTCTATTTTTTCTGTGGAAGATTAGGCCATAGAAACTCCTTTTGCGAAGCAAAAATGACACTTAGAGTGGAAGTAGCTGAAATGGAATGGGATTTATCTTTACGAGCTCAGACTCGTAGAGCATTAGCAATGAAAAGTATATGGCTAAGAGAGGATGGGGAGAGGATAGTGGGAGGCGGTGGGGGAAGTAATAAAGAAGGAAGGAGTGGGTATTGGAGGGGGGAAATAAAAGAAGATGCGTAAAACCAGTGGACCTAGTACTTGGATTCAATTTAGAAGAGGGATCATTAGGTTTTAATCAAAGGGTGACAGATGTATTGTCAAAACAATTTCATGATTCTATGGAGCATGATTTGGAGGACTCAACACTAATAGGAGAGGAGGGGAAGAAAAGATCTAGAGTTGAATATGATGATTTGGCAGAAAAGGATGATACTAGTAAGGTGCTGTCCAGAAATAGGAGAATGGAGGAACACAATTTAATATTATCGGCGGCTGCCAAAAGGCAAGCCGACTGAACGCAATAAAAATTTTAAGCTGGAATGTTCGTAGTTTGGGGAGATCATGAGCAATCAGGAGACTTTGGCACTCGTTGAAGTTTTTAATCCCCAATTAGTCTTATTTATGAAGACTAAAATTTGTAGTTTACAGATGGAGAGAGTTCGGAGGAGTTGTGGATTTGCAAATGGTTTTGAAGTTGATTCAGAAGGAACGAGAGGAGGTTTGTGTATGGCATGAAGAAATGATATTGCGATAACTCTCAAAAATTTTTCCTAAAGGCATATTGATGTGATTGTGGAAGACGCAGGAATCAATGGAAAGTGGCGACTTACGGGATTTTGTGGTACCCCTTATGCTCGAGATAGAGAAGACTCATAGGCTACTCTGAAAACTCTTAATCACGATAAAGATACCCCCTGGTTTGTTTGCGGTGATTTTAACGAAATTATATATGGCTTCGAAAAAAAGGGAGGTTTACCCAAGGATGAAAGAAGGATGGAATTGTTTCGGAAAACGCTAGAGGAATGTTAATTAAATAATGTGGATTTTTCGGGCAAGTGGTTTACTTGAGAGAGAGGGAATCTACCCAAGACAAATATACGAGAATGACTTGATAGAGGGGTTGCTAATGCAAGTTGGATGTTTTTGTTTCCTGAAGCAACAGTTCAACATCTGGTTAATTCTTTTTCTGATTACTGCCCCCTATTGATTGAGACTCATAAAGAAAAGAATAAGAAAAAAGGAGGTAATTTTAAATTTGAAGCATGGTGGACTCTAGAAGACTCTTTTAATGAAGAAGTCAAACATCTTTGGGGAATGGCAATAGGAGATCTTTTGCAAAAGCTTGATTTTTTGAGAAATGGATTAAAAAAGTGGGCAGGACAGATACGAAAGAATAGAAATTGGAAAAATGAGATGTTAACAACGAAACTTTCAGATTTAATAGAAGCTGAAAGGGATGATAGGAATTTGGCTGAGATGATTGACAGAAAAATTCAGCTAAACTTCGAAATTGAAAAGGAAGAGTATTATTGGGAACAAAGGGCTCGGTTAAATTGGTTGCAATATGGCGATAGGAACATAGCTTTTTTTCACAGTCACGCAACTCAAAGGAGGAAGAATAATCAGATTAAGAAGCTGCAGAAGGATAGTGGAGAGTTTACGGAATATGTTTGGGAAATGGAGGGTATTGCACAAGTGTATTTTGAGAACTTATTCAAAGTAAAGAGGACTACTATTAATGAGCATGTATTTTTGGGTATTGAATGATGTATTTCTGATGAAGATAACAGTAAGCTTCTAGCACCTTACAATAGAGAGGAAATTCGGGGGGCTTTGTTCGAGATAGGGTCTACAAAGGTACTAGAGGAAGATGGATTTCCATCCCTTTTTTTATCAAAGATGCTGGGATATCATTGGGAATGATATTGTTTCATTTTGCCTAAACCTTTTGAATAGAGAGATGGAGGTTAGTCCAATTAACACAACTCAGATTGTGCTTATCCCAAAGACTATGAATCCTTCTAATTTGACTCACTTTCGGCCAATTAGTCTATGTAATGTTATTTATAAAATTGTGGCTAAGGCAATAGCAAATAAATTTAGAGGAGTTATTGATAAATGTATTGATGAAGCACAGAGTGCATTTGTGCCAGGGAGACTCATAATAGATAATGCACTAGTGGCCTATGAAATTCTACATTCAATGAAGTAGAAGAGATGGGGGAAGAAGGGATTTATGACAGTCAAGTTAGATATGAGTAAGGCCTATGACAGAGTAGAATGGAATTTTATTCAAGAAATCATGAGTAGAATGGGATTTGCTCAAAAATGGATTGAATTTATTATGAAATGCATATCTACTGTTTCTTATTCAGCAGTGGTTAATGGTAATAAATGAGATATTTTCTATCCAACAAGGGGACTTAGGCAGGGGGATCCTTTAAGCTCGTTTTTATTTCTGATATGTGAAGAAGGGATATCAGGCCTAATGCGAATGGCAACTAGAGAATGAGTTCTAAAAGGTGTCAAAGCTAGTAGAAGTGGCCCTAGAGTGTCCCATTTACTATTACTGATGACTGCATATTGTTTGAAAAAGTAACAAGTAGGGGAGTTTTTGCAATCAAGCAGATTTTATGAGAGTATAAAAACGGTTCAGGTCAGTGCGTAAACTTTGATAAATCGATAGTCTTTTTCAGCAGTAATACAATTGAGGAAGTTAGGCAGATGGTGGTCACCCAATTGGGAATTCAGAGCTCAAATGAATTAGAAAGGTATTTAGGGTTACCAAGCTTAGTTGGGAGAAGGAAAAAAGAATCTTTTCAAGCTTTGAAGGACAGACTAAAATAGCGTATTGATAATTGGAGTATGAGATTATTGTCTCAATGTGGGAAGGAGATATTTATCAAAGTAGTTTTACAAGCGATACTGACATATTCAATGGCCTGTTTTTTGTTACCAAAAACATTATGTGATGAAATGGAAGGAATTGTTGCCAAGTTTAGGTGGCAAAAGGGACGCGGGAAGAAAGGAATTCATTGGTGTTCGTAGAGAAATATGTGCTCTTTGAAAGAAGATGGAGGCATGGGTTTTTGAAATTTTTGCCAATTTAATGTAGCGTTATGAGCTAAGCAGGGCTGGCGCCTTATTAATTATCCGAGTTCATTATTAGCCAGAGTTCTTAAAGCCAAATACTTTCCGTAATCAAACTTTCTAAACGCACAGTTGGGTTGGTTACCTTCATATACCTGGAAGAGTATCTGGGCAGCTAGAGGGCTCATTCATAATGGGTTGTGTTGGAGGGTTAGACGAGGGACCGAGATCGATGTCTGGACTAATTGTTGGATTCCTGGAAGTGAAGCTATTGGTAGGACAGGCAGCGAGACAAAAAGTGAAGTATTATTAGTTTAGGATGTAATTAACAGTACTAGCAGAACTTGGAAGCGAGATTTGATCAACAATACCTTTCAATCAGACATAGCGCAGAAAATTTTGAAGATTCCTTTAGCAGAGATTGAACATGCAGACTTTCAGGTGTGGAAAAAGGAACCTTTAAGGGAGTTCTCAGTAAGAAGCGCCTATAAACTATTACATTATGCTAGCTTGAATCCTAATAGTTATTTGTTACAACCCGAAACAAGAAACTTCTATAGAAAATTATGGGATTTACAGTTACCAGGAAAAATTAAAATACTAGTTTGGAGAATCTCCTGGAACTACATTCCTTCTTTAGTAAACCTAAGATTCAAGAAAGTAACAGATAACGTCTGGTGTCCTCGGTGCAGACTTGAAGAGGAAGATAGCAGTCATATCTTTAGACTATGTCTTGCAATTAGTGAAATATGGCAACTCATTAATCTCTCTTGGACTATAGACCATAGGAATCAAATTTTCTGGGAATGGCTAACCTAGGTTTTTGAAAGAAGTACAATGGAGCACTGTTGGTCCTTTTGCTGTGCGCTATGGTGTATATGGAGCTCCCGAAACCAACTCGTACATGAAAAGAAGATCATCTCAATTAGGGATTTAGCGAGGAAAATCAGCAGTTACTTAGCAGAACTGGATGGGATCTGAATGAAAAAACTCACCTTTTCTACCGAAAGAGTTGACGGTCAAACTGAGGCGACGGAGGGTATTACAGTTTAGTTTGACACCACTTTTGACAGAAGAAATGCTAGATCGGCCTTAGGTATAGTTGTTCGAGACCAGACGGGTGTTTTAAAAGCCTCAAAGTCAGTTTTACATGAGGATATCCCCTCCCCATTCGCAGCAAAAGCCCTCGCAGGTTTAGATGCCATTAAATTAGTAATAGAAATGGGGTTAACAACAGCAACAATAATGGGGGATTAGAGAACAGTCATTCAAAAAAGTCAATCGACAGAAATGGACAAGTCAGTTCTTGGAGCGATTATTTATGATATACAAATCAGAAAATCTAGTGTTCAAGATGTCATTTTCTAGTTTATTCACAGATCGAAGAACACTCAAGCCCATAACCTAGCAAAAGAAGCTTTAAAGAGAAGGGAGGACACATACCTGATAGGGGAAACGACAGTCCACAGAGCAACGGATCCAGAGGGAAGATGGAGGGCATCTCCAGATTGAAGGTGAATGGGAAAGGAGAAGGGAGTGGTTAAGGGTAGTAAAGCTTTTGAATTTTTTTGGGAATAGCTATCTGAAAAGGCGTGGCTGTATGGACGTGAAAGGATGAACAAAGCATTAAATGGTCAGGCCGTTTGATTTGACTAGGAGATTTTTCTAGATTTATTTTATTTTCATTCCATCATTTATTCTTTAATGTTTATTTTATCACCTTTTTTTCAGGAATGGGCTATGTAATAGGGCTGCCCAATTTAGGTTATTGTTTTTTTTTTTTTGTTTTGAAAGTCAGACCTGAGCCCAGATGTTAATTTGGGTATTTGATTTTTTAATAAAGAGCCCAGTCATATTATTCAAAAAATAAAATTCATTAATTTTTATTTAAGTGATATTAATGTTATAACATTATCACAATATATTTTAAAATTTTATATGAAAATTATAGATGTACTAAAACATATATTATATTAGTGTTGTGAAATAATAAAGAAAGAATAAACTAAAATGTGATAGAAGAAAGAGTGTAGAGAGATTGTAAAAGAGAGAGTGTATCATATTTTTTCATGAGTACATGAGCCCCATATATATAGGGGTTAAAGTAACTCTCTAATTATTATAGGGCATGTAAAGGGTCATGACCTTTTATCTCCCATATTAATGGGGCATAAGAAAAGTCTCATAACTTATGGGGTATAGGAAGAGTTTTATAACTTATGGGGTTGATAATGACATCCACATAAATATTTCATAACAGTATGACATTTGTTAATGTTTTATATATTAACATATATTTACCTTGCATTCAAATATTTTATGATAAAAGGTTCTTTTCTAAAATTGTTAATTTTTTAAAAGCATTTAGAATTAAAAATAATTAATTTCTTAGGAGATTAAATAATATGTGACATAATCTTTAGTAGAATTAAAATAGATATGGTTTATTAAATAAAAAAAGAATAAAAAATTTATATAATTATAGAGATTGTTTTAAACAATACAATTCAATACAATACAAAAGTTTTAAAAATTTAACATTAGTTTTTTCTATGAAAAAATAGTTTATAATTTATAGTTGTGTCTAAACAGTTGCTATATAACATTGTATTTTAAAATTTCACACTTTCTTTTGAAAAATGAAAATATGATGACTTATTTTACTTTATTAAAAATAGAATAACAGGAAATAGAATATTCAAATTTGTTTATTTATTTTTTAATATGTTTGATATTGTTTAAAAATTTATTTATCTAATTTTTTTTTGCCAACTACATTATTTAATTGTCTAAATATGCTTTAGTATCTGGTTACAATATTATAATAGTTATCAAATATGGTCTTGCAACTACATTTTAATTCTGTTGAAAAAAATAGATATTTTGGAAGCTTTGGGGCATAAAAAATAGATATTTTGGAAGTTTTGAGGATATTCTTAATTAGAAAAGATGGAGATTTGAATCATAAACTATGGTTTTATATTCTACTTCATGATATCTTTACAACGGTATATCATATGCTCAAAATAATTGATTGATGAATGAGAAATTGATGCATAAAGTAAGCCACTTATGAATTATGTTGAGGAAAATGGAAAGCTTAGTCGCACATTTGTTAGATATCAAGAGTGAAATATGTTTATATATGTGAACCAACTTGGTGTGTAACACCCCAAATCTAGCCTAGGTGTCAAGACCAAGTCCGAAGAGTTACGTTGGCATTATTCAAAACCCACATTTATATATACAATAAAAGGAAGCCATTCAACACATTATAACAATCATAATAATCAACCAATCATTTAACCATCTTAAAAAAAATCATAATACTAGAGAGTACTGAAATTACTAATAATATAATTAAAGGGTATAGATTTAACGTATCAGTTATATGACAGAATAATTCCAGTTCAGATGCAGAACATATCAGAAACAGATGTAGTTGTATGATCAGAATCTTAGCCTCAAATTATCAGATAACACATATACGATCTAATTCAGATTATATATATACACTACAGACAACCTACATTTGCATTAACAACGTTTACAGCCTTAAAGATGAATTCCAAACTTGACCCACATGATCGTGTCTCTGGCCTGTATGATCCTTATCTTGTACTCAGTGAGATACACGGCCTAACACACGGCCTGGTACACGGTCATGTGGCATTGAAACTATGTTTTCCAGCGTCCAAAATTCATAAAAACTCAGGTTTTTAGTACACACCTACTATAGTTTCAGAGTAGGAATAACGTAGAAGTATTCTGGAACCTAAAATGACCATCCAATAACCAATTACACAATTATTCTCAAACAATTACTAAGGTTAACGTATCACCAAAATTATGCCAAAAACCTTCGACACAACCTTAACTCAAATTCGCACACTCACCTTGCACGTAAAAAGGAAAAACTGGACTAGCGCGATGGAGGAATGTCTCCCATAAGATCCTCACCTAAAAAGGAAACCAATTGAGTACTTAAATAGAGAATTTGAGTAAAACAAGTAGAAATCTTATTTTGACAAAATAAATGATAACAACATGAAAACTTGCAGAGACAGGAGGAATTAACTAATAACTTACACTACAACCGTACAATCGATGCAATAAGTAATGAAAAACTCCTAATTAACAAAGTATTAATTATGGAAACAAGCAAAAAAGAAAAAAAAAGGAAAAAAGGAAAGAAAACAAAAAGAAACAATGGAAAATTAGTTTTAAAAGAAACTAAGTTAACCACCAACCAGATTCCTAGTGATTAGAAAAAATGTCCCCTACCGCACACTCCGGGGCTCGAACACATGACCAAACAGAATACAGATACTTAACCAGTGAACCAGCAGGCTCATTCTTGACACAGGTTTACATTGGATTAAACTTAATTATGTAATTTCAGGATTGAGGTTACTTAGAATAAAATAGTAAAATTCCAAATATGTGACTCGAACTCCTGACCTCGATCGCATAAGCAAAGTACAGAACCACAGATACAGAGACTCAATTACAACAGAATCCAAAAATCAAGCATTTAAATTTTTAGGGTGTTACAACTCTCCCTCTGAAAGAAATTTCAGCCTCGAAATTTACCTGACTCGAACAGATACAGGTACTGCCATCGAATCGAATCTTTGGGTTCCCAAGTGGCTTTCTCAGTGCCATCATTCCACTATAAAACTTTAACTAAAGGAATAGTTTTCCTTCGCAATATTTTGACATCTTGATCTAGGATCTGAACAGGCTTCTATTCAAAAGTCAGATCCGATTGCAACTCAATCTCGTCAATAGGGACAATGTGCGACGGGTTAGACAGATACCGTCTCAACATCAAGATGTGAAACACACCGTGGATCCGATCCAATTCAGTGGGCAAGTCTAGCTGGTAAGCAACAGGTCTGACACGTTTTAGGATATGATAAGGTCCAATGAACCTTGGGCTTAACTTGCCATTGCGTCCAAATCAAATGACCTTTTTCCATGGTGACACTTTTAAGAACACTTGTTCACCTACAGAAAACTCAATATCCTTTCTATTTAAATTGACATAAGATTTCTGTCAATTAGAAGTGGTTTTAAGACGATCACAGATCAACTTGATAGTATTCTTAGTTTCAGAAACTAGCTCGGGACCCAAAACCCGATGTTCACTTAACTTAGTCTAACACAGAGGAGTATGACACTTACAACCATACAGAGCCTCGTAAGGTGCCATCTGAATACAAAACTGGAAGCTGTTATTGTACGCAAACTCAACCAATGGTAAGTAGTCTTCCCAACTACCCCAAAAATCTATTACACAACCCCGAAACATATCCTTAGGATCAGAATGACTCGCTCAGACTGTCCTTCGGTCACAGTCTGAGGATGATACATAGCACTAAAATCCAATCGGGTGCCTAAAGCCTTATGAAGCTTCTTCCAAAACTGAGACATGAAATGCGGATCTCTATCCGAGATAATCGAGACTAGAACCCTATATAGTTTCACGATTTCAGTAATATACAACTTAACAAGTTTCTGCATTGAGTAATTCATCTTGATAGGGATGAAATGAGTAGACTTAGTCAATCGATCCATGATAACCTAAACTGAATCTTTCTTAGTGGGAGTTATAGGCAACCCGTTAATAAAATCCATCGTTACACATTCCCACTTCCACTGAGGGATCTTAACCGACTGAAGTAATCCTGAGGGTAACTGATACTCGATCTTAACCTTTTGACATGTCAGACAGTGAGATACAATGACAACCACTTCCCGTTTCAGACCCGGCCACCAATAAAGTTCTCGAAGGTCCTAATATATTTTATTTCCATCAAAGTGCATAGCATAAATGCTATTATGAGCCTCATGTAGCATCGGTCACCTTAAATCCTTATCATTAGGCACACAAATCTGACCCCTTAAGCAAAAGACATTGTCGTTGTTCAAACTAAAATCTAGAGTTCCACTCAGATCGATCTGCTTCAGTCGCTGAATTAGAGACTCATGGCTCGACTATTTAAATCGAATCTATTCGACCCATGTCAGTTTAACCTACAGTTTAGCTAGCAACCTCCATCATCAAATATACTCAGACGAGCGAACATCGCTCTCAGTTTAATTATCATTCAACAGCTAAGAGCATCAGCTACCACATTAGCCTTACCAGTGTGATACTCTATCGTACAATCATAATCCTTAAGCAACTCAACCCACTTATGATGTCTAAGGTTTAACTCCTTTTAAGTTAACAAATAATTGAGGCTATTGTGATCAGTGTAAATGATACACCTCTCACCATATAGGTAATGCCTCTAAATTTTTAATGCAAACACGACTACAGCTAGCTCAAGATCGTGCGTAGGGTAGTTACTCTTATGTGTCTTAAGCTTCACGACAAGTAAGCAACCACTTTATCGTCTTGCATTAAAATACATCCTAGCCCAATGCGCGGTATATCACTAAAAACCACAAACTCTTGACTCGATTCTGGTTAAACTAGAACAGGAGCTTGTGTCAAAAGAGGCTTGAGCTTATCAAAGCTAAACTGCTGTGCTTTAGACCACACAAACGAAGTGTTCTTATGCAGTAGCTTCGTCAAAGGTGATGTAATTAGGGAAAATTCATCAACAAACCTTCGGTAATAACTTGCTAAACCTAGGAAACTACGAAGCTCAAGGACATTTCTCGGTCGTTTCTATTCTACTATAGCTTTTATTTTTTTGAGATCCACTCGGATCCCTTCAGCAATCATAACATGCCCTAGAAAAGACACCTCTTATAACCATAGTTCACATTTGCTAAACTTAGCATATAATTGTTTTTCTCGCAGTATCTGGAGAACAATACGAAGATGTTTTTCATGTTCAGACTCGATCTTGAAATAAATCAATATGTCATCAATAAAAACTACCACAAGCTGATCCAAATACGATTAGAACAACTTATTCATTAAATCCATGAACACCGCCAGGGCATTCGTTAATCTAAAAGGTATCACCAAATATTCATAATGTCCATAATGAGTCCTGAAGCCAGTCTTGTAAACATCAATCTCTTTAGCTTTAAGCTAACAATAAATAGAACAAATATCAATTTTGGAGAAAACAGAAGCCCCGCGAAATTGATCGAATAAGTCGTCGATCCTTGGTAGCGGATACTTATTCTTGATTGTGAATTTGTTCAACTCTCGGTAGTCTATTCATATTCTTATTGATCCGTCCTTCTTTTTAACAAACAATATTGGTGGCCCCCATAGCGACATACCCGGTCGGATGAACCTTCTATCGAAAAGATCCTGGAGCTAAGCTTTTAGCTCTACAAGCACCTTCGGTGCCATGTGATAAGGTGCAATGGACAAGGGATGGTACCTGGTAATAGGTCAATGCTGAACTCAACCTCTCTATCGGGAGGTATTCTAAGTAGTTCCTTGGAAAAACATCCGAGAAGTCCCTTATAATGCGAATATCACTTATGAAAAGTTTTACATGAATGAAATCGGATACAAAGGTAATGTATGCTTCGCACCCCTTCTAGGCTAGCTTATCAGTTGCAAGAGCAGAGATTACCTCAGAGAGATAATCTTAGCTCTCACCAACCATTACTATCTCGCCATTCTCACTTTTCCTCAGAGTAACCCTTTTAGCAGCACAGTCTAAACTGACCCGATGTTCCACAAGCCAATCCATTCCCAAAATCAAATCAAATTCACCAAAAAGCAGTTCCATCAGATCAGCCGGAAACACCGTCCCTTAAATTTCTAGGGGTACCCATCTATACACTTTATCCACTCGAGATGATTGGCTTAGAAGGCTAATCACGAAAATCTCCCTAACAACATTTTCAATCGGCACATCTAAATTTGTAGACATAATACTAGCTATATACGAATGGGTTAATCCAATATCAATGAGAGCAAAATACAGAACAAAATAAATAAGGAATGTACATGCTATGATGACGGTGTCCTTACTATCCTTGCGGTGTCTAGCCGCATGAACTAAAATTGTCTGTCGTGCCTCAGTCTGACCCACACCTCTACCCGATGCTCTTTATTTTTTACTAGAACTATTGCCTCCTCTACTAGTACCATAACCTCTAGGTGGTCATGGAACCACTCTCAAAGGTTGAACGGAACCTAGAGCTGGAGTCTGTACCGCAGGTGGCACCAGATCTGGTAGACGGGGAAAATCCTAAACCCGATGCTCCATCGACCCACAACAAAGGCATGCTCTTAACTTCCTTCAGCTCTTACCTGGATGTCGCTTATCACAGTCGCTATAGGGCTAAATCTCGCATACTTCAACTGATGCCTTGGTCCTCAAAGGCTTGCCAAACCTCGTCCGTTTCTTAGTGCGCTTTTCAAAACTATAGGAACCTGAATCCCTCTTAGTATTACTTTAATCTCTCTCTCAGTCGTGCCTCTCACGCTCATTGCGCTTCACCTCCTCTACAATATTAGCCTTATCAACTAAAGTTACAAAAACCCACTCCCTTTGAGGAGCGATCAAAACTTGCAGATCATAACGCAATACTTCCTCAAACTTCACAATTTATTATCGTCAAAAGCTACTAGAGCCCGCGCATACCTGCTCAGCCTCAAAAACTTGGCCTCATACTCGGCCATAGATAGATTGCCTTGAACTAGGCTCATAAACTCGTGTCGGTAAGCTTCCACATAACTCGTCCCACCATACTTGCTCTAGAAGTCTTTCTTAAAATAATTCCTATCAACTTGTTTGGACTGAGCACCTTGCTCAACAGTTAGCCACCACTGGTAGGCTTCGTTCCGAAGCAGGGATACAATACCCCTCAATTTCTGAGCGGGAATGCAGTTAATATTAGTCATGATACGCTCGGTGGCCTCCAACCAATATTCAGCAACAATAGAGGCGATGTCAAACCCCAAAATATGCCTAAGAATTTTAGGGATATTTTAAAAGTTTTAGCTTTCGAGTGTTTGGAATTATGTGACATGACATATCAATAATGTTTTCAATTATGGTTTTTTAGAAAATTAAATCAACATCCGAAAATGAGTTTTAAATACCTTTAATTTTGAAAATAGGACTGATTTGTAAAAGAGTCAAAATTGAGAGTTTTATGAAGCAATTTAACCAGAATTTAAAATTCAAGCTAAAAACCCCAATTTTTAAATTATTTCATGTAAAAACAACCACAAAATTAGTGTCTATCGTCCCTTGATTTTCTCTTGCTATTTCAATCAATTTTGAACTTCAAATCCTAATCCTCTTTGATTTCTATCACCCTTGAACCTTAAACCTTTATAAAAGATCAAGAAAATCACTCAAAAATACCATAGTTTCTCTCCATTGTCAAGGTTTTGGGTTTTTCGAGTTTTCGATCAAATGCTTGATTTTCGTCATATAAGGTAACAATTCATCTTCCTATTATTTTTAAATGTTATTTAGTCTTTAAAACCAAGTTTTTAGCCATTAAATCTCATGTTTTGAATAAAAGCAAAAAATTAAGTTGTTAATGGTGAATTTCGGGATTTTGCATAAAAACGTAATTTCAAAGTGTTTTTCAACTTATTTTAACATGATTAGAAGGTTTCTAAACTTAATTTGAAGTTTCGTTAAAGATTTCTTAAGTTTTAATGAATTTTCAGAAAATTGCCATAAAATATGTCGAAAAAGTTGATATGTTGAATTAAGTAGTATTGTGTAGTTTAAAGGTTGAGAATTAGTCGTAGATGAATGATATGATGAACAGAATTGGTTTAGGGCGAAAATATTAAGTATAGATCGAGATATTCGAATTTAAATTTTGCTATGTTATAAGTTTCGATTACATAATAACTTAGTTTAGGCTTATGTTTTGTATGCTTGTAATGAGTCCTGGGTTGATTTTGGATGAATTGTTGTGTGAATTTGTTATGTTGAAGTTCTGGATTCAATAAAACTTTCTACAAGTAGAGATAAAGGTAAGGAAAAACTAGTTTGTGCTTTCGACTTTTCGACAAAAGTGTAATTGGTGAGTGTTTGGAATAATTGCTTGTGGACATGATTCAATGCCTTATTTGGGAATTTAGTAGTAGCCTAAACCCCTACTCTACGGTTTCAAATTATCAGATAACACTCATACTGTCTAATTCGAATTATATATATACATTACAGACAACCTACATTCGCGTTAACAACGCTTATGGCCTCAGAGATGAATTCCAAGCTTGACCCACGCTCGTGTTGTCTGTTTATGTGGTCTTAACTCACAAACAGTGAGTTACATGGCCTGGACACATGCCCGTGTCTCTGGCCCATTTGATATCTAAATCACCAAAAATGAGTCATACGGCCTGGACACACACCCGTGTGATCCTTATCTTGTACTCAGTGAGATACACAGCCTGGACATATGCCCGTGTGAACCCTGCACTAACATGCCCATACACAACCTAAGCATACACCTATGTCTCTTATCTGTGTGGCTCATATTTGGTAACCAATGTGTTACACAACCTAACACACGGCTTGTCACATGCCCGTGTAGCTCACACGGCCTACCACACGGCCTGGCACATGGCCATGTGGCATTGACAACCATATTTTTCGGCATCCAAAATTCACAAAAGCTCTGGTTTTCAGTATGCACCTGCTATAGTTTCGGAGTAGGAACAACGTAGAAGGATTCTAGAACCTAAAATGACCATCCAATAACCAATTACACAATTATTCTCAAACAATCACTAAGGTTAATGTATCACCAAAAATTATGTCGAAAAGCTTTGACACAACCCCAACTCAAATTCACACACTCACCTTGCACATAAAAGGGTAAAACCAGACCAGCGCGATGGAGGAATGCCTCCCGTAAGATCCTCGCCTAAAAAGAAAACCAATTGAGTACTTAAATAGAGAATTCCAGCAAAACAAGCAGAAATCTTGTTTTGAAAAAATAAACTGTAACAACACAAAAACTCAGAGAGACGGAAGGAATTAACAATAGAACTTACACAACAATCGTACAATTGATATAATGAGCAACGAAGAACTCCCAAGTAACCAAGTATCAATTATGGAAATAAGCAAAAATAAAAAAAAAGGAAAGAAATTAGGAAAAAAAAATAAAAAGAAACAATGGAAAATTAGTTTTTAAAGAAACTAAGTTAACCACTAACCATATTCCCAACAATTAGCAAAAATGTCCCCTATCGCACACTCCGGGGCTCAAACACAGGACTAAAAAAAATACATATACTTAACCAATGAACCAAGGCTTATTCTTAACACAGGTTTACACTAAATTAAACTTAATTATGTAATTCCAGGATTAGGTTTGCTTAGAATAAAATAGCAAAATTTTAAAGATGTGACTCAAATTCCTAACCTCGATCACATAAGTAGAGCACAGAACCACAAATAAAAAGACTCAATTACGACAGAATCCAACACTCAAGCATTCAAATTTTTGGGGCATTACATGGTAGTTATTGAATGACTAAACTAACACTCTCCCTCGCATGCAAGGGTGTGAAAATCCAAACCCGCACGATGTGGGCAACGCGAAATGTTGAAACCGATCAGGCTTTTTGGGCCTACATATATTTTAAGTTTAAATGTCTCCTTGATTCACGGACACATCTTCCTTAAAGAATCAGACAAGGAAGAGACACACTGAAGTTTTTAAGAAATGTTTTGTTTTCCGGTGATAGACGAAGGCAAGGATATTGTTCGTTTATCACTGTAGCCGTGCTCATCTTGTTGTTTTATCCTGGGAGACAGTTGACCACCGTCTCTCCAACATCAAAGAAACAGCCGAATCTGTCTTAAGGAGACTGTCTATACAGGCCGCAATTGCTAGTATAATATTTCAATTCAATTTAATTTTATGTCTTCCGGTTTTATATATATTGTTCTTGTTCGATCATGTGATTAATATTATTATTATTTTACTAACGTTTGGGCAACAAATTGTTTGTGCATCATATTGCACAACTACTAAATGTCATTGCAAAAACTAATTTTAACAACCAAAATATGCAGATGCAAAGTCAACTAGCCACCAATGTTGCAGTAAATGATTTATGTTGTTTAAGTCCTTATTGGAGTCAAGTTCGAGTTCAAACCTGAATAACCTATTCCCCTTACACTTTGATAAAAAAAATGTGGTTGTGAAATATTTTACTTAAAAAATAATAATATTGTTTGTATAATATTATTTTTTAATGAGATTTTAATTGTTTATGTATTACATTGCACGATGACTAAATATCATTATCAAAAAATTTGTTTAACAATCATAAAACACAATTTTCAAATACTTTACATAACAATTGTTAAGATTTTGTGCCTTTAGTGTAGTCATTTCATCATTGTCTGCTTGTAATTTTTGAACTAATTGGATATATAAATATTTCCATGTGATTTTGTATTATTCTCAGTATTGATGTCATCAATGGATTTTGCATGTGCTTAATGTATAAGTAAATATTGACTCCTTAATTACCTGAGGTTTAACTAATATTAAGTTGCATTGCACGACCGAATTGTAATGCAAGAAGACAACTTGTACTAGTAGATAACCTAAATAGTTAGTAGTCCATTAGATGAGATTTAACAGATGACTCATGTTAGGAGTATAATGTTCTTTATAAGTCCAATTGAGGATATAATTTATCTTGGTTATCGGAGTTAAATTGACTTTAAAAAATAAAGACATAAATGTGATTGTCTGGATTTTACATTTATATCGGATAAGACCCAAGATAAATTAGTCGTTTATCCATTTATGAATTAATTTTCTTATGGTGTTCATAGTGGGACTTACCTAAATTCTAATTGAATGACCATATGTGCATGACTCATGTACTTTGATACATTGAAAACTTATATTCTCAAGGTAATGGGTCAAAAGTCTGTATGTTTATTACAAAACTTATGTATGGTATGACTTCACTTACAAAAGTGGGATCATATATCGATAAAATTAGCAAATGATGTCTTCTCATTAGCGTTGTATATGAAAATGGAACATAGTCATCGATCATTTGTATATGACAGATGATTTTATCATTACTGATATAAGTAGTGATCATTTTCATTACTTAAGATACAATGGTAACTATGAGATAAAAGTGATCAAACTAGGTGAACAAGTTTAAGATTAAGGGGTCTCAAATATCCAATGAGGAAAACACACATATGACATGGTCATTCGACTAAACCTTGAAATAAATAGCTTTTGTAATGTTATATAATGAGAAGTTCAGTTATGGTACTTTTAATAGATTGACTTTATAACTAAATAACTTTGTAATTAATAGTTGAAGAATCAAAACTTATTTTAGCCCTAATTATGTCGAATTGATCATTTCGCTAGCTCACTATAGTCTAAACAAATTATATGAAAAAACTTTTAATGAAGGTCCAAAACAATGAATAAGAAATAGATTGTATGGATTACTATCTAGACCTGACTATGGGTCGGGTTGGGACGATGCAAAATTTTAAGTCCATTTTCTAGGCCCGAGGTCCAGTTTGGCCTAAAAAATGGGCTTAAAATTTTGCTCCAAACCTGGCCTAGATTAAAAATGCTAAACTTGAACTCAGCTCGGCCCGCTTATATTAAATTTTTTTAGATTATTTTTATATAAAAATAATTTTGTTTTTAAAATAATACATCAAATATACTAAAAACATTAATATAAATATTTCTTAACAAATTAAATATAAATTAAAAAAAACCTTTATACTTTAAAAAATCCAAATAACTCACTCATGCTCCAACAAGCAATTTGCAAGGGCAAATTTCATAAAATCCCACTAGGATTAAGACCAAAACAACTTTCCAAATTCATCACAACATTCAAAAACACCCAACCAGAAGCTGTCTGATTTCAACTAAAAATACATAATACTCCTATTATGCTACTTACTAATTAACTAAACACGACCATCAAATAAATTCTCTAACTTCACTTTTCCACCATTTAAAAAGCTTTCAATCTCTTTAGGAGGGTTTAGCCCTATTCTTTGAGTTGATTCGACTTAATAAAAGGAAAAAAAATATAGGTTTGTGATTCCGGTCGAGTCAAGTTGGACTCAAGTCAAAAAAAATTTATTCAAGGCCCAATTCATTTAGAAAGCGAGTTTTATTTTTTGACTTAAGTAACCTAAACAGACATAACGGTGCAAATGGGCTTAAGGCCCATTTCTTAGCCCAAGTGGGCCCACACGCTCGTATGGCCCATTTGGCCTAAATTCAGTCACGGCTATGGGAACACCATAGCCCAGTCCAATAATTATCACAAACTGCAGATTTAATCCGTGTGGGGCCCACGAGCTAATTGGGCCCACATGGCCTATCTAGGCCCAGAACTACTCAAGTCGTGTGTGTGACATGACAAGTCTATCTACATCCCACTTAGCAGTGAAGTTTACCCACGCGAGCCCACAGGCCCATACGACCCTAGCACACGAGAATGCTCGTAGCGGCCTCTACAACCTATCGCCCATGGTTTGTAGGCTCAGTTTACCCCGCGAGCGATCGCACGCTCGTAAGGCCTCAAATGCCGAAGTTTCAGCTTTTCGACTTTTGCCAACTTCCAACAAAGAAGGGCGTGAATACACACCTGCGTATTAGAAAGCGCCGGAGTCCACGATCACCAACCTTGGCACATCCTGCATTGAGTCTTGCTCACCAACTCATCTGGTTCGCTCTATTTAAAGCTAGCTTCTCACCAATTCTCATGTTAGCTTCCCGATGTGGGATTACTTTCAACCATTAGGAAAATTCCTCATTCTTATGACTACTTCAACCACAGAGTTTCAGTCCAACTCTACCTCCTACACAGCTCAAATAGCAAAATAAATACTCCACTGCGCATCCCAAAATTCAAACCTTAGACCTCACAGTTACACAACACGCCACCTTGCCACTCTACCACATGCTCTTTGTGTGATAAAAATATCCATAATTGACTTTAAGATATATGTGCCAGCGTCCAGATTCATTTAAGAGAAAAACCAAAATGAATTGTAAGAGCCAAGACTTGAACTTAAGCTCCCTTGCAACCCTAAGGACGCCACAACCACTAGACCACATGCTTCATTGTGTCATTTATTTCCCACAATATTATAAAAGGCCTACTTCCAAGCATCCAAGGTTTTATTCACTTAAAAGAAAAATTTTGCTAAAGCCCAGGTTTGAACCCAAGATTTCTCTAACACTTCTCAGGGCCATTAACCACCAAAGTAGACATTTAATTGTGACATTTCCTTGCACAATTAATTATTTATATACAACCTCCTTACGGACCCATACTCAAGGCCCAATACTTCTAGGCCCAAATTTAAGGCGTTACAATTCTAACCCCTTAAAGAAATTTCGTCCTCGAAATTTCCAACTATCTGAACAAACGCTTAGCTCAACCTACACCACTACGCTCCCGTTGCGCACTCTAATTCCAAACTACACTAATACATTTTTAACTTAATCTCCGAACCTCTCACAGCCAACCAAACATCTAACCATAGAAACAAACAGATATTTACCATACATGCATACAATTTTCTATATTCAAACATCACATCCAAACAAAACACACCTAACTTAAAAGGAACTGTGCAATCCCGAACCCAATGCTCTTGCTTCAACGAACTATCATCCCTCTTCCTGTTGCACTCCAAGCACCTAGCCTGAAGTGTTTCACCATACGCCTTAACTCTTCTCTCGAACACCTCTTCCAGCACCTCCCTTACCAACCGGGTCAGTGCCTCCGTACCAAACTCCGGGTTATTGTTACCTAAAGTTGGCAGACTTACCTCGACTACTATTTCCTGAACCATCTCATGTTTTGTGAAGACAAGCAACTCCTCACGACCTTACATGCCTTCGAAATCCATCACAGTACTGTTGTTAACTAAAAAAAAAATTTGATCTCCAGAACATACACTGAATAAATACAAAATCTAACTTTAAGTACAGTCTAATAGAAAACTTATGGATTCGGCGCCGGAGACTCGCTAACCACACATTCAGGAAAATCTTTAGAAAAACATTTCAAATACTTCAAATCTTTTCAACCTTTTTGAAACAATTCTTTCGAAAATCTAATTTTAAAACACATTCCACAGTAGAGATTTGAAACTTGACTCTGATACCACTAAATGTAACACCCCAAACCTGGCCTAGAAGTTAGACCCAAATCTGGCGTGTCACATTGAAGTGTTTTTTGAAAACCATGTTCTCATTGAAAACCCTTCTTACTATTTAAAACCTCTGGCCATTTTAAAACTTGTAAAAAATCTCAGTTTACGTTGGTTTATTAAAAGTCATTCTCTTGCAAAACATTTTTACCTTTAAAAATTTGTTTGCCATGCTGGTTTTAATTTAAACATGATTCTGGAATTGTGATATTTAGAAAATCGATTATTGTTTTGGAAAAATCACGTTCTACTTCAGTAGCTATAAAAATGATATATAAAATTCCAAATTTAGAATCGGAAATTAAAAGAGGCCTTATTACAACCCAGATCAAATATAAGTACTTGCAAATAGGTAATTTAAAAGAAAATCGAGACAATAGCGGTTGTGTGTGGCCACCTTGAGTCCCTTTGCAAAGACCGATCCTCTTAAAGCTAGGGATAACTTTGCACAATTAATAAACGGGTGAGTTTATGAAAACTCAGTGTGTAATCCCCTCCTAAACTAAAATAGTTAGTAAACCAATAGAATTCGAGAATCGATGCAGGTTGGAGCCCATTCTGATAATAGTGCATACAAGATGTGGCCTGGCCTAAGCCCTATGCGATGCCAAAGGCCTATGCCCAAAACAGTATAATAGGTATGCAACCCAACCCAATCCAACCATCACATCTCTCGTACCAACTATCACACCATGTAGGGATTAAATCGACTCACCCAACCAACACACCAATATCGCAGCGAAGTTACTAATAGTAACGCAGCAGAGCTGCTAATAGCGGTAAACGTGGCGTAGCCACTAACATCAGAATACATGGCAAAGCCACTAGTACAGAACTTCCTCCAAATCAGAATCCCAACCCTAATGCAATATGTCGTGTATGTCATGCTCAATCATCACACGTGTATGCAAAATGACCATGCTTAGTAACAATCATTTAAACATACATTAAAAATATATCGGTTGAACAACCACCGGCAAGTCAGTTAAAATACAGTCGTAAAGCACATTCAAATCAGTCAAATTCATAGTCCAAGTCAATTATTTACCCATAAGGCCAAAACAATCATTTATCCCTATAGGGGTATTTCGATAATTTTAAACTACAAAGGTATTTCGGTAATTTAGCACTACAAGGGTATTACAGTCATTCTACTTTGTAAGGATATTATGGTCATTCTACAATCGGGGGCATTTCAATAATTTTACAAATCGGGGGTATTTTAGTAATTTTACAAATCGGGGCCTTAGCGACCCAACTGAAGGTCCATCATCGCCCCAAGCAACTTAAGTAACCTAAATAAACATAATGGTGCAAATGGGCTTAAGGCCCATTTCTTAGCCCAAGTGGGCCCACACGCTCGTGTGGCCCATTTGGCCCAAATTCAGTCACGGCTATGCGAACACTATAGCCCAGTCCAATAATTATCACAAACTACAGATTTAATCTGTGTGGGGCCCACGAGCCCATTGGGCCCATCTAGGCCCAACGTGGCCTAGAACTACCCAAGTCGTGTGCGCGACATGACAAATCTATCTACGTCCCACTTAGCAGTGAAGTTTACCCATGTGGGCCCACTGGCCCATACGGCCCCAGTACACGAGAATGCTCGTGGCGGCCTCTACAACCTATCGCCCATGGTTTGTGGGCTCAGTTTACCCCGTGAGCGATCGTATGCTTGTGAGGCCTCAAATGCCGAAGTTTCGACTTTTCGGCTTTTACCAACTTCTAACAAAGAAGGGCGTGAATACACACCTGCTTATGAGAACGCGCCGAAGTCCACGATCACCAACCTTGGCACATCCTGCATTGAGTCTTGCTCACCAACTCATCTAGTTCGCTCTATTTAAAGCCAGCTTCTCACCAATTCTCATGTTAGCTTCCTGATGTGGGATTACTTTCTACCATTAGGAAAATTCCTCATTCTTATGACCACTTCAACTACCTCCTACACAACTCAAATAGCAAAATAAATACTCCACTGCGCATCCCAAGATTCGAACCTTAGACCTTACAGTTACACAACACGCCACCTTGCCACTCCACCACATGCTCTTTGCGTGATAAAAATGTCCATAATTGACTTTAAGACATATGTGCCAGCGTCCAGATTCATTTAAGAGAAAAACCAAAATGAATTGTAAGAGCCAAGATTTGAACTTAGGCTCCCTTGCAACCCTAAGGACACCACAACCATTAGACCACATGCTTCCTTATGTCATTTATTTCCCACAATTTTATAAAAGGCCTACTTCCAAGCATCCAGGGTTTTATTCACTTAAAACCAAAATTTTGCTAAAGCTTAGGTTTGAACCCAAGATTTCTCCAACACTTCTCAGGGCCATTAACCACCAAAGTAGACATTTAATTGTGACATTTCCTTGCACAATTAATTATTTATATACAACCTCCTTACGGACCTATACTCAAGGCCGAAATTCGGGGAGTTACATAGTCTTTCACTCATGATGTCATAACCCAGTTATGGTCTTATACATGTACACTTACTGCCATGGTTCAACCATGGTCTTACGTATACTGTGCCACAATTCAATTATGGACTTTTCACTGAAATGCCATAGCCCAGCTATGGTCTTACATTCCACATTTTGTCATGGTTATACCATAATTTTACCCGTCAATTCATCACTTGTCACTTCACTTGTCACTAAACGATTATACTCAATCCATCGTTCTATTCAAATTGAACATTCAATTCACTTTTCATATTCTTTCAACAATCATAATTCAATGAAAACATATAAAATAATACATTATATCATTTCTACATGAACAAATAATCATAAAGTTCAACCTCATGAACTTACCTGGGCCAATTTGTAGAAGTTGTAGGGAATGAGGGACTAATTGGTAATTTTCTCTTTTCTACGTTTATCTTCTGATTCTTGATCTATAATGTAAAATTTTCCATTCATTAGCATCTAAATTAATTCTAATTCACTTCACAATTTATGCCCTTCAATTTTTGAAATTACACTTTTACCCCAAATTTTACAATTTTTACAATTTAGTCCCCAATCAATTAACCCATCAATTGAGTTTATTTTTCTTAATTAACACTTTATTATATCATTGTAAAATATTATATACCCTTTAGTATTCATAATTTCAACATCAAACCCTAATTCTAAACTTTTTCACAATTAGGTCCTAAAAATAAATTTATATTAAAATCACTTAATAAATTCATCATATAATGAATTTAAAGCTTAAAATCCATGATAATTATCATAAAAATACAAAACACATCCATGAAAACTTTCAATATCACCCATATAATAAAAAACTAATGAATTCAATAGGTGGACCTAATTGTAAAAGTCACAAAAACATAAAATTACAAAGAAAAAGTAAGGATTGAACTCACATGGTACAAAAATATGAAAAAAAAACTTAAGAGGTCTGCTATGGCATTTTTATCTGATGAAAAATGATGAAATCTCAAGATTTTTCAATTAAATCCTTTTTAACTAATAAATTTTAGGTTATTTCCAATTTTGCCCCTTGTTCACATTATTCTCTTTCTTATTTCAAGCCCCAAACCGTCCAGCCTATTTAATTTGGGTCTAATTTCATTTTAAATCCTTCCTTATAAGACATTTAAGCTATTTAATCACTTTAACAAGTTTTGCACCTTTTACAATTTAGTCTTTTTTAATTAATTAACTATCAAAACGTTAAAATTTACTAACGAAACTTTAATACTAACTCAAAAGCATTCCATAAATATTTCTAAAAATATTTATGGTTCGGTTTATGAATTTGAGGTCTCGATACCTCATTTTCGACCCATTTGACCTAATAAATTCTTTTAATTTACAAAATTCACTAATTCAAGAATATTTCTAATGTCACACTTGAATCATAAATATTAATTTATTTAATTTTTTAAACTTACTTGTCGGATTTAGTGATCTCGAATCACAATTTTTGACACCACTGAAAATTAAGCTGTTACACCAAAAGACTCATAGAGTCGAACATATCCCAATAAGTGAAGTATATAGCTAACACTCTCCATCACATCAAACATGTCCTGTTGAATGGATCTTAGCTCACATTCCCTTATCTCTCCAACATGTCCTAGGGCCTAAACGCTCAAATCACATAACACATATAGATGAGAACTCACAATCCTATGGCATGCCACTATATCTAATGGTATCAAGGTTCACAAGGCCAAAATATTTGTTATTAACACACACATTTACTTATCGTTCATTGCACATTATCTCCGGATAATCACATTATAAGTACAACATATTCACTGTCATATGACACGTATATCATGCCTATAATTAACTTTTTCACAATAGCCATCATAAGCTTATTACACACATCAAACATATCACAATGTCACATTATAATCCACAAATTAACAACACATTTTCACATATATATTCATGAGTATGAGAAAGCTTACACTCGGAATTTAGAGTAAGGGTTTAGGCTACTACTAAATTTCCAGTTGTCCATTGAATCATGTCCACAAACAGCTATTCTAAACACTTACCAAATACGCTTTTGCCGAATTACCAAAAGCCCAAACTAACATTTTCTTAACTCATAGATGGTCTTAATGAATCCGAAGTTTTAGCACAACAAATCACACAACGACACATTCAAAAATTAGTGAAGGACTCAACTCAAGCAATCAAAAACATAAGCCTAAGTTAAGTTCTCAAGTGATCGAAACCTTCGACATAACAAACTTAAATTTCAAGTATCTCGGTCTATACTTAATATTTTTTCCTAAAACTGATTTCGTTCATCTATTTATTCACCTACGACTGGTTCTCAACCTTTAAACAACTTAAATCTACCCAATTCATGGTATCGAATTTTTTGACATGTTTATGGCAATTTTCACAAAAATTCATTAAAATGTTTGAAATCTTCAACGAAACTTTAAAGTAAGTTTAGAAACCTTCTAATCTCATCAAAACTAATTGAAAACACTTTGAAACCATGTTTTTACCAAAAATCCCGAAATCCACCATTAACGAGCCAATTTTTGGCTTTTATTCAAAACGTGCGATTTAATGGCTAAAAACTTAGCTTTAAAGACTAAATAACATTTAAAACTATTTAGGAGTTGAATTGTTATCTTAGATGATGAAAACCCAAAAGATTGACAATGGAGAAAAATATGGTATTTTTGGGTATTTTTCTTAACTTCTATAGAGGTTTATGACTAGAAGGATGATAAAAATCAAAGGAATAGAGTTTAGGATTCAAAATTGGGTGATTGGGGTTTTAAGGGAGTGGAAGGCAACACAAGGGAATGGAGAAAAGTTGACGTGAATATGCTATAGGTGGGGAAGATATTAGGTTGATTTTAAAATTTGGTGAAATTCCTTCAGAACCACACATAATTTTGCCCCTTTTACAAATCAACCCTTAACTAAAAATTAAAGGTCTTTAAAACTCATTTTCAAAAATTGATTTAATTTTCTAAAAGTCATAGTCAAAAACATTTTTGGTTACCATGCTTACAAAATTTTAAACACGATTACCTAAAATTTATAAAATACCCTCAAAACACATAGGCTTAATTTTGAGGTGTGACATGCATAGTTCGAGATAAGCCTGTCGCCAGCTTTGACAAAGAAGGCATTGTGGAAATACAAGTCAAGGTGGAGATTTGTGGAGTTATGCCTAGTTTTTTTTGGCTTTTCTTCTTCCATTCAAACTCTGTTTTTAGTTTCCCACTTAAACTCTGATTACTGTAGGTTTTTTTAATATTATTTGACCTACAAATTTAGCCTATAGATAGACCATTTTTCCACACTAGAAAAGTAACTCATTACACATTTAGGTATTAGCTTTTACAAACTTTCAGAGAATTTTGTGTTTACATTTTGAGGTTCTTATTTTGGTTTCGGGTTTAGTTTTATCTCCATCTATTGTACTATTCATTTTTGTTGTTTTAGTGAAATTATATTTACCCGTGATTTTTTATCCTTTTCGGAGGGGGTTTTTTCCACGTAAAATATTTGTGTTCGATCTTTTCAATTTCTCCATTATTTTGCTTGTTTGTTGTTTAAATCAGGTTTATCCGCAACATTTTTGTTAATTGTTTAAAAATTATTTTATCGTACTAATAAATTTTATAGTAATTAATATTTAAAAAATATAAAAATTATGTAACTATATAATTACAATTTGAACTACCAAACATGACACATGGAATTACGATATAATTACACTTTGTCAGCCAAACATGTTTATGGAATTACAAGTCTTTGTAATTAAAAGAAAATTGTAATCCCAATAGAGTGTAATTACTTCGTAGTTACAAGAGAATGTAATTATTATCTCAGTAATTATACTTTCATCTAATTACTTTATACGATGTAAAAAACCCTAAAGAAAAACTCTAAAAATTCAGTTAAATATGAATCTCTCTACAAATATCAAAACATACAAAATTAATTAATTTTATACATTATCCTTTTTAGTTAATATATAATTTGTTCATTGATATTAATTAACAAACCGCAATTAAAACACATCATAGGACAACATAAAAGGTTTCACTTTTCACCAGTCTTGTCCGGTTGTGAATACCATTAATGATTTTGCTCGCATATATCACATATTAAAATTTTAATTTATGTTATTAAATCATTGTTATAACTGTATTAATTTGGTAGAAATAAGTAATAACACCAAAATAATTTTTTATTTTAAATTTGTTCAAAAAATAGTAAATATGTAAAGATTGAAATTTAAATTTATTATTATGCTTTATAAATATTTATCGACACAAGTTTAAAAAAAAAATTATTTTATTAATTCATCTAAAATATAAGAATCAAGTTATTTATTTTTCAAGAAAAGAATTAAAATGCAATATAAAATATAATATAGAGATACTTTTGCCATAGTTTTATTATTTCAAATATACTTTGAAATGCTTGTGTTATCTTTTATTGGTTGTAAAATCTCAAAATTACATGAACAATTAGAAGTGTTCATCATCTTGATTGATTCAAGTCATACCTTGATTAAAATAAAAATAAAAATGTGACACACTGAAATAATTCATTTTATTATTTAAAAATAATAAAATAATTTGAATTTAAATAGTAAAGTTTATATATTTTTGTCCCACAGTACAACAATGAATTGCATCACTATCAAAAGTATATGGAAAAAGTAAACCAAAAAAAAAAAAAAAATGTTTGTTTAAAGTCGGCCAGCTCAAATAATGTGTAGGCCTTAAATTTTTGGATTAATCCAATAGGTATAAAGAATTACATTTCAGGACCAACAAACAAAATTTAGCATCTCCTTTCTCTACACAGTAATGGGCCTCTCAATGAAGTGCCAAAATCTATGTACCTGCATATAAAAGGAAAGTTTGGAAGATTTTTTTTTAATATTCTATAAAATGGTTAAATTTTAGTTTTAGTCTATCTACTATGCTTAAAGTTGATATTTAATTTCTATATTTTAATTTCTAACATAATTTGGTCCCTGTATTTTATAATGTTATTAATTTGTCTCAATAGTTAATACCGTTAACTTTTCGATTAAAATTATTCATAGTTGAATATAATTTGAATGTCTTAAAAGTCTTAGAGATTAAGATATAGTTTCTTATTTCTTTTAGGATTACTTTACTTTTTTTTTTTTTTAACCTTATAAGGCAATAGTCAAATTTCAAAATTTTTGCCCCTAGACTATGTTGAAACTTCAGATTTAACCTATATACTTTAATTATTTAAATAATTTGGTCTCTCTAGTTTTGTAATGTTATTCGTTAGTTTTAATAGTTAATATTGTTAACCATTTCAATCAAAATGCTATCGTCAATTTTCTTAAGGACACAATTCCAACAAAAAATTTATCATGACAATTTCGAATGAGTGTTTTTAAGAAAATATCCTAATTAGGTTTTTCAATGGTTTTGAAGGAGTATTTTCAACATTATTTTTATTGTTACATGACTACCAATTGAATATTTTTTTTAATTTCAAAACGTCACAACATAGAATTTAATAGAAGAATTTTAATGATGGTAATAACTGGATCTAAAGTTTTAAATAAGAAAATAGATAATTGAATTCCTGAAAATAAAAGTGGGACTAAATTCTAAATGTATAAAGTGTATAGAGACCTAGAAGAGCATATTTTAATCTTCAAATTTTTACTCTATAATTTGACACAGATTAATAATTAATCCAACGCAAAGCGTGGGCTAAGAACCATACTAGTACATAATAAAGCAAATGACAAACAACAAAAATGGTCTCATATCTTTGTTTAAGTTTACATTTTGGTCAATGATGTTTTAATTCTTATAATTTGGTCACAGATGTTATTTATTGATAACAATTTGGTTACTGGTCTAGTAGTAGCCATTAAGTGGTGGAAGAAAATCATAAGTGGCATTATGGTTGGCACTAAATGCTATATGGATTCCATGTCATTGCCACGTTTCTAAGTACGTTAAAATTTGAAAAAAAAATGTGCTTAAAAATGTGGCATTTAACACCTGCGATAGTGTCTCCTATAATTTTCATCCACCACTTAACAACTACTAATAGATTAGTGACCAAATTGTTATCATTTGATAACATCTGTGATCAAATTGTAAAAAATTAAATATTAGTAACCAAAAAGTAAGCTTAAACAAATATAGGACTATTTTTTATTTTACCCTTAAAAAAAAAGTTGTAGTTGTAAGATACAATTGTTAGGATTTTTTTAATCAAAACATTTAGATGTGGATTTTCATTAGTATTTATAGTATGGTTTTTTGTTTTGGTATTAATAATAGTATATATTATATGCAAAAACATTTCAATTACATATCAAAAAGATATTTATATTTTAAATATATTTATATTTATATTTTAAATATTAACTTAAGTAAGTAATTATATTTTATTTTAAATATAATTATAAAATAAAAAATAGATTCCAAAGATCATATTTTTTTAATTAGAGCACATAATATACCTTAACCTAATCTTAAATTTCATGATTTTATTTGATATATTGGTAGTAGAGTTTTTTCAACTCCACAAATAAGATTAAGAAACTATTACATGTCTTGTTTATTTGTATGGTGGCTATTTATGAAACTAATTTTACATCCTATGTTTTGCATTGGGAAATTTTATCTATTTAAATGAGTCTTGAAGTGCCTCTAAGCGAGTGTAAAAAGATAAAGATTTATAAAGCACGATTTTACCACAAGTGCATGAGTCACGTTATAGTATAAAAGTTTTACGATGAAATACTTGTAAAGATAAGTAATCCAAGGATCACACCACAAGGAAATACAATATTGAATATGTTTAAGGTGGATACTTTGAATTACCAACTTAATAGAAATTTCAATTATTGACATGACTGATACTAGGCATAAGAAAATTGTAACACCTATACTCGGTCCGATCATCTGACCCGAGTTATAAGGTATTACAGCTGTTAAATATTACTATCATACAAAGATTCGACATAAATAATCAACAAATCAATTAAACAACATTAACACAAGTATGATGTGATTTACAATCAAAACTTGGCATTAATTAAGCATAAAAGACCTTTAAACCAACTCGGAATCAAATCATGATTAAATTGAAACTTTTACAAAAAAATTAGGTAAAAAGTGAAACAGGGATCACACGGCTATGTGGACAGGTCATGTGACAAGATCAAGACTATGGCCGTGTTGCCTAACTGTGTAACAGATTTAAGCCGTGTAATCCTGGTTCATACAACTGTGTTACCAAATCTTGTAATAAATTTTGGCCGTGTGAACGAACATGCTCCAAAATTAAAAAGGCCAAATGGTCGTGTCATGCAACCGTGTGGCAGGCCATGTCACAAGCCGTGTGCACCTAAACAAGCATTTAAAACCAAGTAATTTCATCCATAATTACTTAGATCACAAGACATGCAATTACCATCTATTATACCTACATCAAATACATAAAATATTACCAAATAACATCCAACCTCGGTGCCTAACCAATATACCATCATTGGCACTACAATTCAAACATTAAACTTTAATCATTCAAGCTTAGACAAAACTAACTTTCCATACCTATACATTCACCCAATCAATGTCAATTACCAAATGCTAAAATCATCAATTGAAGTTCACCAATTAGCCTATCATATATATACCAATTCAACAAGCCAAAAATGCATTATAGGTATCAAACAACCCTATTCCATCAAATACCACAATCAACAAAATCAACCATTAAGGTTTACATCCAAACACCTAATTCACATTCAATTTGATACGAAACATACTTCAATGACCTATATACATATAATACCATTAACCTATTTACATGCCACTTATAACCAGACCAAAATGAACAAATAGCTACCAAAGGAGTTGATAGATAGTTTGATCTTGAACAACGTTTCAATCAACAACACAAATCCGACAATCTACAAGGAAGAAAACGAAATGAGGTAAGCTTACTTAAAGCATAGTAAGTTCATATAATTAAACTTTACATAGCTGACATTTAAAGCATAGTAATTGAAATTAACATTCAATTTATCAATCCTTGCCAAGTTTCAATTCTTCCTACCATGCCAAATGGTTAGCCTTAAGTGCATAACATTTTCATGTTCTCAAAACAATACAATTCACATACCATATCAGTATTAGCAATCAACAAACCTTTCATGTTATAGAATCTAATTTCTAATTATTTCATTAACTGATTTTCCAAGAGAACTATAGTAAATTAACTTCGGATACGCTGGAAATAATACTCACACAAGCTGATGAACGAGGCATTAACCATTACACGATGTTGCTTACACAAGTTGACGAGAATCTACAATAAATGCTAGATTCCAACCATCGGTATGGTATCCACCACCGGTACATAGTACCCGAAAATATATCACCACATAGCACAGAGTGCTTGGGAACTGTAATCACCGGCACCTAGTGCCTAGAACACCTTAATGAAATGTCATTTGTATCCTAGCTATTCACTGAGTTTACACTAGCCTTAACTTGTATTCCATCACCATTTCATACTTATCAATCTATACCATAATCAACTTGATCACATACCTCACACACTTATCAATCTATACCATATTTACAGGCTTCGTTTATAGAAACGAGGTCTCAATACCTCATTTTCCAAAATCACTTGACTTTAGAGACAAACCACTTGTACATAACTAGTCATTCAATTAGCAAAAATTATTAGATCAAAATTCAATATAATACTATATTTAACTTGTAAATATTAAATAATAATATTTATAGACTCACTCGTCAGATTTGTGGTCTCAAAATCATTTTTTTTACATCATTAAAAAAGGGCTATTAAAAAATTATTTAACTAAAAGGCTTAACTAAGAAATCTACCTCAAACTCTCAATTAATCACTTTCCTTAAAAAGCATATAGCAACGGTTGATTGTTTCACCTAATAGTAATGAATGAATTAGGTGAATTGATTCTGTATAGGATTTATTAGCCTAAAGTTCTTCTGCAGCTCTCATTTCTAGGTCGTATCTAAAAGCCTACAAGTAAATCATAATTCTTGCTTCTAGATCTAACATATACATAGACTCTCACTTCTAGGCACTCGGTAAAGTTATTTGTCTTAGTTTTGACTAAGGCCAGTCTCTATTTTTCTTAGCCTACAATCATGCTTAAGGTCAATAATCTCAAACATGCATATGTTCAACAAATAACACTAGCACATTATATATTTCATTAGTCTATCACATTACCGAATCATAAAATAATGAGGTAAACAATCAACCACAAATAAGAACTACAAATTCATGTATATAATCAATAACGTAGAACAATTGTAGAAGATTAAAGATTTAGGGATAGAATTGCTCATTTAATATGCAAAGCTATCAAAAAGCGTGCAATCCTCACAATGCCCAACTTTAATGTAACACCCTTAACCCGTATCCATCGTCGAACTAGGGTTAAAGGCATTACCGAACAAATTAGAACATTTAACATTCAATTTATAAGCATCATAACATCATAATTCAAACATCAATAATAAGTCCCTTACATAGGTCATCGAGACCTTAAACATATATTAGAAAGGGGTCGGGACTAAACTAAACACATACAAAATTTTTCTAAAACTTAAACATTTTTCAAACAAGTACAGGCCACACGCCCGTATGAACAGGCCATGTGCCTTACACGGCTTTAGACACGCTCGTGTGTCTAGGCCGTGTCAAAACAGGACATACATACTGACTTGCTCACATGGCCACAAGACACGCCCATGTGCCTTGGCCATGGTTGAGCCTGACTTGGGCCACACGGCTAGCCACTCGCCCGTGCTCAAGCCTAACTTAAAATCATAGGGTACCCCAGGGGACACATGGCCGTGCAACATAGCCGTGTGTCACACACGGCTAAGACACACGCCGGTGTCTCTGCCCGTGTGGACAAAAATAGACCATTTGAATAGCCAATTTGCCACCCTAATTGGGTCAAACCTACAAGCACTAAACCAAGCATATTTCCAATACAATTTCAGCCAATTTCAATACCAAAACATACATTATTCATGCCCTTACATTATCAACAAATTCCAATCTCAATTCAACAACCAAATCATGCCAAATCTAAACTAAAATCATATCAAAGCATATGTTTCAATACATCATTCAATCTCATGATCAAAACTTATCAACTTCTCAAACAATCACATAACAAAGCTTACCAAATTGACCAACACTCTTGGCCATTTAAAAACACATCAAACATAACACCATTGCATCACATTTCATATATCAATATCAAGCGATAAGTTCAAACACAAATTAGCCATATCACATGGCATGATAAAGACATTACAAAACATATCAAAACACTTCTAGCCTATACATGCCATACTTTACTATATACATTTTCAAAAGGCACCAAAAATAGGATTTGATAGTGTGGTGATGATCTTCGACGATCCCCGAGCTCCCGATAGCTATTATATCTATAAAACAATGCAAACACACACAAAGTAAGCTTTCAAAAGCTTAGTAAGCCATATACAAATAAACTTATCATTCCAAACATATAAGCATCATCAATTTACATATACTTTGTAGCCAAATACCAATACAAACCTCATATTCATATACTTAAATCGTAGATCATCATTTGTACATATACTTACCTTTCATTCTCAAACATAATATACAATGCAAATGTACCTGATTCGGATACATATTCACTTAATCATTCATTTTTCTTGAAATGCCTGTTTGAACCATTCGAAAATGTAAGGATACGCGTATAGCTCGAAAAACATATACAATACCAACGTCCCAGACGTGGTCTTACATGTAATCAAACATCGATGCCATTGTCCTAGACAGGGTCTTACATGAAATCAGATACGATGCCAATGTCCCAGACATAGTCTTACACGCAAAACAGAAGTCAATGCCAACATCCCAGACATAGTCTTACACGATAACAAATATCGAAAATCCTATGTCATGACATATGTATCCTAACTATTCCTAAGATTCATACGGGGCTTTTCAGACGTCAGAACTTTGTAAATACTTTCTCGGATAGCATATATTGAGCTTGAATATTCATTCATCACAACTTAATATCATATGAACAATAATAATTCAATTCAAACATGTTTATTTGTATATCGACTTACCTCGTACGGATTCGGATGGATGGAATCGGTTACTTGACAACTTTCGACTTTTCCCAATCTAATTCTGTTTTCTTTAATTCTTGATCTATATAAATTCAAATTTAACTTATTCAATCACAAATTCATTCAAAACAATCCATAAACACATATTTAGGGAAATTTTGCAAATTAGCCCTCACATTTTCACATCTTGACACTTTAGTCCCTAATTCACAAAATCCCAAAATACACATAATTTACATATACTCATGCTTGACCGAATTCTCCTAGTACTCATACTAGTCCACACGTTTCATTTATTTCACATTTTAGTCCTTAAATTTATAATTTTTACAATTTAGCCCATTTTACTCAAATTCATCAAAATCCAAAGACAAAACATGTTAACCCAAAACATATCTTCCATTTATCAATAAATAACTTCACAAAACACATAGTTTCATCAATGGCATAACTTAAAATAATTAATAAAATCAGAAATTGAAACATGGGCTTGATACTATTCAAAGCAATGATTACAAAAACGTAGAAATTATCAAAAACCGAGCAAAAACACATACCTAAATCAAAGGAAACCAAGGCCGAGCCCTAAGAAAGCTTTTATCTTTTCTTTTCTTTTGAATTTTGGCAAGGATGAACACCAAATGACTTATTTCATACCTGATTTTAATTATAATTCATTTAATAATTACTTTACCATTTTGCCCTTTTATAAACCATTATAAAATCACTTAATGGATGGTTATTAATGTCTATTCAAACTTCCAATGGTCAAATAACCACATAAGGGCCTCTCATTTACAAATCCATATCAAATAGACACTTTTAACATATAATATGCAACTTTCACATTTTACGTGATTAGGTCCTTTTATCAAATTAAACACACAAATGATTTAATTTTCATACGAAACTTTCACACATGCTAATTCACATATCATAAGCACGAAAAATAATATTTAATTATTTTTTAACTCAGATTTGTGGTCCTAAAACTACTATTCCGACTAGGGTCTAAACCGGATTGTTACATTTAATATCCATCAACACTAGAAAATCAAATTATTAATTGAGAATTTGAAGAAATGAAGGTCTCTAGATGTACCAAGGTCCAAAGTGTAAATGCTGCAATAAAATAAAGGATTATGAGACAATATCTGCAAGTATACGGGTTGATTTGTAATATAGATTTTACAACAAAATAGTTGAGTACTCCAAGGGTCGTACCCAAGAGAGGCGATTACTAAATCAAACTTAACCTTAATACTTAAAGATCTAATTAATACTTTTAAATCAGCTATAGTACGAAAGTAAAATGAGAGAAAATTTTAGGGTTTTTTAAATAATATAAAATAACATAAAAGAATTGAATTTCAAGAGATATAAAGAAAAAAAGTGAATCAAATATGAAGATAGGTGATTAGCTGGCTTCAGCAATCCTAATCAACTGTCGTCTTAGGTTCCTCGTTAACTAACTAGTCACTATCCTAGCAGGATCTTCCGACCTTCCACTAACATTACGAGTCAGCAATGACTACTTATCTTCTGACCTTACAGTCTAGACTGGCTTGGGCTAAAGGTGTTCACGAATGAAAAATACCAATTTTGGGTTAATTCCCACCTTGATGACTTTTTGGGGTTGTCAAGCATAGGGTTTGTTTCGTGTTCTTCCTTTCCTAAATAGTTGATCCATTGAGTACCTTACAAAACAATTAAGAGATCACTTCTACACGTTAATCCCCCATAGAAGGATTAGCTTCTCATGGCTTTCATAAACAACATGGAATAGATGAAAGAATTAATCATAAGGAATGGATTGAAATAGAGAGTTTAAGAAAAGCCTGATTTATATTGATAAGAAGTGCGAATCCACAATAGTTGATCTTTTTTATAAATCAATACTCTTGAAAGAAACAAAGAACAAATAACCCAAAACTATGAAAACCTAAAGAAAGCAAGAAAACAAAAATTAAACTTAAAAAGAGAATCTAAGCTAATGGAATGGTGTCCATAATGTGTGCCAAATAAGCCTATTTATAGCCTTTATGTAACTGTTATCCTTAACCCTAGGTTAGCTGATGTTCCCAAGCTTCGTGTTTTATTCTCATCATAGAGTCGATGTCACGACACACCAAGACCTGTGCTGTGACATAGCAGCCAAGATTCTCCCCTGTAACCATCTTCAAGAGTATGTGCGACACCCTTAGCCCGTGTCGTGACATTAAAGGCAGTTTCTTACTTTCTCCATTCTGTTCTCTATGTTAAGATATCGAATCTCCCATGTTGCGACATAGCATCCAGTATTAGTCCAAAATGCCTTCTAATGGTCTCCTGTACACTCACAAAGTATGTTAGCTCTCCTTTAGGCCTCATTTGGCCCTTAAGGTCAATAAAAAACTTAATGTGCATATCTTATTGGATGTAAGTAAAACTAAAGAAACTTACTTAAAACATAACGAAAATGCTTGTATTCAAGCTCTTTAAATGTGAAAACTATTTTAATCTGCTACACCGAATTACGACAGATCAATAATGAAATTAAAAAAATAAATTTTATTAAAAGAAAGATGAGAGTTTACAAACGGTGAAAAAAATCTAATTACAAAAGAATTAAAAACCTAAATATAAGAAATTCATAAAGAAATTGAAAGGAAATCAAAATAGAACTCTAACTTTGCATCTAATTCTTTGCTTAGTCCCTTGAAAATTTAACGTTAATAGGTATTTATAGTATAAGCTTTTAAGGATGAAAAGACATTCACGCCCTTCATTAAATTCAAAAACTATAACCTAATGTCACAATGTTTCATTCTCAACATCACAACATTACATCTCTTTTTCCATATTTTACCCTTGGTAACTATCACAACTTGGCTAGTTCCCAGTTCTACGTCATAACATCCATAGTCTCATGTCTCAATATCAAGCTTTGCATCTTAATTTTCTCTATACTTTAGCTACATTAAAGTTGCAAAGTTTTTTCCTTTAACATCTCAGCATTAAATACTAAATTGGGGCTTCTTGTTGACACGAAATTAGCTGTCACAAAGTTGCAAAGCCAATATTGTGATGTTGGCCACTGGGTTAAGCCAATTCCTCTTGCATTTTCACCTTTTGTACTTACACCAAAAACACACCGCTTAACTCCATTTATTTAACAACAATTCTAACTATAAAATATTATCAAAATAACACTAAATTGACTAAAGTACTAAGTAGACAGAAAACACTAAAAATGACTTCTTAAACATCTAGTTTGCTTAAAAACAACATAAGTTAAATGTAAAGGACTCTAAAATTAAGCACAAATAAAGACTTATAATGTATAAAGAAATTTTTTTACTATTTTATATTTGTTGATAGTGAACAGTAGCATGGAGGTCAAAATCGATTCACCCTATTTGAGAGAATAGTTATAAGACATGGATAAAAGATCTAAGATAAAAAGAGAGAGGTGAAAGGAGGAGAGGACGAAGGGATAAGGTTGGAGCTTGGAGGAGAGTGTACATGTGTAACAACTCAAATTTCAGTGGTGCCAAAAAATGCAATTTTGAAACCTTAATTTTGTAAATCAAGTCAATAAATGTCATACTCGAAATCCTTTTAACCCCGATATTTGGAAAAATTAGGGGTTAAATTGAAAGAAACCGTAAGTTGACGATTTCTATTGAAAAACCAAGAAAAGTTAAAAATGGGATGGAGCCTAGTTGAGAACAAGTTTGGTTTGGTTGGATTAGAACCAACCAGTCTCTTAGTGGGAGACAAAATGATTACGGATGAACGATTGATATGCAGTTTGAGACTGCATTTAAAGGGTTATAAATAATTGAGAAATAAATCTTTAGATGAATTCCTCTCAGCCTGTTTCATTTCTCCTTTTCTTCAACCACTATGGTTGCTTCAAGGATGCGATGGTCATGGAAAGCTCTACATGGAGTGACAATCGGGAGGTTTAAGTTGGAAAAGTAGGGAAACTAGTAAACTAGTATGGTTCTGAGCCCTTTGGTGTACATAAGACTTAGAAAACAATGTTAAATATTTTAGAAACTATTGTTAAGAGTTATAAATGTTTCTAGTGTATAAAAAGGCTAAGTTGATGTTGGAAGGAAGCATCAGGTGAGTTTCTATACTCAAACCCAGAACTCAAAAGTATGATGCACATTTTTATGAGCGTATGAGTATTCGCCATTCTAGATTAGTATATATGATAAGGAAAATCATGAAAGAGAATAGAAGAAGATAGGAATGATAATATGGGATGATTTTTTTAGATACCGCCATATGGTTTTACAGAGTGAAAACTGTAATGTGCAAAACTTCGGGCCTTACGGAGGGGACACTGCGGTATTTGAGCATCAAGGTATAGGATGGTGAAATGAAGGGATGGATGGAAGTAAATGAGATGAGTGAACATGAAAGATCATGGCTAGGCCATGGAACTGATTAGAGGCTATAAGCCTAAGCATGAGTAAAACAATGGCTGAAAGATACCATAGCATCCCACTATCGATGAGTAAGACCATAGCTAAAAGATGCTATGGCATCATGATATAGATGAGTAAGGCCATGGTTGAAAGATACCATTACATCACAGTTAGTAGCCAGGACTGTAAACACGAGGCTATATTGAGTAAGACCATATTTAAAAGACGCTATGGCATCAAGTGATGGGTTGACGACTATAATGAGTGAAATCATAGTTGAAAGGTACCATGGCATCATATACAGTTTGCTGGGACGATAAACATGGGTGATATAGTGTAAGGCCATAGCTGAAAGAGGCTATGGCATTCAAGTTAGTCTGACTGGATGTTAAATACGAGATAGTCTGATAGGACGTGAAACTCGGGGTAGTCTGCTAGGACAGAAAACACGAGGATTAGGGAGGTAATACCATAGTTCGAACCATGACAACTATTGAAGTTCGCCAGGACATTAAACATTGGGTACTTGTGAATAACATAGCTTGGCTATGGCAGTATGGAAAAAGAAAAGGGAAAGTCCATTGGAACATTAAACACGAGAGAGAATTCTAAACAGAGATCAAAGACAACCCGCTAATGGGACAATGGGTGAGAGAAAAATGGAATTGTGAACAAGCATCTCGTAAGTGGTGAGTCTAAGGAATCTGCTATTGAATAGAAAGACAAACGAAGGTGGAAGTACCTTGTCAGGATAGTAAGTATAGAAGCCTAAGGGGTAAAAAAGGGTGGTAACCCAACTAGAAACAAATACGGGGAATGAAGTACCATTGATGATTGGGGAACTAAGAAAGGAATGAAGTTTTAGCTAAGGTTCGTAGACAAGGATCTGTCGTTAATGAATGCTGAGAGAACTCAAAGAAAATACATTGTTTAAGGGTGTATCATATCTACGTATTTTAGTCTCTAAGGAAGTGAGGGAAGGTCAGAACCCTTTGAAGATTGTGGATACACAGGAAAAAACCATCAAGGAAGTATTAGCCAAATGGCTAGATAGGCGAAGATACTAAATGAAAGAGAAACCATGAACCCAGATGGGCCATTTAGTAATAGTTGGCTCGGTATTGAAGGCCATAGTGGGTCTTAGCATAAAGGCATGTTACTCTTTCTCTCTCTCCATGCTGCCATAGCCAAGCTATAGCCTTGCACAGGTACCCCATATTTAATGTCTTGGAGGACTCCATTAGTTGTCATGGTTCGAATATGGTTTTTCACTTCTGCATTCCAATGTTTAACCTCCCGTTGGGCTATTCTGTGTTTAATGTCTCACTGGACTGTCTTTGATGCCATAGTGTCTTTTAGCTATGGTCTTACTCTCTCTACCATCAAAACATCTTTTGATGCCGTACTTTCTTTCATCTATGGTCTTACACAATATCATCCGTGCTTATCGTCCTGGAGAACCATCCCATGTTTAGTGTCCCATTAGACTATCTACGATGCCACAATGTCTTTAAACTATAGTCTTACTCATTATACCATCAATTCATCACTTGATGCCATAACGTCTTTCAGCTACGATCTTACTCATTATAACTCCATATTTACCGTTCTGGTGGACTATTTGTGATGTCATGGTATCTTTAAACTATGTTCTTGCTCATTTATATTATGATGCCATGACATCTTTCAGCTATGGTCTTACTCATCGATAGTGTAACACCCCTCATCCGTATTCAATGCCGGAATAGGGCCATGGAGCATTACCGGACTTATATACTAATTACATATTCATTTTGCATACATTTTCACATTACAAGAAATCATTAATCAATCTCAAACATATTTTTCTTAATACAAGCCTACGAGGCCCTAAACATGCATTGGAAGTGGTTCAGGACAAAACCTATAACTTTTGAAACTTTTTGAACCCTTAGAAAATTTTCCCAAAAATAGGGGACACACGCCCGTGTGGCCCTGCCGTGTCTATCACATGGCCAAAGACACGCCCGTGTCCCAGGCCGTGTGGAAATTCGAAATAGGAGCACATGGCCGTGTCCCAGCCCATGTTTGACCCCTATAACTCTCTGGCTTAGGTCACACAGCCAACACACACGCCCGTATGCCTTAAAAATGGCCATACACGCCTGTGTGCCAGGCCGTGTGCTAGGCCATGCCAAACCTGTAGGGTATACTTGTAACATCCCGAAATAGGGCCTAAACGGAATAGTGGTTGCGAAACCACAAATTCAAGGTAGAAAAATTTATTTTATTATTATTTTGAGGTTCATGATATGATTACATGATTGTGTGAAAATTTCGTGATGAAATTCTATGCATAAAGTGCTTAAGTTGAGATTAGGGACTAAATCGAATAATTTGCAAAACTTGCATTCTAGAAGTTTTTAGTATGAAATTGCTTTGAAATATTAATTAGGAGGTCTTAAATAGCAATTTGACCAATTTTAAGTTCATGGACAAAATTAGGACATGGAAGGAATTTTTGGAAAGTTTAGTAGTAAGGGCATTTTGGTCATTTAGTTATTAAAATGAATTAAAAACAAAATTAAAAGCCAATTTTTGTCCATCTTCTTCATTAGGACGAAATTTCAAGGGTTCTCCATAGCTAGGGTTTGTTTCAAGCTTTCAAGCTCCATAGTAAGTGATTCCAAGCCCTGTTTTTAATTTTCTTTACGTTTTGAGTCCCTAGAGCTCGATAAAGCTTATGCTAGCAATAATTTAAGTTAGGGTTCATATTTGGAAAAATACCCATAGGTGAAATTTGTGTATTTTGATGTTTTATGATAGAATATGAGGTTTTAAATTATGTTAGACAATTTGTACTACTCGGTTTTAAGCAAAAACGAGTAAAAGGACTTAATCGGTAAAAATACCTAATAGTCATAAGTGCATGTTAGAGTATGAATTTGATGCTGCCATAGAAGAGAAAAATGACCAGCATGTCATAAAACATAAGAAAATAGGATGAAGTTAAATTTACTGAGCTTTGGGGCAAAAGTGTAAATATCACGAAAGTTTAGGGGCAAAATCAGTAATTTTTCCAAAATATGATTTTGGGTCAATTTGAATAATGTGAGTCCTAATTAGACTATATTTTAAATGATAGAGCAAGGAAAACTGAAATTCGGGCTAAAATGGAGAAAATACCAAGTTGTGGACGAAATGGTAAAAGTAGCTATTTTTGCATACGAGGTAAGTTTACAGTAAATAAATGCAATATTCTTTTATTTTACATTATTATTGTAAATTTTCAGCATTTATATACTTATTTTATGAGAACATTTAAAGTCAAAGTAAAGGCGAAGTGACAGAGAAAAAGCATTAGGAAGCCCCGTTTGAACCTTAGGAACGTTAGGATATTGGGGTTGACAGACCAGACGAGCAGAATGAGCCATGTAAGTCCATATCAGATATATGGCTTTGGAGACAGGAATGAGCCATGTAAGCCCATATTAGATATATATATGGCATTGGAGACAGGAATAATTCATGTAAGTCCATGTCGAAGACATGGCATTGGCGGATATTGATGAGACAGAACGACCCCAATATCCTTAGTATTCCGAGTGGTTCAATGGGTCATTGTACACGTTAAATTACAGTGAATTATCAGCAAAAGGGAAGGTAGATTATATTTATGAATAGTGAAAGGTCAGGTAAGAAAGAAGTTAAGTGAGTAAAGAAGAAGGTAGAAAATGAGAAGTAAATAAATTTATGAGGCTAGGTGACATTATGTATAATTATTCATTATGTTTGAATGTTGTAATTTATTTGCTTGTAAGCTTACTAAGCCTAGTGCTTACTCTCTTTATTTTCTTTTCTTATAGTTTTTATCAAGCCACTCGGGGATCGAAGGAAACGTCGGAGACCCGATCACACTATCGAAGGAATCACATTGGTATAGTTAGACGTTTCGTTTTGTGTATGGCATGTATAGGAACTTGGTTTCTTTTGATATGATATGATCAATGAATGATGTGTAAATACTTGCTAGTGATTAACTAATAGAAGGGCTGATGATATACATGTTTAATAGTATGTATGAATAAGTAGTAACTATCACATGAAAACTAAGAAAAATGTGAAAGTAACTTAAAAACAGATTTAAGTATCGAGAAATAGCATGACTTTTAAAAATCACTAAAAATCGTAGAGACATGGTTTGATGGTGAATAATATATGAAATTAAATCTTATTATGTCTATTTTCTTATGGAATAAGCAAAATAGGTAAAGGTATTATATTTTATGAGATATCTGAGTTTTAGTGAAACAGGGTCAGAGAAATTTCTAGATCCCCTGTTTCAACTTTGGAAATTCACCATAAATTGTAAAAAAATAATTAGGTGGTGTAATTTATATGGTTAGAATCCTTATTGAATCTAGTTTTAATAGAAACAAACCGTATAGTTATATTAATTTTTTATATGGAGAAAAGTGGTTCGTAGTAAGTATAGGTCAGTGCAGTCGAATTCTGAAACAGGGGTAACTTTAACTAATAAACTGTACTAGTTGGCTAAGTCAAAAATTCTATAAAAAAATTATTGGGTAGATATATGAGTCTAGTTTCAGAAAAAAATTACGGATCTAAAATTTGAGTTTCAGAACTCAAGATATGAATTTTTAGGCGACTACAACGCAGAATGACAGCACATTCTGAAAAGTTTAAATAAACAATTTTAAAACTATTTAAGTGATAGATTAAGTTTAGTAATGCCTCGTGCTCGATTTTGGCAACAGTCTCGGGTAAGGGGTGTTACAATACTGACTTATGCCACACGGCCAAGTCATAAGCCCGTGTGTGAGGCCGTGTGGAGCATACTGACTTGGTTTCTAGTTCAATACTAGGGGACACACGGCTGTGAAATATAATCGTGTGTCATACACGGCTGAGACACACACCCGTGTCTCTACCTGTGTGGACAAAAATAGGCTATTTACCAAGCCATTTTGCCACCCAAACTTGTGCACACCTACATCAATCCAATTGGCACCAAAACATAGCAAAATATGACATTTTAGCCATCCAAATCAAGCTTAATTCATACATAATCTATACCACCTTTCTCAATACACACAAGACAGAGTATACCATACCATTTAGACCAAAACCACATATACAATTCAATTAAATATACACTTCCTAATATGCATCATTTAGCCTAATTTCACAAGCCAACCAATATCCACAAATCAATCATTTGATACTCATGATGCCTATTACCAATTAAGCATCAACAACCATCATTCAACACATTTCACAAGACTTAGACACACATATATATATGATTCAAACATACCAAAATAACCCAAAATAAACTATCATTCATGGCTATATATACAAACCAAAACATATACATTTACAAGCCAATTCAAATGGCTAGATTTATTACCAACACATAACCAAAATAACCAAAGTCCCTATACATGCTATATATTTAAAACATAAGCTCAAAAGTACCAAATTGATAGTTGAATAGTGTGACGATGTCTCCAACGATCTTCGAGTCCGAGCTAGCTTTAAAGTCACTATAAAATATGAAAAATTAAACAAAGTAAGCTTTATAGCTTAGTAAGCTCATATGAAATGGACTTAATATAACCATAAACACATAATTCATCAATTGAATATAAGCACATATAATTCATATTAGTTAACAAACCTTTCAAATACTCATTCACAAAACTTTATGTATTCTTCACCGTTTCATCGATTTAAAGCTTATATAATTTATGTACATACCTGTATCATATCGTATTAATCTCATACTCAACCACATCATTCTTTTACCCATTGAACAATTCAAAATAAATTTCAGATACTCGGGAGTCTCGCACCCTATGTAACAGCCCAATTTTAGCTAAATCAGAACAGTGGTTTTGGAACCACAAATATGAGGTTGGAAAATTATTTCAATATTATTTTTGGTATTTATAGCATGTAATTATATATGTGTGAAAGTTTTGTGAAATAATTTTATTGTTTAGATGCTTAATTTGAGAAAAGGACTAAATCGCATAAAATGTAAAAGTAGCTTGCTATAAGTTAAAAGTGCTTAATTGCTATGGTTGATTAAATCTGAAGTTCTTATGTTGAAATTAGACCATTGATAGTGGAGATGGACATTAATGGCCTTATAATTGATGATTAAATGGTTTAATAACCAATGGTAAAATGGTAAACTATTATTAAGTTATATTAAATAAAATAAAAACAATTTTAATGCTTAATGGTCATATTCCTCAACCAAAAATAGAGAAAAGAAAGAACCCATTGAAGCTTTAAGTATTTGGCCATTTTTCATCTTAATTGAGGTATGAAATTTGTTCAGTTTTTGATAATTTTTACGTTTTTGTGATCGTTGCTTTGAGTACTAGCTAGCCTGTGCCTTAATTTTTGAGTTTGTTGGTGATTTTGTAAAATGCCATTGATGATAGCATGATGTTTTTTAATGTTGATGATGAAATATAAAAGCTTGGTGTTTGATATACATGTTTTGTAAAGTGATTTTGAGTAAAAATGCATATTAGGGATTAATTTGTGAAAAGAAAAAAATGTACGGTTAAATGTGTGAAATGTTAAAAAATATGGGCTGCTAGGTACCTATAGAGATTTTGACCAAGCATGGGTTTTGTCAAATTTTGTGTAATTTGTGTTTTTGTGAATTAGAGACTAAATTGAATAAATGTGAAACTTTAGGGGCTAAAGTGAAAAAATGCCCAAAGATGTGTTGTGGACAAAATTGAATGTGTTGATGAATAAAAGAGTTAATTTTGAATGTATATAGATCAAGAACTAAAGAAATCAGATTTAGATCAGGGGAAATCGAAAGTTGTCGAATAGTTGACCGATACGTCAATCCCTAATACGAGGTAAGTTCATATGAAAATAAATGTCTTTAAATTGAATTATACATGTTTAATTGTTATTGAAATGTTATGAATGTTGAACGAGCAATTACGAGCAAGAATCAATAGAGTTACGACATCCAAAAGTCCCATACAAACCTTAGGAATAGTATAGGATACGAATGTCATGACATTAGGTTACCGAGATGTGATTACATGTAAGACCATGTCTGGGACATTGGCATTGTATTGTAATTACGTGTAAGACCATGTCTAGGACATTGGCATCGTTAATCGATTACGTGTAAGACCTTGTCTGGGACAGTGACATCGATATGTGATAACATATAAGACCCTATCTGGGATATGGCATTGTACGATCTATATGTGATTGCCGATAATCCTTAACGATTCTAAACGGTTCAACAGGAAAATTCAAGTCGAGAAAGATGTGTGAATGAGTTAAGTGTCTCAGGTACGTACGGGATTCATAGAGTATTGAAAAGGGAAGTATTTGATGAATTCAATTATGATATCAAATACGTGTATCATGAAAAAGGTTTGTGAATTTGAATGTATATTTAGATGTGCTTATTCATATCTTGCTTAATTGATGGAAATGATATTGGTTCATGAGATGATTTATTTGTATATGGCTTACTAAGATTTTAAAGCTTACTATGTGTATTTTTCACTATTTTATATATAATCGAAACTAACTCGGACTCGGGAATTGTCGGGAAGCGTCATCACACTATCGATCATCTTGTTTGTACTTTTGGAGCTTTGTATATATGGTATATGACATGTATAGGCTAGTGTTATCTTGATATGTTTTGAGTTATGATTTTGAACCATGAGATTTGGCTTGTAAATGTTAGCATGTATTTGGTCATTTAAATTGGCTTGAATTATGTGTTTGATAAATGATATATGTGATGTATTTAATGCCTATGTGTTGGCTTGTTTGGTATGATTATATGGTTACTCTTTTGGATAGTTGTAAGTTGGAGTATTATTGCTTGGAAGTTGGTATATTGTGGTTTGATTTTGATATGATGATATGGTGTGTTTTGTGACATGAATTAGATGATAAGTTGATGAGGAAATACATTTGGAACTTATGTAAGTTTTTGATGATTTTGGCATATTGATTTGGCATGTTTTTGAATATGGAATTGAGTAGTTGAAATGGTTGTGGATAGATGGCATGATATGTGTATGGAATAACATGCTTTGGTTGCTTATATATGTATTTAAATGGCACCATATGGGTTGTTAGGTGTGCATGAGAAAAGGGTGGCAAATTGGCTTGTCAAATGGCCTATTTTTGTCCACATAGGGAGAGACACGAGCGTGTGTCTTAGGCGTGTGCGACACACGGTCATGTTGCACGGCCGTGTGTCCCCTGGGGTAGCCTTTTCGAATTAAGCCAATATACCTTATAGGTTTGACACGGCTTAGACACACGGGCGTGTCTAATGGCCGTGTGTGGCACATGGGCTGGCACATGGGCGTGTGGTCAGCCGTGTGACCCAAGTCAATAACCCCTCCAGTTTTCCCAAGGCCATGGCACATGAGCGTGTCCTCGACTGTGTGGTGTAAGTCAGTATGTATGCCCTGCTTTCACATGACCTGTGACACGGGCATGTGATTCCTGAATGCATAAAAATTTCCTAGGCTTTTGGAAACTTTTATATGTAATCAATTTAGTCCTGAACCTTTTTTAAGCATATTTTAAGGTCTCGTAGACCTATTTAAGGGACATTGTTCATGTGAATGAAAGTTATTCAATAATGAATATTTATTGAGTTGTGAAATGTTAGTTAAATGTTGAGTTTAATCGGTAATACCTCTTAACCCTAATTTGGCGACGATCACGGGTTAGGGGTGTTACACCCTAAGTGCCAATATCATGGCCCGAAGCCAAATCAATGAAGTTCACACCTGAAGTGCCGATACCATGGCCCAAAGCCAAATCAATGAATACCCTAATGACATGTCACTAGTATCCTAATTTATTCCTAAGGTTCAACCAGGATTTCATATACAGAATCGTCGTCAAATTACTATCGAACATATCTGTAGTCTCGTATTCATAGTTTATGCGATATCAAAGCATATAAAATACATTTGTAATGAAACTTATTACATACGAACTTACCTCAGATGCAAAAACGGCTAAACTAGTCTATTAGTCGAGAACTTTGTCTTTCCCTCGATCTAGATCCGAGTTTTGTTTTTCTTGATCTATATGTAATCAAAATTAACTTATTTAATCATCTCACTATTCAATTTAGTCCAAAATTCACTTTAAGGCACTTTTACACATTTGCCCCTAATGTTTCACATCTTTTACAATTTAGTCCTTATTTCATAAAAATACAAATTCATGCAATTTAACCACAAACCATACTAGCCGAATTACAATTATGCCTCTAGAAGTCAATATTTTTCATTTATTTCACATTTTAACCACAAAGTTTCCACATTTCACAATTTAATCCCTATTTTGCATTTTCACTAAAAATCACTTAATTAAACTTGTATAATTAAAAAAAAACATTCATAATCTATCATCAAACATCAAAACACATGCTTATTCATCAATGGAAACATTCAAAATCTTTGACAAATTTGCAAAATAGTCCTTGGGCTAGCTAGAATAGTTGCAATGATCTCAAAAACATAGAAATCATTAAAAATAGAACAAAAATCGTACCTTAATGAGCTAGGAAATCTTGGCCAAATGAAAACCTAACTATGGCTTTTCTTTCCTTCAAAATTTCAGCTAAGGAAGATGATGATCTAACAAAAATTTTGCTTTTGTTTTATTTACTTAACCTTTATTTACAAAATTAAAAAATTAACCTTTTAAATATTTATTAATTACACCAAATCCTATGCCACTATCATCCACTATCATACTAATGGTCTAATTACCACCTAAAGACCTTAAATTTAAGGTTCTATAGCTATTTAATACCTTTAACTAATAGAACAACACTTTTACACTTTACGTGATTTAGTTCTTTTTATCAAATTGACTAATCAAACGATAAAATTTCTTAACGAAAATTTCACACAACATATTATCATGCTGTAGACAATAAAATAATAATAAAATAATTATTTAGACCTCAACTTTGTGGTCCCAAAACCACTGTTCTGATTTGACTAAAAATGGGCTGCTACAGATAGTGTGATGCCATGACGTCTTTCAACCATGGTCTTACTCATATTTAGGCGTATAGCCTCTGATCGGTTCCATGGCCTAGCCGTGATCTTTCTCTTTCACTCATCCCAAATCATTCCATCCATCCTTCCATTTTACCATCCTATACCTTGATACTTGAACACCGTAGTGTTCCCTTTGCAAGGCTGAGAGCTTCGCACTCCACGGTTTGCAGTCCACAATACTGTATGGTGGTATCTAACAAAAATTATCCCATTTCCCTTTCCTAAATTCATCTAATCCCTTTCATGATTTCCCATAATCATGCATATTAAACTAAAATGGCGAGTACTCATAATTCATGAAAACATTAATCATGTAATTGCAGTTTTGAGTTTGAGTATAAAAACTCACATGATGCTTCCTTACCTCATCAGTTTAGCCTTTTCGTACGCCAGAGCTTTCATTCTCCTAGAAGCTAAGCAATACAACCAAATCATGGGTTAAACCCATTATTTTCACTTTAAACCTCAAATTTCCATAAATATGTAAAACCTTTAAAAATGGTTTCTGAGAGCTCTTAACTTTGTTTTCTAGTCTCATGTATACCAAAGGGCTTAGAACCTTACTAGCTTATTGGTTTCTCTACTTTCCAGCTTAAACCTCCTGATTGTCGTTCCATGCAGAGCATTCGATGACCACCACTTCCTTGAAGCAACCATAGAGGTTGAAGAAGAGGAGAAATCAAACAAAATGAGAGGGATTCGTTTGAGGAATAATTTCTTAACTATTTATAACCCTTCATACGCGATATCCAACCACATATCAATTGTTCATCCGTAATTTTTTTTCTCCCAATAAGAGACAGGCTAGTTCTAATCCAACAAGACCAGACTTGGCTTTCAACCATGCTTCATTTTGTTTTCAACTTTTCCTGGTTTTTCAGTAGAGACCGCCAACTTATGGTTTTTTTTTTCAATTTAAACCCTAAGGTTCCTAATTTTCGGGTTTTAAAGGAATTCGGGTGTGACAACTTGTTTCTTTCTATCTAGATTACCCACAACGTACAAAAAAAGAGGCGGCATTGATTGGCTGAATTGTTTTCAAAAATCCATGTTATCCACTACATGCAATTTGAATTTGCTACTGATGGTGGCTAAAAGAAAATCAATTTCTGCCAAATTTCCTTTTTTGCAAGACAATCATGAAATACGTGCTCTCTATTCTCCGTTTCACCTACATATATGGGGCACATCCTGATTCTAGCTAATCTCTTATAATGTAGGTTACCCAGAGTAGGTAGAAAATTCATGGAAATTCTATAGATTGTAATTTTTAGTTTAGGGGGAAGATCAAAATTCTAAAGTTTTTTTTGTAATATGCCCTACAAGTGTTTTGATTGTAATTAGCAGTATGTTTATGGTACCTTTTAGAAGTAGCTTATAACCATTCCACAAAGAAATTCTTGTAATAGAAATTCCAAATGGCTTCCATACATGATTCAATAGTTCTTAGGTATGGCGGGCTTATACACTACAAACATTCTAGATGACTCAAGTTCCCTGTCATGGCAGATCACTATAGAGGATTCCACAACTGGTTACTCCATCAAGTGTTCTACTGAAAAATGCCTCACCGTCATTCTTAGACCTCACACACGGAAGACTAGCATCTCTCCACTTGATCATTATAGAATTCATTCCTCCAATTTTTGAGATAACACGACTCAAAGGCTTCCAGAAAGAGGTAACCATATAGGATTTTCAGAGGATTTTTCAAAAAAGCTTTCTAGAGAATTCGCCACAAGGGCTTTCCAATGAAATCACCATAAAGAATTTCTAGAGATACCGCCATAAAGGCTTTCCAAAGGAATCACCACAAGAGCTTTCCAAAGAAATCACTACAAAGGCTTTCTAGAGAAATCGTGTGTATTATCTCGGTAGACCATTTCAGTGGATGCCATGGGCTTCTCTCACATGGTCTTATACCTTTTCACCCTCTTGGCGTATTATCATATGATGCCATGGAAATGGACTTCTACAGGTCTATCTCGTGATATGCCAGTCTGGCTAGCATTATAGTTGCCCTATTGGAGGCTACACAATAAATCTCTTTCTCATCTTTTTACATAACTCAGAAATTGTCAAGCACTAAACCCATATAACTTTGAAGAAGAAAATAAGAACAAAATACACGCTAGTAACAATACCATATAGTACACAACTTTGTACCATGCTATACATTATTCACCTCGTTCAAGTATTTGTAAATATCTCCCAAAGACATGCATTCACATAATTACATGGCATGTAGGAGTCAGGTTTAGAGACTCACCAGAGACCTACCTTCACCTCGGCCTAGAGCTTTTGCTTTGATTGTCCTTCTCAACCTAAAAACTATTACTTAAACGATCATAAGATTTTCATTAGAATCCTCATTACAGACATTTTACTAATATTTCAAATACAAACAATCCTCATGCAGGGCCTTCCTATAATACTCTTTCCTTCTATAGTCGTAATCTGCAAAACTATAAAACTTATCAAAAAGCTGATTCACCTATCTTTGTTCAACCTTATCAAAGAGAAAAAAGAGATGTTGAGGTTAGAAAGAAGAACTTGAAAAATAAGCAGATAGCCTAAAACCATTCGAAGTGTCCATTTCCCTTAAATATAATCTTAGTCCCCTGATTTCCTTACCAGTTTCAGGGTAGGTGAAGGAAAATTCAGTGAATATTATCCTTACTGTTGACCAGTCACGGGGAGGTCAAATCAATCTAGTTTACTCTTGTTGAGAAATGACCAACCATGCTGCTTATGATGACAAATCTAGTTGGCTTGTTTTAATATACAAGTAATATCTCATTCATTTTGCTGTTTTGCTATTTGCTCTGATATCTGCCTTTTGTTGCTATAGAATCCCAAAACTCTCAACCAACCCGATATGAGATCCAATTTGAAGGATACTCATACAAATTAGTTGTACTATATCTTGGTGGAGACTCTCGTTTGGTGGGGTTTTCAAGACAATTAAGCCTCCTACGGTTTCCTTACACAACTGACAGTCTCCTTGTGTTCAGAAAAATCAAACAAAATTTAGGGCGTACCCCTATTCAGAGGTGTGCACTCTCTTAAGCCCAATATTTATCCTCTTGGGAACATCCTGCAATCAATTCCTTAGGTACCTCCTACGAGCGGATGCTTTAACTCTAGTATGCGCCAACACTCTAATTTGCCAACTAACTAGTTGAGTGGCAAATTAAGCTATCACGGTGTGTCCAAAGCAGAATTAACATACGTTATCTCACTCTTACTTGGGTTCACAAAATTTTTTGGTGTGACAAGTATAGTGCTATTACATGATTTGGTTAGTGCATAATGATATTAAATGTCAAGATTTCGACTGAATTAAATATAGTGGAGAAAAGTATGATATAATTGATAAATTATTTGTGATATTAATTGATGATGAAATTTGTATGAACTATGCTATGTGGTATTGGTTATATATATATATATGAATAGATAATGAAATTATGGAGCCTCAAACCTGACCGGGATGGTTTGACCCAAAATCAAAATGTCACATTAGCCACTTATATGGCTCTCCTTATCGACCACTAAACACACCACAAAACCACCGTTCACACCGCACAATACTCATACAACATAATTAATTGCATAAACATCAGTTATATAGTCCAAGGTAAACATATAAAATCTAAACCATGCTTCCGTTATGCTACTTTGATCAATACAATAACAAGGGAAAATTCATCTTTTCTCATGCAAAATACAAATCATACATAACTCAACAAGTCAAGCATACATATATTTTAAAACATAAGTCAACACTATGATTCGCACATACAAGTGGCGATCCTTAAACACTCACCAATATGCTGAAAACTTTAGGCAAGCTTCACTTTTCCCTTGTCTTTACTTATAGACGGTTGTGTTAGGTTCGCAATTTTCACAAACTTACACAAGTCACTAACAAACAAAGCACATGAAAACTTGATCTTCCACAAATCGATGTGGCAAATCAGGCATTTATGACTCACTTAAGGAGCTTTTTCTTGAGCAAAATAGAGTTTTTAGCTTGGTTTTTCATTATTTTCATTATTTTATATTTTTTGGGTAATAAGTGAAAATTGCTCATTTTTGTCTAGTTTTTTTACCCAAATTGGACGATAGTGCCATTAGAGGTATAATGTATGTTTGAGTGATGTAGGCATGTGTTGGAGGTTGAAAATGAGTAAGAAAGACATCTAGGGAAAGGGTATCGTGATATCCAACCCTTGGAATTGCGATGCCTCCGGCAATATAGAAGACCAAGGAGACCCTTCAGTGGTATCACGACATCGTCCTTGGGGATCGCGATATCCACCTTTCAAGGAAGACCCCCAAGTTTAATACTCGCAATATCCTCTTTTGGGTATTGCGATATTGCCTTTGTCAAAGGGACAAACTTGGACAAAAAGGGCAACTTTTCTCTACCCAACCCATCAATCCCACAAGGCCCGTGTAGAGGGAAATTCTAGCATCGAAAAGTCATCGGAACACCCTTCAAAACAAACATTACCTTAGCCTCTGTTTGTTTCACTGAAAATGACTTCCGGAAAATGATTTCTGGAAAATGATTTACTTTTCTAGAAAAGCTAATATTTTCTGGTGTTTGGTAGATTTCTTAAAAACATTTCATAAAAGTTGTTTTCAATTAAACAAACATACATTTGAGATTTTCTTATTTTTTTTATTGTTTAATTGAATTTATTTTTATCAATAATTTTATATTTTACATTGTTTTTGCATATATTAAAAATATTATGTTAAATTCAGATTCATTACAACGTTATTTTTTAATTACATGACTACTAAGTGAGTATTTTTTATTTAAAAATGTGACATCAACAAAATTGACAAAAAAATTAACGATGTCAACAATTGGACTTGATTTTCAAATTTGAAAAGTACATGGACTAAATTCTTGAAAAAAAACGTACAAAGACTAAATTACAAATATGTTAAGTGTACATAGACTTATAACATAATTTAACCTTTATACTGCAAAACATTTATTATTAACATATTTATAATTGTAATAAATATTTATTAATATTAATATTGAATATTTTCAATAATATGTGAATAATATTATTTAAAATTATTATTTTAAAATTTATTATTAAGATAAAATTGAAATATTAAATAATTTATTAAAATCATAAATTATATTTATTATATTAATAATTAATTATATGGCTAAATATAAATAATTAAATATTTATGTTTAATAATATTGAAAAATATAATATTTTAAATATTTTTAAAAATAAAAATAAAATTTATTATCAATATAATAATATTAAGCTTGATTTAAGTTAATTTTTATATAAAAATAAAATTATCTATAGATGAGCTCTTGTCCGGAAAATGACTTACGTTTTTCAAAAGGGTAAGTCATTTTATAGGGAAAATGTCTTATTTTACCTTGACCTGTAAGTCATTTTCCGCTGACCAAACTATTTTTTGTGAAACAAACAGAGGAAAATGCAGAAAACATTTTCCATAAAACCTTTTACATGTAAGCAAACGAACCTTTAGTTTGAGATTTAGCTTTCTCTAGGTTTTCTTTAGTTTTATTCTGCATTTTTCTAGGGTTTTTGTTTTTCTCTTCTTCTACCTTAGATTAGAGTTTATTTTTATGCATTTACTTCTTGTTCTTGATGTTCTTAATGTTAGTTAAGTTAGTTAACACTGTAGCTAAGGTTTATTTACATTTTTAGTCCCTATACCTTGGTTTCAAGACTCTTTAAGCTTTAGTTTAATGTATTTAAGTTTATTTTACTTCAAATATGTTAAAGCTTGTTCCTTTATATTTCTTGCTTTAGATTTCTTTGTGAAATGCTTTTGGTTTCATGCTATTTAAGTTTTCTTGCATAAAAATCTCAACTTTCACATTTTTCTCAAGCTTTACTTTAATGGTTGCTTTGTTTTCCATTGTTATGTTTATTTTCTTGACTTTAAGCATGTGTACCTAAACCCTTAAGGAGGTTGGTTGATGGAGATGTGGATAAACTAAAATCTTTGGGCAAAGGACTAAATTGTAACAAATTGGACTAATTTAAATAGAACTAAGAACTTAGGTGCCCCCAAGGGAATATCAATATAAAGTGAAACCAGAAGGTAATCTTGTAGCTCACCTATTCGTTAGTCCCAGATTAACTGGCTAGATCGAAAGATAAATTGGACCTAATCCGTCTAAGTTGGTAAAATTGAGATTGAAAGATAAAATAAAGCCACCTAGTAATATACACAATTTATTTCTCTAGCCCGAGATTTGGAGAACCACATCGAAGTCAACCAACCCCCATTAGTCATTTGCTAAATAGTCTCTCTAGTTTACATTTCTTACAATTTAGTCCCTATAGTAGAATATTTAATTATCTTGCAAACTTATCTTTTTTGAATCGCCGTAATATAAAATTGTATTAGTAGCCACTTAGCCTCTATTGTGTATGCTAGTTATTGCTCAATCGTCTCTTCCTTTGGGTTTGATCATTGGAATACTCGGGTGTTCCATTGTAACAATACAAATATTACAACTGACCCATATGCTTGCAATATAACCGAGCTTTAAAAATTATTATATAAATTAAGTGTTTTAATGTGCACGCGCACAACCGGTCAAAACTCATACCTAAACACAAGTGTACCTAGGTTTGAACATGCTAGTCTTTTGGTGAACCCAACCCCTTTTATTGTGAACCTTCTTAAGATTTCTAAAGAAACAGAGTCTTACCTTAAGTTCTAAGAGCTAAGTTTTAGGTTTTGTTTTTGTAGAATCTTGACAACAAGATAATCGATGAAGAAATTTAAGAGAATTTTTTCATTCAAAATTATGAATTTTCGATGGAAAGAACTTAATTTATATGCACTTAGTGTTTTGGTGTTCTTAGAATACCCTAGTTGTAGTAGAAGTAGGAAAGAGTTACGTGCACGGATGGTGTTTTGGTATAATTACCCTTTGACTACTACTTTTGACTCTCGACCTAAAACAATGATAACAGCTCATCAAGTCCACTAGCAATCCCAACTCGCTAGGCCCACTAGTGATCCCTTCTTTGCCAAGCCCACTAGTGATCATGGTTCACTAAATCCAGTGGCGACCCCAGTTAGCCAGGTCTTCTGGTGAACCCTAGGTCGACAGGCCTACTAGCTAACACTAGCTCGCTAACCTCAAACTCTTAGGCCCTATTCTGGGATGTTACAACACTCCACCTCTTAAGAAATTTCATTATTGAAATTACCTATATCAGAACAGATGAGGATAGTAATGATTCATTGCTTCCTTAGTTTCCCAAGTGGTTTCGTTAGTTTTGTGGTTTCACCACAACACTTTGAACAAGGGAATTCTCTTGCTTTATAAGACTTTTTCCTCGTGAGCTATAATTTCCACTGGTTCTAAGGTAAGGTCGCACCTCAATTTTGTCTACTGTTACTACATGGGATGGGTTTGCACGATATTTCCTTAACATGATACATGGAAAACATCATAGATTAGCCCAAGTTTTCGTGGCAACTTGAGTTGATAAGCTACTGGACCAATCCTTTTCACCCAAACTTTAAAACTTTCTTCCATGGCAAGACCTTTAAGAACACTCGCTCCCCTACTTGGTACTCAATATCTCGTCGTTTTAAATTAGCATAGGATTTTTTTTTCTGTCTGAAGCAATTTTAGTTGTTCGCATATCATCTGTACTTTTTCCTCTGTTTCACAAACCAACTCTAGTCCAACTATCCTTCTTTCATCCAGTTCTTCCTAACACAAGGGAGTTCTATATTTTCTTCCATACAACACCTCAAAGGATGCCATTTGGATGCTTACTTGATAACTATTATTGTATGCGAACTCTACCTAAGGCAGATAACATTTTTAACTTACTGCGAACTCTAACACACAACTTCGCAGCATGTCTTCCAATACTTGTATCACCTTTTCTGGTTGGCCATCTATTTGTGGGTGGTAGGCAGCACTGAAGTTAAGATTTGAACCTAAAGCTTCTTCTAAACTTTTCCAGAATCTCAAAGTGAATCGAGGATCTCGATCGGAGGTAATGGAAACTTGTATACCATGGAGTCACACAATCTCTGTGATGTATAGTTCTACCAATTTTTACAAAGTATAATTTGTGTGAATTGCTATGAAGTGCGAACTTTTTATAAGGCAATCCAAAATCACCCATATCACATCTTTTTTTTTTTGTCAAAGTTGGGGGTAAGCTTGAAACAAAGTCCATGGTGATCTTTTCCCACTTCTACTCTGGAAATTTGAGTGGTTATAATAATCCTGAAGGAAATTGATGTTCTTCTTTGACCTTCTGACAGACTAGGCACTTCACCACAAAGTCTATGATAGCTCACTTCAATCTAGGCCACTAATACAGTTCGCGAAGGTCACGATACATTTTATTGCTTATTGGGTGCATTACGTAAGGGCTATTGTGAGCTTCGATAAGGATCGCATATCTAAGCTCTTCGTCATAGTGTATGCAGAGTCTCCCACAAAAATAGAGTATCCCTTTTGTACTTAGTGCAAAGTCTCCTTAAACTCCCTGCTTTACTAGGCAAACCCACCTCGCCAAGTCTTTATCTGTGGCTTACTTCTCTTTTATTTGTTGTGAGAGGGTTGATTTTACTTGTTATTCTACGAGTTGTCCCCCATCACTCGTCACACTCAATTGTACGAACAGAGCTTGCAATTCACTCATTTAATTCCTACTTAAGGTATTTACAACAACATTCACATTTCTAGGGTGATTTTCTATCATGCAGTCATAGTCTTTCAGCAGTTGTATCCACCTCCTCTATTGTAAGTTCAACTCTTTTTGCATGAGAAAATACTTGAGGCTCTTATGGTTTGTGTAAATGGTACATCGTTCGCCATACAAGTAATGTCCCTAAATCTTGAGTACAAATACTACCTCGATCATAGGTTGGGCAGTTTCACTCATGAGGTTTCAACTATCTCGAGTCATAAGCCACTACCTTGCATTCCTACATTAGCGCGTAGCCTAGTCATATGTACAAGGCATTATTGTAAACTACAAAGTCTTTTCTAGATTCTAGTTGAATTAGTACAAGTGCTTTAATAAGTATCGCCTTTAGTTTTTCAAAGTTTTTCTATCTTTCATCTGTCCATGCGAACTCCACATTCTTCTATTGTAGCTTCATTAAGGGTGTCGTTATGGTGGCGAACCACTCCACGAACCTGCGATAATATCTTAGAATGCTTTTCACCTTAATAAGAGTCTTTGGGGCTCTCCACTCTAAAATTACCTCGAACATTTTAAGATCTACACGAACTCCCTCTACCGAGACCGGATGACCCAAGAATGCTACTTCCTTTAGTCAAAACTCACACTTGTTGTGTTTCGCGAACAGTTACTTCTCTTACAGAATTTATAACATAGTTCATAGGTAAGCACCATACTCTTCTTTGATTCGTGAGTACACCAAAATTTCATCTATGAAGACCACCATGCACTGATCCAAATAATCATGGAATACTCGATTCATCAAGCCAATTAACACAGCTTGTGTATTTGTTAAACCCAAGGGCATGGCCAGAAATTCATAATGCTCATACCTTGTTCTGAATGTTGTCTTTAAAACATATGACTTCTTCACCTTAAGTTAATAATACCCTAATCCTAAGTCTATTTCTAAAAATACTGTGGCATCTCGTAGTTGATCAAATAGGTCATCAATCCATGGTAGTGGGTACTTTTTTTTTATGGTCAATTTTTTTAGCTGTTTGTAGTTGATACACATACTCAAACAACCATCCTTCTTCATCACAAATAGAATTGGCGATCCCTATGGTGATACACTTGGTTGAATGAAACCTCTTTCAAGCAACTCCTGTAGTTGTATCTTTAGTTCCTTAAGCTCTTTTGGTGCTATACGATAAGGTGTAAAAGACACTGGGTATAATCTAATGTCGAACTCAACTTCATGATCTATGGGTAAACTAGGTAGCTCGTCTGGAAACACATCAGGAAAATCCTTTACAGTGCGAACATCACGAACTCCTATCGCTTTGTCCTGTGAACCCATCACATAAGCTAGGTAGGCTTCGCAGCCTTTCCTCGTCATCTTCTTTGCTCTAATTGTTGAGACCATTTGGACATAAATTGGGTTCGCTCACTAACCATAACAATTTTCACCCCTTCACCACTTCGCAAAGTCACTCTTTTTAGCTCAAAATCTATCTTGTGTAATAACCCGTTTTTGGTAAAATCAGAATAGTGGTTTCAGGACCACAAATACGAAGTAAAAAAATTATTTTTATATTATTTTGAGGTCTATATCATGATAATATTATAATATAAAAATTTCGTTAAGAAATTTTATCGTTTGCATGTTCAATTTGATGAAAAGGACTAAATCGCATAAAGTGCAAAAGTTGTGTTCTATTAGCTAATGGTATTAAATAGCTATAGAACTTTAAAGTGAAGGTCCTTAAATGGTAATTAGACCATTAAAGGTGATAGTGGATGAGCATGGCTTGGCAATTTGGTTATTTTTAATGTTTGGTAAGGTCAAAATAGTAAATAGTCTATTAATGATTAAATAAAATAAAAACAAAAGCCATCATCTTTAATGCATCTCTCCACCGAAAATTTCAGCAAGAAAGAAGCCATGGATGCTGGAAAATTTCAGCCATGTTTATTCCTTGCATATAAGCCCTTAAGCTATCAATTTCTTGTAATTTTTATATTTTTGAGATCGTTGCAACTAGGTCCAGCTAGCCCGTACCTTTGATTTTGAAACTGTTAAAGATTTTAAATGTTTCCATTAATTAATCTTGTGAATTTTGATGTTATATGATGAATTTGAAATGTTTATTTATATTTAAAAGTATTTTATTAAGTGATTTTTGATGAATTTACCAATTAGGGATTAAATTGTTAAATTGATAAAAGTACAAGGATTTAGTGTGAAGTTGTTGCATGAATGAGCTGCTTTGGATACCATGAGCATTCGGCTAAGCACAATTGTAAGGTAATGATCATTTTGGGAATAAATATATGTTAAACTTGTGATTAATGGTTTATATTTATTGAGTATAAATACATGGTGAACTTGGTTGATGATTATGTGTTAGGCTTTTAGGCCAAATTGAGTTGTGATATAGTATGTTTTATTCACTTAAATTGTGGTTCAACGGATATGAGAAAAAGGTAAAGATCGGCAAATTCTTCGATAAGAATTGCTATTGAAAGCATGGAAAAGTATGAGTTTTTGGAATGATTGGAATATATTTAGCCATATGCTTGATATGTGAATGCACATAAGTAATGTAAACTTGTGTTATAATGTTTTCTAATAATTTGCTAGTTCATGTGATCTCTAAGATTGAAAAGCTAATGTTTTTTATGCTAAGGCCAAGACATATTAGGTGACATAAAAGATTTTGCTTATAAATTGATGTTATAAGCTTTATTTATTTGAATTGTGAAATTACTAAGCATTTTATGCTTACTTTGTTTTAATTTCTTGGTGTATCTAGATATCAGAAGCTCGTTCAGGTTGGAAGGTGTCAGAGACATCATCACACTATCTATCGGCTATTTTGGTATTCATGGTTTTATAATTTTGGTTATAATGGCATGTATAGGTCATTTTGGCTAATGAGAGCCTACATGATTTGTTATGTTGTTAACCATTTGATTTGGCTTGTATTTGAGGTATATTGTGCATGTATATTTGTGTAAATGGCTTTATCATATGTGGAGGTTGCCTTGTAAATGCCGCGTTTATGAATTGGTGTTTTAAGTATCAAATGGTTGAATTTGATAAGTGACATACATGCTAAGTTTTAGGCACAATGAAACATATTTGTATTTGATCATTTAGGTATGTTTGAGATGCATAGCTTGCATGTTTACAAGTGATTAATGGATGTGATTATGGATATCATATTACATGTTATAAACTTGATATTGATTGCCTTGAATGCCTATTTATGCCATGGCCATATGCAAATTGATGTGTGCAGGTTGGTACCAATGTGGGTGAGGAATGTGGCTTGGAAAATAGCCTATCTTTGTCCACGCCAGCAGAGACACGAGTGTGTGTCTCAGTCGTGTGCGACACATGGCCAGATGGCACGGCTGTGTGTCCCCTGATACTATTGAAAAACCAAGTTAATAGCTTCACACGGCCTAGCCACACGGGCATGTGTGTTGGCCGTGTGACCCAAGTTAGAGAGTTACACAGGGTCAGACGCGGGCTGGGACACGACCATGTGATCCCATTTCGAAAGTCCACACGGCCTAAGACACAGGCATACTTTTGGCTAGTAAGTGACACGGTCGAGGCACATGGGCGTGTGACCCCTGTATATTGAAAATTTTTCTAAGTTTTTGTAAAAATTTCCTAAGTTATCGGTTTAGTCCCGAACCACTTCTAATGTTTGTTTTAGGCCTCGAAGGCTCGTATTAGGGACTATATGATTGTATTTGAATGATTTTTGTTTGGATTGAGAATTGAATATTAAATGTATGATAATTTGAATTATATGTTCGGTAATGCTCCGTAACCCTATTCCAGCGTCAAATACAAGTTAGGGGTGTTACATCTTGACTTTATGCTCAGTTAGAAAGTCCATTCCCAAGATTATGTCGAACCCATAGAAGGGAAATTCCATCAATTCAGTGAAGAAGACATGTCCTTGGACCATTAAGGGACACCTACAATACACTCTATTAACTAGAGCACTTTCACGAAATGAACTAGTAACACTTATACCTTTATCAATGTTTCCTACTAGAATACCCAACTCATAGGCCAGCTTGCTCAAAATGTACGAGTTTTTAGAACCAGAATCAATCAAAGAAAACAAAAAAAAAATAGTTCATAGAGTGAAGGTACCAATGATGATGTCAGTCGTTCCCTAGTCTTGTGGTTCCTTCACAACATACACTCGTTCGAGCCTTCCTATCTCTGCTTGAGTAGAAACTGTGTATGCAAGGTTCACTGTCCAGCTTGTCTTGTGTCACTACTTCTGCTTCGTCCTCGACCGCGACCTCCTACTCACACTAGTGTGGGGGTTAAATTTTGAACTTGTGACCCCTCAGTCATTTTGGGCAATCCCTTATCATTTGTTCTTTGGACCCACACTTGAAACACCCTCTAATTCATTTTCAGCATTCCCCAGGGTGCCTGTGTTCGCAGAATGGCCAACTTGGCAATTTGGGTGAACCCTATTTTCAACCTGGGTGTTACCCTGTTATTGTAACTGATCAGATTGGAAATGGTGTCTGACATATAACAACTCGTTTTTAGTGATGTCAAAAATAGCAGTTTCAGGACGACAAATCTGATGAGTGAGTTCGTATAATTAGTATTTAAATTATACGAGTCAATAATAATTTTTATATTGAATTTTGATTTGAGGAATTTTAACCAACTGAATTAAAAGTTAGTGTAAGTGGTTCGGTTTAAAAGTCAAGTGGTTATTGAAAACAAGATATTAGAACGTCGTTTTTGTAATTTAAAGTCGTAAATATTTTTATTAAATTATTACAGAGTCGTATTATAGGTGAATTGAAGTTTGGTCCTATAATTTTGATGATTGATTGCTTAATTTAGGTAAAAGGACAAAATTCTAAAATAGGTAAAAATTTAATCAACATGGATTTAAAATAGTAAAGGAACAAAAATGGTAATTAAACCATGGTCAAAAAGTCCAAGCGGTGGTGGATATGATTAATCCACTAACTTTTGGGCTATTTGCTCATTTAGTCTTAATTAGTTAGGATTAAATTGAAAATTAAGTTTGTTTAGTTGGAATTTAATATAATTGAAGGACTAATTGTGCAATTAAACCTTCTTTGGATGGTAATTATACCATATTTATATATTATGGACATGTTTAATGATTTTATAAGTTATAACTGAAGGTTAATTTTCTAATTAGTTAAATGATAATTTTAAATTAAAAGGTTAAAAAAAGAAAATATCATCATCTACTTATTTTCTTTTATGTCATGAAAAAGACGAAACCACAATGGAAGAGGATAACAAGCTTCGGCCAAGCTAGGGTTCTTTAATTTGGTGAGAAAATCTCGCCCGTTTTTAGTAATTTTTATGTTTTTGAACTCTTATTAGCTTAATCTAGCTAACTCGGAGACTAATTTGTAATAATGTTAAACGTTGCGGATTATTTCATTGATGAATTTAATTTGTTCTTGAAGTTTTATGGTAAATTATTGAGCTTGGTTGTTAGATAAGACCTTTTTGTAAAGTAATTTTTAGTAATTTTAATGTTAAAGGACTAAAATGTTAAAGTGATAAAATTACAAAGACTTGATGTGAAATAATTGCAAATAGGGGCTGTAATGAGACCCTTGAATAATCTTCTAAGCTTGGATTTGAATAAAAATGGTTAAATTGCATGTTTTGGGATTAGGGACTAAATTGTATAAAAGTAAAATGTTGGGGGAAATTTTGTAAAAATGTAAAAAAGAACTTAATTGCATAAAATGAATTATTTTACTGTTAGAATTAGTAAATTGAATGAAATTATTATTTTAGATCCTAAATGAGTGGAAAACCGAGGAAGAGAGAAAATTACCAAATAGCCCCTATACTTTGTCATTGCTGCAGTTTAGTCTAATAAGTTCGTTCGGTTAATTCTATACATTTTAAATTTATATACTAAATGAAATTATCTATTGATTGCTGATTAATGTGTTGATATCTGATTATCGAGAACTGAAATAATGATTGATAAAACACTGGTTACTGTTAATATCTTCTAAGCTAATGAACGTAGGATAGAGTACGATTGGCATTTCAATAGGTTATTTTGCATGCATTACGGGCTTGATATGAGATGTGATGAGGATTCTTGTATATTTCCTATTCACTAAATATACCGAAGTTCTGCATTTGTTGTAGGCTATTGTGTTATGTTATAGTATTTTCTAGTGTGTTATCGGGGGCATATGTTAGCCTATAGTCTAGGCACTTAGTGCCGAGGTGTGTTATCGGTTGGATTAGCTCATATGAGAGTATGGCATGTTCTCGGATGGTTAACTATGTACTCATAACCGTATATCGTTCATCGGTAATGTTCTTGCATTAAATGTCTTGTTATAGGATTGTTAAAAGATTATTTATGAGTCTCCTAATAGCATTGTGGCTTGATAATGAATGATCTCATACTTGTTTATGTATAAACTCACCTGTTGTGATCTGTGGTTGATAGGAATTCTGTTAAGAACCTTGTTGATAGGAACACGGTTTATTCATCTTGTTATTTGAAATATTATATTTAATTCGATAAGCTTTATCATTTAATCGACGAATTTACTAAGCTTATAAAAGCTTACTCGTGTTATTTGTTTTATTTACTGTAGATATTTTTATGGATCGAGGGATCAGATCAGCTTCAAGAATCACACTATCTGGGAATTATTTGGTAGCTTTTGCATACATCTTGGCTTATATGGCATGTAATAGGAGCATTTGGTTTTGTTTTGTAATTTTCTTAAGTAAATGTATGGTAAATGTATTGTGCATTTGATGATGGGAAGTAGGTAACTAGAGGAAGTATGCATGTTTAATATTAAGTTGTGCAAATGTGGTCAAGCATGGAATGATAAGTTAGCATGAATTAGATATGGTAAGTTGGAATTGAATGTAAGGTAATTTGAGTATGTAATTATGTATAATTGCTTGTTGTAAAACTTGATATGCTTAAGATTTTGGTATGTTTTACAGCCCTTGGAAAATGTATGCATGATCCCAACTTAGGCACAAATGGGTGTAGATGTGAGAAATTAAATAGTAAGTTTGTTAATCTATATGTATATTAGTTGTGGTCAAGTGTGATAGCATGAAACCTTAACCAAGGTAATGGATTGTTAATTGTTTAAGATGAAGTGACTTAAAGGAGACATTCGATAATATTTTGGCTCATTGATTTGGCATGTTAAGATTTTTCTTGAATGTGTTTTGTGGCTTGTAATAATATGTTATAAGATGGTGTATGCATCTATGCACTTGGATGAAAAATAGTTATGTTTGGGCTCATTTTTAGGCACTCACGGCCTAGGACACGAGCCGTCACATGGTCGTGTGTCACATACGGGCAACCCACACGGGCGTATGCCCTTAATGTGCTAGGTACAGGATTCACACGGGCTAACACACGGCTTGCGACATGATCATGTGTCTCAAATAGTTTCGAGCACGGCCGCGGCCGTGTGACCCTTATAGTGAAAATTTTGAATTTTTCCCTAAATGTTCTAATTTATTCCAATTTAATCCCTGAATGTTCCTAACCTATTTTTAGGGCTTTGAAGACTCAATTTAAGGCCCGTAAATGTGTGTTCTATTTCATTCTGAATCATATATGAATTTGTTAAATTAATTTGATAATTGGATGTTAACTATTATAAAATGTCCTGAATTGTATAGTAATACTCTGTAACCCTAAACGGTGATGGAAATGGTATATGGGAGTTACATTCTTACATTCCCACCAGCGTTATGTGTTTCATGATCCCTCTTGGATGTTCAACCAGATATTTTTTCTAAACCCTGTTATGGTTCGTGGAGCCATTGTTCTAATCTCCTCAACAATATCTGCTTTATCCACCAACTCATTGAAGTTCGCCGTGTCATGTGCTACTAGATAGAGTTGGATGTCGCAATGTAACCTAAAGGAAAACCTTTTGCAGCAGTCCCTTTCCATAGAGATCATATTAGTTGCATATTGGCTTAGTCACATAAAGTCAGCCTCGTACTTAGCGATAGACATATTGTGACATCCTAACCCGTCTCCGTTGTTGGATTTGGGTTACGAGATATTATGACAGTTAACAAAACTGATAATACAGTGACATAATTCAAAGATTAAATTAAACATAAAAATTAATAAACAATCGTCATTCATTACATACATTCAAGAACGAGACTTAAAGTGAGCTTACGGAACCTTAAAATTAGTATGGAAACAAGTATGGACTAATTTGGAATAAAATAGAAAAATATAGTAGAAAAATAAAAACAAGGGTCACACGGTTGTGTGGCAGAGCCCAAACCATGTGGCTAAAAAATAAGGCCATGTGGCCAAACTGTGTAACAAATTGAGTCCATGTAACTTAGGGTCACACAACCGTATTTCCAGGCCGTGTAACTCTCTGAGACCGTGTGGATAAACCTGCACAAAAAATCAAATAGGCTACATGGCCATGTGGGGTGCCCGTATCTGGCACATGACTGTGTGACAGAACATGTCCCAAGCTGTGTCCACCTGAAATAACTTCAAAACTAGGCTATTTCACCTACCATTTCTTAAGTTCCAAGCCAAACCATTTCCAACTATTTTTACCTATTCAAAACACACCAAAACATAAAAAATTGCACCAAACAACATTCAACCTAAGTGTCTAACCAATATGCCCTCAATGGCACCACAATTCAATCATCAAACCAAATCACATTCATCAACCACAAGTTTCTAATTCATAAGCTTGTCAAACATGCCATACCATCTACTTCATCCATGACCAACTTACCAAAAATAGTTCAACATTCATATATGTACATATGGTTTAGATTATACCAAAAGTACCAAAAGTACACAACCACCTACCTGACGTAACCAAGGTTAAAAACAACATCATTATAAACAAGTGAACTTGAATATCCTAGTACATGCCATTTATAACCTAACCAAAATGATCGAATTAACTACCAAGTCGATTAGCGGATAATGTGAGCTCCGACTTGAATTTCTAACTGACCGTAACTTCCAATGATCTACAAAGAAAGAACGGAATAGACGTAAGCCAATAAATGTTTAGTAAGCTCGTATAAAACTTAAACTTACTGAATATGAATCTACTTAAACCATTCATGCCTAATTTCATTAACTACCTCATAAGGGTGAGAAAAATCTGACTTGATTCGAAAAATTCGATAAAAAATTCAAAATTTTAATTAAATAGTTCGATTTATTCGGATCGACTTGAATGAAAAAATTTAAATATTTCGATTTAACTCGAATATGGATTACACAATTCGAGTTATCTAAAAATTCGAATAAGAAAGGGAAACACTACTTCGTTTTGATAAATTTTAATTTTTAAATTAAGATTTTTTTCATCTACCTTACAACTTACTTCCTTTCACGTCGTTCCAGATTCCTCCCCACTTTTCCTTTCTCCTTTACTCAAAAGCTTTGATTCCTTCCCCACGCCTAACGACCCCCCTTCCAATTGTTTACCCATTTTTGGCTTCTTTTTTTGTCCCACAAGGCCACGACCATGGTTCCACAGGCCACAACCACCATTAATTGTTTAAGGTGAGATTGTAATTTTTTTTGGCTTTGTGCATGTGAGTGAGTGTTTTCATGTTTGGTTCTGTAATAGCTTTGTGTCGAGAACATGGGAGGTTCATTCTAAAACAATAGAACTTTGTATATTTTTTGTTTCCCCTTGGCTCTCTGTTTGGTTCTCACGATATTTCAATTTTTACCTTTACATTCTAAAAACAATTACTGTGGTCTTTTTGAATCTTCTTCTTGCTCCCTCTAGCAAGCAAAATTGAAATTCCATCTTTGGATTTTAATATCAATGCCAGAGGGAATCCCAACTGAGCTAGCTTATCACACATTTAAAAAATTCTCATTTGAAGATCACCTCGCCTGCCTGCCTTTCATGAATTTAAGGGTTTGTCTTTACTAGTCAAGGTTTCCAGGTTTCTGTTATTCTTTCTCATTATTCAGAGTTTAATTAACCATTATTAGGAGGTTTTGCTTCATTTAAGTCATGCATACATATATATAATAAAAACCAATTCAAATTAAACTAATCAACTATTTGAATAAATTAATTTAGCAGAAGCAACAAGAAACAGATATAACTGATTTAATGCAACATTCCGGATGAAGATTAGGCCATGGATGTAGTTGTTGTATTCCTTTTTATTAAAGTTGAAAACGAATGTGACCCATTGCATTATTAGTTTCTGATAAGTATTAGGCGTGCACTTTTTTATCTTAAACAACACATGAACCATAATTCTTCCAATAGTGTGTTTGAAAAATAGACGAAGACACAATGCAGCAAATGTGCCAACATGAAAGAAAAAAATGCTTAATTCTAACTTGTTGCTCAGCTCTTCAACTTAATCCAATTTGTCAATTGTAACAAAGTATGTATTGGCTGAAACTAGAAATCATAGACCTTTAACCTATTGATGCCTAATAATGTTATGTTTATTACATTTATTTAAGACGTATGTGACAAACATGATGGAATTTTAGTTCCTTCAAATTCTATTCCTAAACATGTGGATGAGAATGATTTGGAAGCTAAAATAATTTGTTAATAATCTCTATCCATTATAAACATTAGTTGAAAACTTGAAATAATGGAAATCTCACTCCAATCTCCCAAAATAAGTGTTATGGCTTCTTTCATATTTGACTATTGATTTATTTTTATATAATTTACTATAAACTTTGTTTCTTTTTATTATTATTTATGTGAACCACAACTCCTTAAATAAGAGTTTTAAGAATTTGGCTTTTTATTCTCAATTTTTTTGAACTTTTGTTACATTTACTCAATTATAAGTTTCATTAATATATTCAGTAAGTTAAATTAGTATATTTTATAAGTCACTCTGTTTTTTTTGTTTTGAGTTAATTTTGAATGCTTTAATTTGAATTATTGATGGATATTTGTGTGGAACATATTTATAAGTATAAAACTTTGATGGAATTATGTCCCCTGACCATTTTGAAATTTTAATTAGTCATATTTATTTTTGTAGATGAATGATTCAATATCATCGCAAAAGTCCCAAAGCAAAAAAGCATTACAAGAAGCTACACCTACTTCTACTAAAGTTGTCTGCACAATAAATAAGGGAAATACTCGAAGAAAGACCAAACCAAGGGCACCTTATTGGCAACATTTCGGTAAATACTCAACTGAAGATGGGGAGAATAGGGTAAAGTGCAATTATTGCGATGCCACTTACCCAATCGAAACTGGGGCTTTTACCACTAATCTAAATAACTATTTGAAGACTTGCTTAAGAAAACCCCGAGGTAATACCTCTGATCTTAAGCAAGCAGAACTTGCATTTGCAAAATCTAGCCAAGAAAATGTAGACTTGTCAAATTGGATGTTTAATCAAGATGATCTTAGAAATGCATTGATTCATATGATCATTGTGGATGAATTTCCTTTTAAATTTGTGGAATGGGAGGGTTTTAAGTTCTTTATTTCTATAGCATGCCCAAGGTTTTATCTTCCATCTCATTGGACAATTAGAAAAGGTTGTCTTGATTTGTTTAATCCCATAGAGAATACATTAAAAAGATCTTTTCAAAAAGAGACAAATAGAATTTGTTTGACGACAGACACTTGGACATCATTGCAAAGGATATCTTATATGGTTCCAACAGCTTATTGGATAGATAGTGAGTGGAAGTTACAAAAGAGAATTATAAAATTTTGCCCAATTTCTACTCATAGAGGTGAAAGCATAGGTCAAGCCCTTGAGAAATGTCTTCGGGATTGGGGGATTGAGAAGGTCTTTGCTATTACTATTGATAACACATCTTCTAACAATGTTGCTGCTGATTATTTGAGAAAGAAGTTCGTTCATTAGAAAGCTTGTGCTCTGAATGGTAAATATATACATATGAGATATGCGTCACACATTATTAATCTAATTGTTTAGGAAGGGGTTAATGATGCTTCTATATCTATGGATCGAGTTAGAGGAGTGATGAGATATATTAGAGCATCACCATCAAGGTTTTCTAAATTCAGTCGTCGGCTAGAAGAAGAAATGGTAGGTATTAAGGCTCATTTATGTCTAGACGTGTCTACTAGATGGAATTCAACTTATATGATGTTAAATGTGGCTAAAAAATATGAATGTGTGTTTGAAGCTTATGTTCATGATGATCATAACTTTTTTCTAGACCTTAGTGTTGGTTATGGAGTCCTTACATGTGATGACTAGGAAAATGTTCGAAGAGTTACGAAAGTGCTTGAACCTTTTCATGAACTTACATTGAAGGTGTCTGGATCATTACATGTAACCTCTAATATTTTTTTTAAACTCATCACAGATGTGCATTGTCTTCTCAATGGGTGGAAACATTGTGGGGATTTAGACATAAAGTCTATGGCTTCAAAAATGAATGACAAGTACAAGAAGTACTAGGGTGATTCAAAAGTGCCGAAATTGCTTATTTATCTAGCAATTATTTTTGGCCTATGGCTCAAAATGGATTTTCTTGCATTTTGAGTCAACTTACTTTTTCTTACTATTGCAGATGATATTATAAGGATGGTCAATAGAGAATTGCATTGTTTGTTTGATGAATAGTCTGCCATTATTGAGGGAAATCATCACATGAACATTAAAGTTGAATCTAATTTTCCTACTAGAGCTCCAAGTTCAAGTGAAAGTAAAATAGATCAAGTAAAACTAAAGGTAGGCTTAGTCATGCAACAATATATGAAGAAAAAGCAACGTGTTGGCTTGGAAAGTAAATCTGAGTTGGATAGATATTTGGGAAAAGATTGAGAAAATAATTTAGATTCATTTAATTTGTTATTGTGGTGGAAAGTTAATAGTCCAAGATTCCTAATTGTTGCACAAATGGCTCGAGATGTGTTATCCGTTCCTATCTCAACTGTTGCATTTGAAAGTTCTTTCAGCACGAGTGGACGTGTTCTAGGTAATTTTAGAAGTTCTTTGACTCCTTCTATGGTTGAGGCTTTGGTTTGCATACAAGATTGGCTTTGAATTGAGTTTACACAAGTTGAGTTCGGTTGCTAAAATAGAATTCGTCAACTCGACTAACTCAAAATTTTTTGACTGATTCAATTTGACTCGATCAAATACACATCCCTACTAACTCATAGGCTCAATTATTTCCTATACACACCAAGATTAGTGAGTTCATATATATATAAACATATAACATTATCATTTCATGGAACATTTATAAGAAAACATATAAAGAATTCAATTCATTCATCACATGCTCAATAGGCATAAGTCATTTCATTTCAATTGTTCATATAAAAAATTTTCATTCACATTACTAATATCATATATACCTTTGTATATTCATTTCCGTTTATGCATTTATCACTCGATGAACCAAATGAAATAACGTCGGATACACGAGAACAATGCTCACACAAGTTGTAACTATATATATGCTCACACAAGCTGTGGGTCAGTATGTTAGGCTACACAATGCTGCTCACACGAGCTGTGAAGAATCTGCAACAAATGCAGGACCTTAGCCATCAGTAGGATATCCAAGACCAACACTTGAAACGATAAATAACCCTAATGACATGTCATTTGTATCCTAAGTATTCACGAAGTTCATACTGGTTACATTTCACATTCAAATGATTTAACTTTATTCACATTATACCATTACAAGCAAACATCCATATAGTTCCCATTTTTCAGACTTAATCATCAATTTAGCTAAGACTGCAATTTAGTCCAATTCATTAATTGTCATATATCAATCAATTCAATTCACTCATAACATGAATAATAGTTAACATATTTCCAAAAACAAAAAAAAAAAATTCAAAAAACATACAAACTTACCAAATAAAAAATGGTTACGAACGCTTCACTGATGCCTACTCGACTAATTTTCCTCTTCCATGATTTGTGTCCGGCTAATTTGTTTCTTTATCTAAATAATAATTTTCATTCAATTAACCATTTCAAACAACTTAAATAATAAACTTATGCATATAAGCCTTTTTTTCATTTACAAATTTACCCCAAAATTTCACACTTTATGCAATTTAGTCCCTAAACCCAAAACTTTCAAATTACACACAATTAAGTCCAAACCAAGCTTGCTGAATTTTCCATAGTCCTTACACAACCCATATTTATCACATTTTCACAAGAATTCCATGATATTTTACTATTGTAACAATTTAGTCCTTAAACTTTAAATTCAAGCAAAACCACTTTACAAAATAGTCTTATTTAACTATCAACCTTATAAATCTATCATCAAACTTAAAAAAAAAATTCAATAATGGAATAATTCAAAAAATTTAGAAATTTTACAAATTAATCCCCGAGTTAGATAAATTAAGCTTAAATGAGATCAAAAACATAAAATCACTAAAAATTGATAAAAATTACATACCATGCACCAAGATTAAATTTTGGCTGAAACTTCCTAAGACAAAAATGGTGTTTTCCAATTTGGAATGTTAAAATGAAGAAGATGATAGATTTGTTTTCTTTTGTTTATTATTTTATTCACTTAATTATCGTTTTACCCTTGTCATTCAATTAAAATTTCAGTACAATACATGCATGAACCGTCCAAACATTTCAAAATATGGCTAACTTCCATTTCAAGCCATTCAGTCATGTTTCTATTGTCATTTAGCACTATTAATAGAATAGCGATTAACTTTTGTAGCTTTTACAATTTAATCCTTTTTACTTAATTAATTATCTAAACATTAAAATTTTCTAACCAAAACATAATACGACACTGTAATAACTTTATAAATATTAATTAAATAATAAATTATTAACTCACTGGTCGAAATTGTGGTCCGATAACTATTATTTCCAACACCACTAAAAACAGGCTGTTACACATATCACCTTATACCAAGTCAATGAATTCTTGCTTGCGAGCTTCCTAATATTGTTTGCCCAAGAACTTATTCTTAAACATTTCTAGAAAGAAATCCTTAGTCAGATGGTTCGCAGTAGCTCCCTGATTCATAGTGTTCCACCAACGATGGGCTTCGCCAGTGAGTAATGACACAGTACATCCTAGCATCTCTTCCTTAATACATGCAATTTTCTCAAGGATCTTTTGAGCACCCTCAACCAATACTCTACACCACAGAATTCCTTACCATCTAATGCTCGCAGACACTCTAATGGCAATTCTCGACTAACTTGAGTAACATTGGTACCAACAACATGTTAGAAAGCCCAAATCATGGCTTGTACCAATGATTCGACACTCTCATCCAGAACGTTTGCCCTGTGAGGTCGTACAAGCAATGCCGAAGTCCTGTGACCCTTTGAAGGGTCTATAGCTCCATTAACACGGTTGACATTCACGTTTACTCTTTTGGGATAAATTTTACTAACTCTAAATGTACATAAGACACAAGTTTAAGAAGGAAATCATAAGCCTGTTCAATTATGGATCCTAAACTTTGACAAACACATCTGCGAACATTATTCACGAAAGCACATCTGCGAACATAGTTCGCCAAATTGCATCTGCGAGTACAGCTCACCAAGCATATCTATGGGCGCAATCACTATGAAGGTGAGTAGCAAGGAGTGATTCGAAGCATAACCTTGCAAAAGAAACAACTAAACCAAGGCAATGTATTTTTCCCAATTCTACCCCACAACAAAATAATCATGCTTATTACTTAAAATGGTTTACAATCATAGAGAACCTAACAAATTAATCGACCAACCTGGCGATCTTTGATACAAACAAATATAGCACCCCATACCTGGTCTGATTGCCGAACCGGAGTTATGGAATGCCATATTAGTCACCTAAGTGACTCTCCATTAAAACCCAACCTAACCTCTAACACCCCACCTAAGTACTTTCATTAATACACTGAAACTAAATTTTATTCAGGTGGTATTGTGGTTTAAGTAAAGTGTATACACATATCAACTTCAAGGTTCTCTCCTAGTGTAGCTCGCACATTGTAACACCCCTTACCCGAGACCATCGTCGGAGTTGAGCACGAGGAGTTACCTGACTTAACTTACTAATTCGGGACATAAAATTTGCTTTTAAAATTAATTAATTTACATTTATTCAATATGTCCCTAAAAAGGGCCCTTGAGACCCTAAAACATGCAATTGAAATAGTTCAGAACCTGTAACACCCCAAACTCGGCCCGGACATTATGGCCGAATCCGGCGCATCATATTGAAGTGTTTTAGTGAAAACCGTGTTTTCATTGAAAACCCTTCTTAAAATAAAAGAAACCTTAACTACCTTTTTTTTAAAAAACTCCTTTCAACCACTTGTTTAAAATATATGATTTTATGAAAACATGTCATTTTAAAATGTAGTTGCGGAAATGTAGAAGAGACATACTATGGATGAAGAAACCATGCTCAACTTCTTATAATTACATCACATAAAAATAATAATCCAAATAATAACCAAATGGAAAGCCTTATTACAATCTAGTCTAAAATCACTTACTAACCAGAAACTTATATGCTTTGAAATAAAAAAAAAAACAAATCTAAATTGTCTTGCTAGCTGGCCACCCAGAGTCCCTCTAAACATCGAACCTTCTACTGAGCATCACCTGAAAATAAAACAAAAGAGGGGGTGAGTTTTCGCAAACTCAGTGTGTACAACCCTCAACAAAAACAAGCATTCAAAAGTCATCATACATTAAACATACAATGCAATGCAGTGCAACCCACCCCAATAATCCAACCGGTACACTTCTGCTCCGTCCCCCTTTTTACAACCTGTGGGGATATAAATATCGACCCACCTAACCAGTACACATCAATGGTAGCCCGGTTACGAAACTACCCAAGTTGCAGCAAGCTGCCAATCACATATTGGGCTTAAAAGCCATCGGTGGATCCACGGTTGTCAAGCAACCATGTGACCCTCATATACTCCCTCTGTTCCATAATTCCCACCCCATATACAACCTAAGTAGAACATCATATGTATGCATGTCACATCCATAAAACCTACATTCAACACCTAGGGGTATTTTGGTCATTTTCGCCCTTAGGGGCATTTCGGTAATTTTTCTTTAATTATGGTTTCCACTTACCTTGGCCCGTTAACAGGTCCCGCGAGCTAAGATGAACGAATACTACGCACCAAGTAGGATTCCAGAGAAGAGAAGGTGGGTCATTAAGATCGCTTAAGTACCAAGCTCTCCCTAGATCTAATCCTAGACATGCATATACCCGTTGCCACACCTTAACCCTTTGACCTGTCAACGGTCGCAAAATATTAATTAAGTCTTATGTAGTTATCATAGGCTAGGCCCAAAACCCCTTACAAAGCCCAAAAAAAGTCACATACCTGCATCTGGCCCATTAAGCCCAACCATATTCATATGACCCATTAGGCCCAGTCACATTCATACCCATGCTCACATACAGATTCCTATCACATAACATCAATATTCAGTCTTTGCCTATTATGGCCCACCAGCCCACCGGGCCCATTTAGCCCATTCTGGCCCGTATGGCCAAATCACAACCCAAGTCCACAGAATCGCCCGTAGGTCTCAGGCAACCTATCGGTCTCTCCTTTACGAGTGCTCGCGCACTCGCAAGACTACCGTAGCCACACTTTCGGCATTTCGGCATTTAGGCATTTCTACATTTTGACTTTTGCCAATTCGTAGGGTGTGTGCAGTGTATTACATACCTGGTAAGCAAGCGCGGTGCGATCTCTTTAGCCCCAAACCTTGTGCGATAAGTATAACAACCCCTTCTTAAATCCCTAACCACGATCAACTCCTAGATATGCACCAATCTTAACTATTAAAATAGAATAATAGGTGACTCGTATCCAACACAAGTCCCCTTACCTTAACTATGAACAATCGGCCACCTTAGCCAATGGGAGAGGAATACTTACCAAGATTGCGAACACCTAAAGAGCAATTTCGGCAGAGATCTAAGATCCGAGATCTGATACTAATTCCCTACCACAGTCGATTAGAAAGAGTGAGGGACAATATTCAATACTTAGCAAAGAAAACCGATTAGAAGAGTAACACTTACACTGGATTTGGTCAAAGAGTATTTGGCTCTAGATATCTGAATGGCACAATTGCTTATTCGGCACCAAGGGAGAGAGGAAGAAGAATCGGCTAAACCCAAGAGTGAAACAAAGAAATCGGTACAAGAAAAATAAAAAGGAGAACAAGGGTTTTCGGCTTTTGGAGAAATCGAAAGAAAGAAAAAGAAGAAAATAAAAGGGTTTTCGGCTTTAAGGAAAGAGGGTTTCTAGCAACAAGGTGAGAAAAATATTTCAGCATTAGCCTCACACCCTTGCATTCGGCACCTATTTATAGCCCTATAGCTGAATTGCCTGGCCCTCAGTTCCCCATTCGGCTCCATCACTTCCCCCTCTCATCCCCTCGTTTTTCTCCCTGATAACCCCTTGATCCTTTCCTTAATTTTCTCTCCTGAACACTCCCCTTAGAGTCCATCTTCACACCATTTCCAACCTTCTAGAAGGCCAAAATTAAACTTCTAAAAACACTAAGCTAGGATTCGAACCTTGGACCTCCTTACTAGCTATTAACGCCACCTCCCTAAACTCTAAGTGGCGTTACTTAGCCATTCCTCCACAAGGCTTTTTGATGTTATTTCCCCCTATCTTTATTTAAAACCCCAACTACTTGCCAACCCTGATTCTTTTAATAATTAAATTATAATTTCTTCTACCTCCTAATTTGAACTCAAACCTTGTCCAAGACCTACCTTTGCGTAATTAATACTTAACCGGGATGGCTAAGCACAAAAAGAAAAATTCACGATTTCAGGATTTTTGAGTTTTGGGACTTTTGGGTTTCGAGATTTTTGGGGCGTTACAGAACCAAACCGGGAACAATAAAAATTTTCTGAATACTTAGACAAATCAAAACAATTTATTTCATTATTCTTTATAAAACTGCCCATCTGCGTCATAATCACTAAATAAATCATAACTCGAGTCACAAAACTTAAAATTTAAATTCGTGAATTTTCCCTAAAACTAGACTCATATATCTTCTTACTAATATTTTTCCAAAATTTTTGGTCCAGCCAATTAGTACATTTTATTAGTTAAAGTTTCCCCTATTGCACTATTTGACTACTCTGACCTCTCCTCACTACGAATCATTTTTCTCCCAGTACAGAATTCAAATAACCATGAAATTTGTTTCTCTTGAAAGTAGATTCACTAAGGAATCTATAAATATAAACTATAACTCCTAATTATTTTTTTACAATGTTTAGTGAATTTATAAAGTCAGAATAGGATTTAGAAATCACTCTGACCCTGTCTCAGTAAAATTCAAATATCTCTTAATATACACTTCTTTTGCTTACTCTATTTCTTTTATATGCAAATAGACTCAATAAGATTTAATTATATATCCCATTCATCACCTAATTCTATTTCTACTATTCTTGGTGATTTTTCAAGTTCACGTCACTGCTGCTATTTAATACTGTTTTAATGCTAATTTCACTTTTTCATGATTTCTTTGTATTAACTACCATTTAGGCATACATAACACCAAAACATGTTCTTCATTAGCCATTTCAATAGCTATTAATTATCAAATATTTGCATACCATTCTTTAGCCATATCATAAGGACATACACACAAAATGGCTAAGTCCCTATACATGCCATAAACTAGAACGTTTGTAAACAAAGATACCCATTTGGTAACTTTATAGTCGATAGTCTGAAGTGATCTCCGACAACCTCCAACCCGATCTTGCTTTTAAGTACTCTGAAACATTAGAAAGTGAAAGAAGTAAGCTTATAAAGCTTAGTAAGTTCACATGTAAAATAATAAGCATTAGCAATCAATTTAGCTTACTACTAGGCTGTCATAATTTGCTTAAATAATGTTTAGTTCTTACTTTCCCATCTTACTCATCAATAACCTTACCAAAGGCTCAGAATACAAAAGGCACCTTACTTAATAGCTTGCTTACATACCTGTAACATCTCACTTAACACATGAGTACTGTTTCATAATATAGGCATATTGCCAATCAGGTCATAAAGTGTCACAAGCATAACTGAAAACTCATCACTTACTTAATACTTGATAATCTCAATTACTTACAATCTCAATATTAAATAAGCCTTAAATGCATACCTGTACTTTTTTCTTCATGTTCTCACCTTGTCTTTTCTTTGACTTACTCTTTGGATTACTCGGGAACCTTTTCTTTTTTTGAACTTACCATTTCCATGTCTTGACATGGTCTTACTTGGTATCCTTGCCTTATGAACTCACCAATGCCATGCCTTGGCATGGTCTTACATGGGACCTTTGCCTTATAGTAACTCATCAATGCCATGTCTTGACATGGTCTTACATAATTTCCTTGCCTTATAGAACTTATCAATGCCATGCCTTGGCATGGTCTTACATGATATCCTTATCTTATAGAACTTATCAATGCCATGCCTTGTCAAGTCATAGCTAAAACATACTTGCTCAAATTCTCAAGGTTAGTCGCATAACTCAAAAATAACAATACTAATAATAATAATTGCATAATAATAAAATGCTACTCAACTTACACACTTACATTCTCAATCTCATCATATCATCAACTTAACTTATTCTCATCAAACTATGCTAGTCAATACTTTCTTGTTATCATACAAAGCCATAATACAAAATATGGTCTTACATATAAATTATACAAGTTCTCTTTCCAATATCGAATTATTATCGAACATTAATCATTATATCTGAAACTCAATACTAAAGTATTTATGGCCAAAATATCAATTTATCATTCAAATATGCATAATTAAATGCTTATTAAACATATGAACTTACCTCGTACCAAAATGACCATTTTACCAACTTTCCCGATTTTCAGTTTTTCTCCAGTTCTAGGTCCAAATCTCACTTTTCGGGATCTAAAACATCATATTTCACTTATTTAATTAATTTACTATTCAAAAAAATTCCCTAACTCAAACTTTGGAAAAATTACAATTTTGCCCCTAAACCTTTACAGAATTACAATTTTGCCCTTAAGCTCAGAAATTAAAATTTATCCATTTTTCTTATGTTTTATGACACACTAAACATTTTTCCCTTATATGGCAACATCAAAGTCCCACTCTATCATGTACCTATGAACATTACGTGTTTTTACCGATTATGTCGTTTTACTCGTTTTCACTTAAAATCGCTTAGCAAAAGTTGTTTAACATAATTTCAAGCTTCATATTCTGCCATAAAACATCAGAATAAACACATTTAACCTGTGGGTATTTTTCCAAATATGAACTCTAGCATGAATTATTGCTAGAATAAGCTAAATCAAGTTACTGGGACTCCAAAAACGTAAAGAACATTAAAAATGATGCTAGAACGGACTTACTATTGAGCTTGGAAAGCTTGGAAACCCTAACCATGACTTCCCCCATGTTATATTCGGAATCCATGAAGAAGATGGACCAATTTTGGCTTTATTTTCCCTTTTTAATTCTTTTAATTACTAAATGACCAAAATACCCTTAAAGGCTTTTCTTTCAAATTTGCCCTATTCTTACCCATTTTTGTCCAAACTTAAATATAATGGTCTAATTACTAAATAAGGACCTCCAATTTAAGAACCTATTTCAATTAAAACCCCTTTATTATCTAGAACACACATTTTGCTAATTTTACAATTTAGTCCTAATTATCAAATTAGGCACTTATACATAAAATTTCTTCACGAAATTTTCATAAAATTATTCAATCAATGAATAAACCTTAAAAATTAATCAGAATAATTTTTTTTGACCTCAAATTCGTGGTTTCGTAACCACTATTCTGTTCCCTATTTTGGGATGTTACACACATTCTAAGTCTTCGTAATGTAAGACTCATTAAACAATTTCATAAACTACCCCTACATGTTTAGATACTGTGAACATGGTTCATATGGTTCCTCCTATATTGCATATCAGAATTCAGTAAGGGTTCACAAACCAATTTTTCGGTTGTTAGGGTCCGTACTTCGCACAATTCGCCAACCCTATCACTTCGCAGCAACCTTGGCGAACTTTACATAAGTTTTTTAGTTTGATGTATTACATGTTATTGCTTATGACGATCACTATGTTCAAAAATTAATTACTTAAGTACGCACTTGTATATCAAGAAAACATCAATCAGACTTAGGCTATTATTATATACTTGAAAATTCAAATATGATTATAAAAAATTATCAGTTTGCAAATAAAAACATAAAGAATAACATAGGAAAATATAAAAATAACTAAGTCCTAGAATCATTAGCGAAGTCATCAGAAAGATATTTCTAAACCCAAGCAAAATCCCCTATTGCCTTTATGTCCAGAGTTCGTTTGTAATACCTTTCCAATGTTTATGTTTCGCCTGGATCACTTACCTCGTTGCTACTCAACGTGCAATCTAACTATATGCAATGTTTAGAAAAGAGTGTGTGAGCTCTTGTGAACTCAGTGAATATATAGAAAAAAATAACCATATAGCACGCATAAAACATAAGTTTAAACAAAAGCTTTGGTCAGGTCACTGAACTGCGAATTGGGTTCGCAATACTTACTTGAAGTTTGGTTTGCAGATGCTTATTGCCAGTTAGCTTAAAAACAATAAAACATAATATTTCAGAAAACACAATCTTATTCACATGTTCTGTCCTGTTGGATAAGCGGATCTACTTGTAATGCCTCAGAATGACTCAAAGAGTCTTAAAATGTCCCATAAGTGTAGCATAAAGCTAAGCACTCTCCAAACACACCAACATGTCCTGGTGAATGGAGCTTAGCTCGACATTCCCTTATCTGTCCAACCTATCCTAGGGTCTCTCGCCCAAAGAAAAAAACATAAAGGTGGGTACTCATAATCTTATGGCATGCCAATATATCTAACAGTTTTAGAAAATTATTGTGTTAAAACATTTACTTAAACATAGAGCTAGCAATTCATACGGAGTTCGCAGATCACTATTCATAAAAACACATTTAACATATTCACAAAATAGAGTTTAGAAAAGACTTACTCTCGAAATTTAGGTTCACACATACAAGTGGCATTCCCTGAACGCTTACCAATTTGCTGAAAACTTTAGACAAGTTTTGCTTTTCCCTTGTCTTTGCTTGTAGACTGTTCTGTCAAGTTCATAATTTTCACAAAAAATATACAAGTCACTAACAGAAAAAGAACATGAAAACTCAAACATAAGCACAAGCATACCTAGGTTCGCACATGCTAGTCTTTTAGCAAACATAGACCCTTTTATTTTGAACCTTCTTAAGAGTTCTAAAGAAATAAAGTCTAACCTTAAGCTCTAAGAGCTAAGTTCTGGGTTCTTGTTTTCATAGAAACTTGACAACAAGATAACCGCTGAAGAAATTTGAAAGAATTTTTTGGTTCAAAAGAATAATAATTTTCGATGGAAAGAACTTAATTTATAGGCACTAAAGTGTTTTGTGTTCTTAGGATACCCTAGTCGTAGTAGAAGTAGGAAAAAGTTACGTGCATGGATGGTGTTACGAAAAGAAAAGTAAGTTCAATTCCTAATTTTGGTATAATTACCCTTTGACTCCTACTTTTGACTTTCGGCCCAAAACAATGATCACAGCTTGCCAAGCACACTAGAGACCACAGTTCGCCAGGCCAATTAGAGACCACAGCTCACTAGGCCCACTGATGATCCCTTCTTCGCCAAGCCTATTGGCGATTATTGTTCGCTAAATCCACTGGCGACCCCAGTTTCCAAGGCCTTTTGTTGAACCCCAGCTCGCTAGCCTCAAACTCCTAAGCCCAATTCTAGGATGTTACACACTTTACCATTGATGTAGCAACGAGTGTGAAATATATTTTAAGATTGTTGCTTCTCTTCCTTTGATTGAATACTCAGACTTTGCTTGACAAGAAGGAGTTCTCCTTCTGTGAAATATTCTACTTCACTTGAATCATCTAATGGTGACATAGGTTCTTACTCATTCTCATCTTCTGGTTAAATTTTATCACTACCATTATGTATCATCATAATACGGTTAGGAAATTGGCTAGAAATGTGGCCATGTCCTAAGAATTTGAAACACTTCACATTGCATGAACAATTTTACTAAACTTTTACCTTCCCTTTTATCATTTGTAATGTCAAATTTATTGGCATTAGGCACTTCGGTTTGACTTTTCACTTGGGGCGTCAAATCCCTTTTAATGACATTTTGACTCTACTTTAAAGACAACTTTGCATTATTTATAGCCCTAGATATCCCCTTTCTCATGAGTTTTATTTCCACCTTGATAGCCATGTAAACCATGTCGATCAATTCAACATAATGTTGAAGCTCCACGGTATTAGTTATTTCTTGATTTAAACTAGCCAAAAATCGAGCCATGGTAGCCTCATGATCTTCATCAATGTTTGCTCAAATCATGGTGATTTCGATGCCATTGTATTATTCTTCCACACTTTGGCTTCCTCGGTCATAACTTAAAGTTTTTTATAGAGAACCCGTTGATCGTGACTACGGATAAACCTCTTTTGCTTGATTGCTCTCATTTCAGCCCAAGTCTCCACTAGACATTCCCCGTTTCTTCTCTTACTCATGGTTAGTTGATCCTACCATATCATAGCATAATCAGAAAACTCAATAGCAACTAATTTTACCTTTATCAAATCGTAGTAGTTCTGATAGTCAAAGATCAACTTGATCTTCCTTTCCCATTCTAGGTAGGCTTCAGGATCTTTCATTCCATGGAATGTCAGGATCTTCAGTTAATATTTCCAAGATTATCATCGATCTTTTCACGAGCCCTTTGTCCTTGACTTCTCATACTAATGACTGACCCACGATCACATTCGACTTTATCATTGCCATAGTAACCATCATTTTCATTCCTCATAGCCATTCGATCACCTCGTAAATTAGGACCACGAGGCAAATGAGCTTGTTATGAACTCTCTTCCACTTGATTAAGCCTCTCATGAATAGGCTCTAACTTAATTCGTATCATTCATTGCATTTCTCTTAGAAATACTTGATACTGAAGATTTGGAGGTTGAACTTCCTCGTTGGCAACATTTCTTTCGGGACTCCAAGACATGATTTTTGAAACAAAAGAATAAGTTGAATAGTGAGATATTTAACTCACAAAATAAACCTCACATATTACTCTTAGAAAGAAATGTCACTCCTCTCATATTTGCACACAAATTCTAGATTTTATCATTCTAATAGGCTCACACGCTCTTGCCTTTTACCACTCAAGTCTCTTCAGTTCTTTAAGAACTTGGTATGAAAAAAACTTAACAAAACTGTGATCTTGGTTGCGTTTTTAGGATGGGACAAATTGAAGAAAATGGAAGGTTGAAATTAATTTGACAGGAGCAAGTTCAAATGACTCAAAAACATGCTTAAAATGTATTTTGGCTAAACGGAAAAAAAAGGAAAAAATGCTCGAATTTTTTTGTTGTCGTAAAAAAATTACCAAATTATTTAAAATGGGCTCAAAAATACCAATCAGATGAAAATTTTCTTAATGGTTTCCAAACTCTACTTTTTTTAATTTCACCTAATCTTTTCCTTTCCACTTTTCTTACTTTCGCACTGTTTTCTAAAATTTAGGAGAGAGAAAATAATGATACATGTGAATAACACTAGCTCTGATACCAAATGTCGTGAAACTTATACGCGATTAAGATTACGAGTTATGATTTAAGTTGCTTGATTGTTTGAAACAGGATCAAACTCGAAATATGATAAATGGTAGGAATGAAAGAAAGATAACTAACAAAATGGTAAAAGGAATATAACTTTTGAACTTGAAAACAATCTTAGAAACGAACCTACGCTATATAACAATGAGATCCAATTTCTATAAAGATGATGAACATTTTGATAAGTTTGGATAATTGAAAAAAAACTGTGACCCACTATTTATATATGAAATAGGAACCAACGATATAAGGGTGACCGCCAAACTTCGAAAATAGAAAGGATTGAAGTGATAAGATCATATACGTTTGAACGCCACAATAAATCAATCTTGATAAGCTCAAAATTAAGTTCTTGAATAAAAGAAAAAAGAATTCTCTCAAAATATGTAAATTATCATCCTCCCCAAATCTTACAAATGAAAGACTATTTATAGTGAAAACTAGCTAAGTGAGCAGCCAAAAATTGACCTCAATTGCAACATCTAGATTATTATTTAACATTTAAAGATGATTTAAAGTTGCATTAAGAGTTTTCTTCAACCAAACAACCGCATGGTTCTTTATCCACCCTTACATGCTTGCTTAGTGAGTAAAAAATTCTTCAGAGACACATTCTTCTCCCATGTTGAACGGTGGAATTTAATATGCATTGGTTTCACCAAATTTCACCTTTTAAAATCATCTAAAGGGCCTTGTTCAGCTCCCATTTGGATGCTGGCACTTAATGAAGCAATGGTTGGCCGAATGGTCACTTGTCATGCTAAAAATGAACAACCCTTTTGTGTATGAACACTTCTTGATTTCTTTTAGCTAAACGAATAGTCCACTTGCATCCATAAATGTGACTGACCATTGATGTTCCTAGGACACGTTAAACACAACATTAGGACATCATAAGCACGATAATTAAAGTGAAATAAACAAAACATATTAAAGGAGCAATAAACTAAGACATTTTTAAGACACATTTAAAATTATATTAATAATGTAATAACAAAAAAATAAATTAAATAGCATGAAAAATATTAAATAAACTCTAATTTAAAGATTGTGGAATTAAATAAACTAAATGGAAGGTTGGGCTGTAAAAGTCCATATGCAAAACGTTGCATGGACTTGGGTCTTTATGAGGGGCCAAATAAGAATTGGTCTCATCATGTTCGACCTAAACTTGTTGGATTGAGCCCACGAGTGACTCCTTGAACCTCTTAGCTCTAGCCCGCGTTATAGGTCTAATAGGCATTCTATTTGGATCCCTCAAGGAATTGTCCAAGCCATCTCTTATAAGCTTGTCAACTTGTGGCCCAAATGGTGTAGAAATCGGTAGATTGGTGTTTATCCCAATTAATGTTCTAGAGATCACATCATCCCCTCCATATTCAAGGTGATTTGTCCTCAAATCGTCACCTACATCATAAGGAGACAAGTAATCACAAATTAGATACTTAGAAAAATTAATAAATGATTTTACATAGATCAAGGCCTTCTTTTTGTAATTCAATTGCTTAACGTCTTTTGAAGGCAAGTTAAGCTATTGAATGTGTGAATTATAACTCCAACACCCAACTCCTTCTTCTTCTCTTATGAAGCTTACCATGCCTTCATGAAAGCTAGTATTGATAACCTGACAAATGAAAAATGAATGGTGAAGTTTGTTAGAGTAAACATAACGTTCTTTACATGTCATCATGTTCAATGTCAAATATTTTCCTAAAACTCTCTCACTCTCAACTCTTTTTAATAAAAAATTCAAAAACTCTCTCACCCTCAACTCTTTTTAATAAAAAATTCAGGTTTCTTTTCTTATGTTCTTTTTTTTTTTTCATCCATGTTTTTACCTCTCTCTTTCTCTCCTAATTTTTTATCTCACTCTTATAACACCCCTAACCCGTCTCCGTTATTTAATTAGGGTTACAAAGTATTACGGCACACATTCAATCAAATGACATCACAAAACCATTCAAATATTAATTTAAATATCAATATTCAATCCACACATTAAGCGTAGCATATATACACTTATAGGCCTTAAATCGAGCTTACGGGACCTTAAAAATAGTTTGGAAACACGGGTCACACAGCTATGTAGCCAAACCGTGCACAATTCAAAATTTGGGTCACACGGCCGTGTCACAGATTGTGTGTGATTCAAAATAGGGTCACACGGTCATGTCTTCAAAATGAGTAACAACCTGTGACCGTGTATGATAAACTTGTACCAAAATTAAATAGTCCACATAGTCATGTGATGAGGCCATGAGTGGCACACAGCAGTGTGACAGCCCGTGTTCTAGGCCGTGTGCACCTAAAATAGCTTCCAAAATAAGGCATAACAATACCAATTCCTCAAGTACCAAGACAAACCAAAATAATCATCAATATGCCTTGAAAAAATACATCCAAACAAGCATAATGCATACCAAAACATACAACCTAAGTGCCTAACTAATATGCCCCTAATGGCACCACATTTCTTACGTCAAATAATTACATTAAGTTTACAAGTTCTTCCATAAACACACCCCAAACTTACCATTTCATCCATTCTATTCATGTCCAACTCTACCATAACCTATTCATTTAAAAGTAGCATAAACAAAATGACCAACATATATATAAAACTTTACAAGCCAAAACCAAATATATATATATAAGTAATGTAAGACCCCTAACCCGTCTTCATCGTCGGATTAAGGTTACAGGGCATTACTAATCAATCAAAAAACATTTATCATTATATCATAAAATATATAAAACTTATTATTAGAAACAAATCAATCATATGCATTTTGTCCCTAAATAGAGCCTTCGAGGCCCTAAAAATAGGTTAGTAATGATTCAGGACTAATTTGAAACAAAATAAGAAATTTAAAAAAATTGGAAAATAGGGGTCACATGGTCGTGTGATATAGCTCAGGCCATGTAACATTCGAACAAAGGGACAAACGGTCGTGCCCCAGCCCGTGTTCTCACCCGTGTAACTCACTGAGTAGGGTCACACGACCGTGTCGCAAGCCGTGTGCCAGACCGTGTAACTCTCTGAGTTGCCACACACGGCTGTGTACTAGAACATGTGCTAGGCCGTGTAACTCACTGACTTGGAACACTAAGAAAATTTTAAATGACACACACTCGTGTGACAGCTCGTGCACTAGACCATGTGATCCATAATTTGACCCTAAATTCAAGGGATCTAAACATCATTCCTATACTCCTAAACAAGCCATTTCAAACATCCTAATGCATTAAACATTAAAATTGTGAAATCATACATTTACAACGATTCCATCAATTAACCTAAAATAACAACACAATCAACATCCCAACTATTTCAAAATATTATTTATATGCATCACTTATCATATTTACAAGCATAAACACCAAAATATCAGGCCTATCATATAAACATTCAAGTGGTCATTTATAACATCCAATTCCACAATAAAATATCATAATCCTATAAGAATCTTCCTATTACATGCCACTTTAAACCAACTTTAAAAAAATTACAAAATGACTACCAAGATATAGATGATAGTGTGTGAGCTTCCAAGTTGACCCAAACGATGCTACGCTTCCAAGAGTCCTACAAAATTAAATTTAATGAGTAAGCACAAAGAAACTTAGTAAGTTCAATAAGGCAACTCATTTACTATAAATTACCAAATTTCCAGGAGATTTTATCATTTACTAGACCGGCATTGAGCCTACTAGGCACTAAGCTTGATTAACACTAGTATTGAGCCTGCTAGCCACTGAGCCTGAATAATACCTCATTTAAATATATAGTATGATTCAACATTCAAGTAACAATACAAAATAGAATAAAAATATTAAATCATTAACAAGGAAATGAATATAAACATGCATATTCATAAATGAACTTACCGAACTACACCGTAATTTTTTGTTTTCCACAATCATCAACACGCTCGTGATTTAAAATAATAGTTCCATTCAATTAAGTGCTTCTAGAACTCAATTTAAGGCATAATTCAAATTTATGAAAAATTACAAAATTGCCCCTAACATAATAACTTTTCGCAATTTAGTCTTTAAGCTCATAACTTAAAATTTAACCATTTTAACCAAAATCCAATTTAACCCATGTTACAAGGGACCTTGAAGCAACCCATTATTACCAACATTTCACAACCAAACCAATGGTTTTATACTTTTAACAATTTAATTCATTATTTCAAAATTCATCAAAATCATTTAACAAAACATGTTTATCTGACAACCAATATTACTAATCCATCTAATAACTTTAAAACACATTCAAAAACATCCATGGCAAGTCCCTAAATCTTTAATAGTTTTGCAAATTAACCCCCAGGCTAACTGGATTAAGCTAAAACGAACTTAAAAACATAAAAATCATTAAAAATAGGGCTTGAATATATACCATGCAAGGGAGAAATAAAGCTTGAATAAAACCCTAGCTAAACTTCCATCAAGAATCGATTTTGAAGAAAACAAAATGAAAAAGATGATTATTTTTAGCTTATTTAATTTTATGCTTATTTACTATTTTACCATTTTACCCTTATTACTAATCAAAATTTTCAACAAAACCTTGTCCATAACTATCCACTAAATCTTTAAATGGTATAATTACTATCTTAGTCCATTAGTTGTCCTTTACATAGCCATTTAGCCCTTTTAACTAATAGAATTCAACTTTTACACTTGTTATGATTTAGTCTTTTTCACCTAAGTAACCATTTAAACACCTTAATATAATTCTTTATGCATTAAATAAATAATAAAATAATAATTTACTCGTTAGAATTGTGGTCTCAAAACTACTATTTTTGACACCACTGAAAACGGGCTGTTACAAGGCTTATGTCGACCTAGTGGGCCACAACACCTACAAAATGTGATAAAAACAGTTGTTTTTATTAACTTTTGATCCTAAAGCCTAAATACTGAAAACATATATTAAAATCCAAAATTGCCAAGAAAGCAATCTCCTTAAGTGCGGGATTTACCTGGATTGATTACTACATTTGACGACAGGTCTGACACTAACAAAGTCTGTATGTGATTTTAATATCTAAAATACGATTTATGTATTCAAATTAAATTTTACAAAATAATTTATTTAATTATTTAAGAGTACTTAAATTTGATATTTGATATATTGTAATATTAAAAAATTTAAATATCATTTAAATTAATTTATCTTTTAGTTTACAATACTTTTCAAGGTAAACTACACCCAAAGTCATTAAACTATTAATAAGTTTACTTTTTGGTCATTCAACTTCAAAAAGTTACATAATGTTTACTGAACTATTTGAAAGTTTTTATTTAAGTCATTAGGCTGATAGAATCACTATTGTATGGCATTTTTTCGCATTACCTACATCAATTGAAAGCTCTCCTTCCCCTTATCTTTTATAGTTCAAATTTTTTATTTTCATGAAATAACTTTGAATGACACAAATCTACGAATCAAAATCCAGACAACTTTCTTTTTCGATATCCAACACTAACTGTCAGATCGACTTGGATTTAAGGTAAGTTTTTCTACTCATCGGTAGGTATTGATCCACCCTACTGATTATTGAATCGTCAGTTAAGCTCGCTAATCGAACTTTAAAAAATAAAACTTAACAATCTAGTGACTTAAATAAAAAATTTAAATAATTTAGTGATTTAAATAAAAACCCTTAAATAGTTTGATATTTATTGAAAATATAAAATTAAAGCTGGGAAAATGATGAGATGGGTAATTGGCAGTAAAATTGGAAAATACTCACATGATGAACTAGCAGGAGATATGCACATTGTTTGACAACTAACCTTGAAGGACATGCATGGCATTGCATAGTTTTCTAATTCCAGTAAGGTATAATATCTAAAAGGGACCCACCATACCTTATATAGTATCAGTGTAACCAAAGCCGCGTGTCATTTTTTTATGATAAACTTCAAAATCTTTAGGCTACACACCCAAATCAATGTCGTACATATTTCGGTTGTCTTAATAGTGGTTTAATCATAGTTTTAGTCACTTTATCATCTTAAAATTTAATATTTAATCTCTTTAATTTGATTTAATTTAGTACTTCACTTTACAATATTATTAGAATATCTAAATTAATAGGGAACCATTGAAGTATAATGTAAAATTATAAAAGCATTATTATAATAATTATGGTATATAAAGTGTTAGGATAAACAATGGTGGTGATTCACATCATGGGTGGTATAGACAAACATTTAAGATGGAAATTTAAGACGGTAGTGATTTAGTTCTGGAACCGACTAAACCGTAGTCTTGATACCACTAAATGAAACAACATAATCCATCTCCGTCGTCAGATTAAGGTTACGGAGCATTACCGATCAATCGAAAAACATTTATCATTATCTCATAAAATATATAGAACTTATTATTATAAACCAATCAATCATATGCATTTTGTCCCTAAACCGAACCTTCGAGACCCTAAAAATAGCTTAGTAGTGATTCAAGACTAATTTGAAACAAAATAGGAAATTTAAGAAAAAGTTGAAAAATTAGAAAATAGGGGGTCACACAGCCGTATGACATAGCTCAGGCCTTGTAACATTTAAACAAAGGGACACACAGCTGCGTCCTAGCCCGTGTTATCACCCGTGCAACTCACTGAGTAGGGTCACACGGTTGTGTCGCAGGCCATGTGCCAGACTATGTAACTCTCTGAGTTGCCACACACGACCATGTGCCAAACTGTGTGCTAGGCCGTGTAACTCACTGATTTGAAACACTAAGAAAATTTTAAATGACAGACGACCGTGTGATAGCCCATGTCCCAGACTGCGTGATCAATAATTTGACCCTAAATTCAAGCCATTTCAATCCAAAATCATACCTAACCGTCCAAGTCATTTGAGCATACATTCAAGGGATCTAAACTTTATCCCTAATGTAACAACCCATTTCTCTGAAGTGTCGGAACAGTGGTTTCGGGACCACAAATTCAACGTGTGAGTTCGTAAATATTATTATTTAATATTTATGAATAATATAAGGTGTAATAATAAATTTTGATTTAATGATTTTTAGTTAAATGGAAGAACAATTAGGTTCAAGTCATAGGACCCTAAAGTCAAGTGGTTTTAAAAAATGAGATATCGGGACCTCATTTCTATAAATCGAGTCGTAAATATTTTATTAAATATTTATGTAATGTTATTAAGGTTGTATTAAAGTTTCGTTAAGAAATTTTAATGTTCAAATAGTTAATTAAAGAAAAAAGGACTAAATTGTAAAAGGTACAAAACTTGTAAATTAATGCATTTAGTGACCAAATGGCTTAATTGTTAATTGAGGAAGGATCTATGTGATAATTAGGCCTTAACTAATGACGTGGGACGGCATTATGTATTAAAATTATAAATAAAACATGTTTAATGGCAAACTTGTAATTTAAATGAAATCAAAATTAAATTAAATGAAAAAAAAAAGACATTTTTTCTTCATCTTTTCAATTCATCTTGCCAAAACACAGTAGGAACTCAACTTGATAGGTGCATCCCTTGTTAATTCTTGCATGTAAGCCCATTTTGATTCCGTTTCTTACAATTTTTTATGTTTTTAAGATCGTTGCAACTAAGTTCAGCTAGCTCTTACCTTTATTTTTAAAACTTTTAAAGATTTTGAATTTATTCCATTGATGAATATTTGTGATTTTATTTGTTAAATGATGAATTTAAAATATTAGTTGTTATTTATAAGTATTTTGTTAAGTGATTTTTGATAAATTTACCGATTAATGACTAAATTGTTGAAATAGTAAAAGTACAAGGATTTAATATGTAATAACAGAAAATATAGGTTGTAGTAATGTTACTATAAATTCATTTAAGCTTAAATTTGAGTAAAAATGGTTAATTTACATGTTTTAGGCTCAAGGGCTTAATTGAATAAAAGTAAAATATTGAGGGAAATTTTATAAAAATGTCAAAAAAACTAAATTGCATAAAAAGAATTGGTTTTGTTGTCTGAAATAATAAATTGAAGGAAATTGTTAATTTAGATCAAGAACGAGTGGAAAATCGAGAAGAAGAGAAAATTACCAAATAGCCCCTATACTTAGTCATTGCCGCAATTTAGTCAGGTAAGTTCATATGAACTATAATTGCTTTAATGTTGCTTGGATTGAATAATTATTACGTTGTTTTAATGTAAATGAATCAATACAAATGTATCAATGTTATGATGAATTAACGATTATCGAGCCCTGTTTGAACTTTAGGAATATATAGGATACAAATGACATGTCATTAGTGTTACCATGTTTGGGGTGCTGGTCCTGAATGTCCTACCGATGGATAAGTTTCGGCCTTTGTCGCAGATACTTATTAGCTTGTGCGAGTGGCATCGTGTAGCTTACATTCCGACCATCAGCTTGTGTGAGCAGACCCATTTTATGGCTCGAGTGAGCAACGATGTAAAGGAAAAGGAAAAGGAAAAGGAATGGTTTTGACCATATGTTTAGCACACTTTGGGTGAGTTTTCCTGCATATTTAATATTATTCAGAGTGGTTCAACAAGTATGAAGAGGGAAGGAATGGTAAGTATTCAAATAACTTGTTTCATAAATCTATGAAAAGGAATCAAAAGGAAATGTTCAATAAAAGTATGTTTATATTTATGAATTTGATGATTTCAAGTGATGTTGTTTATGTATAATGACTTATCTTATGACATTTCAAGTAAATTATGTGTATATACACTAACATGTGTTGTTGATAATGCTTAGGCTTGTGCCAAGATTATGGTTGGATTATATCATGCTTAATTGTAATGTTATACATTGAAATGGTAAGTGTCCAAATGGAAATATGCTTATGTTCATGAAAAAGTGTTATGAATGTAATGCCCTAATTTTCTTATTTTCGTTTCTATAAAATTTTTACACAAATGTGTATTTGCTTCAGTGGCTAAGTGTTCTGGGTATGTGTAAGAGGTCCTAAGTTTAAGCCTTACCTGTGACAGCCCTAATTTGACCCTAGTCTAAAAGTGGTTGCAGAACCACAAAACCAAGTCACAAAATTATTTAAATGCTCTTTTCTATGTTTATTATATGTGAAGTATCATGTGTGAAAGTATCATGTCTTAATTTTGTCATTTGGATGTGAAATTATTAAAAAGGGACTTATGTGTGAAACTTTGAAAATGTGATAGGTTAAATTGTAGCGGTCAAATAATGCATGGTTTAAAAAATGTGGACTTGCATGTCAAATTCTCCACTTTTGAGATAGTTGTCGGCCATGATGATATTTAATACAAAATATATGTATTTTATATTAGTATTATAGTAACTAAATGGTTTTATAATATAAAATAAAGATAAGTAAAATAGCTAAAGGGTAAAAAAAACAAAGTGCTCATCTTTTTTTCTTCTGAGCCAACTTTAAAGATAGAAAAAGGAGCTAAGCCATTCGGCCACCTTTAAGCTTGAATTAAGGTAAGCAATTCATCTTAGTTCTTGAAATTTTAGCATATTTTAAGCTAGTTACTAAGTCCCTTACTTAGCCCATGTCAAAATTTTGAATTTTGTGGTGTTTTGAGCAATCGGCCATGGAAGAATTTGAAGGGATTGGTTTTTTTCTTTATGTTTTAATGAGTAATTGTGGATGGGTGAAGTTTGAGCTAGTTAAATGTTCATATAGGTGGATCAGATGATAAGGGGAAATCGGCTTGTGTGTATGTGTAGTTGCCAAATGTGAATTTAGATAACATTTGAGTAATGTTTGCGTTTTAAAATGATGGAATGGAGATTTAAGCTTGATAAAATTTTGTTAAGAATGAATGAAAGAAATATGTGTATTTGGCTATGGATGATTGGATAATAAATTGGTGTGGATGCTTTGAATGAGATATGCACAATTATAAGTTGAATTTAAGGTTTTTTAAATTTGTTATTATCATTGCCGAATGAGCTTAATGGTTAAAGAAAATTGTTAAGTGCTTAGTTAATGTGCATTCGGTCATTTAGGATGAGTATACATTTGATAATGTTTTGATACTTTGAAATGGAATTTAATTATTAAATGAGCTCTAAGCTTGTTGAATTTTGAGATGTGATTAGGAGCAAATTTGACATGAGCATATTTTGCTAATGACATGTTGATAAATGTTGAGTTATGGTACCATGATATTAACTTAGTTATCAAGTTGCCGAATGTGCTTATAAGTAAGTGAAGTTATGTTATAATTGAGCTAAGTGTGGCTAGTAAAGCCTATTTAGTTTTCTTGCTATATTTGACCATAAATATTTTGAGTGATTTCGATTATAGCTTAATGTTTAGTTAAGTATGATTGATGGTTTTAATTATTGTTTTAGTTGAATAATAAGATAGACATGGACAAATGGTACGAATGAATTGGATTTTGAAATGTATATGGTTGCCATATGTATGTGTGTGATTGAGAAGTAAATTTGTTTGATTTAGCTCAAGAGCTTAGAGGACCAAAGTTGGATAGGGGAAAGGAGAAAGTAATTGAATAGCCGTTGTAATCGTTTGACAACATCCGAGGTAAGTTTTAAGTAATCAAATGTAAATAACAAATGATTAGAATCAAATATATTATGTGAATTAGGTATTCCTTGTAAGGTATCGATTTAGCCGAATGTTAAAGATGAAATGATGGTGTATTATATCATGCTCATATGGCCTAATGGCAAGTATAACATGTTGGTAAATATGCAATGTGCTTTTCGAATGATAAGTTTGAAATGAATGTGAGCGAAATGTTATGCATAAGCTATCGAATGCTAAGTGTGAAAATAAGATGAAAGAAAAGTGTTTGAGATGTATAATTATATATGTTCAAATGATGCTAGTACCTAATTGATATGATTATGTTATATGGAACTTGTTGATTTGATTATCGTACGGTACTATTCAGGCCTTCGAGCCTAGCAGGCTATAATGCCAATGAGTTAATATCGGGCTTCGAGCCTAGCAGGCTATAATGACGGTAAGTTAATATCGGGCTTCGAGCTTAGCAGGCTATAATGCCGGTAAGTTAATATCGGGCTTCGAGGCTAGCAGGCTATAATACCGGTGAGTTAATACCAGGCTTTGATCCTAGCAGGGGTAATGCCGGTGAATGAGTCCAGACTTAAATCTAGCAGGCTTCGTGCCGATAATGAATTCGGGTTTTAAACATAGCAAGCTAATTACCAGTGATTTGATATAAATCTAAGATTTGAGACTTCGTGATAAAACAATAATTAAAATCGTATAATACCTTAAGTTGGCCAAGTATGTATCTAGTACTTATATGAGCTTGATTAGGATTGAATCCCAAGTATGTAATATAATGTATATGTGAATAAGTATTAAAACTATATGTATATGATCCTGATACATTCGGCCAAAATGTGAAGTTATGTGAAAATAATTGATTTACTTATGTTATATGAATTCAGATTCAAGTGAAGTTAATACGCTAAATATACGTTAAATGTTTGTATATATATTCGGCCAAATGGCAAAATACCTAAGAAATGTCACTTGGGAATTTGATTGATCGATTTATAATTGAATTTAAATGTTGCATTGCTTAAAACTTACTAAGCTTATGGAAGCTTACTCCGTTTGTTATGATTCTCTGTTTTTAGATCGTTGACTCCAGCCACTTGCTCGGGGATCGTCAGCAACTCGTCACACTATCTATCGTTTTGGTACTATTACGTTTTGGAATTCGTATGGCATGTATAGAATAGACTTAAGTGAATGATATTTTGAGATGTTGTTGTATATAAGCTATGTTAATATGGTAACTTTTGAATGTTAGTATAAATTTGAATTTCGATCTTTGATTTTGTTTGGCTATGCATATAATTGCTAATGAACTTCTGTAAATGTGAATGTACAAATGTATTGTTTTGGATTGGTAACTCTTCATAACCCACTTCGACGACAGATACGGGTTGTAGGGGTGTTACATTACCTTTAGCAATTTTTGTTATTTTTGGATTTAAGCTTTGTCTCTGTTCAGTGGGCTTGTATTTAATTGCCTGTAATTCCATATCAGAATGAGCCTGCTGGTTCGAGTGGTAAGGGATTTGGTGTGTTGGAGGTCCTGTGTTCGAATCCCTGTGTTAGCGTGGGTTTTTTCTTTTGATCGGTTTTCAGATAGTGTTTTGCTGGAATTAAAATGCTGAACTGGTTGAGATTAAGGGGTTAGGTGGAAGTTAGGGCGTATCAAAATTGATTTTTATTTTTTTATTTTCCCAAAATTCCCTTGTCTTTTGACATTCTTCTTTTCTTTTCCAAAAAAAAAGAAAACGAAATCCCTATTTTTTGTTCTTGTCGTTTTCTTCTCTTGCTGGCGAATTAAACTTTTGTTACGTTCTTGCTTCTATTGTTAATCCTTGCTATTGGGGCACTGCATATCCTCTTTTTTTTTGGGTAATCGATAAGTGGGTTTCCATTTTTATTCTTCTTATCGTTATTTTTTGAAGGTTGAATCATTGTTGTATTTTGTGGTGTAGGAGAAGTCGACAAACTGTGATTTTCGTTTTGGTTGTTGGATCGGTGTTAGCGGTGTTTTTCATCGTCGGTAAGTCGAGTTTTGGTCGGTTTGTGGTCGAAAAATTAGTAAATGTACTCGCTAAATTGGTGTTTGGTAGGCTATTTTTAGGTCTTGGAAGGCTCGGGATAGTATTCGCAATAAAACGCTACCAGGTGTGTACCCGAAACGCAAAAAATGAGGCTTTGGCAAAAGCCAAAAAACAAAACTGTCGACGCCACATAGGCTTGTGGTCACCGGTGTGGATGGCTGTATGCAAGACACGGTCGTGTGGTCGACGAAGGCATGGCTGTGTGTAGCACACAGTTGTGTGGTGGCTCGAGTGTGGCCGTGTGGGCCACACGGGCGAAGGCCAATCTAGGCGTGTGGCCCACACGGGCATGTCACACGGGTGTATGGATTTTGGACAGGCCGTGTAGGCCACACGGGCAAAGGCCAATCTGGGCGTATGGGCCACACAGGCGTGTGGGCCCACAGGCAAGCCACTCGGGCATGTGGGCCCATAATTTCTAAAATTTTCCCTAGGGTCACACGGGTCGCTCCGATCGACTGTGGGCCTACTGTAGGGTCGGTAAGGGCTAACTATACCCTAAATTGTATGCTAAAACATTCTGATAGACTAAACTGTGTAGGATACTAAATGTATGCATGAATATATTTATGTATTTGTATCTGATATCTGTATTAAGCATGTTGAGCATGTTATATCTATATCTGATTTTTGTATCTATTTTTGGGGTGGGGATTTATTTGTATGGAGGAAGTATCTGATAGGCGTTAACTGTCTATATTCTGGTAGTTTGGCTGCATATACATTCTGATATGTGTCTTAAAGGCACAGTGTGGTGTTAGGGATGGGTGCCTGTTTTAACCCCCACATGGTGTGTAGAGGATGGGTGTAGGATATGCATATTTGTATCTGTAATCTGAATCTGGATCTGGTTCTAAATCTGGAACTGTATCTGCTTCTAACTATGTGTCTAAATCTGTATGCTTGTATGTTTGATTCCTTTGGGTTGCACACTGAGTTTACGTAAACTCACATCTATTGTCTGTTCTGTTTAGGTAATCCACAGACCTAGGCAGATTAGTGCGGCGGAGTCTTGCGGTGACCACTAGTCCACGAACTGAGATAATTAAGGGTTTCGATTTATTTTCTTTAAAGGTTAATTTTGGAAGTTTTGTATTATTTAGACTCTCTGGACTGTTTAAGTTTTAATTTAGTTTGTTATGCTTTTACTTTTACAGCAACATCTGACTAAAATTATGGTTTTACGAAATCAAAAGGTTTTTTTCCCAAAAGTACAATATGGATTTTTCAGAAAATAACGGTTTTAAAAGCTCCGCTGCAAATATTGTTTTGGTAAATGAATTTATTAAATAAAGTTATCAGTGATAATTATAAAACTTGGTTAATTTATAGAAACTTGGTTGATTTATTAAATAAAGTTATCAGTGATAATCATTCCTTATGACATCACCAGATTTGACAATAACGTCTAAGCCGAGTTTAGGGTGTTATGATGAACCAAAAGTTGTATTTCCTAATGGAATGGTTTATCATGTGGTTGATCCCAAAAGGGTTATGTATAAATGCACTAACTTGTGTATTGGTAATGATGTTTAGGCTTGTTTCAAGCTTGTGGCTATGGTTGATGTTTATGCTTATGTCATGTATTATGCAAATGAAATGGGTAAGAAAAGGTAATGAAACAGTAAATTCATAATTGATATGTAATATGATGATAAAAAGGATTGATGAGTTGAATGACATACTTATATGTGAGAAATTTTCTTATGCTACGAATGAATTTACCTATGTCATGAATAAATACACTAATTCGTGAATTGATAATATTATTTAAGTTTATGCTAAGTAAATGGAAAGGAAAGTAAGTAAGTGGAATGGAAAGTAAGTAAATGGAGTAGTTCATAGTCTTATGAAAAGGTTAATGATTGTGTAATATGTCTTTTAAAATCCTATTATGTTAGGAATGAAAAATATATATGATGTTGATAGACTTACTCATTTGTAAGTTAATGGTTAAGTTGTTGATAAATCTTGAGGCATTGGTATAGCTTTATATTTAACCTATAAAGTTCATTATTGATATGAAATGTTATGTTTAAGTTTTATATGAGCTTTCTAAGCATTCATTGCTTACGTATTTACTTTCCTTTACTTTACAGATTATCAAAAGCTCAATCGGTTGGAAGTTCATCGGAGGTCTATCACACTATCCAGCGATTATATGTAGTTTTTGATGTTTTGGCTAAGGTTATAATGGCATGTATAAGTGGACTTGTGGTTTATGTTAGTTGATAAGTTGGCTAGTATATGTGTTATTACGGTTGGTACACTTTTGGTACTTATGGTATCTTGTTGATGTTTGATATTATGGTTAAGTTGATGCATGATTTCATTAGCCAATTTGGTATGTTGGCAATGTTGTCAAGTTTGGTTATGTTTGAGATAGTTATGAGCTAGATATGTTTGTATGAATGAGATATGGTCAATTATGCATAAGGTTAGATATGTTAGTTTGATTATGATTGAGGTGCCTTATTGGAATATTGGTTGGATGGATTAATTATATAGTGAATTGGTCACTTTATGCATGTTTTCGGTATGTTTTAATGCGTTGGTCATAAGTGCAAATTGTATTTAGGTTCATACTTGTAGTGGGTGAAGGAAATGGCTTGGTTTTGGCCAATTTCTTGTCCACACGGCCTAAGACACGGAGTGTGTCTCAGCCGAGTATGACAAACAGCCATGTGACATGGTCGTGTGTCCCCTGAAGGTTTTAAAGGTTCAAAGTTTGGCAGTTACACGACCTAGCACACAGCCTGGCACACGGGCGTGTGGCTTGGCCGTGTGACCCAACTCAGACAGTTTCGTGGGAACAGACATGGGCTGGGACATGGCCGTGTATTTGTATTTCGATTGTTACTCAACCTGAGACACTAGCGTGTTTCTCAGCAGTATGAGGCACACGGTCTGGCCATATAGCCGTCTGACCTTTGCAGTTTAAAATTTCTAACTTTTTTTCTCCATGTTCCAAATGTTTCCAATTTAGTCCCGAACAGTTTCTAAAGTGTTTCTGAGGCCTCGAGGGCTCGATTAAAGGAGGTATGCATGTATATGAATGGATTATGCTATGTTTATTTTATGATTTTATGGTAATGCTCCGTAACCCTATTCTGAAAACGGATACGAGTTAAGGGTGTTACACCTATACTCCTAAACAAGCTATTTCAAGCATCCTAATTCATCTAACCAATATGTCATTCAAAGGCACCACAATTGCATCAAACATTATTGTAAAATCACATATTTACAACCCATTCCATCAATTAACCTAAAACACCAACACCATCAACATCACAACTATTTCAAAATATTATATATATGCATCACTTATCATATTTACAAGCATAAACACCAAAATATCTAGCCTATCGTATAAACATTCAAATATTCATTTATAACATCCAATTCCACCATCAAATATCATAGTCCTATAAGACTCTTCCTATTACATGCCACTTTAAACTAACTTCAAAACAAGTACAAAATTACTACCAAGGTATAGATGATAGTGTGTGTGCTTTTAAATTGATCCAATCGACGCTACGATTCCAAGAGTCCTAAAAAATCAAATTTAACGAGTAAGCACAAAGAAACTTAGTAAGTTAGAGAAGTTAACTCATTTACTAACAATTACCAAATTCCCAAGGGATGTTATCATTTACTGCACCAGATCAAAGCCTGTTAGGCACTAAGCCTGATGACCACTAGTATTGAGCCTGCTAGGCACTAAGCCTGAATAACACTAGCACTAAGCCTACTAGGCACTGAGCCTGAATAATTCCTCATTTGAATATACAATATGATTCAACATTCAAGTAACAATACAAAATGGAATTAAAATATTAAATAATTAACAAGGAAATGAATATAACCATGTATATACATAAATGAACTTACCGGACTGGTTTGTAGTAATCGCAAAAAACATAAGAACTGCTCCTTAATCTTTTATTTTCCACGATCGTCAACATGCTTGTGATCTAAAACAATAGTTCATTCAATTAAGTACTTCTAGAATTTAATTTAATCCATAATTCATATTTATGCAAAATTACAAAATCGCCCCTGACATATTAACTTTTCGCAATTTAGTCCTTAAGCTCATAACTTGAAATTTAACCATTTTAACTAAAATTAAATTTAACCAATGTTACAAGGGTCCTTGAAAGAGGCCATTATTACCAATATTTCACAACCAAACCCATGGTTTTATTCTTTTAACAATTTAATCCATTATTTCAAAATTTATCAAAATCATTTAACAAAACATGTTTATTTAACAACCAATATTACTAATCCATCAAATAACTTCAAAACACAGTCAAAAACATACATGGCAAGTCTCTAAATCTTTAACAATTTTTCAAATTAACCCTTGGGCTAACTAGATTAAGCTAAAACAAACTCAAAAACATAAAAATCATTAAAAACGGGGCTTGAATACATGCCATGCAAAGGAGAAATAAAGCTTGAATAAAACCCTAGCTAAGCTTCCATGAAGAATTGATTTTGAAGAAAAAAAATGAAAAAGATGATGATTTTTAGCTTATTTGATTTTATGCTTATTTACTATTTTACCATTTTACCTTTATTACTAATCAAAATTTTCAATAAAACCTTGTCCATAACTATCCACTAACTCTTTAAATGGTATAATTACTATCTGAGTCTATTAGTTGTCCTTTACATAGCCATTTAGCCCTTTTAACTAATAGAATTCAACTTTTACACTTTTCACGATTTAGTCCTTTTCACTTAAATAACTATTTAAACTCTAAAATTTCTTAACGAAACGTTTACACGACCTTAATATAATTCTGTATGCATTAAGTAAATAATAAAATAATAATTTACTCATTAGAATTGTGGTCCCAAAACCACTGTTACTGACACCACTAAAAACAGGTTGTTACAACTCTCCCCCCAAGGAAATTTCATTCCCGAAATTCCTTACCAGTGCATAGATTCAGATACTGTGAACTTAATAATTCTTCTGTCTCCCATGTAGCCTCTTCAACTCTGTGACGATTCCACAAGACTTTAATTAACGATACTCTTTTATTTCATGGTTCATTTACCTCACCTACTAAAATATTGATCAGTTCTTCAGAATATGACAAATCAGGCTGACTATCCACCTCACAAGGAGCAATTATATGTGAAGAATCTGAACTATATCACCTCAGCATCAAAACATGAAAAACATTATTAATCTTTTCAAAACATGAAAAAAATTATTAATCTTTTCAAAACATGAAAAACATTATTAATCTTTTCAAGTTTTGGGGGTATAGTTAATCTGTAAGCTACAGGACTAACTCTTTTAATTATTTCATATGGCCCGATAAACCTCGGGCTCAACTTTCCCTTTTTCTCGAAACGAAGCACCTTTCTCCATGGTGAGATTTTTAAGAATACTCGACCCCTAACAACAAACTCTATATCTTTTCATTTTAGATTAGCATATGACTTTTGACGATTCGATACTACCTTTAAACAATCTTGAATTACACAGACTTTGTCTTCAATCTCACGAATCAAGTCTGTACCAACTCTGACTAATATAATACTGTTCTACATTTTCTTCCATATAGGGCCTCAAACGGCGCCAATTTAATACTGGATTGATAGCTGTTATTATACACAAATTCTACCAGTAAATACCTCTCCTAACTAACTTCGAACTAAAAAACACAGCAATGTAACATATCTTCTAAAATTTGAATTACCTGTTCTGATTGCCTATCTATCTATAGGTGATATGCTGTATTGAAATTAAGTTTAGTGCCAATAGCCTCATGAAGATTACCCCAAAATCTTGAGGTGAATCTCAAATCTCTGTCAGAAATAATTGATAAGGCACTCCATGCAATCTGACAATCTCAGATACATACAACTCTGCTAACTTATCAACTAAAAATTTAATAGTACCGAAATAAAATGAGCTGATTTCATTAGTCTGTCAACTATTGTAAGACCCCTAACCTGTATCCGTTGCTTAAATAGGGTTATAGAGTACTACCGGAGTTTACAAATCAAACGGATAGAAATTTCAAACATTTCATAATATAGAAATAAACATACTAAAACCAAGTCAAAACATACATATTGTACCTTATACGAGCCCCCGAGGCCCTAAATATGCGTTAGAAACAAGTCAGGACTAAATCAGAAACTTAGAGAATTTTTCAATAAACAATGAAAATTTTCAACACTGTAGGGGTCACACGGCTGTGTGGCCAGGCCATGTGACTCACACGGTCAAGAGACACGCCCGTGTCTCAGGCCATGTGGACATTCAAAATAGAGACACACGTTCGGGTCCTAGCCCGTGTCTAAACCCGTATAACTCTCTGACTTAGGTCACATGGCCAAGCTACACACCCATGTGCCGGGGCATGTAATAGCTTGACTTGCAACCCTTTGAAAGCTATAGGGGACACACGGCTATGTGTCACACACGGCTAAGACACACACCCGTGTCTCTGCCCGTGTGGACGGAAATAGGCCATTTTACAAGCCATTTTTCTCACCCAATTTGGCATGTACCTACACTCAACATTACACATACTTACAAACCATAATAAATCACCAAAACCATGCATATTCTAGCCTTATATAAATGGTATGATCACATACAATCAATATGCCCTTAGGAACCTCAAATGAAAATATATAAACATATACAACTATGTACTCATTTTGGAAAATTAATCAACTAAATTATAGGCATGTTTGTCTTAATAACTAATATGGAATTTACTTACCAAATGGTATAAACCATGCCATTCAACCAAAGCGCTATTTCTCAACAATTCCAACAAGTTACAAGACTTATACAATATGCATATTCAAACCATAACTTTATCTTCCATTATTCAAGTATATCAATCCAAACATCAACCATTAGAAAGCTAATATTTACATGCCATATACTAAATTCATACCATCATTAAAGTGCAAAAACACAAGCCAAACAAATGGTCATTTAACAACTAAAATACATGGCCACATTAGCCAAGATACCTATACATGCTATTATAACCAAAATTAAATATCCAAAAGTACCAAAAGAGCTGATGCATAGTGTGATATAGCTTCGATAAGCTTCTAACCCGAACAAGCTTTCGATTCATTATAAAACACGAAAAATAACTCAAAGTAAGCATTTAAGCTTAGTAAGTTCGTATAACATAGAATATAACTTACTATTTAGTCATATAATAGGTAAGTAAAAAAGCATATCCCAATATAATTTGGCCAAATGCCTAAGCACATATACACCAACCATGTTAGCCATGTAATTTTATATATAAACCAATAAACATAAATGAACATAACCATTGATCATATTCCATATACATGTATCATCCATTTAATTTTTCCATATATCATGTAACCATATTTTTTATGTAAAATCATATATATTCCTGTAACAGTCCGTATCAAACTCTTACCATTTTGTATCTGAATATTTCCCGTTGAATCATTTAGAATATCGTTAGATACCCGGGATAGCTCACACATAGCATGCTAGCTCATATAATTGTAATCCATCAATTCATGTACATGTATGCTCATACAAGTTGTGAATCGGTATGCTCACTCGAGCTGTATATTGGTATGATCTCACAAGCTATAAATCAGTATGCTCACACGAGTTGTCGGTCAAAACATAGCTACACGATGCTGCTCACATGAGATGTGGAGTATTCGCAACACATGCAAGACCTCAACCATCGATAGCACATTCAAGACCAGTACCCAAATCATGTAAACCCTAATGACATATCATTTGTATCCTACAGATTCCTAAGGTTCAAACAGGGCTTGGTAATCGTCGTACGTCATTGGATATGCAATTGGTATATATATAAAATTTCATGACACATGTATAATTCAATTTAAAACATATAAGCATGATTTAATTACACGAACTTACCTCAACGAGTATACGTAGATACAGAAGCGATTAAATCGAGGCTTTCTCATTGCCCCGATCTAAAGCCGTACAAGGTTTGCCTTGATCTATACGGATAAATTTAACTAAATTCAATATTTATTTCATTCAATTTATCCCAAAATCATATTTTAGAAAAATTATCATTTTGCCCTTTTATTTTTAATTTCTTTACAATTTAGTCCCTAGCTCATAAACATGGACATTCATGAAATTACACCACAACCCACTATAGCTGAATATCAATTAGGTCCCTAGCATGCCCTATATTTCATTATTTCACAATTTCACCATGTAAAATTTTATATTTTTCAACTTAATCCCTAATTGACAATTTCATCGAAAATCTCTTTACAAAAGTTGTTTATCTAACAACAACTATCCATTTTCTATCATCAAACATCAAAAATCATGTATATTCAACAATGGTAAAATCGTAATATTTTAACAGTTTCACAAATTAGTCCCTGGGCTAGCTAGCTAGATTAAGCTATAACGATCCCAAAAATATAAAAATCATTATAAACGAGACAAAAATCACTTACCTATGAGCAAGATGAGGTTGCAAAAATTAAAAGCTCCAAAATTGCTTCTCCAACCCTAACATTCGGTTGGAATTGATGAAAGAAAGATGATAACTTAATTTGTTTTATTATAATTTAACATTATTTACTAATTACTTAATTAACCTTTAAAAACATTAATATTTACACATTTTCAATGCCATGATCATCCACTAACATATAAATGGTCTAAGTACCATATAAGGTCTCATACTTTAAGGTTCTATAGCTATTTAATACATTTAGCTATTAGAACATAACTTTTGCACTTTACACGATTTAATCCTTTTTATCAAATTGAGCATGTAAACGGTAAAATTTCTTAACAAAATTTTTATACAGTATTACTATCATGCTATAGGAAATAAAATAATAATAAAATAAATTTTTTGACTTCGGATTTGTGGTCCCAAAACCACTGTTTCGATTTCACTGAAAACGGGTTGTTACAACTAAAACCTAGATAGAGTCTTATTTCATCGGTGTCACAAGCTAACTTGATACAAAATCCATCCATTTCCATTCAAGAATCATGTAACAGTCTATTTTTAGTGAAATCAAAATAGTGGTTTCGAAACCACAAATTCGACGAGTAAAAATTTATTTTATTATTATTTTAATGTCTACAAAATATTAGTAAGGTTTTATTAAATTTTTGTTAACAATTTTTAACTTTTTCATGCCTAATTTCATGAAAAGGACTATTAGTTAACGGTATCTATTAGCTATGAAATTAAATTGTTAAGGGATTTATATGGTAATTAGACCATTATTATAAATAGTGGACAAATATGGACATTAAAAAAAGAGGATTTTTATGTTATAACAAAGGTTAATTTAGTAAATCAATAAATAAGTTAATGTACATTAAAAAAACAAAACCTATCATCCTTATTCTATCTTTTTCCACCGAAAAACCAAAGAAAAAACCCTTCATGGAAGCTTTCTAGGTTTGGCCAAGCATTCTCTTTGCATGTAAGTGATATCTTGTCTCGTTTTTAATGATTTTTATGTTTTCGGGATCGTTGTAGCTTAATCTAGCTAGCCCAGGAACTAGTTTACAAAACTGCTAAAGTTTTAGGGTTTTTCCATGAACATGTTTGTATGGTTTTTGAAGTTTAATGAAAGATTATGAGTTTTTGTTGTTAAATAAACAACTTTTGTAAAGTGATTTTTGATAAAATTATCATTTAGGGACTTATTTGTAAAAGTAGTAAAATACCATGTTAAATTTGTGAAATTTTAATTTTTATGAGGTTGTATATGTCCCTAAGTATTGCAGCTAGCATGAAATATGGATGAATTTGCATAAGTGTTAATTTACGAGCTTAAAGACTAAATTAGAAAGAAGTTAAAATATTAGGGGCAAAAATGTAAATTTTGCAAAATTATAAATTTTGGACTAAATTGAATAGTATGGTATTAAATGGATTGAATTTGACTATTTAGATGAAGATAAACCTCGTACGGATCTAAATTGAGGAAAAGCTAAAGCCTCAAATTAGTTGATCTCGTTTTTATGTCTCCGTAGTTGAGGTAGGTTCGTATGTTTAAATGAGATTTTAATGTTATTTGACATATGCATGCTATTGTGTTATTTATCATGTCATGAAATGATGGAAATCTGACGACATATGACGATTATCAAGCCCTATTTGAACCTTAGGAATATATAGGATACAAATGACATGTCATTAGGGTTACCATGTTTCGGGTGTGGGTCCTAAATGTCTTACCAATGGCTAAGTTTTGACATTTGGTGTAGATACTCGTTAGCTTGTGTGAGCGGCATCGTGTAGCTACATTCCGACCGTCAGCTTGTCTGAACTGACCTATTTACGACTCGAATGGGCAATGATGTAATGGAAAAGGAAAGGAATGGTTTCGACCACATGTTTAGCACACTTTGTGTGAGCTTTTCGCATATCCGGTATTATTTCAAGTGGTTCAATGGGTATGAAAAAGGAAGAAATGGTAACTGTTCCTATAACTATGTTATGAACTAATGGAAAGGTATAAATTTATAATGATCAAAGTATGTCTAACTATATTTATGGAAAGTATGAATGCAATTGTACAATATTTAATAAATCAATCTTACCATGTTATGATTTTGTTAAGTTATGAATTAAAGTACTAACTTGTGTTATTGATGATGCTTAGGCTTGTGCCAAGTTTATGTTGGATTGATTCATGTTTAATTTATAAGGTTTTATATTGAAATGGTAAGCTATGTTCTTGATTTACGAACTTACTAAGCATTATATGCTTACGTAGTTTTCTTTCCTATGTTTTATAGATTATCATAAGCTCGATCAGTTTGGAAGCTCATCAGAGATCTATCACACTATCCAACGATTATATTAGTAGATTTTGATATTTTGGTCAAGGTTATAATGGCATGTATAGGTGGACTTGCGTTTAATGATCTAGTTGTTTTGGCATGTATAAGTGTTATTATAGTTGATGCACTTATGATATTTTGGTGCCTTGATGGTTGGTGTTATTATGGCCAAGATGATGCTTGTTTTGAATGACCAATTTGGTATGTGATTGTGTATTTTCAATGTGGCCAATTAAGGTATGTTTGAGTTGAAATAAGTTAGATGTGTAAGGTTGATGAATGGCCAGGTATGCATGTGCTTAGATAGGTTTGATGGATTGTATTTGAGGTGCCTTATTGGCATATTGGTTGTATGGATTATTGGTATAGGGATTTGATCATTTTATGTATGTTTTAGGCATGTTTTAAGGTCTTGATTATATGTGCAAATGGCTTGTAGGTATATGTTTGAATGGGTGAAAGAAATGGCTTGATTTTGGCCAATTTCTTGTCCACACGGGCATGTGTCTCAGCCGTGTGTGACACATGGCCATGCGACACAGTCGTGTGTCCCCTGTAGGTTTTAAAGGTTTCAAGTCAGGTAGTTACACGGCCTAGCACATAGCCTGACACACGGGCATGTGAGGCCATTCCGAGTGTTACATGGCCTAGCACATGGGCGTGTGGCTTGGCCGTGTGACCTAAGTCAGAGAGTTACACGAGTAAGGACACGGGCTGGGACACGGCCGTGTGTCCCTATTTCGAATGTTACTCGGCCTGAGACATGGGCATGTGTCTCAGCTGTATGAGTCACAGGGCCGTGTGTTCCTTGCAATTTGAATTTTTCTAACTTTTTCTTCAATGTTTCAAATGGTCTTGAATTAATCCCGAATCATTTCTAAAGTGATTCTAAGGTCTCGAGGGCTCAACTAAGGGTTGATATGCATGTATATTAATGGATTATGCTATGTTTATTGAAATGTTTGAAAATGAATGATTTTTAGGTTATGTTTATTCGGTAATACTTCATAACCCTATTCCTATAACGCCCCAAGTTTTTAAATATGTTTCTGTAAATAATTGACACAAGTGTGTATCTGCTTCAGCGGTTAAGTGTTCTGGGTGTGTGTGAGAGGTCCCAAGTTCACAAGTGTGTATCTGCTTCAGCAGTTAAGTGTTCTGGGTGTGTGTGAGAGGTCCCAAGTTCAAGCCCTAGCTTTGGCAATTTTTGGCTTTTTCCTGAGTTAATTCTTAACTTCTAGTCAGCAGGCTTATATTAAACTATTTGTATTTTCACATCAGAATAGGCTTACTGGTCTGGTGGTTAAGGTGTGTGTTGGCGTTTTTGAGGTCTAGAGTTCGAATCCTGGTGTGAGCGAGGGGAATTATTTTTTCTTGATGTCGTGTAGGTGTTTGAGAAAAATTAAAATTTTAATGGAAGTGGGTTAGTGGAGTTAGTGGGGGGATTTTGAGATTCGGTGATTATCAAAAAATATTCTGATTACCTCGTTCCCAAAATACAGTTTGCGGTTTTCCTTCATTTTCCCCAGAAATCTCCTGCCAGTTCTTCTTTTTTGACTCTCTGTCGAAATTCCCATCTTCCTCTCCCTAGAAATGTTCGATTTTGTTTTCAATTTGCCTTTAGTTGTTCTACGTTGTCTTTACGGGTTTGGTAAGTGTCCTCATATTTTCCATCGTGGATTGACAATGATTGTTAGTAATGTGTTTCTTCTTCTGTTAATGGCGTAAGAAGAGGAGGTGGGCAGTAAATCACGTATCTCGTGTTTTAACATCATTTAACAGGGGTATCGTAAGCTGTAAGACAAGTTTTTATTCATTTTTGGTTATCAAATTCGCTTGTAAATCCGTAAATTGATGTGAGGTATCCTGATTTTAGGCCTTGGAGTGCTCGGGAGCGTTTTTGCAGCAAATTGAAACCAAGTGTGTACCCCAAAACACAAAAAACGAGAATCGATGAAAGTCAAAAAAATCAGTCTGTCGATGCCACACGGCTATGTGGTAAGCCGTGTGTAAGGCTGTGAGCCACAACATGGCCGTGTGCAGGTGGCACGACCGTGTAATGGTCAGAGAAGGCTGTGTACGACACACGGGCTCAACTAATTGGGTCGTGTGGGCTACACGGGCGTATGGGCCCATACGGGTGAACCACACAGGTGTGTGGGATTCTGGGCCAGGCTGTGTGGGGCACACAAGCGTGTGGGCCCACATGGGTAGGCCACATTGGCGTGTTAGACCAATTTTTAGATTAATTTGTAAGGTTTCACGGGTCGTCCAAGTCGACTGTGACCTACCGTAGGGTCGGTAAGCATTACTTAGACCCCTGATTCTATGATCTGATTATGTGATGTATGTACTAAGCATGTTACTCTTAGCATGTGTGTCTGACCGATTGTATGATCTATTAAGTTGCATTATTGCATGCCATATTTGTATGATGCATTGCATTGGGGTGGGGTTAGTACTATGGTGGAAGAAGTGTTCTGAAAGGCTCTTAAGCCTGATATCTAGTAGCATAGCTGCAATTATCTAATTATGTGTCGCATTTTGGTACAGCACGGTGTGTTGGGATGGGTGGGTCGATTTTATCCCGACATGGCGTGTTGGGTTGGACAGAGTTGGTGTTCAGGGCTGGTGGGCATAATTCTATTATTCTGCTTTGTTATGTATGTTATATCTGAGATTGGCTAAAGCCCAATTCGTATCTGATTCTGTATCTGAGTGGACTAAGGTTCACACCGATTCTGTAAGGGGCTCAGGCCCGAATTATCTGTTATTTGGATATATGACTGACTTCTACTACTGTGCATATTTTCTGTGGGAATTACACTCTGATTTTGCGAAAACTCACCCTTTTTTGTTTAATCTGTGTAGGTAATCCCTAGACTTGATGAATTGGTGCAGTAGAGGGCTCAACGGTGACTACCGCAATTAAACTGCTTATTTACAGTTTTTGCGATTACATCGCTTATTTCTTATTGATATTTTATGTATGATGGACTTTGGGACTGTTTGGTTTTAATTTGGGATTTTGCACTGTTGATTATGGATTTATGAACTGCAACGCAACAAATCCTAAAATAAACTAAGGTTTTTTGTAAATGAAATGGTTTTCAAAAATTATTTGGGTTTCAAAAGCTTCCGTGTAAAAGAAATGTTTTAAATCAAATCAATTAGAACTCGATTTCTCGAACTAAGTAAAAGTTAAAAATTGGAACGATTTGAAGGTCAATGCATTTTCAAAAACACTCTCATGTTACATCACCAGATCAGGCCATAACATCCAGGTCGGGTTTGGGGTGCTATAATTCTGGAGACTAATATGGGTTAGAGGTGATACAAATCGTGACAGGTTGTAATAATCTTGACGGTACTTGATGTTTAGCTTTTACCTATTGGCAAACCAGACATTTAGTAACAAATTCAGAAATCTCACGTTTCATACCTGGCCACCAATACATTTTCTTCAGGTCATTAAACATCTTCGTGCTACTCGGACGAATAGAGTACGTGCTGCTATGAACTTCCAACAAAATATCTCATTTTAACTTGGAACTATCTAGAATACATAACTGATTACGAAAATACATCATACCATTATCATTTATAGTGGATCTTGTAGTCAAATCACTCTAGATCAGCTCTTGTTTGGCTACTAATTTCGGGTCATCATTTTGCAATTCCCAAATTCGCTGAAGAAATAATGGCCTAGCCCTGAGCTCAGCTATAACAGAACCATCACCCTCCAAGGATAAATGTGCATTCATTTCCCTTAAAGAAAACAATGATTTATGACTTAAAGCAATTGCAACTACATTTACCTTCCTAGGATGGTAATCAATCACAAGGACATAATCTTTTAATAGATCTGACCACTGTCGCTGTCTCAGATTCAGTTCCCTCTGCATCATTAAATACTTCAGACTCTTATGATATGTAAAAATATGACACTTTTCACCGTAGAGGTAATTGTGCCAAATTTTTAGAGCAAAAATCAATGGTTTCCAACTCTAAGTCATGCATCGGGTAATTCCTCTCATGAGGTTCAACTGATGAGAAGCGTAAGCTATTACTTTTCTAGCTTGCATCAGTACACATCCCAAACCATTAAACGAAGCATCAATGTAAACAAAAAATTCTTTTCCAGACTCAGGCTGTGTCAAAACTAGAGCTTTCGTTAACATTCTTTTTAACTGATCAAAACTCTGTTGGCACTCGTCTGACCAAACAAATTGAACATTCTTTTGTAGGAGCTTGGTCATCAGCAAGGCTACTATAGAAAAGTTTTTAACAAAATGACAGTAGTAACCTACCAATCCTAAAAAACTACGTACCTTAGAAACATTCCTCGGAGCTTTCTAATTTATAAAGGCAAAGATTTTACTCGGATCCACACGTATACCCTCTTTGGAGACCATGTGTACAAATCTATCTAATTGAGGCTGAAAAACCATGTTCATCAAATCCATGAATGTCGTTGGGGAATTAATCAACCCAAAAGGAATTATTAAGAATTTAGTCTCTATATCGTGTCCGAAAAGTAATCTTTAGCACATCACAATATTTTACCCACACCTAATAATATCCAGATCTGAGATCTATCTTTGAAAATACTGTTGTATCTTTCAATTGATCAAACAATTCTTCAATACGAGGCATTGGATTTTTTTATTTACTGTTACCTTGTTCAGTTGTTGATAGTCTATGCATAATCTCATTGATCCATCTTTCTATTTCAAAAATAATATTGGACCTCCCCAAGGAGATATACTCGACTGAATGAAACCTCTGTCTAGTAATTCTTGTGACTTTGCTTTAATTTCTTTTAACTCAATCAGTGCAATTCAATACGGCAAAATTGATATTGGTGTCGTCCCGAGTATTTGATCAATAGCAAATTCAAATTTTCGCTCTGGCGACAATCCCGGTAACTTTTCAGGAAATACATTTAAGAATTCACATACTGTCGGTACTTGATCCACCTTCTTCACTGGCACTCTACCGTCCAGAATGTAAGCTAAAAACGCATCACAACCTTTTCGTACTAGTTTTTGCACTTTTACAGCCGATATCAAACTCGAAACACCATCGATTTTATTAAATCTAAAAGAAATTATCCTACCATCGGGACAACTCAAACCAACTCTTTTTCATCGACAATTAATCACAGCATCATGTAGGTTCAACCAGTCCATTCCCAAAATGACGTCAAACTCATTAAAAGGTAAAAGCATTAAATCAACAGGAAAGTTGTAACCCTGAATTTTCAATGGACATTGCTTGCATACTAAGTCAACTATAACATTGTGACCTAAAGGGTTTGTACCTTTGACGACATAATCAATGGACTCAACAGGTAAATTCTTTTCTGTCACTAACATAGTGCATATATATGAGTGTGTTGACCCCGGGTCAATTAATGCATATACACTAACATTAAAAAGAGAAAAGGTACCAGCAATGACATCAGGAGCTGAGGCCTCCTCTCGTGCACGGATAGCATAGGTTTTGGCAAGAGCTCTAGCTTCAGGTCTATTCAACTTGTCTTTAGCTCCACTCTGATTAACTCCATCTGAATTGTTATTTCCAAGTTGTCAACCCCGTGTAGAAATAGTTTTAGATTTTGTATTTTGATCTTTATTAGGCTCATTTCGACTCAAGCAAACCCTTTTAAAGTGATCAGGGGATCCATATATAAAGCATGTCCTATCTTTAACCCTGTGTACTCCAAAATGATATCAACCGTATTGTTTACACCTCATCTTGTTGGTATTTTGCACACTGCCCGTACTAGTCACTGAATGAGTTGAAGCTTTCTTGCTACTCTGCTTCGAACGATCCCTTTCCTGAAACTCTGATGGCTTTGAGAATCTATCAATATATTCCCTCGGCTTCTTTTGTGAAGAACCATAGAAGGTTTTATATCCAATGCATTTGCTAAACTCACTGGTTTTCTCCTCATTTCGTCTTTTGCTAGCACAAATTTCTTCCATCTTTTGGGCTCGATCAGACAGAACCACAAACTCACGAATCTCCATAGCTCCAACTAACATTTTTATTTTATCATTTAATCCATCTACAAAACGTACACACATCTTCTTCCAAAGCTACAATCTCACAAGCATATTTACTAAGCTATACAAACTGTCTCTCATACTCGGCCATGGTTCTATTCCCTTGTTTTAGTTCAACAAATTCTTTATTCTTTTGCTCTATAACACCCTAAACTCGGCCTAGATGTTATGGTCAAATTTGGGAGTGTTACAATGAAGAGGTTTTGAAATCAATCTTATTATGTCAAATTTCTCATGTTTAATTGTTACTAAGAAGAATCCACATTTTATCAAACATATTATTGTTATCGTTAAGAAAAACATTGTTAATTTGCTCTTTCAGAAAAATTATTTTGTAGCGGAAGTTTGATATTGTTAAAGTTGAAAATTGAGCTTGTGTTTTCAATAAAACATTCGTTTGCATCAAACCATGGTTTTCGTAAATCGTTTTGTTAAAAGTTGTAGAAAAGTAAAAAAAAAAAAAAAAAACACAACCAAATCCAAAATCAAAATCAAACAATCTGGAGAGTCTCAAAAATTACAAACTCTCAAAATAATCCAGAATTTAAATAAAACTATTAATTAAATCAATTCGTGAACTAATGGTCACCGTTGAGACTCCCTCGCACCGATCCACCATGTCTAAGGATTACCTGAACAAAACAGACAAACAGATGTGAGTTTTCATAAACTCAGTGTGTAATTTATGAAATCATACCTAAAAATACTCAGATGTATCACATACAGAACAAATATGGACATAAGTCCTTAATAGAATCAGAATCACAATGTTATATAGATGTGCAAAGTCCTACCCCCATCCTCTACACACCAAATCTGACCTTACACACCACATAGTGTTCGTACGACACTTATTAGAATATAAGCAGTCATGCTGCCATAATAATGGTAAAGTATCGCCTATCAGATCACTTCCTCCATGTAAACAAATCCCACCCCATATACAGATACAAATATCAAATAATAGACATAACAGAATCAACATGTCTCACATGCTCATATACAGGTATCATTTGTATTTATACAGTACAGTCAAAACATACATAATGATTTCCCTAGTAACCAAATCAATCTACCATAATATAGGATCTCATGCAGTAGTGCTTGGTTTGCCCTTACTAACCCTACGAAAAACTCACAGTCGATCGGAATGACTTGTGCGATCTTAAGGAAAATTTTAGAATTTTGGGCACACATACCCGTGTGGCTTACCTGTGTCGGCCCACACGACCAAATTGACCTTGCCCGTGTGGCCTAAACAGCCTCGCCCACGTTGACACGTCCAAATTTGCCTAGCCCGTGTGACTCATACGACTACACACTTGCCCATCACACGGCTGTGTACGACACACGACCGGGAACATGCCCGAGTGGCATTGACAGGCCACTTTTTTAGCTTTTGCTGAACCTTATTTTTCCATATTTTTGTTACACACTTGGTTCATTTTTTATGCTACAGCAATCTCAAGACCACCGAAACCTAGAAACAACATTACAATGGCTAATTAACAACCAATTATGCATCTATCGATCTAAAATCAAATAGCAGGCATAAACTTACCGCCGATAGAGACTTTTGCTAACACCATTTAGGCAATTGGAGTGAAACCCATTGCTTCATAGCCTTCCTCTACAAAACAACGATCACAGAAAATCAAATTCTATGACTACACCATTACGTTAATATAACAGGAATAGACAACCTTACAGAAGTCGAAACTACAAATAGGTGACACACCACTTACCTTAACTGCGCTAATAACACCAAAAATCTGAAATGCAATAATAAATACCCCATATTATGAACAGACTTGAAGGGGAAAAAGAAAAGAGAAAAAAAACAAGTTGTAGAAAAAAGAGGAAAAAAATGTCAAGAAGATAGGAAATGTTTTTGGGAAAAGAAAAGAAAAGAAATAAAATCAATTTACCCAAACTCCCCAATCCCAATCCCACTAAATCTAACCATTAACCTCATCCAACTACCTCAGAATACCAACTCCACCGAACCTCTGTTAGGCAATCGAAACAAAAACTAACATTCACATTCACATGAGGATTCAAGCATGAGACCTTCAATAATCTAACACCTTACCACTTGAACCAGCAAGCTCATCCTGATAAGAGTTTACCAAAAGTAATATATAATCCCACCTAAAGAGATAAGGCTAGGACTAAAATAACAAAGTTTTTCCATAACTAGGACTTAAACCCAAGACCTCAAACACACACCCATATCACTTAACCACTGAAATAAATACTTATTTATGACAGAATTTATAGAAACAAAAATGAATTAGTCAGGGCGTTACACGCTCCAAATATCGTTTGCTAATATACTTTTTATGAAACCCCGATTTAAAAAAATCCCAGTTGACTCTTTCCTTCGGTACCACTGACGTCAACATGGACCACCACTGAAATGCCTCTTCTTTTAACAACGATCTCGAGCTCCGTAAACAGTCCTCTAGGGAACACATTATTTTATCAAACACCCTTTAAGTATGCTTTAACCAATACTCGGTCTTAGTTGGATCATTACCTATATTACCACAAAATTTTATGGCACCACATTTTCTAACTTTATTGATAGTAATTCTCTGAACATTTTGTTGAGTCAAACTTTAAGGATGTAGGGAACTAGTTTGTTGAGCTGTTGAATTTACCTTTAAGTATGCCTCATACATATCATACATCATGCGGAGAAAAGCATTTGGCGCCATATCTCCAGGCCATTGTAATGTGGGCTCATTTCAAGTACTACCTTCATCAGTAGCTGGAATAAAATTTTCTACCTCTCGAAATCTACTCGATTGGATCCAGATGACATCCTTATCTATATGAATATTTCAAAAATAATCAAAAGCCATCACACTATCATCGATTAATAAGTGGCATGTATTTCTAGACTCTATACATGCCACGTTCAGCCCAAGAACTGACTACACCATAGCTCTGATACCACTAAATGTAACACCCCTAACCCATCTCCGTCGCCAGATTAAGGTTATGGAGCATTACCAATCAATTGGAAAACATTTATCATTATATCATAAAATATATAAAACTTATTATTATAAACCAATCAATAATATGTATTTTGTCCCTAAATCGAGCCTTCGAGGCCTTAAAAATAACTTAGTAGTGATCCTCGACTAATTTGAAAAAAAATAGTAAATTTAAGAAAAAATTACAAAAATTGAACAATAGGGGGTCACATGGCCGTGTGGCCAAGCAGTTTGACATAGGTCAGGCCATGTAACATTCGAACAAAGGGACACACGGCCGTGTCCCAGCTCGTGTTCTCACTTGTGTAACTTACTAGTAGGGCCACGCGACCGTGTCGCAGGCCCTGTGTCAGACTGTGTAACTCTCTAAGTTTCCACACACGGCCGTGTGCCAGACCGTGTGCTAGGTCGTGTAACTCACTGACTTGAAACACTAAGAAAATTTTAAATAGCACACAATCGTGTGACAGCTCGTGTCCCAGACCGTGTTGTAGCAACCCGTTTTCAATGAAATCGGAACAGTGGTTTCGGGACCACAAATCTGAGTCAAAAAGAAAATTCATTTTAATAATATTTCATGGTTTGTATTATTATAGGAAAGCCGTAAGAAAATTTCGATAAGAAAATTTTACCGATTATATGTTTAATTGTGGAAAGGACCAAATCGTATAAAATGAAAAAGTTGAGTTCTAGTAGCTATAAGTATCAAATAGCTATGGAATTCAAAACTTGAGGTCCTTCTATGGTAATTAGTCCATTAAGAAAATTTAGTAGATATTTTTTATGATTCATCCATGTAAAATTAGAAAAAAGAAAAGGACTAAATTGGAAATGGAAATAAATAAAAGATGATAAATTAAATAAATGCTTAATATCATTATTTATATATTATTCCCCAAAAAAACATGGAAACCCTAGGAAAGAGAAATCAAGCTTTCTTGGCTTAGTTGGGTAAGCAATCTTATCCCCTTTTTAGTAATTTTTATATTTTCGAGTTTAAAATAGCTTAATTTATCTATTTTAGGGATCACTTTGTAAAGTTATCAAAGTAATGAAATTTTTCCATGGATGAATATGCTGAAATTTTGAAATTTATGGTAGAAAACGAAAGGTTGTTAATAGATAAACAACTTTCATAAAGAGAATTTTGATGAAATTATGATTTAGGGACTAAATTGAAAAGTGGTAAAACCCATGGAAAAATTCTAATTTTTATGAAATTCATGGTCTGTTATTGTAACATGTAAAATATGGTTAGGCTTTAAGTAAGGATTAAATTGCATGAATTTCATTTTTCGAGCTTAAGGACGAAATCGTCACTTTCAAAATGTATAGGGGCAAAATAGTAATTTTTCTTAGGAAGTGAATTGAGTTCAATTGAGTATGAAATGGATTAAATTGATGTTAAATTCATATATTTGGATCCAAAAAACTCAAATATGAAGTTAGATTAAGGAAAAGAAAAAGTGTCAGATTAGTAGATTTCCGTATACGAACAAGTATCGAGGTAAGTTTCAATCAAATGTTTGAATCAAATGTTGTATTTGTGCTGGATTAGTAGATTTCTGTATACGAACTTAATTATGTGTATTAATATGTTGTATTTGTGTGAATTGCATAAATGTTTAATGTATGAAATTAATCACATACTTGATATTGTTCGATAATTGATAAGTCCCGTTTGAATAATGAAACGCGATGGATACATCATTTTCTCGTATTGATTATAATCCTGCATATGTTACGGACATTATAGCTTAGACGAGCATCCTGTTAAAAGCCTTCTCGAGCATCCTATTATATAGTTCCTGCGAGCATCCTGATCGGTAGTGATCCTGCATGTGTTGCGCACTACCATAGCTTTTTATGAGCGTCTTGTTACATGATTCGATTGGTTGTGATCCAACAATTATTGCGGACAAAAGTGCAGTTATTCATGAGCATCCTAATATAGGCTCTTATGAGCTTCCTGATATGGCTCGCTTGAACTCCCTATTATGCTATCTGGAGCTCCCTGTTAATAAATCTTCGTAGTTACTTGTTAAACTTAATGAGCTTCCTGTTCTAAAATCTTATAAGTTTCTTGTTTAGCCCGGATAAGCTTCTTGATACATGGCTCACATAAGCATCCTGTTACATGGCTCGAGAAAGTGCTTCCTGATTATGTGCCCTATTTAGGTACCCTTGGATATGAATTGACGGATTTCATTTTTGTACACATTAAGTGTACTACATGAGGGTATCCATCGATATTTCAAATAAATTCAACAGATAAAGTTCTGACATGGCTAAAATGAACTTGCAATGATTTGTCATGGAAATGTACATGTAATATGGAATAATGATATGGAAAGCATATGCATATGAAAATCATTAAACGATGAGCTCATCTATGTTATTAGTATTATGTGAATTACTTAACTAACATGATTGATGAAGTTGTGTTTTGGGCTATTAGCCAAATTGTTTGGATGCATTTTTGTGTGCTTATCTTAAATGAAAATATATGGTAAGTTAAATTCCTGTTATACGAACTTATTAAGCATTTGAAATGCTTACTCCTGTTTAATAGTGCTCGAAAGCTTGTAAAAATTGGAGAGCGGTCGGAGCATCATCACACTATCCTTAAGCTTGTTTTGGTATAAATAGCAAACTTATTGTGGACATAATGGCATGTATAGTTTAAAGTGCCCAATGGAGGCATGCATATGTTTGGTTGTAACTAGCCATTGGAATGGCTAGTGTTATATGCATTTTGATGTAATTATATAGTGCCATATCATGTTTGAAGTGTGTTGAAATGGTTGAAAGTTAGAAGATGTATAAATCAAATGATGAATGGATTTGAATTAGTATAATTGATAAATTTTGTTCATGAACACAAGCATGAATTTGGTAAGTTTAAAACACTTGAGTATAGATGTTAATATGCCATGTAAAAGATTGGTTTTGACTTGGTTTATACATACTAAATTAGCTTGAAAGTGTTGATGTAGGTGCAATGTAAAATGGGTGAGAAATATGGCTTGGAAAATAGCCTTATTTTGTCCACAGAGGCAGACACACGAGCATGTGTGTCAACCGTGTGTGACACATGACAATGTGCATGGGCATGTGGCTTAGCCGTGTATCGCCTACATCTTTAAAATTTAGAAACAAAATGCTCAGAATTGGTTACATGGGCAGAGATACGGGTGTGTGTCTCAGCCGTGTGAGTCACATGGCTTAGCACACAAGCGTGTGACATGGCCGTGTGTCCCCTACACTTAGGAAAAATTTTTAGATTTCGCGAAAAATTTTCTGTGATTCCAGTTTAGTGCTGACACGATTCTAATATGTATTTTGGGCCTCGAGGACCCATATAAGGGACATTATGATCGTGATCGATTTTCAAAAATAAATAGTAAATGACATTGGAAACACGAAAATATACACACTTTTTCATGCCCTTTTTAACTCAAATTCATGCAGTTTCAGTAAAATTCTTGTCGAAAAATATATAATTTTTATAAAATAATTAAACTGTACTTAAATTATTAACATGTTGAATTTTACTTAATTTTAGAATAAATTTTGATCATTTTTGATAGATTCGCACAAAGGGCGAAAAACAGCTTAGCAGACACTGCTAAAAGCACAAAATCGAGAAGCAATTTTGAAGCATCAAGGCGAATTAATTTTTCAGCCAAAGATGGTCTAAATTATCTGTATCAATTCATAATATAATTTGTAACACCCCTTACCCATATTCGATGGCGGAACAGGGTACGAGTCATTACCAGACTTAAACACAACGTTTATACAAAATCAGGACATGAATTTCCACCCTAATATAAAAACTTTTCATAACATTCATATCATCCCTTAAATGAGCCTACAAGACCCAAGACATGCATTAGGCACTGTTCGAGACTAAACTGAGAACTTTAGAAACTCTCGGGAGACTTAGAAAATTTTCATCATGAAACAGGTCCACACGCTAGTGTGGTGAAGGGACACACCCGTGTGGTATACCACACGCTCGTGCTTCAGGCCGTGTCCATCTTAGGGTGCATTCTGTTTATGACGTCATGCACAAAATGTAGTCACACGGCCAAGGCACACACCGGTGTGCTTAGGCAGTGTGGGCAATTAAAATTTATAATTTTACATAAAAATTAGGTGCAGACTTCACACGGCCTGGGCACACGCCCATGTCCTATGGCCGTGCCTCTCACACAGTCGAGACACACGGCCGTGTCTCCACCCGTGTGTTTACTACTGGGCATTCTGTTTTGCATTAATTAAGGTGCAGGGGACACACGGTCGGACCACATGCCCATGGGACAGGCCGTGTGGACAACTTTAAGGCTATTTTCCAAGCCTTTTGCCACCCTTTAACACTCAATACTTAAACCTACTTCATGGCATGCAACATGGTACATTTAGTTACTCAAGTATTCACAATCATGGTTAAATTATATCATTAATGACTTCTAACACACTTTCAGATTATCCATTTATATAATGGATGTGATCATCCTATTGATCATAAACCATCCATTAGTCACTCATATACCATACATCACACTTATCATCCACAACCACATTAAAACATAAACATTTTTTCACGCATGCATAATTGATTAGGATTACAATCCAATAGTCATCTTGAGCCATCTCCCATGAACATATACAAAATAATTGTAACACCATCACAAGCCAACACATTTGGCTAACCAATATGACACATAACAAAATAACCAAGTTTCCTATACATGCCATACTCACAATAATAAAACTAACTATACCCCAAAAGATCCAATTGATACTGTGAATGAGGCTCCGGCGTTCTTCGATCTCTGAGCTAGCTTGGCAATACTGTAAGAAAATGGAAAAGAGAGAGGGAGTAAGAATAAAGCTTAGTAATCTTGCATGTAAATAATAAGCAATGAAAATAGGCATTTTCATACCCATACATAACATAAATTAATTTATCTCATTCAATTTACATAATGCTCAATGGATCTTAAGATCATAATTTCCTCATTCCAATCCTATTGGAATTTCATCGTTTCCTCATCTCGACAGCTACGAGATTGGCGTACATACTTGTACCCTTTCAACATGACCATACCTTGTTATTCCTTCGACAAATCCTTGGGCTGCCCGTTGAGCCATTTGGAATACTAAGGGATGCTCAAGAAATCATTAACATATAATAAGGTGCCAATGCCATATCCCAGATATGGTCTTACATGGGACCACATATTGATGCCAATGACATGTCCCAGACATGGTTTTACATGGGATAACACATATCGAAGTCGATAGCCTAGCTATAGTCTTACACAATGTCTCATGACGATGCCTATGCCATGTCCCAGACATGGTCTTATAAGGGATCTTATATCGATGCCAAAACCATGTCCCAAACATGGTCTTACATGGGATCTCATATTGATGACGATGTCATATCCCAGATATGGTCTTATACGGGATCTCACCAATTCAAATGTCATGATACTTGCACCCTAAGTATTCCTAGGGTTCAATCAGGTTTTCATCACCTCGAGTCTTTGTCAAACATCATTCATCATATCCACAAGGGTAATTGTACATTTCATGCAATATTAAATATTAGATGCATAAGTAAATGTTGTATTAATTACACACAAACTTACCTCGGTACAAAAGTGTAGCTAACTATATGACTTAGTCCACAACTTTGTTTTTTCCTCAGTTTAGGTTCGGACTTCATTTTTCTTGATCTATAATAGAAAATTTCACTTATTTAATTATCACATTATTCAAATCAGTCCATAAATCACACTTTGGTAAAATTACAATTTTACCCCTAAACTTTCACATATTTACACTTTTTCCCTTAAGCTCGTAAAATGAAATGTGTCTATTTTCTTGGTTACCCAAGGCTAGCCGGTTCATATTCCCTCTTATAACATCCCACATTTTTCATTATACCACATTTTTAACACCTATTTTTACATTTTTTGCAAAAAGGTCCTTTTAAGGGTTTTCATGAAAAATCACTTAGTAAAAGATGTTAAACACACATCAAATTTTCATATTCTTTCATTAAACATCAAAACACATGCATGTTACACATGGGTTAAATTTCATACATGAACCCTAGCTCAAAATATGGCTAGAAATGGATAGATCATGCTTCAAGGATCTCAAAAATGTAAAGAGCATTAAAAACGGGGCTAGCATTGACTTACTTCCAAGCTTGAAAGTAGAAGAAACCCTAGATATGGTGAGTCTTCAAATTCGACACAAGCATGGAGAAGATTAGTAGATTTTGGCTTTATTTTCCCTTTTAATTCATTTATTTACAAAATGACCAAAATGCCCTTTTTACTAGACTTTCAAATTTTGTTCATGCATGTCCATTTTTGTCCATAAAGATAGAAATTGGGCAAATGGCTACTGAAGACACTCTAATTAATAATCCATGGAAATTTCATGCTTAAAGCTTCTAGAACACAAGTTTTGCAACTTATTCAATTTAGTCCCTAAAGTCAAATTGGGCACCTTACACATAAGATTTCTTCATGAAATTTTCACACAATCATGCAAACACATCATAACCCTCAAGACAATCACAAAACAAATATTTTTACTTCAGATTTTGGTTTCAAAACCACTATTCTGACTACGCCCGAAATCGAGATGTTACATAATTAATTTTAATTTTAATCCAATTTAATTTGGGTTAAATAAATCATTGTTAATTAATTATGAAAAGGGGCCCAATTGATCTGAAATAAGAAAACTAATCCAACCAGGCACTAGGCAGCCTAAAACCATCCCACATGCTGACCCAATCAGCTTATTTGGCTGATTATTTGGCTTGCAAAATGGCCCTTGAAGACTCCTTCGATTTGTATTCAAACCCCTCCACTATTCATGCCTTTCAAGATTTTCCCCTACCTAAAAATAACATGTTTGAAATCTTCAAACATGCCACATGTGTGGCTGGCCATGGGGGGAGTCTTTGACTACTGATTTTGGCTATTTTTAGCAGCCTTCTCAACCTATAAATACCCCTTTTGGCTGCTCACTTCAAACACACCTCAACTTTCTCATCTCTTCTCTTCTCTCTCAATTTTTTCTCTTCATTTTCGATCCATTTTTCTTTATTCTCTTACCAATTTCACCTCTTGAAAAAGAGTCATTCATCCACCATTTCGAGCAGCATTAAAGTGTTCGTAGCAGCCTCGGTTCGACAAGAACAAACGGAGAAGGAAGAGTGGAGCAAACCAGTTAAGCCACGAAGAAACACCGGATTTGATTCTTGTTTCCTATCCTTTTAATTTTTTTTGTTGTTATGATGAACATGTCTATGAATATTTGTGGTGTTATGGCTTAAATTTAATTCGTGTTAGGTTGATTGCATTTCATCTACTTAATTTATTAAAACTATGTTTGTGTTGTTATAAGCCTCGGTAAGATGTTTGATTAAGTAAAACCATGACTAAGTTATTCTTGCATCACAATTGTAAGGTAACTAATGAATTAATTATTAAAACAGATTGAAATTGTAATTAATTGACACGATGCTTAATCAGTGCATGTTTAATCATCTAAGGTAGCTTAGGGTTAAATTAGCAACGGTATCTAACGATACATTTGCCTTGCATAACTTGCAAGATTATTGTGATTAAATAGTTTCCAGGTAGAAATACATTGTTACCTGACGTAATTGTTTATGTGCTTATGAGATTGAATTAATTGTTTGAATTGACATAAAGATATGTACAAGAGATTATTTTAATTTCATAAGTATGTATGTGCATTAACACATTTGCCTATTAAAATTTGTTTAATCGGTTGAATTGACATAGAGATATAGTCAAGAGATGAATGGATTTTGGTAGGTGAGTATGTTCATAAGTTAGCAAATTACTAAGTTGTCGTGAATTTATTCGTAACAACATAAACATGAGTTTAATAATTCTAAGTTAAGAAATGTAATTAACCTAGGACAATTATGTCATCTTGATTAAAATCATATTTTGAAATCGTGCATTGGAACTATTATTTTATTTTTATTTAGTTTACTTAGTTAAAATCATAGTTTTTAATCATCTCCACAAATCAAAATATTTTTCTTCACCAAAGTGTTTTTAAAATTGCATTCATAAATAATCCTTTTCACAGTCCTTGTGGGTACAATAACTCGACATTTACTTGTCACTTTATTACTTGTTGCAATTGTGTACACATGTACATTTTCGTTGTTCCAGACATAAATTAATTGGAATTGAACTGTAAACTCCGGTAATACTATGCAACCCTGTTTCAACGACGAATACGGGCTAGGGGTGTTACATTTATTGGTATTAGAGCTACATTTTAGTCAATTCTGAGACTAACGTAGCAAGTATAAGTTTAACTATACATGCCATTATAAAAATTGTGATAGTGTGATATCTCCTGACCATTTTAAACATGTTTTCCAGATAGTAATGTCATCCAACCAAGCTAGAGCTGAACCTGAAGAAGCTGAGAGCATTGCTCAAGCTTCTATACAAAGAGCTACATCTAGTAGTAGTAGAAAGCTCGTATCTGAGGACCAAGGTGAGGAGGAAAAAGAAGCCTTCTTTCAAATGATGAATGAGTGGTTCACTAAATACTTGAGAACAAATCCTGCTATACAACAACCTCCCCCTCTTGCTCCTCAACCGGTTCCTGACATGGTAGGAGTTACTGAACCTATTAGAACTAGTAAGCCTCCAGTAGATAAAATCTGTAAGTATAGGGCAAAGGAATTTAAGGCTACTACCGAAAATGATCCGAAGAGGGCTGAATTTTGGCTGGAAAATACTATCAGGGTTCTAGATGAATTATCATGCACACCAGCTGAGTGCCTGAAATGTGCTGTATCACTATTGAAAGACACAACTTACCAGTGGTGGAATACCATAACTTCTATTGTACTAAGAGAAAATGTTACATAGGAGTTTTTCCAAACAGAATTCAGAAAGAAATATATTAGCTAGAGATTTTTGGATCAAAAAAAGAAAAAATTTCTAGAGCTTAAATAGGGAAATATGACAGTATCTGAGTACGAATGAGAATTCATTAGATTAAGTAAGTATGCCAGAGAATGGGTTCCGACTGAGGCTGATATGTGCAAATGTTTTGAAGAAGGATTAAATGAAGACATTAAGTTGCTAATTGGAATTCTTGAACTAAGGAAATTAGTGGTACTGGCCAATCAAGCGGACAAAGTTGAGGAATTAAGTAATGAAAAGAAACAAACAGAGAGAGAAGCCCAAATTTCTAGTCAAAGATTTATGGACAAGTGACAATCATATACTTCAAAGAAATAAAAGAAATATCATGATCATTTTACTGCATCTGTGGGATATTACGAAAAAGAACGAGGCTCTTAACGCTCTAACCCGAGATCTTCATCTCCATCTATAACAAGTGTTGAAAGTGTTGGTAACCCCAAACTGAGGTGTAAACATTGTAATAAATTTTACTTTAGGGAGTGTCGTATGAGAAACGGAGCCTACTATAAATGTGGTCCTTTTGACCACTATCTTAAAGATTGTCTAGAAAGGATTGAAAAAGATATTGATCAGATTTCAAAGCCAAGTAAACCACCTCGTCACTTCGACAATGTCAGTGGTAGTCGAGGCACTACAAAAGATTCAATTGTTAAGTTTGAAGTAAGAGCACCAGCAAGGATATATGCTATACGTGCAAGAGAGGATGTCTTTGCACCAGACGCCATTACTGGTACATTTTCTCTTCTTGATACTGATATTATTCCTTTGATTGATCCTGGTTCAGCACATTCATATATATGCACAAAATTAATGTCTGTTAAAAATTTACCTATTAAGTTCACTGAATTTTTGGTCAAAGTTTTGAACCCCCTAGGCCAGTATGTTATGGTGGATAAAGTTTGTAAAAACTATCTGTTAATGGTAAAGGGTTATTGCTTCTTAGCTGATTTGATGTTATTTCCTTTTGATGAATTTGATGTAATTTTAGGAATGGATAGGCTAATTCAACATGATGCAGTGGTGAATTGTAAACAAAAATACATTGTGTTGAAATGTCAGAATGGTGAATTACTTCATCTTGAATCTGATAAACTAGATCGGTTATCTAATGTAATCTCAGTGATATCAGCACAAAAATATGTTAAAAAAGGGTATGATGCTTATCTTGCATATGTGTTAGACACTAAAGTATCTGAATCGAAGATTAAGTTAATGCCAGTTGTTTATGAGTTTTCTAATATGTTTCTGAAAGAATTACCTAGATTACTGCCAATCAGAGAGGTGGAATTTTCTATAGATCTTATTCTAGGAACAACTCCTATATCTATAGCATCTTATCGAATGGCCCCAACAGAGTTAAAAGAGTTGAAAGCACAGTTGCAAGAATTGACAGATAGGGGCTTTGCTCGACCTAGTCATTCACCTTGGGGGTGCACCGATTCTATTTGTAAAGAAGAAAGATGGATCGTTGAGGTTGTGTATTGATTACAGGCAGCTCAACAAGGTTACAATCAAGAAAAAGTATCTATTTCCTCTAATTGATGACCTGTTTGATTAGCTGAAAGGTACCACTGTATTCTCTAAAATAGATCTCCGTTCTGGATATTACCAATTACGAGTGAAAGACTCAAATATACAAAAGACAACTTTCAGAACCAGGTATGGACAATATGAGTTCCTTATGATGCCGTTTGGTTTGATGAATGCACTTACAGTGTTCATGGATTTAATGAATAGAATTTTCAGACCGTATCTAGATAGGTTTGTGGCAGTGTTTAATGGTGATATTTTGGTATATTCCCAAGATGAAAATGAGCATGTTGATCATTTGAGAATTGTACTGCAAACTTTGCGTGAGAAACAACTGTATGCCAAATTCAGTAAGTGTGAATTTTAACTTTGGGAAGTCAGTTTCCTTGGGCATATAGTATCTGCTGAAGGCATTAGAGTGGACTCGAATAAAATTTCAGGTATTGTTAACTGGAAACCACCAAAATATGTGTCTAAAGTCAGAAGTTTTCTGGGTCTAGTAGGATATTATCAGAGGTTTGTTCAAGGGTTTTCCATGATAGCTTCTCCAATGACTCATTTATTGCAGAAAGATGTGAAATTTGAGTGGTTTGATAAATGCCAGCAGAGTTTTGACAGGTTGAAAGCCTTCTTAACTAAAGCACCCGTTTTAGTTCAATCTGAATCGGGTAAGGAATTTATAATTTACAATGACGCATCATTGAATGGTTTAGGCTGTGCCTTGATGCAAGAAGGTAAAGTAATAGCCTATGCTTCTAGATAGCTAAAACCACATAAAAGAAATTACCCGATACATGATTTGGAGTTAGTAGCTATTGTATTTGCATTAAAAATCTGGCAGCATTACTTGTTTGGTGAAAAATGTCACATATTCACCGATCATAAAAGTTTGAAATATTTGATGTCACAAAAAGATTTGAATCTAAGGCAGCAAAGATGGCCTGAATTGTTAAAAGACTATGATTTGGTTATTGACTACCATCCAGGAAAAGTCAATGTGGTTGCTTATGCTCTAAGTAGAAAGTCTTTGTTTGCTTTGCGAGCAATGAATACCAAGTTGTCATTGTTAAACGATGGTTCAATCATAGTTGAGTTAAAAGCTAGACCAATATTCTTGCAACAAATCTATGATGTTCAGAAGAGTGACGATGAATTACAAGCTAGAAGAGTACAGTGCGAGTTTGATTTTGATTCAAAATTTCAGATTGGGTCTGATGGTTGTCTATTATTCAGAGGTAGGATATGTGTACAGAAGAATTCAAAACTTGTACAGAATATTTTGCATGAAGCTCATAATGGTACTATGCTTGTTTATCTGGGAAGTAATAAAATGAATAATGATTTGAAAAAGATGTACCGGTGGCCAAGAATGAAACGAGATATTTCTGAATTTTTATCTAAATGCTTGATATGTCAGCAAGTAAAAGTTGAACATCAGGTGCCTTCGGGATTACTACAGCTAGTAACGATACCGGAATAGAAATGGGAAAGAGTTACAATGGGTTTTGTGTCGGGATTACCCTTATCTCCAAAAAAGAAAGATGCCATCTGGGTAATTGTTGACCGGTTGACAAATTTTGCACACTTTATTTTGGTACGTATGGATTTCTCTTTGGATAGATTGGTTGAATTATATGTTTGGGAGATTGTCAGACTATATGGAGTGCTAGTTTCCATTATTTCAGACTGAGATCCCCAGTTTACATCTCGATTCTGGAGCAAATTACAAGAAGATCTAGGTACGCAGTTACATTTCAGTACTACTTTTCATCCTCAGACTGACAATCAATCAGAAAGTACGATACAGATTTTAGAAGATATGCTTCGGTGCTGTGTGTTAGAATTTGAAGGTAACAGGGAAAATTTTTTGTCTTTGGTTGAATTTGCATATAATAATAGTTATCAGTCAAGCATTAAAATGACACCATACAAGCCTCTGTATGGTCATAAATGTAGAACTCTATTGTGCTGGAAAGAATTCAGTGAAAAAAAGATACACAGAGTTGATTTAGTCCGTGAGACTGAAGAAAAGTTGAAAGTAATTTGGGATAGTTTGAAAGTAGCCTTTGATCATCAAAAGTCTTATGCTGATCTTAAACAAAAAGAGATAGAATTTCAAGTCGGTGATAACATATTTTTGAAAGTATCACCTTAGAAAAAAGTTCTCTGGTTTGGCCACAAAAAAAAATTGAGTCCATGGTTCATCCGACCGTATGAGATTACAGAAAGAATTGGATCTGTTGCATATCGCCTGGCATTACCACCAGAACCTGACAGAATTCATAATGTATTTCATGTGTCCATGTTACGACGGTATCGGCCAAATCCTTTACATGTTATATCTCTGAAAAAAGTTGAGATTCAGCCTGACATGACCTACAATGAGGAACAGATCAAAATTCTGGCACGTAAGAGAAAAGAGTTATGTAACAATCTGTTTTTAGTCAAATCAGAATAGTGGTTGCGAAACCATAAATCTGAGGTCAAAATATTTATTTTACTATTACTTTAATGTCTACAACATGATAATGTGATTGTGTGAAAATTTCGTTAAGAAATTTTATCGTTTGATTGGTCAATTTGTTAAAAAGGACTAAGTAGCGTAAAGTGTAAAAGTGGAGATCCTTTAGCTAAAGCTATTCAATAGCAATGGAATCTTAATTTAGAGGTCCTTATGTTGTAATTTGACCATTTGACACATGAGTGAACATATTTGGACATTAAATGGATGTTTTAAATGGTTTTTCGTTAAGGGTATAATCGTAATTTAGTAAATAACATAAAATATATAAAATAAACAAATAATTAAAGGCTATCATCTTTACCATAGCCGAATGAAGCATGGAGAAAAGCCATTTTAGGGCTTGAAAGTTTCGGTCACTTTGATACTCAATTGTAAGTCCGTTTTTGCTCGGTTTTTAATGATTTCTATTTTTTATGATCGTTGCATCTAGTACTAGCTAGCCCAGGTACTATTTTGCAAAAATTTTAAATATTTTGAAAGTTTTCATAGATGAATATGTATTAGTTTTGATGATTGATGATAGATTTTGAATGGTTGATGATAGTTAAACAAGTTTTGTAAGTGATTTTTAGTGAAAATGCAAATTAGGAATTAAATTGTGAAATGTGTAAAGTTAGTGGTTAAAATGTAAAATAAATGAAAAATATGGGCTGCTAGGGGCATAATAGTAATTCAGTTAGCATGGGTCTATTTTGAATTTCATTAATTTGTGATTTTATGAAATAAGGACTAAATTATGAAAAAAGTGAAATATGTGGGGCAAACGTGTAAATGTGTTACAAAGTGTGTTTTGGAATAAATTAAATGAATAGGTGATTAAATAAGTTAATTTTAAATATATTTAGGTTAAGAAAGGCGAAATACAGACTTGGATCGGGGAAAAGATAAAGTACTCGATTAATCTACAATTTCATCATTTTTGAATCGAGGTAAGTTCGTATGTTATAATTTCATTTCAAATGTATTCTATATGCTTTGATATAGCATAAATTGTGATTATATGACTTCGGACAAGTTTGGGAATGATTCGACAATGATTCGACAGTTGGAATCCCGGTTGAACCTTATGAATAGTTTAGGATGCTAGTGACATGTCATTAGAGATACTTTGAGTTGGCTTCGGGCCATTATATAGCACTTTGGGTGAAAGATAAAATTGATTTGGCATCGGGCCATGCTTCGGGCCATTATATAACACTTTGGGTGAAAGATAAAATCGATTTGGCATCGGGCCATGCATATCTGCAGATTTGGCATCGGGCTATGATATCAGTATTTCGGATAAGTTACCTTGATTTGGCTTCGGGCCATGGTATAGGTACTTATCGTTTGAGACCCTTGAGTATTCGACTTCTATTTCAAATGGTTCAATGGGTAAATGCAAGACGAGAATGTATATGAGGTTGGTATGAGATGGTACAGGTATGTGTATAAACTATTTTAGTGTTGAATCAAAGAAATGAGAATAGAAGTACAAAATTTTTTGAATAAGCATTTGAAAGGTTTGATAGTTAAGGAAAGCTACATATTGATGTATTCAAATTATTAATTTATGTTTATGTGATTGCATTACGTTTATTTCATATGAGCTTACTAAGCTTTATAGATTACTTTGTTTATTTTTCCCATGTTTTATAGTGTTAACAAGCTAGCTCGGATTTGGGGATCGTTGGAGATCATTTTACACTACCACTTATCAATTGGCACCTTTAAATTTCGGTATTTAAAGTATATGGCATGTATAGGTATTTTTGAGTCATTTTGATTATGGGTTAATAGTGATTTTGGTTATATGTAATGACTTGTAATGACATATGTTTTGGTGTGTAAATATGGCCATGAGTGTTGGCTTAATTTGGTAGATTTGGTTATGTGCATATATGGTTGATATTTTAAATTCATGGATGGACCTGTGAATGGCTTATATTATGAAGTTTGTGGATATTGACATGGTATATGTTAAATGGTTGACATTAGATATGAATTATGTTTGTGAATTGGTGAAACAAATGATGTATGTTTGGTAAAGGTTTAGTTAGTTTATTTGTGAATGTGTTTTTGTATGTTTTGATTGAGTAAGACTTGAGGTTATACGCATGTTGGTTGTTAGTATTGGAAATGGTTTGAATTAGCCTTGATTATGGCTAAATGAGATGTTCAATTATACTATGATTTGGTGCCATTTTGGTTGTGTAGGTATCTGCATATTTGGGTGGCAAATTGGCTTGGTAAATAGCCTATTTTTGTCCACACAGGAAGAGACACGGACGTGTGTCTCAACTGTATGTGACACACGGGCAAGTACACGGTCGTGTGTCCCCTGGTGTTGAAATTGAAATCAAGTCAGTATGCCCCACACGGCTTCACACACGAGCATGTGACTTGGCCGTGTAGCATAAGTCAGTATACCCTACAGGTTTGGCATGTCCTAGCACATGGCCTAGCACACGGCCTGGCACACGAGCATGTATGTTGGCCGTGTAACGCAAGTCAGAGAGTTACACTGGGTTGGACACGGGTTGGGACACAGCCATGTGCTCCCATTTCGAATGTCCACACGGACGTGTCTCTCACACGGCCTGGACATACGGATGTGTGTCCCTTATTTTGAGAAAATTTTTCTAAATTTCGTAAAAGCTTTATAAGTTATCGGTTTAGTCCTAAACCACTCCCAAAGCACGTCTAGGGTCTCGTAGGCTCATTTTAGGGACAAATTGATTGGGGTTGAATGATGAATGGTTGAATTGAGAAAATGAATGCTAAATAAATGTTTAATTGTTTTGTAAGTCTGGTAATGCTCCGTATCCCTATTTTAGCATTGAATGCGGGTGAGAGGTGTTACATTAATTGGTATCAGAGCTACAGGTTAGTCGATTCTAGGACTAACGTAGCGTATGTGAGAGTCTAACTATACATGACATATGTAAACTGTGATAGTGTGATGACTTCTGACACTTTAAAATGTGTTTTCATATAGTAAATGGATCCCAATTGAGCTATAGCCGATGAGGTTTAAAGTAATGCACCTGCTCCCGCTCAAGAGACAGTGCCGTCCTAATCCCCAACTGGTGGTTCACATAATATATTCGAACAAATCCAGCTATTCAACAACCTCTACCCCCTCTTAATCCTCAACTGGTTCTCGTAGCTCCTCAAGGTGTCGAGCTTCTAAGATTAAATAAGCCTCCAGTTGATAAGATTCGTAAACACGGGGCTGAAGAGTTCAGAGCTAATGTTGACAATGATCCTGAAAGAGCTGAATTTTTTCTTGAGAATATGATTTTAGTGTTTGATGAACTTTCTTGCACACCGGCTGAATGTTTAAAAGTGCTATATCACTATTGAGGGACACTGCGTATCAGTGGTGGAATACGCTAGTATCAGTGGTGCCGAGAGAGAGAGTCACCTGGGAGTTCTTTCAAACCAAATTTAGGAAGAAATATATAAGTCAATGATTTCTAGATCAAAAGCACAAAAAGTTTTTAGACCCGAAATAGGGTCGTATGACCATAACAGAGTACGAGAGAGAATTTGTACGGTTGAGTAAATATGCTCAGGAGTATGTTTCTATTGAAGAAATTATGTGCAAGCGGTTTGTTGATGTGTTGAGTAAAGATATTAAACTTCTGGTCAGGATTCTAGATTTGAAAGAATTTATTGTCTTGGTTGATCGGGCTCGTAAAGTAGAAGACTTTAGTCGAGAAAAGAAGAAAGCTGATTCAAAGGCTACAGATTTGAGGAAAAGACCGATAAATAAATCTTATCATTCTTCATCAAAGAAATCCTAAAATTTGTATAGTCGATCAAATGCATCAGTGGGATGCCAGAATAGAGATCGTGTAAATTAGTACGTGAATCCTAAAGCTCAGGCTACTTCCATCTCGAGCGTTGGCAGTGTGAGAAATAACAAACCTGAGTGTCAACAATGTGGGAGACGACATTATGGAGAGTGCTGGAATAAGAGTGTTGAAGCTTGTTTCAAATGTGGCTCGCCAGATCACTTTATCCGAGATTACCTAGAGTTATCCAATAAAGATAAATTTTAGAATGCAAGACCAAGTAATACGGCTGCGAGAGGGAGACCACCGAGAAATGTGGGATATGTATCTAGTGGAAAAGGAGTGATGAAGGATTCAAATGTGAGATTTGAAGTTAGAGCACCAGCCAGAGCTTACACTATTCGCACTCGCGAAGAAGCGTTGTCTCTAGATGTTATTATCAGTACATTCTTTCTTTACGACACTAATATGATTACTTTAATTGATCCTGGATCAAAACATTCGTATGTTTGTGAGAATTTAGTATCTAGTAAGAAATTACCTATTGAGTCTACAGAATTTGCAAATAAAGTATCGAACCCCTTAGGCAAGTATGTTTTAGTTGACAAAGTATGCAAGAACTGTCCTTTAATGACTCGAGGTTACTATTTTCTGACTGACTTGATGCTTTTACCATTTGATGAGTTTGATGTGATTCTGGGTATGTGTAACACCCCGAATTTGGGCCTAGAAGGAATAGGCCTTGAGCGTGGGAACACATAAAAGTTTATGTGTGTGAGAAATATCAAAAATTACATTTTGGCATTAGTGGCTAAGTATTTGGACATATTTGGGAGTGTTGGAGAAGTCCTGGGTTCAAACCTGGGCTTTAGCAAAATTTGTAATTTAAGTGAATAAAACCCTTAGTACTTGGAAGTAAGCCTTTTAAATAATTAAGATTAAAATGTAACACAAGATGAGCTTGTGGTCCAGTGGTTGTGGCTCATTAAGGTGGCAAGGGAGCTTGAGTTCGAGTCACTCTATGCACAAAGAAGTATTTATTTTACTCATTTGCTGTGTGAGTGGTGGAGTTTGAATAAAACACTACAAGGGTGGTTGGAATTTGAACTAGTTAAGGAATGGATTATGGAGAAAATCAAGGAGAAGATTGGAGAGGAAATCATGGAGAGATTTAAGGAGGAAAATATGGGATTTTATATGCGTTACTGTTACCTTGTGTTCAAAGAATTCGAATCCCATTCTTTTCCTAAAAAAATTAAAGACAATAGTTTTCCTCTGCTTCTCAAGTCTGCCATTTTGTTCTTTGTCGATTTTTGCTAGATGGTTCTTTGCGATTTCTTTCGGTTCCCTTTTTGTTTTGTTCTTTCCTATGGCAACATTTGCACCCTCCTCCTCTCTTGCTGATTTTTCATTATCTTCTTTTGTTTCTGCCAACTGCCTGTTGAACTTTCTTTTTTATTTCTTCTCACAGCTTTGGATTTTCCTTATAAGTCATTCCTTCCTTAATCCTTGGTTTTCGTTGCTGCAACTTGCCACCTTTGTTTTGGGTTCTTGCGTTAATGTTAAGTGTCGTAACTCTGAAGTATTCTTTTCATTTATGGATTTTTGGTGAATTGATCGACTATTTTACTTGCGAAGGTTAAGGGTTGGAACGACTCGATTAGCGTTGGAGTAGTGCGGCTCTACTGTTACGCGGTTGGTAGGTAAAGTGGCTATATTTTGGTGGTGTTAAAGGAAACTTTTTCTTTTTCCCTTGGATATGAAATGTGAATTGATGTTGGTATTGGGTCTTTATAGAATTATCTGCGGTGAATTGTGGAGTAGAGAACTATCTTGTTCGGACAGGTCCCGGAGTGCTCGATAGTGTTTTACAGAAAATTGCATCAGGTGTGTAGTAGTACCATATTTGATAATCAGTCAAAAGCCGAAAGAGTGTGTGAACCCACACACATTGATTTGACCATAGGTCGACAAATGCCAAAATGCTGAAATACCAAGAAGTCGAAAGGAGGGGCTTAGAGCGTGCCATTACACGTACAGTAAACCGGGCCCACGAAACGTGGGTGTACAGGGAAAAGGCAGCCATGAACGAATTCATGGGCTTAGCCATAATGGGCTGAATTGGCCCGTGAGCCCACTTGTGTAAACCTTCGGATAGGCCGATAAGCATGTTTAGGCCAAACTGACTAGATGACCGAATTACCCCTGTGGGGTAAAATGACTGTAATACCTCTATGAGACAAATGAAAATTATGCCCTTATGTTCTATTTGACTGATGTGCTTGTGATATACGTATATGATTGATCGAGCATGCCATATGATATTTATGTGTTTTGCATACACACACGACATAATGCATGGGGTTGGATATTGTATATGGAGGAAGTGGACTGTTCTGTTAAGGTCGCACAGGTCACACAAGACGACTGTGGACTATTCTGTTAAGGTCACACGGAGCACACGAGACAACTGTGGACTATTCTGTTAAGGTTGCACGGGTCACACAAGATGACTGTGGACTGTTCTGTTAAGGTCGTACGGGTAGCGCGAGACGACTGTGGACCTACCGATGGCTTTAAGCCACTTGAACTAATTATGGCTTCGTGCTATTCTGAAGATGGCTCTGCACTATCCCGATTATGGCTCCGTGCCATCTTGATCATGGGTCTGTGCCAATCATATTACCACTCTGTGCCGGTCATACTATAGCTACTGATGGTTCTGTGTCGATCATATTACAACTACTAATGGCTTTGTGCCTATTATATTACAGCTACTGATGGCTTTGTGCCATCTTGTTTATAGCTTATAGCTATCATATTTATGGCTCTTAGCCATTACATTCTTCGCGGCATTGATTCTTTGAGATCTCATTACTTGCGGCCCTCTTTGCGTTACTATTACTGGTAACTTTGCTACGATATTGGTTTGCTAGCTGGGTGGGTTGATGTTATCCCCACATGGTGTGTTGGTTGGTACGGGTGGTGTGTTGGCTGGATTGGGATGGGTTGCATAATTGCACTGTTGCATTTCTGTTACTAACACTGTTACTGTATAGGGCTAAGGCCCAGACTGTATTGATATTGAATAGGGCTCAAGCCCATACTGTTACTGCACACACTGTTTTCTGTTTGACTGATAGGGGACTACACACTGAGTTTTCGTAAACTCACCCTTTCTTTTTAACTGTACAAGTAATCCCCAACCTTAGACAATTTGGTGCTGCGAGGGACTTGGAGGTGGCCACACGACTATTGTGTCTTGCATTTGACTTTATTTAATTTAAATTTCACTTTTGGGTTTTTAATTTTGTAATAAGGTCATCTGTGGGTTTTAATTTTTAATTGGGCTTTGGACTTTATATATTTTTAAACTGCTAGTCTAAGTAAAGATGAGTTTTCAAACCAATTACTGTTTTCAAAAACATATGTTTTAAACTTCTTTAATTTAAATTAGCTTCCGCAACTGAAAGAGATTTTCAACGAAATTAATAACGTTTTAAAAGTGATTAACTTTTCAATGAACCACGTTTTGAAATTAAACGAACACCAACTGAGATTTTACACAAGTTTTAAATAGTAAGAAGGGTTTTTCAATGAAATCACGAATTCAAAAAATACTTCAATGTGACACCGCCAGATTCGGCCATAAAGTCTAGGCCGAGTGTGGGGTGTTACAGTATGGATTGGTTGACTTTACACGATGCTGTGTAGACGAAAGATTACAGAATTGAAATGTCAGAATAATGAAATTCTTCGAATTGAATCTGATGAATCGGGTGGATTACCTATAGTGATTTCATCGATGTCAACTCAAAGATATGTGAGAAAAGGTTGCGAAGCTTATCTCGCTTATGTTTTAGATACTAAAGTGTCTGAATCAAAAATTGAACCAGTGCCGATAGTATGTGAATTTCTGGATGTATTTCCAGAAGAATTACCGGGGTTACCGCCAATAAGAGATATCGAGTTTGCTATTGAATTAGTACCGGAAACTTCACCGATATCTATAGTTCCATACAGAATGGCTCCGACAGATTTGAGAGAGTTGAAAGCTCAATTGCAAGAGTTAATAGATAGAGATTTTACACGACCGAGTTTTTTTCCCTAGGGTGCGCCAGTATTGTTTGTTAAGAAGAAAGACGGGTCAATGAGAATGTGTATTGACTATCGTCAGCTTAAAAAGGTTACGATAAAGAAAAAATATCCTTTACTGAGAATTGATGATTTGTTTGATCAGTTGAAAGGTGTAACAATGTTTTTGAAGATTGATTTGAGATCGGGTTATTATCAATTGAGAGTTAAAGACTCAGATGTGTCAAAAATTAAGTTCAGAACGAGGTACAGACATTATGAATTCCTTGTTATGCCTTTTGGACTAACTAATGCTCCTGCCATTTTTATGGATTTAATGAATCGGATCTTTAGACCGTATTTAGACAGATTTGTTGTTGTGTTCATTGACGAAATTTTGATCTATTCTCGAGATGAGTTTGAGCATGCCGAGCATTTAAGGATTATGTTGCAAACCTTGAGAGATAAGCAACTGTATGCTAAATTCAGTAAGTATGAGTTTTGGCTCCAGAAAGTTGGATTTTGGGGACATATTGTTTCGGCGGATGGCATTCAAGTTAATCTAAGTAAGATTTCTGCAATTATTGACTGGAAACCACCTAGAAATGCATCTGAGGTCAAAAGCTTTCTTGGATTGGTTGGTTACTATCAACATTTCGTTAAAGGGTTCTCGATGATTGCTACACCGATGACCAGACTGCTACAGAAAGATGTAAAGTTTGAATGGTCCGAGAAATGTCAACAGAGATTTGATCAATTGAAAGCGTTGTTAACTGAGGCACCAGTGTTGGTTCAACCTGAGTCAGGTAAAGAATTTGTGATTTACAACGACGCGTCATTGAACGGTTCGGGTTGCGTGTTGATGCAAGAAGGAAAAGTGATAATCTATGCTTCCAGACAGTTGAAACTGCATGAAAAGAACTATCTGACGCACGATTTAGAGTTGGCCGCTATATTTTTTGCATTAAAAATTTGGCGTCATTATTTGTACGGTGAAAAATGCCATATCTTTACTGATCATAAAAGCTTAAAGTATATTATGACTCAAAAAGATTTGAATTTGCGATAATGGAGATGGCTCGAGTTACTTAAAGACTATGAGTTAGCAATCGATTATCATCCGAAAAAAGAAAATGTGGTTATAGATGCTTTGAGTAGAAAATTATTATTTTCTTTGAGAATAATGAATACACAATTGACATTATCTGATGATGGTTCAATTTTAGCTGAGTTAAAGGCTAAACCAATTTTTCTTCAACAAATTTTTGAAGCTCAAAAGTGTGATACTGAGTTACAAGCTAAAAGAGTGCAATGTAAGTCGACTAGTGATTCAGAGTACCAAATCAAATACAATGATTGTTTGATGTTTCAAGATAGAATTTACGTACCGAAAAATCCAGAGTTGATTCAGAAAATTTTGCATGAGGCACATAGTAGTAGTTTATCTGTTCACCCGGGGAATACCAAAATGTATAATGATTTGAAGAAATTGTATTGGTGGTCGAGTATGAAACGAGACATTTTTGAGTTTGTATCGATGTGTTTGATTTGTCAGAAAGTGAAAGCTGAGCATCAAGTGCCTTCGGGTTTGCTTCAACCTGTGATGATGCCAGAGTGGAAATGAGATAAAGTGACTATGGATTTCTATCGGGATTACCCCTGTCTCCGAATAAAAAAGATGCAATTTGGGTTGTTATTGATCGACTGATGAAATATGCACATTTCATCCTGGTACGTACTGACTATTCACTTGAACGACTAGCTGAGTTGTATATTGCTGAGATTGTTAGATTGCACGGGGTGCCAGTTTCGATTATTTCAGATAGAGATCCGAGGTTTACGTCGTGATTTTTGGAAGAAATTGCAAGAAGCTTTGGGTACGAATTTGAATTTTAGTACAGCTTTTCATTCGTAAACCTACGGTCAATCTGAGAGAGTAATTCAAATTCTCGAAGATATGCTCAAATGTTATGTTTTAGAGTTCGAAGGCAGTTGGGAGAAATATTTTCCGTTGGTTGAATTTGCGTATAATAACAACTTTCAATTAAGTATAAAAATAGCACCGTACGAAGCTTTATATGGTAGTAAATATCGAACTCCATTGTACTGGATCGAACTTAGAGAGAAACAGATTCACGAGGTTGATTTGATTAGAGAAACCAAAGAAAAAGTAAAAGTAATTCGCGACTATTTGAAAGTAGCTTCAGATAGTCAGAAATCGTACGCGGATTTGAAACGAAAAGACATTGAATTTCATATCGGTGACAAAGGAAGAAAATACTTCGTTTCGATCGCAAAGGCAAATTGAGTCCGCGATTTATCGTGCCTTATGAGATTATTGAACAAACAGGGCTAGTGGCATATCGGTTAGCGTTACCGATTAAGCTAGAGAAAATCCATAATGTGTTTCATGTATCGATGTTGCACCGATATAGATCTGATCCATCATATGTGATTTCTCCGTCAGAGATTGAAATTTAACATAATATGACGTACGACGAAGAACTGATCAGAATTCTACCACGTGAGGTTAAACGGTTGAGAAATAAAAGCATAGCGCTCATGAAAGTACTTTGGCAATGACATGGTGTCGAACCTATTCACTGGTAAGATTTTCGGGGACGAAAATCCCTAAAAGGGGAGAGTTGTATCAGCTCGTTTTTAGTCAAATTAGAAAAGTGGTTTTGAAACTAAAAATTTGAGGTCAAAATATTTATTTTACTATTATTTTAATGTCTATATCATGATAATGTGATTGTATGAAATTTCGTTAAGAAATTTTATCGTTTGATTGGTCAATTTGTTAAAAATGACTAAATTGCGTAAAGTGTAAAAGTGGAGTTCCGCTAGCTAAAGGTATTCAATAGCTATGGAATCTTAATTTAGAGGTCCTTATGTTGTAATTTGACATTTGACACATAAGTGGACATATTTGGACATTAAATGGATATTTTAAATGGTTTTTCATTAAGGGTATAATCGTAATTTGGTAAATAACAAAAAATAAATAAAATAAACAAATAATTAAAGGCTATCATCTTTACCATAGCTGAATGAAGCATGGAGAAAAGCCATTTTAGGGCTTGAAAGTTTTGGTCACTTTGATACTTAATTGTAAGTATGTTTTTGCTCGGTTTTTAATGATTTCTATGTTTTTGTGATCGTTGCATCTAGTACTAGCTAGCCCAGAGACTATTTTGCAAAACTGTTAAAGATTTTGAAAGTTTTCATCGATGAATATGTATGAGTTTTGATGATAGATTTTGAATGGTTGTTGATAGTTAAACAAGTTTTGTTAAGTGGTTTTTAGTGAAAACGTAAATTAGGAATTAAATTGTGAAATGTGTAAAATTAGTGGTTAAAATGTGAAATAAGTGAAAAATATGGGCTACTAGGGGCATAATAGTAATTCGACTAGCATGGGTCTATTTTGAATTTCATTAATTTGTGATTTTATGAAATAAGGACAAAATTGTAAAAAATGTGAAATATATGGGACAAAAGTGTAAATATGTTTTAAGGTGTGTTTTGGACTAAATTGAATGAATAGGTGATTAAATAAGTTAATTTTAAATATATTTAGATCAAGAAAGGAGAAATATGGACTCGGATTGGGGAAAAGATAAAGTACTCGATTAATCAACAATTTCATCGTTTTTGAATCGAGGTAAGTTCGTATGTTATAATTTTATTTCAGATGTATTCTATGTGCTTTGATATAGCATAAATTGTGATTATATGACTTAGGACAAGTTTGGGAATGATTCAACAGTTGGAATCCTGGTTGAACCTTAGGAATAGTTTAGGATACTAGTGACATGTAATTAGGGATACTTTGAGTTGGCTTCGGGCCATGATATAGCACTTCAGGTGCAAGATAAACTAATTTGGCTTCGGGCCATGATATCAGCATTTCGGATAAGTTACCTTGAATTAGTTTCGGGCCATGGTATAGGTACTTATTGTGTGAGACCCTTGAGTATCTGACTTCTATTCCGAATGGTTCAATGGGGTAAATGAAAGACAAGAATGTATATGAGGTTGGTACAAGATGGTACAGGTATGTGTATAAACTATTTTAGTGTTGAATCGAAGAAATGAGAATGGAAGTATATAGTTTTGTGAATGACCATTTGAAAAGTTTGATAGTTAAGGAAAGCTACATATTGATGTATTCAAATTATTGATTTATGTTTATGTGCTTGCATTAAGTTTATTTCATACGAGATTACTAAGTTTTATAGCTTACTTTATTTATTTTTCCCATGTTTTATAGTGTTAACAAGGTAACTCGGATTCGAGAATCGTCGGAGATCATTTCACACTACCACCTATCACTTGGTACCTTTAAATTTTGGTATTTAAAGTATATGGCATGTATAGGTATTTTTGAGTCATTTTGATTATGGGTTAATAGTGATTTTGGTTATATGTAATGACTTGTAATGACATATGTTTTGGTGTGTAAATATGGCCATGAGTGTTGGCTTAATTTGGTAGATTTAGTTATGTGCATATATGTGCATATATGGTTGATATTTTGAATTCATGATGGACATGTGAATGGCTTATATTATGAAGTTTGTGGATATTAATATAGTATATGTTAAATGGTTGACATTAGATATGAATTATGTTTGTAAATTGGTGAAAAAAATGATGTATGTTTGGTAAAGGTTTAGTTAGTTGATTTGTAAATGTGTTTTGGTATGTTTTGATTGAGCAAGACCTGAGGTTATAAGCATGTTGGTTGTTAGTATTGGAAATGGTATGAATTAGCCTTGATTATGGCTAAATGAGATGTTCAATTATGCTATGATTTGGTGCCATTTTGGTTGTGTAGGTATATGCATATTTGGGTGGCAAATTGGCTTGCTAAATAGCCTATTTTTATCCACACGGGTAGAAACAGGAGCGTGTGTCTCAACCATGTGTGACAGATGATCAAGTACATAGTCGTGTGTCCTTTGGTGTTGAAATTGAAATAAAGTCAGTATGCTCCACACGGCCTCACACACAGGCGTGTGACATGGCCGTGTGACATAAGTCAGTATACCCTACAAGTTTGGCACGGCCTATCACACGGCTTGGCACACAGGCGTGTGTGGCCATTTTTAAGGCACATGGGCTAGCCACACGGGCATGTGTATTGGCCGTGTGACCCAAGTCAGAGAGTTACATGGGATTGGACACGAGCTGGGAGATGGCCATGTGCTCCCATTTCGAATGTCCACTCGGCCTGTGACACGAGGGTGTCTTTGGCCTTGTGAGACATACGGCCTGGACACACGGGCGTGTGTCACCTGTTTTGAGGAAATTTTTCTAAATTTCGTAAAAGTTTTATAAGTTATCGGTTTAGTCCTGAACCACTCCCAAAGTACGTTTAGGGCCTCGTAGGCTCATTTTAGGGACAAATTGATTGAGATTGAATGATGAATGGTTGAATTGAGAAAATGTATACTAAATAAATGTTTAACTGTATTGTAAGTCTGGTAATGCTCTGTAACCCTATTTCGGTGTTGAATACAGGTGAGGGGTGTTATAAGTTAAGAAATAAAAAGGTAGCTTTAGTAAAAGTTCCCTGGCAACGGCATGGTATAGAAGAGACTACCTTGGAATCGAAGGATACATTGAGAAAGAAATATCTGAGCCTCTTTACTGGTAAGAGTTTCGAGGACGAAAAGTCTTTAAGGGGGAGAGTTGTAACAGCCCATTTTCAGTGAAATGAAACAGTGGTTTTAGGACCACAAATCCGAGTCAGAAATAAAATTTATTTTAATAATATTTCATGGTATGTATTATGATAGGAAAGACGTATGAAATTTTCGATAAGAAAATTTTACCAATTACATGTTTAATTGTGGGAAGGACCAAATTGCATAAAATGCAAAAGTTGAGTTCTAGTAGCTATAAGTATCAAATAGCAATGGAATTCAAAACTTGATTTCCTTATATGGTAATTACACCATTAAGAAAAGTTAGTATATATTTTTTATGATTCATCCATGGAAAATTAGAAAAAGAAAAAGACTAAATTAGAAATGGAAATAAATAAAAGATGATAAATTAAATAAATGTTTAATATCATCATTTTATATCATCTTCTTCCCTAAAAATACATGGAAACACTAGGAAAGAGAAAGCAAGCTTTCTTGGCTTAATTGGGTAAGTAATCTTATCTCGTTTTTAGTAATTTTTATATTTTCGAGTTCGAAATAGCTTAATCTATCTATTTTAGGGACCAATTTGTAAATTTATCAAAGTATTGAAATTTTTCCATGGATGAATATGCTGAAAATTTGAATCATTGAATTCCAATGAATGCCCAAGTAGTACACTCGAAGTGTACGATTCAACAATTTCATCAATTTCTTATTCAATGGTACCCATTAGGGCACTTAACCAAGAAACACTCTCTCGAGCCAAATATCGTTTAACAGGATTACTAGTCCAAGCTAAATGCTTTATATAACGTATACTCAGGGGAGCTCAATTAGGATTACCGGTCTAGGCTAAACCCTAATCATAACATATGCTCGAGAAGTATTATATCGGGATTACCCATCCGGGCTAAATCCTTTTAATAACAAGGTCAATGGGATTACTCGTCCAAGCTAAATCTCGTCCACAACAAATGCAAGACCTTATCCATTTTGGGAAAGCGCATACAATCATCGGAATTCAACATTCATTCGGGACTAACCCTTTATCAACATTTCAAGCCCGTAAAAATTTTCCATCATAACATACATATAATGCACATTATGTAAATCACAGTACATACAATATAACATTCAATTAACCTAATTGCATATCCGATTAAGTTACACGAACTTATATCAACACTTGTTCGCGTAAAAGTCTACTAATCTGAAAATTTTTCTTTTCCTCGATCTAGCCTCAAGTTTGTGTTTTCTGGATCTATATAAATGAATTTAATCATCAATTTCATACATTTCATACTTAAACAGACTCAATTTACGTGTTATGTAAAATTACCATTTTGCCCTTAACTTTTCCAAAAATTTCATTTTCGCCCCTAGGCTCGAAAAATGAAACTTGTGCAAATTACTCCCTATTCCAAGCCTAACCAAAGCCCCATTACAAATTTTTCATCACATGTATTCATAAAATTTTAGAATTTTTCATCAAATTTTACAACTTTTCATTTTAGTCCCTAAATCATATTTTCATCAAAAATCACTTTGTAAAAGTTGTTTATCTATCAATAATCTTTCATTTTCTACCATATATTTCTAATTTCTAGCATAATACATCCATGACCCATTTTCATACCTCGATAACATTTCAAATTAATCCCTCAAATAGAGAGATTAAGCTACCCTGGTTTCAAAAATACCAAAATTACTAAAAACGGAACAAGAGAACTTACCCAATTAGGCCTTGAAAGTTTCTTTTCTCTCTCCTAGGGTTTCCATGTGTTTTAGGTTGAAGATGATAAAAATAAGATGATTTATTTCTTTTCATCTTTTAATTAATTAAGTATTTTAGTATTTCCAATTTAATCCTTGCCCTTTTCCCATGATTCCATGGATGAGTCACCAAGAAAAATCTACATACTTTTCTTAATGGTCTAATTACTATATAAGGACCTTAAGGTTTCAATTCCATAGCTATTTGATCCTTATAGCTACTAGAATTCAACTTTCGCATTTTATGCGATTTAGTCCTTCTCGTAATTAAACACTTAATCGATAAAATTTTCATATCAAAATTTTCACACATCATTTCTAATATATTACGAGCCATATGATAAAATAAAAATAAAATATATTTTGGGTCGGATTTGTGGTCCCAAAACCACTGTTCCGATTTCACTGAAAAATGAGTTGTTACACCTGCATATGTTGTAGCTTCGATGAGCATCTTGTTAGAAGCCTTCTCGAGCATCCTGTTATATACTTCCTACGAGCATCCTGATTAGTAGTGATCCTGCATGTGTTGCACACTACCGCAGCTCTTTATGAGCGTCCTGTTACATGATTCGATCGGTTGTGATCCAGCATTTATTGCGGACACAAACGCATCTGTTCGTGAGCGTCCTAATATAGGATCTTATGAGCTTCCTAATATGGCTCGCTTGAACTCCCTATTATGCTATACGAAGCTCCCTGTTAATAACTCTTCGGAGTTACCTATTAAGCTTAATGAGCTTCATGTTCTAAACTCTTATGAGTTTCTCATTTAGCCTGGATAAGCTTCCTGATACATAGCTTACATGAGCATCCTGTTACATGGCTCGAAAGAGTGCTTCTTAATTATGTGTCCTATTTGGGTACCCCTCGATATGAATTGACAGGTTTCAGTTTTGTACACTTTAAGTGTACTACATGAGCGTATCCATCGATATTTCAAATAAATTCAATGGGTAAAGTTCTGACATGGCTAATATGAACTTGAAATGATTTGTCATGGAAATGTACATGTAATATGGAATAATGATATGGAAAGCATATGTATATGAAAATCATTAAACAGTAAGCTCATCCATGTTCTTAGTATTATGTGAATTACTTGACTAACATGATAGATGAAGTTGTGTTTTAGGCTATTAGCCAAATTGCTTGGATGCATTTTTGTGTGCTTATCTTAAATGAAAACATATGGTAAGTTAAGTTCCTGTTATATGAACTTACTAAGCATTTGAAATGCTTAATCATTTTTCGTTTCTCTGTTTTATAGTGCTCGAAAGCTCGTAAAGGTTGAAGAGCGTTCGGAGCATCATCACACTATCCTTAAGCTTGTTTTGGTATAAATAGAAAACTTATTTTGGCATAATGGCATGTATAGTTTAAAGTGCCCAATGGAGGCCTGCATATGTTTGGTTGTAACTAGCCATTGGAATGGCTAGTGTTATATGCATTTTGATGTAATTAATAGTGTCATATCATGTTTGAAGTGTGTTGAAATGGTTGAAATGTAGAAGATATATAAATCAAATGATGAATGGATTTGAATTAGTATAATTGATAAATTTTGTTCATGAACACAGGCATGAATTTGGTAAGTTTAAAACACTTGAGTATAGATGTTAATATTCTATGTAAAAGATTGGTTTTAACTTGGTTTATATATACTAAATTGGGTTTAAAGTGTTGATGTAAGTGCAATGTAAAATGGGTGAGAAATATGGCTTGGAAAATAGCCTTATTTTGTCCACACGGACGGACACACGGTCATGTGCACGGGCGTGTGGTTTGGCCGTGTGTCCCATGCATCCTTAAAATTTAGAAACAGAATGCTCAGAATTGGTCACACGGGCAGAGACACGGGCGTGTGTCTTAGCCGTTTGAGTCACACGGCTTAGCACACGGGCGTGTGACATGGCCGTGTGAATCTTGCACCTAATTTTTGAAAATTAAATTATCCACACGGCCTAACACACGGGCGTGTGGATGACCGTGTGACCTAAGTCAAACGAGTAAGGACATGGGCCAGGACATGACTATGTGCCTCATATCGAATGCCCACACAGCTTGGGACACGGCCGTGTCATTGGCCATGTGAGCCACATGGTCTAGCCACACGGACGTGTAACACCCCTTACCCATATTTGATGCCGGAACAGGGTACGAGGCATTACCGAACTTACATCACAAGCAAACATACAATTCCGAGTCATAAATTTGCGTCCAAATTAAAACCATTTGCAATTAGTCATAAAGTCCCTATTACAAGCCTGCGAGGCCCAAAACATACATTGGAAGTGGTCCAGGACTAAACCGAGAACTTTAAAAAATTTTACAAAACTTAGAAAATTTTTGCCCTAAACAGGATTCACATACTGGTGTGGTTTGAGACACGTCCGTGTGGGCAGGCCGTGTGGTCACACATGCTCGTGTCCCTAACCTGTGTAACTCTCTGTTTTACAATGCATGAACAAATTGATGTCACACGGCCAAGTCACACGCCCGTGTGCTAGGCCGTGTGGATAATTAAATTTTCACAAAATAAGTGTAGACTTCATACACCTAAGACACACACCTGTGCTTGGGGCCGTGTCATCCACACGACTGAGAGACACGCCCGTGTCTCTGCCCGTGCGCTTAATTCTGAGCATTCTGTTTCTCAAAATTAAGGTGCAGGGGACACACGACTAGAACACATGCCCATGGGGCAAATCGTGTGTCACATAAGGCCTAGACACATGCCCGTGTGTCTACCCGTGTGGACAAAATAAGGGTTATTTACCAAGCCATTTGCCACCCTTATTCATACATGCACTTCCACCAATTCAAAGGCACAAAACATGGCATACTTAGGCAATCAAACATCCACAATCAAGACTGATACATATCAATACAATACCATCCACTATCATACTCACAACATTTATCATGTTCCAAATTAATCATGCTAATTCCACATATAACAAATATCATTAAACTACTTCCATGACACCTATTTGTGCATAAGATTATCATCTCACCAATACGGCACATTTCCAAACATTATACATACATGCTATAAATCACACTCCATCATAAACCAAGCATATCATGACCATAACACCAAACACATTGGCACATATACATATATAAATGGGCTTACAACAATTTTAGCCAAAATAAGCCAATTATGTGGCTAAATACCAAATCAACTTAAACAAATATAAGCCAATACATTTGGACAAATCAAATGACACATATAACAAAATGACTAAGTCCCTATACATGCCATACTTCGAAAATACTAAGATCATCAATATCCAAAAGGAAGTTTGATAGTGTGATTCGAGTCTCCAACGATCTCCGATCCAAGCTAGCTTGGCGACACTATAAAAACATGAAAAATAAACGGAGTAAGCTATATAGCTTAGTAAGCTCGTATGCAAGAAATAAGCAACCTTACCATGCATATAACATTCAAATAATATAACATAATTAAATGTACATTTACCATGGTCTCATAATCATAACTCATTCCATCACAAAACTTGCCTTATATTCATCTTTTCAAAAATTTAATAGATATGAGCTTCAAATACATACCTGTACCATCTCGAAAGGAATTTACACATAATCTCATCTTTGACATACCCATGAACCACTCGGAATAAAAATTTCGGATACTCGTGGTTCTTGCACATTAAGTGCCACATATGTAGCCAATGCTACATCAATCTCAAATCACATAGTTGCTCGCTCTCGAGCCATCAACGGGTCTGCTCACACAAGCTGTCAGTCAAGATGTAGCTACACAATGTTGCTCACACAAGCTGTCAAGTATCCGCAACATATGTCTGTATACTCAGCCACCTGTAGGGCGTACAAGACCAGCACCCAGATCACATAATCATATAACACATACTAACCCTAGTGACATGTCACTTGTATTCTACCCTATTCCTAAGGTTCAACGGGATTTCTCGCTTGCCGATTCATCTTCGGACTCGTTCATAAGATTAAGCTCATCCACATTATCAATCATACAATTCATGCAATATTAAAGCAATAAAATGCAATCATATTAAAGCTTATTTTTAACATACAAACTTACCTCGGTACAAAATGGCTAATTGTTCGATTTAGTCCACAACTTTGTTCTTTCCCAGGTCTAAGTCAGAACCTCGTCTTTCTTGATCTATAATACCACATTTAACTTATTCAATTTAATTCCAAAAATACCTTATGGCAAAAATTATTTTTTCCCCCTAACTTTTTAACTTTTTACATTTTAGTTCCTAGGCTCGTAAAATGATTTTCATTCGATTTTTTCATTACCCAAGCCTAGCCGAATATCAATGGTACTCATAACAGCCCACATTTTTCATTTATTCATATTTTTACAGACATTTTACAACTTTTACAAATAAGTCCCTATTTGACATTTTCATTAAAAATCACTTGGTAAATGTTGTTTACCTAACATCAAACATACATTTTCTACCATTAGACATCAAAATACATAGTTATTCTACATGGTTAAATTTTTAGACTTTGATTTTCTTTCAAATTAGTCCTTAAAATAGCTAGATTAGGTTACACCGGTTTCAAAAATATAAAAATCATTAAAAATGGGATAAGAACGGACTTACAATCAAGCTTGAAAGTGGCCAAAACCCTAGCTATGAACTCCTTGAAATTTTTGGCTATGGAAGGATGAAATTGGAAAGATGACATCTTTTTATTTGTTTTACTTGTCTTTATTTACCAAATGACCAAAATGCCCTTAATGCCAAACTTTGAAATTTCACCTAACCATGTCCATTTTTGTCCAACTTAAAGTATAACGGTCTAATTACCATTTAAGGACCTCCAATTTAAAATTTCATAGCAATTAGACACATGTAGCTTCTAGAACATATATTTTGCACCTATTGCAATTTAGTCCTATTAGTCAAATTGGACACTCTATCGATCAAATTTCTTAATGAAATTTTCACACAATCATTCAATCATACTGTAAACCTTAAAGAAATATAAAAATTAACATTTTTACTTTGAATTTGTAGTTTCAAAACCATTGTTTCGATTTGACCCTAAAACGGGTTGTTACAGGGCGTGTGTCCCCTACACTTAGGAAAAATTTTAAGATTTGGCAAAAAATTTTATGTGATTCCGATTTAGTCCTGACACGATTCTAATATGTATTTTGGGCCTTGAGGACCCATATAAGGGACATTATGATTGATTGTGATCGATTTTCAAAAATGAATAGTAAATGACATAAATTAATTGTAATTGAACTGTAAACTTCGGTAATGTTCCGTAACCCTGTTCTGGTGACGGATACGGGTTAGAGGTGTTACACGTGTGATCTATGACTTTAAGTTCAAGCCATTTCAAGCCAAAATCATACCTAACCATCCAAGCCATGTGAGTATACATTCAAGAGGTCTAAACATCATTCCTATACTCCTAAACAAGCCATTTCACACATCCTAATGCATCTAATCAATATATCATTCAAAGGCACCAAAATTGCATCAAACATTATTGTAAAATCACACATTTACAACCCATTCCATCAATTAACCTAAAACACCAACACAATCAACATCCCAACTATTTCAAAATATTATATATATGCATCACTTATCATATTTACAAGCATAAACACCAATATACCAAACCTATCATATAAACATTCAAATGGTCATTTATAACATCCAATTCCACAATAAAATATCATAATCTTATAAGACTTTTTCTATTACATGCCACTTTAAACCAACTTTAAAACAAGTACAAAATAACTACCAAGGTATAGATGATAGTGTGTGAGCTTCCAAGTTGATGCAATCGACGTTACGATTCCCAGAGTCCTACAAAATCAAATTTAATGAGTAAGCACAAAGAAACTTAGTAAGTTCGATAAGGCAACTCATTTACTATCAATGACCAAATTTCCAATGGACGTTATCATTTACTACATTGGCATTGAGCCTGCTAGGCACTGAGCCTAAATAATACCTCATTTGAATATATAGTATGATTCAACATTCAAGTAACAATACAAAATAGAATTAAAAGATTAAATCATTAACAAGGAAATGAATATAACCATGCATATACATAAATGAACTTACTAGACTGGTTTCCAGTAATCTCAAAAACACATGAACTACTTTGTAATTTTTTCTTTTCCACGATCAACAACATGCTCTTGATCTAAAACAATAGTTTCATTCAATTAAATACTTCTAGAATTCAATTTAATCCATAATTCATATTTATGCAAAATTATGAAATTGCCCCTAACATATTAACTTTTCATAATTAAGTCATTCAGCTCATAACTTGAAATTTAACCATTTTAACCAAAATCCAATTTAACCAATGTTACAAGAGACCTTGAAACAGCCCATTATTACCAACGTTTCACAACCAAACCAATGGTTTTATACTTTTAACAATTTAATCCATTATTTCAAAATTCATCAAAATCATTTAACAAAACATGTTTATTAATAACCAATATTACTAATCCATCAAATAACTTCAAAGAACATTCAAAAACGTCCATGAAAATCCCTAAATCTTAAACAGTTTTACAAATTAACCCCTGGGCTAACTAGATTAAGCTAAAACGAACTTAAAAACATAAAAATCATTAAAAACGGAGCTTGAATACATACCATGCAAGGGAGAAATAAAGCTTGAATAAAACCCTAGCTAAACTTCCATGAAGAATCAATTTTGAAGAAAACAAAATGAAAAAGATGATGATTTTTAGCTTATTTGATTTTATGCTTATTTTCTATTTTACCATTTTACCCTTATTACTAATCAAAATTTTCAATAAAACCTTGTCCATAACTATCCACTAACTTTTTAAATGGTATAATTACTATCTTAGTCCATTAACTGTCCTTTCCATAGCCATTTAGCCCTTTTAACTAATATAATTCAACTTTTACACTTTTATGATTTATTCCTTTTCACTTAAATAACTATTTAAACTCCAAAATTTGTTAATGAAACTTTTACACGACCTTAATATAATTTCGTATGCATTAAATAAATAATAAAATAATAATTTACTCGTTAGAATTGTGGTCCAAAAACTACTATTTTTGACACCACTGAAAATGGGCTGTTGCAAGGCTTGTGTCGACTTTTTGGGTCACAACACCTACAAAATGTGTTAAAAACACTTATTTTTATTAACTTCTGATCCTAAAGCCTAAATACTGAAAACATATATTAAAATCCTAAATTGCCAAAAAAACAAGCTCCTTAAGTGCGGAATTGACCCGAATTGACTACTACATTTGACAGCAGGTCAGACATTAACAAAGTTTGCATGTGATTGTAATATCTAAAATATGATTTATATATTGAAACTAAATTTTACAAAATAAATTATATTAATTATTTAAGAGTACTTAAATTTGATATTTTATATATTGTAATATTAAAAAAAATTAAATATCATTTAAATTAATTTATCTTTTAGTTTACAATACTTTTCAAGGTAAACTATACCCAAAGTCATTAAACTATTAGTAAGTTTACTTTTTGGTCATTCAACTTCAAAAAGTTACATAATGTTCACTGAATTATTCGAAAGTTTTTATTTAAATCATTAGGCTGTTAAAATCACTATTGTATGGCATTTTTTGTTCGCATTACCTACATCAATTGAAAGCTCTCCTTCCCCTTATCTTTTATAGTTCAACTTTTTTTTCATAAAATAAATTTGAATGACACAAATCTACGAATTAAAACTCAAACAACTTTCTTTTTCGATATCCAACGCTAACTGTCAAATCGACTTAGATCTAAGATATGTTTTTCTACTCATCGATAGGTACTGATCCGCCTTATTGATCATTGAATCGTCAATTAAACTCGCTAATCAAACTTAAAAAATAAAAGTTAACAATCTAATAACTTAAATAAAAAATTTTAAATAATTTAATAATTTAAATAAAAATTATTAAATAGCTCGATGAATATTTTATTAAAAATTTATAGCAAATCTAAAATTAAAGCTGGGAAATGATGAGATGGGTGATTGGCAGTAAAATTGGAAAATACTCATATGATGAACCAGCAGGAGATATGCACGTGGTTTGACAACTAACCTTGAAGGACATGCGTGGCATTGCATAGTTTTCTAATTCCGGTAAGGTATAATATCTAAAAGGGACCCACCATACCTGATATAGTATCACAGTAACCAAAGCCGCGTGTCATTTTTTATGATAAACTTCAAAATCTTTAGGCTACACACAAATCAATGCCGTACAAAGCTTCTCCATTTATTTGAACAAATTAAAGTTCATAGTTTTAGTCATTTATCATCTTAAAATTTAAGATTTAATCTCTTCAATTTGATGTAATTGAGTCTTTCACTTTACAATATTATTAGCCATTAAAGTATATTAATTGATAAAATTATTAATTGTGTTAATAAATTCATAAAAATTCATATCATTGCAACAATTAATAATGTAAAATTATAAAAGTATTGTTACGATAATTAAAGTATATAAAGTGTTAGGATAAACAATGGTGGTGATTCACGTTGTGAGTGGTGCAGATAGACATTTAAGATGAAAATTTAAGATGAAATGTTTAGCAGAGTTATGGCCAATAATTAATTTCTTGTATTGAGTATCTTATTTCGCTTTGTTCATGTATCCTTCACATTTTAAAAATAAAGGTATTTATAAGAGGATGTCGGCTTGAAGTGGATCCCTTATATATAATCATTTTCTTAGAAAAATCCAACTTAGATCAAAGATAGGTACCGCCTAGATGTACTCAATATAGGGTTGATGAGTCTGGAAAGTGAAGAGCATTAATGAGATTGGAATGATGTGATTTGAGTGTCTACCCCTAAAAAAAGGTAAAATTGTTTTGTAGCCCCTTTAAAATTTTGAAAATTATTAATATAACGATAAGTTTATTCTTTTATCCTTTAAAAAAAATTAGTTTCGTCCCTGGATGTGAAGATTATCCTTGATGGTATTATGGCGATTCTCTCTCCATGACGGAGGATGTTTAGGTCTAAGAGGTGTAACAAGTAGAATTAAAAGGATTAAGTTCCAAATTTTAACATAATAAAAGGACTAAAACCAGAATTACACCCTTGTTACTTTGACCGGTATAGCAAGAAAGACATTGTTGCTTTGCTTATGAAATTACTTCATAAAACAGTATCCTTGATGTCTCAAAGGGGAGCAAATATATCTTCAAAATCATGTGAGGATAGAAAAAGAACAAAAATGGTGGTGACCCTCTCTGGTGAAGAACATGAGCACTTTAGGTGGGCATGTCCCCAAGTCTTGTCAAGGCATTATATGAATAGTTATGATGAAAAGAGCCGAAACCAGAAAGTTTGAAAGAAGTTAAAATTTGATGGAAATGGGATTACTTAAAAGTCTTGGTCGGCTGTCCCATAGCAACAAAATACTTTCACGCTTTGAAGTGACAGTTTATGGCTTCATGCTGCTTTCAAAATATTGCAGCTGGTGACATTGATGATCAATCCTACGTATATAATTCAATCAATACGCTTTAAGTAGTGTGGATCCTACGTATATTTTTGTTTTGTCATTCAATAATTACATTGTTGTAGGAAAAGTAAGGTTTTATTATGCTCTCAGTTCTTGTACTTTTTGAGTTTTTAAATTTAATCCTTTTACTTGTTTGATTTAAAAATTAATATCCAATTGATAAGAATTTTGTTAAATTTGAATATATGTTGTCAATTTAAATTTAAGTTTTAAATTAGCATTATTAAATATTAAAATGTTACATATTCAAATTTTTAATTAGATTTAAAATTTTAGATCAAATATGTTGTACTAAATTTTTTAAAAATTAAAACAGTTTAAAAAGCTCAAAAAGTACAAAGATTGGGGGCATAATTCAATCTAAAAAAATGAGATATTTTTTTCATAAAAATGCAAAAGAAATGTAAGTGCGTTGGTAGAAATATCATGGATGCCCATATATTAAGTGTCAGTTTGCATTTTACCTCTTCTACTAAAAAAAGGCAAATTAGTCTTTATACATTAGATCAAAGAGCGGACTAGTCATTTTTGTTAAAAATTTCATCCACTATTACTGTTAAAAACTGGCATAATTGACAGAAATAATCAAACTGTGACACGTAGTGTGCCGTGTATACCTCATGTTAACATAAATAGATTAGTTTTTAATAGTAAAAATGAATAAAATTTTCAATAGAAAGATCAATTTATTTTTTGATCTAATGTACATGGACTAATTTATCTATTTTTCTGAGTAAATAGATTAAAATGTAATTTAACTCCTAATAAAATGGACTCCATGATAATTTTACCTAAGTGTTACAATGAATTCCGTTTTTTAGGGCTGCATGTAATTTACTTTTTTCGATCTTTATATATGCGTCTTTCTCCATCTCTCTATCTAAGAGCAAAGACGTGTTTGAACTGAGTATGACTGTTGGATAGGAGTTAGGACCATGCGATGCTTATTTTTTATTATTGTTCTTATTGTTATTATTTGGTTGATCTTCCCGAAACTTAATACCCACCATACAACATGGAAAAATCTATAGTTTACAAGATATTTAACACTTTTTAATTTGATTAATTTTATTTTTTAGATTTTTTGAATGTGAAAATTTAACTGTTTTAGTTTTAAAATTTTGAGATTTCAATCTTAATTATAAATTCATTTGATAAAATCATATTAATATATTTGCACCATGCAAAAAGTTCATGCTCTCCAATTAAATTTTTTTAATTTTTATATTTTTCAAATTTTAAAATTCTAATCTTAACATGAAAGATAACTATTAAATTCATTAATTGACTTTTTTTAGTATAGTATGTGGAAATAGTAAACTAACATAGCATTACACATGTGATAATATCTTTGCCACATCAAATTTTAAAAATAGTAGAACTTAATGAATTTAACAACTATCGTTTAGTCAATATTTAAATTTTAAAATAGTATAAAAACAAAGAAAAACCAAATTTAAGTATAATGACTAAATCCATAACTTGTGTATAATATATATACTAATAGCATAATTCAACCCATAAAACCAATGTGAAAAGTTGACTCGTTTTTTAAAATCTTGAATCAGATTGATTTAATGACCTAATCACACACACATATGTCTAATTATGGTTTTAGACCATTTATATCATTGTAATTTTAGATTAAATTGATAATATCATTAATTGATGCTGTTAAAGTCACCTAGAATTTTTTTTAAAATAGTCTTAAGCATTCAACTAATACTTAATTAATATGTAAATTTATTATTGATTATGTTTCAAAAAAAATAATTGAATATGATTGACTGAATTTGTAAGCCCTAATTACGAGAGCAATTAATAGTAAAAATAAAATGTAATTCATTATTTTAATGACGGGAATTAACATTATTATCAATTTAGATTTATTAATAATTAGATCATATATATGTAATATATATTTTTTTTACATTTACGATTAACTTAAAGCATATGATAAACGTAATTTACTTTCAACTCACATATCATAAATAAAGTTAAGCATGTAATTTTATGCTAACCATCTAGTGCTGCTAAGGCAAAAGTCCGGATGCTAATTCATTGTTATACCAAGTGACCGACATCCTTGGCCTTTGGGAGCAACGTCTTCACCAAGGTGGCCTACCAAAGACGACCAAAGTGATGAAAAAATCCACGACGTTCAGGCAGAATAGTGCTTAGACCGATCCATTTGCACGTAAATGGAACAAATTCTTTACGAATATACAATAAATAACACAACTATATATAATACAAAAAAAAAAAAAAAACAATTATACAGATCATCAAATCTAGTACTTGGACAAGCCAATGGGGTCTACGGTCTCACCCTTCGTCTGTTTTTGTTTCATTGGTTTGATGACAGCAAAAACACATGGGACATTCTGACGGCAAAAACTACAGTATAAATTTATCTTGAATTCCTCGCAGATTTTATACAGTTCATAATATTTCGTCGCCTTTTGTTCATCGAAATCAATGAATTAGGAACCTAACAAATACTTCAATTTGGAATCTTGGATACTATCGTTGCTGAAATTTTACACACGTATCCCGTTTTCCAACGTTAACAATAGTCAATATTTTTTTTGTAATTCGGTGTTTGATAGTCACATTATTATCTTTGATTAAATTTGAAAGTGAATCGAGTCAAACCCTTAAATTGATAAAAGTTTTTTTTAATTGTTTTTGGGTAATCTCTTAGGTGAGATTTTATTATAGTAAATCCCGTAGAATCCTTTTTAAATTCATTTAATTAAGCCACATCAAAAATTAAAAAATTATGTTGATAACGTAAAATCTGTTAAATTAATTACATAATAAATTGTTTTTTCACTAGAGATAAATTTCTCTTACTTTTTAATATTAAAACTAGTTGAATTGATTAAAAGATAATCTCATGTTTTAATACAAATATTATGTAACGTATTTAAAAATAGATGTTATTTTGGACTCAAACCCTAAATTTAATTTAAGCAATATCAATTTTTTTTAATCCCTGGATCAACATTAGTAAAAGAAAGTTACTTTTAGGAAAAAGAGGCTATGAGTCATGACAATTAGGTAAAAAGTTGTCATTTCACAAATTTTGAGAAGAAAAAAAAATACATTGCTTAACTACCATATGTTTCTTAACACTATAAGCTAAAAGCCTATAAATATCTTTTTCTTACAAGTCTTCTAAAAGCTTAAAAAAAAAAAAAACCAAGTTTTTTAGATAGAGAAACATATGAGAAACATGTTCTTTTTCTTGAAATCCTTATCAAGATCAGTCCATGATGATCAAGAACCACAAGAACAGCCCGAGTTATCCAAAACCGACGGCGGCAGCAATGACGATGATCTTTGCACATCGCTAACGGTGTGGAGAAAATCATTGTTGATTAGCTGTAACGGATTCACGGTGATTGATTCTAATGGAAATCTAGTTTATCGAGTTGATAACTACATGGGAGGACGCCCCAAGGAACTCGTTCTTATGGACGGTAAAGGGAACTCCATTCTCACAATGAGTCGTTGTAAGGTAAAAACTATTATATTTTTTTTCTCAAGACTTCACCTTCGAATCATATAATAATATAAAAAATCGAGCTTAAAATTTCTGGTTTTTAATGGCAGAATCTAAGATTAGTCGATACATGGGTTATCTATGGAGGGGAAGTAGGTGATCATTGTACATCAGAGAAGCCAATTTTCTATGTGAAGAAGTGCATTAACATTTTGCACACCAACAAATCTAATGTGTTAGCATATGTATACCGTCCGCCGTCGGATAAACGGTATGCGTATACGATCGAAGGATCGTATTCGCATAGATCGTGCAAAGTGGTTAATGAGAAAAAAAGAGTGGTGGCGGAGATCAAGAGAAAAGATGCAACAAATGGAGGTATTTGTTTTGGATTAGATGTTTTTGTGTTGATTATAAAAGCAGGATTTGATCCTGGATTTGCAATGGCTCTGGTTCTTTTGTTGGATCAAATGTTCTCTTAGAATTTAATTGAAAGCTGCCATTTTTTTTCCCTAAGGATTGCAGCATCAATTACCTTGTAAATATACATAAATTAGGGAGTTGATAGAAAGAAATGAATTAACATTTTGATTGAAAACCGTTTACCATTCAAGTGTTCTGAATCTGATTGCAGAGTTCATTTTCAGTTCCGTGCTGATTTTCCAGGAAAAAGAGATCTAGGAACAGATATTATGAATTCAATAAGGGTAGGTGATAATAAGTAAATTCGGATAAAAAAAATAAAATTTAATTTTAAGATAAATTACACAATTGGTCATCCAAAAAAGAGTATGCAATATGAGCATCACAGTTAAATAAATGCTTTCATTTTGATTAACCATTAATTTGGGATTATGCAATGTTATTGGACACCCCTTTTAGTTACCAAACCTTAGTAAATTTTTATTTTGTTCACTCTTTTTTTTTAATTATTTAGAAAAAAAAAAAAGTTAAATTTTTATAAAAATTTGAATTATTCAGTTGCGAAGATGAAATCCAAAATTTTATTGTAATTCAATTCCATGTAAATGAGTGGTCAAAATAAAATATTATCAAAATTAGGTGTTAACCTCAAATTAAGGATGGTTGATCAAAATGAAACATTTGTTAATGATAATGTCCATAATGCAAATTTTTTAATGCCCAAAATAAAGCTCATGAAAGTTGGGTTATACAAACAGCTATATAATTTAGGTTAAAATGTGCCTATTGTCACTGTACATTTTAAAAATAAGAAATTTAGTTCTTATAATTATATTTTTTAAAAATTTAGTTCTTGCACTTTTCAGATTTTAAAATTTAAAAGATTTTAAAATTTAAAATCAATTGTTAACGTAATTAATTTTCTTTTGTTAAATTTGTTGCTGTGACAGTTTGATATAAAAAAATTTCATTTGATAGTCATTAATTAAAAAATAATGGTATAATTAGCTTAAATTTAACAAAATAATAATAATATTAACAGTTAGACTTAAATTTTAAAATTTTAAAAAGATTAAATTTTTAATTTAGAAAAAATAGAAAACTATATGCATATTTTAACCTATAACTTACTTTACACATTAAATATCCCACTTTGGCATATTTTGACTCTTTCATTGTATTCCATGTTTGAGAAAGGGTAACATGTGATTGTGTACTGCCGTTTCCAAAAAGAAAACTTGTGGAGACCGTTGAACCAACAAGGCTAGATAATTTCTTCAGCAATTTGCAGGGTCAAAGTTCCTTACTTAAAATAAAAGTTGGTTTGAAACTGTGTCAAATTTCTTCACACATTTCTACTTCCATACTATTCCTTGTCCGTCCATTCAGCAATTTGAGTGACGTGAATTTATATCTAAGCAATTGATTTAAAATTTAAATTCATCAAATTAAAATCTCAAATTTGAGTCAAAATTAAGCATTACTTTATTCCACTTAAGCATTTCAAATACGTGGATGACATGTAAAAATAATAAAAGAATTATAAATTTTTTTTATTAAAAGTTAAATTGTATTTTTTTCTCTTTATCTAAAAATGAGTAAATTAGTCAATGCACTTTAGATCAAAGTGTAAATTGGTCATTTTTATTAAAATTTTCATCCATTCTACTGTTAAAAACTGGTGTGACTGACAAAATAATCAGATAGTTACCTCATTCTAACATATAGAGACTAAAGGACCGATTTACTTTTTGATCTCATATAAATGATTAATTTGCCCATTTTTTAATAAAAGAAGTAAAATACAATTTGACTCCTAGTATAATAGACTCCATAATATTTTTACCATATTATTCTCAGTGCATATATATGACTGACAAGAATAGGGTAATCTCTTAAATTTTATTGATAGAAGTTAATGGTATATATATATATATACAACAGTAGTTACGTAGGAATCAAATTGTTAAAAGATAACATTCCATAATAATATCCTATAATATCCCATTAGGAATTAAATTGCTAAAAGATAATTCATAATAATATCTTATAACATCTCACTAGGAATCAAATTGCTAAAAAATATCCCATAATAATATCCTAACACCCCCTTCAAGTTGGAGTAAAGATATTCAAATTGTGGTTTACCAAGCGCCTTTATAAAAATGGCAGTTAACTGAACGGAGGTCGGAACATAAGAAGGTGCAATCAACCTATTTTGGATTGCCTCCTTAATAAAGTGAAAATTCATTTCAGTATGTTTAGTATGCTCGTGAGATACAGGATTCTGTGCAGTATGCAACACAGATTGACTATCACAAAATAAATTGATTGCTTTAGGATGATGAACACCTAAGCTCAATAGCAAGGCCTTCAGCCACTTGAGCTCACAAGTGATAGAAGTCATAGACTTATACTCAACCTCAACAGAAGAACATGAAACAGTATGTTGTTTCTTAGTTTTCTAGGAAATAGGAGATTGTCCCAGAAAAACAAGCCAAGTAGTAAGGAAATGTCGAGTTAACGAACAAGCAGCCCAATCCGAATCACACCACTCTTACAAGGAAAAATCACTATTAGATCTCAAAAGAATCCCTTGGCCAAGAGAGCCTTTCAAGTATTGGACAACATGCAGAGCCGCGTCCCAATGCTCCTGTCTTGGCTCATGCATAAACTAGGATAAGACATGAATCGAGTATGCCAAATCAGGTTTGATCACTGCCAAATAAATCAAATGACCCATTAACTATGTACGACTCAAGATCAGACAAAACCGTCCCTATAACATGCACTAAACTATGATTTTGCTATATTGGTGATCCTGTGGGCTTTGCTCCCAAAAGATTCGCTTCTAAAATAATATCAACTGCATATTTCCTTTGACAAAGAAATAACCCCAAATAGCTACGAGCTACCTCTATCCCCAAAAAAAATTTTAAAACACCAAGATCCTTTATATGGAAGTAAGAATTGAGATACCCTTTAAAAGTTTTCAAAGTAGCGGAACCGTTCCCAGAAATAAGCAAATCATCAACATAAACTAGCACATTAATGTGTACAGATCCCTTATTGTATGTAAGGAGAGAATAATAGAATATGATTGAAGAAATCTATACTCTTTCGGTGTAGTAACAAGCTTCGCAAACCAACACCAGGGAGCATGTTTTAACCTATACAAAAACTTGCGCAAACGACAAACCATTCCAAGCTTATCAGGAGCAAAACCTGGAGGAAGCTTCATGTATACCTCTTCATCAAAATCACCATGCATGAAGGCATTATGGACATCCATCTTATGTAACTCTCAATTATTTGAAGCTGCAATAGTTAAGAAAGTCCGAACAATCACCATTTTCACCACAGGTACGAAAATTTCATTATAGTCAATACCTTTTACCTGATGATTACCAAAAACAACAAGACAAGCTTTAAGGGTACTTTTGGTTCACTGTAATGGAATAGGGCTGTAATTGAATAGAGTTATAATAGAATAGAGCTGCAATCAATAATTCAATTGTTTGGTTGAATGGAATGGAATAAAGCTGTAATAGCATTCTTGTGTTTGGTTGATTAGAATAGATGTTGTAATAGTATAAGGAAAAGGCTTAAATGACCAAAGTACCCTTAGCAGAATTTTTTTAGGTAGATGATTACTGTTATTATTATTAAATTTTAATAAAATTATTGTTAAATAAATTTTAATAAAAATAAAAAAATAATTTAATCATATTTTAACACAATTATTATTAAATATAATTTAATAAAATAATATATAATTTAATAACATTCTTAATATAATTATTATCATATGAATTAAAAAATCATAATATATAATATTATAAAATAATATATAACCTACTTTATTATTTTTAAACTGCAATACATATTTAATGTGCTAAAATATCATTAGTGAAACAAATAATTTAATTATTCTAAAAAAAATAGAAGTAATAAATAGCTTGAGAATTATATTTCACATCCAAACATAATATTCATATATTAACAAAAAGGTACATGGTTTCACTAGCTTATATGTCATAATCCATATGTTAAATTTTACATCAAAAAGTTATAACATTGTAATGACATTCTATCATGTCATTATACCATCCAAATATTACAAACACAAAAAGTTACCAAAATATCACCAAGACAACCACGATTTTTATTGGTCAATAAGAAATCTTCTGATCCATTCCAATCGCACAAAAGAAGGTAAACTAAAGAAAATGAGCACTTGCGTTGGATGGTCTGGAATTTTGCTCAACTCGCAGTAGCACTCATCCTCAATTAAACCTTCTACTTCACATAAGGTTGGATATAATTTTAGAGCACTTTCTTGAATGGTAATTTCTAACTTTTGTTGAATTAGCACTTTGGAGGCAATACTCCTACTGATTTCAAGGCCAACGGTCTGTATGTTTTCCACCAATAAATTGGTAGCATTAGTAAATAAAGTAAAAGAAATATGATCACTTGAATCATAATTCTTTTTTTTTCTTCTTTGAAAATGTGGAATCACCTTGGTTTCTAGGTGGTTGCAGTTGTGTAGCTGAAAGATCCATGTCATCCAAAGAAACATCAATTTCGCATCCATGGAAATCATTTCTTTCTTCATGAGTATTTATAGTAGCTACATCCTCAACATCTATTTCTTCAATAATATCAATGATTGTTTGAGCATATTTCCCAATGGCTCGATCTTTTGGGTAGATGGTAGTAAGTTGGTCATAATAAGGGAAACTACGATGTTTGAATTGACCAACTTTTTTATGACTATAAAAAATGAGGAATCCATATTAGATACAAGTTTGGTCAAAAAATGATAATAAAGACTTGAAATAATTCTTACATTTATATATGAGTTCCACAGAACATCTTCAGCAACAACAAGCTGCCTATGCTCATCCCAACCAAAGCCGCTATTATTTTTTCCACTAAGCATGTCATAAACGATTGCCCAATCCCTTTTCAATGCCTTAATCCTCGATTCAAGATTAGGTTTAGCCTTCAACATAGCATAGGGTAAAACTTTTTCTAACATTTTTTCTAGCTCATTTAAATAACCGGCTTTGAATCTTGTATCTGCATTAAAGGTTCCAACATTGTGCAAGTCAACCATACAGGAAACCAATGCAACATCTTCTTCTCAAACTCATTTCCTTTTGGTTCATTGAGAATTTTGGGAAGAAACACTTGATTGTGAAAAACCTGACATGACTATCTTAAGAACAAACATAAATTAAAATTAAGTTTAATATTATGAATCAAAAGGTTGACACTTTATAAAATTATAACACATGATGAATCAAAAGAAAATAAATTATAATTCAACAGGTCTAGTACAATACAAAAAACAATCTAAACACCACCAAAGTTTCATAAACTAGATACATGAAATAACATAAATTAATTAACTTTTACTATTTTTACCCTAAACCTAACTAATTTCTATATGCTTGCCATTCATCGAACATTTGATTGGCTAGTTCCATTGTAACACCCCTAGCCCGAGTCCGATCGCCGGTTTAGGCTATGAGGTATTACTGAGCTAAACATTTAATTTCGTTCACATAATCTATCAACTAAAACAGAAATCGAGCTGAATACATACTGATCTTTGAGTTATATATATGTCATTTTCACATGGCCAAAATATTTACAATTACAAAACATAACTGTCATCGGCCTAACCTATACATGCCATATCAAGGCCAAAATATAACTGTACCAAAAGGGACGATAGTATGATGAACTGCTGATGATCCCCGAGTCGGTGGCCAATATCAACAATCTATAAAACAAAGAAATAAAGAACAGAGTAAGCTTTCGAGGCTTAGTAAGTTTTAAGTATTTCAAACAATTAAAACGTGTCATTTAAAACAAACATTAAATATCACAAAACTCGTATTCTAATTACAATCACTCGACTGAATATACACAAGTATACCACATATAAAGCCTATTGGTCAAATATATATACACAAAGAAATTTTCAGCACATGCTTCACTTTACTTTATGGCTCATACAACTAATTTAATTCACATATTTTCATATAATGACAGACATCGGCCGAATAGGTCATTCTCTTATTCGTAGATATAATAATCATCCACACAATTATATCGTTATTTGATACTAATAACTTACCTTGAAATCAATTCACATATAAGTACATAATACGTACCTGGTCATTATCATGTGAATAATCCGTACGTACGGGAATAAAATGAGCCGACTTTGTCAGTCTATCAACAACAACCCAGATCGCATCTTTCTTGCTTGACAATAATGGCAACCCAGATACAAAATCTGTCGTGACTCGATCCCATTTCCATTCGGGCATCATGATCGGCTGAAGTAACCCTTAAGGCACTTAATGTTCCGCTTTCACTTGTTGACATATCAAACACTTCAAAACAAAGTCAGAAATGTCTCGTTTCATACCAGGCCACCAAAACTGACATTTCAGATCGTTGTACATTTTCGTACTACTCGGGTGGATTGACATTCGGCTACTATGAGCCTCGCTCAAAATCATCGAAATAAGTTCTGAATTTCTTGGAACACACAATCGACTTCTGAACCTCAAAAAATCGTTGTCGTCTATTTGAAACTCTGATTCCACATTAGAAGCACATTCAGCTTGTTTAGCAACCAATTCATCGTCGACTTTCTGGGATTCAAGTATTGGATGAATCAATAATGGTTTGGCCTTTAATTCTGCTACTAACACATTATCGGATGAAACGGACAGGTGTACATTCATCGCTCGCAAAGTAAACAGTGATTTACGACTTAAAGCATCGGCAACCACGTTAGCCTTTCCCGGGTGATAGTCAATGACAAGCTCGTAATCTTTCAACAATTCAAGCCAACGTCTTTGTCTCAGATTCAAATACTTTTGAGCCATCAAATATTTGAGGCTTTTGTGATCTGAATATATATGACACCTCTCTCCATACAAGTAATGTCGCCATATTTTCAAAGCAAATATGATGGCAGCTAGTTTGAGATCATGGGTCGGATAGTTTTTCTCATGTGGCTTCAATAGCCTCGACGCGTAAGCTACAACTCGACCTTCTTGCATCAATACACAACCCAACCCAAGTAAGGATGCATCACTATAAATGACAAACTCTTTACCTGATTCGAGCTGCACTAGCACTGGAGCTTCAGTCAAATAAGTTTTCAGTTGATCGAAACTTTTCTGACATTTTTCTGACCATTCAAACTTAACATCTTTCTGAAGTAGTTTCGTCATTGGTGTGGCTATCATCGAGAAACCCTTTACAAACCGTCTGTAGTAACCAGCAAGTCCCAAAAAGCTCCGAACTTCAGTAATATTTCTCGGAGGCTTCCAATCGAGTATGGCTAAAATTTTGCTCAGATCAACTCTAATACCTGATGCAGATACTACGTGCCCCAAAAAGCTAACTTCTCTCAACCAAAACTCGCATTTACTGAATTTCGCGTATAACCGCTTGTCTCGTAAAATCTTTAATACCAATCTCAGATGCTCGGCATGTTCAGTTTCATGTCGTGAATAAATCAAGATGTCATCTATAAACACAACTACAAACTGGTCCAAATACTATCTAAAAATTTGATTCATCAAATCCATAAATACCGCAGGGGCATTACTGAGCCCAAACGACATCACTAAGAACTCGTAGTGACCGTATCTCGTTCTGAAAGCAGTTTTGGGTATATCTGAGTCTCGAACTCACAACTGATAATAACTCGATCTCAAATCTATCTTTGAAAACACTGAGGCTCCCTTCAGCTGATCAAACAAATCATCAATACGTGGTAATGGATATTTATTCTTTATTGTCACTTTATTCAATTGACGATAGTCGATACACATTCTCATGGTTCCGTCTTTCTTTTTCACAAACAATACTGGTGCACCCCAGGGTGAGAAACTCGGTCGAGCGAAACCTCTATCCGTCAACTCTTGCAACTGAGTTTTCAATTCTTTCAATTCCGTTGGTGCCATACGGTACGGAGCTATCGAAATTGGTGTAGTCCCAGGTACAAGTTTGATGCCGAATTCTACCTCTCGAACGGGTTGTAATCTTGGTAACTCCTCAGGAAAAACATCTGAATACTCACAAACCACTGGCACTGATTCAAGTTTCTTTTCTGACTCTTTGCTATCAAGTACGTATGCAAGATATGCTTCACACCCCTTTCTCACATATTTCTGAACCAACATCGAGGATATTATTGTTGGCAATCCGTTCAAGTCAGTAGACTCAACTCGGATTATCTCATTATTAGCACCTCTCAAATCAATGGTCTTTCTTTTGCAATTTATAACTGCATCATGTACGGTAAACCAATCCATACCGAGAATAACATCAAATTTATCAAACGGTAAAAGCATCAAATCGGCCGAAAAATAGGAATCTTGGACTACTAGGGGGCATTTCTTACACACCTTGTTGACAAGCACATAACGACCCAAGGGATTCGACACTCGAATTACGAACTCAGTAGACTGAACAGGTAAAGTCTTACTGGATGCTAAAGTCTCACATATATATGAATGAGTAGAACCAGGGTCAATCAATACAATCACGTTAGTATCAAAGAGAGTGAAAGTACCGGTAATAACATCTGGCGATGTAGCATCCTCGCGTGCACGTATAGCATAAGCTCTAGCAGGAGCACGAGCCTCGGATCTGGTTGTAACATCTTTAGACCCTCTCTGATCATTGCTAGCATTCCCTGTATTCCTAGGTGGTTTACCATGTGCTGTAGTAGTATTCGGTTTCCCACTTTGGTTCACATTTTGCTCGGATAATCTCGGGCAATCTTTGATAAAATGGTCGGCTGATCCGCATTTATAACAGGAGCGGTCATGAAATCTACAGCTCCCCGAATGCCATTTTCTACAATACTTGCACTCAGTCCTATCCCGTCGATCATTTCCAACACTGGCAACTGAAGTGGCTCGTGTACTCACAGGAGGTCAATCGCGGTCTCGTCTAGAAAAACCAGAAGTGTTCTTTGATCGGCCTGAATCATCTCGAAATTTCTTTGATGATTGCAGAAAAGACTTTCCTGAAGATCTTTTACGAAATTCTCCAGCTTCGACATCAGCTTTTATTTTCTCTTTACTAAGTTCTTCGGCTTTGCAAGCTCGTTCGACAAGTACTACGAACTCTCGTATTTCAAGAATGCCAACAAACATTTTTATATCTTCATTCAGCCCATCTTCAAAATGTTTACACATAATAGCTTCAGACGATACACATTCCCGAGCATATCTATTAAGTCTGACAAACTTCCGTTCATAATCAGTAACTGACATGGAACTCTGTTTAAGCTCAAGAAATTCTTTTTGTTTCTAATCGATGAACCTCTGACTGATATACCTTTTTCAGAACTCAGTCTGGAAGAATTCCCACGTCACCCGTTCTTTGGGCACAACAGAAACCAATGTATTCCACCAATAATAGGCAGAATCACTTAGTAGAGATATGGCACATTTCAGGCATTCATCAGGTGTGCAGGACAGTTCATCAAACACTCGGATAGTGTTGTCCAACCAAAATTCAGCTTGCTCAGCATCATCACTATCTATAACCTTAAATTTAGTAACCCCGTGCTTTCAGATTCTTTCAACTTGGGGATTATTTAGCGCTGTCTGATCAGTTACCGGAGGTATCGTAGGTGCAGGGGGTGTATTATTCGGGAGTGGGGGTTGTGGAACAGCCATATTAGTTCGAATATATTGGTTGAACCAATCATTCATCACATTATAAAAAGCCTGTCTAGCCTCTTCATTCTGATTGCTTGCGATAGGATGAGAGTCCATCGGCGCTGTCCCATGCGCGGGAGCAGGCGCTACACTCTCAACATCATCAGCTACCGTTCGATTGGGATCGGGATCCATTACTATACGAGAACACATTTTTAACTGTCAGAATTCATCATACTATCATATTAATACTATATGGCATGTATAGCTAGACTCAAACACTCTACAATAATCCTAGAATCGACTAAACTGTAGCTCTGATACCAATAAAATGTAACACCCGTAGCCCGAGTTCGATCGCCGGTTTAGGCTATGAGGTATTACTGAGCTAAACATTTAATTTCGTTCACATAATCTATCAACTAAAACAGAAATCAAGCTGAATACATACTGATCTTTGAGTTATATATATGCCATTTTCACATGGCCAAAATATTTACAATTACAAAACATAACTGTCACCGGCCTAACCTATACATGCCATATCAAGGCCAAAATATAACTGTACCAAAAGGGCAATAGTATGATGAACTGCTGATGATCCCTGAGTCAGTGGCCAATATCAACAATCTAGAAAACAAAGAAATAAAGAACAGAGTAAGCTTTCGAGGCTTAGTAAGTTTTAAGTATTTCAAACAATTAAAACGTGTCATTTAAAACGAACATTAAATATCACAAAACTCGTATTCTAATTACAATCACTCGGCCGAATATACACAAGTATACCACATATAAAGCCTATTGGTCGAATATATATACACAAAGAAATTTTTAGTACATGCTTCACTTTACTTTATGGCTCATACAACTAATTTAATTCATATATTTTCATATAATGACAGACATCGACCGAATAGGTCATTCTCTTATTCGTAGATATAATAATCATCCGCACAATTATATCGTTATTTGATACTAATAACTCACCTTGAAATCAATTCACATATAAGTACATAATACGTACCTGGTCATTATCATGTATCATACATAATCAATAATAGTTTGCTTTGAACATTCAAATTTGTAATCTCACTCAAATCACCGGCGTTAAGCCTGCTAGGTTTCAAAACCCGAATCCAGTCACTAGCACAAAGCCTGCGGGACTTTAACCCGGATATATTTTACTAGCACGAAGCCTGCGGGACTTTAACCTGGATATATATTATATCAAGTGCTAAGCATATTTACCCACATGATAACTCGGCTCACATAACATATCACATTTGTACTTCAATTTCTTCATTCGAGTATAAGCACACAAGGAAAACACACCTTCAATATAACTTTCGGTTCAACATTTATATGCAAGAACACCTAACCATTTCACTATCTCAGCTCAACTCCTAATATCCATTCGGTTACATGCCATATACTCAACTTATTTATTAAACAACCTTATTCAAGTAGAGACAATAGGGCGCAATTAATTTATCATACTTATCTCATTACATCAATTATCTAATAACTGTAATTACTCAAAACTTACCTCGGATATTTTTGAACAGTTGCGGATAGGCTATTCGATTACTTTCTCCTTTCCCCTATCGGATCTAGTTCCTCTTTACTCTTGAGCTTAATTTAAACAAATGAATTTGTTTAATCATTTTGAACATCAAAGGCAAATTTTAAGCACTTAACCCTTATACTCAATAATGAAACCAAACCATATACCTAATTATTTTAACACATCACCTTAAGCACATATATTGACTAACATATACCCATTTCACATGCCAAGTTACAATGAATAGAAATACATACACACCAATAATCTAATTACCTATTCGATCATATAGGGTAACTTCAATGCATCATGTCTATACAATTTGCCATACACGTACCGCATATTTTACAAACCGAAATTACTCTTACATATTATCCATTATAATCATTTCATAGATATATAACATAGCTGAATATTCCTTAGCATAATTGCATATAGTAGCACTTTAGCAAAATATAACAACCATTTCCATATGTATATTTTTGCTCATGCAAAGACCATAACCGAATCAACCATAGGTAACACCCAAATCATCAACTATTTTAACGCACATAACACATAAGGTTAACTAAAACTCCATTCACTTATAAGATATTAACTCTAATGAACTCATACCATGATCATACATAACTGAATTCAAGTGGAGAAATAATCACAACCAAAACACAACTAAAACCAACTTAAGAATTTAGCCATTTTCGCATGGCTTGAATAGACATTCATTCCCGAAATAACTAACTACAAAACTAGCCTATACATTATACCAAACTTGCTAACACACATAATCCTTGACCGAATGTTATTAACTACTAATGCCACACACACACACACACATACTTATGCATAAAATTCATCCATACATAACCTATAGCTCATTCGGCCATTCATCACTCAAACCTATCAAAGCTTCATATCAAACTCATTTGGCTGAATACACATATACGTACATAATGCACATTTAGCATTTTACTTCATGAAATATTCGGCCTTGGCATAATTTCATTATAAATCCCGATTAGCCACTTCACAATCATATGTATCATCTACTTAATGTTTCATAACTTAGCATGCTAATGACATCAAAGCAATCTACTATAAATTTTTAAGCTCCTTAGCCGAATCTCAACCTATTCAAAACCTAAATTCAAACCATAAGATAGGTAGAATTTAGACTAATCATCCAAATGATGCATAAGTTCCCAAGAATGACATTGAACATACCTTAATCTAGCTAATCACCTTAGCCAAATTTTTCCAAAGATTTTTCTTCTTCTTCTCTTCTAGTTACGGCAATGGAGGAGCAAAAATGAACTAACTTTGGTTTCTCCTCCCACTAACCAATATTTTATTTTTCTTTATTCTTTAATTCATTTTGTAAATTAAATGTTAATAGAAAATACATATAATATGTTTTAATCATTATCATGGCCAGCCACTATCCAAAAATTGGCTAATTTGATATGCAAGTCCACCTTTTTGACAACATGCATTATTAGATCACTTTAAAATTTACCTATCACATTTCACAAATGTCTCACCTAAGTCCTATTTAAAATTTTCACATACAAATGACAAAATCAAAGCATGAGACTTTCACAAATGCATTTACACATATAATAAGCATAGAATTTAACAGTTAATTATTTTTATGACTCAATTTTGTGGTCCCGAAACCACTTTTTGACTAGGGTCAAATTAGGGCTGTCACAACTCTCCCCCACATAAGGAATTTTCGTCCCCGAAAATCTTACTAGTGAATAAGTTAGGATATCGATCTTTCATAGTGTCTTCAAGTTCCCAAGTAGCTTCTTCAACCCCGTGCTTAAGCCACAGTACCTTCACTAATGAGATTTTCTTATTTCATAGTTCTTTTACTTCACGTGCCAAAATACGAATCGGTTATTCTTTGTAACTCAAATCAGATTGAATCTCAACCTCAGATGGATTAATTATATGCGATGGATGGGATCTATAACATCGAAGCATCGAAACATGAAAAATGTTGTGAATCTTTTCAAGCCCAGGGGGTAAAATCAATCTGTATGCGACTGGCCCAACTCGTTCGAATATTTCATACGGCCCGATGAACCTCGGACTCAATTTGCCCTTACGGCCAAATATGAGCACCTTTTTCCAAGGTGAGAATTTAAGAAACACTTTGTCTCCAACCTGATATTCAATGTCTTTTCGTTTTAAATCCGCATACGACTTCTGACGATCCGAAGCTACTTTCAGACTTTCACGGATCACTTTTACTTTCTGTTTAGCATCTTTAATCAAATCAACCCCGAAGATTTTACTTTCACTAAGCTCGGTCCAAAACAACGGTGTACGACATTTACGACCGTACAAAGCCTCGTAAGGTGCCATCTTAATGCTTGATTGAAAACTATTGTTGTAAGCGAATTCAATCAAAGGCAAATACCGTTCCCATGAACCACAAAAATCAAGGATGCAACATCTCAACATATCCTCGAGTATCTAAATTATCCAGTCGGATTGACCATCAGTCTGGGGATGAAAAGTGATGCTAAAATGCAACTTGGTACCCAATGCTTCTTGTAATTTCTTCCAAAATCGCGATGTGAATATCGGATCTCTATCCGACACAATAGAAATAAGTACCCCGTGTAACCTTACAATCTGAGAAACATACAATTCAGCTAGTTTGTCAAGTGAATAATCCATACGTACGGGAATAAAATGAGCCGACTTTGTTAGTCTATCAACAACAACCCAGATCGTATCTTTCTTGCTTGACAACAATGGCAACCCAGATACAAAATCCATCGTGACTCGATCCCATTTCCATTCTGGTATCATGATCGGCTGAAGTAACCCTGAAGGCACTTGAATTTTCGCTTTCACTTGTTGACATATCAAACACTTCGAAAAAAAGTCAGAAATGTCTCGTTTCATACCAGGCCACCAAAACTGACGTTTCAGATCGCTGTACATTTTCGTACTACCCGGGTGGATTGACATTCGGCTACTATAAGCCTCGCTCAAAATCATCGAAATAAGTTCTGAATTTCTTGGAACACACAATCGACTTCTGAACCTCAAACAATCGTTGTCGTCTATTTGAAACTCTGATTCTACATTAGAAGCACATTCAGCTCGTTTAGCAACCAATTCATCGTCGACTTTCTAGGATTCACGTATTTGATGAATCAATAATGGTTTGGCCTTTAATTTTGCTACTAACACATTATTGGATGAAACAGACAGGTGTGCATTCATCGCTCATAAAGTAAACAGCAGTGTACTACCACATGACCTACCAAACGGGCGACCACATGCCCGTGTGGTGTCGACAGTTTCATTTTTCAGCTTTTACCACTTCTTATTTTTTTTGTTTCTGGGTACACACACCTGGATTCGTTAGAAGCTAATCCAAACTCCAAGCACTCCTGAACCTAAATATTGATAAATATACATTCAATTAATCTCTTAGAAATTGAATTCATCTAACCCCGAAATAAAGTAATCATCTCTCGAGTGATAAGCTATTACCTTCTATCGATTAGCAAAAATTCCACGCCCTTAGAACATCAATGAGCGATAACCAGCCCTTCGATGAGCCTCTAATCACCAAATGAATCCTTAATAATCTATCAGTTAATTAATCAAACACAAAATTACACCTTTAACTTACCGAACGTACAACCGATTAAAGAACAACAGAAACGATTGAAAAGGGAAGACAAAAATGGAAAGGAAGGGAAAGCAATGGGATTTTCGGCCGCAAAAGAAGAGAAAACGGCAAATTTTTTTGGGAAGAGAGAGAAATTTCGGTAATGGGAGATAAAGTAAAATCTCGATAACTCTCTAATCCCTCAATTTTCTCCCCCACTTGCCCACTCAAACTCCACTACTCAGAATCCAATTTTACTTAAACACTCCCACAGCCTCCAGCAAAAACAATTCCCTTGCTCGCATAGAGATTCAAACTCCAGACCTTTAATAACTTAACACTCAACTTAACCACCAGACCAGCAAGGTCATTCTGTCATATTTTTACACAATTTTCCTTATAAACCTACTGACTAGAGATAGGGATTTATTCATATAAAACAAAAGTTTGCCCAAGTAAGGCTTGAACCTTGGACCTCTCACACACACCCAGAACACTTAATCACTGAAACAAATATACACTTGTGTGTCTCCTATGCACAAAAACAAACACATAAATTTTGGGGTGTTATATTAATTATAATTTTTAATCAAACAATATAAGTAATATAAAACATTGTTTAAAGACCAAAATTAAATATAACATAAATGAAGCATATTGAAAATAAAAATAGTTTTAAAATATATTAAAAAAGTGCATTTAAAAACTTTTATAGAACTGAAGTAGTTTAATGGTAATAATTTCATTGTGATTGTCATGATTTTGTTTTCTTTATTGAAGAGTTTTTTTAGTTATATATGGTTGAAAAATGGCATTGATAATTCTGAATGATAGAGAATTTGTTGTTTAAGTAAATTGAATTAAATCAAGGATGAAAGTGGTGTGTAGCTAATTTACGCAAGCATCTAATCAATTGAGCACTCATTGGATGATGCTTCCTTTCATTAAATAATTGTAATCTTTCTATTTTTACAAAGGCAAAGAGGGTAGGGGACCTGTAACAACCCGTTTTCGGTAGTGTCGAAAATAGTAGTTTCAGGACCACAATTCTGAAGAGTGATTTATTATTTATTTGTTTTATATAGGATTATATTTAGGTCGTATTAAAATTTTGTTAAGAAATTTTGATGTTTAAATGGTTAATTAAGTGAAAAGGACTAGATCGTAAAAGGTGTAAAAGTTGAATTCTATTAGTTAAAAGGGATAAATGGATATGTAAAGGAAAGCTAATGGACTTATAAGGTAATTATACCATAATTAAGATAGTGGATTGTGATGGATAGGTTTTATGGTAGTTTAAATGATTTATAAAGGTTAAATTGGTAATTTATTAAATAAATGAAAAAGATAAACTAAAACTATGTATCATCTTCCTTATTCTTTCATTTGAAAACCTAAAATTATCCATTAAAGAAGAATCTAGGTTCGACCAATAGATTTTGATTGCATTGTGAGTTTTCAAGCCTCGTTTTTAATGATTTTTATATTTTTGAGTTTGTTTTAGCTTTAATCTAGCTAGCCTGGGGTTAATTTGCAAAATATTAAAGGTTAAGGGACTTGCCATAGATTTTTTTGATGGTTTAGATGTTAGTTGATAGATTATTAATCTTAATTGTAAAATAAACAAGTTTTGTTAAGTGATTTTTGATGAATTTTGGAATTAGGGATTAAATTGTTAAAAGTGTAAATCAATGGGTTTTATTGTGAAATTTTGGTATGTATGGGTTGTTTCAAGGTTCCTTGTAACATTTTTTAAGTTTGATTTGGGCTAAAATTATTTATATTTAACTTATGAGTTTAAAGACTAAATTGTAAAAAGTCAAAGTATTAGGGGAAAATTTGTAATTTTTTATAAATATGAACTATGGATTAAATTGAATACTAGAAGTACTTAATTGATTGAAATTATCCTTTTAGGTCAAGATAAACCACATTCGGACTTAAATCGAGGAAAAACTAAAGCTTTAGATCAGTTTGACTCTATTTCTACGATCCTAATTATCGAGGTAAGTTCGTATGAACTGTGATAGTTTTAATATTAGTTAAATACTGTGTTGTTTTAGTATAAATGAATCTATATATAAATGTATCCATGTTATGATGAATTGATGGATAATGACTTCCGATTGAACCTTAAGAATTCTTAGGATACGAATGACATGTCATTAAGGATTTCATGTTTCGGGTGTAGGTCTTAAATGTCTTACCGATGGCTGAGGTCTTGCATTTTTTGCGGATTCTCTACAGCTCATGTGAGCAGTATCGTGTAGCTTACATTCCGACCCATAGCTCATGTGAGCAGACCCAATTCGTAGCTTGTGTTAGCAATGATATAAAAGAAAGGTTACAGTTATATGTAAAGGCATATTATGTGTGAGCTTTCCCAAGTATCTGATGTAATTCTAGATGGTTCAACAGGTAAGAAAAGGAATGGAACGGTAAGTAAGTTAATGGAAATGTTCATGATTTTATGAAAAGGTTGATACATATGTAATGTATCTTATAAAATCTACTTATGATATAAATGAGCTTATATGTAATGTTGATGAACCTACTAACATGTGAGCTTGGTGATGCTTGAATAGGCTTATATTAATCTCATGGCATTGGTAATGGTTTATGCTTAATCTATGAATTGTGTAAATGACATGGTAAGTTTAGTCTAAGTTTATACGAGCTTATTAAGTATTCGTTGCTTACATAGTTATTTTTTTATTTTTTTATAGGTTAGCGGAAGCGCTAATCGGTTGGAAGCTCGTCGAAGACCTATCACACTATCCAGCAGTCAATTCAGTAGGTTTTGAGTAATTTTGGACAAGGTTGATAATGACATGTATAGTTTGTTTTGTAATGGTATTTTGAGAATGTGTTAATGATGACTTGGTATGTTTATGCTTCGAAGTTTGTTTGATTTGGTGATCTATAATGCCTTACCAAATTATATCATTTGGGTCACTTTTAAGTGCATGTATATAAGGTTCTTTTGGTATGTTTGTAATGGCTTGATAATGGTCAATTGTGATATGTTTGGTAGTTAATTGAACTAGGCTATTATGCTTGGAAATATGCAATCTTGACTTGTTTTGGTAAGTGATGTTTTTGGATATATTTGTGGTACCTTTGAATGACATACTGGTTAGATGAATAGGGTGTTTGAAGTGGCATGTTTATGTAACACCCCTAACTCGTATCTATTGCCGGAGTAGGGTAACGAGGTATTACCAATCAATACACATCACTTAATATCCAAATCTCATACATTCATACATTCATATACAAATATCATTCAATACAGTTATATTGTCCCTAATCAGGGCCTACGAGACCTTAAACATGCTTTAGAAGTGGTTTGAGACTAAACCAATAATGTATGAAAATTTTGGAAACTTAGAAAAAATTTTACATTTCAAGGGTCACGCCTATGTGAACAGGCCGTGTGCCTCACACGGCTAGTAGACACGCTAGTGTTATAGACCGTGTGGAAACAGGGCATACATACTGACTTGCATCACACGGTTGAAGACACGCCCGTGTGCTAGGCCATGTGAAAATTAGAGGGTATACTGACTTATCAACACAGCCAAGTCACAAGCCCGTGTGCTAGGCCATGTGCCATTTAAGGGGTATACTGACGTGTATCACACGGCCGATCACACGCCCGTGTGTGAGGCTGTGTGGAGCATACTGACTTTAATTCTATTTCAACACTAAGGGACACATGGTCATGTGACCAGACCATGTGTCACACACGACTGATACACACACCCGTGTCTCTACCCGTATGGACAAAAATAGGCTATTTGCAAAGCCATTTTGCCACCCTATTTTCACAAGCATACACAAGCATAAATGACAACATTTTTACAACTCAATAGACAACCATTCCATAACAATTCATACACATATAATACCATTTCTTCTTACAATTCAAATGCTTAACTAACATCATACATCTTCCATTCATATACCTTTCAAATACCAAGACACATTTTCATATTTTCCATTCCATCAAACATTTGACAAAACATACTAAAACATACTATCAAGATTAGCCAAATCACATGGCTTAGCCTTTATACAAAATATACCAAAATCATGATTTCAAGTAACCATATTTATCATCTTTAAAACTAGCCTATACATGGCATATTTATAATTATCCACAATTTCAAAAGTACCAATCGGCAATTGGATAGTGTGATGTGAAACTCCGACTTGTCCAAAACTAGTGAGCTAACGAACTACTATAAAACATAGAAAAAGAAACAGAGTAAGCTTTATAGCTTAGTAAGCCCATATAATTCAGAATTAAACTTACCATTTGTACCAAATTAAGATTAATGAATAAGGTAAACTCATTACAATTTCCAAATGCCTAACAAAAGTATTAATAGGTTAGTCATATAAATACATGAAATCATCCATTATCTCAATATATATATCATACCAAAATCATATATCATGGACATCATATTCAACATTTCACTCTCAATCATATAATCAATAATTCACTTAATAACAGTATTCATCAATATAAACAGTATTTATGCCCGTTATACCCATTAGAACTTCAAAGGATACTCGGATGATATACATCAGTATTCTGTCAATTCATTATCATTTCTGCTCTTTTGAGCTATGATCAGTAAGCTCCTCCTGAGTTGATAGACAGTAAGCTCTATTGAGCTGAAATAGTAAGCTCTGACGAGCTGAAACAATAAGCTCTGACGAGCTGAAACATCAGTAAGCTCATACGAGCTATGGTGAGTCCGCAACAAATGCAGGAGCTCAACCAAATCGGTTACACAAGTGACATGTCACTCATATCCTACGAATTCATGCTGTTCAAATAGGGCTCGATAACCATCAATCTATATTAATTAGGCACTCGTATTCCAAGTATATCAATTCATCAGTTATATACATACATTTCAAATAAATACAAATATTTAAAAGTTCAATTCTAATTATACGAACTTACCTCGTATCGCTCCGATAAAAACTATCGGTTATTCGTCAATCTTCCTTTTTCTCCGATCTAAACTCGATCTCAACTTATCTTGATCTATATATTATAAAATTCAATACGTTCAGCATTCAATCTATTCAATTTAGTCCATAATTCATATTTTGGAAAATTTACACATTTGCCTCTATACTTTTATATTATTTGCAATTTAGTCCTTATCACATAAACTTGCAAATTCATGCAATTTAATACCAACCCATCCCTAGCCGAATTTCATAAAGACTCCAAGTAGCCCATATCTTTCATTATTTCACACTTTTAACCACCTAATTTTACATTTTCTCAATTTAATCCCTTTTTGACATTTTTGTCAAAAATCACTTTACAAAACTAGTTTAACTATCAATAAAATTTCATAATCTATCCTCAATATCAATTTACTCAAACATTCAACAATTGTAACATGTTAAGTCTTTAACAGGTTCGAAATGTAAGGTACGGGCTAGTTAGAATACAAAGCGACAATCTCAAAAATGTAAAAATCATTAAAAACCGAGCAAAAATAGACTTACAATTGAAGCATGCACTAGCCAAACCTTTAAAACTCAACAATGGCTTTCTAAATTTCTCATTTTCGATTAGGGAAGAAAGATGGACACCATTTTCTTATTTGTTTTCTTCAATTAACATTAATTACCAAATTAGAAAGTTAACCTTTAAAAACGGTAGTAATTACACCAATTACCAAGCCACTATCACCCATTATCACATAAATAGGTTAATTACTACTTAAGGACCTTAACTTTAAGGTTCTATAGCTATTAGATACTTTTAGCTAATAGAATATAAGTTTTACGTTTTATGTGATTTAGTCCTTTTATCGAATTAAGCAGTCAAACAGTAAAATTTCTTTACGAAACTTTCACAAAATAATTCTATTATGCTGTAAACTTCAATAAAATAATAAAATAAATATTTTAATCTCAGATTTGTGGTTTCAAAACCACTGTTTTGATTTGACTCAAAAACTGGTTGTTACAACTCCCCCATTAGGGATTTTCGTCCCTAAAAATCTTACCAGTGAATAGGTTAGGGTACTATTTCCGCATAGCTTCCTCGGGTTCCCACGTAGCTTCCTCGATTCCGTGTTTATGCCAAAGAACCTTTGTTAGAGCTATGCGCTTATTTCTCAATTCTTTGATTTCACGAGCTAAAATCCTGATCGGTTTTTTCGCTATAAGTCAAATCAGCCTGTATCTCAACATCTAGCGGAGAAATCACATGTGATGGATCGGATCTGTATCAACGTAACATAGAATCATAAAAGACATTATGAATCTTTTCAAGTTTTGACGGTAAAGCTAGTCGATACGCCACTGGCCCTATTCGTCCAGTAATCTCATCCGGCCCGATGAAACGCGGACTCAACTTTCCTTTTCGGCCGAATCGAAGAACCTTTTTCCATGGTGACACCTTTAGAAACACTCGGTCCCCGACTTGAAACTCAACTTCTTTACATTTCAAATCCGCGTATGATTTCTATCAATATGAAGCTGCTTTTAAACTGTCACGAATCGTTTTCACTTTTTCTTCAGTTTCTCTAATCAATTCAACCCCATGAATCTTTTTCCCACTTAGTTTAGTCTAGTATAGTGGAGTTTGACATTTGTGACCATATAAAGCTTCGTACGGTGCTATCTTTATACTCATTTGAAAACTGTTGTTATATGCAAATTCAATCAACGATAAGTGTTTTTCCCAATTACTCTCAAACTCTAAATTACAACATTACAACATGTCTTCGAGAATCTGAATAACTCTGCCATTCTGATCGTCATTCTGAGGATGAAAAGATATACTAAAATTCAATTTTGTACCTAGGGCTTCTTACTGTTTCTTCCAGAATCGCGACATAAATCTCGGAAATAACAGCCCGGTTTAGGGCCTAGGCGGAACAGTGGTCTTGAGACCACAAATTCAAAGCTATAAAAATTATTTTATTATATTTTATGAAGTTATAGTGTGAATTTATAAGTTCATGTTAATTTTGGTGAGCTAATTGTAATGTTTTCAAGCCCGATTGCGAAATAGGACTAAATCGCACAAAAGGCAAAAGTTGCATTTTAGTACCCAAATGTGTTTAATAGATAGAGAAATTAAATTGAGGGCTTTTAAAGGGAAATTACACCTTTTTATTAGTGTTGGCCGGCCATGTGATGAGCTTTAAGCAAGTAGTCAAAGTATTAGGTGGATGATGTCATGATTTGGTGATAAAATAATGCCTAAAAGCCTAGCTATCATTTCTTTCTTCTCCATCTCTTTTCTGCACTGAAAATATAAGTAAAAATGGAGTTTTGAAGGCTGAAAACTTTCAGCAACTTAAAGCCCTCACAAGTAAGTGATTCCCACACCCTTTGTTGATGATTTTTGCATTTTTGAGACCCTTGAAGCATGGGCTTTCAAATGAGGATGACATCTTGCAAAATGATTGGAGGTTTAGGGTGTTACCATGAAATGAATTGTGAGGTTTACTGAGTTTTTATGGAGGAATATGAGTCCTAGTTGTGTTATAAACAACTTTTGTGAAAGGTGTTAGCATGAAAACACCTAAAGGGACTATTTTGCATAAGTTGTAAAATAGTTAATAAGTATGTGAAATAGTGATATTTTAAAGTTGCTCTAAGAGTAAAAATATTTCGGTTAGGCTTATGATACAAAGAAATTCGATGAAAATCAATTTTCAGGCATAGGGGTAAAATGGTCATTTTGTCAAAGTCTAGGGGCAAAATGGTCATTTTACCAAAGACGTGAATTTATGATTGCTTAATCCTAATTAGTGACTAAATGAGTGGATATTGTCATTATAGATCAAGATTTACCAAATCTGAACCTAGTTAGGGGAAGGCTAAGCAAACTGACTAAACCGAATAGTCAAGTACTTTTTGTAAACCGAGGTAAGTTGTATGTAAATAATACAAATACACTGTTAATACTTGTATTCATATCGCCATTGAATTGATATTGTATGAGTTTTTAAGTTATGAATTGAGAATGCATAGTAATATTTGAGAGAATAGAAGTATCCCGTTGAAACATTAGGATACGAACTGGATATCCGTGCCGAGGTATTGGGTGATTTGTGTGCCAGTGTAAGACATTTCTGGGACATGCTTCGGGCACATTTATGAGATCCAGTGTAAGACCATGTCTGGGACATGGCATCGGCTTCTAGATGAGGGCTAGTGTAAGACATGTCTGGGACATGCATCAGCCACAAAGAGATAGCCAATGTAAGACCATGTCTGGGACATGGCATCGGCACAGAGATGAGTGGCAGTGTAAGTCATGTCTGGGACATGCATCAGCCTCGACAGAGATAGCCAGTGTAAGACGTGTCTGGGATACGCATCGGCTAAGAGTTGTGCTAGTGTAAGTCATGTTTGGGACATGCATTAGCACGCATTTATGAGATCCAATGTAAGACCATGTTTGGGACATGGCATCGGTAATATATCCCATGTTAAAGGTTAATAGAATATCCAGTAATATTCAAAACATTTCAATGGCGAGAGTTATAGATCAATTTTGATAAAAAAAAAACAATCATGTTGTGAGTGTTACAGGTACCTATATGGTAAGCATGAGTAACGAGCTTAATTTAGAAAATGTGACTCGAGTAGAAAATAATGAGTAAGTTAAATTATGTTTATCTTTGAGCTATAAGTAAGATGACTACTGGTGAGATTGTTGTTGTATATTTATTTATATGCAACTTACTAAGCTTTATGCTTACCCTATTTCTTTTCCCTCTTCTTTCAGTGTCACCAAGCTAGCTTAAGGATCCTTTAAAGTCAGAGATATCGATCACACTATCGTCCGTAACATTCGGTATAGTTTGATTTATATTTTTGAAGGTGGCATGTATAGGGCTAGACTAGGATGTTACATCAGGAGAGTTGTTTATGTATTTGGCTTAAGTCAAAAGCCCTTTATTTTGTATCAAGCCCAGAATAATGGCTATTATTCATTTTGATGAATGCATATGATGTTCTTTCTATGGATGAATTAGTGTCCATTGTGATGAGATTTGTATATTGAAATGACCTTGTGTAGGTTGTGCAAAAAGGGTGACAAATGGGCTTGGGAAATAGCCTAGTTTGTCCACACGGGTAAGTCACACGGGCGTGTGTCTAGGCCGTGTGTGACACAGGGCTCATGCCCATGGGTGTATGGTATGGCCTTGCATCCCCTGCACTTAAAATTTTGAAGTCATTTTAGCACATGGGCAGGCCACACGGGCGTGTGTCCATGCCATGTCATAAAGTCAGTATGCATGCTAGTAGTACACGGGCAAGAGACACGGCCATGTGTCTCAGTCATGTGAAGGACACGAGTGTGTCCTTGGGCCGTGTGGTTTTGGCAGAATGCCCAGGTCTTCAGATGCGGGTACAAGACATGGGCGTGTCCCAAGCACACGGTCGTATGCTCTATAACCACATGGGCCTGTAGAGCCTTGTTGCATGAAATTTCTCTATGTTTTAAATGAGTTCTCAGTTGGGCTCCGAACCACCCCGGATGTATATTTTAGGCCTCATAAGCTCATGTTTGGGACAGATTACATGAGAAAAGAAAGGTTTTTAAATTGTTTGAGATTTCATGACCCGGTTTTATATAGTTGATTGAGTTTTAGTCAGGTAATACCTCGGACCCTATTCTGACGTCAGATTTGGGCGAGGGGTGTTACATTTGGTGGTATCAGAGCACGATTTAGTCTATTCTAGGACTAAGCTAGTCAGAGTACGAGTCTAGCTATACATGCCACGTATATGCATATTGATAGTGTGACGATTCCTGACGATTATAAATTGTGCATTTATAGTAATGGATCCTGATAGAACCACGGTGGATAACGTGGAAAGTAATGCGTTGGATCCCGCAGAAGGGACCGCGCTAGTAGAGAATGAGCCCGTCAGTATGGGCCAGAGCGGAGGGGCTAGGGAAGCCTACCTCCAAATAATGGATGCTTGGTATATGAAATTTGTTCGTGCGAACCCGAACACTCCACCTCCCCCACCTCCTCTGATTCCTCAATATCCCCCGATGGCTCCACAAGGTTGGAAGTGTTCAGGCGAGAGAAGCCTCCGGTAGACAAGATCCGGAAGCAAGGGGCCGAGGAATTTCGGGCTAGTGTAGATGATGACCCAGAGAGAGTGGAGTTTTGGCTAGAGAATACCCTAAGGGTATTCGATGAACTGCCATGCACGCCTGAAGAGTACGTGAAGTGTGCCATGTCACTTTTATGAGACTTAACTTATTAGTGGTGGAACACTCTCGTGTCTATAGTACCGAGAGAAAGAGTGACTTGGGAATTCTTTCAAAGAGAGTTCCGAAAGAAATACATTAGCTAGAGGTTTATTGACCAAAAAAGGAAGGAATTTCTAGAGTTGAAGCAAGGTAATAAGACTGTGACAGAGTATGAGTGGGAGTTTGTGAAACTCAGCAAGTATGCGCGAGAGTATGTATCAACTGAAGCTACTATGTGTAAGTGGTTTGAGGATGGCCTCAATGAAGACATTCGAGTATTTGTGGGCATCCTGGAGTTGAGAGAATTTGTAGTGCTCGTTGAGAGAGTGTGTGAAGCAGAAGAGTTGGTGAAAGAGAGGAGGAAAGTGGCCAGCGAGTCCCGAGATTTAAAGAAAAGACAGATGGGGAAAGCATATCAGTCCTCCTCCAAGAGGTCAAAAGAATTTACTACCTGATTGAATACTTCGATGGGGTATTCGAAGAGAAATAAGAATCAGCGAAACATGGCGCCTAAAGCCCAGACTACTTTAGTTGCTAGTGTTGGCAGTGCTCGGCCAAATAGGCCGGAGTGTTCGCAATGTGGAAGACATCACTTGGGCGAATGCTGAGTTAACGAGAGGGACTGTTTCAAGTGTGGGTCACTTGACCACTTTATCCGCGAGTGTCCTGAGATAGACGAGAGAGAGAGAAAACAATATGCGAAAGCAAGTAGTGCTCCCTTGAAGGGTAGGCCTCAAAGGAACCCCAGGAGTGGGACTGGTAGTAGAAGTGTACTGAGAGATACTGCGATGAGGTCTAAAGGCAAAGCACTAGCGAGGTATACGAGCCCGAGAAGAGGCAGAGTCTCCAGACGTGATCACGGGTACCTTTTCTATTCACGATATAACTGTTATTGCTTTAATTGACTCGGGATCTACCCACTCTTACATATGTATAGATTTGATACCTCGTATAGACATGCTTGTAGAGTCCACTAAGTTTGTTATCAAAGTGTCTAACCCGTTAGGCAAGCATGTATTAGTGGACCAAGTATGTAAAAATTATCCTTTGACGATTAGAGGCTATTGTTTTCCGGCCAACTTGATTTTGTTACCGTTTAATGAATTCGGTGTAATTCTTGGGATGGATTGGCTGACCTCCCATGGTGTGGTAATAGATTGTGGAAGAAAAGTAATTCAGTTAAGATGTGAGAATGGTAGTGTTATACGAGTTGGGCTAGAGGAGTCAAACAACCTACTTGTGATAATATCGTATTTGACCGCCGAAAAATATTTGAGAAAAGGTTATGAAGCTTATTTAGCTTTTATGCTGAATACCCAAGTGTCTGAGTCGAAGATTTAGTCAGTACCAGTGGTTTGTGAGTTTATAGATGTCTTTCCGGAGGAGTTACCAGGGTTACCCCCAGAGAGAGAGGTTGAGTTTGGTATCGAGTTGGCTCCTGGTACAACGCCAATCTCAATTGCACCTTATAGGATGACCCCCACCGAGTTAAAGGAGTTAAAAGTACAGCTGCAAGAGTTAACAGATAAAGGTTTTGCTAGACCAAGTTATTCACCATGGGGTGCTCCAGTACTTTTCGTGAAAAAGAAAGACGGGTCGATGAGGTTATGTATTGACTACAGACAGCTTAACAAGGTGATAATGAAGAACAAGTATCCTTTGCCAAGAATTGATGATCTCTTCTACCAATTGAGAGGAGCCATTATATTTTCTAAAATAGATTTGAGATCAGGTTACTACCAGTTAAGGGTCAAGGAACAAAACGTGTTGAAGACTGCTTTTCGGACGAGATATGGGCATTACGAGTTTCTTGTTATGCCTTTTGGATTAACGAATGCCCCGACAGTGTTTATAGACTTGATGAACCGCATCTTCTGACCGTACTTGGATAGGTTCATCGTTGCTTTTATAGATGATATACTAATTTATTCACGTGATGAGAGTGAGCACGCAGAACATTTGAGAACTGTGCTACAGACTCTGAGAGATAAACAGCTTTATGCTAAGTTTAGTAAGAGCGAGTTTTGGCTTAATAAAGTTAGATTTCTAGGACACATTGTGTCGGGTGATGGGATCAGAGTTGACCCAAATAAGAACTCAGCTATTGTGGAGTGGAAATCGCCGAGGAATGTAACAGAGGTTCGTAGTTTTCTGGGGCTAGTGAGGTATTATAGACGCTTTGTAAATGGATTTTCTATGATAGCTACTCCGATGATGAGACTATCGCAGAAAGACGTCCAGTTTGAATGGATAGATGAGTGTCAGCAGAGTTTTGAGAAATTAAATGCTTTGTTGACCGAAGCCCCAATTTTAGTGCAACCAGAGTCGACTAAAGAATTTGTAATTTATAATGACGCCTCTTTAAATGGTTTAGGGTGTGTACTCATGCAAGAAGGCAAGGTTGTAGCCTATGCCTCGGGACAGTTAAAATCACACAAGAAGAATTATCCGACCCATGATTTAGTGCTAGCAGCTGTAGTGTTTGCCTTGAAGATTTGGCGACACCATTTGTATGGGGAGAAATGTAACACCCGTAACCTATTTCCATCGCTGGAATGAGTCACTAGATGATACTGCATTATTTACTTATTCGAAAGTTTCCTTACATCTACTTCTATCGAATACAATTCATAAAAACATTTAAAACCATCCCATAAATTTCTGCATATACAACCATATCATATAATTTAATATTACGATCAAACTTAACCATATGACCCATTATGATATCTCGAATTAAAAACTATGACTGAATACAATAGCAAAAATTATAGTTGCCAAGTTAGAAATTCATGTCATGAACGAATCACCAAACCATATAATCAATATTCTTAATATTTTCATCTCTCAAACGTGTATCATTACATTTTAGACTAATAATATTAAGCATTATAACTGAAGCAAATAATTCCATGACTTAACATAACCAAATTTAAACCTAGTGTTTAGGCCATATTCGCATGGCTGAGATTTCACATCACACGGTTAAACAAAATACATATTAGCCTAGACATGCCGTAATGTTCACCTACACAACTAAGAAAAGGTACCAAAATGTTGTAAGCTGGTGTGATGACTTCGACGATGGTCCAAAACACGCAAAATGGGTCAAGGAAATTTAAATAGGAAACAAACAAACACACGAAATGAGTATTCAACTCAGTAAGAGGTAAGCAATAATATATATACCGTTGAAATGAGATTATAAGAAAAATAATAAAAGATCAACAAATTTCAGTCATGCTGAATTATGTTACATTCACATATTTTACTGACCCGACCACAGGCCAAAGCTTGCTATCAAATCAATAATCAAACAACCAAACGATTTAAAACCTTCTCTCAAAGTATGAAACAATGTCAAATTATATGCACTCATGCATATTCATTTCATGCCTCAATTTGATATTTCAATTAATATCACTAACACTATATGCTTTCCCTATGCTTCTTATACCATCAACTGAATTCGTACACATAGTGCACAACAATTTCGCACACATAGTGCCATGATACACCGCACACATAGTGCCCCGAGGATTCAATCACGTATTAACATTTAAATCAGCACACATAGTGCCTTTCAACTTTGCACACTTAGTGCCAGTATCGATTCATTATAGTCAAACAATTTACTAAATTCAATTGGCATATACGGTCACAAAAATAAATGCATATAATATAATCGATCTCATAAAAGCTTATGGACTTACCTTATATAGTTTGAAATGATTTCCAATTGTCTACTCAATATTCTTTGTTTTTGCCTTTGCTTGACTCCCCTCCTTTGGGTTCTTGATCTAGGATAATTAAATTCGGTAGTTTAATCACTTTGCTAAATACTTATACATATAATTTAATTAATAAATTTTTTTTTTACATCATCTTACAACCACCATTATTCAAGACTTTGAAATTTCCATGAATGTTTAACTAATGCCTCTAGGCCGAATGTAATATTACATCCAAATTAACATAGTATTTGTTATATCTAATTCTAATGTACATAATCATAAGTCAATTCAACATTATAAACCATTATTACCCATTTAGCCGATTATAAGGAATTAAATATAATATCACTAGGATATACTCGATATGGCCGAATATACCACATTAAGTTTAACATTACCTATGTGATTACCTATAAGTTCTTATACCTAAAATTTCATACATTTAACCTTTTAATGCCTATTGATCATTCCTTTGATCTTAACCTAAATGGCAACTCCCATACTCCATATTTCAACCGAATTATTCATAACATCAAGACTAAAATTTGCACCTTAAACTTCATACATTTATTATGACCTTCATAACTCATTCGGCCCTATCAAAGAGCCATTTAACATACAAGGAAAATAATCATAGAGGAAGAAATTAACATTCTAATTAGACCCAATTTTGACCGAATGTACAAGGTGCCTCTAAGCTACTTATCCAAAAATCTTTACCTCATTCTAATCATCCCCCGATTGTTCCATACAACATGAAAATAACCTCTAATTCTAACACTTAATTTCACAGCATATTGCCCAAACCACCATAACAAATCTTAACTTTCTTAACATTACCAAGAGTGCATCCACATTTTAACTTAGCATATCATAAAACCAAATCAACAATTCAAAACTTACCTCTTAATAGCTAAAGGAGAATGCCGAATTGCTTTAGGTAAATTTCCCGTTATTTTTCATCTTTGTTTCGGCTTTGAGAGAGAGAAAGGAGAAGAAGATGAACACCATCCTCTTTCTTCTCTTTTCTTTAATTCCTTTTATTATAATTATTAAATTATTTATTACTATAAAATTATTTTAAATTAGAATTAGTGGAGTATCATCATTTCTTGGCCGGCCACTATGTATATTATGGGTAAATTGACATGCAAAACCACTCTTTTCAATATATGAACTAATAGACCATTATAAAATTAACCTGTCACTTTCCAACAATGTTTCATATAAGTCCATTTTAATAAATTCACATAAAAATGATCAAATTAATGCATGAAACTTTCACACATGCATTTACTCACATCATAAACATAGAATAAAACTTTTAATTATTTATAAGACTCAGTTTCGTGGTCCCGAAACCACTTTTCGACTAGGGCCAAATTAGGGCTGTCACAAGAAATGTAGGGTATTTACCGACCAGAAGAGTTTAAAATACTTGATGACTCAAAAGGAGTTGAATTTGAGGCAACGCCGATGGTTAGAACTATTAAAGGATTATGAGTTGATCATCGATTAGCATCCAGGAAAGGCGAATGTAGTCGCTGATTCCTTGAGTAGAAAATCATTGTTTGCCTTGAGAGCTTTGAATGTGCAGTTGACCGTAGTTAAGGATGGTTCGATCTTAGCAGAACTGAGAGTTAGATCGACTTTTCTTCATGAAATCTAAAAAGCTCAGAAAAATGATGTGAAGTTTCAAGCCAGGAAAAATCAGTGTGAGTCAGGTGTTGAATCAGATTCTCAAATTAGTACTGACGAGTGTTTAATGTTCAAAAACAGAATTTGTGTGCCTAAATATAGTGAGCTCATTCAGAAGATTTTTTGAGAAGTGCATAATGGTAGTTTGTCCGTCCACCCGGGTAGCGTAAAAATGTATAACTACCAGAAGAAAATGTATTGGTGGTCGGGAATGAAAAGAGATATTTCGGAGTTTGTTTCCAAGTGTTTAGTATGTCAGCAAGGAAAGGCTGAACACCAAGTACCTTTTGGGCTACTTCAACCTATTGTGGTTCCAGAGTGGAAATGGGATCGTATCACTATGGACTTTGTGACCAGTTTGCCATTAACCCCGAAAAAGAAAGATCTTGTATGGGTTATTGTCGACCAGATTAACTAAGTCACCTACTTCATACCAGTCTGCACATGCTACTCCCCCTTGAAAATTAGGCGACTTGTATATTTTCGAGATTGTGAGGCTACATGGTGTACCATTGTCGATTGTTTCAGATCGAGACCCGAGATTCACCTCAAGGTTTTGGAAAAAGTTACAAGAGGCTCTAGGAACCAAGTTAAGTTTCAGTACGATTTTTCATCCATAGACTGACAGACAATCGAAAAGAGTAATATAGATCTTAGAGGACATGCTGAGGTGCTGCGTCCTTGAATTTTAAGGAAGTTGGGAAAAATACTTACCCTTGGTTGAATTCGCCTACAACAACAGCTATCAGTCGAGTCTAAAAATGGCACCTTATGAGGCCTTGTACGGGCGAAAGTATCGAACGCCCTTATATTGGACTGAGTTGAGAGAGAGTCAGATTCACGGGGTTGATTTGGTTAAGGAGGCTGAGGAAAAAGTTAAAGTGATTTAGGAATGACTAAGAGCAGCTTCGGATAGGCAGAAATCCTACGCGGATTTGAAACGAAAGGAGATCGAATTTGAGGTTGGTGATAAAGTATTCTTGAAAGTTTCCCCTTGGAGGAAAGTCCTCAGATTTGGTAAAAAGGGCAAGTTGAGTCCTCGTTTCATAGGACCTTATGAAATTACCAAGAGAGTAGGGCCTGTTGCCTATGGATTAAATTTGCCACCAGAGTTAGAAAAGATTCACGACGTGTTTCACGTGTCTATGTTATGCTAATACAGATTTGACCCTTCGCATGTAATTGCGCCCACTGAAGTTGAAATTCTTCCAGATATGACTCATGGTGAAGAACCAGTCAAGATCTTAGCTTGAGACGCTAAACAGTTAAGGAATAAGGGTATACCACTTGTGAAGGTTTTGTGGCATAGACATGGAGTCGAGGAAGCCACATGGGAACTTGAGGAGTCTCTGAGAGAACAATATCCGAGTTTATTTACCGGTAAGATTTTCGAGGACGAAAATCCCTAAGGAGGGAGAAATGTAATAGCCCGATTTAGGGCCTAATCAAAATAGTGGTCTCGAGACCACAAATTCGAAGCTAGAAAATTATTTTATTATATTTTATGAAGTTATAGTGTGAATTTATAAGTGCATGTTAATTTTGGTGAGCTAATTTTAATGTTTTCAAGCCCGATTGCGAAATAGGACTAAATCGCATAAAAGGCAAAAGTTGCATTTTAGTACCCAAATGTGTTAAATAGCTAGAGAACTTAAATTGAAGGCTTTTAAAGGGAAATTACACCCTTTTTATTAGTGTTGGCCGGCCATGTGATGAGTTTTAAGCAAATAGTCAAAGTATTAGGTGGATGATGTCATGATTTGGTGATAAAATAATGCCTAAAAGCCTAGCTATCATTTCTTTCTTCTCCATCTCTTTTATCCACCAAAAATATAAAAAAAATAGAGTTTTGAAGGCTGAAAACTTTTAGCAACTTAAAGCCTTCACAAGTAAGTGATTCCCACACCCTTTGTTAATGATTTTTGCATTTTTGAGACCCTTGAAGCATGGGCTTTCAAACACCCTTTGTTGATGATTTTTGCATTTTTGAGACCCTTGAAGCATGGGCTTTCAAATGAGGGTGACATCTTGCAAAATGATTGAAAGTTTAGGGTGTTACCATGAAATGAATTATGAGGTTTACTGAGTTTTTATGGAGGAATATGAATCCTAGTTGTGTTATAAACAACTTTTGTAAAAGGTGTTAGCATGAAAACACCTAAAGGGACTATTTTGCATAAGTTGTAAAATAGTTAATAAGTATGTGAAATAGTGATATTTTAAAGTTGCTATAAGAGTAAAAATAGTTCGGTTAGGCTTATGATACAAAGAAATTCGATGAAAATCGATTTTCGGGCATAGGGGTAAAATGGTTATTTTGTCAAAGTCTAGGGGCAAAATGGTCATTTTACCAAAGACGTGAATTTATCATTGCTTAATCCTAATTAGTGACTAAATGAGTGCATATTGTCATTATAGATCAAGATTTACCAAATCCGAACCTAGATCGGGGGAGGGCCAAGCAAACTGACTAAACCGAATAGTCAAGTACTTTTTGTAAACCGAGGCAAGTTGTATGTAAATAATACAACTACACTGTTAATACTTGTATTCATATCGCCATTGAATTGATATTGTATGAGTTGTTAAGTTATGAATTGAGAATGCATTGTAATATTTGAGAGAATAGAAGTATCCTGTTGAAACATTAGGATACGAATTGGATATTCGTGCCAAGGCATTGGGTGATTGTGTGCCAGTGTAAGACATGTCTGGGACATGCCTCGGCCACATTTATGAGATCCAGTGTAAGACCATGTCTGGGACATGGCATTAGCTTCTAGATGAGGGCTAGTGTAAGACATGTCTGGGACATGCATCAGCCATACAGAGATAGCCAGTATAAGACCATGTCTGGGACATGGCATCGGCACAAAGATGAGTGGCAGTGTAAGACATGTCTGGGACATGCATCAGCCTCGACAGAGATAGCCAGTGTAAGACGTGTTTGGGACACGCATTGGCTAAGAGTTGTGCTAGTGTAAGACATGTTTGGGACATGCATCAGCACGCATTTATGAGATCCAATGTAAGACCATGTCTGGGACATGGCATCAGCAATATATCCCATGTTGAAGGTTAATAGAATATCCAGTAATATTCCAAACGTTTTAATGGCGAGAGTTATAGATCAATTTTGATAAAGAAAGAGTAATCATGTTGTGAATGTTACAGGTACCTATATGGTAAGCATGAGTAACGAGCTTAATTTAGAAAATGTGACTCGAGTAGAGAAAAATGAGTAAGTTAAATTATATTTATCTTTGAGCTATAAGTAAGATAACTACTGGTGAGATTGTTGTTGTATATTTATTTATATGCAACTTACTAAGCTTTATGCTTACCCTATTTCTTTTCCCTCTTCTTTTAGTGTCGCCAAGCTAGCTTAAGGATCCTTTAAAGTCAGAGATATTGATCACACTATCGTCCGCAACATTCGGTATAGTTTGATTTATATTTTTGAAGGTGGCATGTATAGGGCTAGACTAGGATGTTACATCAGGAGAATTGTTTATGTATTTGGCTTAAGTCAAAAGCCCTTTATTTTGTATCAAGCCCAGAATAATGGCTATTATTCATTTTGACGAATGCATATGATGTTCTTTCTATGGATGAATTAGTGACCATTGTGATGAGATTTGTATATTGAAATGACCTTGCGTAGGTTACGCAAAAAGGGTGACAAATGGGCTTGGGAAATAGCCTAGTTTGTCCACACAGGTAAGACACACGGGCGTGTGTCTAGGCCATGTGTGACACACGGCTCACGCCCATGGGTCTATGGTATGGCTGTGTGTCCCCTGCGCTTAAAATTATGAAGTCATTTTAGCCCACGGGTAGGCCACACGGGCGTGTGTCCATCCCATGTCATAAAGTCAGTATGCATGCTAGTAGTATACGAGCAAGAGACACGGCCATGTGTCTTGGCCGTGTGAAGGACACGGGCGTGTGCTTGGGCTATGTGGTTTTGGCAGAATTCCCAGGTCTTCAGACATGGGTACAGGACATGGGCGTGTCTCAAGCACACGGGCATATAGAGCCTTGTTGCATGAAATTTCTCTAAGTTTTAAATGAGTTCTCAGTTGGGCTCCGAACCACCCCGGATGTATATTTTGGGCCTCGTAAGCCTATGTTTGGGACAGATTACATGAGAAAAGAAAGATTTTTAAATTGTTTGAGATTTCATGACCCGGTTTTATATAGTTGATTGAGTTTTAGTCAGGTAATACCTCAGACCCTATTTCGACGTCGGATAAGGGTGAAGGGTGTTACATCGGATCTCTGTCAGAAATAATAGATAGTGGCACCCCGTGTAACTAAACAATCTCAGAAATGTACAATTCAGCTAATCTATCAAGTGAGTAATCTGTACGTACCGGTATGAAATGAGCAGGTTTCGTTAGTTGATCAACGACAACCCAGTTAGCTTCTTTCTTTTTCAGAGTTAGGGGCAATCTCGACACAAAATCCATTGTAACTCTATCCCATTTCCTCTCAGGAATCATCACAGGCTGTAGTAAACCCGATGGTACTTGATGTTCGGCTTTGACTTGCTGACAAATCAAAGATTTAGAATCAAACTCTGAGATATCTCGTTTCATGCCTTGCCACAAGTAAAACTGTTTCAAATCGTTATACATTTTGCTACTTCCTGGATGAATAGATAAGCAGCTATGGTGCGCTTCACGCAAAATCTTCTAAATGAGTTCTAAATTTCTCGGTATACAAATTCTATTCTTGAACCTTAAACAATCATCGGTTCCAATCTGAAACTCTGAATCAGGGATATTCTCACATTGAATTCGTTTAGCTTGCAATTCGCGGTCAACTTTCTAAGCTTCACAGATTTGTTGAAAAAATACCGGTTTAGCTTCTAATTTAGATAACATAGACCTATGATCACAAATCATCAACTGGGTGCTCATTGTTCGTAATATAAACAAAGATTTTCAGCTCAAGGTATCAGCAACAACATTAGCTTTTCCCGGGTGATAATCAATCATAAGGTCATAATATTTTAATAACTTAAGCCATCTTCGTTGTCGCAGGTTCAAATCTTTCTGTGACATCAGATATTTTAAGTTTTTGTGATCCGTATTAATGTGGCATTTCTCACCGTATAAGTAGTGTTGCCAAATTTTCAACGCAAATACAATCAGCCAACTCTAAGTCATGTGTCGGATAATTCTTTTCATGTGGTTTCAATTTTTGAGAAGCATAAGCTATAACCTTTCTTTCTTGCATCAAAACACATCCCAGACCGTTTAATGATGCGTCGCTATAAATCAAAAATTCCTTCCCCGATTCCGGTTGAACCAATACTGGTGCTTCAGTTAATAATACTTTCAATTGTTCAAAACTCTACTGACAATTTTCTAACTATTCAAACTTCACATCTTTTTGAAGAAGATGTGTCATCGGTGTTGCAATCATCGAGAATCCTTTCACAAATCTTCGGTAATAACCCCCTAAGCCCAGAAAAATACAGACTTCAAACACGTTTCTCGAAGGTTTCCAATCAACAATAGCAGAAATCTTACTCGGTTCAACTCTAATGCCATTAGCTGAAACAATATGCCCCAGAAATCCAACCTTACGGAGCCAAAACTCGCATTTACTGAACTTTGCAAATAATTTCTTATCACGTAGAGTTTGTAACACAACTCTCAAGTGCTCAGTATGTTCAGATTCATCCTGTGAATAGATCAGAATGTTGTCAATGAATACAACAACAAATTTATGTAAATACGGTTTGAATATTCGGTTCATTAAGTCCATAAAAATTGTAGGAGCATTAGTTAAACCGAAATACATAACAAGGAATTCATAATGGCCATACCTTGTTCAGAACGCGGTTTTTGACACATTCGACCCTTTAACTCGCAACTGATAATAACCGGATCTCAAATCAATCTTTGAAAATAGTGTAGCCCATTTCAGCTGGTCAAATAAATCATCAATTCACGGTGAAGGGTATTTGTTCTTTATAGTCACTTTATTCAGCTATCTGTAGTCTATAGACATTCTCATAGTGCCATTTTCTTTTTCATAAATAATACTGGTGCGCCCCAGGGAGAATAACTCGGTCATGCAAAACCTCTGTCTATCAATTCTTGCAACTGAGCTTTCAACTCTTTTAATTCTGTTGGAGCCATTCTGTACGGGGTTATCGATATCGGTGTTGTTCCCGGTACTAATTCAATACCAAATTCAACTTCTCTGGTCGGAGGTAAACCTGGTAATTCTTCTAGAAATACATCCAAAAACTCACAAACAACAGGTATAGATTCAATCTTTCATTCAGAAACCTTTGTATCCAGTACGAATGCAAGATATGCATCATAGCCCTTTTTCATATTTTTCTGAGCTAACATAGACGATATCATAGTAGGTAATTCAATCGAATCATCAGACTCAATCCGAAGAATTTCACCGTTTTGACATTTCAATTCGATAATCTTTCGCCTACAATTCACAACTACATCATGCATAGTCAGCCAGTCCATACCCAGAATCACATTAAAGTCATCAAATGGTGGAAGCATTAAGTCAGTTCGAAAACAGTAACCCCGAGGCATCAATGGACAATTCTTACAAATTTTATCAACTAAAACAAACTTGCATAAAGGGGTTCGATACTTTAATTACAAACTCTGTAGACTCAACATGTAAGCTCCTTTTAAATACTAAATTCATACAAATATATTAATGGGTTGATCCAGGATCTATCAACGCAACTATATCAGTATCAAAAAGAGAAAAAGTATCGGTAATAATGTCTTGCGATGATGCCTCCTCCCTTGCACAAATAGCATAAGATCAGGTAGGTGTTCATGCCTCTGATCTCACAGCAGAATCTCTGGTAACACTTCGGTTACCACTCATATTTCCAGTGTTTTCGGGTGGTCTCCCTCTAGTAGTCGTGTTACTTACTTTCGCTGGTTGATCTCCTTCAGCTGTAAACTTTTTTAGACAGTCCCAGAGATAATATCAAGAGATCCACATTAAAAACAAGCTCTGCTCATTAATCTACATTCACCGTAATGTCACTTATTGCAGTGTTTACATTCAGGTCCAACCTTTGTAACATTTCCCATACTGCAACAGATGTCGTCTGAGGTTTAGAGTTAAAATGTCTCACATCTCTATCTTTGATCAAAATCCTCGCAGAAGTAGTACAACAAGAAGGATATTCTCTAAATTTCTTTGATGCTGACTGATGTATTTTGCTAGCCAATCTCTTTCTAAAGTCTCTAGCCTCAGAATCGGCTTCTCTTTTCTCTTTACAAAGCTCTTTGGCTTTGCAAGGTCTGTCAAACAGAACGACGAACTCTTTCAGCTCAAAAGTAACATCCCGATTTTGGGCCTAGTCGAAATAGTGGTTTCGAGACTAGAAATTCGAAGTAGAAATAAATATTTTATGAATGTGTTGAGGTATATTGTAACACCCCTAACCCTTATCCATCCCCAAAATCGGTTAAGAGGCATTATCGGACTCGTAACTTATATCAGAACAACCAAACATCAAATACCATTTCAATTCAATAAATTACCATTCATTCATGTTCAATATGAACTTAAACCGAGCATACAAGGTCTAATCCATGCATCTATGACTAAATCGATAACATACAAAAGTTTTAGAACTTATAAAAATTTTTAAATTTTCAAAGGTCAGACGCCAGTGTGAATAGGCCGTGTAAAAATTAGGGAGGCTACTAACTTGGCCACATGGCCGACCACACGCTCGTGTGCCAGCGTGTCTGCCACACACGGCCAATAGACATGCTCGTGTGTCTAGGCCATGTCAAAACTAGAGGGTATACTGACTTTTATTCGAAAGGTACCCCAGGGGACACACGACCGTGTAACATGACCGTGTGTCATGCACGGTAAAGACACACACCCGTGTCTCTGCCCGTGTGGACAAAAATAGGCTATTTGAATAGCCAATTTGCCACCCCAATTTGGGTCAACCTACAAGTAAAGGAACAAGCATGTTTGCACAACCAATTTAGCCAAATTCCACACTAAAACATAAGCTATTCATCTCATATAATGGTCACCCAAATCCATACTCATAAGTCTTACTAATCTTTGTAGAAACATATATCAAAAGCATATCGAATCATTTCTTTCCATACATCATTCAATCTCATGCCAAAACTCATCATTTCTTTTGACCAACTAAACACATACCACAATTGAACATTGTCATAACATACCATATACCATTAGCAAGCCATAATTTCAAACTTAAACTAGCCAAATCACATGGCTAAATAGATACATTACAAAACAAAATCCCACAACTACTAGCCTATACATGCCGTACTTTAATATATACATTTTCAAAGTATCAAAATGAGGTTTGATAGTGTGGTGACGATCTTTGACGATCCCCCAAGCTCATAATAGCTTCGATATCTATAAAACAATGCAAACACACATAAAGTAAGCTTTCAAAAACTTAGTAAGCTCGTACTAAAATCGTAAATAGTGTATAAAACATAAAACATCAACATATAAGTACTTATAAATTCTCAATTCATCTATCCATTTTATACCAACACCATCCACATGTTTATACCGATTCAATAAACTTTATATACATAATACCATTTACCACATAGGTATTATACATACCTAAACCTTCCCGTATTCATTCATTTTCATTTCTCGCCTCTCGTTAGGATATTTTAAACCTTCCGAAGATTATTCATACTATAACCATCCACACACTTAGTGCCTTAAGGGTTAGCTGAAGCTATAATAATTCTGTACACTTAGTGCCATCTCAATTAACGAAAGCTATCTTGGTATCGCACACTTAGTGCCTCATATAGCCGAAGCTAGTTTAAATCGCACACTTAGTGCCAAATACCATTGATTTATCATTGTATACATGCAAACTAAATACATGCATTCTATGTATAATCAAAGCATCAAAACATACTTGTAACATCATATTTTACGTACGAACTTACCATGTACTAGAAATTGTCGACTCGGATCATCTACTCTATAATCTTCGACTTCCCTTGGTATAAATCCAAATCCCTCTTTTATTGATCTATAAGTATTCAAAATTAACCCTTTTATTCACCAAATCATTCAAAATAGTCCATAGACACATATTTATGGCATTTTGCAAATTAGCCCTCACATTTTCACATTTCAGCACTTTAGTCCTTAAATCACAAAATCCCAAAATACACATAATTTGCTTGTATACAAGCTTAGCCGAATTTTCATAGCTCTCATACAAGTCCATACATTTCATTTATTTTTCATTTTAGTCCCTCAAAATAAAATTTTGACAATTTAGCCCAATTTACTCAAATTCATCAAAAAAATCCAAAGACAAAACATGTAAACCCAACATCAAGCTTTCATATTTCAACATATAACATCACAAAGCTCATGAATTCATCCACGACACATTTCAAAATCATCAACAAAATCAGAAATTGAGGCATGGGTTCGATAATATACGAAGCAACGATTATAAAAACGTATAAATAATTAAAAATCGAACAAAATCCATACCTTAATCACCAATCAAAGTGCCGAAACCCTAGAACTAAATTTTTTTTCTTCTTTTTTTCTAATATTCGGTTGATGAACCAAGAAAATAAAATGAATTTGATAGTTTTTTTTTAATTAATATGACTTTAATAACCAATTTCCTATTTTGCCCTTTTATAAACAATTATAAAACCATTTAATGAATGGTTGTTTTAGTCCATTAGCATTTTCAATGGACAAATAGCAACATAAGGACCCTTGTTTTAGAAAGCCAAATCAATTAGGCACTTTTAACAAGTAGCAAGCAACTTTTACCTTTTATGAGATTAGGTCCTTTTTCAAAATTAAGCACACAAACATTCAAATTTTCATATGAGACACATGCTCATTCACGTATCATAAACACTGAAAATAATATTTAAATATTTTTCTGACTCGGATATGTGGTCCCAAAACTACTATTTCGACTAGGGTCTAAAATAGGCTGTTACATCTATGATATGTTTGTATGATTGTATGAAAGCTTCATTAAGAAATTTTGTTGATAGAGTTCCAATTTGATTTTTAAGACTAAATTGCAAAAGTTACAAAATATGTGATTCTAGAAGTTTTAAGTATGAAATAGCTATGGATTATTAATTAGAGGTCCTTAAATAGTAATTTGACAAATTTCTATTTTTATGGACAAAAATGGGTATGAATAAGTAAATTTTGAAAGTTTAGTAAAAAGGGCATTTTGGTCATTAGGTTAATAAAAGAATAAAAAGGGAAAATTAAGTCAAAATTTTCTCATCTTCTCCATGCCATAGCTGAAATTCCTAAGGTTACCATAGCTAGGGTTTCTTCAACTTTCAAGCTTGATTGTAAGTGCATTGTAGCCCCGTTTTTAATGTTCTTTATATTTTTGAAGTTATCAATCGATCTAGCCATTTCTACCATTTATTTGAGCTAGGGTTGATGTCTAGGGTTTGACCCATGTGTGACATGCATGTGTTTTGATGTTTCATGGTAGATTATGAAAGTTTGATGTGTGATAAACATCTTTTACTAAGTGATTTTTCATGAAAACACCTAAAAAGGACCTATTTGTAAAATTTGTAAAATGTGTAGTAAAAATCTAATTTGATGAGAAATGTGGGCTGATATGAGCATGATATAGGTTCAACTAGGCTTGGGTAACAAAGAAAATGAGTACATTTCATTTTACGAGCCTAAAGACTAATTTGTAAATATGTGAAAGTTTAGGGGTAAAACTTTAATTTTTCCAAAGTATGGTTTTTGGGATGATTTGAACAATGTGATAATTAAATGAGCTAAATTTTCTATTATAGATCGAGAAAAATAAAGTTTGAACCTAGACCGGGGAAAGAACAAAGTTGTGGACTAAATCGAATTAGTTAGCCATATTTTGTATTGAGGTAAGTTGATATGTAAATAACGCATTATTATTTATGTTTTACTTGTGTTATTATTGTATGAATTGTGATTTACTCTTTGATTGAATTCGACAAAGTTTGATAAGCGAGAAAGTCCCGGTTGAACCTTAGGAATAGACAGGATACAAATGTCATGACATTAAGGTTACTAAGATTATATGTAAGACCATATCTGGGATATTGCATCGGTATGAAACTTTGTGTAAGACCATATCTGGGATATGGCATCGATGTGAGATTTCGTGTAAGACCATAGCTGGGCTATTGGCATCGATACGAGATTACATGTAAGACCATATCTGGGATATGACATTGGTATGGTACGGCGTGTATGATATTCCCGAGTACCCTTTAGTATTCCAAGTGGTTCAACGGGAAATTCAATGATTATGTCAAAGATAAAGATGAATATGAGATTATGTTGAAACGGTACAGGTATGTACGTAAGGTTTATAATCAATGATTTCATGATATTATGAGTTTATGTTCACTATAGGGAATGGCTTTGTGATGACCTTGTGATTATTGGTCTATATGTGTGATATATGAAAAAAAAGAAAGAAAGATATTAAGATATATGCTTGGAAATGTGAGTGCACAAGATTAATGTGCATGTTTATTATGAGATTTGAACTGATTTGTTAATTACTGTAATATGTTATAAAGGAAAGATCATGGTTGTTAGGCTAAAGCCAAAATATGTTAAATTATGCTTATAAGTGGAAAGGGGTATGCATTGAGATTGAATAAAATTATAACCATGAGATTATGGTAGATTATCATAATTTGTGTTCACATTGTTGAATACGATAAACACTTGGTAAGATATGAATGAGTAGGTTATATTTATGGGAATTAAAAGACATTCGTATGGTTTTACACTATGTTAATTGTATGATATATGTATGGTTGATGTTGCTTATTGTTTACATATGAACTTACTAAGCTATATAGCTTACCCTCTTCCTTTCCCATGTCTTATAGGGCTATTAAGCTAGCTCGGGTTGGAGTCGCTGGAGATACTATCTCACTATCAAGTTATCATTTTGGGTATAAATGAAATTCAAGTACTTTAAGTTTATGACATGTATAGGAACTTGGTCATTTGTTATATGCGTCATGATTAATTTGGTGTAACAACCCGATTTAGAAAAATACTTAAAAATTATTTTCTATGTTTATTTTGTGTGAATTTATATATGTAAAATTTTCGTGATTTAATTGTTTTCGTTTAGGTACCCGATTAAATAAAAGGACTTAATTGCGTAAAATGAAAATTTAGTGGTTATTTATAAAAGGGACTAATTTGTTAATGGCTTTTTAGATTGAAGCTTTAAAGTTGTAATTGAGTCGTAATTAATGTGAGTGGACGGTAAAGACATTAAAATATGTGAAAGTATAATTTTATAATAAAGGTTTAAAAAAACATGAAATAATATAACATATTATAATATAGTTAAAATATCATTTGTTCATTATCTTCTTCATTTCTGCAACATAACAAAAAAAAAAAAAAAAAGAGAAAGAAATAAAAAAGCTAGGGTTCAGCCATTTCTAAGCTCAATCAAGGTATGTGTTTAGCTTGATTTTTGATAATTTCTATGTTTTTGAGATCGTTACTTTGAGTACTACAAAACCCATGCTTTAATTTTTTATTTTGATGAATATTTTGAGTTCTGCCATTGTTGAGAGCTTGTGATTTTTGTTGTTTGATGATGAAATATGAAAGATATGTTTTAAATTAACATGTTTTGTATTGGAGTTTTTGATGATTTTGAGTAATTAGGACTAAATTGCAAAAATAATAATTTGAGGGACTAAAATATGAAATAAATGAAATATATAGACTTGTATAAGCATGGGTAAAATTTGGTCCAACATGGGTATAGGAAAATTTTGCATATTTTGTGTTTTGTGCAATAGGGACTAAATTGTAAAAATTATAAATATTAGGGATAAAATGGTAATTTGTCCATTTATGTGTTTTTGGATTAAATTGAATGAAAATATGTTTGAATGAGCTTAATTTGAATATGTTTAGATCAAGAACTAAAGAAATCGGATTTGGATCAGGGAAAAACGAAAGTCGTCGACTATCTGCCCTGTTCCATTTTACAGCGTCCGAGGTAAGTTTATAAGCAAATAGACGTATTTAATTATAGTTAAACGCTAAATATATATGCTGGTATGCAAAGTATGAATTTATATATGCTATTGCCGAAAGTGTATAAGCTTGGTAACCATGTTAGAGCATTCGTTTCGACTGAGTTACGATGTCCGAAGGCCCCGTATGAACCTTAGGAATAGCTAGGATACATATGTCATGACATAGGATTCCAATATATGTGTGCGAGTAAGACCATGGTATCGATATGTGATTCCGATATATGCGTACAAGTAAGACCCTGTCTGGGACAGTGGCATCGTTATGTGACAACATGTAAGACCACGTCTGGGACGTTGGCATTGTACGATATGTGTGATTATCTGAGTGTCCTACCCAATTCCGAATGGTTTATCGGGCAACAATTAATTGTGAATAAATACGAAATATAAGCTGAAAGGCCAGGTATGAAATAGTCTGTTATCTATTGAAATAAGATAAGTAAGCTATATTATGTATGTTACATGTTGTGTATGAAATTAATAATGAATATGTGCGAATATGGTATATGAATTCGGTCTTGAAGATAAGTAACTTAAGTTTTATTAAAGTGCTTTTTAACTCTGTATATACATATGTGTCACTGTGTATATTCGGCCAAATAAGTAATATGTGTGCAAAATATTATTTTATGATTCTTGAGCTTATTTATATGTATAAATGTATGTGAGATTATATAGTGATATTTTGGCTTGAAAGTTGGATGACATTTAATTAATTAGTTTAGGTGAGCATTCGGCCAGGGTGAAAATGGTGCATGGAAATGTATTATTTTACCTCATTTGTAGGTGCATTGATAATGATAATTTAATTCGGTTAGCTTAAACAAGTTGAACATATTATTAAACTGTTTATTTGCTTATGACTTACTAAGCTGTGATAGCTTACTCTGTGTGTTATATTACTCTGTTTTATAGATTTTGGATTCAAGTTACAAGCTCAGGGATCATCAGCTAAGTCTTTCACACTATCCACTGCTTCAGTATTAAAATAGTTAAACTCAAATTATGGCATGTATAGGCCGAGACATACTTTGAAATAATGGATTTTGGTTGTGTAAATCTAAAGCCATGCAAAAATGGCTTAATTCCTAAGTTTGGTATGGTTATGTTTTGGTATGGTCTAATTTATTCCGGTTATAATGTTACATATTATGTTATGCATGGTATATGTGTTTAGTGATGCAAGTGTTAGAAATGGTTTGGTAACGGTCATGATATATATATTTTTTTATCTAAGCATGTTAGTTAGTTCGGATAAATTTTGGACAGCTAGAAATAAGATATGATACTAATAGTTGTGCTTGATACATGATTGTGTGTGAATGAGATTAAGGTAATAGCATTCGGTCACGTGATGTACAGCATGAATAATATATTTATAAGTTATATGTGATTCTGCACTTAAGGAAAAAAAAATATATATATATTAGATTGTTTGAGGTTTTTAAATGAATTATATGTTAATAGATAAAAATATTTGCTATAAAAAGATTGGCGTAATGACGATGGATAAGTTTACTTAAGTAATTGAACATGGTTTGCCTGATGTGAGTTTATATGTCTATACATGTACATATATGTGCTTATAAAATTGGTTAATATGTATATGTGCATGGTAATATAAATTCGTTAGATACTTATAAATTATTAAATATGTATAAATAAGTTGAGTTGGCCACGTAGACATAGAATTGAAATGGGTTATTTATATCTGGATGTTTGTTATTAAATTGTGTTAAAATGCTAATGTATGATTTACACATAGATTAAGACATTTAAGCCGCATAAATGAAAGGAAAGGTTAGTAATGAAATTTAGTTCAATTGATAAATAGCTTATGTATATGCATGACTTATCTAAGAATAAAAATATAGATTTAATACTCCATAATGAAATTATTGATATGCTATATGTTCTGTACATGTAATGACTTGTTTTTGGATATATATATATATATATATATTTTGGATTACGTAATATTTAATCTATGTGGTGAGTGGCAATGAATTATAATTAGATACTGGATTAAGTCATAAGCATTGATGTGATTTAAATCTTGAATTGCAATGAAAGTATGATTCGCATATGTAATACGGTTGTTAACTCTATATGATTATGACTTGAATTAATATGATAATATTTGGAACTGTGCTTTCATTTAGTAATGCCTCGTAACCCCATTCCGTCGACGGACATGGGTTAGGGGTGTTACATTTGGCCATATGTGTTGGCTTGTAATTTATAATGTTTCTTCTTATATATAGCCATGAATGATGGCTTATGCTGATTATAAGTTTATTCATATGTTAATGTCCTCTTGTGAATGTGAGATTAGTATGTTTTTTAATGGGCTAAGTATGATGTTTTAAGCATGATAAATTATGGCATGAGAATGACATGTTATTGACTTAGTTGTGAGTGTTTGGTTACCTAAGTATGATATGTTTTGTACCTTTGAATTGATGTGAGTGCATGTGTGATTAAGGGTGAAAAATGGCTTGGTAAACAGCCTTATTATTGTCCACACGGGTAGACACTTACGCGTGTGTCTAGGCCATGTGTGACATACAGTTAGCCCCATGGGCGTGTGATCCGGTCGTGTGTCCCTTGCACCTAAATTGTTGCAAAATAGAATGTCCAGAATTGAGCACACGGGCAGAGACACGGGCGTGTGTCTCAGTAGTGTGTGCTACACAGCTTAGCACATGTGTAACACCCTGAATTTGGGCCTAGAAGTTTTGGGCCTTAAGCATAGGAGCGGTTGAGGGTAGCTTGTAATATTTTGTTGTGCATGTAAATTTCGTTAATGAAGGCTTGTTTTAGTGGTTAAGTGTGCTGAGAAGTGTTGGAGAAGTCTTGGGTTCAAACCTGGACTCTAGCAAAAATTTTGGTTTAAGGTGAATCAAACCCTGGGTGTAGTAGGTAGGCCTTAAGAATATTGTTGGAGAAGTTGTGACACAAAAAGCCTTGTGGTCTAGTGGCAAAGTAGCACCACATAAGAGGCAGGAAGGTGGCGTCATGGAGTTGGCAAGGAGGTCCAAGGTTCGAAACTCATGGCAAGCAAAGAGCATTTATTTTGCTAACAGGGGGCGGCAAGAGTTGGTTGAATTTAAACTCTGATGATGGAGGGATCCCACATCGGGAAGCTAATATAAGAATGGATGTGAAGCTGGCTTTAAATAGAGAGAACCATGAGGAGAGTAAATGTACCTTTCTTGGCTGATCCCTTTCGCTTTATGGCGTGCTCGTTTGGGTTGGGCATCGGCTAAGAGTGCTCAAAGCGTGGATTAACTCCAGTCTCCTATCAGGTGTGTATTTCTCACTACTCTAGCTGTAGGATGGCTACTTCGGGCCGAAAGGGGCCATGTGGGCCAATGGGCCTATGGGCCCAATTAGATAAGTTGTTTGATTGTGTAGTAAATATTGGACTAGGCTAGGTGAATCTTGTATTTGTGGCTAGATTTGGGCTAAAAGGGCCACACGAGCATGTGGGCCCATTTGGACCGAGAGAGGGCTTTAGTCCCACTCGTATTGTTATCCTTGTTTAGAATACTTTAGTTCACCAAATTACTGAAATACCCTCGACTTGTAAAATTACCAAAGTACCTCCGATTTACAAAATTACTGTTTTACCCTCGATTTACAAAATTACCAAAATACCCCTGGTTTACAAAATTACCACAATACCCCTGGTTTGTAAAATTACCAAAATACCCCTGTAGGGTAGAATTACCGAAATACCCTTGTAGGTTAGAATTACCAAAATACCCCTGTAGGGTAGAATTAAAGAGATACCCTTGTGGGTAAAATTACTATTTTGCCCTTAGGGTGTTAAATGACTGTTTCGCCCTTGTGGGCAAGTGACTGAATTGGACTATGTGGTTTACGGATTTGATTGTGAATGTATGTTGGTGATATAGACAATTTTGGAGGAGCAGCAAGGCTTAGAGTATCGGTTTGGATAAACTTGGATCGAATCATCGGACCCTGCGAAGGTAAGTGATCTATGGCTATTAGGGGTTTTTTGGCCGAATATGGTAAGGTGGATGTTGGGTTTGATTAAGCATGAGCTGTAACTAAGAATGCTGGTGATTGATTGTAGGTTGTCGTGGAAGACTTTGTTAGCAAACGTCACAAAACAGGTGTGTAATAACCCCCGTAAGATCTTAGACTAATATTCGCTGAAAAGCCGAAATGCCTAAAATCTGGCAGTTTGGGGAACTTGAGATTTTGCATGTGGTTTTTGATATGATAAATATGAAATAATCGGTGTTGGATCGACGGTACAGGTAAGAGCACAAATCTGTGCACGATGGTAAGTTGGGCCTCGATGGGCTAGAATTGGGCCTAATGGGCTTCCGGGCCCATTTGGGCAAAATTGATAGAAAATGAAACTTGGAAAAAAATTACATGTTAACACGATTAGAACTATTGTAAAAATTGGGTTAAGTGGGCTTAAAGGGCTAAATCGGCATTCGTAGGGCCCATTAGGGGTTTTGGCCCAAAAGCCCTAATTTGATAAAGTGCGTTAAAAACACTGTTTAAACACTTGAGAATATTGATCATTGTTAGTGAACATGGAAAACTCTTGATATTTGGTAAATTTATGAAATTACCCTTATAATATGAAAAATAACTATTTTACCCCTAGGTAAAAATGACTATTATATCCCTAGGGTTTGATTATGAATGTGATGCATGATATGTTGATATGACATGATATGTACATGATATGCTATGAGAAGCACATGATATGCTATTATATATTCATTATATGCATGGGTTGGGATTTTTATATGGATAGAGGAAGTGTAAAAAGGGCTTTTGCCCCAGTTATTAAAAAAGGTTAGGCCTCCAGTTATATGATAAAGCAGCTATGCTGCCAGTGGAGAGTTTTGGTTGGGTGGGTTGAGTTATTCCCCACATGGAGAGCTTGGTTGGTACGGGTGGAGAGTAGCAGATGGTGGGTCGAGTAGTCTCCCCAAATGGGCTTGCATTCATGCATTAATATTACATGTGATATTGAAATGGGCCTATGGGCCATACCGTATATAGTAAAGGCTTCGGCCCAGTATGCTGATATTGGTTGGGCTTTAAAAGGGGCTTGTTGCACCCTGAGTTTCCAAACTCAACCCCTTTCTTAACCTTGCAGGTGAGCCTTGATGTGGAGACTTGGAGCTGGAGGGGATTCAGAGTGGCCATGGTGATCGTTTTTTAACTTTGCAATAAATAACCGATTTCTTTTTAGTTTTATCTTATCTATTATTATTACTTGGTTTTGGGGTTGTAATAAGGCTGTTATAATTATTTTTCTGGAAATATTTTATACTCTATGTTTTATTGAGAATAATCTAAAATGGGCTAGGCTTAGGGTGCGTTTTCAAAATGATACTTGTTTCTAAAATAACACAATGTTACCATTAATCGGTTTATCAAAACAACGACTTAAATGAATTCCAACTTGATTTTCTTACAAAACCTAATCTCGCACAAAAGTGTGGCAATGGTTGTATGCATGTCTAGGATTGGATCCATTCGAGAGCTTGGTACTTAAGCAGCCTTCATGGCTCACCTCCTCTGCTTCGAATACCTACCTGGTGCATAACTTCCATTCACTTTGTTAACTTAGCAAAGACGATCTTTTAAAACATTAAGAAAGACGTTGAAAAGGCATGGGTTTTTAAAACTTCAATGTGACACGTCGGATTCGGCTATAACGTCTGGGCCGGGTTTGGGGTGTTACATTTAATGGTATCAGAGCCAAGTTGCAACAACTCGACTGTGGATAGGGTTCGAAAATCTTTTCGAAAACTTAGGCCTAAGAAGGGTATTTTTTGGAAATGGTATTGGGAAGTTTTTTTTCAAAGATGTTCAAGTTTTTCTATTTTTAAATGGGGTTAAAATCAAGAGTTTCAAAATAAAGGTGTTTTCAAATCGAAATTTTTAAATTTCTATTTTCGGTGATCAAAAACATGGTTTTTGAGTTTTAAATGGACTAATAAAGAAGTGGCACACTGAATCCCCGGCACTAAGTCTGTAAGTATACTTTCTTTACACCGTGTGATATTGATCTGAATTTAAATTTGGTATTTATTTTATATGGATTTGATATTTGGATATAGAAATTGTATATATGTGTGATAAATATGTGTCTGTTTCAGTGAATAAGTGTTGTATGTATGAGATGTTTTAAGTTCTAGTTGAAGTGTGATAGCGATAGTAGGATCAGGGTGCGCAGCGGTAGCATAGTGGGGTAGATGTTACATGACTACCCTGTTAGACGGAAATTTCGAGGCCGAAATTTCATTAAGGAAGGTAGAGTTGTAACACCCTGAATTTGGGCCTAGAAGTTTTGGGCCTTAAGCATAGGAGCGGTTGAGAATAGCTTGTAATATTTTGTTTTGCATGTAAATTTCGTTAATGAAGGCTTGTTTTAGTGGTTAAGTGTGCTGAGAAGTGTTGGAGAAGTCTTGGGTTCAAACCTGGACTCTAGCAAAAATTTTGGTTTAAGGTGAATCAAACCCTAGGTGTAGTAGGTAGGCCTTAAGAATATTGTTGGAGAAGTTGTGACACAAATAGCCTTGTGGTCTAGTGGCAAAGTAGGGCCACATAAGAGGCAGGAAGGTGGCGTCATGGAGTTGGCAAGGAGGTCCAAGGTTCGAAACTCATGGCAAGCAAAGAGCATTTATTTTGCTAACAGGGGGCGGCAAGAGTTAGTGTTGAATTTAAACTCTGATGATGGAGGGATCCCACATCGGGAAGCTAACATAAGAGTGGATGTGAAGCTGGCCTTAAATAGAGAGAACCATGAGGAGAGTAAATGTACCTTTCTTGGCTGATCCCTTTCGCTTTATGGCGTGCTCGTTTGGGTTGGGCGTCGGCTAAGAGTGCTCAAAGCGTGGATTAACTCCAGTCTCCTATCAGGTGTGTATTTCTCACTACTCTAGCTGTAGGATGGCTACTTCGGGCCGAAAGGGGCCATGTGGGCCAATGGACCTATGGGCCCAATTGGATAAGTTGTTTGATTGTGTAGTAAATATTGGATTAGGCTAGGTGAATCTCGTATCTATGGCTAGATTTGGGCTAAAAGGGCCACACGAGCATGTGGGCCCATTTGGACCGAGAGAGGGCTTTAGTCCCACTCGTATTGTTATCGTTGTTTAGATTACTTTAGTTCACCAAATTATTGAAATACCCTCGACTTGTAAAATTACCAAAGTACCCTCGATTTACAAAATTACTGTTTTACCCTCGATTTACAAAATTACCAAAATACCCCTGGTTTACAAAATTACCAAAATACCCTTAGTTTGTAAAATTACCAAAATACCCCTGGTTTGTAGAGTTACCGAAATACCCCTGTAGGGTAGAATTACCGAAATACCCTTGTAGGTTAGAATGACCAAAATACCCCTGTAGGGTAGAATTAACGAGATACCCTTGTGGGTAAAATTACCATTTTGCCCTTAGGGTGTTAAATGACTGTTTTGCCCTTGTGGGCAAGTGTCTGACTTGGACTGTGTGGTTGACGGATTTGATTGTGAATGTATGTTGGTGATATAGACAATTTTGGAGGAGCAGCAAGGCTTAGAGTATCGGTTTGGATAAACTTGGATCGAATCATCGGACCCTGCGAAGGTAAGTGATCTATGGCTAGTAGGGGTTCTTTGGCCGAATATGGTAAGGTGGATGTTGGGTTTGATTAAGCATGAGCTGTAACTAAGAATGCTGGTGATTGATTGTACGTTGTCGTGGAAGACTTTGTTAGCAAACGTCACAAAACAGGTGTGTAATAACCCCCGTAAGATCTTAGACTAATATTCGCTGAAAAGCTGAAATGCTTAAAATCTGGCAGTTTGGGGAACTTGAGATTTTGCATGTGGTTTTTGATATTATAAATATGAAATAATCGATGTTGGATCGACGGTACAGGTAAGAGCGCAAATCTGTGCACGATGGTAAGTTGGGCCTCGATGGGCTGGAATTGGGCCTAATGGGCTTCTGGGCCCATTTGGGCAAAATTGATAGAAAATGGAACTTGGAAAAAAATTGCATGTTAACACGATTAGAACTATTGTAAAAAATTGGGTTAAGTGGGCTTAAAGGGCTAAATCGGCATTCGTAGGGCCCATTAGGGGTTTTGGCCCAAAAGCCCTAATTTGATAAAGTGCGTTAAAAACACTGTTTAAACACTTGAGAATATTGATCATTGTTAATGAACATGGAAAACTCTTGATATTTGGTAAATTTATGAAATTACTCTTATAATATGAAAAATGATTATTTTGCCCTTAGGTAAAAATGACTATTATATCCCTAGGGTTTGATTATGAATGTGATGCATGATATGTTGATATGACATGATATGTACATGATATGCTATGAGAAGCACATGATATGCTATTATATATTCATTATATGCATGGGTTGGGATTTTTATATGGATGGAGGAAGTGCAAAAAGGGCTTATGCCCCAGTTTACCGAAAAGGGCTTATGCCCCAGTTTATCGAAAAGGGCTTTTGCCCCAGTTATTAAAAGAGGCTAGGCCTCCAGTTATATGATAAACCAATATCTTTGCCCGGTGGAGAGAGTTTTGGTTGGGTGGGTTGAGTTATTCCCCACATGGAGAGCTTGGTTGGTACGGGTGGAGAGTAGCGGATGGTGGGTCGAGTAGTCTCCCCAAATGGGCTTGCATTCATGCATTAATATTACATGTGATATTGAAATGGGCCTATGGGCCATACCACATTCTGATCAAGGCTTGGCCCAAATGATATGAACAATGAAAAGGCTTGGCCCAATGAATCTTTGTTAAACGAAAGGCTTGCCCAATATGCGATATTAGTTGGGCTCTGAAAGGGGCTTGTTGCGCACTGAGTTTCCAAACTCACCCCCTTTCTTAACCTTGCAGGTGAGCCTTGATGTGGAGACTTAGAGCCAGAGGAGATTCAGAGTGGCCATGGTGATCGTTTTTTAACTTTGCAATAAACAACCGATATCTTTTTAGTTTTATCTTATCTATTATTATTACTTGGTTTTGGGGTTGAAATAAGGCCATTATAATTATTTTTCTGGAACTATTTTATACTCTATGTTTCATGAGAATAATCTAAAATGGGCTAGGCTTAGGTGCGTGCGTTTTCAAAATGATACTTGTTTCTAAAATAACACAATGTTACCATTAATCGGTTTATCAAAACAATGACTTAAATGAATTCCAACTTGATTTTCTTACAAAACCTAATCTCGCACCAAAGTGTGGCAATGGTTGTGGGCATGTCTAGGATTGGATCCATTCGAGAGCTTGGTACTTAAGTAGCCTTCATGGCTCACCTCCTCTGTTTCGAATACCTACCTGGTGCATAACTTCCATTCACTTTGTTAACTTAGCAAAGACGATCTTTTAAAACACTAAGAAAGACGTTGAAAAGGCATGGGTTTTTAAAACTTCAATGTGACATGTCAGATTCGGCCATAACGTCTGGGCCGGGTTTGGGGTGTTACAACATGGGCGTGTGACTTGGCCGTGTGACCTAAATTTAATGCTGACGTCATAAGCAAAATGCTCTTATTTTGACCACGGCCTGAAGCACGGGCGTGTCATAAGGTCACACAGACGTGTGACCTCTTTTGCATGAAAAATTTTCTAAGTTCCCTGAAAGTTTCTAAAGTTCTCGGTTTAGTCCCAACCACCCCCGATGTATGTTTTGAGCCATGTAGGCTCGTTTCCAGGACGAGATGAATGTTTATTAAAATTTTTAAATTTGAGTGGAAATTCATGTCCTAGTTTTGAATGTTTGCTTGTGTTTAAGTCCGGTAATGCCTTGTACCCTGTTTTGGCATCGAATATGAGTAAGGGTGTTATATCAAGAATTCCAACTAATAGCCTGATTTCTTCATTCAATCCATCCTTGAATCTTTTACACATTATAGCTTTAGAAGAAACACATTCAAAAGCATATTTGTTGAGTCGTACAGACTCTCTTTCATATTCTGTAATAGACATACGACCCTGTTTTAATTCAAGAAATTCTTTTCTTTTCTGATTAATGAACCTTTGGCTGGTGTATTTCTTTCTAAATTTAACTTGAAAGAAATCCCAAGTAATTCTTTCTTGCGGAACTACAGATATCAAGGTATTCCACGACTGATACGCATTATCTTTTAATAGTGATACAACAGACTTTAAACATTTTCAGCCGTGCATGACAGCTCATCGAATACCCGAATTGTGTTCTCAAGCCAAAACACGGCTCTCTCAGGGTCATCATTAACAGTGACTCTGAATTCCTTAGCTCTGTGTTTCTGTGTCTTATCAACAGGTGGCTTATTCAATCGTAGGGGATCCAGACCTTGAGGAACGATAGGGATCGGTTGGGGAATAGGTGGAGGTGGAGGTTACTGAACAACTGGGTTCATACGAATGTACTGTCTGAACCACTCATTCAATATCTGAAAGAAGGCTTCTTTAGCCTCACCCCCGTGACTACTCATCACGGGTCTAGATTCAGAAGGCACTGTCCCTTGAGTGGGAGCTGGCGCATTACTCTCTTTGTCATCCGCTACAGCTTGTTCGAGATCCATTACTATATAAAAACACATTTGAAAACATCAGGAGTCATCACACTATCAAAGTTTTATATATAGCATGTATGCCTAGACTCACATATATTACATTAGTCCTAGAATCGACTAAATCGTAGATTTGATACTAATAAATGTAACACCCCTAACCCGTATCCATCGCCGGAGTAGGGTTACGAGGTATTACCAATCAATACACATCATTTAATATCCAAATCTCATACATTCATACATTCATATACAAATATCATTTATTATAGTCATATTGTCCCTAATTAGGGCCTACAAGGCCTTAAACATGCTTTAGAAGTGGTTTGGGACTAAACCGATAACATATGGAAATTTTGGAAACGTAGAAAAATTTTTACATTTCAAAGGTCACACGCCCGTGTGAACAGGCCGTGTGCCTCACATGGCTAATATACACGCCTGTGTCATAGACCATGTGGAAACGGGGCATACATACTGACTTGCATCACACGGCTAAAGACACACCCGTGTTCCAGGCTGTGTGAAAACGAGAGGGTATACTGACTTATCAACACGGCCAAGTCACACGCCCGTGTGCTAGGCCGTGTGCCATTTATGGGGTATACTGACTTGTATCACATGGCTAATCACACGAACATGTGTGAGGTTGTGTGGAGCATACTAACTTCAATTTTATTTCAACACAAGGGGACACATGGCTGTGTAACCAGACCATGTGTCACACATGGCTGAGACACACGCCCGTGTCCCTACTTGTGTGGACAAAAATAGGCTATTTGCAAAGCCATTTTGCCACCCTATTTTCACAAGCGTATACAAGCATAAATGACAAAATTTTTACAACTCAATAGACAAACATTCCATAACAATTCATACACATATAATACCATTTCTTCCTACCATTGAAATTCTTAACTAACATCATACATCTTCCATTCATATACCTTTCAAATAACAAGACACATTTGGATATTATCCATTCCATCAAACATTTGACAAAACATACTAAAACATACTATCAAGATTAGCCAAATCACATAGCTTAACCTTTATACAAAATATACCAAAATCATGATTTCAAGTAACCATATTTATCATCTTTAAAACTAGCCTATACATGCTATATTTACAATTATCCAGAATTTCAAAAGTACCAATCGATAATTGGATACTGTGATGTGAAACTCTGACTTGTTCTAAACTAGTGAGCTAGCGAACCTCTATAAAACATAGAAAAAGAAACAGAATAAGCTTTATAGCTTAGTAAGCCCATATAATTCAGAATTAAACTTACCATTTGTACCAAATCAAGATAAAGAAATAAGGTAAACTCATTACAATTTCCAAATGCCTAACACAAGTATTCATCAATAGGTTAGTTATATAAATACATGAAATCATCCATTATCTCAATATATATATATCATACCAAATTCATATATCATGGACATCATATTCACCATTTCACTCTCAATCATATAATCAATAATTCACTCAATAACAGTATTCATCAATATAAATAGTATTTATGCTCGTTGTACCCATTAGAACTTCAAAGGATACTTGGGTGATATACATCAGAATTCCGTCAATTCATTATCATTTCTGCTTTTTTGAGCCATGATCAGTAAATTCCTCCTGAGTTGATGGACAGTAAGCTCTATTGAGCTGAAATAGTAAGCCCGACGAGCTAAAACAGTAAGCTCTAACGAGCTAAAACATTAGTTAGCTCATACGAGCTATGGTGAGTCTGTAACAAATGCAGGAGCTCAACCAAATCGGTAACCCTAGTGACATGTCACTCGTATCCTACGAATTCATACGGTTCAAACGAGACTCGATAACCATCAATCTATATTAATTAAGCACTCGTATTCCAAGTATATCAATTCCTCAATTATATACATACATTTCAAATAAATACAAATATTTAAAAGTTTGATTCTAATTATACGAACTTACCTCGTATCGCCCGGATAAAAACTATTGGCTATTCGTCAATCTTTCTTTTTCCCCGATCTAAACTTGATATCGACTTATCTTGATCTATATATTATCAAATTCAAACATTCAGCATTCAATCTATTCAATTTAGTCCATAATTCATATTTTGGCAAACTTACACATTTGCCCCTATACTTTGACATTATTTACAATTTAGTCCTTATCACATGAAATTGCAAATTCATGCAATTTTGGTACCAAACCATGCCTAGCCGAATTTCATAGGGACTCCTAGTAGCTCATATCTTTCATTATTTCACACTTTTAGCCACCTAATTTTACATTTTCTCAGTTTAATTCCTTTTTGACATTTTTGTCAAAAATCACTTTACAAAACTAGTTTAACTATCAATAAATTTCATAATCTATCCTCAATATCAATTTACTCAAATAGTCAACAATTGTAACATGTTAAGTCTTTAACAGTTTCAAAATCTAAGGTACGGGCTAGCTAGAATACGAAGCAACAATCTCAAAAATGTAAAAATCATTAAAAACCAAGCAAAAATGGACTTACAATTGAAGCATGCACTAGCCGAACCTTTAAAACTCAACAATGGATTTCTAAATTTCTCATTTTTGGTTAGGGAAGAAAGATGGACACCATTTTCTTATTTGTTTTCTTTAATTAACATTAATTACCAAATTACAAAGTTAACCTTTAAAAACAGTAGTAATTACACCAATTACCAAGCCTATCATCCATTATCACATAAATGGGTTAATTACTACTTAAGGACCTTAAATTTAAGGTTCTATAGCTATTAGATACTTTTAGCTAATAGAATATAAGTTTTACGCTTTACGCGATTTAGTCCTTTTTACTGAATTAATTCAAACAGTAAAATTTCTTTACAAAACTTTCACACAATAATTCTATTATGCTGTAAAATTCAATATAATAATAAAATAAATATTTTAACCTCATATTTTTGGTTCTGAAACCACTATTCTGATTTGACTCAAAAATGAGCTATTACAGTTTATGTGTATTAGAATGATGTTTAAACCCCTTGATTTTGTGCTCAAATGGTTTGCTTGATTAGATATGAACTAGACTTGAAATGGCATGATTTTAGGTTCATTTTTGGGTTCACACGGCCTGGGACATAGGTTGTCACACGAAAGTATGACACAAACGGCCTGGCGACACGGTCGTGTGTCATTTGAGATTTGTTAGTGTTCTAACTCAAAGAGTTGCACTACTTGGCACATGGGCGTGTGACACAGTCGTGTGACCCTACTCAGTGAGTTACACAGGTAGGGACATGACCTTGTGTCCCTTTGTTTGAATGTCACACAGCTTGGTCACATGGCCGTGTGGCCATTATTTTTCAAATTTTGTATCTTTTTCTTAAACTTTACATTTTATTTCAAATTAGTCCCGAATCATTTCTAAGCTATTGTTAGGACCTCGAAGGCTCTATTTAGGGACGTAATGCATGTGAATGAATGGTTATTATATGTTTAATATATTTAAATGTCATGATGTTAAGTGTTTTCCAATTGTACGGTAATGCTCTGTAATCCTAATCCAGTGATAAAGACGGGTTAGGGGTGTTATAGGACTAGACCAACTACTATTTATATTGTAACCAAAATGTTCTTGTTGAGAGTAAAAAGATTAAATCCAAATTGTAAATGTAGTTTAACATGTATATATTACCTTTCCTGTATTACTAGAAAAGTGTAATACTACATTCATTCCAATTGAGATATTTGTTTATGTCCCTTTTCTTTGTTCATTTTTTTCTATTATTGTTGACTCTTGGCATTTGGCAGTTTACGATGGTGTTTTATTATTATTATGGCTGCTACTACTGTGTTTTGCTTTATATTTTGGTTTGCTGCTCTTTACCTTAGCAACCTCCTTTTCCATTAACAAATTTTATCTTTCCAAAGTTGAACACATAACCAACTTATAATAAAGACATTGGAAGAGTATTGTTACCTTAGCACACCCTTGAGCGATATCTTTCCCCTTCTTGTTGCTACCTTCAACCACTCATTTACTTAAAACACACAAGCCATTCCATTATTTCAAGAGGATACACATTTAACGCATAATGGTTTCAACTTAAAGCGTTGCATGGTTATATTACACATATAAACATTTGAATACATGGTTGAGAGGGGGACTTTTCCCTTCTCAAAATTTAACATGCAGTAGCTCCCTTCTTCCCTCTCAATTCAAACAGCAAAGAAAATGATCATTTCCAACTACAAAATCCAAATAAAAAAAAAGTTAACGAAAAACCAAACTCAAAATGCATTAGTTGATGAACAAAAATTGAAAAAAGTCTAAATTGCTATTGCTTTCACTACTCCTTCAACCCTTCACCATTTTATCATAAAAATGAATGGAGAACATGAAACCAATAAAACTAAAAATGAACACATAATATTACATAAGGTTGAACAATTAAAGCATATTCATCTAGCATATGACTAAACTAAAATAAAATGACTCAAACAAGTATTGTAAACATGCAACAACAATAAACATGAAAAAAAAAAAGACAATTTAGGAAATGATTTAAGGTATATCACACTAGAAATGCAAGTTTCGTAAGATTACATGGTCAAAAAATGAACAATAATGGTATTAAACAACATCAATGTTTACTGTTAATAGCAATAATATATTAACAAAATATACATGTATAAACTAAAATTGAGACACTGTTGGAAACACAATGCTAAAGAAGAGTAACTCTCATAAGCATAACAACAATATAAATGGGGATTAATTAAACAATTAAGAAGCATTAATAAGAAAATATTTCCTTTAATCATATATAGGCTTTATTAGTAAATTAGCCTTTGATATTAGTTAATAAGAACATGACAAGCATCATATTCTTTATTGGATGCCATACACTTTGGGGCTAAAATGAGAAAAAATTGATAGTTTAGTTTAAAAGACTAATATGAGAGTTGGAGTATAGTTCAAAGGCCAATTTACTAGTAAATATTATTATATACACATTACATACATTGATCACAATCAAATTCAATAAGCAATATTACATAAACTATAAAATGAACACATAATTCAAGAAGCAAAATTACATGATCTATTTTATGGCTCCAAAAACCAAGAATCCCTCTTATAAACTTTTTCACAACTACTATTTGTATAAACTAAATGCCCAACAACCATTACAAGATTCTTAAGCTGGGCATACGGGTAGTAATTACTGATCCCCTCATTAAGTTTCTTGTCATTTCTCAACATACCCAGACATGCAATTCAACAGATTATCAAAAAGATCAAGACTTTGGGTGTTCAATTCAACAAAGCCAAAACATAAATTATTGCAAAAGGAAAGATCTTAATCATCGAAGTTGAACTTCTCATTTGAAGCTTAGGAAAGTAGAAATGAATTTTAAGGCAGATAAACAAAATGGGGTTTTGATTTACATGAAAACCAAGATCAAATGAGAGGTAGAAAATGTAAACTCACCAAAAGCATGGTAGGATAAAAATTCAGATCCAAGAATTCAGAGATTTTGTTTATTAAAAAAGATCAGTAATGATGGTGAAGGGAAGAACACTAACAACAGAGACTAAAATGGTGAAGGAAGTAGTAACAAAAAGAGGCAAAAAAAAATTTCTGCGTAAGAAAAAATGGCAGAGAGGAAAATGAAAGGAACATCGGAAGGGAGACATGTTTACCTGAAGGATGCTGGATGAAGGGGAGGAGTGCTATGGCTGGAGTTGAAGGAAGCAAGGAATGATTTTCGTTTGAGTGTTTTTGAGGTGAGAATTTGGTGAGGGTAAAATAGAGTTCTTTAAGTACCGAATCATTAATTGGTGGAGAGGGGAGGGAATATAAATCAACAAATTTCCCTACATAAACGCAGAATGGAATACACCCATAATAGGGTATTCCATTGAACCAAACAGCTGTTTATGTGGGCCTGCAGAATAGACTTGTAATATACTTGTAATGGCATAGCCATTACATTAAACCAAACATTACCTAAGTCTTTCAATACTTCCATCGGAGTTATATTTAATCTTGTACACCCACTTACTATCTAATGCTTTCTTTCTAGGAGGAAGTGTTTCCATGGGCCAAGTGTCATTATACTCTTGAGCACAAATCTCCTTTTACATAGCATCATACCATCTTGTATCCTTCATAGCCTCTTTAATAGATTGTGGCTCAACCCCTGAAATAATAGTTGCAAGAAAATTTTAGTGTTTTATAATAAATTTGTCATAATTAACATAATGCGCAATAGGAAATAGAGTACCAGAAGAAGGCTCTGAAGCAAGTGAGGTGGGGGATGAACTTTTCTTTATGATGGTATGAGTGACAAAATCTCTAAGCTTCATAGAGGGAAATTTCTTCCTATACCCTCGTCCCAATTCAGGCACATCATTACCGAAAACCCCTTGTACCACTGTGTCATTGGAGGAAGAAGAATATACCACAAGTGTTAGAAAACTCACAGGTGTTGAACTCAAAGGTAGCAGAGAAGCAAGCGGAGGAACTACTACGGGTTGCAGCACCTCTGATTCACCAAAATATTTATCAAAAGTTGTGTCTAACATCCCATATGGCAAAGCAAAATTGTTAAGCTCAATGGTTGCAGCATTCCCATCCAAATTCAAAAAAAATATCCTTAAAAAATTTCACATCATGGGACACAAAGAACTTAGAATCCACATCATATAAATACTGACCTTTTTTGCCAAAAGGGTACCCAACAAAAAAACACACTTTCAACTTCAACTAGCAAACTTATCACCATTAAAATGTTGATTATGAGCAAAGCATAAGCAACCAAACACACGAAGATCATCAAACAAAGGAGGGCTACCAAACAACACTTCATAGGGTGTTTTATTGTGAAGATGAGCTGAAGGAGTTCAATTAATTAGATGAACCAACACACTGTAACAGCCTGGTTCAAACCCTAATTAGAATGGTGGTTTCGAAACCACGAATTTGAGTCAAAAAAATATTTTAAAATTATATTTTATGTTTATTATGTGTGACTTTATATGTGTGAAATTTTTGTGATTTAATTTTGTTGTTTGAGTGTCCGATTAAATAAAAGGGCTTAATCGTGTAAAATGAAAACTTGATAGTTTAATGTGTAAGGGCCTGATCGTGATTTTACGTGATAAATTTTATAAATTTATAAATAATCATTCTTGAAACTAACTATGATCACGATGTAGGCAAGTGTACCTATCGAACAGTAGTATAGCTTTAGCAAGACCGGATTGTTGAACCCAAAGGAACTAAAAGTACTAGTAATGACTATCTTTTTATTATCTAGCCTAAGAATAATGAGGTTTGTTTTAATTAACTAATTAACTAAATTAAGAGATCAAAGAAAATAGAATTTGGGAATTACTTTTGGAAAAACGATTGAGTTAAGACAATACCTAAGGAAAAATCCACCTAGAATTCACTTGTTATTTTGGCTCCGAATCGGATGATTTATTCATTTAACTTGTTCCGTAGAAATCCCTAAGTTATGTTATTATCCCTATTCAAGACTAATAACGTCTAACCCTAGATTGAATAATTGAGACTTTTCTCTAATCAACACCCTAGGGTTGCATTAACTCGATCTATGGATCCCCTTATTAGGTTTCACCCTAATTCGGCAAAATCTTGTTACCCTATCTCTAGGTGCGCAATCAACTCCACTTAATTATGACAAAATTACTCTTAGCCAAGGACTATTCATCCTCGAACTAAGAGCATTAACTTGAAACGATATCCTGAAATATCAAAACAAGAGTTAAGAACACATAATTAAGAACAAGTCAAATATTTATCATACAATTCAGAAAATAATAACAAGATTCATCTTAGGTTTCATCCCCCTTATGTATTTAGGGGTTTTAGTTCATAACTAAAAAGGAAAACATCTCAGAAGAATAAAGAATACAAAACATAAAGAAAACTCAAAACTCCTGAGGGGAAATTGAGGAGAGATCTTCAGTCTTGATGGTGAATCCGACTTCTGAGATGGATCAATCGGCTTTCTTAGAGTAATTCCTTGCTCCCTATTCTCTGCCTCCCCTCTTAGTTTTCATCTAGGGTGTTTAAATAGGCTTTAGAATGCCTAAGAGCCCTTAAAATTGCCCTTTTTCGAATAGAACTTAACTAGGGCTCGGCAGGGACACGCCCGTGTGCGATTGCTTCAGGCCGTGGTCAAGGCTGAGAGATCAACACGCCCATCCTGAGGTTGTTTTAGGCCGTGGTCGAGCCTGTTAAAATGGCACGGGCATGTGTTCTGCCCGTGTGAGGAAGTCCAGGCCGTGTTGATTTCCCACATCGGCCCATTTTCTCCGTTTTTGGCCTGTTTCTTGTTCTTTTCATTCTCCTATGCTCACCTAAGTATAAAACATGAAATTAAAGGATTAGAAGCATCAAATTCACCAAATCTAAGACGAATTCATTCATAAATGTGTTAAGCATGGGATAAAAATATGTATAAATTACGGTTTATCAAATACCCCCACACTTAAGCGTTTGCTTGTCCTCAAGCAAAATCCTCAATTCACAATTAAGACTTCCCTTTTCTCAACTTATAATTCCTATCAATAATATCTCAAACTAATCCATAAGTAATTATATATTGAGAATTCAACTAAAAGAACATTAAAATTTCAAACATTCTAAGTTGAGCATTTAATCATAAAAAATATAGGCATCTCCCCTTATCTAAGTAGTCACCATCGATTTGAAATCTCACAGAGTTTAACATCCTCACTAAAGATTCACTCAAATCACTCGAAGTGTTTAAGGACAATGAAATTAGCACTCATCAGTCAATATGAAAAGTTATTACCATAGGCTTGCATGAAAATCAAATCTCTACCACTATAAATTGAGATGATACATCAATCAAAAGGTCTTTAGAGGGTTGTAACGAGGCTTGGTTAGGGGGTGTGGTCACAAGCTGAAAGGAAGGGTTAGAATCGAGATTGAATTGAAAAATTACTTAACTAGAAAAATATTTAATCATCACTTGCGTACAACAGAGCTTCTTCTCCGAATATGGAATTTAAATACTAAAGCTCAAAGACAAAAGATTTCTACTACTAATATGTATGATTATTTTTTTATTTTTTTCATGAACAAGTCAAATAACATAGACTAACTATTAAGAACAAAACATAGCTAAGCAATTTATTCAAATCAAATCTCGACAAAAATAGGGATCAAATTAATTGAGGGGATTTCAACAATAATAGGTTAAGGGATAATATTAAAGGTAATACAAGGAATGGCTTGTTAAGCTCAAAGGGGTTTACTAAGGGTTAATCGTGGAGGTAGGCTTTTCATGGCATGAGTGGGTTAATCTTAAGTGCCTCTATCATTTTGACATATCAAATCAAATGGTGTGGTCTTGACATGCATAATCAAGCAAGTTCTAGAATAACAATTCGATATTGACACACTCAAAGCAATAATAAAAGTGAGCATGAAGAAATAATAGATGCTCTTAAAGGCTCAATAATCTCACAAAAATTATGGCTTTTTGATGTTTAAACTTGTGGATTTCAATTCAAGATAATACCTAAACTTGGGGAAACAACCTAAGATTTTAAATTCTTAAACATCAACTTATCATGCTTAATTCTCTAATGTCTTAAAATTTAAATAATCAATGCATGAATGTTTATGTTTTAGTTTAAGATATATCAATAAAAATCATAAATCAATCCAAATTCATCCTAAACATGATATGAGAGATTTACAGGAGAACAAGGAAACATTCATGGATTATTTTGATAATGAAATGAATACCCCCCACACTTAAGATGTACATTACCCTCAATGTACAAAGATAGAGTTAGTGGCAATTATAGATATAATATCATAAGATAGGGAGAGAAATGAAACTTCCTGAGTGTTAAATGAATGAACTCCCCAGTTTGGAGTTATGTAGAGTGGAGGAGGATACTCCGGTGGTGGTAGAGGTTGGGTTCCACAAGTGCTATGCCAAACGAATATTATATCTTGTGATCAAGCAGGGCATGGCAGTCTTGGAGAACCTTTTCCAATGGAGTTTGAAGTTCCTAAATGATTGTGAGCTATGTAGCTCTTTATAACTATGATAAAATCAGGAAATTTTTAGGGGATATAAGGAAGAAAAATTACTCATAAAGAATTAACTGAGATTCAAATTTGTTTATAAAACCTAAATATAAAGTAATAGTGAAAATGAAATAACATTAAAAGTTAAAAGTGAAATTAATAAAAACATAAAATAAAAATAAAAATAAAAATAAAAATAAAGATAAGATAAAATTAAATATCATAATCGCCGGATGGTTCGCGAGGTGGTGGTGGCGATGAGATGTGGAAGTGCTGACAAATCTACTGTAGAGTAACATCAACGTTATCAAATCATTGAAAACACTACTGCTCGAATCGAGTGAGGCGCTCAGAGATGTTAGCATATGAAGCCACCGCATGAACTGGACGATGGGAGCGTGGTGGCTGAGAAGGGGGGTCCTCGTGCTATGGAGGGACATCATCAATAATGTCCTCGGGGGCCTTCTCCTCGGTTGATTGGGCGAGACGATATTGAGGAGGGTAGGTTCCTCGGCGCTTCTCGATCATCCTTATGCTTAGCATGCTCGAGATGCCTTGTGGAGACATCTGGCCAATGAGGGTCAAGGATGATTCTTGTGCCGCGATATCGAGGAGTCCAAAGTACCGCACCAGTCGAGTCACGTAGGGGCCAATGGAGATGACCCCCTTCCGATGTTGCTCCATTTGATGGCAAATGGTAGGGGCGATAAAGTAGGCGAGGTCTAAGACTTGCCCGTTCGACATACATCATGAGGAGTAAACGTCGTGAGTGGTGCGACGCCAGTGCTCTCTCTTTGCCCTGTCAAGGTGTGAGATAAAATAGAGTGTAAGTACCTCAAGGAAGGATGGAGAACTGATGCCTTAGAGCGACTGGGGTCGTAGGTGGCCGAACGTGGGACTAGCGCATCCCAGCACCGTGAATGAGAATGATGGATGTGGCGGTTGAGAGCATGTAGGTCATTCTCCTCCTTGAACTCCTCTGTATATAAGCCCAGTACAATACTGAATTCTGGGATGCTTAGCTAGCGGACTAATCTGCCTAGGCGAAATTGGACCGTGCCAGGATCATCGTAGTTCGTCATTACGGTCTGAAGATGGAACATTGAGCATAGTTTTATCGTGAGCTCGAGATACGTTGGCTCGATGATCCTAAAGAAAAGCTCCCAAGGGTCGGTGGTTAGGAGGGCCTGAATCGCATCAGCCAACTGGACTTATTCAACTGCAGCCCAGTCGATACAGCTACCCGCAATTAAAGGTCAGGCCCGGAGTATTTGGAAAAGTTCTTCTTAGGGCCCAATGGGGAACTGCAGGAAAGGGTGACGAATTTCTGTGGTAGGATCCGAGGAAGATGACACTCCCTTCCTTTTCTTTGAAGCAGGGACGGCAGCTTTCTTTCCTCGTGAAGACGACATGGTATACCTGCAATCAAAATCATTATTCCGTCTTAATGAATGGATAAGGTAAAATGTAACTAAATTCAAAGAGGAAAATTTATAAATAAGTTTAGCCACAACTACTAACACTACCAAATCTAACTAAAACAATAAATTCTATGGCATAATGTCGTGGCCTTAGTATGAATATCAAGATGGCAATGAATTCTATGGAACGTAACATATTTTATGGATGAAAAATCTTCAACACAAAAAGCATGAGTATTTCTACTATCCTAACCATGAATATTCACTTTAAACTAGTCAAATGGAGCATATAGATCATGCAATGAGTAAGAAATTCAACATAAAAAAATGATAACTACTCTAGATATGAAATTTGAGTGATAGAAAGATGAAAATAACATGAAAAATACAGATTACTATAATATATAGCAATAGAAATCAGTAAAATAAAAGAGAAAAGAGTAAACAAACGCTAGAACGAGGAGAATGGGCATAAAAAATAGGGTTGGAAGTGGCGCACGGGCATGGCAGGGAGGCCGTGTGGACTTGCAGCGACTAGGGTTAGGGATTTTTGGGTGAAGAAGGCAAAAATAGTGCAGGGTATTTATAGATTTTGGGGCACACAGCCAGGGGACACGCCCGTGTGCCCCAATTTTAGCCCGTGTGTTTCGCGTTTTTCCTATTTTGGTGCATCTAAAATTCATCCCACGCCCGTGTACCTTAGGAGTGTTGGTGCACATGGCCGTGTCTGGCTTCATTTGCTTCTCCCATACCCGTGTTCGTATGCCCACACTCGTGTTAATTTAACAGGTTCGACCACGGGTGCTAGACACGGGCGTGTCGCACGCCCGTGCTATTTTCTCAGGTTCGCCCACGGTTCAATGCCACGGGTGTGCCACATACCCGTGTTGTTTTGGTAGATCTCCCACGACAATGTCGCACGGCCGTGGCCATTTATCACAGCCCGTGTTTGGGAAAAAATTTTGCCCTGTTTCCACACAGTCTTAAGCACGCCCATGTGCTTGGCCGTGGGAATGTGGTAAATCTGTATTCAAGCGCTCCGTTAGTAAATTAGGTGTTAAAAACTATAATTAAAAGAAGTTAATACCATTAATACTCGGGTTGCCTCCCGAAAAGTGCTTATTTATAGTCTAAGCTTGACTTACCTCTCCATTGAATGGTCATGGTGGTTCGAGGAGTTTATACTCCTCATTCTTGCTATCAATTTTATCAAAATAAGGTTTTAGGCGGGTATTGTTTACCTTAAAAGTGCCGAACTTGGGATGAGTTACCTCAACTGTACCGAATGGAAAAATGCTAAGTACCGTAAGAGGGATTTCTTCATTCAGTTCGGCAGTGACGATGTAAGGATCTGCGGCATCTAGTAAAACTTTATCTCCAACCTTAAGTTGATTTGGTGAGGTATTGAGCTCGTTTTGGCATAGTTTTGGTTTATCGTGTGTTCTCGGTTTATGTGTTCGCCATTCATCTAGTTCCTCGATTTGTAGCTTTCGTTCTTCATGAATAGGTCTTTTATTGTTGCTTGAACATGGCTCATGTACGTCCTTCGAACTCATTTCCTGCAAAGTTTGTTACACCATATTGTCAGTTTTAGTAGAATGGTTTATACAATCACCTTGAATTTTCGATGTGTTGCCAGAATTACGAGCTTGAAGGGTCATTGTTTCGTCTCCCACACGAAGTGTGAGTTCACCTATGCCAACATCAATAATTGTTCCAGTAGTTGCTAAAAAGGGCCTTCCTAAAATTAAAGGAGTGTTGCTTTCCTCCTCTATATCTAGAACAACGAAGTCAACGGGAAATATAAATTTATTGATTTTAACTAGAACATCCTCAATAATACCCCTAGGAAATCTGATGGTTTTATCTACTAATTGAATGCTCATCCTAGTCGATTTGGGTTTCCCAAGACCTAGTTGTTTGAACATTTTGTAAGGCATGACGTTAATGCTAGCCCTTAAATCAGCTAATGCATTGTTAACATCTAAACTACCAATTAAGTAAGGAATTGTAAAACTCCCTGGATCTTTTAATTTGTTGGGTAGCTTATTCTGTAGAATAGCTGAGCAAATTGTGTTTAGCTCCACATGCGACGCCTCGTCCAACTTCCCCTTATTTTCTAAAAACTCCTTTAAAAATTTCATTGCATTTGGCATCTACAATAGAGCTTCAACAAATGGTAAGTTGATGTGTAATTTTTTTAAGAGTTTAAGGAATTGTTCATCTGAGTGGTCTTTCCTTGTCGCTTTGGGATATGGCACACGAGGTTTATATTCTACACTTACCATTTTACTTTTATTGTGACCTACCTCACCTTTACTTACCATAATTTCTTCTCTTGATTCTGGCTCAGGCTCTACTAATCCTTCTTCACCTTGAACATTAATCGCGTTGGGCTGTTCCCTCAGGTTAGGTTAGTATTGCTTGGCAAACTACCTTGTGGTCGTTCAGAAATTAGTTTGGACAGTTGGCCTATATGAGTTTCGAGCCCTTGGATTGATGCTTGTTGATTTTTAAGTGCTGTCTTGGTATTCTGGAAACAAGCTTCTAACACCGAGATGAATTTGGATAGCATCTTCTCAAGGTTCGGTTTCTTTTCCTGTTGATAAGGTGGCTGTTGAAAACCCGGAGGATTTTGGGGCCTTTGATTCCCTTGACCACCCCAAGAGAAATTTGGGTGGTTCCTCCAACCTGCATTATAAGTATTACTGTATGGGTTATTTTGAGATCTAAAGTTATTGTTACTCATATAGTTGACTTGTTCCTCTTCAGTTGTAGGATTGAATGGTTGATATTTTGTATGTACACCTCCTCCACTTGAATCACATCTCATCATTGGATGTACCTGCGTATAACCAAGTAAACCATCAATCTTTTTGTTTAGAAGTTATACCTGATTTGATAGCATAGTTACCAAGTCGACATTATAAACGCCTGCTGTTTTAGTTGGCTTAGTCCTCATGACTTGCCACTGATAGTTATTCAGTAACATCTCCTTAATAAATTCGTAAGCCTCTTCAGGTGTTTTGTTGTTGATGGTTCCACCAGCGGCTACGTCAATCATCTGTCTTGTCGAGGGATTCACACCATTGTAGAACGTTTGAACTTGCAGCCATAGAGGTAACCCATGGTGAGGGCATCTTCGCAGTAGGTCCTTGTATCACTCTCATGCATCGTAAAGTGTTTCTAAATCCATCTGCACAAAAGAAGAGATATCATTACATAATTTAGTCGTTTTAGCCAGCGAAAAATACTTTAATAAAAATTTTTCGGTCATTTGTTCCCAAATAGTGATGGACCCTCATGGTAACGAGTTCAACCACTGTTTAGCTTTGCTCTTCAATGAAAAAGGGAATAACCAAAGATGAATGGCATCATCAGAAACACCATTAATTTTAAATGTGTCGCATAACTCCAGAAAATTTGCCAAGTGAGTGTTGGGGTCCTCGTCCTGCAAACCATCAAACTGAACAAATTACTGTATCATTTGAATCGTGTTAGGTTGTTCAAAATTATTTGTAGAAATAGCAGGCCTAACTATACTTGACTCAGTTCCTGTTAATGTAGGTTTAGCATAATTATACATAGTACGAGGAGAAGGATTCTGATTTGCTAAATCAGCAGGTATCGCAGAAGGTAGCTGATTTTCCTGATTTTCAGCCATCTCCTCGGTTGTAGTTGAGATATTGTCCTCTTGCTCTTCATCTGTGTATCTTAGGCTTTGCCTTATTGCTCATCGATTTCTACGAGCGGTGCGATCGATTTCTTCGTAAAAAATCAATGGTCCTGATGGGTTTCTTCTAGTTATAAACTATAAAAACCTGCTAGAAGGAAGGAAAAAAGAATTTAGTAAAGAAAAATAAAAACAAAAACAAAATTAAATTGCAGTAAAAGTAAATGGCTAAAGTAATAAAAATTGAGTGTTCCTAATATTTTAGTTCCCCAGTAACGGCGCCAAAAACTTGATCGTGATTTTACGTGATAAGTTTTATAAATTTATAAATAACCGTTTTTGAAACTAACTATTATCACGATGTAGGCAAGTGTACCTATCGAACAGTAGTATAGCTTTAGCAAGACCGGATTGTCGAACCCAAAGGAACTAAAAGTACTAGTAATGACTATCTTTTTATTATCTAGCCTAAGAATAATGAGGTTTGTTTTAATTAACTAATTAACTAAACTAAGAGATCACAGAAAATAGAATTTGGGAATTACTTTTGGAAAAATGATTGAGTTAAGACAATACCTAAGGAAAAATCCACCTAGACTTCAGTTGTTATTTTGGCTCCGAATCGGACGATTTATTCATTTAACTTATTTCGTAGAAATCCCTAAGTTATGTTATTATCCATATTCAAGACTAATAATGTCTAACCCTAGATTGAATAATTGAGACTTTTCTCTAATCAACACCCTAGGGTTGCATTAACTTGATCTATGGATCCCCTTATTGGGTTTTACCCTAATCCGGAAAAATCTTGTCACCCTATCTCTAGGTGCGCAATCAACTTCGCTTAATTATGACAAAGTTACTCTTAGACAAGGACTATTCATCCTCCAACTAAGAGCATTAACTTGAATCGATATCTTGAAATACCAAAACAAGAATTAAGAACATATAATTAAGAACAAGTCAAATATTTATCATACAATTCAGAAAATAATAACAAGATTCGTCTTAGGTTTTATTCCCCTTAGGTATTTAGGGGTTTTAGTTCATAAGTAAAAAGGAAAACATCTCAGAAGAATAAAGAATACAAAACATAAAGAAGACCCAAAAGTCCTGAAGGGAAATTGAGGAGAGATCTTCAGTCTTGATGGTGAATCCGGCTTCTGAGATGGATCAATCGGCTTTCTTGGAGCAATTCCTTACTCCCTATTATTTGTCTTCCCTCTTAGTCCTCCTCTAGGGTGTTTAAATAGGCTTTAGAATGCCTAAGAGCCCTTAAAATTTCCCTTTTCCAAATAGAACTTAACTAGGGCTCGGCAGGGACACGCCCGTTTGGGATTGCTTCAGGCTGTGGTCGAGGCTGAGAGATCAACACGCCCGTGCTAAGGTTGTTTTAGGCCGTGGTCGAGCCTGTTAAAATGGCACGGGCGTGTGTTCCACCCGTGTGAGGAAGTCCAGGCCGTGTTATTTCCCACGTCAGCCCATTTTCTCTGTTTTTGGCCTGTTTCTTGTTCATTTCATCCTCCTATGCTCACCTAAGTATAAAACATGAAATTAAAGGATTAGGAGCATCAAATTCACCAAATCTAAGAAGAATTCATTCATAAACATGTTAAGCATTGGATAAAAAAATGTATAAATTACGGTTTATCAGGGCTAAATTGTTGTCTTTTTAAATGGAGGCATTTAAGTTGCAAATAGACCATTGGAGTTAGTGATGGACGATTTTGTCCTTGATATATATGTTTTAGTTATTTAATTATAAAGGTTATATTTGTAAAATGTATAATATGTTAATATATCATAAAACATAAAACAATTATAATTCATTCATATTTTTGTTCTTGGTGACCGAAACTAAAGAAAAGAGAAAAAAATATAGCTTAGGGTATTCAGCCATTCTCAAGATTGATTCAAGGTGAGTTCTAGCTCAGTTTTTGATAATTTTTACGTTTTTGATACCGTTGCTATGTTATTTACAAAGCCCATGCTTGAAATTTTTTATTTTGATGAATATTTTAAGTTATGCCATTGATGAATATTTGAGCTTTGTGAAGTTAGTTGGTGAAATATGAAAGATATGTTTTGGATTAACATGTTTTGTATTGGAATTTTTGATGATTTTGAGTAATTAGGACAAAATTGCAAAAATAATAAATTGAGGGACTAAAATGTAAAATAAATGAAATGTATGGACTTGTATGAACACAAGGAAGATTCAGCCTAAGCATGATATGTTGAAATTTTGCATATTTTGTGTTTTGTACTATAGGGACTAAATTGTAAAAAGTGTAAAATGTCAGAGGTAAAATGGTAATTTGCCCATTTATGTGTTTTTGGATTAAATTGAATAAAAATATGTTTGAATGATTTTAATTTGAATATGTTTAGATCAAGAACCAAAGAAATCGGATTTGGATCGGGGGAAAACTAAAGTTGTCGACTAGCCATCCCGTTTCGATTTTCATCGTCCGAGGTAAGTTTATAAGCAAATAAGTGTTAATAATTTTGAATAAATATATGTTTTAAATGTTGAATTGAATTTTATGATTATATATACTTAATGATCGAATGTGTATATGCTTGAGAATTAACTTTACGAGTTCGATTCGATCGAGTTACGACGTCCGAAGGCCCCGTATGAACCTTAGGAATAGCTAGGATACATATGTCATGACATAGGATTCCGATATGTGATGTGCGAGTAAGACCACGTTTTATACGTTGGCATCGATATGTGACTCCGATATATGTGTGCGAGTAAGTCCCTGTTTAGGACAGTGGCATCGATATGTAATTACATGTAAGACCACGTCTAGGACGTTGGCATTGTACAATATATGTGATTATTCAAGTGTGCTATCCAATTCCGAATGGTTCATCAGGCAACGATAAGTTGTGAACGAATGTGCAAAATAAGTTAAAGTGATCAGGTATGTGATAGCTATTTACCTATTTGAATTAAGGTAAGTAAGTTACTTGATTTGGGTTGTAAATCATGTATTATGTAAATGAAAAATGAGTGTGCATATGGAAAATGAATTCGGCCTTTTGATTATATCATGTAAATATTACAAAATGATTTATGAATATATCTATATGGGTTAATGTATATTCAGCTATAAAATAGTATTAAGGTTTTGAAATTGAATGTTACATTGATAATGGATACATGTATATATTCGGCTAAGGTAACTATATATATGGAAGTATATGTTATATATGAAATTATGATCTTGAAAATAAATGTGATTATAGTAGCATAAATTTGGTTTGGTTTAAATGAGTTGATTATGTTGTTAAGTTGTTTATTTGCTTATGACTTACTAAGATATGATAGCTTACTGTACGTATATGTTTGCCTCTGTTTTATAGATTTTGGGATCAAGTTATGAGCTCGGGGATCGTCAGCACAGTCCATCACACTATCTATTGTTTCGGTACTTTTATAAGTTGAACTCAAACTTATGGCATGTATAGGCTAGGTTATATTATGAAATGCTAAATTTTGGTTTGTGTATGTATATAAAGCCATGCGAAAATGGCTAAGTATAATTTTTAAGTTTAAGTAAATTTCGGTCTTGATGTATATATATATATGTGCGTGTGTGTGTGTGTGTGTGTGTGTGAGGTGTTTGATATATATTTGTTAATGGTTGAGTAATATGTCTAATGAATGGTTTTAGTTGATCATGTCCAAAGGTAATGTGCATATTATTGTTATAAGATATGTGTATGAAATGCATGATATTATGGATGGTTGTATTCGGCAATTAAGATTGAAAATGGATTAATATGTGATATGCAGTACATGTTTTGATAAGTTATGTGATGACTTTGCTATATAGTGAATTTGGTTATTTGGTGTGTTTTAGTATTGACACGAAATTTGATATACAATTTGACTTGTAAAATATGCTTGGAATTGGTAAATGTCATATATGCATATTCGGCTAATAGTAGTTATATTAAATACGTATGCATATAACATTTGTGTTGGTGATTTGGTTGGAAATAATGAATTATGTGTATAAGTATTTTTGGCTTGTTGAATATGTGATACGGTATATGGTATAATTACATTTATAATGTATTGAAGATATTATAAATTACCAAATAACTATTTAACTTATTGGTTATGTGTATGTGTTTTAAGTTTGGAAATTTGGCATGCAAAATGAATGTACGTATAGTTATTATTTGTGCTCAAGAGAGTTTAAATTATTATAGTCTTGTGCCCATAGCTTTATGATGAATTTTATAACTAGGTATATGGTATGGCTTGATTATTGAATATACGGATTAGATGCTGTAAAATATTTTATGCGTGTATAGTAGTAGTGAAAAACAAAGTTGGTATGGAAAATAGCATATATAATTAGTATGTTTTAAATATTCAGATTCTGTATTGAAAATTTATCGTATGAATAGTAAATTTGTTATAAGATAATAAAATGGATATATGTGAGTTTAATAAAGTTGATTTGTACTTTGTGTATTAATGATTCAAGATTTTGATAAATTGAAGTTACAAATGTATATTTTTGAATATGGTTTGATAGACTATGTGAATGTGTGAGAGTTTTATCTTTTTCGGTAATGCCTCGTAACCCTAGTCCAGCGACGGATACTGGTTAGGGGTGTTACACACACACTCCCCCCAAAAAGATATAGGTAGATTTCCCTGGAAACGCAAAGCACAAACTGCATTTAAAATATGTAGATGCTTTCTCTCGACTCTCCCATTTTGTTGAGGAGTACCAATACAAGATGTTTGAACAATAATGTCATTTGCAAGAAAATAATCCTGGAGACAATTAAATTTCGTTCCATTATCACTTTTAACTCACTTTATTTGTTGAGAAAATTGACGATCAACCATAGCAATGAATGACATAAAAATTTTGAAAACTTCCTTTTTATTAAACAATAAATATACCCAAACAACACGAAAGATATCATCAACTAATGTCAAAAAATAATGAGATCCACCATGTAACAGCTAGATTTTGGGTCTAGTCAGAATAGTAGTTTTGGAACTACAAATCTGAGGTCAGTAAATTATTTTAATATTATTTTATGTGTTATAGCATGATTATATGAGTGCATGAAAATTTTGGTGAATTAATTTTAGCGTTTGTGAGCTTAATTACAAAAAAGGACTAAATCGCATAAAGGACAAAAGTTTTGTTTTTCTACCCAAATAAGTTAAATATTTAGAGAACCGAAATTGGAGGTCTTTAAATTGCAAATAGGCCATTTGGGGAGTGATGGCCGGCCATAGGGGACAAGAAAGTTGAAAAGTCAAAGGTTGGTGGCATTAGGTGACTTATTTGGTAATAAAATAAAACAAAAAGAAAAAGGTTGTCTTCTTTTCATCTTTTTTCTTCTTCCACCGAAAATGGTAGCAAACATGGGGGTTTTGAAGCTCAAATTTTCATCAACTTGAATCCTTTGCTTATCAAAAAAATTGAGATTCGGGCTTAAATCAGAAAGTACGAGGTTATGGACTACAATGGAGTAATTAGTAGAAATTGCATTTGAGGTAAGTCCGTGTGATTAAAAAAGCATGATATCCATGTTATTGTTAATATATTTGAAATCTATCTTGCTATCATTGTATTGAATTATATGTTGATGATATTGTATATGAGAAAGTGATGCCAAATGTTAATAACATTTGGGTGATGATTGAATACATTGGAAATTTGATGGAATATGATATTTCATTGAAACGAGTAAGTTGTGTGTAAATAATGTAACTACATTGTTATCATATACGATTGAATTGTTATAGCCTAAATTGTTTGATTGTGAATATGAGTATGTATAAATAGAATTGATGTAGTAGAAACTTCTGGTTGAACCTTAGGAATAGATCGGATATTCGTGCCATGACATTTGGGGTGATATGTGTGCTTGTGTAAGACATGTCTGAGACATGCATCAGCCACATTATTGGAGCCAGTGTAAGACCAAGTCTGGGACATGGCATCGACATTGAGACAAGAGCTAGTGTAAGACCATGTTTGGAACATGGCATCGGCCTCGAGATGTGAGCCAGTGTAAGACCATGTCTGGGACATGGCATTCGCTATGAGATGTGTTAGTGTAAGACCATGTCTGGGACATGGCATCGACATCCTATCCTATGTTTGGGGCTTATCGAATATCCTTTAGTATTCCAAACGATTCAATGGAGAGATTTACAGTCTAAGTTAAATGAGAAAGGTTATGACCATGTTGTGAGTGGTACAGGTACCTACTTGAAACGTACGAGATGTGAGCTCGATATATGATATATGAATTGTATTTGATAGTGGTGAGTAAGTTGTGCTTATGTCCATTTATGTATTATGAACAAACTATGAAATGTTGTGAGCATGTCGAAAAGGTAGAGGTATGTACTCGAAGCTCAAATGCTATTACGATCATGAAATGATGCAACTTTGGTAAGGATATAAATAAGTAAGCTATGCCTCTGAGAATGAAATATTGATGACTTTGTGATTATGGTTCTCTGCTTATGATGTACCAATATGTATTTTCACCATGATGTTTAAAATAGTTTGTAAAGGTGTTATAAGCTTAGTTACCACTATTTTACACTAAACAGTTTTGGGACAGTTGCAGTAGTCCAAATTGTAAAATACACCAAAAATAGTGGAAAGAAGGTTAAAGATTTAATAAAATATGGAATTAAATCTAATCTAGTCTAGTTTCTCATAACGGAAATGGGGTAAGCAAAAGAATTTCATATTATGAGATATTTGAATTTGTGTGAGACAGAGTCAGAACAATTTTGAAATCCCTTATTCCAATTTGAGAAAATCATTAAAAATTGTACAAAAATAGTTATGGGTTATAATTTATATGCTTAGAATTCTTAATGAGTATATTTTCAAGAGAAATAAACAGGAGCATCATCCGAGTCCCGTACTGTGAGATAATTATTTTTTTATTGAAGAGGGGTTGGAACTGTCAGATAGCAAAATGGGGGTAACTTTAAAAAATAAAATGTACTTATTGGCTAAACCAAAATTCTAAAAATTTTATGTAAGAACATATGTGAGTCTAGTCTCTAGAAAAATTAGTAGATCTTAATTTGGAGTTCCGTAGCTCCAGATATAAATAATGTAATGACTGTGACTCAAGAAAATAGCTTGACCAGAGCATAAGTAAAAGTGCAAATATGGTTGTATTACCTTGAGAAGGAAGTTGATAATTACTTATTATTTTTTATACGGTCTTACTAAGCTATGAAGCATTCTTCCTTCCTTTCCTTTTCTTTAGTGTTGTCAGGTTAGCTCGAGATTAGAGATCGTCGGAGGCAACATTACACTATCAAGCCATCACCTTTGTAATATTGATATATGTTAAGCATTTTTAAGTGAGTGGCATGCATAGGGACTTATCTTTATGTTATGCGTTATCATGATTAGCCATATGCATTGGCTTATATTGAGTTATTTGTATATGACCAAGAGGTGTGTCTTTGTGATAGCCCTAATTTGACCCTAGTCAAAAAGTGGTTTCGGGACCACAAAATCGAGTCATAAAAATAATTAACAGTTATATTCTATGCTTAATGTATGTGTAAATGCATTTGTGAAAGTCTCATGCTTTGATTTTGTCATTTGTATGTGAAATTTTTAAATAGGACTTATGTGAGACATTTGTGAAATGTGATAGGTAATTTTTAAAGTGATCTATTAATGCATGTTATCAAAAAGGTGGACTTGCATGTCAAAATACCCATTTTTGGATAGTCGCCGGCCATGATATTGATTAATATATATATTGTATTTTGATTTAACATTTTATTTACAAAATGAATTAATGAATAAAGAGTAATAAAATAATGGTTAGTGGGAGGAGAAACCAAAGTTGGTTCATCCTTGCTCCTCCATTACCGTAGCTTGAAGTGAGGGAGAAGAAAAATTTCTTGTTTGATTTTCGGCTTAGATGATGGCTAGAATGAGGTATGTATTAAATAATTCTTGAAAATTTATGCATAATTGAGATGATTAGTTCAAATTTTACCTATTCCATGGATTAAATTTAAGTTTTGGAGGTTGGAAATTCGGCCAAGAAGCTTGAAACTCTTAGTAGAATTTTTTTTATACCATTAAAATGGATGGTAATATAGGATATGATGAGTGGTTAATTGTTTTTATCTTGAAAGTTGAGATTAGTGTGTGTTTATAGGGAGGTGCCGAATGTTGTCATTGAAGATGTCTTAATGAATAAAATGTGTGGCTTGGGTTAATAACATTCGGTTAAGGATTATGTGTGCTAGCAAGTTTGGTATAATGTATAGGTGTAAATCACCTTGTATTCGATGTTTTGAAGGATAGGTAATGGCTAATTAAGATGATGTTGGGTAAATTTTGGTTTAGTCATGTTTAAGCATTTGGCATTACTTAATATTGTATGAGAGTGTGAAAGATTAGGAATTATTTTAAGTGAGTTATGATCGTAATATGAGCAAGATAGAATAAGCTATAAATGTGATGGAGTGATTCGGTCATTGTTTGGCATAGGTGAAACCAAAATGAAATTTACTACATTGGTTATGAAATGGAAATTTAAAATGGAGGCTAAGTTTGATTAATTAGGGCCGAATGGAGTTTATAAGATATTAAGGCATGCTATAAATATATATATATATATATGTGTATAAGTGGTTGTGCATAAAATGAGTAATTGATTAAATTGTGGTAGTCATACATAGGTATAAATATATATATGCCTTATGTATGTACCTTGAGACATAGAGATATTCGGATATACATATATATATTATATATAGTTAAATTCGTGTATATGAAAGCATGGTAAGTTATGTGAATCTTTGTTTGTGTATGCGAATTAGATATTGATATAATAAGCATGAAATCGAGTCATGACATATTTTATAAAACATAATATGCATTGAAGTTATATGATTGTCAAATGTGACTATTAAAGAATTAAAGTTGAGTAAGTAATTAAACAAATTCATTTGTTTAAATCAAGCTCAAGAGCAAAGGGGAATTAAACTAGATAGGGGAAAGGAGAAAGCAATCGAGTAGCCTATCCGCAACGGTTCAAAATATCCGAGGTAAGTTTTGAGTAATCACCTTTAGTATAAAATTGATGATACCTTGATATGTAAAAACTAGATGAATTTTGATCTCTTTGGTTCTATTTGAATTAAGTTGTGTGGTAAATAATCTAAGTATATGACCTATTGTTGAATGGTCAATTTGGATTAAGCTTGATTGATGAAAGGTATATGTGATAATTATGTATGATTTTTAAACCAAAATGAAAAGGATGGTGTTCATATGAAACTCATGTCCGAATGTAGCTAATGGCTACTAATGTGAAATGTTCCATAAAATGTGTTAGTATATGATTAAATAGGCATGATATTTGATGTGTGTATCCGGGCTTAAAGACCCGCAGGCTATATGCTGGAATTGTATCCAGGCTTAAAGACCCGCAGGCTATATGCTGAAATTGTATCCGGGCATAAAGAACCACAGGCCTCGTGCTAGAATGGTATCCGGGTTAAAGACCCGTAGGCTTGTACTAGTAATGCGTTTCGAGTTCTAAGACTTGACTGGACCGATGCCAGTAAGTTAAGTAAGATTACGACATTGAATATTTGTGGCAATCATCGCCGAGTAAGTACTATATATATATTTTACATGTTAAGGTACGTATTATGTACTCATATGTGAATTGATTTCAAAGTGAATTATTAGTATCAAAGAATGATATATTTCTATATGTCTGTGGATGAATACGGTATTTAAGAATAAGAGAATGACCTATTCGGTCAATGTATGTCATTGTAAAAGTATATGACTTAAAGTAATTGTATGAGCCATATAGTATAGTGAAATATGTGCTGGAAAATTTCATGTGTATTCATATATATATATTCGGCCAGTAGGCTTTATAACTAGTGTACTTGTGTGTATTCAGCCAAGTGATTTACAATTAGAATACGGGTTTTGTGATACTTAATGTTCGATTTAAATGTCAAGTTTTAATTGTTTGAAATGCTTAAAACTTACTAAGCCTCAAAAGCTTACTCTGTTTCTTATTTCTCTGTTTTATAGACTGTTGATTTTGGCCACCGACTCGGAGATCGTCAGCAGTTCACCATACTATCGATCTTGTTGGTACAGTTACATTTTAGCCTTGATATGGCATGTATAGGTTAGGCTGGTGATAGTTATGTTTTGTTTTGTAAACATTTTGTCCATATGAAAATGGCATTTATAACTTATAGATCAATATGTATTCAACTCGATTTCTGTTTTTGTTGATTGGTAATTTGAAAAAAAAAAATTAAATGCTTAGCTCGGTAATACCTCTTAGCCTAAAACCGACGATCGAATTCGGGCTAGGGTGTTACATTTTATTGGTATCAGAGCTACGGTTTAGTTAATTCTAGGACTAACGTAGAGTGTTTGAGTCTAGCTATACATGCCATATAGTATTATTACGATAGTATGATGAATTCTGACAGTTAAAAAAATGTGTTTTCGTATAGTAATGGATTCCGATCCCAATCGAGCGGTAGCTGATGATGTTGAGAGTGTAGCACCTGCTCCCGCGCATGGGACAGCGCCGATTGTAATACTCCGAAAATTTTTATAGTAAAATATAATCCGTGATATAGTAAAATAAGGAAATAAAGTGACAAAAAGGGAATTTTGAGTTATGTCAATATTGGGAAGTATATTATGACATATTGATTCAAGAAAGGATTAAATTGTAAAAGTGAGAAAAATTTTGTGGCACAAGAGTAAATACTCAAAATTTGAAGGATTAAAGTGTAAATATGAAAAGTTAAAGGACTAATAGTGCAAATATTTTAAGGGTGGAATGATCTAGAAACCAAGGAAAATTGATGAATTAGGACCAAATTGAATAGGTGAAGAATTATGAGGGACTAAATTACAATTTTACCAAATTAAGTGATGACTCAAGATTGGAATTTTAAAAGATCACAAAGGGCAAAATGGTCAATTGGAAGAGAGAGAAATCTAGAGACAATGATGATGTTGGAGATATTTTAGATAAATTAAATAAATAAATATTAGTTTATTAATACTTTAAATTAATTTTTAAATGATATTTTATTATTTTATTATTATTTTATTTAATATATATATATATGTATGGAAAGAAAGGGGAGGATGACCACCATTCTCATGCAACTAACGTGAGAAGAAGAAGAAGAAAGAAAGTTTTCCTTTTCTTACAATTTAGTCCTTCCTCAAAAAATTGATTATTTTCACCTAAAAATTGAAAGAATTTCCATAGCCATCAAGAGAGAAAGATAGCAAGGAGATGATGGGGAGCAAGAATATCAAGTTGGATTCAAGAAATAGAAGCTGGAGGAGAGAGAAAATCAAGTTAAAGATTGGTATCAAGAGAACAAGGTAAGTACATCAAGATTTCAATATGTTTTTAAGTTTGTTATTATTAACAAAGCATGGAAATAATGTTATAGTAGAGTTTTCTTACATAAGGTCCTATGTTCTTGATATGTTAGTGAAGAGAAAATAAGAGAAAGTGATGAGAAATGGTGTAGAAAAAGAAAATAAGGGTGTTATAACATGGTAATTAATATCTTGCACTAAAATAGTTATGGACAGCAGCAGTAGTCTAATTTTGAAAAATAACCATAAATTGTAGAAATCAAATTAGAAGATGAACAAAATATGGAATTAAATCTTATTAAGTCTAGTTTCTCATAGAAGAAACAGTGTAAGCAATGGATTTGTAAATTTTGAGATATAATGAATTTTGTGAGACAAGGTCAGAATAAATTCGGGTTCCCCTGTTCAGACTTTGAAAAATCATAAAAAAATGAAGAAAAATAATTAGGGGCTTAAATTTATATGTATAGAATTCTGAATTAGTATAGTTTTAATAGAAACAAACTATAACATCATTTTAATTCTGTAAAAGGAGATAATTAATTTTTAGTGAAGAAGGGTCAGAACTGTTAGACAGCAGAACAGGGGTGACTTTAATGAATAAACTGTACTAATTGGCTAAACCAAAAATTCTGAAAATTTTATGGTAAGAATATATGTGAGTCTAGTTTTAGTTAAAATTTACAGATCTTAATTTGGAGTTCTTTAACTCAAGAAATAAATAATTTAGTGACTATGACTCAAATGGACAACTTTGAATATACATTTAAGTAAATAGTGAAATTATTGATAATGTTACTTATAAGCATATTATATAAATTTAAGGATGTGGAATGGAGAGGAGGAGGAGGAATATATATATATGAATATTCAGCAAGCATGGCTAATTTGCATGTTTTAGGCTTAAGGACTAAATTGAATAAAAGTAAAACTTTATGGGCAATTTTGTAAAAATGTCAAAAATGACCAAATTGCATGAAATGGATTAATTTTATTATATAAATTACAAAATTGAATGAAATTATTAATTTATTTCAAGATAGGGGGAAAAACATGTTTTAGGGATTAAATTGAAAAGTGTTGAAATTATGGAAAAATTACGATATTTTACAGAATTCATGGATTGTTATCAATATGTATGAGAATAATAGCTGGAAATAAGGATTAAATTGCAAGAATTATATTTTCCAAATTTTAAGGATGAAATCGTCATTAATTAAAAGTTTAGAGGCAAAATGGTAACTTTTCCTAGAGCATTAATTAAATGCATTAGAATATGAAATGAATGAAAATAATGATCAAATTTATTTATAAAGATCCGACGACTCAAATATGAGACTTGATCGTGGAAAAGAAAAGATATCAGATTCATGAAATTATAAACACAAACAAGCAATGAGAAAATCCTGTTGAATGAAAGGAAAATTCGATGGATCTCTCGAAAAGGAATTGACGGTAAAAAGAATCTAGCCCTGGACGGGTGATCCTATCCTGATATAGCCCTCCTGAAGAATATGTGTAAAATGGATTTAGCTTGGACGGGTAATCCAAATTAGGTCCAATTTAGCTTTGGTCTGTAATTCGGATCCAAGCTCATTAGAGTAATTGTCGTTGCAGGGGATTTAGCCTAGACCGGTAATCCCGACAATACTCTATGAGTTTATATTACTGAGGATTTAGCCTGGGATTGTAATCCCATCAGTAAAGATGGGGTTCAAGCGAGTGTGCTCTCGATATGAAATGTGTAAGACCATGGTTGAAAGATACCATGGAAACTCGATATGAAATGTGTAAGAAGACATGGTTGAAAGATACCATGGCAACGTGATATGAAACGAATAAGACCATGGTTGAAAGATACCATGGCAACATGACGGAAATGAATAAGACCATGGTTGAAAGATACCATGGCAACGTGACATGAAAAGAATAAGACCATGGTTGAAAGATACCATGGCAACATGGCAGAAAATGAGTAAGACCATAGTTGAAAGACACTATGGCATCATGTCAAAGATAAACAAGACCGTGGATGGGAGACGCTATGATATCTATTAAACAATTGATATTCAGGTAATACGTATTAGATGACGAATGGTTACATAAAATGGTTGTGTGAAATGTTTACAAGAACTGGTCATATATGTACAAAATAGTTGTATGAAATAATTATGAAGATAGATAAACAAAATAAGAATAAGTACATGGAATATAATTTATGTTAAGTTTGATATAAACTTTACCGAAATAAATATACTTAAAATATATGGAAATGATGAAGCATGAAATATTGATATAATGAAATGATTGATATATACTTATAAAGAAACGGTAATAGAATAATATGTTTCCTGACATGTACATATATAATTATCTTTGATACGTTGATACAAGGAAATTATGTAAGTAAAGACAATTATTAAACTCAAGTGTGACATGTCGAGAAAATAAGTATATCAATGTTGAATTTATATGAAATATATGCAAGTATACTAACAATGATGTGGCTTGACACTTAGACAAAGGACAAGCTATTGATTGAATGGTAACATGTTTAATTACAAGAAGCAATGAAATGGTAAGTACTTAGATGAAAATAAAATTTAAGATTTTGCGAAATTTTTTTTATGATCCTGATTTAATTTCGGTTGGTTTTTAATGTATGTTTGGAGCTTCGAGGGCCCAATAAAGAGATGTTATGATTATTTTCAAAATATGAATAATAAATGACTCAAAATTATCAGTAAACTCCAGTAATGCCTTGTACCTATTCCGGCAATGGATACGGGTAGGGGTGTTACACCGATGGACTCTCAACCTATCGCAAGCAATCAGAACGATGAGGCTAGACAGGCTTTTTATAGTGTGATGAATGATTGGTTCAACCAATACATTCGAGCTAATACGATTGTTCCACAACCCCCACTCCCAAATAATACACCCCCTGCACCTACGATACCTCCAGTAACTGATCAGATGAGGTTAAATAAGCCCCCGGTTGACAAAACTGAAAGCACGGGCCTATTGAATTTAAGGCTACAGATAGTGATGATGCTGAACAAGCTGAATTTTGGCTGGACAACACTATCCGAGTGTTTGATGAACTGTCCTGCACATCCGATGAATGCTTAAAATGTGCTATATCTTTGCTACGTGATTCTGCCTACTATTGGTGGAATACGTTGATTTCTCAGCCCGTGAGAGCGAGTGACTTGGGAGTTCTTCCAAACCGAGTTTCGAAAAAAGTATATCAGCCAAAGATTCATTGATCAGAAATGGAAAGAATTTCTTGAACTTAAACAAGGTTCCATGTTGGTTACTGATTATGAACGAAAGTTTGTGAGGCTTAGCCGGTATGGCCGAGAATATGTTTCTTCAGAAGCTATAATGTGTAAACGTTTCGAAGATGGATTGAACGAAGATATAAAACTGTATGTTGGCATTCTTGAAATCAGAGAATTTGTAGTACTTGTCGAGCGAGCTTGCAAAGTCGAAGAGCTCAGTAAGGAGAAAAGAAAAGTTGAAGTGGGAGCAAGAGAGTTCCGTAAGAGATCTTCGGGAAATCCCTTTCAGCAGTCACCGAAGAAATTTAGAGATGATTCAGGCCGATCTAAAGACACTTCGGGCTTTTCCAAACGAGACCGTGATCGACCCCCTGTGAGTACGCGAGTCACTTCGATTTCCAGTGTTAGAAACGATCGTCGAGATAGGACCGAGTGCAAGTATTATGGGAAATGGCATTCAGAAAGTTGTAGATTTCATGACCGCTCTTGTTATAAGTGTGGATCAGCTGACCACTTTATCAAGGATTGCCCGAGACTGTCTGAACAGAATGTGAATCAGAGTGGGAAACCGGATACTACTACAGCTCGGGGTAGACCCTCTAAAAATGCGAGAAATGCTAGTGGCGGTCAGAGAGGGACTAGAGATGCTACGACTAGATCTGAGGCTCGTGCTCCTGCTAGAGCTTATGCTATACGCGCACGTGAGGATGCTTCTTCGCCAGATGTTATTACCGGTATTTTCACTCTCTTTGATACTAATGTGATTGCATTGATTGACCCTGGTTCTACTCATTCATATGTATGTGAGGCTTTAGCATCTAGTAAGACTTTACCTGTTGAGTCTACTAAGTTCATAATTCGAGTGTCGAATCCCTTGGGTCGATATGTGCTTGTCGATAAAGTGTGTAAGAAATGCCCCCTAATAATCCGAGGTTCCTTTTTCCGGCCGATTTGATGCTTTTACCGTTTGATGAATTTAATGTTATTCTCGGTATGGATTGGTTGACCGTACACGATGCAGTTGTGAATTGCAAAAGAAAGACCATTGATTTGAGGTGTGCAAATAATGAGATAATCCGAGTTGAGTCTACTGACTTGAACGGATTGCCAGCAATACTATCCTCGATGTTGACTCGTAAATATGTGAGAAAGGGTGTGAAGAATATCTTGCGTGACGTGCCTTGATAGCAAAAGTCGTCGAAAAAGAAACTTGAATCATGCGCGGTGGTTTGTGAGTATTCAGATGTTTTTCCTGAGGAGTTACCAAGATTACCACCCATTCGAGAGGTAGAATTCGGCATCGAACTTGTACCTGGTAGCACACCAATTTCGATAGCTCCGTATCATATGGCACCAACGGAATTGAAGGAATTGAAAACTCAGTTGCAAGAGTTGACGGATAGAGGTTTTGCTAGACCAAGTTTCTCACCTTGGGGTGCACCAGTTTTATTCGTGAAAAAGAAAGACTGAACCATGAGGATGTGCATCGACTATCACCAATTAAATAAAGTGACAATAAAGAATAAATATCCGTTACCACGTATTAATGATTTGTTTGATCAGCTGAAGGGAGCCTCAGTGTTTTCAAAGATAGATTTGAGATCGGGTTATTATCAGTTGCGAGTTCGAGACTCAGATATACCTAAAACTGCTTTCAGAACGAGATACGGTCATTACGAGTTCTTAGTGATGCCGTTTGGGCTCACTAATGCCCCTGCAATATTTATGGACTTGATGAATCGGATCTTCAAACGGTGTTTGGACCGGTTTGTAGTTGTGTTTATTGACGATATTTTGGTCTATTCGCGAGATGAAACCGAACATGCCGAGCACCTGAGATTAGTGTTGCAAATTTTACGGGATAAGAAATTATATGCTAAGTTCAGTAAATGTGAGTTCTGGTTGAGAGAAGTTAGCTTTTTGGGACATGTGGTATCCGCATCTGGTATTCGAGTTGATCCGAGCAAAATTTCAGCCATACCCGATTGGAAGCCTCCAAGAAATATTACTGAAGTTTGGAGTTTTTTGGGACTTGCTGGTTACTACAGACGGTTTGTAAAGGGTTTCTCGATGTTAGCCACACCAATAACGAAACTACTTCAGAAAGATGTTAAGTTTGAATGGTCAGAAAAATGTCAGAAAAGTTTCAATCAATTGAATACTTATTTGACTGAAGCTCCAGTGCTAGTGCAGCCCGAATCAGGTAAAGAGTTTGTCATTTATAGTGATGCATCTTTACTTGGGCTGGGTTGTGTATTAATGCAAGAAGGTCGAGTTGTAGCTTACGCGTCGAGGCAATTGAAGCCGTATGAGAAAAACTATCCGACCCATGATCTCGAATTAGCTGCTATCGTTTTCGCTTTGAAAATATGGCGGCACTACTTGTTTGGAGAGAAGTGTCATGTATATTCGGATCACAAAAGCCTCAAATATTTGATGACTCAAAGAGATTTGAATCTGCGACAAAGACGTTGGCTTGAGTTGTTGAAAGATTACGAGCTTGTCATTGACTATCACCCGGGAAAGGCTAACGTGGTTGCCGATGCTTTAAGTCGCAAGTCACTATTTACCTTACGAGCGATGAATGTACACCTGTCCGTTTCATCCGATAATATGTTAGTAGTAGAATTGAAAACCAAACCATTATTAATTCATCAAATACGTGAATCTCAGAAAGTCGACGATAAATTGGTTGCTAAATGAGCTGAATGTGTTTCAAATATGGAATCAGAGTTTCAAATTAACGACAACGATTGTTTGAGGTTCAGAAGTCGATTGTGTGTTCCAAGAAATTCGAAACTTATTTCGATGATTTTGAGCGAGGCTCATAGTAATGTCAGTCCACCTGGGTAGTACGAAAATATACAATGATCTGAAACGTCAGTTTTGGTGGCCGGGTATGAAACTAGACATTTCTAACTTTGTTTCGAAGTGTTTGATATGTCAACAAGTGAAAGCGAAACATCAAGTGCCTTCAGGATTACTTCAGCCAATCATGATACCCGAATGGAAATGGGATCGAGTCACGATGGATTTTGTATCTGGGTTGCCATTGTCGTCAAGCAAGAAAGATACGATCTGGGTTGTTATTGATAGACTGACCAAGTCAGCTCATTTTATTCCCGTACGTACGGATTATTCACTTGACAAGTTAGTTGAATTGTATGTTTCTCAGATTGTAAAGTTACACGGGGTACCTATTTCTATTGTGTCGGATAGAGATCCAAGATTCACATCGCGATTTTGGAACTTTGGGTACCAAGTTGCATTTTAGCACTGCTTTTCATCCCCTGACTGATGGTCAATTTGAGCAAATAATTCAGATACTCGAGGATATGTTGAGATGTTGCATCCTTGAGTTTAGTGGTTCATGGGAATGGTATTTGCCTTTGATTGAATTCGCTTACAACAATAGTTTTCAATCAAGCATTAAGATGGCACCTTACGAGGCTTTGTACAGTCATAAATGCCGTACACCATTGTTTTGGATCGAGCTTAGTGAAAGTAAAATCTTCGGGGTTGATTTGATTAAAGATGCTGAGCAGAAAGTAAAAGTGATCCGTGAAAGTCCAAAGCGACTTGGATCGTCGGAAGTCGTATGCATTTAAACGAAAAAAGATATTGAATATCAGGTTGGAGACAAAGTGTTTCTTAAAGTTTCACCTTGGAAAAAGGTGCTCAGATTTGGCCGTAAGGGTAAATTGAGTCCGAGGTTCATCGGGCCGTATGAAATATCCGAACGAGTTGGGCCGGTCGCATACAGATTAATTTTACCCCCTGAGCTTAAAAAGATTCACAACGTTTTTCATGTTTCGATGCTTCGACGTTATAGATCCGATCCATCGCATATAATTAATCCATCTGAGGTTGAGATTCAATCTGATATGAGCTCTGAAGAAGAACCGGTTCGTATTTTGGCTTGTGAAGTAAAAGAACTACGAAATAAGAAAATCTCGTTAGTGAAGGTACTGTGCCTTAAGCACGGGGTTGAAGAAGCTACATAGGAACCTGTAGACTCTATGAAAGATCGTTATCCTAACTTATTCACTGGTAAGATTTTCGGGGACAAAAATTCCTTATGTGGGGGAGAGTTGTGACAGCCCTAATTTGACCCTAGTCGGAAAGTGGTTCCGGGACCACAAAATCAAGTCATAAAAATAATTAACAGTTATATTCTATGCTTAATGTATGTGTAAATGCATTTGTGAAAGTCTCATGCTTTGATTTTGTCATTTGTATGTGAAATTTTTAAGTAGGACTTATGTGAGACATTTGTGAAATGTGATAGGTAATTTTTAAAGTGATCTATTAATGCATGTTATCAAAAAGGTGGACTTGCATGTCAAAATACCCATTTTTGGATAGTGGCCGACCATGATATTGATTAATATATATATATATATATATATTGTATTTTGATTTAACATTTTATTTACAAAATGAATTAATGAATAAAGAGTAATAAAATAATGGTTAGTGGGAGGAGAAACCAAAGTTGGTTCATCCTTGCTCCTCCATTGCCGTAGCTTGAAGTGAGGGAGAAAAAAAATTTCTTGTTTGATTTTCGGCTTAGATGATGGCTAGAATGAGGTATGTATTAAATAATTCTTGAAAATTTATGCATAATTGAGATGATTAGTTCAAATTTTACCTATTCCATGGATTAAATTTAAGTTTTGGAGGTTGGAAATTTGGCCAAGAAGCTTGAAACTCTTAGTAGATATTTTTTTATGTCATTAAAATGGATGGTAATATAGGATATGATGAGTGGTTAATTGTTTTTAGCTTGAAAGTTGAGATTAGTGTGTGTTTATAGGGAGGTGCCGAATGTGGTCATTGAAGATGTCTTAATGAATAAAATGTGTGGCTTGGGTTAATAACATTCGGTTAAGGATTATGTGTGCTAGCAAGTTTGGTATAATGTATAGGTGTAAATCACCTTGTATTCGATGTTTTGAAGGATAGGTAATGGCTAATTAAGATGATGTTGGGTAAATTTTGGTTTAGTCATGTTTAAGCATTCGACATTACTTAATAATGTATATGAGAGTGTGAAAGATTAGGAATTATTTTAAGTGAGTTATGATCTTAATATGAGCAAGATAGAATCGGCTATAAATGTGATGGAGTGATTCGGTCATTGTTTGGCATAGGTGAAACCAAAATGAAATTTGCTACATTGGTCATGAAATGGAAATTTAAAATGGAGGCTAAGTTTGATTAGTTAGGGCCGAATGGAGTTTATAAGATATTAAGGCATGCTATAAATATATATATGTGTATAAGTGGTTGTGCATAAAATGAGTAATCGATTAAATTGTGATAGTCACACATAGGTATAAATATAAATATGCCTTATGTATGTACCTTGAGACATAGAGACATTCGGATATACATATATATATATATTATATATAGTTAAATTCGTGTATATGAAAGCATGGTAAGTTATGTGAATCTTTATTTGTGTATGCGAATTAGATATTGATATAATAAGCATGAAATCGAGTCATGGCATATTTTATAAAACATAATATGCATTGAAGTTATATGATTGTAAAATGTGACTATTAAAGAATTAAAGTTGAGTAAGTAATTAAACAAATTCATTTGTTTAAATCAAGCTCAACAGCAAAGGGGAACTAAACCAGATAGGGGAAAGGAGAAAGCAATTGAGTAGCCTATCCGCAACGGTTCAAAATATCCGAGGTAAGTTTTGAGTAATCGCCTTTAGTATAAAATTGATGATGCCTTGATATGTATAAACTAGATGAATTTTGATCTCTTTGGTTCTATTTGAATTAAGTTGTGTGGTAAATAATCTAAGTATATGACCTATAGTTAAATGGTCAATTTGGGTTAAGCTTGATTGATGAAAGGTATATGTGATAATTATGTATGATTTTTAAACCGAAATGAAAAGGATGGTGTTCATATGAAACTCATGTCCGAATGTAGCTAATGGCTACTAATGTGAAACGTTCCATAAAATGTGTTAGTATATGATTAAATAGGCATGATATTTGATGTGTGTATCCGGGCTTAAAGACCCGCAGGCTATATGCTGGAATTGTATCCGGGCATAAAGACCCACAGGCCTCGTGCTGGAATGGTATCCGGGTTAAAGACTCGCAGGCTTGTACTAGTAATGCGTTTCGAGTTCTAAGACTTGACTGGACTGATGCCAGTAAGTTAAGTAAGATTACGACATTGAATATCCGTGGCAATCATCGCCGAGTAAGTACTATATATATATTTTACATGTTAAGGTACGTATTATGTACTCATATGTGAATTGATTTCAAAGTGAATTATTAGTATCAAAGAATGATATATTTATATATGTCTGTGGATGAATACGGTATTTAAGAATAAGAGAATGACCTATTCAGTCAATGTATGTCATTGTAAAAGTATATGACTTAAAGTAATTGTATGAGCCATATAATATAGTGAAATATGTGCTGGAAAATTTCATGTGTATTCATATATATATATTCGGCCAATAGGCTTTATAACTAGTGTACTTGTGTGTATTCGGCCAAGTGATTTACAATTAGAATACGGGTTTTGTGATACTTAATGTTCGATTTAAATGTCAAGTTTTAATTGTTTGAAATGCTTAAAACTTACTAAGCCTCAAAAGCTTACTTTGTTTCTTATTTCTCTGTTTTATAGATTGTTGATTTTGGCCACCGACTCGGGGATCATCAGCAGTTCACCATACTATCGATCTTGTTGGTACAGTTACATTTTGGCCTTGATATGGCATGTATAGGTTAGGCTGGTGATAGTTATGTTTTGTTTTGTAAACATTTTGGCCATATGAAAATGGCATTTATAACTTATAGATCAATATGTATTCAGCTCGATTTCTATTTTTGTTGATTGGTAATTTGAAAAAAAATTAAAAGCTTAGCTCGGTAATACCTCTTAGCCTAAAACCGGCGATCGGATTTGGGCTAGGGGTGTTACAGTCTTATTTTGAGTATGGTTTGTGAACCTATCTATCTATGCTATGTTCTAATTCTTGTGATGAGGTGGTGTGATTATGCTTATTGGCCATATATGGTTGGTATTAATGTTATGAATGTGTCTTAATATGAGATGCTAAATCATTAAAATGATGTCATGATATGTGTCCTTATTGTGTATAAAGATGTGTAGGATTAAGGGTAACATAAAGGCTTGGAAAATAGCCTAAGTGTTAACCACATGGGCAGAGACACGGCCGTGTGTCTCAGCTATGTAGAGGACACGGCCTTTGCACACGGGTGTGTGAATTGGTCGTGTGACTCTAAATGTTTGTTGACGTCACAAACAGAGAGTTACATAGGCTGAAAACACGGGCGTGTCCAAGCCACACGGGCGTGTGAAACCCACACGGCCAACCCACACGGGCGTGTGACTCTCTAAAGTGTGAAAATTTTCTAAGTGTTGCAAAAGTTTTATATGTTTACGGTTTGGTCCCCAGCCACCCCGAATGTATGTTTTGGGCCCTATAGGCCCATATAAAGGATGCTAAGCATATGTATGAAAATTTTTAAATAGAGCAAAATTTTATGGCCAGTTTTTACATAATTGATTGTATTTAAGTCCGGTAATGCCTCGTACCCTGTGCCGGCGTAGGACACGGGTGAAGGGTGTTACACACAAGATGAAGAAGTGACATAAAACTCCCATAAATCACAATGAACTAACTCAAAAATACAAGTGACTTTATGTTCACTAATTGGAAAGCTATTTCTAGTTTGTTTAGCACAATGACAAATTTAACATGCTTTATTCAGATGGTCTCTAGAGTTACTAACATAAGGAAGTAACTTTACTACTTTCTCGGAAGGGTGACACAATCTTCTATGCCAAAGTTCCAAAGAGAATGAAGCTTCAACCAAAATCGCTTTGACCATCGAAACCTATCGAAAGTAGTAAAGTACATCCCGTCTCTCACCTGCTCCGATCAACTCCCTCAAATGAAGGTCTTGAATAGCACTTATGTTAGTATAAAATTTGACAAAACATTTCATATCATCATTCAATTAGGAAACTAAAATTAAATTACAATTTAATTTAGGAATGTAAAAATGTGTTTTAACTGAATTTTGTCCGTCAATTTAACCATTCCTTCTTGGGTAGCCACCACTATTTGGCCATCAGGGAGTCCTACGGAACATGCTACGACATCTTTTACATTTGTCAAACACATAAGATCACTCGTAACATGATTTGAACACCCCATATCAATAATCCAATTATTTTTGGACTTACCATTCAACTGAGTGGAGTATCATTGTTTATTACCAAACACCACTAGAAGAGATTGCCATTGCTCAGTGATAAAACCAAGAAGTGTCGCCCCCTCTGGTTGTGGTGGAGGAGGAGAAGATTCACCGCCAACCATTTAGAATGATGAAAGAATTTTTTTTTGTGTGTGTGTCAAAAACCTTGCTCAGATGCCATGAAAAGAATAGGGTAATCTCTTGAATTTTATTGATAGACATCAATGGTGTATATATATATATATAACAGTAGTTATGTAGGAATCAAATTGTTAAGAGATAATATCCCATAATAATATCCTATAATATTCTATTAGGAATCAAATTGCTTAAAGATAATATCCTAACAATGACTTGTATTCAAACCTAAAGCTACATGGTTTTAATAATCGATAGGTAGCCAGAACAAGAACATGTTACAGATATGCATTATCTTGAAATTTTTTGGGTTAAAATATGCTAAAGTCATTGTACTTTATATATATTTGAAATTTAGTCTAATCATTTTTATTTTTAAGAATTTAATATATCTATTTTTCAAATTTTAAAATTCAAGTCTAACAGTTTATATTGTTAAAATTTTAGCACTATTTATTTATTTTTGTTAAATTTGCTAGTGTGACATCTTAAAAAAAATAAATAAACAATTAGTAGCCATTAAAGATGAAGTTGTAATGAACTTGGACTTAATAAAAGAATTTTAACCATATTAATAATGAGAGTTGCATTTTGAGATTAAAAGAAAAAAAGTATAAGCTATAAAATGAGTTTGAGCATATTTTAACTATTGTTTTATCATTAAACAATATTAAAAGAAGGAATAAGATAATAAAATTTAAATTCGTGTCATCTAAATGTCAAATTAAATTTCTAATTATTATTCAAAATAAATCTTGATACGATTTTTTAAATTGAGATAAAATACAATCTAAAATTAATGGAGGATAAAGATTATGCATCTAAGTAACTCGAGTAAGAACACTGGATTCTTCCAAAACTAAAAATAAAACTTGTGGTGATTGTTGAATCAAGTAGGGTAGCTTTTTGCAGGGTCAATTTTTTCTGCCTAAAAATCTTTGGTAAATTTTACATATTTACCCTATCAAGTTGTTATTTGGGAGCTTCAGACTTTTCTGCCCCGGAACCCAAACTAAACTCTGCAATTTGGATAAATTTGAATTCAGATTTTAATCAGTCAAAATTGATACATTTACTTATTAGCAACTATTGCATTCTCGATTTTCTTTTCGTAAATATGAATTTTTTATACGAGTTAATTTCATTAGATATCTTTAAATTGATTTTTAAAGTTTAAAATATTTTAATTATATCCCTAAATTATTAATATTGTATCAATTAAGTCTTCCATTATTAAAATCATTTTATTTAACCATAACATGACACGTCAAAACTTATGTGTTATAATTTAAAATGAAAATTTTAAAGAAAAATAAATATTGCAAAAATGAATGTCATAAAAAATCTTGGTTTTAAAGTTTTTAAAGCTTTTATAAAAGCTTTATCGTTCACTGTGTATTTTTCAGTGTTATATTTTTTTTCACACGTTTTACTTTTTTTATTTTTAATTTTAAATTATGCGACATAATATTTGACATGTCATTTTACGGTTGAATTAAACGGGTTTTAATAGTAGAATGGCCTTACTGATATAACATTGATAGTTTAAGGATGTGAATAGAATGCTTTGAAATTCAAGGACAAATTTAGAATGAGGGTCATAGTTTGAGGATGTGTGATGAATTAACCCTTTTTATATTTTTCTTTTAACGAATTTTTTATGGAATTTTTAATTATTATATATTTAAGTTTTCTAGATGATTCAACACTAATAATTCAACCTATACCTATTTATGGGTCGAGTTACCTGTCCAGGTCCAAAGACCCACCTAAAGGGTTTGGATAAAAATATTAGGCCCGAAAATAGGTTTGGGAGAAAAAATTAGGCTCGTTTAAAATATGGGATGGGTTCGGGCTTTAACATTCAAAGCTTGAGCCCGGCCCAACCTATTTTTAAGTTAATAATACTTTATATTATGTAATTTAGTACACATTAAAAAAATAAACTTAATACTAAATATATAATACTACTCTAATGTAAACATTAAAATAATATTAAGATGACTATATAAAAGTTTTCAATAACTAAAAAAATGTATAAAATTATTAAATATTAAAATAATATAATATAAATATTTAAAAATAATTAAAAATAATATGGATGGGCCTAAAATGGGTTTGGGTTAGTTTTTTATAAATATGGACGAGTTTGAACAAAAATTTAAGCCCATATTTTATAACAGGTCAGACTTGAGCAAACATAAAATATATTAATATTATGTTTAGACATGACCCGAAACCTACATGAGCCTCACTTGGGTTTTTGTTCACTTAATATAAATTCTAGAAAACCAATCTTGACTCATAGTGATACCAAAGAATTGATTAAAGTAGCCAAAGTTAAGTATACTAAATATCACATTATGAAATAAACCAACATAAACCCAAATGTTCCAATCATCTTAGACTTTTGGCCAAAGTTTTGCATAAAATTCCTCAATTTGAATTAATAAATTAGATTGATTAAAGTTAATGAACATAGAGAGATACTTACTTTACTATCGAGGGAAAACAATCATCCAAGGTCCTTAATTTTACGTAGTTGACAAAAAATTGAAAATAAAGAGCCAAAAAAAAAAAAAAGAAAAGAAAAAGTAATCGATCTCCAAGGCTAAATAAGACGTCATTTTATTGCGCAAAGTGATAGCTGTAAGCTATTTGAGTGAAATACCTTTTAACTCACCATTTCCTGATGTGTTTGATTGTTGTGTACGTTATACAAGTTAGGCTATTCGAAATTGTTAAGGGTAAATAGTGGTTACACCACTTGGTGCAAGATGACCAACAAAAGTTAAATTTCGATTTCACCATTTTAAGGGTTATCAATTTTTTTAAATGTACTTATGAAATAAGTAATGTAGAGTTAAAAGTTGTTATAATCACAATTATGGAAGCAGTTGCAATTGTGTCTATAATTGTTTAAGAATCATAACTTTTCATATTTGTTGTTGGTAATCTTTTAAACTAAAATAGTTGGGTTATAATTAAGTTGATCACGTGGAACTGTGCTTAATTATTTATGAAGATCATTCTAATGGAGAAACAAATCATTGAGGATTGTATCGAAGTTTATCACACAAATCAAATCCCCAGGTTTGATGGAGATTGGATCAGATAACTTAAAGATTATCTTAAAGGTCTCTTATTTATCCTAGACATTGTTAGGATATTGGTAGTCTTGTTTTAAAGGCTACTTCAGTGGAGATTTGTATTATAATTTATTGGTATTTTAGTAAGACTTAAACACACACTGACATATATGTAGGCTTGAATTAGTTTGTACAAGTGTTAGTACTTTAATCTGTTCAATAGGAACCCATTTCAAAGACTGCAGTTTGTAAGTAAAATACAAGTGAGTCACTTGGTTTGACAACTGAGTTTTGTAGGGAGAGGACTTAATGGAGAATGATCTAAATCTTTGTATAAGTGTGAGGTTGCTACACAATGAGTGATTTACATGCTTGAAGATAGTGTATTGTCTCTTTAGGAAATGCCTGCATATGTAGATGTTTACCGAACTACGTAACCAATTGTTTTGTGTTTATAACACCTCATTACTCGACCCGGTCGCCAGCTCTAAGTTACCAGGTGTCACATTCATTGCCAAAGCAACTACGATCAATTCATATTATTTTCAAACCGTTAAATATTCAAATGTAACTAAAACAGTTGCATAAAATGATACATAATCATTCTTGGGTCTTACACGAGCTTACACAAGCTCTTTTGCTAACTTGAAACTGAATTAGGACTAAATTGTAATAATTTCAAAATCTTGGCTTGACGTCTCAACATGGGGTTCCTCATCGTGACGCAACTCTCTATTTTTTGCCCGTCTTGACCTCAAAGCAACGACGTCACCACAAGAATTTTGCTCTGTTTCTCGTCGTGACGTCAAAAGTTTGTCGTAGCAACGTGGCATTCTATTTCTACCAAAACCAACATGTTTACAAGTTGAAAAGGACCTAAAATCACACACACATATATATTAATACAACCAATTCATATATCCCATACCAACTTCGACTTTTCAAACCTTAAACTAACAAAAAAATTCATTTAGTTTCATATCCATTTATTATAAGACACCAAAATGGCTAAATGGACATGTTCAATACAAATACCCTTAGGTTCATGCCACAAGACCAAATGAAATGAACTATACAAGTTTTGTTGAGTCAAAATCGGTGATTTGGATGCTAACTTCACTTGTCGGCGCCTTGAGAAATTTTTGCGCATGGAACAAACAATCGTACACTGAGCGATAGAGCTTAGTGGTACTTTCATAATTCAAAATAGTAAAGCATAACATTTTTAATAGACCATTATGCATACAACTTGTAATCTATCCATATATGACTACTAATTCTAGACATTACATATTCATCTTCACATCAAAACATATACATACCAAATGGCAATACTACCTACTCAACCATTCATCCATTTAAATAAATTCTATTCATTTGTTATTTACCTTTCAAATAGCCATTTAGTACCTTTCTCAACCAAGAATTCAATATTTAGACATGTATAACATTGGCATCAATTTTGTAACGACCTGAAAAATAGTGGTATCAAAAAATATGGTTTTAGAATTCCATTTCTGTAAATTAAGCCAAAAATAATTATTAAATATTTATGGAGTTAGTATACTAGTGAATTGAGTTTTTGATAGATATTTTTTGTCGAATTAGTGTTTGATTAAGGTACAGAGACTAAATTGTAAAAGTGGTAAAATTTCAATTATTATAGATTTTAATTAAAAACATGGGCTAAGGAAAAAATGGTAATTATACCACATTAGGAATTATAATGGATGGTGGCTATACGAATGTATAAATATATGTTATAAATTTCTAATTAAATTAACTAAATTATGGAAAATAAAATAATAAGATAAAAACATGTAGATGAGAGAAATAGAAAATATTTTCTCTTTATCATCTTCATGCAGTTGATTCTCCAAAAAAGGGAAAAACTTTCGGCCATTAAGGGTTTTTATTAGGTTCTATCAGGTTCGCAATTTATAGTCATACACAAGTCACAAATAGCACAAATCACATTAAAAATCATACATAAGCATAAGCGTACCTAGGTTCTCACGTGCTAGTCTTTTGGCGAACTTAATCCTTTTATTGTGAACCTTCTTAAGAGTTTTAAGGAAACAAAGTCTTACCTTAATTTCTATGAGCTAAGTTCTGGGTAGAAACTTGATAACAATATAATCGATCAAAAAATTTGAGAGAGTTTTATTGTTCAAAAGAAAATGAATTTTTGATGAGAAAGGCTTGATTTATAGGCACTAAGTGTTCTGCTATTCTTAGGATACTCTAGTCACAATAGAAGTAGGAAAGAGTTACATACATGGATAGTGTTACTGACTGCCTCCGGACGTACTAACGTCTAAAGTGTGAATACTGCGGCAAAAGATATATATATCTATATATATATATATAAATGAGGTGGTATGCGCTAGTATACAGGTCAAGTTGTAATATAGTTACAACAGAGTAGGTGAGTACTCCGAGGATCGTACCCAAAGGAGGCTAGTACTAGATCAATTTCAACCTAAACACCAAAAGATCTAATTAGTACTTGAAGTAGGTTATATTACGAAAATATAAATAATAGGGATTTTTTTGGGGGGTTATAATAATGAAAATATGACAAGTAAATAAGTATCGAGAAATTAAAAAGTGAAATTGGTCAAATCTGATTATGGGTGATTAGCTTGCTTCAGTAATTTTCATCAACTGTTGCTTCGGGTTCCTCGTTAATCAACTAGTTGATATCCTAGCAGGATCTCTCAATACGTCCTCTAGAATAACGAGTCAGCAAGGGCTACTTATCTTTCGACCTCATAGTCCAGACTAGTTTGGGGTGAAGGTGTTCAGGGATAGGCCATACCAATTTTGGGTTAATTCTCACCTTGATAACTTTCTAGGGTCATCAAGCTTAGGGTTTAGGTTCTTCCTTTCTCAAACAGCTGACCTGTTGAGTAACCTTACAAAATAGTTAATAGATTATACCTCCACTCACTAATCCGTCATGGAAGGATTAGTTTCTCATGGTTTTTGTAAACAATATAGAATCGATATAAAGCGTAAACATGATAATTGAATCGAAAATATAAAGTTTAAAAAAAAGCCTTATTTGTATTACAAAGAAGAATGAATCCATAAAGTTTAATTGCATCCACAAACCAGATCTCTCGAGATAAAACAAAGAAAAAATTGAAATAAATTTAAAACTTAAGAAAAGAGAAATACTAAACTAAAATTAAAAAGAAGGATTCTAAGCTATGTAATTAGTGTCCATAACATGTGCCAAATGAGCCTATTTATAAGCTTGAGGTAGCAGTCGTCCTTAACCCTAGGTTAGCTGACGTTCCCGAGCTTTAAGTTGGATTGTACAGACCAAAATGCCCCTGGCTCATATTAATTCCCGTCCAGAGTCAATGTCGCGACACATCAAGACCTATGTCGTGACATTGAAGTCAATATACTCTTCTTTAAAATGTCTTCAAGGGTATATCACGACACCTGTAACACCCCTAACCCGAATCCGTCGCTGAAAAAGGGTTACGGAGTATTACTGAAGTTTTTAGAACATTTACAGATGATTCATATCAATTATTATTTATTTACCGACTTAACCATAACGTCCCTAGGATGGACCCTCGAGGCCCAAAATGAATTTTTAAGATCAGGTCAGAACTAAATCGGGAATGTAGGATATTTTTCGTAAAACTTAAAAAAATTTTCATGTACAGGGGTCACACGCCCGTGCGGGCAGGCCGTGTGGCTTACACGGCCAAGTGACACATGTCACACGGCCGTGCCCCTAACCTATGTAACTCTCTGACTTGCAAAACATGAAGATGCAGTTTTCACACGGCCAAGACACACGCCCGTGTTCTAGACCGTGTATGCCACACGGCTGAGACACACGCCTGTGTCTCTGCCTGTGTGCTCAGACCTGAGTATTCTATTTCTCAAATTTAAGGTGCAGAGGACACACTGTAGCACCTCTTACCCGTACTCGATACCGGAATAGGGTACGAGGCATTATCAGACTTATACACAAGCAATCATGTAGAACTGAGACATAAATTTCCATCAAAATTAAAACTTTTCATATACATTCATATCGTCCCTATTACGAGCCTACGAGGCCTAGAACATACATTGGGAGTGGTTCGGGACTAAACAAAGAACTTTCAAGATTCTTACAACACTTAGAAAATTTTCATGCTTTGGAGGGTTACACGCCTGTGTGGGTAGACCTTGTGGTCACACACGCCCGTGTGGCTTGGGGCACGCTTGTGTCCTCAACACGTGTAACTCTCTGTTTATGACGTCATGTGCTAAATGAGGTCACACGGCCAAGGCACACGCCCATGTGCTAGGCCGTATGGCGAATTTAATTTTCGCAAGTAAGGTGCAGGGGACACACGACCTGATCATACACCCATGGGGCAGATCGTGTGTCACACATGGCCTAGACACATGCCCATGTGTCCACTCGTGTGGACAATTTTGTGGCTATTTTCCAAGCCATTTGCCAGCCTTATATACTCAAACACATACATAACTTTAAAGGAACTTAACATGGCATAATTGATTACTTAGACACAATAAAACAAGTCATGATCATGACAATATCATATCAACTAATACATACACAAGACACCACACTTTATCAAGCCCAAGCCTACAAAATCTCATGCATTAAGAATTATAAGTTTACTTCCATTTTACACATTGGGACCTTAGTTACCATCGTACCAACACATTTCAATTAAATCCACAAGCATTCATAACCAATAACATAACCCATCATATACACAATCACAAATCGCATCTCAAGGGCATAGCTACATGCATACATGTATAAATAGGCTTACAACCCAATAATCAATATAAGCCATATCTCATGGCCATATGCAAAATGAATCATCAGATCATTATAAGCCAACACACTTGGCCAAATTAATATGACACGTAAACAAAAAGATCAAGTCCCCTATACATGTCATACTCAAAATGTGAAATCATAAATATCCAAAGGATTAATTTGATAGTGTGAATCGAGCTCTGACGTCCTTCGATTCCGGAGCTAGCTTAGCGATACTATAAGAAAATGGAAAGGAAGGGCAGTAAGCATAAAGCTTAGTAAGTTCACATGCAACAATAAACAATATTAAGCAACATTTAGCATGAATATTATACAATTTAACTTAACAAAAATCACATATTTATCATCATGGTTTCATAAGCATAACTTTATCATTCTTAATCTTACCAAAAGCTCATCACTTAACAAGCACATTCTTATGAGTTTTTAATACATACTTGTACCAACTTGTGACTTAACATACTCTTTCTTATTTTTGACATACCCGTTGAACACTTGGAATACTAAACGGATACACGGAAGGTCTTGGCATACAAGTGCCACATATATAGCCAAAGCTACCTCATATTTCATATCACATAAAGGCTTGCTCTCGAGCTAATCACGGGTCTGCTCATACAAGCTGATGGTCAAGATGTAGCTACACGGGTTGCTCACACAAGCTGTCAGGTATCTGCAACACATGCTGGACTACCTAGCCACCGGTAGGACGTACATGACCAGCACCCGAAATCACATAATTATATATATCACATGGGGTCTTAGTGACATGTCACTCGTATTCTATTCTATTTCTAAGGTTCAAATGGGATTTTCTCTCTCTTGTCGGAACTTGTTAAATGTTTATATCGAATCAATTATACAATTCATACAATAATAATGCATTAAAAATATGATCATAATATTGCATTATTTACACATGAACTTACCTCGGTACAAAATATGGCTAATTAATTCAATTTAGTCTAAAACTTTGTTCTTCCCCCGTCTAGGTCCGGACTCTGTTTTTTTTATCTATAATAGAAAATTTGGCTCATTTAATTACCACATTATTCAAATCAGTCCAAAAACCATACTTTGGAAAAATTACAATTTTGCCCCTAAACTTTTACATATTTACAAATTAGTCCTTAGACTCGTAAAATGAAATGCATTCAATTTCTTTGTTACTCAAGCCTAGCCTACCCACACACATGCTCATAAAAGCCCACATTTTTCATCAAATATGATTTTTACTACACATTTTACAACTTTTACAAATAGGTCCTTTTTAGGTGTTTTCATGAAAAATCACTTAGTAAAAGTTGTTTATAACACATTAAACTTTCATAATCTACCATGAAACATCAAAATACATGCATGTCAGACATGGGTCAAACCCTAGACATCAACTCTAGCTCAAATAAATGTAGAAATGGCTAGATCGGTTGATAACAACTTCAAAAATGTAAAGAACATTAAAACGGGGGCTAGGATGCACTTACTATCAAGCTTGAAAGTGACAAAACCCCAGCTATGAAGTCGCTTATGAAATTTGGCCAAGGGTTGAAGAAGATGGACAATTTTTGACTTTGTTTTCCCTTTTTATTCTTTTATTTACCAAATGACCAAAATGCCCTTCTTACTAAGCTTTGAAATTTTACCTATTCATGTCCATTTTTGTCCATAAAAATAGAAATTGGTCAAATTGCTATTTAAGGACCTCCAATTAATAATCCATAACTATTTCATGCTTAAAGATTCTAGAATCACATATTTTGCAACTTTTGTAACACCCCTTACCCGAGACAGTCGCCAGAGTCGAGCACAAGGCGTTAACTGACTTAACTTACTAATTCGGGGCATAAAATTTGCTTTTAAAATTAATTTATTTACATTCATTAAATATGTCCCTAAAAAGGGCTCTCATGACCCTAAAACATGCAATTGAAACGGTTCGGGACCAAACCGGGAACATTAAAAATTTTCCGAATACTTAGACAAATCAAAACAATTTATTTCATTATTCCTTATAAAACTGCCCACCTGCGTCATAGTCACTAAATAAATCATAACTCGAGTCATAAAACTCAAAATTTAAATTCGTGAATTTTCACTGAAACTAGGCTCATATATCTTCGTACTAATTTTTTTCCAGAATTTTTGGTCTATCCAATTAGTACAGTTTATTAGTTAAAATTTCCCCTGTTGCACTGTTTGACTACTCTGACCTCTCCTCACTACGAATCAATTTTCTCCCTGTACAGAATTCAAATAACAATGTCGTTTATTTCTCTTGGAAGTATATTCACTAAGGAATCTATAAATATAAAATATAACTCCTAATTATTTTTGTACAATTTTTAATGAATTTATAAAGTCAGAACAGGGGATACAAAAATTGCTCTGACCCTGTCTCACTAATATTCAAATATCTCTTAATATACACTTCTTTTGCTTACTTTGTTTCTTTCATATGAAAATAGACTCAATAAGATTTAATTATATATCTCATTCATCACCTAATTTCATTTCTACTATTCTTGGTGATTTTTCAAGATCATGTCACTGCTGTTGTTCAATACTGTTTTAATGCTAATTTCACTTTTTCATGATTTCTTTGTATTAACTACCATTTAGGCATACATAACACCAAAACATATTCTTCATTAGCCATTTCAATAGCTAATAATTATTAAATATTTAGATACCATTCTTTAGTCATATCATAAGGACATACACACAAAATGGCTAAGTCCCTATACATGCCATAAACTAGAACGTTTGTAAACGAAGATACCCATTTGGTAACTTGATAGTCGATAGTGTGAAGTGATCTCCGATGACCTCCAACCCCAGCTTGCTTTTAAGTACTCTGAAACATGGGAAAGTGAAAGAAGTAAGCTTATAAAGCTTAGTAAGTTCACATGTAAAATAATAAGCATTAGCAATCAATTTAGCGTACTACTATGCTATCATAATTTGCTTAAATAATGTTTAGTTCTTACTTTCCCATCTTACTCATCGGTAACCTTACCAAAGGCTCAGAATACAAAAGGCACCTTACTTCATAGCTTGCTTACATACCTGCAACATCTCACTTAACACATGAGTACTCTTTCATAATATAGGCATATTGCCAATCATGTCATAAAGTGTCACAAGCATAACTGAAAACTCATCACTTACTTAACATTTGATAATCTCAATTACTTACAATCTCAATATTAAATAAGCCTTAAATGCATACCTGTACTCTTTCTTCATGTTCTCACCTTGTCATTTCTATGACTTACTCTTTGGATTACTCGGGAACCTTTTCCTTTTTGAACTTACCATTGCCATGTCTTGACATGGTCTTACGTGGTATCCTTGCCTTATGAACTCACCAATGCCATGCCTTGACATGGTCTTACATAGGACCTTTGCCTTATAGTAACTCATCAATGCCATGTCTTGACATGGTCTTACATGATTTCCTTGCCTTATAGAACTTATCAATGCCATGCCTTGGCATGGTCTTACATGATATCCTTATCTTACCAAATGCCATGTTCCACACATGGTCTTACATGGTATCCTTATCTTAGTGCCAATGCCACATCATGATGTGGTCTTACATGGAGTCCTTAATCAATGCCGATGCCATGTCTTGACATGGTCTTACACGGGATCCTTGCTTTACCAATGCCATGTCTTGACATGGTCTTACATGGTATCCTTAACCGTCAATTCCTCCTTAAATGCCATGTTATGAACATGGACTTTTCCGTCAATTCTTCCTTAATTGCCATGGTACAACCATGGACTTTGAGATATCAATGCATTGTCAAGTCATAGCTGAAACATACTTGCTCAAATTCTCAAGGTTAGTCGCATAACTCAATAATAACAATACTAATAACAATAATTGCATAATAATAAAATGCTACTCAACTTACATACTTACATTCTCAATCTCATCATATCATCAACTTAATGTATTCTCATCAAACTATGCTAGTCAATACTTTCTTGTTATTATACAAAGCCATAATACAAAATATGACCTTACATATAAATTATACAAGTTCTCTTTCCAATATCGAATTATTATCGAACATTAATCATTATATCTGAAACTCAATACTAAAGTATTTATGGCCAAAATATCAATTTATCATTCAAATATGCATAATTAAATGCTTATTAAACATATGAACTTACCTCGATACCAAAATGACCATTTTACCAACTTTCCCCATTTTTGGTTTTTCTCTCGTTCTAGGTCCAAATCTCACTTTTTGGGATTATTGAGCTTGGAAAGCTTGGAAACCCTAACCATGGCTTCCCCCATGCTATATTCGGCCTCTATGAAGAAGATGGACAAATTTTGGCTTTATTTTCCCTTTTTAATTCTTTTAATTACTAAATGACCAAAATGCCTTTAAAGGCTTTTCTTTCAAATTTGTCCTATTCTTACCCATTTTTGTCCAAACTTAAATATAATGGTCTAATTACTAAATAAGGATCTCCACTTTAAGAACCCATTTCAATTAAATCCCCTTTATTATTTAGAACACACATTTTGCTAATTTTACAATTTAGTCCTAATTATCAAATTAGGCACTTATACATAAAATTTCTTCACGAAATTTTCACACACTTATTCAATCAATGAATAAACCTTAAAACTTAATTAGAATAAATTTTTTTTGACCTCAGATTCGTGGTTTCGCAACCACTATTCCGTTTAGGCCCTATTTCGGGATGTTACAACTTTTGCATTTTAGTCCTAAAAATCAAATTGGACACTCTATCAACAAAATTTCTTAACGAAACTTTCATACAATTATGCAAACATATCATAGACCTCAACACATCCATAAAATAATTATTTCTACTTCAAATTTCTGGTCTCGAAACGACTATTCCGTCTAGGCCCAAAATTAGGATGTTACACACACAACCAGACCACATGCCCATGTGCCAGGCCATGTGTCACACACGGTCAAGACACACGCCAGTGTGTCTACCCGTGTGGATGAAAATAAGCCATTTTAAGGCCACTTTTCTCACCCTTTCCAAAATCAACCTACATACACATTTCTTTATACTAATATAACTCAACCAAGCAACCAATTCAAAGCAAATATCAAGTTTTAAACCTAATATGTCATCACACTACTCATTTGCATAAACTTACCATCTAATTCCATTCATTGACTACTATTAGATACTATTAAATACATGCACGTAAACTAATATATATGTATAAGAGTCATTCATAACCATATTACAAGTTTACTTCCTTTTCATTCAATCCTATACGTGCCATATAAACCATAAGTTGTATTACAAAATCTACCGGTGAAATCTGGATAGTGTATCCTGATGTGTTGATCCAATCCTCCGTACTCTTTATTAATCTAAAATGAACATTTAAGACACAAAAGTAAGCTTATGAAAGCTTAGTAAGTCCATAGGCTTTAAAATAAATCTTACCGAACAAACAATAATAAAACATTAAACAGAGCATTTCATTAATATTCCCTGCCAATCACAATCTCAAATGATGAATTTACTTGATTGAGCTCAATATCACAACTGATTTAATTCTATCACTTTAATTCATATGACACTTACCGTTTCTTATCAAATTAGAGCACGTCTTACAGATTTGAGTACATCGTTTGCTTAATGCCATAGTCCAACTATGGTTTTACACATATATTAACCTTGCCATAGTCTTGCACATATCACAATGCCATATCCCCGCTATGGTCTTTCACTTTTTTACGATGACATGGTCCAGCTATGGCCTTACACTTACACACATATATTGCCATGGTCCAACCATGGCCTTACGTTCCCAATTTATCATTGATCATAGAACGATCGTACTCAATCCTGCGTTCTACTCAATTTGAACTTTCGATCTGATTTTCACATTTTTATAATATTTATAATTCAATAATAAAATATGAAATAACACATTATACCATTCCTAAATTAACAATTATACATGCAAATTCAACCATATGAACTTACCTAGGCTAATTTGTAGAATTTGTAAAGATTTAGAGAATAGTCAGAAATTTTCTATTTTTCGCATTTATCTTTAGATTCCCGATATGTAACAAAAATATGAAAAACTAGTTTAAAAGGACTCTTCCATGGCTGTTTTGGCTGAAGATTGATAAAGATATATCTAGAAATTCAATTTAGTCATCTTTTAATTTTTACTTTAATTCAAAAATGACCATTTTGCCCCTTGTTCACATTAACTTTTTTATTTTCTGCATACTCATGCCGTCCAACCCATATAATTTAGGCTCAATTTCTTTTTAAATCCCTCTCATTTAATACTTGAGCTATTTAATCACAATTTAAAAAGTTTAATCATTTTTAGTCCTTTTTAATTAATTAACTATCAAAACGTTAAATTCCCTAATGAAACTTTAATACTAACTCAATGGCACTCCATAAATATTTCTAAAAATATTTGTGGCTTGGTTTATGAATTCGAGGTCTCGATACCTCATTTTTTACCCAATTTATCTAATAAATTCTTTTAATTCATAAAATTCACTAATTCAAAATTATTTCTAAATTCACATTTGACTCGTAAATATTAATTTACTAAATTTTTGAACTTACTCGTCGGATTTAGTGATCTCGAATCACTTTTTTTTGACACCACTGAAAATGAGGTTGTTACAACACCCTTAGGCTGTGTTACAACATCGAAGGCAATCTCAAAATTCCTCCATTCTGCTCCTTATGTTGTGACATCGAATCCTCCGTATTGCGACATAGTAACCAGTATCAATTTAGCACACCTTCTAATGGTCTCTTGCACACTCACAAAGTTCATTAGCTCACCCTTAGGCCTCATTTGGCCCCTAAGGTCAATAAAAAACTCAATTTGCACATTTTATTGAATCTAATTAAAATTTACTATAACATAATTAAAAATTCACTAAAATGCTTATTTTCAAGCTCCTAAAGTGTGAAAACTAGTTTAATCTGCTAGTCCCTGGGTTAGCTAGATTAATCTACAATGATCTTAAAACATAAAAATTACTAAAAGCAGATAGTTTAGGGGCTTACATGCAATAGAAATAAGTTGGTTGAATGTTTTTTCTTCTTCTTTCTTTAGAATTCAACTTGAAGATGAAAGAAATGTTGAATGTCTTTTTTTTTCCTCATACAAATTGAAATATGTTTTTATTATAATATTATTAAAAGTATTAAAACTTAATATATATCAAGTTTTATGGCCAACGATCATACCACTATCTTCATTATGGCTAAATTGTCATTTAAGTCTATTAAATTATGTTTTTGCACTCAATTAACTCGTATTAGCCTATAGCGATTAACTTTTGCAGTTTTTACTATTTAGTCCTTTTTATTTAATTAACTAACCAAACATCAAAATTAACAAACCAAATTTTAATACACCTGTATAGGAAATCTGTAAATATTTTTTTATATAAAAATAGTTACGAGCTCGAGTTTTAGAAATGAGGTCCCATATCTCTTTTCCAGAAACCACTTAACTGTAGTGACAAACCACTTGTACTTAACTATTCATTTAATAAGACAAAATTATCATAAAAATTTAAATATAATATCATACTTGAATGGTAAATATTAATTAATAATATTTACAGATTCACTCATCGAATTTGTGGTCCCGAAACCACAGTTTTCGACACCCCTAAAAAACAGGCTATTACAACTCTACCTCTCTAAAAAATTTTGTCCTCAAAATTTCTCAGCTTATAATAGTTCGATTACTGTATTGATAGATTCTTTGAATTTTCAATTCAAATTTGTCCTAACTTGTAACACCCCTTACCGGTATTCAACGCCGGAATAGGGTTACGGAGCATTACCGGGCTTACAAAATAATTAAACATCCATTTAGCGTACATTTTCTCATTTCAAGCATTCATCATTCAATCTCGATCAATTTATTCCTTATATAAGCCTATGAGGCCCTAAACACGCTTTGGCTCCATTTGAGACTAAAGTGATAACTTATGAAACTTTTACGAAACTTTGAAAATTTTCTCAAAACAGGGGACACACGCCCGTGTGGCCAGGCCGTGTGTGTAACGCCCCAAAATTTATGTTGTTGATTCTGTTTGAGTATGACACAATTGTGTATCTTCTTCAGTGGTTAAGTGTTTTGAGTGTGTGTGAAAGGTCCTAGGTTCAAGCCTTAGCTTGGGACAAAATTTGGTTCTTGATGAATAAAGCCTTACTCTTGTTCAATAGGCTTATAAGTATTTATTTGTAAAAGCTTATAAGAATGGGCCTGTTGGTCTGGTGGTTAAGGTGTGTGTTGGATTGTGGGAGGTCTGGAGTTCAAATCCCTTCACGAGCAAGGGATTTATTTTACTGCTAATGCCGTGGGAGTGTTTGAGTTGGTTTGGAACACTGAGTAGTTGTAACAGATGTGGTTTAGTGGGAGCAAAATAGGGGATTTAAGAGTTTCCCAAACTTCTGCTCTCCCTCTCTGCCGAAATCTCTCTGCAAATTTTCCCCTTCTCCACATTTTTTATTTCTTTTGTTTCTTTCCCAGCCGAAAATCCCTTGTTGTTGTCGAATTTTTTTCCTATAATATTAGTTTTTGGGTTCTTTTCCTTCATCATTACCCATCTCTGTGGTTGGTACTAATTTGGTAAGTGTAGGGATACTTTTGGGTTTCATTGTTGATTATGGGGTTATTAAGAGACTGTTCATTTGTTTAAGAGACAATCAAAGTGCTGCATATTGCTAAAATAGTGTTCTAATCAGCAAGGAACTGCAGTTGTTCATTAAAGGTAAGGTCGTCGGTAACTTTTGGGATTTTTCTATCTTTAGTAACTCGGTTTAAGTGACTAACTAAGTGACGTACTATTCGATAATAGGTTCTGGAGTGCTCGAGGTTGCTTTAGCTTCAAATCGATACAAGGTGTGTACTCCGAACGCACTGGAAGTAGGATTCAGCGAAAGCTGAAAAGTAATTTTTCAACGCCGCATGGGCGTGTGGTCGCCCATGTGGTAGGCTGTGTGTCAGCACACAGGCGTGTGACCGACGAACCAGGGCGTGCGCGTGCGACACGGGCGCAATAGACATGGTCTTGTAATGGCTTGTAGGCTGTATGTGTCGTGTGGGCCACACGAGTGTGTGGGCCCACATAGGCATGTAGAAATTTGGGCCAGGCCTTGTGATCCACACGGCCAAGGCTAATTTGGGCTATGTTGGGCCACACAAGTGTGTGGACCCACACGGGCAAGCCACATGGGCGTGTGAGCCCAATTTTCTGAAATGTTTTGAAAGGTTGCACCGGTCACCCCAGACGATTGTGACCATTCTTAGGGTCGGTAAGCTTTACTTAGAACCCTATTCTGTAAGGTGATATTATGATGTATGTGTTAGCATGTTACACCTAGCATGAGTATTTGATCTATTCTGAAATAAATGCATGAATTGTTATCTGCATTATAGCATGCTATATTGTATGATGCACTGCATCGGAGTGGGTTTGATGAAGTGAAGGAAGTTCTGAAAGGCTTCATAAGCTTGTTATCTAGTAGCTAAGCTGCATACTTATGATATCTGCTGCATTACGGTACCTTATGGTATATAGGGTTGGATGGGTCGATTTTATCCCCATATATGACGCGCAGGGATGAGTGGGTTGATTTTATCCCCACATGGTGTGTTGGGTTGGACAGAGTTGGTGTGCAGGGTTAGTGGGCATGTTTCTGTACTCTGATCTAATATGCATGAGATGGGCTGAGGCCCTAAGATTGTATGTGATTCTGTTTTTGAGTGGGCCAAGGGCCCCACCGATACTGTGAGGGCTTAGGCCTGAATTATGATTGTATTGTAGTCTATTATCTGTTGTATGCATGCTATGCTGTGGGGATGTACACACTGAGTTGCGAAAACTCACCCCTTTATTTATTTATCTGTTCAGGTAATCCCCAGCAGTAGGCAGATCGGTACGATGGAAGACTCGACGGTGACCACGTCCGTATACATTTTGGTTATGACTTTTTACTTTGGTTTACTTATTATTTCTTTTGGGGGTTTTGATGTGATTTTGGAGTTGGATTTTTGGCTTTTAACTTGGGTTTTGGACTGTGGATATGGATTATAAATTACATCATCAATATTATGGTTTTCCTAAAATAAATTAAGAATTTTTGTGAATAGAAATGGGTTCTTAAAATAATAACCACAAATGGGTTTCAAAAGCTTCCGCGATAAAGAAATGTTTTCAAAATAATTCAGCTATTACACATTTTCTGACTAAGTAAAAGATAACAAATGGAATGGTTTATGAATCGATATGGTTTGGTTAAAAACACCCTCAGGTGACATCATCAGATTCGACCATAATGTCTAGGCCAGGTTTAAGGTGTTACAGTGTGTCTCACACGGCCACCAGAAACACCTGTGTCACAGGTCGTGTGGACATTTGAATTGGAAGCACATAGCCGTGTCCCAGCCCGTGTAACTCTTTGACTTGGGTCACATGGCCAACACACACGCTCGTGTGCCCTAAAAATGGCCATACACGCCCGTGTGCCAGGCCGTGTACTAGGCTGTAACACCCCAAACCCGGCCCAGACATTATGGCCGAATCTGACGTGTCACATTGAAGTTTTAAAAACCCATGCCTTTTCAACGTCTTTCTTAGTGTTTTAAAAGGTCGTCTTTGCTAAGTTAACAAAGTAAATGGAAGTTGTGCACAAGGTAGGTATCCGAAACAGAGGAGGTGAGCCATGAAGGCTGCTTAAGTACCAAGCTCTCGAATGGATCCAATCCTAGACATGCCCACAACCATTGCCACACTTTGGTGCGAGATTAGGTTTTGTAAGAAAATCAAGTTGGAATTCATTTAAGTCGTTGTTTTGATAAACCGATTAATGGTAACGTTGTGTTATTTTAGAAACAAGTATCATTTTGAAAACGCACTAAGCCTAGCCCATTTTAGATTATTCTCGATGAAACATAGAGTATAAAATAGTTCCAGAAAAATAATTATAATGGCGTTATTACAACCCCAAAACCAAGTAATAATAGTAGAAAAGATAAAACTAAAAAGAAACCGGTTATTTATTGCAAAGTTCAAAAACGATCACCATGGCCACTCTGAATCCCCTCCGGCTCCAAGTCTCCACATCAAGGCTCACCTGTAAGGTTAATAAAAGGGGTGAGTTTGGAAACTCAATGTGCAACAAGCCCCTTTCAGAGCCCAACTAATATCAGCATACTGGGCTGAAGCCTTTCGTTTAACGGTTACTGGGCCAAAGCCTTTTCATTACACATATCACTGGGCCGAAGCCTTTACTGTAAATGGTATGGCCCATAGGCCCATTTCAATACCACATGTAATATTAATGCATGAATGCAAGTCCATTTGGGGAGACTACTTAACCCACCATTCACTACTCTCCACCCGTACCAACCAAGCTCTCCATGTAGGGAATAATTCAACCCTCCCAACCAAACTCTCCACTGGCAGCATAGCTACTTTATCATATAACTGGAGGCCTAGCTTCTTTTAATAACTGGGGCAAAGCCCTTTTCGATAAACTGGGGCAAAGCCCTTTTTGCACTTCCTCCATTCATATAAAAATCCCAACCCATGCATATAATGAATATATAATAGCATATCATGTGCTTTTCATAGCATATCATGTACATATCATGTCATATCAACATATCATGCATCACATTCATAATCAAAGCCTAGGGATATGATAGTCATTTTTACCTAGGGGCAATAGTTATTTTTCATATTTTAAGGGTAATTTCATAAATTTACCAAATATCAAGAGTTTTCCACGTTCATTAACAATGATCGATATTCTCAAGTGTTTAAACAGTGTTTTTAACGCACTTTATCAAATTAGGGATTTTGTGCCCAAAACCCTTAATGGGCCCTGCGAATGCCGATTTAGCCCTTTAAGCCCACTTAACCCAATTTTTACAACAGTTCTAACCGTTTTAACCTGCAATTTTTTTCCAAGTTCCATTTTCTATCAATTTTTTTGCCCAAATGGGCCTGGAAGCCTATTGGGCCCAATTCTAGCCCATCGAGGCCCAACTTACCATCGTGCACAAATTTGTGCTCTTACTTGTACCATCGATCCAACACCGATCATTTCATATTTATCGCATCTAAAACCACATGCAAAATCTCAAGTTCCCTAAAATGCCAGATTTTAGGCATTTCGGCTTTTCAGCGAGTATTAGTCTAAGATCTTACGGGGGTTATTACACACCTGTTTTGTGACGTTCACTAACAAAGTCTCCCACGACAACCTACAATTAATCACCATCATTCTTAATTTACAGTTCATGCTTAATCAAACCCAACATCCACCTTACCATATTCGGCCAAAGAACCCCTAATAGCCATAGATCACTTACCTTCGCAGGGTCCGATGATTCGATCCAAGTTTATCCAAACCGATACTCCAAGCCTTGCTGCTCCTTCAAAATTGTCTATATCACCAACATACATTCACAATCAAATCACAACCACACAAATTAAGTCGGTCTTGCCCACAAGGGCAAAAGCAGTCATTAACACCCTAAGGGCAAAATGGTAATTTTACCCACAAGGGTATCTCGGTAATTCTACCCTACAGGGGTATTTCGGTAATTCTAACCTACAAGGGTATTTCAGTAATTCTACCCTACAGTGGTATTTCGGTAATTCTACCCTACAGGGGTATTTCAGTAACTCTACAAACTAGGGGTATTTTGGTAATTTTACAAACCAGGGGTATTTTGGTAATTTTGTAAACCAGGGGTATTTTGGTAATTTTGTAAATCAAGGGTAAAATGGTAATTCTATAAATCGTGGGTACTTTGGTAATTTTACAAGTCGAGGGTATTTCAGTAATTTGGTAAACTAAAGTATTCTAAACAGGGATAACAATATGAATAGGACTAAAGCCCTCTCTCGGCCCAAATGGACCTACATGCTCGTGTGGCCCTTTTAGCCCAAATCTAGCCACAGATACGAGATTCACCTAGCCTAATCCAATATTTACTACACAATCAAACAACTTATCCAATTGGGCCCGTAGGCCCATTTGGCCCACACGGCCCCTTTCGGCCCATCGCGGCCAAGTAGCCATCCTCTGACTAGAGTAGTGAGAAATACACACACGATAGGAGACTGAGTTAATCCACGCTCTGAGCACTCTTAGCCGAGGCCCAACCCAAACGAGCACGCCATAAAGCGAAAGGATCACCAAGAAAGGTACATTTACTCTCCTCATGGTTCTCTCTATTTAAAGCCGACTTCACATCCACTCTTATTTTAGCTTCCCAATGTGGGATCCTCCATCATCGAGTTTAAATTAAACACCAACTCTTGCCGCCCCCTGTTAGCAAAATAAATGCTATTTGCTTGCCATGAGTTTCAACCACCGACCTCGTTGCCAACTCCATGATGCCACCTTCCCCGCCTCGATGTGGCGCTACTTTGCCACTAGACCACAAGGCTTTTGTGTCACAACTTCTCCAACAATATTCTTAAGGCCTACCTACTACACCTGTGGTTTGATTCACCTTAAACCAAAATTTTTGCTAGAGTCCGTTTTGAAACCAAGACTTCTCCAACACTTCTCAAAGACACTTAACCACTAAAACAAGCCTTCATTAACGAAATTTACATGCACAACAAAATATTATAAGCTACCTTTAACCGCTCCTATGCTTAAGGCCCAAATTCAGGGTGTTACATAGACCATGTCAAACTTGTAGGGTATACTGACTTATACCGCACGGCCAAGTCACACACCCGTGTGTGAGGCCGTGTGGAGCATACTGGCTTGTTTTCAAAATCAATACCAGGAGACACACGGCCGTGTAACATGACCGTGTGTCACACACGGCTAAGACACACACCCTGTCTCTGCCCGTGTGGACAAAAATAGGCCATTTACCAAACCATTTTGCCACCCATTTTGCACAGACCTATAAAAGATAAATTGCTACCATTTTAAGACACAAATGTGTAGCCAAAAGTCATCAACCAATACACAATCATACTATACCCATTTCAACCAATTCAATACTCAATTTAGTGTCATTTACCTATTCAAATACTTATCAAGTCAACTTGCTTTACTAAACATATTTCACATATACAATTCATTTAGTTAAACATTCCAAACATGCATTATCCATTCAACCTCAACCACTCATTATAGGTCAATTAACAAACTCAAATTAGAACCATTTGCACAAATATAAACATCATCAAGTTCACCATCTTATGCCAACTCAAATGGCCAAAATACATGTTCATCAAACATACTCAAAATGACTCAAGTCTATACATGCCATATACCATATATACACAACTTTAAAAGTACCAAAATAGATGTCCGATAGTGCGATGAAGTCTCTGACGATCCATGGATCCAAGCTAGCTTCGTAAAACTATAAAACATCGAAATTTAAACAAAGTAAGCTAGAAAGCTTAGTAAGTTCATATGTAAATATGAAATAATCACAACATTCATTAACATTTCAAAATATATAACATAATTAACACTTAAAGCATCAAACAATGAGCTAACATAAAGTTTATCCATATCATAACTCATAAGTTCTCAACTTCTTCTAACTCATTACTTGAATTAGTTTTCCGTACATACCTGTACCGAATACTTATCCATTTCTCAAAAATTCTCTTATCAAACCACTTCGGCTTATAAATGCTTACGATACAAATACTTCGATTTTTTCGATGCCATAGTCCAACTATGGTCTTACACATACATTGGTCTTATTATCCGATTTGCCATAGCCCAACTATGGTCTTATTTAGCATCTTGTTTACTTAAACCGTACATTAAATTTAATATATCCACATTTATCTATTGGAATAAATACTATCTCAATTTCATCCATCAAATAAATAAATACACATTTAAGTTCAATTATACGAACTTACCTCGTGGAAGGAAATGACGAAACAGACCGATTATTCAATTACTTTGCCTTTTTCCCGGTATAAGTCTGAATTCCTCTTTTCTTGATCTATAAGTAATCAAAATTAGCTTATTTAATCAAATATTCATTCAATTTAGTCCAAAATATACTTTAGGGCTATTTTACACATTTTCCCCTAAACTTTCACATTTTTACAATTTAGTCTTATCACATAAAATTGCAAATTCATGAAATTCAGTACAAACCCATGCTTAGCCGAATTTAATACATGTTACTAGCAGTGCATATTTTTAATTTATTTACACTTTTAACTACACTTTTTTCACATTTCACAATTTAGCCCCTAATTTGCATTTTTACCAAAAATCACTTAACAAAACTTGTTTAACTAACACCAAATATTTATAATCTATCATTAAACATCAAAACTCATACATATTCATCAATGAAAACTTCCAAAATCTTTAACAGTTTTGCAAATTAGTCCCTCGGCTAGCTAATACTAGTTGCAACGATCACAAAAACATAGAAATCATTAAAAACGGAACTAAAAATGGATTTACATGCTCAATATACCATAGTCGAAATTTCCAAGCTTTGAAATGGTGTTTTCAATCCCTAATTTTGGTGGTTTCCCCTATTAAAGAATATGACACTTAATTTCTTTTTGTTTTATTAAACATATTAACTTAATTACTATTTTAACCTTAAGTTTTAACCTTTATAAATTCATTTATAATGTCCATAAATGTCCACTTAAATAACCATTGGTATATTTAGCATATAAGGACCTCAAATTTAAGGTTCTATAGCTATTAAACACCTTTAGCTAATAGAAGACTACTTTTGCACTTTACACGATTTAGTCCCTTTTCTCAAATTGACCATTTAAATGATAAAATTTCTTCACGAAATTTTCACATATACATGCTATCATGCTATAAACATTAAAATAATAATAAAATAAATATTTCAACCTCAGATTTGTGGTCTCAAAACCACTATTTTGATTTGACTAAAGATAGACTGTTACATAACAAGCTTGTTCTCGCGTAATTGAACTATATGATACAACACTGTAATATTTTCCCATTCTAACTGTCCGTCTGTCTACACCATAGCTTCATGAATTTTGGATACATACAACTCAACTAGCTTTTCAAGCAAGTAACTTGTTCTGAACGGAGTAAGATAAGCTGATATCTTTAGTCTAATAATAGTGATTCAGATCAAGTCTTTCTTTCTCAATGTCAAAGGTAGTCCATATACGAAATCCATCATGACTCATTCTTATTCCCAATTAGAAATTATAAAAGATCATAATAATTCAAACAAAACTTGATACTTAGCTTTAACTTGTTGACCTACCAGGCATCTTGGTAGAAACTTTGAAACTTCAGGTTCATTCCTGGCCACCATTAACTCTATCTCAAGCCATTACACATTTTCTCACTACCTGGTTGAATCAAATAGACACTACTATAAGCCTATTGCAACATGTCTCTCATAATCTCATAATTGTTCAGCACGCATATTCGATTTCAGAAATATAGACTATTATTACAATCCATATTGGAATTAGTAATCTAATCATTCTAAATCTATTCTAGTTTAGCCAAAAAACTCAAATCATTTCTTAATTCTCTAAACAGTTATCGGTTTAACTCTCAATTCTAATATAATCAAACCATCATAAATTAAGATCATCTAAGTGAAGCATTCCTATAAATAATGAATTCCTTCTTGGACTTAAACTAAATCAGTATCAGAGCTTCTATCAATAAAGTTTTCAACTAGTCAAAACTCTACTGACACTTAATTGATCAAACAAATTCAACGTGTCCCTATAATAGCTTCATCATTAGTAATATAATTATCGAGAAATTCTTAACAAATATATGTTACATAAATTTTCAAATACTGAGCATGCTTTGAATCAGTTTCATAATAGATCAATATATTATCAATAAAAAACCATAATGAACCTGTTGAGATGTAACTGAAAAACTGTAACGCCTTAAAAAATTATTTTTTTCAGCTTTTGTAAATTTTGTCATAATTGTGCATCTGCTTCAGTGGTTTAGTGTTCTGGGTGGGTGTGTGAGGTCCCAAGTTCAAGCCTTTCATTTGGCAAATTTTGGTATTTTTCTGAATTAAGCCTTAAACTTGATCAGTGGGCTTATATTTGATTATTTTTAATTTCATATCAGAATAGCCTTGCTAGTCTGGTGGTAAGGTGGAGTGTTAGAGTGATAGAAGTCCTGTGGTCGAATCCCTGCTTCAGCAATGGTGTTTTATTTTGCTCAGGTTGGTGGCAAAGTTTTGGTTGCATCAGAATTTTGAGTAGTGGGATTAGTGGAGAAATTTGAGGGATTGGGGATTAGCATTTATCTTGAGTAGTTTTATTTTTTCAAAATTTTGGTTGTTTCTCCCAAATTCCTGACGTGATTCTCTACTTCTCTGCCGAAATTCATTCTCCCCCTTTCTTCTTCGTTTAATTCTTGTTTTGATTCGTTTTCTTTTCGCTTACCATCTGACTTCATTGATTCGATAAGTGGAATTAAATGTTGTTGTAGTCTTTTTTTTTCAAGTTACCGTTTGGAGACTTAATCCTTGTTTTGGCAGCGGTGGATCATGAAGTTCGGGGTTCTCCTCTCGTGGATTTGTAGTTTAAATCATTCGAAGTGTGGAGGTAAGTGTGGTTGTGCGAATCGAGTTATGGTCGATTTTATGACTTTCTTTTACTGAATTTTAGGTCTAACTCTAAGTGTGGTTATGTCGATATTTAGGTTCTGAAAGGCTCGAGATAGTTTTTACATCGAAACAGAACCAGGTGTGTACCCAAAATGTAGAAAACGAGGTTTTCAGTAAAAGCCAAAATCTATTCTGTCGACGCCACACGGCCGTGTGGTAGGTCGTGCGCCATAACACGAGCGTGTGATCTACGAGGCCAGGCCGTGCCTATCAGACACGGCCGTATGATGGCCAGGTATGCCGTGTTCGACACACGGGCTCAACCGATTTGGGTCATGTGGGCCACATGAATATGTGGGCCCACACGGGTAAACCACATAGATGTGTGAGATTCTGGGCCAGGCCATGTGATCCACATGGCCAAGGCCAATTTGGGCCGTTTTGGCCCACACGGGCAAGCCACATGGGCGTGTGAGCCCATTTTACTGAAATGTTTTATAAGGTTGCACGGGTCGTCCCAGTCGACTGTGAACCTACTATAGGGTCGGTAAGCACTACTTGGACCCCTAATTGACTGAACTGACTGATATATATATTTCCATGTTATCAAGCATGATGATATTTAATGAATTGATATTGTATGCACTGTTGCCATGATATAGCATATTATTACTGTATGTTGTATTGCATTGGGATGGGGGTTGGTATTGTTCGGAGGAAGTGTACTGAAAGGCCACTGGCCTAATTTACTGATAGCTCAATTGCAAGCCACTATTTAGTGCCGCATTCGGTACTTTTTGAGTGTAAGGATGGGTGGGTTGATTATATCCCCACATAGAGTGTAGAGTTGGACGAAGATGGTGTGTAGAGGCTGGCTGGGTAGGATTTTGTGACTGTATATCTGTTACTGTACTGATTATTGATTCTGTAATGGGCCAAGGCTCTAATGCATGACTACTTCTGTACTGAAATGGGCTACAACCCTAACTTGAACTAAATCTGGTACTGAAAGGGCTTAAGCCCAGACTGTGATTGCATTTTGTCTGCTTGTCCTGTATAGGGATTACACACTAAGTTTTCATAAACTTACCCTTTTGTTTAAATGTGCACAGGTAATCCCTAGACTTGACGGATCGGTGTATTATAAACCATTTTGACTTCAATTTTGGTATTTAATTCTTAAGTATTTTTTGGGTTAATTTTAGATGTAAATTGCAGACTTTTTGGGACTTTTACTTGAATTGGGTTATTATTTATTTTTATGGTTTTACAACTACTAGACGTTTAAAAACTCAATTTTCAAAAAGGCAAAGTTTTCTCTAAACACACGATTTATACAAAACGGCTTCTAAAAGATTTCGCAACGAAATGTGTTAAAATGATTGACTAAATAAGTAATGATTTTGGGGTCAAAAAGTGTAAACAAATGAAAATTATTTTATCATAACAACTTAGTTTCAAACGCTATCATGTAACATCGCCAGATGCGGCCATAATGTCTAGGTCGAGCTTGGGGTGTTACATTTAGTGGTATCAGAGTCAAGTTGCAAAACTCAGTTGTGGATGTGGGTTTTCAAGACGTGATTTCTAAGAACTAATTTCTAAATATTTTTACTGAAAGTGTGGTACACCGAGTTTCCGGCGCCAATCCAATAAGTTTTCTGAAACTGTGAATTATTTAAACTGAAACTGAAACTATTTTTGATGGTATATCCTGAAACTGCTATAGATAGTATATACTGAGACTACTATAGATAGAACGTACTAAAAACACCCAAAATAGGCCATGTTGAGAATTTTAGAGAGGGTCGTTGGGCCCAATACTGGAGTTCAAGGCCGCGGGTATATTATGGAATGACTCCGGTCTAAAGGAGCTAAGCTTTTTAGGGGTATTGCTGAAGTTGCCCCTAATGTGGCTGAGTACTAGATAGAGGCCACAAAGAGGATTATAGACGATCTGGACTGCACTCCCGAGCAAAAATTAAAGGGTGTTGTATCGATGCTACGTGATGAGGCATATCAGTGGTGGCTTACTGTTAAGGGGGGCACTCAGCCCGATCAACTGACCTAGGAGTTCTTTAAGACTGCTTTCCAGAGGGAATATGTGGGGCCCAGTTATATGGATGCCCGTTGGAGAGAGTTTACAAATCTAACTCAGGGAGATAGATCGGTGGCCGAGTATAAGGCCTAATTTTTTAGACTGGGCCGCTATGCACGAGGTAAGGTGGCGATTGAGTATGAGCGATGTGTTTCCTTCAAAGATGGCCTCAGGGATAATCTAAGGGAAAGATCGCCGAGGAAATGAAGTGCACTGAGCGCCAGAACTAAGAGAGACGTAGGAGCAAGAGGGGTTCAGAGCCCTCGAGTTTCATTTAGAGGCTTAAGAAAAGGGCCAAAGTTGATGGACTGGTTAGAGTTAGGGCTCCTATTGCTACTACTGGACAGTTTTCGTGCACTGACTGTGGTAGAAGCCATCAGAGCGAGTGTTGGAAAAGAACTGGGGCTTGTTTAAGGTGCGGTTCATTATAGCATCGTATTAGAGAGTGTCCGCGAAGGTCCGATTAGATGCAAGCTCTGGGTACTGGTACTGCACCACCATCGAGAGTAGTCTAGCAGCCACCAAGAGGCTGTGGTCAGGCCAGAGGTGGTAATGGGTTAGGCCATGTCAGAGAGCACAGGGCAGCGGTACTGGTCATACTGAGGCGAGGCAGTCAGCTCTAGTTTATACTGCAAGTTGCTGAGAGGATGGAGATGCTCTAGACGTTATCATGGGTATGCTCTTTATTTATAATGTACCTTATACTACACTGATAGATATAGGATCCACTTACTCCTATATAGCTTGCACTGTGTCTTAGAACTTGGATATCTTGGTTGAGAGCACTGTAAGTGAAGTGACTGTACTAAGTCCACTGAGACAATCAGTAAGGGTAAATAAGTTGTTTAGAGATGTTCCTTTAGAGGTTCAAGGGGTTATTTTTCTGGTACTGGGAATGGACTGGTTGGTTAAACACTAGGTGAGCTTAGATTGTGCCACAAAAAGGGTTGTACTAAGAACTGAGGAGGATAGTGAGGTGGTTGTAATTGGGGAACATCGAAACTACTTATCGAATGTGATTTCTGTATTGAGGGCAGAAAAGTTGGTTCGTAAGGGATGTGAGGCGTATCTGGCCTATATCAGTGTTTTAAATTCTAAGGATTCTTCAATTAAGGATATCAGGACGGTTAAGGACTTCCAGACGTTTTTCCTGAAAAGCTACCTGGGTTACCTCCGAATCGTGAAGTAGAGTTCAGGATTGAGCTCCTTCCCGATACAGCTTTGGTGTCCATCGCTCCCTATAGAATGGCACCGAAAGAGCTTGTGGAGCTTAAGGCTTAGATTCAAGAGTTACTAGATCGTGGGTTTATCCATCCTAGTGTGTCTCCATAGAGAGCACCAGTTCTGTTCGTGAAAAGGAAGAATGGATCTATGCATATGTGTATTGATTATCAGCAATTGAACAAGTTGACAATCAAGACTAAGTATCCTTTATCGAGGATAGATGATCTGTTTGATCATTTTCGAGGGGCTTCAATTTTCTTTAAGATTGACCTCCGATCAGGATATCATCAGTTGAGGGTTAAGAAGACCGATGTACACAAGACAACATTTAAGACCCGATACAGTCATTACGATTTCCTAGTGATGCCATTTGGACTGACGAATGCACCAGTAGCTTTCATGGATCTGATGAATCGAGTGTTCCAGCCCTATATGGATCGATTCGTGGTGGTATTTATTGATGAAATACTGGTGTATTTGAGTTCTGAGGATGAGCATGATGAACACCTCAGAGTGGTTCTACAGGTTCTGCGAGAGAAACAACTGTACGCCAAGTTTAGTAAATGTGAGTTCTGGTTACGTGAAGTAGCATTTCTGGGACATGTGGTTTCTGCTGAGGGGATTAGAGTTGATCCTCAAAAGATTAAGGCTTTCTTGGATTGGAAGCAACCTAAGACTGCATCTGAGATCAATTGTTTTCTAGGATTGGCAGGGTATTATCGACGTTTTGTAGAAGGGTTTTCACTGATTGTGGCACCCTCGACTAAGCTACTACGTAAGGGTGTGTCATTTAACTGGACTGATACGCAGCAAAAGAGTTTTGAGAAGCTCAAAATGGTACTGACTGAAGCCCCTATTTTGATACAGCCAGAGTCTAAAAAAGAGTTTACTATTTAGAGCGATGCATCACATGTCGGTTTGGGATGTGTATTGATTCAGAAGGGTAAGGTGGTAGCGTATGCGTCTCATCAAATTAAGACTCATGAGGCGAGTTATTCGACGCATGACCTAGAGTTGGCCGCAGTGGTGTTCGCATTGAACATATGAAGGCATTACCTATATGGTGAAAAGTGTATCATCTACATGGATCACAGTAGCCTCAAGTATCTCCTCACTCAGAAGGACCTAAATCTTCGACAGCGTAGATGGATTGAGCTACTTAAGGATTACAACTGTACGATTGAATATCACCCTAGTAAGGCCAATGTGGTGGCTAACGCACTGAGCCGTAAGGTTATGACTGATTTGAGGGCAATGTTTGCTCGCCTCATTTTATTTGATGATGGAAGTCTGCTAGCTGAGCTTTAGGTTAAGCCTACATGGATTGAGCAGATTAAGGGTAAGCAATTGGAAGATGAATCCTTGGGTCTTCGTTTCTGATACGTTGAAAGTGGGCATACTGAGGACTTTGGATTGAATAGTGAAGGGGTACTCTATTTCTGTGGGAGAATCTGTGTACCAAAAGACACTGAATTGAGGTAGTTGATACTGAGAGAGACGCATAGTAGCCCCTATGCTATGCATCCTGGCAGAAATAAGATGTACCCAGACCTTCGTGAGTTATACTGGTGGCCAGGACTTAAACAGGAGGTTACCGATTTTGTGGGTAAATGCCTGACTTGCCAATAGGTTAAGGCTGAGCATCAGTTACCTTCGGGGTTGTTACAGCCAGTTAAGATTCCACTTTGGAAGTGGGAGTGAGTAACTATGGACTTTATTAGTGGGTTACCCCTCACACCCACTAAGAAGGATTCTGTATGGGTCATCATGGATCAATTGACCAAGTCTACCCATTTCATACCGGTTTGTACTGACTACTCACTACAGAAGCTGGCTAAACTGTATGTGTCTGAGATAGTAAGACTGCATGGGGTACCGATTTTGATCATATCTTTTAAGGATCCTTGTTTCACATCTCGGCTCAGAAAGAAGCTACATGAAGCTCTGGGTACAAGGTTGAACTTCAGTACTGCGTTCCATCCTCAAAAAGACGGTCAATCTGAGAAGGTGATTCAGATACTGGAGGATATGTTGAGTAGCTATGTCATTGACTTCCAAGGCAGTTGGGAGGATTACCTGCCACTAGCAGAGTTTGCTTATAACAACAGCTATCAGTCTAACATTCAAATGCACCTTACGAGGTATTATATGGTCGTAGGTGTCGCACACCTTCATGTTGGACCAAGTTGGGCGAGTGGTCCTGAATTGCTTTCTAATACTGAGGATAAGGTCAGATTGATACGAGATCGACTGAAAGCGGCATCCGATAGATAAAAGTCTTATGTGGACTTGAAGCGACACGAGATCGAGTATTCTGTGGGAGACTCCATTTTTCTTAAGGTCTTGCCATGGAAGAAGGTACTGATATTTGGTACTAAGGGCAAGTTGAGCCCTAGGTTTATTGGACCTTATCGCATACTGAAACGAGTGACACCAATTGCCTACGAGTTAGAGCTACCTCCAGAGTTGGATCAGATTTATGATGTTTTTCATGCCTCGATGTTAAGGCGCTATCGCTTTGATCCAATGCATATTGTTCTAATAGAGGAGATCGATGTTAGGCCAGATCTTACTTTCAGAGAGGAGCCAGTTCAGATGTTGGATCGTGACGTAAAGATTTTGAGGAGAAAATCCATCCCACTGGTTAAGGTTCTATGGTGTAATTATAGTTTTGAGGAGACCACGTGGGAGCTTGAGGATGCGATGCATCAGCAGTATCCTTATCTGTTCTGATCAGGTAAATTTCAAGGCCGAAATTTTCTTTTAGGGGGTAGACTTGTAACGCCCTAAAAATTTAATTTTTGGCTTTTGTAAATTTTGACACAATTGTGCATCTGCTTCAGTGATTTAGTGTTCCAGGTGTGTGTGTATGAGGTCCCATGTTCAAGCCTTTCATTTGGCAAATTTTGGTTTTTTTTGAATTAAGCCTTAAACTTGATCAGTAGGCTTATATTTGATTATTTGTAATTTCATATCAGAATGGGCCTGCTGGCCTGGTGGTAAGGTGAAATGTTAGAGTGATGGAACTCCTGTGTTCAAATCCCTGCTTTAGCAAGGGTGTTTTATTTTGCTTAGGTTGGTGGCAGAGTTTTGGTTGCATCAGAATTCTGAGTAGTGGGATTAGTAGAGAGATTTGAGGGATTGGGGGTTGGGGGTTGGGGTTTATCCTGAGTAGTTTTCTTTTTTCAAAATTTTAGTTGTTTCTCCCAAATTCCTGACGTGAAGTTTGGGGTTCTCCTCTCGCGGATTTATAGTTTAGATCGTTCGGAGTGTGGAGGTAAGTGTGGTTGTGCAAATAGAGTTATGGTCAGTTTTATGACTTTGTTTTAACCAGGTTTTATGTCCAACTCTGAGTGTGTTTATGTCAATATTTAGGTTCTGGAAGGCTCGGGATAGTTTTTACATTGGAAGAGAACTAGGTGTGTACCCAGAAACGCAAAAAATGAGGTTTTGACTAAAACTGATAAGTATTCTGTCGATGCCACACGGCCGTGTGGTAGGCCGTGTGCCATAACACAGGCATGTGATCGATGAGGCCAGGCCGTGCGCACCAGACTCGACCGTGTGATGGCAGGTAGGTTGTGTGTGACACACGGACTCAACCGATTTGGGCCATGTGGGCCGTACGGGCATGTGGGATTCTGGGCCAGGACGTGTGATCCATACGGGCAACCCACATGGGCGTATGAGCCCATTTTACTGAAATGTTTTCTAAGGTTGCACGGTTCGCCCCAGTCGACTGTGAACCTACTGTAGGGTCAGTAAGCACTACTTAGACCCCTAATTGACTGAAATGACTGATATATATATATATATTTACATGTTATCAAATATAATGATATTTAATGAATTGATATTGTATGCACTGTTGCCATGATATAACATGTCATTACTATATGTTGCATTGCATTGGGATGGGGGTTGGTATTGTTCGGAGGAAGTGTACTGAAAGGCCTTTGGCCTAATTTACTGGCAGCTCAGCTGCAAACCACTGTTTAGTGCATTCGGTACTTTTTAGAGTGTAGGGATGGGTGGATTGATTATATCCCCACATGGAGTGTAAGGTTGGACGGAGATGGTGTGTAGAGGCTGGCTGGGTAGGATTTTGTGACTGTATATCTGTTACTGTACTGATTACTAATTCTATAATGGGCCAAGGCTCTAATGCATGACTGCTTCTATACTGAAATGGGCTAAGGCCCTAACTGGAACTGAATCTGGTACTGAAAGGGCTTAAGCCCAGACTATGATTGCATTTTGTCTGCTTGTCTTATATAGGGATTACAGACTGAGTTTTCGTAAACTTACCCTTTTGTTTAAATGTGCACAGGTAATCCCCAGACTTGACAGATCGGTGCAGCGGAGGACTCGATAGTGGCCACACATATTATAAACCATTTTGACTTCAATTTTGGTATTTAATTCTTAAGTATTTTCTGGGTTAATTTTAGATGTAAATTGCGGACTTTCTGGAACTTTTACTTAAATTGGGTTATTATTTATTTTTATGGTTTTACAACTGCTAGACGTTTAAAAACTCAGTTTTCAAAAAGGCAAAGTTTCTCTAAACACACGATTTATACAAAACGGCTTTTAAAAGCTTCCGCAATGAAATGTATTAAAACGATTGGTTAAATAAGTAACGACTTTGGGGTCAACAAGTGTAAACAAATGAAAATTATTTTATCGTAACAACTTAGCTTCAAACGCTGTCATGTAACATTGCCAGATGCGACCATAATGTCTAGGCCGGGTTTGGGGTGTTACAAAAATCGTATTTCATTTGATCCATAACTATTACGGGAGCATTAATCAATCCAAAAAGTATAACTAGAAACTCATAAAATCTGTAATTGGTTTTGAATGTTGCTTTCAGCACATCAACATTTTTAACTCGTAACTGATAGCAACCAGATTTGAGATCAATCTTCGAAAACATTGTACCACATTTCAATTGATTGAATAGATCTTCAATACGAGGCAACGAATATTTATTCTTTGTCATGACTTTATTCAACTGTTACTAGAAACTCATAAAATCTGTAATTGGTTTTGAATGTTGCTTTCAGCACATCAACATTTTTAACTCATAACTGATAGCAACCAGATTTGAGATCAATCTTCGAAAACATTGTACCACATTTCAATTGATTGAATAGATCTTCAATACGAGGCAACGAATATTTATTCTTTGTCATGACTTTATTCAACTGTTGATAATTTATATACAATCCCATTAACCCATCTTTCTTATTCACAAACGAAGTAGGTAAGCCTCAAGGTAATAAATTTGATCAGATAAAACCTCTGTGATTAACTCTTGCACTAAGCTTTTAATTCTTTTACTTCAGTTGAATACATTTTATAGCAATAAAAATTGGAATAGTCCTGGACACTAATTTTATAGCAAACTCGACTTATCATTCTGGCGATAAACTCGAAAATTTCTCAGGAAAAACATCTATACACTCGCAAACTATTGGTAACTAATCAACTTTCATTCCAAATACTGTAAAATCAAAAAATATGAGCTAAAAATGCATTATAGCCTTTTCGGATCAATTTCTGTACGGATATCGTTGAAATCATATTCGAAGCATAATCAATCTTAGCAAATTCAACAGAGACCAATTCTTTATTTTTGACATCTCAAATCAATTCGTTTCTAACAACAATTCATTACTACATCCTAAGCTCTTTTGCAAAGGTAGTAACATCAAATCAGTAAGAAAGTCGTAACCCTGACAGTTTAGCCTAAAGGGTTCGTTACTTTAACAACATATTCAAGTGACACAACTATGGAACTCTTTTCTGTTACTAACTTAGTGCATATATAAATGTGTCTCAACCCAGAGTTAATTAATGCATATACTGTAACATCAATGGTAGGAAAGGTACCAACAATAACATCAAGAGTTGAAGTCTCCACGCGTGCTTGGATCACATAAATTCTGGCGAGAGGTCAAGCTTCAGATCAAACCACTATGTCTTTTGTTCCACTTCTATTGACTCTAGTTGTGCCTCAAATTTTTGGTTGTCTGCCTCTCGTAGAAGTAACAGCAAATTTTGCATTCTTATCCTTATTTAACTCAGTTTGATTCAGGAATTTTTCTTGAAGTGATCAGGAGATCCCCAATTAAAGCAGGATCTATCTTTCAACCTATACACTCCAAAGTAATTTCGACCACAATGGTTGCATTCTAGTCTATATATATTTCTGACGCTACCTGCATTAGTTACTGAAGTTATCAGTGGTTTCACATTATTATGTTTCATTATATCTCTACCATGACCCTGATGGCACTAAAAATGGCTACTCAATTCTTTCATTTTTCTTTGGCAGGAAAGTAGAAAATGTTCTAGATACATTTTTTTATTCAAGTCTTAAACTCTTGTCTCGCTCTGTTTCTCTTGAAAAAAAATTTTTATTTTTTAATCCCGGTCAAATAAAATTACGGACTAACGAAATTCCATTGCCCTCACAAACATTTTAATCTCATTATTCAATCCATCTTTGAAGCAAATATACAATTCATATTCAATCGACATCATCTTATAAGCATATTTACTATTCTAAGAAAACTCTCGCTTGTATTCTGCAACTGATTTGTTTCCTAGCTTCAACTCAAGAAATTCATTTTTCTTCTTGTTTAAAATCGTGTACTGACATATTTCTTTTGGAATTCAATTCGAAAGAAATCCCATTTACCACATTCTTTCGATACTACAGTAGCTAAACTCGACTACCATTGAGAAGCCTCTTCTTTTAACAGTGACATGGCACACCTTAGATAATCTTTAGAAGAACACAACATTTCATCCAGAACCCTCTATATGTTTTCTAAGCAGTACCCAGCTCTGGTCGAATCATCATTCACTTTACATGAAACTCTTCAGCTCTGCACTTTTGAACTTTATCAATAGGAATTCTGTGCGTATTCAGTCGTATAGGGCTTTGAGGACGAGGGGGTAGAGGTTGTTGAGCCGTAAAAATTAATTCTCATAAAGTCAATAAACTATTCTAACATCATATGGAAGAAGGCTCCACGGGCCTCACTTTCTTGGCCCTCAAAAACGGATGCATTATGAGCAGCCTCATACATTGAGGCTTGAACATTACTTTCTAGTTTATTGGAATTAGTTTGGTTTGATTCAAATGACATATTTAATCTATATGAAAAACAGAATCAATTCGAGTTAAGAGACATCACACTATAACAGGTTATAAGATGGCATGTATTTCTAGACTTAATACATGCTACATTCAGTTCGAGAACTGACTAAACCGTAGGTCTGATACCACTAAATGTAACATCCTTAACCTGTCTCTACCGTCAGATAAAAGTTACGAGATGCTACGAAGATTACCAAGTCCAATAATAAATCCAAACAATTCAGAGTTCAATTTAATCATCATAAATTAGTAACCGATCATTATTCAAAGTGTATAAACGAAAAAGGAACTTAAATCAAGCCAACGGGCTTAAAAATCAATTTAAAAACAAGTAAGGACTAATATGAAACAAAATAAAAAATGTGGAAAATACTGTAAATAGGGGTCACACGGCCGTGTGACATGGTTAAGGCCATGTGGTGCTACTCTACACGCCTGTGTCCTTAAACCATGTACAATTCGAAAATAGGGTCACACGATCGTTCAAAGGTCGTGTTAAAATTCTTGCACTTAATATCAAACAAAAAACATGACCATATGGGATGATCGTGTGTGACACACGGCCATGTGACAGCCCGTGTTCCAGGCCATGTGCACTAAAAATGACATTAAAATCAAGTTATTTCAAATATCATTTCTTAGGTTCTATGCCATACCATTTCCAACCATTTTTACCTAATCAAATCACACCAAAACATGCAAAAATATACCATATCATTCAACCTAAGTGCCTAACCATTGTACCCTTAATGGTACCACAATTTAAACATCAAACAAAATTCACATTCAATAGTCACAAATTACTATCTTATAAACAAATCAAACATACCAATGCATCCATTTCATTCACATCCATTTTACCATAACCTAAACTACTTTCATAAGGCATAAATCATATGACCAAAAACAATTATATAGACATACATGAGCCAAAGATACCAAATAGATATCTCAAACTCAAGCCTTACTGTAATGACCCGATAAATAGGGGTATTGAAAAGTGAGGTACAGGACTGCATTCCCGTAAAACGAACTTGAGAATATTTTTATTAAATACGAGGTTAGTCTAGAGATAATTAATTTTTGGATTACTAAATTTCATGAAATTAGGAGTTATTAAGGTACATGGACTAAATTGCGTAAGGGTTAAAAGTTGAATTATAGATTGAAATAAATTAAAGGGATTAAAGAAGCAATTATGCCATTGTTTCATTATAGTGGACGACATTAATGATGATTATACATATATATTTATATGTATATGTTAACTTATTCTATATATATATATATATATATGTTATAATAAATAATATGAAATGTATATACATATTATATATGTTATAATAAATATAGCAGAAACATATAATAAAAGAAAGAATAAAGAATAGAAAGAGATTTGCATGCAAAATTAGAAAAAGAAAAGAAAGAAGAAAAGAAGAAGATAGTAACGCATGGCTAGGGACCTTAGGGTTCAAGCTCAAATTGGTTAGTGCAATTTAGTCATTTTCTGTAATTTTTACATTTTTGGAATCCCAGTACCTAGGGCTACGAAACCCATGTTTTAACTTTTAGTATTGTTCAAGATTTTAGATGTTGACATTGTTGAATAGTTTAAGTATTAGGGATTAAATAGAGAGATTTTTAAGTTAGAAATGGAAAAGGACTAAATTGTGGTATAAATTGTTGATTTTGAACAACAGGGACTAAATTATGAAAAATTGGAAATTAAGGGGTTGAAATAGAGTGAAATTAGTATAAAAATATAAAGTTAAATGTAAAGGTTAAGTACTAGTCTCAGTTTAGGGACTAAATTAATGAATAAGCAAAATATAGTGTGAAAATTGAAATTTTTGTGAAATTGAAATTTGTAGTGTTCATGTGATTTAATTGTTTTATTTCGTAGCTAACGTCGTACTAGAATTCTCAAGTAAAAAGGGGAAGGATAAAATCAACGTCGAATAGTGTTTCTATAATCCGAAACTAAATAGTAGATTGTTGCATATTTAATTGTTTGCATATAGTGATCATTTGAGATGAGTACTTTGGTACTTGAGATTGAGTTGAATTCAAAGTAGAGTGGAAATGGATTGATTTTGTATATTATGAAATATGTTGATTAAATGATTATTGAATTGACTATATGTGATAATGTATATATATGTGAAATTGAGACATTGATTGTATTGAAAATTGAAATGAAACCCTATTAACTGTTTAGGCTGAGTCTGATATAGATATCATGCCATAGGATAGGAAGATTTTAGGGATTACTTCAATCTCAAATTGATGAGGCATTGGGTGCCAATTTGCTTCGGTTTAACCAATGAGACACTAGGTGTCAATTTATATAGCGTTGGGTGTAGTTATTACTTCGGATTTATTCGATGAGGCATTGGGTGCAAAACTAGTTTGTTGGTTTGATCCATGCATCCGTGCATCCATCCAAGTCTAAGTCGTGTTAATAAGGAAAATAAATGATAAAATTGATGTGTTCGATATTGAAATGACATGGTTGAGAAATGGAAATGAGATGAGAAATTATTGAAATGGCAATGATGAGAAATGAAATATGAAATAGTATATTGTTGTGAATATGGATTGAATTATGAGATATGAGATATGAGATATGAAATGATGAATCAGATGTGGATCTTGAAAAGAATTCAAGTATTGAACAAAGAAATGAATCATGCCATTGCATGAGTTGTAATATGCAAATGATATATGAAATGTCATTAATATATGTTTGAACATGTGAAAATTTTAGTAAATACGAATAACGAATGAGCAAAAATTTTATTATTGAATTGAAACACTTGAACATAGCTTATTTGTTGCATATTGCATTTTAATTTCATATATCAAGTTTATTCTATTTGAATTATGGAAATACCATTAAGTTTTACTCAGCATGTGATTTTGTTTTCCGTGCGTAGGCTAGGTACTGTTTGACTTATCGCTGACTCAGCATCAAATCATAAATCCCAAGCTCAAGTATGGTGATATATTATTTTGTAATGGCATGTACCTAGGGTGTCTTTTTTTGATATTGTTATAAGGTGTGGTTATCTTAGTTGCTAGTGAAATGATGGTTACATGTGTATATGGTTGTGGTTGAGGCTATGTTGGTATGTTAGCCTAATGCTTGGTATATTTTTGGTTTAAAGCTTGATAGCTTAAATAGCTAAAGATTAGTTCTATATAGGTAAATTTGATATGGATGGAAGTCTTGAATGATTAATGCCTTGTTGATGTGCATTGAAGTTATAAAATGTGGTACTAATGAGGGTACATTGGTTAGGCACATTAGGTAATGAATTTGATATATTTTGAGCATGTTTAATCTTGTTTTGAGTTGGTTAAATGATTGGTAAATGAGTTGCTTAGTTTCCAAGCAAGTAGGAAATGGTAAACTTGAGTTTCAAGGTACTTTTAAGGTACACATGGCCGTGTGTCACACACGGGCAACACACACGAGCGTGAGACCCAAGTTAGTGAGTTACACGTGTAGAGAACGAGCGTGTGTCTTAAGTTAGTGAGTTACACGGACAAGGACATGGGCTGGAACACGGCTGTGAATCCCAACTTTGAGAGTTACACGGCTTGGGGGGTTCCACACGATCGTATGTCCCCTATTTTTAGCAATTTTTGAACCCTAAACCTTCAAAATTGTTCCAAATTAGTCTCTGCCTATTTTAAAACTATTTTTAGGGTCTCGTAGACTCAAAATAGGGGTTGTAAGAGTAACTTTTACTCTGAATTGGAATGGATTAGCATGTATTATGGAAAATCAAGTTTAGCATTGCATAGCATAATTTATTATTCGATTGTATAAGATTCTAGTATGAAAGTATTAGATTAGCATGCCTTGCTTCCTGTATGACACTACTATGCAAGATTTAAATTGGCATGATCTGCCCTTAAATGTTATGATGATATTAGTCATCTTATACTACTACTTGTGATGTAATTAAATGTTTTGATTGGTTGTAATGCCCGTGACCCTAGTCTGACGACGAAAAGGGGTTAGGGGTGTTACACTTACTTAAACCAAAGTTATAAGCACCATCATCATAAACAAAATATCTTAAAAATTCCTTGTACATATCGCTTATAACCCGAACCAAATAATAAAAATTTTACCGAGTCGTTGAACAGATAGTGTGAGCTCTGACTTGAACTTCCAACTGACATAAAATTCTGATGATCTACAAGAAACCAAATACAACATATGTAAGCAAATCATTTCTTAGTAAGCTTGTATTAAACTTGAACTTTAACTTACCGTAAGGGTTGTAACTTAAACATTTTTGCAATTAAATTCATAAGCAAGATCATGAGTTCATTAGTAACCTATACATATCACAAGTCTCACAAGGTTAGTGGGTTCACATATACGAAACTTATAAATTTATCATGTGATAAAACATATACAAATAAACACATTTGATACCATACATACAACATCTATTCATTTCACATGTCCATTTCAAGTGTTCATTTCAAAAGTCCCTTTTTACATATCTATCCATATAAACATTTCGTATAATCACTTCATATAACTATTTCCATTTAATTGGTTCATATAATCATTTTATATACTCATTTATATACCTATTTCGTATAACCATATCAAATTACTATTTTGTGTAACCATTTCATATAATCATTTCATATAGCCATTGCATATAACCATTTCATATATTCTTTTCATTTTACACTTTTATCACCCGATGAATCAAATGAAATAACATCAGATATGTAGGGACAATGCTGACACAAAGTGTGCCCTCAAATGTAATTGTAACTGTATCTGTAAATGCTTGCACAAGCTATGGGTTGGGATGTTAAGCTACAGATGCTACTCACACGAGCTGTGGAGAATCTACAACAAATATAGAACCTCGGCTATCGGTAGGACATCCAAGACCAACACTCAAACTGTAATAACCTTAATAACATGTAATTTGTATCCTAAGCATTCACAAGGCTTATACGGGTCATGTTTTATATCTATATCATTTATTCATTTACACATTATTTCATTACAAGAATTCATCCATGTAGTTTCTCATTTTCAAGCATAACCTTTAATTTAATTAGCATTACAATTTAGTTCATTCCATGATTTACCATTTAACCAGTAAATGAACTCAATCACAACATATATAGATCGATATTATATCACACAAAACAACAACCAATTAATTTAACTAAGTTAAGAACTTACCAAAATATAATAGCTACCGACACCTTGACGATGACTACTCGATGACTTTTTCTTTCCTATGATTACCAATTGAATGATTCGTTTCTTGATCTAAATATAATAATTTTATTCAATTAACCAATTCAAATGTCATAAATTTTTGAAATTCATATATTTTACCTTTAATCATCATCTTATACTTTTACCCTAAACTTTTACCTTTTGTTCAATTTAGTCCCTCAACCCTAAACTTTCAAATCTATTACAACTAAACTAACTCTATGCTAGCCAAATTTTTCCCTATGCAATTACAGCCCATATTTATTAAAATATCACAAGAATTTCATGCCAAGTTTATTTTTTTTATCAATTTAGTCCTTAAACTAACTAAAATCACTTTACAAAATAGTCCTATTTAACTATCAAGCCTAATAATCTATCATCAAACTTAAAAACATCATAAATTCATCAATGGCATAACTCAAAACATTTCAGATTTTCACAAATTAGTCCCCGGGTTAGCTATATTAAGCTACAATGATCTTAAAAACATAAAAATTATAAAAAAAACTGATAGTTTAGGGGCTTACATGCAAGAGAGGTAAGTTGGCTGAATGTTTGTTCTTCTTCTTTCTTTAGAATTCGACTTGAAGATGGAAGAAATGTTGAATGTCTTCTTCTTTTTTTTTATACAAATTAAAACATGTTTTTATTATAATATTATTAAATAATATTAAAAGTTAATATATATCAAGTATTATGGCCAACAATTGTTACTATTTTAATTATGGGTAAATTTCCATTTAATCCCATTAAATTATGTTTTTGCACTTAATTAAATCTTACGATAACTCTTGAAAAGAGTTATATTTCAAGCCTTTAGACTTGGTTAATTGTCCGTACTTGAGTAAATTTAGTTGCATTCTAGGAAATTATATTAGTATTTTTATAACATTGCATCGTGACGCTTGGATTGTGCATTCAATGTCACTATATGTTACTTTTACTTGTGGGAGGAAAGGAATTGCTTGTTGTTTATAGTAGGTGTAGAAAGGAGGAAAAAAAGTGAAGAAGTGAAGTTTTTTCATGACAAAAGGTTAGATAGATTGCTAGCACAAATGCCATGCCAATACTAAGAAGATGCTAACTCAACTATCAATCCATGCCACTCTCAGCTAGTTGTACTTGTACCAGAAATATCCACTTGAAAAAAAAAGGGAGAAAAGAGTGTGTGCTGAGAGGGGGACCTACCCTATAAAAAGAAAGAGGAGAAAAAGAGGAAAGAGGCAGTTTTTTCTCTCACAAATTTCTCATGGGAGATCCAGAGACGCAAGGAAAAAGGGTAGCAACTAAGGAACAGAGCAAAAACACAAGGAAGAAGGAGAAGCATTCAACCCCTGGCTTCACAAGATATTGCAGCACTAAAGTTGAGGGCTAGATTGGTGAAAGCTTCCTAAAGTTCTTCCTTCATTATCTTTGTAATATCCTGATTTTAGGCCTAGTCGAAATAGTGGTTTCGTGACCACAAAATCCAAGATAGAAATAATTATTTTATGATTATTTTGAGGTCTATGATATGATTGCATGATTGTGTGAAAATTTCGTGAAGAAATTTTATGCATAAAGTGCTTAAATTGAAATTAGGGACTAAATCGAATAATTTGCAAAACTTGCATTCTAGAAGTTTCTAGTATGAAATTGTTTTGAAATATTAATTAGGAGGTATAAAATAGAAATTTTACCAATTTCTAAGTCTATGGACAAAAATTGGACATGGATGGAATTTTTGGAAAGTTTAGTAGTAAGGGCATTTTGGTCATTTAGGGGTAAAATGAATTAAAATACAAAATTAAAAGCCAATCTTGCTCATCTTCAACCCCATGGCCGAATATAGCAAGGAGAAACCATGGCTAGGGTTTTTCAAGCTTCCAAGCTCGATTGTAAGTCCGTTCTAGCCCCGTTTTTCAAGTTCTTTACGTTTTTGGAATCCCGGTAAATTGATTAAGCTTATTCTAGCAATAATTTAAGCTAGGGTTCATATTTGGAAAAATACCCATAGGTGAAATGTGTTTTTTTTGATGTTTTATGGTAGAATATGAAGGCTGAAATTATGTTAAACAACTTTTGCTAAGTGATTTTAAGCAAAAATGAGTAAAATGGCTTAATCAGTAAAAATTGTTATTGTTCATAACTATGTGTTAGAGTGAGAATTTGATGTTGTCATAGAAGGCAAAAATGTTCAGCATGTCATAAAACATAAGAAAATATGCTGAAGTTTAATTTACGAGCTTTGGGGCAAAAGTGTAAATATGCAAAAGTTTAAGGGCAAAACTGTAATTTTGCCAAAATATGATTTTGGGTTAATTTGAATAATGTGAGCCTTAATTAGCCTATATTTTAAATGATAGAGGAAGGAAAACTAAAATTCGGGCTAAAATGGGGAAAATACCAAGTTGTGGACGAAATGGTAAAAGTAGCCATTTTCACATACGAGGTAAGTTCATATGTAAAAGTTGGTAACATAGTTATTATTTTAAATATTTTTATGTTATTTAAATGATATGATAATTATTATGAAATATTATACTCGTGATAATTGTTTGATAATATGTCAAATTATGTGATATACTTGGAAAATGTGAAATATTATCGAGTATCGGTATCGGCATTCCGTAGAAGATGGTTGAGACACATGATTGGGAAAAAGGTCCCGTTGAACCTTAGGAATGGATTAGGATACAAGTGACATGTCACTGGGATATTTGGGCATCCGAACTCGTTGAGTTGAGTCCGAGCTCACTTATAGATGCGAATGTCTTAACTCGTTGAGTTTAGTCCGAGTTCGAGAGATGTAACTAGGCATCCGAGCTCATTGAGTTGATTCTGAGTTCACTTATCGGCGGGTTACATGGTGGCGTGGCTACATATGTGGCACTTATGTGCAAACTTTCCATGTATCCGAATTATATTCCGATGTGTTCAACGGGTAAAATTCTACTCAAATGGAGGAATACTCGAGATGAAAGGGACGTATTGGTAAGTGTTGTGAAATGGATACTTTGAACAGGTATTTACTTAACCCTCGGGTTGAAAACTCGATATAACAACAATATGGTAAGATGATAAAAGAGAATGTGATATGAATGTCTCGGTGATGATCATGCAAATGATGTTTATGTTTGCTTATATAGTTGTGTTACTTGCTATTTGCATGTGAACTTACTAAGCATTTGTGCTTACTCCCTCTTTTTCATTCCTTGTAGTGTTGACAAGCCAACTCAGAAATCGGAAACGGTCGGAGGCACGCTCACACTATCCGTATACCATCTTAGCATAATGGCTTGTATATTTTGAGTATGGCATGTATAGCATTATAATCATTTTATATATATGGTCTTATGATATGGTTATTGAGTGGTATGGAAGTGCTTGGTAATGATTAGCCATTGGAATGGCTAATCATGATCATATTTGGTGTTATGTATGCTAAATTGCTAGCTAATCCATGGGAACCATGAAATGGGTAAAATTTACCATAAAATAGATTCAGATAGCAGTAGTGACGTGAATTTGAAAAATCACTAAAAATAGTAGAAATGGAATTAAATAATGAATAACTTATGGAATTGAAGCTTGATAAGTCTATTTTCATATGGATGGAACAAAACAGGTATATGAGCTATATTTTATGAGATGTTTAAATTTTTGTGAAACAGGGCCAGAGCAATTTCTGGATCCCCTGTTCTGACTTTGGAAATTCACCATAAATTTTTCAAAGATAATTAGAAGTCATGATTTATATGTACAGATTCCTTATTGAGTCTAGTTTTATTAGAAATAAACGGAATAGTCATTGAAACTCTGTACAAGGAGATATCTGATTTGTAATACATAGAGATCAGAGCAGTCAAACCCTAAAATAGGGGAGACTTTAACTAATAAACTGTACTAATTTGCTTGACCAAAAATTCTATAAAAAAATTAGTAAATAGATATATGAGTCTAGTTTCAGGAAAAATTTACAGAATTGGATTTCAAGTTTTGGAACTCGAGATATGAATTTTTAAGCGACTGTGACGCAGATTGCTAGCTTGACTGAAAATTTTAAAAATAAATTGTTTGAGCTGTTTAAAGTAATGAATTAAGTTTGTTAACACCTCGTGTTTGACTCCAGCGACGGTCTCAGGTACAGGGCATTACATTTGGTGGCATCAGAGTAGGTTTAGTCGGTTCTCGGACTAACTTAGCTTGCGTAAAAATTTAGCTATACATGCCACTGATCTGTGATAGTGTGATGTCTTCCGACGCATATGAGTACCGTCTTATTTAAACAGGGTACTCTCCAACCGAGCTGCGCTAACCATGTTCAATGTTATATGAAGGTATTTGAGTAAAATTATGATTATGATAAGTCTCGGTTCAGAAAAGTATGAATAAAAGTTTATGATACATATGTGATAAATATCCATATTTGCTTAATGCTCATATGATGTAGTGTATATGGCTTACTTGATAAGACGAACGGAATAAATAGAAAGTAGTAGAGGTATGAATAAAAGTCATAATATTATGATATGAATGAAAATGTCCTTGTCTTGATTTGGACGTCGAATGTTGATGAATGCTAATGATATATAATTTTTATGAGATAAAGGATTATAATGAAATGAACTTATCTATGTTAAATTGTTGGACTGAATTATATGATTGTAATGATATGTACATGATGATGCACGAAATGAAAGTTGTGATTGTGATGCAAATATCTATGTTTGTTTGGCCTTATATGATGTCATGAGCATGAATTAATTTAATTAAATGAATGGATAAGTAAAGCTATCTAGAAAACATAGAATGTATGCATAAGTATATTGTCTAAATGGGACAGTAGGAAAATTTGTGTAAGCCAACATGAATGTTGCATTGCCTGAATAAATGACATGATTTTGATGATGTTGCTATGATGATGGAAGTTGTGTCATATGTGTATGTGTAAGAAAGTCGAGTCAGAGGTCCTACAAACCCTTCCCCTTACCGAAGTGGTACTTATAATGGAATTTCATAAGATTTGTATTGAATAAGTTTCCGGTTGAGAACCCAAAGAGTTCAGTGATAGAATAATTATAAGTATGATCAGAGATTGAAAATGAGCTGATAAGTAAAGTTAGATCCAGTAAAGTATCGGATTGACGTAAAGATTATTGGAGTTATGCACTGTCCCAATTAGAGAAGGAATTCTCTTTGGTAAATCGAATTAATCAGTGCAAGGTCGAGAAAAGTGTAAATCAAAATTTATTCAGAATCGGCCTTCTTTAGTGAATGGTTTAATATGAAATTTGTGACGGCAGAACTAGTTGGGGAAATGATATTTGAAATATGAACTATCCGAGTGTGACATTATGACCGGACAGATTTTGTGATCTCTCTTTGAGATGTTCTATGTGTTTACCCGTTCTCGAAATATTTCTATGGCTATTGATCTTACGAAGAAATTCTTGTTATATAGGAATGTCTTCTAATTACGGTGTTGGATGAAAGCATTGGTAGTCCGATGGTTTATAATTTATATTGCTCTATTTCATCGGGTATTCTATTTCATTTCGTCTGATAAGAATTGATGAGAGAATACATATGATATTATAATTCTGTTTCTTCTACTTGATGCTTCATCTGATATATATGTATGGGAAGATATATTGATCTTGTTATATTTGATTTCAGTGGGATTAAATGATGTTTTCTTTTGGACTTTCTTTCTTTGAAGAATTATCGGGTATTCTATATTTTCTCTATGAGTTTGGTTTTCGATTCTCCCAAGCATAGTATCGTATCTTGGGTTTCTTTATCCTGGATCTTTTTATTCTGGATTTCTTTATTCCGAGTTTCTCTATCTTGGATTTCTTTATTCGGTTTTCTTGTTATCTTTGTTCCATAATTTGTCAATTACGACTCATGTTCGAAGTGCATTCTTCATTTCGTGATAATCATGTCAAATATGACTATACTTCTAATTTGATCTTGGTAATGTGGTGATTTTAGTATTGGGATTTTTTTCTAATTTACGTGTAAGGATTTGACATCGATAAAGGCATAGGTGATAAAAGCGCGAGTTTGATCGATATGGTGAATTATTTATTTGAAAGATTTCATGTGACAATTATGTCGAGGATTATTTTTCTCAAGTCCGATAATAGAATTTCATTTTTGTAATGATAAAAGAGTAAATAGTCCGAACGAGAAGTGTATATTTATTAGAAAGAGTTGGATATTAGTTAAAGTCACTCTGAATGATAAGGTTTTCATCTTATGAAAGCTGAAAAGTTTATTACATGTTGACAGAGTTCGAATAGATGAGAATATTGGTAATCAAGGCGTCTGAACTAGACTAGTCTACATTGAGCAAAGACTTCGACTTTCAATAATGTCTTTGTTGTATGAATTGTGATGTGTTTCAAGACAGTGAGGTAATGTGATAGTTTAGAGCATTCGATGTTACATAAAAACTGAGTTGTTAAAGAGGTTAAAGTGAGCATTGGGATCTATCAAAATTATCCTTGTCAATGTCGATATTGGGATGGAAATGAGAAGGATTATTCTTGAGGCCATATCGTAATTATTTCTATAGCGAGAAAGAGGAAAATGTGATGTATCCTATTCTTAAATGTTTGGAGAAATCTATAAATCATATCGGTATTGAATGAATTCCTACTCATCGATTCATGGAATTTCGTGTCTCTTTGATTGTTGGATTTCTTGGAATTCCTGGTCTCCATTAATCAAGTTAAGATCCTGGTTTTATCTCATGATATCATGGGAAACGAGAAGGGTTGAAAATTTAAGAACAGTTGAGAGTTGAGACTGTAAGCTTTTAGACCATATGAGAAATTAAAGAGATGTATTGGAGGTACAGCCTAAGTGAAAGTTCTTCAGCACCGAATATGAGATTAAAAGTGAAGACCACTTTTTCGGTAAGATTTTCGGGGACGAAAATCCCTAAAAGGGGGGAGAGTTGTAATATCCTAATTTTGGGCCTAGTCGAAATAGTGGTTTCGTGACCACAAAATCCAAGATAGAAATAATTATTCTATGATTATTTTGAGGTCTATGATTTGATTGCATGATTGTGTGAAAATTTCGTGAAGAAATTTTATGCATAAAGTGCTTAAATTGAAATTAGGGACTAAATCGAATAATTTGCAAAACTTGCATTCTAGAAGTTTCTAGTATGAAATTGTTTTGAAATATTAATTAGGAGGTCTAAAATAGAAATTTTACCAATTTCTAAGTCTATGGACAAAAATTGGACATGGATGGAATTTTTGGAAAGTTTAGTAGTAAGGGCATTTTGGTCATTTAGGGGTAAAATGAATTAAAATACAAAATTAAAAGCCAATTTTGCTCATCTTCAACCCCATGGCCGAATATATCAAGAAGAAACCATGGCTAGGGTTTTCAAGCTTCCAAGCTCGATTGTAAGTCCGTTCTAGCCCCGTTTTTCAAGTTCTTTACGTTTTTGGAATCCCTGTAACTTGATTAAGCTTATTCTAGCAATAATTTAAGCTAGGGTTCATATTTGGAAAAATACCCATAGGTGAAATGTGTTTATTTTGATGTTTTATGGTAGAATATGAAGGATGAAATTATGTTAAACAACTTTTGCTAAGCGATTTTAAGCAAAAATGAGTAAAAGCTACTTAATTCCAGTAAAAATTGTTATTGTTCATAACTATGTGTTAGAGTGAGAATTTGATGTTGTCATAGAAGGGAAAAATGTTCAGCATGTCATAAAACATAAGAAAATATGCTGAAGTTTAATTTACGAGCTTTGGGGCAAAAGTGTAAATATGCAAAAGTTTAGGGGCAAAACTGTAATTTTGCCAAAATATGATTTTGGGTTAATTTGAATAATGTGAGCCTTAATTAGACTATATTTTAAATGATAGAGGAAGGAAACTAAAATTCGGGCTAAAATGGGGAAAATACCAAGTTGTGGACGAAATGGTAAAAGTAGCCATTTTCACATACGAGGTAAGTTCATATGTAAATGTTGGTCACATAGTTATTATTTTAAATATTTTTATGTTATTTAAATGATATGATAATTATTATGAAATATTATACTCGTGATAATTGTTTGATAATATGTCAAATTATGTGATATACTTGGAAAATGTGAAATATTATCGAGTATCGGTATCGGCATTCCGTAGAAGATGGTTGAGACACATGATTGGGAAAAAGGTCCCGTTGAACCTTAGGAATGGATTAGGATACAAGTGACATGTCACTGGGATATTTGGGCATCCGAACTCGTTGAGTTGAGTCCGAGTTCACTTATGGATGCGAATGTCCGAACTCGTTGAGTTTAGTCCGAGTTCGAGAGATGTAACTAGGCATCCGAGCTCGTTGAGTTGAGTCCGATTTCACTTATGGATGCGAACGCCCAAGCTCGTTGAGTTGATTCTGAGTTCACTTATGGGCGGGTTACATGGTAGCGTGGCTACATATGTGGCACTTATGTGCAAACTTTCCATGTATCCGAATTATATTCCGATGTGTTCAACGGGTAAAATTCTACTCAAATGGAGGAATACTCGAGATGAAAGGGACGTATTTGTAAGTGTTGTGAAATGGATACTTTGAACAGGTATTTACTTAACCCTCGGGTTGAAAACTCAATATAACAACAATATGGTAAGATGATAAAAGAGAATGTGATATGAATGTCTCGATGATGATCATGCAAATGATGTTTATGTTTGCTTATATAGTTGTGTTACTTGCTATTTTCACGTGAACTTACTAAGAATTTGTGCTTACTCTCTCCTTTTCATTCCTTGTAGTGTTGACAAGCCAGCTCAAAAATCGGAAACGGTCGGAGGCACGCTCACACTATCCGTATACCATCTTAGCATAATGGCTTGTATATTTTGAGTATGGCATGTATAGCATTATAATCATTTTATATATATGGTCTTATGATATGGTTATTGAGTGGTATGGAAATGCTTGGTAATGATTAGCCATTGGAATGGCTAATCATGATCATATTTGGTGTTATGTATGCTAAATTGCTAGCTAATCCATGGGAACCATGAAATGGGTAAAATTTACCATAAAATAGATTCAGACAAAGAGTAGACGTGAATTTGAAAAATCACTAAAAATAGTAGAAATGGAATTAAATAATGAATAACTTATGGAATTGAAGCTTGATAAGTCTATTTTCATATGGATGGAACAAAACAGGTATATGAGTTATATTTTATGAGATGTTTAAATTTTTGTGAAACAAGGCCAGAGCAATTTCTGGATCCCCTGTTCTGACTTTGGAAATTCACCATAAATTTTTCAAAGATAATTAGAAGTCATGATTTATATGTACAGATTCCTTATTGAGTTTAGTTTTATTAGAAATAAACATAATAGTCATTGAAACTCTGTACAGGGAGATATCTGATTCGTAATACACAGAGGTTAGAGAAGTCGAACCCTAAAACAGGGGATACTTTAACTAATAAATTGTACTAATTTGTTTAACCAAAAATTCTATAAAAAAATTAGTAAATATATATATCTAGTTTCAGGAAAATTTACAGAATTGGATTTCAAGTTTTGGAACTTGAGATATGAATTTTTAAGCGACTGTGACGCAGATTGCTAGCTTGACTGAAAATTTAAAAATAAATTGTTTGAGCTGTTTAAAGTAATGAATTAAGTCTGTTAACACCTCGTGTTCGACTCCGGCGACAGTCTCGGGTACGGGGCGTTACAATCTTAATTGATTTCTATGAGTTTTAACTATGGAAATATATTGTTGATTGATATTTTAATTTTGGATTTTAGTTTCCAACTCATAAGCTAATCTCATCGGGTTGGGATTACTGGATGAATCTTCAGTTCCTTTAATGACCAAGGCATTATCCTGATTAGATTTACCATTTCATTCAATTTGTGCTATTTTAAAATGCATGCATGTAGTCTCTAGACATAGATGAATGTATGTTATGTCCATAAACTTGATTTAATTCTGAGAAGGTTAGATGAGTGGGATTGTGATCGAATGATACAAGTGAGTATTCGACAAAAATCTCGTAACACTCTAGACATAGAGCTGCGCTTTGTACAGAGAAAGGAAGAAACAGTGCTGGGTATCCTTCCTGAGGCTTGTAGACATGCAAAGCCTTAGGTAGGGTAGCTTGAAGTCAGACTCTCGAAAGAAGCAGACTACCTTAGATTTAATCTGAATAATCGATTGGTTAAGATTTTGCCATGGCATTATTGTGTTATGAGAAAAGAATCTTAGTAATCCCAACCTTCCCATTCAACAGTGTAGATCCTCTCAACTTTGTCTCTACATCTTTTCCATAGCATTTTAAGTTAGTTATTTGATTTTAATATTGCATACTTGATTATTCCTTTACAAATTCTTATTCTGTTTTGCCACAGCCTGATTCATATAGTTTATAGTAATAGCTTAATTGAATTAATGCTATTCGACCCCTGAGGAGACGATCTTACTTAATACTTTATTACTTGATTCGACGTGTACACTTGCACATTCGCATATTATATTCACACGCGAGATCTTATTAGCCTATAGCGATTAACCTTTTTAGTTTTTACGATTTAGTCCTTTTTTATTAATTAACTAGCAAAACATGAAAATCAACAAACCAAATTTTAATACACCTTTATAATAACTCCAAAAATATTTAATAAAAATATTTACAGGCTCAGTTTATAAAAACGAGGTCCCAATATCTCATTTCTTGAAACCACTTGACTTTAGAGACAGACCACTTATACTTAACTATTTATTCAATAAGCTAAAATTATCTTATCAAAATTAAATATAATATTATACTTGACTTGTAAATATTAATTAATAATATTTATGGGTCCACTCGTTGGATTTGTGGTCCCAAATTTACTATTTTCAACACCCTTGAAAAATGAGTTGTTACAACATTTGCAACCACATTCGCCTTTCCAGGGTGATATTCTATCATGCAGTAATAATCCTTCAACAACTCTATCTACCTTTGTCATTAGTTCAATTCTTTTTGTATGAGAAGGTTCTTGAGGCCCTTATGATATGTGTAAATGCTACATTGCTCACCATATAACTAGTGTCACCAAATGCTGAGTGCGAACACTACTGCTGCTAACTCCAAATCATGAGTTGGGTAGTTTGTCTCATGAGGCTTCAGTTGTCTTGAGGCATAAGTCACCACCTTTCTTTCTACATTAGCACGTAGTGCAAGGCATCACTGTAAACTACAAAGTCCTTCCTAAATTCTGGTTGAACCAATGCAGGTGCTTTAATGAGTACGGCTTTAAGTTTTCGAAGCTCTTTTACTTTTCATCTGTCTATGTGAACTCCACATCCTTCTATCGTACCTTTGTTAACGATGTTGCTATGGTGGCGAACCCTTCCATGAACTTGAGATAATATCCTGCTAGCCACAAAAAGCTTCACTCTTTAGTAACACTCTTTGGCGATCTCTACTCTAAAATTGCCTCGATCTTTTTTAGGTTTACATGAACTCCATTCATCGAAACCACATAACCCAAGAATGTTATCTCCTTTAGCCAAAATTCACACTTGTTGAGCTTTACGAATAGTTTCTTCTCTCGTAGAATCTGGAACACAGTTCGCAAGTGAGCATGATACTCTTTTTCAGTTTGTGAGTACACCAGGACATCATCTATGAAGACCATCATGCACTAATCCAAGTACTCATGGAACACTTGACTCATCAAGTACATGAACACAGTAGGTGCATTTGTTAATCCAAAGGGCATGACTAGAAATTCATAACGCCCATACCTTGTTCTAAATGTTGTCTTCAAAACATTTGACACCTTCACTTTAAGTTGATAATACTCTGATCGTAAGTCTATTTTTGAGAACACTGTGGCACCTCGTAGATGGTTGAATAGGTTATCAATTCGTGGAAGTGGGTACTTGTTCTTGATGGTTAGTTTGTTTAATTGCCTGTAGTCAATACAGATCCTCAGCCTACCATCCTTTTTTTCACAAACAGACCTGGCGATCCCCATAGTGACACACTTGGTCAAATGAAACCTCTGTCAAGCAACTCCTGTAATTGTATCTTTAATTCCTTAGGCTCTTCTGGAGTCATGCGATAAAGTGTAACAGAAACTAGTGAACTACCTAGCTAACTCAATGCTAAACTCCATTTTGCGGTCTGGTGGTAAACCAAGCAACTCATCTAGAAACACATTAGGAAAACCTTCTATGGTACGTATATCGCAAACCCCTACTATTTTGTCTTGCGAACCTATCACATAAATGAGTTAGGCTTCGCAACTTTTCCTTATCTTCTTTTCTTCTCTAATTGTCGAGACCATGTTGGACATGTAACACCCTCAACCAACCTGATTCACCATATCCGGATCATGGGTGTTACATTACTATTCCAGACTTATACATGCTTAAGACACACAAAATTTTAAAGAAATAAATCTTATTAGTAATACCACCTAATAGAGTTGCGTCTAGGCGAACAACGTATACAAAACTTATAAGATTAATTATATATTACATTTGCTTATATTGTCCCATGTATTTAGCCTTTAAGTAATATTACTAACTTAGGTTATTTGGCCAACACAACTATGTCATCTTAAGGCTTATAAAAAAAATTTAAGATTGGTACAAAAACATTTCTTCGACACGCTTGTGCCATCTCCAGCTCTATATGTATAAGTAACCACTTCGCCACTCCTTTGTTTTAGCCCCGACATCGTTTGTAACACCCCTTACCCGTGTCCGAGGTCGGGACAAGATATGAAGTATTACCAAACTTAAAAATATATAATCACACAAATTCAAGCCATAAAATTTTATCCAAACCAAAAACATTCATACATATGAATAGCATCCCTTAAACAGGCTTACAAGGTCCTATACACCAACAAAGATGATTCAGGACTAAACCGGAAACTTTAAAACCTCTGGGAATACTTAGAAAATTTCACCATGAAACAGGGTCACACGCCCATGCGGATAGGCCGTGTGGTCTCACACACCAGTGTGGCTTGGGACACGCCCATGTCCTCAGCCCGTGTAACTCTCTGTTTATGACGTCATCACCAAATTAGGGGCACACGCCCATGTCCCAAGGTCGTGTCCCTCAGACGGCCAAGACACATGGCCGTGTCTCAGCCCGTGTGGCCAATTCAAGGTTAAAGTATAAGATGCAGGGGACACACGGCCGGACTACACGCCCATAGGGGCAGGCCATGTGCCACACACGGCTTAGACACACGCCTGTGTAGACACCTGTGTGGAGAAATACAAGTCTATTTTCCAAGCCATTTGCCACCCTTAGTTGTACACATACACTTATACACCTCTATAGTAATTACATACTTAATTGAGAAATTATACATCCACAATCAAGGCTCAAGCATAGCATTCTCACAACAACACATGCATGCACATGACATTTCTCTTATTCAAATCCAAACTTACCAAAACACATGTAATATATATATAATTAGTTTACCTCTAATTTATCCATTTATATCTTAGTTATCAACATGCCAACAAATATAATTTTAAAACTTCAAGCATTCATGCCTTATAACAAAATCCACATCATTAAAGCATTGGCACATACATGTATACACAATTTAATTTACGACCATTTAAGCCATATAGGCAAATTTGCATGGCTACCTATTGACTTTTACAAGCCAATTCATTTGGCTAACTTATAATGACATATACACAAAGTGGCTTAGTCCCTATACATGCCATAAACTTAAGAGGGTTGCATCCGTTTTTACCCAAAGTGATATCTTGATAGTGTGATGACATCTCCGGCGATCTCCAACCCGAGCTAGCAAAAATTAACCTATAAGAGATGGGAAGGGAGGGGAGTAAGCTATAAAGCTTAGTAAGTTCATATGAAAATAATAATAAATTTTATTAATATGCTTTTTCCAAACTCTTACAACATGCTCTCATGGTATCACAATTATAATTGCATATTATTGCACTATTTGTTCAAATTCCAGTCAAGTTGTCTACTCAAGTCATAGTCACTAAATTATTTATATCTGGATCTATGGAGCTCTGAATTAAGATCCATTAATTTTCCCTGAAACTAGACTCATATATCTTCTTACCATAAAATTTTAAAAATTTTTGGTTTAGAAAATAAGTACAGTTGATTCTTCAAAATTACCCATTTTTAGCTATTCGATAGTTCTAACCCCTCTTCAGTAACAATTAATTATCTCCTCATACGGGGTTCAAATGATGTTCCCATTTGTTTCTTTTGAAAATAGACTCATTAAAGAAACTAATAATATAAATTATAAACAATAATTTTTTTTTACAATTTGTAATGATTTTCCCAAATCTAAACAGGGGACTTCAAAATCGTTCTGACTCTATCTCACAACAATTTAAATATTTTATAATATGAAACTCTTTTGCTTACACCACTTCTTCTATGTAAGACTAGACTCATTAAGCTTTAATTTAATATTTTATTCAGCCTCTAACTCAATTTACACAATTTTTGGTGGATTTTCAAAGTCGGACTATTCTTGCTGCCCAAAACTATTTTAGGGTAAAATAATAATAACTAAGCCAATCCAACCATCATATAAATACATGTCTTACTCATTCGTATCCTTACCAATAATGCATCATAAACCAGATTCACTTCACATGAGTTATATGTACATACCTGTACCACGCGTAATACGGTCACATACCTTCTCGTTTTGAACGTACCCGTTGGATCATTCAAAATACTAGGGTTACATGGAAATCTCAAACATATAGTATCGTTTCAATGCCATATCCCCGATATGGTCTTACATGAAATATCATATCGATGCCATGTCCCTGACATGGTCTTATACGAAATCACATACCGAGGCCATATCTCAGATATGGTCTTATACGGAATCTTAATAACCTCATTGGTTTGCCATTTGTACCCTATTCATCTCTAAGATTCATTCGGGATTTCTCATTCATCGGAACTTCGTTAAAACCATCATTGATAAATTTCATAGAAACAAATGTACAATTCATGCGATATCGAAATATAAAATACATAACATAAGGTAGTATTATTTACACATGAACTTACCTTGATACCAAGGTTATCAAAAAGGGACTTAACCATCGATTCCTTGTTTTCCCCCCGTTCTAGGTCCGAACCTCATTTTCCTCGATCTATAATGTCACACTTAGCCTAATTATTAGTCACATTATTGAATGTGGTCCAAATATCATATTTTGGCAAAATTATATTTTTGCCCCTAAACTTTGTCATAATTACACTTTTCCCCCTAGGCTAATAAAATAAAATGTACTCAATTTCTTTGTTACCCAAGCCTAGCCGAACCATCTTCATAACTATAGCATCTCATAATTTTCATCAAAACACACTCTTTCTACACATTTTATAACTTTCTCAAAACGGTCTTTTTTTGGATGTTTTCACCGAAAATTTCTTAACAAAAGATGTTTATCTAACACTCAACATTCATTTTCTACCATTAGGCATCAAAATACAAGCATGTCATTCATGGGTAAATTTTTAGACATGAACTCTAGCTTAAAATAATGGTAGAAATAGGTAAATCAAGTTACGAGGACTTAAAAAATGCAAAGAACTTTGAAAACGGGGCTAGGGATCACTTACTATTAAACTTGGAAGCTTGAACAAAACCCTAGCCATGGCTTCCATGGGGGTTTCAGCTGGAGCAAGAAGATGGAGGCCAATTTTAGCTATTTTAGATGCCCCCAACTTAACTTTTTTTCATTTCACCTATCTCATGCCCATTTTTCTCCAACAATTGTCCAATGGTCAAATTACTATATAAAGACCTCTAATTTAAAGTCCATAACAATTTGACACCTTTAACATCTAGAACTCACATTTTGCACTTTTTACAATTTAGTCCTTTTGACTAAATTCAGTGCCCGAACATCAAAATTTTTAAACAAAAATTTCACGAATTCATTCTGTGAAATTGTAGACCATAAAAATATAATAAAAATAAATTCTCTTATGTCAAATTTGTGGTCCCAAAACCGCTGTTCCGACTAGGCCCAAAATCGAGATGTTACATCGTCCTTCCTGGCGCTTCTTTTACTTGAGACATAAAACGAAGAAGGGTAAGTTTAATAGAACTTAGTGAGAAAACCCTTTTTTACTTGATTCCTTATTCAAGGATGTCATCATTTGTTTCTCGTTCATAACTTTGGTCTTATCAATTATACTGGCTTTTCTTTTAGAGCTAATCCTCACTTGTCAATTCTCCAAATCCTATGTTCATCATTCATTTAGAGTCTGTTCACAGGCGTTGTCTTCATATGGTCATCATATGAACCGTTCTTTATATTACGCCATGAAGGAATTCCTTTTTAAAAATAGTCACAGAGGCTTTCCTTTCAAAGTCTCGCCACAAAGGTGTTCTTTTAAGAAAATTTTCCATAAAGTATTCATTTAGCTAAGATAGCCACAAAGGATTCCTTTCAGGGATCCCCACAAAGTCTTCCTTTCAAATATTCCCCAAAAGGCTTCCATTTAACAAAGATCGCCACAAAGGCTTTCATTTAATAGAGATCACCACAAAGGCTTCCATTTAATAATGATCGCCATAAAAGCATTATTTTATAGATATCCATAAAGGCTCACTTGTAAGAAAATTAGTGTTTTTGATGATAGGGATTTGCCTAAACTCACCATCGTGAGGTTTTCCCCTCATCGCTGGTACTCACCCAACCATCCTTTATATATATGGTCTTTGGAGTGCCATGGGCTTTTCCTTTTAGAGATTAATGTTTTTAGTCCCGATGGATCCCTTTAGATGACTCTGTAGATAGACACAGACTCTTCATGCAGACTCATACTTGACAAACTCATTCACATCTTACTTGCTCATGATAGAATCTTTCACAACAGACTTGTTCATGTCATCAAAACACATATATACATACTTTACTCATTTAGACGCATTATCCTCAGAGATCATATCCACATTTCATATAAATCATTAATGCAAGTTCATCAGACATACATTTCTCAAAGAATCATTACATCATGCATTTCTTAGCTTATTTTCACAAAAAGGCTCTAACATGCATAATACATTGCAGGAGTTAGCTTAGAGACTCACTTTTTAACCTTAATTACAGCTCAGGCCCCAAGTTTGTACATCTAGAGGTAGGCCCTTGAAGGTCACTATTCGTAAGACTTAGGAATCCTATCAAAACTTAACTCTTATTTTCATCTAAAACCTAAACAAACTCTATGCAAGGCCTTACTTATACATCTTCCTATTTACATTCAAGCAAGATCACTTTCACAGGAGAAACTCATGTGAGTCTAAGACACTTACCTGGGTGAACAAACAACCCTATACTTGAACTTCAATATTTAGTCTTACCATAGTAAGAAAATATCCTGATTAACAACTATAAGAATGTAGCAATTGTGCTTTTTTAAATAGAAGGAAGAAGATATATTTCCTTTCTCTAGAAGCTTTCTTAGTAAAAATCCTTACTTTTACTGTGAGACTTGATACGTGTCACTCAACTTTCAAGTCTTCCCTCATTGGTGGCTTACAGCTATGAGGAACTGTGTATAAGAATCAACCATCTTTCATATTTTTGATTTGATCGATCTTTCATCTCTAACTATTTCATTAGTGTATAACCTATATATTAACAAAACTAACAAGGCATGCCTTAACCTTGGCGACATCCCTTACCACTCACGAACCCTTAACATATTTTTTGCAATTTCTCCTTCTACATGTACACATACTTTGTGGAAGATATTCATTCCTTTAATTTTCCATTATTGCCTATGTGCCCCACTAGCACCCTGAAGTGTCAATTGGGCGAGTAGGATCACGCCAACAAAATTTCCTTTGACCTAAACACCCAGACTCAAGACTTCCCTAAGTGTGGGCATTATAGTACAGAAATTGGGTTCGCTACTCAACCACAATACTTTCCACCCTTTCACTAGTTCGCAAAGTCACTCTTTTCAATTTAAAATCTATCTTGGCTTTATGCTCAGTTAGCCAATCCATTCCTACAATTATGTCGAACCCGTAGAAAGGTAACTCCATCAAATCAATAAAGAAGACATGTCCTTGGAATATTAAGGGACACCTATGATACAATCTATCGACTAGAACACTCTCACCAAATGAACTAGTGACAATTATACCCTTACCAATGTTTCCTACTAGAAAACCCAACCCAAAAGCTAGCTTGCTCAAAATGTACAAGTGTGTCGAGCCAGAATCAATTAAAGAAAACAATGGAATGGTTCACAGAGTGAAGGTACCTGTGATGACATCAGTCGTACCCTGATCATATGATTCCCTAACAGCATACACTTGTGCGAGCCATGTTGTTTCAGCTTGAGTGGTGACAGTGTAAGCTAGGGTTCAATATCTAGCTTGTCTTGTATCATGACCTCTGCCTTGTCCTTGACTGTGAACCCTTGCTCGCACTGGTGTTGTAACACCCCAGACCAGGCCTAGACGTTATGGCCAAATCTGGCGATGTCAAATTGAAGTGTTTTTCATAAAGCGTGATCTCGTTTGAAAAGCCTAATCTTTATTTACCATCTTTGTATGATCTAAAAGATAATTTTAAAACTTGTGTCATTATCAAAAAGTAGTTACTTTAAAACGTTATTAATTTCAAAATCTCGTTTGTAGCGAAAGCTTTTTAAAATAGTTGTGTACTAGCATTTACTTGTAAAACGTTGTTTTCTTGTGGTAGCTCTTAAAACCATTTAAGTATTCGTGGTATTTTTGGAAAAAAACATTTATCTTTTTGAAAACCCGCATATTTTTCCTACTGCTAGCAGTGTTAAAGCGAACAAATATAAATCCCCAAATTAAAAATAAAATCCAGAGAGGCCTTATTACATAAAAACACCCAAATTAAACTACTTATAAATTAAATGACAAATATGGGAGTGTAAGCTGTTGTGTGGCCACCTTCGAGTCCCTCGCAGCACCGATCTGCCTAAGGATTACCTGCGCAGATAAATAGAAGGGTGAGTTTACAAAAACTCAGTGTGTAACCCCTTAGTAAACATACAGTCAATCATGCAGTAAGTAAATACCATCTGGGCCTAAGCCCGTATCAGTAACAGTGACAATATCATTTTGGGCTTTAGTTTATCTTATAACAGAAGTAGTCATGCATTTGGGCCTTGGCCCATTGCAGTAACAGTAAATAGAGTAGTAACAGTAATTAGTGTAATAACAGTTTAAACAGTATGCAAGTCTTACCCAACCAGCCTCTACACTCCACTCTGTCTAGCCCTACACTCCATGTGGGGATAAAATCAACCCACCCATCCCTGCACTCTAAAATAGCACCGGTTGTGGCACTAAAAAGTATTTGTAGCAGAGCTGCAAGTATAATAGGCTTAAAGCCATCAGTGATTTGCAGCAAAGCTGCCAGTACAATACACTTACTCCAATCATAATAAACCCATCCCCATGCAATGCATCATACAGTCATGTCATGTCATATCATAGAATCATACATGTATCCATTACAATTTAAATAGCAGGCTAAAATACAATCATACATGTACATATATATATATAAATATCTCACAAAGGGGCAAAATAGTCAATTTACCATGTAGGGGCATTTTAGTCATTTTACCATATAAAGGCAAAACAGTCATTTTACCACATAAGGGCAAAATAGTCATTTTACCAATTTGAGGGTCTAGGTGTACTTACAGACCCAACAGTAGGTCTACAGTCGTCTCGAGCGACTCGTGCAACCTTAACAGTCAAACAAAAAAAATGGGCCCAAAGCCCATATTACGGGCCCATGTGGGCCCGCACGCCCGTGTGGTCCAATTAGCCCAGAAATGGCCTTGGCTGTGTGGAATACACAGCCTGGCCCAATATTCTCCATACGTCCGTGTGGTTTACCCACGTGAGGGCCATTAGCCCATGAGGCCGACACGGCCCATTTCGACCCAATATAGCCCAAAATGGCCTAAGCCCATGAAATCGCTCATGGTGGCCTCTACGATCAAACGCCCACGTTTTATGCATTCGGATTACCACACGAGTTAGCGCACGCTCGTGTAGTGTCAATAGTCATATTTTCCAGCTTTTGTCGATTTACGATTAAAGTAGTGTGGTTACACACCGTTTTACGAAAACATGAGAATAGTCCACGAGCACCAATCCTACATTCATTCAAGGCATTCAATTAGCTGTTTGACAATAAGGTAAATCACCCTCCTTTTAATACTTAATCCCAAAAACATTAGATACTTGCCTTGAATGAACAAAAGTGGTTTAACCCACTTAAACTGCTGAATAAGATTGATCACCCGATACTCCTAGCAAATCGACAGTAAAAGGAGGTGTTAGCTACATGATTAACACAGCAGAGAGGGAAAGTAAGAGAAAGCTGAAAGAGCAGAAACCAAGAAGGGACCTACTGAAAAATGCAAAACCAATTTAGAGAAAAGAGCAGTCGGCCTACACCCAACACGAAAGCCGAAAGTACACAGAGTGATAGGGATAATGTGGTACAATCATACCCCTAGCAGCATTCGGAAGAGAAGAGGAGATATTAAAAGAAGGATCATAATGGTAAAGAGAAACAAAAAGGAAAATCAAGAGCACGTACCGATTTGTCAGTGAATCCTTACTACCCTGAAAACAAAACAAAGATAAAAGAGTAGAGGGTGGAGTATTCGGCCAAGATACTAGATAGATAGAGATGATAAATAAAACGATCTGAAAGAGAAAAGAGAAGCAACCAATAACTACAGAACTGAAAGAAAGAGATAAGGGGGAAGAGTAGAAGTATTCGGTTTACACAATGCGAGAGAGAACACTTGACAAAAGCAGAAAGAATTGAGAGGGAGGAGAGGAGAGAATCGGCTAAAGCAAAAGAATGTAAAAGAGAGAAAAAAGTGTGAAATGCAAACAAGAATAAACACTACCCAAAATTCTCCCAGCACAAATCGACTCCCAAAGAAGAGAAAAATGACCCCAAAATGCTCACTTCAGCCGAAAAGGAGAGTCCACCCACCAAAGCTGAATTTTGAATGGCTTAGCTTACCATTTTGGCACCAACTCTTCCACATTCAAATTCCACATTTTCCTCCCTTAATTTTCTCCTAAAATTCCTCCTCCAACCTCTCAACTATCCAATTTGAATTCCCCTCAACCACTTCAGTGTTTCGGTCAAACCACAACTCCTCCATAGCATTTTTAGCAAAATAAAACACTCCCTTACGTCAAGCAGGACTTGAACCTCAGACCTCTTGGAACACTCCACACACCCCTATCCCCTAGATTAGTAGGCCTTTTTATGTCATGCTTTACCCAAATTTATTTAAAAGCCTACTACCTAGAGACAGGGTTTAACCACTTAAAATAAAATTTGCATAAGCCAAGGCTTGAACCCAAGACTTCTCAGACACTTCCCAGAGCACTTAACCACTAAAAAAAACAAGCGTTTGTGTTACTTTCTTGCACTATTAAACATTTATGAATAGCTTCCCACCTACTCCCACACTCAAGACCTAATACTTCTAGGCCCAAAATTCGGGGCGTTATAGGTGTGGGGGTTAGAATATGAGTTTGTGATCTCTCTAGACGTTCTGGGCAATCCCTTATCATGTGTTCTTTGGACCCACACTTGAAACATCCTCCTGTCACCTTACAACATTCACCAGGATGCCTTCCTTCAAAATGTTCTCAGAGTGGCCAACTTGGCAACTTATGCGAACCTCTTTTTTCAGCTCGGGTGTTACCCTGCTGCCGCAACTGATCAGACTGAAAGCTACGTCATACATTTCTACCAATGTTATGTGATTCATGATCCTTGTTGGATTTTTATCTAAAAAGTTGTTTTTTAAACCCCATTATAGTTTGCGGAGCCACTACCCTTATCTACTCGACAACCTTTGCTTTATCCACCAGGCCATCAAAGTTCATTGAGTCATGTGCTACCAGATAGATTTGGATGTCGTGATGCAACCTAAAGTGAAACATTTTGTAGAGATCTTTTTCCAGAGAGACCATCTTAGTTGCGTATTGGCTTAGTTGCATAAATTCAACCTCGTACTCAGCTACAAACATACCACCTAAAGCTTGTAGATTTGTAGTAGCAACATTTGTAGTAGCAACACATTGGAAAGCCCCAATCATGGCTTGTACCAACGATTCAAAACTTTCATCTAAAGCGTTTGCCCTATGAGGTTGCATAGGTGATGTCGAAGTCCTATCACCCTCTGAAGGGTCCGTAGCTCCACGGTTCACATTCACATTTACTCTTCTGGGAGGCATTTTACTAACTCTAAATGTACATAAGACACAATTTTAAGCAATAAATCATAAGCATATTTAATTACACATTCTAAGCTTGACAAACAAATTTGCGAACTTAGTTCGCCAAAGTACATCTGCGAACATACTTCACCTAAACACATCTATGAACATAGTTCTTCAAACCACATTTGTAAGCACAGCTCACTAAATCACATCTATGAGCACAGCACGCCAAGTGTATTTGTGGATACAACCAGTAGATAGGTGAGAAATAGAGAGTGATCCGAAGCATAATCCTACAAAATAAATAGTTGAACCAAGGTAATATATTTTTCCCAATCCTACCCAACAATCAAACAATCATACTTATTACTTCAAATGATTTGCAAATTTGGTGAACCTAACAAATTAACCAACCAACCTGGTAAGCTCTGATACCAACAAACGTAACACTCCATACCTAGTCTGGTCGCCTAACCAGAGCTATGGAATGCCACATTAGCCACCTAAATGACTCTCCATTAACAACTAACCTAACTTCCAACGTACCATAAGTTAAAACATAAAATATGCATTAGTTACTAATGTGCAGCGGAATAACATATAAGTACCTACATCATACACTTAGACAAACAATTTACACATTTTAGCATCAGGGTTCGCTCCTATTGTAGCTCACACATTCTAAGTCTTCACAGTGCAAGGCTTATTAAACATGGTAAGGTTCGCGAACTACCCCTATGATTTTAGATATTGCGAACTCAATTCGCAGGGTTCTTCTTATTCTGCATATTAAAATGTATTAAGACTTTGCGAAACCAGTTTGCCAATTGTTGGGGTTCACACTTTGCACAGTTTGCCAACCCTATCACTTCCCAGCAGCCTTGGCGAACTCTATAGAAGTTTGTCAATTTTGAATATTTTATGCTATTGCTTATGGCAAACACTTTGTATAGAGATGAATTGCTTAGGAGAAAACTTTGTAAATTAAGAAAACATCAACCAAACTTAGACTAAATTCATATGCTTAAAATTTAGATCTGTTTATAAAGTATTACTGGTTCGCAATTAAAAACATAATGAAAACATAAGAAAATATAAAAATAACTTAGTCTTAGGACAACCGGAAGTCAACAAAAAGATACCCCTAAGCCCAAGTAGAATTTTTCATTGCCTTTAAATCCAAAGTTTGCTTGTATCACCTTTCTAGTGGTTTATGCTTTGTCTGGATCACTCGCCTCGCCATTACTTACCATGTGATCTAACTATCTGCAGTGTTTAGAAAGAAGAGTGTGAGCTCTTGTGAACTCAATGAATTTACAGGAAAGAATAACCACATAGCATGTACAAATCATAAGTTAAAAAAGCTTTTGCAATGTTAGTGAACTGCGAACTAGGTTCGCCATACTTACACGAGCCTCATTCGCAAACATTTACTATCAAATAACTTAAAAATAGTAAAACACATTATTTCAGAAAACATAATCTTATTCACATGTTCTTTCCTGTTGCATAAGCGGATATCCAATAATTCCTCAGAATGACTCAATGAGTCTTAACATGTCCCGTAAGTGTAACAGAAAGCTAAGCACTTTCCAAACACACCAACATGTCTCATTGAATGAAGCTTAGCTTAACATTTCCTTATCTCTCTAACCTGTCCCAGGATCTTTTGCCCAAAACATAAAATATAATGTGAGTACTTGTAATCTTATGGCATGTTATTATATCTAACAATTTCATAAGGTTTTAGTGTAAAAAACATGTACTAACATAGACCTCACAAATCATGTGTAGCTCGCAGAGCACTATTCATAAAAACACATATATAATCACAAAACAGAGTTTAGAAAAGACTTACTCTCGACACTTAAGATAAAACCCTAAGCTCCTGGTCTACATTATGGTTCATACATCTTGTGCGATCCCTGAAAACTCACCGATTTGCTTAAAAATTTTGGATAATTTTCATTTTTCCCTTGTCTTTGCTTGTAGATAGTTCTATCAGGTTCGCAATTTACAATCATACACAAGTCAGTGATAAAACAAAGCATATTAAAACTCATACATAAACACCAGCATCCTAAGTTCACACATGCTAGTCTTTTAGTGAACCTAATTCATTTTACAGCGACCCTTTTTAAGATTTATAAGGAAACAAAGCCTTACCTTAAGTTCTATGAGCTAAGTTTTGGGTAGCAACTTGACAACAAGATAATCGATGAAGAAATTTAAGAGAATTTTATTATTCAAAAGAATATGAACTTTCGATGGGAAGGGCTTTATTTAATTGCACTAAGTGTTGTGATGTTCTTAGGATACCCTAGTCGTAGGAGAAGTAGGAAATAGTTACGTACATGAATGGTGTTATGTAGAAAAAAATAAGTTGACTTCCTAAATTTAGTATAATTACCTTTTGACTACTCCCACTTTTGACTTCTTGGCCCAGAACAGTGATTACAGCTCACCAAGCCCACTGGCGGATCCCCAACTCGCCAGGCTAACTAGGGATTACTACTTTGCCAATCCTACTGGTGATTATAGTTCACTAAATCCACTAGCATCCTTAACTCACCAGGACTTCTGGTGTACAACAGCTCACCAAGCTTTCTTAATTCACTAGGACATCTGGAGTACATTAGCTCACCAAGCTTTCTAGTGAACCCTAGCTCACTAGGCCTACTGGCGAACACCAACTCGCCAAGCTCAAACTTCTAAGCCCTATTTTGGGATGTTATAGAAAACCCGTTTCATTCTATTATAGTGGAATTCAGTAAATACGTCTTATTTTATTTTAGGTCAGGAAACATGCATCTACCGATTATTAAGTTTCAAAAGCCCATGCATGCATGAAAACCCCCCCAAATAAGAAATTATCAAGCCATAGTCCAAATAAAAAGGGTTGTAGTCCAAAACCAACATAAAAATTCTAACTAAATATTTTATTCAAAAATAACCTGATGTCTGAGTTGATGCCCTACATGCTAGGTCCAGTCCCAGTTACGAGGTTTACTTGAAAAGTATAAGACTAATGGGGTGAGCTTATGAAACTAACTTGTTGCAATTCATTGTAACATATTAAACTATTTTTTGTACTTAATGAGCTCGTAGGAAAGCAATTTAATTATGTTTTTGTTTAGTTTTCATTTTTTATTTAGAAATAATAAAATGAGCAATTTTAACTATTTATATGATCGTGTGGGCCAAGAGAGGCCTAAACAGAGACTAACATATTTAGTGAATATGTATGTAACAGCCCGTTTTTAGTCAAATCGGAACAGTGGTTTCGAGACCACAAATCTAAGGTCAAAATATTTATTTTATTATTTTGAGGTATACAACATGATAGTATGATTGTGTGAAAATTTCATTAAGAATTTTTTTTCGTTTGAATGCTTAATTTGATAAAAAGGACTAAATCGCGTTAAGTGTAAGCGTTATGTTCTAATAGCTAAAGGTGTCTAATAGATATAGAACTTTAAAGTGGAGGTCCTTAAATGGTAATTAGACCATTAATCTTATTAGTGGACAAAGATGGACATCATTTAGGTGATTTTAATGGTTTTTCGTTAAGGTTAATTTTGTAATTTAGTAAAATAAGTTAAATTAATAAAAGAAAAAAGATGAAATTAAAACATCATCTTCTTCAAATTAACCTAGAGAGAACCAGCCACCATTGTTAAACTAAGGAGGAAGTTTCGGCTAAGCAATTTACTTGCATTGTAAGTGATTTTTGTCCATTTTTAATGATTTCTATGTTTTCGGAGTCATTGTAACTTAATCTAGCTAGCCCAGGGACTAGTTTGCAAAATTTTTAAAGGTTTAGGGTTTTTCCATTAATGAATATAAGTTTATTTTGATGTTTGATGATAGAAAACGTATGGTTGTTGTTAGATAAACAACATTTGTAAAGTGATTTTTGGTAAAATTGTTAATTAGGGATATGTTTGAGAAATGTGAAAATTTATGGTTAAATTGTGAAATAATTGAAAATTTTGGGCTGCTAAGGACTTAATTGATATTCGATTGTGATAGGTTGAAATTGAATTGCATGAATTTGTATTTTTATGAGCTAAGGACTAAATTGTAAAGAAATTAAAATACTATGGGAAAAAGTGTAAAGTTGCCATAATGTGATTTTTGAGCTAAATTGAATAGACTAATAATTGAATGGATTAATAATTGAATGAGTTAAATTTGATATTATATAGATTAAGAAAAATAAAGTTCAGATATAGATCGAGAGAAAAATAAAATATTAGACTAGTCGATCTATTCTGACGTTTTTGCGATCGAGGTAAGTTCGTATGTTAATAAGCATTGTTATAATTGTGTTTTCAATGCTTTATTATTGAATTAATTGTGTAAATGACCTTACAGATATGTTCGACGAAGATTCAGCAATGTTAAATCTCGGTTGAACCTTAGGAATAGATTAGGATACAAATGACATGTCATTAGGGGTTATGTGATTTGGGTGCTGGTTCGTACGTCCTACCAATGGCTGAGTTATCTGGCATGGTTGCAGATTCTCATCAGCTTGTGTGAGCAGTATCGTGTAGCTACATCATAACCGTCAGCTTGTGTGAACAGACCCATTGATAGCTCAAGAGTGAGCATTATATGAGATATGAGATTAATATAGCTTCAAGTATGTATTGGAACTAAGGGTGTGAGATTCCCGAGTATCTGATAGTATTCTAAATGGTTCAACGGGTACGTCAAAGATATAGATGACTATGAGATTGGTACAAGATGGTAAGGTATGTACATGAACTGTATAAACTTTGAATCGAAGAGACTTGTGAATTTCACATCTAACCTTATGAATGATTATGTGATAGGTTTGTGGATGAATATGAATGATTATGTGATAGTTTTGTGGATTAATATGAGTTGTACATTGATATATTCAATTGTGTAAATTGTGTTTTTATGATAAGTTGAGTTTATTACTATACAAACTTATTAAGCTTTATAGCTTACTCTGTTTACTTTTTCGTGTTTTATAGTGAATATCAAAGCTAGTTCAGATTGGGAGTCGTCGGAGATCTCATCACACCATCAAGCTTTCACTTTGGTACCTTTGAAACTTATGTATTTGGTTATATGGCATGTATAGGAATTATGATCATTTTGGTATATAGTTTGGTAATGGATTTAGCCATTTGAGTTGGCTTATAAATGTTAAGTGTTTGGTTTTATGTATAGCCATGAGAGTTGGCTTATTTTGGTATATTTGGTGATGTATATATATGTGCAAATGGCCTTTGTTATGCATTTGGTAATTGCTATGTAAATACTTGTGGTGAATAGTTGTTTGTGAATTAGCATTTTGGATACCAAATGGTTAGAATTTGAGATTAATATGCTTGTGGTTTTATACAATTTAGTGCATAATTGAAAGTGACCATTTAGGTTATTTGAAAATGTGAAATTGGTATGAATTGAATGACTTATTTGGATACTTGTATGTCTTATAGATGATAGTATGGAGTTAGCATAAATTAGGCTTGGTTAAGATTGATTTGAATGCCTATTTATGCCATGTTCTATGTTGTTTGGTTTGTGTAGGTGATTTAAAGTTTGGGTGAGAAAAATGGATTGGCAAATAGCATATTTTTGTCCACATGGGCATGTGTCTCAGCCGTGTGTGACACACGGTCTGGTGACCATGTGCCCCCTGGTGTTTAATTAGAAACCAAGTCAGTATACTCTACACGGCCCAGCACATGGGCGTGTGACTTAGCCGTGAGGCATAAGTCAGTATACCCTACAGGTTTGGCACAGCCTAGCACACGGCCTAGCACACGAGCTTGTGAGACCATTTCAAATGGCACACGGGTTGGTCACACGGGTGTGTGGTTGGCCGTGTGACCCAAGTCAGAGAGTTACACGGGGTCAGACACGGGCTGGGACACGGCCATGTGATCCCATTTCAAATGTCTACACAGCCTATGACACGGGCATATCTTTGTCCGTGTGAGACACACGACTGGGCCACACAGGCGTGTGTCCCCTGTATTTTGCAAAATTTTCTAAGTTTTCTAAAAGTTTCCTAAAATATCAGTTTAGAACCACTCTTAATGCATGTTTTGGGCCTCATAGGCTCGTATTAGGGACAATGTGATTGATTATGAATGAGTTGTATTTGAAATTGATAATTTTATGATAAATGAATGTTCGAATGTGATATAAATTTGGTAATGCTCCGTAACCCTATTCCGACAACGGATACGGGTTAGGTGTGTTACATTGTAGGACACTATTTGTAACTCCCCAATTTTGGGCCTAGAAGTTTTAGGTCTTGAGCATGGGGGCAATTAGGAAGTTGCTCATAAATGTTTAGTGGTGCAAGGAGGTGACACAAACGTATGTTTATTTCAGTGGTTAAGTGCTCTGGGAAGTGCCTGAGAAGTCTTGAGTTCAAACTTGGACTTTAGAAAAAAAAAATTTGTTTTCCCTTGAATGAATCTGGACATTAGCTTGTAGACCTTATAAATAATTGTAGTTGAAATGTGACACAAATAAGCTTGTGGTCCTGTGGTAAGTGGCGTGTGGTAGTTGCTAGAGGTCTGAGGTTCAAGTCATGGCAATGTAAAAGAGTATTTATTTTGCTACTCTTGCTGTGTAAGAAGCATATGTTGTTTGAAACTCTGTTGAGTAGAGTTTGACTTGGTTAGGGAGTGTTATGTGGAGGGAATCAAGGAGAAGATTGGGGAGAAAATCAAGGAGAGGATTATGGAGAGATTTTAGAAGGAAAAAATAGAGTTTGAGGGTGTGTGGGTTTGTGCCGAATTTGCTAAAGGGAAACTCATGGTTTCGACTTTAGAGGGGTGTGTTTTCATTTCGACAATTGAGAGCATTTTGGGGGTCTTTCGGGATTTGTTTTGTTCTTCCTTTCTTTCCATTTTCTCTGTTTTTTGTGCTACTTTGGGTCCCTTTTTGGTCAATAATTGTTAGCCAGCTTCTTGTGCAACTTATTCTTTCTTTTTCTTTTTTTGAAATTGTAGCCAAATTCACTTGAGTCCATTTGGGCAGTTTTGTGTTGGCTCTTTACTTTTCTGCTTCTTTTCAAGTGCCTTCTCTTGAAACAATTTCTTTTCCCCCTCTGGTTCTCGATGTTATTTCTTCCCGACATTTTGTTTCTTGTTTGGCCGAATCTCTGCTTCCCACTCTTTTCCAATTCTGGTTGAATGCTATAGGCCTCTCAGGTACCAAGCTGAATACTGCATCCCTTAACTACTTTTTGACAACCGACCGACTGTTCCATCATCCTTCCATATCTATCAGTTGATTTTGGAGTGAAGGGTTCTCAAGTGATTCAGGATCCTCCTTCGACATTCAATCTCATATTTGAGGGTAAGTTGGCTTGTTTGGCTGAATGTTTTTATGGTTTTTAAGTGTTGGGGGTTTTAAGTCTTATTTTTGGTAAACAATCCTGTCTAATAGGTTTCATTGCTAAAGCAGATAATTGGTAAGGACGTGAGATCGATTCTTAATTAGCGATCTAAAGGCAATAATTTATTTTCGTTCGTTCAAGGTGAGTAGTGAGTGACGATTTGGGTTTTAGTATTAAGAACTCTAAAGATTGGAAAACTGAAGGTAAATCTTGAATGAATGTAGGCATTGGCGTGGTAGGCTGTTCACTCCTTTCGTAAACAGGTGTGCGTGTAACACTGCCATTAGATGTGGAACTGCGAAGGTTGAAAAGCTGAAAAGCCGAAAGGCTGAAAAGTCAGAAAATGGATTGTCGACACCACACAGGCATGTGGGTGCCCTTGTGGCAGGCCATGTGAAAAAACATGATCGTGTGGTTTATGAGATAGCCATGAACATTTTCATAGGCCGAATTGGTATTGGGCCGAACTGGGCCATGTAGGCACAATGGGCTTGTGGGCCCCACATGAAAAGAATCACACAAAAGTGTGATTAGTTTTGGGCTAGGCTGTGTGAACCACGTGGCTAAGGCCATATTGGGCTATGTGGGCCCACATGGGCCCACAATATGGGCTGTAGGCCCATTATCATCGAATGACTGTTAAGGTTGCACGGGTCGCCCAAGATGACTGTGGACCTACTGTTGGGCCGGTAAGTATACCTGGGTCCTTATTTCGGTAAGATGATTGTTTTACCCTTATGTGATGTATGACTGTGTAAGCATGTCATTTTTACTGTATGTACATTTATATTATGTTACATTGCATGGGGCGGGATATATGATTTTGGAGGAAGTGTACTGAAAGGCTATAAGCCTAATACTGGCAGCTCTACTACAAATACTGTTTTAGTGCCTTAACCAGTACGACTTGGTGTATAGGGTTGGGTGGGTCGATTTTATCCCCACATGGTGTGTAAGGCTGGTACGGAGATGGTGTTAGCGGATGGATTAGGTAGGACTCTTTGTTTGCATATTGTACTGATTCTGTAATGGGCTTAAGCCCCACTAATACTGTTACTGAATTGGGCTCAGGCCCACACTGTTTCTAATTCTGAAATGGGCTAAGGCCCTAACTGAAACTGAGGGCTTAGGCCCAAATTGTGTTTACTCTGACTGTATGCTTTTATGGGATTTCACACACTGAGTTTTCGTAAACTCACCCATCTGTTAAATGTGCAGGAAATCCCTAGGCTTAGACGGATCGAGGCGACGAAGGACTCAGAGGTGACCACTCGACGAAGTTTCTTTTAATATTATAATTAAGATTTAATTTTGGGTTTTCAATATGTAATAAGGCCTCTTTAATTTTATATTGTGAATTTGGGTTTTTATCGCTTTGGTTTATATCTGTTAGTGATAGGAAAACGTGACTTTCCAAAAAGTCAAAACGTTTTCAAAACCACCCAAAATATATAACTTGTTTTTAAAGCTTCCGCGATTAACTAACTGTTTTCAAAATTAATAACGTTTTATTAAAAGCAACCTTTAAAAGTGCAATCACATTATGAATAAGCAATAAGACTTTAAACGGCCTTTCAACCTACAGGAATAGGTGAGCTAAAGAAAGGGTTTTTAAACGATGGGTCTTAGATTTCGAAAAAAAACACTCTAATGTGACATCACAGATTTAGCCATAATGTCCAGGCTGGGTTTGGGGTGTTACACTATTTAGAGGCACGGAGATGATAGACTACCCACAATGTTGCAACACGGAGCTAGGATGTCGCAACACAGCAAAAGAAATATCAAAGGATCAAACTACCATCCGTGTCAAGACACAGTCAATGGGTGTCGCAAAATAGCCCTGAAGACATCCCAAGCTAGTAGACTGCTAGCCATGTCCCAACACAGGCCAAAGGGTGTCGTGACACGGACGTGATGAGATCAATTAATGAAGTAAGGGTATTTTCATCCGCACAACAAACTTTAATACCAAATAGTTAACCAAATTAGGTCAAGGACCGACGATGAACCCTAGGCTTATAAAGAGTATTGCTCTACTCAGTTTAAAGACTATTTTTTTTACTTAGTCTAATTTTCTATTTTCTGCTTAGTTTATTTCCATCTATAATTTAGGTTTCTTTTCAGTTTTAATTAGAGTTTAGTCTTTATTTTGTTCTTTGTCAAATTCAGATTGTGGATCAGTCAAAATCTTCGTAAGATTATCGTTCATCTGTTATAAATATATTTATCAAGATTTTTCTAAATTTTTTTCTTAATTTATTCTTAATGTTTATCTTTCCAATCAAGTTTCATATGTTTGTTAAATCCATATGTAACTAATTTGGTAACGAGAGATTAACGAGCAAACGTGCGATTAATTAACTTCTATGTAGGATTTTTTAGCAGATCAGCTGGTTCAGATAGAAAGAACTTAAAACCCTAAGCTTGACGACCTAAGAAGTTATATAGTTGGGAATGAACCCAAAATTGGTATTGCCTATCCGTGAAAACCTTACCCCAATCCGGTCTGGATTGTGAGGTTGAGAGATAAGTAGTTATTGTTGACTCATTAGGTTAGTGGAAGGCCGAGAGGCCCTACTAGGTTAATGGATAGTTGATTGGATAGAACCCGAAATAGGAGTTAGTTATGAACACCGATGCGAGTTAGTCTTCTTCCTATTAGAACTGATAAAATCAGCAAATTGCTTTCCTTATTTGTTTTTATGTTCTTCTAGTAGTTTATAATTTTTTTAACCACCTTTGGATTAATCATAATATAGTTTAATTAAATTACTAATTAAACCCGTTAGCGTAGAAATTAGGATTAGTTTAGTCTCGCTTCCCTTGGGTACAATCCTCAGAGTACTTATATAATTCATTGTAAAACTATATTACATCCTAACCCATATACTTGCGAAAATTGCCTAACACTTTTTTGGTTGCAGTATTCACACTTTAGACGTTAATACATTTAAAGGCGGTCAAGTTGTTGGAACCATTGCCGGGGAGGCAACGCCACTTAATTAATTTTAATTTTTGCGTTTAATAGGATAGTTATGAAAATTTTGAATTATAGATACGGTTTTTATTTTTACTTTTATAATTTAGTGTCCTAACTTCTTTATTTTTCTCTGTAGATCTCAGTGTATGCCTATGAAGAGCGGAACACATGTCAAGTCAATCACTGATCCATAAAGAACCAGCACACTCAGTTGATTCCAATGATACCGCCTTATCCTCGACCAACGTGACATCCACATTATGAGCCATTTGATGCCAAATTTGAACCAATCCCAAATTATTTTGGGGGTATTATTAAATTGAACTGCCTCACCTCCATGTCATGAGAAGCTTTGGTTACCCGAGTTTTATTTTAATTGTTGAACGAGAATGAGATGAACTCGTTGGTTTCTTCGATTGGCAACTTCTCAATTTGGCCAGAAAGTGTGTTGGCTTGTACACACTTTCATTCATAATATGTTTAAACTCCAAGTTAGTGGTTGATGTTACATTTACAACTAAGTTAATTGAATTGGAGACTTCTTCGGTAATCTTTAATTCTTTCCAGTCTCCAATTCCAACCTCTTGCTGACTTTCGTACTCTAATTTTGGATGGTCAATGGTGTCATGGTAAGCCTCATAATCGCAATTAGGGACATCATATATGACATTATCCAATGGGATTATCGATTCGTACCTTTTTTGGAATAACTTTATCATTAGCGATAATTGATCTGGCATTACCTCTAGCTACTCGAATATGGGTTGTTTAATCACTTTGCAAGAAGATGTTTCATATAGGTTGCAGGAGATCTCCTTTGAATAATTGAGCATATCTTCCTCTTGGTCATACGACTCATAAGGAGATGAGTACTCGTTTTCTCCACATCCAATATCATGATTCCATTGGCTCGTTGAGGCTTCAGTTGATCATCTTGATATTTTGTTATTCCTATGTTGCTCGCGCAATTGCCTGTATATATTGTCTTCCATAATTAAATCTAGTTCCCGTTGAACTAAATATTCAGGCATGTTGTATTGTTCAGCATAACTCTATTCAGTTGTTGAGGCTTCGTTCATCCAACTTGATGCTTCATTACTACTCCCATCCCATGCTTTTGTACAATTTAGTTCAAAATAGTTGACAGCACCACATGGGTCTTTGCGATCCAAGTTAGGAACATCATGCACAACCTTATCCAATGGGGTTTGTTGTAGCTCTATCATGAGAAATCTTTGGTTTTCCTCGACCTCTCATTCTTCGTAAAATCCATCCTCGTACGCTTTGTCGTCGTACAATGCAGACATTTTGCATTTCTCATGCCAATTGTTATTATCATCGAACTCATAATCAACCTAATCCATGATTAAATTAATCAGTAAACAACGTAGATAAAAATAGAACAAAATAAAATAAAATAAAAATTACTACAATATCTATCTCGATCATCTTTAGATTAATATTATTTTACAAAGCAATTAAATCAATAACAATTTTCCCTGTCGCAATCATCGACAAAGGCGCCAACAACTTGACTGCCTCCAAACGTGTAAACGTTTAGAGTAAAAATCATGCAAATAAAACATATAAATAAAGTTTGGTATTTGCAGGCGAACAAGTCAAATTGTAATATAAATTTTTGTTACGATAGAACACCGGTAAGTATTCTGATAATCGTACCCAAGGGGTTGTAGATTGGCGAAATTTATTATTAAATTAATTATTACAAATAATTACTAATCTAATCGATTTCCAAGTTAGTAGTGCAAATCCAAATTAAAATATTAATTAAACTAATTAAGTTAATTATCCTAAAATAATCTAGTTAAATTAATTAATCTAAAATAACTTAATGTAATTTCCTATTCCTAGTGTCAACAATGCGAGTTCCAGACCTATTTCTAATTAAATCATTAATTATCAATTAAGTCGCTAGTTACCCTAGATTGAGTTATTTACCACCCTTAGCTAAGAATACCCTCTCGGTCTCATCTTCACTAAGGATTATCACTTAAGTCACCATTTCGGTCTCTTCCTAGGCATACGGATACCCTCTCGATCTCACCACTTGGCACTAGTTATACTCTATAGGATACCCTCTCGGTCTCACTTGTCTCGATATTCTACTAAGGTCGTCACTCCCTAATATACTAATCACTCTTGAATAAACACTCAATTTTAGATAAATAATTACTTAATTAATAAATCATATCCATAACCAACATGCCAAATATGAAATAAGCACAAGATTTATTCTTATAACACCCCTAAAATCAATATAATATAAAAGTAGTATTAAATTGAATGGTGTATAATTGATTTTTCCAATAAAGTGAGAAAATGATATAAAGATGATAAAAGAAAGGTTGAGTGATATTAACAAAAAAATTTTGAATTAAGAAGTATGTTGTGATACATAAATTTAAAGCAAGGACTAAATTGCAAATATATTAAAAGTTTATGGCTTAAGTGTAATATTAAAAATTTGAGGGTTCAAAGTGTAAAAATGAGTAAGTTATAAGACCAAGAATGAAAATAACCTATTTTTTTACGACATGGAATTGGCTTGCAAAGATTAAATTGAACAAGTATAGAAATAAGAGGGACTAAAATTGCAATTTTATCAAAAGTGAGTAGTAACTCAAGGATGAGATTTTTAACAAATATGAAGGGTGAAATGGACAATACCCAAATATAATTATATGGTATAATAATTAAGGATGAAAAGTGTTGAAATTTGGTTGGTTGAATATTTTCTTATTTTATAAGATATTTTAACATTTAATTAATTAATATAAGATATTTTTAAAGCAAAATGTAGAAATTTATCCATCCATCCATTGCTTCTCACGTTGGCTATAAATAGATGAATAGGGGTTTTCATTTTTTAACAATGTGGTCATTTACCATGAAACCCTACTTTTTCTCCCAAAAGCAGAAGTGGAGTAAAGATATTAGAGAGTTAGAATACCACCTTGGAAGCAGTAAATAGGAGTTGGAAGTGAACAAAGTTGAGGAGAAAGTGAAGAAATTAAAGAGACAAGGTATGTACTTCAAGAACTTTATCTATGAATAGTTAAATTATGAAATTAAATTAATTATGAATATGCAAATATTATGTATGAAATTGAATTAGTGCATTGAAGTAGTAGAAAAAGGACTAAATTGTAAAGTAAATAAAATAAGTTAAGTGGAAATGAATGTTAAAAAGAGAAGATAAATAAAGTGTGATGAAATAATGAATACATCAAAAGTGAAGGTGTGATGAAGTTACCAAGATAACTCGCATTTATGATAATGGTGACTAAATTATTAAGTGTACAAAAGTTTATACCTTAAATAAAGTATTATAATGAAGAGTTTAAATGATGTGTTATGTGTTAGAGGACAAATTACAAGGTGATATTAAAGTGAAATTACATTAAATGATGAATTCTCATGATGCTAGAGACTAAATTGTAAAGTTATGAAATGTATATAATTGAAATAAGATAAGTTACGATAAAACTATATGTTAAAGATATGTAGTTTTAAGGACTAAATCAATAGTAATCAAAAGCATAATGATTGTGTATGTTAAATGAAAGTTAAAAGAACTATGAAAAAGTAAATTTTATATAGAAGAAACGGTGTAAGCAATGGAATTGTAGATTATGAGATATAATATTTTTTTGTGAGACAATGTCAGAATGATTTCGGGGTCCCCTATTCTTACTTTGAAAAATTATTATAAAATTTTAAAAAATATTTAAAAGATGAAATTTATATGGATAAAATCTTAATGAGTCTATTTTTAAGGGAAACAAACAGATCATATATACATATATACACATGTACACAAAGGATGTGGGATTGAGAAGAGGATGAGGAAAATAATTGAAGAATTATAATACTAAGAAATTGTTACAAATGATGGTTTTGCTAATGCATAAAGGAAATACAAATATTTTATTGAAACATTAAATAAGTGATTGATATAAAAGGAATTAAGGAGGCCCTATTTGATAAATTGATTGGACATGTAGAAAGGATAAAGCATTTTTATAGTAGGTCATGATAAATGACTTATTTGTAAAAGGTTGATAACTGCGTTATTTTATAAATTTGGAATTAATGGCATGATCATAAGGTTCATTACAAAATATCATACGTTTAAGAAATAAGTTGTTGGGTAATGAATTTTGATAATAAAATTGATATGTATTAAGGATGAAATGAAAAAGAGACTTAATTGTAAAACTTGATATTTGCTGAGATAATTATATGCTTATGAATTGACACATGAAATTTGAATTAAAGGATATTTGGAGATAATTTGGTAAATATATTGATATGGTTAAAGTTGAGAAGTAAACAGGGGCTATAAAGGGGTAAAATATGAAAGACTAAGGTGGTCAATTAACCTTGGCAGAAAATTAAACATCGAATGATATTTTGGTACCGATACCAATATCAAAGTATCAATATTGTGAAGAAATCATCGATACATTGTTGGACAAGGTATCAATACATAGGGTATTTGTCTTGAAATTTTCAACTTCGAAGCTCAAAATGGTATCGATACAACACTGGGGTATTGATACATTAGTGCAAGTATTGATACTTCAGGCCCTATTCTGCATAAAAATGATTCAAAATGAAGTTTTATAAAAAGCTTCACTCGGTTTTAAGTTGTACACTGAAAATATGTTAAAAACATGTTCGTAGGGTAAAAATATGATCGGAAAGGGGTTCAGATAATTGAATGTAGACACAATTACTTCGGTATTCAAATGTGACATTCCTATATTCGACTTGACAATCAGTTCGGGTATAGGGGTGCTAGATTTTTAATATTCATACAAATGTGAATTGGCCAGAGAAATGAAATATAAATAAAAGAATAAAATATAAAGAAAGAAATTGCTCGTTGATAATTAATTAAGGTGTGGCCTTGGAGCAATCCCCCGCTCGCAATCGTCTTCACATCGGAAAAGGAAGAATTCTGACTAAGCAAACATAAAAATAAATCGCAAAGAAAAATAAATAAAACTATTTAATTATCTAGCTATCAACCAACCTCTTCTAATGAGATTACAATAGTGTATATATAGGCAAAACCTAAGGCAACATTAAAGTAATTTATTCCTAAAATAACCCTGGTTTAATAACCAAATTACGGCTTTAAAATTCTGATCACGTGGCCATTGATGTCATCTTCTTAGTCACGCTTACGTCAGGATGTCACGATGCCAAACAACCATGACCAAAAGGTCTTATTACATGCCATATAAGCCAAGTTAAATTCAAAATCTACCAAAGAGGTCCTCGGATAGTGTGAATCTTTGAGTTGATCCGATCTCTCGACTTCCACAAAAAGATAATCTACAAAGAAGAAGACAAGAACACGAGTAAGCTTACATAAAGCTTAATAAATTCGTTGATTAAATGACAAAGCTTATCGAATCAAATATAATAATTCAAATAAAAAGATTAACGAACATAGTTCCTATCAACAAGGTTATTAACAAAATTCCTGTCAATCACAGCTCTCAACAGGTGAGTAATGCTCAATAATAAATAAAAATCAATTTTTCCACATTTCAATAACATTTAGTATTCATTAGACAATGCCAAAGAACGATATACGGACACAAGTACACGGTTAACCATCCAGAACACACCAGATGCTCAAACAAGTTAATCCAACCAATAACATACCAAGGCACTAAGTGCCTAGCCCATAGGCTAACATCCACCCCCATAACACATCAAAAAACACTGTAGTATAACTCGAAAGTCCACAACATATATAGGACCTCAATATACTCAGTGAACAGAGGATATACAGAAATCATTTTCACATCTCATATCAATCCTGTGTTGTGCACAAAATAACCTATTGGCATGCTAATCGTACTCTATCCTACGTTCATCCCGCTTAAGATTTATCAACAAAAAACGGTGTTATCACTTCATTACATCAGTCTCATTTACAACACATTATTTGTATTAATCAACATTCAACAATTTATTTTCATCTGATATGCTTTTTAAAAAAGTATTATAATTAAACCAATCAAACTTACCTAACTAAACTGCAGCACAACAAGGTATAGGGACTATTTTGCAATATTATCTTTTTCTCAGTTTTTCACTCGTTCTTGATCTAGAATAATAATTTCACTCAATTACTATGCAATTAAGTCTTTTTAGGCATTTTTACAAATTTACCCCTAATATTTTACTTTTATGCAATTTAGTCCCTAGGCCCCAAACATACAATTTAACCAATATTATTTAAAACCCAGCCTAGTAGGATATTATAGGACTTCATTATAGCCTATATTTATATTTATTTCATATCTAGTCCTTTTAATCTATCACTTTAAACAATTTAGTCCTCTAACATTAAAATCATCAAAAACCACTTTACAAAATAGTCCTATCTAACAACCACACTCAATAATATTTCATAAAACTTCAAGAATAACTCAAACTCATCAATGTAATAATCCATAACATTAAACATTTTTACAAATTAGTTCATGGGCTAGCTAGGTTAAGCTAATACGAGCTCAAAAACATAAAAATTTCTAAAAACGGGCAAAATTACACTTACCTATCAAAGGTTAAAGCTTGATCGGATGGTTTTTCCTTATTTCCTCTAGGGTTTCAATTTTGAAAGGCTTAATGAAGAAGATGAATGAAATTTTAACATGTTTTTATTATAATAAGTTTATTTACTTATTTACAAATTTACCTTTTTTGTATACATTTAATATTTACTATTTTTAAGCCCATTACCGTCCAACTTAAGTAATGATGGCTTAATTACCATTCAAGTCCCCTTAGTTAAACTTTCTATAGTTATTTGACACTCTTAATTAATAGCATTCAACTTTTTTAGCTTTACAATTTAATCCTTTTTACTTAATTAACTATCTAAATGATAAAATTTCCTAACCAAATTTTAATACAACACTACTAACCTTGTAAACATTAAATAATTAATATTTACGAACTGTCACATCAAAGTTATGGTCCTGAAACCACTATTTTTGACAGCACTAGAAAATAGATTGCTACAACTAAGGCACATTATAATCATAAATATTATATACAAATTAAGGTCACTATGTTAGGATCTAGTGCCCTTAGTGTAGTTTTTCTTCACACACACTTGTAATTTTTCAAATAAATTGGTTTAATAAAATTCCATCACTTAAATTATTGTCGTTTGTATTTGTCCTCAATGATCTTGCACATAAAACAAAATTTATAAGCAAATATTGGCTCATTAATTACTAAACACTTAACTAATATTAGTGGATTTCATAGCCCAATAAAGGATAAATGGTATCCTTTTATTGACATCACATGATTGATGAAAAATTAACATGGTCACGGGTTATTTGTCTAGGACAAATGATTTAATTACTATTTGTTAGTAATTGATTTTTTCATGAAAGAAGATATAATGGTTACTATAAAATAAAATAGGATCATATTCGGTGAACGAATTTAACCAAAAGAAATTAAGGATATCCTATGAGAACACACATATGACAATGTCTTTGGACGAGAACAAATTAAGTTTCTTTTGTAATGGTATATAATAGGGAGAGTTCACTCATGGCATTTTTAGTGGATTAACTCCATGAATAAATAATGTGGTAATTAATAGACGAAGAGTTGGAACTTAATTACAAATTATTTGAACCCTAATTATATATGTTCAATAAGTCCCTCCGCTAGCTCAATGCAACCCTTTATGAATTGCATTTGAGTCAATATGGTGAATGAATGAAAATGACAATTAGAGAAATAGATCACATGTATCGCTATTTGTAGTGAAAACATTTTCTCGCTAAGAACAATAAATGACATAGAGATTAAATTAATTTCGTTGGATTGTTATCTAATTTATTTTAACTAAATAATTGAAAGTCAAAGTGGAAATTAAATTAATTAGTCATTGTAGTTTTATTGAACGAGACAATTAAATTTATTTGGTCATAGATTCTAGTGCGATAATTTTAACGGAATTAGAATTGGGTTGAGGAAATAATTTAATTGAATCAATTAATAAAAATTATCTTAATTAATTAAATAAATAATATTTTAGGAATAGAAAATTGGTTATTGGGTTGGTTAAATTATATGAGTTGGTTTAAAAACAGAAACAGAAGCACGTAATTGTACCCAATGCAAGAGATAGACCTAATGAATCATTTAGCATGTGATGGGCAGCAACCCTGGGTATCCCAGAGAGGGTGTGTTGCCACCTCCATGTAGTCTTAACAGGATTATGTGTATTCTTTTAAAATATTATCATTTTTTTTACCTTTTATTGTACTAGAACTCATCTATTTTTTCTCTATAAAGAGAGACTATTGGCTAGGTCAAAACATGCAATTTTTTTCGCACAATTACTCCATTGAAATTTAATTATAATTTCTTTTGAAGTAAATTCTATTTTTCATGAAAGTTCATATTAGTTTTCTACCCTATAGGGAGAGATTAATTTTCCTCCATGGAAAGTTAATAAGTTTTCATTGTATTATTGGTTTGTGAATTAGATCCAACTCTCTAAGAAAACTGAGGGTTTGAGAATAGCGAAGAATATCATGTTGGTAGAAAGTCGAGAAACTACCAAATCTGCTTAGCCCAAAAAACATGTATTTATTTGGTGAAGGTTTATTGTTATAAATAACACAAAGGCTTAGTCTTAGAAAGATTTTAATTTTTAGTTGTGCAACAAATATGTTTCCTAAATCGGATTTTTCCAACACACTAGCATATTCATCATTCATACAGAGGCAAATTCAGATTTCATAGATTTTAAAACATGTTTAGACAATTATTTGTCTAGTTACACATATAGTCACGTTGAGTGACTCGCATAAATTCATATTTCAAAATTATTAACTTAAGCCATATAAACAAATTCATTTTGTTTATTATGGTTTCCACAAATTGAGGATTACAAATTTGTTCATTTAGAAAAATTCCATAACAAATTTTCGAAAATAGTCATTGTAACCTCATTTACAAATCAAAACTCTATTTACAAAACATGTACACAACACATACAAAGTTTGTTTAGTGAACAAGATAGTCACATTAACATATTAATCACTACTATGACGTATTAACATGTTTATTCTCATTAATATAACATTTCATACATACTCATATATAAAAAATCATTTTATTAACCATTCCATGGCAATCATTTTTCATAGAACATTTATAATTCATGATTAAGGCTTATTAAGCCATAACTTATGAAATCATCATTTTCGGCATCTTAAGCCATGGAAATTCTCACACATTCATTTACATACTTAATTTCATATTTTTATACAATTTTATTAATTTTCTAAACATATTAGAATAAGAGTAAGAGTATCTAAAGGTCCTTACCTCTTGGATGCATTTATACATAGAACTAAGCTTTCAATCACATGAATTCATCCTTTCCCTTGCTTAAAATTCCACGATCCATCATTTTCTCATACACAAAATATAATTACATATTAGCACCTAAGCTTTTCAAGCTTTAACATAGCAACCAAACTCAAATATCAAGTTAAGAAAGATGGAAAACATAATTACTTACCTTATTGAAGCTTTCTTTCTATCTTCAACTTTCTCTCTCAAGACCCATACAAACCCTAGCTAAAAAATAGAGGATTTGAAGGTGGTATAAAGTTTTAATAAGATTTTTGTACTTGTTCTTAACAAAAGATCAAAGGTGAAGGTTGAAATTGTAACACCCTATACTTGACCCAATTTACTGGATTTGAATGTAAGATGTCACAATACTTACATGCTTAACAAAATTGTTCAGCTGGCAAAAAATCGTACTAGAGATACTTCTTATTTATTTAAAAATATTTTCTACGTTAAAAGATTTGAATGAAACATTTATCATTTATGACAGACACTTAAAAGTAGTACAAAGCATTACAACTTAAATCTTTGAATAAACAGACATATTTGTGCCGTGTAAAACTATTCGTCATTTGAAAACATATTCCCAAATTGTCCCTCTATATGCATAACATTGCACTACGATCATCACCTTGGAAAATTCCTGGCTTGGAAACTGGTTCAACGTAAGAACATGCATTACAAATAAACATTCATAAGTTCAATGGGACTTAATGAGTCTCAACTAGTTTTACCTTTAAACAATAATTTTGAATTCCTCGACTTAAGAATTCTAGACTTCCTTTCAGATTTTGAAGGATACTTTTCTGATTCCTAACGGATAATTACAAGCCAACTTCTATCTTGACCACCTTATACACGTTCCACTCGATTGACAGATTACGCACTTCCCACCTTATAGCGGATCCTATTTTGCGATTGCTTGAAGATAGAAATTGGATATGTTTCTCAAAATGATATACCTATGGGCACTACTCTCGGCAGATTCATTTACTAGCTCTGGTGGTTTTCAGAATACCAGTCACGCTGTATCTTCACATTGATCCAAACAATGAATTTCGTTTGATGAAGCTAATACTTTAGATCACATAATTGAAGTTTAGATAACTTCAGATACAAAAGGGAAAACTCCCAGATTTGATATGTAACACCCCAAACCCGGCCTAAATGTTAGGCTCGAATCTGGCGTGTCACATTGAAGGGTTTTTCGAAAATCATGTTTTCATTGAAAACCCTTCTTAATATTTAAAAAAACTTTTAGTCATTAAAACTTGTACAAAACCCCAGTTTACATTAGTTTAATTTCAAAGCGTGGTTCATTGAAAAATACATAATTTTATTCCCAAAATCTCTTTTAGTTGCGGAAGCTAGTTTTAAAATAATTACTAAAACTTGATGTTAAAAAGTTAAGTTGTGAAAGCATTTTGAAAATATTACGGAAACGTAGTGTTGTTTTAAAAACAACTAACATTTTGGAAAACCGTGATTTAATTCAAACAGATATAAATCAAAGTAAATGAAACCCAAAGTTAAAATCCAAAAACTCTAAAAGGCCTTATTACAAAAATTAAAACCCAAGACGGAGTCTAAACCATAAATAAAGTCCAAAGAATAATAAGGCTTGAGTCGTGTGACCATCTCTGAGTCTCTCGCAGCACCAATCCTCCTAAAGCTGGGGATTACCTGTACAGTTAATAGATGGGGTGAATTTATGAAAACTCAGTGTGCAATCCCCTTACTAGAGTAATAGTCGAGATATCTCAAAACAAAAATAGAAACAAACTGATGCAGGCGAGCCCACTACAAGAATGATGATCAATTCGATTCAGAGCATACGTGGGCCAAAGCCCATTACAATATCATTTGGGTTGCAGCCGATAACAAAATCAATTGGGCCTAGCCCATCTCAGTAATAAAATAGAATGTGTGAATGCATGGATGCATGCTATCCCATCCAACCCTGCACTTGCGTCCGTCCAACCCTGCACTACCTATGGGGAATAACTCACCCATGCCATCCCTACACTTACAATGTTAGCATCGGTTGCAGCACTAACTGAAATCGCAGCAAAGCTGCTAGTACGTATACGGCTTTAAGCCTTCAGTAACGATATTATAATTGGCACAGAGCCATCGGTAACTGTAATAAGTTCGGTACTTAGCCATCAGCGACGGTAATATAATCGGCACACAACTATGGGTAAATATTATCGACATAGAGTCATCAATAAATATGATAGGCACGTAGCCACTAGTAGGTACGATTTGCACAAAGCCATAATCAACATAGCACAGAGCCATATTTAGGTTGGCACAGAGCCATAATCAAATTAAGCAGCACTAAGTCGTCCATCGGTCCATAGTTGTCGTGCGACCTTAACAGATCAATACTGGATCCACAGTCGTCTCGTGCGACCCGTGCGATCCTATCAGAACTTCCTCTATATTAATGTCCCAACCCCATGCAATATGTCGTGTATGTCATGCTCAATCATCACACGTGTATGCACAATGGCCATGCTCAGTAACAAACATTTAAACATTTATTAAAAGCATGCCAGTCATACAACCATAGTCAAGTCAGTTAAAACACAGTCATACAATCACAGTCAAATTCATAGTCCAAGTCAGTCCTTTACCCACAAGGGTAAAATAGTCATTTTACCCTACAGGGGTATTTTGGTAATTTTACAAATCAGGGTCTTAACGACCCAACAGATGGTCTACCGTCGCCTCAAACGACTTAACTAACCTAAACAGACATAACGATGTAAGTGGGCCTAAGGCCCATTACTCGGCCCAAGTGGGCCAACATACTTGTGTGGCCCATTTAGCCCAGAAACAGCCACAGCTATGCGAACATCACAGTCCAAACACACTAACCGCATCACACACATTTTATCCGTGTGGGCCCACAAGCCCACTGGGCCCACACGACCCAGTTCGGCCCAACGAGGTCCAGAACAGCCCAAGACCACGAGCGCACTCGTGGTGGCCTCTACAGTCTAACGCCCATGTTGTGGGCTCAGTTCACCACACGTGCGATCGCACGCTCGTGTGGCATAATAAGCCATATTTTTGGCTTTTCGGCATTTTGCCGATCAACAGTCATAGCAGTGTAAACAACACAGACTTTCGGCTTTTAAATGATTATCGAAAACCGCATACAATTACACGCACTTTAGGCTTTTTAGCCGATCATCAAACATATCATACGGTTACACACCTGCTCGTGAAATGAACCGCACCCCAAGTATCCTCGCACTTAGATTAAAACATCATAATGATTACTCATCCAACTCTTGTTATCAAAAGAAACCGACAGAAAACTAAACCAACTACTGTGACCTTACCAACAATAGAAACACCTGTTTCCCTAACTTTCAAACAATTTTTAGATCACCTTCGACCACAACCTAAACAAAGATCCCTTCTTCGTTAGATCCCGATAAGATATATGATTTCACCACAAGAACTCAAAGCCAAACAAAGTCTTATTCTCTACTACTTACCATCCTGCAGAATTGGTTCCAAACTAAAGGAGTAACACTCGAGTGCGCTGAGACAAAATTAATGACCAAAAAGAAAGTGTTGAAGGAAGGCAAGGATTTTCGGCCACTATACCCAAGAATGATCACAAAAGGCAAAGGGGTATTCGGCCAAATAGAAATAGGAACAAATGAGAGAAAAGAAGGACAGAAAGTAGAGAAATGGGGTGAGAAGGTTCGGTCATACAAGGAACCGATTGCAAAAGGAGTAATAAGTAGGGGAACAATCGGAAACTCTGAAAGAAATAAAGAGGAGGCAAAAGTAAAAAGGGTTTCAGTAAAATTTTGAGCAAAAAGGAAGAACAGAAATGGGAAAGAAAATGAACAAATGAAAGAGCACTCAACGCTTGCCAGAAATGACAGAAAAGTTGCACGAGTGGTCGATTTTTAGTATATGCTCGGCAATACAAAGAAATGAGAAAAAAAATAAAAGCAAGGAGAACCCAAAATGGCATAAAAGAATTCGGCACTGTGGGAAAAAGGTCCTATGACCGAATATGCACAATGGGAAGTCCCATATTCGGCCAACTACTAACTCTCCCCTCAACCCCCCATAATCCACTCCTACAATCTCTCAACCCCCCGATTTGAATCACTTTCAAACTCCTCCAAGTCCATATCCCATAAATCTCTCCCCCAAGACCAATTCTACAACCACTTGAGTAGAATTCTATTCCAACACAACCACTGGGCGGCACAGCTGCAAAATAAGTAATCCATAGTTCACTTCAAGTCTCGAACCTTTTACCTCCTTACCATACTCCTAACGCCACCTTGCCACTAGACCACATGCTTTTTTATGTCAAAATTTAAACCCAAAATATTAATAAGACCTTCCAGCTAATGCCAAGTTCAATTTAGGGAAAACTAAGATTTTTGCTAAAGACTAGATTTGAACTCAAGACCTCCCAAAACACTCCCAATCACTCCTAAACACATAGCCAGTAAAGCAAACACACAATTAGTGAAATTTTCTCGCACAACTAAAATCTAATTGCTCTGATACGCGAAGCCTAATTCTTCTAGGCCCAAAATTCGAGGCGTTACATGATAGACACATACACCACCCATAATTACTTATATATCAAGCTCTCTTTCTGACCTAGTGAGTTACTCTGGCAGATTCATCAATCAAGTACTCTACTAAGGACACTTTCAGAAAATGCCTCAAAGGCATACCCAGTTCTCACCACAGAGGCAGACAAATAGCTCACCACTTAAATGATACAGAATCCGCCTGACAGGCTTTCCAGACATTACACCTCATAGGCTTTACAGGTGACTTACCACAAAGGATTCCCAAATAAAACACCACAAAGGTGTGGTTTGGTTTACCACCAAGGCACCACATAAACTGTCATGTTTGACCACATGGACTTTCCTAAACTCAGCATTACCTGAGGTTTGCCTATATCGCCCCCAGGACACGCGGAAACCCTAGTAGAAAAATGCGGCTCATTCGCTATTCCCAGAATATGCCATGGCCATATTCTTTAACATATCTACCACTCTAGCTTTTTCTCGTTTTTACTATCTTGACGGACCTTTAATTTATAGTCTTGACAAACTACATTTTTCCATACTAGCCTTCATGTTTATTGTCCCAGTGCATGTCATCAAATTACCACCTCAAGGTCCATCATTGTATTACTTTCTCAACACTCCACCGAAACCCCTTTATCGCCAACCATTCTTGGTCTTGCATAACTCAAATAACATAATGGACACATCTACACAGATTTCACTCATAATCTTAACAAAATCATACTTCCTAACACATAATTTTCCATGCATGCTTACCACACATTGTCATATTCATGCAGTGCATATACACTTCAGAACATACATACAAATGCTTCACAGAGAACATACAACCATACAACCATACAACAACTTCTCAAGAAGATATGCACATAGACCATACAAGGAATCATTATAATATAGTGTGAAGAAGTTGGGTCTAGAGACTCACCAGAGACCCACCTTTACTTCGACCTAGAGTTTTTGTTTCGATTGTCTTTCCCTATCCAGTAGCAGCAACTATTTACAAGATCTTGGATTTTCCATTAGAATCCCTATTTTTAGATAGTTTAATAATGTTTCAACTACGTGCGAGCCCCATTCAGGGCCTTTCATTCGCGCTCTACTGTTCTTACACTTTTCATCATCCTTACTCATCAACAATCATAACATATAGAGTTATAAGACTTACCATAAGGTTGAATCATCCACTGATTAATTAAGGTCTTAGCCCTATCTTATCGAAAAAGAAAAGAATATTTAGGTTAAAAAAAGAACCAAAAAGTAAAATAGAAAGAAAATCATCTAGAAGATCTTCTGCCTTCACTAGATACAAACTCCCTGACCCCCTACTATGGACTTTGACAAGTGACGATGCGTACCTAACCTAAATCTCCTATTTTTCCCAAAAAAATCTAGGGGAAGTTAAAGAAAATCCAACGAAGATCTTTGTTACTATTTGACTAATCATGGAGAATGTCTAGTCAATCAAATTAACTCCCAACTAATCCTGTTACGAAACAAACTAGAACAGTGCTCGTGTAAACCTAGCTTACTATACCATGGTGGTAACTCACGTATGGCATGGTCTTAAAGACAATCAAATCTCCTACAACTTTCTCATACACTTGATAGGTTCTTCGTGTTCAGCCAATACTTTGGGTGTACTCTTCCTTAGGCGTAATCTTTCTTTGCTTGAATATACCTTGTAATTAAATCCTTAGATAGCGCTAACAGACAAATACTTTAATGCTAGTATGGGTCAATACTCTGACTCACCATCAAGCCAACAAGGTGGCGAATTATGCTACCACAATGCACCAAATAGTTTACATACATGCCTTACCAACCTTTTCAGATCTGCCACTTTGGGGGTGTGACAAAAATTTGTGGAATCTTGAAGAAAAAACTAAAGAAATGAAAAGAAGAGAAACCCCCATGGAATAGAGGGTAGAATAGTTGAAAAGGCTAATAAGGATGAGCTTTTTCCTCTTCTTTTTTCCAATTAAAGCACTAAAATGAAAATTACCCAAGTAAAAGTTAAATTTAAAGTGCTCAGCATGTGGTCCACGTTTAATTACCTCAATTTAATCACCTTCAAATGTCCAAGTTTATTCTATATATCAAATATCTCATCAAAATAATGTCTTCAACATAAAATTCTTGAGAAATAACTAAATTATTTTTCTCTTTTCACTTCTTGTGTAACACCCCTCACCTGGTCTGGTTGCCAAACCCAACCTATGGAATGCTACTGTAACAGCATATTTTTCGGTGAAATTAGAACAGTGATTTTGGGACCACAAATCCTACTCAAAATATAATTTATTTTTATTTTATTATATGGTCCGTAATATGGTAGATATTTCGTGTGAAAATTTTGATACGAAAATTTTATCGATTTAGTGCTTAATTACGAGAAGGACTAAATCGCATAAAATGCAAAAGTTGAATTCTAGTAGCTATAAGGATCAAATAGCTATGGAATTCAAAACTAGAGGTCCTTATATGGTAATTAGACCATTAAGAAAAGTATGTAGATTTTTCTTGGTGACTCATCCATGGAAATATAGAAAAAGGGCAAGGACTAAATTTGAAATAGCAAAATACTTAATTAATTAAAAGATGAAAACAAAATATATCATCTTATTTTCATCATCTTCAACCTAAAAACACATGGAAACCCTATGAGAGAGAGAGAAAACTTTCAAGGCCTAATCGGGTAAGTTTTCTTGTCCTGTTTTTAGTAATTTTGATATTTTTGAAACTTGGATAACTTAATCTCTCTCTTTGAGGGATTAATTTGAAAATTTATCAAGGTATGAAAAATGGGTCAAGGATGTATATGCTGAAAATTAGAAATTTATGGTAGAAAATGAAAGATTATTGATAGATAAACAACTTTTACAAAGTGATTTTTGATGAAAACATGATTTAGGGACTAAAATGAAAAGTTGTAAAATTTGATGAAAAATTATAAAAGTTTCTGAATACATGTGCTGTACAATTTGCAATAGGGCTTTGGTTAGGCTTGGAATAGGGAGTAATTTGCACAAGTTTCATTTTCCGAGCCTAGGGACAAAATCAGAATTTACGGAAAAGTTAGAGGCAAAATAGTAATTTTGCCTAGGACATAAATTGAGTCCATTTGAATATGAAATGTGTGAAATTGATGGTTAAATTCATTTATATATATCCAGACAATACTAATTCGAGGTTAGATCAAGGAAAAGAAAACGTTTCAGATTAGTAAACTTTTTTACGCGAACAAGTGTTGAGGTAAGTTCGTGAACTTAATCGAGCATGTAATTATTTTAATTGAACGTTGTGTTTGTATGTAATGTGATTTACATTGATGTGCTTTACTTGTATACTATGATAGAAAATTTGATACATGCTTGAAATGGTGATAAAGGGTTAAGTCCCGATTGAATGTTGAATTTTGATGATTATATGCGCTTTCCCAAAACTAATAAGGTCCTACATTTGTTGCGGATGGGACTTAGCTCGGACGTGTTATCCCATTGACCTTGTTATAGAAAGGATTTAGTCCAGATGGGTAATCCCGATATAATAACTCTCGAGCATACGTTATGATTAGGGTTTAGCCTAAACTGGTAATCCTAATCGAACTCCTCTGAGCTTACATTATATAAAGGATTTAGCCTGGACTGGTAATCATGTTATACGTTACGTGGCTCGAAAGAGTGTTTCTTGGTTAAGTGCCCTAATGGGTACTGTAACAGCTCGATTTAGGGCCCAGTCAGAACAGTGGTCTCGGGACCACAAAACTGAAGTAAAAAAAAATTATTTTATTATTATGGAGTCATAGCATGATTATATTAGTGCATGAAAAATTTGGTGAGTTAATTTTGACGATTTTGAGCCCAATTGAGAAAAAAGACTAAATAGCATAAAGTGCAAAAGTCATAATTTGATAGCTAAAGGTGTTATTTTATTAGAGAATCAAAATTGGGGGATTTTAAAGGGCAATTAGACGCTTTTAAAGGAGCATAGCCGGCCACAGGGTCAAAAGGAGACAAAATTTTAAAATTTGGTGGGTTAGGTGACTTATTTTGACTAAAATAGAAATAGATGAAAGAAGGATGATATCATCCCGTTCCATCTTCTTCCACCAAATTTTTAGCAAAGAATGGGGTTTTGAAAGATTCAAATATTTCAGCAACATTAAGCTTCTCAAGTAAGTGATTTTGAAAGTTTCTCTTAATGATTTTTTTACATTTTTGGACTCCTTGAAGCATAAGCTTTCTAATGAGGGGTCTATTTTACAAAATGGTAAAGAGTTTAGGGTTTTGCCATCAATGGACTTGTGATGTTTGCTGAGTTATTATGGAAGAATATGAGTCTTAGAAGAGGTCTAAACAACTTTTGTGAAATGTGTTAGCATGAAAACACCTAAAGGGACTATTTTGCATAAGTTGCAAAATAGGTGATTAGGGTGTGAAATAGTGAGAATTTGGGGTTGCTATAGGAGTAAAAAGCGTTCGTTTAGGCCTAAGATAAGAGGAAATTCAATAAAAATTAATTTTCGAGCATAGGGGCAAAATGGTCATTTTACGAAAGATGTGAATTTCTGGTTACCTAATTGTAATTAGTGACTAATTGAGTGCATTTTGTTATTATAGATCAAGATTTTCCAAATCCGAACCTAGACTGGGGGAAAGCCAAACAAATCGACTAAATCGACTAGTCGAGTATATTTTGTAATCCGAGGTAAGTTATATGTAAATAATACAACTACATTGATAATATATGTGTTTAAATTGTCATTGAATGGATATAGCATGAATTGCTTGATTGTGAATTGAGAATGCATAAGGACAATGAGATGCTAGAATTCCCATTGGAACACTAGGAAATAAACCGGATATTCAAGCCGTGACATTTGGGTCACTTGTGTGAGCTAGTGTAAGACATGTCTGGGACATGCGTCGGCCACATTATGGGAGCCAATGTAAGACCATGTCTGGGACATGGCATCGGTGTTGAGAAGAGTGCTAGTGTAAGACGTGTTTGGGACACGCATCGGCCTCGATGATGATAGTCAGTGTAAGACCATACCTGGGACATGGCATCAACTCGAGATGTAAGCCAGTGTAAGACTATGTCTGGAACATAGCATTGGCACCTTACCCCAAGTTTGAGGTTTATAGAATGTCCGGTAGTGTTCCGAATGGTTCAACAGTGAAAGTACAATCGTGAGTTAACAAGGAAAATACGACTATGTTGTGAGTGGTACAGGCACCAAATTGGTACGTATGAGAAATAAGCTCAATAGAGAGTATGTGACTTGTATGGATGGTAATGAGTAAGTTATGCTTATACTTACCTTTTTGTTAAGATTATGATGATTATGGATGAGTTTGTTGATGTAAATTTATTTATATGCAACTTACTAAGCTTTTATGCTTACCCTCCTTTCTTTTCATTTTCTTATAGTGCCGCCTAACTAGCTCAAGGATCACTAGGAGTCAAAGATATCGATCACACTATCGTCCGAAACCTTCGGTATAGTTGGATTTATATTTTTGAATATGGCATGTATAGGGCTTAGGCTTGATTATTTTATGTCCTTAAGCATTGGCCAAATGTGTGGGCTTGGGATAAATCCTACACTTTGTATTTAGCCTTGATGATTGACCAATACTCATTTTGATTATATGCAAAGATGATACTTCCTTGGTTGAGTAAACTGCCTCATGAATGAATATCTATTGTGGCTGATTTGGTATGGTATAGACTAGAATTGGTGTTGGTTGAATTTATGTTAATTGATGTAAGTGAAGGTGGCAAATAGGCTTGGTAAATAGCCTTATTTGGTCAACACGGGTAGACACACGAGCGTGTGTCTAAGCCGTGTGTGACACACGGTCAGCCCCATGGGCGTGTGATGAGGCCATGTGTCCCCTGCACGTAAAAATTTCAAGTCAATATGTATGATAATAAACACACGGGTAGAGACACGGGCCGTGTGTCTCAGCCGTGTGGAGGACATGACCTAGCACACGGGCGTGCGCTATGGCCATTTGACATGTTGGGTGTGCTGACGTAAAAAAAAAATACTCAAGTTTTCTCACACGGGCTAAGACACGGGCGTGTCAATGCCATGTGAGCAACACGAGCCAGGGACACGGACGTGTGTCCAGGCCGTGTGAAGTCTGCACTTGAATTATGTGAAATTGTGTAAATAAATTGGCTACACGGGTAAGGGACACGGGAGTGTCCCTAGGTGCTTAGGCCGTATGAGACACACAGGCCATTAGCATGACCGTGTTAAGATGGTCACACGGGCGTGTTACCCTTCCACACAAGTGTGTGCCCTGTTTTAAATGTAAAGTTTGCATAGATTGGATAAGGACGCGGAAAGGTTCCAAATGGTTTTCAATGGTCGATTTAGGCCTCGTAGGCCCATATTAAGAGGTTTAAAATAGAAATTGAAAAAGTTTTAATTTGGACCGAGTCTTGGTGACTTAAGATGGGTTGCATGCATGAGATCAAGTTAGGTAATGCCTTGTACTCCGCCCCGGCTTGGGTTACGGGTATGGGGTGTTACAGGTACCCTTGAATAAGAAATTGATAGATTATTGAATCGTACACTTCGAGTGTACTACTTGAGCATCCATTGGAATTCAATGAATCAACGGACATAAAACTCTTGACATGGCATGAAAATCTTGAGATGAAATGATAATGACTTGAAAGAATATTGCTTGATGAGCTCTTCTATGTTACTTGATTGATATGAATATTTTGGTGACTAACATGTTTGATTGATTGTATGTGATTAGGCAATTTAGCCAAATGGATGGAAACATAACATTGTATGCCTAGATTTTAATAAACAAGATTGGTAAGTTTAGTTTCTATTATACGAACTTACTAAGCCTGTAATGCTTACTCCGTTTATTTTTCCCTGTTTTATAGTGCTCGGAAGCTCATGAAGGTTGGAAGATCATTGGAGCATCGTCACACTATCAACTAGCTATTTTGGGTATATATAGTGAAATCATTTTGGTATAATAGCATGTATAGGACAACTTGACCTTTAGTAGCTTGATAATGTTATTTTGTAAACTAGCCAGTGAAATGGCTAGTAATGGTTCATTTTGGTATTTCTAAGTAGGTTATTATGATATATATACACATGTGATATGTTAAGAATATGTGATCAATGTTATTAATGCCTAAGTTAATTCAAGGTAAAGTTACAAACACATATGCATGTAATGGTATGCCATGTTAAATGATGAAATTGTTTATTTTAAATGCTTGGAGTGATTGGCATTGGTTGTGTGTTTCAAGTGCAGGTCTTGGGTGAAACTTTGGGTGAGAAATGAAGCTAGAAATGGTTTCATTTTGTCCACACGAGCAGACACACGGGCATGTGTCTAGACCCTGTGTGACACACGGCCTGGTAACATGGGCATGTGGTTAGGCTGTGTGTCCCCTGCACCTAAATTTTGAAAAGCGAAATGCACAGAATTAAGCACACAGGCGAAGACACGGGTGTGTGTCTCAGCTGTGTGTGCCACACAGCCTAGAACACGGGCGTGTGTCTTGGCCATGTGAAACCTGCACCTATTTTCAAATTGAATTAATTAACCATACGACCTAGCACACGGGCGTGTGGCATGGCAGTGTGTGCAAATCAGAGAGTTACACGGGGTCGAACATGGCCTCTAACACGGGCGTGTCCCTTGGACCACACGGGTGTGTGAGCCTTGCGCTTTAGAAAAATTTTGTAATTTCGCGAAAAATTCTTAGAGGTCTCGATTAAGTCTCGACTCGACTCTATTGCTCGTATTGGGCCTTGAGGGTCCAATTAAGGGACATTTTGAATGATCTCGGTAAATGAATACTAAATTATAAGAATTATCTGTAAAATGTTCTGAAAGTTTCGATAATGTTCTGAAACCGTATTCTGACGACGGATACGGGTTAGAGGTGTTATAGCTACTGCAACTATTAGAGCAAATCATGTTCAATTTAGGCTTTAAAATATCAATTAAACTAAAAACATTTCATAGTCCATGCTTAATATGATTTACAAACTAAACCAAGTCTCAATCAAACTTACAAAAACTCTTAAGTTGACTCGAGAATGATTAACGATCAATTTGAAACTTTTTCAATAATAACAATTTTTTTTGCAAAAAGGGTCACATGACCATGTGCCCAGGACGTATAACTCTCTATGACCGTGTGGTATATAAAAAAAAAACTTTTCCTCCAATGGTCGCACAGTCGTGTCACTAGCCCATGTGCAGTGACACACGGCAGTGTAACATTTGGAAACCATGTGGATCCAAAGATTTCCTTTTTCCAGTGGTCACACAGCTATGTCACCATCCTGTATGGGACACACGGGTGTGTGGTCAAACCGTGTGGTGCAAAAATAGGTCGTTTAGTACTTATTTCAGCCTAACCATACAAGACATGAACTTAATGCATTTAGCATGAATAAAACCTATTCAAAACATCCTATAATCATGCTATCACATATCATACATCATCCTTTTAAACATTTAAACCAATATGTCATTCAATGACACCTCACATAATCAATTCAAAGTTCTATTTCGATTCATGCCAAAATAGGCTAAAACACCCTATACGTACCCTTTTGCATTCAATGCAACGTATCCTTCTTACCATTTCCACATCAAAATATCATTTAACCCATCAAGTATAACATGATCAAAGCATCACCCACACACTTTCATACATATAATTTACATTCATCCCAATATCAAATATCATATAGAGATCAAAGCAACAAATCTTAAAAACAACATATATACACAATGACACCTATGTACATCCCACATATAATCGAGCCAAAATGGAAAAAGTCTATCAAATTGTAGAACGGGTAGTGTGAGCTCTAGTGTGATCCGATCGAACAGAACACAATCGATGATCTACAAAGAAGAAAAAAACAAAACAATGGTAAGCATACTAATGCTTAGTAAGTTTGTATGGAAATAAACTTAACTGACCTCAACATTTAATAATTAAGCAATTGAAATTACAAAGATATAAGCATGAAATTTCCCTTGGCATCATTATGCAAATTCACACAACAAACTAATTGGTTAGTTCCATATCAAACCATGAACATCGAATTCATTCCATGCATCATTATATTATACCATTCCATCGTCTACTATTAAACATACTAATCATAAAACTTTTCCTTGAAATCTCATTCAATCTTTATGATCATTACCTTTCTATTTAATTTAACATTTTCGTTTGGAGATGTAACAGTCCGGTTTTGACCCTAGTTGGAATAGTGGTTTTGGGACCACAAATTTGAGTTTGAAAAATATTTTAATATTATTTTCTGTGTCTATGATATGTGAATTTGCATCTGTGAAATTTCTGTGCTTTAATTTGTCTGTTTTTGTGAGTAATTATGAAAAAGGATTAAATCGCGTAAAGTGTAAAAGTTGAGTGTTGGATGATAAAGCACCTATTTAGCTTGGCTTTTAAAATAAAGGTCCTTGCATGTCAATTGTACCATTTGTTTAAATGGTGGGCAGTTATGGACATTAGTAGGTGAAATTTCACATGTAATAATAAGGGCAAAATTGGTAATAGTATATAATGTTTAATATAATAAAACATATTATGAAAATGAAGCCATTTCATGCATGTATTGCTAAAAATACAAAGAAATAGAAAAGAGAAAACCATCCTAGGGTTCGGCCATTTCATTTGTTGATTAAGGTATGTACTTTGGTCTATTTTTTATAATTTCTACGTTTCTGTGATCATTGCTTCGTGTTCTTCAAAGCCCATGTCTGAATTTCTATTTCTGTTAAAGATTTCATGAAATCCCATTATTGATATCATGAGTTTTGTGATGTTCTTGGATGAATTATGAAGGCTTGGATAATTTATAAGTTTTGTCTTTAAATTTTTATGAAGTGGAGCTATTTGGACTAAATTGTGAAAATGAGGTTTTAAAGGACTAAATTGTGAATTAAATATGTTATTTGGGCTTTTATGGAATCCATGTATATTCGACTAAGCTATAGTCTTGGTGAATTTTGCATATTTGCAATTTTATGAAAAATAGACTAAATTGTCAAAGTGTGAAATTGTAAGGGCTAAAATGCAAAGTGCCCTAAATATGTGTTCATGGATTATTTTGAATGAAATGAATGATTGAATAGTTGAATTTGAATTGTAATAGATCAAGAACAAAGAAAATCAGACTTAGATCGAGGGAAGTCCAAAGTAGTCGAATAGTCGACTCATTTTCGTCCGAAATTAGTACGAGGTAAGTCAAACTACACTTACATGTTAAGTTGATTTAAATTCTGCATATATAAACTGTGATCTGCATTGGACGGCCTTGAGAGCCTGATGAATAAACTCTGATAATATGCTGGTGTATGAGAAGCTCTGTATGTTCCTAGAAGAACGTTGACATTGATCTGAGATATCGTGTAAGACCGTGTCTGGGACACAGGCCTCGATCTAAGATTTTGTGTAAAACCCTTTCAGGGACAGAGGCTTCGATATCGAATTACATGTAAGACCACGTCTGGGATGTCGGCATTGTACTTGTCTGTGAATCTCTATTCCGTTTTTGAATTGTCCGATGATAAGGTATGAGATGTGGAATAAATATTTGGAATGTATAATTCATACAGGTACGTTTGTATCGTACTAGATTACTGAATAGAAAAGACTATGTTTCTGTGAAGTAAGGAAATATTCTATGAGACGGTTATGAATTCTGGCCATTAATTGTTACTTATATGCTGTTTAGTTGTGTAATTGTATTTGACTTACTAAGCTCTTTGTAACTTACTCTGTGTGATTTCTGTCTATTTTATAGTTATCGTAGCAGCTGAAGGCTCGGGATAGTCGAGGATTGTCACCACACTGTCAAACTCTTTTTGGTACTTTTGGAAATGTACATATTTATAAGTATGGCAGGTATAGGCTAGAAGGTTTAAGAATGTAAGCTTGATATGTATATATGTTATGCCATGTCAATTAGCTAGTAAATGATAAGTTTGTGCATAGTTTTTGTGTATGTTTGTAATGTGCCATGTTCTAATGTGAAATAGTCATCTTTAAGCATGAAATTGGTTGAAAATGTTGGTATGAATGTTGTATATTATTGCTTGTAGGATTGGACCCAAAAAGGGTGGCAAATTGGCTTAAACCAAGCTTGCTTTGTGCCACACGGTCAGGGGACACAGGCGTGCCTTGTGGCCGTGGGCTAAAGTCAGTAGCTAGCTAAATTCCACACGGTCATGGCACACGGCCGTGCCTATTGACCGTGTGAAAAAGTTAGTATAGTACTTTTTGGCACAGTTGGATCACATGGGCGTGTCTTGTACCCGTGTGAGTCACAAGGCCTAGTCACACGGGCGTGTGACTTTGTCAGTTTTGAGAAGTTTGTTTAAGTTCTGAAAATTTTGAATAGGTTTGGTTTAGTCCCGACCTTTCTTAAATGTATGTAGTTGGTCTCGTAGACCATTTTATTGGATGAATTGTGATGAATGCCTATGTATTGATGTTATATAATATTTGTGATTTTGTGTTGTTCTGAAATGCTCTGTCCGTATGGTGATGCCCCTTACCTATTCCGACGACGGTTACGGAATAGGGGTGTTACAGGAGAACTATAGTAAATTAATTCCAGATACTCATGATTTGATTGCTCACACGAGCTATAACATATAAGCTATATAACTTGGGTTTACTTACACAAGTCGTAAGTCGGGATTACTCATATAAGTGTTATCCGATGTTGCTCACTCAAGCTGTCAACAATTCGCAACAACTACCAGATCTCAACCATCGATAACTAAATCCTGAACCAGTACCCAGTCTGTATCATTTGGGTTTGCTCTCACAAGCTGGAGGTCAAGATTGTTATGCTAACTTTATTCAATGCTGTTCACTCAAGCCATCGAGAATCCGCAACACATGTTGGGTTTCAGCTATCGATAAAGAAATCCTTGACCAACACCCAATATCTTTTGAACTCTAATGGCATGTCATTCATATTTAAATCATCTACTAAGTTTACACAAGCCTATTATCAAATTCGTACTAATTAAATATATGTAGCCATATATACATACTTATCATATTTCAAATAGCAATTCATATACATTTAAACTATGTAATATCATCATGTACATATCATCCAATACATCATATCCATTTCTAAATCATTTCAAACCCTGTAACCGTGCACACTTTTTTTTTACATATTTCGGGTAGCAATCTTTAAACATTTATACCTTGTAACATCACCGTATACATACGATACAATAACATAGCAATTTCACATTCAATCAAAATCATGTATCTATACATATTATTCTTTTATTATATATTTACGATTTAGTCCCTTTGATGCCAAAAGACAATATTTAAAAACAATTCAAACCAAAAAGCAAAACAATATAATACAAACATAAATTGAATTTATAAAATAAGTTTCATATGAACTTACCTGAATAAATTAGCAATTAACAAAACGTCAAGGACAAATATACTATTTTGCCTTTTCTGCGATTATCTACAGTTAGGTCAAAATCCAAATCTATAATAATAATTCATTTCAATTATCAATTCCAAATACTTAATACCAATCTATTATATGATTATAAAAGTTTAATTCAATTTTTGAATGTTCCCTAAAGTTTTACATTTTATTCAATTTAATCCCTAAAACTAAAAAGACTATAACTTTCACAATTGTACTTCGTTTTTCAATCCGATTTCAATTTCATCCTTCTACAGCACTCTAATATTTATAATTATATAAATTTCATACTAATTTTAAAATATTTACACTTAAATCCCTATGTTAAAAAACTAGCATTTAAACTTTATAAACTAGTCTTTTTTCATTTCTAAGCTCGAAATCTAACAAATTAATATCAAAAGCTTCAAGAATTCATCGATGGAAGCATTTAAAAACTCTAATAGTTTTAAAAAATAACATACATGTTAGCTAAATCAAGTTACAACAATCTCAAAAATATAAAATTTACGAGAAACGAACTCCCGAAACCTTACCATGCAAGGCTGATTGTTGAAGCTCCAAAAATGGAGTTTTTGTTTCTTTTTCTTGCGATTTTCGCTGGTGGAAGATGATAAAAGATGATGATGTCTTAATTTTATTTGTTTTATCATTTTCACATATTTTAATAATTACTTAATAAAAAATTTAATAACCATTATTAGCAAAAAACACCACCAACCATCCATCAATCTTTATGGCTTATTTATCATTTAAATAATTTGTTTAATAATATTTATCCCTTTTTAACAAATAAAAATCAATAGTGATTAACTTTTACAATTTTTACGATTTAGTCTCTGTACCTTATTTGGTCACTAATTCGAAAAAATGATCTATCCAAAATTCAATTCACTTGTATAGTAACTCTGTAAATATTTAATAAAAATATTTACAACTTGATTTACGGAAACGAGGTCCTAATACCTCATTTTTCAATACCGCTGACTTTAGGGTCGTTACACTTGTACCTTAACTAACTGTCCAATTAACGAATTCGTAAGATCAAAATTTGATATAATACTATAATTAACTCATAAATATTAATTAATAATATTTACGGACTCGATCATCAGAAAACGGAATTCCGGAATCACCGTTTTCGACACCACTGAAAATCGAATTGTTAATCTTATTTCACTTTTTTCACAAACTCAAATACCATAAATCACATTAAACTTTAATATATGTCATTGCAATGTGAAAATTGCGCTACCCCTCTATCGGTAAAAATGAAAAAGTTACAATTTAGTCTCTATATTTTCAATTCTTTTCCAATTGTTGCCAAAAGTGAGTTTTTTTACACCAAAACAGATTAAAATTTATTCTTATACCAAATAATCAATAATAATTCACCTTTCTCATTTAGTCAAATTTACATTTTTATCCTCTAAATTTTTAGAATTTTCAATTTAATCTTTTTCCACATTTCCACATCCGCAATTCTTTTTACCGGTTTCCATCTTCAATATCAATTTTACTTTCATAGAAATTCTCCAACAAACTCAGTTTTTAAATTTTCTCGAAATTTCACTAAATTTAGTCCCGTAATAGTGCCATATGCCTTATAGAAAATTTTGGGGAATTGCAGAAGAGGACTCGAATATATACGATCTAGGTACAGGAATCACCCCAAAAGATGGTCAGAGGGTATTGAAAAGTCTAATTGAAGTTATCTTTATAAAACCCAACGATTAATCTTGAACTTCCTTTAGAAAATTGTTTTGCTGTATGAAAATGACTATATCTCTGACTACAGACCAAAAACTTAGGTGATTCAAAAATCATTTCAAAGATAATTTAAAGCTTTACTATTTAAGCACCATAATCACTCTAAAATTTGGTTGAAGCACCTAGTAGAAGTTATGATTCAGACGACAAAATTAGGTGATTTAAAAACCATTTCAGAGATAACTTGAAGCCTTACGATTAGGAACCATAATCACCCAAAAATCTTGTTGAAGCATCTCAAAATGTCTAAATGATCCTATGGAATCCTATGAGATTAGTTTTGGATTATCACATAATTTTAATATTATAAAAAATTTCTATAGAAAATTTTAAAAATATCAAATTGATATTTTAGTTATAATTTAAGTATCTAATTAACTATTAAGTTTATGAGTTAATGTGGCACATCTTTAGTCCATTATTGAGTTAACGGATGAGTGACCAAAACGTTACAAATCGAAACATTGGTGATTATTTTGTAATTTTTTATAGTTAAATAACCAAAATAAAAACTTATTAATAATTGAGTCACTAACACTATACTTGAGGAATAGTGACTTAATGGTTCACATTGACGTTTGTTAGCAAGTTAACAGAGGTGTAATTTAAGTTATCAATTTTAAATAGTTGAGTGACCAAATTATAACTTTTTATAATTGATTAATTGAATGACCAAATTACAAATCTACGAATAATTAAGTGATCAATCAGTGCCTTTTACCCAAAAATAATTTATTTTTAAGCAAAAATAAAGGGGATATAAAGGGTGTTCTAAAAGGACTCTTGCACAAAATCTGTCCCCTCATTTCTTAAAAGAACCCACAATTCACTGCTGCTCTATGAATGCCAGTAACGCTGAAAGAAACTAACGACACCCATCTTAAGAATAAAGATAATCTATTGTTTTCTGGTCCAGTTTGAGAGAAAAGGGTCTTTGTTGTTTTAGGGTTTCTTTTAGATGGACGAGAATTTGCTTGATAATATCATAAGGAGGCTGCTGGGGACGAAGAATGGGAGGACTACAAAGCAAGTTCAGTTGACGGAGGCTGAGATAAAGCAGCTTTGTGCTGCCTCCAAAGAGTGCTTTCTTAGTCAGCCTAATCTTCTCGAGCTTGAAGCCCCTATCAAGATTTGTGGTAAAAATTAACAATTTAAAGGCTTTATTTTCCTCCTTCTGTCATGTAAACCTGGCTGATGCAAATTTACACAATTGATTGTTGCTTTATTTTGGGGTATTTTGGTTTCTTTCTTTTTGGGTTAGTTTGGTTTATTTTAGTCATTGAATGTGTCAATCTTGAATATCTATGGATGTAAGAATTTGCTAATTTATACCCAAAATTTGTTGCTTCTGATTGTTAAATAGAATTATTGAGATGAAATTGTGAATTATAAAAGATGCTTTTTGATTTGATATGATAAAGAAACAAAAAGCAAAGAGTTAGGAAGATTGTGAAGTGCAGTAAAAGTGGACTAAAGGGTTTTGGGGTTAGACTGTCAAGTGAATTGTCATTGGCATTTTATTATGCGTTATTGGGAGATAAGGATCCTAGATACTTGATTGGTTTGTCAGCAGGTAAGTCTTTGCAGTCCTAGAAGATTATGCCAATTCTTTATTTGGTAGCATCAGCTTTTCCAATGTAATTTTGGCTGTTATTTATGTACAGATTTTGAGTAAAATGTAATCTCATATCTTAGTAATACAACTCTAGGTCGTTGTTAGGGAAGCAGTAGTATCATTGATGGGTGAATTTTGTGTAAAGGTATATTTACTGCACGCACTACTTGGCTCAACTGTTGTAGCTAGTTGTATGTGACATGCATTATGCATATATCATAATGAGAAAATACTTTAGCCTTTCTAAAGTTTTGGGCGTATTAGTTATGATCTTGATTTTTGTTATTGTGCTTTGATAGATGCAGTCTGGTGGACATGGGACAACTTTTCTATGAAAAGGGTCTCAATTTGGAAAGTTGTTGGCATTTTGTGCTATTCGGAAGTTAAATAAATTATATTCCCCTACGTGGTGGAAAATAATAAGAGCATTTATCAAGGGAAAGTGAGAACTTTCATACTATGAGAAACATTTTCTAACAAGACTACTGCTATCGTATGAAGGTTCTGAATTTGCCAGCATTATGTTAATCCTTAGATGTGGGGCATGGAGCTCAAAATGTCTTCATGTCTGGCTGAACTTAAAATAAGATTTTAGAGCTGCACTCTGTTTGTATTTTTGTTCCTTTCCGTAAAGATGGACTTGGTCCCTTTTTTTCCTATTCTGTTTACTTCAACACTTAGTATTTTCTTTTTGTTTGTTTGTTTGTTTGTTTGTTTGTGTTTCGGGGGATGTATAATAATTTTGGTCCCTTCTGTACATCATATGTCAAAAGGGTTCATCGGAGTTTGTGATGGTTTTAGTGGGCCTTCAAGTGTCATTAGAGTTTTGCAGAAGCTGTTGTGCCTTGAACGATAGCTCTGTGTGTTTTTTTTCTCATTTTGGTTTGTATAGAGGATCACATGCTCAATAATTTCAAGGTCTTTTATTTCGGTCAGTTAGGTCTGCTTGGTAATTCTAGGGGCTTGGACTTCTCTAATTTGAATTTATCTTTCATTCACTACCACATTAACTTGATCTTCATCAAACGAGCTTGGTGTGCATTTTTTTTTTCCCATATAAATAATATAATTTTAATTTCTGTAGGTTTTTTAAGTTTTAACAAATTGGGAATGTAATAATTCTGCGTTTACTTTCATACTATTTTGGCAGGAGATGTTCACGGTCAATTTTCTGATCTTCTACGCTTGTTTGAGTATGGAGGATATCCGCCTACAGCAAATTATTTATTCCTAGGTGACTATGTTGATCGTGGCAAGCAGAGCATTGAAACAATTTGCCTTCTCCTAGCATACAAAATCAAATACAAAGAGAATTTTTTTCTCCTTAGAGGCAACCATGAATGTGCATCAATTAACCGTATATATGGTTTCTATGATGAGTGCAAAAGAAGGTTTAATGTTCGTGTCTGGAAGTTGTTTACAGAATGCTTTAATTGCCTACCTGTTGCTGCTCTAATTGATGAGAAGATCCTTTGCATGCATGGTGGATTATCTCCCGACTTGAAAAAATTGGATCAGATCCGTAGCATTTCTCGCCCTGTTGATGTGCCAGATCAGGGCCTTCTCTGTGATCTTCTTTGGGCTGATCCTGATAAAGATCTTGATGGCTGGGGAGAGAATGATAGGGGAGTTTCATATACATTTGGGGCTGACATAGTTTCTGAATTCCTTAAGAAACATGACCTTGATCTCATTTGCCGAGCTCACCAGGTATTGTCATCTGTATTGACCTTAAACTTCGTTTTGTTTTGTTTTATTTATTTATTTTGCTAAATTTGCATGACTTGATGGTATATTAGGAACTTGTGGGAAACTTGTGAAAAATGAAGAGTTTAGAGTTCCTGGAACCTTCGTGTTACTGCCAGTATAACAATGTGGGCAGACTGACTAAATTCTAGTAATTAATGTTTGTATTCTTTATTGTCTTTTAAATTTTATGTTTTCATGCTTCGATTAGGTTGTAGAAGATGGCTATGAGTTCTTTGCAAAGCGACAGTTGGTGACCATATTCTCTGCTCCAAACTACTGCGGGGAATTTGATAATGCAGGTGCCATGATGAGTGTGGATGATAGTTTAACATGTTCGTTTCAGATTCTTAAATCTTTAGAGAAGAAAGGAAAGGGTGGATTTGGCAACAACACATTCAGACCAGGAACTCCACCTCACAAGGTAGGAAACTATTAGTCATCATGAATTGATAAATTGAATCACCAAGGGATATATGTATAAAGGTAAGCAATTCCGTCCTATAATATTTATCGATAATCAGGTATAAAGTTTGAGTCACCAGATATATGTATAACTGCGTCCTACTGTTTCTGGTCAATGGATCAGTTATTACCAAATGGACATAGGACCCATGTAGAAATTTGCCACAGAGAGAGAGAGGTTCAACCATTTAATATCAAATTTTCCTTTGACATTGCTTGCTGCTTTGTCAACGACTCAGCGCCTTTCTGAACAGCCCCTTCCCTGGTTTCACTTCTTTTTTACTTAGTGATGGAAGTGCAGCTTTAGTTAGATTGTCCATTTTCAGCTGTTTTTATCAGAGTGTTTCGTTTTATTTTTCTGGCACTAAACCAATTTGTGTCTTTTTTTTTTCTTCTTTCAGGGTGGGAAGCGCTGAGTAAGACCGTAAAGTTAAATGTTGGATGACCAATAGACCAATAGGGTCGTTCTTGTATCTACTTAATGTTGGTGTTTTGTTGAATGAAACTGTGATACCCGGCTGGACTATTGTTGGATGCAAAAGGAAGGAAATTGGAAGGTAAAGTTGCTGGAATGACATAGGAGAAGAGCTAAGGAGCTCGGTTACCAGCCGGAACTTGGTTTTTCTTATCATATGTAAAACCGGATTCTAATTTCAGTATGTTGATTTTTAATACTTGTAGGTAACGAAATATCATTTCGTATCGTAACTGTTTTCAGCTTCTGTTGTGGTTGGAGTAATACCCTTCCAAGTCAAATGGAAAGAAAAATTATGAACTTGGTGGCTATGGCTCTCGCCCATTTTATGCTTTAACATTGAGATTTTGGTAACCTATGAACAAAAGCCTGAAGTAGTTTCACGCACTTCAGCGGCTTTAAAATCAGAACCATCCATGATACAATGCAATGCGCTTTCACAAAGGCAAAATTTATGAGAGTTTGATAACATCTTAAATCTTGAATACTAATAGCTTGGATAAAATAGGGAACCAAGATTTACAATTGGAGCTTACTTTCATTGTTATGTGGGTTGTATTTGGTACTTTGTTTAAATAAATTATTATAAATTACATAAAATAAAAATAAAAATAATTAAAAGGATCCTATTCAAATGTTGGTTTATATCGGTTTATTGGTTCAACTTTAATTGGACCGGTCCTGTCCTGGTAAAACTTAAAAAAGAAATCCTCAGCAATTAAGACAATAATTTATTTGAAAAATATAAAATTATAATAACCTTTTTCTTTTCATTTTGCTAATTAACTAAATAGAAGATTCTCAAAACTCTGGCAAAATTATGAAGTACTGATGAATAGAGAGAGAGTGGTAGTGTTACCATTAAAAAGTACATTCGAAAATATTCATGCCCAGAACAAAGAAATAAGCAAAAATGTATATGGTGGTATCTGGGTCCAAAATATAGACACTTGCGCATCGAATTTGTAATCAGAACGCAGCCTTCAACACATTTGAAGGCAGAGCTACTACATAGGCCATGAAGTGCCGATCAGTGGCGTGTATATGGTCAGGCACGCCTCCGGTCCACCGTGTCACAGCCACAGCCGCTCTCAACCACCCTCCGACTCTCTACACCGGCGGATCCGATGGCTCCATCCTCTGGTGGAACCTCTCCAATTCAGATTCCCACTCGGTAACCAACTAACTTTACTCGATTCAATTTAGGAAAACAATATAACTAAAAGATTCGGGTTCTCTTCTTCTTATTAAGAATAATTAGCTTATTATATTTGTGTTATACAATTGAATGACCAGAGAGCTTCAATTTGATATTATATATGCATTTGCTCGGTAGTAAATCTGGGTTTTGCTAGGGTATAGTTTAGATTGTTGAATTTAGACTGATGGTCGAAATTTGTATCATATTCAGGAAATTCGACCAATTGCTATGTTGTGCGGTCATGCTGCACCAATAGCTGATCTCGCCATTTGCTGTCCCATTGTAGTATCTGGAGAACAAAGCATGGACTATTCAAGTAATGTTGCTTTCAACTCTAGCTTTGATAATGGGGGTGCCTTACTAAGCGCTTGTACTGACAGTATGTTGTGCGTCTGGAGCAGAAGTAGTGGCCACTGCAGGCGTAGAAGAAAACTGCCACCTTGGGTGGGCAGCCCATCGATTATTCGTACATTGCCTTGGAATCCAAGATATGCTTGTGTAGCATGTTGCTTTATTGATGCTGCCCATTTAACTGACCACCAGTTGATGGAATCTGCCGAAGGGGGTGAGATTTCAATGGATAAAGAATCTCAGAACAGGAAGCCTCCTAAGTGTACTGTTGTCATTGTTGATACGTATACTCTTACTATTGTACAAACCATTTTTCATGGGAATTTGTCCATTGGGCCTTTGAAGTTTATGGATGTTGTTTCCACAGTTGATGATGGAGAAATACATTGTTCACTATTGGCTGACTCCTTTGGTAAGCTACAGTTGGTTCCTTTGTCAAAGGACTTTCATCAAGGTAGTGAGGGTGAGACTAGGTTGCAGAAACCTTCTAAGCAAGAAATAGAGGCATGGGAAGATGGCCTTGCTGAGGCTGGACAAGTAGTGTCAATTGCAACGTGTAGGACTACTGTTGCTACTGTTTTAAAAGATCGATCTATATTTAGGCTGTTGGACAGTGCCATTACAATAGGGGTGATTCTTTTCATGAACAATGTCCTTTGCGTTGAAGATGATCATGGTCAGTCACATGCTGTAGGGGCTATGTTTCTTGAAAGTAAAAATTATGGGAATGCACAAAATACTGGTGTAACCCGTGAATCTGAAATTTTTTTAGTGTGGAATAATGGAGGATCTGCAGTTTTGTATGCAATATCATATTTAGATAACACATTCAATTATGAGCCTCTTTGTGAAATCCCTGCCACGTCATTTCCCCTGGGTGCAAGGTTGTCTTTTTCTTTTGTCCACTTGGGCCAAATACTTCTTCGGGTTGAATCAGTTTGCTTCACTATTGAAGACTCATTTCAATGGAAACCACGTGTTACAATCTGGTCACTTCAGCAGAGATGTGATCGTGGCAAACTCTTTGATGAATGCAAAATGCTTGGAGAAGGCATTTCGTTTCTTGGCTGGACTCCGACTGCTGGTTTAGATCATAAAAGCAAACATTTGGGTGGATTCCATACCAAATTAACATCTATTCAGAACTCTGTTTCCGCCTCAGAAACTGTCGATAGCATACATGTAGATGATAGTTGTTATTCTGTCCCTAAGGGACAAATTGTATCTTCTTCCATGGTTATTTCTGAAAATCTTTATGCTCCTTCTGCGATTGTATATGGCTTCTTTAGCGGTCAAATCCAAGTTGTGTGGTTCAATTTGTTTAGGGGGCTTGATTCTCCAGCTGGAAGCCCACGCCTTGAGGTAGACTCTCATATATCCAAACAAAAATTTGCGGGGCATACAGGTGCTATACTGTGTCTGGCAGCACATCGGATGATGGGTGCTGCAAAAGGATGGAGTTTTAGTCAGGTTTTAGTTTCTGGAAGCATGGACTGCACTATTCGTATATGGGATCTTGATTCTGGTAATCTTGTTACAGTCATGCACCAACATGTTGGTCCTGTGCGCCAAATCATTCTACCCCCTGCTCGAACTGAACGCCCTTGGAGTGATTGCTTTCTCTCTGTCGGAGAGGACTCTTGTGTTGCTCTTACTTCACTAGAGACATTAAGGGTGGAGAGAATGTTTCCTGGACATCCTGACTATCCTGCAAAAGTTGTTTGGGATGGTGCAAGAGGTTATATTGCATGTCTCTGCCGGCACCATTCCAGAGTTTCTGATGCCATTGATGTTCTATACATATGGGATGTGAAGACCGGGTCCAGAGAAAGGGTCCTTCGTGGGACTGCTTCACATTCGATGTTTGATCATTTCTGCAAAGAAATTAGCGTGACTTCTGTTTCTGGTTCATCACTGAGTGGAAATACCTCGGTTTCATCATTACTTCTTCCAATACATGAGGATGGGAACTTATCTCAGCACAGGTTAAATAGTTCAGAAAGTGGGGTTTCTTTGTCAAAAATGACTGGGTCTAGTACTTTGCTAGCAAATAATAGTAAACTGAATTCTGGAAAGGCACCATTTGATTCTCGAACCAGAAAGCAACCCATTAAATGCTTTTGCCCATATCCTGGAATTGCTACCCTGAGTTTTGATCTTGCAGCATTGATTGATCCTTGTCAGAAGTGCAAGCGTATCTCCAAGAATGGTGATGGGCGAGAGAATAGCTATATAAAGGAACATTTGAGTGAGACATTTAGTCCCCGTCATTTAAATTCGGATGATGGCTTTAACACTGATCAGAGTTCAACAGATGCCATAGAAGAGCATGACTGGATCAAGTCACTTGAAGAATATCTTGTTCGATTTAGTTTGTCCTTTTTGCATTTATGGGATGTGGATTGTGGTCTAGATGACTTATTAATAGCTGACATGAAGCTGAAAAGACCAAATGGTTTTATAGTATCTTCTGGCTTGCAAGGTGATAAAGGGTCTTTGACACTGACATTTCCTGGTTTTACATCAAGTCTTGAGGTATTTTGAAGGAATTGTGTTGATATTGACACTTCTTATCTATTTGACTTATTTCGACCGCTCCTAAGTTGTTAATCAACATTTCAGCTTTGGAAATCATCGTCAGAGTTTTGTGCTATGAGGTCACTGACAATTGTTTCTCTTGCCCAACACATGATTAGCTTGTCCCATCCAAGTTCATCTGCCAGCAGGTATCATACTTGTTCTTCCAAAAGTAGCACACAGAATGAACCTACTTTTATTATTTATTGGCACATAGACTAATCTCCATTTACTTTGCCCAGGTGACCTGTAACAAAAAAGCCTTCTTTATTTCCCTTTTTTCTTTTCCTTTGTTTAATCCATGTAAAGCTGTTAACAGAAATAAAGTAACATATGAAACTCAAGCCTTACCAGATATTTGATGTTATGATTCAGAGATATTATAGTTGCGGATGGAAATGTGATCTTTTCAACGTTGGTTTCTGTGTTGTCGACTCTGACCATACTTAAGGGCATGTTGCTGGAAATAGATTCTCCCTTTTTATAGTTCAGGATACATTCTGTTTAAGTGATTACTTATCCTGTCCTTACATCTTCTGTGAAATGATAATCATTTTATGTTCACAAGATCTTCGAAAATTATGTTGAAATGATAATGATTTTGGTCAATCTTGAAGGTGGGACGGCTGACTATAGGGTTAGTCTTCAATGACATGCATGTGTGGCTTCTGGTTATTTGCATGATGTTTTACATGTCCGTTGCATTAATGCTGATATATTTCATTAGTATTTGCTTTCCTCTAATAGATTAACAGTGAAACAAATTGATTGAGCACTTATTTTTCCAGCTTGTAAAATATTTTCCCCTATGTATCTTATTTGTTGTTAACAGCCATTTGCATTTATTGGCAGTACTTGAGGATTTTGCCTTTATTGTCTATTCTTTGCAGTGCCTTGGCTGCATTCTATACTAGGAATTTCGCTGACAAATATCCAGACATAAAGCCTCCTTTACTCCAGGTCCCATCTCATGCTGATAATTTGGTGTTTTGATAATGGATTTATATTTGATGCATCATTGCATTTTATACATTATCAGTGAACAATATGTTGCCATGTTGAAAGTGCAAAATTTCAAAAATTTTATTCCTAAAATGTAAAAATATCAATAAATTTTAATTTTTAGAGGATACAATATGTTCCTTCTCACTAATCACAAATTTTCTGTATCAGTATATTTTATTTCTTCTCCAGAACCAGTCTCACGCCAGTCTTGTTTCTGGTACAATAACTTATTCTTTCAAGCACAGTCAAGCAAGATGCAGCCTAGAAACTAATAATTTATCCATCTTCAACTCATCTTTTCCCAGGCAAAAAGAAAAGAAAAAATCATGAAATCAAAACCAATTGGTTGGGTAGAAGATCTTGGGTTTTTATTTGATGACTTGGAGAATGGAAATTTGGGATTGGATTAGAGTGTCATAGTATTTTACAGATATTAGGAAGAAATAAATAAGAAAAAGCTAGAAAGAGAGGGAAAAGATGGTGTGATTACTGAGTAATCTTACAAATTGGTGTACCCGATTAGAAGGGCTTCTAACTTCTAATTTTCTCATTAATGATGTGGCAACCTACTGTTCACTGATGTTGGTGCATCAAGTATAAATCCAATAATAATTGTCAAAACTTTCATTGTTTATCCGCCTTTTACTTTTATTTTCTGAGCTTTTAATAATTATGGTGAGTGCCTTTAATTCTTTCCTTGAGAGCAGAAGGTTGTTGGTTATGTTGGTGATATTGTTGATCAGGTTTTTAGTTCATTCATTGGTTTGCTGTCTTAGGCAACACTGTGTTTATTCAGTCTGTTTTAATTTTCTTCACAGCTTTTGGTGAGTTTTTGGCAAGATGAAAGTGAACATGTACGTATGGCAGCACGGTCTTTATTTCATTGTGCTGCATCACGAGCTATTCCAGCCCCACTCTGTAGTCAACAAGCAACTAAGCATGCAAAACTTCTAAGATCTCTGACTGGAATTGAAGAAAGCGAAAATGAAATTTCAAGAAAAGAAGAAACTATAGTTGGTCTGAGTTCTGAATGTTTGTTGGAAACAGAGGGGACTTCTCAGGTTGAGAAAGCTAAACTGCTTGGATGGCTAGAATCTTATGAAATCCAAGACTGGATTTCTTGTGTTGGGGGAACAAGTCAAGATGCTATGACATCTCACATCATTGTTGCTGCAGCATTGGTAATATGGTACCCTAGCCTTGTGAAGCCAAGTCTTGCCACACTGGTTGTTCAACCATTGGTGAAGTTGGTTATGGCAATGAATGAAAAATATAGCTCCACTGCTGCAGAGCTACTTGCAGAAGGAATGGAGGGTACATGGAAGGCATGCATTGGCACTGAGATACCACGTTTGATTAGTGACATATTCTTTCAAATTGAGTGTGTAAGTGGTCCTTCAGCCAACTCAGCTGGTGAAAATCCAGCTGTACCAGCATCGATCCGTGAGACATTAGTTGGGACCCTTCTTCCAAGTCTAGCAGTGGCTGATATTCTTGGATTTTTAACTGTAATAGAAAGCCAAATTTGGTCTACTGCATCTGATTCACCTGTCCACCTAGTATCTCTTGCAACTCTCATTAGGGTTGTGCGTAGTTCCCCAAGAAGCTTGGTTCAGTACCTTGATAAGGTTAGCATACTCTGATCCAAGTGAGTAACAGTACATATTCTAGTAACTTCGCTTTAATTTGAGTAAAATAGATCAAGTCATAGATACAGGAAAAAAAATTTAATAATCAGTTTTGTGATATTTATTCTAGGTTGATATATTATCTTAAATTTGAATGATAATGTACTTTTTAATTCTTTACTTCACAAGGTATTTCGATGGAAATTTGGTTATTTCTGCCATTTGCTTTTATCTCTTTGTTTGCACATGTTGCTTTTTTCTGATATGTTTAATTTTCTTCGTGGGCCGTCAACATACATTTCCTTCTCACAGAAATCTGAATCACTTCAGGTTTTCCTTATTACATTTATGCAAATAAAATATTCACTATACTCAGGTGTTAAGAATCGTAGTTACTTTCTTAGGTAGTAAATTAGACTTTGCAGAACTATTATTCTGTTTCAAATGTTATCATGAATTATTCTGATATTGGGCAGATTCACAGGTGGTTAACTTCATCCTACAAACTATGGACCCTGGCAACTCTGTCATGCGCAAAACTTGCCATCAACGTTCAATGACAACATTAAGGGAAGTTATACGTGTGTTTCCAATGGTAGCCATGAATGAAAGATCCACTAAGTTGGCTTTTGGTGATGCTATTGGGGAGATTAATGGGGCTAGCATTCGGGTGTATGACATGCAAAGGTAACAAGATCAAAAATAGATTTTGAATTAAGAAGGCTGTAATTAAGATAAAAAATTATTAAATGGTAACTTTCATCCATTTGACATGAAATATGAATAAATCCTCTACAACAGGGTTTTATTCTACCGAGTTTATTGTGACTTGTAAGAAGAAACTTGCATTTGAGTGAAGCTTAATGTGAAAATGGGATGGTCATTTATTTCTATAATAATTAGCTGAATATTAAGGTTGTTGCTGGATATCTCTATCTAGATTGTTGCTAGCTGTAACAGAGCACTGATGACTGGATATCCCTTATCTAAATATGCATCCACGATGATTGGTAGTGTGAATGTCGGTTTTGCATTACTCATATCATGAAATCTTATTGCTTTTCTCAATAGTCAATACAGTCTGATTTTCTTTCTGTTAGCTTGTCCAGTTAAGTTTCAGGTATCTTCTAATTAAAACTGAATTAATCCAAAACCCGTGCCCTGAATTTCCCTCTGGTAAAACATAGAGTAATGGTTTTTGAGTTACTCTGATTTATTCATTGGGAAATTCCTGTTAGTTCACATCGAAAAACAAAGTTTAATACATAAACATCTCCCCCACTTTTTCTCATTTATCAGAATCTAATGGTGCTTTTGGGGGATTTTATCTTTCATTATAGGCAAGAAGGGGATCCGAAAATATGTGTTTATTTATCCTTCTAAATGGAAAATTATTAGTGAGGAATTCTATCTGTAGCATCCCAGAGTTTACGTGGCAATGATACCTTGTTATTCATTATTCTTTTCAGGAGATTATGTGACAATAATATTCTCTACTTCATTTTTCGTTTTGTTGGTTAACTGTTATTGTATTGCTATCTTTCCAGTTTCTTCATTGCTACATGTTTTTGAAGCCCCGGTAGTTTTCATATTTGTTCTACTAGAAATGAAGTAGGTTTTGTTTCTCTATGTAGTGCGACAAAAATCAAAGTTTTGGATGCAAGTGGACCTCCTGGACTTCCAAGTTTGCTTTTACGAGCAAGCGAAATGTCGGTGACTACAGTAATATCAGCTCTGAGCTTTTCACCAGATGGAGAGGTATATCTAATGTGTCTATTTGCCCTAATGCCAGAAATTACAGTTCTTGTACTAGTTACTAATGCTGTTGTTGTATCTTGGTATTTTCTTAAAAATTAAAATATTGTAGAAATGAGATTTCGTAGTCAGACAGCTTCTTTTTCTCAATTTTTATCATTTTACAGTGGGTTTGAACTCTGGTATGATGATGTGTTTCCTTTTACAATCATTTACATATCCCTACCATTTGCAGGGGTTGGTAGCTTTCTCTGAACATGGGCTGATGATCCGATGGTGGTCCTTGGGATCCGTGTGGTGGGAGAAACTGAGTCGGAACCTTAATCCTGTCCAGTGCACCAAAGTTATATTTGTTCCTCCGGGAGAGGGATTCTCACCTAAAACTTCGAGATCTAGCATAATGGGAAGCGTATTGGGACATGATACCGAAGCCCATTCACAGGTAATCATCTCTTCCTATGAGTAAAAAAATGGATCATTACTGGTTTCACCTTCATATTATAGGCTACACACCATTGCATGTATTGTTTACGGTTAATACTCTAGTGATTGCTTTGCTCCTTCCATAATTGAACACCATTTGCTGTTTCTTTTTCTGCAGGAAGCTGCTTCTTGCTATTCAGATAAATTAAAACTCTTGATTCATAACCTTGATCTTTCTTACCGTCTCCAATGGGTCGGCGAACGTAAAGTACTGCTGACTAGGCATGGCCTTGAGATAGGCAGCTTTCCATTATAATAATGCCGGCAACTGCACGAATTAGTTTCCTTTTGAAAGTCGAACTTGGACTAAAACACTGACATCGGATGCATTCTATGTATTTGTGTCTAGCAGGACCGATATATCTTCAGGTCGATGAGGTCCATGCGCATTCTTCTTCGGGGAGCCGTTGAATGCATTACTGGTTAGTACAATCAATTTTGGTTAGAAAATGATGCATGATTTATCGATGACACAGGCTGCTGAATTGTTGAGAATTTATTTACGTGATGGTTTCGAGGATTTTGCTATTTAAATTAGACGTGGATTTAGATAATAATATTGAAATAGTAAACATATAATAAATAATTGGGTTCTAGAATATCATATTTTTATTCAAAAATTCTTGTAAATATCTCATATCCTATATTTAGGATCGTAATGCTTGATTTTCATGTTTGACTTTTAAGTTTAATTATTTCTGTTTGATATTTATCAATATTAATTAAAATTTTTGATTAAGCTCACAGCTATTCAAACATCAGAATACTAAATTTTGGTTTGCATGATAGGTTAAGCTGTGCGGCCTTAATTTATTAATGATTGAATTTGAGTTTTTACGAATCAAATACAAATAATTTTGAGCAAAAATGTCTTGATTAAACTTATATCGACTGTAATCACTACTCTTCCCTCTGCTTTTTTGTTTGTTTTTTTAAATGGTTTCTTATTTACTTTTATGCAATTCAGCTGAGGGAAAAACAATAATTTTTTTCCATTTTTGAAGTACAAAAAATATTTTTTTTCTATATGTGGAGGGGAAAAGGAGGGAAGTAGAGGTTGTGATTCATAAGGTGACATGCGGAGAGTCGTAAGCAAGGGATGGCGGCAAACTAAGTCCGGTTCTTGTGTAAGATATGGAGAAGGGAGTTGTAGTCAGGAAGAATATCCTCTAGCTAGGCTAGAATGTGATATTTATAGGTGTGGGTGGTCTGTCTTAACTTGGAGTCTTGACACGTGCACGGTGTGAATCCTTCATGATCAGTCATTGGGGAGCCATTTTAGCTTTTAGATGTGCGTTGATGAGATAGAAATAGACCAGGCGAGGTTCATGTGTGACCCATGCAAAGGAGGGGTCAACATTTGTCCTTGGCAAGGTGGTTTTAGAAGATCTAGGCGTCCTGTAAATGCGTTATTAGATTCCTCTGGCAAGGTAGCGCCTTTGGTGAATTGAGATAACAAGGTGAGGTTATGGTGTCGAACTTCTTTAGCTCAAAGGATGGGTCACACGTGTTGTAGACTGTGATGGAGAGTGTTATGTACAAATGAAGATCTTGTGTGAATTTATTTTGAATTAAAAAAGAGGTGTCTCTCTAATTAACTAGAAAACCACATTTAATGGTGATTCGGTGTTGGAACAACACTTCACTATTGTTGTCCAAGTGACAAGCATTGATTAGCTTGAAACTTCCTTGGCATGTTTTTCTTAGCCTCCCCATTCTATCTTCACCTTGCCGCCTTGCTCTTGCCAAAGGCGGTACCTCTCCATAGTCAAGAATTCAAGAGTGTATATATAAGACACTGAAAACTTTTAAAGCTACCTCATTAAGGACAAGTGGTAAGCCTTTCTTTACACATGTCACACATGAACCCCGTTTACTCTATTTTTATCTCATCATCACTCACTTAGAAGTTATAGCGTCTCCCAAGTGGCCGACCATGATAGAACTTGTGTTGCACACATGTCAAGGCTACAAGTCAGAATAAGGTCACGCCTATAAATGTCACACTCCAATTTGGAGAGAGGATCTTCTTCTTCTCCCTACAAATCCCTTACTCAAGAATCAGACCTAGCTTACCACCATTCCTTGGTTACGACACTCTGCAACCACCATGTGAACCGCCACCTCAACTTCATTTTCCCCTCAACACTTTATATTAAAGGAAAAACCCTCAAAAATTTGAAATCGCAAAGCAATTAGTTAAGGTTGACTATAATGGCGACCTACGTTTTCACAATTCAAATATTAATACAAGTTTAGTCTAATTATGTCTCTAACTTTATATTCTTTGTACATTTAAAATTTAATTTTCACAATTCAAATATTAATACAAGTTTAGTCTAATTATGTCTCTAACTTTATATTCTTTGTACATTTAAAATTTAATTTATCTATTTTTTGAATAAAATGTTTAATATTATTATTAATTGCTCAAAGCATCAATTGCTACAACATCAATAAATATATAAACAAGAAAAAAAAAGTTGCACAAAAATTACAACTAGCAGAAATATCCAAACACAAAAAATAGGTATTATTAATTGGGTTTAAATTAGAGACTATGAGCATAATTAGACTATAAGCTCATGTATTAAACTCACATCCAATTAAGTTTCTATCATTAGTTAAAATAATCAATTAAGCCCTTTCATAAACGGTATGATTGATCGCGTTAACGGAGGGGTTTAATTGATTATTTTAATTAACGGTAAAGGCTTAATTGAATACGAATTTTGATATAAAAGCTTAATTGATTTTTCCTTTCTTCTTTTTTTGCATTTTTTTAAAGAATTTTTTTGATTTGGAAAGGAACACAAATATGAAATACCATTTGAATTACCAATCAGATCACTCTTCTTCCCAACAAACAATGTACGTTAATGCAGCTTTGTTGGATGATTAATCTTCTTTTTATTGTATTATATATGTTGAAACCCTTTAAATTCCCAGTGATGGGGATTTAATTAGTTTTTATTTAAGCTTACGGGGAACAATATCCACACGAAACATGGTTGTAAAATATTATATATCTTTATTTGACCACTTCAACCCAAATCTTAAGCAACAAGTCAAAGCCAGCTGGATTTAATTATCAATACCCAAAGCCTAATTAAAATTAAGATTATATAACTAACCAACTTTTATAATAGAGATAATCATAATTGCACATTTGTGCTATTTATCTTTGGGACCATATTGAATTGTATGGCAATCATTCTCCCTTACTGTAGTGATAGAAAAGAAATTTAATAAAAATATATAAACTAAACCTCAATTTTGATACAAGTAAATAATAAACATTAATCTTATTACCTTATGTCTTTTGATCTTTAATTTATAATTAAATAAACTCTTAATATTAACCAAAGTTTCATTTAAAATAAGAGCTTACTTAAATATAAATAAAACACATAAAAGCTTAGCCAATTCCAATAGATATTAGATTTTTTTTTTTGTAATGGTCATTAAGAAATAAGTGTAGCCTATCCTCTTCAATTATAACACTTTTTTTTAATTGGATATTAATTAATTTTTGGCTGACGTTTCTCGTTACTGTTAGGTGGCATTGAATTGAAAGAAGAAAAAACATTTCCAAGTAATACAAGTTGGCTTCAGATTAATCTGATATATTCATAATAAAATTACAGTAACATAATTTAATTATTTTATTTATTTTCATCCATAATAAATTTTTTTACTAAAAAGTGTTGGGTATTTTCAAAGGAGAACCTACGAGATAGGGGCAAAGCCATAAAAAAAATTTTGAGGTGCAGAATAAATTATATATTTTTATGAGTTAAATTGTAATTTTTTTCAATAGCCTATATGTTTATAATTTTTTAGATGATTAAATCAAAATTGTCATTTGGAGCTCAAAGTGCAATTTCATCTATACTAATTTAAAATTTTATAAATTGTAAAATGTTAAAAATCAAATTTTCTCATTTTAAGGAGTGCTGAGCCCCTCTCACATCCCCTAATGTCACTCCTACTTGGGGATGAAATAATTGAGAGGGACAATTATGAAACCCAAACAAAAATTGTAAAATTAACATAAAGATTAAAAATAATAATAAATATTTGTATAAATCACATTGATTTAGTGCAACGTTAAAACCAAAAAAGAAATTTTTTTTTTATTCTTACTTTTCTATAAATCTATCTATATATTTAATTTAATTTAATTTCAGTATGATATATGCAAACTTCTTGGAAGAAGATGGATTACATAAAACTGAAAATGCAAAACGAAAGGCTATAAAAGCTAAAACGACATTGCCTCTTATAGAACTACAAGTTGATGCATTATTTCATTGCTGAGACTATGATATTCATCAACCAATTAAGGTTGTCGGATGGGGTGGTTTTCAGGATATTTGGTGTTCGGATCATTCAGGTTAAATTGTTTGGAGTTTGAGGTTGGGATTAAGATTCATGGCTCTATACGGATTACATTTCATGAGAGAAATGGGGAAATTGATCTACAAAGAAACCTTCATCAAAATTCTCTAACCTTCGAATTAATTCATCATCACTCAACAATAAGTCCGGGCTCAGAATTTTACCCCCTTCTTCTTCACCATGTAATTCAACCTCCATTTTCATCCTCTCTTGTTTCACAGTCTCACCTTCTGCATGAGCTTCAATACTTTTAGCTGCCGTTAACGGTTTGCTTCTAGTACTTCCGGCGAGCGAACTCCGCCGAGTCGGATGGCCATGGCAGTGCTCAGCCGTGTAGGTAATAATAAAAACACGAGGATCCGAACAGCTACGCTCCACTTGTTTCCTTGCCAAACACCCTTTTGAGCTACTACACCTATAATAGCTCCTGTTTTTAAAAACCAAAACAAGCTTGTTACGAGTTGGAGTCTCATCAACAATCTTATTTAGTTGGAGTTTTACCTTGGAAATGGTGAACCTTTGATGGGTTTTTGCCCATATTTTCTCCAAGCCCATACATCCGACGGAAGATCATCTGCAGTTACATGCTCTACCACTCTATTCTGCTGATTCTTCCTGCTGAAAACAGATATATGATTAATTGTTTTAATTCAATATATACATATACATATACATATGAAATAAACTTAGGGTTTCTATAAGTATAAATTTAGGAACCTGAATCTTCTAGGTTTGGGCGAAGCAGAAATATCAGATTGAGAAACAGTAAAAGATGGCTTCTTTTTCCGCTTCTCTGCTGGTTCATCAACATGTAAAGGGACTGGTATTGAACTTGTAATGATTGTTTGAGTGGAAAATGGATTCAAATCAGGGTAAAAAGGCTTGTAAAGTTGCTCCAACTCATCTAAAACTTTAGGGTTTGTTTCAAAAATTCCAGGGAAACTCACAAAATCTTCATCTTGTTGAAAACTCCGAGGACCAAAACTGAATTCTGGGTTTTCAATGGGATGATCAGTGCTGCTGTTTCCTCCAACTACTGCTTGCAAATCCCAGTTCTCCATTTACAATATTAACTCATCAATATAAGAAGAAAAGCAAGGATATGAGAGGAAATTTTAAAACAGGCCATTTGCCTATATATCGGTAACAAGGATGGAGATTTTTTCTCCTTCTTATTATTATTAAAATATTTTACTTTGCTTGAAATGAAGCGCCAATATATGTAAATATGGTTTTGCATTTCCACTGAGTTGACTTTTTAAAAAGTCAAACCGGTTGCTCGTTATTGGCCTTTCGGTGGCTTCTTTCACTGGTTATACTATAACCAAAGGATGTCGGTGGGAAATGATACTTTTGGGTATTAAACTGTAAATAATTTTTAATTTTTTACTCGGTAAAGTATTATGGAGGATAATTGTATTAGAAGTAAAAAAATTGACAAATTATCCTTATATATTATTTCAAATAGTAAATTAGTTCTTCTATTAAATATTTCAATCTAATTTTATCTTTAAAAATTGATCTTTATATTTCAGTATGAGATATACCATGTGTCACTACCTAGTTAATTCGTCAACTTTGATCTAACGTATAGGATTAATTTATCCAATTCTTTAGCAGAAAGAGATTCTTAGTACAAAAACCTATTTAATACTCTTTTACCTCTTTAATTTGGTGGTTCTAATTTTATAATATTATTAATAAATCAGCATAAATTAATAATTTAATTTAAACATTTGACCAATATTTTAAATTTATTATTGGTTTTCTCATATAATCATTTTAATAAATACTATCAATTTAGAGCTTATAAGAGTAAAATAATGGAATAAAAATTAAAATTTTGCATATTTAATAGAGGAAAAAAAGCATAATTAGAGAAAAAAACCATTTTAATCCAATTTCTTAATAAAATATTAAATTGCATCTTGCTAACCGATTTATTTGTGAGAAATATTGGGGATGTAGGTTAATAATCATTTACTCACTTTCCTCTCTCATCAACCTTTGGAAATTAAAATTTTAGATCAAATCTTTTATATTTGGCTTAAAACTAGAAAAAAATTTATAAAAGTAAAATTTAATTCGAATTATAAATTGCTTTTTTCATTAAAATTACTGACGAGTCTTTAAATAATGATGTAGTGAGTGACTTGATGGTTGATGATGCCATAGCTAAGATGTGAATAAGGTGGAAATTTAAATTTAAAAAAAATTCTTAAAGGATTCTAAAAAATTATTAAAAAAAATTCTAAAAATTTATTAAAATATAAATATTTTAAAAATTATAGAAAAAATATTATTAACATTACTCAAAAATTATAGAAATTATAAATAATTAATTAATTACTACTTATACACTATTTTACTTCATATATCAACCTATTTATATCAATTTTTCTTGTATTACCCCTCCTCAAACCAAAAATATTACTCATCACTCACCTACAAAACATTAATCTTATCGTCCCTTTGAACTCTCCATTTTCTTATTACTGAAACCAACCACTATAGACCTACAAAATCTCAAAAAATCTCTACAGTTTTTATACTTTAAAATTTACAACCTTTTAATAATTTTTTTTATAATTTGAATCATTTTAATATAACTTTTTATAACTTTTCATAGTTTTTATAATTTTTTAAATTAATTTTTTAAATTTTTTATAATACTATAATTTTTATAATATATTAATATTTTTATATTTCTCATAACTTTTTATAATTTTCCTCTAATATTTATATATCTCTTCTAATTTATTTATAATTTTTAAACAATCCATTTAATTTTTCTATAATCTTTATAATTTTTAATTTTGATAATATTTAATAATTTTTATTTTAATTTTTAAAATAATTAAAAAATTAATTAAGTCTTTATAAAATACTTAAAAAATAAATTTAAATCATCATGTAAGCTGTTATTCCAATTTTTTCATGTCAACTACAACCATAGTTGTCATATATATGTATGAAAAGTTATATTTCAAGAGTTTAATTGAGTACAATTTATAATTTGAAAAGTTTAATTTTTTTGTTAAGGGTTGAATTGATTTTTAATTATTTTATGATAGTTATTTTTTTTCCTTTTTTGGCATTTAAGTTAAGATAATTTACCAAAGTTATATGTAGGGTCAATTCCATTCTCTGATTATAAATTGGTCTCTAAATTTTAAAATATTATAATTAAATCGTCTAAGTTCTAGTATCGTATCAATTAAATCATTCTGTTAGTCTCATTATTGCTTTTAGTTTTAAATTTCAAATTTAATGTAAGTCAGATTTAAAAAAAAATGTATATAAAATTGTAAACATGTATATACCTATAACATGAACAGCTTGGATCTAATGTTTCAAGAAAAAGAGACAATCCTCTTAAAATAACATTTTCTATCTTAAACTATTGACAAGTACACACATGTTCTAAAAATGCTCCACATAAGATACAAATAGGTATTTAAAGTTTAAAATCACGATTAGATTAATATAATAATATGATATTTTGAAAATTCAAATAAAATATTTTGAAGTTTAAAAATTAATTTAAAATACTGTAGAGAGATATTGATATGGAAATGTTAGAGTTAATATTAATATCTAAAGTGGAGTATGGCTATGTCATAACCCCCATATGTTTCCACTTGCCACTATGTATATAGGGGGCATTGCCATGTTTGGTCCCTCTTCTCATAGACTCATTGAAACCATAGGCTTCCATTTTTCAACATTCTTTCTTTCCATTTAGGTCCAGTTTTACATAATCCATGAATCATGATCCAATCCTGTCTTGATCAGATCAAAAAGAATTGCTAGCAGAGGATCACAACTAGGGTCAAGATTTAAAAAAAAGAAAAAAAGAAAGTCAAAGTCAAAGAAAGAAGCTATATGTGGAATGTATATGAGGAGTAGCTATCTGCATGCAACTTGCAAAGGGCAAACAAACACTTACTGTGTCAACACTCTCCATTTGCAGCACTGCAAAAGATAATGCATGCATTATAGCTATATATAGGCTTTGAGCTTTTTAGTTGTGTGATGGGGGAATGGCTTATGGGTCTTTGGCTATCAACATTTTGTAGAAACCAAAAATATATTGCTTGAACTGCAGGGAAACTCCATAGAATGGAAGCTTTTTTGGTTTTTGGACCACAAAAAAAGGCCACCACTTAACCTATGGGATTTTTTCCCTTTTTATATTTATTAAGAATTTAGCCCTTGAATTACATTTATTTTTCATTTTGGTACCTAATTGTTTTTGTCCAACTTTATACCTAAAACAATCAATTTTGTCTCAATTTACCCTACAAAATCTCGATGACACCACCTACCATATGTCGCGTTCTTAACTGGCATTGAGCTTCTTGAGTAAACTAGAACAAAACAATAGTTTAAATCATAGTTGCTGGAAGCGGATCAAATCAACAATTCATCGATATATCGGTTCGAATAAAGAGTTGAACTGGTTTTTGAGCAAACCACTCAAAATCGGTTGAACCAAGCTAAAAAATCAATTGAACCAATTTTCTCTATTTTTAATAATTAATTTAATTAAAATCAATTGAATCAATAATTTGATTGATTCAGTGATTTAACCAATGGTCCGATTTTTAAAAACCTTATTTGAATAAAAAATGGATCAAAATAAAGTTGAAGTACGGTAAAAGTACCATGGAGGCCCCTATGTTAGGAGTCATATAACATTTTGCCCCACTTACTCAAAAAATGGGTAAATTAGTTAATGTACGTTAGATTAATAAGAAAACTGGTCATTTCTGTTAAAAAATTTATCAATTAAAAATTAGTGTAGATAACAAAATAGCTACAGAGTTACGCGTGACATGCCACATGTACTTCATTTTAACGTACATGAATCAGTTTTTAACAATAAAAATGAATAGATTTTTTAACAGTAATACCAGTTTGTTTTTTTATCTAATATATAATGACTTATTTGTTCACTTTTTAGTAGAAAAGGAAAAATGCAACTTGACTCCTAGTACAATGACATCCATGATACTTTTATAGTTTAAGTACTAAAATAAAAAATTAGATTTAATTCATAGGCTAAATCGTGAATTAAACCATTCTTTTCCTTGTCACTTTTGTCGTCATATTCATCATCCTGCTGCAATTTGGTTTCTAAATAATTTTCCTAGTAACCAAACAGTAAGCTAAATTCCCCCTTCTATTTCTTGCAAATTGGCCCTGTTTAAGCGAAAAACTGATGGGGGTTAGTCCTATATAAAAAGGAAAAAAGATGCAGCAGCAGGAAATGTTGACCGAAATCCAATTGCAAGAATTTTCCTCATATTTTCCGCGTGGTACAGTCCCAATCACCAAAATAAACAGCTTTCATTTCATTATTCAAAGATTTTGCAACCGACGTTTGAAGTTAATTTATGTTATAATAATGTTTTATAATATATTTTATAACGGTACTTGTTATATCCATACATGTTAAGATACGTACCAAGTTAAAAATATGCTTGAACAGTGAGCCTACAACCAGCAAACCGGGAGTTCATTTGTGAGCTCACCCTCCTAGAATGATTGCCCAGGCAACAAATGACTTAATCTCTATTGGAAACATGAATTCGTTTGGTCACCAAACATAATATGAGTTCAACTGCTTTATCCCATTAGAATTAGAATGAATGACATAATCTATCTTGTCATAGATATCTCCATCCCATTGCAAACATCCCTCCCACGGGCTCCATAATAATGATTAGATGACAAATCCAACATGTTAACACCATATTACACGTATAAATATCCCTAAAAATCGTGAAGGAATGATCGATCCTTCAAGAATACCAAATCCGCCTCTTGCCAACACTTTCATCCCTTAACCTTCAAGCTATCTTCACGGTCATTTTTCTTAACCTCCAACTCTCCATCTCAATTGAGTGGACCAATTTCCACAACAACTCTCTCTCTCCCTCAGTACTCCTTGTTGTGTCACTGCATAATACAAATATTAATTGTAAACATCTGGGCATCTTTTTGGCATTTAGGAGGAATTAACTAAAATAACTGCAAATATCTAGAACTTTAAGATAAAATTGAAAAATAAAAACATCCACAGCATTGAAATTACCATAAAGGTAAGGGTAAAGTGGATTACAATAAAGAACATTAAATTAAAATAAAAAAATTATTTGAAATTTTTAAAATAATGATGTTATTAAATGGTTTACTTCAGTGATGGAAAATGAGTAACATTTACTTTTTTCTAATTTTTAGGTTTTATTAACAATTTAACTTCTATTAACAATTTAACTTCTTTATAGTTGAATTTTTTTTGTGTAAAAATAATATCTAAATTATCGACAAAAAAGAATGTGATTAATAGCATATACTTACCTTTTTGAAGTAAAATGAAATTAAATAATGTGCACACATTTATTGCTAGAAATAATTAAAACTCTATGATATACTCAAGTTAAAAAGATTTGATTTCAACCTATTAAATCTTCTACCCGAATTTGTAAACTTACACTGATACCAAAATTAGAAAATAATACCTTTTTTATAATAATTTAAAAACCACATTCACTAAAAAAAACCATGGATTAAATGAAATAATGTCATCAAAACAAAACCGCTAATTTTCAATTCAATTGATTTGATTAGTTAAATTCAATTGAATAAATTATTTAAAAATATAAAAAAATTAGAAAATAAAAACCATCCTGATTCAACTAATTCACAAATCAACTTATCCAACCACATATTCAAGACAATACCCAAGCAGGTTCCCTGTCCAGCCCAGTTCTGGAAACTGTGAGATGAAATCCACAGGTACCTTAAGGGCAGATTGGCCACACTCGACTTGATCCATAGATTAAACCCAAGCCGATTATTACTTGGATGCTTCTTTGTAATCAAGACCTTTAATTGAATGCCAATATATTTCTCCTTCTAGATTTTGCCACTTCTAGCACTGGGTCTATCACTGCTATTGATCTCTTTGCAACTAATAATACAACTTAAAAACAGTTTTACCAGTTTCAGGCTTTAGGCAGAACTTAATTTTGTTTGACGTGACTGTTTTACACAAACCTACCTACAAAATTGACATTAACACAATATTATAATATAAATGCACTAATTTAGTCTCACAGCGTATAGTGGCTGTTGAAATTTTATCAAAATCGTATCATAAGTTGATTACCCGCTTCTAGATGTAAGACTCACTCGCTTTCCCTCAACAGAAAACTTGCTACTACCTTCAAGCTGCGGAAAAAACCAAAAGATATCAAATTTCCAAACCCGAAAGCGATGAAAAAAGTTTAAGAAATGTTAATAAAATTGGAAAGTAACACTTTTAAGAGATGAGCAAACCTTTCGCTTTAAGTAGGCAATAGCATCTTTCTTTGAAGAAAAGCTGGAAAAAACCGAAGCTGACTGTTCATCAATAAGAACTTTCAGCTGTTTCAGCTTTATTGAATCTCCAGGTACCTGAAGTAGGAAGATGGCTTTTAATTACTGAAAGACTTGGGACAACGATTTTAAACAGCTTGCATTTTAGATCAAGTACCTGACGAAGAAGCCGTTTACACAGCTTTTTCAACCTTAGTTTTGGCTCATCAGCTTTCTCTGTTTCTAATGCATTTTCACGCATTCGTTTTGCTGGAGGACCAACATCATCAGAATCCTCACCATCACTATCGCTGAATGATGTCTTTTTTCCCTGAAAGTGAACTCCAGCTACTTTCTTTGGTCGGTCTTTAATGCCCAGACCTTGCTTTCCAGTTGTGGCTTTATCCTGAAATTTTGGAACAAAAGATATTTTTTCATTTCTTTGATCTCCTAGTCTCCAGCATGATACTAGACTCACATAACAAAAACGCATGTAGAATGATCAATTGGAACACTGTTCACAAGATCATGACAGTTTCATCTTCGGATGAAGGTTAAAAAAGACATGGAATTATAGTTTTTCTTTTCATCATACAAATAACTTTAGCACAGTTTTCATACCCCAAAAAAAGTCAATTCGCAAAGACTTACTTGCACAAGTTTGTAGAGATTCTCTTGGTCATCTTCATAAAATACAGTTCTCTCAGTAGAATTTTTAGACTCTCCAGTTTTTATTGATTTCCTTCGGGTAGTTTCTCCCAGAAAACCTCCAGAAACAAATCCATATTTAAAGCCCCACCATTCTGGAGAAACACTTTCAACTTTATTTCCTACAACAAAGAGCCAAGTTATTTCATAAACGATCAACAGCAGACAGCTGCAGCCAGCAAAAAGAAATGAGTTACAGATAAGAGGCCAAGAATATCCTTTGCCAGCAAAGGGCTGAGTCCTTCAGGTACAAGATAATATACTCCGAGGAAAAGTATTTTAAATAAAAAGTCCAGCCTGGCTTTCAACCTTTAACATTACTGCATAGACCATAAAGACTAGCAATTTCTGAACTATGCAACACAAAGGAAAATACACCTTACTGCAAGAATTCACCCAAGTTTTTCAATATGAGCTTGAGTTTATTTGAAGCATTTACCTTCAGTGGAAAAATCATTTGTTTCAGTTGTCTCTATGATCTCCATTTCACCAACCACGTCAGGATTTACCTGTGGTGACTCGTCAACCTTTTTGGCCTATTGCAAAACATCTATGGGTAAATACAGTGATTGTTTAAACCAAAAATAATAGAAAATGTTAGTTAGGCATCAAATCAAATGCTAATTCCAAGGGAAAAAAATCTATCTACAAATAGGAATTGATAATTCTATCAAAGAAGACATAAAAAGTGCTTTAAAAACCATTTTGATTTCCATATAAGGTTGTGTTTATTACTGAACCACTATGTTTTAACAGTGCTTTGTTTTTCTACCTTTTCTAACTCATGACATCTAGAGTTTGTTCAAAAAGTCGAGTGACTCCATGGTGAAGGTAACATGGTATCTGCCTCTCGTGCTAGGATGAAACGAAGACCAAATCAATCAAGTATTAAACAATTATCTTGACAAATCACAGCCAGAAAGACAACTATTCTAGATTTAACTTATCCTTGAGCTCATTTATATTTCTAACCATGAAAATCTTGTTAAGATTACGGTGGATGGTATTAACCAATCAAATTTGAAAAATCATTGACAAATTAATACATTTCAAACCAAATACTTGACATGATACATTTTGATCTCGTGTAATCATAGAATAATTTTGCATCTTGAAAGGAACATTAGACAACAATGTACAAAAAGAACATGATTGCCACAGCTTCAAGCAAGTAAAAACCTTAACAATTTAAATAACACTGAAGAAAACGGAGTAGATAAGACAATGAAGGTTTAGAACTTACAAGAATTCCTTCAAGATCCTTCGAAGAATATGCATGTACAAGCTTCCCTCTTTCTCTTTTCTTATATCTAAGAACCGGAAAAAGTAAAATAAGAACAAATAACATCAAACACTAATTAAATAATTGGCAATAATCTCCTACCAGACCACTAAATAAACATAGAACTAATGTACCAACCTTCCCTGCGGCCGGGTAGCCTTAACAACTTGTTCTTCAGTGTCATTAGGCTCATCCCTCTTTGTTTCCACTTGATTTTCATTCTTTTCAGCTGTTCAGAAAAGTTAAATTACTCATCAATCAATAACAACCTACTAAGTATAAATATGAGAGGAATTTTCTCTGGGTATCAATCATACCTTCATAGTTGGTTTGCACTGCTTGCTTCTAAAAAATAAAAAAGAAAAAGAAAAATGAGCTTTGCATCAAATTGAACACAGTACTAGACAATCAAAGTCAGAATGAAATACGCACCACTTTCAATCCTTTGAGAATACTATCAAACTGAGCTGTATCAAAAGCCCACGGATTTGGCTTATCTAATCCAATACCTGCTCCATATTTTTCAAAAATAAATAAAATTCCAATATTAAAAGTATTTTTCACCATCTCCTCCTATTCTAATTCTCCGGAAAATTAATTCAATATCTATAATTCAATAAACAAATCAACTAGCTTATAACGAATGTTACCGAATTTGCTATTTCTATAAAACGTAATTCGATAGGGATAATCTTCTCAAATTTGTTTAGTAGAGACATGAAACAATTTATGAGAATGTTATATACATAGAGAGAGAGAGAGAGAGAGAGAGAGAGAGTTTGTGCTTAGATAAATACATACTTCTAAATATATACATTCTGAAATTTGTGAATTGTTTTATAATAAACTCTATACGATTGTGATAGTTAAAACAAACTTGGATCGCATTTCCGGTAACAGAGCTTTAAAAAAAGTATTGAGAGACAAAAAATAATAATTATGAAAAAAAGAAAACAATTAAAAACGAACCGGTAGTATCCTGCTTGTTTTTAACTCTAACGTGACCTTTGATCCCTTGTTTATCTTTCCCAAGACCTTCTCCTTCTTCCCACCCCTAACCGGGCCATTCAAACAACAAAACAAAACAAATCACAAAACACGCCTGCATACGAGCAAAATATTCGTACAGGGATACGCACCATTTGCTTCATGAGGCGAAAAGCAGCAGATTGGCGAGCGACGCCGACATAGCAGAGAGGAGCTTCGGATGCGGCCATTTTCGCTTTTTTTTTTTTTCTTTTTAATTCCTGTCTGCTACGCCGACGACTGTACTGAAGCGTTGTTTTTAGAATGTTAAAGAAGGGAAAAGGGAAGAAAGGTGTTCGAGTGGGAGGTCTCAGAACAAAAACCCTAGGTGGAAGTGAGAGAATATTTGGTGCTTCGAGGATTTATGGATTTTGATGGACCTGTGGTGATCTAGCGGTGGATATTTGATTAAGATGGGAATACGGAATTATGGGGTGTAGGGTTGGACTGTGGGTCCCTTTTTGATCAAGCTTTCAGTGATGCGTGGATGATCTGATGGTTGTAAAGCGCTTATTCTGTTTAAGTTTTGGCATTTCACCTACTATGCAAACGGTGCCGTTTCAATGATTCTTCAATTATTTTGTTTAATTTTGTGTAGGTTAAATATGTCATAAAGTCCAATAATTATCAATTTAGTCTCTATACTTTTATTTTTAAGAATTTATCTATTTAATTTTCAATCTTAAAATTTAGGTTAAATTATTAATATTATTAAATTTTTTTATTAAATTTATTGGTGTAATATTTTAAAATAAAAAAATTTCACTTAATAATCATACAAATTAACTTGAATTTAATCAAAATAATAATGTTAAGAGTTGAATTTCCACTTAAAATTTGTATATCACTAATTAAGAAAAAAATTTAAATATAAATTATTTATTTATTATTTTTATATTAATTTCAAGAGATATATTTAAAGGCTCGATTCACATTCTACTATTTTTTATTTATATTTAATGATGTATTTAATTAATAATTTTATTATAGATTTTAATTAACTTTTTAACATTATTTTTAGAATTACTCACAATTCCTCGTTAACCCATTAATTATAAATAATATCCCTATCAATTAAACTGAGAGTAAATCCACGTCTCTTCAATATTTTTACTAACAAACCTATGAATATTCATATCTAACTTGCTCAAGTTTTTTTAATAATATATTTAAAAATTTAAGTGTACTTGACTCTTAACAAATGTGATGGTAAATGTAAGTTCAAGACTTCGGAAAAGAAATTATAAATAATTATTTTAATACAACTGTTTATTATTAATTAAATAAATTATAGAAGAATTTTGAACTTCCCAGAGTTAGCGGGGATCCATGCTAGTTATATAAACATCAATTTACCCATTAATGATCCAGCATCAGCACAAAGAAGGCTGATTCTAGAACCGGGTCAGCCATTGTCCTTGTTTACTCTCTCTTGGCCGGGTTTTCTTTGTAATCTCCGGTGATTTTTTGGGTGCAAGCCACAAAACCAGTAATTTTTTCTTCTTTTCCGATGATGGGGTCTCTGCTCGGTGACCTGCCGTCATTTGACCCCCACAACTTCAGCCAACTTCGTCCCTACGATCCTTCTAATCCTTCTGTAAGTAACCTCATAATCCCTTTTAACCTAACCCCATTTTCCATAACATGTGAATTTTGTTTCTGGGTTTGAATTGCAATGAATTAATCCCCACATGCAGTTTAGATAAATAGTGAAAAACCTTTTACGTTTTTATGCTTAGGTTTCTGGGTTTACCTTGATATGATGTTATTGCTATCTGTTTTTTTTTTTTTTTGAAAAGTATTTATTATTCATGAATTTCGGACCTTAATTGTCAGATCTTTTTGGATAAAGTTGTTTGTGGTTACAAATGAATAGGGGTTTAATTTTAAATGTTTCATAGAATTCCAACTCTGGTATTCCTACACTTTGGTTTTTTTAATGGTTTGCATTGCAAGATATATTTATTATTTAGATGTTGATTAATCTAATTGATTGTTGTGTAATGTTTCTATATGAAGCATGTAAATAATGCTAATACTTGTTATTATTTGTTTGCTAAAGTTATAATTATATGTTCACACAAGGATCATGCTTTTTTTTTTTTTTTTTTTTTTTTTTTGCATGGGATGATGATGGAATTTCCTTTAAAACTTCAAGTTCATGCTTTAGAAGCCTTCTTATCTTGCTGTGTATGTGGTAGTTTTAGTTCTTAGAGCTGGTTCTGAACAATGGTAACAAAGACAAGTTCTATGATTAAGACACAAATGAGAAGTTGTTTCTATGTGGGTATACATATGGATAGACAACTAGATATTTAGACATATTGGTATTTATGTATTGGGTTTTTTGTTCCAATGGTTTACAGTGGTTCCTTGCCTATCTGTTTAACCATTTTTGAGTAAAAGCTTAGACTGGTTGAAAGGTCGAAATGGTTTAAAAAAAAAAAAAAAACAATTTTCACCTTCCCTTCTATCTTTTTGAGCTATTTCAGCATGTGAGATGCTATAATATTCATGGAGTTCATATTGAGCTCCTCTATGTTTTAATCTGAACAGTTATATTATGACAAATGAGTCTTTTTGCTCTCATTGGTTAGCCTTTAACTAAAATTACAGGCTTCCCTTGTATGGATTTTATTTTGCTTGAACATTTTCGGGGCATAATTTGCTTGAATTTTTTTTTTTTTGCTAGAAAGTGGTACCTACCACCTACCGCCCCACACATAGCCGGACTTCTCCACCTCCTGATCAAGGTATCGAACATTTCCCTTTGCATTCCTTTTTTCTTTCTCTCAGATTTCTTGATTGGTAGTGATTTGGTTCATCAGTCTAACTTTGGTTGACACTGAGCAGCAAAGTGTTTTGGATATTTCAGGTTCAAATCACAACAAATTGGTATTGAAGTCAATTATTAGAAATCAATTGGTGTTGTTTTTCGTAATAGCTTTTGGTAATGCTAGCATTACCAAGAGCTTTGGTGTGAGAATGTCATTGAAGATGGATGAAAAATTCAATGTTAGAAAAGTAGTCTTATTACGGTTCTTTTCTTGTTTCAAGTTTTTTTGATTGGTTAAACTCAGTTTATCAGTCTAATTTCTAAGTGGATTACTTTTAGCAGCTTCTGCTTCAATGTGTTTTGGATATTTTTGGTCTGAATCCCAGAAAACTGGGGTCGAGCAAATTCTTGGAAATTGATTGGCTTTGTTGTTCATAATGTCTTTCAATCTAGCACTAGGAAGAGTTTGATGCGGGATGATGTCGAATATGGATGTCAACTAATTTGATGGTAGAAAAGATTTTAGCCTTTGTCATGTAAAAATACAGTTGTTCTTATCTCCTTCTCAATAGCCATTGTTGTGTAAGATCAACTCTTACACGCCAAACTTTACAATATTTTTTACTATCAAATTTGTTAACATCCATCTTTGATGTCATCCTTTTACCCAAACACTTGCTAATCTTAAGATTATTGAAAGCCATGACGAAATGATTGTTATTGCACCCGAACTCTTGCTAGTCTTAAGATTATGGATAAGCTCACACCACAAAATGCCTCAACCGGATTCCCAAGTGTTTCTCATTAGCTAACGATAGTACACAACTAAAACCTGACCCAAGAGACAATTTACGAAACTTAAAATCTTATCTTTTCATTTTCACTCTCTCATCCCTCTGCCAAAACCAAGCATCAGTGCACCCCTACCATCTTTAATTGTCAACACCCAACTTCATCTTCCAATTGCCAACTTGTCTTACACTTTGCAAACTTCTTTAGTTGAAAATTTCAGCTAGTTTCGATAAATATAAAATTACTAGTGATTGAAATTGCATTATGATGCAAAATGTCACAGCTCATTGGCTAAATCCTTAAGTTTTTAAGTTGAATACGATTTTTAGTTCACCTTTGAACAGCTTCTTTATTTGAGACTGACTTCTGAAGCACTTTTTTACAGTTATAACTACCGAAGCCAAGAATATACTAATTAGAAATATTTACCAGCGTGCCGAGGAGAAGGTCAGTAATTCATTTATGATTTTCCATGGTCATAGTTTGAAACTCATAGACACATGCATAAACTTTGAGAGTGAGCGTGTTGATACTTCATTTTGATTCTTACTGCCGTTCTCATTGCAGTTGAGACCTAAGAGAGCTGCTACTGAGCACCCAACACCGGAACATGGATGCAAGCAACCTAGGGCATCCAACACGTAGTCATAATGAGATTTTGTTTTGCTTTTTCAATGCTCATATAAATGTATCTTCTCATATCAAATGTGTGTTGTAGAATCTGTGAGGAAAGCTGCTTTGCACATTGTTGTTAATCAGGATGCCATGCTTGTGCATTGTATGTGTACAAATTAAACTCATAGGTTAATCAATAACAAGAACTGTTGTTATGTTTCTGCATTCTCTTCTGGGTATTATTGTCGGCATGGCATGGATTGTTGAAATGCTAAATCATGTCTGCTCCTTTAAGAACACAAGATCTCATCTTACAATGACAAGTAAAAATGCATCTCTAGGTAACCCCCAGGTTTGAAAATATAAATTGGGCCTTTGGAGCTCCATGTTTTTACTATCCATAAAAACAATGGAAATGGGATGGTCCAACAGTTGGAAATGAAAATGAATGAACTTTGATTGGTTGCCGCATGTGTGTATTAAAAAAATATGTAGAGAAAAGGGAGCACTAATTTATGGCCACAAATACCCAAAAGGGTTGATGTCACAGTTAGCCCCTAAACTTTTATTCAATATGCAATGTGGTACCTATGCAAAGAAAATGTCTAATTTGATACTTGCCTCAAAACGTTTGATTTGCACACCGAGTTGGCAGCAACAAATAAATTAATGCTACGTGTCGTTACAAAATAATACAGGTATCAAATTGGGCATTTCCTTTATATAGGTATCACATTGCATATTGAAAGAAAGTTCAGGGGCCAAATATAACATTAACCCTACCCAAAAAGAAACAAAAACGAAACCCAAAAATCCAGAGTCAACAAAGATAGTCGAACCAAGTTCACAAAAACGAAACCCAAAAAAAAAAAGAGTCAACAAAGATATTCGAACCAAGTTCACGAAAAACAGAGCCCCTTCTCTGCATAGACGCGATGGCCACTCGCTTTTACAGTTGTTCTCTGATTCCAGCAAGACCCACCTCCGGCTCAGTCTTAAACAAGTACAGTTTGTTGCCAAATCCTCGTATCTCGATCACCCGACGTCATACTACCCTTGTTTCTTCTTCTTCTTCATCATCTTTCACACTTCGAGCTTCAGTTTCATCAGCTGCTACTTCAACTGCAGTCGATGGAACCGTCTCCTCCACCAAACCTTCCAAGTCTTTGCCTTTCAGAGTGGGTCATGGATTCGACCTTCATCGTTTGGAGCCTGGCTACCCTTTGATCATTGGTGGGATTGATATTCCTCATGATAGAGGCTGTGAAGCTCATTCTGATGGTATTTTTTAATTCCCTACACTTTTGGGTAGTTTAAATTTATAAACATCTTCCCCATTTTTATCTCGAATTTGTATTTCTTTTTCAAATTCCCACAATTTTGCATTTGGGATTAATATGTTGTAGGAGATGTACTGCTTCATTGTGTTGTGGATGCAATATTGGGAGCTTTAGGGCTACCTGATATAGGGCAAATATTTCCAGACTCTGATCCCAAGTGGAAAGGAGCTCCATCTTCAGTTTTCATTAAAGAAGCTGTGAGTATTTCTTTAATGTAGATTCTATTTATTTAATTTCCTGGGGTATTTATTTTCCAATGGATGCTTTGAGCCTTTGATATGTAAAGTCTTTGATAAGCAATGAATGTTCCTTCAGAATATAGCTTAATTTATTTATTATTGAATGGGATTAAGCTTTTAGAATTGTGATAAACTGAGATGCATCTAGCCTGCAAAGTGATTCTCTATGCAGATGCTCCTTATAAACATGATTTTTGACTTTAAAGTTAGGCTAAATGCTTGGTTTGGGACTAAACCTTGGAGGCACTGAGTGAATAAGGGTGAAACGTTTGAAGCTGGTCTTTTGAGAGGATTAAATCTGAGAGCTTCCCAAAAAACCCAAATCAACAATAGCTTTCCAAACCTCCATAAAGAACATGACTGTGGAATTGATATAATAATTGAAGTTATAAGAATCCTGTCTTGGTTAACATAGTTGAAGTTGAATAATCTGTTTGTCTTGGAATGAATGGTGGTAGTACTAGTACATCCTTGCCCAAGCAATTCAAGTATCCTTTTCTAGCTGAAATCATGAGTGATACCGTTGTCTTGGGTTCAGGCTATGTTAGACTTTAAAACTTGAATCCTTTTACTTCGTTTTTATAAATTGGTTTTCTTTAAGTATAAACTGGTTGGAGTTTGGTTGGTTTGTTGCATATTAAGGTTTCTTGTTTATCAGTAATTCATTCCTTAATGATTTTTAATTCTGTTTTATCATTCTATTGTTTTGCTGAATGGGATATAAGATATGGAAGATTCAGCATTCAAAAGTATCATTGCTATATAATTATTTCAAGTTCAGCTTTAAAGTTACCGAGAATTTTCTAATTAAGTTTTGTTTACAATAGAGTTATGTGGTATTTTGTACAAAGGATCTACATTTTTTTATTTTAACCTTGCCATGCCTTTTTTGTCTATGTAGATGCTTGTTCTTTTATTACTAACACGTCTATCAATAGTAGTTGCAGGAAATATCATTCACCCCTTGGGAACAACTTTCCACACTAAAAAAGCTGCGGAAGTAATCTTAGGAACAACTAACCTTGGGAACGATATTATGTTAGGAACAACTAACTTTTGGAACGGAATTATGGTGGGAACACTTTGGAGCTAACCTTGGAAGGTTGGCAGGATTCTTGGGTTGCTCCACCATTGGAATGTCTTGGAGGCTCAAAATACGAGCATTGTTAAGAAATACACTTCTTAACCTTTCTCTGAAATATGAATGCTTCCTTTCCTGGTTAAACAGAATGTACACTTGTACCTGAACATACAAGTAATACTATGTTTACCAGAAATAATACGTGAGTATAACTACCACCTAATTTTGTAATTGCCTAATTTCTTAGAAGCACATTTACTAGTTTCTCTCAATTCCATTACCCATTACTTTAACACGTTCACTCCCACTTCTCTCTACAACCGCTCCTTAAAAACTTCTTTCTAAGGCCTATAAATAGAGTCTTGAACATTTCATTTAGGAGCTTTTGATCTTTTGGCAAACTTGAGTATTCTCTCTATTATTGTTACAACCACACAACCTTCACTGTCCTTGACTGTTTATCACTTCCATCATCATGAGCTGCCGCCTCACTTGTTTTCCAAAGTTTGCTCCGATCTTCATCTCCACCATCTTTTCACGGCATCTTGTTTTCCTAGCTTGTAATGTCTCCTCACCTTAACAAAAGAGTCCTCTACAAGTATATGTTCTTTTCTTTCTCTTATTTGAACTCGGTGGTTTCAAACAAATCTCAATACATGTTTGCAAACCTGATAGTTTGAAACTCCAAGATTTTCACATATTAAGTTAGCTTTAGGATTGATGCACCTCGTTACAGAGAAAACAAAAAAGATCAAAAGAAGAAAAGAAAAGAGAGAAAACAAAGAAGAGAGAAGATGAAAATTTCATTCAACCAATTCCACAACTACCTCATTCCCTTCCTTGCTGCTGAAAAGGAAAGAATTGGCCATTACCAAAATCAGTTGGGAAATTTGTTACACGACAGCTATAGCTTTTCCCAAGCTAAAACTCAACGTTTCATTAAAATTTAAACGCACAGTGGTTACCAAAACGTAGCGTTCTACTACTAGTTAACTGACTATTTTTTCCCTTGTTTTTAGTTTCCTACCGTAACAAATACTCTCTCCCTCAAAAGATCCTTGTCCTCAAAGATTAAAGGTAGGAAATTTTCTCTGCAGCTGTTGTAGGGACTCTCAGGTAGCATCTTCTGGAAACATGTTGGTCCATTCCGCCAGCACTTTAGTGACTGTCTGGTTGCCCCTCTTGACCATACGTCTTTCTAGAATGCGAGCAGGCTCCTTAAGCATAGCCCTATTAGCACCTACCACTGGTAAAGTAGATTGAACTGGAGTCATTCCAATATGCTTCTTAAGTTGAGAAACATGGAAGGTAGGGTGAATATAAGAAACCAGTAGAAGCTTGGATTGGACTGGCAATAGGAACCGGTTTAACCAGTGAAGAAGATCTAGGTGGTACATTAAGGGGTCAAGATGGATTACCAAGACTCATAAAAAGACTCTTCTTATGGGAATTGAGGAGACTGCCCTCTACTTGTCCAGCAATTAGGAAGCCCTCTACCGATGACTTAGGCTTAAAAAACTGTAGATATTGGCCAATCTCTAACTTCAATTACTGGTAAAAATACTTAAAGCATATGATTCAGACAATTGGAGCTGGTTAAAAAGACTTACAAATGCATCATGGAACTGCTTAAATGATCCATGTTGCTTCAAGGAGACCAGGTCAGTCATGGGATCTCGAAACAAACTGGATCTAAATCATTCTTTCAAGCTATGTGCATTGCAGGTCCGATTCAATAGATGTAGTCCGCCCTGTTTTTGGGTGTAAAAATGGTGTCAACCGAGTGCTCTCCTTTTAGATGAAGCATCGCAATCCTAACCTTGGAAGTATCTGTCACACCTTCTGCCTCAAAGTACTGCTCTAACTTGGACCACCATCCTCTAAAATCGAAGCCATCAAACTTGGGGCATTCAAGCTTGTGAGACCAAGAATTCCAATCTAAAAGACTTGAACGCGAAGGAGTTCCTGAACTTCCCAGTTCCAGCATAGGATGAGCATCCAAAGGGACCCTGGAAGGAAAACTAGGTGGAGCATCTGCCAAAATACTTTTTCCTTTATCTTGAGCAGCCAAATTACTCACAGCAGGAGTTGGATTGCCCAAGTATTGCTCAAACAGATTTTGTAACTTAGACTGTAGCTCCCCTCTGAAATCGTCCTTTAGTTCCTTCAACTGAGTGTCCAGCTTGGCATCCCACTGCAACAACTCGCCTTGAAGCTTGGCAACCTCCTATTGAAGATGACCAACATCCTTTTGTAAGTGAGTAGTGACCCCATCACCATCCATGGAGGATCGGCAGGCTCTGATACCCTTGATGCACCTCATTACAGAGAAAACAGAAAAGATTGGAAGAAGAAAAGAAAAAAGAGAAAACAGAGAAGAAGAGAGAAGAGGAAAATTTCATTCACCCAATTCCATAACTGCCTCATTCCCTTCCCTACTGCTAAAAAGGAAAGAATTGGCCGTTACCAAAATCAGTTGGGAAAGCTGTTACACTGCAGCTGTAGCTTTTCCCAAGCTAAAACTCAACGTTTCATTAAAACTTAAACGCACCGTTTTCATTAACAGTGGGTACCAAAATGCAGCGTTCTACTACTAGTTAACTGACTCTATGTTTTTCCTTGTTTTTAGTTTCCTACCGTAACAGTTTCAAAAGGAAATTAATCTGTTTTTCTTTTTTCAGATTTAATGTTTCCCAATTTTTTGGGAACTTTGAGGGTTTTAGGTTGAAGAAGACTGAATAAATTAGTTTTCTTTTGCTTTAATCTATTTTCATTCAATTCCAACTTGGTATTGTTATATTTAAAAGAAATTACATGTCAATTTAAATAAAGTCATGTTTGCTTAAATTTGTTATACCAGTACAAGGGTGGTGTGTGTGTGTACCACAATTGTTTGCAAAACTCCTTATTGAGGAGTTTCGAAAAGGTTTGACCCTTGTTCACTCAATGTCTCAGAGGTTTAACCCAAATTGAGCGCCTTAAAAGTTTAGGCAAAATATAAATTTCTAAAATTTGATGCTTCTAAGAGAATATACCGAGTATGATATTGCTTTACTGCAGAGTCATGTGAATCTATGACACTTTGTTTGATGTTGGCTTCACCAACCATGATGCAAAGAACCTTTCATCAAAACAGCCTAATTATTTTGTGGTTGCAAATGGAAGCAATTTTATATCGATCAAAGCATGGCATGCATGCCCATTTTTATATACCTATCATGCATAGTATGGTTAAATGCTGATGTCAATCTTGACTGTAAAGTGAAATGCTAATACATCTTATGCATGTGGTTTATATAAAGCATAGCATAGAGGAGGAACTGTTGCTGAATCTGAATCTACATGTATACTGCATTGTTCAGTGAAGAAACAAACTTGTCGAAGTGTTCCTCCAATGCCACTGCTTCCCAACTCTTAGTTCTACTTTCTTCTCACTGATTTGGCATTCTAAAAGTTCAAGTAATGTTTGATTGCCCTTATATGGTAGGATAGTCCCCTCTTTAAGTTGACAGGCATAAGCAAGAATGATCAACAAATTAGCAAGGTTAAACAAATTATAAAGCGGGGGTGTACTGATAACCATGATTGTGTTGAAATATAGATGTAGATGATCCATTAACTGATTTGTTTCAATATATAGACATTTGTTCCCCTTCTGCTGATTTAGATTTTAGATCCTAGTAGTAAATAGCCAACAGCAAGGATCCACTTACACTAGCATGAAACTAAAATAGTTTCACCCTTCTGTAGCATTTTGTGTGATTAATATTTTTATAATCCAATTGTCATATTTTATGTTCTATTCATGTAGATCATGCATTTAAGTTTTAATAAATTGAAAATGTTTAAATATTTTCTTTGATGTAAAAACTTTCAACTGCTAAATATGAATTGATAAAAACAATATTCTTGACCGATATGATAGAGGTATTGGATTGATTCAAAACTTTATGTGCATAAAAGTATGATTATGTTGATAAATTCAGTAGTTGGATTGTTAAATATTAGTCGTATAGAAAGATATGAAAGCAAGCGTGTAACACTAGTTTTGTTTTATATTGATGTAAATAAATCTCTCAATAACTAGAAGAATGATCCACTCCACTTACACTAATATAAAACTATTTTAGTTTTATAGATTTCCACGATTAGTATTTTTAGCAATGTATATCTTTTGAAGGACTCCCTGGTTAAGTTCATTCATATCAATATGCTATAGCTAAAATCTGAAAGAAACCCTTACTATCTGCAAACGAAAATGAATTGAAGAGCTTCTCTGTTTTTCTTTTTTCCTTTCACTGCCTAAGTTGATCATGCTAGGCAGGCCATCATTGTTTATATCATCTATTTTAGGAATATATACTCGATTTTAGCATTTCAGACTCTTTATATTAACCATGCTTATCTTCCGTGACATCGTTCTTTTCAGGTGAGACTCATGCATGAGGCAGGTTACGAGATTGGAAACCTAGATGCCACCTTAATTCTTCAAAGACCGAAACTGAGTCCACACAAGGGAGTTATCAAAGCCAATTTGTCTGAGCTTCTAGGTGCCGAGCCATCTGTCGTCAATCTTAAAGCCAAGACTCACGAGAAGGTTGACAGCCTTGGTGAGAATCGAAGTATTGCAGCACACACTGTGGTCTTACTCATGAGGAAGTAAATACTGGTATCGTATAGCATTGTTGTTTACTGTCATAGACAACTCCCTGTATTCAGTTGGATCCGAACTTGAGCAATAAATTATATGTTTCGACCCACAGTTTCCAAATCGGTCATTGGTCTATGAAAGTTTGTCAAAGACTCAACATTAGAAAGATAAATTTATTTTAAAATTCCATGTGTTCAATTCCTACTTTTACTGCCTTTCATGTGTTCAACTTCCATCTGTTCCTTCATTTGAATTTTGAATCATTCTCAAGTTCTACATTAAATCATCAAATACATGAACACCATGATTTTCACATGATTATTTCATCAATGTTTTTTTTTTCACTGTTTTTCAAATATTGTTTGCTGCATGTAAAAACTTATCTCTTTTGGGTTCACATCATGTTACCATACATCAATCATCAATTTTAGAACTCTTTCTACCGATTTTTTTAATCGAAATAACGCAATTCATTTATCACTATAGAATTATTTTTGTATTATTGAGTGGTATCCACAGCACTAAATTGCCTAGACCATTTCAAAGTCATGGTTTTTAAGAGATTTTTCAAATATCCAATGTGTAGTTGTGGCAGAAGAGGCTTTTGAACGCAACTCATTAAGGAGGAATCAAAGGTTTTGACTTAAAAAGAACCAATTGGGGGTGGAAAATGGGACACCGTTGAAGGCTTCAAAGTTTTAAGCTCTTCACTTCTCTGACCATTATCTCCACTCCCTCCACCTTAAGCCTCCTCTAAGGCTGACAATGTGTGTGAAATTGAGACCTACTTAGAACCCCCGGCCACCTAGTATATCTATGTCTTGTTTTTATTTCGATTTCATCACATGTTTTTCCTTGTAGAACAGACATATCCCACTAACTTGGAAAAAAAAAACTCAAAATATTTGCAAACTAAATCAACAATTAGACTATGTAAAACAGTCGGTCAAGCATCAATTTAATTAACGAAAATTATGGAAAAAATTCAAAAAAAAAAAGTTTATGAATTATAAATATATCTATCCGGTTTTTTACTATTTTATAATTAAATTAAAAATTATGTATGTTATTTTGGTGATATGATCATTTGTAGCCAAGCTCATTCTGTCAAATAAATATTTTATTGTTTGAACTTTAAAGATAAAATTATTGGAAAAGATAGCTTTAAACCTCGAAAGATATTTATGAACCATAAAATGAGATACGAAGAATATCTTGATTCCCCAAAAAAAAAAAAAAAAGGAATACTAATGGTTCTTGCTCATGTATTATTGATAATGAATAGTGTAATCAAAGCTAAACATTTTAATTATCCGAAACAAAGATTTTAATTAAGAGATTCATAAATGATGATAGAAGTGTTATAGTTGTTCCTATTGTATTTTTCGTTATTAATAGTAACAAAATTATTTTTAAGCTTAAATTAATCAAAATTCAATCTAATTTTTAATTATTCAAACAATAAATTTAAAATAATTTATTTTCCAAACATATAATTTGAAATTCAGTAGAAATCATATACAATTTTAAAAATCTAAATTGAAAGGCAATGAGTAAAATTGGAGCATCGGAAGACCAAAACATAAACGTTTAAGAAACGTAATGTTGTTTTCAATTTTTTATATTTAGAGAAAACCATAGTCTAAAATCATAAACATAAGTTTGTATAATGTCAAAGATAGCAAAACAATGTCATAAATATGAATTCAATGGCGGCAGTTGGAGAAAATTGAAAGTAAAAGAATAAGTACTCAAATATTTGTTTTAATTAAAGAGACCTTGAAGACTACTCCATTCAACTCCTTTGAAATTTCAACCCAAGGGTTAGGTTAGGTTAGAAAATTGTAGGAAATGGGTCTTAAATGCACGAAGAAATTATTTTATAAAGGGTAAACTACAAAATTAGTTTTTTTTTTGCCTCAAATTGCATTTTAGTCACTTATGTTTGAAATGTTACATTTTGGTCACTTATGTTATCGTTTTGTTACGAATTGGTCACTCTACTGTTAAGCTCTGTTACCTCCCTAACGGCAGTCCTACATGGTAGTCCAAATCGGTTTTAAATGTCAACTTGGATGTCCAGTTGCTAGGATTGCCACGTAGTTTAATTTGGATTGCCACGTAGGACATCTAAGTTGGCATTTAAATCCCATTTGGACTACCACGTAAGATCAGCGATAGGAAGGCAACGGAGCTTAAAGGCAGAGTGACCACTTCATAACAAAACAATATTATAAGTGACTAAAATGTAACATTTTAAACATAAGTGACTAAAATGTAATCTGAGACAAATAAAAGTGACTATTTTTATTGTTTACCCTTCTATAAATGGTATAACTTTTACCTTCTAAACTTAGCAATTATATCTACTTTAGTATTTATATATATATATTTGTTATTTTTGATACTTGAATTTGACAGTAAAAATCATTTTAAATGATAATATGATACAATCTCGGAGTGTCACGTCATTAAACTAAGTTTAGAGATCAAAATAGAAAAAAATAAGTGGATAAATTGCTATATTATTAACCTTTTTTACAAAAAAAAAATGTGTAAAAATTATTTTATAAAAGTGATAGTAATATACTTTGGGTTCAAAATGAATGAGCTACTAATCAATCAACCTAGCAGACAGAATTATGTTCATGAGCTGGTTGTAATACCAAAAACTCTTGAATAAAATAGAAGATTTATGTATCAAACAAAAGGGATGTATACCTATAAAAATAACATTATTGTATAGTTGCTTTCCCAAAAGAAAAAAACACATTATTGTGTAGTTGTGTGTATTCCAACTGTACTAAAAATGACAATCAAGAAATAAAATTATTTAAAAACAAACCGAAAATAAAAGTGAAATTGATTCCACGGTTTGCATGCTTGCTTTGCTGCTCGTAGGGATAACATAAAAAAAAAAAAAAAACATTTTTAAATTTTCAGATACGATTTTTAAAGTGTTATATCATGAAAGACAAATAAAAATACATGTAATAACGGTTATATTTTATAAGAAATCAAATTTTGTTTTCAATCTTAAGACTTTTATTAAGTAAATTTTAGTGTTTATAATTTTTGAATTTTAAAATTTTAATTTATATGCTAATTTAAATTCTTTATTTTTAAAATCTTATACAAAAATTATCTTACCACATGTTTAATTTTATGCCAACTAGCTATTACTACATAATACTTACAAAAAAAAAAATTAAAGTTATACTAGTTAACAAATTTAATAGTTACAATTTTGTTTTAAGATTGAAATTTCAAATATTAAAAAATATAGATACTAGAAATGATCAAATTAGAGAATAAGAATAACTAAATGCATAACTAATCAACAATACGAAACCAATTACAAAATTTGACTTTACAAATTTAACTGGTACTACCATTCGAGTCAAGTTTGAAATTTCAATTTTTGAAACTAAATTAAAGTAGAAAAAACTAAATTTTGCAATTTATATACAATACATGTACTAATAATAAAATTAGACCAAACAGAGTTGAATTATTCTGTAGAAGAAGGGGCCATAAAATTATTACAGATAGCAGATAAGCAAGATTGTGACATTGTACTGAATCTGATTCAGCTTCTGCCACTTTTGACATAAAGGGTATTTTTTTTTTTTTTGATGTTTCCAGGCCTCCTAAATTGTCCAAATCATGTCGGTCACTCATTTACTAATTAATTTAATTGTCGGCGATCATGTATTTAGCTTACGGACACAGTGTATCATCTCTTGCCTTATGTCGGTATTTGCTAATTGCAGGTGTCCACTCCACTAAACCCACTAATTTTCATTTTAGTGCCTTGACACCATCATCAGTTTAAGCAAGATTTTGAATCCATATATGCACATGGAATAGCTAAAACGGGATGGCCGGAAGGGAAAGGTTTTTAACTATACCATCACATGGGATGGTTGAAATTTTGATGTTATTTAAGTTATTCGGACTGGAGTTAAATTAATGAAAGTTATGATATAAAATAATTTGGAATTATTGGTAATTTAATACTGATTAAGTGAGGTATGTAAAGTGCACCTACACATGGTAACGTGTGTGTGCGTACCTGGTTTTGAAGATTTTGGAATCCACAATGAATAAAGTAATTTGTGGAAGTGGAAAATGTTGGTTGAGCTGTGTGCATATAAAGTCAAAAATTACATGAGAAAACCCAATAAATGTTTGTAATAAATTGAATTTAATGGATAGGCAATACTGTTGTCTTTCTTTCCATAAATTTAAAAACTTATTCAACATATTTATTTTCAAAGCAATTATAATAACTTAAAATATTATCGGAAATCATGTAATTAGAATATATATATATATATATATATATATAAAAGTTTACATTTGAAAATAATAATAATAAGTATGAAATTAGAATAAAAAAATAGTTTAAATTGTGAGTAAAAAAATTAAATAGGTAAATACATTACATTAAAAATAATAAATGTATTTTGATTATTTATCATGGTATTGTCATTTTTCTATAGCACATTAAAAAGTTATCATGTTAGTGAAAAGAAAGTTCTATATTAAAAAACTAATTATTGATTTTGTAACTACCCGATAGTCACGGTTGTCAGAAAGTGTATTTTCGAGACTTCGTTACCTTAAATCAAACTCGTAAATATTTATTAAAAATATTTACGAAGCTAGTTGTGTGGTTAATTAGGTTTTGGCTAAGTGAATTTGCATGAATTAAGAGTAATTATGTAATTAGGTATAAGGACTAAATTGCATAAAGGGTGAAAGTTGATTTATAGATTAAAAAAATTAAAAGGACCAAAGAAACAATTATGCCATGACTTATAAATGATATAGATATTTATAAATTTATTATATATTATAATATAAAACCTTAATATTTAAGTATGTATAATATATCATATAATAATAAAACAAATAAATAAAAGAAAAAAGAAATAGAAAAAGAAACAAAGCAAAACGAAACGAAACAGGAAAGAAAGAAAGAAAAAGAGAAAGAAGAAAGAAAACCACGGTTTCAATTGTTGAAAGTTCAATTAGTTAGTCAATTTAGTCTATTTTTCTTGTAAACTTTATGATTTTGAAATTTCGGTGTTAAATACTACTCGACTCATGTCAAAATTTTAGAAATTATTGAGTTTTTAAGTATTGTTAATGTTGAATAATTTTAGTATTGGGGATTAAATTAATAGATTTTTAAATTAGAATTGAAAAAGGATTAAATTGTAGAATAAATTGTAAATTTTGAGTAATAGGGACTAAATTGTGAAAATTTTGAAATTTAGGAATTTAAGTGAAAATAGGGAGTTAAATTTAGTTTAAAGTGAAATTTGTATTGAAATATAAGATTATTTGTGAAAAAATAAAATTAATCTCGGTTTAAGGATTAAATTGGAATTTAGACAAATATTGAGTAAAAATTAAAATTTTCAATATGAAATTAAATTGTGTTGTATTGATGAATTTTAATTGTTTTAATTTCATAACTAACGTCGTACCGGAATCCTAAACTAAAAAGGAGAAAGATAAAGTCAACATCAAATAGCTCGGATGTATTTCTATAATCCGAATCAAGTTCTTAATTGTTAAATTTTGATTTAATGTTTATGGTAAGTAGTTGAGGTGAGTATTTGGGATTTTGATATTAAATTGATTTTAAATTGATGCGACTTGATTGAATTGATATATATATATATTATGAATGTATTGATTATTTGAATTGAATTGAATTGAATTCATATGTATATGTGATTATATGAAAAATTGATACTGAACATTGGTTGTTTTTGAAATGCGAAATTAAACCCTATTAACTGTGTCGAGTTGAGTCAGATATAAATGGCATGCCATGAGATTGGAAGAGTTTAGGGATTTCTTCGACTTCGAGTCGATGAGGCACTGGGTGCCAATTTACTTATGTTTAACTGATGAGACACTGGGTGTCAATTTACTACTTCAGATTTATTCGATGAGACACTAGGAGTCAATTTACTACTTCGAATTATCCGATAAGGCACTGGGTGCCAAACTGGTGTGTTTTGGTTGGATCCGTGTATCTGCCCAAGTCTAAGTCATGTTAATACGGGTAAATAAATAATAAAGTTCTATAATGATATTGAAATGACATGGTATGAGAAATTGAAGTGATATATTGAATTAAAAATAAAATGTGAAATATGTTTGCAATACATAGAATATATGAATTATATACACATGAATTGAGTATGGTATGAAATGATGCATTCACGAATTAAGTATTGTATGACTGATGCCATTGTACGAATAAATATGGTTTGATATGTGAATAATCATTTATATAGCAATTGTGTGAATTAGGTTATTGTTTAATAAATGAAAAATGATAGTTATGATACTAGACATTAATATGTCCTTATAATTTAATTGTGCCTATCATATTATCTTGTCTTTAAATATTCGGACTATAGAAATACCATTGAGTTTTTACTCAGCGTACGGTTTTGTTTTCCGTGCACAGATTAGGTACAATGATTTTGAAAAGTTATAATTGAGGTTATGAGCATCCATCTCATCACATCTCTAAGTACCAAGAGGGTATGTTTTGAAAATTTGAATAGAATGCCATATACTTAGGAAAATCAAGTGTGTTCCAAGTAGTAGGGACTAAAATATAAGTTATAAAAATTTGTTTTTTTTTTTAATGTTCAAATATATTAGTGATTAGCCAAAATCACTTTGGCACCAAATGTAATATTCATATATCAGGTTCCTTGGGTTGAAGCGGGTATAGGGGTGTTACAAATTTAAGTTGTGACATCAACTCAATTAATAACATCATCTATATTAGATTATGGCACACTCACAATGTAGGTGAAAACCAAACTTATGTAAAAAATATATTTACAATAAAATATATAAATAATAAATAAGACTTTGGTTTAATGTTAAAATATAACTATTATATATTAAAGAGGCACAAATTTATATCTTGTTATATGTGTATTTTTCTATAAAAAATGATAAAAATATCCTTAAAATAATATAATTTTCTTTCTAAAGTGAGAATATTTTTGTCTTTTCTCAACTGAGTTGGTACTTAATTAACTCATAACACTAACTCAATCAAAGACTTATAAATATATAACACTTAATTTTGCTTTCATCTTACAGTCATAATCAAATTTAAATATGATTAAATTTGAATTTAAATCTTAAATATGTTGTACATGTCCTTGAATAATACCAAAAAGTGCATTTTGATCTACTTTTAAAATGAGTGAAAATTTTACTATATACGATTTGAAATTATAGTAGTTTAAAAATAATCAAATGTGATATTAATTTTAGAATTTAAACAATTTTATTTAATTCGATTTGATTTCATATTCTATTCACTAATTAAACTATAATTAAATTTTAAAATATTAATAATTTTTTACTGATTTGGTTGTTTTTGTCAAAGTTACAAACATTTCTACACTCATTTTAAGATTATAGGGACATGTACAATACTTTTACCATAATCAACTTCATTTATTTATTCAACTAAATCATGATTGAATCTTCACATCTGTCATCCATTATGTTGCGATGATGTTAATTTCTTTGGTCGTAATTCCTAATAGGAGTAGAATAGAATAGAAGAGGATTCCACCTTCAATTTTTTATTTCAACTTTTTTTTTTCCTAAATTTCCAATGTCAATTTTAATTTTAAAAATGGTCACCAAATTCCTAAAGGTGAAACCTGTCAAACATATATAGGATAAATTCTACTACTTGTCTCTACACTTTATGAAAGTTGTGAATTTAGTTTCTATACTTTAATTTGATTAATTTTAATCATTATACTTTCGAATTTGTCCATTTTAGTCCCTTACATTTTGAATTTTGAAATTTTAATTCTGGTCAAAACAATAATAGTTAAATTTGTTCGGTTAAATTGAATTATTAGTCTATACTATGTGTACAATTATAGATTTAGTCCATATTCTCTAATTAGATCATTCTAAATCTCTATACTCTTCAGTCTTGAAGCAAAGGATAGTCGTTAGTCACATTAATTAGATTTTTAGTGAGTATTATGTGAAAATAACAAGCTGAGATAACATTACACATATGATAATATATTTGCCACATCAGATTTCAGAAATAACATAACTTAATGAGTTTAACAATTATCATTTGGCGATGATTGAAATTTTAATATTTGAAAAATACAGACTAAAAATACCAAATTAAAGTATAAAAATTAAATTCATAACTTTTGTAAAGTATAGGGACTAATAACAAAATTAACCTATATATATGTCCTTCATCTTCTTCCTTCTCTTTCATGGAACTTTCAACTTTTTGTAGACGCCACTCACCATAGACATTAATACACTATGAAATAACGCTCTATAAATAGGCGGACAAATAACCTACAAGCTCATCACCCAATTCAACTAATATAATCAAAATTCTTTCTCATTCAAAAAAAGCTATTTTTTCTGTAGTTACTTGTTTCTTTTTTTTGTTTTAGTTGATTCTTTGTAGTTCCCAAAAAATGGTTTCCATGTCAAAGATTGCTACTGGTAATGGTCATGGTGAAAACTCACCTTATTTTGATGGATGGAAAGCATATGAAACCAATCCTTTTCACCCTATTGATAGACCTGATGGTGTTATTCAAATGGGTCTAGCTGAAAATCAGGTACGTACTTCATTTCCCAGTATTTTTTTTTTATTTAGAAAAACTGAGAATTTTGATTGATTTTAATGGCGTTTATGTTTACCAGCTTTGTTTTGAATTCATCAAAAAGTGGCTAATGGAACACCCAGAGGCTTCCCTTTGTACTGCAGAAGGTGTAAACAGGTTCAAAGAGACAGCACTTTTCCAGGATTATCATGGGATGCCTAAGTTCAGACAAGTATGGCAACGCAAAATAACACAGTTTCTCTTTTGTTTCTTTAATTACATGGTAATTAATCAATACTTTGTGTATGTTATTACAACAGGCTATTGCCAAATTTATGGGGAAAGTGAGGGGAGATAGAGTGAAATTTGACCCAGACCGTATTGTTATGAGTGGTGGAGCAACTGGTGCTCATGAAATGGTGGCTTTTTGCTTGGCTGATCCTGGTGAAGCATTATTAGTTCCCACTCCATATTATCCAGGGTAAATTCATCAAATTCTTTTTTGGGTTTTTCTTTTAACATATATATGGGAGGTTAAGTTGATACATTCAATAATATACAGTTCCTGTAATACCGAGTAGAGAATGGAAATTAGGTGTATAGAAAGAGCTCAAATTGGAATTTTCAATGACCAACATTGACCTTTTGTCCCCAAACCAACCTACATATGTGAAGTCAAGAGAAAAGAAGGAAGGAATTTGGTACTTAAGTGTTAAATTATGACTTAAGATTAGTTTAACGAAAACTTAGTCAACTTAGCAGTAAAGTCAAATGTGGCAACATCGCCGCCTAGGATTTGTTCAAAGGGAGGCATGGAAATTGAAATCTGGGTAAAATTCACCATGCCCACACATATCCCTTACTTTGAAAGCAGCCATGTACCCTTTCTTTTGATGTTAAGACCCTTTAAAGTTCATGGCCCATCTTTGTATTATTTATGGAACTTGGTAGGTAAAAAGTGAAAATTGAAAAGAAATAAGAAGATTTATCATAAATATGAGGGTTCACCATCCTTAGTGGGACACTAATGGAAAGTTGAGTAGTCATCATCATCTTCATTTCTTCTTTATACCTAACTCTCCATCATAACAGCTGTATGTATAGGACAACTAGGGTCTGTTTTAGGTTGATTCAATTTAAGTTTTTTCGGGTTTAATAATTTTGCAGATTTGATCGTGACTTAAGGTGGAGAACAGGAGTTGAACTTGTACCAGTGATCTGTGAAAGTTCACATAATTTCCAAATCACTAGGACCGCCATGGAAGCTGCATATGGAAAAGCTCAAGAAGCTAACCTTAAAGTCAAGGGTTTACTCATAACAAATCCATCAAATCCATTAGGAACTATAATGGATCGAGAGACATTGAAGAGCATCGTGCAGTTCATAAACGAAAAGAACATTCACCTAATAGGTGACGAAATTTATGCCGCCACAGTCTTCAAAGACCCTGAATTCGTCAGTATTTCAGAGGTTATACAAGAAGTTGAATGCAACCATGATTTAATCCACATTGTTTACAGTCTTTCTAAAGACATGGGGTTCCCTGGTTTTAGAGTTGGCATTGTATATTCATACAATGATGCAGTGGTGAATTGTGCTCGTAAAATGTCAAGTTATGGCTTGGTTTCATCACAAACACAGCATTTAATTGCTACCATGTTGAACGATGATGATTTCGTTCATAATTTCATCATGGAAAGCAAAGAACAGTTGTTCAAAAGGCACAAGTATTTCACATGGAGTCTTTCTCAAGTTGGTATTGGTTCATTGAAGAGTAATGGTGGGTTGTTTATATGGATGGACCTTCGTAAACTTCTTAAAGAGAAGACGTTCGATGCTGAAATGGATTTGTGGCGAGTGATAATCAATGAAGTTAAGCTTAATGTTTCACCAGGGTCGTCCTTTCATTGTCATGAACCTGGTTGGTTTAGGGTTTGTTTTGCTAATATGGAGGATAACACCATGGAAGTTGCTTTATCGAGGATTAGAAACTTTATCCTTAAGAACAATGAGTCCATAGTTCCTCGCAAGTTATGCAGACGAAGCAGCCTTAAACTCAGCTTATCACGTAGCTTATCAAGAAGAATGGATGATTTCATGTCACCTGCTGGCATTATGTCACCACATTCTCCGTTACCTCAATCACCCCTCGTTCGAGCCAGGACTTGAAAACCGGTTTTCGACATTAACGGAGAAAAGGATAGTTTATTTTATTCGTGTTTTTTAATTAATTTGTAAAAAAAAAAAATAGCGAATATGATGCATTCTTTTTCATGGAGTTACCTCATACACTGTCATCCTTTTGGTGGAAGCTCTCCATCGCATGGGGGACTCCATGGATTCATGCATCAACTATTGTATTTCCTTTTTTTGTCTTTCCTTACATTCATAAAGTGTAATGTGAGGGAAGTTAAATGTTGGTAAAGCACTGCTCTCGTGCACAAGTATACCATTGTTGGTTGTTTGTATTGTTTATTAGGGCTTTGAAACAAAAAAAAAATATATTAGTTCCGAATTTTTAACCCTAAACCCCATTCAGTGATTGAAATAAAGGATTATCTCTTGTATTCAATTTTTCTACGAAGTTGACAGTAACATTCAATAAATTGAGTAAGTAACTATTACCTATGCCATTAAAAGTTGACGTTTAATAAATCTAGTAAGTAATTGTTAGACATTTATATGTCGTGAGGTATGTATACTAATTCACATGAGGTTAATTGTGCCATATTAGAAACAATTATATGTGTATTTACATAAAATGTATGAACACAACATCTTAATTTATGAAATCACTAACGTTTAAGATGTTTAAGAATATGAAATGCCCTTGAAATTTAGTGGAATAGCTAGGACACATATGGCATGCCATTTAATTTTGTTTTTTTTGAGTGGAGATATATCATTGACTAGAAATATGATACGTTGCCTTATGACATAGTACTATGGTATGTTTTTAGCCTTATACGTTGGTGTTTGGGTCGAAGCACTTTTAGTGCAATATATGTTGGAGTTAGGATGGACTTTTGATTGTCCAAACCATAGTTTGCTAAGGTTATAAAAAAGCATACAAATATGAAATGGATAATTCTAAAAAATGATGTATGTATGTGATTTAAACAATTGAAATGGTATTTTTGAGTGAATTCTCTAATGGATATGTAACAACAAAAAAGGAACTTTTCTATTCTATATCAAGTTTATCAAATAATATAGCCAATATAATCATTACAATTCCTTATGGTTAAATTTTGATTAAGGGTGAGTAGTTTTTGTTGGAAAATATCGACATCACATATATATAAGGGTGAGTAAAATTCGATTCGACTCAAAAAAATCGAAAAAAATTTTGAATTTCGAGTTAAACGAATCGAGTTATTCGAGTCAACTCAATTTTTTTTTCAAATTTCGAGTTCGAATCGAGTTGAGTTTTCGAATTCAAATAACTCGAATAATTCTAATAATTCGAATATTAAACTATAATATTTTACATTTTTACCCCAAACTCCTAAACCTTTTTATTTTTCCCTCAAACCTTTTACTCATTCCCACTTTCCCCCCAAAACTTTTACTCCTCTTCCATCCCAACCCCCCAATCTACCCAAAATCCATTTCCCACCAAAATTTTACTCTCCCATTTACTTTTTTTTTTCAAAATTTTACTCCAAAAAAACCCTCAAAACTTTTTATTTTCCCCTAAAATTTTTACTCCCTCTCACTTTCCCCTTAAAATTTTTACTTCCTTCCCATCCCACCTCCCATCTACCCCAAATCCATCCCTCCCCCCCATTTTTTTTAACATTTTCCCTCCAAAATTTTACTCCCCCTATTTACTTCCCCTCAAACTTTTATTCCCCAAAACTTTTTATTTTTCCCCTAAACTTTTACTTCTCACCTTTTACTCTCAAATAAAAAATCAAAATTATCCAAAAAAAATCACGAAACATAAATAGTAATAATTTTATTTATATCTACTATTTATATTATTAAATTAAATTTCACATTTTATATTATTGATATTATTGAATTGTTTAATCATATTAAATATTTATATTAAAATTGAATTATTAATTATGCCATTAAATATTCATGTTAAAATTTTATATTGGTATCAATTTCACATTTTATCTTTAAAATAACTTTTATTAAAAAATCACATTTTTACATTAAATATTTTTTTAATTCCAAAATACATAGCGACAAGAATCTGAAGATAATTGAAACAACTAAGCAAACAAAGAAGCTAACCCGCATATAAAAGATGCTAACCCTTATATAAAAAATTAATAAATAAATTATGAGGTGATGAAAGTTAATAAAAATTTTGATTAAGGTGGACAAATTTTATTACGATAGGTGACAGTGGTTACAAGGACCCAAAATTATTTTATAAAATTTAACTCGAACAAATATATTCGATTTGATTCGATTTGAATTCCATCTCACTCGACTCGATTCGATAAAATTTCAAATCAAATTAGGATGATAAAATATGATTCGTCAACTCGATTAACTCGAAATTTTTTCACTCGATTCGATCGAACGCTCACCCCTATATATATAATAAGGGTAGTTACATGTTATTATTTACTATCATGATAGGTTAGCCCAAATTAAAAGTGTTCTAATTTGGTTAAAATTTTATCGGGCTTTAATTATTAAATAAAGTATGGGTCAAATATGTGTAGATATTCTATTAGTTGAGTTCTAATCAAATTCTAATTAATGATGGCCTGTAACGCCCCCACGCCCGAGACCGACGCCGGAATCGAGCTTGAGGTGTTACCGAACATAATTTATCAATTTAAGTACTTCAAATAATTTGTTTCTACATTCACAGCTTTCTAGCTATCTGCGTCACAGTTACAAGAAAAATCATATCTCGAGTTACGAAACTTGAAATCAAGATCCATAAATTTTACCTAAATATAGACTCATATATCTATTTACTAATTTTTTTCTAGAATTTTTGGTTGGGCCAATTAGTACAGTTTATTAGTTAAAGTCTCCCCTGTTTCAGGGTTCGACTGCTCTGACCTTTGTGTATTACAAATCATATATCTCTCTATAAAAAATTTCAATGACTATGAAGTTTGTTTCCCTTAAAACTAGACTCAATAAGGAATCTGTAAATGTAAATAAAAACTTCTAATTATTTTTGTAAAATTTATTATGAATTTTTAAAGTCAGAATAGGGGATCCAGAAATCACTCTGGCCCTGTTTCACAAAAGTTTAAATATATCATAAAATATAATTTATATGCCTGTTTTGTTCAATCCACATGCAAATAGACTCATTAAGCTTCAATTTCATAACTTACTCATCATTTAGTTCCACTTATACTATTTTTAGTGATTTTTCAAATTCATGTCATTGCTGCAGCAATATTCTGTTTTAAGGCAAGTTTCATCTTTCCATGAATTTTTTTTTTATGAACTAGATAACCTATTAAACTTCCATGATATCAAACATGATATAACTAGCCATCACCATGACTTATCAATATCAAACATTTTCTCAACCAAACATGGCCATATCATAAAATTATTTACACAAAACAGGTATATTGCTATACATGCCATACTTAAGTTTTACAAGCCATTTACCAATAGAAATCCTTCGGATAGTGTGATCGAAACTTCGACCTGTCCCGATTCCCGAGCTGACTTGTTCAAAACTACAATGAATGAAAAGGAGGGAGTAAGCATAAATGCTTAGTAAGTTCATATGCAAATAACAAGTAACATAACAATACAATTATACCAAACAACCTTAGCATGGCATCACCAAAACATATATCACATTTCTAAACATCATTCATCATCTTACCACTTTATCGTTGTTGTATCTATTTTCAACACGAGGGTTAAGCACATACCTGTCCAAAGTGTCCATTTCACAACACTTACCAAAACGTCACTTGCATCTTAAGTGTTCTTCCATTTCATAGAAATTTTCACCCGTTGAACACATCAGAATATAACTCGGATACACGGATAATTTGCACATAAGTGCCACATATGTAATCAAGCAATCATGTAACCCGCCCATAAGTGAACTCGGACTCAACTCAACGAGCTCGGGCGTTCGCATCCATAAGTGAACTCGGACTCAACTCAACGAGTTCGGATGCCTAGTTACATCTCAAGAACTCGGATTCAACTCAATGAGTTCGAACATTCGCATCCATAAGTGAACTCAGACTCAACTCAACGAGTTCGGATGCTCAACCATCCTAGTGACATGTCACTTGTATCCTAATCTATTCCTAAGGTTCAAACGAGCTTTTCCCTCGATCTGACATTAGCCGTCTTCCAGGGAATATCGGAACCGATACTCGGTAGCAATTCATATTTATCAAGTAGTAAACATAATTTGCATATTACTCAACATTAACCACAAAGCATAATATTTCACGATAAAAAAAATCAGCATATCATATAATTAACATCAATAACTTAAAAATAACAATTATGCTACATTATTTACACATGAACTTACCTTGGTACCAAAATATAAAGATTTTCCAATTTAGTCCACAATCTTTTCTTTTCCTCGATCGCGACTTGATTCCCGTTTCTCTTGATTATGGAGCTTGGAAGCTTGAAACAAACCCTAGCTATGGAGAACCCTTGAAATTTCGTCCTAATGAAGAAGATGGACAAAAATTGGCTTTTAATTTTGTTTTTAATTCATTTTAATAACTAAATGACCAAAATGCCCTTACTACTAAACTTTCAAAAATTCCTTCCATGTCCTAATTTTGTCCATGAACTTAAATTTGGTCAAATTACTATTTAAGACCTCCTAATTAATATTTCAATGCAATTTCATACTAAAAACTTCTAGAATGCAAATTTTGCAACTTATTCGATTTAGTCCCTACTTTTAATTTAAACACTTTAGGCATAGAATTTCATCACGAAATTTTCACACAATTATGCAATCATATCATAATCATCAAAATAATTATAAAATAATTATTTCTATCTCGAATTTGTGGTCACGAAACCACTATTCCGATTAAGCCCTAATTCAGGATATTACAACTCTCCCCCCCTTTTAAGGATTTTCGTCCTCGAAAATCTTACCAATAAACAGGTGTGGGTATTGGTTTCTCATAGTTTCTTCAGGTTCCCATGTAGTTTCTTCTACTCCGTGCTTTTGCCACAATACTTTCACGAGAGCGACACTTTTATTTCTTAGTTGCTTGACCTCTCGAGCTAAAATCTTAATCGGTTCTTCTTCGTAAGTCATATCCGGCCATAGCTCAATTTCTGTCGGTGAAATTATATGTGAAGGATCCGAATGATACCGACGTAGCATAGATACGTGGAACACATCATGAATCCTCTCTAATTCGGTGTGTAATGATAGCCGATATGCTCTGGGGTCCAACTTTTTCAATTATTTCATACGGCCCAATAAAACGCGGACTTAACTTGCCCTTCCGTCCAAATCTAAGGACTTTCTTCCATGGAGACACTTTCAAAAATACCTTATCACCAACTTGAAACTCGATTTCTTTTCGTTTCAAATCCGCCTAAGATTTCTGTCTATCTGAAGAAGCTTTCAAACAATCTTGAATCACTTTCACCTTTTCTTCGGTTTCTTTTATTAGATCAACTCCATAAATCTGATTTTCCTTAAGTTCAGTCCAATACAAAGGCATTCGACACTTACGACCATATAATGCTTCATAAGGTGCCATTTTCAAACTCGTCTGATAACTATTATTATAAGCAAATTCTACCAACGGTAAGTACCTTTCCCAACTACCTTGAAATTCCAATACGCAACATCTGAGCATGTCTTCAAGAATCTGAATTACTCTCTCTGATTGCCCATCAGTTTGTGGATGAAAGGCAGTGCTGAAATTGAACTTTGTACCTAATGCTTCTTGCAACTTTTGCCAAAACCGTGAAGTAAATCTCGGATCTCTATCCGAAATGATTGACAAAGGTATTCCATGAAGTCTAACAATCTCACGGATATACAATTCAGCCAACTCATTAAGAAAATAATATGTACGTACCAGAATAAAATGAGCCGATTTAGTCAGTCTGTCAACTATTACCCAGATGGCATTTTTCTTCCCCGAAGTTAACGGCAACCCTGATATAAAATCCATAGTAATCCGATCTCATTTCCATTCAGGAACCATGATAGGCTGAAGTAATCCCGAAGGTACTTGGAGTTCGACTTTCACTTGTTGACAAACTAAGCACTTTGATACAAACTCGAAAATATCTCTTTTCATTCCACTCCACCTGTATATTTTCTTCAAGTCATTATACATCTTCGTACTGCCCGGATGAACTGCCAAACAACCATTATGTGCTTCATACAAAATCTTTTGAATCAACTCATCATTTTTTGATACACAAATCTGATTTTTAAACATCAAACAACCATCAAAACCGGTTCTGAAATCTGATCCCGTATCAGCTTCACACTGTTTTCTTTTGGCTAGCAAGTCTTGATCATTTTTCTGAGCTTCAGAAATCTCTTGTAAAAACATCGATCTTGCTCTTAACTCTGCTAGAATCGAACCGTCATCTGAAATTTTCAACTGAGTGTTCATAACTCTCAAAGTAAACAACAACTTTCTACTTAAAGCATCGGCAACCACATTCGCTTTTCCCGGATGATAATCAATAACAAGCTCATAATCTTTCAATAACTCCAACCATCTACGCTGTCTCAAATTTAAGTCTTTTTGTGACATCAAGTATTTAAGACTTTTGTGATCGTGATATACTCTAGCACTTTTCACCATACAAATAATGTCGCCAAATCTTCAAAGCAAATACCACCGCACCAATTCCAAATCGTGAGTAGGATAATTCCTCTCATGAGGTTTTAATCGCCTCAAGCATAAGCCACCACTTTTCCTTCTTGCATGAGTACACACCCCAAGCCATTTAGAGAAGCATCACTATACACCACAAATTCTTTACCTGATTTGGGTTGTACTAACACTGGTGCTTCAGTTAATAACTTTTTTAATTCTTCGAAACTTTGTTGACATTCTTCCGTCCATTCAAATTTAACGTCCTTTCGGAGTAGTCTAGTCATAGAAGCGAAGAATTATAGAAAATCCGTTTACAAACAAATTGATAATACCAGCTAGCCCCAAGAAACTTCTAACTTCAAGATTCGTTTTTGGTGGTTTCCAATCAATAATGGCTGAAATTTTACTAGGATCAACCCGTATACCATCACCAAACAAATATGACCCAAAAATCCAACTTCCCGGAGCCAAAATTCACTTTTACTAAACTTAGCATACAACTGTTTATCTCTCAAAGTTTGCAAAACTATCCTCAAATGCTCAAAGATGCTCTGTCTCATCTTTTGAATAAATTAAAATATCATCTATAAATACCACAACAAATTTGTCCAAGTATGGCGAAAATATGCGATTCATTAAATCCATAAACATAGCGAGAGCATTTGTCAACCCGAATGGCATAACTAAAAATTCATAATGACCGTACCTTGTTCTAAAAGCGGTTTAGGCACATCCGGCTCTTTTACTCAAATTGATAATACCTGGATCTCAAGTTAATCTTTGAAAACCATGTCGCTCCTTTTAGGCGATCAAACAAATCATCAATTCTCGGCAATGGATACTTGTTTTTGATTGTCACCTTATTTAATCGCCGATAATCAATACATAATCTCATAGAACCATCCTTCTTTTCACAAATAACACAGGAGCACCCCAAGGTGAAAAACTCGGTCTTACAAAGCCTTTATCAGTCAACTCATGCAACTGTGACTTTAATTCTTTCAACTCTGTTGGTGCCATTCTATATGGAGCAATCGAGCTGGAAGCTGTTTCCGATATCAAATCAATACCAAATTCTACTTCCCTGACTGGAGGCAAACCCGGCAATTCTTTTGGAAATACATTCGCAAATTCACATACAACTGGCACTGATTCAACTTTCTTTTCAAATTCTTTTGTATTAATTACATATGCCAAATAAGCTTCATAACCCTTTCTCAAATATCTCTGAGCCGACATCGAAGAAATCACACTAGACAATGCCTCTAATTTATCTGATTCAACCCGTAGAGTTTCACCGTTTTCACACTTTAATTCTATAACCTTTTCTTTGCAATTTACTATAGCATCATGCAATGTCAACCAATCCATACCCAAAATAACATCAAATTCATCAAACGGCAACAACATCAAGTCAGCCGGAAAGTAATGACCCCGAATCATTAAAGGACATTTCTTGCATACTTTATCAACTATCACACATTTGCCTAACGGATTCAACACTCTAACCATAAATTCTGTGTTCTCAACAGATATATTCATACTAAACACCAATTTCATGCATACATATGAATGAGTAGAATCGGGATCAATCAAAGCAATAACATTAATATTATAAAGAGAAAATGTACCGGTAATCACATCAGGTGAGGAAGCATCTTCACGCGCTTTAATAGCATAAGTTCTAGTCGGAGCTCTTCCTTCAGATCTAACTGCTGCATCTCTGGCTACATTCTTACTGCTTGTTTCACTTCCAGCTTTTCTAGGATACCTTCCCCTCAAGTTTGCACCACTAGCTTTTACATTCTGAAATTTTTCTTTCTCAGCTCTCTCTAGGCAGTCTCTAATAAAATGATCCGGAGAACCACATCGAAAACATTCATTTGCTCTGCACGGACCAAAATGATTTCTACCACACCGCTGGCACTTGGGTTTAACAAATCTCGAGTTCCCTACACTAGCTGTAGAAGTATTCTGAGATTTAGGACCCACATTCTGCTTCTTAAAATTTCTATATGATTGCCCAGCTGAAACTTGGGAACGAGGATTCATATTTCTTGACTTTCCGGGTTGTTGTGAAGGTGCCTTACTTATTGGCATTTTCTTCTAATTTCGTGTCTCAGCCTCTACCTTTCTCTTCTCTTTAAGTAGTTCTTCAGCCTTGCAAGCTCGATCAACCAGTACTACCATTTCTTTCAGTTCAAGGATCCCGACAAATACCTTAATGTCTTCGTTGAGCCCGTCTTCAAATCGTCGGCACATCTTGGCTTCTGTAGGAACATATTCCCTGGCATACTTACTCAATCAAACAAACTCTCTTTCATATTCTCGAGATCATATTACCTTGCTTCACTCAAGAAACTCTTTACATTTCGATCAATAAATCTTTCACTAATATATTTCTTCCAAACTCTTCTTGAAAGAATTCCCGTGTTACCCTCTCTTTCATTACCACCAAATTAAAGTCTTCCACCAATTATAGGCTGAATCTCTCAACAAAGATGTAACACATTTCAAACATTCTTCAGTGTACAAGATAATTCATCAAATACCGGATAGAATTTTTAAGCGAAACTCTACTTTCTTTACATTATCATCAATATTTGCTCTAAATTCTTCAGCCCCTTGTTTACGAATTCTATCAACAGGGTTTCTGTGAAATTTTATCATATCCATTCCTTGAGGCATCGGAGGCATAGGTTGAGGAATTGGAGGAGGTGGGGGAGGTTGTACATTTGGGTTCGTACGAACGAACTCACTGTACCATGCACTCATCATTTGGAGAAAGGCTTCCCGATCCCTTTCTCCTCCTCCCTGACCAACAATGTAGGAGGTGGGTTTTTCGATCAGTGTTGCCCCTTCAGCCGAGTGAGCGCATTACTCTCCACTTCATCTGCCGCAGCTAGATCGGGATCCATTTACTATATAAAAGTCATTTAAAAAAAAGGTCAGAAGTCGTCACACTATCACAATTTATACATATGGCATGTATAGCAAAAATTCGTACATACAACACGTAGTCCGAGAACCGACTAAACCTGCTCTGATACCACCAACTGTAATGTCCCCACGCCCGAGACCGATGCCGGAATCGAGCTTGAGGTGTTACCGAGCATAATTTATCAATTTAAGTACTTCGAATCATTTGTTTCTACATTCACAGCTTTCTAGCTATCTGCGTCACAGTTACAAGAAAAATCATATCTCGAGTTACAAAACTTGAAATCAAGATCCGTAAATTTTCCCTAAATCTAGACTCATATATATATTTACTAATTTTTTTCTAGAATTTTTGGTTGGGCCAATTAGTACAGTTTATTAGTTAAAGTCTCCCCTGTTTCAGGGTTCAACTGCTCTGACCTTTGTGTATTACAAATCATATATCTCTCTATAAAAAATTTCAATTACTATGACGTTTGTTTCAATTAAAACTAAACTCAATAAGGAATCTGTAAATGTAAAGAAAAACTTCTAATTATTTTTGTAAAATTTATTATGAATTTTTAAAGTCAGAATAGGGGACCCAGAAATCACTCTGGCCCTGTTTCACAAAAGTTTAAATATATCATAAAATATAATTTATATGCCTGTTTTGTTCAATCCACATGAAAATAGACTCATTAAGCTTCAATTTCATAACTTACTCATCGTTTAGTTCCACTTATACTATTTTTAGTGATTTTTCAAATTCATGTCATTGCTGCAGCAATATTCTGTTTTAAGGCAAGTTTCATCTTTCCATGAATTTTTTTTTATGAACTAGATAACCTATTAAACTTCCATGATATCAAACATGATCTAATTAGCCATCACCATGACTTATCAATATCAAACATTTTCTCAACCAAACATGGCCATATCATAAAATTATTTACACAAAATAGGTATATTGCTATACATGCCATACTTAAGTTTTACAAGCCATTTACCAATAGAAATCCTTCGGATAGTGTGATCGAAACTTCGACCTGTCCCGATTCCCGAGCTGACTTGTTCAAAACTACAATGAATGAAAAGGAGGGAGTAAGCATAAATGCTTAGTAAGTTCATATGCAAATAACAAGTAACATAACAATACAATTATACCAAACAACCTTAGCATGGCATCACCAAAACATATATCACATTTCTAAACATCATTCATCATCTTACCACTTTATCGTTGTTGTATCTATTTTCAACCCGAGGGTTAAGTACATGCCTGTCCAAAGTGCCCATTTCACAACACTTACCAAAACATCACTTGCATCTTAAGTGTTCTTCCATTTCATAGAAATTTTCACCCGTTGAACACATCGAAATATAACTCGGATACACGGATAATTTGCACATAAGTGCTACATATGTAATCAAGCAATCATGTAACCCGCCCATAAGTGAATTCGGACTCAAGTCAACGAGCTCAGGCGTTCGCATCCATAAGTGAACTTGGACTCAACTCAACGAGTTCGGATGCCTAGTTACGTCTCACGAACTCGGACTCAACTCAACGAGTTCGAACATTCGCATCCATAAGTGAACTCGGACTCAACTCAACGAGTTCGGATGCTCAACCATCCTAGTGACATGTCACTTGTATCCTAATCTATTCCTAAGGTTCAAACGGGTTTTTCCCTCGATTTGACATTAGCCGTCTTCCACGGAATATCGGAACCGATACTCGGTAGCAATTCATATTTATCAAGTAGTAAACATAATTTGCATATTACTCAACATTAACCACAAAGCATAATATTTCATGATAAAAAAAATCAACATATCATATAATTAACATCAATAACTTAAAAATAACAATTATGCTACATTATTTACACATGAACTTACCTTGGTACCAAAATATAAAGATTTTGCAATTTAGTCCACAATCTTTTCTTTTCCTCGATCGCGACTTGATTCCCGTTTCTCTTGATTATGGAGCTTGGAAGCTTGAAACAAACCCTAGCTATGGAGAACCCTTGAAATTTCATCCTAATGAAGAAGATGGACAAAAATTGGCTTTTAATTTTGTTTTTAATTCATTTTAATAACTAAATGACCAAAATGCCCTTACTATTAAACTTTCAAAAATTCCTTCCATGTCCTAATTTTGTCCATGAACTTAAAATTGGTCAAATTGCTATTTAAGACCTCCTAATTAATTTTTCAATGCAATTTCATACTAAAAACTTCTAGAATGCAAATTTTGCAACTTATTCGATTTAGTCCCTACTTTTAATTTAAACACTTTAGGCATAGAATTTCATCACGAAATTTTCACACAATCATGCAATCATATCATAATCATCAAAATAATTATAAAATAATTATTTCTATCTCAAATTTGTGGTCACGAAACCACTATTCCGATTAAGCCCTAATTCAGGATATTACATGGCCTAATAAAATTTTGATTAAAACTAATATGCCAAGGTTAGAAATATTAGGGTTATGGTCCCAAATTATACACAAGATATTTTTTCTAATATCCCATCATTAGGAAAGAGAGAGCAGATATTCTCTGAATTTCTTGTGTACTAATTTGGAAGATCAAATCCCCAAAATTCGGTAAAACTTTAAGGAATTCATGGATTCAGGTACACTTCCGCATCTAGTTTTGTTCTTGATTTATTCTTGATGATTTGACATGATAGATCTTAGTTTATTTAGTTTTATTTTAGATTTATTTTACAAATCTAACAAGTGGCATCCGAGCTTTATCATGTTGAATCATTGAGAATTACTTGATTCTTTATTATTTTTGGATTGATTCATTTATCTTTTTTAATTTTATGAATTTGATATTTTAATTATATATTATGTTGAATCTTTGAGATTCTTGATAAATTTTTGGGTTTTGATTCTTTAAATAAAGTTTTAAGGTTTTAATTTTCATATAACTGGAAAGATTTATAGTTTTAATTGAGAATTAAAAAAAAAACTAAGGATTTTATGTTATTTATACAGTTTTAATAAATATTTAAAAAGTTGTGTAGGTTTGGGTTTCATTAGAAACTGTTTATGATATATATTTGATTATATCAATAGATGGATTGTTAATCGCTAATCGCTTGTTTTACAGTTTTAGTTTATATATATTGTTTTGGAGACACTATAGTAATTATGTTCAGGATTTTATTCATGTTTAATTGAGTTTCAAATGACGCAGTAATATTTGGATTTTAAATTTCCCTTTTTTTATATGGTTGAATAAATTCAATGTATAGTTTACATGATGATATATAGTTGGTAAAAGAAATTGCTTCAGGTAAAGTGTCTCTTATATACATATTGTTTATCAATGAATTCATTATATATGTTAAATCCTTAAGGTTGATGGTAATATTTATTAGTTTTAATTTTTTTTCGATTCAATTTTAGGGTTTCATTATAATCGTTTTTAATGCAAATCCGATTCAACAATTGTACAATTGGATTCAATTTTTATAATCATTAATTATTGAATTCAATATATAGTTGATAGAATATATTATTTATTATTGAGTTTATATGCTTATTCTTTTCATACTATTCAGTTTAAGCATATATTTTAGATTTGGATTTACTTTGGGATATGTAAAGCAAGTTGATCAGGGTTATATTTTTATCGTTTTATTATGATGAAATTAGATTTTGATGCAAATTGATGTTAATCATAATATGTGTTTAAATAAATTGGTTTTAAGTTTGATTCTATAATCATAGGTTTTGGCATCTTATGGTTCCAAATATTTGGTTAAATTATGATGATATAGTTTATTGTATGAATTGTGGGATATGCCAACTATTATGATTTTGTTTTTTTTTTTTTACATTTATTGGCTTGAAAATATTTTTCAAGTATTCATGCGAATCTCTGTTTAATCATAGATACAATTTTGGAATTACATGGTATATTCAGGGTAAGTTTTTCTATTTGATTATGAATACATGTATATGTGTGAATTGCTTTGGTGTTTTTATCCATGCCAAAATTATGAATACATATACTGCTAATTATTTGGGTTTTTAATTTCATTATTAAGACAATATTATTTTGGGTTATTTCGGAGTCTATAAATCAATAAAAAAATAGTTTTTACATTTGACAATTGGATAAATTTCAAATTTGAATATTTGTATGTTTATATATTTTTTAAAATAACTTAATTGAAGCAATAAGTCACCAAAATGATTTTTTTTTGTATAAATTATTTTATTTTAAAATATAAAAGGTTGTGTGCATGTAACTTAAGTTATGTTAATATTGATTGGCCCAAATGAAGGTTAATAATATTACATGTGCAATTATGGTAATAAATATGTGACAATTATTCGATTTTACATGTGAGCCATAAATTCGCCCAAAGGAAGATTTATGGTTCGATATGTTCTTATTGTCAATGTTTGATTATTACACCAATATATCACTTACAAGTTAATATTTTGTCTAAAGATAAAATATTAATGGAGTGTCCGATATCTTAAGATGAAGTTTACCTTTATTCAAATTATTTTGATTTAAATTTGAAGTCTTATGTGAAGTTGTTTATGGTTTATGATTTATTCAACTATTATTATATTTGCCAACATCGTTGTATGTTGTTTTGGGATAATAATATATATATACTAGTATCTTTTAATTTGATTGAAAGATGAAATTAAAAGAAATATTTTGAAACAAATAAATTCAAATTTTAGTTTTCGGTTTTAATTAAGGATGTCTAATATTTTAAATAGATTAGTTGAAACAAAATGCCGCCAAAGTGAAAGCTTTTGTGTAGATTAGTTTATTTGAAATATCAAGATGATTATATGTTTTTGTGATTCATGCGTTTATTAATTGACCCAAAGGTAAGTTAATATTTGGTAGAATTTCAACGATATCTGTGGTGATAACTACGTGACAATTATAAGGTATTTTATATGAGCAATAAGTTAGTCCAAAGATTAATTAATTGCTTGACATAATTTATTGTTATTGTTTGATTGCTACAACAAGAGTACCGCTTACTGTTAATATAACTGTCCAAAGACTTGATAGTAATGTTGTGTTTGGTATCTTGAGATGGGATTAGCCATTATCCTGAATTTATTGTTTACTTATGAATATTGATGTGAGCTTATTTTTATTTTTATTTTGTTCTATATTCAGCTAATTCATCTTCTACTGCCACAATATCTGCTAACATAAATTTTATATCCATGCTTAATGGGACTAATTTCAATGAATGGAAAAGGCACTTACTTATAGTGTTTGGTTGTATGAACATAGACATTATACTAAGGGAAGAACAACCCGCATCACTCACTGTGGAAAACACCCTTTATGTTAAAAGAGATTTTGAGAGGTAGGATCGTTCAAATTTCATGAGTCTAATGATCATGAAGTACAACATTTCAGAAGCATTTAGGGACAAAGAATCTAAAAAGATTACTCAGGTCAAAGTTTCCTTAACAAAATTGAAAGAACGTTTTGTTAAAAACAATAATGTTAAAATGACATCACTTATGACTCCTTTGATGTCTGTAAAGTTAAGGGTTAAGGAAATTCTGAGCGATCTAAGGGCTATGAGTTTTAAGATCCCACAATTAGGAATATTTTTGAGACGAGAATTGCAACATTCTTTGAGGATGTTGAGTTTGGGAGGAGAAATAAGGTTAGAGACATTGCTTTTGAGGAGGAATTGGATTCTAACTTAGTTCCTACTATCACTTTTGATGATGTTTAGGTTCTCATACCTATTATTGATTAAGAAGCGAATCTAGAACCTCAATAAGACAATGTTGAACAACTCCTTATTCAAGATGAGGTAATTGTTCCAAAAGAACAAACTCAACAACCTCAAGAATGAATGTCATTAAAAAGGTCCACTAGAGGAATGGTTATTGGGCTTTAGTGGAATATTTTGACATTAAGCTACATTAGATAAATATTAAGTTAATGGTTTCTCAATGGTAACATTAAGCATACATTTATATGGTGCAATTAGAAAGTTTTATGTCTAATGATGCAAAGTTAATGATTTGCAAAAAAACTTCATCTATGGGCTTAAGCAAACTTCTCGTCAATGATATTACAAATTTTACCAAATGATTATCTCATTCGGTTTAGAGATGAATTTTATTGATAATTGTATATACCATAAGTTTAGTGGGGGTAAGGTTCTATATTTGGTTTTATATGTTAATGACATACTGCTTATCAATATTAAGTATAGCCTCAATCAATGCCCTAAGAATGATTTTGAGATTACAAAAAAATGTATTAGATTTTTTACATTTTAGCAGTAGAAAGTCTAATATATGTTCAGGTTTGTATACATTGGAATATTGTGTACACTATTGGGATGTTAGGCAGATATTTTAAGTAACCTTGGTTTGGACCATTGGATAGCATCCAAGAGGGTTATAAGGTATTTTCAGAGAACAAAAGATTACATGCTCACATATCGGAGATCTAATCAGTTAGAGGTCATCAGGTATATAGACTCTGATTTTGATGGAATATGGATACAAGATTTTGTCACTAACGTGCAAATTGTGAAAACAAATTGCAGTTTTTTATTCCAATAGCAACAGGAACACATCAAAGTAAAAACACATAGACTTTAAGTTCTTGGTTGTTAAAGTAAAAGTTCAGAGTTTTTAGGTGTCTATAAAGCATATTAGGAAAAACTCCATGATTGTGGATCCGCTTACTAAGAAACTACACCTAAGGTTTTATAAGAGCACACTGCTCATATGGATGTAATGTCATTTAAAGGATATTCGGTTTTAGTGGGAGTTTGTATTTTTAAATGCTTTTATGTTATAGACACATTTTCAATTTAAAGATATTAAGTTTATTGTCTGCAGAAATAAAGTTTATTTGGTTTATTCACACTCTGATTTTGGTAAGGTTTGATCTCACTAAGGAGGACCAGTTGGAAATAGACATGTTTAGATCATATTGCATGTAATTTTCATGCTACACATCCATACGTGATCTATGTCATTTGGTTGTGTTAATATACGTGATCATGAATGAATTTAGTTACGATAGATGTAACGAAAGTTGCCTTGGTTCTATGTTAACATAATTAATGGATGAGATTGTTCGGAATACCTTTTGGATATGATAGTAAAATTTTGAGCTCATAAGGTTATATAATGACATGTGATTATAGAGTAATTAGTATATATATATATGTGGTCCAAGTGGGAGATTGTTGGAAAATATGGACATCACATATATAATAAGGGTAATTACATGTTATTATTTACTATCATGATAGGTTAGCCCAAATTAAAAGTGATCTAATTTGGTTAAAATTTTATTGGGCTTTAATTATTAAATAAAGTATGGGTCAAATATGTGTAGATATTCTAGTAATTGAGTTCTAATCAAATTCTAATTAATGATGGGCTAATAAGAATTTGATTAAAACTAATATGCCAAGGTTATAAATATTAGGGTTATGGTCCCCAAATTATACGCAAGATATCTTTTCTAATATCCCATCATTAGGAAAGAGAGAGCAGATATTCTCTGAATTTCTTGTGTGTAATTTGGAAGATCAAATCCCCAAAATCAGGTAAAACTTTAAGAAATTCATGGATTCAGGTATGCTTCCGCATCTAGTTTTGTTCTTGATTTATTCTTGATGATTTGACATAATAGATCCTGGTTTATTTAGTTTTATTTTAGATTTATTTTACAAATCTAACAGTTTTTATTTCATGAAACTTAATAAGCTCGTGCTTACTGCAGTGTTTGCTTTGTGTATAAGTTTGAGTTGATTTTGAAGCCTGGCTCGCCTTATAGATCACCACCTCACACCATTGCTCGGTTACAAGAGTATGAAACTTTTGTGTAGTTGGCTCATAGTGACATGTACTAGTGAGTCCAATTAGTATGCATATATATTAGTTTCATGTTTCTTGAGTTCGGTGAATGGATGTTGCATTGATCTTATTTTGAGACATTAATTTGGTAAGCTTGAACCTTAAATGATGTTGTAAGTAATATTGGCATACGTGTTATTCTCCCCTTGCTGTTGAGATTTTATTTGAAATTATGTTGATGTGTTGATGAAACTAGGAAGAAATGCGTGATTTGAGTTAAGTTCTTGATCCTATATTGAACCCATATGTATCTTATGTGATAGTATGATTTGGAGGTGTTTGGCATCCTTCAAAAGAGCTTTTCAATGAGAATTTTGGTTCCCTACATCAATGGTACAAACCATTGATTATAAGTATCAAAGCTTTGCAAGTCAGCAACCAAAATTTGGTCCTAAGAGCTCAGGTTCCAAAACTTATATTAAAAGTACCGGAACCTTTGAAGTCAATAGCTAAAAAACTATAAAGTAGGAGGATAAGTCAATGTTGGAACCTTTGAAGTCAGTAACCCAAAAAGTAACAGTGTTTTGAGCTCCCCTAATCTTGTTCTTGGTCCTTAAAACCTCCGAACACCTATGAATTGTTTCTAAACGATTTCAAAATCTCTAAATTGATTTTTCCACATTTTTATAATTTTATTAATTTGTTTCAAAGTTTAAAATATTAAATATTTGTAACAGCTCATTTTCAGTAGTGTCAGAAACAGTGGTTTCGGGACCACAATTTCGACGAGTGAATTATTATTTTAATTTTTATTTAATGTCTACAGGATTGTATTAAGGTCGTACTAAAATTTCGTTAAGAAATTTTGAGGTTTAATTGGTTAATTAGGTGAAAATGACTAAATCGTAAAAGGTGTAAAAGTTGAATTCTATTAGTTAAATGGTTCAAATGGTTATAGAAAGGAAATATAAAGGATTTAGTTAGTAATTATACCGTCCTTAATGTTAGTGGACAAATATGGACATGATTTAGTTGATTTTAAAGTTAATAACTAAGGTTAAAATGGTAATTTAATAAATTAACTTAAACTAAAATAAGGCAAAATTTGGTATCATCTTCCCCAATGGTTTTCTCCATTGAAATTAAAGGAAGAAATAGTATTTTTTGAGCATTGAAGATTAAGCTAGTTCAAGTGCTTGCATGGTATGTGATTTCAGTCCCGTTTTTAATGATTTTTATGTTTTTGTGATTGTTTTAGCTTAATCTAGCTCCGGGGGTTAATTTGCAAAATTTTCAAAGGTTGAGGGACTTTCCATGGATGCTTTTGAATGAGTTTTGATGTTAGTTGATAGATTATGAATCCTTGTTGTAAAATAAACATGTTTTGTTAAGTGATTTTTGTTGAATTTTGTAATTAGAGATTAAATTGTTAAAAGTATAAATCCAAGGGTTTCATTTTAAATTGTAGATAATAATGGGTTTTTTCAAGGTCTCTTGTAACATTGGTTAAGTTGGATTTAAGTTAAAATGGTTAGACTTTAAGTTATGAGCTTAAGGACTAAATTGTGAAAAGTTAAAATGTTAGGAGTAAATTTGTAATTTTACATAAATATGAATTATGGATTAAATTGAATTCTAGAAGTACTTAATTGAATTAAATTATTTATTTGGATCAAGATAAACCACAATTAGACCTAAATCGAGGAAAAGCTAAAGCTTTGGACTAGTTCGACTTCACTTCTACGCCCTAGTTATCGAGGTAAGTTTGTATGAACTGTGATCATTTTAATGTTAGCTAAATTGAATGTTATCATGTTGATTTAATATAAATGAACTTATATATAAATTTATCATGCTATGATGAATTGACAGATATCAAGTCTTGGTTGAACCTTAAGAATTCTTAGGATACAAATGACATGTCATTAGAGATTTCATATTTTGGGTGCTGGTCTTGAATGTCCTACCAATGGCTGAGGTCCTGTATTTGTTGCAGATTCTCCACAGCTTGTGTGAGCAGCATCGTGTAGCTTACATTCCTACCCACAGCTCATGTGAGCATGCCCATTTCACAGCTCATGGGAGCATTGATGTAAAGGAAAGACTACGATTATATGTAAAGGAACACTATATGTGATTTTTCCTAAGTATCCGATGTAATTCTAGATGCTTCAACGGGTAAGAAAAAAAAATGAAATGGTAAGTATGTAAATGGATTGAATCATGAAATTAAATCATGGTTCAATTTTATTCGAGTTAGTCCAAATTTTATGATCTAGTCCTTGAACATGAAATTAAACAATTAACACTTCAATTAATCAACCACAAAAAAAAAAAAAGTAGTTCATATCCATTATCAATTTAAGCAGCTCAATCAATTTCATGTTAAGATCAAGCAAGAAAATAACAAATTAAATCGAGTTTAGAATTACTCAAAATAGTTGTCGAAATCCTTGAATCAATGAAGAGTCGATGCATTGAATCCACAAATATTGAAGGAGCAATCGTTAAAACACGGAATTAGATGAAGAAAACACCAGAAATCTAATAAAATATTAAATAAATGGAAAAAGGTCCAAAGAGGTCCCTATACCTTTTGCTAAGAAAAGTGTAGAAAATTCTAAAGAATACAATAAGAATCTAACCTAAAAATATATTTACTAAAATCTATATGGAAAGTGACTTAAAAAGTATCATTTATACTCTGACAAATTCTGACCTATAAAAGGACAATTTTATCCTCACATAAAATTTGACTTAAGTCTTGTTGGACTGAAAAATGCCCTTCATAAATTTTCCTCATTAGGGGAAGGTGTCACGACACAAACTCCTTGGTGTCATGACATTCTCTTCAAACAAACCTTAACTTTTTTGTTTCCAGGGCTGCAGTCAATGTTGCGACATTTCTATCTTAATGTTGCAACGACAAAGGCTGGTGTCGTGACATCACCACATTAATGTTGCGACTTTGGAGGCAATTAACTTGAATGTGCATTTTGTTGAAGTCCAACTCCTTAGTTGATGGCAAAGGCATTGGTGTGGCGACCTTTGCTCCATTTTAGGCTTTTCTCCCCATTTTTGCATCAACCAAGTGTCTGAAACAACCTTAGCTCAAAGGTTAAGCTCCTAATGTCATAAACTTTCCATTTTATTCTATAAAGCATAAAAACGCGATAAAAACTAAGACTAAGCATGAAATCTAACAATTGCAGAAATGCAATTAAAAGCATTATAAAATACTCAAGAATAAGCTCTTTAAGTGTTTAAAAAGCTTAATTTGTCATATGTAAATACGACACATCAAACTTATCCACACTTAAGTATTTTCTTGTTCTTAGGCAAACACACAAAATAAATAAAACATGCAAAATGATGACATATAAGACATGGTAAACAAGCATGTACAATGTATGGAATTCTTCTAACGTACAACTTAAAGGGTGATGCGTGGATAATTCACAACTTCTAAAGTAGACTTAATTGGTTCACAAAGTTACAAAAACAAATAGATATAAAGGCAATTATGCAAAAACACCATCATTCATGTTATTCCATCAAAATAACTTATGTAGGTACAATGTTTATACAAAAGAAAGAATTCATGTCATTCACTTTTCATAGACAAATTCAAATCAAGAATTTATGTATAGAAAGGTCTAAGTCACATAGGACTTTTAGGCTTGTAACGTGCTGAGGCTATAGGACGATTTGATTTCAAAGAATAATTAGCTTCAAAACGGTTCAAGCACTAGGAATGGTGTAATACATGGCATTGTTCCTTAATCAACCCCAATAATTAGGCCAATGTCATTACATCAACTCCTTGGTGTCACAACTTGTAACACCCTAAACCCGGCCCAGACGTTATGGCCGAATTCAGCATGCCACACGAAAAAGTTACGATTCGTTTTATTAAAAATCTCTTTCTTAGGGTTTTAAAATGTTAATGTTATACGTTTAAGTGAATGAAAGCTGCGCACCAGGTAGGAAGCCAGAGAAGAGGAGGTGAGTCTGTTGGACTGCTTAAGTACCAAGCTCTTCCCGGATCCAATCCTAGACATGCACACATCCATTGCCACACTTAAAGTATGTTATGTGTCTACAAAAAATAAATCATGTTTAAGTCTGGTTTAGGTTTTTATTTCCTTTGAAAGCGTTTATATTGCGGAAGCTTTATACATCATCGAGATATTTTCAAAACATAGAGTTTTTATAAAACGCGCGTCCTAGTGCTAACAGATTCGATAATCCATAGATGAAATAATTTAATGAGCGGCCTTATTACAACCTTAATATAAAATAATTAGAAATAAAAGAAGTGCGATCTAAAATTTAAAAAAACCAAATTGTTCTTCATGGCCACTCAATCCTTGACTCAAGTCCACCATTTAGGGCTCACCGCAAGGATGGAAAGAAAAGGGGTGAGTTTTGGGGAAACTCGGTGTATACGAAAACCCATCCAAAGCCCAAACCAGTTCAAGCCCATTGGGCCTAAGCCCTATTCGAGATAACGATTCATAGTGGACCAAGCCCTTTCGTAGAATCTGATAACAAGGCCTTAGCCCTTTTTCGAAACAGTGTGGCCCATCGGCCCAATTCGATAATACATGTAACAATAATAACAATGAATGCAATCCCGTTTGGGAGACTACTCAACCCACCAACCGCTACACTTCCCCGCACCACCCCTACACTCCATGTGGGAATATATCTCAACCCACCCAACCCTACACTCCACATTTGCGGCGTTGCTTTGTCTCGGTTATCGATAAAGTGAGGCAAAGCCTCTATCGATGGGTGAGGCATAGCCTCGATGCGTGGATGTACCACTTTTAGCACTTCCTCCATCAATATTCCCAAACTCATGCAACATACATCGGTGAAAATATATCATGCGAACACGGTATTTTCAATCATGCATATAAGTCCATACAAACCCCTAGGGGTATATCAATAATTGTGCTCATTAGGGTAAATCAGTAAACTTACACATCTACACAAGTTATTTAAGTAATTTTCAACGATTATAAGCAATTCGAGTCTACCAACTAACGACGGGCCGATTTGCCCATTTCTTACCCATATATGGTCCGTAAGCCCATTGGGCCCAGTTTTGGCCCATCGAGGCCCACTTACCGACGTTCACGTAATTTCGCCCACAACCAGCTTACCACTTTGCGATGTCAAATCTAACCGTTAGTCTATGACTTGAAAGCATTCGCATACTCACAAGCCCATGAAATGCCAGAAATTTGGCTTTTCGGCTTTTGCTTGATTTGAGCAGAGAAAGGGTGTTCGGTACACACCTATTTGCGACGATCGCTCTGAGATCCCTTACGATGTCCTACAATCGTTTAACACAGTTTTTATTTACAAACCTCCATCAATAACCCTCAAAAATTGCTTAACCAAAAATCGAGCTATATCCCTAGAAAGCCTTTAAATCTTACCTTCCTGCCAAAACCAATAGCTTGCACCAATCCGATTGCTCCAATGATTTACGCCTTTGATCCAACGCTTAAGAAGACTCTAATCACCGAAAGAAAACGTTAACAACAACTCCTAAAGCCTTATGCTCAAATCGACAGCCTCCCTATTTTTAGGGATTTCGGCTTTTCCTAACATCGTATAATAAAACCATGTCTGAGATGAAAGCACTTACCCACTTACCCATCTTCGATTTCTACGTGTCGATGCGATTTAACTTCTAGCGATGTGCGAGTCGAATCCAAGAGTCTTTTGAAGATTCGGCTATAAGCTCCTACACCAATGCTATTTTCGGCTTTTGGGTGATGAAGAAAATTATGCTGTATGACGATGCCCTTGAAGTAGAATTACCGTTAGGTATTTAGAATTAAGAAAAGCTGATTGTAGATTAAATAACACAAAAGAACATAGAAGACAATCTGACTTGAAGAAATCGACACAAGCAGTGATCACAGGATTTCGACTTTTTGTGTTTTCGGCAAAGGTATTGATGAGAAACAAATTTGGTGAGCAGTTTTGGGAAAGGAAGTGAAGAAAAGAATAGAAGAGAGAGGGGTTTCATTCGGAGGCAAAAAGAAAGAAAAGAAAATCTTTGTGAAGACTGAGTGAGAAGAAAACGGCACCCCAAAAGCCCTAAGTGCCGAATATATACACCTAAACCCCTTTGCCGAATTTTCCTCTTCACTTCCCTAGATTCGGCCAACTCTAATCTCTCACCCAATCCCTTAAATCTCTCCCTTATCACTCCTTAATTCAAGCATTTGAACTGATCGGACACTCCTTTGGCGTAATCCCTTGGACTCCAACACTTACCCTTTCTGCACCCAAAAATAGTTGCACTTATTTGCCAAAGATGGGAATCGATCCATGCCTTCCCCACTGCTCCACAAGCCACATTTTTAGGAGCTTAGTGGCGTCACCCTTGCCACTTTACCACAGCTCTTTTTGTGATACAAATTACTCATTACCCTATATAAGGGCCACCTAGCCAGAACCCCTAACTCTTAAAACCAAAACTTCAAAAATCTAACCGGGTTTTGGCCAACACATGGGCCTTCCATAAGCCCATTTCCATACTTAGAATATTAATTTCTCATTCAAATACAAAAATTTCAAAACTTAACCAAAATATTGAAACCCACCAATAAATCCGAAAATCGGGATGTTACAACTCTACCCTCCTTAAAGAAATTTCGACCTCGAAATTTTACCTTACTAGAACAGTTGAGGGTACTGTTGGCGCATTGCCTCCTCGGTCTCCCAAGTAGCTTCTTCCCTGCCATGGTTCCTCCAAAGCACTTTCACCAGTGGAACTGACTTCCTTCTCAACACCTTGACGTCACGATCAAGTATTTGTACAGGTTCCTCTTCGAAAGTCAAATCTGACTGTACCTCGATTTGTGCGACTGGTATGACATGAGTTGGGTCAGATCGATACCGCCTCAGCATGGACACGTGAAAAACATCGTGGATACGGTGCAGTTCCGGTGGTAACTCTAGCTGATAAGCCACTGGTCCAACTCGTTTAACAACTCGATAAGGCCCAATAAATCGTGGGCTTAGCTTACCCTTCCTACTAAATCTCAGTATCTTCTTCCAAGGCGAAACTTTCAAAAACACCATGTCCCCAACAGCGAACTCAATCTCCTTGCGCTTGGATCCGCATACGACTTACATGCATCCGGATGCCTCCTTTATCGATCCTTATCGGTCTAACCTTGCTTTCGATTATGCGCCACCAATTACGGTCCAAGCACTCGCGTCGTTCCCCAACTCCGTCTAACACGTCGGCGCATCGACATCTTCGCCCATAGGCGCTTCATATGGAGCCATCTGAATACTTGCTTGATAGCTGTTATTGTACGCAAACTCTGCCAATGGCAAGTAGTCCTCCTAACTACCACGAAAATCGATGATACACCCTCTCAACATATCCTCTAGAACTTGAATAACCCTTTCTGATTGTCCATCTGTCTGTGGGTGAAAAGCAGTGCTAAAATCCAATCGTGTCCCCAACGCTTCTTGCAACTTCCGCCAAAACCGAGATGTAAACCTAGGGTCTCGATCAGAAATTATCGACACTGGTACCCCATGTAGTCGCACTATCTCTGCCACATATAGCTTCGCCAACCTTTGCAGTGAGTAATCGGTGCGAACATGTATGAAGTGAGCAGATTTTGTTAACCTATCCACAACCACCCACACCGAATCTTTCTTGGTGGGTGTCAAAGGTAACCCACTCACAAAATCCATTGTTACTCTTTCCCACTTCCATAGCGGGATCTTTACCGGTTGCAGTAACCCAGAAGGCAATTGATGCTCAGCTTTAACTCACTGCACGTCGGACATTTCCCAACAAATTCGGTCACCTCTCGTTTTAATCCGGCCACGGTACACCTCTCGCAAGTCTCGATATAACTTATTTCCTCCGGGATGCATGGCACAGTCCCACCATGAGCCTCTTTTAGAATTGACTGCCTCAATTCAGAGTCCTTAGGAATACAAACTCTTCCACGAAAGCACAGAACTCCCTCAGTGTTCAGTCCAAAATCCTCATTTTCACCATCCCTAACTTGCTGGAATCGAAGAGCCAATGAGTCGTCTTTCAACTGTTTTTCTTCAACCTGCTCAGTCCAAGTAGGCCTTACTTGCAGTTCGGCCAACAAGCTTTCATCGTCATACAGACTTAAACGTGCGAATAAGGCTCTCAAATCAGTAACAACCCTTCGACTCAACGCATCCGCTACCACATTAGCCTTTCCTGGGTGGTACTCAATCGAACAATCGTAATCCTTAAGCAACTCCACCCATCTTCGTTGCCTAAGGTTCAACTCTTTCTGAGTCAACAAATACTTTAGGCTCTTATGATCTGTATATATGATACACTTTTCCCCATACAAGTAATGCCTCCAAATCTTCAACGCAAAAATTACCGCTGCTAGCTCCAAATCATGCGTAGGGTAATTCACCTCATGAGTCTTAAGCTGTCTCGACGCATAAGCGACCACCTTACCTCTTGCATCGATCGCAACCTAACCCAACATGCGACGCATCGGCTGTATACCGTAAAGTCCTTTCCAGACACCGGTTGAATCAACACTGGCGCTTCAGTCAATACCCTTTTTAACTGGTCAAAAGCTTCTTGCTGTTTCTCGGTCCAGACAAACGGCACTCCTTTCCTTATGAGTTTTGTAATGACCCGAATTTTTCGATGCCAGAAAAGTGTATTTTTGGGTCTCTGTTTCTGAAAAATAGATTCGTAAATATTTATTATAAATATTTACGAAGTAAAATGAGTGGTCAATTAGAGTTTAATTAAGTGAATTTAATTTAATTAAGAGTAATTAAGTAGAAGGACCAAATTGAATGAAGTGTGAAAGTTTAATTATAGATTAAAAAAATTAAAAAGGACCAAATAGGCAATTATGCCTAATGTATGAATTTAGGCGGCAAAAGATGGAAGAATCTAGTATTTTCTTAGATTAGTTTATTATTATAATTTAATTGATATTAAATTATTTTATTATTTTATTAGGAAATAAAGAAAAGAAAGACAAGTGTATACTAATAATATGATACAAGTGTATGGCAAAAATAAAATACATGTGAAATAATTAGTGTAAATACATTTGTAATACATGTGTGTATTTACTTATTATTTAAATAAATATTAATGTATTTATTAGTATTAAATTGATATTATACAATGAATAAATTAAAATGTGATAAGTGTATGGAAATGATTGGTACAAGTGTATAAATAAAAATACATACATTTGTAATACATGTATTTGATTATAAAAGATATTTATTAATTAAATAATTATAAGATTTTTATATATATAATAAATATATTAAATTGTGACAAGTGTGTGGATATAAATGGATACAAATGTAAAATAAATATTTGATATTAATTAGATATTTATTAAGTTATTATTATCATTATTATTATTATTATATATATAAAGTAAAGGAAATAAAAGAAAAGGAATAGAAAAGGAAGAAAAGGATGAAACGAAACAGAGAAGAACAGGGGAGAAAGAAAGGAAAGAAAGAAAGAAAAGGGAAAATCATGGTTTTGAAGCTTTAAACTTTAATGGGTAAGTCAATCAAGCCCTTTCTACTTAATTTTGATGTTTTAGAAGCTTTGGGACAAGGTTTTGATGAATTAATTGAATATTTTGAAAGATATTAGATTTCTAAATATTGTTTATGTTGAATAAAAAGATGAATTAGGGGTTAGATTGATAGGAATTCAAGTTAGAAATGAAATAAGGATTGAATTGTAAAGTAATTCATAAGTTTTATGTTGTAGGGACTAAATTGATGAAATTTCGAAATTAGGAAAATATGCTGGAAATTTAATAGTTCAGTATGAGTTTGGACAAAATTTGAATAGAAATGAAGTATGAATTGAGATAGAAAAAGTAAGTGAATTTAGTTAGGATTAATTTGAAATTAAAAGTAGAAAAATCAACATTTTGTACTAAGACTATTTTGGACAGCAGCAGTAGTATAAGTTTGAAAAATCACCAAAAATTGTAGAAATTGAATTAGAGGATGAATAAAATATGGAATTAAATATTATTGAGTCTAGTCTCTTATAGAAGAAACGTTATAAGCAATTGAATTGTAAATTATGAGATATAATGAATTTTGTGAGACAAGGTCAGAATGAATTCGGGTTCCCCTGTTCTGACTTTGGAAAATCACCAAAAATTGGAGAAAAATAATTAGAGTCCTAAAGTTATATTTTTAGAATCCCTAATGAGTCTATTTTCAGGAGAAATCAACAGAAATATTATCCGAGTTTTTTACTGTGAGATAATTATTTTTTAGTGAAGGAGAGTCGAAACTGTCAGACAGAAAAATAGGGATAACTTTAAAGAATAAACTGTACTTATTGGCTAAACCAAAAATTCTGAAAATTTTATAGTAAGAAGATATATGAGTCTAATTTCAAGAAAAATTATCGGATCTTAATTTGGAGTTTTATAGCTCCATATATAAATAATTTAGTGACTATGACACAGATGGACAGCTTGAATATCTATAAAAGTAAATAATAAAAATTATAGATAATGTTACTTACAAGTGTGTTATATACATTAAGGATGTGGAATGGAGAGGAGGAGGTGGAAAATATATATGAATATTCAGCTAGCATGGCTAATTTGTATGTTTTAAGCTCATGGACTAAATTGAATAAAAGTAAAACTATAGGGGGCAATTTTGTAAAAATGTCAAAAATGACTAAATTGAAGGGAATGAATTGAAATTGTTTATTAACTAAATTAATAAATTGAATGAAATTATCAATTTAAGATTGGGTGAAAATTGGGAAATGATAAATTGCCAATATACCCTTAGATCTTGGTATTTCTGCAATTTAGCCAGGTAGGTTCGTATATCCTGAATGAGCATGTAAATATGACAATTTAAGTATTGTATCTTATTTTATATGATATTTTGAATTGAATATATGAAAAGGATGTTACATGAAACATGCAAATGAATACTATATAATATAAATTAATTGAAATTATTCTAAAAATCTCGGTAATGCCTCGTATCCTATCCCGGTCTCAGGTACGGGTATGGGGTATTACAAGTTTGGTCAAAGGTGCTGCCAACACTGAGAAACCCTCCACAAACCTTCGGTAGTAACCTGCCAATCCAAGAAAACTCTGAATTTCTGATACCGACCTAGGTGGCTTCCATTCCAACACCGCTTCAATCTTACGAGGGTCCACCTTAATCCCCTACAGAGACCACATGCCCTAAAAAGTTACCTCCTCAACCGTAATTCACACTTACTGAATTTTGCATAGAGTTCCTTCTCCCTCAACACTTGCAACACAATACGGAGATGCTCATCATGTTTCATCTCCGTTTCAGAGTATACCAGGATATCATCGATAAATATGACCACGAACCGATCTAAGTAAGGTTGGAATACTCGATTCATTAGATCCATAAAAGCTGCAGGTGCATTCGTCAGTCCAAACGGCATGACCAAGAACTCATAATGTCCATATCGAGTAAAAAATGCTGTCTTATGAATATCCCCTTCTTTTACCCTTAGTTAATGGTATCCAGAACGAAGATCGATTTTGGAGAATACTGAAGCCCCTCTAAGCTGATCGAACAGATCATCAATCCTGGGCAGTGGATACTTATTCTTAATCGCCGCTTGTTCAATCAAGTGATAATCTATGCACATGCGCATTGTTCCATCCTTTTTCTTCACGAAACAGGACCGGTGCTCCCAAGGAGACACACTAGGTCTAATGAAGCCCCTATCCAACAACTCTTGGATTTGAGCTTTCAGTTCCACCAACTCCTTCTTGCCATTCTATAAGGTGCAATGGATACTGAGCTGCTCCGGGCAATAAATCAATTCCAAACTCGACTTCCCGATTTGGGGGTAGTCCAGGAAGCTCTTCCGGAAAGACATCCCCAAATTCCTTAACAGTTCTGATGGCATCCACAGTCGAATCCTCAGTCCCAGCTTGGCTCACCAAAGCCAAATATGCCTCGCACCCCTTGCGCATCCACTTCTCAGCCCTTAAGGCCGATACTATATTGGACAAGTAATCCCTATGTTCTCCAATAATCATTACCTCCTCATCATCTACAGTCCTTAACACCATCCTCTTAGCTGCGCAATCCAAAGTTGCCTTATGCTTGGTCAACCAATCCATCCCTAAAATCAGATCGAACTCTTCAAACGGTAACTCCATCAAATCTCCGCAGAAAACCCTACCTTGAATCTCCAACGGCACTTCCCTGAAGAGTTTCTCTACCATAACCGAATGACCTAAAGGACTTACCACGGACACCCCACATACGCTCTCTTGAAGTGTACACCCAATGCCCCGTAAATGCTATATACCACATATGAGTGAGTTGATCCCACATCAATCGAGCGAGATAAGGCTCACCATAGATCGAGAACGTACCGCTTATGACATCAGTGCGTCTCCTTCCTCACGACGACGACGATGAGCGGCACACCAAAGCCGGGCCGACGAGCATCGGCGTTGCCATTACCCCCGCCAGTGCGCCACGCCCACGACCATTACCACCGCGACCTTGTCCACGACCTCTTGGCGGCGGCGGTCCATCCTCTCATTGGTTGGCCGTGTCGCATGCCCCTTTGTTCACCCTCTTGAGCTCGCGCGGTCCTCTTAGGACAATCCTTAATCCTGTGCTCCTTAGACCCACAACGAAGACAAGCCCCAGTTCGTTTCCAGTACTCTCCTTGATGCATCCTACCACAATCTCCACAAGCTTGCGGTCTAGTTGTGTTCACCGAATCGTTGAACTGGTTCCTCCATCCTAGCTCTCTTAACATTACGATTTACAAAGACCACCGGTCCAACATCTCTTCTGAACCGATTTCGGTCCCTATCGCGATTTCTCCGTTCAGCTTGTTTCACCTCCTCAGCTATCTTTGCCTTCTCCACCAGTGCAGCAAAATCCCGTTCTCTCTGTGGAGCTATGAGTACTCTTAGCTCATCCCTAAGGCCATCCTCAAACCGAACACTGCGCTCATACTCAGTGAAAACGATGCCCCCAGCATACCGGCTTAATCGTAGAAACTCTGCCTCATACTCCGCAACAGTCTTATTTCCCTGGGTCAGATTCAAGAACTCTTTTCGGCGTGTATCCACATAGCTAGCTCCAACATATTTTGCCTTAGATGACTGCTTGAATAGTTCCCATGATACTCTTTCAGCTGCGGTACCCTCTCTTACGGTAATCCACCACTGATACGCTTCATCCCGCAGCAAGGACACCGCCCCTTTCAAACTCTGCTCCACCGAGCGGTCCAAGTCATCCATAATCCGCTCTGTGGCTTCCAACCAAGATTTCGGCCACATTTGGGGCTACTCCAGATACGCCCTAAAAACTCAAAATCAGTTAGCCTAAGTCGTTCGAAAATGGACCCCCTATTCATGTGCCCAACATTAGCTCCGACTACTCTTTCTAAAATCCTCAACATGGCCTGAGACAAAGCGTCGTCCCCTGCGGCCCGATCATACGACCCAGTCTCAGTTGTCTATGGCACAAATGTCTCCTCAGCTGGCCTATGCCCTGAGGAGGAAGATTCAGCGTACACTCTTCCACGACCACGTCCACGTCCGCGGCCTCGCCCACGCATTCCCCTTGCGCTCATATCGATTTATCTAATTACGAATTTTATGATATTAGTTTACTGTTTCCACTGTTTATTACAGAGTATCTTATGAACAGATAGAGTTTCAGAGTGACTTTCGTGCAATCGCAGTTTAGCTAAGGTCTCAGTTTTTGTAGCCTTAATACTATATTATCTATAGTACTATCCCTAAGGCTCAGTACTATCTACAGTGTTACTTTCAGTTCATACAAATATTTAAAACAGAAAAAGAACACTTACAGACTTGGTGCCGGGGATTCAGTGTGCCACCTTATAAATTTTTAGACAAGTTAAAAGATTTAGGCCTTTTTAAAACTTATTTCTCAAACATTTGATTTAAAGGAACTAAGTTCGGAGATTATCTCCTTTAAATAGAAAATTTATTTTTAAAAGTCAAATTTTTCCAAAAATACCCTCTCTAAACTTAAAGTTTGAAAATCGTTTTGGACCCGATCCACAGCCGAGTTGTTGCAACTTGGCTCTGATACCACTAAATGTAACACCCTAAACCCGGCCCAGACGTTATGGCCGAATTCAGCATGCAACACGAAAAAGTTGTGATTCGTTTTATTAAAAATCTCTTTCTTAGGGTTTTAAAACGTTAATGTTATACGTTTAAGTGAATGAAAGTCAGGCACCGTGTAAGCTTGAGAGAGGAGGTGAGTCCATTGGACCGCTTAAGTACCAAGCTCTTCCCGGATCCAATCCTAGACATGCACACATCCATTGCCACACTTAAAGCATGTTATGTGTCTACGAAAAATAAATCATGTTTAAGTCTGGTTTAGGTTTTTATTTCCTTTGAAAGCGTTTATATTATGGAAGCTTTATACATCATCGAGATATTTTCAAAACATAGAGTTTTTATAAAACACGTCCTAGTGCTAACTAACGATAATCCATAGATGAAATAATTTAATGAGCGGCCTTATTACAACCTTAATATAAAATAATTAGAAATAAAAGAAGTCACGATCTAAAATTTAAAAAAACTGTAATTGTTCTTCATGGCCACTCAAATCCCGCCCACTCCAAGTCTACCATTTAGGGCTCACCCGCAAGGATAGAAAGAAAAGGGGTGAGTTTTGGGAAACTCAAAGGTGTACGAAAAAACCCATCCAAAGCCCAAACCAGCTCGAGCCCATTGGGCCTAAGCCCTATTCAGATAACAGATTCATAGTGGACCAAGCCCTTTTTGTATACGAGAACAAGGCCTTAGCCCTTTTTCAGAACAGTGTGGCCCATCGGCCCAATTCAGTAATACATGTAACAGTAATAACAATGAATGCAATCCCGTTTGGGGAGACTACTCAACCCACCAACCGCTACACTTCCCGTACCATTTACACTCCATGTGGGAATATTTCAACCCACCCAACCCTACACTCCACAGTTGCAGCATTGCTGCTCAGTTATCAGTAAAGTGAGGCAAAGCCTCTATCAGTAAGGTGAGGCATAGCCTCCAGTACGTGGATGTACCACTTTTAGCACTTCCTCCATCAATATTCCCAAACCCATGCAACATACATCAGTGAAAATATATCATGCAGAACACAGTATTTTTCAATCATGCATATAAATCTATACAAACCCTAGGGGTATATCAGTAATTGTGCTCATTAGGGGTAAATCCGTAAACTTACACATCTACACAAGTTATTTAAGTAATTTTCAACAGTTATAAGCAATTCGAGTCTACCAACTAACTAACAGGTCGATTTGCCCATTTCTTACCCATATTGGTCCGTAAGCCCATTGGGCCCAATTTTGGCCCATCGAGGCCCACTTATCGACGTTCACGTAATTTCGCCCACAACCAGCTTACTACTTTGCGATGTCAAATCTAACCATTAGTCTATGACTTGAAAGCGTTCACATACTCACAAGCCCATGAAATGCCGAAATTTGGCTTTTCGCCTTTTTGCCGATTTGAACAGAGAAAGGGTGTTCGGTACACACCTGTTTGCGACGACTGCTACCGAGATCCCTTACGATGTCCTACAATCGTTTAACACAGTTTTTATTTACAAACCTCCATCAATAACCCTCAAAAATTGCTTAACCAAAAATCGAGCTATATCCCTAGAAAGCCTTTAAATCTTACCTTCTGCCAAAACCAATAGCTTGCACCAATCCGATTGCTCCAATGATTTACGCCTTTGATCCAACGCTTAAGAAGACTCTAATCACCGAAAGAAAACGTTAACAACAACTCCTAGAGCCTTATGCTCAAATCGACAGCCTCCCTATTTTTAGGCATTTCGGCTTTTCCTAACATCGTATAATAAAACCATGTCTGAGATGAAAGCACTTACCCACTTATCCCTCTTCGATTTCTACGTGTCGATGCAGATTTAACTTCTAAGCGTGCAGAGTCGAATCCAAGAGTCTTTTTGAAGATTCGGCTATAAGCTCCTACACCAATGCTATTTTCTGGCTTTTGGGTGATGAAGAAAATTATCTTTGTATGACGATGCCCTTGAAGTAGAATTACCGTTAGGTATTTAGAATTAAGAAAAGCTGATTGTAGATTAAATAACACAAAAGAACATAGAAGAAAACCTGACTTGAAGAAATCGACACAAGCAGTGATCACAGGATTTCGGCTTTTTGTGTTTTCGGCAAAGGTATTGATGAGAAACAAATTTGGTGAGCAGTTTTGGGAAAGAAAGTGAAGAAAAGAATAGAAGAGAGGAGGGTTTCGGTTAGGAAGGCAAAAAGAAAATCTTTTGTGGAGACTGAGTAGAAGAAAACGGCACCCCAAAAGCCCTAAGTGCCGAATATATACACCTAAACCCCTTTGCCGAATTTTCCCTCTTCACTTCCCTAGATTCGGCCAACTCTAATCTCTCACCCAATCCCTTAAATCTCTCCCCTTATCACTCCTTAATTCAAGCATTTGAACTGATCAGACACTCCTTTGGCAGAATCCCCTTGGACTCCAACACTTACCCTTTCTGCACCCAAAAATAGTTGCACTTATTTGCCAGCATGGGGAATCGATCCCATGCCTTCCCCTACCGCTCCACACGCCACATTTTTAGGAGCTTAGTGGCGTCACCCTTGCCACTTTACCACAGCTCTTTTTGTGATACAAATTACTCATCACCCTATATAAGGGCCACCTAGCCAGAACCCCTAACTCTTAAAACCAAAACTTCAAAAATCTAACCGGGTTTTGGCCAACACATGGGCCTTCCATAAGCCCATTTCCATACTTAGAATATTAATTTCTCATTCAAATACAAAAATTTCAAAACTTAACCAAAATATTGAATCCCACCAATAAATCCGAAAATCGGGATGTTACACAACTTCCTTGGCAGACTCCTCAATTGATGTTTCTGGTCTTTATTGTCTCGAAAATAACCCTATGGAGCCACGATATTCTCTTTAGGCAAGCCTTAATTTCTTTGTTTCCAAGGTTGTGGTTAGTGTTACAACATTGCTAGCTCAGTGTTGCAACCACAAAGGCTGGTCTCATGACATCACTACCTTAATGTCGCGACTTCCAAGGCAGTCCACTTGAATGTGCATTTTGTTAAAGTCCAAATCCTTAGTTAATGGCAAAGGCTTTGGTATCGTGACCTAGGCTCTATTTTAGGCTTTTCTCCTCATTTTTGCATTAACCAAGTACCTAAACAAGCTCATCTCAAATGTCAAGTTCCTAATGGCATAAATTTGTCATTTTATTCCAAAAAGCATAAAAATGCAACAAAAACTAGGACTAAGCATGAAATCTAACAATTGCGAAAATGCAATAAAAATGTTATAAAATACTTGAGAATAAGCTTTTAAGTGTTTAAAGAGCTTAATTTGTCATATGTAAATACGGAACATCAGGTACCTCAACTTTTATAATGTCATTGTTAATCTAAATACATCATTCTAGCTAAAATGTTGACGTGCACATATCCAATTACACAACCTTTTACTTAATTTTTGAGATTATACAATAATGGTCAAATTCCAATTTTTGTCCCTATATTATGCTCAAATTTGAAATTTAATCTCTATACTTTAATTTTTGACATAATTCGGTACCTTAACTTTTATAATGTCATTGTTAGTATAAATACATTATTGTAATTAAAATGTTGATGTACACATTCCAAATACACAACCTTTTATCTTTTCTTTCAGATTACATAAGAATGGTTAAATTTCAATTTTGGTCCCTATGTTATGCTCAATTTTGAAATTTAATCTCTATATTTTAGTTTTTTACATAATTTAATACCTCAACATTTTTAATATCATTACTTAATCGAAATATTTTATTTTGATTAAAATGTTGACGTTAATTTTTAAATTTATGCATATTTTAACTTTAAAATTTTAACTTCATAATTCCATCCAAAAAAATAATTGATCTAACGCGAAATCTAAAGGGGTTATACTAGTTTGTAATAAAGAAATATTCTTTATGGTAATTACGAGGATGGTGGTAGGATTGATGAGAAAACAAGACAAAAAAAAAATGGATATTGCAAAAAAACAATAATGCAAAGGCTTATTACATAAATCTAAATGAGAGACTGTTGTATTTAAGATATTCGAGCTTGATTTCAATTTTTTTAAATTTGATTTGATAATAATCGAGTCAAGTTTAAGTTATTGATTGAGTTGAATTTGAGCACTGTAATACTCTATTCGAATGGCTTGCGAGTAATTAAATTTTTCATTTTTAATATATTTTATATTATGAAATTACATAGTTACCTTTATTATATTAAAAGAGCTTTAGTATGAACGAGCTCGAGCTTGAATATAACAAGTTTAATTGTGAAATTTGATAAGCGTACTTAATTGAACTTGATTTTGAATAGTTCATTTATGTCCCAAGTCGAGCTCAAATGTAGAAATTGATGTTTCGTCAAGCTCAAGCCGAATATAGAACCCTAAATTTTAAGTTGTGTTCGAGCGTACCACTATTTGGATTTGACTCAGGTCTATTACACCCATAATATTGCATATCATTAATTTAAATAAAAAGGAGAATGCATAATATAATTATGTAAAAAATATGAATATATTTATTTCTCTCATGTGATTTTATGTGTTTAATTTTTCAATATTATATATTTAATTATTATAAAATAATATTTCTTATTTAAATTAAATTATTTTTACCATATTCAATATACAATATAGTTTTAGTTCATGTAATTAAATGCAAAACAATATTATTTAAAAAATAACTAATACATATAAATTATTTTGATAATTTAAATATAGTGGTAGTAAAAAATTCCAAATCATTATTAAAGCTTGTAATGACTACAAAAACTTTATATGGTAAATTAAAGTTTTCACTATTCAATTTCTTTTTTTTTATTTTCTTAATAATCAATAAATTGATAATAATAATTTGTAGATAATAGATTATTAATATAAATATAACGTATTAAAATATATAGTAAAATGTATTATTTATAAATTTTGATATATGAAATATAAATTTAATTATTATATAATAAAAATTACTATAAAAAACTAATATAAACTTTTTTTTATTTAACTTTTTGATTCATGGCTACACAATACTGTAAATGTAAAGGTTGATTTTTTTCTACTATTATATAAATTTTTTAAAAAATATATATTTTAATGGAATCAAAATTTTATTTATAAGCATGATAAATTTTTTTTATCAAATTATATCTTTAACCAATTATTTTAGTGAAATTAAAACTATTTAGGGTTGAGTTTCATTTTTTTTGAATTTATGTAACTATACTTTTTTTTTTTTTTGGCTCAATGAATTTATTTGTTAACATTTTAATTAACTAATAATATAGTAATAAAATATTGATAATATTTAAAATTTAATAATAAAAATAGAATACTTTAATGAGATGAAAAAATTAAAACAAAATAACAATACTCTAAATATCGGAAAATCAAATGGACAAAAAATGAAATCGAAATACTGAATGCCTACCACCATTTGTGGGTTGGTTTATAGAGATTAATTACTACGTTGTGGAATTTATTTAATTTAAAATTATCTATCTAACTTTTTAAAAATTTATCGTCTTGATGATAGCTGATATAGTTTCAAATGCTAATTTAAATGGATAGTAATATATAAATTTGTAAAAAAAAAAAAATTATATAATTATCGTAGCAAATAAATTATTGATTTTATAAAATTTAACTAATTTAAGATTATATATCTTAACAGCAATAGCGAAACTCCTATAACAAATGGATAATAAAATTATACAAGTTGTAATATTAAAAGATTAACTTCCTAAAATTCAAAATTAGCATTTGATTTAATTTGTATGTTTAGCTAATAAAAAAATAAAAATTAATTATGATTTCAGTGTAATAAAAATGATCAAGTATATTTAAAATTTATGTTTATTTATTTGAAGTTATTAAATTATTGGTTATTATGAAATTTCATTTACTTATTTTGCAATTTCTATTTACTATAAGTTGAATTGCAAACCATCTATCAAACCAAAAGCTTTCAAATACATTGGCACGAATGGTTATCCATACAATGACTCGTCAACATATTTGCAAGCTTTCCATTACCAATCTTAAATAAATTTAAAAAATCGTATAATTATAATTACCATCAGTAATTAAAATTATAAATGTAATTTAAAATTGAAAAATCTAAATACATAAAGTAAAATGAGTAATTACCTATATCGATTATCTTTCTATTTCCTTTCCCAACTTATCGATGTTATCATTCTTAATAACTTCTGCTTGCTAAAATTCGATTTTAATTTGAATTAAATCAATTGTACTTATTTTAGTAAATAAGTGCTAATCTAATCTTCATCTCATTCTATATCCAAACTCTTTATGTAATTCAAAATGTCCATACAAGTATAAATATAGGTTATAGATTACTTATAATAATTAATTTTAACATTATTAATTATTATGATATTTTCAAATAAATAAAATCTTATTTATATATAAAAATTATATTTATTTAATTGAAAATTTGGATTTTTATTATCTTTAACTTATCGAATTATGCTCAATGATTTTATAGATTACTAATATATTTACTTTTTAAGTAAAACTCTTATCAAATTAATTAATTTCATGATATTAAGTAATGTACCTTTTATTACCATTATCACATACAAATATTATTAAATTATTAAAATCAATTTAATAATACAATTAACAATATCAGTTCAAAAATCTGCTACACCATATATAAGACCAACATAAGCATCAAAGTTAAATTCCAAGAAAAGAAAAAGGATAAACATGAATTATCCAAAAAATAATGAAAACTAGTTCGTAATTGAAGCCCAGTTTTTGCCAAAATGATCAAATTGGCTAAGCATCAGCCACCCAATCATTCAAAACTCAAATATCTAATACCCAATGTTAAATCTCATGGGGTTCATTTATGGATGTAATCTACTTCAACTCAGTCAAATATAAAACGTGTATTACAAGAAAAAGAGCAACGTTAAATATCTTAATATTCCACTCAACCTAGTGTCTGTTCCAACACGATATTGTTTAACCAAAATAATTAGAGAAATGTAAATCACAAGCCAACTAACAAAATTTCCATTTAAATCCGACTGCCATACCGCAAACATAAATAAAATAGCCATAATCCAACCAAAACCCAAACAAAATCTTCTCTCCCCAACACCCTGCAAAACAAAATCAAACAAACCATCTTTAGCTGGTAAGCAGATAGAAAACAAATTCATGCATCAAGTCCTAACCATATCTCATATTCATCCAGATTCAAACTATCATTATAACAACTCTTCATATAATAACCACAGGATAGAGTTATACAAGTTTATGTCTCCGGGTTGAAATAATAATAGAAAGACTATGCACAGAGAATGCATGGTTGATGGCGCATCATTCAATGAAGAGCAACAGAACTAAGAATAACTTACAATTCTTATCGCCTTTGAGTTTTCCCAATGGAACGTTTTCCAGAGAACAGATGCTTTGGTTTCAATGTGGGAATAACTCTATCAGCCTCCCCACGCCGAGCATTCTTGTTCCTCTTTAACACAGATTTCTTGGCCAATTTAATAGCCTTTATCTTCTGAGCAGAATCCTTCAAGCCCTCTCCCGGTATAACTTCACCAGGAGGTCGTGATCGTGACCTTGACCGAGATGTAGACCTTAGACGGAGCTTTTTGCTTGCTTGGTTGTCATCTATATCCATAGCATCTCCACCATCACCCTCTATCTTATCAACTGATCGCTCCCTTTTCCGGCCTCTTGACTTGCTACGAGCACGATTAATTGCAAGAGAGGGATCCAGCCCCAAAGAAGATAGCTGCCGGCCCATCCTCCTTGTTGTGAACTTTCTATCTGTGTCGAACTTTCTTGGTACAACAGGCCGACTTTCTGCGGTGCTTTTCTTCATCCTATGCTGTTGAATAAGCAAGCTCTTCTTTTTCCTGATCTCAGCCAGTGCTTCTTGCTCTTCCAGGGATAATTCTTGGCCATCCATCTCAAAGTCATCACCTTCCCCCTCCGCTTGTCGAAGACCCTCTTCACGCTCCAACTCTTCAAGCCTTAACAAGATATCAGGGTCGATAAAATCGTACACATTGTGACCATCAAGAATTTCAGGCATTGTGTCCTCTTTCCATTCATCATTTGCCAATATATAGTACTTCCTCAAACTAGCAGAATACACACCAGCACCACCATTCTCATCCTCCAATTCCTTTTCAGTTTTCCTCTTTTCTTTCTCTGCTGCTTGCTTGGCTTTAGCTTCCAAAACTGCCTGGGGTATGCAAGCTGGCCGTTCCTTCTGATCACGTGGTTTTGGTAATGCAACATGAAACCTATTAAGGCAGTCATTTATTTTTTTCGATTTCATCTTCAACTCAACCCTCTGATTCAGTAACCTTTCACAAGCTGCATTCTTCACAGCGATCACTCCATCCTCAGTCAAAGTGCTCATAGTCAATAGCACCCCTTCTTCATTTGTAGGCTCACCTCCTTGACCAATCACAGTCTTCATGGCTTCAGCTTTCATCTCCATGACCAATTTCCTGTCTTCCTCAGATATGCCATCCAATGGCTGCAAATCAGTCTTATTGCAAACAATGATCAAGGGTTTGTTCATAAAGAGAGATTTAATGCTGTGAAAAAGAGCTGCCTGCTGGGCAATGCTGTACCCACATGACCCAGATATATCCAAAAAGAACAACACTGCAGCTCGTAGGTGAGCCAATGCTGTAATGCTGCACATCTCAATAATATTTCGATCTTCAAATGGCCTGTCCAAAATTCCAGGTGTATCAATTACTTGATATCTAAGGTATTTGTAATCTGTATGACCCACAAAGAGTGACTTGGTAGTGAAAGCATAAGGTTGGACATCCACATCAGCCCTCGTGATTTTGTTCATAAATGAACTCTTACCAACATTAGGGTACCCACAAATCAACATGGTTCGAGTATTTGGATCAATAGATGGCAACCTTGCCATATGTTGCCTAATCTGCTCAAGGTATGCTAGACTAGGGCCAATCCTCTTTATGACAGTACACATACGACCAAGTGCAGCAACCTTTAGCGACTTGCACCGATATAGCGAGTCACCATACTTTAATAGCTTGACATAATCTTTAGCAACCTTGCTAATGAGATTCCTAGCAGTATTTATCTGGCCAAGAGCAAGCTTGTAGTGATCCTTGTTATAAAGAACATGAAGAAGATCACCATAAAATGGATGGATATCATCAAGGCGAGGGAACTCATCAATTATTGTCGAAAGTTTCTCATGAAAATTCTGCTGGGTGTATTTAACTTTACGCATATAGAACTGGCGGAGACGGGAAATCGCATACCCTTTGTGGACAACAGTTGGAGTTTGCCGTTGGGTACGTGAGAGAATAATATCTATGAAGTCCTTCCCATTCGGTACAACAGTGATTTTCTTGAAATTATATTGAACCATTTTTATTATTGACCTGCAGCAAAACAAAGACGAGTTAGCTTAATAAACATTTGATTAAGAGTTAGCCTTCGGCCAAATAAATCAAACACATACATGCTTATGAGATTATTTTCCTTAGATTCAAAAAAAACCCTAAACAAATTCTAAAAAAAGTTCCAAACAGATTCAATTTTCTAGGAAAACAATATAAAAGCCCTCAACAAAAACCCACACAGAATAATAGGTATACAAATCAAATAAAATTATCAAGATAACTTAGATATGATCTTCAATAAAACAAGACAACTTGTAGTAGAGGCTTAGAAATTAACAATAAAATACAGTAACCAGAACTGAAAACAGGAAGAACGCTCACAGGTTTCAGTTTAGTACCTTTTTTTCCTTCAAACCAAACAGAAATCGAGTTCACAAGCTTCTCGGTTAGTCGGCTCAGCCAAAGAGAGGATTAAGAGGGAGGAAACTAGGGTTTTAGATTTTATAGCCGACTAAAGCCCGTGCAATGCACGGGAGTATATTTATAGCATATTAAATTTATGGCTTGATGTACACTTGGGTCCCTAATGTATACCTTTTTTCACTTTGATCCTTAAAGATTCTTTTGGCACACTTTAGTCACTAACATTATCAAACATTCTAAGCTCAGTCGCTAACATTATTGGGTGTTTCCAGTTCAATCCTTTAGGCATTAAAAAGAAATAGTTGGGATCTCAAGGCAATTATAAGTTGACATGTGTTATACATTACATCACAATGATGTCAAATTGTCTAGAAAAATCTTAATTTTTTTAAATATAAAAATTACAAAAAATTTTAAAAATATGTTAAAACTTTTTAAAACTTTTAAAAATATATAAAAATTATTTGAAGTTGAAAGGTATTGTAAAAATTATTAGAAATTGTAGAGTAAAATTTTTATATATTAAAATAAAGTATACTTTCACTAATCACATTTAAAATATTAAAAAAATTGGTATAAAAACTTTATTTAGTTGAAAACACAATCATTTTTATAGAAATTGTATTTTAAAAATATTTAAGAAAAATTGAATCAATTTTTTATCAATTTTTTAATATTTTAAAATACAATTTTTAGTACTTTTCTAGCGTTGTTGACAATATATGTTTATTTGCCTTGAACCGCTATGTAATGTCTAAAGTAAGCTTTATTTATTTATCATCGTGCAAGTACTCTTTTATAATAAGTTCAGTGATTATTTTGTAACTTACTAAAACATAAACTTACTAATAGTCTAGTGACCTTAGGTGTAATTTATCCAAAACTTTAAAAATATTAATGTTTCTTTTTTTTTAAAAAAAATTAGTAAAGTTTTTATATTTATATAATCTTTTGTAATCTTTTTATAATTTTAATAATTTTGTAATTTATTTAGTTTATACTTCTTATTTTTTTTAGGTTTTCAATTTATGACATCACCATGACATGGTCAAATTACATGTGGTAACATATGATTATTTTGATATCCTTGGTAGTTTTTTAACGTCAAAAGGATTGAATTGATGGTGCTTGGAAACATTAAGGACTGCAATGGTTTAAAAAAAACTTGAAGGACCAAAGTGAAAAAAATTGTATACATTAGGGAGTTAAGTGTGTATTAAGCCTAAATTTATTTATAAAAAGGATTGAAATATGCCCTAAATCCTTATATACTTCATACTTTAGGAATTTAGTCTCTCTGCTTTTATTTTTAGGTATTTATCCCTTCTTTTTTTTATATTTCAAAATTCAAGTATAATTTTTAACTCTATTAAAATTCTTAAATTTGGTCGTCTAACATTTTAAAATAAAAGAATACTCACTTGGTAATTATGTAATAAAAAATAGTGTTGTAATGAATTTGAATTTAATAGAAAAATTTTAACAATGTTAACAATTGGACTTGCAATTTTAAATTCAAAAAGTAGATGGATTAAAATTCTTGAAATAAAAGTAGTGGTTAAATTCTAAATATACAAAGTGCACGAGGACTTGAAGCATATTTTAACCTTATAATAAAAATTTAAATTTGTAAATATAATATGTTTAATTTTTATTATTCAAATATTGTATATTTGATTTCTAACTTAATTTTTAATTATCAATAATTTTTAGAAGTTGCATAATTATATTTAGGAATAATATTTGGTACATTCTCAGTGGAGTTTTTAGACTCCACAAGCAGAACTAAGGGGTTAACAAGTGTCTTATAGGAGTATAATAAAGCATTAAAAATAAATATTTTAAAAAAGGAGACACATAGAAAATTTTTAATTTGTACACTGTCAGTGTACCAAATACTAACTCATAATTTTAATTTGTAATATTTTTTCAGGCTTGATGGTATTATAAGCAACCAAACATTTATAAAAAAAAAAAATCAATTTAGCCCCTTTAAACTTTTTACGCCCAATTGAGCTCTGAACTAACAAAATTAGCCAAATAGATCCTTTGACTGACGTTGACTATTAATATTTAATGGCAACGTTGACATGGTCATTAACAAAAGCCACGCTAATGTCGATTACTAACATATGACAATGCCTAGTTATCAAAAAATAAAAAAAAAATCAATTTTTTTTAAAAATAAGTAAACAATTAGAGGTGCTCATGGGTTGGGTCGAGCCCAACACAAAATTTAGGCCCGTTTGCTAGGGGGAGGCCCGACCTTAAAAATGGGTCTAAAATTTTATCCAAACTCAACCCGGATAAAAATGCTAAAATCCAGGCTCGACTCGGCCCGCCCGTATTAATTTTTATATTATTTTTTATATAATACATTAAAAATATTAAAAACATTAAAATAAAATATTTTCTAACAAATTGAAAATAAATTTTAAAAAATATGTATACTTAAATAATACTAAGATAGAAGCAACTTAACAAGCAAATGCCTCTAAAAAAAAGAATAAAACAAGTATTATACAATATCCAAATAATAACAACAAAATAGTAGTAACATAATAGTGAAATGATAGCAAAATAAGGAGAAAATAACAAGAAAATAACATTAAAACAACAACAAAATAACAGTTTTTTTTGTCCTTTTGTGAGTTCGAGTTGGGCCGGAGCGAGGCCAAAAGTGCCTTACCCGAGGCCTAACCCGTTTTTTAATATTCCTCCTAATAAACCAACCATTTTACTAAAAAATGCCCATTTCCTACTTTATTTACGAAAATGGGCCAACTTAAACTTTATTTACCGGAATGGGCCAAAATTACAAAAACGCTTCTACGTAGGCGCGTTTTAAGGGAAAATTTTAGAAAAGCGCATCCTTAAGGGAGCGTTTTTGCCATGTCAGCAAAAAACATGCTGACGTGGATGCGCTTTGCTGACATGGCAAAAGCACTCCCTCAAGGATGCGGTTTAGCTCATGTTTTTGGCCCCCAATGGTCATTTAAAAATTTAACCGTTAGGGGGCCAAAGGTCATAAAAAAAACTTTAAAAAGCCCCCCACCTATTTTTTTCACACAATTTCCTTTAACATTTCTTCAAAAATTTTCAAAAAAGCTCTAAAATTTCTCCCTAAATTTATTAAAGCTCTCTTTAAATAACTATTTCCTTTAATTTTTTTTCTATATTAGTATTATTTTTTTTCATAATTTGTAAGATATTTGATCATGTTAGCAATGGCCCGGAAATTAATTTGTCTCGATCATAAACAAATCTCCGTCAAACAAATGAAAAATGGTAAGGGTTAATTTCAATTTTTGAATAATATTTAAAATTGTTTTCATTTATGTAATTTTAATTAATTTTTATTTTATAATTTTTTATAATAGTCGGTAGACCGGGTGTTATAATGTTATATTCGTAATATGTTTGGTCCTCCATCACCGTTGATAGAAAATTACTTGAAGGAAGCGGGTTTTTCGCACGTGGCCAATATAGGTTAGGCGTGCAAGTTGGACCCGAGACTCATCAACACGTTCATAGAGAGGTGGAGACCTGAGAGACACATTCCATCTTCCATGCGGGGAGTGTACCATCACTGTAGAGGACGTGCAGTTACAATTAAGGTTGTCGGTGGATGGGTTCGTACTCACCGAGTTTGCTTAATCTGTTGATTGGGGAGCCATATACTACGATCTTTTGGGTGCAATTTTGGATAATATTTACGGAGGTCAGATCGAGAAAGACTGGTTACAAGACACTTTCCGGAGCTGGGGGATGATTTGACTGAAGTAGAAAGAATACGATACGCTCGAGCATAGATCCTTAAGATGATTAAAGGTTATCTGATGCCAGACCTGTCATGAAACCTCATACATCTGAGGTGTTTGCTGAAACTCGTCGATTTTAGAGCTGCTGGCGAACTCAGTTGGGGGTCTGTCGTATTGTTGACATTGTACTGGAGATGTGCTGGGTGATGAAACCAAGTAAAGCCAAAATCAGAGGTTGCCTATCACTACTACAATCATGGGCTTGGTTTTACTTTCCATTTTTACTTCATCTTGTGAACCACTTATTTACATTCCCATTCTTAACGAGGTAAAATTTATATTAGATTTTACAATTATTACATAGATTTAAAATATAGTTTTATGCTAAAAAAATATTTAATTAGGTGGAACCATTCGGCGAGTTATGTTGGAATACCTACCGCTCTTGAAGATATACGGCTTCTATTAAACCAAAGGTCGAAAGTGCATGTAAGTATTAAATGAAATATATATACATAACATAGTCATTTCGTGTTTAGTATTTAGTATTATGTATATAACTAATATTTTTATCACGTTCATATAGTTTCAATGGACATCATACGAGGATCCGACAATTCGGACAGTAATTCTAGATGAATTCCTATAGAATCCAAACATCTAGCATGTTAGGGTCCCACTGGTCAACTATGCTATCGTCGAGATGCACCAGACAGATAGAGTGTTACGATAATTTGGATTCTGACAACCTATTTCCGTGGCACTTGAAGTGCTCGATGAAAAGCACAAAATCAACTTACGGCGACCAAATACGCATTGGTCAGTCTTCTTCTTAGATCAGATCGAAATATGGGAAAATCGGTATGATCATATACCTACTCGTGAACCGATCATTGTTCCACAATTAATGTGCGAGTCGGATTACATACCATGGTTTAGGATCCATGGCAAGTCATATTTACTTTCTGAAGAGTAGAGGCGTCGATAATTTTGTGTCGAAAGGGAACAATGGAGCCTTTTAAATCCAAGGAGAAGGGTTGACGGGGTGAGCCCATCAACAGTGCCCATGCAATCAGCGGGCTCGATGCCTCAAGTGATGATGCCCACACCACAGCCCCTTTAGATTATGCCAGGTGCGTATCCTAGCCCGTATATGTATTCTAACCCTTATATGTTTCTTTTTCCCACTCCTATGCCAAGTTGAAATGCATGGCCCGGTGCATCTCCTTTCCTGATGACTCTAACTTAACCGATGATATATAGGTCATCGTCATAGGAAGGATCACACGAGGAACCATCGGGGAGCTCATCTCATTTTCAATCTCTATCGCCTTATGGGATTCAAACACCTCCGCCTTGGGTGATGCCAACACCTCCGCATTCTTTGTTCTATCAAGGTGGGTCATCCTCCCAACACCTATAACCAAAACAACTAAAACCCTCACCGGAACAACCACAACCTTCGTCGAAAGCTGAACTAAGAAGGAATCCAGTGCGCAACCGTGAACCACCCCCATGTGGCATTGATTCTGACTAGCACATGCATTGATTTTTTTTATATATTTGTACAAACTATTTTTATATTGTCTCATTTAATAAAATAAAAGTTATTTTTAATATTTTAATAGTCAATTATTTTTATATTTTGTCCTATTAATAAAATAGAAGTTCTTTTAAATAAGGCAATAGAAATAATGCAACATATTTTCATTTAATCAATTATAAACTATTTTGATTTGAACATATTCAAATTGTATGACCTAGGTTCTTACACCATCTGCACAACTTCTGTTGGTTCGTTTTTTTCGAAATATTCATTTGGTCACATATTCTACTTGAGCAAGGTCAACCTTTTAGTTTGGGACGCAATTCTTTATCCAGTAACAACTTAAACGGAGCAAGCGTTATAGACAACCACTTACGTTTATCTGGAACTAGTGGGCATACGTGTCTTCATACGTTGTACATGTATTCTAATCTGTACACATCGTCGACATAACTCATGAGATCTAAATGGAGATTCTGATAAGCTGCAATTACATGAGCACATGAATAATAAAGTGCGTCAAACCTCCCACTGTCACAAGTCCTATTTCTCAGGTGTACACGATTCAATATAACACGATTCAATATGCTTCCCTATCGCTCAATTGCGGCTAGTATTCCAGTGCCCCGATTCAATATAACGTAGATATCAGGTTGGGGGTAGACATGTCTCTTTAACCTAGAAAGAAAAAAATCTCTGTCGTCACCTGACTCCCCTATTGTTATTGAAAATGCAATTGGAATGATTCTCCCATAACCATCCTGTGCCACAACCAGCAATAGCCGATGGGTATATTTACCATACATAAAGGTAACGTCAATTTGTACTAATGACTTGCAGTGCACAAATGCGTCCCAGTATTGTTTAATGCTCCAGAACATACACTTGAACACTTGGCATATATGGAACAAGCGGTCGTTGTAGTACGTAGGGTCTATTTCAAGGTCTGTTACGCAACCTGGGACGTACCTTTCTAACACCTGACACCACTATCACACCCCATTATATGAAGCGTCCCACTCATTATGCATCTTTTCCAACGCCTTCTACTTAGCTATCCAGGCCTTGTGGTAAGAAGAAGTGTACCTGAATTGGCTACGAATATTGCAATTAAGACCGGCACAGAAGCCTAGGATCCACCTTCACTATTGGTAGTATTAAGCCAGCTATTATATCTGAATCTATCTTGGGATGATCTTGTGAAACACTTGTCAACGAAGTACGTTAAATAATGCAACATTAAATAATAATAGTAATATTCAAAAACCCTAAACACCCAGTGATACTGTACCGACAACATATGTATGTGGACCTTTGTAATTCTTTATTTCCCACAACCCTATCTTTTTCCTAACCGAAGCTATGATTTTTCATGAAAATGTACCTTTTCGCACTGCACACTTGGCCTCGAACTTTTTGGACCCCGTTCATGATGCTATATTGTTTTAATGCACCGAGAAAATTATCCTTACTGGAAAACTCCTTACCAACTTCCAATTCACCTGTATCCAATGACGAACTTATATGGTCACGCCTTCTGTGTGGTAGATCTTAAAACTCTAACCCATCATTTGTCGATAGATCGACATTATGCATGTGGGCTGGAGGCGAGTACGTCGTGAATCGCGGATCTTCTTTTTTATTATATGAACCCCCTTCACTATCTTCAGGTTTGATTAGGACAGGCTCTAGTTCAAAAAATAATGCAACTTCTGCACCATTTGGGCCGGGCTCTCGAGGTGGATCCATATCAGACTCATTATCCAACTCACCATCATCTGTAATGTACGAGGTCCCCTCATTGGTAGACGTCGTAGGGAGTACATCATCCCTTCTTGTGAACTTTTCGTAACGTCCCCAATCAGATATGGATTGCCAACCATTAGAAGTTGAAGTCATTCCCCAGTACGTATTTCCAGCAACAAACATCGACCCACCGAAGTGCATGTCCCATCCACTAACTGAGTGTCGTGTAGGGGTTGTGTATTCTATATTGCCACTAAACACAGATGCTTCCATGTTCTGCCTCCCACTAACAGAGTGTTGGGCAGGGGTCATGTATTCGTTTCGAACAGCAGTAGATGTTGAAGTTGCAAGTGCTTCATTTGGCAATGAAAATTATACATATAACTCAAGATAGTGTGATCCACTAGCGAGATGAGTCTGCACCATCACCTCCAAGCTACGACCACCTTTGATATCAAATGAGTCATATGTCACGAGATCAACTGAAGCACAAAATCGATACTAAATAGACGAAACTCTCTGTAATGACCTAAAATTCACGGGCACCAGAAAAGTGAGTATAGGGCCTCCGTCTTAGTGAAATAAGTTCAAAAATAATTATTAAAAATATTTATGAGCCTAGCGGTGTGTCTAATTAGGATTTAATTAGGTGAATTTAGCTTAATTTAGAGTAATTAGTAAAAAGGATTAAATTGAATAAAGGGTAAAAGTTTAATTATAAAGCAATAGAAAATAAAAAGGATTAAAATGATAATTAAGCCATTGACTACAAATGAGGCGGCATATTGGTAAAGATTTTATTTAGGTTTTATATATTAAATTATATTATATATATATATATATTATAATGATTATTATTATAGTTTTATATTAAATTATTATAATTATTTAATTGATAATATATTATAAATAAATTAAATAGAAGACAATTGTATGGTAATAAAATATACATGTATAAGAATTGTATTGGTACATTTGTAATTCAAATATTTAATTACTTATAATTTAAGTATAAAGATATTTTATAATTATTAATTGTATTAATTAAATCATGAGATTTTTATTTGATAAGTAAATTAAATAATGACATTTGTGATAATATAAATATGTACACTTGTTATATAATTATTAATTTACTTAATATTAAAGTAAAAGATATTTTAATATTTGATATTAATATTATATTATGTTAATAAAAATAATAAAGCATAAAAGAATTAAAGAAACAAAAGAAACAGAATTGAAAACGGGAAGCAGGGGAGAAAAAAAGAAAGAAAAAGGGAAAGAAAAATAAAAGAGAAAACTAAGGATTTGAAGCTTGGAGTTAATTTGGTAAGTCAATTAAGTCCTTTTTAGTTAATTTTGATGTTTTAGAAGCTTTAAAACAAGATTTTGATGAAATTAAGTTGATAGTTCAAGAGTTCATATGTTTCCAAATATGGTTCATGTTGGACGAATTATGGAATTAGGGATTTAATTGAATGAATTCTAAGTTAGAATTGATTAAGGGATTAAATTGTAAACTAGGCTATAAGTTTTATGTTGTAGGAACTAAATTGAAGAAATTTCGAAATTAGAGAAATATGCTGGAAATTTTATAGTTAGATATAAGTTTAGACAAAACTTGAATAGAAAAAGAGAGTGAATTGGATTAAGAAAATAATTAAGATTAGTTAGGATTAAATTGGGAATAAGGTAGGAATTGTTTAGAAATTTAATTATTTATTATAATTAATGATGTAAATAATAATGTAAATTACTATTATTTTCGTAGCCAACAAAGAACCCACGAAGCATCAAAGATCGAAAGGAAAGGAGAAAGTCATCGAGGACTAAAACAGAGAATTACGGTGTGTATTACTATAATTCGAATTTTAATTATTATTGATTGCTGAATTTTAATTGTTATGTATGGTAAGTAAGACTTGAGGTAAATATGTTAAATTGATATGAATATTGAGTGAAAATGAAAGTGATGCAAATTGAATCAAATTGAATTGAATAAGTGAATTATGGAATATGTGATTATTTGAAAAGTGTATTGATTGAAAAATGAATGGTGATTTGAATTGTGAATTGAAAGTGATATAGAATTGAGAAAGTGAATTGAATACCCTATTAACTAGTCGGGCTGAGTAAGATATAGTTGGCATGCCATAGGATTGGAAGTGTTCAGGGATACTTCGACCTCGAGTCGATGAGACACTGGGTGTCATTATATTTCTTCGGATAGATTCGATAAGGTACTGGGTACCAACTTTACTTCGGCTAGGCCGATGAGACACTGGGTGTCAACTATTACTTCGAACTATCCGATGAGGCACTGGGTGCCATATTGGTGTGTTTGGTTGGATCCGTGTATCCGCCAAAGTCCGAGTTACGTTAATAGGGTGAAAAATTGAAATGTGAATTTGAGGCATTGAAATGAGAAAAATAAATTGAATTACGAATTGAAATTGGAATTGTAATAGTAAGAGAAAAGTATGAAATGTATGTTCATAAGTGATATAAATTTAAATTTGAGAAAATACATTGATTTATGAATTAGTACATATGACATTAATTGTTAGGTATTTTAATATTTATGTTTTTACTATTGTTGATATAATTTGAATTATGGTAATACCACTCGAGTATATCCATACTCGGTAATCTGATTTGTTTCAGTGCGCAGTTAGTAGAAGTCAAGTGTCCTTCAAAGATCCGAACATTCCCGACTCAACACAAATTTGGTGATGTATATTTTTCTTTTGGGTAAAGGTGGCATGTACATAGGTGTTGTTTAGTCACTTGAATATGCATATTACTTTGGGTAGTGAAGGTTGAATTATAAGATTTAGATGGTTAAATGAAATGGTAAGGAAAGTATATGATATTTTGATACATGAACATTAAGTTGTTAAATGAATGAAGTTTTTAATCAATTTTAAATGATGCTATGATAGTTATTAAGTTGAAATTATGTTAATGATATAAATATTAGTTATATGAATGTGAAAAATTGGTGCTGGTTGTTTTAGTTTGAATTTGCAGGAGGTTTTAGGTAAAAATAAGCAGAATGTCTTGCAAATTTTTATAAAAAAAAAATTTCCGGAATACTCGATCAAGTCCCGTTCTACTTTTGATACGTGTTTGAACTTCGAGAATTCAAGATAGGGACTTATTTATTATATTATACCATAAAAGTTATATTAATTGTAAATTATTCGTAAGTTGTCTGATATGTTCGGTAATGCCTCATAACCTCGTTCCGGCGACAGTTTGGGGTTAGGGGGTGTTACACTCTCATTGGCGCCGTTCCGAAGATTTTGCGCCTAATTCTTTTACGAAGTTTTGTCAAATTTATGTTCTGGTTAAAAACCAGTCACGTTATGTTCTCCAATAAAAAAACAACACCATTCTTGGTATCACAAACCTCACCATCATAGTAAATAATAGCACTAATATGTTCACTCATATTCAATTTCTATTCTTCTGAACTTCTCTAATTTTTCTTGCTGTAAATTATGCAACATGAGAATGAAATTTGGCTCATTTATAGCTTAAGGTCAAGTAGGAACTACTGTAGAAACAGAGCATCCACATGGGAGCTTCTTTTAGTACTTTTTGCTGATAGTGCATCCTGTTTGAAGCATTTTTGACACTATTTTTCAGAACCATCTTCTCAAAATTATTTTTTTAGAGACTACTATAGAAAAAGTGCGTCCAAGTGGGAGCTTTTTTTAGTACTTTTGCTGATAGTGCATCCTGCTTAAAGCGTTTTTGACACTATTTTTTCTGAACTGTCTTCTCAAAATTATTTTTTCAGAAACTACTGTAGAAAAAGAGCGTCCACGTGGGAGCTTTTTTCAGTACTTTTGCTGACAGTACATCCTGCTTGAAGCGTTTTTGACACTATTTTTTCAGAATTGTCTTCTCAAAATTATTTTTTCAGAAACTACTGGACAAAAAAGGGGCTAAAGTGCGTCCTTGAGGGTGCGTTTTTGCCATGTCAACAAAGCGCGTCCACATCAGCGTGCTTTTTGCTGAGATGGCAAAAAGCCCCCTCAAAAACGCGCTTTTTTGAAATTTTCCCTTAAAACGTACCTACGTAGAAGCGTTTTTGTAATTTTGGCCCATTCCAGTAAATAAAGTTTAAAGTGGCCCATTTCCGTAAATAAAGTAGGAAATGAGCCTTTTTTATTAAAATGGTCTAATAAACCTTATACTCAATCAATTTTAATCTTCTGATTAACACTAAATAAGGCTGAATTTGATAAACTATTAAAAATTAATTCATTCAAAATTAATATTTTTAAAAATTTATTTTTTAAAAAAATTATTTAATAACTCATCAAGATAAAAAGATTATTAAAAAAATGTAGAAAATAATATCTATCTGATAAAAAATATTCTTTTATCTAAATTTATTTTTTTTTCTACTTCTTTAATCTGTTGTTTTATTTTTAAAAAAAAATCTCTGAAACATGATGATGAAAATTTGTGATAAGAATTATTTGTACTTTTATTTTAATATTTGATTTTATCTTGTTCATGAATTGTTTTTCTTTTAATTTTTTCTAAGCAGATAAAAAACGGATTCAAGTTCGTTCAAAAGTTTCAATCTTTTAGAGACCAAAGCAAATAATTATATCATCATTTAAATTAATTATTTTCTTTTAAGAGGTTAAACTCGAATTTTACATTATTTATTTTTTATATTTAATAACATGGAATTTATTTCAATTATTTCATATTTATATTTAAATTTATTAAACTTTTTTATTTCATTTAAAATCATATAAAATATTTAAAAATTAAGGATAAAAATATAAAATAAAATTTTTTCATACGTAAAAATTTATCTTTATCAAACAATCTAATAATATCCAATACTTAATTTTAAGTAATATACCAAAATGAATTCAAAACTTAATTTTTCAACACTTAGAGTGTGTTTGATAAATTGGAAATTTAAATTCTGAAAAATTAAGAGCAAAGTTTTTACTATTAAATTTTATAGGTGCTAAGACTCAATGTAACAGTCCGATTTTGATCCCACTCGAAATAGTAGTTTTGGGATCACAAATCTGAGTTAGAATAATATTTTAATATTATTTTCTGTGCCTATTATAAGTGAATTGACGTGTGAAAGTCTCGTGTAAAAATTTAATTGTTTGTGTGCTTAATTTGTAAAAAGGACCTAATCGCGTAAAAGGTGAAAGCTGTGTGCTAGTTATTAAAAGTACCTAATTGGCTTAGCTTTGTAAACGAGAGGTCCTTATGATGCTAATAGACCATTGTGATGATTAAATGACAATAGTGGACATGAGTGGATGGTATAGAAATGTTTTTATGCAAGGGTAAAATGGTCAAATGTTTAATAAACTAATATATGTCTTAACAAAACATGAAAATAGGCATTATATGCCTTGTTTGTGCCGAAAATTGAAGAAAAAAAAAGAAAAGATAAAGGGTTCTAGGGTTCGGCTAGTTGGAAGCTTAATTCGGGTATGTTTTTACTTCGGTTTTTGATAATTTCTACGTTTCTGTGATCGTTGCTTTGTGTACTACAAAGCCCATGTCTCAATTTCTGATTTTGGTGATGATTTTGAAATAGGCCATTGATGAATACATTAGTTTTGTGTTGTTAAATGGTGAAATATGAGAGCTTGATGTTGGGTTTACATGTTTTGTCTTTGGATTTTTGATGAATTTGAGCAATTTGGACTAAATTGTAAAAATATTATTTTGAGGGACTAAAATGTGAAATAAATGAAATGTGTGGACTAGTATGAGTACTAGGAGATTTCGGCTAAGCTTGTGTATATGCAAATTACGTATATTTTGTGATTTTGTGAAATAGGGACTAAAATGTCGAAATGTGAAAATGTGAGGGCTAGTTTGCAAATTGCCCTAAATATGTGTTTGGGGATTAAATTGAATTAATTGGTGAATAAAAGGGCTAATTTTGAAAACATATAGATCAAGAAAAGAGGAATTCGGACTTAGATCGAGGAAAAACGAAGGTTATCGAGTAGATAGTCTGAGTCGACAAATTCTGAGTACGAGGTAAGTTCGTACTTAAAAATGTGATGTTAAGTAATCTTTGATGCATTACATTATATATGTGTCGTATATAATTGAATTGGATGATATATTGATGAATCAGAAACTTTGGCACTAAGTGTGCGATTTAAATTAGCTTCAGCTACTTGAGGCACTAAATGTGCGATACCGACTTAGTCTCGGTTATTTGAGATGGCACTAAGTGTGCGAAAATATTCTAGTTTCGGCTAACTTTATAGCACTATGTGTGCGGAAGTTCAAAATACGGATGAATTATGGAAAGTTTGGTAACCTTTGATAAGAGTTGAGTATGGAAATAAATAAGTACGGGAAGATCCAGGTATGTATGAAACCTAATTGGTAGAGGATAGAATGTATGTGAATTTCATTGGATTGACATGATCTCGAGGATTTATTTTGTACAATGCTTATTGTTTCATGTATTGATGATGAATTGAGTACGGGCTTACTAAGCTATTTGTAGCTTACTCTGTGTGATTTCTGCCTGTTATACAGTTATCGTAGCTACTAAAAGCTCGGGATAGTCGAGGATTGTCATCACACCGTCAAACTATTTTTGGTACTTTTGGAAAATGTACATATTTGAAGTATGGCATGTATAGGCTAGAATGTCTAAGTTTGTAAGCTTGATGTATATATATGTTATGCCATAAGAGTTGGCTAGCAAATGGTATGTTTGTGTTAAGTTTTGGTATGGTTTTGAGTGAGTTATTGAATGATGGTGATATAGTTGTATTGAAGTAATGTTTTGAGCATGAAATTGGCTGAAAATTGTTGTATGAATGTTGCTTATTATGCTTGTAGGATTGGACCCTTAAAGGGTGGCAAATTGGCTTAAACCAAACCTGCATTGTGCCACATGGTCAGGGAACACGAGCTTGCCTTGTGGCCGTGTGAAAAAGTCAGTAGCTAGCTAAGTTTTACACGGTCCTGGCACACGGCCATGTCTGTTGGCCGTGTTAAAAAGTCAGTATAGGACCTACTTTTGGCACGGTTGGACCACATGGGCGTGTCTTTTGCCCGTGTGAGTCACACGGCCTAGTCACACGGGCGTATGACTTTGTCAGTTTTGAAAAGTTTGTTTAAGTTTTGAAATTCTGAATGGGTTCGGTTTAGTTCCGATCCCTTCTGAATGTATGTTGTTGGTCTCGTAGACCATTTTAATGGATGAATTATTGTTGAATGCTTATGTATTAATGTTATATAATGTTTGTGAATCTGTGTTGTTCTGAGATGCTTTGTCTGTCCGGTGATGCCCCTTACTTATTCTGGCGTCGGTTACGAGATAGGGGTGTTACTCAATCAACTATTAAGTAAAAAGTTAAAATAATTATCAAACACATTTAAAATATTAAATGTTGAAAGTTTTTCATTTTCAATGAAATGAAAATTTTTAATGGTTTTTCAAACAAATCATTAATTTTTCAACTTATCAAGCAAGACCTAGGTATTTAACCTTTAAACTATATCTAAATACTAACCTTTAACTTAATAAAACCCTTAAAATAAATCAACTTTTCAACCTGACATGTGCAGTAAGGGCTTAATCGCAAAGGTTTTATAGGTTGGGCTGAGTCAATGTGACATAAAAAATTTAAGCTCAAGCTTGAGCGCAACTTGCCAAAACACCTATATTCTTTTATTTGAATTCAGGTTGAGTTAGGCTAGCTTGAAGAAAATAAAATTTAAACATTTAATTCATCACAATACAACTCTTTAGGAGGACACAACATTTCTAACTTTCCTAAATTCATGGATTTTAGGAAACAATTCTCACTGTAAACTTGTTTTAATTCATAAAGTTCACTTTCATTTTCACTATCACTATCATCACAATTTTCACTAAGCGTATCATCTCTAGCATCTATTTCAATTTGACTTTAGAGTAAAGAGCAATGCTAGATTTAAACTCAACAGTAAGCATAAAATCACACTTAAGCTCTTCTTTGGGCAACCATTTAATTGAATATTGGAAAGCTTGATGACCTTTGTTACCACACCACTAGCGTTCAATTTCTTGAACATTAGTAGATTTTGAATAATAGGTACTTGTTTCATAACTCTTAGATAGGTGAACCTCTGACACATATTGCTTATGAAGAGCTTTAATCATTTGAGCAGGTTGATCATTCATCTCGACCATAGGTTTCTCTTTTTTAGACCATCGATCTTCTTGATGTTTGAATGACTCATTCAAATCTTTGTTTAAGCTTATTTATTGTTTAAAACACAAAGCACTTACAAAAAAGACAAACCAATCCTCACAATTAACTCTCAAAAAGAAAAAGAATTGACTAATCTTAAGCACTCAATAATGGAACAAGACTTTGTAATACCCCTTACCCAAGCCACGAAATGCTACATTTAAATACTAAACTCATTGCATAACTTTGAGCTCATGCACTAATTGTATAATATTTTTGTTAAAGTATGCCTAAAGACCAATCATGAGATGATTGTAATCACATACTCGTTTTACCTTATTTATTAATATAAGGTACTGTTATTATTATTTCAGTTTCTTTTTCTTTGTATCTAAATAAACTGAATTATAATAAAGTCCCAAGAAAATATGATTATTCTTAAAAAGGTCTTTAGTCAAGTATTATTGTGGGCTTGGACAACAATAATGCATTGACACTAATGTGTAGTTGATTGATGACAAAGAGTTGTCATTGACATAGGGATGTCAAAATCAATACATGAGTATGTGTTAAAGAACAACATACTGGACTAACCCGCTATGAGTATGTTTCTTGGATTATTATGTAATAGTCACAATATTACTCATAGTGATAACTATGTATATGATTCTCAAACTTGAGATCATTATTGTCCCGACATCGTGAGTCGTATATTTTGATACAGTCAAAACGTCTATCGTAACAAGTTGTACCATAAAGACTGATGTTGGATATACGATAATCCATGTAGCGGGATATGGTTGATTAAGATAGGATTTATCCCTCCTACATAATGGGAGCAATATCTTAGGCCTTTTGATAGAGTGAGACTAGAAATGCATGGCGATGCTTGAATAAGTTGATATAAGATATGACACTTATTTTTTTATTGTAGTCTGCTCAGAAAATTAAGAAATGTGAGATTAGACTATACAAGTGTGACTATTCCATGTCTTGTATCTAATCTAGATATTAAGGATAAAAGGATAAAAGGATATAATACATGAAAAGATTATCACAGAAAGGTTATGTCGAATCATGACTTATTCTAACTTGGGTGGCAATGATGCATTGCTAGATGCCACTCATTACTTGTAATGTTGGAAATGTTCTAGTATTATTACCAACGTTACAAGAGCCTACATGGTCACACCCTATAGTTGAAACGAACAGAATCTAAATACATTTGGTATTGTATTTAGTTGTCACATGAATTAAATTTAATTTGATAGTTAAATAGTAAACACATTTTATGTACAAACTTGTTGTACACAAATAGAGAGCATAGATAAAATTAATATATGAATTTGATTCATACAAAATATTAATTGTATATATTTTACTGAATTTGTTAATATAAACAATTATATTAATTAATTTTGGTCAAAATATAAAAGACATGGAAATTAATATTCTTTTAGAAAAAAACATAATTAATATATGAATTTGATTCATACAAAATATTAATTGTATATATTTTACCAAATTTATTAATATAAACAATTTATTAATTAATTTCAGTCAAAATATAAAAGACATGGCAATTAATATTCTTTTGGAAAGAATATTATTCCTTTTTTAATCCTTTTTTTAACTTTCTGTTTGCCTTCTATATTAATAAGGGAATAATTCTATATTCTTTAGGAAAGAATATAATTCATTTTTCTAACTTTCCATTTGCCTTCTCTATTAATTCGTTTTTGACGGGGTGAACTACGTTGAGGCCGAGACATTTTCGTTGTGGCTTGGAATTGACATCGAACCAGCGGCATCCTTTCAATGTTTTCACTAAAGAAGGTATATTTTGAACCTTATTTCAACCCGATTCATTCCTCATACATGGATCCTTGGTTAGGATCGCCAGAATAATTTTTTCGCTGCACCACGGGCATAGTGGCGATCCAACAGTTTTCATATCAATTGAGTTCCTATGTACATGCCACAATAAATTCTTAAACTCAAATCATACTTCATAATCCATACCTAATGATGATAAGATATGTTTAAGTAGGCCTCAATCAAATTCGTTTCTCCTGAACTCTGTCTACAAAACTATGTTAGATCTGGTGCCCTAAGTGTAGTATTTTCGTCAATGTACACGTATAAATTTTTTTGAACAGATTGGTTAGTAAAACAAATTCATTGATTACATTAATATACATTGTATAATTGTACTCATATGGTTTTTGCACGCAAAGAAAAATGGAAGCAAATGTAGCTTATTGGCTGTTTAATGTTTAAACTAATACTAAGCAATATTTTGTGGTGGGATCGTGATCTACCACAATTCGTTGTGGCAAATTAGAGTATCTTTGGCACTTAACGAGCCTTTTTTCTAGCACATTTACATGTTTTTATTACATTTTCTCTTTTTATTAGTTTAATTTTAATTTCCACAAAATAAGCATTTTTACGTAATTTTTAGCCATGCGATAATATAATGGGCCAATGCGGGCCTAGGGATGAACTAACCAATCAATTGAGTGTGCAAGAAACTGTTTATGGGCTGAGAACATGAAGGACAATGGTAGCGCCGTGACATTGGGATGTGGTGTCACAACACCGGACTTCGAAGCCAATTAATTCACCATCGAAAGGCAGTGTCGCGACACCAAACAATGTACAGGAATTATTAAGTTAAGGGTGTTTTCACTCACACAATAAACATTTATCAGTTTACCGAGTAAGTCATAATTTATCTAGGTTAAGAAATTGAGGTTGAAAGATAAATTTGTATTGGTCGATTAGTTAATTAGTTAGAGGTTGAAAGATAATAACTGGTTAATTAATAGCTAGCTCAATAAAACCCAAGTTATGAAGTTAATTAGTAACACTGAAGTGAGTTAATCTTTTACGTAGTTAATTGAATTAATTTCGATTATTAATTTATTTTCTTTAGTTTTAGTTAATTTATGTTATTTCGATTAATTAATTTTAATTTGGTTTTTCGTACTATAGTTTTAGGTTATTACTATTTAGCCTTGTTAGTGTAGAAGACAAGTTTTAGTTTAATTCAACCTCCCTTGGGTACGATCCTCAGAATACTTCCCGGAGTGTTTCATTGTAACACTTTACTATATTAAAATTTGACCTATATACTTGCAGACACCGCTGCTTAATTTTATATCTTTTTGCTGTAGTATTTCTAGTCCAAACATTTGCACGTTTGGCGGCGGTCAAGTTATCGTTGCCGAGGAGGTTCGACATTACATTAAAAATTTATTTTTTGCACTTTAATAGGATAAATAGGAAATTTTAGAATTATAGATATGAATTTTAATTTTATTTATTTTACCTTGAATTAATTTTATTTTAATTTCTCTTATTTCAATGTATGACTCGAAGCGAAACCATCCCAATTGAGCCTAATCCTGAATCGAAGAGAATCTTGAGATGAACTCGTCAACAAATGCAAAACAATCCACTCTTGGTAGCTGACTTACCTTGGGGAAACCTTTTGTTGACGAACCACTTGAACCACCAACACATTATGAAGAAAGCCAGAATGGCTCGACAAGAACAAACATTACGTGAATACAAGCTACCAAATGATTTCAAAATCAAGAGGCCGAAAATCAACGCCTATAATTTCAAAATCAAGACGACCATCATCCAAATGATTCAAAACAACTTACAACTCCGGGGCAATATGATGGAAGACCCAAATCAACACTTAAAACAATTCTTTCAGCTCTGTGATGCTTTCAAGTATAATAGGGTTACATCTGTCTTCAGTTGTTTCCCTTTGGCTTGATTCGCAAGAGCTTGGTTTTATCACTACATGGGACGAATTAGTGGGGAAGTTTTTTTCATAAATTTTCCCCTATTAGTCGAATCATCCAATTAAGGCGAGACATGTAGCACCCCAATTCAACTGTTTAATCAGAGAAAGACGATAGTACCGAAAAACATAAATCATATTTCGTAACGACAAAGGCATTGGTTTAGTAGTTAAGTCCATCAATACGATTTTAGATAAAAGAATCTTAAAATGACGTTTGATGAAGTAGTATTTTTTTAAAAGAAAATCAAAAGTATACATTTCAAAATGTCACTCGGCGAATTAAAAGAATAAAGGCATAGATCGAGGAAAATAGGAGTAAGTCTTAATTCACATAAGAAAAAATTTAGTAAATTGGCAAATAGCCATCATCCATTATATACAGATGGTTATATAAAAGAAGTTCAAATTCACTTTTACATTATTCAATACAAAAGACTAAGACCATAGGCCACCCTGATTCGATATACATGTTACTGTTGGAAAATTAGGTTTGGAAAACACAACGGAAAAAAAATTTAGGGAAAAACCAGAATTAATTTTTTTTTCCAAAACAAGAATTTGGTTGTGATATCTAAAGTAATAAACACTTAATCAAAATTGTACCTTTTCGATTCATCTAAGATGAATGCTTCAACTGAGTAGTCTTCTACGCTATCCTCAAGCTCACATCTGCTAAGTGTGGGCTCGTTTCGAATCAAAAAAATTTTCATAAAAATTACCAGTAGGGTAATTTCATAATTTTTCTGAACTTTTGGGCCAAGTTGTAAATAAGAAAAATATCTCTAGAATTTTTTTGAAATAATTTCTTTAGAGAATTTTATTTCTACAACTTTCACTTGAATTCAAGTGTATGTCAAATAATGACTTTAGGCTCTTTTTATGTAGGGAGAGTTTAAAGAGTTCAACTATGATTAAATTTAATTACTTTAATATTAAATTTAATAATAAATCTTATTAAATTAATAGAATATTTATCTACAAGATAAACATCAAACTAAATTTAAAATTAAATCTATTAAAATAATATTATTTTTGGAATAGTTAATCTGAAATAAAATTCTTTAGTAGAGTTCCAGTAGGAGTATAATTCTTCCACTACTCAACCACCGAAGACCCATTGCCACCGACCATTTTCTAGCCACCAGAATGTCGACGTCATAACCGTCGACACCTTGAGCTGGTTTGGTTGCTACCGGTTCGGTCCGGGCTAGTGTAACAACCTGTTTTCAGTGAAACTAGAACAGTAGTTTTGGGACCACAAATCCAAAGTCGAAAAAAATTATTTTATCATTATTTTATTGTCTACAGCATGATAGAAATACCATATAAAAATTTTGTTAGGAAATTTTACCGTTTACACAATTTGATAAAAGGGACTAAATTACGTAAAGTGCAAAAGTTGAGTTCTAATAGCTAAAGGTATTAAATAGCTATAGAATTTTAAATTGGAGATCCTTATATAGTAAATAGGCCATTAAAGTGGTTAGTGGATAAGTATGAATAGTCATCATTGGAAATTGAATGAAATATTACGGTTAATTTTGGAAATTAGTGATTAAAGTTATAATAAATTAATAAAATAAACTATTATCATCCATTCTAATCATCTTCCACAGAAAAAAAAACCTAGCCATGGAAGCTTGAAATTTAGGCAAGCTTATTTTGCTCAATTAGGTATGTATTTTTGTCCCGTTTTTGATGATTTTTATGTTTCCAAGATCGTAGTAGCTTAATCTAGTTAGCTCGGGGAGTAATTTGCAAAACTATTAAAGTATTAGGGTTTTCCCATTGATGAGTATGCTTAAATTTTGAAGTTTGATAATAGAAAATGAATCGTTGTTGTTAGATAAACAACTTTTGTAAAGAGAATTTTGATGAAGTTATCAATTAGGGATTAAATTGAAAAAGACGATAAATTTATGGTAAAATTTGTGAATGTTGTGAAATATATGGGCTACTATTAATATGTATAAAATCTGCTAGGCTTGAGTAAGGATTAAATTATATGAATTTCATTTTTCGAGCCTAGGGACTAAGTTACAAAGGAATTAAAAGTGTAGGGTAAAATGGTAATTTTGCCAAAATTCCATTTTGGATTTAAATTGAATGAGAATTATATTGAAATGAGTTAAAGTTATTCGTATAGATCCTGTCGTACCTTGTACAAAGTTAGATCGAGGTAAAGAGAAAATATCAGATTAGTCGCCTTCATGTTTACGTACACTTGTCGAGGTAAGTTCGTGTAATTAAATTGAGTATTTATATGTTTTAATTGAAACATATGTATGTGATTTGTATAATTGCTATGTATACATACTAATCACATATCCGATGATTACTGAGTCTCGTTTGAACATTAGAAATTCGTAGGATACAAATGACATGTCATTATTGTTATCGATTTGGTTTGGGTCCTGCATGTGTAGCAGACACACCACAGCTCGTATGAGCTTCCTGATTTATAGCTCGATGAGCTTCCTGATTTGTAGCTCGTATGAGCTTCATGATTCATAGCTCGTGGGAGCATACTGATTCAGAGCTTGTATGAGCATACATGAATATGAATTGACGGATTATAGTTTAGTACACCTCGTGTGTACGACTCTTGTATCCAACGATATTGTAAATGGTTCAATGGACACGTTCTATTACGAGATTATATGAGTTCGATATGAACTACTACTGGTATTTACATGAAATACATGAAATATGATTATTTGATGAATTCAACCATGTTTGTTGGATCTTATATGTGATTTTTATGGCTAATATGTTGGTGATAATGTGTTTAGGATTTTGGCCAAATTGGTTGAGATATGATGTGTTTACTTACCTATTTAATATATATGGTAAGTTAAATTCCGTGTTATACAAACTTACTAAGCTTAAATGCTTACTCTGTGTTATTTCCATGTTTTATAGTAATTTGGAAGCCAGTCGGAGCTATTTCACACTATCCATCGATCCTTTTGGTACTTTCAGTAAATTAATTCTGGATATAATGGCATGTATAGGTTAATTTGGCCAATGTTGGCATATAAGTGTTTTCTTGAGATTAATCACTTATTTGGCTTGTGTTTGGTATATTTTGATGTATATATATAGGTGACCTTATCATATTTAATGTGTGTTTGATACGGTTGAATGATGGAAAACTTGTAGGTATATTGATGATTGGTTTGAAATAGTATATTTGATACAATTATGCATATATATATATATATATATTTGGCTATCTAGGTAAATTTGGATATTTGGTTGACATGTTTTTAAGTTGTCATTTGAGGTGCCTAAGGGCATATTGGTTGTATGTTGTGATAATACATGTTTAAGACTTGATTTTAGCTTGATTTGAATGCCTTGTTATGGCTTGTTGATGTGCAAATTATCGTGTTTAGGTTGGTACCAAATTGGGTGAGAAATGTGGCTTGGAAAATGACCTATTTTCGTCCACACAGGTAGAGACATGGGCGTGTGTCTCAGCTGTGTGTGACAAACTGCTAGGTGACACGGCCATGTGTCCCCTATATCTTCTTAAGAATGCTAGTCAGTATGCTTACACGGCCTAGCATACGGGCGTGTGGCCCAAGTCAGAGAGTTACACGGGCATGGACAAGAAAAAAAGGCTAGGACACGGCCGTGTGCCCCTATTTCAAATGACCACACGGCTTGAGACACGGGCGTGTCTCCTGACCATGTTAGTCACACGGCCTGGCCACATGGCCATGTGACCCCTACAGCTTTGAAAATTTTCAATGTTTTCCAAAAAATTCCTTAAGTATCTGATTTAGTCTCAACTTGTTTCTAATGCGCATTTTGGGCTTTGGGGGATCATATAAGGGGCAATTGTATAATTTTGATTAGTTTTTGACATGAATTCTATATGATATGAAATGTTTGCATTTTCTGTCTGTTTGATTTGTAAACTCCGGTAATGCTCCTTAATCCTGTTTCGGCGACAGATTCGGGTTAGGGGTGTTACAGCCAGTGACGACCCGACCGGTTTGCTCCAGCATCCGATTTGATTACAAGTATTAGTAGCTCCATTCCCTTGAACTTTGTTTCAATTTTCAGGGTCCATTTCTGCGGCTTGTCTCTGGGCTAGTCTTTCTCGTCTATTTTGTCTAAATGTCCACTCGATTTTAGGGTTTGTAGGGAGTAAATCGATGATTCGATCAATGCTCATAAACACATGAAAAGAAATTCACAAAAAAATAAAATACTAGTTAAATAAAAATAAAAAAACAAATTGCAAGAAATAATTTCACAAATAATAATTAAATTAACAGTCCCCAGTAACGACGCAAAAAACTCGATTCGCGACGAAATGTGCAAGTATACACAGTCGTTATTAAGTAATAAGTAAGTAAAAAGAGTATCGTCTCCACAGGAATTGTATCTATTAATTAGCAATTGTAAAATTAATAATCAAAAATTGGTTAAGAAAATAAAATAATTAAGGGTGATGGATGTTAAAATTAAATTAATAACTAATATGCAAATGAAATAAACTAAATGCAATGAAATGGTTTAGCAGCAATTTAGAAGTTCTAAAAAGAATAACATGAATAAGTTAAAATAATTACAGCTCTTAATTTAATTCATTCATTATCATGGTTAACAATGTTCTGGAAAAATCCTAAGGCATCTCGGTCATTTATGAACTTGTAATCTAAATTGTAACACTCCTAATCTGTCTCCGCTGTCGGATTAAGTTTGTGAAGTATTATAGTACAATTCAGAACATTTAGCTTCAAACAGAATCAAGTTTACAAATTAATTAGTACTATTCAACGATTCATGTCAATCAATGTAAAAATACACTTTTGGGCCTTATATCGAGTCTACGAGGCCTTAAAAATAGTTTAGAAACAATCAGGGACCAATTCAAAACAAATCAGAAAGTTTAGAGAAAATTTAAAAATTTTCAAAACAGGGGTCACACGAAAGACCGTGTGACAATGCCCAAGCCGTGTAGATATTTGGAATATGGGACAGATGGCTGTGTCTTTGTTCGTGTGTCCGCCCAAATAACTTACTGACTTGGGTCATACGTCGTGTCGCAACCGTGTGCCAGACTGTACGTAAACTGCACCTAGCATAATAAGGACACACAGCCGTGTAGGTTGGCCGTGTGCCAGCTCGTGTCCCAGTCCATGTGCTACTAAGTTTGCCCTTAAAACAAACCATTTATAAACCAATTGCTTAAGTTCCAAGACATACCAAAAACACATGTCTACAAGCCTTCAAAACACATTCAAACATACTCAAACATCCCAAAACAATGAACCTATGTGCCTAACCAATGTGCCATCATTGATACCACAATTTAAATACTTAAATAATCCAAAATTTAGACTATGATATCAAGTCACAAGCCTATATCAAGTGGATGCTTTTAAGTTCAAAAACTACATTACATTCAAGTCAAATCTTCCTATTTCTCTACTCATCCATTTACATTCAAATATACCATAACCTAACACCTAAATAAGGTTTATACCAAATAGCCAAACAACATAATTCTATAAATACACAATATCTTAACATGATCACATTTAGCCATTACAAAACATAAACATTATTTCATCCATCTAACCATTATCATAAGCATGACCTATTCAAAACATATACGACTTCACCTATTACATGCCATATAAGCCAAAAATATATATTCAAAAACTACCAAAGATCTCTGGATAGTGTGATTTCTTTGAGTTGATCTGATTGCCTGATTTTCCACAAAATGTTATCTACAAAAGAATAAGACAAAGAGCATGAGTAAGCTTTTGTAAAGCGTAGTAAGTTTAACGATTAAAATGATATAGCTTACCGAATTAAACATATCAATTCAAATAACAAAATTAATAATCAAAGTTTCCTGTCATCACAATTCACAGTAGGTGAGTCTATACTCAAACAAGAATATGATCATTTTCCTGTCAATCGCAGTTCACAGTAGGTGAGTATACACTCAAATAAAAATATGATCATTCATTCAAATCATAATGCTATCAGAAATTTATGAAGAATCTTTTCATAATTCAATAACAAGTCATTTTTCAATAGAAGCAATGTCTGATGAACGATAAACGGATATGAGTACACGGTTATCCATCCGAACATGCCAAACACTCACACGAGCCAAGCCAACTGATAACACGCCTCGACACCAAGTGCTTAGCCCATAGGCTAACATCCCTTCTGTAACGCACCTCGGCACCAAGTGCCAAGCCCGAAGGCTTTACATTCGCCCCTGATAACACACCAGAAACATTGTAAATGTAGCATGATAGTCCACAACAAATGCAGGACTTTGGTATATTTAGTGAACATGAAATAGATAGGAATCATCATCTTGTCTCAAATTAATCCCATACAGTGCGCACTATAACCTTTTAGCATGCCAATCGTACTCTTTTCTATGCTCATCCGGCGTAGGAGATAACTTCACTAATCAGTGTTATATATAGTTGACTATTTCAATTCTCATCACTTTAACATTAAATATATTAAATTAACATTCAACAATCAAGTTTTTCACACAATATCCACCACAAAAAATATTAAACTAAACCAAACGAACATACCAGGGTTAAACTGCAGTAATGGCAAAAGTTCAGGGATTATTTCACAACTTTCATTTTCCTTGGTTATCTATTTGATCTTGATCTATAATATAATTTATTTCAATTATTAACCTCAATTTCATATACTATTCAATTTAATACATATAAATTTTTATTTACAATTTTACACATTTACCCCAAACATTTACACTTTATTCAAATAGGTCCCTAGACTAAAACAACATTATTTCTGCAATTAAACCTTATACATCCACTAAGCCAAATGTTAACTATTCCAAACCAGCAACAAAACCTTCGGAATTTTAAAAGAAACATGCTAATTTTACATACTTACAATAAATCCTTAAATTTACAATTTACTTAAAAATTACTTTATAAACTCAATAAAAATAATCACCAAGCTTCAACCCAAACCAAATACAACTAAAATGATCCAAAAATTTCAATGACATAATTTCTATACTTTGATGATTTCACAATTTAACCCCCAAACTAGCTAGATTCATTACAATTAGCTTAAAGCTTAAAATTCATGATAAATAAACCAAGAAAAAACTTACATGCACCAAGAAATGGCAAAACTGAAGCTCCAGGTCTTAGAAAATGGTGTTTCAACCAAACAATAAAGAGAGAAAGAATATGATAACCCCACTATTGTTTTGTTTGCTTATTATTATTATTATTATTATTATTATTATATATTTCATGATATAATACTTTATTATTAATTTAATCTTAAAAGAACTAATATATATAATATATAAAAATTCACTTATTAACTGCCCCACTATATGAAAATAGTATGATTACCATTTAAGAAGGGTTTAGTTGCATAATTGATAATTTGATTATTTTAAATTTTAATTAAACAAGCATAATTTCAATTTAACCCTAAACTAATTAGGACTTAATAAGCAAATAGCCCAAAAGCTATTGGATTAATCATATCCACCATCGCTTGGACTTTTTGACCATGGTGTAATCACCATTTTGGTCCTTTTACTATTTCAAATCTATAGCGATTAATTGTTACATCTTTTACAATTTAATTCTTTTACCTTAATTAATTATCAAATCACTAAAATTTCCAGACCGAACTTCAATATACCACATAGTAACTCCGTAAATATTTAATAAAAAATATTTATGGGCTTGATTTACGAAAACGAGGTCCCGATACCTCATTTTCCAAAACCACTTAACTCCTAAAGACAACCACTTGTACTTATCTATTCGTTCAATTTATAGAAAATCATTAAACCATAGTTTAATATAATATTATAATTGACTCGTAAATATTAAATAATAATATTTATAGATTCACTCGTCAAATTTGTGGTCCTGAAACCACTATTTTCGGTGCCACTAAAAAATAGGTTGTTACATAAATCATCTCTTGCAAGATCTTAGATTTGTCACTTAGAAAAACATGCACATTTCTTTGTCACCATTTAACTAAAGATTCCTTAGAATTCATGCAAAGTAATAGGGACAGGTTAAGTTTAAAATAATTTAATTGTATAAAGCTAAAGTTATGCAAGGTAATAGTGTTCTTTTGAGATTATTATGAACCTTTAATTTATTCTTGTTCGAATATAAATCAAGCATGCATCTTCCAATTCTTACGTCAATTAACCATTTGGTTCGGATTAAGCGATTAATTCTAATGCAGTCAAACATATCTTAATGCATGAACAACATGAATGATTTTAACGAGAAGCATAAATAATTGAGGCACAGAACAATGAAACATAATTTGAATGAATCGAATCATGGAATTGCAACCATTCTAGTTGAAACAACTTTAAGTCATTATTATTAATGAAAGAGCAATAAAATAATTTGCAATTATGTTTATAAACTAAGAACAATTAAAAGAGAAAGGAAGAAGAAACTCTAAGATGAATTCGGTGATTTCCCGATAACTATCTGTAGTGGCTTCCTCTGATTTCCTTTGTTGCTTCGATGAAAATTACTCCTCAAGGTAGCCGCCAAGAGAGATTTTCTCTCAAGAACTACTTGCTATAAGAACTCTCAAAGGGAGAATTGGAAAATGAAGGGAAATGGAAGGCTAGGCATGAGAGAGAAGAGAATGAATTATGGGATGAGGGATGATTTGAGAGGTGAATTAGGGGGGTATTTATACATGAGAGAAGACTTGAGAGTTCGCTAAAAATAGCATGAACATCCCTTAGAAATCTCCCATGCATGGCTAACCATATTTCATGGAGAGAGGGGTTGATTTTTTCATGATTCAAGGTTGATTCTTGCTTGATTTGTGGCATGAGTTGGATGGCAACTATAGGGTTTGACTGGGGCTAATTTGTGATTTTTTACACATGTAAGCACTTTTAAATAATTATTCCAAAGTTGATTGGGCTGCTCTACCAAGTCATTGCCGAATTTGGGCTTCTTTCCCCCTTAATGGACGGTTTGGGCTCTAATGTAAAAGGTAGACTTGTTCTTTTTAGTAACCCACTTCCAAGCTAGGTTAAAATAATTTTGTTGAGTCCAAATGCCTGAGCTTGCCATCCCATGCTGATTTTAGTTCAGCTTATGTGCATGTGCCACTCATAGTGGCTCTGAACATTAAACAAATCAGTGTAACAATCTACAACAATTATAACACAAATTATGAAATTTCAAAATGCAGCAACATATAGTAGAATTATGTGACTTTAGCACTGAATTAATAAAAAATTATAATCTTGCTTTAATTATGCCAACATTCTCGATATGTACTAAAACAACATAACTAGTTATCAAAATCCTCAGGATTTGCATAAATTCCAAGTAAAAAGGTGCTTTAAAAATCTATATAATTTAGAGTTATCACACCCCTGAACTTAATCCATTGCTCGTCTCGAGTAATGTTTCATGCAAATAGAAAATTTCTACAGAGCAATCTTACACAATATTTAAGCAGAATCAATTATTCACATAAACATGCATTAACAGATTTATGCCCTCAAACGCTTCCTGCAAATAAGTAGCTCGCATGCAAATATAATTTCAAAATTTTATATTAAGTAAAAGAAGATGTTAGCAAAAACCATAATTCGCATGCTTTTCCAAGGCATATGTAAATCTTACCATTAAATTATTCTTCCTTATTTTAATTAAGCAAAAAAATCCTAAGGTTTAATAATGGTCTTCATATGTTACACATAGTAATTTCTCTCCACTAATGTAGTTGGCATAATTATCAAAATCAATAGGTTTTTCACAATGTGGTAATGGGGTTAGGCTCAAGGTAGGGATAAAGAGAAGTGATTTTTAGGCTAAATAAATTTAAACTTGCCTTGTATCTTCGTAGCGCAATCCACCTTACTAATTGAGTTAACACCCCAAACTTAATTTTGAACTCATGCTTCTGAACACTTTGATCATAAAACTTGATCAAACATCATCATTTTTTTGAAGCATGTACCTTATTCTGACTTCTCCACCAAATTTATTCACCAAAACAAGTAAAGATTGGTGTAAAATAGGGTAACATTAATGAAAAGATGGTTAGATAGCTTATGATGTAGGTTAATCAAATAACGAAGGCCAAATCAAAATAAGGTTTCAAGGGATAATTATAAATAAGGTAAGCTTGAAAGGCTCAAACGGTCCAAACAAAATGTGCCTATATCATTTTCAGATTCTTATGACTAGGATTTCGCCTCAAGAAAGTTACTAAGACAATTCTAAAGACTTAAATCTTCATGGATGCCTAACATACATAAGACTTAGAAAACACAATCATATTATGATTAAGCTAACATAATTTCAAAAAAAAACTTGAATAAAATCAGAAATTATACTTTCATACGAGCTAATTTATTAAGAAAAATTTTCTCTGAGCATTAATTTATTTCAATATTGTAACAGCCCGATTTTGGGCCTAGTCAGAATAGTGGTTTTGAGACCACAAATATGACATAGTAAAATTAATTTTTATTATATTTTTATGGTCTACAGTTTTATGGAAGTTTTTTTTGAAAATTTCGTTCGAAAATTTTGACGTTTGGGCACTCAATTTAGTCAAAAGGACTAAATTGTAAAAAGTGCAAAAGTTGACTTCTACATGTTAGAGGTGTCAAATTGTTATGAAATTTTAAATTGGATGTCCTTATATTGTAATTAGACCATTAGTTAAGTTTGTGGACAAAAATGGACATGGTTAGGCATCTTTCCAGAGTTTTTCATTAAGGGCATTTTGGTCATTTAGTTATTAGAATGAATTAAATACAAAATTAAAAGCCAATTTTTGTCCATCTTCAACCCCTTGGCTGAAACTTGCATGGAGAAACCATGAATAGGGTTTTTCAAGCTTCCAAGCTCGATTTTAAGCCGTTCTAGCCCCTTTTTAATGATTTTTATGTTTTTAAAATCCTCGTAACAAGATCTAACTATTTCTACCACTAATTTGAGATATGTTTAAAGTCTAGGGTTTTGAACCATGATGAATATGTGTGTATTTTGATGTTTAATGGTAGAAAATGCATATTTATGGTTAGAGAAACGACTTTTACTAAGTGATTTTCAGTGAAAATGAATAAAAGGACCTATTTGTAAAAGTTATGAAATATGTGTTAAAAATCTGATTAATGGAAAATGTGGGCTGTGATAAGCATGAAAATGATTCGGCTATGCATGGGTAGTAAAAAAATTGAACACATTTCATTTTACGAGCCTAAGAACTAAAATGTAATTATGTGAAACTTTAGGAGCAAAAACGTAATTTTGCTATAATGTAATTTTTAGATAACATTGAATAATGTGACTAATAAATAGACTAAATGTGATATTATAGATCAAAGAAAACGAGGTTCGGACCTAGAACGGGGGAAAACGAGAAACGAGAAATTATCGGTTAGGTTCCTTTTTGCCATTTTGGTATTGAGGTAAGTTCGTATGTGAATAATGCATTATTATGTTTGTATTTTGAATATTTTAAATGCTTCGCTAATGTGTGGAATGAATGATTAATTCTATGGATACAATTGACAAGTTCCGATAAGTGTTAAAAATCCCGTTTGAACCTTAGGAATAGAATCGGATACGAGTGACATGTCACTAGGAATCCTTCGATTTATGAGCTCATGAGATATGTGATATATGTTTATGTGGTTTCGGGTGCTGGTCTTGTACATCCTACTGGTGGCTGGGTAGTCCGGCATGTTTTGCGGATACCTGACAGCTTGTGTGAACAGCCTGTGTAACTACGTCCTAACCGAAAGCTTGTGTGAGCAGACTCGTGAGTAGCTTGAGAATGAGCCTTCATGTGTTATGAGATATAAGGTAGCTTTGGCTACGGATGAGACATTTATGTGTAAGACTTTCTGAGTATCCTTTAGTATTCTAAGTGGTTCAATGGGTATATCAATGATGAGATGAAAAATGTATAAATATGTTACGAGATGGTAGAGGTATGTACAACAACTCATGAGTAATGAGCTCGGTGTGTGATGAACATTCGGTAAGAATGTATTCGAGTAAGTTACGCTTGAGAAATATCGATAACCTTATGAATATTGATTTACACTTAAGATGAATGGATACATGATAAAATTTGACAATGATCATGTGATAGGTTTATGAGCCTACTTGAATTGTGATATAGTACGGTTTATTTATTTAAATTATGTTTCATTGGATATGAGGAAAAGGAAAGACAAACATAATTGTCGAATAAAGTCATTATGAGAATATAGCAAGATTCAAGCTTAGACAAGTGAAAGGTGGTTGAACTATATGTTGAAATTATGATTACTCATAAATAATGTATGTGTGATTAAGAGGATGGAAATAACTTGTTAAATAATGTGATATGTTATAATGGGGAGACTATGGTGGCTAGGCTAATGCCAAGGCATGTAAATGGTGTTTATAAGTTAAAAGAGTAAGCACTATGAATGAATAAGTGATAATCTTGAGATTTATTACAAATTGTAATAATAGTATTCTTATGGATGGATAAAGTAAATGAATGTTAATAGTTGTTTATTATTTGCATATGAACTTACTAAGCTTTATTGCTTACTCCCCTTTCTTTCCTATCTCTTATAGGTTAATTTAGCTAGCTCGAGTTGGAGTTCGCCAGAGATGCTATCACACTATCAAGTTATCATTTGGGTATAAGTGAATGCAAGTATTTTAAGTTTATGGCATGTATAGGGACTTGGTTTATTGATTAATTATGTCATTGTTAATGTGGCCAAATGTGTTAGCTTATAATGGTTATGGTCCAATTTGTGTATAGCCATGAATGAAGGCTTATATTGATCATATGATTATGCATTTGCCTATGTCTTTGAGATGTGGTTTGTGATTGTGTGTATGTGATGGGTTATGTTATTAGTGATGAATGCTTGTTGATATTGTATTGGCATGTGTTGGTCATAATTGTAGATGTTTTGGTTGCCTAAGTATGTTACGTTTTGTGTCTTTGAATTGATGTGAGTGTATGTGTGAATAAGGGTGGCAAATGGCTTGGTAAATAGCCTTTAATTTGTCCACACAGTCTCCTTCCATGGGCGTGTGATCTTGCCACGTGTCCATTGTATCTTAATTTTTGGCAAAACAAAATGTCCAGTAGCCACAACAAGGGCTGAGACACGGGCGTGTGTCACAGCCGTGTGGAGGACACGGCCTAAGAACACGGGTGTGTGACATGGCTGTGTGACCTCAATTTAATGATAACGTCATAAACAGAGAGTTACACGGGCTAAGAACACGGGCATATGATATGCCACACGGATGTGTCCCTTAACCCACATGGGCATGTGGTCTTGTTTCATGATGAAAATCTTCTAAGTTTTCCAAAAGTTTCTAAAGTTCTCGGTTTAGTCCAGAACTACACCCGATGTATATCTTGGGCCTCGTAGGCCCATATAAGGGACAATTTGTTTATGTGTGAATGAATTTAATTTGAATGAAATGTTATGGCCCAGTTTTGTATGTTTGCTTGAGTTTAAGTCCGGTAACGCCTCGTACCCTATTCCAGCGTCGAATATGGGTAAGGGGTGTTACAAATATACTTCTGTGTGAAAATAGATTTTATTTAAATATCATGCAAGATGACCCTTACCCCCTTTTAAAAAGAAGCAATGTCCTCATTGCAAAATACCAAAGTAGTGAATGGAACTGTACGCCAGGTAGGATTTGAAGAAAGAGAGACGAGTCATGAAGACTGCTTAAGTTCCAAGTCTTTCTTTGAAAAATCCAATCTTAGACATTTACAATCACATTACCACACTACTTTGCTCTTTACTAGAGAACAAAATTAATGGAAAGGCATCGAATTTATTCATAACTTGCAATTTCTTCAATTTTATTGTGCGGAAGCAAAATACTACCAAAGTAAATATAAAAATAAAAATGTCTTACATGAAATACTAAGAAAAAGAAATTCCCCTCCTTTTATTAATTGTATCATCCCCTTTTGTCTTGTTCATTTGCCTTCTCATTCTCACTTGAATTTTCAAACTCTTCTTACCTTGAATCTTGCTCCTATGACTCGAAAACATGATTTGGAAACTTAGGAATGAAAGTAGACAGATTATTAGAGAAATTCTTAACAACATTCTATATAGAGTCATCTCTAATTTTGCATATTTCCAATAAGGCTGTTGTTGGTTATGTATCAATTTCCACATATCTATCATAGTTGAAAATTTTAACTTATCATTGATGTTTGAAGGGGTATTCATTGGAATGGTCAACTCAGTATTAGCAGTTGTCTTAACTGGTTCAATAATATTCGGTTCGATTCTTGGTTTAGGGCTGTTCAGTTCTCCTTCGGTTTCTGCTTCTTCTGGTTCATTTACTGAGTCATCTTCAGGTTCAAAATTTGTTAATGAATCTTCAGGTTTTGGTTCGTCTATTCTATCTAATTCAGCTATTCAACATTTTCCACTAACATTTCAAGGACATGTTTTGTAATGCAGCATTGAACATATCAAGCTTTCAAGTTTACTTTTGATTGAACTTGTGCTCGCAAATAAAATAAAGCAATTAATGATGGAAAGTAAGCACTTCTTGCCTTTTTCCCAACACAATCTTAGATTTCCTTTATTTTCCCTACATTGTTGGACTTTTTTTTATCATGATTGAATACAAAAAAAGCATTCATTCCATTGAGATGTTGTAACTATATGAGATAGGCATGAAACTATATCGTACACAGTAAAACCATACCTTAGCCCATAGTTTTAAGTACTCTCTTCGGCAAGAGTGACTGTCATATTTCTTATTATCCATTGGCATCCAGATTTGCAGCAATGTTAAGTACTTGTTGAAGAAAATCCCAATTGATATTTATCATCATGGTAGAGTATTCATCTTCTTCAACATCAGGTAGATTAAACAAATCATTAATGGGTTTAGATGTAAGAGGTACCTTCTTTTTATGAACAAGAACTTCAGTGGCATCTGACATGGTTAAATTGGCATAGAATTCTTGTACTAATTCCTTTTTAGGCAGTGATCGTGCATCACAAAATTGATTCCACTTTAAAGCATCTACTATTTTCTGAATTGATAATAGCATAATCATCTTATCAGTGCTTTCCAAATTGAATCCTTTTTTTGGAAACATAGGTTGGTTGTTGAAGATAAAATCAAATCTGTCCCTTACTTATTCATCTTGAATCACACTTAATTTTTTAGCAAAAGTTTTTGAAGACTAAGTTTTCTTACGAGTCATGGCAATTCAGTAAGAAGTTAGGGATGATGATGGTGCGACGAAGATGGAGTTACGGTAAGGGATTTGCGGTGGTGAAAGGGAAATGTTAGGTGTGATTGCTGCAACAAATTGCAGCTATGGGAGGTGGTTGCTATAGTGGAGAATGGATGTTGCAGCGGGGTCAGGGTTCAGGGACTAAGAAAAAAATTTGGAGAATATTTTGGGTTCTTGAGGTTGACAGAAAAGAGAAGAAAAAGATTGAGGTTAGGGTTAAGGCTAATTTCTTAAGTGGTTTGGGAAATATGATGGTGTAAGGGGTTTTTATAGTAGTAAATTATGGTAAATTAATAGCAAAAATTTTGCTAAGGAAAGACTTGGGCGGCAAGGCATTACTAGGAAGTAAGGCGACGGCAAAACTAGGGTTTGGAGGAAGAGCTTAGGACTACAAAAAGTTGGGTATTTTTCTCATCATCATTATTCTGGGCCTCAAGCCCAAACTGTAATATTTTATTATATGCACTGGAATAAAACTAAACAGAGAAACATAATAGAACTTGGTCCAATCTTAACCCTCTTATTGAACATAAAATTAAAATAAAAATTCCTTTTAGGCAACTTAGAAAATTTTCTCGAAAAATTACATTAAATTAAGTTCCTAGAACGGTTGCAGGGGTCACAAGCGGTCTCACTTAAATTCAATCTCCTTAGACAAAATTAATTTATTGTACTAGTTCAAGAAAAATTTCTAGCTATGCCTTTTACTTAAATTAATTAAAAATTAAGGGTCTATTAAATTGAATGAAGTATGAATTCGCTCAACTTCATTATCTTAATAGTGTTTGAGACTTTGACCATTAACTTTAAATGTACCTTCTTTTTTATCTTGTAATTCCACCACTCCATAGGGATAGACTTTATGAATGATTAATGGACCAGTCTATTGAGATTTGAGCTTCCTACGAAATAACCTCAATCTTGAATTGAACAATAAGACCCTTTGACCTTATTTGAATTCCTAAGGTTGTATACATTTTTCATGCCATCCCTTGGTGTTTTCTTTGTACATCTTAGCATTCTTGTATGAAAATAACCTCAATTCTGCCAACTCATCAAGTTGTAACATCCTTCTTTCACCATCTTACTTTAAGTCCAAATTTAATTTTTTTTAAGGCCCAGTGAGCTTTATTCTCCAGCTCAAGCGGCAGATGATAGGCTTTCTCAAAGACTAACCTATAAAGAGTCATTCCTAACAGTGTTTTGAAAGCCATCTTATAGGCTTATAGAGCATCCCCAAGCCTCTAGGACTAATCTTTTCTGTTAGGTTAAACCGCCTTCTTAAGGATTCCTTTGATCTCGTGGTTTGCAAGCTTAACCTGACTACTTGTCTATGGATGATAGGTAGTCGCTACTTTGTGTTTAACATCATACTTGTCTAGCAACCACTTAAGCCATTTATTTATAAAGTGATATCCTTAATTGCTAATTATAACTCTAGGAGTCCTAAACCTTGTAAATACATGCTTATGTAGGAATCGCATGACTACCTTAACATCATTTGTAACAGCCCGATTTAGGGCCTAGTCGGAACAGTGGTTTCGGGACCATAAATCCAAAGTTAGAAAAAAATTATTTTATTATTTTTATGAGGTTATAGTATGATTTTATTGTGCATGAAAATTTGGTGAGCTAATTTTAATGTTTTCCAAATTATTTTTTGAAAAGGTCCAATCGCATAAAAGGCAAAAGTTGCATTTTTGTACCCAAATGTGTTAAATAGCTAGAGAATAAAATTTTAGGGTCTTTAAAAGGTAATTAGACCCTTGTGATATAGCATAGCCGGCCATGGGGAGACCAATTGAGGAGAAGGTCAAAATTAGGTGAAGATGAGGTCATCAAATTTGACTAGTTTTAAATTAACTAAAAAAAAGGCCATTTCTTCTCTATTTTTCTTCTCTCCACCGATTTTTATCATCCATTGTTGGGGTTTTGAGCTTCAAAAACTTACAGCAACATTAAGCCTCTCAAGTAAGTGACTTTGATAGTTTCTTTTAGTGATTTTTGTATTTTTGAGACCCTTGAAGCATGAGCTTTCAAATGAGGGTGATATCTTGCAAAATGGTCAAGAGTTTAAGATTTTGCCATGGATTTTTTGAGATGTTTATTGAGTTTTTATGGAAGAATATGAGTCCTAGTTGGGTTATAAACAACTTTCATAAAAGGTGTTAGCATGAAAACACCTAAAGGGACTATTTTGCATAAGTTGTAAAATAGTTAATAAGTATATGAAATAGTGATATTTTAAAGTTGCTATAAGAGTAAAAATAGTTCGGTTAGGCTTATGACACAAAGAAAATCGATTTTTGAGCATAGGGGTAAAATGATTATTTTGTCAAAGTTTAGGGGCAAAATGGTCATTTTACCAAAGATGTGAATTTATGATTGCTTAATCCTAATTAGTGACTAAATGAGTGCACATTGTCATTATAGATCAAGATTTACCAAATCTGAACCTCGATTTGGGGAAGGCTAAGCAAACCGACTCAACCGAATAGTCAAGTACTTTTTGTTGTAAACCGAGGTAAGTTGTATGTAAATAATACAACTACACTGTTAATACTTGTATCCATATAGCCATTGAATTGATATTGTATGAGTTGTTAAGTTATAAGTTGAGAATGCATAGTAATATTTGCAATAATAGAAGTATCCCGCTGAAACATTAGGATACGAACTGGATATTCGTGCCAAGGCATTGGGTGATTTATGTGCCAGTGTAAGACATGTTTGGGACATGCTTCGGCCACATTTTGAGAGCCAGTGTAAGACCATGTCTGAGACATGGCATCGGCTTCTAGATGAGGGCTAGTGTAAGACATGTCTGGGACATGCATCAGCCATACTATGATAGCCGGTGTAAGATCATGTCTGGGACATGGCATCGGCATAGAGATGAGTGCCAGTGTAAGACATGTCTGGGACATGCATCAGCCTCGACAGAGATAGCCAGTGTAAGACGTGTCTGGGACACGCATCGGCTAAGAGTTGTGCTAGTGTAAGATATGTCTGGGACATGTATCAGCACGTATATATGAGAGCCAATGTAAGACCATGTTTAGGACATGGCATCGGCAATATATCCCATATTGAAGGTTCATAGAATATCCAGTAGTATTCCAAACGTTTCAATGGTGAGAGTTATAGATCAATTTTGATAAAGAAAGAACAATCATTTTGTGAGTGTTACAGGTACCTATATGGTAAGCATGAGTAACGAGCTTAATTTAGAAAATGTGACTCGAGTAGAGGGTAATGAGTAAGTTAAATTGTGTTTACCTTTGAGCTATAAGTATGATGACTACTGGTGGGATTGTTGTTGTATATTTATTTATGTGCAACTTACTAAGCTTTATGCTTACCCTCTTTCTTTTCCCTCTTCTTTTAGTGTCACCATACTAGCTTAAAGATCGATTAAAGTTAGAGATATCGATCACGCTATTGGCCGCAATATTCGGTATAGTTTGATTTATATTTTTGAATGTGGCATGCATAGGGCTAGGCTACGATCTAGAATTAAGAGAATGATTCATGTATTTTGGCTTAAGTCAAAAGCCCTTTATTTTGTATCAAGCCTATAATAATGGCTATTATTCATTTTGATGAATGCGTATGATGTTCTTTCTATGGATGAATTAGTGTCCATTCTGATGAGATTTGTATATTGAAATGATGTTGTGTAGGTTGTGCAAAAAGGGTGACAAATGGGCTTGGGAAATAGCCTAGTTTGTCCACATGGGTAAGACACACGGGCGTGTGTCTAGGCTATATGTGACACACGGCTCAAGCCCATGGGTGTGTGTTATGGTCGTGCGTCCCCTACACTTAAAATTTTGAAGTCATTTTAGCACATGGGCAGGCCACACGGGCGTGTGTCCATGCCGTGTCATAAAGTCAGTATGCATACTAGTAGTACACGGGCAAGAGACACAGCCATGTGTCTCGGCCGTGTAAAGGACACGGGTGTGTGCTTAAGCCATGTGGTTTTGGCAGAAGGCCCAGGTCTTCAGACACGGGTACAGGACATAGGCATGTCCCAAGCACACAGTCGGGTGCTCTATAACCACACAGGCGTGTAGAGCTTTGTTGCATGAAATTTTTTTAAGTTTTAAATGAGTTCTCAGTTAGGCTCCGAACCACCCCGGATGTATATTTTGGGTCTCGTAAGCCCATGTTTGGGATAGATTACATGAGAAAGGAAAATTTTTAAATTGTTTGAGATTTCTTGGCCCCGTTTTATATAGTGGTTGAGTTTAAGTCAGGTAATACCTCAAACCCTATTCTGGCATCAGATACGGGGCAAGGGGTGTTACATCATTTGTTGGGTATGCCTCGACTTCCGCCCACTTGGATAAATAGTCAACAACCACTAGGATGTACTTGTTACCATGTGAAGTAGGAAACGGGCCTTAAAAATCAATGCCTTAAATGTCAAATAATTCTACCTCTAAGATGTTCGTCAAAGGCATCTTGTTCTTCCTTGATATGTTTCTAGTCTTTTAACATCGATTGAAATTCTTTACATATGCATATGCATCCTTAAACACCATAGGCCAGAAAATCCACCTTGCAAAATTTTTGCTGTAGTGCGGGAACCACCAAAATGTCCCCTACTTGGAGATGAATGGCAGTGATATAGGATTTTGTTGATCTTGTTTCCAACTACACACTTCCCGATTATATTATCTGCACATTGCTTAAATAGAAATGATTCCTCTCAGAGTAATACCTACTACCATAAAGGAATTTCTTCCTTTGTTGGTATGTCATTTAAAGATGCATTATTCCACATGCTAAATAAGTTGCATAATTGACAAACCAAGGAGTTTCATGGATTCAACTTACTTAAAAAATATGCTCATCTGGGAAGTTTTCATTAATTAGAGCAAGTGAGTGAATTACCTCGTGTTGTTCCAATCTCGACAGATGGTCTGCTACTTGATTTTTTACCTCTCTTTTAGCTTGGATCTCAAGGTCAAATTCTTGGAGTAAGAGTACCTATCGAATCAACCTTGGTTTAACATCTTTTTTTGTAAGTAAGTACTTGATGGCTGGATGATCCATGAAGACTATGGCTTTTGTACCTATAAGATATGAATGGAATTTGTCAAACACAAAAACTATAGCAAAAATTTCTTTTTTCTATTATTGTATAGTTAAGTTGGGCTCCTATCAAAGTTCTGCTTGCATAGTAGATTAGATAAATGTAACGTCCCAAACCCGGCCTAGATGTTATGGCCAAATCTGGCAATGTCACAAGATAGGGTGTCTGAAAACTAAGTTTCTACGATAAATCCATTTCCGTTTAGTTACTTTACTTATCTCTTACTAATTCCAAAATCCTTACTTGTGTAATCGGTTGTTTTAAACATAATTCGTTGTGGAAGCTTTTAAAACCATTTTGAGTGAATCGTGTGTTTGGAAAAAACTTTGCCTTTTCGAAAACCGAGTTTTCCTCCCTCTAGCAGTTATAAATCCATAAAAATAAATAAAAACCAAATTCAAGCAAAAGTCCCAAAAGTCCCCAAATTACATCCAAATAAACCACTGTAACTAAAACCATAAATCATAAATTATAAAAGTCCAAAAGCTGTGGTCACCGTTGAGTCCTTCACTGCACCAATCCAGTTAGGTCTAGGGATTACCTGCACATATTAAACAGAGAGGGGTGAGTTTACGTAAACTCAGTGTGTAATCCCACAGAAAACAAACAGCAGTAAACACAGTGCACAGTAAAAAATAGTCTTGGGCCTAAGCTCCTTTCAGTATCAGTAAAGGTTGGGCCTTAGCCCAACTCAGTATCAGTGTCAGTATGCACAAGGGCCTTAGCCTATCACAGTATCAGTAACAAATATACAATATTCAGTAACTAAGTCCTACCCAACTAGCCTTTACACACCATATCCGTCTAACCCTACACTCCAGGTAGTACCGAATGCGGCACAAAACGGTCATGTGCAGTTGAGCTGCTAGTATATTAGGCTTAAGAGCCTTTCAGTACACTTCCTCCAAATAAAATTAACCCAATCCCTTGCAATGCAACATACAATACATGACATGCTATCTCATGATATCAGTACATATAATCAGTAAATGCATACATGCATACTATCATCATACTCAATATATATATCCATCCATCAATCAGTCAGTTCACACAATTAGGGGTCTAAGTAATGCTTATCGACCCTACAGTAGGTTCATAGTTACATTGGGCAACCCGTGCAACCTTAGCAATCAATTCAGTGAAAATGGGCTCACACACCCATTTGGCCTGCCCATGTGGGCCCACACGCCTATGTGGCCCACACGACCTAAATTTGCCTTGGCCATGTGGATCACATGGCCTGGCCCAAAATCCCACATCCCATGCGATTTACCCGTATGGACCCACATGCTCATGTAGCCCACACGGCCCAAATCAGTCCAGCCCGTGTGTCACACACGGCTTGCCTAGCCATCACACGGCTATGTCTTGCGAGCACAGCCTGGCCTCGTTGATCGCACCCCCCGTGTTAGGGCACACGGCCCACCACACAAGCGACTACACGCCTGTGTGGCGTCTACAGTGGGGTTTTTTAGCTTTTCATCGAACCCTATTTTCTGTATTACGGGTACAAACCTAGTATCGTTTGATGCTAAATCGTCCCCCGAGCACCCCAAAACCTAAAATTGACCAGTAACTCATCAATTACTCATTCAACCCAATTCCTAAATGAAAATACAAGATGAAAACCAACTCCTAAACCAATGGAAAGCTTTACCTTAGTGCGAACAATGGAAATTCCACGCATCTACAGCGACGATTCCAGACTCTCAGCCCCTCAAATATCTCCTAAACACCAAAAGAGACCCTTAGCAAAAGGATTTGTCAAAAAAAATGAAAACTGAACCTACCAAAACTTACCTATCAGGCACGAATGAAGAGTGGAAGAAAGGCAGAGTTTCGGCAACCGGAAGGAGGAAAACGAAAAAAGAAGAAAAAAGAAAAAGGGGTGAAAAGGGAGATGATCAATTTTTCTACAGAGAGAATTTTGGGAAATTGATAACTCAAATCCCATTACCTATTCTATCTCAACCACTCACTACTTAGATTTTCAATAAAACTAAAACTCCCAGCCATCAAACCGAGCAAAAATATTCCCCCTTGCCCACGTAAGGATTCGAACACCAACCGTCCAGCATACTAATACTCCACTTAACCACCAGACCAGCAGGCCCATTCTAACATGTACTTACAAATACTTAAACTTAAGCCTACTGAGCGGGGTTTAGGCTTTATTTAGAAAAATACCAGAATTTTGCCAAATACATGGCTTGAACTGAGACCTCTCACACACACCCAGACACTTAACCACTAAAGTAGATGCATATTTGTCACATTTTCACAATAACAAAAATAAAAATTTTGGGCGTTACAATGAAATACTTTGTTTCTTCTTTGCCCCATCACAGTTTCCACAACAAATTTTCTAGCATCACATATTAATTCAAAAGAAGACTTCCAGTCTGATGTAATGATTATTAGCGCTGAGATTAATCAATTTTTCAATTCTTCAAAGGCTTTCATGCATGCTTTCTTAAACTAAAAAATTGTGTCTTTCCCTAATAGCATACACAAAGGCTTGAAAATCTTTGGGAAATCCTTGATAAACCTTCGGTTAAAACCAAAATGCCCCCAAGAAATTTCTAAATTCTTTAACGGTGACTGGGGGTGGCAACTTTTTAATTACATCCACCTTTTCTTTTTTGACTTCGATCCCTCTTGTGGAAATTTTATGTCCTAAGAAAATCCCTTCCTTAACCATAATGTGACATTTCTTCCAGTTAAAGACAAGGTTTGTCTCATCATATCTCTTCATTACTTTTTTCTCCTCACATCTCTTCAGTACCTTAGCCAAGTTACTTAAACAAATATCACACAAATCAATAAAAATAGAAAAATCATCCATGAATACATCAACAAAATTTTATGTCATGCATTATTGAAATATTATAGGTGCATTACATAAACTAAAAGGCATTCGCCTAAAAGCAAACATACTGTATGATAAATAAAAGTTATTTTGTGTTAGTCTTCGGGGTTGTACCCCGAATACCCATCTAAAAAAATAATAATATTCTTTACCTGCCAGTCGGTCTAACATTTGGTCCATGAAAGATAATGGGAGGTGATTCTTTCGGGTTGCCTTATTCAATTTTCTATAGTCTATACAAATTCTCCAGGCCATGATCACCCTCGTCGGGATTAATTCACTAAGCTCATTCTCTACAATCGTGATTTCACCCTTCTTTGGTACACATTGTACCGGAGTTACCCATGAACTATCTAAGGTGGGGTAAATAATTCCTACATCTAACCATTTGATAACTTTCTTCTGAACTACCTCTTTTGTAATAAGATTGAGTCTCTTTTGCCCATTGATTCTCACTTTCTCGCCCTCCTCTAAGATAATCTTGTGCATACAAAAAGAATGAATTATTTCTCGAATATAAACTAAAGTCCAGCCGGTCGGCTTTTTGAATTTCTTCAAAACTTCAATTAGGTTCTTCTCTTGGCGTTCTGTTAGTTCTGCTGAAATAATCACAGGTAAAGTAGAACAATTACCTAGATAAACGTTTTTCAAATGAGAGGGAAGTACATTTAATTCAAGTTTGGGTGGTTCCTCGATTGACAATTTTGTTTGTGTATATTCCTGAGTTTCCAACTCCAATGATTCAAAACGTGCTGGTTGAACATAGCCCTTCTAGTTAGCTTCCATCAAAACCATATTTTCCTTAACTTGTTCATCTATTAGTAGCTCAAACCCTAAGGTGTTTTCTAATGGGTCTTCTACAGAATTGCATTCCCATTCTGTAGAGACTAACCCTCCACTGAGCATTCTTCCATCGGATCAGGGAATTTCATGGCTTTAAGAACATTAAAAGTCACCTGGTCATCTTGAACTTGCATAGTGAGTTCACCTTTCTGCACATTTGTTAATGCTCTAATTGGTTCTAGGAAAGGTCTCCTTAGGATGATCACCACTACTTTATCTACTTCAAAATCTAAGACAATAAAATAAACAGGAAAAATAAACTTATCTACATGTATCAGAACATCCTCGATCTTTTCTTTTTGGTGTGCTAGAGATTGATCTGCCAGTCTGAGTGTCACAGTTGTTGGTCTAACATCACCAATACTCAACATCTTAAAAACAGACATTGGCATCAAGTTGATGCTTGCTCCTAAATCATATAGAGCTTTACCACAGTAAGATTCTCCAATGTTATAAAGTATAGTAAAGCTCCCATGGTCCTTCATTTTCGAAGGTAACTTGTTTTGTAGGAATGCACTACACTCCTTTGTTGATTCTACAGTTTCGAACTCACCAAGCCTCTTCTTCTTGGACAGAATACCTTTCATAAACTTGACATAATTGGAATTTTTTTAAGGCTTCTACCATTGGGATATTGATGTGAAGCTACTTAAGAATATTCAAGAACTTAAATTGCAGTTCCTGTTTCTATTGCTTGAGTCTTTGTGGATACAGAGCTAATGGAACCTTGGCTCGGATCAAACAATTTTTCTAAGGTGTTGTATCTGCATTTAACAAAGGCGTTAGCTTATCAGAATTGACTAGTTTAGATTTTACCTCTTCAGAATTTTTAGAATCTGGCATTTGTGGTGTAGAAATTTCAACTATCGGTTGGTTTTCCTTTCTTTTGACAGATTTATCTTCAACTTCAACTTTCTTGGGTTCCAACGTCCTTCCACTTCGTAAAGCAACTACCTTACAATGTTCCTTACATGTACTCATTGGATTTTTTGTGTCACTCGGCAAGGCTCATTGTGGTCTATTGTGAAGCTCCACAGCTAACAGACCCATTTGGTTCTCCAAAATTTTCAATGTTATTGCTTGGCTTTGGATTAAGACATCATTCTTAGGCATGTATGCCTTCAACAAATTCTCCAAATTGTTGGACAGTTTAGCTTTTGGTGGTTTCTAAACTTATTGATTGAACCTTAAATGTTGATTTGATCTATGTTCATGTAGTTGTTGTTCGGTTCAGCTCTTTGGTTATTCCAAGAAAAATTTGGACAGTTTCACCACGAAGGGTTATAGAAGTTGGATTGTGGTCCTTGTCCACTTCTATTCTTGTTTTGATTTCCTACATAATAAACAGACTCAGGATTTGATGGATAATTCTCAAATGAATGTCCGTCCCCATAGTATACGCATGAAATAACGTCAAATTGACTTAGTAGCTAAGTTGCAACATTGTTTAGACCGTTAGTAGAAAAAAATTAAGCATTGAAGAAATTGAAGATACTTGAGTTACAAGTGAAGTGAGAACATCCACTTCATGCACTCCTGCTACTTAATTGATTGGCCACTAGTAGTTATTTCTGGCTATTGTCTCAATTTTCATAAGCCTTATTATAAGACATAGAAAGGAGAACACCATTCGTAGAAGCATCTACCACCATCCTAGTGTGTGCGTTGAGACCATAACAAAATATCTCAAACTAGATGCAATGCGGAGTCCCGTAGTGAGGGAATTTGTGTAGTAACTCTTTAAATCTTTCCCGTGCCTCATATATGGATTCATCATCCATTTGTTGAAAATTAGTGACCTCATTCCGCTACTTTGCATTTTTGCTAGGTGGGAAATACTTAACAAGGAAGCGTTCTGCTAATTCTCGCCAAGTAGAAATTAAACTTGGTGGCAATAAATTAAGCCATGCTCGTGCTCTATCTTACAACGAGTATGGAAACAACTTCAACCTTAATGCATCTTCAGTTATACCAACTATTTTGAAGGAATCACTTACCTCCATGAATAGTTGAAGGTAAAGATGTGGATCTTCTGTAGGCATTCCATTAAATTGGCTCACTATCTGAAGCATCTAGAACATCATAGGCTTCAATTCGAATTACGGTGCCTCGATCTCCGGTCTCCTAATTCCCAAATTAAGCTTATTAAAAACTAGCAGAACATACTGCCTTATGGCTCGATCCTTGCCATCAACAACAAGGATTGGATTACGAGTATTAGCAACTCCATTCCTTTTAACTTCGTTTTGGTTTTCAGGGTCAATTTCTGTGGCTTGTCCCTGGGCTAGTATTTCTCATCTCCTTTGTCTAGATGTCCACTTGATTTTAGGGTCTACAAGGAGTAAATCGATGATTCAATCAATGCTCATAAACACTTGAAAATGAAATCACAAAAAAAACCAAAAAATAGTTATATAAAAATAAAAAATAGAAAACCAAATTGCAAGAAATAATTTCACAAATAATGATTAAATTAACAGTGCCCAGTAATGATGCAAAAAACTTGGTTCGCGACGAAATGTGCAAGTATACACAATCATTATCAAGTAATAAGTAAGTAAATGGACTATTGTCTTCACAGGGACTATGTCTATTAATCAACAATTGTAAAATTAATAATTCACAAATCGGTTAAGAAAATAAAATAATTAAGGGTGATAGATGTTAAAATTAATTTAACAACTAATATGCAAATGAAATAAACTAAATACAATGAAATGGTTTAGCAACAATTAACAAGTTTTAACAATAATAACATGAATAAGCTAGAATAATTACATCTCTTAATTTTGTTCATTCAATATCATGATTAATAATGTTCCGAAAAAATTCCAAGGCAACTTGATTATTTATGAACTTGGAATCTAAAACATAGCTCTTTTGAGGTCATAGATTTGTCACTTAGAAAAACATGCATATTTCTATGTCACCGTTTAACTAAGAATTCTTCAGAATTAATGTAAAGTAATAGGGATGGGTTAGGTTTGAAATAATTTAATTACATAGACCTAAAGTTATGCAAGGTAATTGTGTTCTTGTGGAATTATTACGAACCTTTAATTTATTCTTGTTTGGATATAAATTAAGCATGCATCTTCCAATTATTACGTCCATTAACCACCATCTAGTTCGGATTAAGCAATTAATTTTAATGCGGTCAAACATATTTTAATTCATGAACAACATGAATGATTGCAACTCCCCTTCTCCTAGTTCCGCATATTCTTCTTATGATTATAGTTATTATAAACTATTTTCTTTTTCTACTGTTTTATATTATTTTCCTTTTCCTTTTTATTATGGTAGAGAGTTAGAGGCTAACATTATGTATGTTGTGAACTACATGAAACCTATAAAATCATTACTTTATATTGAGGCAATGAACAATTAAACATGATTTGAACGAATCGAATCAAGGCATTGCAATCATTCTAGCTAAACAAATTTAAGTCATTATTATTAATGAAAAAGCAATCAAATAATTTGCAATCATGTTTTTAAACTAAGAACAATTAAAAGAAAAAAGGAAGAAGAAACTTTGAGATGAATTCGGTGATTTCTCGAGAACTATCTGTGGTGGCTTCTTCTGATTTCCTTCGTTGCCCCGATGCAAATTACTCCTCAAGGTGTCTGACCAAGAGAGTTTTCCTCTTAAGAACTTCTTGCTAAGAGAACTCTCAAAGAAAGAATGGGAAAATGAAGGGAAATGGAAGGCTAGGCATAGGAGAGAAGAGAATGAATTGTGGGATGAGGGATGATTTTAGAGGTGAATGAGGGTGGTATTTATACATGAGGAGAGGCTTGGGAGTTTGCTAAAAATATCATGAACATCCCTTAGAAATCTTCTATGCATAGCTGGCCATATTTCATGGAGTGGGGTTGATTTTTTCATGATTCAAGATTGATTATTACTTGATTTGTGGCATGGGTTGGACGAAAACTATAGGGTTTGACTGGGGCTGATTTGTTATTTTTTTACATATGTAAGGGCCCTTAAATAGTTATTCCAAAGTTGATTGGGCTACTCTACCAAGTCATTGTCGAGTTTGGGTTTCTTTCTCCTTTAATGGATAGTTTGGGCTCCAATGTAGAAGGTAGGCTTGTTCTTTTTAGCAACCCACTTCCAAGCTGGGTTAAAATAATTTTGTTGAGTTCAAATGCCTTTTGCTTCCATCCCATGCTAATTGTTGTTAAGCTCATGTGTATGTGCCTTTCATATTGGCTCTGAACATCGAACAAATCAGTGTACCAAGCAGTAACAATTATAGCACAAATTGTGAAATTTCAAAATGCAGCAACATAGAGTAGAATTATGTGAATTTAGGACTAAATTAATCAAAAATTATTATCTTGCTTTAATTATGCCAACATTCTCGATATGTACTAAAAACATATAATTAGTTATCAAAATACTCTGGATATGCATAAATTCTAACTAAAAAGGTGCTTTAAAAATCTATATAGTTTAGAGTTATTAACGATTCGTTGGAGGATTCATACCACCAAACAATTAGGGTTCGTTGCCGCATATTATCCACCACAAAATGCAATCACAAGTAACTTAAATTTCATATGAATATTGGTTATATCTAATCACAAACACAAATAATTTCATACCACAATCAAAGTTAGTTCGCATGCAAATACTTTTCACTGTTAAGCACAAAGTACGTGGATAACTATTCATCTAAGAATTATTCACGTGCATTAACTCTGTGTAACCCTTGCATGCTTTGCATGGAATATTCATGGACCCCTTCATTGCGTTAGCTTCTGATCCACATATTACTCTGAAGTGTCACAATTTCATATTCACGATAATGCTCCATTGAGCTAGTATTTCAAATATCCAACTGAACCTCCGCAAATCCACCTTCTTAATTCGAACACTTAAGTGTTCCCCCGTAAGGTCGAGGAATTTGCCAATTGCAGTTTGCATTTGCATTCCCTATCAGAGGTAAATCTCATATTATATCAAAATCTCCATACATTTCTCCCATCACATCTCATCAGTTTCCATGATTTCCCCCTTCTACCATTCTAGATACGAAGCTTGTGTGCAAAGAAAGAGTGTCTATTTACAACCATTCATGCATATCTTTAATCATTATTTTTGTTGGCTAACATAAGCATGCACAACCAATTTTAAACAAACATATTTTCCTGGAAGACAACATTATCAAGAAATTACTTAAGATTTAATAGGACACAATTGAAAGGAACTCATCAAAGATTACTAGAAAATATTTGCCTATTCTACGGGTTCTTTCCCTTTGCACTCAGGCCTTCTCCCATTTATTTAGCTAAATAAAATTAAACACTCTATTAAGTATAGAAACAACTAAACTTTTAATGTATAAACAAGAATTGAAAACATGCAAAGGTTAACTAGAAAGGAGTTTTCTTCCCTCCAACATCCAACAGAAACCTATATAAATGGTTCTTACAACCCTATCATTCTTTGGATATTAAACTAAAGAAGGACTCAAGGATTTACCATCAGTTGACTTCAAAAAAGTCAGTTACTAATCAAGCTAAAAGTTGGTATCTGGCTCGCTAAGGAATGAGTAAGTATACACAGTCGTTATTAAGTAATAAGTAAGTAAAAAGAGTATCGTCTTCATAAGGACTATGTTTAAATCAATGATTGTAAAATTAAGAATTTACAAATTGGTTAAGGAAACACAATATTTTTTAAGGTGATGGACGTTAAAATTAAATTAATCAACTATATGCAAATGAATTAATCTAAATAAAATAAAATGCAATGAGATGGTTTAGCAGCAATTCTCAAGTTTTAACAACAATAAGATGAATAAGGTAGAACAATTACAACTCTTAATTCAATTAATTATTTATCATGTTTAACAATGTCCCGAAAAAATTCCATGACAACTCGATTATTTATGAACTTGGACTTTAAATTATAAGCTCTTCTAAGATCTTAGATTTGTCTCTTAGAAAAATGTGCATATTTCTATGTCACTGTTTAACTAAGGATTCTTTAGAATTTATGCAATGTAATAGGGACGAGTTAGGTTTGAAACAATTTATTAGATAAATCAAAATTTATGCAAGGTAATAGTGTTCTTTTGGAATTATTATGAACCTTTAATTCACTCTGGTTTGGATATGAATTAATAAGCATGCATCTTCCAATTATTATGTCCATTAACCACTATCTGGTTTAGATTAAGTGATTCATTCTAATGCAATCAAACATATCTTAATGCATGAACACATGAATGATTTTAATTGGAAGCACAAACAATTGAGGTACAAAACAATATAAACATGAATTGAATGAATCGAATCAAGGCATTACAATCATTTTAGCTAAACAAATTTAAGTCACTATTATTAATGAAAAAGAAATCAAATAATTTGCAATCATGATTCTAACTAAGAACAATTAAAAGAGAAAGGAAGATGAAAATCTAAGATGAATTTGGTGATTTTCTGAGAACTATTCATGGTGACTTCCTCTGATTTTCGTCGTTGCTCCAATGCAAACTACTCCTCTAGATGTGTAACAATTGGGCCTAGTTGGAACAGTGGTTTCAGGACCACAAATCCAACGTTAAAATATTTGTTTTATGATTTTTATGAAGTCTAGGATATGAAAATAAGCATGTGTAAAAGTTTCATGAAGAAATTCTAAGTATAAGGTGTCCAATTGGAAATTAGGGACCAAATTGAATAAATTACAAAACTTGGGTTCTGGAAGCAATTTATATGAAATTTCTTTGAATTATTAATTAGAAGGTCTTAAAGTGTAATTTGCCCAATTTCTAAGTTTTTGGACAAAAATGGGCATGCATGGGAAATTTTGAAAGGTTAGTAAGAAAGGGCATTTTGGTCATTTGGTAATAAACTAAATAAAAAGGGAAAATGAAAGAAAAAAAATCAGCCATTCTTATTCTCCATGCTGCTGAAAATTGAAAGGTCTCCATAGCTAGGGTATTCAACATTTCCAAGCTCAATAGTAAGTGTTCCCTAGCCCCGTTTTTAATGTTCTTTGTAATTTTGAGATCCTCGTACCGTGCTCTATCCTTTTCTACCCATATTTCAAGCTAGGGTTCATGTTTAGAAACTTACCCTTGCATGAGATGATTGTTATTTGATGATTTATGGAGGATTATGGAAGTTATATGTTGGATAAACATCTTTTACTAGGTGATTTTTCATGAAAACACCTAAAAGGGACCTAATTGTAAAAGGTATGAAATGTGTGGTAGAAATGTGAAATAGAGGAAAATGTGGGTAGTATGAGCGTAAGACACATTTGGCTAGGCTTGGGTACTCAAGGAATTACATGCATTTCATTATATGAGTTTTAGGACTAAATTGTAAAAAGTGAAAAAGGTTAGGGGCAAATTGGTCATTTTGCCCGGGATGAGTCTTTAGCTGAAAATGAACAATGTGAAGTGTTAATAATTTATTTTTATTGATATAGACGGCCGTGTGGTCAGGCCATGTGACATAACCCAAACCATATGAACATGTAAACTCTAGACAAACGGCTGTGTCCCAGCCCGTGTGTCTACCCATGTGGGTATTCAAAATAGGGTCACAAGGCCATGTCGCAGTCCGTATGCCAAACCGTGTTACATACTAACCTGTGACACACGGCCGTGTCACAGGCTGTGTCTTAGACTGTGTGAAACCTGCACCTAAAACAATAATAACACACGGCCATTTAGGGTGATCTGTCGTAACTCAGTGTAGCGTATTAAACTAGTTTTCGCATTTGAGGAGCTTGAATACAAGCACTTTTGTTATATTTTAGTCGATTTTTCATAATTTAATTTACATTTAATAAAAAATGTAATTTGAGTCTTTTATTGACCTTAGGGGTCGAATGAGGCCTAAAGGTGAGTTAATATACTTTGTGAGTGTGCATGAGACTATTAAAAGGCGTGCTAACTCGATACTAGTCGCTATGTTGCAACACGGAGAGTTCGATGTCGCAACATAAGGAGTAGAATAGAAGAATTCCAAGATTTCCTTTGGTGTCACGACACGGCCTGAAGATGTCACGACACATCCCTGAAGAATACCCTAAATAGAAGCATACTACCCTCAATGTCACGACACAGGCAATAGGGTGTCACGACATCGGTCCTATAGGGGAAGCACTTATGAGCCAGTGGCATTTTGGTCTGCACAGTCAAATGTTTAACATGAGAACTTCAACTGACCCTAAAATAAGCCAAAGCATTGACCTTTTCTTGGAGGACAAACCATACCATTCCAATCACTTTCACATGACCAAAACACTTTAAAACATACCAAAACCAACTAACTTAGGTGCTTAACCAATATGCCATCAATTGATTCCACAATTCAACACATCAACTTTACTCAATTCAATATTTCAAGTTCATTCATTAAGCATAATTCATATATATATATATATATATATATATATCAAATAACCATTTCAAAGCATACCATTCAACCATATTTTACCTACTTTCATATGAGCATACATAAATGTCACCTACCATATTTTTACACTTTTATTTGCAATCTATCAACTAAGGACATTAAGGCACATATGAGCTTGGTATAAACTCAAAATGAACTAAGTTATTAAATCAACATTCAAGCCTTATTACATGCCAAAACACACTCATATCACTCAATCTAAATGTCTATCCAATATACCCTCATTGGTACCACAATTTAACATCCAAATCAATTCAAATCCAATGCCATAAATTCATACCTTAAACTTAGGTCACATATCTGCCACTTAACCACTTCATTCCCACTTCAATGAACCAAAAGCTATCTAAATCTCAAAGCATTCACAAGTGACCAAAACATATACTTACATATTTACATTTATAAGCTAACATCAAGGCATATAGGCAAATAAACTTAAACTTCATCACATTGATAAATAACATAAAAACTCCTAGTACATGCCATTTATAACCGTTATCCAAAACTACCAATATTACGAATGGATAGTGTGATTGTGCTCCTACACTATTCCAATTGGTCGAGCTTTCGATGATATACAAAATAGAGAAAAACAACTATATAAGCAACTAATACTTAGAAAGCTCATATAAAGGAAACTTAACTTACCAAACATTTTAAGTTAAACAACCAAGCATAAATTCATTATGTCATAAGCCAACTTTCCGTTCCTAAACTTACTGCCTCACAAGCTTAGTTGGTATAACATTTTATATATAATTCCAATCAATCCATGGTATAAAACATATCTAACATTTCACTTTCAAAATTCACCACTCATACATATATACTAAACCATCTTTTCCTTCAATTATACATTTCATCATAACCCATATCATTACTCAAAAATCATAGTTCATTTCATGTAATCACATACCTTTAAAGCTTTATTTAGCCTTTGGACCAAATGAAACAACCTCGAATACTCAGAAAATACTCATATAATCATTTAATTCTCTAAACACACCACAAACGTAACTAGATGACATATTTATAGACATATGAAACATATAATTACATCAAGGCATTAATATTCATTATCAAACTAAACTAATCAAAACATTCATCTCATATAATTCAATATACTCAATGGCTCAAACCAAAGCAATCCATGCTTGCATACATATACATATATACACAAATGTATCATTATACATAAATCCAACTCAAAGAGAAATTTAACATTTAAACATAAAATTTCATGGCCCGTTGAACTATAGCAAATTGACTCGGATATCAGGTTTCCCCCAAAACACATCAGAAAGCATCAAAATGCTAACAGAGGCACCGTAGTGCAAATAGAGGCACCGAAGTGCAAACAGAGGCATCAAAGTGCAAACAAAGGCACTGAAGTGCGATCCCATACAAGCGCGCGTACTAACCCTATTGGTAAACCAATCGTATCCTAATTGTTTACTATGTTCAATCGAGCATTGTTTTTAAATTCATAATATCAGTACATCAACCATTCAGAGGCACTTCTTCTTTCCATACACATACTATAAATCTGTTACATTCATTTCAATATAGTGTAACCACAAGATTTACCACTACTAAATATTGACTTTCTATTTGTACTTAATTGCAACATTTAATAATTTACAAGTAAACAATGAGATTCCACATTTATTTCAAATCACTAAAAATTAATATACATAATCATAAAGAAACACACACATATATATATTGTTACACTATGAATTTAGCTTGACAATTAAACTTGTAAAAACGAAGCTAACGACTAATCTGACACATTAGCTTTTCGTCAGTTTAAATCTGTTTGATTCATTTTGTGATCTAAATAATAGTTTTTCACTCAATTAAACCATTCAAATAACTTAAAATAATTAATTTAACTTATAACCCTTATTAATGGGAAGTTTATAAAATTACCTCTAATGTATTACCTTTTATGCAAATTTAGTCCCTAAACCCAGAACTTGAAATTTAACCACTTTTGATTAAAATTCATGCTAGCTAGTTTTCCCTTAGTCTTACAACAGCCCATATTTTGCCTCATTTCACACAATTTGCATTAAATTTTACTATTTCAATAATTTAATCCCTAAACATTAAAATCATAAAAAATCACTTAACAAAATACTTATGTTTAACAACCATGCTTAATAATCTATCAATTAAATTAACAAACAAACTTAAACCATTCATGGTAAGTCCCTAAACTTTTAACAATTTTACGAATTGACCCTCGAGCTAGTTAGATTAAGCTAATACGATAAGACAAACATAAAAATTACTAAAACTAACCTAAAAAATATAACCATGCACTAGGGAGAGCTTGGTCGAACCTCTCACCTTCAACAATGGTGATATTCGGGTAGAGAAGAAGAACATAAGGGAGAAATTTTGTTTTTTTTTTTTTTTTGTGTAATATACTTAACATATTTTTACTTTCTTATTTTATTAAATTATAACATATTAATTAATTAAAATAGGTCCAACTGTGCATACTCTTTCATATTATGGTAGTATTGCCACATAAACCTCTATGACTATCCTTACTTAACTATTTAACACCTTTAACTAATAAACATCAACTTTTACATCTTTTACAATTTAGTCTTTTTCAATTAATTAACTATTTAAACGTTAAAATTTCTTAATCAAATTTTAATATAACCCTAATAACACTTCATAAATATTTAATAAATTATTTACAGGCTTGGTTTATAGAAATAAGGTCATGATACCTTATTTTCTAAAACCACTTGACTTTAGGGACATACCACTTGAACCTAATTATTCTTTCAATTAACAAAAATTATTAAATCAATTTTTTAACGTAATTTTATGTTTGACTCGTAAATATTAAATAATAATATTTAAAGACTCACTCGTCGGATTTGTGGCCTCGAGCCACCGTTTCTAACACATTGAAAAATGGGTTGTTATAGAGGTGATGTCAAACGACCATTTATCATACCAATCATACTTATCTAAAAAGAAAAAAAATACTCTTGCCCGGTAATTATGTTCAGCATTTGATCAAGGAATAGCAGCTAGAAATGGTCTTTCTATGTTGCTTTGTTCAACTTTTTGTCATTCACACAAATTTGCCTACCTGTAATTGTCCTTAATGGAATCAACTCATTATTTGTGATACCTTCTTTCTTTAGTACAAGTCCCACCCACCGAATGCCATAGATGGGATAAATGATCCTTGGTTTTACCTATTGAGATTTGAGTTTCCCAAGATCAAATACTCGAGATTGGATCAAACTCTTCTGTCCCTCGATAGATCCCTTTTCAGTATCTAATAACCTATGAGTACAAAAAGAAACATTATTACTAGAATATTTAAAATTGTCCACTTGAAACCCTTCTTGTGCCTTTTCAAAACTGTTAAGTCTAACTTAGGTGACTTTTCTCTTAATGTTTTAGGTTGCTTGTACTCATATGATGATAGCTCTAATGATTCAAACTGAACTTTTGAACTGAATCCTTTCGAGTTAGCTTTCAACAAGGCTAAACATGTATCATCCTCATCTTGATAAGGAGAGTCAGATGAAATACGTTCTAACGGATCATTGAATTCTAATTTTGTAGGAACCAGTGGATCTGCCTTGGAGACAACAAAACAATCTTTAACACCATCGGGAGATCTTATGGCCTTAAGTATATTAAAGGTCACCTGTTCATCTTGAACTAACACGTTAAGTTCACCATTCTATACATCGATAATCGTCCTACCGGTTTCCAAGAAAGACCTTCCTAGGATGATTGGTACTTGTTTATCTGCTACAAAATCTAATATAATAAAGTCAGAAGGAATTATGAATTTATGAACATGTACCAATACATCCTCAATTTTTCCTTCTGGATACGCTAAGGATCTATCTGCTAATTGGTGTGAAACAATAGTAGGTCGGGCCTTACCAACACCTAATCATCGGAACACAGACATAGGCATCAAATTTATACTCGATCCCAAATCGCACAAAGCCTTACAACAATAGGATTTTCCAATATTGTAAGGTATGGTGAAACTTCCTGGATCCTTCAAATTAGGAGGCAATTTGTTCTAAATAAATAAGCTACATTCTGTAGTTTGGCCTATAGTTTCAAATTCCCCAAACCTTTTCTTTTTAGACAAAAATTCCTTTGTAACTTTTGCATAGTTCGGTATTTTCTCCATAGCTTCCACTAATGGAATGTTAATACGTAGCTGTTTCAATACATCCAAAATTCTCTTAAATTGAGTATCCTATTGTTGCTAATGTTGCTAGAGTCTTTGAGGATATGGAGGTTGTAGAACTTTGCTTGGACTGGATAGCTCTTCTGAGGTAATGTCCCTGCATCTGATATAGATGTTAGATTATCATAATTTATAAGTTTAGATTTTACCTCTTCAGAATTTGTAGAATCTGGTGTAGGAATTTCAACTATCGATTGATTTTCTTTTTCCTCGGTAGGTTCATCTTCAATCTCAACTACATTGGGTGCCAAAGCCTTTCCACTTTGTAAAGCAACTTCTTTGCAATGTTCCTTACCCATACTCTTTGGATTTTCTGTGTCACTTGACAAGACCCCTTGCGGTCAATTACGAAGCTCTGCAGCTAATTGACCCATTCGGTTCTCCAAATTTTTCAATGTTGCTGCTTGACTCTAGATTAAGGCATCATTATTAGCCATGTACGCCTTCAACAAATTCTTCAAATTGTTAAATGATTTAGCTTGTGGTGGTTTCTAAACTTTTTAATTGAACCCAAGAGGTTGATTTGATATATGATGCATGTAGTTATTGTTCAGTTCAGCTCCTTGGTTACTCTAAGAAAAGTTTGGATGGTTTCGCCACGAAGGGCTATAGAATTTGGACAGTGGTCCTTATCCACTTCTATTCTGGTTTTGATTCCTTACATAATAGATAGACTCGAGATGTGATGGAAAATTCTCAAATGAATGTCTGTCTTCCACTAAACTAGCCCACTATTTGAAGCATAGGCTACAATTCTAACTGTGGTGCCTCGATCTTCGATCTCCTAATTCTTGGATTAAGCTCATTAAAAAGGGGCACAACATACTGCCTTATAACTCGATCCCTATCATCAGCAATAAGGATTGGATTACGAGCATAAGCGACTCCATTCCCTTGAACTTTATTTTGATTTTTAGGGTCCATTTCTGCGACTTGTCTCTGGGCTAGTCTTCCTCGTCTTATTTGTCTAAATGTCTGCTCAATTTTAAGGTCTACAAGGAGTAAATCGATAGTTCGATCAATGCTCATAAACACCTGAAAAGGAAACCACAAAAAAATAAAATAAGTGAATAATTAAATAAAAATAAATAAACCAATTTGCAAGAAATAATTTCACAAATAATGATTAAATTAACAATCCCCAACAAAGCTGCAAAAAACTTGGTTCTTAACGGAGTATGCAAGTATACATAGTCATTAGCAAGTAATAATTAAGTAAAAAGAGTATCATCTCCATAAGGACTGTGTTTAAATCAGTGATTGTAAAATTAAGAATTTACAAATTGGTTAAGGAAACACAATATTTTTAATGTGATGGATGTTAAAATTAAATTAATCAACTATATGCAAATGAATTGACCTAAATTAAATGAAATGCAATGAGATGGTTGAGCAACAATTATCAAGTTTTAACAAGAATAACATGAATAAGTGTAATGAATTGTAACGTGTTTACGCAAGTGTACGTAGTCATTCAAGCAATAAGTAAGTAAAAATGAGTTATCATTTCCACAGGGACTGTATAAGCTTAAACAACTAATTGCAAAATTATAATTAACAATTTGATGTAAAAAAAAAACTCAATAAATTTGGATAGTGATGACTAGATTAATTAAATGCAAGAGTGATCCCTAATGCAATTTCTAATCTAAATGTAATTTACCTAAATATATGAATGAATGCTTTAGCAACAAAAACAATCAACATTAAATGGGCTAGGATAATTATATTAATCAAATCAACTTACTTTCATCAGGTTAACATGTTTGTAATTACTCCCATGGCAACTCGATCTCTTATGGGTTTGGAAACCAGATTAAGTCTTCTCGAATCTTTTACTTAGTTAAATATGCATGTTACTGATCATATTAGACTAAGGGTTTCTTAGCATCTATGCAAGGTCATAGGGACATTTACGTTTGCAACAGTTTAATTACATAAATCTAAAAACCATGCAAGATAATAGAGCTAACTAAAGATATTATGAACCTTAACTTTGTCAGTTTTAATGACCTAAATTAAGCATTGCACTTTTCAATATGCGTTTACTAGCCATCGTCTGGTTAGGATCGCTCAGCTAATCTGAGTGCACCTAATCACGTATGAATAAAATGCATCATGATATTAATTGAAAACATAATTGACTGAAGCATAAAACATGTTAACATGAATTAAATAAATCTTTTTAAATTAATATAATAATCCTAGCAGATAGGAATTAAAACTTTATAGTTGATGTCAAAAACATAAAACACAAAGAAAACATGTTTAAAATAAATGACAAGAGGAAAGAGTTTGCTCAGTTCAGTAGCCTTTCGGATTTATTATGATTGAAGCGCTCCTTCGTTCTGATTAAAGCTTCTTTTGTTAAGGGCTTAGAAGGTAGCCAGATAAAGAGTGCTTTTGACAAAGCTTTTGAGGCTAAAGATGGGAGAGGGGATGGATGGCTATGCAAGGGAAAAGGGGAAAAGAAATTGAGAGAAAACTAATGTGAGTGAGAGAGGAATGTTGAGTGATGAGGGATGATTTAGAAGTGAGGAATGACAAGGTATTTATAGGTGAAGATAAGGCTTGAGTTTACTAAAAATAGGTTTAAATTTCATTCCTTCCCTCTCTCATATGACCGGCCATGCTTCAAGGAAAAGGGATGACCAAGTCTTCTCAATTTGAATTCGAATTTCAAGCTAAAAATAGCTATAGAGTGGACAGTTTCAACAGGGAAGTTGTTGGGCTGAATTTTGATTATTTTCCAACTACAGGGACCTTAAATTAAATATCCCAAAACACATTTTGGGTAGCCAACATCAAGTGTTGAAACTGGGCTTTTAATTCCCCGTGTCGAACAGGTCTTTCAGTCCAATAACTTAGCAGACATGTCCATCTTTTATCACATTCTTTACTGGTCAAGTAGTCAACCCTATGCCCAAAATTGCATGGTCTTGCTGTCCACATGGATAATTTGTGCATGGCCATCTTTTATTTATTTAAATCATGTCTCCAATAGACCTCCTACATAGTGAAAAATACATACATACATTAATTAACATGAATTAATATAAAATATGCATGAAAATAATGTAATTAAGCATAATTTCACATACTTTCTAAATTCATGTCTAAAATTACTAATTAAGTAAAATTCACTTATTTCAATAATAATTACTCGAGATAAACATAGTAATTAAGTATAAAGGTGGTAAAAGCATATAGAAAAACCTATATAATTTTTGAGTTACAATAAGCTAGAATAATTACAACTCTTTAGTCAATTAATTCTTTATTATTTTTAACAATGTCCTAGAAAAATTCTATGGGAACTCGATCATTTATGAACTTGGAATCTAAATCATAAGCTCTTCTGAGATCTTAGATTTGTCACTTAGAAAAACGTCACTATTATTTCAGTTTCTTTTTTGTGTATATAAATAAACTGTTTTATAATAATGTCCTGAGAATAATATGATTATTCTTAAAAGGTCCTTAGTCGGGTATTATTGTGGGCTTGGACAACAATAATGCATTAAGACTAACCTGTAGTTTATTGATGATAAAGTGTTGTCATTGACATGGAATGTCAAAATCAATACATGAGTATGTGTGTTAGAGAACAACATATTGGATTGACCCGCTATGAGTATGTGTGTTAGAGAACAACATATTGGATTGACCCGCTATGAATATGTTTCTTGGATTATTATGTAATAGTCACAATATTACTCATAGTGATTACTATGTATACAATCTTCAGACTTGAGATCATCATTATCCCAACATCGTGAGTCGTATATTTTGATATAGTCAAACTTCCATCGTAACTGGTTGTTCTATAAAGGCTTATGTTGGATATACCACAATATTTGTAGTGGAATATGGTTAATCAATATAGGGTTTGTCCCTCCTACATAATGGGAGCAATATCTTAGGCCACTTGATTGAGTTAGACTAGAAATGCATAACCATACTCAAAGAAGTTGATATGAGATATCACTCTAATTTGTCTATCATAGTCTACTCAAGATATCAAGAAACATTAGATGGACTATGCAAGTGTGATTATTCCATGACTTGTTTTCATTCTAGATATAAAGGACAAAAGGATTTAATACATGAAAGGTTCATCACAGAAAAGTTATGTCGAATCATGGCTTCTTGTAACTTAGGTAGCAATGATGCATTGCTAGATGCCACTCATTGTTTGTAATATTAGAATCATTCTAGTATTACTGTTAACGGTACAAGAACCTACAGAGTCACACCCTATCGTTGAAACAAACGGAATCCAAACATAGTTGGTATTATTTTTAGTTGTCACATGAATTAAATTGATTATAGAATTAATTTAATTGGGCAGTTAAATATCGAACGAATTATATGTACAAGTATGTTGTACGCATAATAAGAACATGGTTAAATTAATATATATGAATTCAATTTGTATAAAATTTAATTAAACATAATTTACCAAAATCCTTGTTATAATCATTGTAATTATAATTCACGATTAAATATTGTTATAATTATTGTAATTGTAATTTTTTTCGTTCAAACATTATTATAATTATGGTAATTATAATTATAATATTCGATTAATTATTAAAATATCAACTATTCCCGAATTAAGAAATATAGGGTTTTTAAGAAAACCTAATATACCTTAAATAAAAAAGAGTGAGGTTTAACAATTGTTATAGAATGAATTATCTCTGAAAAATTTTATAGAGTTCTTGTCGTTCGTTGTCACACCGAGTGGATTATGTAGAATTCGAAACTTTTCGTAGCGGCTTGGAATTGACATACAATTATGTAATCAGTTTCACAATAGTTATCTTTGATTTTTAGACGATTAAAGGTAATCGTTCATACCCTTCTCACCCCGATTCGTTCCTCGTGCATGGATTCCTGGTTTGGATCATCGAAATATTTTTTTTTCTGCTATGCCACGAGGCGTCCCAATGACCCAACATTCTAAACATCATTATAAATAGAAAGGTTGTTGCTAATATGTAGGCAAGCCTTTAGGAGCCGTAGTTAGTAGATTTCAGTTTTAGTTCGTTTTATCTTTCGTTTTTACAAACTTTTTTCTTTTTGACTAGGTTTGGTTTGAACCCAAGTCTTTTCTACTAAAGTATTCAATAGTTTATTTTATTATCCTTTTACAAACATCAAGATTAGTTAACGATCAAGAGATTACACAACTCCGAGCACATTCGGTTCAATCAATTGAACAATTTCTTAACCCTTTCTTTTACTTTAATTTACTTGTGTTTTCTACATGTTTAAATTAAATCTAAGAGTTATGGCATCTAGATCCATGAGAGGCTAAGTCTCTAAAGAGATTAACGAGTGGATGTGGAAGTAGTTAACGGAGGAATGCAGGTTTCCCATAGGAATTAACTGGTCTTAAACTATGTGTGCCTAAACCCTAGGATTGATGACCTTAGGAAGTAATCTAGGTTAAATGAGGACAGGAGATAAGTTTATCAAGTAAATCGTAGTTTATCTTGGTGGGGAAAGTGAGGTCGGGAGATAAGCGAGCATCTGTGAGGTAATACTAGTTAATTCCATTTAAACCCAAATTCTGATATTAACTACAACCACTAAACGAGTTAATCTTCTACATGTTTACCTAATTTAGTTGTTTGTCTATTTTCCATTTACTTGATTTAGTTTATGCTTGTTATCTATTTATTATTTATCTTAATATAAGTTTTAATTACAACTGTTTAGACTTGTTATTGTAGAAGTATATTTAGGATTTAATTCGTCCTCCCTTAGGTACGTTACTCGGAATACTTCTTTGTGTTCTATTCTAACCCTTTACTATATTTCAATTTGACTCATATACTTGTGAACACCACTTACTTAATTTTATATTTCTGGTGTGGTATTTTCTAGTCAAACGTTCACACATTTGGCAACGGTCAACAGTTCGCCTTAAAGTGCTTTTTCTTACTGTAGAAGAAGAATTCAAAGTTAGATAAGTATTTAGGCTTTCTGGTTCTCTTCCTTTCCACTTGTGGTGGCCCAGAGACCTTAGCCTTGCCTTTCTTAGCATGCTTTTCCTTTCCTTTTGAGGAAGAAAAGATAACTATATTTGCTTCTACTTTTTGGACCGTCTTACTATCATTCAACATCAACTCATAAGATTGTAACTCCTTCATGAGTTATGTAAGTGTTAGGTTTTTGTTTCCAAGGTTATATACGGCTCGAAAGCTAGCAAAGTCCTTGGACAAGCTTTTGAACACCATTTCAATTTGAGTATTTTGGTCCAAATTGGCCTCATTTCTACGGCACTGACAAAGTATCCTATAAGATGATGGAAGCTTATTAGCTAAATTAAAAATAAAGTCTGTGTTGATTGATCAAATAAAAGAGACACAATTCGTAAATGCTAAACTATTAGAGAAAATAAAGCTTGCTCAACATGGCAACAATGAGAGTTTCAACATCAGTGTGAATAATTGCTTTCGATTTTACAATCAAACTTGTGTACCTTATGATATTAAAATGAATAAATTGATTCTGCATGAAGCTCATGATGGTTCTTTTGTTATGCATCCTAGTGGTACGAAAATGTATCATGACTTACGAGAATCATATTGGTGGTTAGGTATGAAAAGAGAAATCATCCAATATGTTGCTAAATGCTTAATTCCAACGAGTAAAAGTTGAACATCAAGTTCCCATGAGTTTGCTTCAACCTATTTCAAGTCCTGAATGGAAATGAGAACGAATTGTTATGGATTTTGTTATTGGCCTGCCAATTTCATCAAACAAAAGAACTGTTATTTGGGTTATAGTGGGCTGATTAATGAAATTTGCTCATTTCCTAGCAGTAAGAACAGATTGGTCATTTTTGAAGCTTGCTAAGATGTATATTCGCGAGATAACAAAACTTCACAGTGTACCTATGTCTATTATCTTGGATTGAGATCCTCGTTTCACTTTGAGATTCTGGAAACAATTGCACGAATCTTTAGGTATGAGGTTGAATTTCAACATAAATTTTTGTCCACAGTCAAACGACCAATTAGAACGTGTTATTCAAGTGTTGGAAGATATGCTTCGAGACTATGTTATTGAGCTAAAGGCTAGTTGAGAATGTCATTTACCTTAAGCTGAATTTGTTTATAATAATACTTTCCAATCAAGCATCCAAATGGGTCCATATGAAGTTTTGTATAGTTGATGATGTAGAACACCCTTATGTTGGTTAGACTTAAGTGATAGAAAGATGGTGGGACTGGAATTGGTGTAAGAAACTGAAGATAAGGTGAATTTGATAAAAGTCATATTAAATGCAGCTTTTGATAGGCAAAATTCATATGTTGATCTAAAATGGATGAAAATTGAATATGCTATAGGCGATAAAGTATTCCTAAAATTCTCTCTGTGCAAGAAAATTTTGCGCTTTGGTCACAAAGGGAAGCTAAGTCCCAAATATATCGGGTTGTATGAAATCATCAATAGAGTAGGGTCAGTTGCTTACCATTTAACCCTACCATCAAAGTTGAGAAAGATCCATAATGTATTTCATGTATTAATGCTTTGAAGGCATCGATCAGATCCTTCTCATATGATTCCTGTAGAAGCAATTGAGGTGCAACATGTCGTACGAAGAAGAGCTAGTAGAAATCTTATCTTGAGAAGTAAAAGAGTTGAAAAACAAGCACGTGCCAGTGGTGAAAGTCCTATGGCACAGTTATAGCATAGAAGAAGCTACCTGGGAATCGAAGGAGACGATAAGATCTCAGTATCCCCATCTCTTTCCAAGTAAATTTCGAGGATGAAATTTCTTAAATGGGGGAGAATTAGAGGTGTTCATGGACTGGGCTACCCGGCCCAGCCCGAAGGCCCTCCCGAAATGTGGGAGGGTTTGGGCAAAAATATAGGCCCGAAAAATGGGCTTGGACAAAAAAAATGCCCGTTTAAAAAATGGGCTAGGACTCGGGTAAGGTATTTTTAGCAGGGCTCACTACTTCTGCCTGATTCACTAAAGGACAAAAAAAATCTACACTTTTTTTTTTATTTTTGAATGTTATTTTCTTGTTGTTTTCTCCCTATTTTGCTACCATTTTACAATTATGTTGCTACTATTTTGTTGTTATTGTTTGAATATTGTATAAAACTTATTTTATTGTTAATTTTGTTATTATTTTAAAGGCATTTGTTAATTTTTTTATTATTTTAGAGGCATTTGCTTGTTAAGTTGCATCTATCTTAGTGTTATTTAAGTCTACTTATTTTTTAAAATTTATTTTCAATTTGTTGGGATATATTTATTTTGATGTTTTTAGTATTTTTATGTATAATATATATTTAAAAATAATATAAAAAATTAATACGGGAGGGCCGGGCCGAGCCCGGGTTTTAGTATTTTTATCCGGGTTGGGCTTGGGCAAAATTTTAGGCCATTTTTTTAGGCCCAGCCCGGCCCGGCCCATGAACACCTCTAGAGAGAATTGTAATAACCCGAATTTTAGTTGTGACACCACTAACTCGTCTCCGTTGTCGGATTAGGGTGTATTATGATACATATAAAAACAATTTACATCATTAAACTATTCATTCATTAATTTAAATAAATACAATTGAATCTGCATTTCATTCATAGCAAAATAACATTTACGCGCCTTGAAATGAGCTTACGGGGCCTTAAAAATAGTTTGGGAACAATTAGGGACTAATTTGAATCAAAATAAAAAAATATGAAAAAATTTTAAAAATTTTAGAAATGGGGGTCACACGGCTGTGTGGCCAGGTCGTGTGACAAAGCCCAGTCTATGTGGCTACCCCACACGTCTGTGTGCTCAGACAATGTAACTAACTGTGACGATGTAAAAAAAATCTTGCACTTAAAATTAATAAGGCACACAGTGTGACAGCCCGTGTCCCAGGTCGTGTGCACCTTAAAAAGCTTCCAAAACAAGGCAAACTTTCATCCAAAACTTAGGTACCAAGCCAAATCAAAATCAAACATTTCCATAATTTAAAAACACATTTAAACACGCCTAAAACAATCCAAAACCTGCAACCTAAATGCCTAACCAATGTGTCCTCATTGACACCACAATTCAATTTTCAACCTCAACTCACATGTCACACCAAACTAATTTGCATTCAAGCGCATAAGTTCATATATAAAACTTATGCTAAACTTACTATTTCTTCTTATTCATTCACATTCATCCATTCCATGATTCAAACACTTGCATAAGGTTTATATCAAATGACCAAAACAACTTTATATGAACATATTCACACTAAGATTAAAGGCACATACACAAGCAAGCGAATACCAAGCTTAAGTATCTTTGCATCAATCTTATATGTAACACATGTAGTAAATATTTAAAACATATACAAAACACACCTCTTACATGCCATATAACACAAAATAAACATATCAAAATCTACCAAAATGTATCTGGATAGTGTGATCTTCAAGTTGATCCGACCGCTTGACTCCACAAAAAGTTATCTACAAGGAACATGAAAAATGACACGAGTAAGCTTCAATAGAGCTTAGTAAGTTCAACGGTTGAAACAATAAAACTTACCATATAAACGTATCTATTTCATTAACAAGATTAACAAATAATAAATCCTGTCAATCACAGTCACTCAACAGGTGAGTTTATACACGTACATATACAAGTTACAAAATATATTAAATCACATGAGATCATTCAATACCAAGTCACGATGCATATTCAGAAGACCATGTAGACACTTATAAGATTTAATAACATGTCATATAACCATTGGAAACCTACCCGATGAATGGTATAAAAGGATTTGGATACGCGGTTAATCCAGAACACACCAGAATGCTCAAATAAGCAAAGCTAACCGAAAACACACCTGGGCACCAAGTGCCAAGCCCGTAAGCTTTACATTTGCCCCTAGAAACACACCTGAATCACTATAAATATAACACGATAGTCCGCAACAAATGCTGGACACTGGTATGTTCAGTGGAAAGTAACAAATCAAAAGTCATTGTTTAATCGCAAGTTAACCCTGTACCGCGCGTAATATTACTTATTGGCATGCCAATTGTATCCTATCATACGTTCATCTAGACTCATATATCATCGAATTAATAATATTTAAATCATTTACTTTCTCGACTCACATCAAATTATAATAATTCAATTGTGTCTAAATTATCCAACAACCACAACACAATATCCAAATAATATTTCAATTTATATTAACTAAACCGTACAAACTTATCAAGGCTAAACTGCAGAGATAGTGAAAGTTTAAGGACTATTCAACAACTTTCCCTTTTCCTTAGTTATCTACTTGTTCTTGATCTATAAAATAGTTTATTTCAATATATTAGCTTCAATTTCATTTAATACTCAATTTAGTACATATTTCATCCTATTTACAACTTTTCACTTTTATCCCAAACTTTTACACTTTATTCAATTTAATCCCTAAGACTAAAACAATATTATTTTCATAATTAAAAGTTTATTCCCATTAAACCGAATTTGTAACAACTCCAAATTAGTCCTTACATGCTAAAATTTCATGAGAAAAACATTTCATATTTTCATTATTTTCAATTAAATTCCTAGACATAAAAATTATACCAAATTACTTTACAAACTAACTCAAAATCACCATTAAGCTTCCAACCCAAGTATGCACATCAAGAAAACTTCAATAACATCAAGGGTAATTTTTCTAAACTTTGACAGTTTCACAAAATAATCCTTGTACTAGCTAGATTAAGCTACAACGGTATCAAAAACATAAAAATCACTACAAATAGATCTAAATTTCATACCATGCAATTGAAAATGCTTTGGTCGAAAGTTTGCTTCTCCTTGGCTATGGTGTTTCAGTTCCAAAGTGAAAAGAAAGATGAATATCATGATTATTTCATCTTTTGTTTATTTTTATTTGTTTATTAACTAAATTACAAGTTTGCTCTTTATATAAAAATAAAACTAATTAAATTTCATGTAAATACCCACCAAATTGTCCACTAAGAATAAAATAGGTAAATTTACCACCTAAAGCCCTCAAGTGAAACTTCTAAAACCATTTATTACCTTTAGCTAATAGAACTAACTTTTGCAGGTTTTACAATTTAGTCTTTTTTTTTTTAATTAACCAATCAAACATAAAAATTTCTAAACCAAATTTTTATGACACTAACGAACTTGTAAATATTAAATAATTAATATTTACAGACTCAGATGTCAGAATTGTGGTCCCGAAACCACTATTTTTGACACTATTAGAAAAAAAGCTATTACATTTGTGGTGTAAAAATGTGGTTTTAGAACCCCATTTCCATAAACTGAGTTCGTAAGGATGAAATATAAGGATTCATAAAGTTAGTATGAAAATATAGTGAAGTTCGGATTAAGTAATTTAACCAAGAAGTTAGTTAATTAAAGCTCAGGGTTTAAATTATAAAGTCCAATTACTATTGAGTTTTAATTTAGAAAACGCTTGGGGACCTAGATAGAAATTATTCAAAGAACCAAAATGATTATTTAACCAATGCTTAATGTGAGTTAGTGGATGATGATGATTATACCCACTTAGTTTAAATTAATAGTTAATTAATATTATAAAACATAATTAATCTAATTAGTCAAGATTAACTAAAGGCTAATTCTAGTATATATATCATTATAATGGAAAGAAAGATGATATTATCATCTTCTTTCATCGTCCAAAGAAAGAAAAGAGGAGAAAAACTCCATTGTTACGGTTCATTTCGCCATACCAAAATTACCAAGGTAATCAAGCTATTTTTATCAAATTTTTATAGATTCTTAATTATAGGAGCTTGATTTAGCTAGCCTATGTATCAATTTGTTAAATTGTTAAGTTTTTAACAAGTTTCCATTACAGAGAAATTAATGAATCAGGCTTGAAATTGATAGATATTAAGCTTAGATCATGATAAAGACTGAATTGCAAAGCTAATTAAGCTTGTTTGATAATATTGAAACATTAGGGACTAAAGTGAATAAATTGAAAACTATCATGAGATTATGTTGTAAATAGAAAGTATAAAGTCCTTAATAAAAGAGTGTAAAATTAGATTTTGATTTGATGCTAAATATTGAAGAATATGCATATCTCGAGTCAAGAGCTAAACTAAACAAAATGTAAAATATGTTTGACTTTGTATTTGAATGTTAGATGGATGTAAATTGATATTTTTCTATTATTTAATTATTGAATGTAACTCAAGATGACGTTGGGTCATCGAGAGGGAAAGGAAAGGCAAGAGTCGTTGACGAGTAACAACGATTTCGCTTTGTACTTTTATGATTCGAGTTCAATTTGTAAAAACAAATATATATATGCATACATACACGTATGTTGACATGAGACTACTTATTAAGATAAGTATATTGCGATTACATGATTCAGTTAATACATGATGACATCGACTACTGAAAAATTGGACTAAATTGAATATAATAGAAATAAGTATGTTATAAATTGATATATGATTCACAATATGAATTTATGATGAAAATGGTATGGAATTGTGATATTGATTATGTGACGACAAATAAATAGATATTGGATACCCAATTAATTGTTCGGGTAGAGCCAAATATAGTTGGCTTGCCATAGGATTAAATTGTGTACGAGTTTATCTTGGGCTCATCTGATGATGGACTGATGTGCCAATATATTTGCTTCTGCTTGTCCAATGATGCACTTCAGTGCTAGATTTTTGTGTTGGTTGGTTGATCCGTTTATTTATCTTGAGTCTGAGTCTGGTTAATAAGGATTGTAAAATATAAACTCGATAAATGATATTGAACTGAATTGATATGATGAATTAGAACTATATGTGCATATATAAAAATCATGATAGAGAAAACATGTGAAATATCATGCGAATCGATTACTACGAGCCCTGAGGGTTGGTATGGAAACAGAATGAATCAATAGATTCGAGAATGAGATAAGTTAAAGAAATGAGAAATTGGTATGTATGCAATGAAGATATATGTACCTTATTGTTGAATGGTATGAGATGATAAGTTTTAATGCAAATGTTCAATGGATTGGTATATAAAATGGCTATTTGCATACATCATATGTTAATGGAAACTCTTGACATGAATGAAACGTGAATTGGCTAAATGTTGTACTTGAATTGATTGTGTCCATTTGGTTAATGCGAATGTTATATTGACTTTAATCATGAAAGTGCCACTGAGCTTAATCGCTCATCACACAGTTTGTCTATTCTATGAGCATGTATTAGTAGATCTTGAAGTCTTGAGAGGTAAAGCAACATCCGAATCGTTGATACTCGAATTAGAAATGTTTGTACTATTCTTTAAGTTTCAATAGATGGCATGTACCTAGAATTAAACCGATTTAAAGTTGTAAATGGTCAACTAGGTATTTTGGTTAGTGAATGTTAGCTAGAATTGACTTATGAATTGTTTAAAACATGTATATAAGTGTTTTAAAGATTTTAAGGAGTTGAAATGTGCAAATGATCATCATTTAAGTTGAATATAATTTCATATTGGGTCCTTAGACCATTGGTGTTGTATAATTTAGTAGGACGAATCAAATGAAGTAAACTTTGAAGGAGTCTGCCCTTAAAGTCATGACACAACCCTATTGATGCTGTGACACCAACTCCTGACATCGCGATGTCCCTAGTTTGAAGTCATGACACCAACCTACTGTTTTGAATGTTGTGAAATTGCACTCTTGAAGTTACGACGCCAAGCCCCTGTCATTGATTTCACGATGTGAATCCCTCATGGTCGCAACGGCAACCTAGAACATTTTAAAACTTTACATTTTATTCCTCAAATGGTACCAGGTCATCCTAGGAGCTTTCGTGAGCTCGTAAAACCCCACATATGAGTATAAAGCATGTTATATTGATGTATTATCTGGAATAACCTATATAAATTATTGAATAGATCAGAATTGTATTCGTAGTTGCTTCGGTAACGAATGTGACATTCCATAGCTTAGACATAACAGTTAGGTCAAATATAGAGTGTTACAAAATTTTTCTCATATCAAATTGAACCATAATTGTAACTTTGAATTTGAATTTAAAATAATAAATCGATAAATTTACAATCAAACCATAATTTTGTTTTCTATCATCCAATTTCATCTTTTTGTAATAGATTAGTTCGACTTTAGATTTAATTCATTAAAAATTTATGATTTTTATTTTTAATATATATTTTTAATATTTTTAGAATTTTTTTTAATAATTTCAAGATGAATCTGATCAAATTGATATTCCGATTCGAATGAACCTGGACAAATAACTATCCAAGTTTATTCTAAACTTAAAATTTTAAAATATATTATTATTATTTTTTAATTGTTTTGTTTTGCTGATGTGGCACTTGTGTGATGTGACAATCGTTAACGGTCATGTCGACGATTCCATTAGAATTTAATGGTCAATACCAGTCAAAAGGTTGATTTAATTAATTTTATAAGTTTGAGGACTCAATTGATTCAAAAAGTTGAGAAAAATTTAATAATTATCTTTTGAAATTCTTCAAAATCATTTTATACTATTAAGCCCCCAAAAAATATTAATTGAATGCTAGGGAGAGAAAAAACATAATTGTAATTTTCTTTTAAGGACAATCTTGAAAATATAAAAATAGAGGAACGGAAAATTATAATAAAAAAAAATCCATGAAAAAGCATCTCAAATGGTGTAATAGGTATTATTAGGTTGATGTTCACAACCAAACAATGGTCGGTGTTAATTAGTGTTTAAATATTTTGGATTCAAAATTTATATTAATTTTTTTAACGGGATGTTTATTTTTATTTTTTACTAATTAAAATAATCCGTTTACTTTTTTTATAAAAAATTTTAAATAATAGTTTGTAAATGGAGTGAAGTTATAATATTTTTAATTATTATTTTAATATCAAAATATAGATACAATTTTATCTATTTGAATTTATTTATTTATAATATGTCAAATTTTGTTTTCAACATATTACTAATTAAAAAATAATTGAATAAAACACGCGATTAACTTGTATATTGCACGAGAAAAAAACTAATTATAAGATAGATTACAATGTTAATACTCCTATCAAATATGTTAATATTTTATTATAACGAGTGGGTTCAAGTCCCATCTTGCATAAATCATGAATGTGTTTTGCCCAAAGTTATTTTGGTTTAGGGTACGTTATGTCTAAGTTGCGCAATATAATGCTTATTTAGCAAAGTTTTTTTAGAATACTAGTTAAAGCTCTTATTTAACACCTAAATGATACCGATTCAAATCTTGTCGTCACCTTCCCACTAACACCAATCTGCTTGTGATTCTAATTCCATTCAATATGTTATACTATAATTTATTGCATTGGATGAAAAATCTATTTAGTTTTTTAGTTAATTATACCAAACATCTTTAAATTATGACTCTCATTCTATATTAGTTTTCAAACTTTAAAATATTATAATTACATCCTCAAACTATTAATATTATATCAATAATGTCCTTCCATTACTAAAATCATTAAATACGATGTTAGATCTTATGTAACACAATTCAAAATGAAAATTTTAAAGCAAAATGAATGTTGTAAACATGGACATTGTGAATTTCTTGGTTTAAAGGTTTTTTGAAGTTTTTGCAAAAATTATTGTTCACTCTTTATTTTCTTTTTGTTTTATTTTATTTTTAGTTTTTATTTTTAAAATTTATGCGGTAATATTTTACTTTTCTTTAAAATTTTTATTTTAAATTCTGCCACAAAAATTTTAACGTGTCATTTAATAGTTAAATTAACAGTTTCAGTAAAGGAATGACCTAATTAGAACATTTTGAAGTTTGGAGACCAATTTAGAATAAGGATATAGTTTGGAAATGTGTGGTGCAATTAATTCTTAATTTTTTTTAATTTAAAAAAGACATAATAATAAATTTAAACCTCAATGTTTATATTTTTTAATTAATTTGGCCATTAACATTTAAAAAAGAGTCAAATAGCTTTCTTTTAACGAAAATAATGGCTAAAACATTAATTATTTTGTATGACACATTAACAAATAATTTAATATTTATAAAAGTATTCAAAAAATTAAAAAATTATAAAAAGTTCATAAAAATTCAAAAAATTAGTATGAAGTACAAATAGATTGTCATGCGAACTACCATATTTAAAATTTTAATATTTTAGTCAGTATTTTTATTAAAAAATAACAAATTGACTCTTTTTAAAAAATTAAGAGTCAAATTTGATATTTTTTTAAAAAATTAATGATCAAATTTTACTAAAAAGAGATTAAAAGATATAAATATTAAAGGCTAAATTTATGATTATCCCTTAAAAAAAATAAAAGAATAGTTTTAGTAGCTAGTTAAACATTTTTTATGGATGATATAAATTTAGAATGGACTAAATTAAAGTATGAAAAAAGTGAAAAGAAAAATAACAACAATGAGTTCACCCCTGGCTTAGAAAAAACCTAATAAATCAAAATTGTCATAAGAGCCCCCGGAAGGCCGAAATTCTCGATCCCTAGCGAAAACCAAACCCTAGAAAAAGTCTCCTTTGGCCTTTCCTTGCCTTGCCTTACCTCTTTCACAGGAAAAGAAGTATTGGAGGTTAAATATTGATTCCCCTTTCACTTTGCAAGAGAAAGGAGAAGACAACACCTAAAAAGGAAAAAAAAAACACCAAAATGGACGCTATGAGGAAACAGCTCGATGTGCTGATGGGTGCCAATCGAAATGGCGATGTACGTGAAGTGAATCGCAAGTACTACGATCGCGATGTTTGCCGTCTCTTTTTGTCCGGTCTTTGCCCTCACGAGCTCTTCCAATTAACGGTACTTCTATCAATATTTAGATATCGCTTTTTTGATTTCTTTTCGCTTTTTTATTTACTTGTTATCATGATTCTCTTTGTCTTGTCCAGCCCTAATCTCTGCTTTCATTATATGATTTTTTTTATTAAATTACAGCTTAGGGAGAGATCTATTTGATTTGTGGAGTGATAGAGTAAGGTAGACGATGAATTTGAACTCTCAAAAAAAAAAAAACTGAAGAGCTTGGGAAGTCTTTTGGTTTCTGTGAACATACGTTACAAGGAAAAAAAGGGAATCATGGTTTTACAAGTTCCATTAGGCCATTTTCACTAAGTTTTTCTTATGAAAGGAAATTGTGTTTGTTCACGGAAGCAATTATGCTTCTGAAAAATGAAATTTCTAGCTTCGAGTTTTTTTGAATAGGAAAAATGCATGATTTTACTTTTATATTGAATGATTGTGTTGAGTTCTCTCATTTTTACTTGTTATAAACTGAATGTGAATATTCTTTTTTTTTTTTTTTTTTTTTTTTTTTTTTTGCTTTTAATAACTTTTGAGCAAGTGAATAAAAACTAGATTGCCAAAGTAATTACCGAAAGGAGCATTACTACTGGTAGCTAGGGAATAGATCTGAGTAATACAGGAAATCTAAAGAAAACGAGAAAAACAGTGATGATAGGTGGTATTTGTTGTTAGCAGAAAAAGAAAGGGAAAACTTAATGCAAATTCTCTGTTTCTAAGTTTTATTTTACTCAAGATGTCTAGGAAGAATAAAGGATTTTGACTATACTATTTTAATTTGTCATTGGTTGGTGACATGGAAAACAAATACTCAAGATAAGCATATTATGGTATTTGCAATTTTTTTTCTTTTTCTAATTTAATTCTTTTTTTATCATGGTATCCATTGATACGAATCCTTCTGTTTGAGGAGAGGATTTTGGTTAAATCATTTACTGCTAAAGATGCTGTATGTGTTTAGTTACATGGTAGATCAATGATGGACCATCCTTATTAAGGTTTTGAGTCTGATTGTTGAATGCTAGGTTTTAGAAATACACCAGATAATGGTTTCTGATCCTTTTTCTTTTTCCTGTCTGAAGTTCCTATGCGTTTTTACATTACTGATGACTTTCTGTTTCTCATCTTGGTTCAGAAAATGGATATGGGACCATGCCCAAAGGTCCACTCTTTACAGCTGAGGAAAGAGTATCCTTGCTAAGTCTTATTGCTAGCAACTATTGTTGCATTGTGACTTCAACATTGTTGTTAATGTTTGACTTGTACTCCTCTTGCGACCTGGGGTATGTCAGTAGGTACTATGTAGTGGTCAATTTGAAAATCAGGTGTCAGCTAGGTTTCTCAGACTTCGGTGCAAGGCTTGGATGTGGTTATGTTTTATTTTTTTGTGAGTTTTGCCATATATTTACAGGATCACATAATTCTAGCTGTCTCTAGCTTGACCTTTGAAGTATTTGAAAATGTTCTCAATATGTGTATGCTGGAAGAAAAGACGAGTCAGAGAGACATGCTTGCAGACTACTGGCTGATGGTGTATCATTATTCTATCTAGAAGTAAGGTGTAGGGGTGTATATTTGGTTGCTTAACTCTTCCTAGATATGAAGAAGCCAAGTCAAAAGGTGTTGATAATTATGACAGAGAATTAGAAGATGCCATTGATAGACTCATTGTCGAGTGTGATAGGAAAATTGGCAGAGCTCTACGGCGTCTTGAAGATGAGGATGCCAAAGCTGCTATTGCAATATCAGTTTCTGAGGTTACACAGGTAAGGCCAACTAAGTTGATTCACTTTCATTAGTTTTATCTGAAGTCATTGGTTTTTTCTTTTTCTTATTTGGATTTTGCAAATTTTGAAATTGCAGACACCTGAAATTCTTGAGCTGTCGAAGCAGATAAAGGAGAAACTGAAAGAAGCTGATCAACATGGTAATGAATTTTGAGCTGGCATGCAAATTATTCCTTTATGTTTTAGCTTTAAGGTGCTAGTAACTCATAGATGGGATGCTGTCTAAAACCGCAAACCTAACCAGGGATGATTTAGATGGATACTTTAGGGTTAAATATTTATGGATGAATTTGGTGAAGGATGTGGCATTTTTTAGTCTCTATATAGTCTACATATTTGGTAAACCATCTAGATCACTCATTTTAAATTGCAGATTTATTGATTGTAATAGATAAGAAAGTCCTCTTTTGGTAAAGAGAACAAACATATTGAACCTCAAGTGTTTCTAATGTCCTTCTTCTGCACTCATGAAATTTTGGAGTAAAATACATTGAAAGTTTTTGTTTTTGCTATTTCTATAAAGGAGTGTGGACTATCCACACTTTATCTGTAATTATGATTGTAATGGAACCCTTTATAAAATCCCCACTTATACATGATTGCTTGCAAGTCTTTTAGGAAATTTCATACATGTTTACTTTTACTATATAGATCTTGAAGGCAAGACAGATCTTAAGATTCGAGCACTGGAAGAAGTAGAAGAGCTTAGAACTACAAGAGCAGACAAGCAGGTATACCATAGCTTTTGGAGGTTTAGAAGTTAAAATGAAAATATTAGTCCCATGATGCAGTATTCTTGATTTAGCTGTGGTGAAAATTTTGCAATCTTGATTCTGTGATAACCTTTTGACTCTTTAACATGTGACATTTTCTTATTGTGATAGTCTATATTACTTTTGGATGCATTCAATAAAGATAGAGCATCGCTGCCTCAACCCCTGCCAAATCCACCACCATTGGCACCTTTGCCTGTAGCTGCACCTGATCCTCATATCCAGGAGATGATAAACGAGAAGCTAAAGAAAGCAGAAGATCTTGGTAAAGTATACTGCTTAATGATACTTCAGCTTAACAAACTTAAGCTTGTATGTTAGTGAATTGATATACAAGTTATCGATCAATGGCATTCCTCACTCCTCAAGCTAGCCGTTTTTGATATTAATAATTTTGCTATTTATTGCTTTTGGTCTGTGAGCTCTTTTGTTATGGTTACAAAGATATGTCAAAATGTTAATAGTTATTACATAACTAAACAGCCCCCTCCACCCCCAAAAAAAAAAAAAAAATCACCACCACCTAGCCACCCCATTGATGACTTAGATTCAGGATATATTCTTTGAGGTTAGGACTATGTTAGTAATTTATGGATATTTGTAACACTGTTATTTTGCTTTATTTTACTTAATTGTATATCTCTTTTTATCTTTATTGTTTAGGTGAGAAGGGAATGGTGGATGAAGCACAAAAAGCTCTGGAAGAGGCTGAAGCTCTTAAGAAGGTTTCCAATTTCCTAGTTTTGGCTTATTCTTTTCTTCTTTGAATTTTGTCCTATACTTGTTACTTCAGTTTTTGTCTTCATCCTTAACTCTTCTAGGAAAAAAAAACTTTTCTGTTTCTTTTTTATCTTTTTTTTCTTCCTTTTAGGCAATTTATGGGTTTGTTTTTTTTTTTTAAATTCTTATAATGCTTTTTTCTGTTCAGCTGCCTGCTAGACAGGAGCCTGTTCTGGACTCCTCAAAGTACACAGCCGCTGATGTCCGCATTGTAAGTCTGTTTTCTTTTCTTAACCAAACAATTAAAGTGCCTTTAGTAAACCAAGGGTACAAGTTTAGACTGAAAATGAAAAACTAAAGCACTGAAAATGAGAATTGGAAGGGTTGTGCTGTTTGAAATAGCACACAACTTAAGGTGAAGTTTAGTATGAGAGACTTGGTCTTGTGCATCTTGCCTATGTTTATAAATCAACGATGCACCTGCAAGCTCAGACTTCCTGAAATTAGTTTAATGCTTTGCTATAAGCAGCTTATAATCCATACAGATAAAGTTATAAAATTTAGAGTTTGGCATGAATTATGAGAGCTTTCTGCTTCGTCTTGTTTTCACGAGCTTAACATTTTAAAGGTAGATCTATGCATGTTGGAATGATTTTTGAGCTTGGCGCCGTGTGCGTTTGTGGACAAATTACAGGTTTCCTGTTACCATTATTCAGTGTTATTGTTTCTTTCATTGGCTAATTTGATTTATGAGCTACTCAGATAAATTATATGAAGCCGTAACATGCTTTTGGGCCCTAGGAATTTAGGATATTATAAGTTCATGGAAAGTTGCTTTACACAATTCTTTTCAGTTTATGGTTCAATTTTTAAAGTTCATTGTTGGTTTTTTTCATTTCCTGATCTGATCTGACCTTTACTAATTAATCCTTTGAATTGCAATTTTTTCAGACTGATCAAAAGCTTCGTGTTTGTGACATTTGTGGAGCATTTTTAAGTGTTTATGATAGGTAAATCTTGATTGTTAATTCCTGTTATTTTGGCTTGTTTTGTGGGCTTAAAAAAATCAGCATGTGGGGTTTCAAGTGTTTCAGCTTTTGACCCGACTATTATACCTCGATACCAGCAGGCTTTTGGGCCCAGTTTTACGAGGATAACTTTTGCAGCTACATAATGTGCGTCTTTTTTTCTGTTTTACGTGCTTGTAGATCATGCTATTGCTAGATAATAAATTATGCAGAAGCTATAAAAACTTGTCTGTTGTATATTTCAATCTTCTTGGTGAAGTATTTTACTTTTCCTTTATTCTTTCAGTGACCGGCGTTTAGCTGATCATTTTGGAGGCAAGCTTCATTTAGGTTACATGCAAATCCGTGATAAACTAGCAGAGCTTCAGGTAAGATAAATTTATTTTCTCTCTAGTGTTTTAGCTCTGTGTGTGTGTTTTTTTCAATAAATACTAAGGGATTGCCAAGATGTCTGATTTGCTAGTTCACTTGCAACTTCTGATCTGAGTAACTGTTGTATTTGACTTACTCAGATGGAATTTAATGCTTTTGCCTACTGATTTGAAGGAATAAATCAAATAGATGCAGTTGTGCTTAGTAGGATAGATCTATTCTTTTATGCATCTTGTGTTGAGACATCCTTAAGTTGGTATGTGGATATGTTGGTTCAGGTGCTGGTATAATGTTACACATTCTTCTATACCGATTCTCAGTTAGTGAGCCATCTGTGAGTTTTTCTTATCTCGGAGTGAATAATACCCTTCCATTTTCTGATCTTTGTGGTTATAAGCTAGATGCTTAACTCTGTAAAACAGTATTTTTTTCATGGATTCACCTGTGCATATTGGGCTTTGACATGCATTAGATTTGAACAAACAATGCTCCTGGTCTAAGGGAACAATTAATATACTAAAGAAAAAGAGTGGAGAAGTAGATGGAGAAGAAACCTGTCTTCTACAAATCAAAGCACAACTCTTTGCTTATCTCACTGTCTTGGACTACCGAAAATGAAACATGAGCTGCAAAAATAATCTAAAATTACATGTGCCACATATTTGCACTTTGTCATCATATGATCAAGTTAATGCTGGTTTAGTTCTGTTCCTTTTCACTACTAAGAAAACAGATGGTGTGTGCATGGGCACTGATTATATGAGGTATTTGAGCAGGCCTTTTCTGTTCTGCTTTGCTATCTCTTGTTTAATGGTTTTAAGACTTTAAGGCTTACTTTCTTATGCCTAGCCTTAGAAGTTTTACCTTATAGTCCTTGTGGCAAGTGAATAAAAGATTGAGTGGCATTTTATGTTATTCGAAAAATGGTTTCAGTAGCACTTTCTTGGTAACTATTTTTGTCAGGAAGAGAGAAACAAGAGCCGCAAACTTGATCGATATGATGACAGAAGGTAAGCTGTACCCGTTTTTCTTTTTGCCTGTTTTGTCTCTTATTTGGGAAAGGGGACTGTGAGATGGTTCAGTTTCTTCCATAATTCTTCTCTAATATTTTCTAATTACTGAGGGAAGATCAAAGGAACGGAGTAGGGATCGTGAAAGAGAGCCCAGTCGGGATCGTGATCGAGGAGAGAGCCGTGATCGAGGGAGGGATCATGATCGTAGGAGCAGGGATCAGGACAGGTATCATGATCGAGATCGTGGATATGATCGGGACCGTGAGAGAGATTATGAGCGCTCACGCAGTTATGATTCAAGAAGTCGTCGTAGGTCACGTTCTCGGTCTAGGGAACATTCTAGGGATTATGATCGGCACAGGTACCTGCTTCTGCATAGGTCTTGATTTCCTTTTATTTTCAGGCATGATGGGATTTGAAGGATTTTAAAACAATTAACCGGTTCATGAAGTTAATATAGAATGCATAGCCACAAGGGGGTTGGCTTTGTGGTTCTAGAACTTCAGATTATGATATAGCTTAGCGTTTTGATAATTACCCTACTCATCTCTTTTAGGCATGGCTTAAGTTCTTTTTTTTGAGAGATCCGAAATAATATATTAGTATATTTCTTTAAAAACAATGTTTGAATTTTTCAGGCGTGATCGCTACTAGGATGGATGATGGTTGCAATCAAAGTGGATGGATAATGAAATGATGTTCTTGTTTAGGTCGGTGATGAAATCATGTAGGATTGTTGTGATGGTTTTATGCAAAGTAGGATTCATCAACATGTGCTTTTGGGGGTGGAGTTTGGCAGTTTTCTGGTGTTTTTTGCTGGATGTATTGACTTTGACTTGACTGCTTCAAAGATTTCTCTGTTGCTTAAATATCTGGGAGGTACGTTTTAGTGTTTTAACATATTTATTCCTCACTAATCATCCGCTGCAGTGACATCTCCAAGTGATTAATTCCTGAGCAATGCTATTAACAACACCCTCTTTTTCTCCCACGATATTAAATGATATTTTTGGAAATTAGCTGCCAGCCCTAATCCCTAAAAACACTTATCTAGGACTGGATTTTAAAGGATCGTTTTTCTTTCTTTGATGGAATGGTATTAGCAGCCAGCACTTAACAATAACCTTTACTACACTGGAATATGTGATCATTTGTCGATGACGAAACCTATTTAAAATTTTATGGTTTTTCTTCTTAAAAAGGAAATTTAACGTTGTAGGTGATTTCCTGCACTAAAAAGGATTCTCTTTTAACTGTAAACTATTAAAATAGTTGTTTTTGTTTGTTTTAAGTTATATTTTAAACATTTATGTTTTAATTATTTTTGTTATTTGTCGTTAAGTTGACGTGATAAACTAAATTATTATTTTAAACAAACTTTTAGATTAATTATATAATTGGTTCTTATATTTTTTTTGAGTAATTTTTTTTTTTTATGTTTAAACTTTTTTTTTCTTTATTTTCATTTCTCTTCCGCCATGTTCTTTAAATTTTTTTCTTTATTTTCCTTTTTCTTCCGTTTCTCTTTGTTCTCCTTTTTTTGTTTCTTTTAACGTGGTTTTTTTACGTTTTTCATTTGTTAAAATTTTTTCATGTTTATTAAAAAAATGGAAGCTGAAATTAAAATAGAACTTGCTTTGTATATTTTTACCCCACAATAACAAACTCTCATCATAAATTATCTTTTTAACAAATCAATTTGGATCTTTTAATAATTTTGTCTACAAACTTATCTCACTTGAAGATTTTGCTAGTCGTGACTTATGGCAGTTTATTCTTAACAAAGTTTTTCAAGATCGTTCCCTCAACCTCCATGATTACCTTATTCACCTTGCTTATAACATTTTCATTATTTTGAAATTACATTATTTCACGGATTCTTCAGAAGAGCTTTACACTCTCAAGGAGTAAAATAACCATCATATGAAACTTATCCTTAACTTTTGGTTCCATGCTCTCTTTCTCCTTGATTCATCTATGCTCGACTTCGAATCAAGCTTGCCTGAGAATATCCAAGAAGGTTTAGATCGACTTGATCATTTGTTTAATTTTATTCGTCAGAAAAAAAGAAGGAATAATTTACACAATTTTGTAAAAATCTAGAATTGGAAAAAACTTGTTTTGGATATAAATAATTTAATTTATGTTTAGATTTAATTAAAGATATGATTTTTTATATCGATTAGTTAGATCCAATTTTAGTTTAAAAATTAGGTTATAGTCAAATCGAGATTTGATTAAGAATGATTTGTATTCGGTTTTAAGTGAAATTTAATCAAGGAATCATGTGAAAGAAAGAAGAACTTGGTTTATTTGGTGTGCAAATATTATATTTTTGTAGTAAAGAATATGAGAAGAGAGAAAAATAAATGGGAAGAAGAAAAAGAAAATAATAAGTAAAAAGAAAAAAAATTTAAATTGTTCAAAAAAATAAAAGTATAAGGATTAATTTTAACAAATGAAAAATAAAATACGTTAAAAAAAGTGAAGAAAGGAGGAAAATAGAGGGAGAAGAATAAGAGAATGAAAAAAAGAAAATTAAAAGAACAAAAAACAAAAAAAATTGCTTAAAAAATATAAGGATTAATTGTATAATTTAACCTAAAATTTTTATTTGAAATGATGATTTAACGTGCAAAGTCAGTTTACTATTATATCGTTAAAATAATTAACGGCTCAATGACTAAAATATTATAACATAATAATATAAGTGACTAAAATATAATATTTTAAATATAAATGACTAAAATATATTTTAAGATAATTAGAAGTGACTAATCGATATATCAATAATTTTGATCTCATGCTCTCGGCGTGTTGTCAAGTGCTTTTGAGCTAGGTGGTTTCAGGTTTCATTTTTTTTTTTTTTAGGTCCATTAAGTCCTATAATTGCCCACAGTTGATGACAGGTCAATATTCCCAGCTTGAAAAATTAATGTCCGAAGTTAGTTCAATAATTTGAAAAATTAATGCTAAAATTTAGCTCAATAAAAATAAAATAATTAAAAGTAAATAAAGAAAATTATCATTGTGCTTTTTTATTTTCGTTTGGTATAAATTATAAATATTAAACTATAGTGTACTTTTCAAAAATTTGAAATTTGGTTTGTGTATTTTTACTTTTAAGAATTTAATTTTTTTTAATTTTAAAATTAAGGTGTAACTGTTAACATTATTAATTTTTTTTGTTAAATTCAGATTTATTATAAGATTATTTTTCTAATTACATGGTTAATAACTGTCTCTTTATTTCAAAATGCCAAAATAAATTTAACAAAAAAAAATAACTGTATTAATAATTGGACTTAAATTTTGACATTTGAAAAATAAAAAAATAAAATTCTAAAAATAAAAATAAGAGGATTAAAATTTAAATTTATAAAAATAGAAATATTTATGAGATTTTAGCGGATTATAAATCACGGAGGGAATAACAATGAAGGGTTTGAATATTAATATCCCTTGGCAGTATCTTTAGTTTCTTATCGGGGTTGAAAAATTGAGTAAATTGGTCACTTGAAAGTGAAACAATGATGCGTTGATTAATTTCTGTAATAAATTATGTGAAATTATGTGTTAAACTGTGATTTGTTGAATTATAAAAAATAAAAAAAATTGAAAAATATTTAATATTAAAAATTTTAAAAATCCAAAATATAAAAAAAAAACTTTATAAAAATGAAACAATAATTATAAAGAATATTTTAAAAACTATAATATACTAATTTTTTAAAAAGTCATAAAATTATTGATAAATTTATAATCTTCTCTTATGAAGAAAAATTCTTTGACCTGATTCATTAAAATGTAATTATGAAAAAAAATAGAAATTCTATTAGACGCTTATGCGTATAAAAATCATGTATTTAAAATATAGATGTGCGTTTGAAAATAATATATAATAAATAATGAAATACATGATTTGAAACTAAGTAATGATAATAACAAAGGGAAAGTGCCTAATTTAAGGTTTTATAATGCATTTAGAGTTGGTTCAAATCCAATCACATGTAAATTTTTATATTTTTTAAATAAAAAGATGAAAATACTCTTGAATAATATAACTTATTTTAATTACGGAAAAATATTTTTGTGATTTTTCTAACCAGGTTGGTGCTTGATTGACTCTTGACACAAACTCAGTTAAGGGCTTAAATAATAGTATAGATGATAAATGTAATAAAGTGTTCATAATAAAATAAAATAAAGGTTTAGTTTAGTGGTTAATTTAATGTTTTATTAATGCATTTAGAATGGGTTCAAATCCAATCACATGTAAATTTTTTATTGGTTTCTTTAAAAAAATTAAAAGATTAGAATACCCTTGAATAATATAACTTCTTTTAATTATGGAAGGACATTTTCCTAATTTCTCTAACTGAGTTGATGTAACACCCCAAACCCAGCCTAGACGTTATGGCCAAATCTGGAGGTGTCACAAAGAATGGGTTTTGATAACGAAATCTACATGTTAAAACCATTTCAGTTTTTCAACTCTTATTTGCTTTTATCCATTGTCAAAATGTTTTCAATTAATCAACTTGCCTTAAAACATGTTTTATAACGAAAGCCTACGAAAAACTTTGTATTTAAAGAAAGCATTTCGTGTTTTTAGAAAAACCTTTGTTTTAGTAAAAATCATAGCTTTTAGATATCAGTCGCAAATTAAGTACTAAAACGAAAATCCAAAATAAAATCAACCAAAAAGTCCAGAGAGTCCAATTATTACAAAAATCCAGAAATAATCCTTAAAATAAAAACCATAAACCTAATCAGTCTACGAACTCGTGGTCATCGAAAGGCTCCGTCGCACCGATCTGTCTAAGTTTGTGGATTACCTGAACAAAACAGACAAACAAATGTGAGTTTTCATAAACTCAGTGTGTAACCCAACAGAATTAAGCATGCAAATAGTTAGGCTCATGCCCTTTTCAGATACAGTAAACAGAATCATATATACAGATCAGACATACAGAATCCTACCCCTATCCTCTACACACCAACTCCGACCATCCCATCATACCATGTGGAGTTAAAAATACCTACCCATCCTTACACACCATATCGTGCCATTACGACACATGTTAGATAATATGCAGCCAAGCTGCCAGAATATAGGCGATGATCGCTGTACAGAATACTTCTTCCTCATATACAAATCCCACCCCACAATCATATATAGAAACAGATACATAATAACATACTAGACATGCTTAACATGCTTATGTACAGATATCAGAATAATCAAACATGCATAGCATTATCATGCTCAGACAAGAATATCATACTATCAGATCAATAGTTTTAGGGTTTGGTTAGCCCTTACCGACCTTACGGTAGATCCACAATCGATCGGAACGACCTGTGTGGCTCTAGGAAAATTTTTAGGAATATGGGCTCATATGCCCGTGTGGGTCCACACGCCTGTGTGGCCTACACACCCAGATTGGCCTTGCTTGTGTGGCTCACACAGCCTGACCCAGAATCCACACGCCCGTGTGGCCCACACAGCCACACTCGCACTACACACGGCTGTGTCTTGCGTACGGCCATGCCTTCGTCGACCACATGGCTGTGTCTCGCACATGGCCAACCACATGACCAAGCACACGCCCGTGACGTCGATAGTGTGGTTTTTTTACTTTCGTTGAAGCTCATTTTTCTGCGTTTTAGGTACACACTTGGTATCGTTTTGATGCGAAAACTATCCTGAACTTTCCAAGACCTAAAACAGAGTACCCAACATCGATTTAACAGATTGGTTAATAAATTCGACACAAGAATCGACAAGGAACCGACTTACCACCGATGACAAATCGCCTCTAACAAGCACTAAACCGTTGGAGTGTATTCCCCTGCTCCGCAATCTACTCCTAAACACGAATTACCACAATCAATTGCTATAGATTGCTATCGCCAAAATCCCAACAAAAGCTAAATACACATAGCACTCACTTACCAATCAATTAGAGAACCCCACAAAACAAAGGCACGATTACATGATAAGACCACCAACAAAATCGATGAAGGAGTACAAATTAATGATTTTATCGAAAAGGGAAAAAAAGTCAGAAACCATAAAAAAATCTGGAGAAAACGTTAAAAGGAAATTTTTGGGAAAAGAGAGAAAAATTCGAAAAAGGGAAAAATAATAAGAAATAAAATCAAGATATGACACAAAATCCTTGATTTTCTCCCACTAACCCCTTAACTCACAACCTCCGTCAGACTTTCAGTACAACCGGAACTCTATCAGTCAACAAAGCAAAAATTAATATCCATGCTCACGTAAGGATTCTAACATAAGACCTCCAACATGCTAACACTCTTATCACTTGAACCAGCAGGCTCATTCTAATATGGATTAACAAGCAATTTCCTTTAAGTCCACTCAACATGGGTAAGGCTTGGATAAAAAAATAACAAAATTGGCAAAGGTGAGACTTGAACCCAAGACCTCTTACACATACCCAAAACACTTAACCATTGAAGCAGATACACAGTTGTGTCAAATAATTACAGAATCAGAAATAAATTACTCAGGGTGTTAAACTTTACCCCCTAAAAGAAATTTTGACCTCAAAATTTACCTGATTAGAACAAATGAGGATACTGCTGACGCATCGAGTCCTCAGGTTCCCACGTGGCTTCTTCAGTGGCATGATTCCACCACAGAACCTTCACTAACGGTATCAACTTCCTTATCAGGACCTTAACATCATGATTTAGAATTTGAACCGGCTCCTCTTCAAAAGTCAAGTTTGGTCTTACCTTGATCTCCTCAACAGAGACTACGTGATATGGATCGGAACGATACTGCCTCAACATCGATACGTGAAACACATCATGGATATGGTCTAACTCAGGAGGTAGCTCCAATTGATAAACAACCAGTCCCACACTCTTCAGAATCCTATACGGCCTAATGAACCTAAGGCTCAACTTGTCATTACGACCGAATCTCAGAACTTTCTTCTATGGAGAAACTTTAAGAAATATGAAGTCCCCCACAGAGCACTCAATATGACGTCTCTTTAGATCTGCATAAGATTTCTGTCTATCAGAAGCTACCTTTAGACGATCCCGAATTAGTCTCACTTTATCCTCAGTCTCAAAAACCAATTCAGGACCCAAAACTCGGCATTCACCCAACTCAGTCCAACATAGCGAAGTACGGCATTTACGACCATATAAAGCCTCGTAAGGTGTCATCTGAATGCTAGCTTAAAAACTATTATTGTAGGCAAACTCAGCTGACGGCAGATAATCCTCCCAACTACCTCAGAAATCAATCACACAACTCCAAAGCATATCTTTCAGTATCTGAACCACCCTCTTAGGTTGACCATTGGTCTGAGGATGGAATGCAGTATTGAAGTCCAATCTCGAACCCAGAGCCTCATGTAATTTCTTCTAGAATCGATAAGTGAAGCGTAGATCCCTATAAAAAATTATCAAAACAAAAACCCAATGCAGTCTTACAATCTCAGAAATATACAGCTTCGCTAACTTCTACAGAGAAAATTCGTCTAGACCGGAATAAAATGAACGGACTTGGTCAATCGATCCACGATGACCCAAACCGAATCCTTCTTAGTGGGTGTCAAGGGCAACCTACTAACAAAGTCCATTGTCACTCGTTTCCATTTCCATAAGGGGATCTTAACATGTTGTAGCAAACCCGAAGGCAACTTATGCTCAGCTTTAACTTGCTAACACGCCAAACAACAAGCAGTGAAATCTATAACCTCACGCTTCAAACCCGGCCACCAATACAACTCACGAAGATCGTGATACGTCTTATTACCATCAGGATGCATAGCATAATGGCTACTAGGTGCCTCCCTCAAAATTGATTGCCTCAAATCAGAATCATTCGGTACATAGATCCGGCCCCGAAAACACAGAACGCCATCATTATTCTGCCCAAAATTTGAAGTACTGCCACTCTCAATCTGACGAAATTGCAAACCTAAAGACTTATTCGCTAACTGCTTAACTTGAATCTGATCAATCCAAGTCGGCTTAACCTGTAACTCAACTAACAAACTCCTATCACCAAACAAGCTAAGTCGAGCGAACATGATTATCAAATTAGTCATCACTCTACGACTTAGAGCATCGGCCACCATATTGGCTTTACCAGGATGATACTTTATCATGCAGTCATAATCTTTGAACAGTTCAATCCATCTCCGCTATCTAAGATTCAACTCCTTCTGAGGAAGGAGGTATTTAAGGCTCTTGTAATCAGTGTAGATAATACACCTCTCACTATACAGATAGTGCCTCCAGATTTTTAACGCAAAAACCACTACAGCCAACTCGAGATCATGCATCGGATAATTCCCTTCATGTGTCTTAAGCTGACGGGACGCATAAGCCATAACTTTACCATCCTACATCAATACACATCCCAAACCGATGTGTGGCGTATCGCTGTACACCACAAACTCCTTACCAGATTTAGCCTGTATCAGAATAGGAGCTTGAGTCAGAACAAACTTGAGCTTCTCGAAGCTCGATTGTTGCACATCAGTCCAAAAAAAAAGGAACACCTTTATGCAGAAACTTAGTCAAAGGAGCTGCAATCAGAGAGAACCGCTCAACAAATTACCGATAATAATCCGCCAGACCCAGAAAACTGTGAATTTTAGAAACATTCTTAGGATGTTTCCAATCTAGTACAGCCTCGGTCTTCCTAGGATCAACTCGGACCCCCTCAGCAGACATTACGTGCCCCAAAAAAGTTACCTCACACAACCAGAACTCACACTTGCTCAACTTAGCGTAGAGCTGTTTCTTTCGGAGTCTCTAAAACACTAATTTAAGATGCTCGTCGTGCTCATCCTCAGTCTTAGAGTACACCAGAATATCGTCGATGAAGACCATGTTAAATTGATCTAGATATGGTTGAAAGACTCAGTTCATCAGATCCATGAATGCAGTTGGAGCATTCGTCAGACCAAAAGGCATAACTAGGAACTCGTAATGCCCATAACGAGTCCTAAATGCGGTCTTATGAACATCCACCTCCTTAACTATCAACTGATGATACCCAGAATGAAGATCAGTCTTCGAAAACACTGAAGCCCCTATGAACTGATCAAACAGATTGTCGATCCTCGACAGTGGATACTTATTCTTCACCGTCAGTTTATTCAGTTGTCAATAGTCGATGCACATCCTCATGGTGCCATCCTTTTTCTTCACAAACAGAACCGATGCCCCCCACAGAGACATACTAGGGTGGATGAGACCCCGATATAAGATCTCTTGAAGTTGAGCCTTAAGCTTTGTAAGCTCCTTCGGTGCCATTCAGTAGGGGGCGATGGACACCAGAGCTGTACCCGGTAGAAGCTCAAATCCAAACTTAACTTCTCTATTAGGAAGTAAACCTGGTAACTCTTTAGAAAAGACATCCAAAAAATCCCTCACAGTTTTGATATCCCTAACAAAAGAGCCCCCAGAAGCAAAAACACTGACGTAAGCCAGATACGCCTCACACCCATTTTGAACCAATTTCTCAGCCACAAGCGCAAAGATCAGATTAGACAGATAATCCCGACGTTCTCCTATCACCACCATTTCTTTATCATCCTCAGTCTTCAGAACAACCCTCTTAGATGCGTAGTCCAAGCTAACACAGTGCTCAACCAACCAGTCTATACCTAGAATTAGATCAAACTCCCCAAACGGAAGCTCCATCAGATTTGCCAGAAAAACAACCCCTAGGTGGCTCATCTTTGTCCTCTCGACATTGAGCAGCATAAACCAACACAGAATGCCTCACCTCAGTCTGACTACCACCTCTGCCCGGTGCTCTTTGCCCACGACCCATACCATTACCACCCCTACCGGTCCACGGCCCCTAGGTGGCTGCTGAACTACCCTCTGAGGCTGTACAGAACTCGGTCCCGAAGCTTGCATCTGATTTGCTCACTGTGGACACTCTCGAATCTGATGCTCCAAAGACCCACACCTCAGACAAGCCCCAATCCTCCTCCAACACTCGCCCGGATGGCACCTACCACAATCTCCACACTGCTGAATCCCAGTAGGTGCAACAAGAACCCCTACTCTAACAGGCCCATCAGGTCTGGCATTCTTCTTAGGCCTTTGAACAGAACTAAAGGGCTCTAAATCCCTCTTATTCTTACCTTTCTCTCGGTCCCTATTTTAGCGCTCCATGTGCTTAATATCCTTGGCGATCTTCACCTTCTCAACTACACCGCGAACTCCCATTCCCTTTGTGGAGAAATCAGTACCCTCAGACTGTCTCTCAAACCTCCTCAAAACGGACACACTTCTCATACTCAGATGCCACCCTGCCTCGAGTGTAGCGACTCAACCTCAAAAACTCAGCCTCATACTAGGCCACTGACCTATCACATTGGGTGAGATTCAGGAAATAACGCCTATGAGCATCCACATAGCGCGCCCCTACGTACTTACTCTGGAAGGTGGTCTTAAAGAAATCCCAATTTAGACAATCAGGCTGAGTAGCCTCCTCAACTGTTAACCACCATTGATATGCCTCGTCGCAAAGTAATGAGACTGCACCATTCAGTTTTTGCTCGGGAGTACAGTCCAAATCATTCATAATCCTTTTTGTGGCCTCCAACCAATACTCAGCCACAGTAGGGGTGACTCCAGTGACACCTCTAAACAACTCAGCACTATTGGATCGAAGTCGTTCAGTTACCGACCCACGGCCCTCAGATCCATATGGGGCTCGACAACCCTCTCTAATATTCTCAGCATGGCTTGGGACAGTGTGTCATCCCCAGACAAATGGCTTTGAGACCCAGTCTCAGTAGCAAGTGAAACCGGTGTCTCACTCGTATCTAAATTTGGCATACTACCTAGAGAGAAAGACTTAGCTCGAGCCCCTCTACGGCCTCTACCACGACCCTGAATACCATGTCTGCGAGTTCAAGAGTACTCATCGTAAATTTTCAAATTTATCTACATTATAAAGTTTTATGCATCAGTTATAGTATTTATTAACAGATATTTTATGCATAAATTATCAAAATTTTCGAGATGTTTTCAGTAGTTTTAGTCTCTAACTATTTCAGTACAGTTTCAAAAAGTGCTATCTATAATGTTTTTAGTATGTACTATCTAAGTTTCACAAATACTTATAGGATCGGAGTCGAAGACTCGGTGTACCACATACTTTCTCAAATTATCCAAAATATTTGAAAACCAATTCTTTTTAAATCACAATTTTGGAACCCAAAATTCACAGCCCGAATTTTGCAACCTGACTCTAAAACCACTAAATGTAACACCCCAAACCCGACTGAGACGTTATGGCCAAATCAAAGGTGCCACAAAGAATGGGTTTTGATAACGAAATCTACACGTTAAAACCATTTCAGTTTTTCAACTCTTATTTGCTTTTATTCGTTATCAAAGCCCATTCTTTGTGACACCTCTAGATTTGGCCATAACGTCTAGGCCAGGTTTGGGGTGTTACAGTTGGTGCCTTATTGACTTGTGGCACCAACTCAGTCAGGGGCTTAAATAATAATAAGTACAGATATACAATTGATGGATGTAATAAAGTGCGAATAATAAAAATTGAAATATATAAAAAATATCAAAATAAAACATTGATTGACTGGTAAATCAGAGGTTTTTCTAATCTAATTAGTTTGAGTTCAAATTCCTCGATATGCATTTTTATTAATTTTTTTAAATTAAAAAAAAACTAAATCATCCTCAAATAATATAACTTATTTTAATTACAGAAGAGTATTTTCGTAATTTTTGTAACTGAGTTGGTGACTCGATTGAGAGTAACATTGGCCTGTCACAAAGTGTAGTGACAATTTAAGTACTTTTTGGCACTTAACGAGCTTATTTTCTAGCCATTTTAGTATATTTTATTGCATTTTCAATTTTCTTAGCTTAGAGTTAAATTATTACAAAATAAGCGTTTTTACGCAATATTTTGAGTTAGTTGACCTATTGGGCCAATATCGGCCTTAATGTGGTTTTAATGAGCTTCATTGAGTGTGCAGGACACCTATTTCTAGGCCCAAAATCATCAGGAACGACAACCGAGTTGTAACACAACTGAGCCAATTCTAGAATTAACATTCGAAGTTGTGTGTCGCGACACACATAAGTTTGTGTCGCGACACATGGTTGACGGAGAGAAAAAATTAATCAAGTGGGTTTCCATCCACACAATCAATATTTAGTGTAATTAAGACCTGTATTTGACCTAATTAAGCAACTACCTTTACCTATAAATAGGAGGCTTATGTTTAATTAGAAGGATCACCAGTTGAAGGCCAATTCTTAGGGTTTAGTTATTAGATTTAGTTTTAATTAGGTTTTAAATCAGGTTCTATTTTATTTTAATTTATTTTCAAAATAATTTATTTTCATGTTCTTCAACTTTGATTCAATTTGAGTCCAAGACATTGTTTTCAAGTATTTTTCTATTTTTCTTTCACTTCTTGCTTATCAACGACGATCTCTTGTTAGCTGTTAAGGGTTTTTGCGGTACGAGCGCATTTAGCTTATCAAATGGAGCAATTTCTATTCCTCTCTCATTTTAATTTATTTGTGTGTTTGTGCATGGTTGAATTAATTCGAGGGAACATGGAAATTGTATTCATGAGTGGCTAAGTCCTTTAGGGAGATTAAAGAGTGGATGTAGGAGTGATTAACAGAAGAATGAGAGTTTTCCATACGAATTAGTTGGTATAAATTTATGTGTGCTTATACCCTAGGATTGACACCTCTAGGAAGTAATCTTGGTTAAACGAGGTCGAGAGATAAGTTTTCCATGTAAATCGTGATTTATCCCGGTCAAGAAAGTAAGGTCAAAAGATAAGTGAGTGCTGGTCGACTAATTAATTAGTAGAGGCTGAGATGTAATATTGATCAGTTAATAACTAATTCAGTAATAAAACTCGAGTTCGAAAGTTAATTGCAACCACCAAAGTGAGTTGATTTTCTACTTGTTATTCGAGATTTTTTAGTTTTCGTAGTTTTGTTTTCAATTTATGAATTTAATCTGTAGTCTTAATTACCGCAATATAATTGTTAGTGACTACTGTTTAATCATGTTAATATAGAAGACATTTGTAGATTTAATTCAACCTCTCTTTGGTACAATTCTCGAATGCTTACTGGTGTTCTGTTGTAACACAAAACTATTTTATAACTCAACCTGTTTGCTTGCAGATACCGCATTTCATAGAATATTTTATTTGCACGATTTTTACTTTAAACGTTTGCACATTTGGAGGCAGTCAAACATCAACTCAGTAAAACACTTAATTAATAGTATAGATTTGGCAATTTGACTTAAACACATTAATTTCCATTTTCAATCTTAGTTTAATGTTTATTTTTGCTAAAACATTAAAGTTGTTGGCATCATTGCTGGGGAGGTTTTGGCATTAAATTTAAATTTATTTTTGGCAATTAGTGGGATAATTAGGAAAATTGAAAATTATAGATACGACTTTTATTTTTAATTAGTTTTATTTTTATTTTTATTTACCTTGTCTACTAATTAATCATGGATCAGATTTATGATGAATTTGATGATGATAGTACTTGGGATGAGGAATATGAGATGTCCATATGGTACGATGATAAATAATACTGTAAAGAAGGATCAATTTAGGCAACCAGAACTTCAACAAACTACTGGAGTTTTGATAAAGATAACAATGTGACTGAATTTTCAATCGAACCTCATGGTGAGTTGCATGAGATATCTTCACGGTACAATGAAAGACATGTTAACGAAGAATTGAGTTGGTCGAATGGAGCCTCAACGAATCAATGGAGTTATGGTGGAGAGCTTGTATCGTGCAACATGACTCTGCTATCCGTCTTCGAGAAGTGTTCAGACATGTCAAATATGATGGAACAAATGATGAAAATGCTCTAACAAATATTTGAGGTGCTACCACCATTGGAAAAGGTCAGGTAGGATGTTTCCAACTCTGATCATGAGGACCACTATACTGCCATTGAGCATCCGAACTGCAATTGTAAAAGTCAACAAGAGTTTGGAACCAAAGACCACAAGGATGCATTGATCATAACTGAAGAAGTCTCTAATCCAATTGACATAGTTATAGAGGTAGAAGTAGAATTAACCACTAACCTAGAGCTTAACCCGAATATGAATGGAAGTGTAGAAGAGCCATTACACTTTCTGGCCATAACTAAGGAGGTGCCACCCTAAGGAGTCGAAGAGTTTGTTTCATTTTCATTCAATGACGGAGGTTAAGCTCAAGTAACCAAAGCTTCTTGTGACACGGAGGCAAGAAAGCTCAAGGCAATAATACCTCGAAAAACAATTTGGGGTTGGTTCTGATTTGGCATCAAATGGCTATGTGGATGTCACGCCGGTAAAAAATAAGGCAACATCAATGGAAATTACTGAAAGTGCTGGTTTATAAATCTCAATGGGAGAACAAACGAAGGATCAAAGTGTCGAGGACCAGCTGGAAGTTATTCTTCGGTGGCGATATGGGTCGTCCCAATTCTGAAAATGGGTATATTTTTTAAATTGTTTTAATTTTAATTTTCTTTATTTTCATTTGTTCATTTTTTATTTGATTTCGAGTCTATAATTATGTGTTTTTATTTATTACTACAGTGGTTGCTGGGCTCGGGGGGTAGGGGTTACTTTGATAGGTATTTTTGAATAGGCACGAATCGAGGAGTCTGACACATCAAAAAATACAATTTTGGAACCTTCCAGGGCGTGTTGCGACATAGGTACCCCTATGTTGCGACATGCAACTTCGAAGTGTCAGAATTTGAAAACCCTAGGCCATGTCGCAACACAGACTCCCCTGTGCTGCGACACACAACTTCGAACAAAAAATCTTCAAAATTCCAAGTCTGTGTTTTGACACCCATGGGCTGTATTGCAACATAAAACTTCGAACTAAAAAAACTTAGGAAATTAGGGCTGCGTGTCGTGACACCTCATTGTGTTGCAACACGACATCATATTTCTGTAATTATCGCGCAGCTTCTGTACGGCCTGTCGAATTCCATTTAAATACCAGCCAACTTTCAGCCTTAGAGGTAACTTTCAGAACACCTAAAAGAGAAAACGATCAGCCTCTAGAGTCGCCAGACCTCCATCCGCTCCCAACTACTTCGAGTTTTCACATTCTAACCTCAATTTTTCATTGGTAATGTAACAGCTCATTTTCATTGAAAACGGAATAGTAGTTTTGTGACACCCCTAACTCGTATTCGTCATCGGAGTAGGGTTTCAAGGTATTACCGATCAATACAAGTCATTTAACATACACAACTTATACATTTACGCATTAAAAAACAAATACCATTCAAAACAATCAAATTTGTCCCTTATAATAGCCTATGAGGCCTAAAACATGCTTTAAAAGTGGTTCGGGACTAAATCGATAGCATATAAAAATTTTGGAAACTTAGCAAAATTTCAACATTTCAAGGGTCACACGCCTGTGTGAATAGTCCGTGTGCCTCACACGGCTAGCAGACACGCCCGTGTCACAGGTCGTGTGGAAACAGGCCATACATACTGACTTGCATCACGGCTGAAGACACACCCGTGTGCCAGGCCGTGTGAAAACTGGAGAGTATACTGACTTATGCAATACGGCCGCCAAATCACACGCCCATGTGCTAGGCCGTGTGCTAATTAGGGGACATATTGACTTGTACCACACGACCAGTCACACGCCCGTGTGAGAGACCGTGGGGAGCATACTGTCATCAATTCAATTTCAGTACCAGGGGAGACACGGCCATGTAACATAACCGTGTGTCACACACGACTGAGACACATGCCCGTGTCTCTGCCTGTGTGGACAAAAATAGGCAATTTGCAAAGCCATTATGCCACCATATTTTCACATGTAAACACAAGCATAAATGGTAACATTTTTCCAACACAATAGGCAGCCATTTCATAACATTTCATACACATTTAATGCCAATTCCACATAATATTCAATTTTTTAACTAATATCATACATTTCCCATTCATAAACCTACCATATATCAAAACACATTTGCATATCTCCATTCCAACAACTATTTGCCAAAACATATCAAAATATAGTATCAAGTTTAGCCAAATCACATGGCTTAACTTATACCACAAAATGTACCAAATTATTTCTCCAGTAACCTTAACTATCATCCTTATAACTAGCCTACACATGCCATATTTACAATTATCCACAAGTTCAAAAGTACCAATCGGCAATTGGATAGTGTGATGTGTAACTCCAACTTGTCCGAAACGAGCGAGATAACGAACCTCCATAAAACATAGAAAAAGAAACAGAGTAAGCTTTATAGCTTAGTAAGCCCGTATAATTCGGAATTAAACTTACCATAAATACCAAAATGAAGGCAAATAATCAAAGTGTATTCAATTCAATTACCAAATGCCTAAACACAAGCATTCATCACAAGTTAGTCACCTAAATACATGAAATCATCCATTATCTCAATACATTGCATCCTACCAAATTCATATATCATGCACAATGTTGGTAACATTTCATTTCCAATCATATAAATAATAATTCGTTTGAAAATCGTAACTCATCTGTATAAGCAGTACTTCATCCATATAAACATAATTTATGCCCGTTGAACTTACTAGAATGTTGAGGGATACTTAGGGGATATACAGTACATATAAATCAGTAATCCATCAATTCCTCATCCTTTTTCGCTCTTTCGAGCTATGAACTATAAGCTCCTCCTAAGCTGATGGACAGTAAGCTCTATTGAGCTGAAACGGTAAGCTCTAACGAGCTGAACAGTAAGCTCATACGAGCTGAGAATAGTAAGCTTTTACGAGCTAGTATATCAGTAAGCTCATACAAGCTGTGGTGAGTCCGTAACAAATGCAGGAGCTCGACCAAAACGGTAACCCTAGTGACATGTCACTCGTATCCTAGGTATTCTTACAGTTCAAACGGGGCTCGGTAACCATCAAACTATATCGATAAAGCATTAGTATTCCAAGTATATCATTTACTCAATTATACATATTCATTACAAATAAATACAAGTATTTAAAAGTTCAATTCTAATTATACGAACTTACCTCGAGTTGCTCGGATGAAAACTATCGACTATTCGTTTACTTTTTTTTTTCCCTTCTCTAATTCCGATCTCGGCTTATCTTGATCTATATATTATCAAATTTAGTACATTCACTATTCAATGAATTCAATTTAGCCCATAATTCATATTTTGGCAGATTTACACATTTGCCCTTAAACTTTCGTATATTTATAATTTAATCCTTTTCACATAAAATTGCAAATTCATGCAATTTAGTACAATTACATACTTAGCCAAATTTACCTCATATTACTGGCAGTCCATATTTCTAATTTATTCACACTTTTACCCACATAATTTATAATTTATCAATTTAATCCCTTTTTGACATTTTTGTCAAAAATCACTTTACAAAACTAGATTAACTATCAACAATTATCCAAAACCCATCATCAGCCATCAAGTTACTCAAGCATTCAACAATGGCAACATGATAAATCTTTAACAATTTCAAAATCTAAGGTACGAGCTAGTTAGAATACGAAGCAGCGATCTCAAAAATATAAATATCATTAAAAACGGATCAAAAACTGTACCTTAATTTCTCAAAATAGCTTGGCCAAATGAAGAAAGTAAAAATGGTTTTTTATTCACCCTAATTTCGGTTGATGATGATGAATGGAGAAAGAATTTTGTTTTGTTTTATTATAATTAACCTTAATTACCAATTTACCTTAATAACCTTTAAAAATATTATAAATTACACCATTTGCCATGCTATCATCATTCACTAGCCTATGAATGGCCTATTTAACACTTAAGAACCTTTACTTTAAGATTCTATAGCTATTAGACACTTTTAGCTAATAGAACACAAGTTTTACGCTTTACGCAATTTAGTCCTTTTTACCGAATTAAGAATTCAAATAGTAAAATTTCTTTACGAAAGTTTCAAACAATAATTCTATCATGCTGTAAATTTTAATAAAATAATAAAATAAACATTTTGACTTTGGATTTATAGTTTCGAAACCACTATTTTGATTTGACTCAAAAACGGGCTGTTACAACTCTCCCCCCTTAGGGATTTTCGTCCCCGAAAATCTTACTAGTAAATAGGTTTGGGTATTGTTTTCGTGTAGCTTCCTTGGGTTCCTACGTAGCTTCCTTGATCCCGTGTTTATGCCAAAGAACCTTTACTAGAGCTATGCACTTATTTCTCAATTCTTTGATTTGACGAGCTAAAATCCTGATCAGTTCTTCGCTATACATCAAATCAGCCTGTATCTCAACATCTACTGGAGAAATCACATGTGACAGATCAGATCTATATCGACGTAGCATAGAAACGTGAAAGACATTATGAATCTTTTCATGTTCTGACGGTAAAGCTAGTCGATATGCCACTAGCCCTATTCGTTCAATAATCTCATACGGAACAATGAAACACAGACTCAACTTTTCTTTACGACCGAACCGAAGAACCTTTTTCCACGGTGACACCTTTAAAAATACTCGATCCCCGACTTGAAACTCAATTTCTCTATGTTTCAAATCCGTGAAGGATTTTTGTCGTTCTGAAGTTGCTTTTAAACTGTTGCGAATCGTTTTCACTTTTTCTTCAGTTTCTCTGATCAGTTCAACTTGCGAATCTTTTTCTCACTTAGTTCAGTCCAGTATAGTGGAGTTTGACATTTGCGACCATATAAAGCTTTGTACGGTGCCATCTTTATACTCGTTTGAAAACTATTGTTATACGAAAATTCAATCAACGGCAAGTATTTTTCCCAACATCTCAACATGTCTTTGAGAATCTGAATAACTCTTTCGGTTTGGCCGTCAGTCTGAGGATGAAAATAGTATTGAAATTAAATTTCGTACCTAGAGCTTCTTGTAATTTCTTCCAAAATCGCGATGTAAATCCTGGATCTCCATCAGAAATAATAGATATTGGTGCTCCGTGCAATCAAACAATCTCAGAAATGTACTATTCAGCTAATCTATGAAGTGAGTAATCTGTATGTGCCAGTACGAAATGAGCAGATTTCGTTAGTCGATCAACGACAACCTAGATAGCATCTTTCTTTTTCAGAGTTAAGGGCAATCTCAACACAAAATCCATTGTAATTCAATCCCATTTTCACTTAGGAATCATCACAGGATGTAGTAAACCCAATGGTACTTGATGTTCGAATTTGGCTTGCTGACAAATCAAACATTTAGAATCAAACTTTGATATATCTTGTTTCATGCCTTGCCACCAGTAAAACTGTTTCAAATCGTTGTACATTTTGGTACTTCCCAGATGAATAGATAAGCAATTATGGTGTGCTTCATGCAGAATATTCTAAATAAGTTCTGAATTTCTCGGAATGCAAATTCTATTTCGAAACTTTAAACAATCAGTAGTTCCAATCTAAAACTCTGAATCTAGGATGTTTTCACTTTGAATTCATTTAAATTGCAATTCACGATCATCTTTCTATGCTTCACATAATTGTTGAAGAAATACCGATTTAGCTTTTAATTCAGCTAAAATAGACCCATCATCACAAATCATCAACTGAGTATTTATTGTTTGTAATGTAAACAAAGATTTTCAGCTCAGGGCATCAGTAACAACAGTAGCTTTTCCTGGGTGATAATCAATCACAAATTCATAATCTTTCAATAACTCAAGCCATCTTCATTGTCACAGATTCAAATCTTTCTATGACATTAGATATTTTAAGCTTTGGTGATCTGTATAAATGTGGCATTTCTCACCATACAAGTAGTGTCGCCAAATCTTCAACGCAAACACAATTGCAGCCAACTTTAAGTCATGTGTCGGATAGTTCTTTTCATACGGTTTCAATTGTTGAGACCTTCTTGCATTAGAACACACCCCAGACCATTTAATGACGCGTCGTTATAAATCACAAATTCTTTCCCTGATTCCGATATAATTAAAACTGGTGCTTCAGTTAACAGTACTTTCAGTTGTTCGAAACTCTACTGACATTTTTCTGACCATTCAAATTTCACATCTTTTTGAAGTAATCGTGTCATCGGTGTTGCAATCATTGGAAACCCTTTAACAAATCTTCAGTAATGGCCCACTAAGCCCAGAAAAATACGGACTTCAAACACATTTCTCGGAGGTTTCCAATCAATAATATCAGAAATCTTGCTCGGATCAACTCTAATACCGTCAGCTGAAACAATATGCCTCAGGAATCCAACGTCATGGAGCCAAAACTCACATTTGTTGAACTTTGCAAATAGTTGCTTATCACGTAGAGTTTGTAACACAATTCTCAAGTGCTCGGTATGTTCAGATTCATCTTGCGAATAGATCAGAATGTCATCAATGAATAGAACAATAAATTTGTCTAAATACGGTCTGAATATACTATTCATCAAATCCATGAAAACTGTAGGAGTATTAGTTAAACCAAAAGGCATAACAAGGAATTCATAATGTCCATACCTTGTTCCGAATGCAGTTTTCGGCACATCCGACTCTTTAACTCGCAACTGATAATAATCCAATCTCAAATCAATCTTTGAAAATACTGTAGCCCCTTTCAACTGATCAAATAATTCATCAATCCGTGGTAGAGGCTATTTGCTCTTTATAGACACTTTATTCAGCTGTCTGTAATCAATACACATTCTCATCGTGCCATCTTTCTTTTTCACGAACAATACTGGTGCACCATAGGGAGAATAACTCGGTCATTGAAAACCTTTGTCTGCCAATTCTTGCAACTGAGCTTTCAGCTCTTTTAATTTTGCTGGAGCCATTATGTACGATGCTATCGATATCGGTGTTGTTCTTGGTCCTAATTCAATACCAAATTCAACCTCTGACCGGTGGTAAACCCGGTAATTCTTCTGGAAATACATTCGAAAACTTACAAACAATAAGTACAGATTCAATCTTTGATTTAGACACCTTTTTATCTAGTACGTATGCAAGATGTGCATCATAGCCCTTTTTCATACATTTCTAAGCTAACATAGATGATATCACAATTGGTAATTCACTCGAATCATTAGACTCAATCCAAAGAATTTCACCGTTTTGAGATTTTAATTCGATAGTCTTTCGTCTACAATTTACAATTGCATCATGCATAGTTAGCCAATCTATACCCAGAAGACTCATTGAATAGTAGAAGCATCAAGTCAGCCCGAAAATAGTAACCTTGAGTCATCAAAAGACAACTCTTACAAATTTTATCAACTAAAACAGACTTGCCTAAGGGGTTTGATACTTTAATTACAAACTCTGTAGACTCGACATGTAAACTCTTTTTAAATACTAAATTCATACAAATATATGAATGGGTTGATCTAGGATCTATCAACGCCACTATATCAGTATCAAAAAGAGAAAAAGTACTAGTAATAACATCTGGCGATGATGCCTCATCTCGTGCACGGATAGCATAAGCTCGGGCAGGTGCTCGTGCCTCAGATCTCATAGCAGAATCTCTCGTAGCACCTCAATTATGACTCGTATTTTTAGTGTTTCGGGGCTGTCTCCCTTTAATAGCCGTATTATTTACTTTCGCCAGTTGATCTCTTTTAGCTGTAAACTTTTTTGGACAATCCCTAAGATAATGATCAAGAGATCCATATTTAAAGCAAGCTTTGCTCACTAATCTACATTCACTGTAATGTTGTTTATTGTAGTGTTTACATCCAAGTCCAGCATTTCTAACCCTTCCCACACTAGCAACTGATGTCGTCCGAGGTTTAGAGTTGAAATGTCTCACATCTCTGTCTCTAATCAAAATCCCCACAGAAGAAACAGAACGAGGATGATATTCTCTAGATTTCTTTGATGCTGATTGATGTGATTTGCCCGCAGTTCTCTTTCTAATGTCTCTAGCCTCAGAATCGGCTTTTCTTTTCTCTTAGCAAAGCTCTTCGACTTTACAAGCTCTGTCAAATAGAATGACAAACTCTTTCAGCTCAGAATCCCAACTAAAAGTCTAATTTCTTCATTCAATCCATCCTCAAACCTTTTACACATTATAGCTTCAGAAGAAACACATTCACGAACATATTTGCTGAGTCGTACAAACTCTCTTTCGTATTCTGTTACCGACATACGACCCTATTTTAATTTAAAAAATTCTTTTCTTTTCTGATCAGTGAATCTTTGGTTGATGTATTTCTTTCTAAATTCAACTTGAAAGAATCCCAAGTAACTCTTTCTCGCGGAACTACGAATATCAAGGTATTCCACTATTGATACGCAGTGTATTTCAACAGTGATACAACATATTTCAAACATTCATATTTGTCCCTTATAATAGCCTACGAGGCCTAAAACATGCTTGAGAAGTGGTTCGAGACTAAATCGATAGCATATAAAAATTTTGGAAACTTAGAAAAATTTTAACATTTCAAGGGTCAAACGCCAGTATGAACAGACCGTGTGCCTTATAAGGCTATTAGACATGTCTGTGTCACAGGCCGTGTAGAAATAGGACATACGTACTAACTTGCATCACATGGTTGAAGACACACCCGTGTGGCAGGCTATGTGAAAACTGGAGAGTATATTGACTTATGCAACACGGCCAAATCACACGCCCGTGTGCTAGGCAGTGTGCTAATTAGGGGACATACTGACTTGTACCACACGGCCAGTCACACGCCCGTGTGTGAGACCGTGTGGAGCATACTGTCATCAATTCAATTTCAATCTAGGGGAGACACAGCCATGTAACATAACCGTGTGTCACACACGGCTGAGACACACGCTTGTGTCACTGCCCATGTGGACAAAAATAGGCTATTTGCAAAGCCATTATGGCACTTTATTTTCACATGTAAACACAAGCATAAATGGTAACATTTTTACAACACAATAGGCAGCCATTTCATAACATTTCATACACATTTAATGCCAATTCCACATAATATTCAATTTCTTAACTAATATCATACATTTCCCATCCATAAATCTACCATATATCAAAACACGTTTGCATATCTCCATTCCAACAACTATTTGCCAAAACATATCAAAATATAGCATCAAGTTTAGCCAAATCACATGGCTTAACTTATACCACAAAATGTACCTAATTATATCTCGAGTAACCTTAACTATCATCCTTATAACTAGCCTATACATGTCATATTTACAATTATCCACAAGTTTAAAAGTACCAATCGGCAATTGGATAGTGTGATGTGTAACTCCAACTTGTCCGAAACGAGCGAGCTAACGAACCTCTATAAAACATAGAAAAAGAAATAGAGTAAGCTTTATAGCTTAGTAAGCCCGTATAATTCGAAATTAAACTTACCATAAATACCAAAATCAAGGAAAATAATCAAAGTGTATTCAATTCAATTACCAAATGCCTAAACACAAGCATTCATCACAAGTTAGTCGCCTAAATACATGAAATCATCCATTATCTCAATACATTGCATCATACCAAATTCATATATCATGTACAACATTGGTAACATTTCATTTCCAATCATATAAACAATAATTCGTTTGAAAACGGTAACTCATCTGTGTAAACAGTACTTCATCCATATGAACATAATTTATGCTCGTTGAACTTATTAGAATCTCGAGGGATACTCGAGTGCTATACAATATATATAAATCAGTAATCTGTTAATTCCTCATCCTTTTCTGCTCTTTTGAGCTATGAACGGTAAGCTCCTCCTGAGGTGATGGACAGTAAGCTTTATTGTGCTGAAACGGTAAGCTCTAACGAGCTGAACAGTAAGCTCATACGAGCTGAGAACAGTAAGCTCTTACGAGCTGGTATATCAGTAAGCTCATACGATCTGTGGTGAGTCCGCAACAAATGCTGGAGCTCGACCAAAATGGTAACCCTAGTGACATGTCACTTGTATCCTACGAATTCTTACAGTTCAAACGGGGCTCGGTAACCATCAAACTATATCGATAAAGCATTAGTATTCCAAGTATATCAATTAATCAATTATGCATATTCATTACAAATAAATTCAAGTATTTAAAAGTTTGATTCTAATTATACGAACTTACCTCGAGTTGCTAGGATGAAAACTATTGACTATTCGTTTACTTTTCTTTTCCCTTGATCTAATTCCGATCTCGGCTTATCTTGATCTATATATTATCAAATTTAGTACATTCAGTATTCAATCAATTTAATTTAGCCCATAATTCATATTTTTGAAAATTTGCATATTTTCCCTTAAACTTTCATATATTTACAATTTAGTCCTTTTCACATAAAATTGCAAATTCATGCAATTTAGTACAATTACATGCTTAGCTAAATTTACCTCATATTACTAGTAGCCCATATTTCTAATTTTTTCAGACTTTTACCCCCATAATTTACAATTTATCAATTTAATCCCTTTTTGACATTTTTATCAAAAATCACTTTACAAAACTAGTTTACCTATCAAAAATTATCCAAAATCCTTCATCAATCATCAAGTTACTCAAGCATTCAACAATGGAAACATGATAAATCTTTAACAATTTCAAAATCTAAGGTACGAGCTAGCTAGAATACGAAACAACGATCTCAAAAACATAAAAATCATTAAAAACGGATCAAAAACCGTACCTTAATTTCTCAAAATAGCTTGGCTGAATGAAGAAAGTAAAAATGGTGTTTTATTTACCCTAATTTCGATTGATGATGGTGAATGGATAAAGAATTTTGTTTTGTTTTATTATAATTAACCTTAATTACCAATTTACCTTAATAACCTTTAAAAATATTATAAATTACACTATTTGCCATGCCATCATCATCTACTAACCTATAAATGGCCTATTTATCACTTAAGGACCTTTACTTTAAGATTCTATAGCTATTAGAAACTTTTAGCTAATAGAACACAAGTTTTACGCTTTACGCGATTTAGTCCTTTTTACCGAATTAAACAGTCAAACAGTAAAATATCTTTATGAAAGTGTCACACAATAATTTTATCATGCTGTAAAATTTAATAAAATAATAAAATAAATATTTTGACTTTGGATTTGTGGTTTCAAAACTACTATTCTGATTTGACTCAAAAAGGGGCTGTTATAGGTTTCCGGACCACAAATTCGAGTAGGAAAGAAAATTTATTTTAATATTATTTCATGGTCTACATTATGATAGGAAATATGTATGAAAATTTTGATAAGAAAATTTTACCGATTACATGTTTAATTTTAGAAAGGACCAAATTGCATAAAATGGAAAAGTTAAGTTCTAGTAGCTATAAGTATCAAATAGCTATGGAATTTAAAACTTGAGGTCCTTATATGGTAATTAAACCATTAAGAAAAGTTAGTAGATATTTTTTGATGATTCATCCATGAAAATTTAGAAAAAAAAAAGGACTAAATTGGAAATAGAAATAAATAAAGATGATAATAACTTAATATCATCTTATACTCATCTTCTTCCTCAAATTTTTATGGAAACCCTAGAAAAGAGAAAGAAAATCAAGCAAGCTTAATTGGATCCGGATAGACCGAGTTCAGGATTGGATCAAGGAAAACAAAAAGTTTCAGATTAGTAGATTCTCATATACTAACAAGTATCGAGGTAAGTTCGTGTAACTAAACTGTGTACATTTATATGTTTGAACTAAATGTTGTATATATGAATTGTGTAATTGTAAATTTCATGTATATATGAAATTGATTGAATATTCGATAATGCCTGATAAGTGTTTAATTCCATTTGAACAAATGAAAATCGATGGATACAAATTTCTCGTGTTGGTTTTAGTCCTACATATGTTGTAGACACACCATAGCTCGAAAGAGCATCTCGTTATTAGCTCCCATGAGCATCCCGATTTATGGCACTCTCGAGTTTCCCTTTATATGGTTCAGCGAGCTTCCCGTTATAGCTCTTCGGAGCGTCTTGATAGGTTGTGATCCTACATTTGTTGTGGACACACCTTAGCTCTTATGAGCATTATGAATATAGGCTCTTAGTGAGCTTTCCATTAATTGACTCTTTGTGAGCTTCCCGTTAGTGCTCGCTTGAACTTCCTGATGTATGGCTATCCGAAGCTCCCGTTATATGGCTCTTTTAGAGCTTCCCAAAATAGTTCTTTGTGAACTTCCCGATTATGGCTCTTATGAGCTTTCCAATATACAACCCATATAAGCTTCCCATTACATGGATCGTATGAGCTTCCCGTTATAAGGCTCGAGAGTGTGCTTCCCAATTATGTGCTCTAATGAGCACCCCGTATATGAATTGACAGATCATTGATATATGCACTTTGTGTGTACTAGCTGGGTATCCATCGATATTTCTATGATTCAACGAAAAAAACTCTTGATATGAGAAATATGAGAATTAAATGAATTATACCTTGAATATCCCTGAAATACCTAGAAATGGTTGTATGATGAGCTCATCTCTAATTTTTTTTTTTTATGTTCATGAAAATTTCATGACTAACTAGTTTGATGAGAACATGTGTTTAGGAAATTGGCCATAATGTTTTGGATGCATTTTTGTATACTTATTTTAAATGAATATGATTGGTAAGCTAAATTCTTGTTATACGAACTTACTAAGCATTAAATTCTTACTCTGGCCATTTTCTCTGTTTTATAGTACTCGAAAGCTCGTAAAGGTTGGAGTGGGTTGGAGCAAGATCACACTATCCTACAGTTCACTTTGGTATAAATAACAAATTTACTTTTAGTATAATGGCATGTATAGGCTAAAATAAATCAAATGATGAAATATTTTGGTTGTAACTAGCCATTGGAATGGCTAGTGTTATGCATATTTTGATGTAATTATATAAGACTTTAACATGTTTGATGTGTGATGAAATGGTTATATGGTGGAGAGTTTATTAACTGATTGATGAATGATTTTGAATTAGTATATTTGAGAAAATTTGTCTATGAACATAAGTGTGAAATTTGTAAGTTTAAATACTTGAACATGTAAGTTAGTATGACCTGCATAAGACTGGTTTTGGCTTGGTTTTAATGTCTTGAATTGGTTGGTGAACGTATTCAAATGTTTTTGTAGGTTGATGATGAATTTGGGTGAGAAAAATGGCCTTAAAATGGCCTATTTTCGTCCACACGAATAGACACACGGGCGTGTGTCTCAACCGTGTGTGACACTCGGCCATGCGTACGGGCATGTAGTTTGGGCGTGTGTGCCTTGCATCTTAAAAATTGAGAAACAAAATGCTTAAAATTGGTCACACGGGCAGAGACACCGGCGTGTATCTCATTCGTGTGAATCCTGCACCTAATTTTTGAAAATTAAATTGTCAACACGACCTAGTACACGGGCGTGTGGCTGGCGTGTGATTCAAGTTAGAGAGTTACATAGGTATGAACATAGGCTGGGACACAAGCATGTGCCTCACATCGAATGCCCACAAGATCTGAGACACGGGTGTGTCACTTGGCTGTGTGAGCCACACGGCCTACCCACACAGGACTGTGACCCTTATTTTTAAGAAAAAATTTGAAATCTCGCAAAAAATTCTCTGAGTTTTCGATATAGTCCCGATTTTTTTCTAGCGAATAGGTTAGTCTTTGAGGGTCCATTTAAGGGACATTATGTTTGAATATAATTGGATTCGGATATGAATAATAAATTATATGAATTAATTATATTTGTTTTGTAAACTCCAGTAATGCTCTATAACCCTGTTCTGGCGACAGATATGGGTTAGGGGTGTTACAGGTAAGTTTGCTTTTCTTTGTGTGTTAGTTCATTTTCTTTGTTATTTCTTCTCTTTGCAGGTAACAAGAATTGCATTTGGCTCGGAGAACAACCCAACATGAAACAAGGTTAGATGTTTCGATTTTGTTCTTTGTTATGTGTACCTTATTGTTTATTGTGCTTGATTAAATCTATTCAATGGCACCTCAAAAAGTACAATAGACTACAGAAGCACTAAGTGAAATCGATGCCGATTGATTCTACAATCTGGAAGTGGAACGATTTTATGTACAAATGAATGGTCGTACTTTGATACAAGAACGAGAGTTTGACACCTTGATGATTGCCTGTGACAAAATATGGGAGTTGGTGGATTTCCATCATTGGCGAAGTTTTTATTCAACCCCAAGTGAATCGAAGACTGACTCGATAGTCTATGAGTTTTACACCTCTCTAAAAGAAAGAGAAAATTGCATATTACCGAGTGAGATCTTGATCCACGTCACAATTCGAGGTAAGCTCATGCTTGTTACGCCCCGTGAGATATGCTACTGTTATGATGCTCTGTTCCATGGCTTAGATTTTTTTTGACTCTATTAATTTAAATATGTATCGATACATAGATATGGATGCCATAATAAATTACCTTAAGACGGGTGAGGGGAGTGGACTCGCCAAGCTAGCACGAATATCCCAATTATATTTCTTCAAGCCAGTATGTTTTTGATGGCTGTTCGCGAAATATCCAAAAAATGTGCAAGTGTACTGATAACTCTTGAAAAGATTTATATCTCATGCCTTTAGATCTAGCTAATTGTCTGTACTTAGGTGCATTTAGTTGCATTTTAGGACATTCCATTAGTATTTTTCTTGTTTTAGCATTACATTAGGAGCTTGGACTGTACTTAAATGTTAGTTATTTTTAATTTCTTGTGGAAGGGTTATGTGTGGTAGTGGATTGGTAGGTACATGATGAGGAATGAGAAGTAAATGAGTGAAGGTTTGTCAGGGCAAAGGGTTGGATAGTTTGTCAACTCGAATGCCGTGGTAATGTCAAGAAGATGTCTAGTTAGCACTCAAAGCATATTGGTATTAGGCCCAGTTGAACTTGTACCAGGTATATCTACTTGAAAAAGAGGGAAGAAAATCATGGGCTATTGGATTTTCCTTAGGGAAAACGATTATAAAAGTCAAGGTAGGAAATGCTAAAAGATGGTGGAATAAACAAAAAGAGAAAAAAAAGGTCCTTAGGCAAAAAAAAAAGAGGGTAGTGGCTAAGTGGAGACTGGAAAGGGAAGACGAAGACGAAGATAGTCCCTCTCAGCCACCATAGGACTCTGCATTGCTAGAGTATGGGCTGGATAAGCGGAAGCTATCTTCCCAAAGTTCTTTCGTTATTTCTTAATTACTCTTTGTGAATTGATTTGATGAAAATGATGTTGAATGATACTTTGGATTTGAATTTTAATTGCCAACCCATGAGTTAAATCTCATAGGGTTGTGATTACTTGATGAAACTCTTATTTTCTTTAGTGACTGAAGCATAGATCTGCTTTAATACACTGTTTCATTCAATGGTTTTTTTACAAAATTGCATGTTTGCAAATTCTAGACATAGATGGATGTACAACATGTTCATTAAATTAATCTAATTCTGAAAAGGTTAGGTTAATGATATTGAAATTGAATGATACGAGCAAGTGTTCGGTCGAATACTTGTTGCAGCCTTTAGACATAAAGTAGCGTTAATATGGAAAGAAAACAAAATAGTCCAGGGTACTGTGCTAAAGGCGTATAGACATATATCGCTTAAGGAAAGGTAACTTGAGGTCTTGTTCTCAATAGAAGCAAACTATTTTAGGACTCTTTTGAGTAGTAGACTGAGTATGATTTTGCCGAGGCATTACTGTCAGTAATGGTAGATTCTTAGTAATCCCAACCTTCCAAATCAACATCATAAACCCTCTATCCTATGCCGTAGTATATTTCCCATAGCATTTTTAGTTGTTTAATTGTTCGTTTGCATATTATTCATGTAATTATTCTCACATTTGCTATTACATTCTTACTCTTGTCTTGTCATAGAATTTTCCATTATTTATCAATTACACATATTGCACACATAATTATTCCTTCAAATTACCACTGCATTCTTATCGTTATTTTTGTCGTAACATCAATCATACTCATTATAATAACTAGACCATTTTATACCTAATCGATCCCTATGGAGAGGATTTCACTTATCACTTTATTACTTGATTCAATGTGTATACTTGCACAATTCGCATATTATTTCACATGCGACAAGTTTTTGGCACCATTGTCGGGGATCAACAAATTGGTGAATTTTGGATTTGTTATTTTCATTTTTTTTCTTAGTTTTAGCTAACTTAGTTGTATTTAATTTCTACAGGTTTGCTGTTAGTGTATGAGAAGAGACATTCCTACTATCGAAGAGTATCCTCCTGAATCAGAGATTGAAAGACCTTTGCGAAGGAGAAGAAGGGATTTACATAATATGACAAGGGAAGGGAATGATCTTGGTTTGAATGATCTTGGTCTGAATGATCCATTGAATCTAAATGGTTAGGTTGTTAATCCTTCTATTCATCATATGATAGATGATCGAGACAGACAAATTCGAGAACATGTTGTTCCAATTTTTGATGATTTGAATCCAGGGATAGTCAGACCACACATACAAGCTCAGCAGTTTGAGCTAAAACTGGTAATGTTTTAGATCTTGCAAATATTAGGATAGTTTGATAGATTACCGACTGAAGATCTAATATTGCTTTTAAGACTTTTTCTAGAAGTCTATGACTTGTTTAGACAATAGAGTGTTCCAAAGATGCTTTTTGGCTTAAATTGTTCCTATATTATTTGAGAGATTGTACAAGAGCGTGGCTGAATGCTTTGCCATCGGGAACAGTGGCATCATGGAATGATCTTTTCTAGAGATTTTTTCTATGGTATAATCCGCCAAATATGAATGCGGAGCTTAGAAATGACGTCACATATTTTTGGCAATCTGAGGATGAAATGCTATATGAAGCTTGGGAATGATTGCCCAAGTATCTTTAAAAATGTCCGATGCATGAATTCCAGAACTGGACGTAGATGGAGATATTTTATAATGGGTTGAATGCACATACGGGGATGGTAGTTGATGTCTCTGCCAGTGGTACCTTATTGGACAAATTATAATAAAGCATATGAGATTTTAGAAAAGATTGCCAATAATGGTTATCAATATACGACCACGAGAGTTGGGACGGGTAAGAAAGCTGCTGGTACCAGGAGCTTGATGCAATCACTTCGTTGATAGCCTAAGAATATTCTTTAGCTAATAAGATCAGAACAATGAAGAGGCCTACTGCAGTCCAGAAGATGAAATCAGTCAAACTATTGTGTGTTTATTGCGGTGAAGACCATGTGTTTGATGAATGCCCATCAAACCCAACATCTGTATACTACATGGGTAAATTTAACCAGAATAATAACCCTTATTCCAACACCTACAATCCAAGGTGGAAGCAGTATTCGAACTTTAGTTGAAATAATTAAGGTGTGGGGAATTTAAACAATGTTGTGAGATAGAATGCTAATTGTGCACCACCTAGTTATAATCATCCTATGCCGAGGAAAAATGTTCAACAGGGTCAAGAATTATCTTCTACCTCCATTAAAGCTTTGCTGAAGGAATATATGGCTAGGAATGATGCTGTAACTCAGAGCAAGGCTGCGTCCCTCAGAGCTCTTGGGAATTAAGTGGGGCAAATAATGAATGCTTTAAATTCGAAGCCACAAGGAGCATTGCTAAGCGATACTGAGAATTCGAGAACACAAGGGAAGGAACAGTGCAAGGCCATCACTCTTAGATGTGGGACATAGTTGGATGATGTTGTTCAAGACACCAATTTAGAAAAGGACAACTCTAGACTCAACCATGGAAAGAATTCAGAATAAACTAAAAAGCATACTGCACCTAAAAAGGGTAAACAGAAGAATGTTACAGCAGAAATTAGATCATGTTGCAAACAAAAATGCCATAGCAAAACAATATTAGCAACCTAAAGGATGACCACCTCTACCTTTTCCTCAACGATTTCATAATTCTAAGCAAGATGTTAAGTTCAAAATATTTTTGGATGTTTTGGAGAAATTCCAAATCAACATACTGCTAGTAGAAGCTTTGGAGCAGATGCCCAATTATGTGAAGTTTATGAGAGATACACTGTCAAAGAAGCACAATTTGGGAGAATTTTCTATTGCTCTCACTGAAGGGTGCACAACAATTTTGATGAATAAATTACCTCCAAAGTTGAAAGACCCAGGGAGTTTCACTATGTCATGATCAATTGGAAATCATTATGTTAGTAAGGCATTATATGATTTAGGAGTGACTGTAAATCTAATGCCTATGTCTATTATTAGGAAGTTGGGAATTGGGAAAGCAAGACCTACTACAGTTACGTTGCAACTGGCTGATCGATCCTACACACATCCAGAAGGTAAAATTGAAGATGTGCTGGTAAGAGTAGATAAATTTATTTTTCTTGCAGATTTCCTTATTTTAGAATTTGAAGCTGATCAGGATGTCCCAATTATTCTTGAAAGACCTTTTCTTGCTACTGGCAGGACTTCAATTGATGTGTAGAAATGTAAATTGACCATGAGGGTAAATGATTAGTAGATTACTTTCAATATATTTGATGCTTTGAAATGTACTGATGAGAATGAAAAATGCCATGTCATTGGGTTGATAGAAACAACAATAGAAGAAGGGTTTGCAAAATTTTTTCGCAGAAGTTCTGATAGTGATAAAGACTCACCTGAGCGGAATGACACAATAATTTTTGAGGACATTGGTGAACTTATGGAAGCCAAATAGTTTGTGCATTGACCAAGGAAGAAGTTTGAATAATTGTATTTATCAGATCGCTCTTTTAATCCCTCTAAACCTTCTATAGATGAACCTCCCACACTGGAGTGGAAACCTTTTCCATAGCATTTAAAATATGCATACCAGTGTGGGAACCTTTTCCATAGCATTTAAAATATGCATATTTATGAGACAGTAACACTTTGCTATGGAGTTGACACCCGAGCAAGAGGTCAAGTTGTTTGAAGTCCTTCGACGATCTAAGAAGGCATTAGGATGGACCTTTTCTGATATAAAGGGAATTAGCCCTGCTCTTTGCATGCATAAAATTTTGTTGGAGGATTGCCATAGCAATTATATTGAACAATAGAGAATATTGAATTTGATCATGAAAGAATTTGTCAAGAAAGAGGTTATCAAGTAGCTTGATGTTGGCATTATTTACCTGATTTTAGACAACTCATGGGCGAGTCCTGTGCAATGTGTACCCAAGAAAGGAGGTGTCACAGTAGTGAGTAATGATAACACTGAGCTCATTCTAACTCGCCTTGTCACGAGATGGAAGTATGCATGGATTATTGCAAGCTTAACAAGGCAACAAGGAAGGACCATTTCCCCTACCATTTATTGATCAGATGTTAGATAGATTAGTTGGGAAAGCTTTCTACTATTTTTGGATGGTTATTCAGGGTATAACTAGATTTCCATCACTCTTAGTGACCAAGAGAAGACCACCTTCACGTGTCCATATGGAACTTTTGCATTTAGACGAATGCCATTCGAGTTATGTAATGCCCTAGCAACCTTTCAGCGTTGTATGATGGTCATATTCTTGGACATGGTAGAAAACTTCCTTAAAGTCTTCATGGATGATTTCTTTGTGTTTGGAAATAATTTTGAAGATTGCTCAAAAAATCTGGAATTGGTTTTTGCTATTGTGAATAAACAAATCTTGTTTTGAACTAGGAAAAATGCCACTTAATGGTTCATGAAGGAATTTTTCTGGGGCATAGGATATCGCAGTGAGGGATTGAAGTGGACAGAGCAAAAATTGAAGTAATAGAAAAATTGCTACCTCCCACTAGTATCAAGGGTATTAGAAGTTATTTAGGTCATGGGGGATTTTATAGAAGATTCATTAATGATTTCTCAAAGATATCCAAACCCTTGTGCACCTTGCTGGAGTAAAATAGACCTTTCAATTTTGATGAACATTGCTTGATAGCTTTCGAGGAATTAAAGAAACGACTGGTAGCAACATAAATTGTAATAGCTCCAAAGTGGACACTGCCTTTTGAACACATGTGTGACGCTAGCGATTATGCTATGGGAGCAGTGTTGGGGTAAAGGAAAGACAAAGTACTACATGTAATATATTATGCTAGCAGAACCCTGACAGATGCTCAACTTTACTATACCACCACATAAAAGGAGTTATTAGCTGTGGTGTTTGTGTTCGTTAAATTCTAATCTTATCTAGTTGATACCAAGGTCACAGTCTACACAGATCACTCTGCTATTAAGTATTTGGTGATTAAGAAAGATGCCAAGCCAAGATTGATTAGGTGGGTGCTGTTGTTGCAGGAGTTCGACTTGGAAATTAGAGATCAAAAGGGGACTAAAAATCAAGTGGTTGATCACTTGTCGATGTTAGAATTTGGTAATGAAGATGGTAATGACAAACTTATAAAATAAGACTTTCCAGATGAGCAACTGTTAGTTGCCATGACATTTCCTTGGTATGCTGATATAGCAAAATTTTTAGTAAGTGGTGTGATGCCACCTAGTCTTAACAGCCAAAGAAGATGGAAATTCCTTCATGATGAAAAGCATTATTATTGGGATAAACCCTTTTTATTTAAGCATTGTGCTGATCAGGTAATTAGGAAGTGTGTCCTTAATGATGAAATACATAGTATTTTGCAGCATTTTCATTCAGCTCCTTATGGAGGAAACTTTGGAGGAATGAGAGCTGTTGCCAAAGTACTTCAGTCAAGATTTTATTGGCCAAGTCTGTTTAAGGATGCTCATGAATTTTATCAGTCGTGTGACTATTGTCAGAGGGCAGAAAATCTATCTAGGAGACATGAAATGCCGCTGCAAAATATTCTAAAGATCAAGTTATTTGATGTATGGGGAATAGACTCTATAGGTCCATTTCCACCGTCAATGGGCAACCTGTACATACTGTTGGTAGTAGACCATGTCTCTAAGTGGGTGGAAACTGTTACGTTTTCTACTAATGATGTAGAGTCAGTAATGAAGTTCTTGCACAAGAACATTTTCACAAGATTCGGTATGCCTAGAGCCATTATTAGTGGTGAAGGATCTCATTTTGATTGCAAGCTAGTGGCTAATGCCTTGCATCAGTATGGGGTGAAACATAAGATTGCCATGGCATATCATCCCAAACAAATGGACAAGATGAGATTTATAATAGAGAAATTAAAAAGATTTTAGAAAAAGTGGTAAACCCAACTCATAAGGATTGGTCCTTCAGATTGGATGAAGCTTTGTGGGCCTATCGTACTGCATTTAAAACACCGTTGGGGATGTCACCTTTTAAGCTTGCTTATGGAAAGCCATGTCACCTACCTATTAAGCTCGAGCAAAAAACATTTTGGGTTGTTAAAAAGCTGAACATGGATAGGGTTGTATTGGCCATAAAATGTTGTTAGAATTGAATGAAATGGAAGAATTCAAGGCAAAGGCATATGAAATGCTAAACTGTACAGGGAGAAGATCAATCGTTGGCATGATAACAGAATTATGCCAAGGCAATTTGAACCAGGGCAATAGGTGTTGTTGTTCAACTCTAGGCTCAAATTATTCCCTGGTAAGTTAAAATCTCGCTGGTCAGGTCCCTTTGAAGTAGCTCAAGTATACCCGCATGGAGCTGTTAGTATCAAAGACCTAAAAACGGGGGTCACATTCAAAGTTAATGGGCAACACTTGAAGCACTATTTGGGTGCTCATGTGGATCGTGACAAGCAATTCATCGATCTTCAATATGTTTGAGTTAGCAGTTTTGTTTTTATTTTTCATTTCTTTAATTGCTTTACTTTCATTTCATTTTTATTATATGTTTTCATTAATTATTTAATGTGCTTCATTTCTGTTTTTATCTTTGATGAATGAATAGTTTTTCTAAAGTTTTAGAGACAGAATAAAAGTGTAGGATTATCAGTTGTGATACTAAGAGAACTTTGCACCAGCATCTCAGAAGGAAATTATGCCACGACAAACTGGGAAAATGAATGTCGAGGTACGAGGTAACATGGGTTGACTAGATAGAAAAGCCCTAAGGAGTGATTTTTGGATAGCTAGGCCCACTCTGTTACTTGGGCCAAAGAGGAAAAGCCAAAACTTTTATTTTAGGGCTAGGTCACTCACATTTCCCCCTCAAAAAATCCCCTTATTATTCCCTCTTCCACGCCACAAAGATTACTCTGCACATTTCATTTTTCTGAACTATCAACATTATCTCATCTACTCACCTCTTTTCAACTCCTTACGTCTCTTACGTTTCCTGCAAAGTTTCCATCTTTATAGTTTCTTTCTCTTTAACTTCTCATACATTTCCTCAAACCCTATTTTTTGAGTTTTTTTCTATCCTCCTTTAATGGCATGAGTAAAGACTGCTTCGAAGGCTTTTGAGTCATCGTTGGCCGACACTACCCGACCTAAAACCTTTTTCAACAGTGCCATGGCCACAGAATACAACAATAACATCTTAAAGCACCTTTTTGTTTCGAACAAGGGTTTTTGTTCAAAGACGAACCACACATGGGCTATGACGAGTCCGTGTCCTCCATCATAGAGGAGCATGGGTGGAGTATTTTTTATTTGCACCTTGAGGACATTTTTGGGAAATTTGTTCATGAATTTTATGCACATGTTAATTCACCTGACTCTTCTTTTATCTATATTCGTGGTACTTCAGTTCTGTTTGATGAAGATCATATTAATGCCCAATTTGGGATCACTAATGTGTAAGATGAACACACACCCTTTGCTGACAATGTTATTGCTGATGGATTGACTCAAGTCTTGAATGATTTATGTGTCGAAGGTACACGTTGGATTGTTTCCAGTCAAGATTTCTATACTGTTGATTGAGAAAAACTTTAGATTGTGAGAATGATAAATAGTGAAACTAGTATAAAAATAATAAAACGAGAATTTCGATTGAAAAAAATCAAGTGATAATGATAAAACTTATCTCTCTTGACAACGTAAAATTTTAAAATGAGTACTCGCGATGTTAGAACTAGGGGAATGAGAGCACATATGGAATCGGGTCAAGGAACCCAAATCGACTCATCTACGTCTCGGGTGATAACCCCTAAGCTTGTTTCGAAGAATGTGGAATGAGCACCTATTGTTGATGAGAGTCATTAAGAGCCTGTGAATGAGGCTATATCATAGGCCATGTTACAAGTTTTGGAACGAGTTGTAGGTGCCCAATCTGGTGCTAATAGTCGTGGCACTTTTGCTGAGAGGCTCCGATCGAGTAGGGTTGAATTGTTTAGGGCCATTGTTGGGATGACCCCCACTATAGCTGAGTATTGGTTGGAGATTACAAAGAGGATTCTCTAGGATATGGAGTTCACCCCTGAACAAAAGCTTAAAAGGACTGTGTCATTACTGCGTGATGAGGCCTACTGCTGGTGGCAAGCTATTTTGAGAGGCATCCAAGCTGATCGTTTAATGTGGAATTACTTTCTAGAGGCATTCTAGAAGAAATATATGGGAATGAGATATGTCGAGGCCAGAAGGCTTGAGTTCATTGAGATAAGGCAAGGTAATATGTATGTGGTTGATTACGAGGTAGAGTTCCTAAGGCTCAACCGCTTTGCTCCAGCAATGGTAGTTGATGAGCAAGATAAGGGTGCCTGATTTGAATTTGGGCTTAGATCTGATTTGATGATGCATGCAGAGCCACTACAAGAAAGAGTCTTCAAAGATTTGGTAGAGAAGTCTAAGATTTGTGAGGAGGTTAGGCGCATTGAGCGCGAATGAAAGGAACAAGAGAGGGCTCCAGCTAAGAGAGATTCCGATCCTAGTGTATAGGCTCAGCGTCCAATTAAGCGAGCCAGAGATGATTGACCCTGCCAGAACTTTGTTGTAGCAGCGGATAGGATCCAGAATTGTGCCACCTGTGGCAAGAGACATTTGGGTGAGTGTTGGAGAGGCATGAGTGCATGCCTAAAATGTGGGTCACTGGATCATAAGATTCGAGAATGTCCTTAGTTGAATGAGCTAGTGCAAGCACAAGGCCAGAATCATGCACTGAATTAGAGAGCTAGTCAGCAGCCACAGTGAACTCAAGGACAGAATAGAGGAGGTAATATAGATCAGAGACAACGAACACCGGGTCAAGTTGCTAATCGAGTTGATGTGAGGCAACCGACACTTGTGTATGCGGCTAGGCGCCGAGAGGATCGTGATGCTAGTGATGTGATAGCAGGTACTTTTACTATTAATGACATTTCTTATTTTGCATTGATAGATAATGGTTCTACCCATTCGTATGTATCCTACATGATGGCTGAGAAATTGGGTATTGGAGTAGAGGAAATAGTAAGTAATGTGACAGTACTTAGTCCCTTAGGACAATCTATACAAGTAAACAAAATCTATAAGCGATGCCCATTGCAAGTGCAAGGTGAGGTGTTCCGAGCCTACCTTATGGAACTACCCTTTGGAGAATTCGATCTCATATAGGGAATGGACTGGTTGAGCGAGCATCGAGTCATCTTAGGCTATGACACTAAACGAATTACTTTGAGGACTACTTCTAGGAATAAGATTATTATGGTTGGATAGCATCGGAATTATCTTACCAATGTGATTTCAACCTTGGTAGTAGAGAAGTTGGTCTGTAAGGGGTGTTACATACATCTTGGACACGATTGTGGACAGTGTTGCATTGTAGAACATTTGAGTAGTGAAGGAATTTCCTGACGTGTTTCTTGAAGAGCTATCGTATAATAGCTCATTTTCAGTAGTGTCAGAAATAGTGGTTTTGGAACCACAATTTCGACGAGTGAATTACTATTTTAATATTTATTTAATGTCTACGGGATTATATTAATGTCATATTAAAGTTTCGTTAAGAAATTTTGATGTTTAAATGGTTAATTAAGTAAAAAGGAGTAAATTATAAAAGGTGAAAAAGTTGAGTTCTATTAGTTAAAAGGGCTAAATGACTATGAAATATTAAACTAATGGACTAAGATAGTAATTCTACCATTTAGGGAGTTAGTGGACTAATGTTGTTCTGTAAAGTTAATAACCAAGGTTAAAATGGTAATTGAATAATTAAATTAAGACAAAAGAAACTAAAAATGGTATCATCTTTAGCTTTGGCTTTCTCCACCAAAATTTGACGAGAAAAACACCATTTGAATATGTTTGAGCTTTCAGTCAAGTTTCTACCTTGCATGTAAGTGAATTCAAGCCCATTTCTAATGATTTTTATGTTTTTGTGATCGTTTTAGCTTAATCTAGCTAGCCCGAAGGTTATTTTGCAAAATTGTTAAAGGTTGAAGGACTTGCCATGGATGTTTTTGAATATGTTTTGATGTTAGTTGATAGATTATTAATCTTTTTTCCAAAATAAACATGTTTTGTTAAATGATTTTTGATGAATTTTGGAAATAGGGATTAAATTATTAAAAGTATAAATCCTTGGGTTTTATTGTGAATTGTTGATAATTATGGGTTGTTTCAAGGTCCCTTATAATATTGGTTAAGTTTGTTTTAGGCTAAAATGGTTAAATTTCAAGTTATGAGATTAATGACTAAATTGTGAAAAGTTAAAATGTTAGAGATAATTTTGTAGTTTTGCATAAATATGAATTATAAATTAAATTGAATCTTAGAAGTATTTAATTGAATGAAATTATTTATTTAGATCAAGATAAACCACATTTGGACTTAAATTGAGGAAAAGTTAAAGCTTCGAATTACTGTTCGATTCTACTTCTACGCCCTAGTTATCGAGGTAAGTTCGTATGAATTATGATCATTGAAATGTTAGCTAAATTGACTAATTTTTATGTTATTTTAAATTAAATTATTCTATATATAAATGTATCCATGTTATGATGAATTGGCAGATAACGAGTCTCTGTTGAACCTTAAGAATTCTTAGGATATGAATGACATGTCATTAGGGATTTCATGTTTGGGGTGCCGGTCTTGAATGTCCTATCGATGGTTGAGATCCTGCATTTGTTGTGGATTCTCCATAGATTGTGTGAGCAACATCGTGTAGCTAACATTTTAACCTACAACTTATTTGAGCAGGCCCATTTAACAGCTCGTGTTAACATTGATGTAAAGAAAATGTTACGGTTATATAGAAAGGCAAACTATGTGTGAGCATTCCCAAATATCTGATGTAATTCTAGATGTTCAACGGGTAAGAAAAGGAAATGAAATGGTAAGTACTCAAATGGAATGAATCATGATTGTTTGAAAATATTTATGAGCTAAATGATGTATTTACATACGAAAATCTACTTATCTTATGGTAGAATTCATTTGTATCATGAACAAGTGTACTAACTTGTGAGTTTGATGATGTTGTATAGACGTATACTAAGCTTATGGCATTGGTAATGATTTATGCTTAATCTATGAATTATATTAATGAAATGGTAAGTTATATTTAAGTTTATACGAGCTTACTAAGCACTCATTGCTTACGTAGTTACTTTAATTTGTTTTATAGGTTATCAGAAGCTTGATCGGTTGGATGCTTATCGGAGACCTATCACACTACCTAGCAATCATATCAGTAGATTTTTGCTTATTTTGGTCCAGGTTAGTAATGACATGTATAAGATCCTTGTAATGTATGTTTTCGTATGTTTAAGCTTTTGAGGTTATGTTGGTTTGGTGCACTTTAATGCCTTACCCCGTTATGTCATATTGACCTTTTTTAAGTGCTTGTAAATAAGGTTCTTCTGGTATGTTTTGATGGCTTACAAATGGTCATGTATGGTAGTTAAGTGAACTAGATTGTGTGTTTGAGATATGGTCAAATTGCTTTGGTATGATTCTTAATGTTTGATACAATTGTGATGCCTTTGGATGGCATATTGGTTAGATAATTTAAGATGTTTGGAATGACATTTTTATGTGTGTTTGAATGATGTTTGAATCCCTTGAATGTGTGCCCAAATGGTTTGAATGGTTAGGCATGAATTGGACTTGAAATGACTTGATTTTAGGTAAGTTTTTGGGTTCACACGGCTTGCGACATGACTCCTGTTTTCCAATTTTTCTAACTTTTTCTTAAAACTTCTATTTCATTTCAATTTAGTCCCAAATTGCTTCTAATCTATTTTTAGAGCTTCGAAGGTTCGGTTTAGGACAAAATGCATATGATTGATTGGTTTATAATAAGTTTAATTTATTTAATGTTATAATGATAAATGCTTTCTAATTGATCGGTAATGCTCTGTAACCCTAATTTGATGATGGAGATGAGTTAGGGGTGTTACATGTAGTAGTATGAAAGCTACAATTTAGTTGTGTAATGACCTGAAATTCATAGGTGTCGAGAAACGTACTTCAGGGACCCCGTTTCCATGAATCATGTTTACAAATATTTTCATGAAATATTTCTAGAGTTGCCTAAGGAGGGAATTGAATGATAGTTAGATAATTTTTGTATTAAGTGTTTAAATTAAAGTAAGGGGACTAAATCATATAAGTGATAAAAATAGGAATTAAGTATGTGATAAATTCGGTAAAGGGATTTAATAAAGAAATAGACTATTAATCAAATGATTTTTCTTTGATAGTGGATATTTATGAGAGTATGACATATGTTTTTATATATATATATATATATATTATTTATATGTTTAAATTTAAGTTAGTATATGATGTTAGAATAAAGTAAAAAGAAAGTAAAATAAAACAAAGGAAACAAATAGCTTAGTGGAGAAAAAAAGAGAGAAAGAAATTGAGAAACTTTACTTTTTTGCATGCTGAGTGGGTGAAGGGGAAAGGATATTTGGCTATGGTTTCTTAGTTTAAAGCTCAATTTAGTTGGTATGCTTTGATCCTTTTTATTTGTACTCTATATTTTTGGAACCTAAGGATCATGAATTCACTTGCCCATGTTGGAATTTTTGTAATTAGTGAAGTTTATGAAGATTGACCTTATAGGGAAACTAAGTTTTTGGTATTATTTTGTTGGATACTAATATTGGTAATTAAATAGACATTTTACTTTCTAAGGATTAGAATGTTGAATTGTAAAAATAGCATGGTATTAACCTATGAAATATAAGATTTTAGGAACTACAAATGGATCCTTATAGGATCGGTTAGCTAGGGAGTTTGATTTAAGAATGCTAATTAAGTGGTTTTTAATAGGGACTAAGTTATACTTATAACTAAAGTTAAGTGAAAATGTGTAAATTATGATTTATGGATTAGTTGTTTAAGTAGAAATGTTTTAAGGATTTGAATATAATAAATTATTGTTTTAGCTGTTGATCAAGAAACAAACCGACCGGACGTAAATCGTGAAAAAAGTAAAGTACTGGAGTAGTTGTCTCCCTCACGTCATCGATTAATTTTTGCTAAGGTAAGTTCGTGGTCTTGAACTTAATCTTTTTATTATTCATTTATTTAATTGGTAATTAGATGTTATTTAAATATTCATATACAAACTTATGTTCGTATTTTAATGATGGTGTTAATTAATGAGTGAGGAAATTGTGAAAATAAATAACAATTTATTCGTCGGTTTATTCGACTAGTGTTGGGTGCAATTTTCATTGGTAAATCCAACTAGAGTTGGGCTCACTATTTATTCGTTGGTTTAACCGACTAGCACTGGGTGCAAATACCGTTGGTATATCCAACTAGAGCTGGGCTCACTAATTACTTTTTGTTTATTCAACTAGCGCTGAACGCAAATATCGTTGGTATATCCAACTAGAGCTGGGCTCACTAATTATTTGTCAGTTTGTTTGACTAGTGCTAGGTGCAACTTTCGTCAGTTTATTGGACTAGTGCTGGGCACACATTTGTCGGTTCATCTGACTAGCGCTGGATGCAAAATCTTTTGCAGTTTATCCGCTAGGCACTGGGTGCCGTGTATCAATTGGACTATACATCAAGGTTATATGAACCATTGAAAAAGGTTGGTTATAGATATTACTAAGAAAGAATTATATTTACTTAAGTATATATGTATATATTCATTGAAAGATATGATATATTCCTGGAAATAGATTATTAAGTTGTGAATTAAATTCAAATGCTTTATATATATATTTTTGGTCATTCAAATAAGTGAAATAAAAATAATATGGATCGGTTCTCATGTTTTTAGGTTAGGTATATAGTAGATTCAAACTTAGCATCCTACAAGAATCCCGTACTCAACGTCGGTGATGTTCTCTTTTTGTGGTTTTGGCATGTACCTAGGGAGTATTAATTGATTAAAATATTTTGATTATAGATAGTTGTATATGATGTTTTGTAGTAGTATTTTGTGATAATGTAAATGGTATTTTGGTATGTTTGTATCTTGATGTTTAAGAATGCTTGATGGGCTTATAATGCTTGTTTAGGTAAGTCCTTTTTGGTCACTTTTGTGAATTTTTGTGTATGGCATTTTGATAAAGATGTTGTCTTGGATATGGTCAATTTTTTTTTGTGTTTTAGGCATATAATAGAATGAAGTCTTTATGCATGAAATTAGGAAATGCTCACATGTTTTGGTAAATGTCATGTTGTTATAATTGTGGTGCCTTGAATGATATATTAGGTAGTTGATTTAGGATTTGAAATGACATGTTGATGTGTGTTTGGATGTTGTTTAGGTCCCCTTTAAAGTGTGCTTAAATAGGTTGAATGGTTGTAAACTGAAAAATATATAGGATTTTTCCTATGTAATTTGTCACATTTTTACTTAAATTCGTTGTCAAAACTAAGTAATTGTTTAATAAATTAATGAAATATGTGAAAATATGAAATTAGGACATAGAAATTATTGAAACGTGATTTTATGCTTTATTATATAGTTTTCATGCATAAAATGGCTTATTTTATATTTATTTGAACATATTATATTTTTGAGACATAAAATGGGCCATGCATGATTAAATTAAATAATAAAATATAAAATTATATTTAATAAATAATTTTAAATATTTCATTAATAATTTGGGTTGTAATTAATTATTTAAATTGGATAAATTTGATTCCTTGGTCCTTTAACTTATTGATTTATTTTGGACAGGTCTGATAGCTTTGTTGGAATACAAAAACCGTCCAAATTGAAGACCAAGTCAACCCAAATTTGGTTACACATGGCTGTCCACTTGAACCACTTTTTGGTTTAATTACACAAGGTCCTTGCATTGTTGAAGAAATTAGAGATTTGCCCAAAGATTTACATGTGACCGAGTCTTAGTCTTGAGTTATTATGGCATTTAAATTGCTTAGAAATCAAGCAAAAATCAGCTCAAATTCCACTAATTGTGGCTGGCCAGTCATGGAAGAAGTTTGAAGAGACTAAACCCAGCTATTTTTTGCAAACCACCCACCTCTCTTCACCTATAAATAAGACCCCTTCATTCCTTCATTCATCATCCCTTATCCATCATCATTCTCTCTTCTCTCTCAGTTCTCTTAGCATTTTCCATTTCCCATGCCTAGCATCATCTCTTCATAGAGATTTTAGCAATTAAATCCTCTTAAAGAGCCCTTGGTCAGCCACCTTGGAGAGCCATTAGCAAAGGAGCAAAGTGAAGAAGCGAAGGAGCCTCGTCAGTCAGAGTCTTAGGTGACAACCATTTTGATTTGGGTTTAATATTTCTTTTCTTGAATTTAATCTAAAAATTTTTGCTATGTGTTCTTTGTTCTTGTTTACAACAATGTTAGCTTAATTTTATTTAAGCTAGGATGATTGCTTTGATTAAATAATATTTATTTGACTCATGCTTATGATGTTTGTGCCTCAATCGATCATGTTTTCAATTAAAATCAAGTTTGTATTTTGTTCATATGTGATTGAAATGCACCTGAATTAGCTGAGCGATCCTAACCAGATGACGGCTAGTGGACGCATAATTGAAATGTGCATGCTCAATTTAGATCCTAACCCGATTAAATTGCAGTTTGTAGAAAAAATCTAACCAAGCTCTGTTATCTGCATATTTTTTAGATTTGTGTGATTAAACTGTTTCAAACCTAACACATCCCTATTTCCTCACACTAATGCTAAGAATTCAAACCTAACACGTCCCTATTGCCTCACACGAATGCTAAGAAACCCTTAGTAAATAAGGATTAGAAAAATGCGTATTTACTAAGTAAAGGATTCCAAAAGGACCTAATGTGGTTTCGAAACTCATAAAAGATCAAGTTGCCGTGTAATGTTTTTCTGGATGTTATTAAGCATGTTGATAATAAATTGAGTTTAATTAAAGTAATTGTCCTAGTTTATTTGTGTTATAATTGTTGCAAATTGTGTTTAATTTTGCTAAAATCTATTTCATTCATATAATTTGCATGCTTAGGATAATTTGCTTTAGGGATCATTGCATTTAGTTTAATATATTTAATTTTAATCATCAATTCTCAATCATATTGTGTTTTTATTTACCAAGTTGTTAGTATAATTTTACAATTAAGTGATTTAACACAAATACAATCCCTGTGGAGATGATAACTCGATACTTATTACTTGATAACGACTGTGTACACTTGCACAAACCTACGTGTTACAATGGTTATGCATGAATGGATTTGAAATGACTTGATTTTAGGTAAATTTGGGTCACACGGCCTGAGACATGGGCGTGTGTCTCAGCCGTGTGAGACATGGGTGTGTGTCTCAGCCGTGTGAGACACACGGCCTGGCGAGACGACCGTGTGTCATCTGATGTTTTTCTTAGGTTGCAAGTCAGTGAGTTACACGGCCTAACACACGGTCTGACATACGATTGTATGGGGCAACTCAGTGAGTTACATGGCTAGGCACACGGGCGTGTGACACGGCTTTGCACACGAGTGTGTGACACGGTCGTGTGACCCTTCTCAGTGAGTTGCATATGTAAGGACATGGGTTGGGGCATGATTGTGTGTCCCTAGTTCGATGTTTACACGGCTTGAGACACTGGCGTGTGTCTCTACTGTGTGAGGCAGATGGCCTAGCCACACGGCTGTGTGACCCATGTTTTTCAAATTTTGCATGTTTTTCCTAAACTTTCCAAATTGTTTCAAATTGGTCTCGTTTTGCTTCTAAGATATTTTTAGCGCCTCGAGGGCTCGATTTAGGGAAAATATGCATGTGTATAAATGGTTTATCATAAGATTAAATTATTGATGATATAAAGTTTAAATGTTTTCGATTGTATAGTAATGCTCTGTAACCCTATTCTGGTGATAGGGACAGGTTAAAGGTGTTACAAGTTGGTTCTCGGACTGAACGTAGCATGTTGGAGTCTAGAAATACATGTCATTATATAACCTATGATAGTGTGATAACTCCTGACTTAAAATGAATTATGTTTTCGTATAGATAAAAGATGTCATCCAACTGAGCCAGTTTCGATGAGGTTGAGAGTAATGCGCAAGCCTTTGTACACATAGCAGCTAGCAGTGGGCCCGTAGCTAAGGGCCGGGGAAATGAGGCGAAAGGAGCCTTCTTCGAAATGATGTCTGAGTGGTTTTTTGAGTTCGTTAGAATGAACCTGATGTCTCAACGACCTCCACCTCCTCCCATACCTCAACCTGTCCCCATTATTCCTCAAGGTTTGGAACAAGTACGTGTAAGCAAGCCTCCGGTTGATAAAATTTGTAAATATGAGGTTGAAGAGTTTCGCGATTGAAAAAGTGAAGTTTTTGTTAGTAAGCACTGTGAGGGTTTTTGATGAATTGTCATGTACTCCTGTTGAATGGTTAAAATGTGCTATATATCTGTTGAAAGACTCTACTATCAGTGGTGGAATACTTTGGTTGCTACGGTACCAAAGGATCGTGTGAACTGGGATTTCTTTCAGGCAAAATGCAAGAAGAAATATGTTAGTTAGAGGTACCTTGACAAGAAACGGAAAGAGTTTCTTGAATTGAAATAGGGTCATATGACTGTAGTCGAATATGTAAGGGAATTTGTACGACTCGGCAAGTATGCTCGGGAATGTATACCATCAAAGGCTATTTGAAGATGTTAACGAAGATATCAAGTTATTAGTCGGGACTCTAGAATTGAAAGAATTTGTGATTTTGGTAAATCGAGCACATAAAGTAGAAAAACTCAGTAAAGCTAGAAGAAAAGTGGATTTTAATGCTCGTGACACTGGTAAACGACCTATGGGAAAGTCATTTTCATCTCCATTTAAGAAATCAAAGGAATTTCATAGTCGTACATCAAATTCAGTGGGATTCTCGAGAAGAGATAAAGGAAAGCAACATTCCAGTTCGAGACCTCAGGCTACATCTGTAGCTAGTGTAGATAGTGTTTGAAATAATAAACCTGAATTTCAAATGCAATAGACGACATTTCGAGGAGTGCAGATTGAGAGACGGGTCGTGTTTTAAATGTGGTTCTTACGATCATTTCATTAGAGACTTCCTGAAAGATCTGATAAGGAGAAAGCTCAGAACACTCGTTCGAGTAACACAGCTACGAGAGAGAAGCCGTCTAGAAACATTGGTAATGCGTGTGATAGTCGAAGTGGAACGAAAGATTCTACAGGTAGATCTGAAGCTAGGGCACCGGCTAAGGCTAATACAATTCGAGCTCGTGAGGGAGCTTCAACACCTGATGTGATTACCGATACATTTTCTATCTTTGATACTAATGTTAATGCTTTGATTGACTCGGGGTCAACACACTCATATGTATGTACAACTTTAGTGTCGATAAGAAAGTACCTTATGAATCTGCTGAATTTGTGGTTAAAGTAACGAATCCTTTAGGTCAGTATATATTAGTTGATAAAGTCTGTAAAAACTATCCTTTGATGATTCAGGATTGCAACTTTCTGACTGATTTGATGTTGTTGTCATTTGATGCATTTAATGTGATTCTAGGTATAGACTGGTTAACTCTACATGATGCTGTTGTGAATTGTAGATGAAAGCAAATTGTGTTGAAATGTCAGAATGGTGAAATAATTTGGGTTGAATCTGATAGATTTGATGTTACAACTAATGTGATTTCAGCTATGTCGGTATAGAAGTATGTCAGAAAGGGCTGTGAGGCGTATCTAGCTTATATATTTGATTCCAGGGCTTCAGAATTGAAACTAGAGTCGGATTCAACTGTTTGTGAATTCTAGGATGTATTTCTAGAAGAGTTACCAAGGCTACCGTTGATTAGAGAGGTTTGAGTTAGTACTAGGAACATCTTCGATATCGATAGCTCTGTATAGAATGACACCTAAAAAATTGAAAGAGTTGAAAGCACAATTGCAGGAGTTAATAGACTGAGGCTTTGTTTGGCCTAGTTTTTCTCCCTAGGATGCTCTTGTATTATTTTTTAAGAAAAAAGACGGGTCAATGCAGTTATGTATCAACTATTGACAGCTTAAAAAATTCATGATCAAGAGCAAATATCCTTTGCCATGTATTGATGATTTGTTTGATTAGTTGAATGGTGTGACTGTATTTGCAAAGATTGGTCTCCGTTCTGGATATTATTAGTTAAGGGTTAAAGATTTGGATGTGCCTAAGACTACTTTTAGAAGCATGTATAGACATTATGAATTTCTTGTCATGCCTTTTGGTTTGACCAATGCACCTGCGGTGTTTATGGATTTGATGAATAGAATATTCAGGCCGTATCTAGACTGATTTGTAGTTTGTGTTCATTGATGATATTTTGATCTATTCCCGAGATGAAATTGAGCATGCCCAGGATTTGAGAATAATATTATAGATTTTGCGCGATAAACAGTTGTTTGCTAAGTTTAGCAAGTGTGAGTTTTGGCTCCAAGAAGTTGGATTTTTGGGACACATTGTATCGATAGACGGTATTAGAGCTAACCCAAATAAAATATCAGCTATGGTAGACTGGAAACCTCCGAGAAATGTTTTAGAAACCAAAAGTTTTCTAGGTTTAGCAGGGTATTATTAGATATTTGTTAAAGGATTTTCGATGATTGCTACGCTGTTGACGAAATTGCTTCAGAAAGATGTCAAGTTTCACTGGTCATAAAAGTGTCAGCAAAGCCTTGATTAGTTGAAAGCGTTGTTAACCAAAGCCCTTGTGTTGGTTCAACCAGAATCCGGTAAGGAATTCGTGATTTATAGCGATGCTTCATTGAATGGTTTAGGTTGTGTTTTGATTCAAGAAGACAAAGTCGTAGCTTATGTGTCTTGACAGTTGAAACCGTACGAGAAAAGTTACCCAGCTCATGATTTAGAAGTTGCATCTATTTTTTTTTACTTTAAAGATTTGGAGGCACTATTTGTAAAGAGAAAATGTCATATATTCACGTATAACAAAAGCCTAAAGTATTTGATGTCATGGAAAGAATTGAATTTGAGGAAACACTAATGGTTAGAGCTGTTAAAAGATTTTGATTTGATCATTGATTATCATCCAAGAAAAGCTACTGTTGTTGCTAATACTTTAAGAAGAAAGTCCTTGTTTTCTTTGAGAACTTTGAACACTCAGTTGACGTTAATTGATGACGGTTCATTTATAGCAAAATTAAAAGCTAGACCGACATTTCTACAATAGATTTGTGAAGCTTAGAAAAGTGACTCCGAGTTGATTACTAAATGGGAATAGATTGAGTCGGCACCTGATTCAGACTTTCATTTAAGTCTATATGGTAGCTTGTATTTCTGAAATAGGATATGCGTTCCAAGGAATTCTGATGTTATTCAGAAGATTTTATAGGAAGCTCACAGTAATAATTTATCATTGCACCCTGGCAGTAACAAAATGTACAGTGATTTGAAACAGATGTACTGGTGGCAAGGTATGAAATAAGAGATTTCAAAGTTTGTGTCGAAATGTTTGATTTGTCAGCAAGTCAAAGCCGAGCATCAGGTACCTTCTGGAGTATTACAGCATGTGATGATTCTAGAGTGGAAATGGGAACTAGTTACGATGGATTTTGCATCGGGATTACATTTGTTTTTGCAGAAGAAAGATGCTATCTGGGTTGTTGTGGATCATTTGACTAATTCGCACATTTCATTCCAGTACTTACGAATTATTCACTTGAAAAGTTGGCATAATTGTACGTTTCTGAGATTGGTAGACTGCATGGTGTGCCAGTGTCTATTTTCTCTGATAGAAATCCACGATTTACTTCTCGATTTTAGAGTTAGTTACAAGAAGCTTTGGGCACTCGATTGCATTTTAGTATAGTGTTTCATCCATAGACCGATGGTCAGTCTGAGAAAGTGATACAGGTACTTGAAGATATACTTCGATGTTTTATTTTAGAGTTCGAAGGTAATTAGGAGAAATTTCTTCTATTGGTTGAATTCGCCTATAATAATAGTTATCAGATGAGCATTAAAATGGCGTCGTACGAAGCTTTGTATGGTAAAAAATGTCGAACTCCATTATATTGGACTGAGTTGAGTGAGAAAAGCTATTTGGTGTTGATTTGATTCGAGAAATCGAAGAAAAAGTCAAACTAAAATGTGATAGTTTGAAAGCTGCTTTTGACTGTCTGAAATCTTAAGCGGATACAAAAAGAAAAGATATTGAATTTCCAGTTGGCGACAGAGTATTTGTAAAAGTATCACATTGGAGAAAATTTTTTCATTTTGGACAAAAAAGGGAAGCTTAGTCCGTGAATCATAGGGCCGTATGGGATCATCAAGACGATTGGACCAGTGGCTTATCGTTTGGCTTTACCGTCAGGGTTTAAGAAAATACATAACGTGTCTCATGTATCAATGTTACGACGATATCGATCAGAACCTTTATATGTTATTTCAACAGTTGATGTTGAGATTGAGCCAGATATATCATATAGTGAAGAACTGATCAGAATTTTAGCTCAGGAAGTTAAAGACTTAAGAAATAAACATATAACTTTAGTTAAGTTCTTTGGAAATGTCACGGAGTTGAAGAGGCTACCTGGGAACCGTAAGAAGCTATGAAAGTGCAACACCCGAACCTATTTTCTGGTAAGATTTTCGGAGACGAAAATTCCTTTAGGGGGAGAGTTGTAAAAACCCGTTTTGAGTGGTGTCAAAAAAGTGGTTTTGGGACCACAATTGTGACGAGTGAATTGTTATTTTAATATTTATTTAATGTCTACCAAATTATATTAAGGTCCTATTAAAGTTTTGTTAAGAAATTTTAATGTTTAAATGGTTAATTAAGTAAAAAGGACTAAATCGTAAAAGGTGAAAAGTTGAGTTCTATTAGTTAAAAGGGCTAAATGACTATGAAATATTAAACTAATGGACTAAGATAACAATTATACCATTTAGGGAGTTAGTGGACTAATATGGACATGAATCTGTTGTTTTCTAAAGTTAATAACCAAGGTTAAAATGGTAACTGAATAATTAAATTAAGACAAAAGAAACTAAAAATGGTATCATCTTCATCTTTGGCTTTCTCCACCAAAATTTGAAAGAATAGGTTTGAGCTTTCGGTCAAGTTTCTACCTTGCATATAAGTGAATTCAAGCCCCGTTCTTAATGATTTCTATGTTTTTGTGATCATTTTAGCTTAATCTAGCTAGCCCAGGGGTTATTTTACAAAATTTTTAAAGGTTGAGGGACATTCCATGGATATTTTTGAATGTGTTTTGATGTTAGTTGATAGATTATTAATCTTTGTTATAAAATAAACATGTTTTGTTAAATGATTTTTGATGAATTTTGAAAATAGGGATTAAATTGTTAAAAATATAAATCCATGGGTTTTATTGGGAATTGTTGATAATTATGGGTTGTTTCAAGGTCCTTTGTAATATTGGTTAAGTTGGATTTAGGCTAAAATGGTTAAATTTCAAGTTATGAGATTAAGGACTAAATTGTGAAAAGTTAAAATGTTTGGGGCAATTTTATAATTTTACATAAATATGAATTATTGATTAAATTGAATCCTATAAGTACTTAGTTGAATGAAATTATTTATTTAGATAAAGATAAACCACATTCAGACTTAGATCGAGGAAAAGCTAAAGCTTTGGATTAGTGTTCAATTCTACTTCTACGCCCTAGTTATCGAGGTAAGTTCGTATGAATTATGATTGTTTTAATGTTAGCTAAATTGACTAATTGTTATGTTATATAAAAAAAAAGATTCTATATATAAATGTATCCATGTTATGATGAATTGACGGATAACGAGTCCCAATTGAACCTTAAGAATTCTTAATATACGAATGACATGTCATTAGGGATTTCACGTTTCGGGTGCTGGTCTTGAATGTCCTATTGATGGCTGAGGTTCTGCATTTGTTGCGGATTCTCCATAGCTCATGTGAGCAGTATCATGAAGCTAACATTCCGACCCATAGCTCGTATGAGCAGGCCCATTTCACAACTTGTGTGAGCATTGATGTAAAGGAAAGGTTGTGGTTATACGGAAAGACACACTATGTGTGAGCATTCTTGAGTATCCGATATAATTCTAGATGGTTCAACGGGTAAGAAAAGGAAATGAAATGGTAAGTATTCAAATAGAATGAATCATGATCTTATGAAAAGATTTATGAGCTAAATGATGTATTTATATATGGAAATCTACCTATCTTATGGTTGAATTCATTTGTATTATGAAAAAGTGTACCAACTTATGAGTTTGATGATGTTGTATAGGGTTATACTAAGCTTATGCCATTGGTAATGATTTATGCTTAATCTATGAATTGTATTAATGAAATGGTAAGTTATATTTAAGTTTATACTAGTTTACTAAGCACTCGTTTTGGTATGTATGTTTTGGTATGTTCAAGGTTTTGAGGTTATGCTGGTTTGGTACACTTTAATGCCTTACCAAGTTATGCCATATTGGTAATTTTTAAATGCTTGTAAATAAGGTTCTTTTGGTATGTTTTGATGGCTTTCAAATGGTCATGTATGGTAGTTAAGTGAAGTAGATTATGTGTTTGAGATATGGTCAAATTGCTTATGTATGATTCTTAATGTTTGATACAATTGTGGTGCCTTTGGATGGCATATTGGTTAGGTGATTTAGGATGTTTGGAATGGCATGTTTTTGTGTGTTTGAATGATGTTTGAATCCTTTGAATGTGTGCGCAAATAGTTTGAATGGTTAGGTATGAATTGGACTTAAAATGGCTTGATTTTAGGTAAGTTTTTAGGTTCACACGGCCTAGGACATAGGTTGTCACACGACCATGTTTCATTTGCAAAAAAAATTATATTTCAAGTCAATGAGTTACACGGCTTAGCACACGGCCTAGCACACAGCCTGCGACATGACCCTGTGACTCTACTCAGTGAGTTATATGGGAGAGGGCATGGGTTGGGACACAGTCGTGTGCGCCTCTGTTCGAATGTTGCACAGCCTGGCCATACGGTCGTGTCCCCCCTGCTTTTCAATTTTTCTAACTTTTTATTAAAACTTCTATTTTGTTTTAATTTAGTCCCGAATTGCCTCTAAGCTATTTTTAGAGCCTCAAAGGCTCGATTTAGGGACAAAATGCATATGATTGATTGGTTTATAATAAGTTTAATTGATATGATGTTATAATGATAAATTCTTTTCGATTGATTAACAATGCTCCGTAACCCTAATCTGGCGACGGAGATAGGTTAGGGGTGTTACATGTCTGGTCTACCTCCTGAACGTGACGTCAAGTTTGGAATTGAGTTGCTGCTTGAGCTAACATTGCTGCCTGAGCTAACACCATTGTCCATTACACCCTATCGCATGGCACTTAAAGAACTCAAGGAGCTTAAGGCCAAGTGTGTCGCGGTGGAGAGCTCCGGTCCATTTTGTGAAAAAGAAGGATGGATCTATGAGGCTGTGCATCGATTACCATTAGATGAGCAAGTTGAGTGTGAAAATAAGTACCTATTATTTAGGATCGATGACTTAGTCGACCAATTCTAGGGTGCTACGGTCTTCTCTAAGATTGATCTGAGGTCGGATACTATCAGTTGCAAGTCAAGGAGGTTGATGTGCCAAAGATTTCTTTCACGACTTGGTATGGGCACTACGAGTTCTTAGTGATGCCCTTTGGTCTTACGAATGCTCCTAACATGTTCATGGACTTAATGAATAAGGTCTTTCAACCTTATCTTGATTGATTCATTGTAGTCTTCATCGACATTACCTTAATCTACTCCAAGTCTGAGTTGGACCATGAGGAGCACTTAAGGTTAGTCCTTCAAACCTTATGTGAGAAAAAGTTGAATGTGAATCTAAGTAAATGCAAGTTTTGGCTCCAAGAGGTGATGTTTTTGAGATACGTAGTATCTGTTGATGGTATTCGCATGGATCCAAAGAAAATCGAAGCTATCTTGGATTGGAAGCAGCCTAAGAATGTTAGTGAGATTCAGAGTTTTCTCAAACTTGCTGGCTATTATAGGAGGTTTGTAGAAGGATTTTCGTTGATTGCGACTTTGGTGATTAAGTTGTTAAGAAAGACAACACTGTTAAAGTGGACTAATGAGCAGCAAGCTAGCTTTTAGAAACTTAATGCAATTTTGACTCAAGCACCAGTGTTGATTCAACCTGAGTCTCGGAAAGATTATGTGGTCTGAAGTGATGTATTCCATTTTGGTCTTGGATGCGTGCTGATGCAAGAGGGGAAGGTTGTAGCACACGCTTCGAGGCAACTCAAGCCACATGAGTACAACTATATGATGCATGATTTAGAATCGGCTGCTGTGGTTTTTGCTCTTAAGGTTTGGAGAGACTATCTTTATGGGGAGAGATATGTCATCTATACAGATCATAAGAGTCTTAAGTATCTCCTCACCTAAAAGGAGTTGAACTTAAGACAGAGGCGTTGGGTCAAGCTTCTGAAAGATTATTATTGTACCATCGGGTACCATCTGGGTAGGGCTAATGTTGTGGCAGATGCGTTGAGTAGGAATTCTATGTCAGAGTTGAGGGTAATGTTCGCTAAGTTGAGTTTATCTGATAATAGTTGTTTGCTTGCGAAGTTACAAGTGTGGCCAACTTTGATTGAGGAGATTAAGCTGAAGCAAATTTCAGATTCATCATTAGATCCCTATGTGAAGCTTGTTAAGGAGGGTAAGACTTCAGAGTTTGCTTATAATTTTAAAGGAATCTTGTGTTATCGTGGAAGATTCTATGTGCCTTCTAATTTGGAGTTGAGGCAATCTATACTTCGAGAAGCGCATAGTAGTTCCTATACTATGCATCCTGGAGGTAGTAAGATGTCTAGAGATCTTCGTGAGTAGTATTGGTGGCTGGGATTGAAATGTGATGTGACAGACTTTGTAGCTAGATGCTTGGCGCGCCAACCAGTCAAGGTTGAACACCAAGTTCCTCCGGGTTTGCTCCAGCCTATTCAAGTTCCTCAGTGGAAGTAGGAGCGTATCACCGTGGATTTTGTTAGTAGACTACGTTGATGTCATCCAAGAAAATTTCTATTTGGGTGATTATGGATTGATTGACAAAATACACCCATTTACTACCTGCGCACATCGATTATTCATTGCAGAATTTGGTGAGGTTGTACATCGCTGAGATTGTGAGACTACATGGGGTACCAGTCTCTATCATTTATGATAGAGGTCCTCACTTTATGTCATGCTTTAGGAAGAGTCTGCATGAAGCACTTGGTACAAGATTGAATTTCAGTACTGATTATCATCCATAGTTTGATGGACAGTCTGAGAGGGTTATTCAGATTCTCGAGGATATGTTGTAAGGTTGTGTAATCGAATTCTGAGCTAATTAGGAAGGGCATTTACCACTTCAAGAATTTGCTTATAATAATTTTTTCAGTTGAGCATTCAGATGGCTCCGTATGAGGCCTTTTATATGGCACAAGTGTAGGGCACCTTTGTGTTGGATAGATTTGGGAGGAAAGAAAGTGTTGGGACGAGATTTAGGTCAAGAGGCTGAGAATAATGTGAAGATTATTTGAGATCGATTGAAAGCTACATCAGATCGATAAAAGTCCTACTCTGACTTGAAGAGAAGGGATATTGAGTACAATGTGGGTGATGAAGTCCTCCTTAAGGTTTCACCTTGGAATAAGATATTGAGATTTGGTCATAAGGGGAAGTTAAGTCCAAGATTCATTGGACCTTACCACATTATTAAGAGGGTTGGACCAGTGGCTTATCAGTTGGAGTTACCTCCAGAGCTGGATCATATTCATGATGTGTTTCATGTGTCTATGTTGCGATGTTTTGGATCTGACCCTTCTCATGTGATTCCAGTAGAGGATATTAAGGTCTGTTCTAATTTGACATATGAGGAAGAACTAGTATAGGTCATTGACCGTGATATTAAAGTTTTAAGAAGGAAGCATGTTCTGCTTGTGAAAATATTGTGGAGAAATCATGGTTTGAGTGAGGCAACTTGGAAACTTGAAGATGGATGTGGCAACAATATGCTCACCTATTTCCATAAGGTAATTTTGAGGACGAAAGTTCTTTTAAGGAGGGTAGAGTTGTCACATCCCATTTTCTTAATTATTTTAATTTAGTTAAGAGGATGAATCTGTTAGCTCCTAAGTTTTAAAAATAATCGCTTAATTTGAAATCAAGAAGTGTTGTGGCTGAGTGATAGGAAGATTCTTAGCTATCTTTAAGGTCCCTAGTTTGAACCTCTATGTGTACATATTTTTTTTATTTAATTTTTGTACATTTTTAGCATGTGCTAGCTAGCCTTGCCGTCCACCTATGTTGCCATATAGGGAGGATTCCTTTCCTCCATTAGCGAGTCAAACTTGCCTTTTTAAGAGAAACATATCCCCCTTATTGCTTCTATGTTCCCTCATCCTTACCAAAAGTGCTTATCTTGACCACCAAAACATCGCTTGGCTGGCCAGACACCCCGTTTTCCATTATTTTCTTCTTTTTCTTCCTCCTCTCCTTTCCTTTCCGCACTTCTTTTCTTTGTTTTTGGCCACCACAACCACCATCCTTTTCTTTCCACCATTTTTATTTTATTTGCACCACTACCATCCACAACCAACATTCCCTCTCTTTTCCTTTCGGTTTCCCCTCCCTTTTTCCATCGTGCACCACCGTGAGCCGCTATGTCCATCGCAACAACCATCGCGGGTCATCTTCTCCTCCACTGATTTTCTTCTTTTCTCTCTTTTTCTACAATTAAAAGTGACCGAACCCTCCCCCCTACTTATATTTCGCACCACCATCGGACAACCGCACCCCTATAGTCGGACCACCGTCGAGCTACCATCGTCAAACCACCATCATCGCTATTGTCGGTGATTGATTTTTTCCTCTTTACTCTTTCTTTTGCCGATTACCCTAGTGACTAAAACATATATTTTCTTTTCTTTTATTCAATTATTTTAGATTATTCAACCATCGCGCTCCATTTTCATTCCTTCGATGATCTTGTAATGAAACAAGTATAAGTGAAGTTTTAGGATTGAAAATCCTTTGTCTTAAAATTTTGTGATATGGCTGAATGGTATAGAGCCTAAATAATTTGTATTTATATTTTTATTATTTTGAAAATCATTAGTACTAATACAATTTTGTGTTAACATGAATGACTAGCTAACAATCCTCTAAGAAATCAATAGTGAAACGCAAGAGTGACGAATCCGAGCATTCATATTGAGGGTAAGTATTGGTAAGATTTTTACATTAAATCTTGTATTAAAATCCATGTTATTCGAATAGATTATGACTAAAATAGGTTGATCATGTGTTTAGATTTGTGATCAACACTAAACCTAAACGAAACTTTTACAATGGAGCAAACAGTTCAAATCTATATTAAGGTATGGGATCTAACTCTGTTTTAAAGTGAAGTTTAATATTACTATTCAAATAAAATGTTATTTAAATAATTAATGTGTGAGTACCTTAAGTACTCGTGTGGAGTTGAAAAACTCAATCGAAGAGGAAATCAAGTATGTGACCTAAACTATTAAGTGTTGTGAAAAATCCGTGATTTTTGATATGTGATGCGTGAAATGTTGAACTCAACTCTATGTTATATGATTTATGGCTAGATTAATATGCGATGATCTAAAATGTGATATTTTTATGTATATGATAAGATCCATGTTTTAACACAGATTATGTATGTTAAAGCATGCTAAAGTGAAACTATGTGATATGTGAAAATATGAGCAAGTTACATGCATATTTGAAAATCGAGATACATGAGTTATGAGCATGAAAATGCAAAAAATATGATAAGTGATAAATATATGTTAAAATGGCTATATCACATGCATGGAGTGGGTTTGTGAATGAAGGAAGCTATGGGGCAGTTTAACTGTAATTATGTGGTTGTTATCAGCAATTTTGTGGTGGCTTGTCCACAATGTGCTATGTAACTATTAATTGGTATCCATGTGGTGGCTTGTCCACAAATTGGTATGTTATTGGATGGACGAGTTATGGGGAACTCGATATTTGTGTGTAGGGGAGATGAGTAGGAAATCCTATAATTGTGCATTGTTCAGAAGAATGCCATGTTTTGATTCAATAAATGCGATAATATGTGAATTCTGTGAAAGATACTTTGAGATATTTTGATGTGTTATGTTATGTGTTAAAATAAGTGTTTGTATTGATCTCACACTGAGTCTTTTAAACCACACCCATGATTTTCGTGTGTCACAGGTAATCTTCATACTTAAGGCTTGGATTTGGATCTTCGGAGAGGCTTTCAGTATAATATGTTTTCGTGGTTATGGATTTTGGAAATGGTTTGATTCTTTTATGGACTTTTTGAACTTCTTTTGGACTTTTACTTTAGACTTTAAATTGGGTTTGTTTAAATGATTTCGGGACTTTAAATTTTATATTATGAACTGTGGTATAAGGTTTTATGCATGAATTGTTTTTATGTGATTTCTAAATGATCAAAGAAATGTTTTAGTGATTATTAGCTGCTGCAAATATGTGTTTTAAAAACTAAGTTACATTTCAAATAATTTTTAAATATAAAGGAACACATAACTCTATAACAAAAAGTACAAGATGTTTTACAAAATCAAATGTTTTCAAAAGGTAAGTGAATTTTCTTTTTAAAAAATCATTTTGGCCATCTTCAAGGCCAATGTAATCGCTCATATTAGGCCATATTGTCTAGGCCCAGTTTTAGTAGTTACATGCTCAATTGGAATCCGCCAAGAAACATCACTAAGGTACATAGTTTCCTGGGTCTAGTAGGTTAGTATAAGCGGTTCATAAAAGGATTTATCATGTTAGCAACAACTCTTACATGACTGTTAAGAAAGAAAGAAAAGTTCAAGTGGACAGAGGCATGTCAGAGGAGCTTTGACAAGCTGAAAGAAGTTCCAACTAAGGCCCAAATTTTAGCTCAACTGGAGTCTGGCATGGAGTACACTATATTTACTGACACATTCCTAAATGGACTGGGATGTGTGCTTATCTAAAGAGGGTAGGTTGTGGTGTATGCATCTTGTCAACTTAAGCTATATTAGAAGAACTACCTAAGACATCTCTTGGACTTAGCAGTTGTGATGCTAGCACTAAAAATCTAGAGACACTATCTCTATGAGGAGAAGTGTCATGTGTTCTCGGACTACAAGAGCTTAAAGTACTTGATGACATAGAAGGATTTGAATTTATGCCAACGGTGGTGGATGGAACTATTAAAGGGCTATGACCTGGCAATCGAGTACCATCGGGGAAAGGCTAACATAGTGGTGGATGCTTTAAGTAGGAAAATGGTGGTAGCTTTGGTAGTTCTCTAAGCGAATGTTTGACTGACGAATGATGGACCACTTCTTTTGGAATTGACTATTTGACTTAGCTTTCTGTCCCAAATTGTGGAAGAACAACTAAAAGATGCAAAGTGTAATGAGTAAAAGAGTCATTTGGTGTCTAACAATGCTACAAACTAACGATGCTACAAACTTGACCCTGGGGAATGATGGCAAACTTTGGTTTATAGGTAGAATGTATGTGCCAACAGAAAGTGATTTGAGGCAAGAATTGTTAAAGGAGGATCACCAAGGACCCTTCTTACTTCATCTAGGAAGGATTAAGATGTATCATGATTTAAAAAGTTTGTATTGGTGGCCTAAAATGAAAAAGGAGATATGAGAGTATGCCTCTTGTTGTCTGACATGCCAACAAGTGAAGGAAAAACATCAAGTCCCTTCAGGGAAGCTGTACCTTCTAGAAATTCGTTAGTGGAAATGGGACAAAATCACCACAGACTTCGTTTCAGGTTTTCCTCTCAGTCCTACTAAAAATAACTCAATTTGAGTGATTGTATATCAACTTACTAAGTCAGCCCATTTTCTGCCAGTATTTACAAACTATTCATTGGAAAAATTTGCAGAACTCTACATAACTGAAATTGTACACCTCCACATTATACCAACATCCATCGTGTATAATCGAGATCCACAGTTCATGTTAAGGTTTTGGAAATAGCTGCAAGAATCCTTAGGAACCAAGCTACGATTCAATACTACCTTTCATCTTCAGAAAAATGGGTAATCAGAAAGAGTAATTCAATTCCTTAAAGACATGCTCAAAAGTTGTGTAATAGATTTTGGATAGAACTGGGGGAGTACCTTCCTTTGACAAAGTTTGCATACAACAATAGTCATCATGCGAGCCTAGGAATGTTACCTTTCAAAACGCTGTATGGAAGAAGGTACAGATCATCCACCTATTGGTTAGAACTCAGTGAAAGGAAGATAGTTGGTCCTGATTTGGTTTGGGAAACGGAAGAGTGTTTTGATCATACGAACCCATTTAAAGGTTGCTCAAGATCGATAGAAGGCTTACGCCGATAGAAAAAGGAAAGATATTTTGTTTCAAGTAGAAGACAAGGTATTTTTAAAAGTTTCTCCTTGGAAGAAGGTTATAATATTTGAACTAAAAAGGAAGTTGAGCTCGCAATTTATAGGACCGTACGAAGTTCTAGAGCGAGTTGGTCCTGTGGCGTATAGATTGGAACTACCTCTAAAACTATCAAATATTCATAACGTGTTTTACATGTCTATGCTGAGGAGATATTAATCGAATCCATACCATATGGTGCAAGTAGAGACACTGGAGGTGGAATCCAACTTATCTTATGAAGAGGAGCCTGTTCGTATTTTGTTAAAAGCAGTGAAAAAGTTAAGAAATAAAAGAATCCCACTGGCAAAAATCTGATGGAGGAACAGCAATATGGAGGAAGCCACCTAGGAGAGGGAAAGTTTGATGAATGAGCAATATCCTTAGCTATTCGCATGTAAGAATTTCAAGGACGAAATTTTCTAAGTGGGGGAGAGTTGTAACTGCCCACCCAATGTAAACCGTATCAATATGTTGTTGGCGTATAGTTGAATAAGCCAAGGTAGAAAAAGGGTGAGATAGGTGAACTATCCCTTATAAGTCTAGGTAACATATTTCAGGAATTCGACAACATGCCCATTTATAGAATGCCTTGCTAGAATTTTCCATTTGGCGAACTCTAGGGTATGACAGACTCTTTTGTGTGGCACTCCGCCAATCCCCAATGCTTGGGTGAACTTGTTAGTTCTCGGACTGATAGACTTGTTTTTCGTGTTTTAGAGTGAAAATGATGGCTCATTGAGTATCGTTATAGTTTAGGTGAGACCTAGTTGGAATTGAACTAGAGTGCTGTAGATGACAGCTTGATGTGTTTAGATAGCTAAATGAATTTTTTAGTTGGCTTGTTTAAGTGTACAATCAACACTTTTCTTCTCATTAAACTGATTAGTGGTAGTAGTTTGGTAGATGTTTAGGCAAGTCCATTCTTGGGGTTTAGGGGCTATAGTGGGATTTTGTTACCCTCCCATTAAGCTTTGTCCCCACTGTCTATGCGTTATAAGGTTGTCGATGACTGACTTGTTTCATCTTTGTTTTTATCTACATTCTTTTCTAAGAATCTGGAAAATTTTAAGGTACCTTCGTTAGAGAAAACGAGGAAGGTTTCCAGTAACTAGCCAAAACACCCTTATTAAGTACCAGCTTGCTGGTAAGTTCTAGAAAAGCCGTTAGGTTGTTGTCGAAGGGATTTAAGTTTTTTCATTAAACATGCATGATTAAATTAGATAAATGGTAGTATGGTTATAACTATTTCTTATTTAGCTCAAGTAGCTAGTGAAGGTCAAAATAATCGAGGCAAAGGACCAATAGAGTAGATTTTGTTCTGAAGTTGTTAGTAAGTTCCTTCTTACTTACTTTAAGTTATGAAACTTCCATTATGTATGGGTTGTGTGCGATAAGTTGCTCTTATTGTAATGAGTTGATGTGTTGTGTTTGGACGTGTGTGTAAGTACGACCATTGTAAAAACACCCTTTCTGTTGCATGAGCCTCGTAGCATGAAATTTATGATATGTGAAAATTGTGGAAAGGAGATCTATATGTGATGCCTTTGGTAGAGCAAGTATATTACAAACTAGACTGGTAGATCATGGCTCGACCTTGCAGGAGAACACGTGTTCGACTTAACAAGGATATGAAATGAAAATAAATATGATTGTTATGTGATTCTGATTTCTGAGATATGGGTTTGAGGCTGGCACAAGGATGGGTCGTTAATAACCATGCGGGGTAGTGAATGATGTGTATAAGTCGGCGGAATGTGTCTACCTGAATGTTGTATGTGTTATGTTAAATTGGTACAGTGTTACCACCAAGTAACTGTGGATGGCTTTTAGCGTATTATGCCCATATAATAGAGTCTCACGAAAAAGTCTGTTGTTATTTTCTTACGAATACTGATGCTTATTGATTATGAGAGTCCTTGTAAAACTAATTATGTCTATTTGGAGCTCACGAAGTTCAAATGAACTTACTTTGTTACTTTTCATTCTAAGGCATTTTGATAGTAGAAGAAGGATCTATAGAAAGGGACTATGCCAGAGTTGCATTTGCGAGTGAGCCACTTATTTATTTTGTATCATGCATGGCTATATGGTAGATGGTGTATACATATGTTTGTATTTAACTTTTGCAAGTAACTACATAGTTTTATTGTTTTATCTTAATTGAGAATTTTCCCTTCTTTGAAAGTGTACGTCAAACCTTCTTGATTTGCTGATCATGAAATTTTATGGTTTTGATGTATACGCCATAATTAGGCAGTAGTTTAATAACAAACTTTTCTTTTATAGCTTCTATTTTTTTTTATCTAAAGAAGCGTTATCAAATGAGAAAGGGTCCAGTTGAATCGCACTGGTCGAAACATATTGAGTGAACCGAGCTAGCCACTAATTGGGAAACCCAGAACCGTCCATATGCTGACCCAAATCAGCATTTTAGCTGATTAAGTATGCTTGCAAAAAGGCCCTTGGAAGACTTCCAAATTGCATTCAAACCCCACCTTTAATTGTGGCTTTGTAGATTTGCCCCAGGCTATTTTTAACAAAGTTGAAAATCTTAACTTTTTCCAAATAGATGGCTGACCATAGGGGGGTCTTTGGCTGCTGGAATTTTCTATTTTTATCAGCCACAATCAACTATAAAAGCCACCCCTTGCTGATCATTCAAACCATCCCTCAATCCCACAACATTCTCTCATTCTCTCTTCTCCTCTCTCACTTTTCTCTCTATTTTTTCCATCCCATTTCCCTTCTTGTTCAAGTGATGATTTCTTCTCTTGGGAAAGAGGCCCTAATCAGCCATTTTGGAGCAGCAATTAGGTGTTCAAAAGCCACCTTGATAGCGAAGGGCAACGAAGAACGAAGAACGGAGTAACTAGTCAAGCCACGGAGAAACACCGAATTTGCTTCTTGTTCTTTATCTCTTTAATTTTTGTTGTTGTTTTGGCGAACATGTTTATGAATATTTATGCTATTGAAATGGTTATTTTAATCAATTTAGCTTAAATTAAGTTTGTGTTGGGTTGATTATATTCTGCCTGCTTGAATTGTTAAAATGATGTTTATGCTGTTATAGGCCTCGGTAAATTGTTTGGTTAAGTAAAATCATGCCTAAGTTATTCTTGCAATATAATTTTTAATTAACTAAAGAATTAATTATTAAATTGTATTGAAATTATAATTAATAGACACAATGCTTAATCAGTGCATGTTTATTCTTCTAAGGTAGCTGAAGTTTAAATTAGCATTGTATTCGGCAATACATATGCCTTGCATAACTTGCAAGATTTTTGTGATTAAACTGTTTCATGGTAGAAATACCCTGTTACCTCACTTAATCTTTTATATGCTTGTGAAGATTGATTAACCGCTTGGATTGCATTGAAAAATGTTCAAGAGATTGATTAATTTAATAAGTATGTTTGAGCAGTAGTTAGCAAATTACCGAGTTGCCGTGAATTATTCGTAGCAATATAAACATAAGTTTGATAATTCTAAGTTAAAGAAATGTAATTAATCCAACACAAGTACGTTATCTTGATTAAATCTTATTTGAAATTGTGCATTATAACTCATTTGTTTTATTTTAATTATTTACTTAGTTTTGAAATAGTCTTTGACCACCTTTTAAAACCAAATTATTTTTACCTCACCAAAGTGTTTTACCATTAATTTCATAAATAATTCTTTTTATAGTCCCTGTGGGTATGATAACTCGACAATTACTTGTCACTTTATTACTTGTTGTGATTGTGTACACTTGCACATTTTCAGCCATTCCATGTGTTTGGCGCCGTTACCGGGGACTGTTTTAAAAAAGAAGAAGCCATTATTTATGAATTTGTTAGTTTTACATTTTGGTTTACTATTCTATTTAATTTTTGACTCACTTAATTTTTCTGTGATTATTTTAGATATTTATGAGTATTGAACAGATTATTAACTTACTCCCTGTAGACTCTGAGATAAAACGAACCTTTCGACAGTGAAGAAGACAAGCGAATTAGAGAAGGACTGAAGGAATGAATTTCGACAACATGAATGAAGGAAATGGAGAAAACCTTGCTCAAAATCCTATCCTTATTGCTGATGATAGGGATAGAGCCTTAAGACAATATGATGTGCCAGTGCTTAATGATTTTAATCAGGGTATTAAGAAACCCGAAATCGAGGCATAACAATTTGAGCTAAAGCCAGTCATGTTCCAGATGCTTCAGACCGTGGGCCAATTCAGTGGAATGCCTTCCGAAGATCCTCATCTTCATTTAAGACTGTTTATGGAGGTGAGTGACTCTTTCAAATTAGCCAGAGTACTCGAAGATGCATTACGATTGAAGCTGTTCTTGTACTCATTAAGGGACAGAGCTCGAGCCTGGATGAACTCATTGCCACCAAACTCAATTTCCACATGGCAGGAGTTAGCAAAAAGATTTCTCATGAAGTATTTCCTGCCTAGCAAGAATGCTAATTTGAGGAACGAGATCATTGCCTTCCAACAAATGGATGATAAATCCCTGTATGAGGCATGGGAAAGGTACAAAGAGTTATTACGAAAGTGCCCTCATCATGGAATCCCACATTGTATCCAACTTGAGACATTTTATAATGGTCTCAACGCTCACACAACGATGGTAGTAGACGCTTCTACTAATGGTGCTGTCCTTTCTATGTCTTATAATGAGGCTTACGAATCATTGAGAGGATCACCAGTAATAATTATTAATGGCCAACCAATCGAGCTGCGTCAGGAAGACGAGTCGCTGGAATACATGAAGTGGACGCTCTCACTTTACTCGCATCTCAGGTATCTTCAATATCCTTAATGCTTAAGAATCTTACCACTAATGGGTCTAACAGTTTTGTAGCCCAACCACCTCACCAATTTGAGAGTATAGCCTGTGTTTATTGTAGGGAAGGACATTTGTTCGAAGAATGTCCATCGAACCTCGAATCCATATATTACATTGGTAACCAGAACCAAAATCGAGGAAGGCAAGGACTGCAATCCAACTTCTATAACCTATCGTGGCAAAACCACCCGAATTTTTCCTGGATTAACCAAGGGGCTAGACACAGTAACAACTATGCCCAACCTAGACCGACTCAGCTGCCTAGTTTTTCCTAACAAGTTCAGAAACCAGTTCAAGCTAAACCATTCAATAGCTTAGAGAATCTGCTGAAGGCATAGATGGCAAAGAATGATACCTTAATGCAAAGCCAAGTAACTACATTGAAGAATTTGGAAAACCAAATGGGCCAGCTTGCAACTGAACTTAGGAACTAACCACAAAGTGCTTTACCTAGTGATACGGAGAATCCAAGAAATCCGGGGAATGAACATTAGAAAGCGTTAACATTAAGGAGCAAACAGACAGTAGAGCCCAACACTATCGAAGCTGAAAAGGAGCCAGCTGACACTCAAGACTCAGAGGAAGTTCAACCAAGTGTTGAAATCCCAGTTTCACCAGAACCAGAATCTGTAAAAACTGACAAAGTAACCTCAAAACCACCCAATTCTGATCAACTAATAACTATGTTAGATGCAGAATTGCCACCAAAGACGAATCAACGAGTACCAGTTCCAGTAATGAGCCTTTCACCACCCTACCCTCAAAGACTTTAGAAGTAGAAACAGGAAATTCAATTCAAGAAGTTCCTTGATGTACTCAAGCAACTTCATATCAATATCCTGTTGGTAGAGGCACTTAAACAAATGCCAAACTATGTTAAGTTTATGAAAGATATTTTGTTCAAGAAACGAAGACTTGGAGAATTTGAGACAGTAGCTCTGACGAAGGAATACAGTATATATCTTCAAAACAAACTACCCTCAAAGCTGAAGGATCCTGGATGTTTTACCATACCTTGCAACATTGGAGCAACATATTGTGGTAAGGCACTATGTGACTTGGGTGCAAGTATAAACTTGATGCCTATGTCAATATTTAGAAAGTTGGGGACCTACTACAGTTACACTTTAACTAGCAGATTGATCTTTAGTACATCCAGAAGGAAAAATTGAGGATGTATTGGTACGTGTAGGTAAATTTATCTTTCCTGGTGACTTTGTGATTCTAGATTTTGAAGCAGACAAATAAGTACCAATTATCCTAGGAAGACCATTCTTAGCAACTAGAAGGACCCTTATTGATGTGCAGAAGGGAGAGCTTACGATGCGTGTTCAGGATGATCAGGTAAAATTTAATGCTTTTAAGTCTATATGATTTCCTGACGCGATTGATGATTGTTCTGCAGTATTCGGCTTAGAGGATTTAATAGTGGAAAAGGAACTCAACTCTGTTGAGGATCCACTGGAAAGAATTTTGACATCGGACCCTCCAAATGATGAAGAGGAGGATGAGTACTTAGCTTTGCTAGAGGCTAATCAAAGGGGATTTAATCCGTAATCCCGTTTTGAATCTTTGGAGTTAGATAAGAGGGAGTATGCCCAACCAAAAGCGTCAATCGAGGAACCACATAAATTAGAACTCAATGTATTACCTTCACATTTAAAATAAGTTTATTTAGGTAACGCTTCTACTCTGCTTGTGATTGTTTCAGCAGAATTGACTATTGAGCAAGAAGATAAACTTATCTTAGTCTTAAAACAAGTCTAGACGGCTATTGGATGGACCATAGCCAATATTCGCGGTATTAGTCCATCTGTATGCATGCACAAGATTATCCTGAAAGATGGTGAAAAAGGAACGATTGATGGACAACAAAGACTGAACCCCATCATGAAGGACGTGGTGAAAAAGGAGATTATCAAGTGGTTAGATGCGGGTATCATTTATCCCATCTCAGACAGTTCGTGGGTAAGTTTGGTCCAGTGTGTGCCAAAGAAGGGAGGTGTCCCAGTCGTAGAGAACGGGAATAACGGGTTGATACCAACTAGAACAGTTACAGGATGGAGGATTTGCATCAATTACCGGAAGCTAAACAAGGCGACTAGGAAAGATCACTTTTCTTTGTCGTTCTTGGACCAGATGCTGGATAGACTCGTGGGGCGAGACTATTACTATTTTCTTGATGGATACTCGTGGTATAATCAGATTACAGTAGCACCGGAAGATCAACACAAGACAACATTCACCTACTCGTACGGTACATTTGCATTTAGACATATGCCATTTGGTTTATGTAATGCATTGCTACATTTCAAAGATATATGATGTCTATTTTTACTGACATGGTTGAGAAGTACTTAGAAGTTTTTATGGATGACTTTTTAGTATTCGGAGATACTTACGATGATTGCTTAGCCAATCTAGCTAAGGTACTAAGACGATGCGAAGAAACGAACCTCGTACTTAACTGGGAGAAGTGCCATTTTATGGTAAAAGAAGGAATTGTTCTAGGGCATCGGATAATGAGACATAGGATCGAGGTAGATAAAGCAAAGGTAGACGTTATTGAGAAGCTTCCACCGCCAGCATCTGTAAAGGGTGTTAGGAACTTTTTGGGCCACGACGGTTTCTATCGAAGATTTATCAAGGACTTCTCCAAAATTGCTAAACCCTTATGCAAATTATTGGAGAAGGACACGACATTCAAGTTTGATGATTAATGCTTAAGAGCTTTAAAGGATTTGAAGAGTCGATTAGTTACGGCACCCATGATCGTCACACCAGACTCAAATTTGCCATTTGAATTAATGTGTGACGCAAGCGACTTTGTGATAGGAGCTGTCATGGGCCAGCGAAGGAACAAAGGTTTTCATCCCATCTACTATGCAAGCCAGACTCTTACAGGAGCTCAACTAAACTATACGGTAACATAAAAAGAGTTACTTGCTAGTGTTTTCGCTTTTGACAAGTTTCGATCTTACCTTGTAGGTACCAAAGTAACTGTCTATACGGACTACTCGGAAATTAAGTACTTACTTGCCAAGAAAGATGCTAAGCTGGGACTGATCCAGTGGGTGCTTCTACTTCAAGAGTTCGATCTAGAAATTCAAGATCGAAAGGGAGTAGAATACCAAGTAGCAGATCACTTGTCTAGATTGGAGCCGCAAGAAGGGAATTCTCCTATTATACCAATTCAGGAAACATTTCCAGATGAACACATATTGATGGTAAGTTATGTCCATAATATCCCTTGGTTTGCTGATATTGCTAACTATTTAGCTTGTGGTTTGATGCCAATTGATAAGACGTATCAACAAAGGAGAAAGTTTCTTCACAATGTGAAGTACTATTTCTGGGAAGAGCCATATTTGTTTAAAAAGTGTGCAAATCAGTGATAAGGAGATGCATGGTAGAAGATGAAGTACAAAAGATTTTATACCATTGTCACTCAGCTCCGAGTTTGGAACATTTCGGAGGTACTCGTACTGCGGCCAAAGTATTGCAAGTCGGATTCTTTTGGCCAACACTATTCAAGGATGCATATGCGTATGTAAAGTACTGTGACCGATGTCAAAGGGTTAGAAATGTCACCAACAGAAATGAGATGCCTCGAACAAACATCATTGAGGTAGAATTGTTTGATGTATGAGGCATTGACTTTCTTGGTCCATTCCTTTCCTCTTTTGGTCACAAGTATATATTGGTAGCAGTAGACTATGTGTCCAAGTGGGTTGAGGCTGAAGCTTATCCGACAAACGATGCGAAGGTTGTAATGAAGTTCTTGTCGAAACACGTGTTCACAAGGTTTGGAACCCCAAGAGCTATCATTAGTGATGAAGGGTCCCACTTTGTGAACAAGTGGTTAAAATGGTTATTAGATAAGCACAGAGTGAAACACAAGGTTGCAACAGCTTACCATCCGCAGACGAATGGGCAAGCTGAACTGGGAAATAAGGAGATCAAAAGCATACTGGAGAAGGTAGTTTACCTGAATCGACAAGATTGGTCCAAAAGGCTGGATGATGCTTTGTGGGCTTACAGAACAGCATACAAGACACCTTTAGGGATGCCACCTTACAGGTTGGTCTTTGTGAAAGCATGTCATCTACCCTTGGAGTTAGAGCACAAAGCTTATTGGGCTCTCCAACAGCTTAATTTCGATCCTAAGCTCGCGAAAGAGAAACGGATATTCCAACTTAATGAGTTAGAAGAGTTCCGGATGTTTTCATATGAAAATGCCAAATTACTTGAAGAAAGACTCAAGGAATGGCATGACAAACACATTCGAGTTCGAGAATTTGAAGCAGGTCAGCAAGTCTTGTTGTTCAATTCCATATTAAGGTTCTTCCCAGGTAAGTTAAAATCACATTGGTCCAGTCCATTTACAATTCATCAAGTCTATCCATATGGAGTTGTTAAACTCCAAGGTAAGAGAGGTAGTTTCTGAGTTAATGCTCAGTGCCTGAAACATTATTGGGGAGATAAAATTGAACGGGATAAAATCTCGTTCATTTTATCGGATACTTAAATTCTATTTTTATTTTTGAATAAATGATTTAGGGTATATTTTCAGGTTTAGTATGTTTAAATAAATTATGTCTAGGAGATTGGAACTTAAGCGGAACCGCTTGTGACCCCTCCAATCTTTCTTGGGAATTGATTTTAACATAATTAGCCGAGAAATTATTACCTAAATGGAAAAAATAAAATTTTTAGTTTTTCAAATAAAAACGTAAATTTTAACCCAAGTTTTAAATTGCAACTCAATTTCAAATTTTCATTAAGTCTAGGGACTTAATTGAAGTATTTTAAAATTTGGTTGCTCTTTTCGTAAATAATAAAAATTAGATGCCACTTTTTGTAAATATTTGTAAGAAATTCTTGAGGAACTTACAGTTCCAGGTTCTAAGTGGACTGTGTCAAAGCAAGGAATCCACACTTGTCGAAGAGAATCTTTGACACCACTTGCAAAGGTATGGTTCTATTTCATCCGTTTCAGCCTTATGCCTAGCTCGCATGGGACTACAATCTCATTAGAGCGAATGGTCTTATTGTACTCGATCCTAACTAGTAAGACCATTGATGTGGGAAAAATTATCTTGAGGGAAATATAGAATTGTGCTGTTAAACACTCTGGCCCTGCTTCCCCTTTACAATAACAATTCTATGCATGAAAGCTAAAATTCTTGCAAATGTAAGGAAGACAAGGTATAGCCAAGGCACAATCACAGATTGGGACCTCAACCGAGTAGCTAGAGACTCAGTTCTATAGTAACGAGTTGAAGGAAGTAAGGAACCTGAGGACCCTGATGAAGAAGAAGATCCCACAATGCAATCATTTGAAGTCCTTGATAAGGTAGAATCAGTGGAGCTGGAAGCTGAACTTGATGCTGAAACTTCAATGTTTAGAGCTCAACCGCCTAGCCCAGACCTTCGAGATGAGCTATCAAAATTGATGGACTTAATGCAACATATGTAATGGCAGCAGCAACCCTACTAGAGATACTCAAAAATAAGGGATGACTCGATGAGAAGTGCTTTTAAGAAAATATACAATGACCCGTCTATTTTTGTGCCTGGGTTCCCAGATTTCATATTTGAACCATGGAGTCCATTATCAAAGAAGGAGCGAAGCGATTCATGCAAAGGCAATAATGATGGAGCAAAAGATGAGTCCAATTCGGAAGGATCTGCAAATAAATAAAAGGGCGGGATCTTGACTTTACTTTAATTTTGTTAGATTATTTTTAGAATTAAGTTTAATTAGGAATTTTTATTTTTGCATAATAAAACAAGAGATGGAAATTATGAGTAAATATGAACAAGTCACAAATATAAAGTGTGGCAATAGATATATATGCATGTCTAGGATTGGATTCAGAGAGAGCTTGGTACTTAAGCAGTCAAATTGACTCACCTCCTCTTTTCTAGAATCCTACTTCATGTATAGTATTTATTCACTTTAAACAATGAGGACATTGTTCATTTTAAGTTGGAGGGACCGAAATTTCCACTCAGAATAAAATTTTTTTCTTTTAATTATGATTAGGATATATTTTGTTCAAAAATTTGAATTTTGTTAGGTATGCTAAACTTAAGTATGAATAAAGTTCTATTATTTTAATAAATTATTATGTTAGCTTAATAATGACATGAATGTATTTTTAATAAAGCATGCAAATTCGTACCATAAAATTTTTAGTTCTTTAGGAAAGTTAGGTATGCATGAAAGTTTAAGTCTTTAGAATTGACTTAGTAGTTTCTTAAGGCGAAATCCTAGGGAGCATGAAATGTTGGAAATGATTTAGGCAACTATTTTTTGGACAGTTTGAGCCTTTCAAGCCCACCATGGTAAATGTTATCCTTTGAAACCCAACTTTGAGACTATATGGCCTAATTTTATTTCGACCCTTGTAATATTTAGCCATTACTTTTCGCTTAATGATATTAAAATTGTCCCAAACACTAGACTCAGTACTATTCAAAATGTTCTTCAAAAATAAGTTTGGGGGAGTTGAAAAGAAGTATCAATTGCTCAAGAATTGCAGTACACAAAGTAAGTGCTCGTGTTAGTTAAAAAAGGAAAAAAGAAGAGCACATGTATTTGAAAGAGATGTAGAAAAGAGCATATGAAAGACAAGTTGGTGTATCGAAGGTAAAAATTTCGAAGGTTTGATTGACACTGAGTCTAGGGCTTTAAGCCAAAATTTATCCATCTTTCCCCTACCCCTAGCCTAGCCACGTTACAACCTTGATAAAGACCTATTGATTCAATGTCCTAATGTTACCTACATTAGTGGAGAGAAATTGCTACGATCAACATATGAAGACATAAGTTAAGCTTAATGATTGTAGCTTAGTCTTGAATAAAAGAATAAAAATCAAATTGGTAAGGTCAACATGTCTTTGTTACAAAAGCATTTAGTCTAAAATTTGCTATTATAATAAGTTGTTGAATCTAATTTGAACGTTATACTTAAGTAGCATAACTATCATATTTATTGTTTTTGAGCATGAGTATATCAAATTCATAATTTTAGGGAGAATGTTGTTCTGAAGGAGTTTTTCAAAAGTGTTTCCGATAAATTCTTTTCAAAATTTGTGCATTACGCGGGACGAGCAATGAATTAAGTTGGGGGTGTGGAAACATAAAAATTTATATACTTTTTCATACACATTTTTACTTAAATTCGTGCAAAACCGGTTAAATTCTTGTCAAAAAATAATTAAATATTATAAAATAATTAAATTGTGTTAAAAATATGAACGTGGTGAATTTTAGTTTATTTTATACTTAATTTTGATTAATTTTGACTATTTTCGACAGATTCGCGCAAAGGGCAAAAATTAGCTCGGCTGACACTGCTAAAATCACAAAACAGAGAAGCAATTTGAAGTATCGAGGCACATTAATTTCTAGCCTAAGACGGTCCAAAAATGTGTATTAATTCATAATTTAATTAATTTTAATTTATTCCCCATTTAATTTGGGTTAAATAAATTATTTTTAATTAATTATGGAGAAAAGGTCCAGTTGAACCGCACTGGTCGAACCATATTGAGTGAACTGAACCAGCCACTAATTGGGCAGCCTAGAACCGCCCATATGCTGACCAAATCAGAATTTTATCTGATTAAATATGATTGCAAAAAGGCCCTTGGAAGACTTTCAAATTGCATTCGAACCCCACCTTTAATTGTGGCTTTGTAGATTTGCCCTAGGCTATTTTTAGCAAAGTTGAAAATCTCAACTTTTGCCAAATAGATGGCCAACCATAGGGGAGTCTTTGGCTGCTGGAATTTTCTATTTTTAGCGGCCACAATCAGGTATAAAAGCCACCCCTTGCTGATTATTCAAACCATCCCTCAATCCCACAACATTCTCTCATTCTCTCTTCTCCTTTCTCACTTTTCTCTCCATTTATTCCATCCCATTTCCCTTTTTGTTCAAGTGCCGATTTCTTCTCTTGGGAAAGAGGCTCTCATCAGCCATTTTGCAGCAGCAATTAGATGTTCATAAGCCACCTTGATAGCTGAGGGCATCGAAGAACGAAGAACGGAGCAACTAGTCAAGCCACGGAGGAACACCGGATTTGCTTCTTGTTCCCTATCTCTTTAATTTCTGTTGTTGTCTTGACAAACATGTTTATGTTATCTTGATTAAATCCAACACAAGTATGTTATCTTGATTAAATCTTATTTGGAAAGTCAGCAGGCTGGTAAGGTTCTTAACACTTCTACGCACAAAAAAATAGGTAAATGAAGTTATGGATCTTCAGAACTATCCTAAAGGTTTTGCATGCTTATGAAAGCCTAAGATTTTAAGATGATATGCAAGTTTAACTAGTAGGTTTTTGGTTGTAAGTTGCTTCTAGGAGAATGGAAGCTTTGGTGTTCTTGAGAAGGAATAAACTATAGAAACGATAAGGTTTCTAAGTATGCCATGTTTGCATAGTCATGGGATGGTTGTAGTTTAGAATACATCATGTAGCCATGAAATATGATGATATGAGCATGCATTGCATGACAATGGGAAAAATGTCAATGGGATAGTTGAAGTTAGAAAGGGATAAAGGGGAGTGACCCTTTTAGTTATCGCCTTAGGTGAAGCTTCAGGCCTTACGAAGGGAACACTGTGGTGTTCAAGCATCTAGGTGGTGTAAAGGAGGTAATGAGAGGAGGATTCAGGAAATGAACATAATGGAAAGGTATTTACTGCGACGATAGTATCGACAAGTCCTTCAGGGTAACACCATGACGACGATATATGGTGTAAGACCTTAGATAAAAGAGACTATGATAGTCTGGTATAAAGTATTTAGTGTAATACCATAGATAAAAGATGCCATGGCAGCAGGGTAATAGGTTTAAGGTATACGATGTAAGACCATAAATGAAAGATGCTATGGTAGCTAGGTAAAACGAGTAAGACCATGGATGGAATACTCTATGGCATCATATGATAGTACGCCAAGATGATGAATCGATGTAAAACCATGGATGAAAGACTCCATGGCATCCGCAAAGATAGTCTGCTGGGACAGTAAACTTAAAAAAAAGATATTCTGCTCCGACAGTAAACACATGATAGAGGTAGTCCGTTGGGATAGTACACAGAAAATAGATAGTCCATTGGGACAGTAAACACAAAACATAAGTAGTCTGATGGGACAGTAAACAAAGAACATAGGTAGTCTGCTGGGACAATAAACACTAAAAATATAGTCCACTGGGACAGTAAACATCGATAGAGTCCTTTGGGACAGTAAACACGGGGTAAGTTGATCTTCCACAAATTATACTATTATTTACACCCCTTTTACAATTAACTTTAGCTTGTTTAATAGTTAAATCAAAGCATCATAGTATATATTTAGGTTTTCATGCTTGAAGTAGTAATTTGTGCTTTTTATTTGTTTTTATTACATCTTAGATATCTAAATAAGGTTACATGGTCTTGTAGGACAAACCGGGAGCTAAAGATGCATATTCAGGCCAAAATTGTTGTTTATGTCATGACATCAAAACATTGATCTCGCAACATTGAAGACAGAAGCAAAAACAAGTCTTGGAATGAAACTACTTGCTATGTCACGACGCGCCCCTATTTTGTCACGACACCTACCTACTATGTTGCAACATCGCAGGCCTATATTGCAGCACTAATTTTGTGCAACCCAAAAATCTGTGTACGTGACAACTATATTTTTAGGGAAATTAGGAGTATTTCTCCTAATCGAAATCTAAGTACTTAAAAGGATAGTTTAGACACTCCAATATTCTGAGTTTATCCTATATAAAGACCATTGGAACCAAATTAAACATACAATTAGAGGGAGATAGAAATTATTCTTAGGTTTTTATTTCATTCTTACTTTTTTCTTAGTTTATTTTATGTTTGTGTAATCAGAAGATCCTATTCCAACATTAGATGATTTCAAGCAAAGATTTCTTCGGAGTTGCACTTTTACATTGATGAAATCTATGATAATCTCTTTTCTTTATTCTTTTCTTTATATCTCTTTCTTTAACATTGTTAATTAAATGCTTATGTAAAGATTAGAATCAATTTATGCTTTATACATATTCTGTATGTTGTAACTATATTAACATAATTAATTGAGTAAATTGTAGAGTTTAATTTGGATTAGTTGGATCTGGTTGAGTGCAATTAAACCCTAGGAAGTCATTTAGGTAGGGATTAACTCGAAATTGGTATTGCCTACCAAGCATCACTTATCAGATTAGTGATTAGGGAAGGAAGAACTTAAACCCTAGGCTTGAAGACCCTAGGAAATCATATAGGTGGGAGCTAACCCAAAATTGGTATTGCTTATCCGTGAAAACCTTACCCTGCCCCAGTCTGAACTGTGTCATCAAGAGGTGAGTAGTTATTGCTGACTAGTTAGGTTAGTAGAAGGCTAAGAAGTTGTTAAGCCAAGTTTTATTTGATAAAATGTTTTGATATAAAAAATTAAAATGTTTTTGAATAAAGTTAAAATTGAACAAAATTGAAAAAAAAATGATTTGTTTAAAATTGAAGTCTAAGAAATAAAATTTTGAATATCTACTTTGATCTCTTAGAAAAATTCTTGAAATAATTTTAAAATCAACTTAAAATGATTTTCACTTAGTAAAAAGACTTTTAAAAAATCAAATACTTTTCAAACAAGTCAAAACTACTTCAGGCCAAAAAGTATCAATACCTTTTTGGCCAAGTATCGATATTATCTGAATTATCGATAGCCCTTTTAAAGTGATACCAAAATGACATTCTGTTTTGCACAAACCCTACTAAGTATCGATACCATCTGGTCAAGTTTCGATATTTTTTGAATTATTGATATCCCCTCTTAAAAGCGATACCAAAATAGCATTTTTTCTCACAAAACCTACAAAGTATCGATATGGTATCGATACCTTTTCATAAAGTATCGATAAAATTGTATTTCCTTGAGAGGGTTTGTGTCCTAAGATTTGGGTTAGAAATCTTAAGGGAGTTTTAAGGTTAAACCTTGTCCTGAAAGGTTATCAAATTAGTTAATTTGGGAAAATCCTTAGTTGTAGAAAGCTAAGGTAGTGGAGTAGGCAATTGGGGCCGAACCATTCTAAATTATCATGGTTATCTTTCAATTTTTTTTTAGCTTTCACAAAAACTTTTAAAAGCAATTCACCCATCTTAACAGTTTCAGTATGATTTATCAAGCAAATAGAAGCCTTAATAGGTTAATTAGTAACCAATTATTTAGAACCCTACATCAACAATTAATCAGGTAAAACAATTGGATCTAGGCTGGAGGAACTCTTGTAGCCGAAACATGGGATAGGAGAAGTCGATACATGAACTTCGGAGTAGATTTAGGTTTAGTTCAATTCATTTAGTTTATTATTACTATTATTACCATCCTGATTCTAGATTAACACTACTAATTCTTGCCTCAAGTAGATTAGTATTTATTTTCGGTAATTTACTTAACAGCAGTTCTCCCAAAACTACAATCCCTAGGGTACGATCCTTGGAATACTTACCAAGTGTTTCGTTGTAAGCAAACTATATTACAACCTGACCTATATACTTGTGGAAGCTGCCTAAATATTATATTTGGTTGCAATATTCACACTCTAGACGTTAGTACTTCAAGGGTTAGTTAAGTTGTTGGCACTGTTGCCGGGGATGGTGATGGTGATGGTGAAAATTGTTATTGTTTTAATTACTTTGTAAAATAATACTAATCGAAAGATGAACAATCTAGATAATGTACTAATTTTTATGTTCATTAATTGTGTTATTTTTATTCTCAAAATTTTTTGTTTACCTTGTTGACTAGAAGATTTAATCATGGAGAAATGTGATTATAGGTGGTTTAATAATGAGATGACTTTTTGGAACGATGAATGGAACTATGTAATGGGTTGGTTGGATGGAGCCCTGAGAAACCATTGGAGCGATGATAGAAAATATGGAGAAACTGACTATCAACCTTTGTATGAGTCTCATGATCAAGAGAATGACATGCCCGAACATTCAGACGAGCTCCCTTGTGATTCATACTTTATGCCTTCATGCGACATTGCTAAGCCGTCCAATTCTGAGCTGTTATTGAACATGTTAGACATGGTGGCACAAATGAGTAAAATGCTCTAAGAAATATTTGAGGTGCTACCTCCAAGGGAAGAGGTCGTGCATGATGTTCCCAACCTTGATCCTGAGGATCCTCGTATTATCGTTGACCACCTTGAATTAAAAAATAACAATTAGCCAGAGTTTGGAACCGAAGATCATGAGGATGAATTGAATATGGCCAAAGTGGTCTCCAATCCAATTGACGTAGAATTAGAAATAACAGTGGATGTAGTTGTTGATGTAGAAGTAGAAGTAACCACTAACATGGAGCTTGAATCGATTCTGAATGAGAGTGTAAAATAGCCAATACACTTTCTGGCCATAGTAGAAAAGGTACTAGCCTAAGAGATCAATGAATTCGACTTATTCTCATCCAACAAGAATAATAAAGCTTGAGTGACCAAAACTTCACATGACATGGAGGGGAGGGAGCTCGAGGCAATAATACCCTGGAAAACAATTTGGAGTTTTCTAGAATTTGGTACCAAATGACTCGTAATGTGGATGTCGCAACGATTGAAAATAAGGCAATATCAATGGAATCGACTGGAGAGGCTGGTTCGTATACATTGATAGAGGAACAAAAATCAGATCAAAGTGTCGAGAACCACCTGGAAGTTCTTATATGGTGGTGATATGGACCATCCCAGTTTCTAAAGAACTTTTACATTTTTTTTTATTTTGTTTTATTTTGTTCTTTCTCGTTATTATTATTTTGTTATTTATATTAATTTTATTTGAGTTTAATTGTTTTTACACAGAAGGTGTAGATACCATGGAGTGATAGAACCGAAAAATCGAAGAAGCAAGAAATTGGACTCGATGTTGTGACATCACTCCCTGATGTCACAACATTCAAGACAGAATGCCACATCAACATTTAAAGGCTAAGTTCACCCAAATTATTTTATTTAGACGTGCTGTTATCCATTATGAACACTTATTTATTTTCTTATTTTTATTTTTATTTTCTTTATATTATATTTTATATTTCTTATCACAATGTTTTTTAGGTACTTTTTCGTCCACTTGGAGCACACAAATCATGAAATATCATAACAACAAGGATTCAACCTACTTAGGGAAGTTTTCTTGTTTGCACTTTAATTATTTTACACTAAGGGCAATGTATGTTCTAAAGTGTAAGGGGAAGTACATAGGATTAGTTTGTGTGCATTTTTGTTTGTGTGTTTACTTTGATTTAGTTAATTATTTATTTAAAAATAAAAAATAAAAAAATTATTATTGTTTTTGTTGCATGGTGCTTGGATTATATTAATCCTCTGAATAGTGGTTGAAAATAATAAAACATGTCATAATTTTTTTCAAGCATTAAATTTTTTATTGATATGAGATAATCTGATTATTTTTAAGGGAAATTGATTAGTTTACTTAGTTAAATTGCATAATAGATTAGAAGTACTTAAGTAAGAATGTTTGATGATGTCATATGAGATATAAGTCTTATAAATAGTCGTAGAAACATGAATGCTTGAATTGATTATTGTTCATTCAATTTAATTCAAAGCATGAAAGAGATTGTGTATGATGGGATGCTTAGGGATGATGTAAGACATTGTTTGAGTAGCCAGTTCTCAAATGATCATACCTTAATGCTATGAATCTCAAGTCTCCTTATTTGAGTCTGATAACTCCTTTTTGATGAACCAAAAAACTGAAACTGAAAGACCAAACATGAGTTGAAAACTTTAACTCTTCCTTATCCTTGGTCATTTAATACATTATGAAATAGACATCAGGCTATAGATATTGAGGGTTTAAGTAGATACATCATGGTGGTTTTAAAAACAGAGCAAAAAAGGAAGAAACAATGTGATATAGTAATTATAGGTTGGGTAAAAATGTGTGAAAAAGAGAAATCTAGAAAAAGTCAAAAAGTAAAAACAAGAAGAAAAAGTATAGAACAACAACAAAAGCATTGTGAGTGAGAAAAGATTAAAAAGTTAAGTGACAAAACAAAAAGTCATAAAAGTGAGAAAACTCAATCATCAGTGCACCAAAACTTGTTAAGCTAACCATAGTTGCTAGAATTGTATTGTATCTTTCTACATGGAGAGATAAGGAAGGTGAGAGAAAGAGATAAAAGGTGGTGAGCTTGGAAGGGACATTTACGGGGAAGAGAGGGAAAAATGTCATGTGCCTAACTATTTCTAGTGTTTGAACCATCTGAAGCCATATTTTCCTTTGAACTTGTACTTTTGAAGCCTCAGACTGTTACAAGCCTAGAAGACCAATGTGACTTAAGCATTCTCTGTGCATAATCTTTCGGAATTGCTAATAATTATACTTAATGAATATTTTTTATTTACATGATTGTGTCTACTACATATCTATTTAATTTATGTTAATGGTGATATTGTTAAACATTTGCTCATGAGAATTACTTATAAGTTGTTAGTAACATAACTTTGTAAACTAATCCTAATTTACTTTTAAATGTTTTCAAGGCATCGAACTATCAAGATTAAGTTGCATGTGCGACAACAATTATTATACCTTTAATATGTAACAATCATGTTTGTAGTAGTAATAAAATCTAAGGGACATCCTTTTATTGCCTGCTATGTGTCTAAACTTGGTTTGCTTGAGGGCAAACAAAAAGTTAAGTGTGGGGGAGATCAAGTGTAGGGGTGGTGATCTGCCATGATCTAGGTTCTTATTTGCATCCATCTATATTAACTCTAGCTTGTTTAAAGAAAGAAATCAAGTCATTTTTATCTTAATTTTTTTTATTTTATTTTTTTCCCATATGTGTTTTGGTTTCTTGAGGACAAGCAACAAGTTGTAGGGGAGTGATTTGCCACAAATTATACTATTATTCACATCCCTTTTACAATTAACCTTGGCTTGTATAGTTAAACCAAAGCATCTTAGTATATATTTAGGTTTTCATGCTTGAAGTAGTAATTTATGCTTTTTAGTAGTTTTTATTGCATCTTAGATATCTAAATAAGGTTACATTGTTTTGTAAGACAAATTGAAGGCTAAAGAAGCATATTCAGGCTAAAATTATTGTCTATGCCATGACACCAATGTCCCAACACTGAAGATAGAAGCAAAAACAAGTCCTAGAATGAAACTATTTACTATGTTATGACACGCCCCTACTATGTCGCGACACCAACCTCCTATGTTGCAACATCACAGGCCTATGTGTAACACAGCTTCTGTGAAGCCCAAAAAACCTTGCACATGATAGTTGTATTTTTTAGTAAAATTAGAAATATTTATCCTAGTCGAACTCTAAGTACTTCAAGGATATTTTAGGCACTTTAATATTATGAGTTTAGCATATATAAAGGCCATTGTAACCAGATTAAACACACAACTGTAGGGAGATAGAAATTATTTTTAGGTTTTTATTTGATTTTACTTTTTACTTAGTTTATTTCATGTTTGTGTAACCAACAAATCCTGTTCCAACGTTAGACGATCGCGAGCGGAGATTGCTTCAGAGCCGTATTTTTACATTGATGAAATCCATGAGCATCTCTTTCCTTTACTCTATTTGTTATATCTCTTTCTTTAACATTGTTAATTGAGTGTTTGTGTAATGATTAGAATCAATTTATTCTTTATACATATTTCGTATGTTTCAACTGTATTAAACTAATTAATTAATTAACAGGTAGAGTTTAATTTGGACTGGTTGGATTTGGTTGAGTGCAATTAAACCCTAGGCTTGGCAACCCTAAGAAGTCATTTAGGTAGGAATTAACCTAAAATCTGTATTGCCTACCAAGCATCACTTAGCAAATCAGTGATTAGGGAAGGAAGAACTTAAACCCTAGGCCTGACGACCGTAGGAAGTTATTTAGGTAGGAATTAACCTGAAATCAGTATTACCTATCTGTGAAAACCTTACCCTATCCTGGTCTAAACTATGTCATCGAGAGGTGAGTAGTTCTTGCTTAGTAGTTAGGTTAGTAGAAGGTTGAGAAGCCTTGCTAGGTTAATTAGTAACCAATTATTTAGAACCCTACATCAATAGTTAATCAGGTAGAGCAATTGGATCTAGGCTGACGAAACTCGCATAGTCGAAACATGGGATAGGAGAAGTCTATACATAAGCTTAGGAGTAGATTTAGGTTTAGTTAAATTAATTTAGTTTATTATTACTATTATTATCATCCTGTTCCAGATTAACATTAATAATCAATAACTCAAGTAGATTAGTATTTATTTTCAGTAATTGACTTAATACCAGTTTTCCCAGAACTGCAACCCCTATGGTACTATACTCGGAATACTTACCAAGTGTTTCATTGTAAACAAACTATATTACAACCTAACATGTATACTTGTGGAAGTCGCGTAACTCTTATATTTGGTTGTAGTATTCACAATCTAGACGTTAGTACATCGGGAGGCGGTCATAAGTTTGCAAGGACAAGAGAAACAAGGAAGAAGCATATAAGACCATAGCTCAGATATGACAACCCATATAGCACACCATAGGAAAATGCAAAAAGTACGTCATAGGAAACTATGGTTGAAAGAGAATGAATTCACCAAATTGGCGTGGCCTACTGAAGGTTAGCACTACTCAGAAGTGCCAACAAGTCCTAAGGAATTAGTTTGTGGGAAGAGGGAGACTACCAAGGTCTGATCCGACTAGAGAAGTCCGCCAAGGAAATGTATGTCCTAAGAATCCTTAGGCGAAATGTCAAGATAGTTACCATAGAGGTCACTTAACACCTAGAATGTGGGTGTATGAAAGGAAGGTAAGATGAGGAGTAAGGATAAAACTCACGGATAGGGTGAGATGTCTAGATTACGGTCGAGTGCCCTTATAGTGAGCCGAGTAGCTCAGAGGATCTGACGCCGTGAACGAGCAGGGAGTAAATTTATGTTTAATTTATCTTACATATGTTACCCTTTTGTGATAGGGTTTGGTTACTTACTAAGTTCATTTGAATTTACCAGAGTTGCTTGATGTTCCCAAGATTTGTGAGGTTGATTGAGGACTCAGAGGAGGGACCAAGCCAGATGGAGAAGAGATCAAGGATCATTGTTGGATCAAGACATTTACATAGGATAGGGGTACCATTGGAGGCTTTGCCTTAGGATCAACTATGTAATATCTAGAGACCAACCATTGAATTTAGATTTTTGAATAGTAAACTTAAGCTAAAATTTAAACTATTTCTTTTGTAAATAGTTGAATTGGAGAAAGAAATTGTGAAGGCTTAAACATTTAGTATGTAACAACCTATTTTTTAGTGGTTTCGGGACCTCAATTCTAATGAGTATATTAGTAAATATTATCATTTATTATTTACAAGCCAAGTATATTGAAATGGTGAATTTTGATATGATAATTTTTATTAACTGGATAATTAGTTAAGTACAGGTGGTTCGGTTCTAAAGTTAAGTTGTTTTGGAAAATAAAGTATCGGGACCCCGTTTCGTAATTTGATATCGTAAATGTTTCTATTAAATATTTACAGAGTCGTATTATAGGTGAATTGAATTTTGGTGTAGAAATTTAGTGATTAGATGGTTAATTAAAGTATAAGGACTAAATCGTAAAAGTGATAAAAGTTAATTGCTATAGATTTTAAACAGCTAAGGAATCAAAATGTGAATAGACCAATTTCAAAACTCCAAGCGGTGTTGGATGTCATTAAATCCCATTAAATTTTGGGTAATTGCTATTAGGCCCTAATTAATTAAGATTTAATTGAAATAAAGCTTGATTAATTAATTAAAGGACTCATTGAGCAATTGAACCATTTGTATAAGTCTAAACGGTGGAGGATGCTAATTGTATCCCGCCAATTTTTCTAATCATGTTTAAATTTTAATTAGTAATAGATTAATTAAAATTTAATTTAAAAGATTTTAATATTTACAATTTTACCAAGTTATATAAGTTCATTTAAAAAAAAATGATAACATTTTATCATCATCTTCTTCAACTTTCTCTTCAATAGCCGAATGTGAGAAACAAAAACAAGGGTTTGGGTTTCAAGCTTTAATTCATCGGTTGGTAAGTCAATTCTAGTCAGTTTCTTGTAATTTTTATATTTTTGAGATTATTGCAACTAGGTCCAATTAACCCGTATCTTTGTTTTCAAAACTGTTAAAGATTTATAAAGTTTCCATTGATGTTAATTGAATTTTTTGAATGTTTATGGTAGAGTTTGATGCTTTGATGGAAAATAGGACTATTTTATAAAGTGATTTTTGTTAGTTTTGAATATAAGAACTAAATTATTAATATCTTGAAATTGGCATGTAAATTCTGTAAATTTTTTTTTATAATAGGAGGCTGTAATTGGATATATTTGAAGTTGGTTTAAAATTCGGAGTTCAAATTTGGAAGTTATGATAAGTTTGATTTTAGGGACTAAATTGAAGAAAATGTAAAACTTGAAGAAATATCTGAAAGATAAAATTGAGGGTACATATATTTGTAATAGGCTATTATATGATATTTGAGTGAATAAATTGAAATAAATTTATATTATAGATCAATATTTGAACAAGATAATTGATAATTGAGAAAAAAACAAATTTACAAACTAGTCCCTGACACTTTTGCTTTTGCTGGTAGCCCCCAGTAAGGTCATACAATATAAATATGTCTAAATTGCTATTGAGTTTATATGTATGTTCATTCATGTTTTAGTGATATCTCGAATTGGCTATGAATTAGTACTTAAATTAAGAATTGAATCAGATTGAAATAGATTGTTATGAAATGGTATAATGTGAGATTAAACCTTGATGAAATTAGTAAAAGTCTTGTATACGTGGTTACAAGTTATTGCTCGCAGGTTCTAAGTTGTAGCCTATGTTGCAGACTCGAGAATATATGTATATTAAGCCCTGGCTAGGCTATTTGTTGTGTAGGTTCAACCTTAACAGGTGACCAGGCACTATTATCCGATTCATGTAGGTTCAACCCTAACGAGTGACCAAGCATTATTATCTAATTCTTGTAGGTTCAAACCTAATGGGTGACTAGGCACTATTATCCAATTCGTGTAAGTTCAACCCTAACGGGTGATAAGACACTGTTATTTGATTCGTGTAGGTTTAACCTTGATGAGTAACCAGGCACTATGGTTCATTACTCATATACGTTTAACCCAAATGGGTAACTAGGCATTATTACTTTGACCTGTGTACGAAGTTCTTTTATGAAATTTCATTGGGTAATATTGTGAATGAAAATGTGATGATATGCCACTGGATGTTTGTAATGCCCTAAACCTGACCTAATTCGCCGAATCCGAATCTTGGGTGTTACATCACAATATTTAACAAATTATCAAAACAATTGACAATTAATCATTTCTTTGAACACTTTATTTATTATTTTAAATGGAAACTTAATGTCTAAAAACAAGGAAATTATTTAAAATAACTTATTACATCATACTTAATACAAATTCGATATATATTATAAAAGTTTATTAAAGATAGACTCCTAGGGTTTAAACATGACTACGCCACTTTTCCACTGTATGCATAATAACCCTCTTCGCCGCATCCTTGGCGTATTCCTAGCGTTATCCCTCATAGTGCAATACATCTCACCTTACCTGAAACCAAAATATAACATTTTGTAAGTTTAATAGAATTTAATGAGCTTTAATCCAAAATATACATTGATAGATATTGATTATGATTAATGAACATTTGTGTGCCAACTATCCTTTTTAGACCACTTTCTTCTACCTCGGGAAGATACCACTACAGTTTTGGTATACACTTACACGCCAACTATCATACTCTTATCATACCCATCTCTTCCTTATCTAACTAACTGAAGATCCTTCCGAACATTTCCTAAATCCCTTTGCCACATATGCACTTTTCAACATAACATACCCTCAAAGCCCATGTCGTATAAACCATACCTTATGTAACAACCCATTTTTATTTAAATCAGAACAGTGGTTTCGAGACCACAAATTCGAAGTTGAAATATTTATTTTATTATTATTTTAATGTCTACAGTATGAAAATATGATTGTGTGAAATTTTGGTGAAGAAATTTTATCATTTGAGTGTTTAATTTGATAAAAAGGACTAAATCACGTAAAGTGTAAAACTTGAGTGTTAATAGCTAAAGGTGTCAAATAGCTATAGAACCTTAAAGTTAAGGTCCTTATGTGGTAAATAGACCACTAATTAGATAGTGGATGATACTGGCTTGGCATAAGTGAAATTTTGAATTAATAATAAGGTTAATTTTGTAATTTAGTAATTAAAGGTTAATTAAATTAAACAAAACAAAATTATACTTTCATATCATCTTCTTCCACTGAATTTTAGGGCTTGAGAAGCCATTCTTATGCTTTCAATTTCAGAAACTTCAATCTCGGCAATTAGGTATGTATTTTGTCCCATTTTTAATTATTTCTATGTTTTTGAGATCGTTGCAACTTAGTCTAGCTAGTCCAGAGACTATTTTGCAAAACTACTAAAGATTTTAGATGTTGTCATTGATGAATACATGAGTATTTTGATGTCTAATGATAAATTATGAATGTTTGATGTTAGTTATACAACTTTTGTTAAGTGTTTTTTAGTGAAAGTGAAATTAGGGATTAAATTATGAAATATGAAAATTTTGTGGTTAAAATGTGAAATAAATGAAAAATATAGGCTGATATGTGCACTAGGGAAATTCGGCTAGCATGGGTTGGTATTAAATTGCATGAATTTGTGATTTTATGAAATAAGACTAAATTGTAAAAATGTGAAACATTAGGGGAAAATGTGTAAAAGTGCCTTAATGTGAATTTTGGACTAAATTGAATAGAGAAATAACTAAATAAGCTGATTTTGATTACATATAGATCAAGAAAAGTGTAATCCGGATTTAGATCGGGGGAAAGACAATGTGCTTGACTAATTGATCTATTTAGCCGTTTTTGCGTCCGAGGTAATTTCCTATGTAATAAGTGTTGTTATATTTGTGTTTTAAAAGCCTTGATATTGCATAAATTATGAATTACGAATTTGCGGATACATTCGATGGAGATTCGACATTGGAAATCCCGGTTGAACCTTAGGAATAGATTAGGATACAAATGACATGTAAGAATACATTGATTTGGCTTCGGGCCAGGATATTGGCACTTCGGGTGCGAGTTACATTGTTTGGCTTTGGGCCATGATATTGGCACTTCGGGTGCGAGTTACTTTGATTTGGCTTCGGGCAATGATATTGGCACTTCGGGTGCGAGTTACATTGATTTGGCTTTAGGCCATGATATTGGCACTTCGGGTGCGAGTTACATTGATTTTGCTTCGAGCCATGATATTGGTACTTTGGGTGCAAGATACATTGAATTGGCTTCGGGCCATGATATTGGCACTTAGGGTGCGAGAATCCTAAGTATCCGAATTTTATTCCTAATGGTTCAACGGGTATAATGAAGATTAGCATAAACACTTTCAAACATGCATCATTATGCCTAAACTCACAAGCATATAACTTCTCAAAAATCAACCATTCACAACAAGCATTAGCATAGCAATTATCAACACGAGATAAAGGCCATTTACATATATATATACACAACCAAATCAACCAAAATAAGCCAACTGTCATGGCTATGCACAAAACCAAATACTTAACATTTACAAGCCATTTCAAATGACCAAATTCATTACCAAACTATATATTAAATTGACCATCCGACGATTTCTGAATCTCAGCTAGCTTTGATATCACTATAAAACACGAAAAAATAAACAGTGTATGCTATAAAGCTTAGTAAGCTCGTATGAAATAAAATCAATTAATCATAAATACACAATTCAAACAATTGAATATATCATCACATAACTCATATTAGCTAACAAACCTTCCACATAATCAATCTCAAGATTAGTTGTGAAATTCTCAAGTTTCATCGATTCAATACTTATACGGTTCTTGTACATACTTGTACCATCTCTTACTAGTCTCATGCTTATCCATGTCTTTGACATACCAGTTGAACCATTTGGAATACTATCAGATACACGGGAAGCTCACACCCTAAGTGCCATATACATAGCCGAAGCTATCTCAATATCGTATCACATATAATGCTCACTCTCGAGTTATCAAGGAGTCTACCCACACAAGCTGACAGTCATGACGAAGCTACACGGTGCTACTCACACAGGATGATGACTATTCGCAACACATGCCAAATAACTCAGCCACCGGTAGGACGTACCGACCAGCACCCAAATCACATAACCCCTAATGACATGTCATTTGTATCCTAATCTATTCCTAAGGTCCAATCGGGATTTCACACTTGCCGAATCATCGTCAAACATGTCTGTGGTGTCATATTCACAATTTATATAATACCAAAGCATTTAAAACACAAATATAACAATGCCTATTACATACGAACTTACCTCGAATGCAAAAATGACAAAACGAGACAATTAGTCCAAAACCTTATTCTTTCCCCGATCTAAATCTGTATTTCTCTTTTCTTGATCTAAATATAATCAAAATTACCTTATTTAATTGTCACTCTATTCAATTTAGTCCAAAATACACATTAGGGAAACTTTATACTTTTGCCCCTAATATTTCAACATTTTTTCAATTTAGTCCTTAGCTCATAAAAATACAAATTCATTCAATTCAACCTATACCCATGCTAACCAAATTTCAGTTAAGTCCCTAGCAGCCCATATTTTTCATTTATTTCACCATTTAACCATAAAATTTCAACATTTCTCAATTAAATCCCTAATTGACAATTTTGTCAAAAATCACTTTACAAATGTTGTTTATCTAACAAAAAACATACATTTTCTATCATCAAACATCAAAATAAATCTATATTCATCAATGGAAAAACCCTAAACCTTTAACAGTTTTGCAAATAAGTCACTAGGCTAGATAGATTAAGTTGCAACAATCTCAAAAACATAGAAATCATTAAAAAAGGGACAAAAATCACTCACCAATTGCACAAACAAGCTTGGCCGAATGAAAAGGATGAAAATGGATTCTTATTGCCTTAACAATCAGTTGAAGAAGATGACAATGAAACAAATTTTTGTTTAGTTTTATTTAATTAACCTTATTAACCTTAAAATTTATTACAAATTTTAAAATTACCAAGCCATTATCATCCACTATAATAATAATGGACTATTTACCACATAAGGACCTCTTTACGCGATTTAGTCCTTTTTATCAAATTAAGTATTCAAACGATAAAATTTCTTAACGAAATTTTCACACAATCATACTATCATGTTGTAAACATTAAAATAATAATAAAATAATTATTTTAACTTCAGATTTATGGTCCTGAAACCACTGTTCTGATTTGACTAAAAACCGACTATTACACCTCTACTATTTGTGCCATTCTAGATTTGCCCCTAGCTTAAAATAGCAAGTTTGAATTCTTCAAACTTGCCACATGTGTGGCTGGCCATAGGGGGACTCATGGTTACAGCTTTTTGTTAATTTTAGCAGTCATCACTGTAACGCCCCTATCCCATAACCATCGCCGGAATAGGTAAGGGGCATTACCAGACAGACAGAACATTACAGATTAATACAGAATCATAGATATCACATAATATTAATGCATAAACAAATTAACAATTCATCCCTTATGGAGGTCTCTAAGACCTAAAACATACTTTTAGAAAAGGTCGGGACTAAACCGAACACATTCTAAATTTTCAGAACTTAGAAAAATTGTTCAATTCTATTGAGGTCACACGCTCGCGTGATCAGGCCTTGTGCCTTACACGGGCACCAGACAAGCCCATGTGATCCAACTGTGACAAAATAGAGTTTATATACTGACTTTTACACACAACCAACAGACACGCCCGTGTGCTATGGCTATGTGAAACTTAGCTAGCTATTGACTTAAACCCACGGCCATATGACACGCCTATATGTCTTAACCGTGTGACTTTAAGAGGTTACCGCTTTGCATACACGACCACAAGGCACGCCCGTGGTCCCTGACCGTGTGGCATAATGCAGGCTTGGTTTAAGCCAACTTGTCACCCCTATTTGGGACATTCCTACAAGCAATATTAAACAACATTCATGCCAAAATTTTCAGCCAATAAAATTCTTAAAACATACTTCATTATACCTAAATCATCATCATTCAATAACTTATTCAAATCCATACCAAAACACATTAAAAATCATATTACAAAAACATGCCAAAATGCTCATATCATAGCTCACTTATGGCACCTTCTAACTCATGCTTAAATTTACCATTTCCTCAACTTGGCATATTTCAAAATGACCACCACATACAAGGCCATATAACTATTACAAGCATACAAAATTTGGCATCACCAACCAACAACAAAACTATGCACAACATATCATTTGCTAGCCAACTCTCATGGCATAACATATATACATATCAAAGCTTAAATACATAGACATTCTAGCCTATACATGCCATACTTAAAAATATTTACACTTTCAAAAGTACCAAAATGAGTTCGATAGTATGGTGACAATCCTCGACTATCCCCGAGCCTTCAGTAGCTACGATAACTGTAAAATAGACAGAAATCACACAGGGTAAGCTACAAAGAGCTTAGTAAGCCAAATACAACTAGTCTAGCTATTAAAGCATATGAAGTAAAAGTTAATAGAAAGAATTAACAACCATTTCACAGAGTAATTTATGAGCCTAACCATGCTCATTTGCTTGTATACATGTCATTTTTCATTTCCATGATTTCGTACATACTTCGAATTAATTATTTCACAGAAACAGAGTCTTTCATATTCAGAAATTTAGTACGATACAAACGTACCTGTGTAGATTATACATTTCATATATTCATTTCCATATCTCATACTCTATCATCAGATGGTTCAGAAACGAACTGATACTCATAAACGGGTACAATGCCGACGCCCCAGACGTGGTCTTACATGTAATTCAGTATCGATGCCTCTATCCCAGACAGGGTCTTACACGAAATCAGATACAATGCCGATGTCCCAGACATGGTCTTACACGTAAATTTCAAATCGAGGCCTGTGCCCCAGACACGGTCTTACATGATATCTTAGAGCAATGTCAACGTTCTTTTAGAAATGTACAGAGCTTTTCAGATACTAGCATATTATTGGAGTTTACTCGAAATTTATTCATCAGGCTCTCAAGGCCGTCCAATATAGATTACAGTTTGTATACGTAGAATTTAGTCAATTTAACACGTAATTGTAACCTCGTACGGATTTCGGAAGGAAACGAGTCGACTATTCAACTATTTTGGACTTCCCTCGATCTAAGTCTAATTTTCTTTGTTCTTGATCTAATACAATTCAAATTCAACCATTCAATCATTCAATCATTCATTTCATTCAAAATAATCCGTGAACACATATTTAGGGCACTTTGCATTTTAGCCCTTACATTTTCACACTTTGACAATTTAGTCCATTTTTCACAAAATCACAAATATGCAAAATTCACCAAGACTATAGCTTGGCCGAATATACATAGCTTCCATACAAGCCCAAATAACATATTTAATTCACAATTTAGTACTTCAAAACCTCATTGTCACAAATTATCCCAAATAGCTCTATTCCATCAAAAATTCAAGAACAAAGCATGATAATCTCACATATATCTTTCATAATCCTCATAAAAACATTACAAAGCTCATATAATCATTAATGGCACATTTCATAATCTTCAACAGAAACAAAAATTCAGACATGGGTTTTGAAGAACACAAAGCAACGATCACAGAAACGTAGAAATTATCAAAAATAGACGAAAATTCATACCTTAATCAAAGATTAAGCTAGCCAAAACCTAAAATGGCTTTATTAAGCTAGCCAAAACCTAAAATGGCTTTCTTCTTTTTATTTTCTTTGATTTTCGGTTATAATATTGTTTATGAACATATTCATGCAATTTGTTTTCTTTAATTCATGTTAAAGCATGAATTACCATTGTATCCCTCATTAATAAACATATCAATTACATAAAACAAGGTCGTTTATGACCACTGATAAATTCAATGGAGTAATTGCCACATAAGGCCATAAAAATCCAAAGCCATGCCAATTAAACACATTGAATATATGGCATGCAAATTTTATCATTTACGCGATTATATCCATTTTCATAATTAAGCACAGAAACAGACAAATTAAATTACTGAAACTTCGCAGATATAAATTCACATATCACAGACACAGAAAATAATATTAAAATATTTTTTAGACTCAGATTTGTGGTCCTGAAACCACTATTCTGACTAGGGTCTAAACTGAGCTATTACAATTTCTCCCCATTAGGGATTTTCATCTCCGAAAATCTTACCATTAAATAGATTCAGATATCGTTGTCTGATTGTATCCTCGGGCTCCAACGTAGCCTCTTCTACTCTGTGTCGATGCCACAGCACTTTGACTAATGGAATTCTCTTATTACGCAATTCTTTAATCTCACGAGACAGAATGTGAATCGGTTATTCTACATATGACATATTAGACTGTAGTTCAATCTCAAAAGGGGATATCACATGAGACGGATCAGATCTATATCTTCGAAGCATAGATACGTGAAATACATTATGAATCTTTTCTAACTCAGATGGTAGCCTCAATTTATAAGCAACCGACCCAACTCGCTTAATGATTTCATACGGTCCGGTGAACCTCAGACTCAACTTGCCCTTTTTACCAAATTAGAACAGTTTCTTCCACGGAGATACTTTCAGAAACACTTTATCACCGATCTCAAGTTCGATATCTTTTCGTTTTAAATCCGCATAAGATTTCTGACGATCAGAAGCAGCTTTCAGACTATCTCGGATTACTTTCACTTTCTGTTTTATTTCTTTTATCAGATCAATACAGTAAATCTTATTCTCACTGAGCTCTGACCAGTATAACGGAGTTTTACACTTTCTACAAGATAACGCTTCGCACGGTGCCATTTTAATGCTCGATTAAAAGCTACTATTATAAGCGAATTCAATCAAAGGTAGATACTGTTCCCACGTACCTTCAAACTCAAGAATGCAACATCTTAACAAATCCTCGAGTATCTGAATAGTCTATTCAGATTTACCATCTGTTTGAGGATGAAAAGCAGTGCTAAAATGCAATTTAGTACCCAGAGCATCTTGCAATTTCTTCCAGAATCGTGATGGAAATCTCGGAGACAGAGGCAAACCCGAAAGAAAATCCATGGTCACTTGATCCCATTGCCACTCCGGAATCATAATCGGTTGTAACAAACTAGATGGCACTTGATGTTCAACTTTAACTTGCTGATAGATTAAACATTTAGAAACAAAATCAGAGATATCTCTTTTCATTCCCGGCCACTAGTATAGTTTTTTCAAATCGTTATACATTTTCGTACTTCTTGGATGTACAAAAAATCTACTACTGTAAGCTTTACTCAAAATCGTCTGAATTAACTCGGGATTTCTCGGAACACAAAGTCTATTTCTGAATCTCAAACAATCATCAACATCAACTCAGAATTCAGAATCACACTGAGCTTGTTTTGCTATTAATTCATTGTCAGATTTCTGAGCCTCGCAGATCTGTTGTATAAACAAGGGTTTTGCTTTTAGTTCGGTACAACACGCAATGCAGACAATGATTTCTAACTCAGAGCATCCGCTACCACATTTGCTTTGCCCGAATGATAATCAATAACCAGCTTGTAATCTTTAAATAGTTCTAACCATCTTCTCTATCGCAGATTCAAATCTTTGTGCGTCATTAAATACTTTAGACTTTTATGATCAGAAAACACATGACATTTCTCACCAAACAGATAGTAACGCCAGATCTTCAAGGAAAACACAATAGCAGTTAACTCGGGGTCGTGAGTCGAATAATTCTTTCCATGCGGCTTAAGTTGTCTCGAGGCATAAGCTATAACTTTTCCTTCTTGCATTAGAACACATCCCAGACCAATCAACGAAGCATCATTATAAATTAAAAATTCTTTACCCGATTCAGGTTGTACAAAAACCGGAGCTTCAGTTAATAAAGCTTTCAACTGATCAAAGTTGTTCTGACACTTTTCAGACCACTTAAACTTCACATCTTTCTGGAGCAATTTTGTCAATGGAGTCGCAATCATTGTGAAACCTTTTACGAATCCTCTATAATAACCAGCAAGTCCCAAAAAACTACAGACTTCAGATACATTCCTTGGAGGTTTCCAATCCATAATAGCTGAAATTTTGCTCGGATCAACTCGAATACTGGAGGCTGATACAATATGACCCAAGAAACCAACTTCTCGCAACCAGAATTCACATTTACTGAACTTTGCATACAATTGTTTATCTAGCAGTGTCTGTAGCACTATTCTCAAATGCTCGGCATGTTTAGATTCATCACGTGAATAAATCAATATGTTATCAATGAATACCACAACAAATTGATCTAAATACGGTCTAAAAATTCTATTCATCAAATCCATAAAGATAGCAGGTGCATTAGTTAATCCGAAAGGCATAACTAAGAATTCATAGTGACTGTACCTCATTCTAAAAGTATTCTTCAGAATATCTGAATCTTTCACTTTCAACTGATAATAGCCTGATCTCAAATCTATTTTTGAAAACACAGTAGCTCCTTTTAATTGATCAAAAAAATCATCAATTCGGGGCAGAGATACTTATTCTTGACAGTCACCTTGTTCAACTGACGATAATCTATACACATTCTCATCGTACCATCTTTCTTTTTCACAAATAGGACATGAGCACCCTATGGTGAAAAACTCGGTCTAGCAAATCCTAGATCGGTCAATTCTTGCAACTGAGATTTTAATTCTTTTAACTCAGTCGGAGCCATTCTATACAGAGCTATCGAAATCGGAGTAGTACCAGGTACTAATTCAACACCAAACTCGACTTCTCAAATCGGAGGCAAACCAAGTAGTTCTTCAGGAAACACATCAGAGAATTCACAAACAATAGGCACAGATTCAACTTTCTTATCATTCACTTTCGAGTCTAACACATAAGCTAAGTAGGCTTCACAGCCTTTCTTCATATATTTTCGTGCTTTCATTGCAAATATCACAGCTGGTAGTCTATTCAGATCACTGACTCAATTCGAATTATCTCATCATTCTTACACCTTAAATCAATGACTTTTCGTTTGCAATTCACAATAGAATCATGCAACGTTAACCAGTCCATTCCCAGAATTATATCAAATTCGTCGAAAGGCAAAAGCATCAGATTAGCAGGAAAACAGATATCTCGAATCAATATCGGGCAATTCTTACAGATTTTATCAACCAAAACACTTTTGCCTAAGGGGTTCGATACTCTAATTACGAATTTAGTAGACTCCACAGGTAAAGTCTTACTGTGCACTAAATTCATACAGATATAAGAATGTGTTGATCCAGGGTCTATCAATGCAATCACAGAAGTATCATAAAGAGTAAAAGTACCAGTAATCATGTCTAGTGACGAGGCTTCCTCACGAGCTCGGATAGCATAGGCTCTGGCAGGTGCTCTAGCCTCAGATCTAATAGTAGTATTCCTAGTAGCTCTTTGACCACCACGTGCGTTTCCCGTATTTCTGAAAGGTCTACCTCTAGCTGAGGTGTTACTCGGTATCAGATTCTGTACATTCTCTTACTCAACATGTTCAGAACAATCTCTTACAAAATGGTCTAGAGATCCTCATCGGAAATAGGCTCAGTCATTCAATCTACAATTTCCAGAATGTCTTTTACCACAGTGTTTACATTCAGGTTTCTCAGATCGAACATTCTCGACACTTGCAATAGAAGTAGCAGGAGCTCTGAAATTCGAATGCGATCTAGCTCGATCTCGGTTCGAATGTCTTACATCAACCTTTGAACGGATACGATCATCTTGGAAGTTCTTTGACACAGACTGAAATGATCTACTCGAAGATCTTTTTCTAACATCTCTAGCTTCAGAATCAGCTTTTCTTTTCTCTTTACTTAATTCTTCAGCTTTGCAAGCTCGCTCAACGAGCACTACCATTTCTTTAATCTCTAAAATCCCAACTAACAGACGGATATCTTCATTTAGTCCATTTTCAAACCTTTTGCACATTATTGCTTCATTTGATACACATTCCTGAGCATACTGGCTCAATCTCACAAATTCATGTTTTTATTCAGTAACAGACGTACGGCCTTGTTTAAGCTCGAGAAACTCTTTACGTTTCTGATCGATGAATCTTTGACTAATGTATTTCTTTCGAAATTCAGCTTGGAAGAAATCCCAAGTATCCCGCTCACTCGGAACCACAAATATTAAAATTTTCCACAAATGGTATGCTGTATCTCTCAGAAGTGAAACGACACATTTTACACATTCCTCATGATTCAGAGACATTTCATCAAACACTCGTATTGTATTCTCTAACCAGAATTTGACTCTTTCAACATCATCATTCGTTGTAGCTTGGAACCCTTCAGCCCTATACTTTCTAATCTTATCAACTGGTGGTCTACTTAACTGAACCAGATTCACTGAGGGCATAACAGGAATTTGAGAAGGATTAATCGGGGGTGGAGGTTGTTGTACAGCCAGATTGATTCTAATATACTGAGTGAACCAATCATTCATCATCTGATAGAAGGCTTGTTTAGCCTCACCATCACGGCTACTCGTAGCCGGTCGAGAATCATCTTGCACTGTCCCTTGCGCGGGAGGAGGCGCATTACTTTCAACACCGTCAGCTACAGCTCTAATGAGATCCATTGCTATATAAAAGCACATTTCAATGTCAGGATTCATCCACTATCACATTTTCAGATATATAGCATGTATAGCTAGACTCACATACGCTATAGTAGTCCTAGAACTGACTAAACCATAGCTCTGATACCAATAAAATGTAACGTCCCTATCCCGTAATCGTCGCCGGAATAGGTAAGGGGCATTACCAGATAGACAGAACATTATAAATTAATACATAATCACAGATATCACATAATATTAATGCATAAGAAAATTAACAATTCATCCCTTATAAAGGTCTCCAAGACCTAAAACATACTTTTAGAAAAGGTCGGGACTAAACCAAACACATTCTAAATTTTTAGAACTTAGAAAAAATTTTAATTCTGTTGAGGTCACACGCCCGCGTGATCAGGCCGTGTGCCTTACACGGGCATCAGACACGCCCATGTGATCCAGCCGTGCCAAAACAGAGTTTATATACTGACTTCTACAATCGTGCCAACAAACACGCCCGTGTGATATGGCCGAGTGAAACTTAGCTAGCTACTGACTTAAGCCCACGGCCATATGACACACCCATGTGTCTTAACCGGGTGACTTTAAAGGTTACCACTTTGCATACATGGCCACAAGGCATGCCCATGGTCCCTGACCGTGTGGCACAATGCAGGCTTGGTTTAAGCCAACTTGTCACCTTTATTTGGGACATTCCTATAAGAAATATTAAACAACATTCATGCCAAAATTTTCAGCCAATACAATGCTTAAAACATGCTTCACTATACCTAAATCATCATCATTCAATAACTTATTCAAATCTATACCAAACCACATTAAAAATCATATTACAACAACATGCCAAAATGCTCATATCATAGCTCACTTATGGCACCTTCTAACTCATGCTTAAATTTACCATTTTCTCAACTTGGCATATTTTAAAATGACCACCACATACAAGGCCATATAACTATTACAGGCACACATAATTTGGCATCACCAACCAACACCATAACTATGCACAACATATCATTTGCTAGCCAACTCTCATGGCATAACATATATACATGTCAAAGCTTAAATACATAGACATTCTAGCCTATACATGACATACTTAAAAATATTTACACTTTTAAAAGTACCAAAATGAGTTCAATAGTATGGTGACAATCCTCGACCATCCCCGAGCCTTCAGTAGCTACGATAATTGTAAAATAGACAGAAATCACACAGAGTAAGCTACAAAGAGCTTAGTAAGCCAAATACAATTAGTCTAGCTATTAAAGCATATAAAGTAAAAGTCAATAGCAAGAATTCACAACCATTTCACAGAGTAATTCATGAGCCTAACCATTCTCATTTGCTTGTATACATGTCATGTTTCATTTCCATGATTTCGTACATACTTCGCATTCATTATTTCACAGAAACAGAGTCTTTCATATTCAGAAATTTAGTACGATACAAACATACCTGTATAGATTATACATTTCATATATTCATTCCCATATCTCATACTCTATCATCAGATGGTTCAAAAATGATACTGATACTCATAAACGGGTACAATGCCGACGCCCCAGACGTGGTCTTACATGTAATTCAGTATCGATGCCTCTATCCCAGACAGGGTCTTACACGAAATCAGATACAATGTCGATGTCCCAGACATGGTCTTACACGTAAATTTCAAATTGAGGCCTGTGTCCCAAAAACAGTCTTACATGATATCTTAGATCAATGTCAACGTTCTTTTAGAAATGTACAGAGCTTTTCAGATACTAGAATATTATCGGAGTTTACTCAAAATTTATTCATCAGGCTCTCAAGGCCGTCCAATACAGATTACAGTTTGTATGCGTAGAGTTTAGTCAATTTAACACGTAATTGTAATTTGACTTACCTTGTGACAGCCCTAATTTGACCCTAGTCGGGAAGTGGTTTCGGGACCACAGAACCGAGCTATAAAAATAATTATAAGTTATATTTCATGTTTATGAAGTGATTAAATACAAGTGTGAAAGTTTCAAGCTTTGATTTGGTCATTTGCATGTGAATTTATTCAATAGGACTTAGGTGTGACACTTTTGAAATGTGATAGGTTAATGTATAAGGACCTAATAGTGTACAATGTCAAAAAGTGTATTTGCATGTCAATTTTCCCCACTTAAGAATAGTGGCCGGCCATGACAATGATGATAAGCATTATGTGTTTGTTATATTAATAAAATAATGTATTAGTAGTATAAAAAAATAGCAAATAAATAAATAAAAATAGGAGTTAATTAATTAGATGAATAAAACAAAGAAAGAAAAATGGTGTTCATCTTTTTAGCTTCCTTGGCGAAAACTAAGAAGAAAGGGAAGGGAAAAAAACAAGCATTTGGTCACACCTAGTCTTGGTTAAGGTATGAAATTCTTAATAGCTTTTGAAATTGTTGAATGTATTGAGTTAGTTACTAAGTTCCTAAGTTAACCCATGTCCAAACCTTGAATTTTTGTTGGTATCATGAGAAATTGGTTAAGAGAAAGATGTTCATGAAAGGGTTATTGTTCATGTTATTTGGTTGGAAAATGGTACATAGGTGAATGAGAGTTTAACAAATGAGCACATTGGGCATTAGTTGCTAAATAGAAAAGAATCGGCTAACAAATTGTATGCCTTGGCGAATGTGATTTTAGGTATTTGGGTAATGTATACATTGTTAATGGATGGAATGAAGAGGATGCTTAAATTGTGTTAAGAACAATTGTAGGTTGAAATAAGGTTTGATAAGTTAGTTGTTAAGGTGAAATGCAAATGTTAGTAATTGATTGCTAGTGTATATATATGAGTATTAACCGAATTTTGAACTTGAAAAAATGGCTTGAACACCATGTGTGGTATTGAGAATGTTGAAGTGAATTGGTAGATAATTAATTGATGAATTCGATTGTTAATATACATGCTAAAATAAAATGTATGCAAGGGATGTTTGAAAGAGTGAGCTAGTATTAAACTGCTTGGGGACAGCAACAGTAAGGTGGTTTTGGAAAATCACCATAATTTGTACAAGTTGAGTTAGAAGCTGGATAAATTATGTCTTTAAAGCTTGAAGAGTCTAGTTTCTTGCAGTGGAAGCTATAGAAAAAATGAGTTACTGATTTTGAGATATTTGAAATATTGTGAGGTTGAGTCGAAATGACTAATAGATTTCCTGTTCTGTATTTATAAAATCAGTATAAATTGTACAAAAATGGCCTTAGGATAAAATTTATATGCTTAGATTCCTTAATGAGTCTAGTTTCAAATGAAATAAGTTAGAACACATTTTGAATTTTGTACAATGAGAAATCTGATTCGTATCGAAGAATGGTCAGTTTAGTCAAGCAGTGAAACAGGGTGAACTTTAAGAAAAATCTGGTAGTGATTGGCTAGACTAAAAATTATGAAAATTTTATGGCTAAAAGATAAATTAGTCTATTTTCGAGGAAAATTTACGGTCTTTGATTTGGAGTTTCGTAGCTCAAGTTATAAGTAAATTAACGACTGTTGCTCAGTAACTCAGCTTATAGGAAAGTTGTGATTTACTAATGAATTGCTTATTGATTTTATAAGCTTACTATAAGTTGTATGTGTGAAATTCAAATATATATATGTGTGCTATATTCTGAAAGTAATACTTGAGTAATTGATTAATGGTTAGTTTAAAATTTATTGATTAAGCTCAAGAGCATAGAGGGGCAACCTCGGATAAGGGAAAAGCTAAAGTCGTGGAATAGCCAACCCGAACTTGCCCAGAAAGATACAAAGTAAGTCTTTGAGTAATGGAATATAACTTATATTTAGACATAGAAATTATCAAATTATGTTTGCGATGAATAAATTATGACGTAATGGTCTTGCTTGCATCGTATGATCAAAGATACAAGGTAAAATACTTGTTTGTAATCGCATGATAATAGAAAGTTTCCGGAATAATGAAACGAGAATATGTCATTTGTTATGACTAGTGAATTAATTGTAAAATGGTTAGAAAGCATGCTGAAATTGTATTCAAATATCAAAGTGTTGTTTAAATGTGTGAATGTATGATTGTTGATCAAGGTTTGAAACCGAGCTAAGTCTCGAAGGGCTATAAGCTAGTGTTAAAAAAAAAAAAAACGGGAATTGGTTCCGAAGGGCTTTAAGCCATCGTTAAAGCCAGACTTAGTTCCGAAGGTCTCTGCGCCATTGTTATTGCCGAATTTAGTTTCGAAGGGCCTTTAAGCCAGCAGCGCAAACCGAGCTTAGTCTCGAAGGGCTTCTGAGCCAGTTCTAAGACTCGGGTTTAGTTCACAAGGACGTCTTCGCCGGCCTATTAATTGGGTGGATAAACCGTAAGTATGCACAAGTGAATTTATATAATGCATGTCAAGTTAATTCCAAGCATAAGTACAATTTAACGTGAAGTGATCAAGTAAGTAAATGCTTTCGTTAAAGATATGATTGATTGTTATATTTCGTGTTTCGAAAGTCAGCAATTATGCTTAAACTAGCGTTTAAAATCCTTTGAATGTTTATTATTGGATTAGAAGGTATGAGTACTAACTTAGGCGATTTCAACATCACTAGTAGGCTATATATATACATGCATGAGAGTTGTCTGAAAATTAGGGAAGATCGTATTCGGTTATAAATTAAAAGAATAGATGAACGTATTGATTTTTCCCTTTATGATATGATCGATAAGGAAGCACATTCGTTATGTTTGGGTTCGGCCCAAGGCTGATTCATATAGATTTGATATTAATATGCCAATTTCTTAGATGATTTCATTATTTAAAGCTTACTAAGCATCGAAATGCTTATTCTTTTGTTTTGCTTCTCTGTTTTATAGATTTTGCTCGTCATCCATCGGATTCGGAAGTTCCAAAGTCGAAGTCAACCACACTATCTAAGCTTTTTGGTACATTTTTGATTAAGTTGTGATAATGGCATGTATAGGATCGACTTTGTAATTTGACTTAGTACCTTTTGGTGATGTATATATATGAATAGCCATACGCAAATGGCTTATTTAGTCAACTTGAAATTTATTTTTTTAAATGATGAAAGTGTTTATGAATGTGATCGATAATGCTCGAATGTTTTATTTATATGGTTGATATTTAGAAATGAAGTTAAGGCTTACTTAGTAACGTTCTTAACTCCTCCGGCGACGGAGGCGGGCTAGGGGTGTTACATTTTATTGGTATCAGAGCTACGATTTAGTCGATTCTAGGACTATCGTATTGCAAATTGGTCTAGCTATACATGCCATTATATGTTTATTTGATAGTGTGGTGATTTCTGACAGTTAAAAATGCGTTTATGTATAGTGATGGATCCCGATCCCAATCGAGCAATAGTTGATGATGTTGAGAGCGTGGCACCTGCCCCCGCGCAAGGGACAGCCCCGGTGAACTCTCAACCTATGGCTAGTAATCAGAACGAGGAAGCTAGACAAGCTTTCTATAGCATGATGAATGATTGGTTCAATCAGTACATTCGAACTAACACGGCTATTCCCCAACCCCCACTTCCGACCAATACACCCCCTGCACTAGCAGTACCTCCGGTAACCGATCAGATGAGGATAAATAAGCCCCCAGTTGACAGAATCCGAAAGCACGGGGCTACTGAATTTAAAGCAACAGACAGCGATGATGCCGAACAAGCTGAGTTTTGGTTGGATAACACTATCCGGGTACTTGATGAACTTTCTTGCACACCCGATGAATGCTTGAAGTGTGCTATCTCTTTGTTACGTGATTCTGCTTATTATTGGTGGAATACGTTGATTTCGGTTGTACCTAGAGAACGGGTAACATGGGAGTTTTTCCAAACTGAGTTTCGGAAGAAGTATATCAGTCAGAGATTTATCGATCAAAAACGGAAAGAATTTCTTGAGCTTAAACAAGGTTCCATGTCGGTTACTGATTATGAACGAAAGTTTGTGAGGCTTAGTCGGTATGCTCGAGAATGCGTTTCTTCAGAAGATGTAATGTGTAAACGTTTCGAGGAGGGACTGAATGAAGACATAAAACTGTTCGTTGGCATTCTAGAAATCAGAGAATTTGTAGTACTTGTTGAGCGAGCTTGCAAAGCCGAAGAGCTCAGTAAGCAAAAAAGGAGAGCTGATTTGGGAGCAAGAGAGTTTCGAAAAAGATCTTCGGGAAAACCATTTCATCAGTCATCGAAGAAGTTTAGAGATGATCCAAATAGATCTAAGAATACTTGGGTTTTTCTCGACGGGATCGTGTCGACCCCTATGAGTACACGAGCTACTACATGCTGCGGTGTTGGCAATGATCGTCGTGATAGATCTCGATTGTCGATGTGTGGCAAGTGGCATTCGGGAGGTCAGTAGAGTTCGTGGACCGCTCCTGTTTTCAAATGTGGATCGACGGATCATTTTATCAAAGATTGCCCGAGATTGTCCGGGTCGAAATGTGAATCGAGTGAAAAACCGACTAATACTACAAAGAAGAGGTAGGCCCCTAGAAATCAGGGAATTCTAGTGGCGGTCGAGAGGGCCTAAAGATACCACCACATAATTGGAGGCTCGTGCTCTGCTAGAGCTTATGCTATACGCGCACGCGAGGATGCTTCTTCACGGATGTTATTACCGTACTTTTACTCTCTTTGATACTCATGTGATTGCCTTGATTGACCACAGCTCTACTCATTCTTATATATGTGAAACCTTAGCATCCAAAGAAGACTCTACACGTTGAGTCTCACGAGTTTGTGATCCGGTGTCAAATCCTTTGGGTGCGTTACGTACTTGTCGACCAAGTGTGCAAGAAATGCCCCTAGTAATTCGAGGTTCTGTTTTCCCACCGATTTGATACTTTTACCGTTTGACGAATTTGATGTTATCCTCGGTATGGATTGGTTGATCAGTACATGACGCAATTGTAAATTGCAAAAGAAAAACCATCGATTTGAGGTGTGTGAATAACGAGATAATTCGAATTGAGTCTCATCGACTTGAATAGGTTGCCACCGTATGTAATATCGCCGATCTTTGGCTCGTAAATGTGTAAGAAAGGGTGTAAAACATACCTTGCGTATGTACTTGATGACAAAGAGTTAGAAAAGAAGCTTCGAATCATGCGCGGTGGTTTGTGAATACCCGGATGTTTTCCCTGAAGAATTACCGGGTTTACCACCTGTTCGGGAGGTAGAGTTTGGCATCGAGCTTGTACCTGGGACTACACCGATTTCGATAGCTCCGTATCATATGGCACCAACGGAATTAAAGGAATTGAAAGCTCAGTTGCAAGAGTTGACAGATAAGGGTTTCGCTCGACCAAGTTTCTCACCTTGGGGTGCGCCAGTTTTGTTTGTGAAAAAGAAGGACGGAACCATGAGGTTGTGCATTGACTATCGTCAGCTGAATAAAGTGACGATAAAGAATAAATATCCGTTACCACGTATTGATGATTTGTTTGATCAACTGAAGGGAGCCTCGGTGTTTTCAAAAATAGATTTGAGATCGGGTTATTATTAGCTGCGAGTTTGAGATTCGGATATACCTAAAACCGCTTTCAGAATGAGATACGGCCACTATGAGTTCTCAGTGATGCCGTTTGGGCTCACTAATGCCCCTGCGGTATTTATGGATTTGATGAATCGAATCTTCAGACAATATTTGGACCGGTTTGTAGTCGTGTTTATTGATGACATCTTGGTCTATTCAAGAGATGAGACCAGAACATGCCGAGCACACGAGATTAGTGTTGCGAATTTTACGAGGTAAGCGATTATATGCTAAGTTCGGTAAGTGTGAGTTACGTTAAGAGAGGTTAGCTTTTTGGGTCATGTGGTATCCGCGCCGGGTATTCGAGTTGATCCGAACAAAATCTCAAACCATACTTAGCTGAAACCCCCGAGAAATATTACGAGGTTCGGAGCTTTTTGGGACTTGCCGTTACTACCAAGATTTGTAAAGGTTTCTCGATGATAGCCACGCCAATGACGAAGCTACTTCAAAAGGATGTTAAGTTCGAATGGACGGAAAAGTGTCAGAAAAGTTTTGATCAATTGAAGACTTATTTGACCGAAGCTCCAGTACTGGTACAGCCCGAATCCGGTAAAGAGTTTGTCATTTTCGGGGTTTCCTCCCTTCTTGGGTTGGGTTGTGTGTTGATGCAAGAAGGTTGAGTCATAGCATACGCATCGAGGCAATTGAAGCCACATGAGAAAAACTATCCAACTCATGATCTCGAATTAGCTGCCATTGTATTTGCTCTTAAAATATGGCGACACTACTTGTTTGGTGAGAAGTGCCATGTATTTTCAGATCACAAAAGTCTCAAATATTTGATGACTCAGAGAGAATTAAATTTGCGACAAAGACGTTGGCTGGAGTTGTTGAAAGATTATGAGCTTGTCATTGATTATCACCCGGGAAAGGCTAATGTGGTTGCGGATGCTTTAAGTCGCAAATCACTGTTTGCTTTACGAGCAATGAATGTACATTTGTCAATCCTATCCAACAATGTGTTAGTGGCGGAATTAAAGGCCAAACCATTGTTGATTCATCAAATTCATGAAGCTCAGAAAATCGATGAAGAATTGGCTGCAAAACGGGCTGAATGTGTCCCGAATACGGGATCGGAGTTTCAACTCGATGAGGACGATTGTTTGAGGTTCGGAAGTCAGTTGTGTGTTCCAAGAAATGCAGAACTCATTTCGATGATTCTGAACGAAGCCCATTGTAGTCGAATGTCACTTCACCCGGGGAGTACGAAAATGTACAACGATCTGAGACATCAGTTTTGGTGGCATGGTATGAAACGAGACATTTCCGATTTTGTTTCGAAGTGTCTAATATGTCAGCAAGTGAAGGCGGAAACATCAAGTGCCTACGGGTTTACTTCAGCCGATCATGATACCCGAATGGAAATGGGATCGAGTCACGATGGATTTTGTAACCGTTGCCGTTATCGACAAGTAAGAAAGATGCGATTTGGGTTGTTGTTGATAGACTGACTAAGTCGGCTCATTTTATCCCCGTACGTACAGATTTTTCATTGGATAAACTAGCTGAATTGTATGTTTCTCAGATTGTGAGATTACACGGGGTACCAATTTCTATTGTGTCGGACAGAGATCCGAGATTTACCTCACGATTTTAGAAGAAATTGCAAGAAGCCTTGGGTACCAAGCTGCATTTTAGCATCATTTTCATCCGCAAACCGATGGTCAATCGTGCGGATAATTCAGAATACTTGAGGATATGTTGAGATGTTGCATCCTCGAGTTTGGTGGTTCATGGGAGCAGCGATATCTACCTTTGATTGAGTTCGCTACAACAATAGTTTTCAATCAAGTATTAAGATGGCACCTTATGAAGCTTTGTACGGGCGTAAATGCCGTACGCCATTGTTTTGGACCGAGCTCGGTGAAAATAAAATTTTCGGAGTGGATTTGATTAAAGATGCCGAACAGAAAGTAAAAATAATTCGTGAAAGTCTGAAGGCAGCATCAGATCGTCAGAAATCGTATGCGGACTTAAAAAGAAGAGATATTGAGTATCAGGTGGGAGACAAAGTGTTTCTTAAGGTCTCACCTTGGAAAAAGATACTTAGATTTGGCCGTAAAGGCAAACTGAGTCCGAGGTTCATAGGGCCATATGAAGTGTCCGAAAGAATTGGTCCAGTTGCTTATAGATTGATTTTGCCTCCTGAACTTGAAAAGATTCACAACGTCTTTCATGTTTCAATGCTTCGACGTTATAGATCTAATCCATCACACGTAATTAATCCATCAGAAATTGAAATTCAATCCGACATGAGTTATGAAGAAGAACCGATTCGTATCCTAGCTCGTGAAGTGAAAGAGTTGCGAAACAAAAGGGTTCCGTTAGTAAAGGTGTTATGGCTCAAACACGGGATCGAAGAAGCTACATGGGAAACCGAAAACTCTATGAAAGAACGATACCCAAACTTATTTACCGGTAAGATTTTCGAGGACGAAAATTTCTTAAGTGGGGGAGAGTTGTGACAGCCCTAATTTGACCCTAGTCGGGAGTGGTTTCGGACCACAGAATCTGAGCTATAAAAATAATTATAAGTTATATTTCATGTTTATGAAGTGATTAAATACAAGTGTGAAAGTTTCAAGCTTTGATTTGGTCATTTGCATGTGAATTTATTCAATAGGACTTAGGTGTGACACTTTTGAAATGTGATAGGTTAATGTATAAGGACCTAATAGTGTACAATGTCAAAAAGTGTATTTGCATGTCAATTTTCCCCACTTAAGAATAGTGGCATGCCATGACAATGATGATAAGCATTATGTGTTTGTTATATTAATAAAATAATGTATTAGTAGTATAAAAAAATAGCAAATAAATAAATAAAAATAGAGTTAATTAATTAGATGAATAAAACAAAGAAAGAAAAATGGTGTTCATCTTTTAGCTTCCTTGGCCAAACTAAGAAGAAAGGGGAAGGGAAAAGAACAAGCATTTGGTCACACCTAGTCTTGGTTAAGGTATGAAATTCTTAATAGCTTTTGAAATTGTTGAATGTATTGAGTTAGTTACTAAGTTCCTAAGTTAACCCATGTCCAAACCTTGAATTTTTGTTGGTATCATGAGAAATTGGTTAAGAGAAAGATGTTCATGAAAGGGTTATTGTTCATGTTATTTGGTTGGAAAATGGTACATAGGTGAATGAGAGTTTAACAAATGAGCACATTGGGCATTAGTTGCTAAATAGAAAAGAATCGGCTAACAAATTGTATGCCTTGGCCGAATGTGATTTTAGGTATTTGGGTAATGTATACATTGTTAATGGATGGAATGAAGAGGATGCTTAAATTGTGTTAAGAACAATTGTAGGTTGAAATAAGGTTTGATAAGTTAGTTGTTAAGGTGAAATGCAAATGTTAGTAATTGATTGCTAGTGTATATATATGAGTATTAACCGAATTTTGAACTTGAAAAAATGGCTTGAACACCATGTGTGGTATTGAGAATGTTGAAGTGAATTGGTAGATAATTAATTGATGAATTCGATTGTTAATATACATGCTAAAATAAAATGTATGCAAGGGATGTTTGAAAGAGTGAGCTAGTATTAAACTGCTTGGGGACAGCAACAGTAAGGTGGTTTTGGAAAATCACCATAATTTGTAGAAGTTGAGTTAGAAGCTGGATAAATTATGTCTTTAAAGCTTGAAGAGTCTAGTTTCTTGCAGTGGAATCTATAGAAAAAATGAGTTACCGATTTTGAGATATTTGAAATATTGTGAGGTTGAGTCGAAATGACTAATAGATTTCCTGTTCTGTATTTATAAAATCAGTATAAATTGTACAAAAATGGCCTTAGGATAAAATTTATATGCTTAGATTCCTTAATGAGTCTAGTTTCAAATGAAATAAGTGAGAACACATTTTGAATTTTGTACAATGAGAAATCTGATTCGTATCGAAGAATGGTCAGTTTAGTCAAGCAGTGAAACAGGGTGAACTTTAAGAAAAATCTGGTAGTGATTGGCTAGACTAAAAATTATGAAAATTTTATGGCTAAAAGATAAATTAGTCTATTTTCGAGGAAAATTTACGGTCTTTGATTTGGAGTTTCTTAGCTCAAGTTATAAGTAAATTAACGACTGTTGCTCATTAACTCAGCTTATAGGGAAGTTGTGATTTACTAATGAATTGCTTATTGATTTTATAAGCTTACTATAAGTTGTATGTGTGAAATTCAAATATATATATGTGTGCTATATTCTGAAAGTAATACTTGAGTAATTGATTAATGGTTAGTTTAAAATTTATTGATTAAGCTCAAGAGCATAGAGGGGCAACCTCGGATAAGGGAAAAGCTAAAGTCGTGGAATAGCCAACCCGAACTTGCCCAGAAAGATACAAAGTGAGTCTTTGAGTAATGGAATATAACTTATATTTAGACATAGAAATTATCAAATTATGTTTGCGATGAATAAATTATGACGTAATGGTCTTGCTTGCATCGTATGATCAAAGATACAAGGTAAAATACTTGTTTGTAATCACATGATAATAGAAAGTTTCCGGAATAATGAAACGAGAATATGTCATTTGTTATGACTAGTGAATTAATTGTAAAATGGTTAGAAAGCATGCTGAAATTGTATTCAAATATCAAAGTGTTGTTTAAATGTGTGAATATTGTTGATCAAGGTTTGAAACCGAGCTAAGTCTCGAAGGGCTATAAGCCAGTGTTAAAAAAAAAAAAAAAGGGGAATTGGTTCCGAAGGGCTTTAAGCCATCGTTAAAGCCGGACTTAGTTCCGAAGGGCTCTGCGCCAGTGTTATTGCCGAATTTAGTTTCGAAGGGCCTTTAAGCCAGCAGCGCAAACCGAGCTTAGTCTCGAAGGGCTTCGAGCCGCTTCTAAGACTCGGTTTAGTTCACAAGGGCGTCTTCGCGGCCTATTAATTGGGTGGATAAACCGTAAGTATGCACAAGTGAATTTATATAATGCATGTCAAGTTAATTCCAAGCATAAGTATAATTTAACGTGAAGTGATCAAGTAAGTAAATGCTTTCGTTAAAGATATGATTGATTGTTATATTTCGTGTTTCGAAAGTCGGCAATTATGCTTAAACTAGCGTTTAAAATCCTTTGAATGTTTATTATTGGATTAGAAGGTATGAGTACTAACTTAGGCGATTTCAACATCACTAGTAGGCTATATATATACATGCATGAGAGTTGTCCGAAAATTAGGAAGATCGTATTCGGTTATAAATTAAAAGAATAGATGAACGTATTGATTTTTCCCTTTATGATATGATCGATAAGGAAGCACATTCGTTATGTTTGGGTTCGGCCCAAGGCTGATTCATATAGATTTGATATTAATATGCCAATTTCTTAGATGATTTCATTATTTAAAGCTTACTAAGCATCGAAATGCTTATTCTTTTGTTTTGCTTCTCTGTTTTATAGATTTTGCTCGTCATCCATCGGATTCGGAAGTTCCAAAGTCGAAGTCAACCACACTATCTAAGCTTTTTGGTACATTTTTGATTAAGTTGTGATAATGGCATGTATAGGATCGACTTTGTAATTTGACTTAGTACCTTTTGGTGATGTATATATATGAATAGCCATACGCAAATGGCTTATTTAGTCAACTTGAAATTTATTTTTTTTAAATGATGAAAGTGTTTATGAATGTGATCGATAATGCTCGAATGTTTTATTTATATGGTTGATATTTAGAAATGAAGTTAAGGCTTACTTAGTAACATTCTTAACTCCTCCTGCGATGGAGGCGGGCTAGGGGTGTTACATACCTCGTACGAATTTCAGACGAAAACGAGTCGACTATTCAACTATTTTGGACTTCCCTCAATCTAAGTCTGATTTTTTTTTTTGTTCTTGATCTAATACAATTCAAATTCAACCATTCAATCATTCATTTCATTCAAAATAATCCATGAACACATATTTAGGGCACTTTGCATTTTAGCCCTTACATTTTCACACTTTGACAATTTAGTCCATTTTTTACAAAATCACAAATATGCAAAATTCACCAAGACTATAGCTTGGCCGAATATACATAGCTTCCATACAAGCCTAAATAACATATTTATTTCATGATTTAGTCCTTCAAAACCTCATTTTTACAAATTAGCCCAAATAGCTCTATTCCATCAAAAATTCAAGAACAAAGCAAGATAATCTCACATTTATCTTTCATAATCCATATAAAAACATTACAAAGATCATATAATCATTAATGGCACATTTTATAATCTTCAACAGAAACAAAAATTTAGACATGGGTTTTGAAGAACAAGAAGCAACGATCACAGAAACGTAGAAATTATCAAAAACAGACGAAAATTCATACCTTAATCAATGATTAAGCTAGCCGAAACCTAAAATGGCTTTCTTTTTTTTATTATTTTCTTTGATTTTTAGTTATAATATGTGTTTATGAACATATTCATGCAATTTGTTTTCTTTAATTCCTGTTAAAGCATGAATTACCATTGTATCCCTCATTAATAAACATATCAATTACATAAAACAAGGTCATTTATGAGCACTCATAAATTCAATGGAGTAATTACCACATAAGGCCATAATAATCCAAAGCCATGCCAATTAAACACATTGAATATATGGCATGCAAATTTTATCATTTACGCGATTAAATCCTTTTTCATAATTAAGCATAGAAACAGACAAATTAAATTACTGAAATTTCGCAGATGTAAATTCACATATCACAGACACAATAAATAATATTAAAATATTTTTTAGACTCAGATTTGTGGTCCCGAAACCACTATTTCGACTAGGGTCTAAATCGGGCTGTTATAATCTCAACCTATAAATACCCCCCTTTGCTGCTCACTTCAAACACATCTCAACCTTTCTCATCTCTTCACTTCTTTTGCATTTTTCTCTCTTCATTCCCTTCCATTGTTCTTCACTTTCTTCCCCTGTTCCCTTTCTGATTTCACCTCTTGAAAAAGAGTCTATCAACCACCATTTGGAGTTGCATTCAAGTGTTTGTAAAAGCCTCGGTTCGACAAGAACAAGCGGAGAAGGAGAAGTGGAGAAAACTAGTCAACCTACAGAGAAAAAACTAAATTTTATTCTTGTTCCCTATCCTTTTAATTTTTTTTTGTTATAATGAAAATGTCTATGAATACTTGTGATGTTGATATGTTCAATTTAATTAATATGGCTTAAATTTAATTCGTGTTAGGTTGATTGCATTTCGTCTACTTAATTTATTAAAATTATGTTTGTGTTGTTATAGGCCTCGGTAAGATGTTGATTAAGTAAAACCATGACTAAGTTATTCTTACATTACAATTGTAAAGTAACTAATGAATTAATTATTTAAATGGATTGAAATTGTAATTAATTGACACGATACTTAATTAATGCATGTTTGATCATCTAAGGTAGCTGAGGGTTAAATTAGCAACAGTATCTAACGATACATTAGCCTTGCATAACTTACAAGATTATTGTGATTAAACTGTTTCGAGCTAGAAATACATTATTACCTTACGTAATCTTTTATGTGCTTATGGGATTGAACTAATTATTTGAATTGGCATAGATGTAACATCTCAATTTTGGGCCTAGTCAGAATAGTGGTTTTGACACAAATCTGAGGTAGAAGTAGTTTTTTTATGATTGTTTTGAGGTCTGTGATATGATTGAATGCTTGTGTGAAAATTTCATGAAGAAATTTTATTGATAAAGTGTCCAATTTGACATTTAGGACTAAATTGCAAAACTTGCAAAATGTGAGTTCTAGAAGCTTTAAGCTTGAAATTGTCATGGATTATTAATTAGAGGTCCTTAAATATATTTTTTTCCAATTTCTATTTTTATGGACAAAAATGGGCATGAATAGGAAAAAAATGAAAACAAGGCCTTAAGGGCATTTGTCATTTGGTTAATACAAGAATAAAAAGGGGAAAATGAAGCAAAAATCTTGTCCATCTTCTCCTACCTTAGCTGAAAATCTCAAGGAGCCATAGCTAGGGTTTTGTTCAACTTTCAAGCTTGATTGTAAGTCAGTCCTAGCTCCGTTTTTAATGTTCTTTACATTTTTGAAGTTCTCATTAACCGATCTAGCTATTTCTACCATTATTTTGAGCTAGAGTTCATGTTTAAAAACTTACCCATGTGTGACATGCATGTATTTTGATGCTTAATGGAAGAATATGAATGTTTGATGTGTGATAAACATCTTTTACTAAGTGATTTATAGTGAAAATGACTAAAAAGGACCATTTTTTGTAAAAGTTGTAAAATAGGTGGTAAAAATCTGATTTGAAAGAAAATATGGGCTGTTATAAGTATAATATAGGTTTGGCTAGGCTTGGGTAACAAAGAAAATGAGTACATTTCATTTTACAAGCCTAGGGACTAATTTGTATATATGTGAAAGTTTAAAGGCAAAATTGTAATTTTGACAAAGTACGATTTATGGACTATTTTGAACAATGTAATAATTAAATAAGTGAAATTTTCTATTATAGATCAAGAAAAACGGAGTCCAAACCTAAACCAATGAAAGAACAAAGTTGTGGACTAAATCAAATAGTTAGCCATATTTTGGTACCGGGGATAAGATCGTGTGTAAATAATTCAATATTATGTTATTATGTATCTATTGCTTTGATATTGCATGAAATGTATATTGTTTCTATGAACTTGGTTATTGATGACTCGATGACTATCCAACAAAGGTTTGGTGCTTCGAAATCCCTGCTGAACCTTAGGAGTAGTTAGGATACGAATGTCATGACATTAGGGTTAGGTGTGATCCCATGTAAGACCATGTTTGGGACATGGCATTGGCATCGATATGTGATCCCATGTAAGACCATATCTGGGATACGGCATTGGCATCGATATGTGATTTAGTATAAGACCATGTCTGGGACATGGCATCGATATGAGACATCGTGTAAGACCATAGCAGGGCTATCGCATTGATATGTGATCCCATGTAAGACCATATCTGGGATATGGTGTTGGCATCTTACTATGTGTATGAGATTTTCCCCAGGTAACCTTTAGTATTCCAAGTGGTTCAACGGGTAATTCAAAGATTATGTCAAATAAATGACAAGGTATGATCATGTTGGAAGGGTACAAGTATGTACACAAAGCTCATAAATATTAAGATTATGAATAGGTGAGACTTCGGTAGGAAGTGAATGAATAAATCATGATAATGAGTTTATTTGTACACTATGTAAATGACATGATTTAAGATGTATCTATGACACTTGATGACATGGTGACAAACCATATTATGTCAGATGTATAATAATGCATGATTAATATTGCTAATTATTTATATGCAAACTTACTAAGCTTTATGCTTACTCCCCTCTCTTTTCCATTTTCTTATAGTATCACCAAGCTAGCTCAGGGATCAAAGGACGTCGGAGATTCGATCACACTATCAATTGGACATTTGGGTAGTGTTAGTCTCAACATTTTGAGCATGGCATGTATAGGGACTTGGTCTTTTTGCTATATGTCATATTGGTATAGTCAAATGTGTTGGCTTATAATGATTTGATGATTCATTTTGTATATGGCCATGAGATATGGTTCATATTGATGATTGGGTTGCAAACCTAATTATTTATGCATGCATGTGTCAAAGTCTTGATGATGATGGATGGTGTTATATGGCATACAAGTATGATGAATGAATGATGACAAATTGGTATGGCTATGATCATGGTTTAAATGTGTGAATTGAGAGTAGATTAATAATGTTGAGTGGATATGAAACTAGTGTGGAATGCCTTAAGTAAGCTAGTTAATTTGAGTATGTGAAATGGTGACATTACATGGGCATGAATTTATCTTGATTAGGAATGATTGATTGTCAAAATGTGACATGTTGTGTGCTATGAAATATTTCTAAGTATGTGAGTGTCTAAGGGTGGCAAAGGGCTTGGAAAATAGCCCTATAGTTGTCCACAAGGGTAGACACACGAGCATGTGTCTAGGCCGTGTGTGACACAGCTTGCCCTATGGGCGTGTGATCCGGCCGTGTGTCCCCTGCACCCTATTTAGGTAAAACAAAATGCCCAGTAGTAAACACACGGGTAGAGACACGGCCGTGTATCTTAGTCGTGTGAAGGACACAACCTTAGGACATAGGCGTGTGCCCTGGCCGTGTGAAGTCTGCACCGGATTTTTGGAATTTAATTTGCCACATGGCCTAAGCACACGGGAGTGTGACTTGGCCATGTGACCCTATCTATTTGATGACATCATAAATAGAGAGTTACACAGGCTGAGGACACGGGCGTGTGACCCTTCAAAACAAGAAAATTTTCTAAGTGTCACAAAAGTTTTGAAAGTTCTCGGATTAGTGCCGAACCACACCCAATGTACGTTTTGGGCCTTGTGGCCCGTATAAGGGACAATATGCTTGTGTATGAATGGTTTTAAATTGGGAAAAATTTTATGGCCCGGTTTTGTATGAATGTTTATGTTTGAGTCCGGTAACGCCTCAGGCTCTGTTCTGGCGTCGAATACGAGTAAGGGGTGTTACAATAGAGATATGTACAAGAGATTATTTTAATTTCATAAGTATGTATGTGCATTAACACATTTGGTTATTAAAATTTGTTTAATCGGTTGAATTGACATAGAGATATAGTAATAAGATAAATGAATTTTTGGTAAGTAAGTATGTTCATAAGTTAGCAAATTACTAAGTTGTCGTGAATTTATTCGTAACAACACGAACATGAATTTAATAATTCTAAGTTAATAAATGTAATTAATCTAACACAATTATGTCATCTTTATTAAAATCATCTTTTGAAATCGTGCATTGAAAATTTTGTAATGCCCTAATTTTCTTATTTCTATTTCTGTATAATTTTGAACAAGTGTGTATCTGCTTTAGTGGCTAAGTGTTCTGGGTGTGTATGAGAGGTCCCAAGTTCAAGCCCTACCTTTGGAAAAATTTTATTTTTGGATCTAAACCTTATCTTTGGTCAGTGGGTTTATATTAAATTGCTTGTAAATCCATATCAGAATGAGCCTGTTGGTTTGAGTGGTAAGGGAGCTGGTGTGTTGGAGGTCCTGTGTTCGAGTCCCTGTGGGAGTGGGGATATTTATTTTGCTCAAGTGACTGATAGAGTTTCGATTTAACTTAAATGCTGAAGTGGTTGAGATTGTGTAATTAGTGGGAGAAAATCAAGGGATGAATGCTATATTTGATTTTATTTTTATTTTTTCTCTTTCTTCCAAAAAATCAATTGACGTTAGCTTCTATTTCCCCTGATGTCTTCTTTTCCTTTTCTTTTCTTTGGTTTTACTTCCCTTTTATTGTTATTGTACCCTTTATCCTCATTATTTTGGCATTACCCTTTATCCTCATTATTTTGGCATTCGTTGCACGATTCTAGAGGTCGTGGTGAGTAGTGAAGTTACAATCGGATAGCCTGAATCGCGTTAGGGTTTGTTCGTATCATCAGTTTGGAAGGCTTGGGCTTATTTTGTATCTTATCCGAACCAGGTGTGTACACTAAACTCAAAAAATGAAGCTTCGGCAAAATTCGAAAAACTACACTGTCGACGCCATATGGGTGTGTGGTCGCCCGTGTGGAAGGCCGTGTGTGAGACACGACCGTGTGATCAACATAGACATTACCGTGTGCTAGACACGGCCATGTGGTGGCTCGAGTGTGGTCATGTGGGCCACACAGGCTTGGCCATGTTGGGCGTGTGGGCCACACATGCAAAGGCCGATCTAGGCGAGTGGGCCCATAATTCTGAAATTTTCCCTAGGGTCACATGGGTCGCTCTGATCGACTGTTGACCTATCGTAGGGTCGGTAAAGGCTAATCAAACCCTATAATTGTGAATCTGATAGTATAATATTATGTTCTGAGTGTGTAAATACTATGCATGTCTGATTATTTCGATATCTGCTTACAAGCATGTTGAGCATGTTAATCTGTGATTCTGTATCTATTTTTGGGACGAGTTTCTATGTATGGAAGAAGTATTTTGTTCAGCGTTAATCGCCTATTTTCTGGCAGCTTGGCTGCGTATATTCTGTATGTGTCCTAAGAGCACAACGTGCTGTGTAGGGCTGGGTGGGTGTTTTAAACCCCACATGGTGTGATGGGATGGTTGAAGATGGTGTGTAGTGGATGGGGGTAAGATTTTGCATATCTGAATCTGTAATCTGTATCTGCATCTGACTGTGCAAATAGTTCTGTATGTTTGCATGCTTAATTTTGATGGGTTCACACTGAGTTTACGAAAACTCACATTTGTTTGTCTGTCTTGTCCAGGTAACCCACAGACTTAGGCGAATCAGTGCGGCGAAGACTCAGAGGTAACCATTCGACCGTAAACTATTTTAATTTAATAATTTATGGTTTTTACATTAAATTTTAGATTACGTGAGAGTTTGTAAATTTTGGGACTCTCTGAACTATATGGACTTTTAACTTTTGGTTTTGGATTGTTTGATAACTTGCATGCTTTGATAAAATGCTTTATGATAACGACGTTTTCAAGAAATAAAGTTTTTTTAAAAATATAAATCGAGTTTCTGAAAGGTATCACTTCTGATGTGATCCCGGCTGCATCATGTCATGATAGAATTGACGCCATCAGATTTGGCCCAAGCATGAAGGGCCCAAGTGCAAAATGAAGCCTTAATTTCAGCTTGTTAATGTGGTTGCTGGTGTGGAATGTTTGGAAACTGTTACGGGTTTCTTCGAACGATCTCGGACCAGCAATCCAAGTAATCCTTGCAACTTTCTCCAAGCTCATCCAACTCGTTCCTAGCTCAATGAGCTCGTTTTAGTTCATTTTAGCTTGGACATTATTTTGCTAGAATAAAATATTTAATTTGTTTTAGTTAATTTAGTTATTTAGTTTAATTTATTAAATGTGTCATAATCTGAACATTTTAAATGTAGGTTTTAAATATGTCTTATTTTAATACATATTAAATAGGCGTTTTAATGTGTCTTAGTTTTAGACATCTTTAATACATGTTTTATTTCAGATCAATTAAATATGTCTAGAGTGTGTTTAATGTGTCTTGTAGGAATTAGGAATGGACGGCATTAAGGTGTTCACATTGGCTGCTGCTAGGAAGCTTCCTTTGGTTGTTCGTATGGCACAATTATGAGCTGAACACAACCTCCCAAGAGCCATTTCGGGTTCAGCAAGGCATAAAGTATTTTCACACTTGTTTTTTCATCTGAATAATCATGTTCACACCTTGTGGCCATCCAATTTCGTGTGTTCACACCAAGCTGATGATTACTGTTCTCTAAGTGTCTATTCATGGAGATCAATGGACAAGAAGTTGAATTAAAAACTAAGCTGCTATTTTGAACTTCTCTATGTGTCTTTTCATGGAGAACAAAGGCCAATGGCTGTTCATATTGGTCCATTCAGCTTGCAGTTGATTTCACACCTTAGGGGCTGTTTAAATTCATTGGTTCACACTTGGAGGCTGATTGAGTTCTTGTATTCACACCATTTGGAGCTGTTCATGCGCCACAACTTCAATTAAAAAGCTGTTGCACATTCAGCTTTCCCAGGAAGGATTAAAGGAGCTCATAACTCTTTGGAATATCAATTATCAGCAAGGTTTAGCTCATCTCATTAAGTAAACTTAATTAAGCTAATTGGGAATGTAAAAGCCTTGGCTAGTGACGTCACCTAGGTCTAGGAGTTGCTAAAGGCCTTGTTAATTATTTTAGGAATTAAATCAGCTTGTTAATAGCTTAATTAAGCTGATTTCAAGTGTCCATTCGACTGGAACTAGCTTATCCTATAAATACTTTATTTATTCCGTGTTTTTAGGACTTTTTGATCAATTTTATGAACTATCTTGTTTTTGTGAGAATTCAACTCTCCTTGTTCTCTCTAGGACTGAACTAACTTATCAAGCTTAGTCTTGTGGCGTCATTCTCTCCTTGTTTCTAAACTTATCACTTGTAAAGTGTGGCGTTCAAACATACGTTTGGTTCTTATCTTGCTAGATAGTGGGTTAAGGTTAACCAAGTTACTTCCATCACTACTTCCACCATGTCCCATCTAAGTGCTGTTTAAGACTTGGGTCAACAATCTCCCAATATTTTTGGTTCTATCTTAGCCCTTAGCCGAGCTTCATCCATCCTTCATCTAAACCATCTTTGTTACTTTGTTTGAACCTATCCTTCAACCTTTTCCAGCTTATTTTCAAAACAATTCAAGCCTTACTTAATTTCACAATCAAGCAATCTAGACGACTCAAATCAGCGTCGAACCTAGTTCATATCATTTGGTATCAGAGTTGGTAAAAATTAAGTAAGTATTGACGTTCTTAGCATTCTCTGGTTGTCATTAGTTTAAAAAAAAATCAGAAAAAATTTCGTGAAAAAAAGAAGAAGGTATATATGTTTTTGAAGTGCAAAAATTCGAAATATTAAAAAAAAAGAGAGAGAGAAAGGATTACGAAAATATTAAAAACAAAAAACAAGAGAAGCTAGTTGTACCAAGTTCTTGCTGCCCGATTCTACTTTACCATCTCACCCAATTCGGCAACACTTCAAACCTTTCCATTTTTTTTCTCTAGCCTACCCTTTTGTCCTAACATCAATCCATATCCAAACCAATCATCACTTTTTCAAAAACCGATTCCACAATAATTTTTGATTTGTCTAAGTAGTCCATTGAGAATTTCGAGAGGCGAACTTGACTGGAAAAAAGCAAGAGTGCGATGAGACTATTCGAGTGAGTAAAAAGCTAAAGTATGTAAAAATTTCTTTGCGAGAAAAGTTGTGAGATTTGTTGTGTCATTAAACCAAAATGTTAAGAAGTACCGAAAGGATTATTGATGATGACGGTGTTTTGTCTAATCCAACATATCATACATTTATTCATAAGATGGACCGAATACTCAAACGGAAACTAGAACCCATGCTTAAAAGATTGGATCGTGTAGAAGGAAGATTCTTGAAGGAGTCTTTTGTGCAAAAAGAGCGAAAAGATTCAATTAGGAGAGAGCCACAACTTGATTCCTATTCTTCATGGGATTCAAGATGGAGTAAAGAAAATCGCCAGTTTGAAGCCTTTCGAGGTAGCAAACGAGAAAGTACAAGTAATTCTTCGTATACACCAAAATACTCGTCCACGAAAGATCAATCACGAAGAGTTGATCGTGACTTATATGAAAAATCTACCACTTCTTTCCAAAGAAAAGCTTGTCGTCATGACTTATATGTTATCTTCTTCTTGTAATGAAAGAACGAGATAAAAAGAAATTAAATGAAAATAGAGACAAGAAATGATAATAAGAGAAAATGAGAGAATCTGGAATGAAATTAAGAGAAGGAAAAAAGAAGTGAAAAAAATTGAAAAAGAAAAAGAGAGTGAGAGTGAGAGAAAGCAAAACGAGAATGAGATTGAAAAAGCATGTGAGAAAGAAAATAAAATTAAAACAAAGAGAAAGATTGAAGAAAGAAAAGATGTTGAACAAGAATCGAGTGTTGTTGAAAAAGAAAAGGAAAAGAAGAATGAAATTGAGTTTTCAACAATAAAAGAGACTGTGGTAAAAGAGAGAGGATTTGAAAATGAGTTAGAAAAAGAAACGAGTGAAAAAGAAAAGAGTGGAAAAGAAGAAAGTGTTCAAGAAAAAGTGATGAAAGTCATAACTAACCAATATGCGAGTTGTCCTCGTATTGTATTTTCTTCTTTTCAGGTCTCTAAAGATTCATGTGGCGAATTTCATCTTCAATACCTTCCTGATGAGAGGTGGTTCAAGTTGATCAACAAAGGTAAGATCGTAGATGACCTTAATCCACAAGTGCTTAAAGGTAAGCAAGGTAAGGTGTTTTTAGCAATTGAATCACAGCAAACTGATTTGAACATTGTTGAAAAATGTACTGATGACTTAGTTTTCGAAAGATCTCATCACCTTACTTAATTTCACAATCGGGCAATCTAAACGACTCGAATCAACACCGAACCGAGTTCGTATGAAATTCTATTAAACTTTCACTAAAAATAAGTTTTGGCAATGAAAACAATTAATTAACGTTTTCAATTGTGATTATAAAAGATTTAAAGATAACAGACTGAGTCGATTAACGTAACAACTCTGTTTTCAAAACTCATTCTTTATGACATCCCTAGATTCGGCCATAACGTCTAGGCCGGGTTTAAGGGTATTGTATTTTGTGGTATCAGAGTTAGGTTGCAAAACTCGACTTTGAATTTTGGGTTCCAAAATTTTGTTTTAAAAAGAATTGGTTTTCAAATATCCTGAGTAATTAGAAAAAGAAAAGTAGTATGTGGTACACCGAGTCTCTGACGCTGATCCTGTAAGTATTTCTGAAACTTAGTTAGAACTACTCTGAAACACTATAGGTAGGATTTCCTGAAACTGTACTGAGTTAGCTAGAGACTAAAATCTATTAATAAATACTGGAACTGATGTATAAAATTTATAATGTAGATAAAACATGAATTATACTATGAGCGCTTGTGAAACTGGCGGACATGGTATTTGAGGCCGAGGTAGAGGTCGTAGGGGGCTCGAGCTGAGTCTTCCTCTCTGGGTAGTGTGCCAAACTTGGATATGAGTGAGACACCAGTTTCACCTGCTACTAGGACTAGGTCACAAAGTCGTTCGGTTGGGGATGACGCACTATCCCAAGCTATGCTAAGGATCTTATAGAGGGTCTTGGACCCCATTCTGGACTAGGGGCCAAGGGTCGGTAACTGAACAACTCCGGTCTAATGGTGCTAAGTTATTTAGGGGTATCATTGGAGTTGCCCCTAATATGGCCGAATATTGGTTGGAGACCACCAAGAGGACCATGAATGATCTAGACTGCACTCTTGAGCAGAAACTGAGCGGTGCAGTCTCTTTGGTTCACAATGAGGCCTATCAGTGGTGGTTGACAATTGAGGAGGGTATCCAGCCTGATCGTCTGAGTTGGGATTTCTTTAAGACGACCTTCCAAAGCAAGTATGTGGGAGCTAGTTATTTGGATGCTCATAGGCGTGAGTTCATGAATCTCATGCAAGGCGATAGATTTGTGGCTAAGTATGAGGCCGAGTTTCTGAGGCTAAGCCGCTACGCTCGAGGCATGGTGGCAACTGAGTATGAGAGGTGTGTCCGGTTTGAGGACGAATTAAGGGATAATCTGAAGGTACTGATTGCTCCATAAAGGGAGCGAGAGTTCGCAGTTCTGGTTAAAAAGGTGAAGATCATCGATGATGTTAAACGTGTAGAGCGCCAAAATAGAGATCGTGAGAGAGGCAAGAATAAGAAGGGTTCGGAGACCTCTAGTTCTATTCAGAGGCCTAAGAAAAAATTCAGACCTGATGGGCTTATTAGAGTTGGGACCCTTGTTGCTCCTACTGGTTTACAACCATGCAGTGATTGTGGTAGGCATCATCTGGGTGAGTGTTGGAGGAGGATTAGGGCATGTTTGAGGTGTGGGTCTCTGGAGCACCGTATTAAGAAATGTCCACAAAGGGCTGATTAGATGCAAGCTTCGGGATTGAGTTCTGTATAGCCTCAGAGGGTAACTCAGCAGCAACCTAGGGGCCGTAGGCAGGCTAGAGGTGGTAATGGTATGGGCCGTAGGTAGAGAACACCGGGCAAAGGTGCTGGTCAGACTGAGGTGAAAAAGCCTGTATTGGTTTATGTTGCACGGCGTCGTGAGGATAGGGATGCTCCTAATGTCATCACCGGTACGTTCCTTATATTTGATGTGCCTTATACTATTTTGATAGACATAGGTTCTACTCATTCCTATGTAGCTAGTACTGTATCTGAAACCTTGGGAATTTCTGTTGAGAGCACTACTAGTGAGGTAGCTGTACTAAGTCGACTGGGCCAATCTGTTTGGTTTGTGGTGTAAGGGGCTACTTTTCTAGTAAATTTGATAGTGCTTCTGTTTGGGGAGTTCAATCTAATCCTAGGTATGGATTGGTTGGTTGAGCACAGGGTCAGTTTGGACTGTGCGTCTAAGAGGGTCATCCTGAGGAGCAAGGATGATTTGGAGGTGGTTGTGATTGGTAAGCGTCGAGATTATTTGTCCAATGTAATCTCCGCTCTTATGGCTATGAAACTGGTTCTAAAATGGTGTGAGGTGTACTTGGCTTACGTCAGTGTTTCTGATTATGAGGATTCTTCTATTGGGGATATCAGAATAATGAGGGGCTTTCCAGATTTTTTCCTGAGTTATCAAGTTTACCTCTGAATTAGAAAGTCGAGTTCAAAATTGAACTTCTACCAGGTACAGCTCCGATGTATATTATTTCATATCATATGGCACCGAAGAAGCTCACTGAGCTTAAGGCTCAATTGCAAGAGCTTTTAGATCGTGGTTTCATCCACCCTAGTTTGTCTCCGTAGGGATCACCAGTTCTGTTTGTTAAGAAGAAGGATAGGACTATGAGGATGTGCATCGATTATCGACAGTTGAACAAGTTGACTGTGAAGAATAAGTATCCACTTCCAAGGATAGATGACTTGTTTGATCAGTTTCGAGGGCTTCAATGTTTTCAAAGATTGATCTCTGTTCTGGCTATCATCAGTTGAGGGTTAAGGAGGTGGATGTTCATAAGACTGCATTTAAGACTCGTTATGGACATTACGAGTTCCTAGTGATTCCTTTTGGTTTGACGAATGCTCCAGTGACTTTCATGGATTTGATGAATCGAGTCTTTCAGCCTTATCTGGATTAGTTTGTCGTGGTTTTCATCGATGATATTTTGGTGTACTCTAAGACCGAGGATGTGCATGATGAGCATCTCAGAGTGGTACTACAGACTTTACGTGAAAATAGCTCCATGCTAAGTTTAGCAAGGGCGAGTTTTGGTTGTGAGAGGTGACTTTTCTAAGGCACGTGGTGTTTGTGGAGGCGATTCAAGTGGGTCCTAGGAAGATTGAGGTTGTGCTTGATTGGATACAACCTAAGAATGTATCTAAGATCCGTAGCTTTCTGGGTTTGGTAGATATTATCGGTGGTTTGTTGAGGGGTTCTCTCTGATTGCGGCTCCTTTGACTAGGTTTCTTTGTAAGGGTGTGCCATTTCTCTGGACTAATGCGCAACAATCGAGCTTCGAAAAGCTCAAGTTTGTTCTGACTCAAGCTCCTATTCTGATATAGCCTGGATTTGGCAAGGAGTTTTTGGTCTACAATGATGCATCACACGTCAGTTTGGGATGTGTATTGATGCAGGATGGTAAGGTTGTGGCTTGTGCGTCCCGTCAGATTAAGACACACGAAGGGAACTATCGGACACATGATCTTGAGTTGGCTATAGTGGTCTGCGTGTTGAAAATTTGGAGGCACTATATGTATGGTGAGATGTGTATTATTTACATTGATCATAAGAGTCTCAAGTACCTCCTTACTCAGAGGGAGTTGAACCTTAGGCAACGACGATGTATTAAGCTACTTAAAGATTATGACTACACTATAGAGTATCATCCGGGTAAAGCCAATGTGGTGGCCGATGCTCTAAGTCATAGAGCGATGACTGATCTGAGGGCGATGTTCGCTCGCCTTTGTTTGTTTGACGATGGAAGTTTATTGGCCAAGTTGCAAGTTAAGCCGACTTGGATTGAGCATATTCGTGTTAAACAGATGGGGGATGAGTCTCTGGGTTTGTGGTTTCGTCAGGTTGAAAAAGGCAGCACTTCGAATTTTGGTTTGAATAGTGATGGTGTTCTGTGTTTTCAAGGACAGATTTGTGCGCTGAATGATTCAGATTTGTGCGCATGGTAGCCCATATGCTATGCATCCCGCTGGTAATAAGATGTACTGCGATCTCCGTGAGTTGTAGTGGTGGCCGGGTTTGAAGCGTAAGGTTACAAATTTTGTGGCTCGATGTCAGACGTGCCAGCAAGTTAAAGCTGAGCACCAGTTGCCTTTGGGATTGTTACAGCCAGTTAAGATTCCCTTATGGAAATGGGAACATGTGACGATGGACTTCGTTAGTGGGTTGCCCTTGACACCCACTAAGAAGGATTCTGTGTGGGTCATCGTGGATCGATTGACCAGTCTGCTCACTTTATTTCGATCTGGATGGACTATTCTTTGCGGAAGTTAGTGAAGCTCTACATTTCTGAGATTGTGAGACTGCATGGGGTTTTTGTTTCGATCATTTCTGATTGAGATCCTCTCTTTACATCTCGGTTTTGGAAAAATTTACATGAGGCTCTGGGTTTGAGGTTGGACTTTAGTATTGTGTTCCATCCTCAGACCGATGGTCAATCTAAGAGGGTGATTCAGATACTGGAGGACATGCTTTGGAGTTGCGTAAATGATTTTCGAGGTAGCTGGGAGGACTATTTGCCGTTAGCTAAGTTCACCTCCAATAACATCTGTCAGTCTAGCATTCAGATGGCCCTTTACAAGGCTTTGTATAGTCGTAATTGTCGTACACCGCTATGTTGGACTGAGTTGGGTGAGCGTCGGGTTTTGGATCCGGAGTTGGTTTCTGAGACTGAAGATAAGGTTAGACTGATTCGGGATCGTCTGAAGGCAGCTTGTGACAGACAAAAATCTTATACAGATCCGAAGAGGTGAGATATTGAGTACTCTGTGGGGGACTTCGTTTTTCTTAAGGTTTCTCTGTGGAAGAAAATTCTGAGGTTCGGTCGTAAGGGTAAGTTGAACCCTAGATTCATTAGACCGTATCGAATTTTGAAGCGTGTGGGACCGATTGCTTATCAGTTGGAGCTACCTCCAGAGTTGTATTGTATTTACGATGTCTTCCATGTCTCAATGTTGAGGCGGTATCGATCTGATCCTTCTCATGTTGTCTTTGTTGAGGACGTTCAGGTTAGGCTGGACTTGACTTTTGAGGAGGAGCCGGTTCAAATTCTGGATTAAGACGTTAAGGTTCTGAGGAGGAAGTCCATCCTGTTAGTGAAGGTTCTGTGGTGGAATCATGGTACCAAGGAGGCCACGTGGCAACCTAAGGACTTGATACTTCAGCAGTATCCTCATCTGTTCTGATCAGGTACATTTCAAGGTCGAAATTTCTTTTAGGGGGTAGAGTTGTAATGCTTTAATTTTCTTATTTCTGCTTTTGTATAATTTTGACACAAGTATGTATCTGCTTTAGTGGCTAAGTGTTCTGGGTCTGTGTGAGAGGTCCCAAGTTCAAGCCCTACCTTTGGCAAAATTTGGTTATTTTTGGATCTAAGCCTTATCTTTGCTCTATGGGTTTATATTAAATTGCTTCTAAATACATATCAGAATAAGCCTGCTGGTTTGAGTAGTAAAAGAGCTGGTGTGTTGTGGGTCCTGTGTTCGAATCCCTATCGGAGTGGGGATATTTATTTTGCTCGAGTGACTAATAGATTTTTGATTTAACTTAAATACTGAAGTGGTTGAGATTGTGTAGTTAGTGGGATAAAATCAAGGGATGAGTGCTATATCCTTTATTTTATTTTTATTTTTTCTCTTTCTTCTAGAAAATCAATTGACGTTAACTCTTATTTCCCCTACTGTCTTCTTTTCCTTTTCTTTTCATCGGTTTTACTTTCCTTTGTCTGCTATCATACCTTTTATCATCATTATTTTGGTATTCGTTGCACGATTCTAGAGATCGTGGCGAACAGTGAAGTTACGATCAGATAGTCTGAATCAAGCTAGGGTTTGTTCGTATCATTGGTTTGAAGGGCTCAAGGTTATAGTTGCATCTTATCCAAACCAAGTGTGTACCTGGAATGCAGAAAATGAGGCTTCGGTAAAAGCCAAAAAATTGCAACGTCGATGCCACATGGGTAGGTGGTCGCCCGTGTGAAAGGCCATGTGTGAGATACGGCCGTGTAATCAATGTAGACATGGCCGTGCGCTAGGCATGGCCATGTAGTGACTCGAGTGTAGCCGTATGGGCCACACGGGCTTGGCCATGTTGGGCATGTGGGCCACATGAGCGTGTGGATTTTGGGCTAGGCCGTATAGGCCACACAAGCAAAGGCCGATCTGGGCATGTGGGCCCACATGGGCAAGCTACACAGGCATCTGGGCCATTAATTCTGAAATTTTCCTTAGGTCGCACGGGTCTATCATAGGGTCGGTAAGGGCTAATCAAACCTTATAATTGTGAATCTGATAGTATAATACTATGTTCTGAGTGTGTAAATACTATGCCTGTCTTATTATTTCTATATCTTCTTACAAGCATGTTGAGCATGTTAATCTGTGATTCTGTATCTAATTTCTGTATCTATTTTTGGGATGGGTTTCTATGTATGGAATAGTATTTTGTTCGACGTTAATTACCTGTTTTCTACAAGCTTGGCTGTGTATATTTTGGTATGTGTCCTAAGGGCACAACATGCTATGTAGGGCTAGGTGGGTGTTTTAAACCCCACATGGTGTGATGGGATGGTCGGAGATGGTTTGTAGAGGATGGGCGTAGGATTTTGCATAGCTAAATCTTTAATCTGTATCTGTATCTAACTGTGCATATAGTTCTGTATGTTTGCAGGCTTAATTTTGATGGATTCACACTGAGTTTAGAAAATCTCACATCTATTTGTCTGTCTTGTCTAGGTAACCCATAGACTTAGGCAGATCGGTGCGGCAGAGACTCAGTGGTAGCCACCCGACTAAACTATTTTAATTTAATAATTTATGGTTTTTACATTAAATTTTAGATTATGTGAGAATTTGTAAATTCTGGGACTCTCTGAAGTGTATGGACTTTTAACTTTTGGTTTTGGTTTTGGATTGTTTGATAACATGCATGCTTTGATAAATTGTTGTATGAGAAAGATGGTTTTAAACAAATAAAGTCTTTCTAAAAACGCAAATGGGGTTCTAAAAGGTATCAATTCTATTAAACTTCTGCTGAAAATAAGTTTTGGCAAAGAAAACATTTCATTAACGTTTTTAATTATGGTTATAAAAGATTTAAAGATAATAGACTGAGACAATTTAATGTAACAACTCCGTTTTTAAAACTCATTCTTTGTGACATCCCCGGATTCGGCCATAATGTCTAGGCTGGGTTTAAGGGTGTTACAACTTTTATTTTATTTTTATTTATTTTACTTTGTTCAAATACTAGTTTTTAATCACCTCCTCAAGTTAAAATATTTTTCTTTACCAAAGTGTCTTTAAAATTGCATTCATAAATAATTATTTTCATAGTCCCTGTGAGTACGATAACTCGACATTTACTTGTCACTTTATTACTTGCTGTGATTGTGTACACTTGCACATTTCCGTTATTCCACTTACCCAGACGTGATCACATTGTTGATTGACTCATACTTTTCGTGTCAAAAACTTTACCTACATACTTACCAATCAACATTCTTCTCAACTGAACCTTACACATAACTTGATAGCACTTATTTCCTCTTTACTATGTTCATACATTTATCGATTACTATAAATATCATCCTCCTTTATATATAAATTATTCTACTTGAAAGGTTTACACAAGAGAGTCAAGGTAGAGACTCACCTGATACTCACCTTCTATAGTTCAAAACTCTAGACTCAACCATCCTTCTCGAACCAGCAGCAACAACTACTTACAAAACATTGGATCACCATTAAAACTCATTTACACACAAATTAGTATCATATTAAATACTGATAACCCCCATACAAAACCTTATACTTACAACTTGTTGTTTAAATACCACATACGAACTTATTTATTTACACCTTAACATGTAAAGTTGTAGTACTTACCCAGGGATGGAGTAACCACTTATTATTTAAAAACTATAGCTTCTAGCTTAACGAGGAAAAGATGAAATTAGACTTAAAAAAGGGAATCAGAGAGTACCACTTAAGGAAAAAGAAGAAGAAAAACATCTATCGGAACCCTTCTCACACATATATATATGACTCATTTTCCTTAGTAGAACTTAACAAGTGTCATGCATTTTCAGAACTTGTCATTCTTAATAGCCTACAAATTCCGAGTGAATTATAAATGAGTACCCCATATTTGGAAATATCAGAATAGTCTATCCAGTTAGTTCCTAACCAAGTTACCTTACAATTTATCTAGCGCAATACTTTTGATAAATAAGGTGCGCTATACCTGTGGCATTAACTCATTTCATAAGTACCCATTTTTGCTTAATACAATATTTTTATCTTAATAGCATTATATCCTTAAATAGAATCCTCACTTACCTATATGGTGGTTTATATGCCCACACGTATACGCCAAAATAAGTAATTGGGCAGATCATAATTCGCCAAACATGTAACGCCCTGAGTTTTTGGCCTAGAAGTATTAGGTTTAGAGCAGGGGAAACAGTTAGAAGGCTGCACATAAAAGTTTAGTTGTGCAAGAAAATGACACAAATGCATGCTGGTTTCAGTGTTTAAGTATCCTGAGAAGTGTTTGAGAAGTCTTAGGTTCAAGCCTTAGCTTATGCAAAATTTTTGTTTTTAAAGGAATAAACCCTGTCTTTAGGCAGTAGGCTTTTAATTAAATGTGGGTTAGTCATGATAAAAAGATCTTGCTGGTCAACATGGTAATTGGCTTGTTATCTATGGCAGAGGTCAGAGGTTCAAATCCTGGTGGGCGCAGTGGGTGTTTTATTTTGCTGCTGTGCCTTAGGAGTGTTGTGGTTTGACTAAAATACTGAAGAGTTTGAATCGAATTTGAACTAAGTGGTTAAGGGAAGATTGGATGGTTTTGAGGGATTTTAGGAGAAAATTGTGGGGATTTGTAGTTGGAGAAGAGGTTGAGTGGAGTTCAAACTAGTTGGCAGAGAGATGTGAGGAGATTTTCAAGGAGTGGATCAAGGCAAGGAAGTAGTGGTGCCGAAATTGAACTCTTTCTCAAGAGAATTCGACTATCATCTGTCATTTCGACATTTTCCTTCTAGTTTTGACGTTTTTAATTTTTGAGGTTTCTCTCTAATTCATCTTTCGATATTTCTACTTTGGTGCCCTACCATTTTTTTTCTACTTTTGTTTTCCTTGCTTACTCCCTCTTTCAATCGGTTCTGATCAGTTACCTTCTCCTTTTGTCATTTGCCGAATACCCTTTTCTCTTTTCTCTCTATTCCTTCGGTTTTTATCAAGTTCTCCTATTGCATTGTTAAAGCTGAATATCTTCTTCTTCTCTTCTCCTTCTCCTTCTCCTTCAATTCTTCTGTGATTAACGAATCTCCCCTCTTTCTCATATGGTTACTTTGACTGAATACCTCATTTTTCCTCTTCCCCAATCGTTTTCCTCTTGGACGAATATTATTCATTCTTTCACCCTCTTTGTGTCGATTCTCCTGTTCTCTCTGTCGTTTTTAGTGGTAATACAGCTATTCAGTTACGCTCTTCTCTTCCTTTTTTGCTACTGTAATAGTTTTCCATCTAACAACTCTTTTCTCTGTCGATTACTGTTAGAAGGTGCGACTATTACATCTTGTGCCTCAGTTCGAGTGGGTGTTTCTAGGGGTAGGCCGAATACTACTATCTTCTATTCTTAGTCTGATCTTTCGGTAAGTTGCTATACACTCAGTTCATCTATTTGTATGTATGGTATTAGTTAACAAGTTATGATTGGGGATGCAGGTAGTCTTTAAGGATTCTAAGGGATCCCTTACAACGGTTTAGTGTGATCGATCAAGGCGAGTGATAAGTAATCTCTCGAGCAAGTGTTTTGGGTTAGGGTTCTTTTCAATTGATTGGTAAGCGACTAACCGAAGTTTCTGATTGTGTTAGGTTAGGGTTCTCGTGAGTTAGTCGAGCACTTTCGCAAACAAGTGTGTAATCACACTGTTACAATATTAAATCGGCAAAAGCCAAAATACGTAACAGTCGACATTTAACGAGTGTGCGCTCGCTCGTGTGGTAACCGAACGTCTAAACATGGGTGTAAGATCGTTAAGGCCGGCCATAAGCGATTCCATGGTCTGAGGTTGATTTGGGCCATGGTGGGCCAAAATGGGCCGTGTGGGCCCCATGGGCTTGTGGGCCCCACACTGGTAAATGACACAGATGTGTGGAGACTAATAGGCCAGGCTGTGTAAATCACACGACCAAGGTCATTTTTGGTCTTAGTGGGCCACACGGGCATGTGGGCCCACATTGTGGGCCTTGGGCCCATTCTCATTGTTTGACTACTAGGGTTGCACGGGTCGCACGAGACGACTGTGGACCTACTGTTGGGTCAATAAGTATACCCAGACCCCATTTGGTGAAATGACTATTATACCCCTATGAGGTAAAATGACTGATATGCCCCTATGATATGTATGATTGTAAGCATGACATTGTTGCATACACGTATGATATTATGACATGACATATTGCATGGGATGGGTTTACTATATTTGGAGGAAGTGTATTGTACTGGCAGCTCTGCTGCAAATACTATTTAGTGTCGCAACCAATGCTTTTTTTGGTGTGTAGAGATGTGTGGGTTGATTTTATCCCCATATGATGTGTAGGCCTGGACGGTGTGATGTGTAGAGGCTGGTTGGGTAGGATTTTTGATTGCATACATGTACTGTGACTGCTACCGAATTGGGCTAAGGCCCACACTGATACTAAAACTGTAATGGGCTAAGGCCCTAACTGAAACTGAACTGTTACTGGTTCGGGCTTAGGTCCAGACTTTATATGCGTACTATATGATGACTGTTACTCATTAAGGGATTACACACTAAGTTTTCGTAAACTCACCCTTCTGCTTATCTACGTAGGTAATTCTTAGGGGGGATCGGTGCTGCGAGGGACTCGAAGGTACACAACAGCTTATGCTTCCATATTTATTTTTTAATTTATAAGTAGTTTAATTTGGGTATTTTTATGTAATAACGCCTCTATAATTTTTAATTTCTAATCTTTAATTTTGGGGTTTTATTTATTTTGATTTATATATGCTAGTAGTAGGTTGCGAGTTTTCAAAAGATAAATGTTTTTTTCAAAACATTACGGTTATGCAACTGTTTAAAGAGCTTCTGCTACAAAATGTGATTTTTATATTAATAACGTTTTAAAGTAAATATTTTTCGATAGTGACGCTAGTTTTAAAATCATCCTTTGGATCACACAAAGAGGCTAAATAAAGATTGGGCTTTTGAAACGAAATTATATTTTTTAAAAAACACTTCAATGTGACATCGCCAGATTCAGCAATAACGTCCAGGCCGGGTTTGGGGTGTTACAAGAAAGACTATTTTACTACTATATGCCTGAATCTTAGACCCGCCAAACTTGGGGTGTTACAATATTGGTAAAGCAATATATATGATTTGGATATAAGGTATAAGTTGGATTACAATAGAAATATGAAAAATTGAGGTTATATGTATGGTTTGAGCTCAAAGCCTTATGCAATTGATGTTGTTGCATTGTATCTTAATAGGGATACTTATTTTGCATAATGAATTGAATGTGTGATGAGTAATTAGGGTAAGTAATCACTTATATTGTATAAGATTACTAAGTATTTTAAATACTTACTCATTTTACTACTTTCCTGTAGATTTTGGATGTTCAAAATGTGTCGATCGAATCAACAAGAAGCACACACCTTTCATCTTTTGATACAGCAGAATTTTGATGTTTCGAGCTTGGTTATTTGTGGCATGTACATAGGATGTTTTGGCTTGTTAAGTGAAGGTATATGTTTCTGTGTCTGACATTTGGCTTGATGTCAAATTTGGTACTTTGAAGCATAAAAGAAATGGCAAAGTTTGAATGATGTTATGCATACGAATTAGTAAGTGCTCGTGTCTTGACATTGTTGAGTTTGAATATTTGTTGGTGCCAATGAAGGCATATTGGTTGAATGTTTAGATGGTTATATAGATGGATGTTATAACACCCCAAACCCGGCCTGGACGTTATGGCTGAATCTGGCGCATCATATTGAAGTGTTTTAGTGAAAACTGTGTTTTCATTGAAAACCCTTCTTAAAACAAAAGAAACCTTAACTATCCTTAAAAAAACTCCTTTCAATCACTTTTTTAAAATATATGATTTTATGAAAACATGTCATTTTAAAATGTAATTGCGAAAACGTAGAAAAGTCATACTATAGTTTAAGAAACCATGTTCAACTTCTTATAATTGCATCACATAAAAATAATAATCCAAATAATAATAAAGTGGAAGCCCTATTACAATCTGATTTGAAAAGTACTTAATAACATAGAAACTGATAAGCTTTAGAAAGAAAAACAAGTCCAAATTATCTTGCTAGCTGGCTACCCAGAGTCCCTCCAAACATCGAACCTTCTACTGAGCATCACCTAAAAATAAAATAAAAGAAGGGGTGAGTTTTTGCAAACTCAGTGTGTACAACCCTCGATGAAAACAAGCAATCAAAAGTCATCATACATCAAACATGCAATGCAATGCAGTGCAACCCCCCCAATAATCCAACCGATACACTTCTGCTCCGTCCCCCTTTTCACAACCTGTGGAGATATAAATATCGACCCACCCAATCGATACATGTCAATGGTAGCCCGGTTGCGGAACTACCCAAGTTGCAGCAAGCTGCCAATCACGTATTGGGCTTAAAAGCCGTCGGTGGATCCACAGTTGTCAAGCAACCATGCGACCCTCATATACTCCCTCTGTTCCATAATTCCCAACCCATATGCAACCTAAACAGGATATCATATGAATACATATGGATGCATGTAGCAAACATAAATCTTACACTCAACACATAGGGGTATTTTAGTTATTTCTGCCCTTAGGGGTATTTCGGTAAATTTCTTTTATTATGGGTTTTTACTTACCTTAGCCCGTTAACAAATCCCGTGAGCTAAGATGAATGAATACTATGCACCGGGTAGGATTCTAGAGAAGAAGAGGTGGGTCATTAAGACCGCTTAAGTACCAAGCTCTCCCTAGATCCAATCCTAGACATGCATATACCCGTTGCCACCTTAACTCTATGACTTGTCCACGGTTGCAATATATTAATTAAGTTTTATGTAGTTATCATATACTAGGCCCAAAGCCCCTACATACATCCATATGGCCCTCTTGGCCCAATCTCATACATATGGCCCATCAGGCCCAATTCACATTCATATGGCCCATTCGGCCCAATCTCATTTATATGTCCCATTCGGCCCAAACCATATTATATTCATGCTCACATACAAATTTTCTATCACATAGCATCGCTTATCAAATTTTGCCTATTATGGGCCCAACAGCCCATCGGGCCCATTTAGCCCATTTCGGCCCACTTGGCCTATTCACAACCCAAGTCCATGGAATCGCCCATGGGCCTCAGGCAACCTATCGGTCTCCCCCTTACGAGAATTCGCGCACTCGCAAGACTACCGTAGCCATACTTTCGGCATTTTGGCATTTTCAGATATTCAAAGATTTCCTTTTCTTTTGCCGATTCATAGTATGTGTGTGCGTGTGTATGTACACACACACACACAGTAAGCAAGCGTGATGCGATCTCTTTTTCCCTAAACCTTGCACAATAAGTATAACAACCCCTTCTTAAATCCCTAACCACGATCAACTCCCAGATCTGCACCAAACTTAACTATTGAAATAGAATAATAGGTGACTCGTATCCAACACAAGTCCCCTTACCTTAACTATGAACAATCGGCCACTTTAGCCAATGGGAGAGGAATACTTACCAAGATCGTAAACACCTAAATTGCAATTTCGGCAGAGAGCTAAGATCTGAGATCCGATACTAATTCCCTACCACAGTTGATTAGAAAGAGTAAGGAACAATATTCGATACTTAGCAAAGAAAATCAATTGGAAGAGTAACACTTACACTAGATTCGGTCAAAGAGTATTTGGCTCTAGAGATCTGAACGGCACAATTACTTATTCGGTACTAAGGGAGAGAGGAAGAAGAATTGGCTAAACCCAAAAGTGAAACAAAAAAATTGGCACAAGAAAAATAAAAGGAGAACAAGGGTTTTCGGCTTTTGGAGAAATTGGCAGAAAGAAAAGGAAGAAAACAAAAGGGTTTTCGATAATAGGGTGAAGGAAATTCGGCACTAGCCTGGCAACCCTGCAATCGATAGTTATTTATAACCCTACAGCCTAATTGCCTGGCCCTCAGTTCCTGATTCGGCTCTATCACTTCCCCCTCTCATCTCTTCATTTTTCTCCTTGATAACCCATTGATCCTTTCCTTAATTTTCTCTCCTGAACACTCCCCTTGGAGTCCATCTTTACACCACTTCCAACCTTCTAGAAGGCCAAAATTAAACTTCTAAAAATACTAAGCTAGGATTCGAACCTAGGATCTCATTGCTAGCCACTAACGCCACCTCTTTACACTCTAAGTGGCGTCATTTAGCCACTCCACCACAAGCCTTTTTGATGCCATTTTCCCCTATCTTTACTTAAAAGCCCAACTACTTGCCAACAAGGCCCTTTTAATTATTAAACTTTAATTTTGTCTACCCCTAGATTTGAACTCAAACCTTGACCAAGACCTACTAACGCGTAATTAACACTTAACCGGGATTGCTAAGCACAAAAAGAAAAATTCACGATTTTGAGATTTTTGGGTTTCGAGATTTTTGGGTTTCGGGATTTTTGGGGCGTTACAGATGTTTTAACTTTGACATGTATATGCTTTAGATTTGGTTTGAATGGTATGAATGGAATTTTATGTCATCTTATAGGATTGGTATGTTCCTTGCACAAAAAGGGCCATATGTGTTGCATATGGTCTACCCCACGGCCGTGTGTCACACACGGGTAGGTAACACAACTTTATAGTTGGTTTGTTCAGGATGGTTTTGGTTTCACAAGGTCACAGTTTCAAATAGTCCTAAATTGATTCCAAGTCAGTTTAGGAGCTTTTGTAAGCTCGATTGAGACTCAAATTTGTTTGTTATACATGTTTAACATCGATTTAATTTGCATATATTGATTTAAAGAATAATATTAAGTAATTTTCATGTGAATGTTTTCATTTACTATTGTAACATCCTATAGCTCGGGTCCAGTGACTAGGTCGAGTATGGGGTGTTACATAGTAACTAAGGCCCTGATTGTAAGACTTATTATTCTTAATATTATTTTTAAAGTATTCTATATTAGTCTACTTTGTAGTAGTTAGGTTAACAAAAATAAATTATGTATAGGTGAACTGGATCCATTTGTGATGCTCCATACCCTGACCCAGTGGACTAGTTAGTTTGGGGTGTTACAGTATTTATATTCTTGTGTTTTCAATTCTTGAGTCATATTAATGTTAGGTAAGTTGTGTTAATTTTTGTACGAACTTGCTAAGCATTAAGTATGCTTACTTTCATTTTGTTTCCTTTCTTGTAGATTGATGAAACTGGGTTATTATATGAAAAGGTGCCATTAAGGCATACTGGTTAGTGGTTTAGGATTATGTTTATGGTATGTTTTGGCATGTTTTGAGTAGATGTAATATTGGTGAGCTGTATTGTATAAGATTTGGAATCGTTGATAACTTGCATGTAAAGGTTCATTCTTGTTGCACATGGTCTGATACATAGTCGTATGTCTTTACACAGGTGGATGACACAATCGTGTAATCACTATGGTGGATTGTTTGGTGGTCCACATTGTTCCCGAATGTCACAAAGCTGGCCACACGCCTGTGGGAATATTGTTCATATGGTCATTATTTTTGTGCACATAGTTCCAGTTAGTTACACGGCCACCGTACACAGTCGTGTGACTAACTACCTCCGGAGATACTAACATCCAAAGTGTGAATACTGCTACTAAAGATATGAAATTGAGGTAGCGACCGCAAGTATATAGGTTAAGTTGTAATATAGTTTGTTTACAATGAAACACTTGTAAGAACTGCTATTAAGCCAATTACTGAAAATAATTACTAATCTAATCGAGTCACGAATTAGTAATGTTAATAAAGAAGTAGGATGATGATAATAATTATAAACAAATAAATTGAATTAAACCTAAATCTATTCATAAGTTCATGTATTGACTTCTTCTATTCCTTATTTAGACTATGTGAGTTTCTTTATCCTAGATCTAATTATTTTACCTAATTAACTATTGATGTAGGATTCTAAATAGTTGGTTACTAATTAACCTAGCAGGGCTTCTCAGCCTTCTTCTAACCTAATTAGTCGGTAAGAACTACTTACTTCTTGATGACACAATTCAAATAAAGGCAGGTAAAGTTTTTACAGATAGGAAATATCGATTTCGAGTTAATTCCTACCTATATGACTTCTTAGAGTCGTCAAGCCTAGGCTTTAAGTTCTTCCTTCCCTAACCATTGATATGCTAAGTGATGCTTGGTAGGCAATATCGATTTTGGGTTAATTCCTACCTAGATAACTTCCTAAGGTCGTTAATCCCAGGGTTTAATTGTACTCAATCAGATCTAACCAATCTAAATTAAACTCTACCTAAAAATCAATTAATTTGATTAAAATAGTTGAAACATGCAAAATATGTAATAAGCATAAATTGATTATAATGTTTACATAAACATTCAATTAACAATGTTAAAGAAAGAGATATAAATAATAGAATAAAAGAAAGATATGCTCATGGATTTATCGATGAAAGCGTGGCAAACAATCTCCACTCGTGAAAGTCTCTCTTTGAAATAGGATCTTTCGATTACAAGAACATAAAATAAACTAATAAAAACTAAGAATGAGAATAAAAACTTAAGAATAATTTTTGTCTCCCTAAAATTGTCTATTTAAACTTATTACAATGGCCTTTATATTGGCTAAACTTAGAATATTAAAGTGCCTAAACTATCCTTGAAGAACTTAGAGTTTGAATAGGACAAATACTCCTAATTTCCCTCAAAAGTGCAGATACCACATACAAGGACTTTTTGGGCCGCGCAAAAGCGGTGTTGCAACATAGGCTTGCAGTGTTGCAGCGTTGGATTTGGTGTCGTGACACCGAAGGTAGTTTCGCTCCAAGATTTTTTTTTTTTTTGCTTTTGTCTTCGATGTTACTACAACGGTGTCTTGGTGTCATTTGTAACGCTGGGGTTTGTGCAAGTGTACACAATCATTATAAAATAATAAGTAAGAAAGAGAGTTATCGTCCCTATAGAGACTGTATATGTTAATCAATATTTTCCAAAATTAAAGTTCTACATATTGGTGCGAAAAACACAATAATTTCAAGTACTTGATGTAAAATTAAATAACTAGATGCCAAATTGTCCTAAATGCAAATTAACCTAAGTGTGATGAATAATTAAAATGTATGAGATGGATTTAGCAGCAAATTCGCAAGCTTTAACAACAATAACATGAATAGGCTAGAATAATTACAACATTTGACTTGGTTCATTTTCATCATGCTCACGATGTTTCAAAAAATATTCCATGGCAACTCGATCTTTTATTAACTTTGAAACTAGTATTAAGTCCTTTCAGAATTTATTACTTAGAAAAACATGCATACTACCATGATCATATTTAACTAAGGGTTTCTCTGATTTTATGTGAAGTAACAGGAACGGATTGGGTTTGAAACAATTTAATCACAAGAATTTAAAAGTTATGCAATATAGTAGAGCTCTCTCGAGTTGTTATGAACATTTAATTTAATTGGGCTAAGATATAAATTAAGCATGCACCTTTCAATTGTTACGTCCATTAATTGTCATATGGCTAGGATTGATAAACTAATTCTAATGCATTCGATCACATTTTAATGAATGAAATATATGCATGATTTTAATTGAAAGCATGGTCGATTGAGGCACAGAACATCATGATCATAAATCAAATGAACTTTATCAAATTAATGTAATCATTCTAGCTAAACAAAATTAAGCTATCATAGTTAATGAAAAAACAACAAAGTAAATTGAAAAAACTTTGAACAACAATAAAGATTAAGGAAGAAGATACTTTGAAATAATTTTGGCAATCCTCCAAAAATTGATCGTGGTGGCTTCTTCCGATCCTCATAATTTCTCCTTTGCAAGATGCTCCTCAAAGTGGCCAGCTAAAAGAGAATTTTCTCAAGGAATTTCTAGCTAAATGGAAATGGAAATGGATGGTTTATGCATGAGCGGGAAAGGAAAGATGATAGAATATGAAGTGAGGGATTGAGGGATTATTGGATGATGAAGGATGAATAAATAAAAAGTAAAGGGTGGTATTTATAGTAGAGGGATGAAAAATAAGTTCACTAAAAATAGCTTGAATATCCCTTAAGGTTCTCCTTTTCTTGGCCTGCCATGAATTGTGGAGAGGGGAGGTTGTAGGTTGCTTGATTCATGCTTGATTTTATGCATGAATCAAGTAATGGTTGGACAGTTTCTTGGGTAATTGTTAAGAGCTGATTTTTAATTGTTTTACAAGTGTAAGGACCTCTAAATAAATCTTCCAAAAGCTAATTTTGGGTTACTCATATGCCCTTGCCAAATTGGGCTTATTTCCCCTCACTTGGACGATTTTTATGACCAATTACTTGTCAAACTTGTTCTTCAATTAAATTAATTTTAATTAGATCAAAGTGACCTTCTCTTGAACCAACTTGCTTGCCTTTATCATCCAACTAAGGTTAAATAAAGTTCATGTCCATGTATAATTGAAATAAGCTTCTCAACTTATTAATTCCATAATCCCACTACAACAATTAAATAAAAGAAATTATTACGTAACATGAAATAATTAAATTATGCACAAATTTAATACATAAAAGCATAAAATTGCATACTTTACTAAATCATGCCCATTATCTCAATATGAGCAAAATTCACCCAATTAAATGTCCAATATTTGGGATTAACATAATTTTTAAGTAAAAAGGTGCCATAAAAAACCACTAAAAATCTATAAATTTAGAGTTTACATCGCGACATAGGCATCAGTTTTAGCCTGAATATGCGTCTTTAGCTCCCAATTTGTCCTTCAAGACCATGTAACCTTACTTAGATATATAAAACTACTAAAAAGCATAAAATACTACTTTAAGCATGAAAATGTAAATATATACTAAGATGATTTGATTTAACTATTAAACAAACTAAAGTTATGTGTAAAAGGGTTTAAATAATAGTGTAATTCGTGGCAGATCAAACTCTCTCGCACTTAACTTGTCGCTTATCCTCAAGCAACCAAAACACATTTATGGGAAAAATAGAAAATAAGAAAAAAAAATTAATACAAAAATGCTTGATTCCTTTCTTTAAACAAGCTAAAGTTAGTGAAGATGGATGTAAATAAGAACCTCACACCTAAACTCCCCCACACTTAACTTTTTGCTTGTCCTCAAGCAAACCAAGTCTAGACACATATCATGCAATAATAAGACATCCTTTGGATTTTATTACTACTATGAACATGATTGTCAAATATTAAAGTATAAAAATTCTTATTGCACATGTAACTTAATCTTGATAGTTCAATGCCTTGAAAAATTTTTTAAGTAAATTAGGATTAGTTTACAGAGTTACATTACTAACAAATTAGAAGTAATTCCCATGATCAAATGTTTAACAATATCACCATTAACATAAATCAAATAGATATGTAGCAGACACAATCATGTGAACCAAAAATATTCATTAAGTAAAATTTTTAGCAATTTCGAAAGATTATGCACAGAGAACGCTTAAGTCATATTGGTTTTCTAGGCTTGTAACATTTTGAGGCTTAGGACAGTACGAGTTCAAAGAAAGATATGGCTCAAAATGGTTCAAACACTAGAATAGTTAGGCACTTGACATTGTTCCCCTCTTCTCTCTAAATGTCCCTTCCCAGCTCACCGTCTTTTCTAGGAAGATACAATATAGTACTAGCAACTATGATTGACTTAACAAGTTTTGGTGCACTGATGACCGAGGTTTTTTCTCAGTTTTGTGACTTTTTGTTTTGTCACTTGACTTTTTACTCTTTTCTCAGTCACAATGCTTTTGTTTTAGTCCTATACTTTTTTCTTCTCGTTTTTACTTTTGACTTTTCTGGATTTTTCATTTTCGCACATTTTTGCCCGACCTATAATCACTGTATCACATTATTTCTTCCTTTTTCACTCTTTTTTTTAAACCACCATGATGTATCTATCTAAATCCTCAATATCTTTGGCATGATGTCTATTTCGTAATGTATTAAAAGACCAAGGATAGGGAAGAGTTCAAGTTTTCAATTCATGTTTGGCTTTTTGGATTTCAATTTTGTTGATTTATCAACAAGGATTTATCAGACTCAAATTAGGAGACTAGGGATTCATAACATTAAGGTATGCTCATTTGAAAACTGGCTATTCAAATAATGTCTTAGGTCATCCCTAAGCATCCCACTGTACACAATTTCTTTCATGCTTCAGATTAAACTGAATGAATAATAATGAATTCAAATATTCATGTTTCTATGACTATCTATAAGACTTATATATCATGTGGCATCATTAAAATTCTTACCTAGGTAGATCTAATCTATTATGCAATTTAACTAACCTAATCAATTTCCCTTAAAAATAATCAACTTATTTAATATCAATAAAAAATTTCATGCTAGATAAAAATCATTACATTGCTTTATTATTTTCAACCACTATTCACAATATTAATATAAACCAAGCACCATGCAATAAAAATAATAATAATTTTTTTCTTTTTTTTTTTTGTAAATAAATAATAAACTAAATAAAAGTAAACACACAAACAACAACACACACAGACTAATCCTATGTACTTCCCCACACTTTGGAATATATATTGCCCTTAGTGTAGAATAGTTAAAGTGCAAACAAGAAAACTTCCCTGAATAAGATGAATCCTTGTTTAGTCTCGGGATTTGTGACATCCCTAATTTGACCCTAGTCGAGATGTGGTTTCGGGACCACAAAATCGAGTTATAAAATTTTTTTAAATATTAAAATTCATATCTACTATGTGTGATAGTGCATGTGTGAAATTTTGATGCTTAAATTCTGTTAGTTGAATGTGAATTTTAGTCAAAGGGCTTATGTGAGAAACATAAAAAAAAAAAAAAGTGATGAATTAATTTGAAGACTAATTAGTGCATGATTCTCAAAATGGGGACTTGCATGTCAAATACCCCATTTTGAGAAGTAGTGGCAGAGCATATAATGATTAGGTGCATAGAAAATGAATTTAAGTAAGTATATTAATATTATATGGCCTTAATTTATAAAGAAAAGATAAATAAAATATTTTGGGGTGAAAAAAAAAACAAAGTTTGGTTCACTCTTCTTCTTCATTGCCGTGGTAAAGAAAGAATAAGGAGAGTGAAGCTCAAATAATCGGCCATATGCATAGATCTAATTCTAAAGGTATGTAATGTGATTTTTGTCAAATTGATTATGAAATTTGGTTGTTAATGACATGTGGTAGATAACCCATGATTTTAATTCTAGATTAAGTGATCATAGGGAATTCGACCATTTAAGAGAAATGTGGAAATTTTGTTTTAAAGCTCGTAATTCATGTTTAATTGCTGAATGGAGTTTTGAATTGGTAGAATTGAGTTTTAATTTTAAGAAATAAGTGATGTTTGAAAGGATTTTCAAAGTTCATGTAAAGCTTACCTTCGGTCATATTAAGGAATGGTAAATTGGTTGTAATATTATATATATTTTGATAGTATATTAGATGGTTTGAGATTTGAGCTAGTTACATGTGCTATTATGAAGATTTGTGGATGTTTTAGAATCGGCCTAAGTGTTTTAGTCATTAATATATATATATATTGCCGAATGTATGCTTAAGGAATTGGTTAAGTACATTGTTGTTAAATGCTTGTTGTTTTTGTATAATTGTTGCCTAGCTACTAAATGAACTTAGGGTATTATGGATAAGTTTAAGAGTGGCATAATTGAAATGAAGTTTGCTTGTGCCGAATGTGATTTTAGTGCATGAATTAGGAGTTTAATTTCATTCGGTAACTCATACCAAGTTGGGAGATAGTATTAAACATTAGTATTATTTGTTAAATAATTGAAGTGAGCTTTGAATGGTTGTTTTGCTTATAATGGCCGAATGTGAACTTAAGTTTTGAATTACAATTAAAGCTTGTTAGTTAGTTGATGATGTCCTTTGATAGCCCTTTTGATATTCGGCCATTGTTAAGGAATTTTGAATTGGTTATAAATTTCTATGTTTTAATTAGCAAATTGAATTATTGAAGGTTGAGCTAATTATATATGTATACGTTTATATGTACATTAATTTCTTAGTCTATGTTATTCGGCTATAATTGTCATGGTAGAATTTTTTTAATTTGTAAATTTGTTAATCATTAGCTCAAGAGCATCAAGGACAAAAGTCGGAAAAAGGAAGACAAAACTAAGCGAATAGTCGTAGAATTATAGTCGTCGACAACTCTTAAGGTAAGTTTCTAGCATATAAGTTTAGTTATAATGAAGAATGATATGGAATACGGGTAAAGATGGGACTATGAATTGGTGTAATTACCTATAGTAAAATGATAAGGAATAAGTTACTTCTATGAGCCTTAGCCGATTGGTTATTAGAAAAGTGATATTTAAATTATGATTTGTATGTGATAATAAGAAGTAATTATATATGATGATATGTTTTAAACTCAAATGGTAAGTTCTTAAGTGTTTGGACTTGGAAATTTAAGAGCAAATTGTAATAATCTGCTTAGGACAGCAGCAGTAGCATGATTTTTGAAAATCACTATAAATTGTTGGAGTGGTATTAGAGACTGAATAAAATAAACAGTGCAAGCAAAGGAATTTCCTATAGAGAGATATTTAAGGTTGTGTGTGACGATTGTCGAATGAATCAAAATCCTGTTCTGTTTTTAGAAAATCATTATAAATAGTGAAAAAATTGTTATAAGATAAAATTTATATTCTTAGACTCCTTAATGAGTCTAGTTTCAAATGAAATAAACAAGAACATATTTTGAAATCTGTACAATGAGAAATTTGATTCGTAGTGAAGAGTGGTCAGTATAGTCGAACAGTGAAATAGGGGAAACTTTAAGAAAATTCTGGTTTTGATTGGCCAAACCAAAAATCCTGAAAATTTTATGGATAGAAGATATATGAGTCTATTTTCAGGGAAAATTTATGGCACGTCATTTGGAGTTTCGTAGCTCCAGTTACAAATAATTTAATGATTGTTGCTCAAGAAAATAGCTTGTAGTGAATCTGTGATTTTGTTGTAAACATTGATGAAACTAATTGAGTTGCTTATAAGCTATTGCTGAATTGATGTACAAGATAAATATATAGGTGGTGAGGCCAAAATGGCTAAAATTTAAATGTGTGCAAGTTATCCGAATGGCTATTTTATAAACGTAAGCAATGTATATGTAATATGTGTTGATAGTTTTATAAATTGAAGGTGTAGTGACTTATATGTTGTTTAGCCGAATGGTTGTCATGAGAAGAATGTAAGTCATGTGTGTATTTTCTTATTTAGTTGGAAGTTTATTGAAAGAGATATATATATATATATGTATTAAAGTCGAATGATATTATGACATGAAGTTAAGGTACATGCTATATGCTTATATTCGAATGAGGTTAACGAATTACAATGGTGATAGTTTGTGTGAAATGTGGTAACATGTGATTAAATATACATGGAATTTGGAAAGTATCCGGGTTAAGACTCGCTGACTACGTGATGTGGCCTAATGGCTCTTGTGAAATGAGATTAGCTATATTGAGATACGAATAAGTTCGAATGAAGTGATACCTTATTAATGTGTTTCCATGTTGGAAAAATCGAAGGTATGTGAATTGATGTGTATACAACTTTGTGAATTAACTATGATGATATATCCGGGCTTAAAGTCCCGCAGCTTGGTATCGTAATCGGCTTCGGATTTTTTTTAAACTAGCAGGCTATGGCTAAGTGCCTTGAATTATTTCAAACCGAAGACCATTGTATATCTTTAAGATAAGGATTTAATTAGTTTCATAAAAATTTACTAATTTGAGTTGTATTCGGCAGGATGTGCAAATACAAGGTATGGATTGCGTTTGGTCATTTATGTATATGTGATAAGGAATATGTTTGGTCCTTTATATACGTATATGAAACTTTAATACTTGTCATGATTTGATTATTTGAAATATTAATGTGAATATGAACTAAAGAACTAAGCTCCTAAATACATATATACATTTATGTATGTGCACGAAATGAGTGCATATGATTAAGCGGTTAAAGGTATTGAAAGATTGAATTGGTAATTGGTAACTATGGAAACGGTAAGTGTACAAAGGTTAAGTATATGGTAAGTGATACTTACTTGCTATGTGAACTCGATTTCATTTGTATTACAAATGTACTTGGGGAATCACTTATGAGATGGTTATAAGTTATATTCAATGAGTATTGACTCTATCAAATTGTTTATGTAATATGAAAACATGAATATGTGCTTCCAAATATGGAAACCGAATGTGATTATAGTGTTATGTTTTAGTTCGACTGATTAAACTAAAAATAGCATTGATGTTTTTAAATGCGAAGGGGTATATACTCTTAAATTTGGATGAAATAGATGAATTACATATGCATACATAGGGTTTAATCTATTTGACTGAATGGTGATATATCTTGACATTTCAAAACGTGATTTGTGTAGGGCCTAATCTTAAGCGACTTAGTAATAAATCAACAATTACGGATGTTCAGCACATTAAGTTGGCCAGGTATGTATTATGTACTTGTGTAGGCTTATTAAGCCCATCGAGACTTCACTTGGATTTTGTGTAAGTTATAAATGTATTTAATCCAGCAAAGTTAATTGTTTTACTTAAGACTTACTAAGCCTTGAAAGCTTACTCTGTTGTTACGTTTCTCTGTTTTATAGATTATCAAATTTGGCCTTTGCTCGGGGATCGTCAACAACTCGTCACACTATCACTATCCACTGTTTGGTACTGCTATGTTTTGGATTATTTTATGGCATGTATAGAATAGACTAGTAGTGGAATAATATTCTGGTTAATGTATATAAGCCATGCGAAAATGGCATCCTTTGAATGTGTAGTTATAGAAGTTTAATTTTATCCCTGGCTGTATTTAGCATTTATCTAAATGAATGATCTTTATTTCAAGAAAAAGTTTAAAATTTTACTGTTCTGACATGAGTTACAAGTCTGGTAATACCCCTTTCCTATTCCGACAACGGTTACGGGATAGGGGTGTTACAGGATTTGTGTGCTCCAAGTGGACAAAAAAGTACCTAAAAAAATTCTACGAGAAGAGATATAAAATATAATGTAAAGAAAATAAATAAATAAATAGGAATAAAAATAAGAAGACGAAGAAGTGTTGATAATGGATAACAAAACATCTAAATAAAATAATTCAGATGAACTTGGCCTTTCAATGTTGTAATGTGGTGTTCTATCTTGGATGTCGTGACATTTGAGTGCAATGTTGTGATATCGAGCCTAGTTTTTGGCTTCTTTAATTTTTTGGTTCTGTCACTCCCTGGTACCTACACCTACTATGGAAAAACAACTAAACTCTAATAAAATTAATATTAAAAAGTAGAAATAAAATAAATAAATAAATAAACAAAACAAAATATAAAACAGAAAATAGAAGTTCCTTAAAATTTGGGACGATTCGTGTCACCACCATAGAAGAACTTTCACCTGGTTCTCGATACTTTGATTTGACATTTCTTCCACTGTCGATATATATGAACCAGCCCCTTCGGCCAATTCCAATGATGTTGTCTTTTTTTTACTAACACGACATCCACATTACAAGCCATTTAGTACCAAATCCGAGCCAACCTTAAATTATTTTTTGGTGTACTATTGCCTCGAGCTTCCTTCCTTCCATGTCACATGAAGTTTTAGTCACCCGAGCTTTATTGCCCTTGTTAAATGAGAATGAGTCGAACTTATCAATCTATTCAACTGATACTTTCTCTGCTATGGCCAGAAAGTGTATTGGCTGTAACGCCCCGAATTTTGGGCCTAGAAGTATTAGGTTTTGAGAATGGGAACAATTAAGAGGCCACACATAAATCTTTAGCTATGCAAGAAAATGACACAAATAATTGAGTGCTTGTTTGTTAAGGGATTACACACTGAATTTTCGTAAACTCACCCCTCTGTTTATCTCAGATAGGAAATCCCCACCTTAGAGACAGATCGGTCTTTGCGAGGATTTGGAGTCACCAAACTCACATACCTTTTTATATTTGACTTTTAGGCTCCGTTTGTTTGCAGGTAAAATGTTTTCCGGAAAATGATTTACGGAAAATAATTTCTTGAAAATGATTTACGGAAAATGATTTACTTTTACGGTGTTTGGATGAATCTGTGTAAAATATTTTTACATTGTTTGGCGATTTCACGAAAATATTTTCTGAAAAATTGTTTTAATAAAAATTTATTTATTTAAGAATTTATTATCTTTTCTTTGTTTGATTGAGTTTACTTTATATATATATATATATATATATTTATATTTTAAATTATTTTTACATGTATTGCAATGATTTATTTATAAATAAATAAATCATTTTGAATATATAATAATACTCAATTATTAAACTAGAATATTAACCGTCATAAATTGAAAACAACCAAAGTCAAATAAATTATTTGTAATTGTGTTATAAAAAAATAAAAAAACAAGGATTGAATAATTATAAATTAGCTTCCAAACTACAATTAATACTAAAAATTAATAATATTATCCAAATGCATAATTAGTAATACACAAAAAATTTTTGCTTTGTTTCACTGATCATTTGATTGAAACTTAAAACATACTTTATCCGGATTTATTACTTTGTTGCTCTAGTTTCAACAAGAGGTTTATATTTTATCAGGGTAAATTAAATTTGTTTCTCTTCCTGAGTTTGGAAAATGTCTTACAGAAAAAATCATAAGACATTTTACATAAAAAAAACAAGCAATTTTACCCATGTTCTGAAAATGTTTTACAGAGGTAAAATGTTTTCAGGTTACCAAACAACGTAAAACTAGGAAAACATTTTCCGGAAAATGTTTTCCTGGTTGCCAAACGGAGCCTTATTTACTGTTAAATTTTGAATTGGGTATTTATTTATGTATTAGGGCCTCTCTAAGGTTTTAACTTTTAATTTGGGGTTTTTACTTGCTTTGATATAAACTGCTAGTTGTAGGAAGAAGACGTGTTTTCAAAAGATAACTGTTTTTCAAAAACCCCACGTCTTCTTAATAAAATTTTAAAGCTTCCGCAACAAACATTGTTTTTAAAGTGCAATAACAATCTATTATGATTAACACTTTGCTAAACCAACTTGAGTTTTAACAATGAACAAGATATTCTAAATTTTCGTAAAGATCACGAGGTTTTAATATAGAACAGATTTTTCAACGGAACTATGTTTTTTGAAATACACTTCAATGTGACATCACCAGATTCGGCCATAATGTCTAGGCCGAGTTTGGGGTGCTACATTTAGTGGTATCAGAGCCAAGTTACAAAACTCGACTGTGGATTGGGTTTTTAGATTTGAATCTCTGAAAGAACTATTTTAAACGATTTGAAGTATTTTGAAATATTATACTGAATGTGTGGTACACCGAGTCTCCGCGTCGATCCTGTAAGTTCTCTCTGAAAATTGTATTTTGATTTTTACTGAAATTGCCATAGGTAGGATTACTGAGACTACTGTGGGTAGTACTACAAACTCTTTAGTAGGGTATACTAAAACTGCATTAAACCAGTAGACATCGATAGACACTGCGTACTGCAAAAACAAACTCTTAAATACCGATACTATTTTTCCATAAGATACCTGTTAATAAACAACTGGAACTGTAAACCGATCTGCATAAAATTATTAATACAAGATAAAACGTGAATAGACAATGAGCACAAGAGGTACGCGCGACGAGGTACAAAAGACCGTGGTAGAGGCCGTAGAAGTGCTCAAGTTGGGTCCTCGTTGTCTGGCCATATACCTAATTTGGAACTAGAATGCACAGCGTGTAATGCCTCAAATTTTGGGCTTAGAAGTTTTAAGTCTTGAGTGGGCGCAGTTAGGAGACTGCACATAAATATTTAGCTATGTAAGAAAGTGGCACGAAAATCTGCATCTGTATCAGTGGTTAAGTGCTCTGGGAAGTGTCTGAGAAGTCTTGGGTTCAAGCCTGAGCAAGTGCAAAAAGTTTTGTTTTAAAGGAATAAGCACTGTCTCTAGATAATAGGCTTTTAATTAAATGTGGGTAAAACATGTCATAAAATGCCTACTAGTCTAGGGGAAGTGGCGTGTGGAGTGTTTTCAGGAGGTTTGAAGTTCGAATCCTACAATGTGCAAGGGAGTGATTTATTTTTACTGATGGCTATCGGAGGAGATTGTGTTTGACCGAACTCTGCTTGGTTAAGTAGAGTTTGAACTTTTTAGTTGAGTGGATAGTGGGGGGAGTGATTTGAGAAGGATTATGTGGAATTTGAAAGAGGAGGAGTTATTGTCGAATAGGGATTTTAAAAAGGGGATTCAGCTTTAAGGTTGGGAGCTTCTCTCATTTTTCATTTTCGGGTTTTGACAATTTCGGGTTCTTTCACCCTTGTTTTTGAAGCCGTGTATCGTTTTGTTTTTTTGTTTCGAGTATTTTCCAGTTTAGTTGGTTTCGATTCAACACTTCTCTCTAGCCTTTTGTCTATTGATTTCTTTCATTCACTTCTTTTTTCTCAGTTGGTATTCTTTTCTTTGATCGAATATCACATGCCCTTTCCCTCACAAACTTGTGGATCGATTCATTCCTTCTTCTCCCTTGTTTTCAACTGACTCTTTCTTGATCGATTCCTCCTCTCCCTCTCTTAAATCTGTTGTTCTTCTTGCTTTGGCCGAATCTGTTAAGGCCTAAAGCATCTTCTTTTCTTCTCTATCCGATTTCTTGCTGAGGTTCTGCCGAAATCCCACTGGTTTCTTGGTAAGTGTTTTATGATTGGTTTTCCCTAGCCGAATCTTATTTGGCTTTCTTCCCAAAGGTTTTGCTTTTATATCTCTTAGGCTAAACGATTGTTTTTCTCTCTTTTTCTACCTTGGGGAAGATTCATCTAACACCTCATTTTCGTTCGATTGTTGCTAAGGGTTTGATCTCGTTAGTCAAGGGGTTAGGCCAATTATCCTTTCTCAACAAGTAATCTTTTCACCTGTGGTAAATACTTTAAGTTCTAGATATTTATGATTGGATTATAGATTCTTATGAATCGGTTAATTGTTGCGTGTGAAGGTTAAAGCAGTGGAGGAAGCGTTGGTTTAGGAACAAAAGGGATTTTATGATTGTTCGATTGGTGAGTAGCAATGAATCGACTAAAGTATTTTCAATATTATGGTTTTGAAATAACCACGAATATGGACTGACAGTGGGATTGTTGTGAATCTTAGATGCTTTGATCTCGAAAGCGTTTCGGCTGCAATCTTGTAACAGGTGTGTGAAACACTACCATTAGTTGTGAAACGGCAAAATCTGAAAAGCCAAAAAGCCGAAAAGTGGGTTGTCGACACCACACGGGCATGTGGCCGCTCGTGGCTGTGTAACAAAACATGGTCGTCTGTTCGATGAGATGGCCATGAGCATTTTCATGGTTCGAAATGACGTTGGGCCATTTTGGGCCGAACTTGGCCATGTAGGCCCAATGGGCCTGTGGGCCCCTCACGGGAAAATCACACAAAAGTGTAATAGTCTGGTTTTGACCCTAGTTAGAATAGTAGTTTTAGGACCACAAATTCGAGTTAGAAAAATATTTTAAATATTATTTTCCATGCCTATTATAAATGAATTGACATGTGTGAAAGTCTCGTGTGAAAATTTAAATGTTTGTGTGTTTAATTTGATAAAAGAACCTAATCGCGTAAAACGTAAAAGCTGTGTGCTAGATGTTAAAAGTGCTTAATTGGCTTGGCTTTATATTTGAGAGCTATTTATGTGGTTATTAAGTCATTTACTTGTATAATGGACAATTATGACATTATTATATGTGATTTAAAATGATTTACTAAAAGGGTATTATGGTCATTAGCATAATAAAGTAATTAAAATAAAATCAAAAGCATGAAAATGGCCATTAATCATCCATCTTGTGGAAAATTGATGAACAAAATAAAAGAGAAAGAACATTAGGGTTCGACCATTGAGTTTCTTTGATTAAAGGTTCGTTTTTGTTCCATTTTTGACAATTTCTATATTTTTGTAATCGTTGCTTCGAGTACTATTTAAAACATGCCTCAATTTCTGATATTTTTGATGATTTTGAAATGTGCCATTGATAAAACTATGAGCTTTGTGATGTTAGTTGATTAATTATGAAAGCTTGATGTTGGGTTTACATGTTTTGTCTTTGAATTTTTTATGAAATTGAGTAATTTAGGTTAAATTGTAAAATTGTTATTTTGAGGGACTAAAATGTGAAATAAATAAAATGTATGGATTTGTATAAGAGCTAGGAGAATTCAGCCAAGCATGAGTATATTCAAATTTTGTGTATTTGGTGATTTTGTGAATTAGGGACTAAAGTGTTAAAATGTGAAAATGTGGGGGCTATTTTGCAAAATGCCCTAATTGTGTGTATATGGATTGGTTTGAATGATTTGGTGAATAAAAGGGTTAATTTTGAATACATATAGATCAAGAAAAGAGGAATTAAGACTTATACCAAGGGAAGTCGAAGAATATAGAGTAAACGATTCTAGTCGACAAACTCCGAGTACGAGGTAAGTTCGTACACAAAATATGATGTTATAAGTATGTTTTGATGCTTCGATTATACATAGATTATATATATTTTTGGTTTAGATGATTGCAACGATAAATCAATGATATTTGGCACTAAGTGTGCGATTGAACTAGCTACGGCTATATGAGGCACTAAGTGTGCGATTGAAACTAGCTTCGGCTATATGAGGCACTAAGTGTCCGATACCGACTTAGCTTCGGTTAATTGGGATGGCACTAAGTGTGTGGAATCACTCTACCTTTGGCCAACCTTTAAGAACTAAGTGTGCGGATGTTTAAAGCATTGGTGATCTTCGAAAAGTCTTAAAGTATTCGAACAAGAGGTGAGATTGAAAATGAATGATATGAATATGAAAATGTTCAGGTAAGTATGATACCTATGTGGTAAATGATATTATGTTTATAAAGCTCATTGATTTGGTATGAACTTATGGATTGTGTTGGTATAGATTTGATAGATGATTTGAGAATTTTGTATATATTTATGTATTGATGATTCTTGGTATGAGCTTACTAAGCTTTTGAAAGCTTACTTTGTGTGTGTTTGCATTGTTTTATAGATATCGAAGCTACTGCAAGCTTGGGGATCGTCAAGGATCATCACCACACTATTGAACCTCATTTTGGTACTTTTGAAAATGTATATTTTGAAGCATGGCATGTATAGGCTAGTAGTTATGGAAGTATGTTTTTGTGATGTATATACTTAGCCATGTGATTTGGCTAATTTGTATTTGAACTCATAGTTGATAATGGCTTATGATATGTGATGTTAACTTGCAATTTTGGTATGTTTTAGTTGGGTAGAGAAGATGGTAAGTTTTGGTAAGTTTAACTTGAGATTGAATGATGTATGGAAAGAAATATTTTGGTATGATGTTACCTTATGTTTGGCATGAATTGGTAAAGTTTATGAGTATGAATTTGGATGACTATTATATGATATGAATGGTTTATGTTTTGGTGTTGAAATTGGCTAAAATGGTGGTGCAAATATACTTGTTTCCTTGCTTGTAGGTTGACCCAATTTGGGGTGGCAAATTGGCTATTCAAATGGCCTATTTTTGTCCACACGAGCAGAGACACAGGCATGTGTCTCATCTGTGTACGACACACGCTATGTTGCATGGACGTTGTAAGTCAGACCCGAGCACAGCTAAAGCACACGGGCGTGTGGCTAGCCGTGTAGCCGAAGTCAGGCTCGACCACGGCCAAGTCACACAAGTGTGTCTTGTAGCCATGTGGGCAAGTCAGCAGCTATGCCTGTTTTGCCACGGCTTAGACACACGGGCGTGTCTAAGGCCGTGTGAGGCACATGGGCGTGTCTAAGGCCGTGTGAGGCACACGGGCGTGTCTAAGGCCGTGTAAGGCACACAGCCTATTCACATGAGTGTGTGACCTTTTAAAAGTTGAAAATTTTTATAAGTTATGAAACTTTTATATGTTTTCAATTTGGTCCCGAATGTATGTTTAAGTATTGTATACTTGCTTTTATGATCTTAATGAATGTGAATGATTGAGAATTACTGCAATGAGATGATATTTGTTATTCGATTATTCTGAATTGTGTTATGGATTAAGTAATGCCTTTTAACCTATTCCGGCTATAGATACGGGCTAGGGGTGTTACAAAAGTGTGCTAAATATTGGGCCAAACTATATAAACCTCACGGCTAAGGCCATTTCTGGGTTATGTGGGCTATACGAGCATATGGGCCCACGTGGGCCACAATATAGACTGTAGGCTCATTATCACCGATTGACTATTAAGCTTGCACGGGTCACCCAAGATGACTGTGGACCTACTTTTGGGTCGATAAGTATACCTGGACCCTTGTTTTTTGTAAATGACTGATATACCCCAATATGATATATGACTATTTGAGCATGTCATTTTTATTATATGTACATTTATATTATGATGCATTGCATGGGGTGGGATATATGATTTGGAGGAAGTGTACTGAAAGCCTATTTCATCATTTTTAGCAAACATGTGAGCCTTTTCATATAATGTTGATGACCTAGTAGTGGTTTATCCACCAAATTATACTTGAAAATTTGATGTGTTGTCCTAGACATTAAGGCTTGGAAAACAAAATCTTTGGGGACATCTCTTTTGATCATTTTTATTGTATTCAATCCTTTTACAAAGTCTTGCAAAGGCTCATTCTTACACTACTTGATGGACATAAGGTACACAAGTGATTGCATCAGCATCTTATTCACGAACAACCTACTCATGAGCAAGTCTGACAATTGATCAAACTTTGAAAAGGAATGCTATGGAAGTTGAAAGTACCAAGCCTGAGTTGAATCCTTCAGGGTCATAGAAAACACCCTACATTTCACTTCATCTAAAGCACCAAATATGTTTATATGATTTATATAATGGGCCAAGTGATCTTGAGGATTCCTCTACTGTAATATCTCGAATTAGAGCCTAATCGGAATAGTGGTTTCGTGACCACAAATTCGAGATAGAGATAATTATTTTATAATTATTTTGATGTTTATGATATGATTGCATGATTGTGTGAAAATTTCGTGGTGAAATCCTATGCCTAAAGTGCTTAGATTGAAATTAGGGACTAAATCGAATAATTTGTAAAACTTGCATTCTAGAAGTTTTTAGTATGAAATTGTTTTGGAATATTAATGAGGAGGTCTTAAATAGAAATTTGACCAATTTCTAATTCTATGGACAAAAACTGGACATGGATGGAATTTTTGGAAAGTTTAGTAGTAAGGGCATTTTGGTCATTTAGTTATTAAAATGAATTAAAAACAAAATTAAAAGCCAATTTTTGTCCATCTTCTTCATTAGGCCAAAATTTAAAGGGTTCTCCATAGCTAGGGTTTTTTTCAAGCTTCCAAGCTCCATAGTAAGTGATTCCAAGCCCCGTTTTTAATGTTCTTTACGTTTTTAGAATCCCGGTAGCTCGATTAAGCTTATGCTAGCAATAATTCAACCTAGGGTTCATATTTGGAAAAATACCCATAGGTGAAATTTGTGTATTTTTGTGTTTTGTGATAGAAAATGAGGTTTTAAATTATGTTAGACAACTTGTACTACTCGGTTTTAAGCGAAAACGAGTAAAAGGGCTTAATCGGTAAAAATACCTAATAGTCATAAGTACATGTTAGAGTGTGAATTTGATGTTACCATAGAAGGGAAAAATGATCAGCATGTCATAAAACATAAGAATAAGGGATGATGTTTAATTTTCGAGCCTTGGGGCAAAAGTGCAAATATGCAAAAGTTTAGGGGCAAAAATGTAATTTTGCCAAAGTTTGTATTAAATGCTGTTTTGATGAATGTAAGTATTAAATAAGATTAATTTGGCATTATAGATCAAGAGAAACGAGATTCAAGTCGCGATCGAGGGAAAAACAAAGTTTACGAAGAATAGGCTCGATTGCTAATAATTTTGTACCGAGGTAAGTTCATGTGTAAATGCAGTAACATAATTGTCATTTTAATTAACTTAATGATATTTATATGATATGATGATTATTATTATGAAATATTATGCTTTGTGGTTATTGTTGAGTAATATGCAAATTATGTTTATTACTTGTTAAATATAAATTGCTACCGAGTATCGGTTTTGATATTTCGTGGAAGACGGCAAAGATGTGTGATTGAGGAAAAAGCCCGTTTGAACCTTGGGAATAGATTAGAATACAAGTGACATGTCACTAGGATGGTTGAGTTCCGAACTCGTTGAGTTGAGTCCGAGTTCGTGAGATGTAACTAGGCATCCAAGATCGTTGAGTTGAGTCCGAGTTAACTTATGGATGCGAACGCCCGAACTCGTTGAGTTGAGTCCGAGTTCACTTATGGGCGGGGTTACATGGTAGCTTGGCTACATAAGTTTCGCAGCTATTGAGTTTGTCTAGTCATTGCGGTATGGCTCTTATGTTCATGAGATCCGCGTATTCGAATTATATTCCGATGTGTTCAACGGGTGAATCTCAAGTGAATAAAAAGAAGGCCTAAAATGAAGGTGACATGTTGGTAAGTGTGGTAAATGAGAAAATTTGACAGGTATGTGCTTAAGCCCTTGGGTTGAAAACTTGGTATGATGAAATCGTAAAAAGATATTAAATACAAATGAAACATGAATGTCTTGGTGTTGTTTATGCAAATAATGTTTTTGTGGGATTGTGTGATTATGTTACTTGCTATTTGCATGTGAACTTACTAAGCATTTGTGCTTACTCCCTTCTTTTCTTTCATTGTAGTTTTGACAAGCCGGCTTGAGAATCGGGATAGGTCGAAGACTCGTTCACACTATCTGAAGGCCTAAATTGGTAAAATGGCTTGTGTGTTTTGAATGTGGCATGTATGGTATAATACTCACTTTGTGTAAATGATCTTATGATATGGCTATGGTTTGGCAAGAAAAGGGTTTGTAAATGATTAGCCATTGGAATGGCCAATCTAAGTCATATTTGATGTTATGTATGTTTAAAATGATATTTAGTCCATGAAAATCCTTAGTAAAGTGAAATTTGTCATAAAACAGAATCTAACAGTAGCAGTGATGTAAATTTGAAAAATAACTAAAAATATTAGAAATGGAATTAAATGATGAGTAAGTTATGAAATTGAATATTAATGAGTCTATTTTCATATGGATTGAACAAAACAGGTATATGAATTATATTTTATGAGATATTTGAATTTTTGTGAAATAGGGCTAGAGTGATTTCTAGATCCCCTATTTTGACTTTAAAAATTTATAATAAATTGTAAAAATATAATTAGAAGTCATGCTTTATATGTACAGTTTTCTTATTGAGTCTAGTTTTAATAGAAACAAACTTCATAGACATTGAAATTCTATACAGAGAGATATATTATTCGTAATACATAGAGGTCAGAGCAGTCAAACCCTAAAATAGGGGAGACTTTAACTAATAAACTGTACTAATTGGCTTGACCAAAAATTCTAGAAAAAAACTAGTAAATAGATATATGAGTATAGTTTCAGGTAAAATTTACAGAATTGGATTTTGAGTTTCAAAACTCGAGATATGAATTTTCAAGATACTATGATGCAGATTGCTAGCTTGACTGGAAATTTAAAAAAAATAAATTATTGAGCGGTTTAAGTAATGAATTAAGTCTGTTAACACCTCGTGTTCGAATCCGGTGACGGTCTCGGGTATGGGGTGTTACATTTGGTGGTATCAGAGCAGGTTTAGTCAACTCTTGGACTAATGTGTTGTATGTACAGGTTTTGCTATACATGCCATATATATAAATTGTGATAGTGTGACGACTTCGACCTTTTAAATGATTTTTTTATAGTAAATGGATCCCGATCCAGATTGCGGTGATGATGTAGAGAGTAATGCACCAGCCCGATCAAGGGGTGGTGCCAATCAAAATCCACCTCCTACTGCCGGTCAAGGAGGACGAGAAGGGGCTCGGGAAGCCTTTCTCCGGATGATGAGTGCACAGTATCATGAGTTCGTTCAGAAATGCAAACCCGAATGCACAACCTCCCCACCTCCCCGATTCCTCAACTTTGTACTCCCGATGCCTCAAGGTGTAGATCTCGATGAAATTTCACGAACTCCGCTTGACAAAATTAAGTAAACAAGGGGCCAAGAATTCGGGGCAAATATTGATGATGATATACTGAGAAAGCGTGGTTTTGGCTCGAGAATTCTATTCGAGTATTTGATGAATTGTCTTGTACACACAAAGAATTCTTGAAATGTGCTATATCATTGTTGAGGATTCACTTATCATTGGTGGAAGACATTGACTTGATGAGTACCGAAAGAGAAAGTAACTTGGGACTTCTTTCAAGAAGAATTTCGGAAGAAATATATCGATGAAAGATTTATTGATCGAAAGCGTAAAGAGTTTCTTGAATTAAAGCGAGGGAACATGACAAGCATCTTGAATACGAAAGGGAGTTTGTCGGAGTTGAGTAAGTATGCTAGAGAATATATTCCTCTGAAGCTAAAATGTGCGAGACGATTTGAAGACGAACTCAATGAAGACATCAAAGTATTTGTTGGGATTCTTGAATTAAAAGAAATGGTAGTCTTGGTTGATCGAGCTTGCAAGGTCAAGAACTACTTAAAGAGAAGAAAAAGGTAGAGGTGAGAGACTAGAATTGGAAGAAAAGACCGACGAGCGCTTCATTCTCACAAAGAATCCAAAAATCTAGAAATATGAATCCTCGTTCACGTGTTTCTACTGGACAATCATATGGAAATTTTAAGAAGCAAAATGTGGGTCTTAAATCTCATACTACTTCTGCAGCTAGTGTGGGAAATACGAGATTTGTTAAGCCCGAGTGCCAGCGGTGTGGTAGAAATCATTTTGGCCCATGTAGAGCGAATGAATGTTTTCGGTGTGGTTCTCCTGATCATTTTATTAGAGACGCCAGAGAGAGCGAGAAAGAAAAATTTCAGAATGTAAAAGCTAGTGGTGCGGACTCGAGGAAGATATTTGAGAAAAGTTGGAAATGAAGCAAGCGGCAAAAATGTAGCCAGAGATTCAAGCTATAAATCAAGCAAGGGCTCAAATAGAACTTATGCTATAAAGGCACGTGAAGATGCTTCACCACTCGATGTGATTACTGGTATATTTTCTCTGTATGATGTTAATGTTATTGCTTTGATTGATCCCGGTTCTACTCATTCATATGTGTGCATGAAATTGGTGTCTAGTATGAATATACCTGTTGAGAACATAGAATTTATGATTAGAGTGTCGAATCCATTAGGCAAATGTGTGATAGTTGATAAAGTAAGCAAGAAATGCCCTTTAATGATTCGGGGTCATTACTTTTCGGCCGACTTGATGTTGTTGCCGTTTGATGAATTTGATGTTATTTTGGGTATGGATTGGTTGACATTGCATGATGCTATAATAAATTGCAAAGAAAAGCTTATAGAATTAAAGTGTGAAAGTGGTAAAATTCTGCGGGTTGAACCAGACAAATCAGAGGCATTATCTAGTATGATTTCTTCAATGTCGGCTCAAAGATATTTGAGAAAGGGTTATGAAGCTTTTTTGGCGTATGTAATTAATACAAAAGAAATTGAAAAGAAAGTTGAATCGATCTTGGGTTGTGTGTGAATTCGTGGATGTATTTCCGTAAGAATTGCTTGGGTTTGCCTCGATCGTGGAAGTAGAATTTGGTATTGATTTGATACCTGGAATAGCTCCGATCTCAATTGCTCCATATAGAATGGCACCAGTAGAGTTGAAAGAATTAAAGTCGCAGTTGCAAGAGTTGACTGATAAAGGCTTTGTGAGATCGAGTTTTTCACCTTTGGGTGCTCCTGTGTTATTTGTGAAAAAGAAGGATGGTTCTATGAGGTTGTGTGTTGACTATCGGCAGTTAAACAAGGTGAAAATCAAAAAGAAGTATCCGTTGCCAAGAATTGATGATTTATTTGATCAGCTAAAAGGAGCGACATGGTTTTCAAAGATTGACTTGAGATCTGGGTACTACCAACTGCGAGTAAAAGAGTCGGATGTGCCTAAAACTGCTTTTAGAACAAGGTACGGTCATTATGAATTTTTAGTTATGCCATTCGGGTTGACAAATGCTCCTGCTGTGTTTATGGATTTAATGAATCGCATATTTCGGCTATACTTGGACAAATTTGTTGTGGTGTTTATAGATGATATTTTAATTTATTCAAAAGATGAGACAGAGCATGCTGAGCATTTGAAGATACTTTTGCAAACTTTGAGAGATAAGCAAACAGATGCTAAGTTTAGTAAAAGTGAATTTTGGCTCTCGGAAGTTGGATTTTTGGGTCATATTGTTTCAGTGATGGTATACGGTTGATCCTAGTAAGATTTCAGCCATTGTTGATTGGAAACCACAAAAAATGTAACCGAGGTTAGAAGTTTCTTTGGGCCACCGGGTATTATCGGCGGTTTGTAAATGGATTTTCTATAATTGCTGCTCCTATGACTAAACTACTCCGAAAGAATGTTAAATTTGAATGGACGGAAGAATGTCAACAAAGTTTTGAAGAATTGAAAAAGTTATTAATCAAGCACCAAGTGTTGGTACAACCCGAATCGTAAAAGAATTTGTGGTGTATAGTGATGCTTCTCGAAATGGCTTAGGATGTGTACTTATGCAAAAAGGAAAAGTGGTGGCTTATGCTTCGAGACAGTTAAAATCTCACGAAAGGAATTATCTGACTCTTGATTTGGAATTGGTTTGCTATAGTGTTTGCTCAAGATTTGGCGACATTATCTCGTATGGTGAAAAGTGCCGAGTATATACAGATCACAAAAGTCTTAAGTACTTGATGTCACAAAAGATTTGAATTTGAGACAAATAAGATGGTTGGAGTTATTGAAAGATTACGAGCTTGTTATTGACTACCATCCGGGAAAAGCGAATGTGGTTGCCGATGCTTTAAGCAGAAAATTGCTATTTGCTTTGAGAGCTATGAACACTCGGTTAAAGATATTAAATGATGGATTGATTCTAGCAGAGTTAAGAGCAAGATCGATGTTTTTACAAGAGATTTCTGAAGCTCAGAAAAATGATCAAGATTTGCAAGCCAAGAGAAAGTAGTGTGAAGATGATACGGGATCAGATTTCAGAATCGGTTCTGATGATTGATTGATGTTTAAAAATCAGATTTGTGTACCGAAAAATGATAAGTTGATTCAAAAGATTTTGCATGAAGCACATAATGGTTGTTTGGCGTTTCATCCGGGCAGTACGAAAATGTATAATGACTTGAAGAAAATGTACTGGTGGAGTGGAATGAAAAGAGATATCTCCGAGTTTGTATCAAAGTGCTTAATTTGTTAACAAGTGAAAGTTGAACACCAAGTACATTCGGGATTACTTCAGCCTATCATGGTTCCTGAATGGAAATGGGATCGGATTACTATGGATTTTATATCAGGGTTGCCTTTAACTCCGGGGAAGAAAAATGCCATCTGGGTAATAGTTGACAGACTGACTAAATCGGCTCATTTTATTTCGATACGTACGGATTATTCTCTTAATAAGTTGGCTGAATTGTATATCCGTGAGATTGTTAGACTTCATGGAATACCTCTGTCAATCATTTCGGATAGAGATCCGAGATTCACTTCACGGTTTTGGCAAACGTTGCAAGAGGCGTTAGGTACAAAGTTAAATTTCAGCACTGCCTTTCATCCACAAACTGATGGACAATCAGAGAGAGTAATTCAGATTCTTGAAGACATGCTCAGATGTTGCGTATTGGAATTTCAAGGTAGTTGGGAAAGGTACTTACCGTTGGTAAATTTGCTTATAATCATATTTATCAGATGAGTTTGAAGATGGCACCTTACGAAGCATTGTATGGTCGTAAATGTCAGACGCCATTGTATTGGACTGAACTCAAGGAAAATCAGATTTATGGAGTTGTTCTAATAAAAGAAACCGAAGAAAAGGTGAAAGTGATTCGAGATTGTTTGAAAACTGCTTCAGATAGACAGAAATCTTATGCGGATTTGAAACGAAGGGAAATTGAGTTTCAAGTTGGTGATAAGGTATTTTTGAAAGTGTCTCCATGGAAGAAAGTCCTTAGATTTGGACGGAAGGGCAAGTTAAGTCTGCGTTTTATTGGACCGGTAGCATATCGGCTAGCATTACCACCTGAATTAGAGAAGATTCATGATGTGTTCCACGTATCTATGTTACGTCGATATCGTTCAGATCTTTCACATATAATGTCACCGACAGAAATTGAACTACGACCAAATATGACTTACGAAGAAGAACCGATTAAGATTTTAGCTCGAGAAGTCAAAAAACTAAGAAATAAAAGTGTCGCTCTCGTGAAAGTATTGTGGCAAAAGCACAGGGTAGAAGAGACAAAATGGGAACCTGAAGAAACTATGAGAAACCAATACCCACACATGTTTACCGGTAAGATTTTCGAGGACGAAAATCCTTAAAGGGGGGAGAGTTGTAATATCCCGAATTAGGGCCTAATCGGAATAGTGGTTTCATGACCACAAATCTGAGATAGAGATAATTATTTTATAATTATTTTGATGTTTATGATATGGTTGCATGATTGTGTGAAAATTTCGTGATGAAATCCTATGCCTAAAGTGCATAGATTGAAATTAGGGACTAAATCGAATAATTTGTAAAACTTGCATTCTAGAAGTTTTTAGTATGAAATTGTTTTGGAATATTAATGAGGAGGTCTTAAATAGCAATTTGACCAATTTCTAAGTCTATGGACAAAAATTGGACATGGATGGAATTTTTGGAAAGTTTAGTAGTAAGGGCATTTTGGTCATGTAGTTATTAAAATGAATTAAAAACAAAATTAAAAGCCAATTTTTGTCCATCTTCTTCATTAGGCCGAAATTTCAAGGGTTCTCCATAGCTAGGGTTTTTTTGAAGCTTCCAAGCTCCATAGTAAGTGATTCCAAGCCCCGTTTTTAATGTTCTTTACGTTTTTAGAATCCCAGTAGCTCGATTAAGCTTATGCTAGCAATAATTCAACCTAGGGTTCATATTTGGAAAAATACCCATAGGTGAATTTTGTGTATTTTGGTGTTTTATGATAGAAAATGAGGTTTTAAATTATGTTAGACAACTTGTACTACTTGATTTTAAGCGAAAACGAGTAAAAGGGCTTAATCGGTAAAAATACCTAATAGTCATAAGTACATGTTAGAGTGTGAATTTGATATTACCATAGAAGGAAAAAATGATCAGCATGTCATAAAACATAAGAATAAGGGATGAAGTTTAATTTCCGAGCCTTAGGGAAAAAGTGCAAATATGCAAAAGTTTAGGGGCAAAAATGTAATTTTACCAAAGTTTGTATTAAATGCTGTTTTGATGAATGTAAGTATTAAATAAGATTAATTTGGCATTATAGATCAAGAGAAACGAGATTCAAGTCGCGATCGAGGGAAAAATAAACTTTACGAAGAATAGGCTCGATTGCTAATAATTTTGTACCGAGGTAAGTTCATGTGTAAATGTAGTAACATAATTGTCATTTTAATTAGCTTAATGATATTTATATGATATGATGATTATTATTATGAAATATTATGCTTTGTGGTTATTGTTGAGTAATATGCAAATTATGTTTATTACTTGTTAAATATGAATTGCTACCGAGTATCGGTTTTGATATTCCGTGGAAGACGGCAAAGATGTGTGATTGAGGAAAAAGCCACTTGAACCTTGGGAATAGATTAGAATACAAGTGACATTTCACTAGGATGGTTGAGTTTCGAACTCGTTGAGTTGAGTCCGAGTTCGTGAGATGTAACTAGGCATCCAAGCTCGTTGAGTTGAGTCCGAGTTCACTTATGGATGCGAACGCCCGAACTCGTTGAGTTGAGTTCGAGTTCACTTATGGGCGGGTTACATGATAGCTTGGCTACATAAGTTTCGCAGGCTATTGAGTTTGTCTAGCTGCGGGTATGGCTCTTATGTTCATGAGATCCGCGTATTCGAATTATATTCCGATGTGTTCAACGGGTGAATCTTAAGTGAAAAAAAAGAAGGCCTAAAATGAAGGTGACATGTTGGTAAGTGTGGTAAATGAGAAAATTTGACAGGTATGTGCTTAAACCCTTGGGTTGAAAACTTGGTATGATGAAATCGTAGAAAGATATTAAATACAAATGAAACATGAATGTCTTGGTGTTGTTTATGCAAATAATGTTTTTGTGGGATTGTGTGATTATGTTACTTGCTATTTGCATGTGAACTTACTAAGCATTTGTGCTTACTCCCTCCTTTTCTTTCATTGTAGTTTTGACAAGCCGGCTTGAGAATCGGGATAGGTCGAAGACTCGTTCACACTATCTTAAGGCCTAAATTGGTAAAATGGCTTGTGTGTTTTGAATGTGGCATGTTTGGTAAAATACTCACTTTGTGTAAATGATCTTATGATATGGCTATGGTTTGGCAAGAAAAGGGCTTGTAAATGATTAGCCATTGGAATGGCCAATCAAAGTCATATTTGATGTTATGTATGTTTAAAATGATATTTAGTCCATGAAAATCCTTAGTAAAGTGAAATTTGCCATAAAACAGAATCTGACAGCAGTAGTGATGTAAATTTGAAAAATCACTAAAAAAACTAGAAATGGAATTTAATGATGAGTAAGTTATGAAATTGAATATTAATGAGTCTATTTTCATATGGATTGAACAAAATAGGTATATGAATTATATTTTATGAGATATTTGAATTTTTGTGAAACAGGGCCAGAGTGATTTCTGGATCCCCTGTTTTGACTTTAAAAATTTACAATAAATTGTAAAAATATAATTAGAAGTCATGCTTTATATGTACAGTTTTCTTATTAAGTCTAGTTTTATGAGAAATAAACTTCATAGACATTTAAATTCTGTACAGAGAGATATATGATTCATAATACACAGAGCTCAGAGCAGTCAAACCCTGAAATAGGGGAGACTTTAATTAATAAACTGTACTAATTGGCTTGACCAAAAATTCTAGAAAAAAACTAGTAAATATATATATGAGTCTAGTTTCAGGTAAAATTTACGAAATTGGATTTCGAGTTTCGAAACTCGAGATATGAATTTTTAAGAGACTGTGATGCAGATTGCTAGCTTGACTGGAAATTTTAAAAAAATAAATTATTTGAGCAGTTTAAGTAATGAATTAAGTCTGTTAACACCTCGTGTTCGAATCCGGCGACAGTCTCTGGTACGGGGCGTTACATCTACCATCATACTATTGGTAATGCAAAAGAATATTTTCAATTACAGAAAAACCTCTGATTGTTGTAGAAAATATTTTAAGAATATTTTTAGTTGAGGAAAATGCTCTGCTATTGTTGGAAACTGACATTTTTATTTTACCATTTTTGACCTTCAGAAAATTGTATAAATAGGAGGTCATTCTCTTCATTTTTCGTAGAACACAAGAGAAAAATAGCTTCTCTCTATTCTCTAAATTATGGTGTTCTGCAAAATTACACTAGAGGGAAATTTTATCTAGGAGATTGGGTTTAATCTAGACCATCTGTGACCTCTCCAATCTTTCTTGAGAATTGAACCTAAAGTGGTTTCGTTGATTTTCTTCCAATTTATTTTTCGATTAGATTTCCAACCAACTATTTTTTTTTATTCCTTTCGAGAAAAGCAATACCAATTGTGTACATTCTACCTATCTCTATGGCAAACAATGTACGTGCATAAGGTTGAGTTCTCTCTTAATGAATTCATATCCCATGATTTGGGTGGCCCTATCGAGACAGACTTGATAAATTCATTGACATGTGAGGTTCAGTTTATTACTCTTAATGAGTTCATATCCTAGGGTTTGAGTGGTCATATTGAGACAGACTTGATGAATTCACTGAACTTAAATTTGAGAGGATGAGCTTAATAAAGTCCTATTAATGATTTCGTAGTTCTTATTCAAGTGGTCTATATTGAGGTAGACTTGATGAAATCACCTATGTAAGTGAGAATAACTAGCCACTTTCTATGAAAGACATTGGACAATCTTTCTAAAGCCCTTACCAGCATCCCGAGATGTACTGGGTAAAACTTGTTGATCTATCACGGAACATAAATGGGTTCTGAGATTAGTTATGTGTCATAAGTTAATCCTTATCTTAACAAGTTCAAGATTCGTTCACTTGTTAAGGAGAAGTATCACTTATTTCACTATTTACTGGTTCAAATCCATAAGATACTAGTGCTTAAGCGGCTAATTTCACAATTGCTCTTCTCACGTTTTACCTTTTCTCATGTTTACAAAAAACTTCCAATTCTTTTACATTAGTGGGGGAATATTGGTAATGTAAAGGAATATTTTTAGAATATTTTAAATTATGGAAAATCCTCTACTTTTTTTGGAAACTGACATTGCTATTTTACCATTTTACCATTCCAAAAACTATATAAATAAGAGGCCATTCTCTTTATTTCTCAAAAAACACAACAAGAGAAAAATAGCTTCACCCTATTCTCCAAATTCTAGTGTTCTGCAAAATTACAAGAGAGGGAAATTCTGTCTAAGAGATTGGGTTTTAAGCGGGATCATCTGTGACCCCCCAATCTTGGGAATTGAACCTAGTGCAGTTTCGTCGATTTTCTTCTAGTTTATTTTTCGATCAAATTTCTAACCAATTGCTTTTGTTTTTTCGATTTCAATTCCTTTCGAGAAGAGAAAAAATAATTTTATTCCACTTTTATTCTGGTTTACAAAATTGAAGTACTATGTTAACCTTGAGGAGCAACGTCCACTACACGATTACATTGACCAGGGAAAATTTGCTTCTAGGACAGTGATTATTCCACGGCATAGTGACTCATTTATTTATTTACATTCAATTTGGTTTCCTGACAAGGCTAATAGTTTTGTTTTGTAGTGTATATGTGCATCACATACATCATATTTGGGGAATTTAAAAGCAAGAACTACACAATGTCACAATATTCTTTCATCTAAAGGTTTAGTTTTTTACTTTTTTTTTCTAATCTTGATGGCTTAAATTTTTTTTGAAATCTGTAGGTGTTTCTCTAATTTCTTTGTTTTATGCTTCACCATATTTTTATTAGAATAGCTATAGCAAGCTATCAGCACCATCATCATCATCACCATTATCATCATCATTGTAACACCCCCTACCCGTGTCCGACGCTGGACAGGATATGAGGCATTGCCGAACTTAAACGCAAACAGTCATGCAAACCGAGCCATAAAATTTCATTCATATTTTGAAACATTCAATCACATGCACATAGTCCCTTATTTGGATCTATGAAGCCCAATACATACTTTAGAAAGAGTTAGAGACTAAATCGAGAACTTTGGAAAGTTATGGGAAAACTTAGAAACTTTTCTCATGGAACAGGGTCACACGCCCGTGTCCTCAGGCCGTGTAACTCTCTATTTATAATGTCAGCAAATAGATTGAACCACACAGCTAGGCCACACGCTCGTGTCACCAGGCCGTGTCCCTTACACGGTTGAGACACACGGCCGTGTCTCTGCCCGTGTAGCCAACACTTAGGCTATTTTCCAAACCTTAGTGTTACCTTTAATTCCACATCTCATTACACACATTAAGGACACATTTCATGGCATCATTTTAATGATTAAACACCCTTTATTAAGACATATTCTTAACATTAACATGTCATCATTCACGTATTTCGCATACTCGTGCAATATCAAGTCTAGATACAACCATCCATATCTATTAGTCTTACTAAGGCACCACCTTTACTAATAATCTAGAATTATCCACTCATCACTTTTTTCATTATACCTTAAGCAGTCAAGTTCAATCAACATCATCATCTTATTTCCATATCATGCACTTTCTCATAGCAATGACCGATTCGATTGGTCATGAAACATTCATTATACACACATGTTATACACCAATCATGCGTTTTCAACAAGCATATTTACATCACAAGCACTAGAACTTAGTATGCATAAATAGGCTTACAAGCCATAACCATTATAAGCCACATCTCATGACTATATACAATGAATCAATATAAGCCAATACATTTGGCTAATCATAACAACATCTATCATAAAACTAAGTTCCTATACATGCCACTCACTTGAAATTGCTAGTATATATATATCAATACTCCAAAGGTGATGTCTCGACAGTGTAATGCTACCTCTGACGGTCTCCAACCCGGGGTAGACCTGACAACACTAAAAGAAATGGAAAAGAGGGAGTAAGATTTACGCTTAGTTAGCTCGCATGAAAAATAATAGGCAATGTAATAACATGCTATTTTCAAATTCTTTCTATTTATTCAAAGTCTAATAAAGTTGTTTCCTCGAGTAGCAGTCATTAAATTATTTATATCTGGAGCTATGGAACTCTAAATTAAGATCCGTTAATTTTCCCTGAAACTAGACTCACATATATTTTTACCAGAATTTTTTATCTAGCCAATAAGTATAGTTTATTCTTTGAAGTCACCCCTATTTTGCTGTCCGATAGTTCCAACCCCTCTTCATTAAAAATTAATTATCTACTCATACAAGATTCAGATGATGTTATTGTTTCTTTCTTTTAAAAATAGGCTCATTAAGTATTTTAAGCATATAAATTATAACCCATAATTAGTTTTGTACAATTTTTAATGATTTTCCCAAATCAGGACAGGGACTTCCAAAATCATTCTGACCCTGTCTCACAAAAATTCAAATATCTCATAATATGGAATTCTTTTGCTTACACCGTTTCCTTTATATGAAAGCAGACTCATTAGGATTTAATTTCATATCTTATTCAACCTCTAATTCAATTTCCACGATTTTTGGTGATTCTTCAAAGTTACACAACTGCTACTGTCCAAAACTGTTTTATTACAAATTTCACTCTTACATAATTTCACTTACTCCATTCCTTCTTACCGAAAGTTCGCTCAACTATCGAGCACATTACTCATAAATTTCCACAAACATATACCTGCACTTATTCGTCACATGGTCATGTTCACATGTATTTTCACTTAGTTGATTTCCCACTGAACTCATCGGAATAATAATAGATACACGGTTGCCTGCACATATTACCACCTTGTAACCGAAGCTATCTGGTACGCATAGTAGGCTGCACTTAGTACTACACATGCGGCCAACAATCCGGTACACTTAGTAGCCTGCACTTAGTACTACACACGTGACCTAACCATCTGATACACGTAGTAGCGTGCACTTAGTAGTACACACGTGATCGAAGTTGTCGGGTACGCATAGTAGCCTGCACTTAGTACTACACATGCGACCAACAATCCGGTACACGTAGTAGCCTGCACTTAGTATTACACATGTGATCAAAGTTGTCGGGTACACATAGCAGCCTGCACTTAGTACTACACATGCGACCTAACTATCTGGAACACATAGTAGCCTGCACTTAGTACTACACACGTGACCTAAAACCATCTTAAACACATAGTAGCCTACACATAGTACTACACATGTGTTCTCACAATGGATCATCCGTATCATTTCTATAGGCAGCCACATCTTATATAATAACGAAAATATAATAACATAAAAAAGAATCAATATATTATTTACATACCAACTTACTCATTTCATTTAAAATGTCATGTTCCATCAAACTTCCATTAACATCAATTTTAACGCAATCATAGCAAGATATATTCCATGTATAACGATAATAACATAAATGACATGCTTATTAAATCACACGAACTTATTTTTCGAACCCTCGTCGGGTACAACCGTGTAGCAATCCATACAATTCATGTAATAGTAATTTAACATTCATCACATTTTCCACATCATATTCATCATCCATAAAATCTTCTAATATACTAAATAACACATTTTATGCCATAATAATAGAGAATTATAATTCAAGCATGGGATTGCATTATTATTAACACACGAACTTACCTCGGTACCAAAATAGCAAAAAGGAACCTAATCGTCGATTTTCCATTTTTCACCTGATATAGGTCCAATCCTCGTTTTTCTTGATCTATAATATCACATTTAGTCTAATTATTAGTCGCATTATTTAATGTGATCCAAAAATATATTTTGGCAAAATTACATCTTTGCCCCTAAACTTTATCAAAATTACACTTTTGCCCCTAGGCTCGTAAAATAATTTTTTATTCAATTTTCTCACTCTATAGGCCTAGCCGAACCATTTTCATAACTATATCAAACCACAATTCTCATCAAAACACCCTTTTATACCATTTTTACAACTTTTACAAAATGGTCCTTTCGGACGTTTTCATCGAAAATCGCTTAGTAAAAATCATTTATTTAACACCCAACATTCATTTTCTACCATTAAACATCAAAATGCATGCATGTCACACATAGTTCAATTTTTAAACATGAACCCTAGCTCAAATAAATGGTAGAAATAGCTAGATCTTGTTACGAGGATTTCAAAAACGTAAAAATTATTAAAAATAAGGCTAGAACGAACTTACAATCGAGCTTGGAAGCTTGAAAAACCATAGCTATGTCTTCTCCATGCAAGTTTCGGCCATGGGGTATAAGATGGACAAAATTTGGCTTTTAGTTTGGTTTTTAATTCATTTTAATTACTAAATGACCAAAATGCCCCTAACTTAAAAATATTCTATTTCACCTATTTCATGTCCATTTTTGTCCAAAAAATTAATCAATGGTCTAATTACCATATAAGGACCTCCAATTTAAAATTTCATAACAATTGGACACCTCTAGCATGTAGAACTTAACTTTTGTACTTTTTACAATTTAGTCCTTTTGACTTAATTGAGTGCCCAAACGTTAAAATTTTAGAACGAAATTTTCATAAAATCATTCCGTGAAATTGTAGACCTTAAAAATATAATAAAAATTTTTTTCCTTATCGGATTTATGTTTCCAAAACCACTATTCCGACTAGGCCCAAAATCGGGATGTTACAATCAACATCTATTTCCATATCATCTATTAAATATGGAGTCTGACCCAAAATACTAGAAACCACTCCACAAAAAAAATCAAAAAACAAATAAAGACAAAACCCCAATATGTCCCCACACCATCACCTTATGCCCTAATCAAGCTCGACTCGGATTCAGTATCCTCGTCAACAGCAAAGGCTCTATTACGCCTAACCCATCTTCATTGTCGGATTAGGGTTATGGAGCATTACAATATGATTCAGAACATTTAACTTAAAATAGAAACTATTATTTAGATTAAATACTAACAATCAAACATACATTACATTTATAGCATAAATATACCTACGGGCCTTAAATCAAGCTTACAAGGCCCTAAAACAGTTTGGGAACAATTTGAAACAAAACAGAAAATTTTGGAAACAAGGGTCACACGGCCATGTGGCCAGGCTGTGTGACATAGCCCAGCCTGTGTGGACATTCGAAGTCTAGACACACAGTTGTGTCCCAGCCCATGTGTCCACTCGTGTAGGTATTCGAAATAAGGTCACACGGCCATTTCGAAGGCTGTGTGCCAAACCCTGTGTATAATTAATGTTGAGTCACATGGTCATGTCGTAGGCCGTGTGCCAAGCCGTGTTACATACTGCCTTGAGACACAAGGTCGTGTCGTAGGCTATGTCTCAAACTGTATGCAACCTGCACTTAAAACAATAATGACACACGGCCGTGTGGGGTGGCTGTGTGTGGCACACGATCGTGTGACAAACCATGTCCCAGGCCATGTGTAGCACACGGTCGTGTGACAGCCCATGTCCCTAGCCATGTGCTACTTAGATTGCCCCTAGAAGAAGCCATTTTCTACCCATTTGCTTATGTACCAAGACATACCAAAAACACATGTTTATAAGCCTTCAAAACACATTCAAATATACTCAAAACATTCCCAAACAATCAACTTATTTGTCTAACCAATGTGTCCTTATTAACACAACAATTCAATAAACAAATGCATCCACAAAACATTCCACAACAATTTGCATTCAAGCTTATAAGTTCATACATAAGAATACATACCATACTTATCATTTCATTTTGTCCATTTATAATCAATATACCATTTCTCAACTACTTTCAAGAATTTACACCAACTAGCCCAAACATAGTTATATGTACATTTCATACTAAAACCAAAAGCAACTATACAAGCAAGTTATTACCAAGTTTAAACAACTTTATACTTACCTATTATGTAATTTAAGAAATAAGTATTTAACATATATACATGCCATATAACCCAAAGATAAACATATCAAAAACTACCAAAAGATATCTGGATAATGTGATTCTTTAAGTTATCTATTCGCTCGACTCCTTAAAAACGTATCTACAAGGAAATAAGAGAAATGACATGAGTAAGCTTAATAGAGCTTAGTAAGTTCAATGATTTAAAAATGGTAAGCTTACCGTAAAAACATATAATTCACACGGCATTAGAAAATAAACAAAAATCATGACAATCACAACCATTTAACTGGTGAGTCTATATATATCAATACTCATAATAGATACTCAATTAAACTAAATCCTTCCATAACAACTCATAACAACCAATTAGAAAATCATATAATAACTTATAACACGAATTATAAACTGTATAACCAATGAAAGTATGCCCGATGAGCGATATAAAGGATCTGGATACACAGTTAACCATCCAAAACACACCAGAATGCTCAAATGAGCTAACCAACTGAGAACACATATGGGCACCAAGTTTCAAGCCCGTAAACTAACATCCCTCTGAAACACACCTGGGCACTAAGTGCCAAGCTCGAAGGCTTTACATACGCCCCCGATAACACACCTGAATTACTATAATATAATACGATGTCTGCAACAAATGCTGGACTTCGGTATATACAGTAAACAAGAATAAATCAAAAATCATCATCTCAACAACAATTAATCTCGTATAACGCGCGATATAACCTATTGGCATGTCAATTATCTTCTATCTTATGTTTATCGGCTCAATTATTTATCGAATAACAATGCTTAATATAATTACTTTCTCAAATCATATCCACTTAATACAATTCAATACTTTCAAGACATTATAAAATTTCAATTCATAAATAATATAATATTTAAATTATAAAAAATTGAACCGTATGAACTTACCAGGGCTAAACTGCAGAAATAGCAACAGTTTAGGGACTATTCTGTAACTTTCCCTTTTCCTTGGTTATCTACTTGTTCTTGATCTATAATATAGTTTATTATAATTATTAGCCTCAATTTCATATACTATTCAATTTAATACATATAACTTCTTATTTAAAATTTTACACATTTACCCTAAACTTTTACATTTTACTCAATTTGGTCCCTAAGACCAAAACATGACTATTTCCCATAATGAAACTTAATATCCATTAAACCGAATTTATATCTATCCCAAATCAGTCCTCACATGCTAAAATTTCACAAGAAAATCATGTATGATTTAATTTATTCAAATAAATCCCTAAACTTAAAATCATGAAAAAATCTCTTAACCGAATATTTCTATTTAACATCCAAGCATAGTAATCCACCATTAAACTTCAAAAATCTACAATATCCATCAATGGAATCTTCCAAAACATTTAAAAATTTAATAAATTAACTCTCGGGTTAGCTAGATAGAGCTAAAACGATGCTAAAAACATAAAATTCATGAAAAACGAATGGAAATATACTTACATGCAAGAATATTAAAGGGCCGAACATCCAAGCTCTAACTATGGCTATTATTTTCTCTAATTTCGGCAAGAGCACAAAGAAGATGATCATTTCGTTTGTTTTTCTTTTATGTTTTTCTATGATTTAATTACCTAATTACTTAATTACCCTTATAATATAACTTAAAAGTCAACTAAACTTAGTCCATATTTGTCCACTAATGTTCTATATGGTTTAACTACCACATAGATCCATCAACTCACATTTTACTAACCATTTAATACTTTTAACTATTGGAAATAACTTTGCAAGCTTTTACGATTTAATCCTTTTTAATTAATTAACTATCAAAACAACAAAACTTCTTAACCAAAATTTAATACAACACTAATGACCTTGTAATTATTAAATAATTAATATTTAAGGACTGATACGTCAGAATTGTGGTCCCAAAACCACCGTTATTAACACCACTAGAAATTGAGTTGTTATAAAGCACCACAAATAGCACATCCAATGTCACCACTTGCATCGAACTAAACCTCACATAATGGTTGAAATCAGGTTTTGAACCACCCCAGGTACAAAGTAAAGAAGGCCATAAAGTTCGCGTTAGGGATCGATTTGTAGAGGCTTAACAAGGGTGAATGGGGTTGAAAATAATACCCAATTGCGAGTATTGGACGAATAGATAATGTTCGTATTTGACAGTGTTAAAGAACGAGAGGCTATAGATGACGATGAAGATGAGCTAATTTGTTGTTAGACTAGGGCTCAATGACATGCGGCTGATGGTGGTGAGTCTCTTTGGAAGTCAAACCTTGGGTTGAGCTTTTGGATTTAAAGGGTAAAGCTTCAAGTTAAAGGTAGAAAGTAATAAAGTGAAGCAATTATTGATTTTTATTTTCTTTATTTGAGCAGAAAGGCTTATTGTTTTTTTTTTTTTTTTTGTCTTTAAAAGTTTAACTTTTATCTGTGCTGCAAAACTAGTAAATTTTTAGGATTATTAGAGTAAAAATGCATCATTTTCTTTTCTTTTTCCTTTTTCCCTTCAAATTAGAAACCTCCCTTCAAAACATTGTAGTATGCTCTATGTAGCACGTTTATAGTCTACTCTTTATAGCACATTGATGTGATTTTGTCTTTTATTCATGGTGTTCTAGTTTTATCTTGTCTTTCTATTGAGATTGCTTGGCTAGGTTCTTATCAAGATGGAAAAAGAAATGACAGGTCTCAATATAGAGGATGGTGAAGAAGAACCATTGATTTTACTCACTAATATGGACTCACAGAAATCAGTTTATAAATGTTGTTTAGTTAGTTTCTTTCTAACGAAAATGTGGTGCATTTTTCAGAAGTGAAAAACATGATAGTGAACCTTTGGCATCCTTTAGGAGGAGTTTAGATACCAGATTTGGGTGGAAAATAGTATTTTTTTCAAATTCTTCCATGAGTTGGATATTGAATGAGTGATTATTTTCACTCTTTCGACTTTTGATAACCATTTACTAGTTTTTCATCGATTAAAGAAGGACAATGACCCAATGGAAGTTCCTCTCATCTTTTCTGCGTTCTAGGTCCATGCCTATGATATCCTTCTGGGATTTTTTTTTAAAATTATGGCAAATTTATTCATTAATTTTATTGGAGAATTCATAAACAATGATCTGAAACAACTAAATTAAGGGATGAAGAATTTTCTTCGTATCTGGGTACTGATAGATGTTTGTAAACTGTTGAAATGATGAAAGAACATTATGATCTCTTTGTCAAAATTTACTTATGTGAATTTTCGATATTAAAAATTAACTCTCTTTTGTTTCATGTGCAGATGCCTAGGTTATAGAGATAACTTTTGTTTAATGAGACTTAATTGAGATGAAGCTGGGGTGGGACTTGTCGTTGCAGTCAACCACAAGAAGAGCATCAACAATAAACAGTGTTTGGCTTCGTGAGAAAGATGATGCTAATTAGGGAAACTATGGCAAGGGGCATAATTTAAGGGATTTGAGGAGAAGAGAATTGGGAATGACAATTATTCCCATATTGGTATTTAACTTGGAATGATGCAAGAATCAAGATTATAATGCCAATACGGGTCCTTCTAATGAAATAGGTCAGGCTTATATGGAAGACAGCCCAATTGAAAATGGTGATGGAAAGAAAAGGCCCATGCTCGAAAATACGGACTTAGGTGTTTCTATTTTATCAGATTCGATAAAGCCCATGTCTAAATGGATCATCACTCAAATACAATAGAAACTGGTGACTGTCAATAGGCAAATTGACCGGAAGCAATGAAACTTTTAAGCTAGAATGTCCACGGCCTAGGAAACATGCGGGTTATTAGAAGGCTACAACATATGTTGAAGAAATTTCATTCCCAGATTGTCTTCATTATGGAGACGAAGTTAAATTATTATAGGATTGAAAGGTGTTATAGAAGATGTGGTTTTCAAAATGATATTGTGTTTCTAGCTGAAGGAACGTGAGGGGGATCATGTTTAGCATGGAAAGAATAAATTATGATTCAACTTTGAAGCTATTCCAAAAAACATATTGATGTGATTATTAATGCGGGAGAGGATAATCTTGAATGGAGAATGACAGGATTCTACGAGGCTCCTGATATTCATGATAAAGAAGAGACGTGAAATTTGTTGAGGCAATTAGGTAGGGATCAAAATCATATGTGGGTAGTCTATGGGGATTTCAATGAGATATTGTATGCGCATGAAAAAAAGGGTGGTGCCAAAGGAAGAAAGAATGATAGATGAATTTGGTATGGCTCTAGAAGACCGTTTTTTACTGGACGTGGGATATTTGGTACCATGGTTCACGTGGTAAAGGGGAAATCTTCTACATAAAAACATTTGAGAAAGGTTTGACAGAAGTGTGGGCAATTCAAAATGGATGAATATGTTTCTAGATTTTTAACTAAGCCATCTACCTGTAACACCCCTTACCCGTGTCTGATGCAAGGACAGGGTACAAGGCATTACCGGACATAAACATAAACAATCATAGAATTCATGCAATATTAAAGCATTAGATACATAACAACATAATGTTGAATTATTTACACACGAACTTACCCCGATACCAAAAATAGTGAAAAAGACCTAATCGTCCAATACCCGTTTTTCCCTCGTTCTAGGCCCGAATCTTATTTTTCTTGATCTATAACAACACATTTAGCTCACTTATTAGTCACATTAATCATTGTGACCCAAAAATCATATTATGGAAAAATTACATTTTTGCCCCTAAACTTTTTCATATTTACACTTTTACCCCTAGGCTCGTAAAATGAAATGTGTTCAATTTATTTACTACCCATGCATATCCAAACCTCTTTTATACTTATAACAGCCCACATTTTCATTAAATCACACTTTTATGACATATTTTATAACTTTTACAAACTTGTCCTTTTAGGCTTTTTACCAAAAATCACTTAGTAAAAGTCGTTTCTCTAACCATAAACATGCATTTTATATCATTAAACACAAAAATACACACATATTCATCATGGATAAAAACCCTAGACTTTAACCATATCTGAAATTAGTGGTAGAAATAGATAGAACTTGTTACGAGGATTTCAAAAACATGAAAATCATTAAAAATGGGGCTAGAATGGACTTACAATCGAGCTTGGAAGCTTGAAAAACTATAGCCATGGTTTCCCCTTGTAAAATTCGGCCATGGCGTTGAAGATGGACAAAAATTGGCTTTCAATTTTGTTTTTAATTCAATTTAATTACTAAATGACCAAAATTCCCCTAACTTAAAAATATTCTATTTCACCTATTTCATGTCTGTTTTTGTCCAAAAAATTATCCAATGGTCTAATTACAATTTAAGGACCTTAAATTTAAAAATTCATAACAATTGGGCACCTCTAGCATATAGAACCCAACTTTTGCACTTTTTACAATTTAGTCCTTTTGACTAAATTGAGTGCCCAAACGTCAAAATTTTTTAATGAAATTTTTGAAAAATAATTCCATTAAAATTTAGACCATAAAAATATAATAAAAATGCATTTTTCTATGTCAGATTTGTGGTCCCGAAACCACTGTTCCGACTAGACCCAAAATTGGGTTGTTACATTACCCCTATTCATTCTCTTATCACTGTCCTTTATATATCTAGATAGACGAATATGGAAGTAGGTGTTTGAAGAAAATCTTTTGATTTGAGGTTTGATGGATATTAGAAGAATCTTGTAATGGAGAAATTTGAAGGCTTTTGGAGGCAAGTTCTGGAAATGTATGGGAAAGATTGATTATTTTGCAAAAAGGATTGAAAATCTAAGAGAAAAAGATTCGTATGAAACAACAAGGGCTTATAGAAGATCTTACTAAGAGGATGAATTTCTTAAATAATTAGGAGAGAGACGAGGAAAATCTGGTGGAGTTATTAGATTTTAAGTTACATATTAACATGGAGATTAAGAAAGAAGAAGCCTTTTGGGAGCAGAGAGCACGTGCAAATTGGTTAAAACAAGGTAATAGGAATATTGTAGTCTTTCATAAATTTTCAAATCAACGTAGAAGGATGAATAATATTTGATGTTTGCATGATGAAAATGGGAGGGAAGTTATAGAGATGGAAGCGATGGATGTGATTGCTTGTGATTACTTCCAAGAATTGTTTACCACAAAAGGTGTCAAAAATTTAGATCATATTATGAAAGGAGTGAGGAAGTGTATTTCAATTAATATGAAAAGAGTGTTGACTGAGGAATACAAGGAAGAAGAGTTGTATATGGCACGGAAAGGAATGGGTCCAATAAAGGCATCGGGATCTGATGGATATCCAGCCTTATTCTTTCAAAGGTTTTGGCATATTTTGGGCTGAGATGTCAACTCTTATTGCCTGAAAATCCTTAATCGAGGTATGTCTTTGGAACCTATTAATGTTATGAATATTGTTTTGATTCCAAAGATATCTTATCCGAGAAATTTCCATCCCATAAGCCTATGTATTATTATGTATAAAATTATTTCTAAGGTTGTCACAAATAGGCTTCAAAAAGTTTAGGATCTTTGTATTGATGAAATGTAGAGTGAATTTGTTCCTATTCGGTTGATAACTAACAATGTTTTGCTTGCCTATGAGATTCGGCACACTTTCAAAAATAGAGGACAGGTCTCAAGGTTGTTTAGCTCTTAAGTTGGATATGAGTAAAGCATATGACTAGGTGGAGTAGGCTTTTCTAAAATGTATAATGTTAAAGATAGGTTTTGATGATAGGTTGATCCACCTTATCATTCGGTGTATCTCCACAACATCATACAAGGTCATTATGAATGGGGAAAAAGGAGAGGTGTTTTGTCCTTCTAGGGGGTTATGCCAAGGTGATCCATTAAGTCCTTATCTTTTTTTGTTTTGTAGTGAAGGTTCGTTGACTCTTATTGTAATAGCTCGTTTTTTAGTGGTGTTGGAAACAATGGTTTCAAAACCACCAATGTAACATCCCAATTTAGGGTCTAGTCAAAACAGTGATTTTAAGACCATAAATTTGAAGTAGAAATAATTATTTTATGATTATTTAATGGTCCATGATATGAATGCATGTTTGTGTGAAAATTTCATGAAGAAACTTTATGCCTAAAATGTCCAATCTGAAGTTAGGGACTAAACTGAATAAGTTGCAAAATACATGTTCTAGAAGATTTAAGTATCAAATTGCATTGGATCATTAATTAGAGGTCCTTAAATAACAATTTGACCAAGTTCTAAAATTTTGGACAAAAATGGACATGAATAGGAAAAATCTGAAAGAAAGGCCTTAAGGGCATTTTGGTCATTTAATAAATAAAAGAATAAAAAGGGAAAAATCATGCAAAAACCTTGTCCATCTTCTCCCACCTTAGCCGAAATTTTCAAGGAGCCATAGCTAGGGTTTTGTTCATCTTTCAAGCTCAATTGTAAATGCTCCCAAGCCCCGTTTTTAATGTTCTTTACATTTTTTAAGTTATCATCAACCAATCTAGCTATTTCTACCATTATTTTAAGCTAGGGTTCATGTTCAAAAAACTTACACATGTGTGACATGCATGTATTTTGATGTTTAATGTAGGAATATGAATGTTTGATGTGTGATAAACACTTTTACTAAGTGATTTTTAGTAAAAACACCTAAAAAGGACTTATTTATAAAAGATGAAGAAATGGGTAGTAGAAATGTGATTTTACGAGCCTAGGGACCAATTTGTAAATAAGTGAAAAGTTAAGGGTAAAATGGTAATTTTACTAAAGTGAATAATGCATGTATTGAACGAGTTAAATTTGGCATTATAGATCAAGAAAAACGTGATTCGGGTCTTGATCGAGGGTAAAACAAAGTCTACGAGGATTAGGTTCGTTTCTATCATTTTGTACCGAGGTAAGCTCATTTGCAAATAAAGCAACATGTACCATACTTTAAATGCTCTAATATTGCATATATGGTGAGTATATGCATATTTAATGTGATGTTGTATCATGTGTTTAAATGTTTATCCTTTATTAGGAATTATGCTTTGAATATTTCATGAGGATGTAATTGATGCTAAGAGTATTGAAATCGACATTACGAGCAAGTTTGACAGAGAACTGTATTGAAGAATCCCGTTTGAACCTTAGGAATAGTTAGGGATACAAGTGACATGTCACTAGGAATTATGTGATCTGAACTCATTGAGTTGTGGTCTGAGTTCATGATCTATGTGATTCGAACTCATGAGTTGTGGTCTGAGTTCATGATTATGAGACACATGTTTTGGCGATTCGGGTACTGGTCTCGTACATACTATTGATGGTGAGGTAGTCTGGCATGTGTTGCGGATACTTGACAGCCTGTATGAGTAGACCCGTGAGTAGCTCAAAAGCGAGCAACATGTGATATGATATGTGAAGTAGCATTGGCTACATATGAGGCACTTAGGTGCAAGATTCCGATGTATTCGACTGTATTCCGAGTGTTCAACGGCTAGTTCAAGAGAAGCTCAATGAGTAATCTTAATGATTAAACCAAGACGGTAAAGTAAATCATTATGTGCAAGTGGCACAGGTATGTACATCGAACTCATGAGGATGACATGAGACATGATGAACTTGTGGTAGGAATATGTATATATATATGTAGATGAAGAATAAGTTAAAGAGATTTGATAAAATGCAAGATTGTGTTCAGTATGTTAAATGTATGACTAATGCTTGTTAAGTTGCATTTATTTACATGTGAACTTACTAAGCTTTAAAGCTTACCCTAATTTCCTTTCCTCTTCTTATAGTGTCCCTAAGCTAACTCGGGGATCGTGGAACGTCAGAGACTCGATCACACTATCAATTAGATAATTGGGTATAGTTAGACTTATCATTTTGAGTATGGCATGTATAGGGACTTGGTTCTTTTTGTTATATGTCATATTGATGTAGCCAAGGGTGTTAGCTTATGATAATATTGATTCATTTTTGTATATGGCCATGAGAGGTGGCTCATATTGATTGTTGGGTTGTAACCCTAATCATTTATGCATGCATGCAAATGTGTTTATGTTTTGATGTGGTTTGGTTGCGTGTGGATGAAATGTGTGATGAATGACATATGTATTTAATGAATAAATGGGGACTAATAGGTGTGACCATAATTATAGTGTAATTGAGTAACTTGAAAGAAGAATTAAAATGATGAATAAACATGAAATTGGTGTCGAATACCAAATTGTAGTATGATGATTGGGGTATATGATATGTTTACATTATAAAGTCATGGATTAACCATGAATGTGTTTTCTTGTGTAATTAAATGTGTCGTGTTACATGCTATGAAATGAAATTATGTGTGTAAGTGTTTATGGGTGGCAAATGGCTTATAAAATAGCCTCAAAATTATCCACATGGGTAGACACACGGGCATGTGTCTAGGTCGTATGTGACACACGGTCTGCCCCATGGGCGTGTGATCCGGCCGTGTGCCCCCTGCACCCTAATTATGTAAGTCAGTATGTCTAGTAGTAAACACACGGGCAGAGACACGGTCGTGTGTCTCAGCTGTGTGAAGGACATGGCCTTAGGACATGGGCGTGTGCCCAGGCCTTGTTAAGTTTGCACTTAATTTTTAGAATTTAATTTACCACACGGCCGAAGCACACGGGCGTGTGCCTTGGCCGTGTGACCTTATTTGATTGATGACATCATAGTCAGAGAGTTACGCGGGATGAGGACACGGGTGTGTGGGACTACACGGCCTACCCACACGAGCATGTGACTATCCAAAACAAGAAAATTTTCTAAGTTTCCCAAAAGTTTCCAAAGTTCTCGGTTTAGTCCCGAACCACTCCTAATGTACGTATTGGGCCTCGAGGACCCATGTAAGGGACAATATGCATGTGCATGAAAATTTTTAATTTTGGACTGAAATCCATGCCTCGGTTTTTTACGATTGCTTGTGTTTAAGTCCAATAACGCCTCGAACTCTATCCCGGCGTCAGATACGGGTAAGGGGTGTTACAACCAAATCTGACAAGTAAGTTAGTAAATATTATTATTTAATATTTACAAGTCAAACGTGATTTTAAAAAGGTTTTTGACTTGATAATTTATGTTATTTAAGCGATTTATTAAGTTCGAATGGTAAGACCCTAAGGTCAGGTGGTTTTAGAAAATGAGATATTGGGACCTCATTTTTATAAACCGATTCATAAATATTTTTATAAATATTTACAAAGTGTCATTAAGGTAGTATTAAAGTTTCGTTGAAAAATTTTAATGCTTCGATAGTTAATTAATTAAAAAGGAATAAATTGTAAAATATGTAAAAATTGATCACTTTTTGATTTGAGTGATTAAATGGCTTATTGAATAAAGGAAAAGGGACTTAAATGGTAATTAAACCATTTAAGGAGTTAGTGGACAGTTTTGGGTAATTAAAAGATTGAAAATTGGTTGAATTTTAAATGGACAAAATTGTAATTTTATAATTAAACTTTAATTAAATAAAAGAAAAGCCATTATCACCATTTTTATGTCTTCTTCACCAATTGTAAAGAATAAAAGGGAGCTATTTTAGACCTAGGAATTTTGGCATGTTCAAAAGCTTAATTGGTATGTCATTTTAGCCCCGTTTCTTTTAATTTTTATATTTTTGAGCTCGTTCCAACTCGATCCAGCTAGCTCGTACCTTCGATTTTTAAACTGTTAAAGATGTTTAATGTTTCCATTGATGAATCTAGTGATTTTTTATGTTAAATTATGTATTTGAAATGATGGTTGGTATTTAAAAGTATTTTGTTAAGGGATTTTTGATAAATTTTCTGATTAGGGACTAAATTGTTGATAAAGTAAAAATATAAGATTTGTTGTGAAATTACTATAAAAATGAACTGTATTGGCCAGGAATATTCGACTAGCATGGATTTGCATTAAAAATGGTTAATTTGCATGTTTTATGCTCAGGGACTAAATTGAATAAAAGTAAAACTTTAAGGGTAATTTTGTAAAAAATTTAAAAATTACTAAATTGCATAAAATACATTTTTTATTGTCTAAATTAATAAATTGAATGAAATTATTAATTTAGATAAAGATCGGGTGGAAAATCAAGGAGAATAGAAAATTACCAAAATGCCCCTGTACTTTGACATTTTTGCAAAATAGCCAGGTAGGTTTGTATAAATTGTACTATTTATAATGTTGGTTAAATTGAATATTATTATATGATTTTATTGAAAATTAACCAATATATATGTTAACTATACAATTTATCGAGTAAAGAAACAATGAAAATTCAACGACGTACGATAATTCTCGAGCCCCGTTAGAACCTTAGGAACATGGAGGATACAAACGACATGTCATTAGGGGTTATCATGTTTCGGGTCCTGGTCCTGAACATCATACTAGTGGCTGAGTTTCTGGCATGTGTTACGGTTACTTGACAGCTTGTGTGAGCAGCACCGTGTAGCTACGTTCCAACTGACAGCATGTGTGACCAGACCCACTTATGGCTCGAGAGAGAGCATTTATATGAGAAAAGAGAAAGATATGGTTTTGACCATATGTTAGTACACAGTGTGTGAGATTTCCGCATATCCTATATTATTCTAAGTGGTTCAATGGGCATACAAAGAGAAGAACGATAAGTGTTCCAATTGGCAATGTCATGAAAGTATAGAAAGGTATGAGTTGCTAATGATTAAAGTGTGTATAGCCATGTTCATAAAAGGTGATATGCTATATTCATGAAAGTTATTTTACCATGCAGTGATTTATGCTAAATTATGTGTTTATTCACTAACTTGTGAATATAGTTAATGTTATATTTATGTCTTATGTGTTATGTAAATGAAATGGTAAGTTTTCAATATGAATTAAGATATGTATGCATGAAACACATTGAAATGGCGATATATGAAAAACATGATATGTTTTGAGATGAATGATAAATCCAATTGAATTGTGCTCAAGTATAATGGTTATCCATGTTAAATTCATATGAATTATGTTTAAATGATCTAACATATGTTGTTGATGTGCTTAGGCTTATGCCAAGCTTGTGGATATGAGTGATGTTTATGATTATGCTTGTACTATGCATATGTAACGAGTAAGAAAAGGCAACAAAACGGTAAGTACGTAATTGGGATGTATTATGATGTTATAAAAAGTTTAATGTGATAAATGATGTATATATATGTGAACAAATTCCGTATGCTATGCATGAATATATCTAGATCAGGGATAAATACACTAAGTCGGGAATTGATAATGTTGTTTAGGCTTATGATAAGCATTGAGCACAGAATGGAAAGTAATTAAATTAAAATGTCTATAATCTTATAAAAGGTCGATGGTTATACATTATGTCCCATAAAATCCTATCACATTATAACTGATAGATATATGTGATATTAATGAATTTACTCATTTGTGAGTCGATGATCACATGTATTTATGAATTATTGGCATTGGCATAGGTTTATGTCTATTCTAATAAGTTTATTATTGAAATGGAATTTTTATACTTAAAGTTTATACGAGCTTACTAAGCATACATTGCTTACATAGTTATTTTTCTTTTACTTTTCATATTATCGGAAGCTCAATTGGGTTGGAAGCTCGTCGGAGTTCTATCACACTATCCAGTGATTATATCGGTAGATTTTGATGTCTTGGTTAATGTTATAATGGCATGTATAGGTGGACTTATCGTTCATGATTAGTTGAATGTTAGTTGATGAGTTTGGCATGTATATGTCATTTTGGGTGATGTAGCCTTGGTACATTCGGTGCCTTGTTGGTATGTGTTAATTTGATAATATGTTAAAGCATGTTTGAATGGCCAAAGTGATATATGATGAATTGACCTCAACATGGTCAAGATATGGTATGCTTTGGAAAGGTTTTGAACTAGATATGGCATGAATCTAATATGGTATGGTGGTTATGTATCAATTATGTTTTGTTTTGGCATGGAAACAAGTTAATTGATAATTGGTTAAATATGTACATGTATAGGTGTTTTGGTTGCTGTTTTAGCCATTATGTTTTAGCTTGCAAATTTTGGTATTATGAATGATTGAAATGGTTTATATGTGGATATATGTATGTTGCCTTTTGATGGATGACTTATAGTCCTTATGATGCTTAGATGATGGAAGTTGAACATGGTTATTTTGGTATTAAAAATGTAGTTGGTATTTATAGTTTATGATGCTAAATGTTAAGTGGTAAATTTAGTACATATGAGTGTGATTTTGATATGTGAACCTATTGGTAAGTTTTGGCATGAACTTAATTATAAGTTGGTTATGTTTTGGCTAAACTACGCAAATGTGAACATATGTACGATTGTTGTGACTTGAGGTGTCTATTGGGCATATTGGTTGTGTGAATATATAGCTTATCGATGCATTATTTCAAGCAATTTGAATGCTTGATTACATGTGAAAAATTAGTTGTAGGTGTATGCATGATTAAGTGAAAAAAATGGCTTAAAAATAGCCTATTTTTCACCCACACGGGCAGAGACACGAGCATATGTCTTAGCCGTGTGTGACACACAACCAGGCGACACGGCCTTGTGTCCCCTGTAGCTTACTAAGGGATTTCAAGTCAGGCAGTTACACGGCCTAGCACATGACCTGGGACACAGGTGTGTGAGGCCATTTCGAAGGGTACATGGCCTAGCACACGGGCGTGTATCTTAGTCGTGTGACCCAAGTCAAAGAGTTACACGGGCATGGACACGGGCTGGGACACGGCCGTGTTTCCCTACTTTGAATGTCTACACGGCCTAAGACACAGGCGTGTGTCTCAGCCGTGTGACCCCTGCAGGTTGAAAATTTTTATCATTTTCCTGAAAATTCTATATGTTTTTTTATTTAGTCCCGATTTGTTTCTAATGTATTTTTAGGGCCTCGAGGGCTCGTATAAGGGACAATATGTATGTTATTGATGGAATTTGCTATGATTGATGTTGTGAAGTAAATGAGTTATATTGTCTGATAGTTTTGAAATTTAAACTCTAGTAATGCTATGTAACCCTGTTCTGGCGACGGATACGGGTTAGGTGTGTTACACTTATGAGATTAGCTTGAGAAGAAGGTTTATTAAAAGGCCTAAATTTTATCGTAGAAGCCCTCAGATTACACGTCTCATTTTTGCAAATGACTGCATTTTGTTTGGAGAGGCAAATGAGAATAGGGAAAATGTGCCCAAAAATATTCTGAGGGAGTATGAAAGGTGTACGGGGGCAATGTGTTAACTTCAAGAAGTTAACAAGCTTTTATAGCTTAAATTTTAGTGATTAGGAAAGGCATTTGTGGAAGATATTTTGGGAGTTAGAAGTTCTGACAATCATGAAAAATATTTGGGGCTCCCAAATATGGTGGGACGAGCAAAACGAGGGGCATTTCAAACTTTTATGGATCGCATCAAGCAGAAAATTAACAACTGGAGTACAAGATTTCTATCATATAGAGAAAAAGAAGTCTTTATAAAATTCATTTTGCAATCAATTCTGACGTATTCTATGTCTTGTTTTCTTCTCCCAAAATCTCTTTGTGTGGGAATGGAAACCCTTATAGGAAAGTTTTGGTGGTAGAAAAATCATGGAAAACGTGGATTACACTGGTGTGATTGGGGAAGGTTGTGCGATTTGAAAGAGAATGGTGGTATCAATTTTAGAAGCTTAACCAAGTTCAATTTGGTGTTATTAGCAAAACAAGGATGGCGTTTAATTTACTATCTGAATTTCTTACTAGCAAGAATGTCAAAATCAAAGTATTAACCATTAAAAAATTTTATTAATGCAGGTTTAGGTAATTTACCTTCCTATACTTGGCAAAGTGTGTAGGCTGCAAAAAGGCTCCTTCAAGCCGGTTTGTGCTAGCAAGTGGGTACAGGGACCTCTAATTCAATTTTGGATGATACTTAGGTTTTAGGAGGAATTAACTACATAATTCAGGATGGGGTTAGTGACCAAGATATAAGACTAGTTGTAGATTTGATAGAACCTAACACTAGAAGGTGGAAAAATGACCTTAGTTAAAGTACTTTTAGTGAAAGGGATGCTGAAAGGATTCTCAATATTCCTTTTTCACGTTGCCTAAGTGAAGACCACATAACATGGAGAGGAGAAGCGTCTAGTGAATACTCTATACGCAGTGAATACAAGCTCCTTTTACAAGGACTTACAAACCCAAGACAGGAACAAAATATAGAAGGTAATCTTTACAAAAAATTGTGGCTGTTAAATCTGCCACCAGAAATAAAGATTTCAATGTAGCGTATAATCTACAACTTTATTCCTACTTTCAACAACCTACACTACAAAAGACTGGTCGAAACAGCACGTTGTCTTAGATGTGATGAGGTAGCAGAATAGTAGTACATTTGATACACGATTGTAGATTTACAAAGGAGATTTGGGAAAAGTTGAGTTTTGGGTGGCCCTAAAATTTGGAAAATACGAGTCATAGAGACTGGATAGCCTACATTTTTTAACATTGTTCACAAAGTTAATGTAGATTATTTATTTGCACTTTGTGGGCAATTTGGACTAGTCAAGATAAATCGATGCATGAAAAGGAAAGACAAGTTGTTCTATATACTGTGAATTTCATCAAGAACTACATTAAAGAGCTGGATGATCTGATGAGAATCTTATTGGAGAAATGGGGTGCCATGGAGCGATGGACAAGGCCAGAGAACACATGTGTCAAAGTGAATTTCGACACTGCTAATAGGAAAAATGAGAAAAGGTCATGCTCTGGCATTCTAATAAGGGATTCAACAGGAAAGGTAATAGCTTCAAAAACTAACATTATGTTTGGTTGGATGGAATAACAATGCATTACAGCCCAATTCAATAGGCCCATCACCAAACCATTGTTTGGTTGGTTGTAATAAGCTATTACAACCCTATTCCATACAACATTATTCAGCGTGAAAATGCATAATACCATTCGGTACTCTTCCCATAAAATGGTGATTCAGGGAATGGGTAGAGTATCAAATTAACCAACCTTTCAATTTTACCCTCACCATCCTCCCTTCTTTCCTATGTTTGAATTTCTTTTCTTTTTTTTTTCTATGCTTCTTCCCTCTTCTACTGTAATAATCAACAAATTTCCAACTTCATTATTTCCTCCCAACCCTTTCTGTATCGCACACCAAAACTCTTTTTCTCTTCAATATAATTTACAAAATTCCTGATAGTTTAATCTATTGAAAAAAAGAAGTGAAGCATTTTTCAGGTGGCCTTGCAGGATCCAAGATCTGCTAAGTTTTAATTCCAACCCAAATTTCTAATTTCATTATTGCTTTTTTTATTATGTATATGGATGTACTACTTTTAAAGTTGATTTCAATGAACTAATTGTATAATTACGCTTGTGGGTTTTTATTATTTTTTGCTTATGAAAGTTTTTTTGGGTTTAATATCTTTGCTTTCTGATGGTAATTATTCAATAAATAAGGATTTCTACTATGACAATAGGTTTTTTATGGTGATTTCATGTAAACTTGGTGAGGTGTAATTTATAAATCCTGATTTTTCAAAAACCAACATCAAGAAGTTTAAAGCAAATACTTCTTTTACTAAAAATCATATTTCCATTTTCTTGTGGCAAATTTTGCAGTCATGAAGCTTCTTTCTCTTTTCTTTTGTAGCCAAAGATGGCACATTATCCTACACAATATGTTTGTTTTTTTTTTTTGTAAAAGTATCCCGTAATTCAATAATTTCAAAGAGAGTAGATATTTTGTTTATATTGTCAAATTCACAAATGCTTTGCAAGCATATATGTGAAAATTGGTGAACATTGTCCATGAAAAAAAAGCTTTTGTTGTATTTGTGAAACTTTTGTGTGGTTTTCTTTGTTGTTTATTTGTTTATGATGTGTTGGTTTTTTTTTTTAATTTCTTGTATATCAGTTTAATATCATGGTTAATAGTTTCTAGTTGTGGTATGGTTGTAAAATAAATCTGGTACCTTTTGCATTTGCATTCACAAACATCAATTTGCATATTCATGAAAATAAACAAGTATCTAGTTTTAGAGGGTAACAATTTTAATTTAGTTTCATTTTGTTGATGAATCAATTTAATAAGAATGGTGTAAAGTTACACATCTTTGATCTTCCTGATTGAATGATGCTTTTTCCTATACACTTAAAAGGGAAAAGGCCTTTATATTATGGAAACTTTTAATTTCAAACAAGAACAGACCTACATGTCTTATGGTTGTGGTCACTTTATCTTAATTTTGATCTCACTTATCTTGGTGGAAGCTTTTTTATTTTACCTTTTTGTTTCCTGTTTGTTTATGTTTACATGTTATGGTGGTTCATGGTTTTGAATTGTTCATTGTAATCTTTAGACTAACAACTGCAGAGATGTTTCGTTCTTTTCAAACAAAAATGAATGTTTTTGGTCATATCTGCTGAGTGCTTTCCAGTGGTCTTCCAAATTCTAATACTTAATGCTTGTATTTAGCTCTTAGCCTCTTTGCAATCATAGGAAGAGATCATCTTTGTCAGCTTTTCTAACCTTGTAGTAAACCATAAAATGTTTCGTTTTTCCTTTTTCACATATCAATTACTGGTGACATTCAGCACTCTATTTTATGTTTTTGCTCCTTGTTGTATAACAACTTAATGGTCTCTTAAGGCATGTCTTTGTGTTGGTTATGAAGTAAAAATGCATCAGGCATGTTAAAGCCACTACAAATTTGAAATGGTATGTTCCATTGCATTCAGAATCTTAGTCTTACTAACCAAAAAGGAAACTGCTAGTCGCCATTATGTTGTATATGTTTTATCATTTTTATTCTTGTTTGTTGGCCCTACATGGTGAAGATACTAAGAAAGAAATCGATTCCTGAAAACTTCAAGTTTCTACTATTGAGTGGTATTAAGGTCTTGGTTCTAATTTGGTTTTTTTATATGCATCATATTCCTTGCATAAAGTAGACCCTACATTTCTAATTTGCTAAGATGATAAGATTGTTAAATTTGTTGTTTGTGCATACTATCAGGAGATATTCCTAGAGTTAATGGAAAACTGGCAATTTCACGTGCTTCCGATGATATCTACGGTTAGATCCCCAAATTCAATGGACCAACATATATAACAAAATAGATATTTTAATTCTTACAAGTGATAGTCTTTGGAAGGTAAAACACTCTACTTTGATGTCTCCTTATTGAGTTGGAAATAGTTTTATAGGATTTATTTTTCCTTTACCATATGCTTAATCCAGGTGATGAGTAATCAAGAGGCCATTTATATTGTAAAAAAGTTTAAAGACCCACAGAAGGCTTCAAAACAATTAATTGCGAAAATAGTTAAAAGAGAGTTAAGATGACATGTCTTGTGTTGTCCTTTTAGAGTGTATTTTCTTGTGTAAGAAAAAGTGTGTTTTTTTTTCCCTTAAATCTCCATGTAGGACAAAGAAAGAGCTAGAGATTAGTTAGGTATGGACAGTATTTAGCTTGCTCCTTTTATTTATTTTCCTTATTGTATCCAATACATATTATCTTACATCCCTGTCCAACATATTTATATAACTGGCTGAAAATTGCTCATGGTTGTAATTTTTAATATTTTATGCATCTTTTCAATGTTGAATTGATTGTCCCCTGTTAAAATTTATGTGAATCCTTTTTCTCTTAGAACTTTTGAAGTGGATCACAAGTATATAATACTCCACAATTGGCATCGAAACTGAAGCTTCTATGAGCAATTGTTCTTTTTTTTTTCTTTAACAGTTTTCATAGTGACATGTGCATTTTAGTGTTTGGGGTTGGAGTAATGAATGGATTGAAGCAAAAGAGATAAAGATGGAGTTTGATCTTCAGGAAGTGAGAGCCAGGAGACTGAGAATAGAATAGGGTTTTCATTTTCTAATGGACCTTTTGTTTATTTGTTAGAAGAAATGAAGAGAAGCTAAATCTTGGGCCTTTAGGGGTTATATCATTTGGTATAATTTGTTTAATCCTTTCCTTTAAAGCAATCATTAATGCAAAGATGTCTCATTAACATCACCTTTTCCAATTCTATAATGTAGACAAACAAACATTTTTGTCTCTTTTAGTTGGAAAAAGAAAAATAAAATGTAATGCATTATTTTAACAAAAAAGCATTTTTTTTCCAATTCAAATAATACTGTTTGTTTTAAAAGGTAGTAAATAAAATATTTTAAATGTTTTAATATAATTTAATATAAAAATAATTATATTAAGAATGTTATTAAATTATATATTATTTTTATTAAATTATATTTAATAATAATTATATTAAAATATGATTAAATTATTTATTTTTATTTATATTAACTTATATTTAATAATAATGTTATTAAAATTTAATAAAAATAATCATCTACCTAAAAAAATTATGTTAATGATACTATGGTCATTTTGGTTTTTTCTTTATGCTATTACAAATCTATTTCATTCAACCAAATACAAGAATATTATTACAATTCTATTCCATTACATTCAACCAAACAATTGAATTACTGATTATAGCTCTATTCCATTACAACCCTATTCCATTCCAGCAAACCAAACGTGTCGTAAGTTTCATGAGAATATACTTTTAGAGTTTGCGGCTGAAGTGGCTTGTATCATGGCAATGAAAATTTGTTTAGATCTGAATATCAAAAGGCTAGAAGTTGAAGGAGATTCCCTAACTGTGATAAAAAAAGGTAAGGAAAAAGGAGATAGACAGATCTGAGATTTTGGCTTTATATCGACGATGTGAAAAATTTAAGCAAGGATTTCCAATTTTGTACCTTCATGCATGCATAGAGGTCAACCAATGGGCACTAGTTAGCAACTGAAGGGTTTAAACAGAAAACAGAGATTATCCTGATGAATGATGGCCGGAATTTGCAAAGACGATGGTAGAAGTTGATCAATGATGGGTAAAGGCTCCGAATTGGAAACTCACAATCGTAGATGGAAGGGAGACAGAATCATCTGAAATGCTCTGTTTGGAGCTCAATTAGGAAATGAAAGGTTTTTCCCCTGACTGTGTTGTTTACAGGTGGATTAGGTTTTGAGATTATCTAGAAACTCTTAATTTCTTTGCTTATTGAAGCATTCTAGTGTTTGGGCTGGATTTAATTTTCTGTTCTAATTTTTAAATTTTTGGAGAGTATTGGGCAGCTGAAGGGTCCTGTCTAGGTTACTATTTTAAATAAACCAGCTGAAATCTTAAAAAAGAAACTCTTTTTTTTAATAAAATCTGGGACTTTGTATTAAAAAAAAGGCATTGGCCCGAAGCTCATTACAAAAGCAAAAGCGAAAAAATAACCTAAACCTACAAATTGGACTCACAATTCCTACTAAAACATATACCTAAACCTAGCCCAAACCTACACTTTCCTAAGCCCACCAAGCCCCATCTCGATACCCCAAATGCCCAGCATTGTTATGTGAGATAGCCTCCACCACTTTCAAAATATTTAACTACCCTTTATCATTTTTGAGGCTCTCCCGTTGATTACATGCACCGTCTCCAGAAAATTTCTGTCAGACCCCTCTTTTGTCTTTTCATATGCCCTGTTCCCCTCATTTCTCCTTCTATTTCTGCCCTTATCTGCGAAAATTTCCTTCAATTGCTTCTTAGTGCTTCATTTTCTCAACTGTTCCCCATGTCCATGATTCCTCTCGTCTCTTTCCGATGCTACCAGACTCCTCACATCTTCCTCCAGTGCTAACATGGCTTTCCTCGATAGCTAGTGTCCCAAGTTAGTATTCTTTACACTCTGAGCAACCCCATTACCAGATCTAGATATTTTCTGAAATCAACACTCTTCAATCCTCTACTTAATTTTTTTATATCCTGTATGTACGAACATGGTATTGATCGATCCTCTTTTAATGCCTTTACTTGTCAAATAACATTGAGTGCAATTCCTTCGATGACTACCCACGGATTCACATTTCTAACCCCGCCTGAACTGCTTGTAGACAGGCTATTGCCTCTGCCGCGAAAAGTGTAAGTGCTCTCTCATTAACTATCATTTTGACACCCAAGTTTTCTCCTTTTGAGTTCCTACAGATTATACATGTTCCTGACTTCTTCCTTTGTTTGTTGTAGGCCCCATCAAAGTTTATTTTGGTTATACTCTCGTCCGATGGTTTCCAGCATTCACTGTTATTAATCCACCCTGGTATGTTGTTCTTTACTACTGACCATTCCTTTATATATTTCCTTATAAAGCATACTGTCTCTATGGCTGATTATTGTATTTTTTTCATGCAACACTCTATTTCGTCCCATCCAAATCGCCCATATGGTGGCAAATAAAAGTTGTTTCTACTAGCCACTACTTCTAGTAAGTTGACCCCTTATCCATTCCTGTAAAGTCTCATTTGATGTTGTTCTCTGCATCCTAAACTCGAGTTCTGACCATACCTCTTTTATTGCATGACATTCCTTAAATGCATGCTCCAAAGTCTCTGTTCCCTCCCTGCATCTTGGACACAGCGCCGAGTTACAGATTTTTCTGTTGTATAGGTTTCCAAATGTAGGAATATAATTGTTGTATATTCTCCAGTTTGTAATTTTAATTTTGTCCAATAGATCTATATGCCAAAGGTTGTTGTAATAAACTTAGCTTTTGTCGTTATTGTTAGCCATTTTTGGGTTTGTATTTTTCTTCAATAAGTCTGTAATCGCTCTTTACTGTGTATTCCCTCGTAAGTTCTCCGCTCCAAACCTTTCTATCCTCCTGTGGGTCTTTGCCAAAGGAATATCCAGGATCGCCTCTGCCTCTTTGTTACCAAAAAGTCTGGCAATTACTTCCTCCTTCCATTGTCTTAAATTTAAATCAATCAAGTCCGCCACTTTTGGTACACTATAATCACTGGCTGACTCTTGAACCCTTTGGTTTTCCAATCTAGGAACCCAGACATCCTGCCAAATTGAGATGTTTTAACTATTCCCAACTCTCCAAGCCATACCATCTTGCAAGACTTTCCTCGTTGCCCAAATGCTTCGCCAGGTATACAAAGGGTAATTTCCTAACTTTGCTTGCATAAAATCTATATTAGGATAATATTTAGCCTTTAATGTATTCACTAATAAAGAATCAGGATACTCCAATAATCACCAACCTTATTTTGTGAGAAGGGCAACATTAAACTTGCTCAAACTTCAAAAACCCATTCCACCATCCTCCTTTAACGCGCTTAATTTCCTCTAATTTCACCAATGCATTCCTCGCTTCCCCTCCTATTTTTGCCACCAAAACTTGCAAATAATCTATTCCATTTCTCAGTATAAAGAATTTGGTTGAAAAAAGCATGACATAGCACAGGTTGGAATTGCTTGTAACACACTTTTAATAAATACCTCTTTCCCACCCTGCGATAATGCCTTACGCACCAGTTATTAACACATTCTTCCATCTTGTCCTTTAAACCCTGAAAACTCCTCCTCTTCTATTTTTTGACCATATTCGGCAAACCCAGATACTTTTTTGGTTCCTACAAACATCTTATCTGCAATGCTCGTGAAATCAATTCTCTATCTCGTATCGAATTATTAGAACTAAAAAATAAAGTGGATTTGTCCAATTTAACCTTTTGCCCCGACATGAACTCGTAGTTCTCTAAAATACCTTTCAACTTATTTACCCTTCGCATTATAGCCTCTCCGAACAAAATACAATCATCCGCAAACCTTCTACTTACCTTCACTCCTTTTATTTTTCTTTCCTTACTTGCCATTCTTATTAACGCTGAGAGTCCCTCCCTACAAATTAAAAATAAATAGGGGCTAAAAGGATCGCCTTGTCTTAGCCCTCTATTCGATTTGAACTTATCCCCTCTTTCTCCATTTAAACAAACCAAGTAAGAAATGAAATTAATACGTCCCATTATGAGATTAATCTATTTCACATCAAAGCCTATTCTTACCATCATTTCTTATATAAATCCTCATTCCATTCTGTCATATGCCTTGCTCATATCGAGCTTAAGTGCAAACGAACCTGCTTTTCTTACTCTCTTTTGCTTGAGTACATGCAAAATCTCATAAGCAATGAGAATATTATCAGTAATCATTCTTCCTGGTACAAACACACTTTGTGCTTTATCTATGCATACATTAAGCACTTTTCAAAAACGATTAGCCACCACTTTTGATATAAATTTGTATAAAACAAAACAAAGCCTAATAGGTCTAAAATCTCTTAAATCACTTGGTCTAGAAGTTTTCAGAATTAACACAATAAGTGTAGAGTTAATACCTTCCAAAGACTCCTTTTCGTTGTGAATGTTAAGACAGAACTCCCTCACTTCTTTACCAATGATATGCCAAAATTTTTGAAAAATAGAGCAGGGAATCCATCGCCCCCTACTGCCTTTAGTGGGGCCATCTCTTTTAATGTTGATATGATTTCCTCAATAGTGTATTTTACCATTAACATCTTATTCATTTCTCCCGTTATGCTCTTATAAACTACTTCAAGACCCTGCATCACTTCTCCCCTTCTATTTGATGTAAATAGATCTGAGAAATACTCTTTCACTATTTGGCCCATCTCCTCTATATTGTTGCAAGCGTACCATCCTCCCTTTCAAGTTCCTTTATATTATTTCTTCTTTGTCTCTGTAAGGAAAACCTAAGAAAAAAAGTTGTATTTTGGTCCCCATTTTTTAGCCAATTCGCCCTTGCCCTTTGTTCCCAATATAATTTCATCTTGTCAATTCCATGCTGAGTTCTAATTTTGTTTCAATAAGATCACCAAGAATAGTGTTCGTTTGTTCATCTTCCTTAAGCTCCTCTATTCTTTGCTCTAGGTCTTTTATCTTTCCAACTTTCATCATTTTCAATTTACCCGCCCATTTCATTAAGTCCTTCCCAACCATCTCACGACGCTTCAAAACACTCAAATTACTACCCTCTTATAACTCTTTTATCTCTTTTTCACACGATTCTTCAAGTAACCTCCACTATTCAAATCAGAAATATTGCACTTGTGGTCTTTGATTATCAAGCTCAATTTCCAATAACAAAGAACAATGATTTGAAAAAGAATGTCCAAAATCCTTAACCCTGTACTTAGGAAATAAGTCCCACCATTCCATATTAGCCACAAAGCGACCAAGCCTCTCCCTTATATTGTTGTTCTCAAAGTTATCCCTCTCCCAAGTATACCAAGGACCCGTAAGCCTTACTTCCTCCAATTGACATTGATCCAACATTTTCCTAAATGCTCTTATTCGCTCCACCTCTCTTACCACGCCTCATTTCTTCTCAAATGAGTATAATATCTCATTAAAATCCTCACTCACTATCCATGGGTGCCTCAAATGCTGCCCTAATGACTTTAACAAGTTCCAAATTGTTTCCTTCAATTGAATGTTAAGAGACCCATAAAAAGCCTGAAAATCTCCATTGCATACTGACAGACTAATCTTCCACCTTCAAATCAATGTGATTTTTTGAAAAACTATTTAAACTAACTTTACTTCCTTTCACCTATACTAAAATCAATCCTCCTCTCGTACCCTCTACCGATACGCCAATCCCATTACAGTAACCACATCTTTTCCTAACACGCTTCATTCTTCTATTATCTAGTTTGGTCTCCATCAAAAAGACTATGTGGGGACGATTGGCTTTCAAAACATGCTGAAACCTCTTACAAGCTTGAGGACTCCCTAATCCTCGAACATTCCAACATAAGATTTTCATTGCTGTCGGTCAGCTGACTTTTTGGTTGATTGATTGACCCTTAACCCCTCGAGCATTCCATTGGTTCTATCACATTCTTTAAATCTGGATGTCCTACTCTTTGTCTCTTATTACCTTCCACATCCGCTAATAGACTATCTTCTTCCTCTTGCATTCTCAATCTTTCCTTTGGATCTCCCACATATTGATCCTCCCCTCTAACACTCCTTTTGTTTGTCCTTCTAAATTAAAATTTATAATTCGATTCACATGTCTTCCCTGTAACACCCCTAACCCGTATTCGCTGCCAGAATAGGGTTTCGGAGCATTACTACTATTTGCATATCACTAAAAAAATTTTTACTTAAATATTTACCAATTCAATGCATCAATAAATATATTACCATTCAATCAATGGCTTGGCACTTGCCTAAGCATCAACAATCAACACTTGTTAGTGTACTTACACATATTTCATATAAATTATTATTTTCTCAATATGTCATATTTGAATTTAATACTCGACTTAACTTACATATTTTCCTTATGTTAACATATAAAAGATAGTTTTATATGTACATGTCATGATACATATCATTCTCTTACCGTTTCTTTAATAACATATATCATTTATTTTATTATATCATCATTTTATGCACCATCATTTCCTTTTATCTTAGGTATATTTATTTCGGTAATAGTTCGTATTAAACTTAACATAATTTAAATTCCATGTACCTATACTTATTTTCTTTATCTATCTTATTAATTATTTCATACAACTATTTTGTACATTTATTTTCATATGACCAATTCCTGTAAATATTTCACATTACCATTTTGTATAACCAATTCATTTAACCATTTGTTATATTACCTGAATATTAGTTGTTCAAAAGATATCTTGGCGTTTCTCTTCCACGATCTTATTTATCTTCGACATGATGCCATAGTGTCTTTCAACTATGGTCTTACTCATTTTCTGTCATGTTGCCATGGTATCATTTAACCATGGTCTTATTCATTTCCCCGTCGCGTTGTCATGGTATCTTTCAACCATGGTCTTACACATTTCATATCAAGTTGCCATGGTATCTTTCAACCATGGTCTTACACATTTCATATCAGGTTGCCATGGTATCTTTCAACCATGGTCTTACACATTTCATATCAGAAAGCACACTCCCGCGAATCTCATCCTTACAGTGGGATTACTAGTCCAGGCTAAATCTCCTGTAATATAAACTCATAGAGTATTTTCGGGATTACCAGTCCAGGCTAAATTCAGACCCTAATTCGGATTACCCGTCCGGGCTAAATCCATTTTCTACATATTCTTCGGGAGGGCTATGTCAGGTTAGGATCACCCGTCTGGGCTAGATCTTTTTTACCATCAATTCCTTTTCAGAGATCCATCGAATTTTCCTTCCATTCAACCGGGATTTCTTCCCCTTTTATCAAATATGTAAATGTTTCATCAATTTTCATATAATGAATATTTAAATCATATTCACATCAATAACATACATTTCAAGTATTTAAGAATATAATTCAAGTTGCATGAACTTACCTCATTGATTGTTCGTGTTTATGATTTCATTGATCCGATATCTTTTCTTTTTCACGATCGAGTCTCATATTTGAGTCGCCCGGATTTATTTTAAATAAATTGATCATCATTTTCATTCATTTCATATTCTAATGCATTTAATTAATGCTCTAAGCAAAATTACCATTTTGCCCCTAACCTTTTAATTAATGACGATTTCATCTTTAGGATCAGGAAAATAAAATTCTTGCAATTTAATCCTTATTTCCAACTATTATTCTTATATATATTGATAACAGTCCATGAATTTTATAAAATATCAAAAATTTCCATAATTTCAACACTTTTCAATTTAATCCCTAAAACATGTTTTCCCCCGATTTTGAACTAAATTGATAATTTCGTTAAATTTTGTAATTTAAATAATAAAATAATCTATTTCATGCAATTTAGTTATTTTTGACATTTTTACAAAATTGCCCGTAAAGTTTTACTTTTATTCAATTTAGTCCCTGAGCCTAAAACATACAAATTAGCCATGCTAGATGAATATTCATACATATTTTTCCTCCTCCTCCTCTCCATTCCACATCCTTAGTATAAACAACACACTTGTAGGTAACATTATCCATAATTTTCACTATCTACTTATGTAAATATTCAAGCTGTCCATCTGTGTCATAGTCACTAAATTATTTTTATCTTGAGCTACAGAACTCCAAATTAAGATCCGCTAATTTTCCCTGAAACTAGACTCATATACCTTCTTACCATAAAAATTTCATAATTTTTGGTTGGGCTAATTAATACAGTTTATTCATTAAAGTCTCCCCTGTTCTCTCTGTCTGATAGCTTTCAAACCCTTCTTCACTAAAAATTAATTATCTTCTTGTACAGGATTCGAATGATGTCCTCGTTTGTTTCTCTTGAAAATAGACTCATTCAGGATTTTAAATATATAAATTTAAGCCCCTAATTATTTTTATCCAATTTTTTATGATTTTATAAAGTCAGAACAGGGGAACTCGAAATCATTCTGACCTTGTCTCACAAAAGTTATTATATCTCATGATTTACGATTCCATTACTTACATAATTTCTTTTATAAGAAACTAGACTCAATAAGCTTTAATTTTATATTTTATTCATCCTCTAATTCGATTTATATAATTTTTGGTGATTTTTCAAAGTTAGACTGCTGCTGCTGTCTAAAACAGCTTTAGTGCAAAATGTTGATTTCCATTTTACCCCAAATTTCACAATTCATACAATTCAGTCCTTGCCCAATTAACCCCTCAATTAAGATAATTTTCTCAATTAATACTTTTTCTAGACATTATAAGTTATTTCATAACTATTGAAATTCAGAATTTCCATATGGAACTCTAACTTCAAACTCTTTTACAATTAGGTCCCAAACATTCACTTTCTATTCAATTCTTTCAATAAAATCAGCATATAAATAATTTAAAGCTCTAATTCCATGCCAAATCATTATATACTTCCAGAACATATTCATAGAAACTTTCAATTTCTTTCATAGAATAAAAAACTAATGAATTCAACAAGTGGACCTAGTTGTAAAGTCACAAAAACATAAAAATTTCAAGGAGAAAGAAAGAATTAAACTTACATGAAGCTAGATTATGAAGCTTGAACCCTCCTCCATGGCTATTTTTCAGCTGATGAATATGAAGAGAAATGAAGAGAATTCTAGATATTCCAATTTAGTCCCATTTTTATTTAGCCAATTTTGGCAATTTTCTAATTTTGCCCTTATTTCACCCATTTTCTGATTTTTCTCAGCTATTGCCGCCCAAAATATCTCCTTTAGGATTATTTTCACTTTAGGTCCTTCCTCATTTGACAATTGAGCTATTTAATCCTTCTAGCAACTTTTACACCCTTTTCAATTTAGTCCTTTTTATTTAATTAACCACCCAAACGTCAAAATTTTCTCACTAAATTTTAATACTACCTCACTAACACTCCATAAATATTTCTAAAAATATTTATGGCTCGATTTATGAAGTTGAGGTCTCGATACCTCACTCTCACCCAATTTACCTAATTAATTCTTTTAAATCACCAAATTCACTAGTTCAAAATGCTTTTATATTCGCATTTGACTCATAGGTATTAATTTATTAAATTTTTAACTCACCCACGATTTGGTGATCTCAAATCTCTATTCCCGATACCACTCGAAAATTAGGTCATATAATATCTCTAGCATCATTATTACTTTCTAGATTTCTCTCTCTTCCAATTGACCATTTTGCCCTTCATTATCTTTTAAAATTCCATCCTTCAGTCATCATTTAATTTGGTGAAATTGCAATTTAGTCACTTATAGTTCTTCATCTATTCAATTTGGTCCTAATTTATCCATTTTCCTTAGTTTCTAGATCATTCCACTTCTAAAATATTTACACTATTGGTCCTTCAACTTTTTCATATTTACACTTTAATCCTTTAAATTTTGAGTATTTACTCTTGGGCTACAAAACTTTTCTCACTTTTACAATTTAGTCCTTTCTTGAATTAATATATCATAATATATTTCTCAATATTGACATAACTCAAAATTTCTCTTTTTATCACTTTATTTCCTTATTTTACTATATTACTGATAATATTTACTGTAAAAATTTCGGGGTATTACATTCCCCCTTCAAATTTTGGATTTATCTGCTCACCTTCCCTTTTTTCCATCGTTTTGCTCCATCTTTTCATACTTGCTTCCTTTCAACCTATTACTAATGTCCTCCCTAAGCCATATGCTTGTGGGTAAATTAGATCTCATTTCTTACACCCTCAAAGATGTGTCCCAACTTAATTCTAGATCTTGCCCTTTACTTTTAACTCGTAGTGGACAGAAACTATCCCTATGGTCCAATCGACCACATAAGAAACAAAACAAGGTTAACTTTTCATATTGGAATCTTGCATAAAACTGTTTCCCACTTGGTGTCATTGATTTCTTCCTCCTCTTTAATGGAACTCTCACTTCCACCAATGCTCTTATTCCCATATAACTCCGATATCCCTTCCTTATCTGCCTCCCATCATATTCAATAAAAGACTTAATAAAATCACCAAATTGCTTAGTAACCATCTCTGAAATCATGCCTGGCAATAGATCATAAATTTGCACCCAGAAAAAAGAATAAGTCAATGGCACCTCCATCGAGTCCTCATCTTCCAATAGCATGTGAAAAACCATCAGATGGTTATTAAAGGTCCATGGTGCCCCTTTTATCACTCTGTCAATGTCCACCTCATGAAAGAATTTAAATAAAAATCTCTTCTCCCCCAGATTTAAGATAACTACGCCACCTATTAGGTGCCAAACGTTAGCCAACATATTCTTCATGGTCTGGAAGTTTACCATTCTCGCTGTTAAGAAACACCCCACCAGACAAAATTCCTGTTCCATATCCTCATCCACCACCTAGATCTCCTCCTCCCTATCATGAATTCTCAAATTTGCTAAACCGTCCTCCATCACAATGATTTGGCAAAAATCAGACTAAACGCTCCTATATTCAATTAATCAGAGTTGTACAACCCAAACACCCAAGATCCAATCCCTAATTAACCAGAAACAAGAGTCTTAATCACACCTGCAACCTTAGCAAACCTAATTAGAAAAGAACTACCATTGCGGCAGAGGAAAAACCTCTATTATATTATTTTTTGACTAATAGCATAATTCAACTTTCTAGATAACATAATTCGTTAAAATATGTCTTAGATTTAGAATTTAGAATTAATATCACTCACTTTTATTTTATTAATTTAATTTAAAAGTATAAAATTAAAATTAAAATTAATTATTCATATGATAAAATTTTTTAATTAAATTCACTAGTGTACTATTTTAGAATAAAATAAATACTTGGTAGTTATATAAAAAAAATGCATTAATTAATCTAAATTTAACTAAAAATTTTAAAAATACTAATAATTAAACTTGAATTGTTAAATTAGAAAAAAGACCTAATTTTTTAAATAAAAATAAATTTTTTTAAAAGAATGTGATCCCATAACAGAGGAGAAAAACTCTGACGTGTGTTGGTTCTATCTTACAGAGGAAACTCCAGAATCTGTTCTTCACCCTCCCACGCGTCCCACATAGCCGTCTCTTCAAGCGCTCTCTCTCTCTCTCTCTCTCTATATATATATATATATATATCTGCGTACAACCAATCAAAGTTCCCAAATCCAAGCCCTAACTTAGTGAAAATGTTGAGGATGGTGTCGAAGAAGCTGCTCGGGATTCCCTCCCCATCGCCTCCCTTACAGACTCTGCCACGTCTGTACCACCAGAATGTCATCGATCACTACAACAATCCTCGTAACGTCGGTTCCTTCGACAAGAACGACCCCAACGTTGGTACCGGCCTGGTCGGCGCTCCTGCTTGCGGTGATGTTATGAAGTTACAAATCAAAATCGACGAGGAGTCCGGCAAAATCGTTGATGCTTGCTTTAAAACCTTCGGTTGTGGCTCGGCCATTGCCTCTTCTTCTGTTGGTATGGCCCTTCGATTTTCCTTTTTTATGTATATACACTTCTGGTTATTCAGGTTTATAGGTATAGTTTGTTTCAATCCACAATCGGTGCTGTGATATTTTATTTATTTATTTTTTCTTCTATTAAGTTAAATTTCAAGTCCAAAAAAAGTAATCCAAATTTCAAATTCTCTGATTGCAAAGGGAATTTCACACGGATTAGTTTTTATTTCGATACTTTATTTTTGTTTCTCATCCAAAACAAAAGAAAAAGAGTCCTTTTATAAAAAAGAAAATATTTATGTTAATCAATCAATATAATATTTATCTTTTTATAAAGAAAATGCATGATTTTACTTTAATATGGAACCGGCATGTTGAATTATTGTTGATTTTGGGAAGCAGAAAAAAGCTGCTATTATAAAAAAAAAAACCAACGGAGCAAATGTGTAATTGTTTTGTCAGTAATGTTGAAACTTCTAATCTGTTTTTATTGATGTTATTCAATGTTTTGTACATATGATTTTATTTCAAACGGCCTTCAATTTTTGTGGAGGACCTAGGTAGTAACTTGGAGCTTTTCATGTTGCAGCTACTGAATGGGTGAAAGGGAAAAGCATGGACGAAGTGCTTACTATTAAGAACACGTAAGTATTAGTCCCATATGTATTTATTTGATTCTTATCGTCTCCTGGGGTATTTTGCGGTATTCCCTTTTGGTATCTGATCTTGGAAACTAGTGGAATTTTTTGATTACTTGATTAAGTTATTTGTTCACACTGTTCGTATTTTTCGCTTTTAATTTAAACATTGTAGAATGCTATGGATAGATCATCTTCTCTCCCCCATTCTTTTAACTTCCTTTCTTACAATTTTTTGGCCGCTTTCATTTGACCATATCTGCATTTGGTAAGGGAAGGTTTTAATTACTTATAATATGAATTTTTTGTTATGCTTGTTAACTAAGTTTACTTTAGTAATTCTAGGTCATTCTTTATTCTTCATGTGTATGCACAATGATATTAAGGCCTAGTGGTGGCAACGAATTAGTAGAAGTCGCACTGTCCGCTCATAAAGATTGACCTGAGTTTAAAGCCTTGTCTAGCTTTGTCTATTGAGCCTTTTTTCTAATTAATTTTCAGATCACGATTTTAGGTATCAACAGAATCAATATAATAAATACAGTTAGTCATGAGAAGAAATATTAGATGATGTTGTGATTTTTTCCTAGCAACATATGTAGGTGTAAATTGTAATTATATGATTGTCTAAATAGGTAGCTTAAGACCATCCAACTTTAAGTTTTAAGGTGATTGCATAGTGTATGCATAAGCTAATTCATAGCTTTCATCTTTTAGTCAACTGGTTTGTACCCTTTATTTTTTAATTGGGGAAGTGGGGATTTTAACTGGGCTCTTTTGTGTAGGGGGATCATGCACCAACCCTTTGAGCCTAATGCTCAGGTGCTGGTGTGTTCCTCTCTAGTTTTGAGAGCAATGTATAAAATATAAAATATATGAGTGGTGGTGGAAGAAATGAGTTGAGGAAATATAATATTTTGATGTCAAAGGATGCTGTTATGTTTTAACAATATTTTGCATTTATGCTGTTAATCTTTGTGGTACCAATAGTTGGTCATTTAACTAATTTTTCTTGCAATCAATCAAATTTACTCATGCTGGCAGGGAGATCGCGAAACATCTATCACTTCCACCAGTTAAGCTGCACTGCAGTATGCTTGCTGAAGATGCAATTAAGGCAGCTGTGAAAGATGCTGAAGCTAAACGTGGCAAAATTAATGGTAGTTCCAAGGCTGCTGATGCCTAATGTCTGTGGATATGCTAAGGAAAGAACTCTGGAAACTTTGATTATCATCTAATCATATGTAAAGTTAGAAGATAGCATGCACCCGGGGGGGGGGGGGGGGTGAAAAAAAGTATACTACTTGTCCAAAAGATGTGTTTGGTCAATGATAAAACTTATAACTACTGAATAAAGTATTGGCTGAGTCCAGACGCGATTATTATAGCAATATTAAAGCTTATTGTTGCAAGTTCTAATCCTCTTAGCTTGCTTGGACCTGCTTTGATGTTATGCAATTGGTAAGCAATTTGGGATCCCATTTGTATGTGGAGTTGGCTGTTATTGTGTAGTGAATGCCCTGGATCGTGGTTTTGCTTTCTTATCGTTGGATCCAAGGTAGAGGCGAAGATAACAATCAAATCCACCATCTCTACTGACGTCTGGATTGGAAAAAAATTGTTTCCAAGGTTTTTAATTAATGACTTCTTTATTCACCTGTTCTGAGATTAGTATTTATTAAGTGATTAATATTAAAATTAAAGATTAACGTAATTTGATATATTAACTTTCATTTGGTGTTATTATATACATTTAAAAAAAATGAATGTATTACTTTTCTTTTTATATTAGTTAAGTATAATAATTTGCCTATGTAATATTTAAATGTAAAATAGTGTTATATCAATAATTATTTTAGTAATTATCAGTAAGGAGTTGAAAAAAGTAAAAGTGGAGTTCTTCTCTAAGTATTTGAACAAAGTTTAAATCTTAGAGTCAATATTGTTGAGAGAGTTTTACATGAATAAGTTTAAATCTTAGAGTCAATATTGTTGAGAGAGTTTTACATGAATATTATCATGGGGATAATAATTAAACGGTAAATGATTGAGGACACTAGTGATTTATATTAAAACAATAATTGTTTTAGTGATTTGTGAAAATTAGATCAAATATATATTTCATATATAAAATTACTCAAAATAATAGTTCATGTATAATATTGTCAATTAGTTAAATGTATGGTTTTAAAATTGATCTATAAATTTTTAATTTTTTTTAAATGAATGGATAACTTTAACTGTAGTTACTTATTATGAGATATGAACATAAAAAACATGCTTTTAAAAGCTAAATGACAGTATTTTAATGGTAGTTATTTATTATATATTTATCTGTATAATTTATAAGTGGAAGGGATCTACTTATACATACGTAAAATTAACGATCCAATCGTTGAATTGAATTTATCGATATAAGTATACTTATCATGCATGTAATTTTTCAAACCAATTCAATAACTCTATTTATAACATTGTATAAATATATAGCTATACTTATCATACGTTGTAAATTTTAAATTTACTTCAAATTTTACATGCATGATCTAAATGGATGTAATATGAAATATAACGGTTAGATCGTTAAAATATTAATCTACAAAAAATATACGAAAATGTGTAATTTAGTTTTACACCGATGTAAGTGGATCAATATATGGGAAGGGACCCACTTACACTATTGTAAAATTAAAGTAGTTTTTCTCACCCTTAACTTTTTTATATGATTAATATTTTAACAATTCAACAGTCACATTTTATACTTCATTCATATAGATCATGTATGTCAAGTTTGGCATAAATTAAAAAATTATAATAATTTATTTTGTGTAAAAAGAAACTTTCAGTTGTTAAATATATATTAATATATACTATATTTTAGACCAATATGATAGAAACATTGGATCGATTAAAAATTTTACATGTATGACAAATACAAATATATTTATAAATTTAACGGTCAGATTGTTAAAATATTAATAATATAAAAAATTATGAAATGGTGTAAAACCATTTAAATTTTAAACTGGTGTAAGTGGATCCTTCCATTTCTTATTATTTATTATATTACTAAATTGATATTAAAAAAATAATATTAATTAAAAATTTAATTTGTATTTTTAGAGAAGAAAATTAATTTAGTTAGATAAAGTCATGGTAATGTTAAAATAGATTTTGTAACCATCTTTAATTTATACTTACTATTTTAGAATTTTAAGCACTATAAACAAATGTATTAGAATGACGCACTTATACATTTTTATTTAAGTAGCATCTAAAAAAATCATAAAAAATAATTAATATTTATTGTTATTTGATAGATTTTGCTTCCATTATATAAAAAATATTGACTTTCTGTAACATTCCATTATCAAACTCTATCATTAGGTCTGAGTTAAGAGGTATCACATTTGTTGATGGAACAACTACGATCAAACTATATTCGATTTATACTATTAATGATTAATTTCAACCAATACAATCATATAATACGATATAAAGTCATTTTTGAGTTTTATATGAGCTTACCAAAACTCTAAAGTTAACTCGAGGTCGAATTAGGACCAAATTGTAAAGTTTTCAAAATACCAAATTGAAGTCATGACGTCGAGGGTTCCTCATCGCGACACAACATACTAAGTAGGTCTAGTCGTGGCCTCGAATACATTTCATCGCAATGTAAATCCTAGGCTGTCCTCGTTGTGACATTGGGGATATGTCGTTGCAACGTGACATATTGTTTCCATCAAAATCAACTTGGTACAAGTTTGGGAGACCTGTAATAATACTTTACATTTCAATTAAAACCAAAACAACAATATGCCAAATACATTCAAGCTAAAATATGCCAAAATGATACTTTAAAACAACATCGAGCAATTAAGTTTTAAATTCAGCCTTTTTCGATACATAACCGGCTTAAACACTAGGAACATGCCATATACTAATAAAAGAGAACTTTACAAACTTTTCTAAGTCGGGGGTCACTTGCTAGATGCTGGATCAACTGCTCGAACTATCTAGAATCTACGAGCGGAGTGTAATACCCAACCGATGGGTCAAACGACCGACCCTTCAAAATATCGGCTATCAGCATATGCAAAATAATTTAATAACCATACCATAGTTCCATAGTGTATTACCGTGAAATCACAATATATATGTAAACAAGCTTATGATAATATTAAACTTTTTATAAAAAAACAATAAATTTAGCCTTATGCGTCTAATTACAATTTGAACTAAATTTAAAGAGTTCTTATCCATATACAAAATAGAAGTTTAAGGCTACAAGTTGCCCCGATATCTACACATGTTACAAAATGAAGGGTGACATGCTCATACAAGACTTTGAAGATTCTAGCTTAGTTCGCTTTTCCTACGAACAACAATTTATCATACTTGAAATAAGAGAGAGAAACATGGTAAGTCCATAAGGAACTTAATGAGTTCTATAATAAAGTTACTTCCATTTTTATTTCAAATATCTGTCACTGATTTCTCGTAGATAAAACTTGTGCATTCATATTTCATAGCTTATGCTTGCCTTGAACAACATAGAGGCACAGTACATAATACATGAGAAATTCTCCAGTGATAGATCATGAAGTATTTAGTTGTTGGAAAAAATACTATTTGAAAATGTTTTTCTTGCACAGCGAAAAATTAAAATTTTGAAAACTGACCCGATTTATGATATTTATAGCAATAAACCTTAACCGAATTCATACTTGTGTTTTCGAATAAGTGGATTTGTCACATCCCAAAAACTGGGTTAGTAGAAATTGAGTTAATGAATCGAGAGAGTGGTCATCCAAATTTTATTTAGTTATTTATTTATTTTAGATGATCTATTGATATTAATAAATATCAAGTATAATGGTTGAGTAGTGGTGGAGCTATCCATGATGACTTGTGTTTGAATCACTTCCCTCGCACTATTTTCTATGTGGTGCAATTTTGCCTCAAACCTTAGCAAAGGTCACATTATGTTTTTAAAATAAATGTGGTAGGAATTTAAACAAGGAAGTAAAGTGGGTAAGTGCTCCTAAGCTATCCTAGAAGTCCTAAGTACAAGTCCCCTTGTTCTCATCTTTTTATTTGATTTTTTAACACAATTTTCATGTGTATAATGTGCTTGCCGTCCACCTCATTGTTACCATGTTTAGAAGGATTCCTTTCCCTCTTTACGAGTCAAATCCTTTCCCTCTTTACGAGTCAAACTTATCATATGTTGAGGTAACATGATCCCTTTTTCATTACATGTCTCCCTTCATTGCCAAAACTTCATATATTTCCTTTTGTTGTGGTTCATTGAACTTAGTCACAGTTGACCAAGCTTTCACCACCCTTTGCCATCCTTACCTTCTTACCACTCCCATTCTTTCACTTTTTCATTTCTTTTCTTATCAATTTTCTCTCCTTTCACAAAATAACCACCACTCTTTTCTTTTAATATTTGCTTTTCCTCCACCACAACTGACCATAGCACCACCACCGTCATACCTTTTACTCACCTTAGCACCACTCTTTCCCTCCTTTTTCTTTTTCCACTACTGTCGATCACTGTTATGAACACTGCCGCGAGCCACAGCGAATCTTTATGGGTAAACCTAAGAACTCATCAGATAAATGTTCCCTAAATCAATTAAAACAAAGTGCCTTAATGGGTAAAACTAGTTGTTTCTCCACTTTCGCACGAAGCGCTTTGAATTTATCAAAGGTTTCACTCTTGTAGTGCATTAGGTATACATACCCCTATCTACTCTTGCAGTGCATTAGGTATACATACCTATATCTGGAATAGTCAGCAATAAATGTTACATAATACTCATAACCACCTCTTACACTAACACAAAAAAGGAAACATTTAGTGTGTACAAGTTTTAAGGGTTTTTCGGCCCTCATTCCTTTTACATTAAAAGATTGCTTAGTTATCTTACCTTCCAAGTAAGATTCATATTGTGGAAGGTCAACTTCTTTAAGCAAACTTAAGATGTCATCTTTCACAAGTCTAGTGATTCTTTCTTGATTAATATGACCAAGTCTCGAATGCCAAAGGTGCGCCTCATTAGAGTGAGAAGTTTTAAGTCTTTAATCTAATATTTTCAGTCTTAAAACAGTGTGTACATCTTTGGTTTGATAAAATATAGATTATTTGATATCCATCCATTACAGATAATATTTTGATTTCTAAATATTGCAATTTCATTATTAAAAGTCACTATCAAGTCGTCTTTATATAACCATACAAAGGAAATTTAGTTTCTTTTGAAACTTGGTACATATAAACCGTCTTTAAAATAATCTTCTTAAAATAATCAAAATAAAGATGTACATCTCCCACTACTTTAGCTGCCACACTTTTCCAGTTCCCAGTCCGCAACTATAAGCTCTTATCTCTAAGATCTTTCGTCTCTTTGAACCCCTGTAGAGAAATACAAACGTGATTAGTGGCTCCCGAATTAATGCCCTAGTGGTCTATTGAATCTTCAACTAAACAAGTTTTTATCATCAAGAGTTCCATACCTTTACCTTTGGTAGCTAGGTATTCCTTCCACTTTTTACAGTTTGTCTTGAAGTGCCCTTTCTTACTGCAAAAGAAGCATTTAGACTTAGATAAGTATTTAGGCTTTCTGGTTCTCTTCCTTCCAACTTTTGGTGGCCCAAAGACCTTAAACTTACCTTTCTTAGTATGCTTTCCCTTCCCTTTTGAAGAAGAAGTGACGACTATGTTTGCTTCTGCTCTTCAGAACGGCTAACCGCCATTCAACATCAACTCATAGGATTGTAATTCCTTCATGATTTGTGTAAGTGCCAAGTTTTTGTTGCTAAGTTTATAAGCGGCCCTAAAACCAACAAAATCCATTGACAAAATTTTGAACACCATCTTAATTTGAGTGTTCTAGTTTAGATTGGCCTCATTGTTCTCAACCTCGATAAAGTATCCCATAAGAGTGGTTATATGGTCTTTGACTAAAGCATTGGGCTTTTGTTGGGCATTTATCAAGCTAGTTATGGCAAACTATCGAGCCAAGATAGCTTGGCCTTCGAACATGTCTTCTAGCTTATCTAAAATCGCTTTAGCAATCTTACAACTCTCCAATTGCTTATATAGAGTACTGGTCATGCTTGCCAGCATATAGCAATGAGCTATCTCATCAGACTTTTTTCAACGTTTTCTAGCCTCAGCTTGAGTGGCCGGTGCACACTGATCATCAAGAACTATTTTAAGTTTCTCATTGCTCAGGACAGTTATCAGGTTCCTTTTCCATTCCTTATAGTTATTTTTGTTCAATTTGTTTTCAATGAGTATGTTCAATAAGGGAGTTTGTCCCATTTTCAAACTAAAAATAAAACATTCATATTTTAATATATTTGTATAAACAAATGTTTGAAAAACATTTTGCAACATTACAATATGCATTAAGATGATGCATGTGTCTTACATTAAACCTTGAAAACATTTGTAAGTCGTTGCAATGATAATTCCCACACCTATTGAATCAAGCCACCGTAGGATGATCATGATCAACTAGTAAGAACATGAATTTTCATCCAATTAGTACATGAACTTAATTCTTTTAGGCATTCGCACGTACTAATAATCGTGTAATATTTGGCCATCATTTTAACTAAAGTAGAGCTCCGTTGGGAGTTACTTAACTAGAAGATCTTGAGTGTATAACCATCAACTCAACACCTATCGTATCATGCACCATAAATGAGTCATCTTGGGACAATATCATCGAGAAACATGCTGTGACTAGTTGTCCTCTTTAAATACATAATTTCTTAATGTATCACATGATAATACCTACCACAGAGGCCAGTTCAACTATCATATGACCATAAAAAAAAATCTGCTTACTTTCTGGAAGTCTCTTTAGTGAAATCCACATGACAACATCTACTTTAGGGCAGGTCCATTTCATGCCATCACAAGAGACCATTGAAGGAGGCCATAGGTCTTGTTTAGGGACCTTCTCCCACTTAATGTTTTAAAAACATGCAAGGTTTTTAATTTTCGATTTCAGTCATGTATGGTTAATATATGCATGACAAGTAAATGTGACATTCTTTCCTAAACTATATGGCATGCTTATCTCATGTGTACATGGCATACTATGGCAATTTTATATTATTCACATTCATTCATTCACAAGAGCCAATCAAACAATTTTGATTCTTCACAAATTTTCATTTAGAGAAAAATTGAAGAAGTAAATGTGACCTGAGCACCAAGTAGGTTCCTAGGAAAGAGAGGTGAGTCGTATTTGACCACTTAAAAACTAAGTCTTCCCTTGCCAGATCCAATCCTAGACATACACTTTCTCATTACCACACTTCTCATAATAATTGAATAACCTAAAGAAGTGAATGGAACAATACAACATATGTATTTTTTTCATTTCTACACTTCTTATCTTTGATAGATCAACTGTGGATCATCTCATACATATATATCACAATTATATCATAAATAATTATTAAAAAAAATATAAAGAGATGTGTAATAAAATACAATTATCAGCCAATGTCTTCATGATTCTATTTCTAGAAAAAAAATGAAAAACAAAAATTACATAATTTTTCATCACAAGGCATTCCTTTTGTCTTAGACCACCATCGCTCTATCTTCTCCTTGTCCTCGACTCCCTTTTGGAAAAATTATATTTATGTCCTGTGTCTGTTTCTAGCTCATAAGAATTCTATAAATAAATAATCCTATATGGAGATGATAGTCCACAATCTATTTTCTAAGAACTACAATCTTGGCAAAAATAGTAATAATTATATAACAAATATAAAATATTGCATTCATTCATGTACATTCCCCTAAACATGCGAATAATTACAAAAATGCCACATCTTATCAAATATTAATCAAACAAGATGAAGAGAGATGTTTGGTCTCGGTTTACACTATAAACATAGCACAACCTGACTCTTGATACCAATTGTTGGAAAAAGCCTAGTTTGAAAATGATTTTCTTGCAAAGTGGAAAATTAAAATTTTGAAAACCGACCCCTTTTGTGATATTTATTGCAATAAACCTTAACCGAATTCATACATGTGTTTTCGAATAAACAAATCCTTGATATTTTTAGACTTTCAATCAAACGTTCTTCTTTACTATTCTCGTACCACGAACTGCTTCTAGTGTGAGCTCGAACCAATTGAATTGAAACATATAATTAGGAAAAATTCTCTTTTTTTTTAGGGTGAAAACAAAAATTCCTCTTCTTTAATAGAAATTGATAAAATTGTTAATCTGAAAAAGTATATTTAAAAGTTAAGAATAAACTCTCTATTTTTTGGCAGAATAAAAATCTCTCAAAAGTTGTTTTAATAACTTGTGCCATCTATTTATAGGAAGAGAAGGTAGAACCGTTATAAAGTGGTAGAGGTTTATTTTAAATGGAAAAACAATATCATACTTAGAGTAGAAGAGGGCTGAATGAATCAACCTTGTATTTCTACTAGGTTATCGTCCCCTTCATGTTATATGAGGGGTTTTGGGCCTCTCTCACATTGGGTCCAATTACAAGTACTTCTTGGGCTATTTTGACTCAGTACTCTGTAATATGATCCAACCCAATCCAGTTTTTTCTATTTCCCAAAATAAACTTTAATATTTACATATTAAATAATTTTCTCATCCCAAGTTTACTCTAGTAAAAATGATTTTGCCATCGTGAAAATTCGTTTAATATGTCACAACTCAACATGTTCACTATGACCGAATGATTATTTTCATTTTCGGGCTTCAAAACAGTCAAAAAATATAAACTCATTCTTCCATCATTTTTTAATTAATCCTATATAGGATTACAAATTTTCATTTTCATTTCTATTTCTATTTTTGGAAACCTACATTCATTTTCAAATTATTTCATTTCTCCATTTTGGAGAAAATCATAATCATTTCTTACTGTTTCCCACTTCTGTTTTTCTATTCATTCCGTTCATTTTTATTCAAACATGCAATTCATTTCTAGTTTTAACGAGTTAGCGGAGGGACCAATTGGACATATGAAGTTGACGCTTTAATGATTTATAATAAAGTTCTGAATTTTTTCCTATTAATTATAAACTCGTTTAGTCGCGAAATCATTCCACTATAGTATCGTGACTACGCTCTCCCAAACGACATGCCATTACAAAAGCAACTACTTAGTGTTCATCCAATGAACTTGCCATTAATGTGTTACCCTCATAGGTTATCTTTGATCTCTTTGGGATAACATCCGTTCTCCTAATATGATCCTATTTTACCTCATGGTAACAATTACATCTTCCTTCAAGAAAAATCAATCAATATCAATTAGTGGTCAAGTCATCCATCACAAATAGGAAAAACCCGTGGCCATGTTTACCTTTCATCAACCTTGTAATACCAATGAGAGGATATCATTTGCCCATGTTTTGGGCTATGAATTCCACTTCTAAGAATAACCATACATACTATAGAAGTCATACACCCAACGCACCATTTTCGGTTCCTTATCTATTTGAACTCATATTTTTACTTACATCAAAGTGTACGAGTCATGCATACATAGTTTGCCATCTACTCAAGAATTAGGTACGCCACACTATGAATGCCACAAGTTAATAAATCCATAAAAGAATTCAATATCTATTTTGCTTGGGTTCTGTAACATACAATTTTGGCGGGTTCTAAGTTTTGCTAAGTAGGCTGAGAGTAATTTGTACGGCATAACCTATCTGCCCAATTTTTTTTTGGCGTATAGATTAGGCGCATAACAAATATTATAATATTATATAAGGATTTTTCTTAGAACGTATTAAGTCATAAAGAAGAAGATGTTGGTAAGAGTGTTGAGAACTTTGTAAGTAGGGGTTATCGTCGAAGGTATTGTACGTCTGGTTCATTGAGTTACAGTGCTAGTTGCGTTAAAAATGATTTGGTTAGAAATGGATAGAACCGAAAAAACAAAGTATATAATTTATTGGATTTTAATTAGGTTTTCTCTATAGTTGTAAACCACTTATAAAGGTAGTCCGGAACACTATGACATTTGTCAAGTTCCAATAAGGACTTAGGTTAAATATGTGGATATTAAGGGTAGAGAAAGGGGAGAGTTTTTCTTCTTTCTTAAAAAATTAATTTTATCTGAAGTTGGAAGAATCAAAAAGTATTTCCTTCTCCTTTAAGCTGGAGTTGTAATTCTAGATTTTTTTTGCCACTACTCCATGTCAAGGTACGTATTGTGACTCTGCATGTTAAAGTTATGAAAGATTAAGTCTGAAAAATTGCATAAATAGTAAAACAAAAAGGAAGGCTTTATATGAGGGTTATTTGGGTTTGAGGTGATGGTAAAGGTTACAAATAAATTTTAATGGTGTTCTCAAATTTAATAAGCAGTGGTTGCTACAGTTTCTTATTGGATCTGGAGTTCAAGCTGCTATCTTTGGTTGTCAGGTCAGTCTCTATGTTGACTATTGTATGTGTACTATTTGTACTAGAAGATTTACAGAAAGCTAGTTAAAAAGGAGATGTCGAGATCTTGGCAGTTATAGTATGATATGTCTGTGACTATATAAAAGATCACTTAAGGATATCTATGATTATATGTTTGTTGAGGATGGTATGTACATCTGGCATAGACCTGATGAGGTAATGTGATGGGGAGTCTAATCGTATATATGTGTCTTAGATAATCTATGATGTATGTTTTGTTAAGAGTACGTTAGTGATCTAAATGGTGAATAAGGATTGTGTCAATGCAGGATGGGTCTGTCAAGTGAGTCTGTGTCTGTTCATCACAATGTTGTCAAAAGGGGTCCGTCAAGACTTTAAACACGAACTTTGAAAAGAAAGCCCATAGCCATGGCACCTTCTGAAAAGAATTAACGGACGATGATCCCCCAATGGGGTTCTCTGCATGTCCTAGGACGATAATGGGCAAACCTCACATAGCGTGAGTTTAGGCAAATCCATATCGTAAACACGTGATGAAAGAATTGCCTTTATGGCGAATCATGAAAGAAATGCCTTTGTGGAGAATCATGAAATAAATGCCTTTATGGTGAATCATGAAAGAATTGCCTTTGTGGCGAATCATGAAAGAATTGCCTTTGTGGCGTATTATGAAAGAATTGCCTTTGTGGTAGATTATGAAGTAATAGCATCTGCAGCGAACCCTGCAAGCATAGCCTTTGTGGCATACCCGAATGGACTGCCCTTGTGGTATGTCTTAATAAGGTTCTTGGAGAAGAACTTTGAAGGATGATCCTTGTGGTGTACTATGATAAGGCCTTCATGGTGTATTCTAATGAATTTCCCTAGTGGGGAGTTCTATTTTGCTCCTAAAAAAAATTAGTGGAATCAGTAAGGGGTAATCTACATCTATGGACTATATGGTAAAGTATGGTACAAGACTAAGGCTCAGTCAGAAATAATGAAATGAAGAGAGATAGAGAAGTAATGGATTAAAATTGAAAACGTATTTTGATTTAGGACATTAAATTTGGTGTCGAAGGAAGTATCAGTTATCTGTGTATGTGTTTCTTCTTGAATCGTGATGAGGTGAAGGCTCAAAGATTGAAGGATGTAAGTGACATATCGAGGATGTTTTGATAAGAAAAAGAAATAGTTTCTGAGTAAGGTATAGTAACAAATGAGTATAAATGAGTGGAACTTGAGGAAGTATTCGCCAGAGACAAAGTTGAAAGTTAAGAACCATGGGACCGTCTATCTAAACTATCAGTTGCGTGCAAATATGACTCAGGTAAATGATGTTTTCCTCACTAAGTTCTTATGAACTTATCCGTGTGTGTTATGTTACGAGCAAGATGATGTGGGTCTGCGCCAGGAGGGACAATGCCAGGACTACGCCTTGAAGTGGCGTATCGGGTTATTATGCATATAGAGTGAGTTCAGTGGTTTGTTCAAGGTCTGAAATGTCACTTTCTTGGCAAAGAAAGAACAAATTATAGAAAAAGACAACCAACATATGCAAATTAGACAATAATAGCAATTGCAATAAATAATAATGTAGGATGGTAAGAGAACAGATAGTCTAATCACTTTTTTAATAGAAAAAAATATTATTGAATATCAATACAATATTATCTAACGGAAAGCATTGTAGCCTAAAGAACCTACCAAAAGGAGTGCCCTCAATGCAGCAGCAAAGGCATGATTGACAAGCCCATTCTTGAACTGAGATCCAGACTCTACAAACTCATCAATCAGGAGAAAGCTCTCACACAAAGGAAATATCCATTTTGCTAATTCCTGCAAAGGTTTCTCAATCAGTTAAAAGTATTGTGCAAAGGTATGTGAAAAAATCACACATGATACATTTGCAACACCATCCCATCAATTATTAACAAAGACAAAAATTATCAAAAATGACCTCCATCATACTCCAAGACTAAAATGATCCATGGAAGTAACTTATTGCTAGTCTTCAAGGGATATATTTTTACTTCCACAAATATAGTCTTTTATCTTCAGCAATCTGGCTTTAAAGCATGTGTGCTTCAAGAGTCCCAAAAGAAACCATGCTCAAGCAGTCTGCTAGTAGAAGTCCTTTACTTTAAGGAATTGAATCCAAAGTTAAACTGCATGTCCCTTTAATGGTTAATGAAGAATACCAAAAAGGTATTTATAGTAACAGGGCAGTGCATCAAGTTTTTTCAATCACTATAACGGTAAAATTCTAGAGTAAAAGCAATTCAGCCACAAAGGATAGCTGAACACTTGTTTGTACCAACAGAAGAAAATTTCTAACCTGAAGTGCTAAATCCATAGATGCATCAACTTGGAAACTAACAACATCAGCCTTTCCATGCACTCTTTTGATTGAAATGTATCGTCCTTCAATTCCAACCAACGCGAACAGAAGATCATCAATGACAATAAGTTCCTACAAAAAAAATTAAGCAATTAATACCAACACTATTTGTGAGATATTCACAGGTTACAACCAATTAAACAGAAGAAAATGCCTCGGTATGCAGATACGTGCCTGCTCTTATAACTATTTTATGCATAAATCAAAAAGAAAATCAGCAGACATGTTGCATTTTTTCCCTAAAATTTCTTAGAGTTAATAATTTTCACCCAACCCATGCAAACTAGAAATAAAAACAGTTTAGGTAAATGATCAGCTTGTATGAAAGTGGCAAAACAAGAGAGAGGCACTAAATTAAAGACTACAGTTCAACTCATTAGCAGTAAGTACCAAAAATTAAAATCCAACAGCTAGAAATATAAGATAAAGTAACTGAAAATTGGATACTTCCGTTGTTCAGGTTGTCTAAATTTCAGAAAAGAAACTACAACTCTGAGTTCCAATAAAAGTCAAACATACCAACATTAACTGCACAGGAACCCTTATTCTCTCAGTAGAGCGGAGGTCATCACAAAAATTCAAAAAATACATTGTACATCTTTCATTGCAAACTCAGTACCGTATTAAATTAGTACAACAAAAGCATAGCTTAGTCTAATAATAATGAGAATAATTCTACATCAGAAAAAAAATTATTTTTTGCAATTAAAATTGCAGGTTCAGTTTAATTATTAACCAATTAAAAAATATAACAAATAAACAAAGGATCCAATATTTTTAACATAATACTTTTTCTTTTAAAACAGTAATTGAGCACGAACTACATGATTTAACTTCAAGGGAAGAATACCTGAACCGCGGCATCATAACAACCAATTGGATTTTCCAATCCAGAGCTGATTAGAGACAAAAGAAAAAGATTAAACTTAGACATAGAACTAAGCTAAGGAAAGTCATAAAAATGAAAAGAAAAAATTAAATACCTGAACGAATCTAAAGGACAACCCTTAGCATCAGATGCAAAACGAGATGTCCCCTTTATTTCCTGGAAGAACCATTTATCTACCATTAACAACTAAGAAGAATTTAATTAATATAAAATATAGGAGACGAGAACCAAAAGAATTGTTAGATATTGGAAATGCGTTTTCTTTATTCTAATCATTGTTGTGAAAAGCGAAAGGGAAAGTAGAACAGCCAAGTTTTGAAAAACGCGCGAAACTTTGGAAATGAAGTTTCTCTTTCCGATTGATTCTCAAGAAAGTGAGAAGGAAACCGAAGAACCTGGTGAAATCGGCCGGAGAGGAAAGGTCTGTCGAGGTTCCAGCGAGGGATTGAAGGGCAACTTGATTCCATTTTTTCTTTTAAATTCTTTGAATCAAAAATGAACTCTAGTCTATTGAGAAAATTTTTAAACTTTGGATTAATAGCTCTATTGGCCCCTGTGCTTTAGTTAATTATGAAATTGGTACTTATACTATTTTTTTTATCAATTTGACCGTATACTCTATTTTGGTTATCAGTTTGGTCCCTACACTTTAATTTTGTATACCCAAAGTTACTCATTGATACATTTTCCATTAACAAAAATTAAATTAATTAACGATATGACATTGCGTTTCAATCAAAGTAAAATCTTAAACTTTTAAATATATATAAAAAAATTTTAAAATCATTTAAAATTTGAAAAAAAACTTTAGAAAATTATTAAAAATTTATATCTATTTTTAAAATTATAACCCTCAAAAGCTTTAAAAAATCCATTTTTTTATTGAGTAGTCTCTTAACATCTTTTTAAAGAATTTTATAGTATTTTTATTTAAAAAATATAAAATCTTTAAAAATATTAAATGTTTCATAAAAATGCAAAAAGAAACCCTAAATTTTTCAAAAAAAAAATCATAAAAAGAAATTTAAATTTTCATAAAATGTTAAGATTTTCTAAAAACCTAAAACTCTAAACAACGATTTTATTTTTAAAAAAATGAAAATTTTTAAATTTCTTAAAGAGTTTTATAAGTTTTGCATACTTATAATTTAAAAAAATTATAATTTTCAAAAATAAATTGTAATATTTTAATAATTTTCTAAGTTTTAAGGTTTTTTGTGTTTTTTTATTTTTAAATGAATTTTTAAATTTTTTTATATATTTTTTTAAAATTTAAAATTTCTTTTACTTTTATTGAGACATGCCATCATGTCATTGGTTGATTTAACCTTTTTAACAAAAAATGTATAAATAGATAACAAGGGATATAGAATAAAAGTACAAAGGCCAAATTGATAACCAAAATAGAGTATAAAGGCCAAACTGATAACCAAAATAATACTAGTACAAAATTGATAATTTAGCTATAGTATGGGGTCAAAATAAGGATTAAGCCTTATTGATACAAGTGGTCAACAAGGGAAGAGATAGAAATGGTGGTAAAGACAAGGAAGCCAATTCACCTTGATAGGTGGAGAGCCAGATTGGGAGAAATATAGAGGAGGGAGCCTAAGGTAGGTAAGGTAGTTTGAGTGCTAGGTAGAATGCTTAAAGTCATTGAAAGGGAGAAGATCTCTTTATCATCGTGTGTTTGGGTATATATAACTGGAGGATCCCTTTGTTTGATAGTGCCACATTACTTGTAACATCCTATACCTAACCCGATCATCGGATCCGGGTATCGAATAATATAATGAATCATGTAATTTAACTAATCTTGAACCTATCTATTTATACTCTTGATCAAATTAAATATAAAGAACTAGATGTTATTTACTACCACACAAATTAATATAAAACTCATTCAACTTTTATTTCCCAACCACTATTTATAAATTTGAACATAACTCTAAATCTAATACAATCGTCTTAATCCCTAAGGCATAGGCTCTAGGAGTGCCCCTCTATATGCATGTTACGGCTACTGCTCCTATCACCTCAATTTGGAGGAGTCTAGCTTGGTCCCCTCCCAAAACGACCATGTAAATCATTGACTCTACTACCAAAGTAATACAACCTTAAGTTTAGAAGAACTTAGTGAGAATCTGTGAGACGACACTATAGTAATAATTTAGAAACTTTAAGGAACAAAGTTTTAAGCAGAGATTCCAACCACTTGATTATCTTTGGCCTTCCACAATTTTCTCCGGCAAGATCGATGCCTCCCCCTTTTCTCACAACTTACCACGGGTAGACTTATTCTCCATCTGAGACATAAGCGTGCTATTTTATGGTAACAAGTACAGGCCTGATTCCGCCTTATCCCAACTTCTCTTACTACCTAACTAGCTTATCTCCCCATTTACTCACAATCTTATATGTGAATTCCATTATCTACCATTGGTTGTCTTCCATTTACTTCCTTAGATTTCAAATCCTGACCCTCTACTACTCTTAATGGACGATTTATCCCAGGTTAGTCCTTGGCAGACGCTTTTCCTGTTAGCCCCACACGGTATATTCAGCGTTATTAGTCCTAGTCAAATACCCTTCCTCTCTATAGGTTATGGTAAACTCTACCAGTCAGAACATCAATGCTCCCAAGTAAACCCCGGTGGACTTGCCCCCAGGCTGTCTTTTACCTGTGGACCTCTTAGACAATGATACGATTTCGCCTCGGTGACTTGATTCGAGTCGTTTACTGTGCTCGATCGTTAAATGGAGAAGTTTCGTTCAGTTCAGAGTTTAAGGGAATGTAACTAAATGTAGGCTTAAATGAAAGGCTTTCAAAGAGTTTTAGGATGGATTAAGGATATGACCAGCTAGATGTTGAAACAAAAGGGAATAAAGAGAAAGGTTGAAATTGGCTAAATGAAATGATGATGGAAATGGCTAGGTGAATAAGGATGAAGATTCGGCTAAGGTTTGAAACAAACAAATCAAAATGTTGGATAGAACGGAAAGTTGAGCTTAAGGATAAGAGTGAACCAATTCTATGGAGAGTATTGACCCAAAACTTATTAGTCACTTAAGGTGCTGGAAAGGACCTTGACCCGCTAACTATAAAGAGTTAGGAACCAAAGGTATCAAATGGTTGAACGCCACACTCGGGATTGAGTGATAAGTTCAAAGAAACAAGAAAGACGCCACTAGCAAGCTAGATAAGTCTACTTGAGTCTTAAACGAATTTAGATGGTTGAATAAACTCACAAATGAATTAAAATTCATAAAAAAAAATGTCAAGGTATATTGTCTAACCTTCAAAATGTTTACAAAACAACTATTTATAGGCTGAACATGTTCCAGCCGAATAGACACAAAAGGAACTAAATGGTCAGCTTTTAATTCATCTTAATTAAGCTAAAAATAACTATTGAGCTCTTCAACGCATCTCTTGAAGTATTCTACACCTTGGTGACGCCAATGGACAGCCTTTTGGGGGTTTTTAATTAGCTAAATTATTGTCAATAAATAAGGAGCTGAAATGAGCTGAATGGCCTTAATTAGGTTCTGCCAAAGTGATTGAATGAGCTGCCTTGAAGAACTAATTAGTCTTGGACTTTAAATAGTAGCTTAGGGCACTTCAATAGCCATGGAGTGTGAACCAATGAAATTGAGAAGCCCTTTACGTGTGAAAGCAAATGACTGAATGGTCACCCCATGTGAAAAGAATTTCCATCAATGTAAAAGATCTTTAAGGCTGCTTGGAGAGCTAAATGGCCAACTTGGGAAGAAGAAACAGCAGCTCTCCCTTATCCTTTGTTGTTCATGAAAGGGTGTTTGGAGAAACTAAATAATCAGCTCACATTAATCAAGTCGTCCAATGCATGTAGCTGCAACATTCAATTCAGCAAATTTAATTAGTTTAAGACATGATAAATTCGGTTGAAGCTAAGACATATTAAAAACATGTAATAGATTAAGACACAAATTAAATTCAACAGCAGCTAATTAATTTGTCTCTACTTTAGACACATTTAAACCATACATTAAACTAAGACACATTTAACACTTTAATTAATTAGAATAAGATTAAAACATATTTATTAACACTTATTTATGAGCTGAAACTAAATTAATTGACTTAGCTAAAGCATGAAATTATTCTAGCAACTAAAAGGAATAAATTTAAAAGGATAAAATTGAGCTCAATGAGCTAGAATCAAGCTAAATTGAGCTCTATTGAGCTGGAATCTAACTAAGTCAGCTTGCAAGAGTTTGCAAGCTACACTTGGTGAGCTGGTCCAAGGGCGTTCTCGGGCGTGGCCGTATCACTTAGGTTCCGTTTAATCCTCCTATTTTCATCCCCGACTTTGGTTTACTCATCGAACCTGTAGACTCATATGTTCTTTACTCGTCTTTCTTATCTTCTTAATTTGGCGAGTCCTTAGGCTTTCTGATACGAGCAACTCAGCCCAATTCAAAGGCCGTAATAGAGATGAGCTTAGCTTCCCTCAAGGCCCAATTACGAGATCCAAATCCAAACAGATAATGTTAAAACTCAACTTATTTGTTCAAAACTTTATCACGAAAAAAATTTAAGAAGAAGGGTTAAAGTTTCAAGACGATTGTTTTTGGAGTAATGATGAATTAAAAGAGACTAATTTTGTTCGTGGGCCTAAATTCTCAATCTATGATGACAAGCCCATATGGAAAATGCTAACAAGCTTAGGCACTTCACTTCAAGGACCCCAATTGATCTCACAAGCCTAAACGTTTCATATTGAGTTCGAGTTTTAGGCTTAATTTCTATTATATATGAGCCCAATATTGTATTTATCAGCTCTTATTATTTTATTTTTACTTTATTTTGAATTTTGTGATAATTATTAAGTATTTTAAGTTATTTAGGAGTTTTATGTTAACAAGAAAGTTTAGTTTAAAACTACTTCTTGTTTAGATTAAATTAGAGTTCTAGTATACTTAAGAGTTTTATTTAGATTTATTTAGCTAGCCTATATATAGGCCTTTGCATTGTACACAATTCATTATTATTTTATTTCTCTTGAGTTAATAAATTCTCTTTGAGTTTCTCTTTTCAAGAATTTCTCTTAAATTTCTTTTAAAAGAGTTTTAACAATCTTTTTAGATTGTGGGGATCATCTTCAAACTTTTTCTTGCCAAAGTTTTTATCTTAGAGGGGAAATTAGAGCCGCTTGAAGGGGGTTGTGGATTCTTCATGTTTCTAAGGCTTCTTAGGACTTCTACACGCCATGTTCTATCTTTCCATTTATCTTATTTATTTGCTTCCTTATTATTCTAATCTTTGATTTATTATTTTATTTTTATTTATTTATTTAAATTGTTTTATCTGACTTGGATTTGATTTCATTTCAGGTTGTGTCAAAATCCAAGTTTATTTCTGAACGTTTGAAGCCTTAAGTCAAATCCGTGACTTTGACAAAATTTATGAATCGCTTCCGTATTAATCCATCTCATTCTTTATCACTATCTATAACACTCTAAACCCAACCGAGTAGGTTCAACCTGAACCTGGCGAGCTCCATTAGCCACCAAAGTGACTCTCCATTAACTCCCAACCTAATCTCCAACACACCACGAATATGCGACATATAAAGCGCTAAGTTATAACACAACAGTGGAATAATATCATACATAGAATGTAAAACATGTGAGCTTATCAAACAAATAGAGGTAGGGTTTGCATGTTGTAACAACCCTTTTTGGGTCAAATTGGAATAGTGGTTTTGGGACCACAAATCTAACGTAGAAATATTTATTTTATTGTTTATTTAAGTTCTACAGTATGATTGAATGATTGTGTGAAAATTTTGTTAAGAAATTTTATTGATAGGATGTCCAATTTGACTAACAGGACTAAATTGCAATAGATGCAAAATGTGTTCTAGAAGCTAGAGGTGTCTAATTGCTATGAAATTTTAAATTTGAGATCCTTAAATGGTAATTAGACCATTATACTTTAATTTGGACAAAAATGGATATGGATGGGTAAAATTTTGAAGTTAGGCATTAAGGGCATTTTGGTCATTTGGCTAGTAAAGACAAAATAAAACGCATAAAAGATGTCATCTTCTCAATTTCATCCTATTAGTGCTGAAAATTGAAGGGTCACCATAGCTAGGGTTTTGGCCAAGCTTCCAAGCTCGATTGTTAGTTCGTCTTTGTCCCGTTTTTAATTATTTTTGTGTTTTTAAAGTTGTCTCAACCTAATTTAGCTATTTCAAGGACTAATTTGAAAGAAAATAAAAGTCTAAAATTTTACCCGTGTTAAATATTTGTGTCTTTTGATGTCTAATAGCAGAAAATGAATGTTTGGTATTAGATAAACAACATTTACCAAGTGATTTTTGATGAAAATGTCAAATAGGGACCTATTTGTAGAAGTTGTAAAATATGTGTAAAATGTGAATAAATGAAAATTGTGGGCTGATATGAGTACTAATAATATTAGGCTACGCTTGGGTAATGAAGAAATCGAATGAAAATCATTTTACAAGCCTAGGGACTAAAATGTAAAAAGTTGAAAAGTTAGGGGTAAAAATGTAATTTTTTCCATAAGGTGTTTTTGGGATTAAATTGAATAATTTGATAATTGAATAAGTTAAATGTGGTATTATAGATCAAGAAATATGAGGTTTTGACCTAGACCGGGGAAAGAACAAAGTTGTGGACTAAATCGAATAATTAGCCATCTTGTACCAAGGTAAGTTCATATGTTAAAAATAAGCTTTAATATGATAGTATTTTATTGCTTTAATATTTCATGAATGTGGTATTATAGATCAAGAAATATGAGGTTCTGACCTAGACCGGGGAAAGAACAAAGTTGTGGACTAAATCGAATAATTAGCCATCTTGTACCAAGGTAAGTTCGTATGTTAAAAATAAGCTTTAATATGATATTATTTTATTGATTTAATATTGCATGAATTGTATGTTTGATAAATGTGGATGAGCATGAACGAGTCTAAGGACGATTCGACGAGCAAGAAATCCCATTTGAACCTTAGGAATAGTGTAGGATACAAGTGACATGTCACTAGAGTTAGTATATGTTATGTGATTATGTGATCCGAGTGCTGGTCTTGTACGTCCTATCGATGGCTGAGTATTCCAGCATATGTTGTGGATACTTGACAGCTTGTGTGAGCAGCACCGCGTAGCCACGTCTTGACTGACAGATTGTGTAAGCAGGCCCATTGATAGCTCGAGAGTGAGCAACTATGTGATACGAGATTGAGGTAGCATTGGCTACATATGTGGCATTTCGTGTGCAATAATCCCGAGTATCCGACATTATTCCAAGTGGTTCACGGGTATGTCAAAGTTGAGAATATGAGTAAATTCATTTCGAGATGGCTCAGGTATGTACACAAAGCTCATGCTTATTAAATGGGTGAAATGATGAATATGAGGTATGTTTTGTGATGGAATAGATTATGATCATGAAACTATGGTAGGTTTATATTTAATTATGTTATAATATTTGAATGTTATGTGCATGGTAAGCTTGCTTATTTCTTGCATACGAGCTTACTAAGCTATATAGCTTACTCCATTTATTTTCCATGTTTTTATAGTGTCGCCAAGTTAACTCGGAATCAGAGATCGTCGGAGATTCGCCTCACACTATCAAAACTATTATTTTGGGTATTTGATGATCTTAGTATTTTAAAAGTATGGCATTTATGGGGACTTGGTCATTTTGTTATATGTGTCATTTGATTTGGCCAAATGTATTGGCTTATATTTGTTTAAAGTGATTTAGTAATTGGCCATGTAAATTGGCTTATTTTGGCTAACATGGTTGTAAGTCCATTTATATGCATATATGTGCTAATGCTTTTAATGATGTGGTTTATAATGGTTGTTACTTGTTTATTATGGTGCAATACTTTGTCGTGGAATGGATGAATTGGTTTATTAATATGCTATATCACCTTGGTGAGTGAATGCAAGTTGATATTAGTTTTAGTAGTATTTTGGGAATGAGAAAAATGGTATGTTTGGTTAGGGTTGTTAAAATGTCATGTGTATGTTAGATGATGGTATTGCATTGGTAGATATTGGCCATGATTATGGATGTTTAGTTGCCTAATTATGCCATGTTTTGTGGCTTTGATTTGGTGTAAGTGTATATGTGAATAAGGGTGGCAAATGGCTTGGTAAATAGCCTTTATTTTGTCCACACGGGTAGACACACGAGCATGTATCTAGGCCGTGTGTGACACGCAGTCTACCCCATGGGCGTGTGTTCTAGCCGTGTGTCCCCTGCACCTAAATTTTGAGAAACAAAATGCTCAGAATTGAGCACACCGGCAGAGACACGGGCATGTGTCTCAACCATGTGGCTAACACGGCTTCGAACAAGGGTGTGTGCCCTGGCCGTGTAAAGTCTGCACCTATTTATGAAAATTAATTTTCCACATGGCCTAGCACACGGGCGTGTGACTTAGCCATGTGAACTCAATTTGTTCATGATTTACAAGTTAGAGAGTTACACAAGGTCGGGACACGGGCGTGTGTGACCGCACGGCCTGCCCACACGAGCGTGTTCTATATCCACACGGACGTGTAGCCCCTGTTTAGTGGAAAAGTTTTCTAAGTTTTGTAAAAATTTCTAAAACTCTCGGTTTAGTTCCGAACCACTTCCAAAGCATGTTTAGGGCCTCGTAGGCTCGTATTAGGGACTTTATGATTAAGTGCAAATGGTTTTAATTTGGACGCAAATTTATGAATCAGAATTATATGATTGTTTGTGTGGTAAGTCCACTAATGCCTCATACCTTGTTCCTGCTTTGAATATGGGTAAGGGGTGTTACACATGTCGTCTAAACAATAAAGCTTAATGGTTTGAATGAAAGAAATAAATAGAGTAATTTAGCACACTCAAACATAAATTCAAGTACTCATAAGTAAGTATTAGGGTTCGCACAACACATAAGTTCACAAATAAAATAACATATGAGTTCGCAATGCAACATAAAGCGTGAGTTCGCACCAAAAACACGGGTTCGTAACAATGCCTTGCTTTAGAGTATTCCACCAACAATGGGCTTCGCTAGTGAGTAAGGACATAGTGCATCCTAGCTTCTCGTCATCAGAACGCTCCATTTGCTCAAAGATTTGCTCAACACCCTCGAGTCAATACTTAGCTTTAGTAGGATCAAATCCTCTAACACCACAAAATTCCCTACCACTTAGAGCTCGTAGGAGCTCCAGTTGCAATCCAGGTTCATTGGAGCAGTGTTGGCACCTGCAATTCACTAAAAAGCACCAATTATAGTGTCACTTATGAATATGATAAGCGAATTGTACAAGTGTACACGTCAGATCAAGTAATAAAGTGATAAGTGGGATCGTCTCCATAATGGTTGGTTAGGTATAAATTGGTCAAGTTATTATAAAGGAGTGTGATTAATGCTATGGAAGAAACAATAATAAAAATGTAGTGGCAATTAGGAGAATAATGATGTATAAAATATGCAAAACAAACTAGTAAACAATTAGGGATGCAAAAATAGAGATGTTATGGCAAAGGTTAAAGAATCTATGATGTTGACTTGGAAGGTTGGGATTACTGAGAAACTATCTTTATTAACCAATAATGCCTTGGCAAAATCAATGTTATTACACTTTTTGGAAGATATCTAAAATGGCCTGCTTCTTTCAAGAGCAAGACCTCAAGTTACCTTGCTTAAAGCGATATATGCCTATAGGCTTTTAGCACGGTACCCAACACTATTTTATTTTCTCCACTAAGGAACGCTGCACTATGTCGACACTTCCTCTACATAATACACTACCCCATAATTAGATATAAATAGAAATAACAGATGTCGAACATGCTTTATACATAACAGATCATACATATGAAATGTTATTTACGTCAAGTATCATACTATCAATTTAACAGATTTCATGGTTAATAGCTTACAAAATCACACACCAACCCCACGGAAGGCATATAGTTGATTGAAAAGACATTTACGAATTTAGGGAAAAATTCTAAATTTTGGGCCTACACGACCCAAAATGGCCTTGCCCGTGTGGCCCACACACACCCGTGTGGTCCACAAGGCCCAAATTGGCATAGACCGCGTGTCACACACGACCGTGTGGCGTCGATAGACCCCAATTTCGGCTTTCGTCATTTGTTGTTTTTCATGTTTCTCGCTACATATTAGGTTCGATTTCGACGAGAACGCAATCACGTGACTCACAAGACCTAAATAAAACAAATAAAATGGTTAATTACAGTATCTAGGCACGATATAGTCGATAATCGAAATCTTTCAATACACCAAAACTCCTCCAACTCTTACCAATAATCAAACTGCAACCACAAGAAATTATGATGTTGAAGGAGCGCCAAATGTCTCACGACTCTCACCTAAATATGACGAACTAATTAAACCACAACTATCAAAATTTAACAACATCATTTGTATCCCAATACTCCAAAATTAAACAATCAAAGAACTAACTAAAACGTTACCTAAAAGGAGCGAAATTAACTATAACAACCCGATTTTGGGTCTAGTCAGAAAAGTGATTTCGGGACCACAAATTCGACGTATAAAAATTTATTTTTATTATATTTTTAGGGTCTACAATTTTATAGAGTGATTTCATGAAAATTTCGTTAAAAAATTTTGACGTTTGGGCACTCAATTTGGTCAAAAGGACTAAATTGCAAAAAGTGAAAAACTTGAGTTCTATAAGCTAGAGGTGTCTAATTGTTATGAAATTTTAAATTGGATTTCCTTTAATGGTGATTAGACCATTGGTTAAGTTGGTGGACAAAAATGGACATGGTTAGATATGTTTTTAAAGTTTTTCATTAAGGGTATTTTGGTAATTTAGAATTAAATGAATTAAAAAGCCAAAATAAAAGCCAATTTTTGTCCATCTTCCTCCCATGGCCGAAATTCACAAGGGGAAACCATGGCTAGGGTTTGTCAAGCTTCCAAGCTCGATTGTAAGTCCGTTCTAGCCCCGTTTTTAATGATTTTTATGTTTTTAAAATCCTTATAACATGATCTATCTATTTCTACCACTGATTTAAGACATAATCGAAGTCTAAAATTTTCCCCATGATGGATATTTGTGTATTTTGATGTTTAATGGTAGAAAATGCATGTTAGTTGTTTGATAAATGACTTTTGCTAAGTAATTTTCTATGAAAATGCCTAAAAGGACCTATTTGTAAAAAGTTGTAAAATGGGTGTTAAAATGTGAATAAAAGAAAAATGTGGACTGCTATAAGCATGTATAAGGTGCGGCTAGGCATGGGTATTGAAGAAATTGAGTACATTTCATTTTACAAGCTTAGGGACTAAATTGTAAAAATGCCAAACTTTAGGGGCAAAAATATAATTTTTCCATAATGTGATTTTGGGCTAATTTGAATAGTATAATGATTAAATAGGTTAAATGTGATATTATAGATCAAGAAAAATGAGGTTCAGAATTAGAACGGGGGAAAACGAGTATTTGACGGTTAGGTTCTTTTTTTTATGCTGAGGTAAGTTCGTATGTCTAATAAACATTAAATTATAAATGTATAAATGCTTATTTGATATAATTGTGGTAAATGCTATATTATTGAAATGAAATATGAATGCTATTGAGTACGATACTACATAAATGACCGACAGAGATTCGATACAGCAAAAGTCCCGGTTGAACCTTAGGAATAGATAGGATACAAATGTCATGACATTAGGGTTACTGAGATTACATGTAAGACCATATCTAGGATATGGCATCGATATAAGACTTCGTGTAAGACCATAGCTGGGCTATTGGCATCGATACCAGATTACATGTAAGACCATATCTGGGATATGACATTGGTACGGTACTGTGAGTACGAGATCCTCGAGTATCCCTTAGTATTCCAAGTGGTTCAACGGGTAATTTAATGGGTATGTCAAAGAAGAGAAAGAGCATGTAAGTATTACGAATTGGAACAGGTATGTACGTAAAGTTTATAAGCATTGACTTCATGAAATTGTAAATTCATGATTTCCACGAGATTGATTTTGTGAAAATCTTGTGATTATTGGTCTATACTTGTGATGTATGAAATACATGGTAAATTTGGTTGAAGATCATGTGATTTCGGGCCAAATTGGGTTATGATATAGCGTGTTTTATTCACTTAAATTGCGATTTATCGGATATGAGAATAAGGAAAGATTGACATAATTGCCTGTTAAAATGGTTATGAAAGTACTGGAAGGTAAAAGTTTAGGTAATTGAAAGATATTAAGATATATGCTTGGAAATATGAGTACACATAATCAATGTGCATGTTTACTATGAGGTTTGAAATGATTTGTTAATTGCTGTAATATGTTACAAAGGAGAGATTACGGTTGTAGGCTAATACCAAGATATGTTAAATTATGCTTGCAAATTGATAGAGCAAACAATGTAACGAAATAAGTTATAACTGTGAGCTTTATAGCAATTTATATTATCTTGTTTTTTTTCTTGTTGGACTTAGTAAATGTTTGGTAAGAGTTGCTTATTATGTTCATACGGACTTACTAAGCTATATAGCTGTAACGCTCGGGTTTGTGCAAGTGCACACAGTCGTTATCAAGTAATAAGTAAGTATCGAGTTATCGTCTCCACAGGGATTGTATTTGTGCTAAGTCACTTAATTTGTAAAAGTATATTAACAATTCGATAAATAAAAACAATATAATTGTGAAGTGATGAAAAGTTAAGTATATGAAACTAAATGCAATGATCCCTAATGCAATTTATCCTAAGGATGCAAACTATATGAATGAGATAAATTTTAGCAAAATTAACACAATAAGCAATGATTATAACATAAATAAGCTAGGACAATTACTTTAATTAAACTCAAATTATTATCAAGATGCTTATCAATATTCGGAAAAATATTCTATCGAAACTCGATCTTCCATGAGTTTGGAAACCATGTTAGGTCCTTTCGGAATCCTTTACTTAGCAAATACACATTTTGCTGATCCTTATTTACTAAGGGTTTCTTAGTATTCATGTGAGATAACAGGGACGTGTTAGGTTTGAAACAGTTTAATTACACAACTCTAAGAACCATGCAGATAACAGAGTCTGGTTAGGGTTGTTATGCAACTTGCAATTTAATCGGGTTAGGATCTAAATTGAGCATGCACATTTCAATTATGCGTCCATTAGCCATCGTCTAGTTAGGATTGCTCAGCTAATTCAGATGCATTTCAATCACGTATGAAAGAAATACATATTTGATTTTAATTGAAAACATGATTGATTGAGGCACAAACATTATAAGCATGAATCAAATAATTATTATTAAATCAAAGCAATCACCCTAGCTTAAATAAAATTAAGCTATCATTGTTATAAACAAGAACAAAGAACACATAGCAAACATTTTTGAATTAAATTAAAGTAAGAAAGATTGAACCCAATTCAGAGTGGCTGTCACCCAAGACTCTGACTGATAAGGGCTCATTCGTTCTTTCGCTTTGATCCTTTGCTGATGGCTCTCCGAGATAGCCGACCAAGGGTTCTTTAAGAGGCTAATTTGCTCAAATATTTATGCAAAGATGATGATAGGCATGAGGGGAAAGAAAACTAAGATAATTGAGAGATGAGGGAATGATGAATGAGTGAGGGATGATTACAAAAGTGAGAAATGGGGTCTTATTTATAGGTGAGGCAAGAGAGCTAGTTTGCTAAAAATAGGAGTGTCCATCTTTTGAGAATTCCTCCAAGGGTGGCCGGCCATGATTTGCGGAAATGTGGCTGATTTTTGCTTGATTTAAGTGCCACACATCATCAGGATCAGGACTCGGTCAATTGCAAAACTCCAGGTAAATCTTCGATTTCTTTAACTCTTCAAGGGCTTTGTGCAATTAAACCAAAATTTGATTTATGGACATCCTCATGCAGACGAATTTTGGGTTGACTTGGTTCTCCATTTGGATGATTTTGTAATCAAAATAAAGCTCTCAGACCTGTCCAAAAAATAGTAGATAATTTAGAGGACCAAAGAAAATAATTTAACCACTTTAATTAATCAATTTACTTAATTAATTAAAACTCAATTTATTAATGAAATATATTAAAATAAATTATTAAATATAACTTTATATTTTATTATTTAATTTAATCATGCATGGCCCACTTTATAGCTTGAAAATATAATATGCTCAAATTAATATAAAAGAAACCATTTTTTTGCATGAAAACTATATAATAAAGCATAAAATCACATTTTAATAATTTCTATGTCCCAATTTCATATTTTCATATATTTCATTAATTTATTAAACAATTACTTGGTTTTAACAACAAATTTAAGTAAAAAGGTGACGAATTATATAGGAAAAATCCTATATATTTTTCAGTTTACACACCCCCAAACTTAAATCATTGCTCGTCCCGAGTAATGTTCATGCACAGCACAAGGTATCGCTAAAGCAAAATTGCTAAAAGTGTAAGCAACATTGATCATTGCCCCATAATCATGTATTAATAAATTCATGCTCATAGATCTTCTTTATTAACAAGTAAATCATACGCAAATATTTTGAAAATTTCATACTAAGTTTCAAGATATGTCAACACGAATCATAGTATGTATATACGTCACAGCCATAGATAATATTCTTTCATTCAATATAATTTCTCATCAATCAAGCAAAACAATCATAAGGCTTATTTATAATATTCATATGTTGTACTTAGGACTTCCTCTCCACTAATGTAGGTGACATAATCATTAAATCAATAGGTCTTTTATAAGGTTGTAATGAGGCTCGGTCAAAGGTAGGGATTTTAAGAGATGGGATATTTCGGTTTCCAAATCTTAACCTTTAACTTTGTCTCGGTTTTCTTGTATACAACCTTTTTCTTTACGTAAACCTTTGGAACACTCCCAAACTTATTTTGAACTTAAGCTCATACATTTTTTTTCTTTTTAGAGACTGAGCAAACTTTTCTTCGCTCTTTTTTTTAAATTTTTTTTAATTTTTTAAGCATGAGCACATACATCTTTATGAAAATTTCCTCAAATTTTGATTACCAAGACAACTTAAGTTAAGATAGGTGCACAAAATTAGGATAACTTACAAAGATGATAATGTGGCTTGTAATGTAGGTTCATTGCAATAAACAGGCCTTTAAGCTCAAAATTATAGTTTCAAGGGTCTAATATCATAAGGTGGGCTTGAAAAGGCTCAAACAATCCAAAGAAAATGGTGCCTATAGCATCTTAGATTTTTATGTCTCCTAGGATTTCACCTCAAGAAAGTTATTAAGTCAATTCTAAAGGTGTAAACCTTCATGCATGTCTAATCTCAAAAGAAACTAAGTTTTCATGGAAAACATTACCGAAGACTAAGATCATACAATCATTTCGTTCCTCATGATAACATACAATCACTTAGATAAAATCATCATTCATGCTTGCATACAAGCTATCTTATTTATAAAGAAATTCTCTAAACATTCATTTATTAAAACATAATCATGAAAGAAATAATGAAACATACTTGAAAATTTTAAAGATTTGAGCAATTATTTGCCTTACCCCCTTTAAAAAGAAGTAATGTTTTCATTGCAAGAACAAAGTAATGAACGAAAATTGAACACCAAGTAGGGTTAAAAACAAAGAGAGGTGAGTCATTAAGACCGCTTAAATACCAAGTCTTTCCTCATAATCCAATCCTAGACATGTTCATTCCCATTACCACATCACTTACTCTTTTTCTTTCTAAAGGAAGCATTTATTCATGCTTGCTATGTTTTATTTTGCAAAAATTAAATCCTAGTTACTAAAGAAATAAATTCCTAAAGACCTAAAATAAATAAATAAAAAGACAAGAATCCCCTTTTTATTCTTCTGACTTATTCCCCTTGTCTTTTTTAGCTCATTCTCCACTTGTATAATTAGTATCTTCCATCCAAGTCTCAAAGATAGCATCTGGGAACTCAGGAACAAAAGTGTTAGAGATATTCTTAAAAGTATTTCGAATCGAATCATCTCTAATTTTTGCATATTTCCAGTAAGTTTGCTGTTGATTGTGCATGAACTTGCACATATCTATCAACATTGACAACTCTGATTTCCTTGAAGTGCTTGCAGAAGTCGGCAAGGGAGTTGTATATTCAGGTTCAACACTTAGCTTGACTGGTTCTTCTTCTAGCTCAACCCTCGGTCAGGGTTTTCAAATTCTTCAACTGGTTTAAGACTACTTGGTTCCTTATCAGATTCTTTTTCTTCGGTGTTTGAAACTGACTCAGTTTCAGTTTCATTTGTTGACTCCTCAGTACCTAGCTCAATTGGTTCTTCTTGCTCACCTTGATTCAGCTTATGCACCTTCTCTACTAGCCTTTCTAGATCATGACTTGTGATGCACCCTTGGACATACTGCCCCTTCAAATTCGCTTGTGTTTTAACACGGGCCCTTAAGCAAAGTGAAGTGATTAATGATGGGAAATAAGCACTTCTTGTCTTCTTTTTAGCACAGTCATAAATCTCATTTAGAATAATTTTCCCAACATTAATGGACTTTTCTATTAAGATTGCATATAACAAGAGCATTCGTTCCATCAAGATGGTGGAACTGTGTGAGATAGGCATAAAACTGTTGCGAACAAAATAAAACCATAACTTTGCTACTAGTTTTAGGTATTCCTTTCGGAAAGAATGGCTCCCATACTTTCTTATAATCCATTGGGATCCCAGATTTGTCACAACGTCAAGCACTTGTTGAAGAAAATCCCAATTAATGCTGTTCATCATAGGGTAGTACTCATCTTCTTCAACATCAGGTAAGTTAAACAAATCATTGATGGACTTAGATGTAAGAGGTACCTTTTTCTTCTAAACGATGACCTCAGTAGCATCTTGTGTGGTCAAACTTGCATAAAACTCTCAAACTAGTTCATCATCGGGAAGTGAACGAGCATCACAAAATTGTTCCCACTTGAGAGCATTGATTGTCTTTCTAATTGGCACAGGGACAACCATCAAATCATTACCCTTCAAGTTAAAACCTTTTTCCTGCATCATAGGTTGATGCTTGAAAATTGAATCAAATCCCTCTTTCACTTCTTCATCAATCACAATCGGGTTTTCAGGAGTAGTCTTTGACGATCTAGTTTTTTTTGCGAGACATGGTATTTTCCCGAAAATTTGGTAAAGTTCTTCTTATAGGGGAAGAAGAGAAATCGGCAAGTGGGTAGGACTTGCTTCGGTGAACCTTGCGATGGCAAAGAGATTACGACGACGAAGGTAACATACGACAACAATGGTGGTGTGCGGCAGCAATAACGACTCCGTGCGATAGCGACATTGATGCCCTAGTAATTTCTTTGCAACGACAATAGAAGATTTCGACAAAGGGGAAAAAACTAGGGTTTCTTTCGGGATTTGAGGTTGACGGCACAAGAGAAAAGTTTAGGAATTTTTAGTTTTAAGCAAATTGCTTTGAGGGATATAAAAAATAGTAGAATGAAGAGGGGTTTATCTAAGGAAAAATTAGGGCAACATGTAGCAAAAACTTAGCTGCATTAGGGTTACTTAGGCGGCAAGCAATGGAAGTGGCAGTAATAGGTGTGGAGTTTTCCCTTGTTTTGCTGTCTTAGGCCTCAAATTCAGAGTGTATCTTACTAAAAAACTGATTAGTACTTGGGCCAAATTTGACCCCCTTTATGAGCCTAAAAATTTAAAATTTAAACAAAACAAATGAAACAAAAAGAAATTTTAAATCTTAATTAGAAAATTTCTTCTCAAGAAATAACATTAAATTAATTCCCAGGAAAGGTTGGAGGGGTCACAGCGGTCCCGCTTAAGTTCCAATCTCCTTAGACAGAATTAATTAAATATACTAAATTAAGAAAATAAATCCTAATTATTTATTTATTTACAAAACAAGTTTGCGAAAAATCAAGGGTCTGTTAATTTGAACGAGGATTCAACTCGTTCAACTTCACCATCCCAATAATGTTTGAGACATTGACCATTAACTTTAAACGTACCTCCGTGATTGTCGTATAATTCAATAGCTCCATAAGGATACACTCGATAGATGGTATAAGGTCCTTTCCATCGAGATTTCAGTTTCCCAAGAAATAACTTCAGCCTTGAATTGAACAACAAAACCTTCTGACCTTCTTTAAACTCACGAGGTCGTATATGACTATCATGCCATCGTTTTTATCTTTCTTTACACATTTTGGCATTCTCATAGGAAAACAACCTCAACTCTTCCAACTCATCCACTTGTAACATCCTTCTCTCATCGGCTTACTTAAGATCAAAATTCAACTTCTTGAGAGCCCAGTGAGCTCTATTCTCCAACTCTAATGGCAAATGACATGCTTTTCCAAAAACCAACCGGTAAGAAGTCATTCCTAACTGTGTTTTAAATGCTGTTCGATAGGCCCATAATGCATCATTGAGCCTTCGAGACTAATCTTTTTGCTAGGGCGTACTACCTTTTCAAGGATACCTTTGATTTCACGTTTCAGTCTTTCAACTTGCCCATTAGACTGAGGGTGATAAGCAGTATCAATCTTGTGTTTCATATCATATTTTTCAAGCAACCACTGAAGCCATTTGTTCACAAAGTGAGAACCTTCATCACTAATAATAGCTCTTGGTGTCCCAAATCGTGTAAACACATGATTATGTAGGAATCGCATGACTACCTTAGCATCATTTGTAGGGTATGCTTTAGCTTTAACCCACTTGGACACATAATCCATAGTAACTAAGATGTATTTGTTCCCATGTGAAGAAGGAAACAGTCCTAAGAAGCCAATGCCCCATAAGTCAAATAATTCAATTTCCAAAATATTTGTTAAGGGCATCTCATTCCTCCGTGATATATTTTCGGTCCTTTGGCATTTATCATAGTTCTTCACATAAGCGTAAGCATCTTTAAATAGTGTAGGCCAAAAGAAACCTGCTTGCAAAATATTTGCTGTGGTACGTGCACCACCAAAGTGTCCCCCACTTGGAGATGAATGGCAATGATGTAAGATCTCAGCAATCTCACTTTCAGCTACACACTTTCGAATTATATTATCTGTACACTGTTTAAACAAGAATGGGTCCTCCCAGAAATAATACCGACTATCATGAAGGAATTTCTTCCTTTGTTGGTATGTCATTTCTCGAGGAATTATTCCACATGCAAGATAATTGGCAAAATCAGCAAACCAAGGTGTTTCATGAATTTGACTCACCTCAAATAGGTGCTCATCTGGGAAATTCTCTTTGATAGGCACATGTAATCGAGTTACCTCATCTTGCTCCAAACTCGATAGATGATCAGCTACTTGATTTTCAATACCTTTTTTGTCTTGGATCTCAAGGTCAAATTCTTGGAGTAAAAGTATCCAACGAATTAGCCTCATTTTCGTATCTTTCTTCGTGAGCAAGTATTTAATGGCCGCATGGTTAGTAAATACTGTAACTTTGGTACCTATAAGATATGAGCGAAATTTGTCAAAAGAAAAAACTATAGCAAATAGTTCCTTTTCAGTTACCGTATAATTGAGTTGGGATCCCATCAAGGTTCTACTTGCATAGTAAATAGGGTGGAACACTTTATTTCTTCTTTGACCCATCACAGCTCCTATAGCATAATCACTTGCATCGCACATCAACTCAAAAGGTGTGCTCCAATCGGGTGTAATGATTATTGGGGCTGAGATTAATCGTTTTTTCAGCTCTTCAAAAGCTTCTAAACATGCTTTGATGAAATCAAACACTGCATCTTTCTTTAACAACAAACACAATGGTTTAGAAATTTTCAAAAAATCTTTGATAAACCTTCGGTAAAAATCGGCATGGCCTAAGAAACTTATGACTCCTTTCACATTCATTGGGGCAGGTAATCTTTCAATTATGTCCACCTTTACTTTGTCGACTTCAATCCTTTCTTTGAAATTCTATGCCCTAAGACAATCCCTTCCTTAACCATAAAATGACATTTCTCCCAGTTAAGGACAAGATTCATCTCTTCGCATCTCTTTAGTACCTTAGCTAAATTACTCAAACAAATATCATAAGTGTTACCAAAAATAGAAAAATCATCCATGAACACCTCAACAAAATTTTCAACCATATCAGTGAATATTGCCATCATGCATCGTTGAAAGGTTACGGGTGTGCATAAACTAAAAGGCATTCGCCTAAAAGAAAACGTACCGTACTAACAAGTAAAGGTTGTTTTATATTGGTCTTTCAGAACTACAACTATTTGGTTATATCCCGAATAGCCATCTAAAAAACAATAAAATTCATTACCTGCCAGTTGATCTGACATCTGATCCATAAAAGGCAACGAAAAATAGTCCTTCTGAGTGGCTTTATTCAGCTTTCTATAGTCAACACAAATTCTCCAACCAATAACAGTCCTTGTTGGGATTAATTCGTTACACTCATTCTCAACAATCATAATTCCACCTTTCTTCGGCACACACTGTACCGGACTTACCCACGAACTATCTGAAATAGGATAGATGATTCCTGCATCTAGCCATTTGATCACTTTCTTTCTCACAACTTCCTTCATAATAGGATTAAGCCTCATTTGCCCATCAATTCGAGCTTTTTCACCTTCCTCTAGAATAATTTTATGCATGCAAAATGAAGGGCTTATACCTCGAATATCAGCTATGGTCCAACCAATTACTTTCTTAAATTTCTTTAGAATAGAAATTAGTTGCTCCTCTTGATCTTTTGTCAGTTCTGCTGAAATGATCACAGGCAAAGTAGAACAGTTACCTAAATAAATGTATTTCAAATGGGAAGGAAGTACCTTTAGTTCGAGTGTAGGTGGTTCTTCGATTGACAATTTGGGTTACACCAATTCTCTGACTTCCAACTCTAACGGTTCAAACCGTGTGGATTGAATAAAATTTCTTAGATTGGCTTTCATCACAGCCATGTTTTCTTCACCTTCTTCATCCTCCAAAGGGTCAAACCCTAAGGCTTTCTCCAATGGATCTTCTTCAAGATGGCTTTCCATAGAAATCAAGGTTTCTATCTCTTCCATAACTGAACACTCTTCTGCCAGATCGGGAAATTTCATCGCTTTAAGAATGTTAAAAGTTACCTGATCGTCTTGAACTCGCATGGTGAGTTTTCCTTTCTGCACATCAATTAACGTTCTTCCCGTGGCTAGGAAAGGTCTCCCAAGGATAATTGGGACTTCCTTATCTACTTCAAAATCTAGAATAATGAAATCAGTAGGAAAAATAAATTTATCGACTCTGACCAAAACATCCTCGATCTTTCCTTCGGGGTATGCTAAAGTTTGATCCACTAGCTGGAACGTCACAGTTGTAGGTCGTACTTTTCCTATCCATAGCATCTTGAAAATGGACTTAGGCATTAAGTTGATACTTGCTCCTAAGTCACACAAAGCTTTACCACAGTAAGATTCACCAATGTTACAGGGTATCGTAAAGCTTCCAAGATCCTTCAATTTCGGTGGTAGCTTGTTCTGCAAGAATACACTGCACTCCTTTGTCAGAGCGACAGTCTCATACTCACTCAGTCGTTTCTTCTTGGATAATGCATCCTTCATAAACTTCACATAATTTAGCATTTGTTCTAAAGCCTCCACCAATGGAATATTGATGTGTAATTGCTTCAAAACATCCAAAAACTTCTTGAATTGCACCTCCTGTTTCTGCTTGTGTTGCTACAATCTTTGCGGATATGGAGGTGATGGAACTTTTGGTTGAACCGGACAACTTTTATGAGTAGGTAAATCTACATCCAAAGAAGATGTTAAAGTATCTAAATTTACTAAGTTAGGATTTACCTCGTTAGTCTTTGCAGATTCTGACTCTTTTGGTGTAGGAACTTCAACAGTTGGTTGACTTTCCCCTTTTTAACATGTTCGTCTTCGACATCAATCAATCGGGGTTCCAAAATTTTACCACTTCGCAATGCCACTGCCTTGATATGTTCTTTACCCAAATTTTTTGGGTTCTCAGTATCACTTGGCAAGGTTCCTTGTGGTCTATTCGTAGCTAGCTGACCCATTTGGTTTTCCAAATTTTTCGATGTTGCTGCTTGGCTCTAGATCAAAGCGTCATTCTTCGTCATGTATGCTTTCAACAAGTTCTCCAAACTATTTGATGATTCAGCTTGAGGTGGTTTTGGAGCTTGCTAATTAAACCCTTGAGATTGGTTGGGTCTATACTGCATAAAGTTGTTGTTTGGTCCATTTCCTTGGTTGCTCCAAGAAAAGTTGGGGTGATTATGCCATGAAGGATTATAGAAGTTGGACTGGGGTCCTTGCCCACTACTATTTTGATGTTGGTTCCCCAAATAGCACACTGACTCAGGATTCAATGGGTAATTCTCGAAAGAATGACCTTCCCCACAGTACACACAGGAAACTACTTCAAACGGACTTGGTAGTTGAGTTGCAAAATTATTAGCACCATTAGCGGTAAACTGCTTTAACATAGAGGAAATAGACTATACCTGAGCTGATAACGAAGTGAGAACATCAACTTCATGAACTCCGGCTACACGTCTTCCTGAAGCTATTCGATTTGTTGGCAATTGATAGTTGTTGCTCGCGATCCTCTCGTTGATCTCATAAGCCTCATTATAAGACTTACCAAAATTACACCATTCGTAGAAGTATCTACCATCAATCTTGTAGGTGCAGTGAAACCATTATAGAATGTCTCCAACTGGAAACAATGAGGAATCCTATGATAAGGACACTTACGAAGTAACTCCTTGAATCGTTCCCATGCCTCATACAAAGACTCGTCATCCAATTGTTGGAAAGTTGTGATCTCATTCCTCAACTTAGTGTCTTTGCTAGGCGGGAAATACTTAACCAAAAATCTCTATGGTCATTCTTGCCATGTAGATATGGAACTTGGTGGCAATGAGTTGAGCCATGCTCGTGCTCGATCTCGTAATGAGTATGGAAACAACTTCAACCTTAGTGCATCTTCAATCACACCGGCTATCTTGAATGAATCACTCACCTCCATAAACAATCGAAGGTGGAGATGTGGATCTTTTGTGGGCATACCACTAAATCCGCCCACCGTTTGTAGTATTTGAAACATTACTGGTTTCAATTTGAATTGGGTTGCCTCAATATCTGGCCTTCTAATTCCTGGATGTAACTCATTGAAAAGTGGCACAGCATATTGTTTGATGCATCGATCCCTATCATCAGCAATGAGGATGGGATTTCGTACATGACCGGCTTCATTACCTTGGTATTGATTTTGATTTCCAAGGTCCATCTCGTTCTGTCTCTGAGCTATTTGTTCATGTCTTCTTTGTCTGAAAGTTCGTTCAATTTTAGGGTCTACTTGAAGTAAATCGATAATCCGATCTATACTCATAAACACCTAAAAAGAAAATTACAAAATTAAAAAGAATAAGCTAGTACTGTTAGAAATAACCAATTTGAAAATAAATAATTTCACAAAAAATGACTATGGTAACAATTGACAATCCCCGGCAACGGCGCCAAAAACTTGTAACACTCGGGTTTGTGCAAGTGTACACAGTCGTTATCAAGTAATAAGTAAGTATAGAGTTATTGTCTCCACAGGGATTGTATTTGTGCTAAGTCACTTAATTTTTAAAAGTATATTAACAATTCGATAAATAAAAACAATATAATTGTGAAGTGATGAAAAGTTAAGTATACGAAACTAAATGCAATGATCCCTGATGCAACTTATCCTAAGTATGTAAGCTATATGAATGAGATAGATTTTAGCAAAATTAACACAATAAACAACAATTATAACATAGATAAGCTAGGACAATTACTTTAATTAAACTCAAATTATTATCAACATGCTTATCAATATTTGGAAAAACATTCCATGGCAACTCTATCTTTCATGAGTTTGGAAACCACGTTTGGTCCTTTCGGAATCCTTTACTTAGCAAATATGCATTTTATTGATCCTTATTTACTAAGGGTTCCTTAGTATTCATGTGAGGTAACAGGGACGTGTTAGGTTTGAAACAGTTTAATCACACAAATCTAAAAACTATGTAGATAATAGAGCTTGGTTAGGGTTGTTATGCTACCTACAATTTAATCGGGTTAGTATCTAAATTGAGCATCCACATTTCAATTATGTGTCCATTAAACATCGTCTGGTTAGGATCGCTCAGCTAATTCAGATGCATTTCAATTACGTATGAACGAAATACATACTTGATTTTATTTGAAAACATGATAGATTGAGGCACAAACATTATAAGCATGAATCAAATAATTATTATTAAATCAAAGCAATCATCCTAGCTTAAATAAAATTAAGCTATCATTGTTATAAACAAGAACAAATAATACATAGCAAACATTTTTGAATTAAATTAAAGTAAGAAAGATTGAACCCAATTCAGAGTGGCTGTCACCCAAGACTCTGACTGATGAGGGCTCTTTCGTTCCTTCACTTTGATCCTTTGCTGATGGCTCTCTGAGATGGCCGACCAAGGGTTCTTTAAGAGGCTAATTTGCTTAAGATCTTTATGCAAAGATGATGATAGGCATGAGGGGAACGAAAACTAAGAGAATTGAGAGATGAGAGAAAGATAAATGAGTGAGGGATGATTAGAAAAGTGAGAAGTGGGGTTTTATTTATAGGTGAGGCAAGAGAGCCAGTTTGCTAAAAATAGGAGTGTCCATCTTTTAATAATTCCTCCAAGGGTGGTCGACCATGATTTGTGGAAATGTGGCTGATTTTTGCTTGATTTAAGTGCCACACATCATCAGGATCAGGACTCGGTCCATTGCAAAAATCCGGGTAAATTTCTTATTTCTTCAACTCTTCAAAGGTTTTGTGCAATTAAACCAAAATTTGATTTATAGACATTCTCATGCAGCCGAATTTTGGGTTGACTTGGTCCTCCATTTGGATGGTTTTATAATCAAAATAAAGCTCTCAGACCTGTGCTAAAATAGTAGATAATTTAGAGGACCAAAGAAAATAATTTAACCACTTTAATTAATCAATTTACTTAATTAATTAAAACCCAATTTATTAATGAAATATATTAAAATAAATTATTAAATATAAATTTATATTTTATTATTTAATTTAATCATGCCTGGCCCATTTTATAGCTTGAAAATATAATATGCTCAAATTAATATAAAAGAAGCCATTTTTTTGCATGAAAACTATATAATAAAGCATAAAATCACATTTTAATAATTTATATGTCCCAATTTCATATTTTCATATATTTCATTAATTTATTAAACAATTACTTGGTTTTAACAACAAATTTAAGTAAAAAGGTGACGAGTTACATAGGAAAAATCGTATATATTTTTCAGTTTACAATAGCTTACCCCCTTCCTTTCCCATGTTTTATAGTGCCGTCAAGCTAGCTCGGGTTGGAGATCGCTGAAGATCCTATCAGACTATCAAGCTATCATATTGGGTATTGATAAATTCAAGTATTTAAAGTTTATGGCATGTATAGAGACTTGGTCTTTTGGTCATATGTGTTGGCTTATAATGGTTCATGGTTCATTTTGTATATAGCCTTGGAAGTTGGCTAATGTTGGTTATGAGTATATTTGTATTAATGTCATTTGTGTATGTGGAAACTTGCATAATTTAATGTGGAGAGGTTGATATTTTTAGCATGTTTAAAAATGGTATGAGAATGACATGTTCTTGTCTTGGTTGTGATTATTTGGTTGTTGTTCATGCTTGAGTTTGTGCCATGTGATGTTGAGTAGATATGTGCAAGTGAGGGTGGAAAAATGGCTTGGTAAATAGCCTTATTTTTGTTCACACGGGTAGACATGCGGGCGTGTGTGACACACGGTCAGCCCCATGGGCGTGTGTCCTCTGCACCTAAATTGTTGCAAAACAGAATGCTTAGTATCGAGTACACTGCCTAAGCACACGGGCGTGTGTCTTGGCCGAGTGACTTCAATTTGTTCTTGGGTGACAAACAGAGAGTTACACGAGTTCGAGACACAGGCGTGTGTGACCACACGGACTGTCCACATGGGCGTGTCCCAGGCCACACAAGCATGTGACCCCTATTTAGGCAAAAATTTTTTAAGTGTTGTAAAATTTCCTAAAGTTCTTGATTTAGTCCCAAATCACTTCCAAAGCATGTTTTGGGCCTCGTAGGCCCGTGTTAGGGACTTTATGCTCAATTTCAAAAAGTTTTAATTTGGACAAAAATTTATGACTCGGAAATGTATGTTTGCTTATGTTTAAGTCTGGTAATGCCTCGTACCCTGTTTCGGCATCGAACACGAGTAAGGGGTGTTACATTGACGCGGCCAATGAAGGAACAAATTAAAGATCCAACGTACAGCAACCCCCTAATTGCAAAAAGTAAAGCCAAATATCAACAAAAATAACTAAAAGGAAGAATGAAATTTACCCCGATCCTTATGTAACAAGGGAGCAAGAACGAAAGAAGAAAAAATAATAAAAGAAAAAGAAAAACAATGAAAGAGAGATGCTAACGTGGGGTTTGAAGGGAGATTTTTTTGGATCAAAAAATAAAATTAAAACTAAATCCCCTCACATCTACTAACCCTACAATCATGCAACTGATTCCTTCCTACTCTAGAGTTAAACTTTAACTCAAGTTCTACTAAGCAACACAACCAAAAATTAACTAACAAAATGCTCCCCCAAAGGCTTAAACTCATGACCCACCTTTCACACTCAAGGCCCTTAACCACTAAGCAGGTATCTAATTATGACGGATTTTATCAAAGCAAGGATTAAAATTATAGAACGTTACAGGTTTGGGGCGTCACAGTATATTAACGAAAATACTACACTCAGGGCACCAGATCCAACAGTTACACATTATTATTGCTATGGCACCCCAAACTCGGCTAGGATGGTCCGACCCAAATTTTAAACGTCATATTAGCCACCAATGTAACTCTCCATTAAAACCACCACAAAGCACACCAACCACCAAACACACCTCAAGCAATTATTCATGGAATATTTGATAACCTAAAGTTATGCTTTTGTTGTGCTACTTTGATAATCAAGTCATCGACATAATTCGTAAATTGAATTTTTAACAATCAAATATTCTAAACACTTCAATTGAACATTCATGCATGTGATGGGGTACTTAAAAGGTTATATTTGTAAGGATTTTATAACTCGTTTTATTTAAAAAAATGATTAGATCTAAATTGTAATGTAGTAAAATGTTGAAAAACACCATTTCATAAAGATGAAAATAGTATAGTAGAGTAATACGTATAAATCTTGTTTAGGAAGATTCATGAAAACATCATGCATCTTTTCATAAAATCATCATCATTTAATTAGTTCACATGTCACCTTCAATTTACATAATTTATCCAATTTTGTATTTCATGCATACTAAACACATTATTAATTTCCAAATCACACATAAAACATATAAGACTTACCTTAATAACCAATGGCTCTTCAACCTACATTTACAAGTTAATAAAACAATTACCCATACCATTCATCAAGCATTCATTATCTACCATTCAATCAAATATCTGAAGCAGTAATAAAAGCTCCAAACCAAACCAATGAAAGAGTCCACAATGTCCAATTACAAGCCATTAACAGTTTAAAGTCTAAAACCCTCTAGATTAGTCCCACATTGCTTTCTATATTGAGTTGGAAACACATCAAACATATTCAAGATAAATTGTCTTACTTTAGATCACTTTGTAACTCATTTCTCCTCTTCATTTTAGTTATATCTTAGCATTGTAACAAATAAAAGCGTGTTGAGTTTTTTCAAGCTCAGTGAGTGCAAGTAGTCACAAAATCTAAAGTTAAAAGAAAGCATACAATCAAAATTAATCATGGTAAGTAATCAAGCATAACTCATAGAATTCACATTGATATGTTGGCATAATGTGATCATGAAGCATGTATACAAAATATATTGCATTGGATAACCCATGTATTTGTTCCAAAATGCCTCCAGAAAGAAATCCCAAGTCAGACGATCAAGAGTAGATCCCCTCCTAACCGTACTCCACCAGCAGTGTACTTTACCGTTGAGCAAGGATGCGATGTAGCCCAACTTTTCTTCGTCAGAGTAGGTCATCTGCTCTATGATTCTCTCCACACTCTCCAACCAATATTCAAATTTGGTCGGATCGTAGACGCTCGAGTGGCAGACCTCGATTCATAGCTACAGGATTACCTCTGGCTATCCGCTGGAAAGCCCCGATCATTACTTGCATTAAGGCATCAACATCCACCTCAAGTATCGCTTGTCTTGGAGGAGGCACCTCCAGCACATTCATGTTAACTCACCCTCGTTGAGGAGGCATATACCAATTATAATATAAACATAAAAAAAAATAGAAAAGAGTAAGAAGCAACAACCAATCCTACCTAAAAAATAAGCAATTTCAGACTAGCGTATTTTTGTGCAATGTTAAAAAATTCTTGGTTTCGTTCTAAAACCAAAACCAAAAGTTTGAAAACTCGAGAGTTAATAACCCTTGCAAGCCTATTTTTTGCAAACCTGGCTCTTATACCTGTAAATGTGGTGCCCCAAACCCAACTAGGATAGTCTGACCCGAATTTTAGACGTCACACTAGCCACCAAAGTGCCTCTCCGTTAAAACCACCATAAAGCACACCAACCACTAAACACATGTCACACAATTATTCATGGAATATTTGATAACCTAAAGTCATGTTTCTGCTGCACTACTCTGATAATCTAGTCATTGACATAATTCATAAATTGAATTTTTAACAAAAAAAAATATTCTAAAAGCTTCAATTAAACATTCTTGCAGGGGATAGGGTATATAAAAGGTTATATTTGTAAGGATTTTAGAACCTGTTTTATTTAAAAACAAATGATTAGATATAAACCATAATGTAGTAAACTATTGGAAAACACCATTTCATAAGGTTAAAATAGTAATGTAGAGTAATATGTATAAATCTTGTTTAGGAAGGTTCATTAAAACATCATGCATCTCTTCATAAAATCATCATCTTTTAATTAGTTCACAGGTCACCTACTATTTACGTAATTTGTCCAATTTTATATTTTATGCATACTAAACTCATGATTAATTTTCAAATAACACATAAAATATATAAGACTTACCTTAATAACCAACGAATCTTCAACCTGCACTTACAAGTTAGTTGAACAATTACTCATACCATTCATCAAACATTCATAATCTACCATTCAATCATCTATCTGAAGTAGTAATAAAAGCTCTAATAAAGAGTTCACAATGTCCAATTACAAGCCAGTACGATTTCAAAGTTTAAAACCCTCTAGATTAGTCCCACATTGCCTTCCTTATTGAGTTGGAAACACATCAAACATAATTAAGGTAAATTACCTTGCTTTGGATCACTTGGTAGCTCACTTCTCCTTCTCATTTAAGCTATATCCTTACATTGTTACACATAACAGAGTGTGAGCTTTTTCAAGCTCAGCGAGTGCTCAAAGATTTCAACAAGTAGTCACAATACTCAAAGTTGAAAGAAAGCATACTATCATAATTAATCATGGTAAGTAATCAAGCATAACTCATAGCATTAACATTGATATGTTGGTACAATGTGATCATGAAGCATATATACAAAATATATTTCATTGAATAAGCATATTTCCAATACAATGTGTAGCATAAAGCTATCACCCACCAAACACAACCAATTTACCCTCGAAACACAACAAATTTACCATCCAAACACAACCATATGTACCCTCCAAACACAACCATATATATAACCTCCGAACACAACCAAGTATACCCTTCAAACACAACTAATTTACCCTCCGAACATAACCAAATGTACCGGCAAAACACCACTATATATATAACCTTTGAAAACAACTGAGTATACCCTCCAAACATAACCAATATACCCTTTAACATATCCACTTAAACATGTATTCTTACTATTTTATACACACTTTCACATGTCACACAACTCATGTTCATATCACATATTCTAGTCTCATATCATGCATTTAGAAATGCTAACATTATTCTCAAATAGACACAACATATAGATCACATATAGTGTACATAAAATCAGTAAGGCTCATATTATATTCAATCATAAACACATAACATTTTCATTGTCATCTCAATATACATCACATAACATATCACATTTAAGCATTATTTGCAAATCATGATTAGATGATGTAGAAACACTTACTCATGGAACTTAGTTTAGGTGATTAGGCTACCTAAGCTCCCCTTTAACACTTTGATTTGTGCATAATTGTAGCACACAAAACCATTCACCTTGCAATCTTGAATTTAAATAAGCCATTGTTTGCCTTTGTCCTTGCTTGTAGAACCTCCCAACGAATTTGAAACTTTGCATACACATTAAATACATTAAAAAACATTATAAACAACCTCAAACACATTTAAATCATCTAAAAAATGCATACCACAACACATCTATCATACTTATCGAAAACTAGCTAGTTTTGCCGAAAATGCAATTTCATCACTCGAATCTAGTTTCCAAACCTTAATTTTGATTCCAAACATCCTAAATATCATCTAATTATAGATCTAAATCATCAATTTTACCAAATTACACTGATCTAATTTTTTCGAAAAAATCAAGCTTAAGTGATCTTTAAATAGGGGAAAACATTCAATTTGCTTAAATTCAATAAGAATTTGTTAAATTAAAATTAAATACCTTTTAATTATATAAAAATGAGTTAGAAATCACTTTATAACCAAATATTAGCCAAGAATTACGAGATCTACCATTTTAAATCCAAAAATCTACTTAAAATCTATAACCCCCTAAAACTCGACCCAGAAGTTTCGACCAAATTCTGGAGGTTACATTGGCCACTGAAATATAGCCCTATATTAAACACCAACTAAAATATTCAAAAACCTTACCAAAACCCATATTTGCTCTTATTTTACCAAAAACGTAATTGAGCTTTGTTTATAATTTTGCAAACACATTAAATCAATTTATCACTCAAAATTTGTCCAAAACCAAATTCAATTATTCATAATAACCTTGAAAAAAAATTAGATTAATTTCGTTAACCAAAGTTCAACCAAAACAACATTGTGATGGAAAAATGATATTTTTCTTCTACTTAAAATCCATAAATTAACACTTGAAAACTGAACAATTGATAGAGAAGGAAAAAAATAGTGCAGTTAGGGAAAAACATGTTTGAAATCATAGTTTAAGTTCAAAACCAAAATCCTAAAACTTTAATGATACTCCAAAGTTAAAATTCATACCATGGTTCATAAAAGAATCATCTACAGTACGAAGGAAAACAATTTATTAAAAAAAAAAATGCAAGACTTTAATAAGACAAACCAAACATATCATTCTGAGACCTTTGGCTCACCAAGTCCAGCTCCTAAACGTGATGGTTACCTGAAAAGGAATAAATTAATAGGGCGAGCTATGAAAGCTCAGTGTGAGTCTTAAACAGAAGTAGTCGGCGCAACAATAATTGATCAATCAACTTTTAACAATACCATAATAAAAGCACAGATAAAAATCATAAGAAATTTAACATAACATATTATTGTGATACAGAATTCCACCTATCGAACCTCTACACACCACCTTCAATCATCTATCACACACCAAAATCGGGTGTACTAAACCCTTTCCGACCTTCACACACCAATATTTGGGTTATGGAGGACCCATCTATCCAAACACAACGTAATGTGGTCATATGCCATTTTTATTATTGCAGTTATACCACGAAAATATGGTTTTGCAATGAAACTGCCGAACCAAACTTCCTTCTCTTCAATGTCAATCCCAACCACAATGTATATGAAAAATTCTCTCAAAACAGATACTTATAAATACATATCAAATATCAAATCAGACAGTTCCTGGCTCAACTACAAAATACTAGAATAGACAATGCAAAATTTTTTGATTATCATATTCAACCCTTTCATATTGCAAATTTTAACATACCACATCACATAATTATCAATACGAACGACGATACTCATGACACGCAATTTAATTTGCATAAGTAAATTCAAACAAAATTAGTGTTGCAGATACTCCTATAGAGGCTTAAACGTGCATGGGATCGTTCCGAGACTAAAACAAATTAAATTGCAAAAAGGTGAAAAAAGTCTGCAAAAATAAGACCACAAAGACAAAAAAAAAAAAAAAAAAAAAAAAAAAAAAAAAAAAAAAAACAGCAGCATATATGCAACATTACTACGTAAAAATCAGTAGCCATTTATGTATATATATGCGACACTTGCATGTAAAACGACCAACAGTAAACAAAATATAGAAACAACCAATGGAAATTATAATATATAGGAGGTAACTCCATCAAAATTAGCAACTTAATACCATCAACATTAGCAACTATATATTCATTTATAAAAAACCAATAAATTATTACATCCCAGAAAATCTGCACTAATTGCATACGTTTTTTTTTTTAATTTCAGAATTCAAAACGGCCATAGCTACTCGTTGACAAATCCCGCTCTTGACTAAGTCGATGAATCATTTTAATGGAAGAACCTTCAAATGTAGCCAAAAATCAACTATAAGGTCAACAAATTTGATCCATTTCCCATGACCACAAGCATATAATATGGGAAACTATCTATAAAACCAATTGCCAGCAACTAACAATAACAAGTAGCATTATCCTAATTACAATGAAGACACCTAATGTGAAGAGAGAAGCAAGTGTACACACGTGACCAGGCAACAACCGCCTATTAGCGTAGAAAGGAGAGTAAAATATGGCTTAAGCATAGCGTGCACACACATACAAAAAATATTTAACAAAGTCCCACACACCTTGATCACAAATGATTAGAACTCACACATTAAAAAAACAATTCCCAGCCCAAAGATTGACCGATTCGTCTCCACCAAACCGAGCTAAAAACTCAACTTACACAAGTACACAAAGACTAAGAAAGTATCCATTCGTAACAGAGTATAAAATTCCAAAAAGAAACAATTGATTAAAACCTAAACAACAGTACTTACCCCCTAAAGATCCTGATTACACGAAAACAAGAGCACAACCAAAATCTTGAGAAGCAGGAATTGGCAAAAATTCTTGGAACCAAAAGGGATGACTCAAATATATTAAAATCTTTGTAGCAAATGAATAGTAAAACCCAGAGCAACACAAAAATAATGGCTAGAGAGAAGAGTCCCCAAGACTCCAATTGGAAAAATCGTGAAAAGAGAGGTTTATGTGAAAATAAGACGTAAATAGAATTTTTTAAGAGTATTTTATTTTTAAAAAATTAAAATAAAATAAGAGTTTAACAAAATCCCATTAGTAAAATAAAAAAAATAAAAATTGAAACTAAAACAAAATATTTTTTACTAAACACAGGGCCTATGTAACATCCCAAAATTAAAGGTTAGAAGGATTTTGGTCTGCAAATAAGTTAGTAGTTTTGTGTAGATTTTTATGTTTTTCCTTTATTTTGGGAATAGATGGAGTTGCTGGTTCAGAGGTTGTGCGAGTGTTAGTCTATTCTTGGGTGCTAGGTTTGAATCCTCACATGTGTTATTTTAGTTCTAGTTTAAGTCTAGTTTTGCTTTATAGGTTTATTATTTAATTACTTTTAATAAATGATAGAAACGATTCCCATAAAAATTTCCACGTTTTATTTTCTGCTCACATTAGTTTTTTTTCCCTTTTCTTCCTCACACATTGTTTTTTCATTTTTCTTTTTGGCCATTGTACTTTGTTCTTCAAATTAATTCTAGGTTTTATCATCGTCATTGTTGGTTGTTGGCCATATGTGTTCGTTGGGTTGCCAAGTGCTGATTTAGGTATGTATGAGTGTTAGTTTCTTGATATTTGGTTCTCGGTGTGATCGATATTCTTAAGGGTTTAGTACTTTTGTAAATCAAGTGTTTTAAATTGGTTGATTTGAGAGATTTCAGTTGATCGTTGGTGCATCAAGGAACGTCAATCAAGTGTGTTTATAAAACTAATGATTTTAGGTTTTGAATTATTGGCGATTTGCATGTTATTCTGTAAATTTTGGTATATTTCTGAGTTACCAAACATTAGGGACCATTTTGATGTCAAAAATACGATTTTTAGCCTATTTCGGGGTGGTTTCATGACCACACGAGCATGTGCCTTGGACACATGGTCGTGTTCCTTAGCCATAGGGGCGTGTGAGTTTTTTACACAGTCGTGTCTACTCTACTCCTTAATTTTTCACAAAATGCATAGTGAGTTACATGGGCTATTCACACGACCATGTAACTCAGTCACATAGGCGTGTGTTTCGGCCACACGGTCGTGTGCATCTCTTACAAGGGTGTGTGCCTCTTTTCACACGGTCGTACAAACCTCCATACGACCTATAACCTCCCACACGGCCGAGCACACGGCCATGTGGTTCTATTTCTTAGATTTTTGTTCTGTGTTATTAATGGACTTGTTTTATGTATCTGTGTAATCAGACACTCGGTTAAGCCTTGGTAAGTGTGTATGGAACCCTGCTACAACTTGGATTTGAGTATATGTGTGTTGTGTGAGTTGACACTTGAGATACTTCTTTGTTCGTACTTATTAAATGTGTTCAAGTGTTATTAACTTTGAATCTGTCTAACTGAGTATGAATCATCGGTACTGCAAGTTTCTTAATGAACTATGTTCATTCATTCGTTTGCATAAAATTTTGGGATATTGGTTGTGAAGAGAAGGAAGATTGATTTGGCAGTTTAACTGTATTATTTTTGTACAACGGTTTACCACACTATTTTATACATATGACAACTCCGATGCATATTATTAATTGGATGGCTTGGTTTAACAAATTGTGGTATGCAAGGTGGATGGGCTTGCTATAGCTCAATTATGGAGTGTAGGTTGGTCGGAGTGGCGTTTGGTTGGTTGGGCAGGATTTTAATCTGTTGCATATATCTCACATTCGGGTATAAGTTTATCTGTATGATTTTTGGGTTAATTGCGAAATAATTTGAATAGTTCGACGTGTCTTAAGAAACTAGTGTGTTTCCAATAATACCATTATGTTATGTATGTTAATGGAAACTACTCGTAAGGCTGATTACTAATATGTAATGCCCCAAAATTTAGGCATTTATTTTTGTGTGTTGTGTTGCATAAATGTATGCTTGCTTCAGTGGTTGAGTGTCCTGAGGAGTGCGGGAGAGGTCCTGAGTTCAAGTCTTGGCTTGTGCAAAATTTTGATTTTTGCTTGAGTTGTCTTCTATTAGTGAGTTTCTTATATAAAGGTGGTTAGGATGTGTCATGAAATGCCTGTTGGTCTAGGGGATAAGGCATATGGAGTGTTTTAGGGGTTCTAGGGTTCCAGGCTTGGTAGCGCAAGAGGAGCTTTTTATTTTGCTGTGAATGCTGGGGAGGTTTTGTTGTTTGACTGAAATTGAATGCTTGTGTGGTGGAGGAAGTTGTGGCCGGATTCTAGGTGTGTGTTGGAGAGAATTTCGACTGGTTGGGATATGGTTAGGTGGGATGTGTTTGAGAAATCTTAGGAGTGATATGGGGAGAGAAATTAGGAGAGTTTGAAGGGAGTGAGGAGGGTGTGCCGATTGGGGACTCTGCCTCTAAGTATTTTCGGCTTTGTGCTATTGGCTGAGGTTAGTGTTTTCGGTTCTATTCTTTCCTAAGTCTAATATCGCATTTTGGGGCATTCTCTTTATTTTGAATAGCTATTTTCTCTCTTTTTGGGGTTGAGTTCTGCATTCAGTTTTCTTGTGTGGTTGTTCTTTACTATTGTCGAATAGGCACTCTCCCTGCTTTTCACAATTGGTAGCATTTTTCTTCTTCTTTTTCTATAGCTTTGCCGACTACTCTTCCCTCCTTCCCTTCTCGTGAATCTTATTTTCTCTTCTCAGTTTGCTACCTTGGCCGAACTCCTCCATCTTTTTGTCTCACTTTCGATTTTGGCTAGTGATCTCAGATTTGTTGGGTTTAGTTTAAGGGAAGAAATATGAGGGTTTAGAAGCCCTCAAGTTCAGCTATGGGGCCTAAGAAGAAGGCCAGATTTGATGGGTCAGCTAGATTTGGGGCCCTTGTTGCTACTACTGGACCGCAACCTTGTGCTGATTGTGGGAAACGCCATCAGGGCGAGTGCTGGAAGAGGTTAGGGGCATGTTTGAGGTGCGAATCTATAGAGCACCGTATTAGAGATTGTCCACAGAGGCCCGATCAGATGCAAGCTACTAGTATGGGTACTGTACAGCCACAGAGGGGTTTTCAACAGCCACTGAGAGGCCGTGGTCAGGCCAGTGGTGGGAATGGTATGGGCCGTGGTCATGGAGCACCGGGTGGAAGTGCTGGTCACACTGAGGCGAGGTAGCCGGCACTAGTTTATGCTGCATGTCGTCGAGAGGATGGAGACGCCCCAGATGTAATTATGGGTACATTATTTATTCATCATGTACCTTACACTGCATTGATTGATGTTGGGTCTACGCACTCTTATATAGCATGCACTGTGTCTGAGACTTTTGATGTGGTGTGTGAAAACATTACGAGTGAGGTTATTGTGTTAAGTCTATTAGGGCAGTCAGTAAGAGTGAATAAATTTTTTCAGGAGGTACCTTTGGAAGTTCAAGGAAGAATCTTTTTAGCAGATTTAATGGAACTCCCTTTTGGAGAATTTGACTTGATATTGGGTATGGATTGGCTAGTTAGGCATCAGGCGAATTTGGATTATGCTGCTAAGCGGGTAGTACTGAAAATTATAGAGGGTGACGAGGTAGTTGTGATTGGGGAGCGTCAGAACTATATCTCAAATGTGATCTCTGCACTCAGAGCTAAGAAGTTGGTTCGTAAGGGTTGCGAGGCGTATCTGGCCTACGTTAGTGCTTCTAGTTCAGAGGTTTCGAAGGTTAGAGATATCAGAACAGTTAAGGATTTTTTGGATGTTTTTCCCGATAAGCTACCGGGGTTACCACCTAATTGTAAAGTTGAGTTTAGGATAGAGCTCTTGCCTGGTACAGCTCCGGTGTTTATCGCCCCTTATAGAATGGCACCGAATGAGCTCGTAGAGCTTAAGGCTCAGATTCAAGACTTACTGGATCAAGGGTTCATCCACCCTAGTGTGTCTCTATGGGTGGCACCGATTTTATTTGTGAAGAAGAAGGATGGAACCACGCGTATGTGCATCGACTATCGGTAATTGAACAAATTGACTATTAAGAATAAGTACCCACTATCGAGGATTGATGGTCTATTTGATCAGTTTCGAGGAGCTTCGGTCTTCTCTAAGATTGATCTCGGATCGGGGTACCATCAGCTGAGGGTCAAAGAGACAGATGTTTATAAGACAACATTTAGGACTCGTTACGATCATTATGAGTTTCTAGTGATGCCGTTTGGATTGACGAATGCACCAACGGCTTTTATGGATCTGATGAACTGAGGATGAACATCATGCTCATCTCCGTGTTGTTCTACAGATTTTGAGAGAGAAACAATTATATGCTAAATTTAACAAGTGTGAATTCTAGCTACATGAGGTAACTTTTTTGGGTCATGTGGTGTCTGCTAAGAGGATTAAGGTTGATCCTCAGAAAATTGAAGCGGTTCTGGATTGGAAGCAACGTAAATCGGTATCTGAGATTCGAAGTTTTCTAGGATTGACAGGGTATTATAGACGGTTTATTAAGGGGTTTTCGTTGATTGCTGCACCTCTGACTAAATTTTTGCGTGAAGGGGTACCGTTTAACTGAACTGATAAGCAGGAGGAAAGTTTTGAGAAACTTAAGAAAGTTCTGACTGAAGCCCCTGTCTTAATACAGGCAGAATCTGGGAAGGAATTCACTGTTTACAGTAATGCATCATATGTTGGCTTGGGATGTGTGCTGATGCAAGAGGGTAAGGTAGTGGCGTATGCGTCTCGTCAACTTAAGACGCATGAGGCGAACTATCCAACACATGACTTGGATTTGGCCGAGGTGGTGTTCGCACTGAAAATTTAGAGGCATTACCTGTACAGTGAGAAGTGTATTATTTACACAGATCATAAGAGCCTCAAGTATCTCCTCCCTCAGAATAAGTTAAATCTTAAGCAGCGTAGGTGGATTGAGCTGCTTAAGGATAACTATTTGATTGAATACCATCCTGGTAAGGCTAATGTGGTAGTCGATGCATTGACCGGTAGGGCTATGACTGATCTGAGGGTAATGTTTGCTCGTCTCAGCTTATTCGACGATGGTAGTCTGTTGGCCGAACTTCAAGTTAAACCGAGGTGAATTGAACAGATTAAAAGTAAGTAGCTAGAGGACGAGTCACTGGGTTCTCGTTTTAGACAGATAAAAAATAGGAAAACTTCAGATTTTAGGTTGAATAGTGAAGGGGTACTTTGTTTTTGTAGGAGAGCATGTGTACCGAAAGATACTGATTTGAGGCAGTCTATACTGCAAGAGGAGTTTAGTAGTCCTTACGCTATACATCCTGGTGGGAATAAGATGTACCGAGACCTTTGAGAGTTATATTGGTGGCCAAGACTTAAGCGTAAAGTTACTAATTTTGTGAGTAAGTGTCTAACTTGCCAGCAGGTTAAGGCAGAGCATCAGTTTCCTTCAGGGTTGCTTCAGCCAGTTAAGATTCAGCTTTGGAAGTGGGAGAGAGTAACTATGGACTTTGTTAGTGGGCTACCCCTAAAGCCTTCTAAGAAGGATTCAGTGTGGGTCATTGTGGATCAGTTGACCAAGTCTGCCCATTTTATACCTATTCGTACTGATTACTCTTTACAGAAGTTGGCTAAGCTATATGTGTCTAAAATTGTGAGACTGCATGAGGTACCGGTTTCCATCATATCCGATAGAGATTCTCGCTTCACGTCTCGATTTTGGAAGAAGTTACATGAGGCATTGGGTGCAAGGTTGGATTCAGTACTGCATTCCATCCTCAGACAGACGGTCAATCAGAGAGGGTGATTCAGATACTGGAGGACATGTTAAGGAGTAGTGTGATTGACTTCCGGGGCAGTTGGGAGGATTACTTACTGTTGGCAGAGTTTGCATACAACAATAGCTACTAGTCTAGCGTACAGATGGCATCTTACAAGGCATTATATGGTCGGTGGTATCGTACTCCTTCTTGTTGGACTGAGTTAGGTGAGCGGCGTGTTCTGGGCCCTGAGTTGATTTCTGATGCCGAGGATAAAGTGAGGTTTATTTGGGATCAGCTAAAGGCGGCTTTGGACAGACAGAAGTCTTATGCGGACTTGAAGCGTAAGGAGATTGAGTATTCTGTGGGGGACTTGGTATTTTTTAAGGTCCCACCATGGAAGAAGGTACTGAGGTTTGGTCGGAAGGGCAAGCTAAGCCCTAGGTTCATTGGGCCTTATCGTATAGTGAAGCGTGTGGGACCAGTTGCCTACCAACTTGAGTTACCTCTAAAGTTGGATCGGATTCATAATGTGTTCCACGTCTTTATGTTGAGGCGATATCGTTCTGATCCTGCACACATCGTATCGACAGAGGAGATTGAGGTTAGGCCAGATCTGACCTTTGAGGAAGAGCCGGTTCAGATTTTAGACTGCGATGTGAAAGTTCTGAGGAGGAATTCGTTTCCACTGGTAAAGGTACTTTGGCGTAATCACAGCTCCGAGGAAGCCACGTGGGAACCCGGGAGCCGATACGACAATAATACCCCTATCTATTTTGACCAGGTAAATTTCGAGGCCAAAATTTTCTTTGAAGGGGGTAGAGTTGTAATGCCCCAAAATTTAGGCATTTATTTTTGTGTGTTGTGTTGTATAAATGTATGCTTGCTTCAGTGGTCGAGTGTCCTGAGGAGTGTGGGAGAGGTCCTGAGTTCAAGTCTTGGCTTGTGCAAAATTTTGATTTTTGCTTGAGTAAACCCTGTCTTCTGTTAGTGAGTTTCTTAAATAAAGGTGGTTAGGATGTGTCATGAAATGCCTATTGGTTTAGGGGATAAGATGTGTGGAGTGTTTTAGGGGGTTTGGGGTTCGAGGCTTGGTAGCGTAAGAGGAGCTTTTTATTTTGCTGTTAACGCTGGGGAGGTGTTATTATTTGACTGAAATTGAATGCTTGTGTGGTGGAGGAAGTTGTGGCCGAATTCTAGGTGTGTGTTGGAGAGAATTTCGGCTAGTTGGGATATGGTTAGGTGGGATGTGTTTGAGAAATCTTAGGAGTGATATGGGGAGAGAAATTAGGAAAGTTTGAAGGGAGTGAGGAGGGTGTGCCAATTAGGGACTCTGCCTCTAGGCATTTTCGGCTTTGTGCTATTGGCTGAGGGTAGTGTTTTCGGTTCTATTCTTTCCTAAGTCTAATATCGCATTTTAGGGCATTCTCTTGATTTTGAATAGCTATTTTCTGTCTTTTTTAGGTTGAGTTCTGCATTTAGTTTTCTTGTGTGGTTGTTCTTTACCATTGCTGAATAGGCACTCTCCCTGCTTTTCACAATTGGTAACATTTTTCTTCTCTTCTCTCTAAAGCTTTGCTGACTACTCTTCCCTCCTTCCCTTCTCACGAACCTTATTTTCTCTTCTCACTTTGCTACCTTGGTCGAACTCCTCTATCTTTTTGTCTCACTTTCGATTTTCGCTAGTGATCTCAGATCTGTTGGGTTTAGTTACACGTCTCTTTCTCCTCTCCCTCAACTGTCTACTTTGGCCAAATATTGGTAGGTGAATCTCTGTCTCACTCTCTTCTTTTCCCCTGTTTCAGTTCTTCTTTTTCTGGCATCATCTCTTTCTCTCTTTTCCCTTAACACCGATTATCTCCCTTTCCTGTGTTATTCTTATAGATTAATCTTTATTCACGTTCTTGTTCGATACGTCTTAGGCCTACAATCCTCTTTGTCGTTATTGGTAAGTGGGTATAATTGAGAAAGTGTGGTGCTTCAAGTATAACCCTAATAAAAAGGGGGTGACTTTAGCGTAGGTAGTAATTAAAGTCGGTTGATATTCTTTTCTGGAAGCCGAAGGTGCGATTACTATTGTTTAGGGTAAGAAGTCGATAATCCTTTTGGAACTCTGTTAAGTTCCTTTGATATTTGGATTAAGTAACTGATTAGGTTTCATACTGATTTTTCTTCAGGTAGAGGAAGCATTCGTAACGTGGATTAACTTCAATCACATAAGGTGTGTAATCATACTACTTTTAGCACAAATCGGCAAAAGCCGAAAATGTACGACTGTTGACGCTACACGAGTGTGCACTCGCTTGTGTGGTGAGCCGAATGCAAAAACGAAGGCGTTTAATTATAGAGGCCCTCACAAACGGTTTCGTGGGCTTAGGCTGAGTTTGGCCATGTTGGGCCGAAATGGGCCGTGTGGGCCCAATACCGCACGGGTAAAATCACACGGATATGTGGAGATTATTCGGCTAGGCTGTGTTGTTCGCACGACCAAGGCCATTATTTGGGCTTATTGGGCCACACGGACGTGTGGGCCAGCATGGGTCGTATTATGGGCTTGGGCCCATTTTTGCTGTATAACTGTTAAGGTTGCACGGGTCGCTCGAGACGACTGTGGACCAACTATTGGGTCGATAAGTACACCTAGACCCTAATCTATGAAATGACTGTTGTACTCCTATGAGGTAAATGACAGATATACCCCTATATGTTGTATGACCGTTGAGCATGCCATCTTTATTGTATGAACATTTATATTATGTTGTATTGCATGGAGTGGGATATATGATATTGGAGGAAGTATACTGAAAGGCTATAAGCCTATTACTGGCAGCTCTGCTATAAATACTGCTAGTGCCGAAACCGGTGCTATATTCTAGAATGTAGAGATGGGTGGGTCGATTTTATCCCCACATGGAGTGTAGGGCTGGACGGAGTGGAGTGTAGAGGATGGATGGGTCTCTGATACTGTAATGATTTGGGCTAAGACCCACACTGATACTGCTACTAAAATGGGCTAATGCCACACCGATATTGCTACTGATATAGGCTTAGGCCCAGACTGCTCGACACTGTATGATTGGCTGTTTGATAAATAAGGATTACACACTGAGCTTTTCATAAACTCACCTTTTCTGCTTATCGGTGCAGGTAATCCTTAGGCGGGTTGGTGCTGCGAGGGACTTAGAGATAGCCACACCACTGTTTATGTTTTTGTTTTGGATTTTTAGTAAAAGTAGTTTTATTTGGGGTAAATTTTATATAATAAGGCCATTTTATGTTTTTATTTTTATTTGGGGATTTATTTAAATTGATTTATATCTATTAGCAGTAGGACACAGGTTTTCAAAAAGTAAATGATTTTCAACTACCGAGCTACACAACTTGTTTTAAAAGCTTCCGCATCGAACATTGTTTTCAAAGTGTAATAACGATTTAGTATGGGACATGTTTTGCTAAACAAACCTGTAAATTGACAAATGAACAAATAAGTTAACTTCCCTTAAAGAACACAAACGAGGTTTTAACACAAATGGACTTTTCCAATAGAACTACACTTTTCAATAATCATTCTAATGTGACATCACAGATTCGGCCATAACGTCTAGGCCGGGTTTGGGGTGTTACATAATATTTGTTGTTCGTTTATTGTCTGTGTGCACATGTCAAATATTCATTTTGATACTCTATCACTTGCCTTTTATTTATGATTTTAGACTCATATTGAGCTCGCGTAGCTTACCTCACCTCAGTGTTTCTTCCTTTCAGGTACTTTTCATGTTCTAAAGTAGGACTCGGCATACCGGTGGTCTCAGATTCTCTGACGGTTTTGTTTACTAAAAATATTTTCAAAATTTTTGTTATTATTTTTAGCTAGTTAGTAAAGGAGTTTAAGTACTGTGGCATAAGTGTTTTCTTTCGAACAATCAGTACGCTTTGAGGTTATGGTTTTCAAACTTTAAATTTGTAAGGTCGCGTATGAGTTTAAAATTAAAATACAGAATTTTGGAAAATATGGCAGTATGTTCTTTCGATGTAAATTTTTTACTGTAAGTCGATGGTTTTAACTCATTAGTTGTAAAATAGACTCATGTAGGGTTTTAAACGAAAATAATTGCAACATTAGTAAGCCTTTAGGAAAAAATATGTTTCAAGTTTTGGTAAGCGGTAAGAGAAAAAGACTTTTCGAAAAGTGTTGATGTGTTTCAACCTGTGACTCGTTTAGTGTCGTCTTGATGGCCTATGTGACCCTCCAAGATCTGGTTGAAACTTCTGGGCCGGGTTTTGGGGTGTCACAACTTAAGGGTAAATTAGCAAACACCTAACCATAAACCACTAAGCTCATCATTGTCTTTGAAACATAAAAACTTAGTAGTTCATTCGAACCACTGGCCCAAGTAACAAATCTTATTACTTCTAACCCTAAATTCAGAATGCTACAAAATCAATTAATATATTGAGATCTTGATTTAATCATTTAAATATCAAATGAAAATAACAACTCACTTAGTTTAATCATAAAAAGTTAGAATCTCACCCAAAATTTTGCAAAATCGACGAGCTATGGAGCTAATTCGAGCTAAAACGTGTGAAGATCTCTTGAGGATTTGAAGGATGATAACATGAGTATTCCTCAAAATTGAAAAGAAATTTTGTGTTTAGGGAGCTTATGAATAAAAAAGGATGAACTGATTTTGGAAGCAAAACTGTAATTTGGTGTTTGGCAAATTTTTGAATGAAGAATGGGAGGGAAAAAGAAGACGTAGGGTTGTTAAATATACACCAATTTTTTAAAAATTTAGCCACTACCCATTTAACCACTCCTCGTTTTCTCCATTTTCCAAATTGGTCCTTCTTGTTCAATTAAAGCCAATTTTAAAATTATTTTCAAATCCAATCTCGTTTTTAAAATCCATTTTAACCAAATTAATTCCTGAACACTCAATTTTAATTTCTTAACCTAAAATTATTAATTCTATTTATTTTAAAATTTTATTTAATTAATTCTTAATTATTTTAATTATCTATCCCAATTACAGTTTCCTATTCACTAACCCCTGATTTACTCTCCTGACTTTTGGGATGTGACAATTCTACTGTGCCTAGGGGACAATGCTAAGACTACGCAAAAGAAGACTCGTATCAAGTTATTATGCAAACAATGGAAATGTGGTGTAGTCTAGGGTTACACCTTATGTGTTTATTTTTATCAAACTTTTACTTTGTAATAAGCTATAATAAGTCTGTAGTAAAAAAATATTTTAAATACTTTCCTTTATTTTTGGATTTTAAGTCCTCTAGTTAAAGAAATAATTAAAATGTAATATTGAAAGTGTTCAACTGTTTATGTATTGTGTTTAATAACAGCCGAGATCTGAGCTCGACGTATCGGGTCGAGTTAGGGTGTTACAAAACCCTTGCCAAACGAATGTTCAACAAAAGCATTAACCACCACTCCATTCAAGTCAAGATCGAAAGAAATAATTTAAATAATTCATATCAATCCACAAATGATTTTACAGACTAATCTATTCAAATGTGTATTCAAAAATAAATTTTTTATAGTAATCATATACGAACCTAAAATCAAATTGCAATCCTACATTAAGACAAATCCTTCAAATAAAACATTTAAAAATAAAATAGAGTAGTTTTTTTTAAAATATATAAATTTAAATTATTTTTTTTCAACCAAAAGAACCTGAATTCTAGATTGTCTAGTGAATCCACTTACAAATCTATTCTTTTGAAACACACAAAATAGAATTATATATTCAGTCAAGAGTAGTATATATAATAAATAATTTTTTACAAACTTATTTAGTATGAAACTTATTTAGATAAGTTTAAAAGATCATTATGAATGATAAAGACGAACAACATTGAAAAACAAATTTCATGATTCCTTTTTTTTTTTCTAGAATTAGTCTTCATCTTCTTGATTTCATGCAATGTTCCCTTCCATTATAAAATTATTCTAAAGGTGAAGCTTACACTTCTCAATTTATAAGAGAATAAAAAGAAATTAAAGTTGATATTGCATTAATATGCAGAGGTTTCTATAATTATATAAGATACCATCACATATTATCAAAATATACATTAACTTCGACACCTAGTGAGTCTTGAGCAGCCACGATTCCAAGGATTAACAGCTTCTTGGAGAAGGCGACGATAGGAAACAAGACCGGAAACAAGACCGGAAACCTTTGGATGGTGGATTGTCATAGTTGCATCGATTTGGACCACCTCTTCCATCACCACTATGCCAATTAGAGCCAAACAAATTAACCATGTTTTCATGTTTGAGAATTCCATGATTGGTCTTTGGTTTCATTGGAATAATTTCGATATCACCTATTTATAGGGTTTTGGAATGAGACCCTATTTTAGAAATTACGTCAAATTAGGTGATATTGTTTTGATTTTTTCTTTTTTTAATTTCTTGTTATTTAAATTGTAAAATGTGTTAATTTTTTTATAAAAAAAATACATTTTATAAATTGGACTGGGTAATCTAAGGTTTTTCCTCAATTAGTCGAATATTATGGAATGTGTTTGTGTGTTTGTGTTTTGGCAAAAAGAAAGATAGTTGAGATCTAATCTCAATATGATACAATCTCAATTAGACTATATCTTTCCTATGTTACATGTTGCATATCATTCAATAAGAAACAACATTTATCATCTGGTGGTCAAGAATGTAAGTAGAATCTCATTATTCCATATAATATACAAATATATTTTAGTGTACTTTCATGTAAATTGTTTAGTATGAATTTTTTTGTTTATATATAAAAACATATTTATATATTTTTATTATTACCTCTACCTTCATATATAATTAGTTTTTAATGCCAGATGTGAAGCAAGTGGTTTTAGGTATTGTTGAATATTATTAAAAAATGATAGCACATTAAAACATTTATAACATATTATCCAAAATAATAAGTAATTAACTTAATTAAAATAAATAAATTATTTTAATAATTAAAATATAGTCCTAATAAAATATTTATAATATTGATTGAAGTATTTATGAAAAATATAAAACTTGACATATTGTAAATTAAACCTTGCATTATTCAATTTTTTTCTCTTAAAAGTAAATAAATTGACCATAATAATATGTAGATAATATATAATTAATATAAATGTAATTATGTTAATTATTTCAGATTATAAAAATATATTAATTATTCATAATTTTTTGTATATGAAATATAATGTTACTTATTACAAAAATAATTAAAATTTACTATTTAAAAAAGTAGTATATATTTTTTATTTTACTCATTTTGGTTAAGGGAAATACAACAATTTAAATAGAGAATAACTCAATATAAAATTTGACCTACTCATTTATTATTATATAAATTCATTTAAAAAATTTTATCACTAAAAATTAGTATTCTTATATAAATATGATAATTTTTATTATCAAGTAAATTTTAAATTAATTATTTTAGAAAAATTAAAATTTATATGGATAAATGTAATAAATTTTATAAATAAAAAATATTTAAAATTATAAATCTAGCAACATAATGAACAACAAAGGTTATAGAGTCATTTCAATGTTTCTTTGGACTTGTGTTTTTATATTAATTATAGATATATGCATTTTTCATTTTGTTAAATTTGTAATTTATCTATATTATTATTTAAGTGTGGACACCAACTCAATCAAGAAGATTATTCAAATAATCTTACAGATTTTAAATAAATTATATTATTATTCGAATAAATTTTCCTTTTTCTTATTCAAGAAAAAACCTATAAATAAAATGAAAATGTTGACATTTGAACCCATTCTTCCAGCATTTATAAATCTTTTCTTTACCACTTTAGCTTTATTTTGATATTTCTATACCATAAAATGTTATTACAGCAATTGTTTCACCTACATTTTTTGTATATATATTAATATTTAAGTGTGTTACTATGTTGGTGCCATGAGTCAACTAGACACTAACTTAAATTAGAAAACTACTAAAATAACCTTACATATTTTAAATAAGTTATATTATTACGAAGATACTTTTATGTTTTCCTCATTAAAATAACCAACAAAAAATTACAAATCTTAATCTTTGAATTTATATCACCAACATCTATAAAATCCTTTTTTTACCACTTCAACCAAAATTTTATTTAGATCTTTCTATACATTTCAACTTGTGTCACAAGTCAACTCAATATTAACTAAAGAAAAATGACAATATTGTGATAAACACTTGGAGTACATTTAAACTAATTTTTTTTATTTCATATTTATTCCATATGTATTTACCTATAGTCAAAATATGTGATTTCTTCATGCATATGTGTGATAGAATTTCTATTATATAAAACCTTGAAGGAAAATGTTGGGGATCGACTCGTATATGCAACGAGAAAATAAAAGTAAAAGTAGAAAATGATCAAACACACAAATATATATATATGGAAAAATTCCACCAAAGAAGAGGACAAAAAAGCACGAGTAAAGGAGACTTCACTAAACGAGCAAAAATCGAAAGAGTAGAAGATGGAGATCATCTCAACAAATTAACCCCGAACCTGAAAAGAACCAAGTACTCTAACTCAAACCCAAAATTCCCCAAAACTCTCAAAACTCTTTCAATATAAAAAAGATGAAGATGATTAGTGTAACATTGCAAAAATCGGCCAAGGAGTTTCGACCAGATTCTGGAGGTCACATTGGCCTCCAGAATGGCCCGCAACAAAATATCGATCACATTCCTCGGTTCCATTTTGAAAACCTCATTTTCTTGTGCTTAACAAAAACAATATTAAGTTTATCTTATGTTTAGCAACATTAACTTAATCATCGTATTAATTAATTAAAAACCAAATTGATATTTCCTTACTTGGATTGAAAAACATTTTAGATTTAGCAAATTATCAGTCGAAATTCCAAAATCATTTTTGCAACAGAAATTTTGAATTTTTTTGACTAACTAAAGTTTATAAAATTAGGGATTTAAAAATTTGATTGAAAAGGAGGAAAACAATTATTTGACTAAAATTCATGCATGAAATTACTAATCTACCTCAACTTTACGAGTCTAAAATCAAAACCCATACCATAGTTCATATAAAATTATTTACAATCTAATTTAAAATAATTTATTAATTCTTAAGAAAAACTTATTAAACCAAACTAAAAATGAGAAACCCCGAGACCTCTGATTCACTGAGCTCGAGATCTCACCTCACGAATTACCTGAAAAGGAAAAACTAAGGGGGTGAGATGCAAAACACACAGTCTCTCAAGCTTACAAAAGCAAAATTCAAATCACAAATAGATATCATATTAGAGTAAAGAATCATAGAGCTTAAACATTAATCAGATGTATAATTATTATACAAGAATGCAATATGGCACAAAATCCCACCTATCCAACTATTGCACACCAACTCCGTCATCCATCACATACCAATAAGGGTATACTAAACCTTTTCCAACCTCTACACACCAATATTGGGTTATGGAGGACCCATCCAACCGAAACACACCATAATATGGTCATTTTCCACTTGAATTATTGTAGATTTACCACCAAATTATACTAATTTTATGAAACAGCTAAATCAAACTTCTTTCACTTCATAACCAAATCCCAACCACAAATGCAAATGCAAACGCAAATAGTATTATGCATTTGGATAAACAGAATCAGACATGCTAATTTTTAGTTTCCATAATCAATAAACATATTTGCAACCAGTTCAATTTAGCTAAAATCAGAATCGGTCAAACTCGTATTTAATTACTTAGTGGTAACAACAATATATACAATTTCTATTTATCACATCATATAAGCACTTAAGTGAACAATAAAATTTAATCTTATAAGTACACATACATAAATAAATTCAAGCTATAATGGTATGTGATAAACAGTAATTTATACATATTTTTATCCCATGCTTAACACATTTATGAATGAATTCTACTTAGATTTGGTGAATTTGGTGCTCTTAATCCTTTAATTTCATGTTTTATACTTAGGTAAGCATAGGAGAGCGAAAAGAACAAGAAACGGGCCAAAAACGGAGAAAATAGGCCGACGTGGGAAAACAACACGGCCTGGACTTCCTCACACGGGCAGAACACACGCCCGTGCCATTCTAACAGGCTCGACCATGGCCTAAAATAACCTCAGCACGGGCGTGTTGATCTCTCAGCCTTGACCACGGCCTGAAGTAATCGCACACGGGCGTGTCCCTGCCGAGCCCTAGTTAAGTTCTATTCGAAAAAAGGGCGATTTTGAAGGCTTTTAGGCATTCCAAAGCCTATTTAAACACCCTAGAGGAGGACTAAAAAGGAGACGAAGAGTAGGGAGTAAGGAATTACTCCAAGGGAGCCGATTGATCCATCTCAGAAGCCAGATTCATCATCAAGACTGAAGATCTCTCCTCAATTTCCCTTCAGGAGTTTTGGGTTTTCTTTATGTTTTTTATTCTTTATTCTTTTGAGATGTTTTCCTGTTTAGTTATGAACTAAACCCCCTAAATACCTAAGGGGAATGAAACCTAAGACGAATCTTGTTGTTATTTTCTGAATTATATGATAAATATTTAACTTGTTCTTAATTATGTATTCTTAATTCTTGTTTTAGTATTTCAGGATATTGATTCAAGTTAATGCTCTTAGTTGGAGGATGAATAGTCCCTGTCTAAGAGTGACTTTGTCATAATTAAGCGGAGTTGATTGCGCGCCTAGAGATAGGGTGATAAGATTTTGCCGGATTAGGGTGAAACCTAATAAAGGGGATCCATAGATTGAGTTAATGCAACCCTAGGTATTGTCTTAATTCAATCATTTTTCCAAAAGTAATTCCCCAATTCTATTTTCTGTGATTTTTTAGTTTAGTTAATTAGTTAATTAAAACAAACCCCATTATTCTTAGGCTAGATAATAAAAAGACAGTCATTACTAGTACTTTTAGTTCCTTTGGGTTCGACAATCCGGTCTTGCTAAAGCTATACTACTGTTCGATAGGTACACTTGCCTACATCGTGATAATAGTTAGTTTCAAGAACGATTAATTATAAATTTATAAAACTTATCACGAAAAATCACGATCAAGTTTTTGGCGCCGTTGCCGGGGAACTAAAATATTAGGAACACTCAATTTTTATTACTTTAGCCATTTACTTTTACTGCAATTTAATTTTGTTTTTGATTTTATTTTTATTTACTAAATTTTCTTTTTCTTTCTTCTGGCAGGTTCCTATAGTTTATGACTAGAAGAAACCCGTCTGGACCATTACTTTTTGACGAAGAAATCGATCGCACCGCTCGTAGAAACCAAAGAGAAATAAGGTGAAACCTAAGATACAAAAAGGAAGAGCAAGAGGACGATATCTCAACTACAACTGAGGCGATGGCTGAAAATCAGGAAAATCTGCTACCTCCTGCAATACCCGCTGATTTAGTAAATCAGAATCCTGCTCCTCGTACTATGTATGATTATGCTAAACCTAATTTAACAGGAACTGAGTCAAGTATAATTAGACCTGCTATTGCTGCAAATAATTTTCAACTGAAACCTAACACGATTCAAATGATATAGCAATTTGTTCAATTTGATGGTTTGCAGGATGAGGACCCCAACACTCACTTGGCAAATTTTCTGGAGTTTTGTGACACATTTAAAATTAATGGCATTTTTGATGATGCCATTCGTCTTTGGTTATTTCCTTTTTCACTGAGGAACAAAGCTAAACAGTGGTTGAACTCGTTACCACGAGGATCAATCACTGCTTGGGAACAAATGACCGAAAATTTTTTATTAAAGTATTTTTTGCTGGCTAAAATAGCGAAATTACGTAATGATATTTCCTCCTTTGTGCAAATGGATTTAGAAACACTCTACGATGCATGGGAGAGATACAAGGACCTCTTGAGAAGATGCCCTCACCATGGACTACCACTCTGGCTACAGGTTCAAACATTCCACAATGGCCTGAATCACTCGACAAGACAAATGATTGACGCTGCCGCTGGTCGGACTATCAATAATAAAACACCTGAAGACGCTTATGAATTTATAAAAGAAATGTCACTGAATAATTATCAGTGGCAAGTCATGAGGACTAAGCCAACCAAAACAACAGGCGTTTATAACATCGATTCGGTCACTATGCTGTCAAATCAGGTAGAACTTCTAACCAAAAAGATTGATGATTTACTTGGTTCTACGTAGGTTCATCTAGTAATGTAATGTGAAACAAGTGGAGGTGGATTGAGAAACTTAGAATATCCACCCTATGGCCACAACATGGAGAACAAGCAATTAAATTACATGGGTAATAATCCTCGATCTCAAAATAATCCTTATAGCAATACTTATAATATAGGTTGGAGGAATCACCCAAACTTCTCATAGGGAGGTCAAGGGAATCAGAGACCACCACCACCTTCATGCTTCCAACAACCACCTTACCAATAAGAGAAAAAACCAAACCTTGAGGAGATGCTATCCAAATTTATCTCGGTGTCAGAAACTCATTTCCAAAATACCGAGACGGTACTTAAAAATCAACAAGCGTCGATCCAAGGGCTCAAAACTCAGATAGGCCAGATATCCAAATTAATTTCTGAATGACCACAAGTTAGCTTGCCAAGTAACACTGAACCTAACCCGAGGGAATAGCTCAACGCGATTAATGTTCAAGGTGAAGAAGGATTCATTGAGCCTGAGCCAGAATCGAGGCAAGAAACTGTGGTAAGCAAAGGTAAAGGTAAGGTAGGTCACAAAGAAAACAAAACGGTAAGTGTAGAATATAAACCTCGTGTGCCATACCCTAATGCAACAAGGAAAGACCGCTCAGATGAACAATTTGGTAAATTCCATAAAATTTTAAAGAAATTACATATTAACTTACCGTTCATTGAAGGTCTCTCACAGATGCCAAACGCAATGAAATTTTTAAAAGAGCTTTTAGGAAATAAGCGAAAATTAGACGAGGCGTTGTATATGGAGTTAAATGCAGTTTGCTCAGCTATTCTACAGAATAAGCTATCCAACAAATTAAAAGATCCAGGGAGTTTTATAATTCCTTGCTTAATTGGTAGTTTAGATGTTAATAATGCATTAGCTGATTTAAGGGCTAGCATTAACGTCATGCCTTACAAAATGTTTAAGAAACTAGGTCTTGGGAAACCCAAACAGACTAGGATGAGCATTCAATTAGCAGATAAAACTATCAGATTTCCTAGGAGTATTATTGAAGATGTGTTAGTTAAAATCGATAAATTTATATTTCCCGTTGACTTCATTGTTCTAGACATAGAGGAGGATAGCAATGCTCCTTTAATTTTAGGAAGGCCCTTTTTAGCAACTGCTAGAATGATTATTGATGTTGGCACAGGTGAACTCACTCTTCGTGTAGGAGACGAAACAATCACCCTTCAAGCTCGCAATTCTAGCAACACATCGAAAATTGAAGGTGGTTGTATAAACCATTCTATTAAAACTGACAATATGGTGCAACCTACTTCGCAGGAAAAGAATTCAAAGGATATACATGAGCCATGTCTAAGCAACGGTAGAGAACCTATTCTTGAAGAACGAAGGTTACAAATCGAGGAGCTAGATGAATGGCGAACACATAAACCGAGAACATACGGTAAACTAAAACTACGCCAGAACGAGCTCAATACCTCACCAAATCAACTTAAGGTTGGAGATAAAGTTCTATTAGACGCCGCAGATCCTCACATTGTCATTGCCAAACCGAATGAAGAAATTCCTCTTACAGTACTTAGCATTTTCCCATTCGGTATAGTCGAGGTAAGTCATCCCAAATTCGGCACTTTTAAGGTAAATACTACCCGCCTAAAACCTTATTTTGATGAGATTGATAGTAGGAATGAGGAGTATAAACTCCTCGAACCACCATGACCATTCAATGGAGAGGTAAGTCAAGTTTAGACTATAAATAAGCACTTCTCGGGAGGCAACCCGAGCACTAACGGTCTTAACTTCTTTAAATTCTAGTGTTTAACACCTAAGTTACTAACGGAGTTCTTAAATACAGGTTTACCACATTTACATGACCAAGCACACGGGCGTGTTTAGGACCGTGTGAAAATAGGGAAAAGATTTTTCCCAAACACGGGCTACGATAAATGACCACGGCCGTGCGACATGGCCATGGACGATCCTGCCAAAACAACACGGGCGTGCGGCACGCCCGTGTCATAGAACCTGGGTGAACCTGAAAAAATAGCACGGGCGTACGACACGCCTGTGTCTAGCACTCATGGTTGAACTTGTCAAGTTAACACGAGCGTGGGAATACATACATGAGTGTGGGAGAAGCGAACGAAGCCAGACACAGCCGTACGACACGGCTGTGTGCATCAACACGCTCGTGCGGCATGGCCGTGTGCATCAACACGCCCAAGGTACACGGGAGTGGGACAAATATCAGACGCGCCGAAATTTAGAAAAATACGAAACACACGAGCTGAAATTGGGGCACACGGGCGTGTCCCCTGGTTGTGTATCCTAAAATCTATAAATACCCTTCACTATTCATGATCTTCTTCACCCAAAACCCCTAACCCTAACCGCTGCAAGTCCACACACCCTACCTGTCATGCCCGTGCGCCATGTCCATCTCCATCTTTGGCACCCAAACTCCTCCTTTTAGCGTTACTTTTTTCTTTTTTATTTACTGATTTCTAATGCTATTTATCATAGTAATCTGCATTTTTCATGTTATTTCCATCTTTCTATCACTCAAATTTCATATCTAGAGTAGTTATAATCTATTTCATGTTGAAGTTTTTACTCATTGCATGATTTCTCTGCTGCATTTGACTAGTTTAAAGTGAATATTCATGCTTAGGATAATAGAAATACTCATGCCTTTTATATTGACATTTTTCATCAATAAAATGTGTTACATTAATCCATTCTTTGTTTCCATAGAGTTCTTTGCCATTTTTATGGAACTCATACTATTATCATGCTAATGATACAAAATTATGCCATAAAACTGATTATTTGGTTCGTAGTTGTGGCTGAAATTTTTAGTTTTAATTCATGACTTTTTCCTTTTTGAATTTGTTTACGTTTTACCTTGTTCATTCATCAAGACGAAATAATGGTTTTGCTTGCAGGTATACCATGTCATCTTCACATGGAAAGAAAGCAGCTGTCCCTGCTTCGAAGAAAAAGAAGGGAGGGTCATCTTCCTCAGGTCCTACTGCTAAAATTCGCCACCCCTTTATACAGTTTCCCATTGGACCCCAAGAAGAGCTTTTCCAGATACTTCGGGCCCGACCTTTAATTGCAGGCCGCTGCATCGACTAGGCCGCGCTAGAACAAGTCTAACTGGCTGATGCGATTTGGGCCCTCCTTACCACCGACCCATGGGACCTTTTCTTTAAGATCGTCAAGCTGACGTATCTCGAGCTCACGATGGAACTATGCTCAACATTTCATCTTCAGACCGTAATGACCAACTATGATGATCCCAGCACGGTCCAATTTCTCCTCGGTGGTCTAATCTGCCAGTTGAGTGTCCCAAGAGTTCGGTTCAGCACTGAGCCTTTACACAGAGGAGTTCAAGGAGGAGAACGACCTCAATACCCTCAACCACCACATTCATTATTCTCCATCGAAGTGCTGGAATGCCTTCGTCCCTCGCTCGACCACCTACGACCCTAGTCGCTCCAAGGCATCAGCTCTCCCTCTATCCTTGAGGTACCTACATTCTATTTTATCTCACACTTTGACAGGGCGGAGAGAGAGCACTGGCGTCGTCAACACTGGAGAGAGAGTACTGGCGTCGTCAACACTCACGACATCTACTTCTTATGGTATGTCGCATGGGCACGTTTTTGACCTCACCTACTTTATCGCCCTTGCCATTCACCATCAGACGGAGCGACATCAGAAGGGGGTCATCTCCATTGGCCCCTATGTGACTCGACTAGCTCGACACTTCGGGCTCCTCAACACCATGGCACAAGAATCATCCTTTACCCTCATTGGCCAAATGTCTCCACAAGGTATCTCGAGCATGCTAAGCATGAGGATGATTGAAAAGCGCTGAGGAACCTACCCTTCTCAATATCGTCTCGCCCAGTCAACCGAGGAGGAGGCCCCCGAGGACATTACTGATGATGTCCCTCCACAGCAAGAGGACCCACCGTCTCAGCCACCACGCTCCCATCATCTAGTTCTTGCGGCGGCTTCATATGCTGACATTTCTGAGTGCCTCACTCGATTCGAGCAGCAGTGTTTTCAGCGATTTGATAACATTGATGCTACTCTACAGCGATTTGTCAGCACTTCTACATCTCATCGCCACCAGCACCTCGCGAACCATCCGGTGGTGATGATCTTTAATTTTATCTTATCTTATCTTTATTTTTGTTTTTATTTTTATTTATCAATGTTTTTATTAATTTCACTTTTAACTTTTAATGTTATTTCCTTTTTGTTACTATTTTATATTTAGGTTTTATAAACAAATTTTAATCTCGGCTAATTCTTTATGAGTAATTATTCTTATATCCTCTAAAAAGTTCCTGATTTTATCACAGTTATAAGGAGCTACATAGCTCACAATTACTAGGAACTTCAAACTCCATTGGAAAAGGCTCCCCACGACTGCCATACCCTGCTAGACCACGAGATATAATATTCTTTTGGCGTAGCACTTGTGGAACCCAACCTCTACCACCACCGGAGTATCCTCCTTCACTCTACATAACTCCAAACTAGGGAGTTCACTCATTTAACACTTAGGAAGTTTCATTTCTCTCCATATCTTATGATATTATATCTAAAATTGCCACTAACTTTATCTTTGTATATTTAGGGAAATGTGTATCTTAAGTGTGGGGCGTATTAATTTCATTATCAGGAAAATCCCTGAATATTGCCTTTTTCTCTTGTAAATCTCTCATATCATTATTAGAATGAATTTTGATTAATTTATGATTTTTATTGATATATCTTTGAATTAAAACATAGGCATTCATGCATTGATTATTTAAACTTTAAGACATTAGAGAATTAAGCATGATGAGTTGAATTTTAACAATTTAAAATTTTAGGTTGTTTCCCCAAGTTTAGGTATTATCTTGAATTGAAATCCACAAGTTTAAACATCAAAAAGCCATAATTTTTGTGAGATTATTGAGCCTTTAAGAGCATCTATTATTTCTTTCATGCTCACTTTTATTATTGCTTTGAGTGTGTCAATATCGAATTGTTATTCTAGAACTTGCTTGATTATGCATGCCAAGACATACCATTTGATTTGATATGTCAAGATGATCGAGGTCTTCGGATTAACCCACTTATGCCATGAAAATCCTGCCTCCACGATTAACCTTTAGTAAACCCCTTTGAGCCTAACATCCCATTCATTGTTTTACCCTTAATATTAACCCTTAACTCATTATTATTGAAATCCCCTCAATTAATTTGATCCCTGTTTTTGTCGAGATTTGACTTGAATAAATTGCTTAGCTATGTCTTGTTCTTAATAGTTAGTATATGTTATTTAACTTGTTCTTAAAAAGAAAACATGTATATTTACATATTAGTAGTGATCTTTTGTTTTTGAGCTTAAGTATTTAAATTCCATATTCTGAAAAGAAGCTCTATTGTACGCAATTGATGATTAAATATTTTTTTTAGTTAAGTAATTTTTCAATTAAATCTCAATTCTAACCTTCTCTTTCAGCTTGTGACCACACCCTCTAACCAAGCCTCGTTACAACCCTCTAAAGACCTTTTGATTGATGTATCATCTTAATTTATAGTGGTGGAGATTTGATTTTCATGCAAGCCTATGGTAATAACTTTTCATATTGACTGTTGAGTGCTACATTCATTATCCTTAAACACTTCGAGTGATTTGAGTGAATATTTAGTGAGGATGTTAAACTCTTTGAGGTTTTGAATCAAAGGTGATTATTTAAATAAGGGGAGATGCCTGTATTTTTCATGATTAAATACTCAACTTGGAATGTTTGAAACTTTAATGTTCTTCTAGTTGAATTCTCAATGTATGATTGCTTATGGATTAGCTTGAGATATTATTAATAGGAATTATAAATTGAGAAAAAGGAATCCTTAATTGTGAATTGAGGATTTTTCTTGAGGACAAGCAAACGCTTAAGTGTGGGGGTATTTGATAAATCGTAATTTATACATATTTTTATCCCATGCGTAACACATTTATTAATGAATTCTCCTTAGATTTGGTAAATTTGGTGCTCCTAATCCTTTAATTTCATGTTTTATACTTAGGTGAGCAAAGGAGAGCGAAAAGAATAAGAAACGGGCCAAAATAGAGAAAATGGGCCGACGTGGAAAAACAACACGGCTGGACTTCCTTACACTGGTGGAACACAAGCCCGTGCCATTCTAACAGGCTCGACCACGGCCTAAAATAACCTCAGCACGAGTGTGTTGATCTTTCAGCCTTGAACACGGCTTGAAGTAATCACACACGAGCGTGTCCCTGCCGAGCCCTAGTTAAGTTTTATTCAGAAAAGGGCGATTTTGAGGGCTTTTAGGCATTCCAAAGCCTATTTAAACACCCTAGAGGAGGACTAAAAAGGGGACAAAGAGTAGGGAGTAAGAAATTACTCCAGGAGAGCCGTTTGATCCATCTCAGAAGCCGGATTCATCATCAAGACTAAAGATCTCTCCTTAATTTCCCTTCAGGAGTTTTGGGTTTTCTTTATGTTTTGTATTTTTTATTCTTCTAAGATGTTTTCCTATTTAGTTATGAACTAAACCCCTTAAATACCTAGGGGGAATGAAACCTAAGACGAATCTTGTTATTATTTTCTAAATTGTATGATAAATATTTAACTTGTTCTTAATTATGTGTTCTTAATTCTTGTTTCGGTATTCTAGGATATTGATTCAAGTTAATGCTCTTAATTGGAGGATGAATAGTCCCTGTCTAAGAGTGACTTTGTCATAATTAAGCGGAGTTGATTGCGCGCCTAGAGATAGGGTGACAAGATTTTGCCGAATTAGGGTGAAACCTAATAAGGGGATCCATAGATCGAGTTAATGCAACCCTAGGGTGTTAATTAGAAAGAAATTTCAATTATTCAATCTAGGGTTAGACGTTATTAGTCTTGAATATGGATAATAACATAACTTAGGGATTTCTATGGAACAAGTTAAATGAATAAATCATCCGATTTGGAGTCAAAATAACAAGTGAAATCTAGGTGGATTTTTCCTTAGGTATTGTCTTAATTCAATCGTTTTTCCAAAAGTAATTCTCCAATTCTATTTTCTATGATTTCTTAGTTTAGTTAATTAGTTAATTAAAACAAACCCCATTATTCTTAGGCTAGATAATAAAAAGACAGTCATTACTATTACTTTTAGTTCCTTTGGGTTCGACAATCCGGTCTTGCTAAAGCTATACTACTGTTCGATAGGTACACTTGCCTACATCGTGATAATAGTTAGTTTCAAGAACGATTATTATAAATTTATAAAACTTATCACAAAAAATCACGATCAGTGTGCCAAACACTTCTACAGAGGATTAAACGTGCAAGAAATCAACTAGGGACTAAAATGAATCATTTAACAAATAAGGAGTAAAAACTGCAAAAAAGGACTACACGGCCGTGTAGGAATGCTTAGACCTTGTGACAAGAATACACGACCGTGTGGCTGAGAGACACGCCCGTGTGATTGAGATACACGGTCGTGGGGGCAAACTGTGTAACTCTCTGACCCCATGTGACAAAATTCACAATTTAAAAGTAGGGAAGACACAACATGTGGTTGAAAGATGCGCCCGTGTAACTGAGGCACATGACCATGTGGCTAAGAGACATGCCCGTGCGTAATCAAAAAAATTTGTAACACAGGTCACACGGCCGTGGCCAGGCTATGTGAGCCACTCCAGGCCGTGTGACAAGAAAAATATCCTAATTTCTAAAATGACACAGGCCGTATGGACCAATTGTGTGTGGCACATGCCCATGTGGCTGCTCGTGTGGTTCAAAAACCACATCAAATCTTGCTATAAAACACGAAAATTAGTATTAAAACAACCTTAAATTACAAGTGTTTTAGAATACACACTTGAAATACGCTTCCAGTATACTATGAATCGACCGAAACACCTCTACAAAACTGATCTGAAACTTGATTACACAAATACACAAAGACTAAGAAAGTTATTGATCGTAACAGAGTTTAGATTCAAAACTCGGGTTGTGAATTTTGGGTTCAAGTTTTTATGAAAAGTGTTTTAAACAAATTGTACTTCTGATTAATTTTGAAAAATAAGTTTATGAAATGAAACACCCCAAACCCGGCCTGGACGGTATAGCCGAATCTAGCGATTTCACATGAGAGTGTTTTTAAACAAACCGTATCGAATTATAAATCGTTCTAGTTGTTATCTTTTACTTGGTCAAAAAACGTGAAATAGTCGAACTGTTTGAAAGCGTTTCTTTATCACGGAAGGTTTTGAAATCCATTTATTATTATTATTTTTAGAACCGTTTCTATTTACGAAAAACTCTTAGTTTATTCAAGGAAAACCATATTTTGACGTTGCAACTTATAAGCCATATTCACAGCCCAAAACCCAAATTAATACTAGAAGTCCAAATCCAAAATTACATCAAATTCCCAAAAATAATGAATAAGCGAAGTAGAAAGTTCATAAACCAAAACGTATGTAGTCGTGGTCACTATCAAGTCCTCCACTGCACCGATCTGCCTACTACTGGGGATTATCTGAACAAATAAACAAATAAAGGGGTGAGTTTTCGCAAACTCAGTGTGTACATCCCCACAGTTCAACATGCATACAATCAGATAACAGAATACAGTCATAATTCAGGCCTGAGCCCTTACAGAATCGGTGTGGGCCTTAGCCCACTTAGAAACAAAATCAGTTACAACTTAGAGCCTTAGCCCGTCTCAGATGTAGCATGCATAATAGATCAGAATAACAGAAACATGCCCACTAACCCTGCACACCAACTCCGTCCAACCCAACACACCATGTGGGGATAAAGTCAACCCACCTATCCCTACACACCAATTATGGCGATAAACTCAACCCATCCAACCCTACACACTATAGAGTACCGTAATGCGGCACATTTCATAAGTATACAGCTTAGCTGCCAGATAACAGGCTTATGAAGCCTTTCAATAACTTCTTTCTCTTCATCAAACCCACCTCGATGTAATGCATCATACAAGAATGGCATGCTATAATGCAGATTAACAAAAATATACTCATAATCAGAATACAACATATATACATACTAAGTGTAACATGTTATCACATACATCACGATATCATATCACAGAACAGGGGTCTAAGTAATACTTACTGACGCTACGACAGGTCACAGTCGTCTTGGGCGACCCGTACAACCTTACGGTGCATTTTAGAAAAATGGGCTCACACGCCCATGTGGCCTGGCCGTGTCTCGCACACGGCCTACCAACCATCACACGGCCGTGTCCATCGCGCCCGTGTCATGTGCGCACGGCCTAGTTCGTCACGGGTGACCACACGCCTGTGTGGCATCGACAGAAGGCTTTTTGGCTTTCATTGAATCCCATTTTTAGTGCGTTCAGAGTACACACCTGGTATTGTTTCGAAGCTAACGCAACTACTAGCACTCTAGAATCTAATATCGAACAGTACGTCACTTAGTTAGTCCCTTAAATCGAGTTACTAAGGATAGACAAATCCTAAAATTTAACGATGACCTTACCTCTAACGATCAACGGCAGTTCCTTGCTGACTAGAGTGCCGTTTTAGCAGTCCACAGCACCTTGATTGCCTCCTAAACAAAAAATAGTCCGTTATCAACCGAACAATAATAAAAACGAGACAAAATGCACCCCTACACTTACCAAATTTGCGCCAAACGCATAGTAAGTAATGATGATGGAAAAGAACCTTAAACTAATATTAAAAAGAAGTAAAATCGGTAGCAAATAGGGGATTTTTGGCAGGGGAAGAAAAAGAAAAGAAGGTGGAGAGGGGAAATTTTACAGAGGAAATTCGGTAGAGAGGGAGAGCAGAATATTTGGGTAACTCCCAAATTCCTTGTTTTGCTCCCACTAAACCTCAACTGTTGCAAATACTCAGTATCCCAAGCCAACTCAAACACTCCCACGACATTAGCAGCAAAAATACTGCCTTCATTCTGACTCGAACCTAAGACCTCCCTCACACCAGTACTCTACCTATCCACTAGACCAGCAGGCCCATTCTTGTATATTTTAATAAACAAATACTTATAAACCTATTAACTAAAAGTAAGGCTTTATTCAAATAAAAACCAAAATTTTCCCCAAACTAAGGCTTGAACCTGGGACCTCTCACAACTACCCAGAACACTTCACTACTGAAGCAGATACACAGTTGTGTCAACTAATTACAGAAACATATTTATAAAATTTGGGGCGTTACATGAAAATTTAGAGTCTTTAGCGTCGATCCTGTAAATACTTCTTTAGCTATACTTCATAGTTTAGAAAAACACTGTAATGTTAGAATTACTCTTCTTTAGCTAAAGACTGTAACAACTTTGTAAAAGTTTTTGATAAGATTTTAGTTATATGATTTACTGCATAAAATTTTGAAATTGTAGATAAATTAAGCATAATGAGTACGCACGGAACCCGTGGACATGGTACTCATGGACGCGAAGGGCACCGAAGAGGGGCTTGATCTAAGACATTCTCGATGGGAAACATTCCCAATTTATATACGAGTGAGACAGTGGCAATACCAACCGCTAAGACTGAGTCCTAGACTTAGACTGTTAGGGACAATGCATTCTCCCAAGCCATGATGAGGGTTCTTGAGAGTGTCGCTGGAACCCATACTGGATCTGGTAGCTAAGAGTCGATAACAGATCAACTGTGGTCAAATGCGGTCGAATTATTTAGGGGTGTCGTTGGGGTCATGTAACAACCCATTTTTAGTCAAATCGAAATAGTGGTTTTGGGACCACAAATTCAAGGTCAAAAAATTATTTTAATATTATTTTAAGTGTAAGAAATTTTATCGTTTGATTGGTCAATTTGATAAAAGGACTAAATTGCGTAAAGCAAAAAAGTTGAATTCTATTTGTTAAATGCACTAAATGACTGCGAATATTAAATATGGAGGTCCTTAAGTAATAAATGGACCATTATTAAGGTAAATGGACATTAATGGACATGAAATGGATGATATAAATGTTTTATCATTAGGGTTAATTTGGTAATTTGTCTAATAAGTTTAATTAATTAAAACAAAAATAATTTTATGTCCATCTTCATCATCTTCAACTGAATTGAGAAAGAAAATTAAAGCTTGGAGAGCATTTTAGGGTTCGGCAATTGCATGCTTAAATTGTAAGTCCATTTTTGCTTAGTTTTTAATGATTTCTATGTTTTTGTGATCGTTGCAACTAGTTCTAGCTAGCCCAGGGACTATTTTGTAAAATTGTTAATATTTTGAAAGTTGCCATTGATGAAAATATGTGTTCTTTGATGATGAAATATGGAATCTTGTTGCTAGATTTACATATTTTGCAAAGTGATTTTGAGTAAAAATGCAAAATAGAGATTTATTTGTGAAAATGTGAAAATGTGTGGTTAAATGTGTGAAAAGTTGATAAACGTGGGCTGCTAGGGGCATTATAGTAATTCACCTATCATGGGTATTAAAGAAATTTCATGAATTTGTGATTTTGTGTAAGAAGGACTAAATTGTAACAGTGGTGAAATTATAGGGTAAAAGTGTAAATGTGCTTAAATGTGTGTTTTGGATTAAATTGAATAGAGAGATTATTAAATAAGTTAATTTTGAATATATTTAGATCAAGAAAAGTAGAATTCAGATCTAGATCGAGGGAAAATTAAAGTTATTGACTAATCGACTCATTCCGTCATTTTCACATCCGAGGTAAGTTGATATGTGATAAATTTCATTATAAGTGTATTTTAAATGCTTTGATATTGAATAAGTTGTGAATACGAGACTTTGGATAAGTTTGACAATGACTCGATGGTAATTCGACATTCGAAATCTCAGTTGAACCTTAGGAATAGTTTAGGATACTAGTGACATGTCAGTAGGGGATACATTGAGTTGGCTTCGGGCTATGATATTAGCACTTCGGGTGCGAGTTATACTGATTTAGCTTCGAGCCATCAATATCAGCTGATTTGGCTTTGGGCCATGATATCAGTACTTCGGATATAAGTTACCTTGATTTGACTTCGAGCCATGGTATAGGTACTTAGTGTGCAAGACTCCTGAGTATCCGACTTCTATTCCAAATGGTTTGACGGGTAAATGAATAATTTGGTTGAGAATGAGATTGGTACAAGATGGTACAGGTATGTGCATAAACCATATTAGCTTTGAATCAAAGAAATGCTAAACAAAGTATATAGTTATGTGAATGAGTAATTGAAAGGTTTGTTAGTTGGTGTGAATTTACGTATTTATAATCAATTGTTGAATTATGTGGTTATGATTATATTGAGTTTATTTCATATGAGCTTACTAAGCTTTATAGCTTACATAATTTATTTTACTATGTTTTATAGTGAATTCAAAGCTAGCTTAGATTCGGGGACCGTCGAAGATTTCGTCACACTATCCTACAAAAGATTTGGTACCTCTAAGCTTTTGTTTTGAGTATATGGCATGTATAGGGACTTTGGTCATGTTGGTTATGTTTTGGTAATGATTTTGGCCATTTGAAATGGCTTGTAAATGTACATGTCTTGGTTTGTATATAATAGCCATAAGAGTTGGCTTATTTTGAGTTAATTTGCTTGTGTGTATGTGTATGTGCATATAGTTTATGATATGTAAATTGGGGTTGGTTTTGGTGATGCTTATTAATAGTTGGTATTATGGAAGTTGAATGTTGATATTGGTGATGTAACACCCCTAACCCGTATCTGTCACCGGAATAGGGTTACGGGGCATTACCAGAAAAGATACAACTTTCATGCATTCACACAATCATTCAGATTAAATTCGAAGACATACATTTATAACTTTAGTTTAACAAATCTTGAATCATTAATACACAAAGCACAAAACAATTTATTAAATTCACATATATCCATTTGGTTATCTTATAGCATGAACTACTTTTCATATAGTCAATTTCGAATGTAAAAACTGAAAGATAAAACATGCTAAATACAAATGCTTTATTCAATGTCTACTTTCATTTACCAATTAATTTACATGCACGAAACATTTCATATAACCAAACCAATAAGTTACTCACAAAATCAATTACACATGATCGTATCATTTTGACCAAACTGAACATATATGCATCATATAAAATTCATATTACCTTTTTGTTTTGCCAATACAAAATTCACTATTCATTTGGTCATTTATTTCAATGCATTACCCGAATATAAACATACCTAATAATCATGCTATGTTCAAAGTTACATTTTCTTCATTTTACCCTATCATTTCATATGCGTATAACCTTCCATGGAAATGAATTAATATACATATATACCAACCATAATTTACGCATCAAATCAAATACATTACAATATATCTTATCATATACATAGATATCATATCAAAACATTATATACTTATACACATACAAATGCCGAATCATGATTAACTTACTAACATAACATTTACAGTATGAAGTTTCTTTACCATACTAAATCGAATTAAATATTAAACCATTCATCAGGTTTCATGATTATAATTACCGAATCACAACTAGTTCATAACCATCATTTATATTTTATCACCTAACCAAATACAAATATATTTATCCAAACACAAAACTTACATACCATGTAATGAATATATCAAAATAAACTCTTATCATGTTCAGACATAACCAAATATTCATTGATGCTAAATCACCTGTAACACCTTAACCAAACATATCAACCAAGTTCACATGTATATTTTATCTTAGCATGAATCATAGTCAAATCAACCAAACATACTTATGAATATATACCATGGCTAATTCATCAATCACATCCAAATTCACCAACCATTATCAATACATATAACACATATAAACTTAACTAAAGTTTCACATACTTTCATAGCATATTAGCCATTTTCGTATGGCTTAATATATACATAAACCAAAATCCAACATTTCAAAATATAATTCAGCCTATACATGCCATAAGTTCAAAAATTTAACTTATAAAATACCGAAAACCAGCCGATAGTGTGATAGACTTTGCTGAAGATCCCCGGGCTCAAATTTGACTTCAAAATCTATAAAACAGAGACAAACATAAACGCTCACACAGTAAGCTATCTTAGCTTAGTAAGTCATAAGAAAATAAATAACTCAATGTTAATATCAACCTAACTTAACCAAACTAATTTATGCTATCATATTCACATTTATTTTCAAGATCATAATTTCATATATAACATATACTTCCATATACAATTTCACATTGGCCGAATATACATAATCTCATATACACATATTCAAGAATCATTTCAAAAATATTCACATTATATATTCAAAAGGCCGAATACACTTTCCATATTCACATACATTCTTCATTTACATCATACATGATTTGCAACAAATATCAAGTAACTTACTTACCTTATTTCAAGTAGGTAATAAGCTAACTCATACATGATCATTTTAGCTCATTTTACACATTCGATCACAACTTATCGTTGCCCAATGAAGCATTCGAAATTGGATAGGACACTCGGATAATCACATATATCGTACAATGCCAACGTCCCAGACGTGGTCTTACATGTAATCACATATCGATGCCACTGTCCCAGACAGGGTCTTACTCGCACACATATATCAGAGTCATATATCGATGCCAACGTATAAAACGTGGTCTTACTCGCACACATATATCGATGCCATGGTCTTACTCGCACATCACATATCGGAATCCTATGTCATGACATTTGTATCCTAGCTATTCCTAAGGTTCATACGGGGCTTTTAGATGTCGTAACTCGGTCAAAACGAATTCGTAAACATAGCTCCCAAGCTTATTTACATTCGGCTAACACATATATATTTCCACATAGTTCATTTCAGCATATAAAATTCATATTTATTTAAAATTAACAATATCTATTTGCTTATAAACTTACCTCGTACGATGAAAATCGAAACGGGACGGCTAATTGACAGCTTTAGTTTTCCCCTAATCCAAATATGATTTCTTTGGTTCTTGATCTAAACATATTCAAATTAAAATCATTCAAACTTATTTTCACTCAATTTAGTCCAAAAACACATAAATGGACAAATTACCATTTTACCCTTGACATTTCATACTTTTTACAATTTAGTCCAAATTGCACAAAACACAAAACATGCAAAATTTGCATACATCATGCTTAGGCCGAATCTTCCTTATGTTCACACAAATCCATACATTTCATTTATTTTACATTTTAGTCCCTCAAATTATTATTTTTACAATTTAGCCCTAATTACTCAAATTCATCAAAACATCGAATACAAAACTTGTTAATCTATCATATATCTTTTATTTTCCATCATCAAGCAATAAAAATCACAAGCTTTCAACAATGGAAAAATACAAAATCATCATCAAATTCAAAAATTGAAACATGGGCTTGATAGATAACATAGCAACGATCTCAAAAACGTAAAAATTATCAAAAACAGAGCTAGAACTCTCCTTGAATCAAGCTTCAATAATGCCAAACCCTTAAACTCTTTATATTATTTTTTTATTTTCTTTAGTTTCGGCAAGAACAAAGTATGAACACTTATGTTATATTTTATGTTTTATTTAATATATGTTATTATACATTTTACCAAATTAACCTTTATTAATTAATACAAAACCATTATATATTAAGGTCATAACCATCCATATCATTATATCATGGGCTAATTGCAACATAAATGCCTCAATTTTAAAATACAACAACTATTCGACCCTTTCACAATTAACCACCAAATTTTTATTTTACGCAATTAAGTCCTTTTATTTAATCAAACACTCAAACGACAAAATTAAAGCACGAAAATTTCACACATATAAATTCACACATAATAAATATAGAAAATAATTTTAAAATATTTTTCTAACTTAGATTCGTGGTCTCAAAACCACCATTCTGAATAGGGTCTAAATTGGGCTGTTACAGGTGATGTTATTTGTTTGTGAATCAAGGTAAATAATGTATGTTTTAAGTAGCCATATTGATGATCTAAGTTTATGAGATTTTGGGTATAAATGGATTGGTCTATTTTGCAACTTATGTGTATTGAGAAATATGGTATAGAATATGCATGAATTAGGTTTGAATTGGTTGGTTTAAATGCCTACTTATGCTATGTGATGGTGCAAATTGATGTGTTGCAGGTACATTCAAGTTTGGGTGGCAAATTGGCTTGGTAAATAGCCTATTTTTGTCCACACAGGTAGAAACACGGGCATGTATCTCAGCCGTGTGTGACACACAGTTATGTTACACGGCCATGTGTCCTATGGTATTAAAATTGAAATCAAGTCAGTATGCTCCACACGGCCTCACACACGAGCGTATGACTTGTCCATGTGGCATAAGTTAGTATACCCTACAGGTTTGGCACGGCCTAGCACACGGCCTGGCACACGGGTGTGTATGGCCATTTTTAGGGCACACAGGCTAGTCACAAGGGCGTGTGTGTTGTCCGTATGACCCAAGTCAAAGAGTTACACGGGGTCAGACATGGGCTGGGACACGACCATGTGCTCCCATTTCAAATGTCCATACGGCCTATGACACGGGCGTGTCTGTTGGCCATGTGAGACACACGACCAGGCCACACGAGTGTGTGTCCCCTGTTTTGAGAAAAATTTTCAAGGTTTTCTGAAAGTTTCCAAAGTTGTCGATTTAGTCCCAAACACTCCTAATGTATGTTTAGGGCCTCGTAGGCTCATATTAGGGGCAAAATGATTGGCTATGAATGAAATATATGTGATTTAATTATTTGTATATGAAATGTATGTTTAAATGTATTATAAGCCTGGTAATGCTTCGTAACCTTATTTCGGCGTTGAATATGGGTGAGGGGTGTTATAGGTCACCCTAACTATGGCTAAATATTAGTTGGAGGTCACTAAGAGAATTATGAATGACCTGAATTACACCCTTGAGTAGAAATTGAAGGGTGTCGTTCTTTGCTTTGCGATGAAGCATATTATTGGTGGTAAACTATTAAGCAAGGCACCTAGCCTAAGTGAGTGACTTGGGCTTTCTTTCGTAGCGCCTTCCAAAATAAGTCTATAGGGGCGAGATATATCGAGGCTCGAAGATTAGAGTTTATCGGGCTTTAGCAGGTTGAAAGATGTATGGCCAGCTATGAGGTTAAATTTTTTAGATTGAGTAGATATGCTCAGGTTTTGGTTGAGAGTAATTATGATAAGAGTGTTTGGTTTAAGAGGGCTTGAGATATTACATTAAGGTTTTGGTAGCTCCGAAGTAGGAGTGTGTCTTCGAGACTTTAGTGGAGAAGGCAAAAATCACTAAGGAAATCAAGCGTGTGGAGTGTGAAAAGAGGGATAAGGAGAGGAGTAAGAATAAAAATAAGAGGGAATCGGGTCCTTCTACCTCTGCTGAATGGCCTAAAAAATAGGCCAGGTTTGATGGGCCTCCACAAGTTGAGGCACTGATTATTTCTGCTGAGATTTAACTATGTGGGTACTATACTAGGCATCATTCGAACCAGTGTTTGAAAAGGTTGGGAGCTTCTTTTAGATGTAGGTCTATACAACACCAGATTAATGACTGTCCTCTATGGATCAATTAGGTGCAAGCTCTAGCTTCGGGTTTGGTTCAACCATTGAAGGTAATTCAGTAGACACTTAGAGGCCATGGCCAGGCTAGGGGTGGGAATGGTATGGGTCGAGGGCAGGGGTGCTAATTAGACTGAAGTGAGACGACCTACATTAATATATGTAACAAGGCACCGTGATGACAAAGATGCCACTGATGTGATAGCCGGTACATTTTTCATTCATTCTATTCATTTTTTTGCATTGATAGATATTGGTTCATCCCACTCATACATAACTGGTACATTTTTTGTTAATCTAAGAAATCTTGTTGAGAGTAGTTCTGGTAAGGTTAGCCCATTGGGTCAGTCAATGTGAGTTAATAAAGTTTATAAGAGGTGTCTGTTTGAGATACAAAGGTTATATTTCTGGATGATTTGATAGAGTTCTCATTCGAAGAGTTTGATTTGATTTTGGGTATGGACAGGCTTGTGAAGCATCGAGTTAGTTTGAATTGTGCTACAGAGAAAGTAAGTCTAAGATCCAAGGATGATGTGGAGATTGTAATGGTTGGTAAGCGTCAAGATTACCTCTCTAAATTATTGATCACAACTTCTTTGACTAAGTAGATGCGTAAGAATGCACCTTTTGTTTGGACCAATGAGTAGCAATTGAGCTTTTAAAAGCTCAAATCCATTTTGACTCAGACTCTTGTAATGATACAGCTTGAACCCAATAAAGAGTTTGTTGTTTACAGTGATGCTTCTCACACTGATTTTGGTTGTGTTCTAATACAATAGGGTAAAATGGTGGCTTTCGCATCCAAACAGCTTAAGCTGCTTGAAGGTAACTATCCTACGCACAATCTTGAGTTAGTGGTGATTGTCTTCACTTTGAAAATCTAGAGGCATTATTTTTATGGTGAGAGGTGTATTATCTACACTGATGGGAGTAAAATGTATTGAGATCTCCGATGGGAATAAAATGTATTGAGATCTTCGATAGTTATGCTACTGGTCCTGATTGAAATGACAGGTAAAAGATTTTGTTTCTCGTTGTCTAACATGACAGCAAGTTAAGATTGAGCACCAATTGCATTCGGGTTTACTTCGACCCGTTAGTGGGATCGTGCGACTATGGACTTCGTTAGTGGGTTGCCCTTGAAACCTACTAAGAAGGATTTTGTTTGGGTTATCGTGGATCGGTTGACCAAGTCTACTCAATTTCTTCCGGTTGGGACCGATTATTCTCTGAATAAGCTAGCGAAGCTATATATTTTTGAGATTGTTAAACTGCATGGGGTTTCGATATAAACTATCTTTGATAGAGACCTTTGATTTACATCTCAATTTTGAAGGAAAGTACATGAGACTTTGGGTACTTGGTTGGACTTCAGTACTACGTTTCATCCTCATACTGATGGGCAATCTAAGAGAATGAGATCTTATCACTATAGGCTTGCATGAAAATCAAATCTACACCACTTATAAATGATATGATACACAAATCAAAAGGTCTTTGTATGGTTGTAACGGGGATTAGGTTACGGGTATGGATACAAGCTGAAGAAACAAAGGTTAGAATCGAGATGATTTCAATATATCACCCCACTATCAAAAACTTAATTACTGAATGACAACAAATATCTAGAACTATATTACACGAGCTCTCTTTTTCATGACAACTTTAGCTTGCTAAGGATTACAATAATAAAACTAAGGTTAGTTTTTTTTTTTTTAAGAACAAATCAAGTCAATACAATATAGAAGTTATACTCCATGATTCAGTAACAAAAATTGGTGATCATAGTGAGGTAATAATATTAAAATCAATCTCGATAAAAAGGGTCAAATTAAGTAAGGGGATTTCAATACGAATGGGTTAATGGGTTAATGATGAGGGTTAATCAATAAAAAAAAGGGTTAGTAGGCTTAAAGGGGGTTCACTAAGGGTTTAATTATGTGGGAAGGCTCTTTATGGAGTAAGTGGGTTAAATCTTAAGTGCCTTTATCATCTCAGTATATCAAATCATACGTGTGATCTCGACATATATAATCGAAGTAAGTTCTAGAATAATAGTTCAATGTTGACACACTCAAACCACAAAAGAAGTGAGCAAAAAAGAAAGCTATATGCTCAAAAAGGCTCAAAAATCTCACCAAAAATTTGGGTGTTTGATGTCATTCTTGTATACTTAAGATTTCAAGATAATACCTCAATTCAGGAAAATAATCTAAAAATTTTAGTTCTCAAAATATCAACTTGTCATGCTTGATTCTTTAAGGTCCTACAATCAAATAATCATGCATAATTCCCTTGGTCTAATTCATGACATATCAATGATAATTATAGATTAATCAGAATTCATTCTATCAATATTATGAGAAGATCACTTAAGCACAAGACCACATTCAGGGATTTGAGAATAATGCCAAAAGTTAGGTTTCATGTTTATGTTCACCCCCCCACACTTAAGATGTACATTGCCCTCAATGTACAAAGATAGACTATTCAAAATAAAGAAAATCATAAGAGGGAAGGAGGTAAAACTCCCTGTTATATGGGTGTGGAGCTTGATTCTGACGCTGTAGTGTTTGGGGAAAGTAGCAGCTACCATTGTTCTTAGCTAGATGAAGAAATTGGGTCGTTGAACATGGCATTCGTTTTGTATTGTTCCCTGTTTGTTTCCTCATTCCGTAAAATATTCCTAGCAGCTTGCAAGGAAATCTGTAGAATCATGAAGAGCTTATTAAGAGTTGGTGTGGAAGAGAGTGTAGTGGGATTACTTGTTAGAAATACCAGAAAAAAAAAATGAAGAAAGTAAAATTTACTAATATAGATATGTCTTTTATAAGAAAATAATAAAATTGAAATGAAATTAAAAATTAAGAATAAAAATAAAAAGAAAGATAAAAATAAAGATAAAAAGATAGGAGGATTCAATGATCCTCGTCAGTGAGGGCCTCAGGTGGTGGTGCTGGAGTGGCGATGTGAATTTGAGGGTGGTTTGGGGGTTAGAGAAGTGAGAATCTGGGGAATGGTGGACGGAATAAGGATTAGGGGTTGGGGAGGGGTAATTTTTGGCTAGGGTTTTGAAAGAGGGGAAAAGATGAACAGTGGTTTGTTTATATAGGGGAGGGGCACACGGCCTATGGCTACGCCCGTGTACTCTGAGAGTGAGCCCGTGTTTTTTAAATTTTTTTTCAATTTGGGTTATGCCCGGCTACTATCCCACGCCCGTGTGTCTTGGGCGCGTGTGGTGCACGGCCATATCACACGACTGTGCTTAGCTTCGTTCACTTCTCCCACGCCCGTGTATATGGTACTACGCCCGTGTATTGTTATCCACAGTTTAATGGCACAGGCGTGTCGCACGCTCATGTTAGAGAAATAGAATCGAGCCTTGCCCCTGGCACGCTCGTGTTTTTCTATTTCCAGGCCCGTGTTCATTTATCAACCTCACCCACGGCCATGTCGCACGGCCGTGGGGATTTATCGCATCCCGTGTTTTAGGAAAATCTTTGCCTTGTTTCCACACAGCCGTATCGCACGACCATGTCGCTTCCCCTGTTTTGCCACGGTTTTAGGCACGCTCGTGTGGGTGGCCGTGTGTTCTGAAAAACTTTGTAATTCAAAGAATAAATTATTTGATTCGAAGTGTGAGAAGTTAAAGATAAAGAAATCAAAATATGTTAGTGCTCGGGTTGCCTCCCGAGAAGCGCTTGTTTATAGTTTAAGCTCGACTTTCCCTTATAGATGTATTCAAGGAGGTTAGTAGAGTCATAGCTCTTCTCCATCAGCCTTAAAAGTCTCACCGTTATACAGTTTGAGACGATGATCGTTTACCTTGAAAGTTCCTTATGATGGATGACTTACCTCTACTGTGCCATATAAAAAAATAGATTAAACTATGAAAGGTCCTGACTATCATGATTTAAGTTGTCCAAGAAACTATTTGAGTCTTGAATTGTAGAGCAAGACAAAATCTCTGACTTTGAATTGTTTCGTTTGCTTTAAGCGAGCGTCATGGCGCCGTTTTGTTGCTTCCTTGTATAGTCGTAAATTTTCGTATGCAGTGGCTCGCCACTTATCTAACTCGTTCAGCTGTATCAACCTATTTTGACCTACAAGTTTAGGATCAAGGTTTAAAAACTTAATAGCCCAAAAAACTTTGTGCTCTAATTCGAATGGTAGATGACATCGTTTTCCATAAACGAGTCTGTAAGGGGATGTTCCTATGAGAGTCTTAAACGCGGTTCTGTAAGCCCATAGAGCATCATCTACTTTTATCGCCCAGTCTTTCCTGTTTGATTCAGCTATTTTCTCGAGGATTCGTTTAATTTCTCAGTTTGCTACTTTGACTTGTCTACTAGTCTGAGGATGATAAAGAGTAGCTGTTCTGTGATGAACTCCATATTTCTTAAGAGTTCCCTCAAACTGGGTGCTTCAGAAATGAGTGCCCCTGTCACTAATAATTGCTCTAGGTGTTCCGAATCTTGAGAAGAGTTTCTTAAGGAAACGTACGACTACTCTAGCATCATTAGTAGGTAAAGCTTGGGCTTCCACCCATTTGGACGTATAATCAACTGCTACTAAGATGTAGTTATTCCCAAACGAACTAGGGAATAGACCCATGAAGTCAATACCCCAAACGTCAAATATTTCACAAGGAAGCATATAGTTTTGAGGCATTTCATCACGTTTGGAGAGATTACCTGTTCGTTGGAATTTGTCGCAAGAAGTCACATACCTATTAGTGTCTTTGAATAATGAGGGCTAATAAAAACCTGATTCAAGTATTTTATGTGCGGTCTTAGTTCCACTATAGTGTTCTCCAATTGGTCCTGAGTGGCAATGTTCTAGTATCCTTAATGTTTCTGGCCTTGTAACGCATCTTCGAATGACTTGATCTACACATATGCGAAACAGAAATGGGTCGTCCCAAAAGTAGTTTTTCACATCACTAAAGAATCTCTTCTTTTGCTTGGTGTGTCAACCCTTTGGGATTATGTTAGCACCAAAAATTTTATGATGTCTCAGAAACCAAGGTACCTCGTAATCGATATATAGCGAAGAATTGTTCGTCAGGAAATGAATCATTAATTTCAGTTTCATCAAGTTTTCTGATATTTGAGTTTTCAAGCCTGGAAAGATGATCTGCCGCGAGATTTTTAGCTCCTCTTTTATCTTGAATTTCTAAGTCGAATTCCTGCAATAACAAAATCCATCGAATGAGTCAAGGTTTTGCATCAGTTTTAGTTAAGAGGTATCGAAGGGCAGAATGATCAGTGTAGACAACAACTTTAGATAATATAAGATATGATCGGAATTTATCAAATGCAAAAACCATAGCTAGCAATTCATTTTCTGTGGTGGTGTAGTTCTCCATACGGCTGTCAATGTTTTGCTAGCATAATAGATAGGTTGAAAGTGCTTGTCTCTTCATTGTCCCAAAACTCGCACCTCTTCGTGATAATCACTGCATCACACATTAATTCAAAAGGTAAGTTCCAGTCAGGTGCAATTATTATCGGAGCATCAATTAATTTTTCTTTCAGGGTGTTAAATGCTTCTAAACATTTCTGATTGAAGTTAAAAGGCACATCTTTTTCTAGTAGTTTAGTCATAGGCTTAGCTATTTTGGAAAAATCTTTAATAAATCTTCTATAAAAACCGGCATGTCCTAAAAAGCTTCTAATAGCCTTGACCGAACTAGGATGGGGTAATTTTTCGATTGTTTCAATTTTAGATTTATCCACTTTAATCCTTTTACTAGAAATTTTATGCCCTAATACTATACCCTCTTGAACCATGAAGTGACATTTTTCCCAATTAAGCACAAGGTTCATTTCCTCACATCTTATTAAAACTCGTTTCAAATTTTTAAGGCAAAGATGGAAAGAGTTACTGAATATTAAGAAATCATCCATGAATACCTCCATGATGTCTTCGACGAGTTCGTCAAAGATGGCCATCATGTAGTGCTGAAAAGTGGCAGGAGCGTTACATAATCCAAAAGGCATTCTACGATAAGCGAACATACCGTATGGCATGTGAATGTCGTCTTTTCTTGATCTTCAAGAGCTATTGGGATTTAGAAGTAGCCGGAGAGTCCGTCTAAGAAACAGTAGTACATGTGCCCGGATAATCTTTCCAATATTTGATCAATGAATGGCAATGGGAAGTGATCTTTCCTTGTGGCATCATTCAGTTTTCTGTAGTCAATACAAACTCTCCAACCTGTGACTGTCCTTGTCGGGATTAATTCATTCTTCTCGTTAGTCACGACTGTCATGCCTCCTTTCTTTGGAACAACCTGTACTGGGAGAACTATCAGAAATAGGATAAATAATTCCAGCATCTAGAATTTTAATTAACTCAGCTTTAACTACTTCCTTCATATTGGGATTCAGTCGTCTTTGAGCTTGCACACAAGGCTTATATTCATCTTCCACTAAAATTTTATGAATACAAAAAGAGGGGCTGATCCCTTTTATGTCAGAAATTTTCCAAGCTAGGGCCTTTTTATGTTCTTTTAATACTTGGAGTAGTTCCTCTTTTTCCTTGGGTTGCAAGTTAGAAGTAATAATCACTGGTAATGTAGAATTATTTCCAAGGTGTGCATATTCCAAGTGATTTGGCAGTTGTTTAAGTTCTAGTTTGGGAGGTTCTTCAATAGAGGGTTTTTGCTTAAGTTCATCGTTCATTTTGATACCCTCATACTCTGCTCGTCTCGAAGGATGTTCGTTAAGCTCATCATTTGACTCTTCTTCTTGAGCTAGGTACAGTTCTGTTGTGTTTTCTTGTATAATTTCCTGAAAAGAGTCTTGAGTAGCATGATCAATAGAGTCAATAAAATAACATGAGTCATCCTGTTCCCTAGAAAATCTCATGGCATCATAAATTTTAAAGATAATCTCTTCATCACCTACTCTAAGTACCAATTTACTGTCACCCACATCGATTACTGTAACATCCCGAAATAGGGCCTAAACGGAATAGTGGTTGCTAAACCACAAATTCAAGGTAGAAAAATTTATTTTATTATTATTTTGAGGTCCATGATATGATTACATGATTGTGTGAAAATTTCGTGATGAAATTCTATGCATAAAGTGCTTAAGTTGAGATTAGGGACTAAATCGAATAATTTGCAAAACTTGCATTCTAGAAGTTTTTAGTATGAAATTGCTTTGAAATATTAATTAAGAGGTCTTAAATAGCAATTTGACCAATTTTAAGTTCATGGACAAAATTAGGACATGGAAGGAATTTTTGGAAAGTTTAGTAGTAAGGGCATTTTGGTCATTTAGTTATTAAAATGAATTAAAAACAAAATTAAAAGCCAATTTTTGTCCATCTTCTTCATTAGGACGAAATTTCAAGGGTTCTCCATAGCTAGGGTTCGTTTCAAGCTTTCCAGCTCCATAGTAAGTGATTCCAAGCCCCGTTTTTAATGTTCTTTACGTTTTGAGTCCCTGAGCTCGATAAAAAGCTTATGCTAGCAATAATTTAAGTTAGGGTTCATATTTGGAAAAATACCCATAGGTGAAATTTGTGTATTTTGATGTTTTATGATAGAATATGAGGTTTTAAATTATGTTAGACAATTTGTACTACTCGGTTTTAAGCAAAAACGAGTAAAACGACTTAATCGGTAAAAATACCTAATAGTCATAAGTGCATGTTAGAGTATGAATTTGATGCTGCCATAGAAGGGAAAAATGACCAGCATGTCATAAAACATAAGAAAATAGGATGAAGTTAAATTTACGAGCTTTGGGGCAAAAGTGTAAATATGCGAAAGTTTAGGGGCAAAACTGTAATTTTGCCAAAATATGATTTTGGGTCAATTTGAATAATGTGAGTCCTAATTAGACTATATTTTAAATGATAGAGCAAGGAAAACTGAAATTCAGGCTAAAATGGAGAAAATACCAAGTTGTGGACGAAATGGTAAAAGTAGCTATTTTTTTTTATGCGAGGTAAGTTTACAGTAAATAAATGAAATATTCTTTTATTTTACATTATTATTGTCAATTTCCAGCATTTATATACTTATTTCATGAGAATATTTAAAGTCGAATTAAAGGCGAAGTGACAGAGAAAAAGCATTAGGAAGCCCCGTTTGAACCTTAGGAATGTTAGGATATTGGGGTTGACAGGACAGGACAGAACAGAAATGAGCCATGTAAGTCCATATCAGATATATGGCTTTGGAGACAGGAATGAGCCATGTAAGCCCATATTAGATATATATATGGCATTGGAGACAGAAATAATTCATGTAAGTCCATGTCGAAGACATGGCATTGGCGAGATATATTGATAGACAGAACGACCCCAATATCCTTAGTATTCCGAGTGGTTCAATGGGTCATTGTACACGTTAAATTACAGTGAATTATCAGCAAAAGGGAAGGTAGATTATAATTATGAATAGTGAAAGGTCGGAAGAAAAAGAAGTTAAGTGAGTAAAGAAGAAGGTAGAAAATGAGAAGTAAATAAAGTTTATGAGGCTAGGTGACATTATGTATAATTATTCATTATGCTTTGAATGTTGTAATTTATTTGCTTGTAAACTTACTAAGCCTAGTGCTTACTCTCTTTATTTTCTTTTTCTTATAGTTTTATCAAGCCACTCGGGGATCGAAGGAAACGTCGGAGACCCGATCACACTATCGAAGGAATCACATTGGTATAGTTAGACGTTTCGTTTTGTGTATGGCATGTATAGGAACTTGGTTTCTTTTGATATGATATGATTAATGAATGATGTGTAAATACTTGCTAGTAATTAACTAATAGAAGGGCTGATGATATACATGTTTAATAGTATGTATGAATAAGTAGTAACTATCACATGAAAACTAAGAAAAATGTGAAAGTAACTTAAAAACAGATTTAAGTATCAGAAATAGCATGATTTTTAAAAATCACTAAAAATCGTAGAGACATGGTTTGATGGTGAATAATATATGAAATTAAAGCTTATTATGTTTGTTTTCTTATGGAATAAGCAAAACAGGTAAAGGTATTATATTTTATGAGATATCTGAGTTTTAGTGAAACAGGGTCAGAGAAATTTCTAGATCCCCTGTTTCAACTTTGAAAATTCACCATAAATTCTACAAAAATAATTAGGTGGTTTAATTTATATGGTTAGAATCCTTATTGAATCTAGTTTTAATAGAAACAAACGGTATGGTTATATTAATTTTTTATATGGAGAAAAGTGGTTCGTAGTAAGTAGAGGTCAGTGTAGTCGAATTCTGAAACAGGGGTAACTTTAACTAATAAACTGTACTAATTGGATAAGTCAAAAATTCTAGAAAAAAATTAGTGGATAGATATATGAGTCTAATTTCAGAAAAAAATTACGGATCTAAATTTTGAGTTTCGGAACTCAAGATATGAATTTTTAGGCGACTACAACGCAGAATGACAGCACATTCCGAAAAGTTTAAATAAACAATTTTAAAACTATTTAAGTGATAGATTAAGTTTAGTAATGCCTCGTGCTCGATTTTGGCAATAGTCTCGGGTAAGGGGTGTTACAATTACAGCCCTAACAGTGGCTAGAAATGGACGTCCTAAAATGAAAGGTACTTCCACGTCTTCGTCCATATCAAGCACAACAAAGTCAACAGGGAATATGAATGTATCTACTTTCACAAGTACATCTTCTATAATACCCCTAGGATATTTAACAGATCTATCGGCTAGTTGAATACTCATCCTAGTGGGTTTGGGTTCCCCAAGACCAAGTTGTTTGAACATTTTATATGGCATCAAATTAATGCTAGCACCTAGATCGGCTAGTGCTTTCTCAACATTTAAACTACCAATTAAGCAAGGGATAGTAAAACTTCCTGGATCTTTTAGTTTGGTTGGCAGTTTGTTTTGGAGTATGGCTGAGCACTCCTCGTTGAGCTCTACTGTGGATAAGTCCTCAAACTTTCTTTTATTTGTTAGGAGCTCCTTTAAAAATTTTGCGTATGTAGGCATCTGCGAGATAGCTTCGACAAAAGGTAAGTTGATATGTAATTGTTTAAAAAGTTTAAGAAACTTACCAAATTGTGCATCCATGCGGTCCTTTTTTAATTTTGCTGGGTACGGAACTGATGGTTTATATTCCTTCTGTACTGGTTCCTCACTATTTTTAGGGTTTTCCTCCTCCCTTTCTCTTATCGCGGCTTCTTGTGTTAGCTTCTTTTCAGCTTCAGCTAACACTTTCCCACTCCTTAGTGTAACTGTTTTGACATGCTCTTTCGGTTTGGTGTTACTGTGTAAGCGACTTGTGGTTATTCAGAAATCAGTCTGGTCAGCTAGCTTATCTGATTTTCGAGCCCTTGAATTGATGCTTGTTGATTTTTGAGTGCTATCTCGGTATTCTGGAAACGAGTTTCTGACACTGAGATGAATTTGGATAGCATCTCTTCAAGGTTTGGTTTCTTCTCTTGTTGATACGGTGGCTGTTGAAAATTCTGAGGATTCTGTGGCCTTTGATTCTGTTGATCACCCCAAGAGAAATTTGGGTGGTTCTTCTAACCTGCACTATAAGTGTAACACCCTGAATTTGGGCCTAGAAGTTTTGGGCCTTAAGCATAAGAGCGGTTGAAGGTAGCTTATAATATTTTGTTGTGCATGTAAATTTCGTTAATGAAGGCTTGTTTTAGTGGTTAAGTGTGCTGAGAAGTGTTGGAGAAGTCTTGGGTTCAAACCTGGACTCTAGCAAAAATTTTGGTTTAAGGTGAATCAAACCCTGGGTGTTGTAGGTAGGCCTTAAGAATATTGTTGGAGAAGTTGTGACACAAAAAGCCTTGTGGTCTAGTGGCAAAGTAGCGCCACATAAAAGGCAGAAAGGTGGCGTCATGGAGTTGGCAAGGAGGTTCAGGGTTCGAAACTCATGGCAAGCAAAGAGCATTTATTTTGCTAACAGGGGGCGGCAAGAGTTGGTGTTGTATTTAAACTTTGATGATGGAGGGATCCCATATCGAGAAGCTAACATAAGAGTGGATGTGAAGCTGGCTTTAAATAGAGAGAACCATGAGGAGAGTAAAGGTACCTTTCTTAGCTGATCCCTTTCGCTTTATGGCGTGCTCGTTTGGGTTGGGCGTCGGCTAAGAGTGCTCAGAGCGTGGATTAACTCCAGTCTCCTATCAGGTGTGTATTTCTTACTACTCTAGCTGTAGGATGGCTACTTCGGGCCGCGATGGACTGAAAAGGGCCATGTGGGCCCAATAAGCCTACGGGCCCAATTGGATAAGTTGTTTGATTGTGTAGTAAATATTGGACTAGGCTAGGTGGATCTCGTATCTGTGGCTAGATTTGGGCTAAAAGGGCCACACGAGCATGTGGGCCTATTTGGGCCGAGAGAGGGCTTTAGTCCTATTCGTATTGTTATCCCTGTTTAGAATACTTTAGTTCACCAAATTACTGAAATACCCTTGACTTGTAAAATTACCAAAGTACCCCCGATTTATAGAATTACCGTTTTACCCTCGATTTATAAAATTACGAAAATGCCCCTGGTTTACAAAATTACCAAAATACCTCTGGTTTGTAGAATTACTGAAATACCCCTGTAGGGTAGAATTATCGAAATACCCCTGTAGGGTAGAATTACCGAAATACCCCTGTAGGGTAGAATTATCGAAATACCCCTGTAGGTTAGAATTATCGAAATACCCTGTAGGGTAGAATTACCGAGATACCCTTGTGGGTAAAATTACCATTTTGCCCTTAGGGTATTAAATGACTATTTTGCCCTTGTGGGCAAGTGACTGACTTGGACTGTGTGGTTGACAGATTTGATTGTGAATGTATGTTGGTGATATAGAAAATTTTGGAGGAGCAGCAAGGCTTGGAGTATCGGTTTGGATACACTTGGATCGAATCATCGGACCCTGCGAAAGTAAGTGATATATGGCTATTAGGGGTTCTTTGGCCGAATATGGTAAGGTGGATGTTGGGTTTGATTAAGCATGAACTGTAAACTAAGAATGATGGTGATTAATTTTAGGTTTTCGTGGGAGACTTTGTTAGTGAACGTCACAAAACAGGTGTGTAATAACCCCCGTAAGATCTTAGACTAATATTCGCTAAAAAGCCAAAATGCCTAAAATCTGGCATTTTGGGGAACTTGAGATTTTGCATGTGCTTTTAGATGCGATAAATATGAAATGATCGGTGTTGGATCGACAGTACAAGTAAGAGCGCAAATTTGTGCACGATGGTAAGTTGGGCCTCGATGGGCTGGAATTGGGCCCAATGGGCTTCCAGGCCCATGTGGAAAAAAATTGATAGAAAATGGAACTTGGAAAAAAATTGTATGTTAACACAATTAGAACTATTGTAAAATTTGGGTTAAGTGGGCTTAAAGGGCTAAATCGGCATTCGTAGAGCCCATTAGGGGTTTTGGGCCCAAAAGCCCTAATTTGATAAAGTGCGTTAAAAACACTGTTTAAACACTTGAGAATATTGATCATTGTTAATGAATGTGGAAAACTCTTGATATTTGGTAAATTTATGAAATTACACTTATAATATGAAAAATGACTATTTTACCCTAGGTAAAAATGACTATTATATCCCTCGGGTTTGATTGTGAATGTGATGCATGATATGTTGATATGACATGATATGTACATGATATGCTATGAGAAGCACATGATATGCTATTATATATTCATTATATGCATGGGTTGGGATTTTTATATGAATAGAGGAAGTGCAAAAAGGGCTTTGCCCTAGTTATAAAAAGAGGCTAGGCCTCCAGTTATATAATAAAACAGCTATGCTGCCAGTGGAGAGTTTGGTTGGGTGGGTTGAGTTATTCCCCACATGGAGAGCTTGGTAGGTACGGGTGGAGAGTAGCGGATGGTGGGTTGAGTAGTCTCCCTAAATGGGCTTGCATTCATGCATTAATATTACATGTGACATTGAAATGGGCCTATGGGCCATACCGTTTACAGTAAAGGCTTCGGCCCAGTGATATGTGTAATGAAAATACTTGGGCCCAGTAACCATTAAACGAAAGGCTTCAGCCCAGTATGCTGATATTAGTTGGGCTCTGAAAGGGGCTTGTTGCACACTGAGTTTCCAAACTCACCTTCTTTCTTAACCTTGCAGGTGAGCCTTGATGTGGAGACTTGGAGCCAGAGGGGATTCAGAGTGGCCATGGTGATCGTTTTTGAACTTTGCAATAAATAACCGGTTTCTTTTTAGTTTTATCTTTTCTACTATTATTACTTGGTTTTGGGGTTGTAATAAGGCCATTATAATTATTTTTCTGGAACTATTTTATACTCTATGTTTTACTGAGAATAATCTTAAATGGGTTAGGCTTAGGGTGCGTTTTCAAAATGATACTTGTTTCTAAAATAACACAACGTTACCATTAATCGATTTATCAAAACAACGACTTAAATGAATTCCAACTCAATTTTCTTACAAAACCTAATCTCGCACCAAAGTGTGGCAATGGTTGTGGGCATGTCTAGGATTGGATCCATTCGGGAGCTTGGTACTTAAGTAGCCTTCATGGCTCACCTCCTCTGTTTCGAATACCTACCTGGTGCACAACTTCCATTCACTTTGTTAAATTAGCAAAGACGATCTTTTAAAATACTAAGAAAGACGTTGAAAAGGCATGGGCTTTTAAAACTTTAATGTGACACGTCGGATTTGGCCATAAAGTCTGGGCCGGGTTTGGGGTGTTACACTAAGTGTTACTATAGGGGTTATTCTGAGATCTAAAATTATCCATATAGTTGACTTGTTCCTCTTCGGTTGTAGGACTGAATGGTGGGTATTCTGTATGCACGCCTCCTCCTCTTGAGTCACACCTCATTACTGGATGTACCTGCGTAGAACCAAGTAAACCATCAATTTTCTTATTTAGAAGTTCTACCTAATTAGAGAGCATGGTGACCGAATCGATGTTATAAACGCCAGCTGTTTTCGTTGGCTTTGTCCTCATAACTTGCCACTAATAGTTATTCAGTGACATCTCCTCTATAAATTCATAGGCATCTTCCGGTGTCTTATTGTTGATGGTTCTGCCAGCAGCTGCGTCAATCATTTTTGATATCGAGGGATTCACACCATTGTAGAATGTTTGAACTTGCAGCCATAGAGGTAACCCATGGTGAGGGCACCTTCTTAATAGATCCTTGTATCTCTCCCATGCATCGTAAAGTGTCTCTAAGTCCATCTGCACAAAAGAAGAAATATCATTACGTAACTTAGCTATTTTTACCGGTGGAAAATATTTTAATAGAAATTTTTCGGTCATTTGCTCCCAAGTGGTAATGGATCCTCGTGGTAGTGAGTTCAACCACTATTTAGCCTTATTCCTTAGTGAAAAAGGGAATAACCGAAGGCGAATGGCATCATTAGAAATGCCATTAATTTTTAAAGTGTCGCACAGTTCTAGGAAATTTGCCAAGTGTGTGTTGGGGTTCTCATCCTGCAAACCATCAAATTGAACAAATTGCTGTATCATCTGAATCGTGTTAGGTTTCAGTTCAAAATTGTTAGCAGCAACAGCAGGTCTAACTATACTTGACTCAGTTCCTATAAAATTAGGTTTAGCATAATCATACATAGTACGAGGGAGCGGGTTACGATTTGCTAATTCAAATGGGTATGGTGGTGTGGTAGCGAATTGTCTTGATTTTCAGCCATCTCTTGATAGTAGTTGAGATATCATCCTCTTGCTCTTCTTCTCATGTATCTTAAGTCGCGCTTGGTTTCTCGTCCATTTCTTACGAAATTGTTTCGATCAATTTCCTCGTCAAAAAAGCAACGGTCCTGACGGGTTTCTTCTAGTCATACACTACAAGAACTTGCCAGGAGAAAGAAGAAGAAAGTTAGTAAAATACAAATAGAAATAGAGTTAAATTACAAGAAAAATAAATGTCTAAAGTAATAAAAATTAAGTGTTTCTAATATTTCAGTTCCCCGGCAACGGCGCCAAAAACTTGATCGCGTGATTCGTAACAAGTAATAAATATTTATAATAAAGATCGAACCTAGACTAACTATTATCATGACGAAAAGGCAAGCGCACCTATCGAACAATAGTAAAGTAATGGCAAGATCGGGATATCGTACCCAAGGGAACCAAAAGTAGTAGTAATAACTATCTTTTTCTTATTTAGCCTAAGAATAAAAGGGTTTGTTTATTAAACTAATTATCTAAACTAATTAACTAATTTAATTAAAGCGAAGAGAAAATTTAGAAAAGACTTGAAGAGAAGCAATTGATAAAGACGACACCCAAGGAGGAATCCACCTAGATTTCACTTGTTTTCTAACTCTGAACCAGACGATTTATTCACTTGACTTGATCCGTGAGCCTCCCTAACCTACATTATTATCTCTTTCGAGACTAATAATGCCTAACCCTCAATTGAATGAATTGAAATCTCTTTCTAATTAAAACCCCTATGGAAGTAGTAAATCTATCTATGGACTCCCATATTAGGTTTCACCCTAATCTAGCAAAATCTCGTAACCCTATCTCTAGGCCTTCGATTAACTCTGCTTAATTATGCCAAATCTACTCTTAGGCAGGGTCTATTCCTTCTCTGCATAAGCACATTAAATCATGATTCAATACCTGGAATATTAACTCAAGCATTAGAAACACATAATTAAGAACAAATCAAATATTTATCATATAGTTCAGATAATAATAACAAGATCCATCATAGATTTCATCCCCCTTAGGCATCTAAGAGGTTTAGTTCATAATGAAATAAGAGTACATCTCAAAAGTATAAAAATAACAAAACATGAAGAAAACTCTAAAACTCCTGAAGGGATTCTAAGAGAGATCTTCAGTTTTGGAGTAGCTCTGACTTTTGGGATGGATCGTCTGGCTTCCTTCAACTAATTCCTGGCGTGTGGTTCTGTGTTCCAGAAAAGTTCTGGAAGCGCCCGGAAAAGCCCCCTTAGTAGGTCATACTTAGGGTGTTTATATAGGCTTTGGATTGCCTTTCTTCTTCCCTAAGTATCCTTTTTCCGTGTAGAATACAACTCTTTGAAAAAGGGACACGCCCGTGTGCCACGACCGTGTGACGTGTTTGCCAGGCCGTATTCATTCCGTTAAATTTCACACGGCAGTGTGGGTCAATGGCCAGGCCGTGTGAATCGTGAAATCCTTGGACGACACCCTCGACAGACATTGGTATGTGAGCAGCCCGTGTGGCAAGGCTTAGGCCGTGTGATCTTCTTGATTTGGTCTTTTTTGTCTCTTTTAAGCTCATTTTTTGGCTCCTTTTGACTCTTGGTGCTTTCCTGAGTACAAAACATGAAATAACCAGATTAAGAGCACCAAAATTTACAAATCTAATAGTAAATATCCATAAATATGCTAAGTATTTGGGGTAACAATATGTATAATATGGCGTTTATCAATTACACGTCCAGGTACACGGGTGTATGGCTTGGCTCTGTTTCAGTAAACTTGGGGATCTTCGTTGAGAGCACTTCTGGAGAGATTACCGTACTTAGTCTATTGGGTCAATCAATTTTACTTAATAGATTGTATAGGAATGTACCGTTAGAGATACAATGGGTTATGTTTCTGGCTAATCTAATGCAGCTACCATTTGGGGAATATATCTAATTTTGGGGATGGACTAGCTTGTAGAGTATCGGGTCAGTTTGGATTGTGCTACTAAGAGGGTAATTCTAGTATCTGAGAATGATGTGGAAGTGGTTATGATCCACGAGCGTCGGGATTACTTATCTAATGTGATCTCCGCTCTTGTGACCAAAAAGTTGGTTCGAAAAGAGTTTCAAGTATTTGGCTTTTGTGAGTGACTCAGCTTCTATGGGTTCGTCTATTGGGGACTTTCAAACAGTTAAAGAGTTTCTGGATGTTTTTCCTAAGGAGTTACTGAGTTTGCCTCTGGATCGGGAGGTATGGCACTAAAGGAGCTTATGGAGTTAAGAGCTCAGCTTCAGGAACTCCTTGATCGAGGGCTTATCCTTCCTAGTGTGTCTTCTTGGGGGGCACTAGTGTTACTTGTAAAGAAGAAGGATGGTACCATTAGAATGTGTATCGACTACCGTCAGTTGAATAAGTTAACGGTGAAGAATAAGTACCCACTTTTGAGGATCAACGATTTATTTTATAAGTTTAATGGGGCTTCTATGTTTTCCAAGATAGATATCCATTTTGGGTACCATTAGCTTAGGGTTAAAGAGGTAGATGTCCATAAGATTGCCTTTACGACTCGTTATGGGCACTATGAGTTCCTAGTCATGCCCTTTGGTTTGACGAATGCTCCTGTTGCACTCATGGATCTTATGAACTGCGTTTTTTAGCCATACATGGATCAGTTCGTCATGGTCTTCATAGACGACATTTTAGTATACTTTAAGACCGAAGATGATCATGATAAGCATCTTAAAGTAGTTCTTCAGATACTCTGAGAGAAATAATTCTACGCTAAGTTGAGCAAGTGCAAATTTTGGTTGAGGGAGGTGACCTTTCTTAGGCATGTGGTTTTAGTAGAGGGGATCCGAGTTGATCCTAGGTAAATTGAGGTTGTGCTTGAGTGGAAACAACCTAGGAATGTTTTTGAGATACATAGTTTTCTTGGGCTTGTGGGTTATAATCAAAGATTTGTCGAGGGGTTCACGTTAATTATAGATCCTCTGACTAAGTTGTTATGTAAGAACACACCATTTGTCTAGCCTGATGAGCAACAATCGAGCTTTGAGAAGCTCAAATCTATTTTGTCTCAGGCTCCTGTTCCGATAAAGCCTGAATTTGAGAAGGGATTTATGGTTTATAGTGATACGTCGCACATCAGTTTGGGATGTGTTCCAATGCAAGATGGTAAGGTAGTGGCTTATGCGTCCCGATAGCTTAAGTCACACGTGGGAAACTATCCTATGCATGATCTTGAGTTAGTTGCAGTTGTCTTCGCCTTAAAGATTTGGAGGCACTATTTGTATACTGAGAGGTGTATCATCTACACGGATCACAAGAGCCTTAAGTATCTCCTTACCCAAAAGGAGTTGAACCTTAGACAACGTAGATTGATTGAGTTTCTTAAGGATTACGACTGCACGATTGAGTATCATCTCGGTAAGGTCAACATGGTGGCCGGTGCTCTTAGTCATAGAGTAATGTTCGATTTGAGGGTGATGTTTGCTCGCCCAAGTTATTTGATGATGGAAATCTATTAGTTGAGTTGCAAATTAAGCTGACTTGGATTGATCAGATTCGAGGTAAACAATTGGGGGATGATTCTTTTGTTCTGCGATTCTGTCAAGTAGAGGATAGTGGTACGTCTAATTTTGGGTTGAATAGTGACGGGGTTTTGTGCTTCTAAGGACGAGTTTGTGTACCAAATGATTTTGATTTGAGACAGTCCATTCTGATGTAAGCGCATAGTAGCCTATATGCTATGCATTCCGGTGGAAATAAAACGTATCGGGATATTCATGAATTGTACTGGTGGCCTGGTTTGAAACTGGAGGTGACGAAATTTGTTTCTCGATTTTTGATGTGCCAGCAAGTTTAGGTTGAGCACCAGTTGCCTTCGGGTTTACTTCAACCTGTTTAAATTCCCTTATGGAAATGGGAACATGTGACTATGGACTTCGTTAGTGGGTTGCTCTTAACACATACTAAGAAGGATTCTGTGTGGGTCATCGTGGATCGATTGATCAAGTCTGCCCACTTCATTCTTGTTTGGACAAATTACCCCCTTCAAAAGTTGTCCAAGTTATATGTTGCGGAGATCTTTGGACTTCATGGGGTACTGGTCTTGATTATTTCTAATAGAGATCCTTGTTTCACTTCTTGATTTTGGGGGAAACTGCATGGGGCTCTGGGTTTAAGGTTGGACTTCAGTACGGTGCTCCATCCTTAGATAGATGGACAACTCAAAGGGTGATTCAGATACTGGAAGATATGCTTTGGAATTGTGTGATTGATTTTTGAGGTAGTTGAGAGGATTTTCTACTGTTAGTCGAGTTCACCTACAATAACAGCTTCCAATCCAGTATTCAAATGGCACTTTATGAGGCCCTGTGTGGTCGTAAGTGTCGTACTCCATTGTGTTGGATTGAGTTGGGTGAGTGAAGGGTTTTGGGTCTTGAGTTATTTTCCAAGACTAATGGTAAAGTTAGACTAATTTGGGATCGTCTTAAGGCAGCTTTTGACAGACAAAAGTCTTATGCAGATCTAAAAAGGAGGGACATTGAGTACTCTATGGGTGATTAGGTTTTTCTTAAGGTATCTCAATGGAAGAGAGTTCTACGGTTTGAAGTAAGGGCAAGTTGAGCCCTAGGTTCATTGGGCCGTATCAGATTCTAAAACGTGTGGGACCAGTCACTTATCAATTGGAGCTACCTCTAGAGTTAGACCGTATTCATGATATGTTTCACGTCTCTATGTTGAGGCGGTGTTGGTCAGACCAATCTCATATTGTTTTTATTGAGGAGATCGAGGTTAGACCAAATTTGACATTTGAGGAGGAGTCGGTTCAAATTCTGGATCGAGATGTTAAGGTCTTAATAAGGAAGTCTTTTTCATTAGTTATAGTTTTGTGGAGGAATCATGTCACAGAGAAAGCCACATAGGAGCTTGAAGACTCGATTTGTTAGCAATATTCGTATCTGTTTGAGTCAGGTAAATTTCGAGGCCAAAACTTTTGCTAGTGGGGTAGAGTTGTGACATCCCAGAAATTCAAGTATTTGATTTTTTTAGATTCTTTCATGATTTAATATCTACTTTAGTGGTTAGGGGTCTAAAATTTGTGTCTGAGGCCTTGGGTTCAAATCTTGGCGTGAACAAAAAAGGGTTTTAGTTTTTGAAAATTTCAATCAAAGGTGCATGGGATGGAATTGGATTGAAAATCAAATAATGGGTAGTTACCAGGTTGTAGGATAGGGTTGTTAGGATTATCTTAGTTTCTTTGATTTTTTGTTTTTGTTTTTGGTATCTTTAAAAACCAGTTTCCTTTTTCCCACGTTCTTCTTCTCCTTTTCTTTTAGATTTTCTTTTGTTTTTCTTGTTCCTCCACTCTCTGTTTCTGTTTTCCTTCCTCTGCAAATAAAATTCAAGATTAATTTTGGGATTCTCCTCGTCACCTTTTGTTTAATCAGTTTCGTTTGGAGATCTTTATCATTCAAATTAATTTTACTGTTGATTTGGTAAGTATTTGGGTTGGGTGAACTTTTGATTTTGGAAATTCATGAATAAGTTGGGGGTTTTTTGTGATGTGTAAGTAAAAGGATTTTGACTATTCTTTTTGTTTGTTGTTAATGATTAATTAGGGGAAATTTGTGAGACAGTGAGTGTTCCTCCAGCGGAGTGATTTTTGTGGGTTGTTGTTCTTGAGGGTAAGTGATTCCACCAATGTAGTATTGTTACGGTTGTTTAAATATTCAATATGTTAAGAATATTAAGGATTTTGGTTTCATAATTGGAGTGTTCGTTTGGTTTAATTAGTTGAAGTTTGGGTGTTTACTGGGATTCTCATCCTTTCAATTACTTCGAAACCAGACCAAGTGTGTAACGAGAAACCTGAAAAACAACAAACGACGAAAGTCGAAATTGGACTATGTCGATGCCACACGGCCGTATGGTAGGCCATGTGCTGGGCCAGGACGTGTGGACTACACGTATGTGTGGGCCACACAACCATGTGTGGGCCATGTGGGTCACACGGGCATGCAGGACCAAAACTTAGGATATTTCCCTAGGACTGTACATGTAATCCTGATCGACTGTGGGCCTTCTGTGGGGTCGATATTTGATTAAATACACTATAAAACACAAAATTGGGTCATCTGATTAGTATAAATTATTATATCTACAAGTGTGTCTGAGTTGTCATATGATTGTCTAAACTGAGAGTAATGTTAAATATATACATGATTTGTGCCTAAAATGTCATGCATGATTTATGTTCTATTTATATATGATTCTGGAGTGGTATATATTATGTGGAGGAAGTATTCTGTGAGTGGTGATATCTTGCCCATTGATCGGTTGTTTAATGTCATAGCAATAATGTGCAAGCGTACACTGTCGATGCAAGTATATTAGACAGATCTGAGCCTGTCAGATATCGATTCCACGAGGATGGTTGTCTTTTTTCTATCAATGTCAATGCAATAAATAGATAGAAACGAGATAAATTGTGAGAGTAGTTGTCGAAGCAATGAATTGAAAGCAATAAGATAAAATAGGATAATAATAAACTGGGATCCCTAACGTGAATATTCAGCAGGATAATAAGTGCTTACAATGTATAAAAGGATAGGTGATTGTCGATGCATTCAATTGCAATGAATATCTTACCAAGCTTAACTTCCATATTTAATCTAAGACTTAAACATGCACATTAGCTATACCTTCCGATGATGGCAATGGAACACTATTAAGAACAACTGGATTAAATTCCTCAAGCATAAATGAGTCACATTCAGATGACAGAATATTGCGTCGGCAATACATAAGTATGAATGAATAAGATTGCAACTTCATCAAACCCAGCATCATGCTTTAAATGCTAAATTCTATCTACCAATACAACATTTATTGTACAATATATGTCTTTCCCTTTTTTTTTTGAATAAGGGATATCGTTGCATTACTGTACCTTTGTTCCTGAGAAGTAACGATGGAGTGCAGCAAACCCCTAGAGAGTACATAATTGCACAGACACACACTCATGCAGTGGCAACCTTTGGCCAGATTCATTTTTCTAATGCTTGCATTGGAGTGTTCCCTCTTTAACATTCCACAATACACTCACTTTGGAGTATCTCTTATTCATAACAATATATATAAGCAGCTGTAAAAGGCATATTTATTAAAGATTCAAGGAATGCTACTAGTAATCCATTACTAATGCAACCTAAATCATTTAGCAAAGAATTGAAGATACAACATTCAGTTAAATTATCCAACTCAGTCATTGATAATTCACATGATTCAAGAATTAAGCATCGAATGTAACAAAAATTTTCAAATACATTTGCATTAACCACAAGTAAGCCTTGCATGATTCATTAAATTTAAAAAAAAAATTAAAATATGGGTGTATTTCCAAACCCTATATGCATTCCCCCAAACTTAAAGTTTGTATTTTCCCCAATGCACTAACATTAAAATACGATGACAATAAAAAAATGCAACGACAATATGTACTAACAAAATGAAGATTACAGCTACATGCAATGCATGAATACTACAACTAAAACTTAAAATAAACTAACTCAGTTTTGCTCAGCCATCAATGTGGTTGCACGATGTTTCTTCTTCATCCTCTTTTTCTCCTCCTTCTTGTGCTTTTTGTCTTTGAAGTGCTTTCTCTTCTTTTCTTTGGGCTTTGTACGGTCCTCAAATTGCTCTTTAGTTTTTGACGCTGCCCCGGCATCATCGATTGCTTCCTGTATAGAAGGGGTCACCTTGAGTGGTCCAGTATAGACCACTATAGCCAATAAGATGTGGTGCTTCTCACTGGTTACCTCTGTAGCTTCCGCTAGTCTAGCTCTATCTCAGTCCAAATTATCATTAGTTGCATCTACAAACTTGGATGCATTGACAATGTTCTCAACAGATTCTTTCTCAGTAGCTTCTGTCTCAATATTTTCTTCCTCGGTCTTCTCGTTCATAACTTCAACATGGACTTCCTCCTCTCCCATAGCAACTTTCTCCTCAACAATAGATGCCTCTTGACCTGCAATGATGTCATCCTCGACCAGGCTATCAATCTTTTGTATGCACTCCTTAATGTCCTTTGAGTCCTCTTCTTTTTCATCATCAGAAACATGCACAATAGGAGGGGATTCCACCGATCTATCTCGATCCTCTAAGTCATCTTCCTCGGAGGAGGGTTCATAATCTCGAATGATCGGTAGGAACACTAGAAATTCTAGGAGTGGGGTTGGCTTAATGGATTTAATGCGATTACAATAGAGTTGTTATAAACTTGGAATAAGCGTAGAACAAATTTTGTGATCTGTCCATATCCTCTATTGTAGCGAAAAGCCTAATCTGCTTATTATTGATGGAAGTGGCCAACTTCTCGATATCTTTCATTTTGCGCAGCAATGATGTCTTTGCTATTAGGTTTATTCCCTTGTTTTCTGCCTTGGTTTTGCCCTTCCTTGTCTTGCTGGTCTCTGCCTCCTTCATTGTCAGTGTATCTTTGCCACGAGTCATTCTTTCAATAGAGGCTTCATTTATCGGGCCCTTATTTTCTAGGACCTCTTCATCATCATGGGGCACGATCCTTTTCTACTGGCACAATAGCATCACCAATGATGGGAAAACTAAAATTCTAGTTTGCCTTGCGACGCAGTCAGCAATTTCTTAGTGGAGTATTGCGTCGACATCAATCTTTCTACCCTTGACAATTAAATGTGTCAGACACATTCTATCAAGGTTGAATGTGGTGCTGTGAGTAGAGGCCAGCAATCTGTAGTTGACAAAATGAAACCATATTTTTCTTTGCAGTGTCAGGAAGCTGCGGTGCATTGTATAATTATTTTGATGTGAACCCGTCCACAATGCTCCTTCGACACATAAATCATTCACCAATAGGTCCCTTTTGTCGCCTATGATATCCTCACTAAACTCAGAATGTTTATCTACATCCACTTTAGTGTTGCACAACTCATTAATTATTTTAGCATCCCATAGGAATAAGCCCTTCCCAAAAAAAGGTAAACTCTAACTTATGGTCACAAAGGTTAGCCCATAAAACTCAAGTAACAATGAGGGAGAATAGCTTTCAGGATGACTGCAGAAAATCTCCTTCTTTAGCTTAGAGATGGTTTTGTAGATTTGCTTGCCCAAGTCTTGCTATTGCGAAAGGAGGATGCCATATTTTGGGTGGAAATGTCGCTTCAAAATGATTTCTTGAAACCGATCCTTGGCCACTTTCGTTACAAAGATCACCGTCTCCTTTTTCTTCGTTGGCATGGAGGACTTCGATTCACGAACTACAGTTGCAGAGGACGAGTGTTCTTCAACAGACTTCATGGCTTTCTTGACTGATCCTCTCATTCTTTCCATATTTTGTTTGTTTTATGGAGTGAAAATGGTTTAAAGCTGTAAAGGTATGAGCTTGGGGAAGAGAAAATGAATAAAAATGGGTAATTTGTATGTGTTACAGTCCGCAAAGTGATGCGTGCTCGTAATCGTGAATTTAATTACAAGACGTTGAGTTGCCCGATCGTCTAATGCTATATTATTCTGAAATAGACTTTAAGGTAAAAAGAGGATTAATGGTTATTGATTCGATGGAAAGGATGGAAATGGTGTTGGATGGATAACTTGCACAAAATGGACACTTAGAAATGAACCAACAATATGAAAGATCGTGACCCGATTTCTATAAAGCGAAATAACAAACAAGTCTTTGAAGAAAAAAAAGTAAACTGTGACCTGCAATTTAGCAAAATAGGAACCAATAATATACTAGAACACCACACTTCAAAACAAAGAAAGAGAGGAAGTGATAAGTTCAAAAGAAAAAGTTTTGACGCCATAAGGAGTACCTAGATAAGTTTAAGTAAGTTCTTTCAAGAACAATGAGATAGAATTCTTGCAATGACTAAAAAATATTCATTTCAACATTCATTATCTAACAAAGGCTTTTTTCACAAATTATTTATAGGCAGCATTGTGACTATTCAAATGCCTATGTGAGTCCTTTCATCTTCAACCATTAACTAGTATTATTACAAGCAATAATTTCATTTTTAACTATTGTAAGGAAGCCAATGAGTCATGCCTCTTCATTGGAATATGATGTAGTTGAAAAGGCATGTCAATCCTCCTTAATGAAGACTTAAAGTATCCTTAATGTGTTTGATTGATGTCCCTTTAGATCCCTTGTAACCATATGATAAAAGCTTGTGTAACATCCTCTTAAATGGCACCATGATGAATACTTAAGACTCCAATAATGTTCTTACTTGAAGAATCTCTTTTGGTTCATTAAATAGCCTTCTTAATGTTCTTTTAAAAGATTTGAAACTGTCCAACTTTGAAGAGTCTTTAATCATAGGAAAAGTCACTTGCAAAATAGATATTTAAGATTAAATAATAACTTAAAACACCAATAAAAAAACAAATTTAATAACCCTCATACATACAAATTAAATGAATATGCAACTTAAATCACCTTCTTTAAAATGAAAATAAACACACTTTAATTTATGTAGTAAAAAGTAATAGTCAAATTAAATAACATACTTATATAAACAAACTCAAACATATTTAACAACTAAGATGCTTAAATGCATGGTTTAAAATGCAAACTAAATGAACATATGAGTTACTTAATGCATGACTTAATTTAATTATGCAAACTTTAACTAACATGAGAGTTACTTAAAGCATGTCATAATTTATGATGTAAACTTAACTAACATGAGAGTTACATAATGCATGACTTTATTTAATGCAAAACACATAATGCATGTCATAATTAAAAAAATGCAAACACTTAATGATTAAGACATAATTAAAAACTGTAGAATTAATTAAATTAAAGAAATAGTCACATGCAAAACATTGCATGGACTTGGAACGATATTTTGGGTCCAATAAGGGTTGGACACCTCATGTTTAGCCCAAACTTGCTGAACCAGGCCCATCATCGCCTCTTTAAACTTCTTTGATCTTGCATGTGTTATAAACTCGATGAGAATTTCAATTGGATCCTCTCTTGAAATGAGAAACTTGGAGTTTGGTCCACTTAATGAACTCGAATACACTTCAATCGTTCCCGTGCATATATCATCCCCTCCCTCTTCAAAATGATTTGTCCTCAAATCGGGCCATTTGCTTGAAAAAAAAATCTTTGTTGATCATAGTTCCTTGAATTATATCTTTCTTCCATTGAGTTGAACTATAACAACCTGTTTTTAGTAAAATCAGAATAATGGTTTTGAGACCACAAATCCAAAGTCAGAATAATTATTTTATTATTATTTTGAGGTCTACAGTATGATAATATGATTGTGTAAAAATTTCGTTGAGAAATTTTACCGTTTGAGTACTTAATTCGATAAAAAGGACAAAATTTTGTAAAGTGTAAAACTTGAGTTCTATTAGCTAAAGGTGTATAATAGCTATAGAACTTAAAGTGGAGGTTCTTATGTGGTAATTAGACTATTTGAAATATGAGGGGACATTTATGGACATATATTAAGTGATTTTAATGTTTTATAACATATGTTAAATAGGTAATTAATAATGAAACTTAAGTAAAATAATAGAAACAAAGCTATCATCTTCCTTAGTTGAATTTTCCACCGAAAATAAGAAGGAAGAAACTCCATTTTTGTGTTTCTTGGCTTGGCAAGTTCATCCTTGCGCATGTAAGTGATTTTGACTCGGTTTTTAATGATTTCTATGTTATTAAAGTCGTTGTAACTCAATCTAGCTAGCCCAGGGACTAATTTGCAAAATTGTTAAAGGTTTAAGATTTTGCCATTGATGAAATAGCATGTGTTTTGATGTTTGATGGTATAAAATATATGCTTGTTGTTAGATAAACAACATTTGTTAAGTGATATTTAGTAAAATGTCCAAATAAGGATTAAACTGTGAAATGTGTAAAATTCATGGTTAATTTTTGAAATAAATGAAAAATAAGGGCTGCTAGGGACCTAATTAAAATTTTATTAGCATGGGTTTAGGTTGAATTGCATGAATTTGTATTTTTATGAGATAAGGACTAAATTATAAAAATGTTGAAATATTAGGGGTAAAAGTGTAAAGTTTCTATAATGTGCATTTTTGGGTTAAATTGAATAGGTTGATGATTAAATGAGTTAAATTTGATATTATATAGATCAAGAAAAGCGAAATTCGTGTTTAGATTGGGGGAAAACAATATGTTGGATAAATTGATAAATTTCATTGTTTTTGCATTCAAGGTAAGTTTGTATGTAATAAGCATTATTATATTTGTATTTTAAATGCTTTGGTATTGCATAAATTGTGAATACGACACTACGAACATGTTCAACTATGATTCGAAAAGTGTGAAATCCTGTTTGAACCTTAGGAATAGATTAGGATACAAATGACATGTCATTAGAGGTTATGTGATTTGGGTGCTGGTCCGTACATCCTACCAGTGGCTGAGTTATCCAGCATGTGTTGTGGATACTCGTCAGCTTGTGTGAGCACCACCGTGTAGCTACGTCATGATCGTCAGCTTGTGTGAGCATACTCGTTGATAGCTCAAGAGTGAGCATTATATGTGATACAAGATTGAGCTAGCTTCGACTAAGTATGTGGCACTTAGGGTGGGAGATTCCCGAGTATCCAATAGTATTCTGAATGGTTCAATTAGTATATCAAAGATATAGATAAGTATGAGATCGTTATGAGCTTGTACATGTATGTACATGAAATATATGATCACTGAATCGAAGAAGTTGATGGAAATTGTGCTTAATCTTTGGTTTGAATACATATGTTAAGTTATGCTTTCAACATGAATTACATTATATGATGTTTATGTTATTGAATTGTTGGTTGGTAAGTTTTACTTATTTTGCATATGAGCTTACTAAGCTTTATAGCTTACAATATTATTTTTTTGTGTTTTATAGTCAAATCAAAGCTAGCTCGGATTCGAGAATCGTCGGAGACCTCATCACACTATCAAACTATCACATTGGTACTTTTGAATCTAAGTATTTGGTATATGGAATGTATAGGAACTTTGGTCATTTTGATATATGTGTTGGCAATGAATTTAGTCATTTGAAATGACATGTAAATGTTAAGTGTTTGGTTTTGTATATAACCATGAGACTTGGCTTATTTTGGCATATTTGATAATATGTATATATGTGCAAATGGCTTTTGTTATGTGCTTTATGATGGATTGTAAATGCTTATGGTGAATGGTTGAGATTTGAGTTTGGTATGTTTTTGAATTTAGGTCAAATAATGCATATTTAAAAATGGTTATATTGATGATGTGAGAAAGTGAAGTTTGGTATGAAATTGACTAGCATATTTTGGTATTGTGTGTCATGTATATGTTGGTATTGAAATGGAATGATTTATGCATGGTTGAGGTTGGATGAATGCCTCTTTAGGTATTGTTTGGTGCCATTTGGTTTGGTTTGGTGTATACAAATTTGGGTGTCAAGTTGGCTTAGTAAATAGCTTATTTTTGTCCACACGGGCAGAGACACGGGCGTGTGTCTTAGCCGTGTATGACAAAAGGTCAGGTTGCATGGCCATGTGTGACACATGGCTCCCCTGGTGTTGAATTATAAATCAAGTCAGTATGCTCCACAGGGCCTAGCACAAGGGCGTGTGACTTGGCCATGTGGCATAAGTCAGTATACCCTACAGGTTTGGCATGACCTAGCACATAGCCTGGCACACGAGCGTGTCTATCCATTTCAAAGGGCACACCGGCTGGTCACACGGGCGTGTGGCTAGCCGTGTGACCCAAGTTAGAGAGTTACATGGGGTTGGACACGGGCTAGAACACGACCATGTGATCCCATTTCGAATATCCACACGGCCTATGTCACGGGTGTGTCTTTGGCTGTGTGAAACGCATGGCCGGGCCATACGAGCGTGTGTCCCCTGTAATTTGTAAAATTTTCTAAGTTTTCTGAAAGTTTCTTGAGTTATCGATTTAGTCCCGAACCACCCTAAATGTATGTTTTGGGCCTCGTAGGCTTGTATTAGGGACATTATGAATGTATGTGAATGGTTTTGAATGATGTTTATTTGAAATTCGAAAATGTATGTGAAATGCTTGATTATTTGTGAAATAAGTTCGGTAGTGCTCCGTAACCCTATTCCAGCATTGACTACGGGAGAGGGGTGTTACATGGACACAACTTTTTTCGAAACCTAAAAATCAAAAACAATTTAACAAACAAAATCAGAATGAAGGATTTCCTTTAATCCACCACTTACACAATCTTGGAACAATTCAAAGATGTAGCAATTCAAATAAACATAATGAATATCAAGCGTTCCTTCCAAATGTTCTAAACTCAAGTGAACTTTGGGATGAAAAACAAAGTTTTGTCTTACCATTTCAATTTGACTCGAAAGTTTCATGGCTGACAACATAGAATAAACATGAAGCAATTGAAAGTGGCCAACACATTTATACAAAATAAAATTATGATGTTCACCTTCTCTTAACAATAACCTAAGAAAACATGCTCCAAGTTTAAACACATGGTTTTGATCACTTATTGTAATACAGTAAAAAATTTTCTTTTAGCAACAATTTACACATGTTAAACAAAAAAGATTTAGGCATAGGTATGTTCAAACAATCAAAACTCTCAAAATTCCTTCGAACAAGAAGAGATATCCACAAAACTTTCTCATGTTGATTTAGGGAATTCACAGAACAATCTAAATCAAATAGATTAAGTTTTTTACGTGAAAATTCTTTATCACATATGACAATCAAATTTTGTTGACATATAGTTGGAACAAAAACATCAATGTCCAAATCATCTTGCAATTTAATGTTATTTGAACCAACACAAAACAGATCATGAGAGAAAAATTTTAAAACACTATTCAGGAAAAAATTAATGACTTTATTCGACGAATAACAACAAAATAGATTATTGTAAAGAAATTTTTATAGATAAAAAACATTGGCAAACTTGTCAATGAAATTCAAAGAATCCCGATTTGATTGAATCTCAAGAGGTTCCTTACCTTACTTACGTTCAGAAATTTGAAGAATATTTTTACTCTCCAATTAACCTTTTTCGATCAATTGGAATCGTCTTTCATCGGAAAGGTAGTGAAGTTGGAACTCGTCCATGGGTAGAGTTTTATAAACTTGAAATGAAGAGAAATCAAAAGGCAAACTCGAATGTGGGTTAGCAAAAACAGTCATTGCCTTTGTTTGAATACTCTCTTTTTTTTCACTTGTTTCTTTTTCAATCTCCTTTACAAACTCTCTTTCTTTTTCCACACTCTCTTTTATTTTTGAAAACTCACTCTCACTCTTCATTTCACCGTCTTTTTCAACAACGTCACTCATTTCATTTACACTTTCTTTTATTTCTTAAATCTCAATGAAACACTCATCTTTCATATTTTCTTTTCTTTTGTTCTCCTTTTTCTCTTTTTCAATTTCTTTTTTTTTTCATTCTCAAACTCTTTTCAAAGTTCTTTTCTCTCTTGCACTCCTTTTCTTTCTCTTTTCTTCAAGCTCTCTTTTTCTGTCAATTTTTTTTCTTCTCTCAATTTCTTCTATTTTTCACTCATTTTCTCTCATTATCAACTCTTGTCTTTCTTTTCTTTCAATTTCTTTTTCTTTCATTCTTTAGTTATAAGATGGGGTCGACATGAAAGAATCAGAATGTGAACATTTTCGTTGGGTTAGAGTGAAATGATTTACATATGAGACACGATCAACTCTTCGTGATTGAACCTCCATGGATGAGTACTTTAGACCAGTCGAAGAGATACTTGTGCCATCTCATTTGTAACCTTGAAAGGCTTCAAGCTCATGGTTTGCTTTACTCTGACTCATATTCCTCGAGGAATAGGAATCACAACATGGATCCTTTCTTAAGAAATCATAGGACGGTTGATTCCTTGACGATCTTGCTTCTATACAATCTAATATTATTTTGTATTTTCTCAGTTTCGGATCGCATAATCCTTCTCGTTTCTTTCAACAACATTTGCAATTCCAACTTAAAAAGTTCTTGGGACATGATTTCAGCAAAGCATTAGAAAACAAAAGAAGAGTTAAATAGAATAGAACCTCACCAAATTCAAAATCCTCACAAATCCTCTTAGAAGAAAAAAATTCACTCCGCTCATGCTTCACTCAATTTTGGCTTTTTCTCGCTCTTTTAATCACCTACTCATGCCTTTTTCCTCTCAAGTTTTTCTCAAAGCTAGCTTGGATTCATGAATCGTCAGAGACCTCATCACACTATCACGCTATCACATTGGTACTTTTGAATCTAAGTATTTGGTATATGGCATGTATAGGAACTTTGGTCATTTTGATATATGTGTTGGTAATGAATTTAGTCATTTAAAATGGCTTGTAAATGTTAAGTGCTTGGTTTTGTATATAGCCATGAGAGTTGGCTTATTTTGGCATATTTGATAGTATGTATATATGTGAAAATGGCTCTTGTTATGTGCCTGATGATGGGTTGTAAATACTTGTGGTGAATGGTTGAGATTTGAGTTTGGTATGTTTGTGAATTTAGGTCAAATGATGCAATTTGAAAATGGTTATATTGATGATGTGAGAAAGTGAAGTTTGGTATGTAATTGACTAGCATATTGTGGTATTGTGTGTCTTGTATATGTTGGTATTGAAATGGCATGATTTATGCTTGGTTGAGGTTGGATGAATGTCTATTTATGTCTTTTTTGGTGCCATTTGGTTTGATTTAGGTGTATACAAATTTGGATGGCAAGTTGGCTTAGTAAATAGCCTATTTTTGTCCACACCGGCAGAGACACGGGCGTGTGTCTCAGCCGTGTGTGACACACAGTCAGGTTACATGGTCATGTGTCCCCTGGTGTTGAATTATAAATCAAGTCAGTTTGCTCTACACGGCCTAACACACAGGCATGTGACTTGGCTGTGTGGCATAAGTCAGTACACCCTCTAGGTTTGGCATGACCTAGCACATAGCCTACCATACGGGCGTGTGTGGCCATTTCGAAAGGCAGAGTGGCTGGTTACACGAGCGTGTGGTTGGCCGTGTGACCCAAGATAAAGAGTTACACAGGGTTGGACACGGGCTGAGACACGACCATGTGATCCTATTTCAAATATCCACAGGGCCTATGACACGGGCGTGTCTTTGGCTATGTGAAACACACAGCCGGGCCACACGGGTATGTGTCCCCTGTAATTTGTAAAATTTTCTAAGTTTTCTGAAATTTTTTTGAGTTACCAGTTTAGTCCCCAACCACCCCAAATGTATGTTTGGGCCTCGTAAGCTCATATTAGAGACATTATGAATGTGTGTGAATGATTTTGAATGATGTTTATTTGAAATTTGAAAATGTATGTGAAATGTATGATTATTTACAAAATAATTTCAATAATGCTCTGTAACCCTATTTCGGTGTTGAATACAGGTGAGGGGTGTTACATTTATTGGTGTTAGAGCTATAGTTTAGTCGATTCTAGGACTAACATAGCGTATGTGAGAGTCTAGCTATACATGCCATATATAACCTGTGATAGTGTAATATCTCCTGACAGTTTTAAATCGTGTTTTCATATAGTAAATGTATCCCAATCGAGCTGTAGCTGATGATGTTGAAAGTAATGCACCAGCCTCCGTTCACGGAGTAGCACAATCTGAGTCAAGACCCGTATCGAGTAGTCAGGGAGGAGAGGCTAAAGAAGCCTTCTTTTAGATGATGAATGAGTGGTTTACGAAGTTTGTTCGAACAAATCCAATTGCTCAACAACCTCCACTCCCACTTAATCCCTAACTGGTTCCAGTAGCTTCTCAAGGTGTGAAACTTTTATGATTGAAGAAGCCGCCAGTTGATAAAATCCAAAAATACGGGGTTGAAGAATTCAGAGCTACTGTTGATGATGATCCTGAGAGAGTTGAGTTTTGGCTCGAGAATACTATTAGACTGTTTGATGAACTATCCTGCACACCAGTTGAATTTTTAAAATGTGCCGTTTCACTTCTGAGAGACACTGCGTAGAAATGGTGGAATAGTTTAGTATCGGTAATGCCAAGAGAATGGGTCACCTGGGAATTCTTTCAAGTTAAATTCAAAAAGAAATACATCAGCCAATGGTTTATTAACCAAAAACGCAACGAGTTTTTAGAGTTGAAACAGGGCTGAATGTCTGTGACTGAGAATGAGCGAAAGTTTGTGAGACTCAGTAAATATGCTTAAGAATGTGTTTCCACCGAAGAAATTATGTGTAGACGATTTGAAGATGGGTTGAATGAAGATATCAATTGCTAGTTCGGATTCCAAAGTTGAAAGAATTTGTGGTGCTAGTTGACAGAGCTTGTAAAGCCGAAGAACTTGGCAAAGAAAAGAGAAAAGCTGATTTCGAAGCTAGAGATTCGAGAAAAAGATCGATGAATAAACCCTATCAATCTTCATAAAAAAATTACGAAATTCATATAGTCATCCAAATGCTTCAGTGAGATATGCTAATAGAGATCGTGGGAAGCAATATATGAGTTCTAAAGCTCAGACTACTTTGGTGTCAAATGCTGGTAGTGTGAGAAACAATAACCCAAGTGGCAACAGTGTGGACGACGACATTTTGGAGATTGTTGGATGAATACTAAAGCTTGTATCAAATGTGGTTCGTTAGATCACTTTATCCAAAATTGCCCTAATTTAACTAAGAAAGATAAATTTTAGAATACAAAATCAAGTAACATAGCTGCTAGAGGGAGACCACCTAGAAATACAGGTAATATGACAAGTAGCTAAGAAACGATAAAGGACTTCTGTGAGATCTAAGGCTAGAGCACCTACCAGAGCTTATGCTATTTGTGCTCGCGAAGATGCGTCATCACTAGATGTTATCACCTATACATTTTCTCTTTATGACATTGATGTAATTACTTTGATAGATCTTGGATCGACTCATTCATATATCTGTCTGAATTTAGTGTCTAGTAAGAGTTTGCCTGTTGAGTCTATTGAATTTGTGATTAAAGTATCGAACCCCTTAGGCAAATATGTCCTAGTTGATAAAGTTTGCAAGAATTGTCCTTTAATGACTTGGTGTTACTATTTTTCGACAAATCTGATGTTATTACCGTTTGATGAATTCGATGTAATTCTGGGTATGGATTGGTTGACGCTGTATGATGTTGTGGTGAATTGTAGATGAAAGATTATTGAATTGAAATGTCAGAATAGTAAAATTTTTTGACTTGAATCTAATGAGTCGAGTGGATTACCTATTGTGATTTCATCGATGTCAGCTCAAAAATATGTGAGAAAGGGTTGTGATGCTTACCTTGCGTATGTACTGGATACAAGAGTGTCTGAACCAAAGATTAAGTCAGTGCCAATGGTTTGCGAATATCCGAATGTGTTTCCAGAGGAGTTATCTAGGTTACCACCGATCAGAGAAGTTGAGTTTGCCATTGATTTAGTATCGGGAACATCACCGATATCTATAGCTCTGTACAGAATGGCTCCGACAGAATTGAAAGAATTGAAAGCTCAGTTGCAAGAGTTAACAGATAGAGGTTTTACGTGACCTAGTTTTTCGCCCTAAGGTACACCAATGTTGTTTGTAAAGAAGAAAGATGGATCGATGAGATTGTGTATTGATTATCGTCAGCTCAATAAGGTTATGATTAAGAATAAATATCCGTTGTCGAGAATTGATGATTTGTTTGATCAGTTGAAAGGAGCAACAATATTTTTGAAGATTGATATGCGATTTGGTTATTATCAGTTGCGAGTTGAAGATTCAGATGTGCCGAAAACTGCGTTCAGAACAAGGTATGGACATTATGAATTTCTTGTTATGCCTTTGGGATTGACTAGTGCTCTTTTGGTTTTTATGGATTTGATGAATCTTATCATTAAACCGTATTTAGGTAGATTTGTTGTTGTATTCATTGATGACATTCTGATCTATTCCGGAGATGAGCTAGAACATGCTGAACATTTGAGAATCATGTTACAAACATTGAGAGACAAGCAACTATTTGCTAAATTCATCAAATGTAAGTTTTGGCTCGAAGAGGTTGGATTTTTGGGACATATTGTTTCAGCGGAAGGTATTCGTGTTGATCTGAGCAAGATTTCTGCCGTTGTTGATTGGAAACCACTAAGAAATGTATCCGAAGTCAGAAGCTTTCTGGGATTAGCTGGATATTATCGGTATTTTGTTAAAGGATTTTTGATGATTGCTACACCGATAACTAGATTGCTACAGAAAGATGTGAAGTTTGAGTGGTCTGAGAAATGTTAATAGAGTTTTGAATAGTTGAAAGCATTGTTAACTGAAGCACTAGTTCTAGTTCAACCTGAGTCGAGTAAAGAGTTTATGATTTTTAGTGATGCGTCATTGAACGGTTTGGGTTGTGTTTTGATGCAAGAGGGAAAAGTGATAGCTTATACTTCTAGACAGTTAAAGCTGCATGAAAAGAATTATCCAATGCATGATTTAGAATTGGCCGCTATTGTTTTTGCATTGAAAATTTGGTGACATCATTTATACGGTGAAAAGTGCCATATCTTTATCGATCACAAGAGCTTAAAGTATATAATGACTTAGAAAGATTTGAATTTATGTCAACGAAGATGGCTCGAGCTATTGAAAGACTATGGATTAGTGATTGATTATCATTCGGGGAAAGCGAATGTAGTCGTGAATGCTTTGAGTAGAAAATCATTATTTGCTTTGCGAGTGATGAACACACAACTAACCTTGTCTGCTGATGGTTTGATTTTAGCTGAGTTAAAAGCTAAACCATTGTTTCTTCAACAAATTTGTGAAGCTTAGAAGTGTGATAATGAATTGCAAGCTAAAAGAGTACAATGTGAGTCAACTACTGATTTAGACTATCAAATCAGATCCAATGATTGTTTAACGTTCCGAGGTAGAATTTGTGTACCAAAGGATTCGAGCTTATTCAGAAAATTCTACATTAAGCACATAGTGGTTGTTTATCTGTTCATCTGGGGAGTACTAAAATGTATAATGATTTGAAACAATTGTATTGGTGGTCAGGCATGAAACAAGACATTTAAGAGTTTGTGTCGAGGTGTTTAGTTTGTTAACAAGTTAAAGCCGAACATCAAGTGCCTTCGGGATTACTACAACCTGTGATGATACCAGAGTGGAAATGGGATAGGGTTATGATGGATTTCGTATCAGGTTTGCCTCTATCTCCGGAAAAGAAAGATATTGTTTGGGTTCTCGTTGATTGACTGACGAAGTCTGCACATTTCATTTCAGTATGTATAGATTATTCGCTTGATAGATTAGCTGAGTTGTACATTTCTGAGATCATTAGATTGCACGGGGTGCCAATTTCTATTATTTTGGATAGTGATCTGAGGTTTACGTCTTGATTTTGGAAAAAATTACAAGAAGCTTTGGGTACACGATTGCACATTAGTGCTACTTTTCACCCACAAACTGGCAGTCAGTCTGAGAGAGTAATTCAGATTCTCGAGGATATGCTTCGTTGCTGTGTTTTGAAATTTAAAGGCAATTGGGAGAAATATTTTCCATTGGTTGAATTTGCGTATAACAACAGTTTTCAACCGAGCATAAAGATGGCACCGTATGAAGCATTGTATGGTCACAAATGTCAAACTCCATTGTACTGGACCGAGCTTAGTGAGAAAAAGATTCAAGGGTTTGATTGATCAGAGACACTAAAGAGAAGGTGAAAGTAATTCGCAACAATTTGAAAGTAGCTTCAGATCAATAAAAATCTTATGCAGATTTGAAACGTAAAGACATTGAATTTCAAGTCGGCGATAGATTATTTTTGAAAGTATCTCCATGGAAGAAAATCCTTCGATTTGGTTGCAAAGGAAAATTGAGTCCGTGTTTCATCGGGCCATGTGAGATCATTCGGCATATCGGCTAGCTGTACCATCTGAGTTAGAAAAGATTCAGAATGTATTTCATGTGTTGATTTTGCATTGATATAGATCAGATCCATCACACGTAATTTCTCCGACAAAGATTGAAATTCAACCTAGTATAACGTATAATGAAGAACATATCAGAATTCTAGCTCGAGAGGTTAAAGAGTTAAGAAATAAAAACATAGCTTTAGTGAAAGTTTTGTGGAAACGTCATGGAGTTGAAGAAGATACGTGGGAACCCGAGGAAGCTATGAGAAAACAGTACCCTAACCTCTTTTTTGGTAAGATTTTCGGGGACAAAAATTCCTAAAGGGGAGAGTTGTAACAGCTCGTTTTTAGTCAAATCAAAACAGTGGTTTCGGGACCACAAATCTGAAGTCAATATAATTATTTTATTATTTTTTAAGGTCTACAGTATAATAATATGATTGTATGAAAATTTCGTTAAGAAATTTTATCGTTTGAGTGCTTAATTTGATAAAAAGGACTAAATCGCGTAAAGTGTAAATCTTGAGTTCTATTAGCTAAAGGTGTCTAATAGCTATAGAACCTTAAAATGGAGGTCCTTATGTGGTAATTAGACCATTTGAAATATGAGTGGACATTTATGGACATATATTAAGTGATTTTAATGTTTTGTAGCAAAGGTTAAATAGGTAATTTAATAAATAAACTTAAGTAAAATAATAGAAACAAAGCTATCATCTTCCTTAGTTGAATTTTCCACCAAAAATAAGAAGGAAGAAACTCCTTTTTTGTGTTTCTTGGTTAGGCAAGTTCATCCTTGTGCATGTAAGTGATTTTGACTCGGTTTTTAATGATTTCTATGTTTTTGGAGTCGTTGTAACTCAATCTAGCTAGCCCAGGGACTAATTTGCAAAATTGTTAAAGGTTTAGGGTTTTGCTATTGATGAAATAACATGTGTTTTGATGTTTAATGGTAGAAAATGTATGCTTGTTGTTAGATAAACAATATTTGTTAAGTGATTTTTAGTAAAATGTCCAAATAGGGATTAAATTGTGAAATGTGTAAAATTCATGGTTAATTTGTGAAATAAATGGAAAATGTGGGCAACTAGGTACCTAAATGAAATTTGGCTATCATGGGTTTAGGTTGAATTGCATGAATTTGTATTTTTATGAGATAAGGACTAAATTGTAGAAATGTTGAAGTATTAGGGTTAAAAGTGTAAAGTAGCTATAATATGTATTTTTGGGCTAAATTGAATAGGTTGATGATTAAATGAGTTAAATTTGATATTATATAGATCAAGAATAGTGAAATTCAGATTTAGATAGGGGGAAAAACAAGGTGTTGGATTAATTGATCAATTTCGTCATTTTTGCATTCGAGGTAAGTTTATATGTAATAAGCATTGTTATATTTGTATTTTAAATGCTTTGGTATTGCATAAACTGTGAATACAACACTACGGACATGTTTGACAACGATTCAGCAAGTGTGAAATCCCTGTTGAACCACATGAATAGATTAGGATACAAATGACATGTCATTAGGGGTTATGTGATTTGGGTGCTGGTCCGTACGTCCTACTAGTGGCTGAGTTATCCGTCATGTGTTGTGGATACTCGTCAGCTTGTGTGAGCACCACCGTGTAGCTTCATCATGACCGTCAGCTTGTGTGAGCGGACACCAAGTAATAGCTCGAGAGTGAGCACATTATATGTGGTACGAGATTGAGATAGCTTCAGCTATGTATGCGGCACTTAGGGTGCGAGACTCATGACTATCCGATAGTATTCCGAATGATTCAATAGGTATATTAAAGATACGGATAAGTGTGAGATTGATATGAGCTTGTACAGGTATGTACATGAAATATATGATCACCGAACTTGTGCTTAATCTTTGGATTGAATACATATGTTAAGTTATGCTTTCAACTTGAATTACATTATATGATGTTTATGTTATTGAATTGTTGGTTGGTAAGTTTCACTTATTTTGCATACGAGCTTACTAAGCTTTATAGCTTACACTATTTATTTTTTCGTGTTTTATAGTGAAATCAAAGCTAGCTCGGATTCAGGAATTGTCGGAGACCTCATCACACTATCAAGCTATCACATTGGTACTTTTGAATCTAAGTATTTGGTATATGGAATGTATAGGAAATTTGGTCATTTTGATATACGTCTTGGTAATGAATTTAGTCATTTGAAATGGCTTGTAAATGTTAAGTGTTTGGTTTGTATATAACCATGAGAGTTTGCTTATTTTGGCATTTTTGATAATATGTATATATGTGTAAATGGCTCTTGCTATGTGCCTGATGATGGATTGTAAATACTTGTGGTGAATGGTTGAGATTTGAGTTTGGTATGTTTGTGAACTTAGGTCAAATAATGCATATTTGAAAATGGTTATATTGATGATGTGAGAAAGTGAAGTTTGGTACGAAATTGACTGGCATATTATGGTATTGTGTGTCTTGTATATATTGGTATTGAAATGGCATGATTTATGCTTGGTTGAGGTTGGATGAATGCCTATTTATGTATTGTTTGGTGCCATTTTGTTTGGTTTGGGTGTATAAAAATTTGGGTGGCAAGTTGGCTTGGTAAATAGCTTATTTTTGTCCACAAGGATAGAGACACAGATGTGTGTTTCAGCCGTGTGTGACACACGATTAGGTTACATGGCCGTGTGTCCCCTGGTGTTAAATTATAAATCAAGTTAGTATGCTCCACATAGCCTAGCATACGGGTGTGTGACTTGGCCGTGTGGTATAAGTCAGTGTACCCTATAGGTTTGGCACAGACTAGCACATGGCTTGGCACACGAGCGTGTGTGGCCATTTCGAAGGGCACATGGGCTGGTCAGATGGGCCTATGGTTGGCCGTGTGACCCAAGTTAGAGAGTTACACAGGGTAGAACACAGGCTGGGACACCGCCATGTGATCCCATTTCGAATGTCCACACGGCCTGTGACACGGGCGTGTGTCCCCTGTAATTTGTAAAATTTTCTAGGTTTTCTGAAATTTTCCTGAGTTATCGATTTAGTCCTGAACCACCTCAAGTGTATGTGAATGATTTTGAATGATGTTTATTTGAAATTCGAAAATGTGTGTGAAATATATGATTATTTGCGAAATAATTTAGGTAATGCTCCATAACCATATTCTGACGTTGAATACGAGTGAGGGGTGTTACATGAACACAACTCTTTCCGAAACCTAAAAATTAAAAACATTTTCACAAATAAAATCAGAATGAAGGATTTCTTTTAATCCATCACTTACACGATCTTGGAACAATTCAAAGATGTTGCAATTCATATAAACATAATGAATATCAAGCGTTCCTTCCAAATGTTGTAAACTCAAGTTAACTCCAGGATCAAAAACAAATTATTGTCTTACCATTTCAATCTGACTCGAAAGTTTCATGGCTGGCAACATAGAAGAAACATGAAGCAATTGAAAGTTATAATCATGCAAAACTTGCTCGAATCCTTTCAACCATAGTATAGAACAATGATCTCCGGGATCAACGATTTGATTTTGACTTTGTAAGTCATCAGAATTCACATATTTTGTTTTCGAAAATAATGATAAGATATGGAGAAAATGAAAGTGGCCAACACATTTATACAAAATAAAATTATGATGTTCACCTTCTCTTAACAATAACCTAAGAAAACATGCTCTGGGTTTAAACACATGGTTTTGATCACTTATTTTTGAATACAATAAAAACGTTTCTTTTGGCAACAATTTACACATGTTAAACAAACAAGATTTAGGCATAGGTATGTTCAAACAATCAAAACTCTAAAAATTCCTTTAAACAAGCAGAGATATCCACAAAATTTTCTCACATTGATTTAAAGAATTCACATAACAATCTAAATCAAATAGATTAAGCTTTTTACGTGAAAATTCTTTATCACATACGACAATAAAATTTTGTTGACATACAGTTGGAACAAAGACATCAATGTCCAAATCATCTTGCAATTTAATGTTATTTAAACCAACACGAAACAAATCATGAGAGAAACATTTTAAGACACTATTCGGGACAAAATCAGCAACTTTATTCAACGAATAACAGCAAAATAAATTATTGTAAAGAAATTTATTTAGATAAAAAACATTGGCAAACTTATCAATGAAATTCAAAGAATGCCAATTGATTGAATCTCAAGAGGTTCCTTACCTTGCTTACCTTCGAAGATTTGAAGAATATTTTTACTCTCTAACTTACCTTTTTCGATCAATTGGAACCGTCTCTCGTCGGAAAGGTAATGAAGTTGGAACTCGTCCATGGGTGGAATTTTATAAACCTGAAATGAAGAGAAATCAAAAGGCAAACTCGAATGTGGGTTAGCAAAAACAATCCTCGCCTTTGTTTGAATACTCTCTTCTTTTTCACTTGTTTCTTTTTTAGTCTCCTTTACAAACTCTCTTTCTTTTTCTTTTTTGAAAACCCAGTCTCACTCTCACTTTTCATTTCACTTTCTTTTTCAATAACGTAGCTTGTTTCTTTCACACTTTCTTTTATTTCTTCAATCTCAATGAAACACTCATCTTTCATATTTTCTTTTATTTTGCTCTCCTTTTTCTCTTTTTCAATTTCTTTTTCTTTTTCATTCTCAAACTCTTTTTCAAAGTTCTTTTCTCGCTTGCATTCTTTTTCTTTCTCTTTTCTTTCAAGCTTTCTTTTTCTTTTAATTTCTTGTTTTCTTCTCTCAATTTCTTTTCTTTTTCGCTCATTTTCTCTCATTATCAACTCTTGTCTTTCTTTTCTTTCAATTTCCTTTTCTCTCATTCTTTCATTACAAGATGGGGTTGACATGATAGAATCAGAATGAGAACATTTTCGTTGGGTCAGGGTGAAATGATTTACATATGAGACACGATCAACTCTTCGTGATTGAACCTCCATGGATGAGTACTTTGGACCAGTCGAAGAGATACTTGTGCCTTCTCATTTGTAACCTTGAAAGGCTTCAAACTCATGGTTTGCTTTACTCTGACTCATATTCCTCGAGGAATAAGAATCACAACATGGATTCTTTCTTAAGAAATCATAGGACGATTGACTCCTTGACGATTTGCTTCTATACAATCTAATATTTTTTTGTATTTTCTCAGTTTCAGATCGCACATAATCCTTCTCATTTCTTTCAACAACATTTTCAATTCCAACTTAGAAAGTTCTTGGGACATGATTTCAGCAAAGCATTAGAAAACAAAAAGAAGAATTAAATAGATTATGAACCTCAGCAAATTCAGAATCCTCTCAGAAGAAAAAAAATTCACTCTGCTCGTGTTTCACTCAATTTTGGCTTTTTCTCGCTCTTTTAATCTCACCACTCGTGCCTTTTTCCTCTCAAGTTCTTCTCAAAGTTCTAGATCAAACTAGTTAGGACCTAATCAAAGAACACTTGCAACAGTCAATCAACAACAAATGATTGATATGTGGTAGGATAGGTTCAAAAAGGAAAGGACAAGGTAACCGTTTTTTTTTAATTGAAAGATTTCAGTAGTGTGACAACTTGTCAAAAAATATAAGATTTACTCCAGGATATAATTTTTTATTTCAATTTTTTTCAACTTCAAAATGTTGTTTTTTTTAAAATTTTTTTACTTTTTTTTTGAATTTTTTTCATTCTTTTTACTTTTTTTCGATATTTCTAATACGATACCTGGATTAGATTTTCGTAGCTCTGATACCAAATGATGCGTGTTCGTAATCGTGAATTGAATTACAAGACGTTGAGTTGTCCGACAGTCTAATGCTGTATCATTTTGAAATAGAATTTAAGGTGAAAATGTGGTTAATGGTTATTGATTCGATGGAAAGGATGGAAATGGTGTTGGATGGATAACTTGCACGAAATGAACACTTAGAAATGAACCAATGATATGAAAGATGTAAACTGTGATCCGCTATTTAGCAAAATAGGAACTAGCAATATACTAGAACGCCACAGTTCATAAAAAAGAAAAAAAGAAAGTGATAAGTTTAAAGGTTTGACGCCACAAGGAGTGCCTTGATAAGTCTAAATAAGTTTTTTCAAGAATAATGAGATAGAATTCTCGCAATAACTAAAAAATATTCTTTCAACATTCATTATCTAACAAAGGCTCTTTTCACAAATTATTTATAGGCAGCATTGTTACTATTCGAATGCCTATGTGAGTCCTTTCATCTTCAACCATTAACTAGTATTATTACAAGCAATAATTTTGTTTTTAACTCTTGTAAGGAATCCAATGAGTCATGTCTCTTCATTGGAATCTGATGTAGTTGAAAAGGCATGTCAATCCTCCTTAATGAAGACTTAAAATGTCCTTAATGTGTATGATTGATGTCCCTTCAGCTCCTTTGTAACCACATGATAAAAGCTTGTGTAACATCCTTTTAAATGGCACCATGATGAAAACTGAGGACTTTAAAAACATTTAGACTTGAAGAGTCTCTTTTGGTCCATTAAATATCCTCATTAATGTTCTTTTAAAAACTTTGAAACTGTCTAACTTTGAAGAGTCTTTAATCATGAAAAGTCACTTGAAAAATATATATTTAAGATTAAATAATAACTTAAAACACTAATAAAAACAACATATTTAATAACTCTCATGCACAAAAATTAAATAAACATGCAACTTAAATCACCTTATTTAAAATGAAAATAAACACACCTTAACTTATGTAGTAAAAAGTAACAGCCAAATTAAATAACATACTTATATAAACAAAATCAAACATTTTTAACAACTAAGATGCTTAAATGCATGGTTTAAGATGCAAACTAAATGAATAGATGAGTTACTTAATGCATGACTTAATTTAATTATGCAAACTTTAACTAACATGAGAGTTACATAAAGCATGTCATAATTTATTATGCAAACTTAACTAATATGACAGTTACATAATGCATGACTTTATTTAATGCAAAACACATAATGCATGTCATAATTAAAAAAATGCAAACACTTAATGACCAAGACATAACTAAAAATTGTAGAATTAATTAAATTAAACAAACAGCCACATGCAAAACATTGCATTGACTTGGAATGATATTTTGGGTCCAATAAGGTTAGACATCTCATATTCAACCCAAACTTGCTCAACCAGACCCATCATCGCCTCCTTAAAATTCTTTGATCTAGCACGTGTTATAAACTCTATGAGAATTTCAATTAGATCTTCTCTTGATATGAGCAACTTGGAGTTTGGTCCACTTAATAAACTCGAATACACTTCAATCATTCCCGTGCATGTATCACACAATGAGGGGGGTTTATAGTGAGTGAAAGAAGAAGATGGAAAGGCGTGACTTTTGTGAAGGGATATAAAGCTGGCGGGAATAATTATGTCCAATGAGAATTGCACCTGCTCAGATAGATCAGACAACTAGGTGACTTTTGATCAAACAGTGGGATCTGAAATTTCTAATATGCCCTAATTCTTGATGAGTCATAAGTGACAGTACAATAGTACGAACTACATTGACAATAAAGATCAAGTGCGTCGAAAATGGTACTTAATTAAAATAAAATAAATAAAACAAGCTTGAACAAAAACAAAAAAGTAAAATAAAATAGAATAATGATAAATTCAATAAAAATTAAATTTTTTTGACCAATTTAATGGTCTCTGCGTGTTTTTGATTAATATTCCCAAAATAGTGTTTCAACCGCTGTCCATTCACTTTGAACTAGTGTCCATCATGTAAATATATAATTTTGACTACACCATGAGGAAATTCTTCAACAACTGCGAAAGGTCTAGACCCACGAGAGCACAATTTACCTGGGTGCAGTTTCAATCTAGAATTGAATAATAAAATGTAACAGCCCGGTTTTAGCTAAATTAGAATAGTGGTTTTGAAACCACAAATTTGATGTCAAAAAATTATTTTAATATTATTTTTGGTGGTTATAGCATGTGATTATGTTGTGTGAAAGTTTCGTGAGCTAATTTTATCGTTTAATAGCTCAATTTGAGAAAAAAGACTAAATCGCGTAAAATGCAAAAGTGGCATCCTATATGTTAAATGTGCTTAATTGCCATGGCTTAATAAATGAAAGGTCCTTATGTTTTTATTAGACCATTTTTAATGGGAATGGACATAAATGGGCATATATTTGATGATTAAATGGTTTATTAACCAAGGGTAAAATGCTAAACTATGTATTAATGTATAATAAATAAAACAAAAACAATTTTAAGCTTATATTCTCATCTCTTTCACTGAATATAGAGAAAAGAAATAGACATTAAAGCATTTTAGGGTTCGACACTTGTTATTCTTGATTGAGGTATGAAATTTGTTCAGTTTTTTATGATTTCTATATTTTTGTGATCGTTGCTTTGAGAACTAGCTAGCCCATGCCCTAATTTTTGAGTTTGTTTGTGATTTTGTAAAATTCCATTGATGAATGCTTGAGCTTTGTGATAGATGTTGATGAAAAATGAAAGATAAATGATAGATTATCATGTCTTGTAAAGTGATTTTTGATGAAAATGCTTAAATAGGATTAAATTGTGAAATTTGTAAAATGTGTGGTTAAATGTGTAAAATGTTGATAAATATGGGCTGCTAGGGACTCAAGTATAAATCGGCTAAGCATGGGTTAAATTGAATTGTGTGAAATTTGTGTATTTATGAAATAAGGACTAAATTATAAAATTATGGAACTTTAGGGGTTAAAGTGTAAAAATGCTTAAATAAGTGTTTGTGGACTGAATTGAATGAATGGAATGAATAAATGAGTTGATTTTGAATACATTTAGATCAAGAAAGGAGGAATTCAGACCTAAATTGGGGAAAAATGAAAGTTATCAAATAATCGACTTAAATTGTCATTTTAGTATCCGAGGTAAGTTCGTACATGATAAACATTATTACAATTATGGTTTTAATGCTTTGATATTCTATAAATTGTATATACGAGATTATGGTCATATTCAACGACAAATCGGCTATGTTTAGCACTTAGTGTGTGATTTAAGATAGCTTCAGCTATATACGACACTTAGTGTGCAATACATTGAGTATGGCACTTAGTGTGTGAGACATTGAGTATGACACTTAGTGTGCGAGACATCGAGCATGACACTTAGTGTGCGAAACATTGAATATGGCACTTAGTGTGCAAGACATTTGGTATAGCCCTTAGTGTGCGAAATATCGAGTATTCAACGGCATATTGTGTATGTATGAACTAGTTATGGATTAATACAAGTATGTATATGTATTTTATGAGTTTTAAACCGAAGAAGTCATGAAGTTTACATATAGCACATGAACATGAAGGTGAAAAGTTTGTTAGTAATCAAGAGTTACATGTTATTATGCTTAAATTGTTGAATGATATATTTGTGATTAGATAAGTTTATATCATAAGAACTTACTAAGCTTTATAGCTTGCCTTGTTTGTTTCTTTCATGTTTTATAGTGAATTCAAAGCTAGCTCAGATTCGAGGATCATCAGAGACTACGTCACACTATCCAACCAATTACTTGGTACTTTTGAGTTGTATATATATATGGTATATGGCATGTCTAGGCTAGTTATGGTACTTTGGTTGTGAATATAACCATGAGATTTGGCTTATGAATGTAAATGTTTTGTTTTGTATCTATAGCCATGAGTGATGGCTTATTTTGGTATGTTTTGGTATAAATGTGATTACGGTTTCATAGTTGTTCAAATGTTTATATTTTGAGTTTGGTAAATGAGTTATATGGTATTATTGAAGTTGATAATTTGAGAAGTTTATGCTTGTGATTGGATGCTTGATGATATGAGTATTTGAAAGTATTTGACATTGATTTGAGTATTAAATATGGTTGAATTGAATATGGTATGATTATGTATTGGTTGATGACTTTTGGCTGCATATTTGTGTCTTAAAATGATATCATATGAGCTTATTTAGGTATGTGCAAAAAGGGTGGCAAATTGGCTTTGCAAATGGCCTATTTTTGTCCACACGAGCAGAGACACGGGCGTGTGTCTCAGTCGTGTGTGACACACGGTCATGATATACAAACGTGTGTCCCCTGGTGTTGAAATTAAATTGAAGTCAGTATGCTCCACAAGGTCTCACACACGGGCGTGTGGCTGGCCATGTTATAAGTCAATATACCCCCTAAATGGCACATGGCCTAGCACATGGGTGTGTGTGGCCAATTCATAGGGCACACGGGTTGGACACACGGACGTATGGTTGGCCGTATGACCCAAGTCAGTATGCCCTCTAATTTTTACACGGCCTGACACACGGGCATGTCCTCGGCCGTGTGATGTAAGTCAGTATGTATGCCATGTTTCCATAGGGCCTGTGAAACGAGCGTGTCTGATGCCCGTGTGAGGCACACGGCCTATTCACACGGGCGTGTGATCCTTGAATGCATGATAATTTTCTAAGTTTCCCAAACTTTGCAAATGTTATCAGTTTAGTCCCGAACCTTTTTTAAGCATGTCTTAAGGTCCCGTAGAGCCTTATAAGGGACAATGTGAGTGTATACAGTGGATTTTGATTATGAATGCATAAATGTATGTATTATGAATGTGAATGATACGTATTGTTTAGTAATGCGTCGTAACCCTATTCTGACAACGGATACGGGTTAGGGGTGTTACATGTAAAACTTGTTGACCCGTAATAAATTGTTGCTGCAAAATAATTTTGTCATGCCATCGTTTGGTCTTTTCCTTGTAGATTGCAGTGTTTTCATAGGCATTTCGCCTAATCTCCTCTAGTTCAGAGATATCCAACAGCATTTTCTTTCCAGTAGCTTCATAGTCCATGTTCACTTGCTTAATTACCCACATTGCTTTGTGCTCCGGTTCAACTAGCAAGTGACATGCTTTTTCAAAAAACAATTGATACGGTGACATCCCTAATGGAGTTTTGTATGCTATTCATAATGCCCATAAAGGGTCATCCAGTCTGGAAGACTAACCTTTCCTTGAAGGTTTCACACCTTTTCAAGAATATTTTTAATTTGTTGATTCGATACTTCGGCTTGTCAATTAGTTTATGGATGATAAGTAGTAGCCATTCTATGATTAACTTCATATCTCTTCAGTGCGGCTGCCACTTGGTTGCTATGAATGTGTGTACCTTAATCACTAATCAATGCCTTTGATGTGCCAAAGCGGGTGAGTATATGTTTGTGAAAAAAATTAAGCACTGCCTTTGCATCATCCTTTGGGACTGCAACAACTTCAACCCACTTCGAGACATACTCAACATCTATTAATATATAAAGATTTCCAAATGAACCTAGAAATGGTTCCACAAAATCCATACCCTAAACATCGAACAATTCAACCTCCATAATTGGCTGCTGCAACATTTCATTTTGTCGGGATACAGAGCCAGTGAGTTGACACCTATCACTTTAATTCACAAAATTGTGGGTGTCTTTGAATACTGAAGGCTAGTAGAATCTTGATTGGAGAATCTTCGGAGTAGTTCACATGCCACAGAAATGACCTCCATAAGGAGCATCATGACAGTGCCTCATGATTGAAAGCATCTCCTCTTCCAGAACACAACACTGAATGATGTTGTTATTGCATACCTTGAATAAATACGGCTCGTTCCAATGATACTTCACTACTTCACGAAGAAATCTTTCTTTTTTATGGCCTGTGACACCTAACGGGAGTTTTCCACACACTAGATAATTAACCAAATCCGCATACCAAGGGTTTGCATCTACAACAAATAACTTCTTATCTGAGAATGCATCGACAATTTAAAGTATGTTTCCATCTTCCCTGCCAACTTCTAATCGAGGCAGATGGTCTACAACTTGATTCTCTAAACCCTTGTGGTCTTTTATCTCGATGTTGAATCCTTGCAACAGTAAGATCTAGCGCATCAGTCCTAGTTTTGCATCCTTCTTCGTAAAAAAGATATCTCAACGTTGAGTGATCAATAAATACGGTAACCTTTGCACCGATAAGATAATAACAAAACTTGTCGAAAGCAAAGACTATTGTAATGACCTGAATTTTACTGATGCTAGAAAAGTGTATTTTCGGGTCTTTATTTCTGAAAAGCGAATTCGTAAATATTTATTTAAAAATATTTATGAAGTTAAGTGAATAGTTAATTAAAGATTAATTAAGAGAATTTAGCTTAATTAAGAATAATTAAGTATAAGGATTAAATTGAATAAAGAATAAAAGTTTAATTATGGAATAAAGAAAAGTGAAGGGACTAAATAGGCAAATAAGCCAAAAAAGGGTGACAAATGTATGGTTAAAATAAGTTAAATGTGTACAAATATAAATGGTACACATGTATTATACATGTGTATTTACTTATCATATAAGTAAAATATTAATAATTAAAGTATATTATATTAATATTATTTTATATTAAATAAATAAATAAATAAAAATTATGACAAGTGTGTGGATATAAATGGATACAAATGTAAAATAAATATTTGATATTAATTAGATATTTATTAAGTTATTATTATTATTATATACATATATATAAATAAAGTAAAAAAAAAATAAAAAGAATAGAAAGAAACAGAGATGAAACGAAATAGAGAGCAAGGGAGAAAAAGAAGGAAAGAAAAGAAAGAAAGGGAAAATTGAAGGTTTGAAGCTTTAAAGTTTAATTGGTAAGTCAATCAAGCCCTTTTTACTTAATTTTGATGTTTTAGAAGTTTTAGAACAAAGTTTTGATGAAATTAAGTTGATATTTTGAAGATTATTAGATTTCTAGATATTATTCATGTTGAATAAAATGATGAATTATGAGTTTTATTGATAGGAATTTAAGTTAGAAATGATATAAGGATTAAATTGTAAAGAGAGAATTAAGTTTTGACATAGGATTAACATACAATTTATATAAGCCCACTTAACCAGGATAAGGCTTAGATCTAAAATAACAACATTTTGGCAAAAGGGAGACTTGAACCCAAGACCTCATACAAACACCGAAAACACTTAACCACTGAAGCAGAAAGATATTTATGTCAAAGTTTTACATATACATAATTAAATTAATTAGGGCGTTACAAATCTACCCCCTAAAAGAAATTTTGACCTCGAAATTTACCTGATCAGAATAATTGAGGATACGGTTGACGTATCGAGTCCTCAGGTTCCCACGTGGCTTCCTTAGTGTCATGATTCTACTATAGAGCCTTTACTAATGGAATGGACTTCCTCCTCAAAATCTTAACATCTATATCTAGAATCTGAACCTGCTCCTTCTTAAAAGTCAAACCGATCTAGCATCGATCTCCTCAACAGAGACAACATGAGATGGATCAGACTGATCGCCTCAATATCAAGACGTGAAACACATCATGGATACGATCTAACTTTAGAGGTAGCTCCAACTGATAAGGGACCTGTCCCACACGCCTCAGAATCCGATACGACCCAATGAACCTAGGGCTCAACTTGCCCTTACGACCAAATCTCAAAACTTTCTTCCACGAAGAAACCTTAAGGAAGACGATGTCACCCACAGAGTACTCAATATCTCTCATCTTCAAATCTATATAAGAATTTTGTCTATCAGAAGATGCCTTCAGACGATCCCGAATTAGTATAACTTTATCCTCAGTCTCAGAAACCAACTTAGAACCCAAAACCCAACGCACACCAAGCACAGTCCAACATAGAGGAGTACGGCACTTACGACCATACAAAGCCTCGTAAGGTGACATCTAGATGCTAGAATGGAAATTGTTATTGTAGGCAAACTCAGTTAGAGGCAAATAATCCTCTCAACTACCTCATAAATATATTGCACAACTCTGAAACATATCCTCTAGTATCTGAATCACCCTCTCAGATTGACCATCGATTTGAGGATGGAATGCAGTACTAAAGTCCAACCTCAAACCCAAAGATTCATGTAATTTCTTCCAAAACTAAGAAGTGAAACGAGGATCTCTATCAGAAATAATCAAAACAAGAACCCCATGCAGTCTTACAATCTCGGAGATATAGAGCTTCGCTAACTTCTATAAGGAGTAGTCCGTCTGAACCGGAATAAAATGGGTGGACTTGGTCAATCGATCCACGATAACCCAAATAGATTCCTTCTTAATGGGTTTCAAAGGTAACCCATTAATGTAGTTTATTGTTACTCGTTCCCACTTCCATAAAGGAATCTTAACCAGTTGAAGCAAATCCGAAGGCAACTAGTGCTTAGCCTTGTTGGCACATCAGACATCGAGCAACAAAATTTGTAACCTTATGCTTCAAACCCAGCCACCAGTACAATTCACGAAGATCGGATACATCTTACTACCACCAAGATGCATAGCATAAGGGCTACTATGCGCCTCCTTTAGAATCGACTGCCTCAGATCAGAATCATTCAGTACACAAATCTGACCTCAAAAACACAGAACTCCATCTTCATTTAGCTTAAAATCTCAAGTACTGCCACTCTCAACCTAACGGAATCGTAAACCTAAAGACTCATCTCCTAACTGCTTATCTCAAATCTGATCAATCCAAGTTGGCTTAACTTGCAACTCGGATAACAGACTCCCATCATCAAACAGACTAAGGCGAGCGAACATCACACTCAAATCAATCATCATTCTACGACTGAGAGCATCGGCCACCACATTGGCCTTACCAGGACGATACTCTATTGTGCAATCATAATCTTTGAGCACCTTAATCCATCGGCACTACCTAAGATTCAACTCCTTCTAGGTAAAGAGATACTTGAGGCTCTTGTGATTAGTGTAGATGATACATGTCTCACCATACAGATAGTGCCTCTAAATTTTCAATGCAAAAACCACCGCAGCCAACTCGAGATCATGCGTAGGATAATTCCCCTCATGAAACTTAAGCTGATAAGATGCATAAGCCACAACCTTACCATCTTGCATTAGTACACATCCCAAATCAACGTGCGATGCATCACTATATACCACAAATACTTTACCAGATTCAGGCTGTATCAGAACAGGAGCCTGAGTTAGAACAGACTTGAGGTTCTTGAAGCTCGATTGTTGCGCATCAGTCCGAACAAAAGGAACACCCTTGCAGAGAAGCTTAGTCAAAGGAGCTACAATCAGAGAGAATCCCTCGACAAACTGTCGATAATATCCCACAAGACCTAGAAAACTGCGGGTTTCAGATACATTCTTAGGCTGTTTCCACTCAAGCACAGCCCCAACTTTTCTCGCTCGGATCCTCTCGATAGAAACCACATGCCTTAGAAAAGTTACCTCTCGTAACTAGAACTCACACTTGCTCAACTTAGCATAGAGCTATTTTTCTCAAAGTATCTGAAGCACTACTCTAAGATGCCCATCATGCTCATCCTCGGTCTTTGTAACACCCCTAACCCGTATCCGTCACTGGAGTAGGGTTACAAGGTATTACCGATTAATTCACAACATATAGCATACATTTATCAAACATAAAGAATTCATTCTCATAAATCACTCAACACAATCACATTGTCCCTTATAAGGACCAATGAGGTCTTAAAATGCTTTAGAAGTGGTTCGGGAATAAACCGATAACATACGAAAATTTTTGGAAACTGAGAAAAATTTCAACCATACAGAGGTCACACGCCTGTGTGAACAAGCCGTGTGCCTCACACGGCTCTAGACACGTCCGTGTCTCTGGCCATGTGGAAACAGGGCATACATACTGACTTGGGTCACACGGCCAACCACACGCACGTGTGTCTAGCCCTTATGCCCTTCGAAGTGGCCACACACCCCCGTGTGCTGGGCCATGCCAAACCTGTAGGGTATACTGACTTATGCAACATGGCCAAGTCACACGCCCGTGTGCTGGGCCCTATGCCAATTAGGGGGTATGCTGACTTGTACCACACGGCCAGTCACACGCTCGTGTGTGAGACTGTGTGGAGCATACTGACTTTAATTCAATTTCAACACTAGGGGACACACGGCCGTGTAACATGACCGTGTGTGACACACGGCTGAGAAACACACTCGTATCTCTGCCCGTGTGGAAAAAAAATAAGCCATTTGCAAGGCCAGTTTGCCACCCCAACACCAATGTACCTACACAAGGCAAAATGGTACTATTTCATTATATAATTAGGCATCCAAAATCATCAACCAAATACACAATTCTTACCATTATAATTTCATATATTCCAATTCTTAAATCACTACCATTTACTTAGCCAAATACATGCCAAAATAATATCAAACAATATGGTTCATTTATCATAATTCACATAACCATTTTAACGTCCATAATGTCTTGGTTACAACCATGCCAAAACAAACCAAAATAAGCCATCACTCATGGCTATATTTATTCGACCCAAAACATATACATTTACAAGCCATTTCTAATATCCAAACACACATCAATATTAACATCATTTACAAGCCAAATCTCATGGCTATAATCACAACCAAAATACCACATCTAGCCTATACATGCCATATACAATAAATGTATAATTCAAAAGTACCAACTTAGATGTTTGATAGTGCGATGATGTTCCAGACGACTCTCAGATTCGAGCTAGCCTTGGTTCAATATAAAACATAGAAAAATAACATGAAGTAAGCTTCAAAGCTTAGTAAGCTCGTATGTGAATAACTTAATTCATCGAATAAATGCAAATAAACCAATTACACATGACAAAACCATATACACATTAACTACAAAACTTTCTCGTGTCTCAAAACATGATCAAATACCATCTCATCGAACTTTCACTATTTAATACTCGAATAGGTTTTGCACATACCTATATCGCCTCGTATTAACCTCTTTCTCAACCACATCATTCATTTACCCATTGAACCATTTGGATTAGAAATCAGATACTCAAGAGTCTCGTACGATAAGTACCTATACCATGGCCCGTAGTCAAATCAAGGTAACTTACCCGAAGAACTATTATCATGGCCTGAAGCCAAATCATCCGATATGCATGGCCCGAAGCAAAATCGGTAAAATACACACCCGAAGTGCTAATATCATGGCCTGAAGCCAACTCAACGTATCATTTACTAACATGTCAAAAGTATCCAAAACTATTCTTAAGGTTCAACCGGGCTTTCACACTTTCTGTTTCTATTATCGAATGCATTCGTAGAGTCGATTTCACAATTCATACATTATCCATAATCCTGTTTTTACAATTTATGCAGTATTAAAGTATTTTAACATTCATTTATAATATAATCATCACATACGAACTTATCTCATATTCAGAATTGACGGATCGGGTCGACTACTCGATAACCTTGCTTTTCCTCCGATCTAAATCTGAATTCTTTCTTTCTTAATCTATATGAATTCAAAATTAACTTATTTATTCATCTATTCATTCAATTTAGTCCAAAACACACTTTAAAATACATTTACACTTTTGCCCCACATGTTTCACAATTTAGTCCTTATTTCATAAATTCACAAATTAATGAAATTCACAATAGACCCATGCTAGCTGAATTACCATAATACCCCTAGTAGCCCATAATTTCCATTTATTTCACATTTTAACCACTAATTTTACATATTTCTCAAATTAATCCTTATTTTGCATTTCCACTAAAAATCACTTAACAAAACTTGTATAATTCATAACAAATATTCATATTTCATCATCAAACATCAAAGAACACCTATATACATCAATGGAAACTCTCATAAATGTTAACAGTTTTGAAATTGAAGATACAGGCTAGATAGATTGAGCTACAACAAACTCAAAAACATAAAAATCACTAAAAATCGAGCCAAAAATCACTTACAATTGAAGCATGCATTAGCCGAACCTTCAAAGCTTATCCATGGCTTCTTTTCTTTCTTAATTTCGGTTAGGAAGAAAGATGAATGAAATGTTTTGTCTTTTGTTTTAATTATTTAACCTTTATTTAATAAATTACCATATTAACCTTATAAAAATCATTTAAAACACTTTAATATATGTCCATATATGTCTACTCATGCTATTAATGGTCTAATTGCAACATAAGGACCTTAACTTAAAGGTTCTATAGCTATTAGATACTTTTAGCTAATAGAACTCGACCTTTACGCTTTACGCTATGTAGTCTTTTTTATCAAATTGACCAACCAAACAATAAAATTAGCTCACGAAATTTTCACACATATCAAATAACATGCTGTAAATATTGAAAATAATATTAAAAATAATTTTCCAACATTAGATTTGTGGTTTCAAAATCACTGTACTGATTTAGCTAAAACCGGTTGTTACAATCTTAGAGTAAACCAAAATATCGTCGATGAAGACCACGACAAACTGATCCAGATAAGGATGAAAAACTCAATTCATCATATCCATGAATGTAGTTGGAGCATTCGTCAAGCCAAAGGGCATAACTAGGAACTAGTAGTGCCCATAACGATTCCTAAATGTTGTCTTATGAACATCAACCTCCTTAACTCTAAGTTGGTGATATCCAGAATGAAGATCAATCTTTGAAAACACTAAAGCCCCAAGGAATTGGTCAAATAGATTGTCTATCCTTGGAAGCGGATACTGATTATTCACAGTCAATTTATTTAGTTGTCGATAATCAATACACATCCTCGTGGTCACATCCTTTTTCTTGACAAACAAAACCAATGCCCCCCACGGAGACACACTAGGACGGATGAAACCATGATCTAGAAGCTTTTGAAGTTGAGCCTTAAGCTCTGTAAGCTCATTCAGTGCCATATGGTACGGAGTAATAGACACCGGAGCTGTACCCAAAAAAAGCTCAATGTCGAACTCAACTTCTTGATTTAGAGGTAAACCCGGTAACTCCTCAAGAAAGACATCCGAAAAATCCCTCACTATTTTGTTATCATTGATCCTCAGAAATAGAAACACTGACGTAAGCCAAATACACCTCACACCCTTTTCGAACCATTTTCTCAATCACAAGAGCAGATATCACATTGGACAGATAATCTCGACGCTCACCAATCACAACCACCTCTTTATCATCCTTAGTCCTTAGAACGACCCTCTTAGTCGCACAATCTAAATTGACTCGGTGCTCCACCAACCAATCCATACCCAAAATCAAATTGAACTCCCCAAACGATAACTCCATCAGATTTTCCAAAAATACAGCCCCTTGTACCTCTAACGGAACATCTCTATAAAGTTTACCAACCTAAACAGACTGCCCCAGCGGATTCAGTAAAGTTATCTCACTAGAACTGCTCTCAACGAAAATCCCCAGATTTTCAAAAATAGTACTAGCTACTTAGGAGTCTGTAAAACCTATGTCTATCAAAGCAGTATAAGGTACATCGAAAATAAAGAACATACCCGTGATAACATTAGGAGTATCTCTATCCTCTCGGCGTCGAGCAACATAAACCAATACAAGCTGCCTTGCTTCGGTCTGACTAGCACCTCTACTCGGTGCTCTCTCTCCACAACCCATACCATTACCACTTCTAGCCAGTCCACGCCCCTAGGTGGTTGCTGAACTGCCCTCTAAGCCTATACAGAACTCGGTCCTAAAGCTTGCATCTGATCTGCCTGCTGTGGACACTCCCTAATACGATGCTCCAAAGACCCACACCTCAAACAAGCCCCTATCCTCCTCCAACACTCACCCAGATGGTGCCTACCATAATCTCCATAAGGTTGAATCCTAGTAGGAGCTACAGGAACCCCCACTCTAATCGGCTCATCTGGCCTGGCCTTTTTCTTAGGCCTCTGAACAGAACTAAAGGGCTCCGACTCCCTCTTATTCCTGCCTCTCTCACGGTCCCTATTTTGGAGCTGTACATATTTAACCTCTTTGATGATCTTTGCCCTTTCTACGAAGGCAACAAACTCTCGCTCCCTCTGTGGAGCAATCAGTACCCTCAAATTATCCCTTAGATCGTCCTCAAAATAGACAGACTTCTCATACCTAGACACCACCATGCCTCGAGCGTAATGACTCAACCTCAGAAACTCGGCCACAAATCTATCACCTTGCATGAGATTCATGAACTCACGCCTACAAGCATCTACATAGCTCGCGCCCACATACTTTCCCTGAAAGGCAGTCTTGAAGAAATCCCAGTTCAGACAATCAGGCTGAGTACCCTCCTCAACTGATAACCACCACTGATATGCCTCGTTGCGAAGCAAAAAGACTGCACCATTAAGTTTCTGCTCGGGAGTATAGTTTATATCACTCATAATCCTCTCAGTGGCCTCCAACCAATACTCTGCCACAGTAGGGGCAACTCCAGTGACACCCTTAAATAGCTCAGCACTATTGGATCGGAGTCATTCAATTATTGACCCACGACCTCCAGATCCAAAATGGGGTCCAACGACCCTCTTCAATACCCTCAACATGGCTTGAGACAGTGCGTCGTCCCCAGCCGAACGATTTTAAGATCCAATCTCATTAGTAGTTGAAACCGGTGTATCACTCATATCTAAATGTGGCATACTGCCCAGAGAGGAAGACTCAGCTTGAGCCCCTTACAACCTCTACCCTGGCCATGAATACCATGTCTGCTAGTCCCATAAGCGTTCATCGTATATTTCAAATTTATCTACATTATAAAATTTTATGCATCAATTCTAGTATTTATTAGTAGATACTTTATGCATAAATTATTAGAAGTTCAGAAATGTTTCCAGAGGTTTTAGTCTCTAACTATTTCAGTACAGTTTCAGAAAGTACTATCTACATTGTTTCCAGAACATACTATCAAAGTTTCAGAAATACTTACATCGAAGACTCGGTGTAGCACATACTTTTCCAAATTATCTAAATTATTTAAAAATCAGTTCTTTTTGAAACAAAATTTTTGGAACCCAAAATTTCACAGTCCAATTTTGTAACCTGGCTCTGATACCATGTAACACCTCAAACCTGACCTAGACGTTATGACCGAATTCGGAGACGTCACAAGGAATTTGAAACAAAGTCGATACGATAAATCATTTCAGCTTAATATCTCATATTCGCTCATATCAATTGTCAAAAACGTTATTTAATTAATTAGTTTGCCAAAATGTGATTTATAGCGAAAGTTATAGAAAATGTTATTTTTTAAAATCCCATTCGTAATTTTAGAAAACCCTTGATTTTGTAAAAAGCCATGGTTTTAGATACTCGTTGCAACTAAAATGTTAAACTAAAAATCCAAATTCTGAAATTAAACCAAATAGTTTGGGAGTCCAATTATTACAAAACTCCAGAAATAATCATAAAATCAAAATAAAATCATAGTTATAAACCATTTATATACTTGTGGTCACCATGAGGCTCCGTCGCACCGATCCGACTAAGCTTGTGGATTACCTGAACAGAACAGACAAACAGATGTGAGTTTTCGTAAATTCAGTATGTAACCCAACAAAAATAGGCATGCAATACATACATACAGTCTCAATTACAGTCAGATACAAATTTGGACTCATGTCCATTTTAGATATAGATAAATAGTACAGATAAGCAAAATTTTACCCCCATCCTCTACACACCATCTCCAACCATCCCATCACACCATGTGGGGTTAAAAACGCCCACCTATCCTTACACACCATATTGTACCATTACGACATGTAACAGATAATACACAGCCAAGCTGCCAAAATAAAGGCGAAGGTAGCCATTTAGAACACTTCCTCCATGTATAAAACCCCACCTCAAATACTGATATAGAAATAATAAATATAACATGCTTATTACACTTGTGTACAGATAACAGACATACTTAACAGTACAATCAGTCATACATTTAGTACCCTACTCAGATCAGCCTACTAGAATATCATAACACACAAATTAGGGTTTGGTTAGCCCTTATCGACCCTACGGTAGGCACACAGGCGATCAGAATGACCTGTGCGACCCTAGGGAAAACTTTAGAATTATGGGCCCACATGCCCGTGTAGGCCAACACGCCCAGATTAGCCTTGCCCGTGTAGCCCACACGGCCTGGCCTAAAACCCTCACGCCTGTGTGGCATGCCTGTGTGGGCTCACATGCCCATGCGGCCCACACGGCTACACTCACACCACCACACGGTCGTGTCTCGCACATGGCCATGCCCTTGTCAATTGCACGGTCGTGTCTCGCACATGGGCGACCACACGCTCGTGTGGCATCGATAGAACAATTTTTTAGCTTTTACCGAAGTTTATTTTTTGCGTTTCGGGTACACACCTGGTACGGTTTAGATGTGAAACCACTCCCGATACCACTAGCACCTAAAAGAGAATATCAAACACCTTTAAAACAACAAATTATAAAACAACAACTCTAAATCAAACAATGCGCACAAATTACAGTTAACTAAAATGACTGCACACACAATTCAGTCCGTTGAAGTGAAATCTGCTGCAACACCTCATTCTCCAAGGCAACCTTTACAAAAATTAAAACTCCTTAATAAGAATCTACATGCCAAACTAATCATGAAAACCAATCGAAACCACTTACATAACTTACCACAACGAACGAAAAGCGAACAGAAAGACGAACCCTCAAGTTCAAAACGACCAAAACGATGAGCGAAAAATGAAAGAATCAACCCAAAAAAGAAGATTGCAAAAAGAAATAGAGACAGAAGAAACAAGGGAAAAAAAGTCAAAAAGTGAAAACAGAAAGGGAAGTTTTTTGGGAAAATTAAAAATAATATCTAACAATATCCCAACATCCTTACTATCCACACAACCTCAACTATCTCAGAATCCCAAGACCACTCAAACTCTTTCAACCAACCAAAACCAAAAATTAATAGCCTCGCTCACGTAAGGATTCGGACAAAGGACCTCCAACACACCAACTCCCTTACCACTAGAACCAGCAGGCTCATTCTGATATAGATTAACAGATAATTCATATAAGCCCACTCAACCAGGATAAGGCGTAGATCTAAAATAACAACATTTTGGCAAAAGGGAGACTTGAACCCAAGACCTTATACAAACACCCAGAACACTTAACCACTAAAGCAGGCAGATATTTGTGTCAAAGTTTTATAGATACAGAATTAATTTAAGCGGGGCGTTACACAACTCAGTGCCGTTAGACTAGAGTCGTTCAGTTACCAACCCACGACTCCCAGAATCAGAATGGGGTCCAGCGACCCTCTCTAACACTCTAAGCACAGCTTATGAAAATGCGTTGTCCCCAGCCAAGTGATTTTAAGACCCAGTCTCAATAGTAGGTGTAGACGGTTTCTCACCGTATCCAGATTGGGCATACTACCAATCAAGGAAAACCAGCTCGAGTCCCTCTACAGTGCCCGCCGTGCCTACAAGTATCACAGCAACGTGTCGTATTCAGATTTTTATCTACATTACAATGCTTTACGTATCAGTTTCAATGTTTATTAGCAAGTATTTTATGCTTCAAATAAATAATAGAAGAAATTTCAGGAATTTTCATATCTAACTAACTCAGTACAATTTTAATTGTTTCAAAGTTTTTCTAATTAAAATATTTCTAAGTCAAAGCTATTTACAGGACCAACTCTAGAGACTAGGTATTCCATAACTTACTTTTTAGATTTATTTAAAAACAACTTCACTCAGAAAATAGTTTTTAAAAATACAATTTTGAACCCATAATCTTCATAGCCCAAGTTTTCTAACCTGGCTCTGATATCTCTAAATGTAACACCCCCAAACCACGCCTAGACGTTATGGTCGAATCTTGAAATGTTACATAAAATAATTATAAATCTGACTTTCGCTTTTTGAAAAACTTCGTGAACCTTTGGTAATTAAAAACTCATTTTATAAGAAAACGTTTGTCATATTTAATAGTTAAAACCGTTAATTATTTACATTTTCTAAATAAATATAATAATTTGCAATAGAAGTTCTTAAGACGTTATATTTTGAAAAACCGAGTTTGTTTTCCTCAAAATAGTTGACCACACAAACATAGTTGTTTTTCGAAAAATCATTTTATCGAATGTCATGCTAAAACCAAAAATAAAAGTCCAAATCCAACAATAAACCCAAATGCCTGAAGAGTTCAAAAATTATAAAACTATCAAAATGAAATATTAAATAAGTAAAATTTATGTACAGAAAGTTTTACGAAAACTTGGACACAATCGAGCTCCCGTCACACCAATCCGCCTAAGTCTGAGGGTTAACTGAAATTATCAAACAAACAGATTTTAAAACTCAGCGTGCAAACAGAAATTTAGATTTAACCACATGGCAAAATAGATACAAACATAAATCTCTTGCAGAATCAAAATCGTGACAGAGTAGTACAGATGCAGATATGTATAATCCTACCCCCATCCTCTACACACCAGCTCCGACCATCCCAACACACCACGTGGGGTATAAAACACCCACCTAGCCCTACACACCGCATAGTGTCCATACGACACTTTTCAGAATAATCGCAGCAGTGTTGCCAGTATAATGATGAGGTATCGCCTCACACAGAACACTTCCTCCACATAATACATGTCCTACCCAATAATTAGATATAAACAAAAATAACAGATGCAAAACATGGTTTATACATAACAGATCATACATATTAAATGTTATTTACGTCAAGTTTCATACTATCAGTTTAACAGATTTCATGCTTAATAGCATATAAAATCACATACCGAACCCACGGAAGGTCGACAGCCTATCAGAATGGCAAGTACGACCAATATTGGAATGGCAAGTACAACCTAATGGAAATTTTCTAATTTTTGGGCCCAAATGGCCTAAAATAGCTTGCTCGTGATCGTGTGTTACACACGGCCTCGCACATGACCGTGTGGCGTCGACAGGCCCAATTTTTGGTTTTGTAATTTGCTATTTTTTGAGTTTCTCGGTACACACCTAGTTCAATTTCAACGAAAATGTAACCACAGAACTCTCGAGACCTAAATACGCAAATAAAAATGATTAATTACAGTATCTAGGTGTGAGATAGTCAAGAGTCGAACTCTTCCATTACACCAAAACTCCTCCAACTCTTATTGATAATAAAACCGCAACTACACATAATTACAATGTTGAAGGAGTGCCAAACGTCTCACGACTCTCACCTAATGTGACGAATTAAATAATCAACAATTAACAAAATTTGACATCACTTGTATCCCAGTACTCCAAAATTAAACAATCATAGAACCAACTAAAATGTTACCTAAAAGGAGCAAAATTGACGTTGCCAAGGAAGGAACAAATTGAAGATCCAACGCACAGCAACCCCCCCAATTGCAAAAAACAAAGCCAAATATCAACAAAAATAACTAAAAGGAAGAATGAAAGTTAACCCAATCCCTATGTAGCAGTGGCACAAGAAGGAAAGAAGAAAAATAATACAATAAAAAGAAAAAGAAAAAAAATGAAAAAGAGATGCTAACGTAGGGTTTGAAGGGAGATTTTTTTGGAACAAAAATAAAATTAAATCTAACTCCCTCTATATGCACTAACCCTACAATCATGCAACAGATTCCTTCCTACTCTAGAGTTAAACTCTAACTCAAATTCTACTAAGCAACACAACCAAAAATTAACTAACAAAATGCTCCCCCAAAGACTCGAACTCACGACCCACCCTTCACACCCACGGCCCTTAACCACTGAAGCATGTATCTAATTATGACTAATTTTATCAAAGCAAGGATTAAAACTTTGGGGCATTATAGGTTTGGGGCATCACAGTATATTGATAAAAATACTGTATTTAGGGCACCAGATCCAATAGTTACACATTATTATTGCTGTGGCACCCCAAACCTGACTGGGATGGTCCAAACCAAATTTTGAATGTCACATTAGCCACCGAAGTGACTCTCCATTAAAACCACCACAAAGCACACCAACCACCAAACACACCTCACACAATTATTCATGGAATATTTGACAACCTAAAGTCACTTTTTTTTTTTTGCGCTACTCTGATAATCAAGTTATCAGCATAATTCATAAATTGAATTTTTAACAATCGAATATTCTAAAAGCTTCAATTGAACATTCATACATGTGATGGGGTGTTTAAAGGTTATATTTGTAAGGATTTTAGAACACGTTTTATTTAAAAAATGATTAGATGTAAATCATAATGTAGTAAAATGTTGAAAAACACCATTTTATAAGGATGAAAATAGTATAGTAGAGTAATATGTATAAATCTTGTTTAGAAAGATTCATTAAAACATCATGCATCTCTTCATAAAATCATCATCATTTAGTTAGTTCACAGGTCACCTACTATTTACGTAATTTATCCAATTTTACGTTTCATGCATACTAAACACATTATTAATTTCCAAATCACACATAAAACATATAAGACTTACCTTAATAACCAACACCTCTTCAACCTGCATTTACCAGTTAATCGAACAATTACTCATACCATTCATCAAGCATTCATTATCTACCATTCAATCAACTATTTAAAGCAATAATAAAAGCTCCAAATCAAACCAATTAAAGAGTCCACAATGTCCAATTACAAGCCATTAACAGTTCAAAGTCTAAAACCCTCTAGATTAGTCTCACATTGCCTTCCTTATTGAGTTGGAAATGCATCAAACATACTCAAGGTAAATTGCCTTGCTTTGGATCACTTGGTAGGTCACTTCTCCTCCTCATTTTATCTATATCCTTGCATTGTAACATATAAAAAATTGTGAGCTTCTCAAAATATATTACATTGGATAACTCATGTGTTTGTTCCAGAATGCCTCTAGAAAGAAATCCCAAGTCAAACGATCAAGAGTAGCTCTCCTCCTAACTGTACTCCACCAGTGGTGTACTTCACTATTGAGCAAGGATACGAAGCAACCTAACTTTTCTTCATCCGAGTAGGCCATCAGCTCTAGGATTCTCTCCACACTCTCCAACCAATATTCAAATTTGTTCAGATCGTAGATACTCAAGTAGTATACCTCGATTCGTAGCTATAGGATTACCTCTGGCTATCCACTGAAAAGCCCTGATCATTGCTTGCAGTAAGGCATCAACACCTGCCTCAGGTATCGCTTGTCTTGGAGGAGTCACCTCTGGTGCATTCACGTTAACTCACCTTCATCGAGGAGGCATATCAATTATACTATAAACATAAACATAACATAAAAAAAACAATAGCAAATAGTAAGAAGCAACAACAAATCCTACCCCAAAAAAATACAATTTCACAATAGCTTATTTTTGTTCAATGTTAAAAAAGTCTCAGTTTCGTTCCAAAACCAAAACCAAAACCAAATCATTATCTAAATTTTCTTAAAGTTTTAAAATCCGAGAGTTAATAACCCTTGCTAACCTAGTTTTTGCAAACCTGGACCTAATACCACTAAATATGGTGCCCCAAACCTAATCGGGATAGTCTGACCCAAGTTTCGAACGTCACATTAGCCACCGAAGTACCTCTCCATTAAAACCACCACAAAGCACAACAACCACTAAACACATGTCACACAATTATTCATAGAATATTTGATAACCTAAATTCATGTTTCTGTTGTGCTACTCTGATAATCCAATCATCGACATAATTCATAAATTGAATTTTTAACAAATAAATATTCTAAAAGCTTCAATTGAACATTCTTGCAGGTGATAGGGTATATAAATGGTTATATTTGCAAGGATTTTAGAACTTTGTTTTCTTTAAAAACAAATGATTAGATCTAAATCATAGTGTAGTAAAATATTGAAAAACACCATTTCATAAGGTTGAAAATAGTATACTAGAGTAATATGTATAAATCTTGTTTAGGAAGATTCATTAAAACATCATGCATCTCTTCATAAAATCATCATCATTTAATTAGTTTACAGGTCACGTACTATTTACGTAATTTTTCCAATTTTATATTTTCCAATTTTATATTTCATGCATACTAAACTCATGATTAATTTCCAAATAACACATAAAAAATATAAGAATTACCTTAATAATCAATGAATCTTCAACTTGCACTTACAAGTTAGTCGAACAATTACTCATACCATTCATCAAACATTCATAATCTACCATTCAATCATCTGTCTGAAGCAGTAATAAAAGCTCCAAATCGAACCAATTAAAGAGCTCACAATGTCCAATTACAAGCCAGTAATAGTTCAAAGTCCAAAACCCTCTAGATTAGTCCCACATTGCCTTCCTTATTGAGTTGAAAACACATCAAACATACTCAAGGTAAATTACCTTGCTTTGGATTACTTGGTAGCTCACTTCCCCTCCTTGTTTCAGCTATATCCTTACATTGTTACACATAACAGAGTGTGAGCTTTTTCAAGCTCAGTGACTGCTCAAATAATTCCACAAGTAGTCACAACATTCAAAGTTGGAAGAAAGTGTATTATCACAATTAGTCATGGTAAGCAATCAAGCATAACTCATAGCATTAACATTGATATGTTGGCACAATGTGATCATGAAGCATACACACAAAATATATTACATTGAATAAATAGATTTCCAAATACGGCCAATATAATGTGTAGCATAAGGCTACCACCTACCAAACACAACCAATTTACCCTTGAAACACAACCAATTTACCCTTCGAACACAACGGAATGTACCTTCCAAACACAACCATATATTTAATCTCTGAACACAACCAAGTATACCCTCCAAACACAACCAGTTTACCCTCCGAACATAACCAAATATACTTGCAAAACACCACCATATATATAACCTCTGAACACAACCAAGTATACCCTCCAAACACAACCAATATACCCTTAAACATATCCACTTAAACATGTATTCTTACTATTTTATTCACACTTTTACATGTCACACAACTCATATTCATATCACATATTCTAGTCTCATATCATGTATTTACAAGTGCTCACATTATTCTCAAACAGCCACAACATATAGGTCTCATATAGTGTACATAAAATTAGCAAGACTCATATCATATTCAATCATAAACACATAACATTTTCATTGTCATCTCAATATACATCAGATAACATATCACATTTAAGCATAATTTGCAAATCATCATTAGATTATGTAGAAACACTTACTCATGGAAATTAGTTTAGGTGATTAGGCTACCTAAGCTCCCCTTTAACACTTTGATTTGTGCAAAATTGTAGCACACTAAACCACTCACCTTGCGATCTTGACTTTAAATAAGCCATTGTTTGCCTTTTTCCTTGCTTGTAGAACCACCCAACAAGTCTGGCACTTTGCATACACATTAAATACGTTACAAACACATTATAAACAATGTCAAACATATTTAAATCATCTAAAAAATGCATATCATAACACATCTATCATACTTACCGAAAACTAGCTAGTTTTGTCGAAAATGTGATTTCATCACTCAAATCTAGTTTCTAAACATTAATTTCAATTCCAAACATCTTAAACATCATCTAATTACATATCTAAATCATCAATTTTACCCAATTACACTGATTTAAATTTAGCATAAAAATCAAGCTTAAGTGATCTTTAAGTTGGGGAGAACATTCAGTTTGCTTAAATTCATGAAGAATTTGTTATATTAAGATCAAATACCTTTTAATTATATCAAAATGTAACATCCCAAATTAAGGTCTAGTTAGATTAGTGGTTTTGAGACCACAAATGTGAAATAGAAATAATTATTTTATGATTATTTGATGATCCATGATATGGTTGCATGTTTTTGTGAAATTTTCATGAAGAAATTCTGTAACTAAGGTGTCCAAATTGACTTTTGGGACTAAATTGAATAAGTCACAAAACTTGTGTTCTAAAAGCTTCAAGCATGAAATTGTATTGGATTATTAATTAGAGGTCCTTAAATAGCAATTTGACCAAGTTTTAAAATTTTGGACAAAAATGGGCATGAATAGGAAAAACTGGAAAGAAAGGCCTTGAGGGCATTTTTATCATTTGGTAAATAAAAAAATAAAAAGGGAAAAATCAAGTCAAAATTGTGTCCATCTTCCTCCTTGTGTGCCAAAATTTGCAAGGGTTCCATAGCTAGGGTTTTCAACTTTTCAAGCTTGATTGTAAGTGCTCCCAAGCCCCGTTTTTGATGTTCTTTGTATTTTTGAAGTCCTTGAAGCATGATTTATCCATTTTTAGCCATATTTTGAGCTAGGGTTCATGTATGAAATTTGACCCATGTGTGACATGTTTGTATTTTGATGATTAATGAAAGATTATGAAAGTTTGATGTGTGATTAACATCTTTTACTAAGTGATTTTTAGTGAAAACACCTGAAAAGGACTTGTTTGTAAAAAGGTGTAAAAATGAGTAGTAAAGATGTGAAATAAAGGAAAATGTGGGCTGATGTGAGCATGGTGTAGGTTCGACTAGGCTTGGGTAACCAAGAAAATGCATGCATTTCATTTTATGAGCCTAGGGATTAAAGTGCAAATAAGTGAAAAGTTAGGGGTAAAAAGGTAATTTTACCAAAGTATGAATTATGGGTCAATTCAAACAATGTATGTATTGAACAAGTTAAATTTGGCATTATAGATCAAGAAAAACGTGATTCAGGTCTTGATCAGGGGAAAAACAAAGTTTACGAGGATTAGGCTCGTTTCTATCATTTTGTACCGAGGTAAGTTCATTTGCAAATTATGCAATATATACCATGCTTTAAATGCTCTAATATTGCATGTATGGTAAGTACATATATAATTAATGTGATGTTGTATCATGTGTTCAATGCTTAAATTTTATTATGAATTATGCTTTGATTATTCCATAAGTATGTGATTGATGCTATGGATATTGAAATCGACATTACGAGCAAGTTCAACAGAAATGTGGTATTGAAGAATCCCGTTTAAACCTTAGGAATAGTTTAGGATACAAGTGACATGTCACTAGGAACTATGTGATCTAAGCTCATGAGTTGTGGTCTGAGTTCATGATATATGTGACACATGTTTTGGCATTCCAGGTACTGGTTTTGTATGTTCTACTGATGGCTAGGTAGTCCGGCATGTGTTGCTGATACCTGACAGCTTGTGTGAGCAGCTCGTATAGTTACATCCTGACCGATAGCTTGTGTGAGCAGACTCGTGAGTAGCTTGAAAGCAAGCAACATGTGATACGTGATATGAGGTAGCGTTGGCTACATATGGGGCACTTAGGTGCGAAATTTCGATGTATCCGATGGTATTCCAAGTGTTCAATGAGTAGTCCAAGAGAAACTCAATGGGTAATCTCAATGAATACGTCAAAGACGAGAAAGTAAGTTATTTTGTACAAGTGGGCACAGGTATGTACATCAAACTCATGAGAATGCCATGAGATATGATGAACTGGTGGTAAGAATGTATATGAGAAAGTTATGCTTATGGGACTTGATGGCATTTATGAAACTTTGTCTTATGTTAATTGTATGATTTATGTTGCTTATTATTGTCATTGAACTTACTAAGCTTTAAAGCTTACCCCCTCCCTTTCCTTTTCTTATAGTGTCGCCAAGCTAGCTTGGGGATCGGAGGACGTCAGAGTTTTCGATCACACTATCAATTGAATATTTGGGTATAGCTAGTCTCAACATTTTGAGTATGGCATGTATAAGGACTTGGTCTTTTTGTTATATGTCATATTGATTAGCCAAATGTGTTGGCTCATGAAGGTATTATGATTATTTTGTATATGGCCATGAGAGGTGGCTCATATTGATTAATTGGGTTGTAACCCTAATTGTTTATGCATGCATGCAATGTGTTTATGCTTTGTGATGTGGTTGGTGGCTGCTTGTTGGTATGGATGTGATATATGGTGTAACGCTCCCATGCCCGAAACCATCACCGGAGTCAAGCTTGAGGTGTTACTAAACTTATCTTACCTTTTAAACAACTCTAAACCACTTATTTTAATTTTCGAAATAAACTATTTTTCTGCATCATGGTTGCTTAAAAATTCATTTCTCAAGTTTCAAAACTTGAAATTAATATCTGTAAATTTTTCCTAAAACTAGACTCATATATCTATCTACTAATTTTTTTCTAGAATTTTTGACTTAGCCAATTAGTACATTTTATTAGTTAAAATTACCCCTATTTTAGAATTCGACTGCACTGACCTCTACTTACTATGAACCACTTTTCTCCCTGTAAAAAATTCGTATGACTATACCGTTTGTTTTTCTTAAAACTAGATTCAATAAGGATTCTAACCATATAAAGTACACCACCTAATTATTTTTTAAAAATTATGGTGAATTTCTAAATTTGAAACAGGGGATCCAAAAATTACTCTGGCCCTATTTCACTAAAACTCAGATATCTTATAAAATACAAAACCTTTACCTATTTTACTTAATCCATACGAAAATAAACACAATGAGATTTAATTTCATATATTATTCACCATCAAACCAAGTCTCTACGATTTTTAGTGATTTTTCAAAGTCACATTATTTTTGATACTTGAATCCGTTTTTAAGTTACTTTCATATTTTTCATAGTTTTCATGTGATAGTTACTACTTAATCATACATACTATTAAACATGTATATCATCAGCCATTCTATTAGCTAATAATTAGCAAGTATTTACACATCATTCATTGATCATATCATATCAAAAGAAACCAAGTTCCTATACATGCCATACACAAAACGAAACGTCTAACTATACCAATGTGATTCCTTCGATAGTGTGATCGAGTCTCCGACGTTTCCTTCGATCCCCGAGTGGCTTGATAAAAACTATAAGAAAAAGAAAATAAAGAGAGTAAGCACTAGGCTTAGTAAGCTTACAAGCAAATAAATTACAACATTCAACATAATGAATAATTATACATAATGTCACCTAGCCTCATAAACTTTCTTTACTTCTCATTTTCTACCTTCTTCTTTACTCACTTACCTTCTTTCTTCTTACCTTTCTTTCACTATTCATAAATATAATCTACCTTCCTTTTTGCTGATAATTCACTGTAATTTAACATGTACAATGACCCGTTGAACCACTCGGAATACTAAGGATACTAGGGTCGTTCCTGTCTATCAATATCCTGCCAATGCCATGTTTTCGACATGGACTTATATGAATTATTCCTGTCTTCAATGCCATATATATATCTAATATGGGCTTATATGGCTCATTCCTGTCTCCAAAGCCATATATCTAATATGGACTTATATGGCTCATTTCTGTCTGTTACATTCTCACAACCCCAATATCCTAACATTCCTAAGGTTCAAACGGGGCTTCCTAATGCTTTTTCTCTGTCACTTACTTTAATTCGACTTTAAATATTCTCATAAAATAAGTATATAAATGCTGGAAATTGACAATAATAATGTAAAATAAAAGAATATTGCATTTATTTACTGTAAACTTACCTTGATACAAAATGTGACTAAACTTTACAATTTAGTCCTTTACTTTTTCTTTTTCCCGATCTACTCCCGAATTTCACTCTTCTTGATCTATAATAGCAAATTTAACTTATTTAATATTCACATTTATCAAAACAGTCCTTTACTCAAACTTTGGAAAAATTACATTTTTGCCCCTAAACTTTTGCATATTTACACTTTTGCCCCAAATCTTGTAAATTAAACTTCAGACTATTTTCTTATGTTTTATGACATGCTGTTCGTTTTTCCCTTCTATAGAAAAATCAAATTCTCACTCTAAGATATACTTATGACTATTAGGTATTTTTACCGATTAAGCCATTTTACTCATTTTTACCTAAAACTGAGTAGCACAAGTTGTCTAACATAATCTAAGACCTCATATTCTATCATAAAACATCAAAATAAACATTTTTCACCTATGGGTATTTTTCCAAATATGAACCCTAACTTAAATTATTGCTAGCATAAGCTTTATCGAGCTACCGGGACTCCGAAAACGTAAAGAACATTAAAAACGGGGCTTGGAATCACTTACTATGGAGCTTGAAAGCTTGAAACAAACCCTAGCTATGAAGAACCCTTGAAATTTCGTGCTAATGAAGAAGACGATGAATTTTGTGATATTTTTCCCTTTTTATTTCATTTAATGTCCAAATGACCAAAATGCCCTTCCTTATTAAACTTTCAAAAATCCATCCATGTCCTATTTTGTCCATGAACTTAGAAATTGGTCAAATTGTTATTTAAACCCTGCTAATTAATATTCCAAAGCAATTTCATACTAAAAACTTCTAGAATGCAAGTTTTGCAAATTATTCGATTTAGTCCCTAATCTCAACTTAAGCACTTTATGCCTAGAATTTCATCACGAAATTTTCACACAATCATGCAATCATATCACGAACCTCAAAATAATAATAAAATAATTTTTTCTACCTTGAATTTGTGGTTTCACAACCACTATTCCGTTTAGGCCCTATTTCGGGATGTTACATTTCTCCCCCCTTTAGGGATTTTCGTCCCCAAAAATTTTACCTGTGAAGAGATTTGGGTACTGTTTTCGCATAGCCTCTTCGAGTTCCCATGTAGCCTCGTCTACCCCATGTCTATTCCATAGTACTTTCACAAGTGCAATACTTTTGTTCCTTAATTACTTTACCTCTCGAGCTAGAATCTTTACTGGGTTCTTCATCAGTAAGTCATGTCCGGTCAATCTCAACCTCTGCATCGAGAAATCACATGTGATGATCTGAACAATAATAACGACGTAGAATAGACACATGAAATACATTATGAATCTTCTCTAACTCAATCGGCAAAGCTAACCGATATGCTAATGGTCTGACTCTCTCAATCACTTCAAACGGTCCAATAAAACGTGGACTTAGTTTGCCTTTCTTGCCAAATCTGGGAACTTTCTTCCACGGGAATTCTTTCAAAAAAACTTTGTCACCAACTTGATACTCAATCTCTTTTCTCTTAAAATCTGCATAGGACTTTTGCCTGTCTGAAGCTGCTTTCAAGCAATCTCTGATGATTTTTACTTTCTCTTCTGTTTCCTTAACTTGATCAACCCCGTAAATCTGATTTTCCTTAAGCTCTGTCCAATACAAAGGTGTGCGAAATTTACATCCATACAAAGCTTCATAAGGTGCCATCTTCAAACTCGACTGATAACTATTATTGTAGGCAAACTCTACTAATGGTAAATATTTTTCCAATCGCTTTGAAATTCCAAAGATCTGACATCTAAGCATATCTTCAAGTACTGAATAACTCTCTCGATCGACCAGTCGGTTTGAGGATGGAAAGTCAGACTAAAACTCAACTTTGTACCCAAAGCCTTCTGTAATTTCTTCCAAAACCGTGAAGTAAATCTTGGATCTCTGCTCAAATGATCGATAATGGTACCTGTGTAGTCCGACTATCTCTCGAAATATACAACTCGCCAACTTGTCAAGTGAATAATCGATCTGAATCGGGATAAAATGAGCTGACTTCGTTAACTTATCAATCACAACCCATACTGCATCTTTCTTTCTCGGTGTAAACGGCAATCCTGTCACAAAATCCATAGTAACTAGATCCCATTTCCACTCAGGGACTAGAACAGTGCAATAAACCTGAAGGTACTGATGTTCGGCCTTTACCCTGCTGACGGATCAAGCATCTAGAAACAAACTCGAAATGTCCCTTTTCATTCCTACCTACCAGTACATTTTCTTCAAATCATTATACATCTTTGTACTACCTGGATGAATAGACAAAGAACTACTATGTGCTTCCTGTAAGATCTTTCGAATAAGCTCATCATTCTTCGGTATGCATACCCTGTCTCAAAACATCAAACAACCGTCTGAACTAATCTAAAAATCTGACTCTATATCCGACTCACACTGATCTCTTTTGGCTAGCAACTCACTGTCATTTTTTTGAGCTTCACAAATTTCTTCAAGAAACATCGGTTTAGCTTTCAACTCAGCTAAGATAAAACCATCATCTGATAAGGCTAGACTAGTGTTCAAAGCTCTTAATGCAAATAAAGATTTCCTACTCAAAGCATCAGCAACAACGTTTGCCTTACCTGGGTGATAATCGATCACTAACTCATAATCGGTCACCGTCATATTACCTTGTTTCAATTCCAGGAATTCCTTTCTCTTCTGGTCAATAAACCTCTAACTGATGTACTTTTTACGAAATTCCTCCTGAAAGAAATCCCAATTGACCCTCTCCTTTGGTACAATCGATACAAGTGTCTTCCACCAGTGGTAGGTTGAGTCTCTAAGAAGTGATACTACACATTTCATACATTCCTCGAGTGTACAAGATAATTCGTCAAAGACTCTGATAGTATTTTCTAACCAAAATTCTGCTCTTTCTGCATCATCATCTTTTGTTGCTCTAAACTCTTACTCGCCTTTGTTTCTGATTCTATCAATGGTGGCTTTTCTCTTATCACCGTGCACTGTGGATCGGGGAGCTTGAGCTACATGGGTAGCTTTGAGAATCATGAGGGGTGGAGGTCTAATCACGGATTCGTGCGAATGAACTCGGCAAACCAATCATTCAAAGCTTGGAAGAGAGCTTCTCGAGTCACTCCTCCTTGATCAAATGTTACTGGCCTATTCTCAGATGGCGCTGCCCCTTCCGCGGAAGCAGGCGCGTTACTTTCTACATCATCACCACCAGCTCGCTTGGGATCCATTACTATAAAACAAAATATTTAAAAATCATCAAGAGTTGTCACACTATCAAAATACAGGTATGGCATGTATAGCTAGAATTTTACTCACAATAACTATTCCGAGAATCGACTAAACCTGCTTTGATACCAATAAATGTAACGCCCCTACGCCTGAAACTGTCACCGGAGTCAAGCTTGAGGTGTTACTAAACTTATCTTACCTTTTAAATAACTCTAAACCACTTATTTTAATTTTTGGAATAAACTATTTTTCTGCGTCATGGTTGCTTAAAAATTCATTTCTCGAGTTTCAAAACTCTAAATTAAGTTCTGTAAATTTTTCCTAAAACTAGACTCATATATCTATCTACTAATTTTTTTCTAGAATTTTTGACTTAGCCAATTAGTACAGCTTTATTAGTTAAAATTACCCTGTTTGAGTCACTGATCAGACCGACCTCTACTTACTACTGAACCACTTTTCTCCTGTACAAAATTCATATGACTATACCGCTTTGTTTTTATTCTAACCATATAAAGTACACCACCTAATTATTTTTGTAAAATTTATGGTGAATTTCTAAAGTTGAAACAAGGGATCCAGAAATCGCTCTGGCACTATTTCACTAAAACTCAGATATCTTATAAAATACAAAACCTTTACCTATTTTACTTATTCCATATGAAAATAGACACAATGAGCTTTAATTTCATATATTATTCACCATCAAACCAAGTCTCTACGATTTTTAGTGATTTTTCAAAGTCACGTTATTTACGATACTTGAATCTGCTTTAAGTTACTTTCACATTTTTCATAGTTTTCATGTGATAGTTACTACTTAATCATACATACTATTAAACATGTATATCATCAGCCATTCTATTAGCTAATCATTAGCAAGTATTTACACATCATTCATTGATCATATCATATCAAAAGAAACCAAGTTCCTATACATGCCATACACAAAACGAAACGTCTAACTATACCAATGTGATTCCTTCGATAGTGTGATCGGGTCTCCGACGTTTCCTTCGATCCCCGAGTGGCTTGATAAAAACTATAAGAAAAAGGAAATAAAGAGAGTAAGCACTAGGCTTAGTAAGCTTACAAGCAAATAAATTACAACATTCAACATAATGAAAAATTATACATAATGTCACCTAGCCTCATAAACTTTCTTTACTTCTTATTTTCTACCTTCTTCTTTACTCACTTACCTTCTTTCTTACCTGACCTTTCATTATTCATAAATGTAATCTACCTTCCTTTTTGCTGATAATTCACTGTAATTTAACATGTACAATGACCCGTTGAACCACTCAGAGTACTAAGGATACTAGGGTCGCTTCTCGCTATCAATATCTCGCAATGCCATGTCTTCGACATGGACTTACATGAATTATTCCTGTCTCCAATGCCATATATATATCTAATATGGGCTTACATGGCTCATTCCTGTCTCCAAAGCCATATATCTGATATGGACTTACATGGCTCATTTTTTTCCTGTTCTGTCCTGTCAACCCCAATATCCTAACATTCCTAAGGTTCAAACGGGGCTTCCTAATGCTTTTTCTCTGTCACTTTGCCTTTAATTCGACTTTAAATATTCTCATAAAATAAGTATATAAATGCTGAAAATTGACAATAATAATGTAAAATAAAAGAATATTGCATTTATTTCTTCAGAAACTTACCTCGATACAAAATGTGACTAAACTTTACAATTTAGTCCTTTACTTTTTCTTTTCCCCGATCTACTCCCGAATTTCGCTCTTCTTGATCTATAATAGTAAATTTAACTTATTTAATATTCACATTTATCAAAACAGTCCTTTACTCAAACTTTGGAAAAATTACATTTTTGCCCTTAAACTTTTGCATATTTACACTTTTGCCCCAAATCTTGTAAATTAAAATTCAGCCTATTTTCTTATGTTTTATGACATGCTGATCGTTTTTCCCTTCTATAGTAAAATCAAATTCTCACTCTAACATATACTTATGACTATTAGGTATTTTTACCGATTAAGCCATTTTACTCGTTTTTACCTAAAACCGAGTAGCACAAGTTGTCTAACATAATCTAAGACCTCATATTCTATCATAAAACATCAAAATAAACATTTTTCACCTATGGGTATTTTTCCAAATATGAACCCTAACTTAAATTATTGCTAGCATAAGCTTTATCGAGCTACCGGGACTCTGAAAACGTAAAGAACATTAAAAACAGGGCTTGGAATCACTTACTATGGAGCTTGAAAGCTTGAAACAAACCCTAGCTATGAAGAACCCTTGAAATTTCGTGCTAATGAAGAAGATGATGAGTTTTGTGTTATTTTTCCCTTTTTATTTCATTTAATGTCCAAATGACCAAAATGCCCTTCCTTATTAAACTTTCAAAAATTCCATCCATGTCCTATTTTGTCCATGAACTTAGAAATTGGTCAAATTGTTATTTAAACCCTGCTAATTAATATTCCAAAGCAATTTCATACTAGAAACTTCTAGAATGCAAGTTTTGCAAATTATTCGATTTAGTCCCTAATCTCAACTTAAGCACTTTATGCATAGAATTTCATCACAAAATTTTCACACAATCATGCAATCATATCATGAACCTCAAAATAATAATAAAATAAATTCTTCTACCTCAAATTTGTGGTTTCGCAACCACTATTCCGTTTAGGCCCTATTTCGGGATGTTACATATGGAATATATGCTTAATGAATTAGTTAGAACTAATAAGTATGACCATAACTATGGTAAATTTTAGTAAAATGGAAGGTAGGTTTATAATAATGAATAAATATGAAATTGGTGTGGAATTCCACATGAAAGCATGATGGATTGAATATGTGCTATGTGACATTATAGACATAATTTAACCATGAATATCTATGCTTTGAGTAATCAAATGTCCATGTTGCTTGTAATGAAGTGGGTCTAATTGTGTGAGTGCTTAAGGGTGGAAAATGGCTTGGAAAATAGCCTAGGATTTGTCCACACGGTTAGACACACGGGCATGTGTCTAGGCCGTGTGTCCCCTGCACCCTAATCATGCAAAATAGAATGCCTAGTAGTAAATACACGGGTAGAGACACGGCCGTGTGTCTCAGCCGTGTAGAGGACACGGCCTTAGGACATAGGCGTGTGCCCTGGCCGTGTGAAGTCTGCACTTGATTTTTGGAATTTAATTCGCCACACGGTCTAAGCACACGGGCATGTGACTTGGACGTGTGACCTTATTTTGTTGATGACATCATAAATAGAGAGTTACACAGGTGTGTCCCAAGCCACACGGGCGTGTGTGTGACCACACGGCCTACCCACACGGGCGTGTGACCCTATTTCCTTGAAAAATTTTCTAAGTATTCCAAATGTTTTCAAAGTTCACGGTTTTGGTCCCGAACTATTCCTAGCGTATGTTTTGGGCCTTGTAGGCCCATATAAGGGAAAATTTGCATAGGTATGAATGAATTTTATTTGAACAAAATTTTATGGTCTGGTTTTGTATGTTTCTTTGTGTTTAAGTCTGGTAATGCCTCATATCCTGTCCCGGCGTCAGACACGGGTAAGGGGTGTTACACAAAATGAGTTAGAAATCACTTTATAACCAAAGCTTAGCCAAGAAATACTAGATCTACCATTTTCAATCCAAAAATCAACTGAAAATCAATTAATATATTGAGATCTTGATTCAATCATTTAAATATTAAATTGAAATAATAACTCACATAGTTTAATCATAAAAAGTTAGAATCTCGCCAAAATTTTGCAAAATCGACGAGCTATGGAGCTAATTCAAGCTAAAACATGTGAATATCTCTTGAGGATTTTAAGGATGATAACATGAGTGTTCCTCAAATTTGAAAAGAAATTTTGTGTTTAGAGAGCTTAGGGAAAAAAAAAGGATGAGCTAATTTTAGAAGAACAACTTTAATTTAGTGTTTGGAAATTTTTTGAATGAAAAATGGGATGGAAGAAGAAGACGTGGGGGTTGTTAAATAGGCACCAAATCTTTAAAAATTTAGCCACTACCCATTTAACCACCCCCCGTTTTCTCCCTTTTTTAAATTGGTCATTATTGTTCAATTAAAGCCAATTTCAAAATTATTTTCAAATCCAATCTCATTTTTAAAATTCATTTAAACCAAATTGATTCCCGAATACTCAATTTTAATTTCTTAACCTAAAATTATTAATTCAATTTATTTTAAAATTTTATGTAATTAATTCCTAATTATTTTAATTATCTATCCCAATTACGATTTCTGATTCACTAACCCCCAGTTTACTCTCCTGACTTTTGGGATGTGACAATTCTACTGTGCCTAGGGGACGATGCAGGACTATGCAAAGGAAGAGTCGTATCGAGTTGTTATACAAATAGTGGAAATGTGTCGTAGTCTAGGGTTACACCTTATGTGTTTATTTTTATCAAACTTCTACCTTGTAATAAGTTGTGATAAGTCTGTACTAAAAAGTTATTTTAAATACTTTCCTTTATTTTTTGATTTTAAGTCCTTCAGTTAAAGAAATAAATAAAATCTATTATTTAAAGTGTTCAACTGATTTAAGTATTGTGTTTAATAATAGCCGAGATCTGAGCTTGACGAATCAGGTCGGGTTAGGGTGTTACCAAACTCATGCCAAACGAGTGTTTAACAAAAGTATTAACTACCACTCCATTCAAGTCAAGATAGAAAGAAAAATTTTAAATAATGCATATCAATCCACAAATGATTTTATAAACTAAAATAAAAATTTTAAAGTAATCATATATAAATCCAAAATCAAATTGCAATCGTACATTAAGACAAATCCTTTAAATAAAACATTTAAAAATAAAATAGAGTAGTTTTGTTTAATATATAAATTTAAATTACTTTATATTTTCAACCAAAAGAACCTGAATTTTAAATTGACTAGTGAATCCACTTATGAATCTACTCTTTTAAAACACACAAAATATAATTATATATTCAGTTAAGAGTAATATATATCATAATTAATTTTTTACAAACTTATTTAGTATGAAACTTATTTAGATAAATTTAAAATATCATTATGAATGATAAAGGAGAACAATATTGAAAAGCAAATTTCATGATTCTCTTTTCTTTTCTTTTTTCTAGAATTAGTCTTCATCTTCATGATTTCATGCAATGTTTGCTTTCATTATAAAATTATTCTAAAGGTGAAGCTTACACTTCTAAATTTATAAGAGAATAAAAAGAAATTAAAGTTGATATTGAACTAATTGATCCCTCTGAAAAAAATTGGAGCAATTTAATACCTACTTATTTTGAAACTAAGTAACTAAGGAAAATTAAGTATTAACCACTAAAATTAACATTTTCCAACAATTTACATGATTTTGATTGATATAATAACAAATTAAACCCTCAACATTTACATATTTTAACAACCAATATGTACAGTACTTCATAGTATACTAGTTTAATATAGATTTTAGATGTTGATTAAAAAAACTTAATACAAATTGAACTAGCACCACCAATACTCACTGCATAATATATTGTCGATTGGCAGTATTGATGAGATATGATAATTTGTGTATTTATATTTTTTTATAAATCCCTAACATATAATGATAGTGTTTATTGTAAAATATAATAATTCAATTTTTTGTAAGTTGGTAATTTATTCTATATTTCTTTCAAAAAATAATTATATAATATTAATTTTCAGTATATTTAATATAATATTCTATTTGCATTATTTTCTTATCTCTTATTATATTATGTATTATTTATATTATATTTACGCATCACAATTGTAGCAAACTTACTAGATCTAGGATCGAGCTGAGACACAAAACCTTTGGCATCACAACAATGTAAAGCCAAATCATAAATCATGATTAAGGCGAACCAAGTTAGGTAAAAGAAAGAGATAAAAAGTATTAATCATGTTGCATTAATATGGAAAGCTTTCTATATTTATATAAGAAAGATATCGTCACATACTATCAAAATATAAATTAACTTCGACACCTAGTGAGTCTTGAGCAACCACGATTCCAAAGATTAACAACTTCTTGGAGAAGGCGACGGTAGGAAACAAGACCGGAGACCTCTGGATGGTGGATTGTCATAGCTGCATCGATTTGGATCACCTCTTCCATCACCACCATGCCAATTAGAACCAAACAAATTAACCATGTTTTCATGTTTGAGACTCCCATGATTGGTCTTTGATTTTATTGGAATAATTTTGATATCACCTATTTATAGGGTTTTGGAATGAGACCCTATTTTAGAAATTACATCAAAATAGGTTATATCGTTTAGATTTTTTCTTTGTTTAATTTCTTGTTTTTTAAATTGTAAAATGTGTTAATTTTTTATAAAATAAATACATTTTATAACTTGGACCTGGTAATCTAAGGTTTTTTCTCAATTAGTCCAATATTATGGAATGTGTTTGTGTGTGCACGTGTGTGTGTTTTGGAAAAAAGAAAGATAGTTGAGCTCTAATCTCAATATGATACAATCTCAATTAGACTATATCTTTCGTATGTTACACATTTCATATCATTCAATAAGAAACAAAATCTATCATCTGGTGGTCAAGAATGTAAGCAGAGTCTCATTATTCCATATATAATATACAGATATGTTGTAGTGTACTTTCAAGTAAATAGTTTAGTATGAATTTTTTTGTTTATATCTAGAAACATTTTTATATATTTTTATTATTACTTCTACCTTCATATATAATTAGTTTTTAATGCCAAAAGTGAAGCAAGTGATTTTAGGCATTGTTGAATATTATTAAAAACTGATAACATATTAAAGTATTTATAACATATTCATTAAGGAATACAATTTTACTTCATGTAATTAATACAAAGTAGCATTGTTCAAAATAATAATTAATTAACTTAAATAATAAATAAATTATTTTAATAATTCAAATATAGTCCTATTAAAATATTTATAATATTTATTGAAGTATTTATGAAAAATATAAAAATTCACATATTGTAAATTAAACCTTACATTATTAAATTTTTATTTTTTTCTTAAAAGTAAATAATTTGACCATAATAATATGTAGATAATATATACTTAATATTAATGTAATTATGTTAGATTATTTCATATTATAAAAATATATTAATTATTCATAATTTTTTGTATTTGAAATATAATGTTACTTATTACAAAAACAATTAAAATTTACTATTTAAAAAAGGAGTATATATTTTTTCTTTTACTCTTTTTGGTTAAAGGAGATACAACAATTTAAATAGAGAATAACTCAGTAAAAAATTTAGCCTTTTCATTTTTTATTATATAAATTCATTTAAAAACTTTTATTACTAAAAATTAGTATTCTTATATAAATATGATAAATTTTATTATCAAGTAAATTTTAAATTAATTATTTTAGAAAAATTAAAATTCATATTGATAAATTTAATAGATTTTATAAATAAAAAATATTTAAAATTATAAATCGTAATGAACAACAAAGGCTATAGAGTCATTTCAATGTTTCTTTGGACTTGTGTTTTTATATAAATTATACATATATGCATTTTTCACATTGTTCAATTTGTGATTTATCTACACTATTATTTAAGTGTGGACACTAACTCAATCAAGAAAATTATTAAAATATTCTTATAGATTTTAAATAAATTATATTATTACTCGAATAGTTTATCCTTTTTATTACTCAATAAAAAACTTATAAAGAAATTCAAAATGTTGAGATTTGAACCCATTCCTTCAGAATTTATAAATTTCTTCGTTACCAATTTAGCTTTATTTTGATATTTGTATACAATAAAATGTTATTAAACCAATTGTTTAGCCTATATTGTTTGTATATATATTAATATTTAAGTGTGTGACTATGTTGGTGCCATGAGACAACTAGACACTAACTTAAATTTGAAAACTACTAAAATAACCTTACATATTTTAAATAAGTTAAATTATTATGATGATACTTTTATATTTTCCTCATTAAAATAACCAAAAAAATTGCAAATCTTAATCTCTGAACTTGTATTACCAACATCTATAAAATCCTCTTTTTACCACTTCAACCAAAAGTTTATTTAGATCTTTTTATAAATTTCAACATGTGTCACAAGTCAACTCAATACCAACTAAAGAAAAATGACAATATTGTGATTAACAATTGGAGTACATTTAAACTAATTTTTTTTTATGTCATATTTACTCCATATGTATTTACCTATGGTCAAAATATGTGATTTCTTCATGCATATGTGTGTGATAGAATTTCTATTATATAAAACCTTGAAGGAAAGTGTTGTGGATCGACCCGTATATGTAACAACTCGTTTTCAATGAAATCAGAACAATGATTTTGGGGCCACAAATTCGGTGTGAGAATATTTATTTTTTTATTATTTCAATGTCTAAGTATGTTAGTAAGGTCGTATAAAAATTTCGTTAAGAAATGTTATCTTTTGCATGTTTAATTTGATGAAAAGGACTAAATCATAAAAGGTATAAAATTAAAGTTCTTTAAGTTATAGGTACTAAATGGCTATGAAATTAAATGGTTAAGGGATTTATGCTGTAATTATCCCATTGTTAGTATGAGAGGAAGAATATGGACATTAAATAGGTGTTTTTATTTGTAAATAATAAGGTTAAATATGTAATTTAATAATAAATGTTAGTAAACTAATGAAAAACCAAAGCTATCATCTCTCCCTATTACATGTTAGTATTTTTCATCTCGTTTTTAATGATTTTTATGTTTTTGAAGTCGTTGTAGCTTAATCTAGCTAGCTCATGGACTGATTTGCAAAATTATTAATAGGTTAAGGTTTTGCCATGAATATATTCATGTGGTTTTTTATGTTTGATGGAAGAAAATGAATCTTTGTTGATACATAAACAACTTTTGTAAAGTGAATTTTGTTGAAAATGTCAAATAGAGATATATTTGTAAAATGTGTAAAGTACATGGTGAAAATTATGACATAATGAATTGTATGAGTTGTAATGAAATTTGGCTAGCTTGGGTAGGGATGAATTTGCATGAATTTCATTTTACGAGATTAAGGACTAAATTGTAATGAAGTTAAAATGTTAGGGGTAAAATTTTAATTATGCAAAAAAATGTGTTTTGTTGATCGAATTGAATAATTGAGATTTATTGAAACATTTAATTGAAAAAACATATTTATTTGGATCAAGATATATCTCGGCCGATTATAAACCAAGGGAAGGCGAAAGTCATGGATTAGCTTGATCGTACTCCTACGCGCTAGTTGTCAAGGTAAGTTGATAGTATTTAGATGTATAACTAAATACATATTCATCTTATAACCATGTAATAAAATACATACGTTAATTCTACCTGATTGCACATACGTGCCCCTGTTTGTACTTCGGTACCCCTGATTGCACATACGTGCCCTTGTTTGTACTTCGGTACCCTTAATTGCATATACGTTCCCTTGCTTGTACTTCGGTATCCCTGATTGCACATACATTCCCTTGTTTGTACTTCGGTACTCCTAATTGGAAATGTAACAGCCCGATTTAGGGCCTAGTCGAAACAGTGGTCTCGGGACCACAAATCAGAAGTTAGAAAAATTATTTTATTATTTTGATGAGGTTATAGTATGATTTTATTAGTACGTGAAAAATTTGGTGAGCTAATTTTAATGTTTTCAAGCTCGATAGCGAAAAAAGACTAGATCGCATGAAAGGCAAAAGTTGCATTTTAGTACCCAAATATGTTAAATAGATAGAGAACTTAAATTTAGGGTCTTTAAAGGGAAATTAAACCCTTGTGAATAGCCTAGCCGGCCATGGTGTGAGGGGAGACAAAATTGTCAAAGTTTGGTGATGCTTATGTCACCAATTTTGACTAGTTTCATTTTAAATAAAAGAAAAAGAAAAAAGAAGGAAAAAGCTATCATCTTTCTCCCTTCTTAGCCAAAAATACCAGTAAATATTTTGGGTTTAAGAGCTTAAAATTTTCAGCAACTTAAAGCCCTTACAAGTAAGTGATTCTCACACCCTTTTTTGATGATTTTTACATTTTTGAAACCCTTGAAGCATGAGCTTTCAAATGAGGGTGATATCTTGCAAAATGGTTAAGAGTTTAAGATTTTTCCATGGATGTTTTTAAGATGTTTATTGAGTCTTTATGGAAGAATATGAGTCCTAGTTTGGTTATAAACAACTTTTTTGAAATGTGTTGCCATGAAAACACCTAAAGGGACTATTTTGCATAAGTTGCAAAATAGATGTTAAGTGTGTGAAATATTGAGAATTTGGGATTGCTATAGTAGTAAAAAGAGTTTAGCTAGGCTTGAAATACAAAGAAATTCGATAAAAAATAATTTTTGAGCATAGGGGCAAAATGGTCATTTTGTCAAAGTCTAAGGGCAAAATGGTCATTTTACCAAAGGTGTGAATTTATGATTGCTTAATCCTAATTAGTGACTAAATGAGTGCATATTGTCATTATAGATCAAGATTTACCAAATCCGAACCTAGACCGGGGGAAGGCCAAGCAAACCGACCAAACCGAGTAGTCAAGTACTTTTTGTAAACCGAGGTAAATTGTATGTAAATAATACAACTAAACTGTTAATACTTGCATTCATATTGCCTTTGAATTGATATTGTATGAGTTGCTAAGTTATAAGTTGAGAATGCCTAGTAATATTTGAGATAATAGAGATATCTCGTTGAAACTTTAGGATACAAACTGGATATTCGTGCCAAGGCATTGGGTGAATTGTGCGCCAGTGTAAGACATGTTGGGACATGCTTCGGCCACATTCTGAGAGCCAGTGTAAGACCATGTCTGGGACATGGTATCAGCATCCAGGCGAGGGCTAGTGTAAGACATGTCTGGGACATGCATCAGCCATACAGAGATAGCCAGTGTAAGACGTGTCAAGAACACGCGTCGGCTAAGAGTTGTGCTAGTGTAAGACATGTCTGGGACATGCATCAGCACGTATATATGAGTGCCAGTGTAAGACATGTCTAGGATATGCATCGGCCTCGACAGAGATAGCCAGTGTAAGACATGTCTGGGACACGCATCGGCAACATATCCCATGTTAAAGGTTCAGAGAATATCCAGTAGTATTCCAAACGTTTCAATGGTGAGTGTTATAGATCAATCTTGATAAAGAAAGAATAATCATGTTGTGAGTGTTACAGGTACCTATATGATAAGCATGCATAACGAGCTTAATTTAGAAAATGTGACTCGAGTAGATGGCAAAGAGTAAGTTGAGTTATGTTTACATTTGAGCATGACATCTAGTGGTGAGATTGTTGTTGTATATTTATTTACATGCAATTTACTAAGCTATATGCTTACCCTCTTTCCTTTCCCTCTTCTTTCAACTTATTTAGCTAGCTCGAGGATCCCTTAAAGTCAGAGATATCGATCACACTATCGTCCGCAGCATTCAGTATAGTTTGATTTATATTTTTAAAGGTGGCATGTATAGGGCTAGACTAGAATGTTACATCATGGGATCTGTTTATATATTTTGGCTTAAGTCAAAGCCCTTATTTTGTATCAAGCCTAGAATAATGGCTATTGTTCATATTGATGAATGCGTATGATGCCCTTTTTATGGTTGAATTAATGTCCATTGTGATGAGATGGATATATTGAAATGATCTTGTGTAGGTTGTGCAAGATGGGTGACAAAAAGGGCTTGGGAAATAGCCTAGTTTGTCCACACGGGTAAGACACATGACGTGTGTCTAGGCCGTGTGTGACACACGGTTCACGCCTACGGGTGTGTGTTATGGTCGTGTGTCCCCTGCACTTAAAACTTTAAAGTCATTTTAGCACATGGGCAGGCCGCACGGGGGTGTGTCCATGCCGTACCATAAAGTCAGCATGTATGCTAGTAGCACACGGGCAAGAGACACGGCCATGTTTCTCGATCGTGTGAAGGACATGGTTGCAGGGCACGAGTGTATGCTTGGGCCGTGTTGTTTTGGCAGAATGCCCAGGTTTTTAGACATGGGTTTGGGACATGGGTGTGTCCCAAGCACACGGTCATGTGCTCTATACCAATACGGGCGTGTAGAACCTTGTTGCATGAAATTTTTCTAAGTTTTAAACGGGTTCTTGATTGGGCTTTGAACCACCTCGGATGTATGTTTTGGGTCTTGTAAGCCCATATTTGGGACAGATTTCTTGAGAAAGGAAAAGTTTTAAATTGTTTGAGATTTCATGGCCCAGTTTTATATAGTTGATTAAGTTTTAGTCAGGTAATACCTCGAACCCCATCCCGGCATCGGATACGGGTGAGGGGTGTTACAGGAAATATGTGCCCCTGTTTGTACTTTGATATCCATTGGGTACACGGGTGTGTGTGATTGGGAATTAGGGATTTAGTGTTTTGGTGCCACACGGCCTGGCAACACGGTTGTGTGGCTAATTTGGGGATTTAAGGATCCAACACGGGTGTGTGTTTTGGACACATGGCCGTGTCTAGTGGGCACATGGGCGTGTGAAACCCTTACACGGTTGTGTCTGCCTTATACTCTATTTTAGCTCTATTGTACAGTGAGTTACACGGCTAGTTCACGCGGTCGTGTCCCTGGTTTACATGGGCGTGTGCCTTTGCCGTACAGCCGTCTAGTTTTAAGTCACTAATTTGCTATTAGTCTATGTTTTGTTTTGATTAAGATTCTGTGTGTTTCGACCCTTAGGTAGTCTTTAGTGAGGGTCGTTAGGATTTGGATTTGGGCTTCGGCTTATGGGTTAATTGTGACTATTACGAGTGATGTCTAATTCTGAACCTAGTTTGTTGAGTGTGTGTGCATATCTGAATTTTTCTGATTGTCTGTGGACGTGATCATTATTTCTGTGGGATTGAATGCATATATACACTTGCATAAAGTAAATTTTTGGGGTTGGTTCTGAAGAGAAGGGAGACTGATTATGATCTCGATCCGCGCTTTATCGCAATTTTTGCGCATCTGTTGTTCTGCATTGCATACTGCAGTATGTCGACTTGTTGCGTACTGTTATCTAATTTGGTAGATTAAACTGCAACCGCATTACTCTGTAATGCATATACGCTAGCCCTGCTGCGTATTATATTCTGAGTGGCTTAGTCCACATTCTTGGAGTGTAGGGTTGGATGGGCCTTTCGAGGTCCTAGTTGGTGTGATTGGTTGGATGAGCTTTAACAGCTCTTTTAGGGTGTGATCGGGGGACGGAGATGTGTATTGGCTGAACGAAGGGGTTTTGGTACTTGGCTGCATTTATGTGCATCTGTTTGGGTGTAAGATTATCTAACTATTTTCTGTTGTCTGAACAACACGTGTGTTAAGTGTTCTGTGTGTACTTGGTGTGCTATGTTCTGATTGCGTGTTAGGGTGTTGGTTCCTTGTCTGGTATCTATTCCTACTTACAACTGTAAGTATGTTTTGTTTTGAATTACTATCTGGTGTTCTCTTCTGAAATCTGCTTTTAATTGTTTTGAAGTCACACTGAACTCATGTAGCTCACCCCCTTTAGTGTTTCCCCTTGCAGGTACACTTATGTTTTCTACTGTTGGACTCAGTACACGGAGGTCCTGGACAGTCTCGGTTGAAGATAATTTATCAGTCATCTTTTCAATTTTCATTTTGTTTTACCATTTTGATCTGTAGGGTTTTATAAAAACGGTGGTACAAGATCTGTTTGGAAAATTTTCAATCGTACATTTTATTTTGGTTATATATTAAACTTAACTATAATTTTGCTGACTAAATTCTAAATGATTAAATGTTTTCTGTTCGTTATGATAACTTGTTTTGTAAAAATTTATCTACCAGCATTTCGGTGATCAATGTGACCTCCGGAATTCGGTCTAAACTCCCAGGCTGAGTTTTGGGGCTTTACATTTAGTGGCATCAAAGCTAGATTTAGGGATCCCATACGAGCGTGTATTTTGGACACACGACCGTGTCTGGTGGGCACACGAGCGTGTGAGACCCTGACACGGGCGTGTCTGTCCAGTGCTCTATTTTAGCACATTTGGGCAAAGAGTTACACGGCCGTGTACCTCTCTCCACACGGGCGTTTTGAACCCACATGGCCTGGGCATTTCCACACGACCAGAGCACACAGCCGTGTGGCCCAACCATGCCAGACTTTGTTTTGTGTCAAATTTAAGGTTGATTAAAATTCTGTAAGTTCCAACTTCTAGAGAAGTCATAGTAGGGGTGCTCGGGACTTTGTTTCGGCCTAGATTGGTAAGTTTTTATAGGTATACCTTTATTTAAATAGATTGTTTGATTGTTACATTTAATGGTATCAGAGCCAAGTTTGCAAAAACTCAGCCTATGTTCCTATGTATCCGTGTGCGCACGTGGTTGTTTTTAAAAAAAAAATTGAGAAACCTTACCACAATAAGTTGAAATCATTGGTGTTTTGGAAATGTTTTACGAAAATGAAATGTTTGAGACTCCGATGCTGGTCTAAGTGGAAATTCAAAACTGTGTTTCTAGAAATGTAGTTGTTGCATTTATTTTGTGTTTGTTTCTGAAAATTTAGATATCCTAAGTTAGCCACAAGATGGATATGGATTTTGAAGGTAAGCAAGATCGCGAAGAGTCATATGCTTCTCTTGGACATGTGTCTGTTCAAGAGTCGGAGGCCAATGTGATTCCACCAACTTCGGGTAACAATAACCTGGATCTTGGTACTGAGGTATTGACTTGGGTAGTGAGGGAAATGCTAGAGAAAGTGTTTCAGGCTAGGATAAGGGGGTCTAGTAAAACGCTTTAAGCTAGGTGCGTAGATTATGGGAAGAAAAGAAGTGGCAGTCCTCCGAGGTTGGAGCTTCAGTCTGCGAAGCATGTTAGAATGCAATTGAGTGGCAATAAAAGTTTTGTGGAGGGTGTCAGTAGTGGTGCGAGCGCTTCGTTTTGTGAGCACTGTAAGAAGCGTCATTCGGGTAATTGTTGGCAAAAGGTAGGAGCATGTTTTCAATACAGATCCACAAAACACGAGTCCGAGAGTGTCCTCAATGATTTTGAGTCAGGTATGGTTATGAATGTTTTGACATTTTGGTTAGAGCATAGTAATTGTATATGATAGGTAAATATGTATCCGCTTCAGTGCTTAAGTGTTCTGGTTGTGTGTGAGGTCTTGAGTTCAAGAATAGCGTGGTAGCGCTTTGGGACTAGAGCGCAACGGAAGCATAGTGGTGTAGCTTGTGTTATACCACTGTTTTGTTAGTTAAAAATTTCGGGGATGAAATTTCTTTAAGGAAGGGTGAGTTGTAACACTCTGGTTTTTGGGGTTAGAAGATTGAGATTCTAAGTAAGGGTCAGTGAGTAGGTCGCGCACTTGGAATAGTTTGCGTGTTTAAGTAATAGAATGGGCCTGTTGGTCTGGTGGTTGAGTGAGTGTTAGTGAACCTCTGAGTTATTGGTTCGAGTCCTTGTGTGTGCATTTTGGGTGATGTATTTTTATATTGATTATAGTGGACTTGTTTTAATTTTAATATATAATTATTAGTTTTATTTTTACTATTTTGGGATTTTTATTTTTTTTGGAAGTTCACGTTCTTTCTTCTTCTCTTGGCTTTTCTTTTTGGTTTTTGGTTCTTCTACATTTTCTTTTTGAAAACGGTGTTTCTTGTAGTTTTTCGAGAGTCGCTTGCTCGTCGTCAAGTCAGTGTCTGGACGTCTTTGATCTTGAATCAGGTGTGGGTTTCGAAACTTTCTATTTTATTTGCAAATTATAAATTTGATTTTGATGGAATGTGGAAATCTTAGCATCTTTCGAAAGTTGGTTGTCGAAGTTTGAAAGTGTTATTGACTGACATGAAAATCTTGTAACATCCTGATTTTCGGATTTATTCGTGGTTTTCAATATTTTGGTAAAGTTTTTTAAATTTTGTATTTGGATGAGAAATTAACATCTTGAGTAGGTAAATGGGCTTATGGAAGGCCCATGTGTTGGCCAAAACCGGTTGAATTTTTGAATTTTAGACTTAAAAGTCAGGGGTTCTGGCTAGGTGCCCTTATATAGAGTGATGGGTAAATTGCATCACAAAAAGAGCTCTAGTAAAGTGGCAAGGGTGACGCCACTAGGCTCCTAAAAAGGTGACGTGTGGAGCATTGGGGAAGGCATGGGATCGATTCCCTGTGTTGGTAAATAGATGCAATTATTTTTTAAGTGCAGGAAGGGTAAGTGTTGGAGTCCAAGTGGATTCTGCTAAAGGAAAGTTTGAATCAGTCCAAACGCTTGGATTAAGGAGTGATAAGGGGAAAGATTTAAGGGATTTGGAGAGAGACTAAGAGTTGGCCGAATTAAGGGAATTGAAGAGGGGAAAATTCGGCAGAGGGTTTTAGGTTAATATTTCGGCACCTAGGGTTTTGTGTGGTGCCGTTTTCTTCTGCTCAGACACCATAAGGTTTTTCTTTTTCTCTCTTTTTCCTCTCTAGCCGAAACTTTCACCTTCCCTATTCTTCTTTCTCTATTCTCTTCTCCAAAGCCGTCCATCAATCCTGCTATTCATCAGCACTTTTGTCGAAATCACAAAAGCCAAAATCCTGTGATCACATTACTGGTGCCGATTTCTTCTAAGCCAAGCCCTTTAACATTGTGTTCCCATTAATCAACGATCATTCTTTCTAAACCCTAGATACCTGTCGGAAATTCTACTTCAAGGTCATAGCCTCACATCGTTATCTTCTTCATCACCCAAAAGTCGAAAGTACTATAACTTTAGGGGCTTATAGCTGAAACTTCTTCAACTCCTGGATTCGAGTTTTGCCGTTGTTTTAAGGATAGATCTGCACCGGATTACGTGGAATTCAAAAAGGTGTAAGGGGTAAGTGCTTATCATCTCAGATCTGGTCCTATTTTACAAAGTGAGGAAAAGCCGAAGTCCCTAGATTATAGAGAGGCTATCGATTTGGGCCTATGGCTCTCTAAGGTCTTTAACTGATGTTTTCTATCAATGATTAGTGTTTGCTTAAGCGTTGGTTTGAAGGCGTGGTTCATTGGAGCAATCAGATTCGGAGCTAGCTATCGGTTTTGGCAGGAAGGTAAGGTTTTAAAGGCTTTTTAGGGACATGGTTCGATTTTGGATAAGCAAGTTTTGGGTTTAGTGATTGAGGTTTGTAAATGAGAACTGTGCTAATCAATTGTAGGACATCAAAAGGGATCTCGGTAGCAGTCGTCACGTAACAGGTGTGTACCGAACACCCTTTCTCAGTTCAAATCGGCAAAAGCCGAAATGCCAAAATTTCAGCATTTCATGGGCTTGTGAGTATGCGAATGCTCTCAAGACATAGAGTAATTGTTAGATCTGACACCGCAAGGCAGTAAGTTGGTTTCGTGTGACATTTTAACGTACTTCAGAAAAAGGGCCTCGATGGGCCAAAACTGGGCCCAATGGGCTTACGGACCAATATGGGTAAGAGATGGGCAAATTGGCCTGATAGTTAGACAGTGGAATCAAATTGCATAAAACTGTTAAAAATTACTGAAATAACTTGTGTAGATGCGTAAGTTTACGAATTTACCCCTAAAGAGCAAAATTACCGATATACCCCTAGGGTTAAATTGACTTAATTGCATGATTGATTAATCATCAGATTCTCGCATGTTATGTTCTATTAATATATGTTGCATAGGATTGGGGTATTGATGGAGGAAGTGCTGAAAGTGGTTTATCCACGTACTGGAGGCTCTGCCTCAACTTACTGATATTCGAGCAGCATTGCTACAACTGTGGAGTGTAGGGCTGGGTGGGTTGAGATATTCCCCACATGGAGTGTAGGGCTGGTACGGGTGCAGTGTAGCGGGTGGTGGGTTGAGTAGTCTCCCTAGATGGGTTTGCATTCATTGTTATTATGGTTACCATACTACTGAATTAGGCCTATGGGCCACACTGTTATGTTAAAAGGGGCTAAGGCCTTGTTACTGTATTCCAAAAAGGGCTTCGGTCCACTGTGTACTGTTATCTGAATAGGGCTTAGGCCCAATGGGCTCGAGCTGACTTGGGCTTTGGATGGGTTCTGTATACACTGAGTTTCCCTCACCCCTTTCCTTTCCATCCTAGAAGGTGAGCCCTAATTGGTGGACTTGGAGCTGGGCATGATTCAGAGTGGCCATGAAGAATAAATCCTGGTTTTTAAATAAGTTCACATTTCTTTTACTTTTGATTATTTTCATTTTGTTTTCTTAAAGTTGTAATAAGGCCGCTCTTTTAATTATTTTTATTTCGGATTATTAAACTGGTTAGCACTAGGGCGCGTTTTATAAAAGATACCTACTTTTAAAGCAACACGATAACCGAACAAAGCTTCCGCAACGTGAATGTTTTATAACGAGAAATAAATATTTTAAATAGGCATAAGCTAAAGTTGATGAACGTGAGTATGTAATATGCTTTAAGTGTGGCAATAGATGTGTGCATGTCTAGGATTGGATCCGGGAAGAGCTTGGTACTTAAGCAGTCCAACAGACTCACCTCCTCTTTCCTGGCTTCCTACCTCGTGCACAGCCTCCATTCACTTAAACTTATAACACTAACATTCTTTAAACCTTAACAAAGAGATTTCTGATAAAACGAATAGCAACATTTCCATGTGGCATGCTGAATTCGGCCATAACGTCTGGGCTGGGTTTAGGGTGTTACATTTAGTGGTATCAGAGCCAGGTTGTAACAACTCGGCTGTGGATCGAGTCCAAAAATCTTTTCAAAAAACTTAGGCCTAAGAAGGGTATTTTGGGAGATGGTAAGTTTTTTATGTTCAAGTTTTAAACGGGGTTAAAATCCATAATTTCAAAATAAAAGCGTTTTCTCCAAATCAAATTTTTATTTTCGGTGAACAAAAACATGGTTTTTTTGAAATGGACTGACAAAGAGGTGGCATACTGAATCCCTGGCACCAAGTCTGTAAGTGTTATTTTTCTGCTTTAAATATTTATATGGAACTGAACTGAAAATAGTACTGTAGATAGTACCGAGCTCTATAGATAATGTAGTATTACGGCTACAAAACTGAGACCGTAGCTAGATTGCGATTGCGTGAAAATAACTCTGAAACTCTATCTGTTCATAAGACATTTTGTAATAAACAGTGGAACTAGTAATCTAATGTCATAAAATTCGTAATCAGATAAATCGATATGAGTGCAAGGGCTACTCGGGGAAGAGCCCGTGGTCGAGGCCGAGGTAGTACTCAAGCTGGATCTGCATCCTCTAAACACATACCAGCTGGCGAGGCTCGTCCACCACCGTTAATGAAAATAGGCCGTATGATCGGGCGCGAGGGACGCACGCTTGTCTCCCGCCATGTTGAGGGTTTTGGAAAGGGTGGCGGAGCTAATGTCGGACCCATGAATAGGGGTCCATTTACGACGACTTCGGCTAACTGAGTGAGAGGTTTTTAGGGCGTATCTGGAGTAGCCCCAAATGTGGCCGAGCATCGGTTGGAAGCCACAGAGCGGATTATGGATGACTTGGGTGCTCGATGAGAACAAGTGTTTGAAGGGCGGTGTCATTCTTTGCGGGACGAAGCGTATCGATGGTAGATTATCGTGAGAGAGGTACCCACCGAGAGGGTAACATGGGAGCTGCTCAAGCGGACTTTTAAGGCAAAATATGTTGGAGCTAGCTATGTGGATGCACGCAGAAGGAATTCCTAACCGACCCGGGAAGTAAGACCGCTTCTTGAATATGAGGCGAGTTTCTCGACGACTAAGCCGGTATGCTAGGGGCATCGTTTCCACTAAATATGAGCGCAGCGTTCGGTTTGAGGATGGCCTCAGGGATGAGCTAAGGGTACTTATAGCTCCGTACAGAGAGCGGGATTTTGCTGCACTGGTAGAGAAGGCTAAGATAGCCGAGGAGGTGAAACAAGCTGAACAGAAGAACCGTGATAGGGATCGAAATCGGTTCAGGAGGGATGCTGGACCAGCTGGTGCTGCAAATCAAAATGTTAAGAGAGCTAGGATGGAGGAACCGGTTTGAACAGTTTCGGTGAACACAGTTAGACCGTAAGCTTGTGGAGATTGTGGTAGAATGCATTAAGGGGAGTGCTGGAAGCGTTCTGGGGCTTGTCTTCGTTGTGGGTCAAAGGAGCATAGGATAAAGGATTGTCCTAGGAGGGCCGCTCAGGCTCAAGTGGCTGAACAAGGGGCTGTGCGACCGGCTCAACCAGTGAGGGATGGACCACCGCTGCCAAGAGGTCGTGGACAAGGTCGCGGTGGTAATGGTCGTGGATGTGGCACACCTAGCAGGGGTATTGGTAATGCTGATGCTCGTCAGCCAGCTTTCGTGTATGCTGCTCGTCGCCGCGAGGAGGGTGACGCACCTGATGTCATAACTGGTACGTTCTAGATCTATGGTGTACCTTATACTGCTCTGATTGATGTGGGATCAACTCATTCATATGTGGCATATAACATTTCTGGGGTACTGGGTGTGCACTTTGAGGAGACCGTATGTGGGAGTAACCGTGATAAGTCCTTTAGGTCATTCGGTTAAGATAGAGAAACTCTTGAGGAGGTGCCTTTAGAGATTCAAGGCGAGGGGTTTTCTGTGGAGATTTGATGGAGTTACCGTTTGAAGAATTCGACTTGATTCTAGGGATGGATTGGTTGACCAAGCATAAGGCAACTTTGGATTGTGCAGCTAAGAGGATGGTGCTAAGGACTGTCAATGATGAAGAGGTAATGATTATTGGAGAACGAAGGGATTATTTGTCCAATGTAGTATCGGCGTTGAGGGCTGAGAAGTTGATGCGCAAGGGGTGTGAGGCATATTTGGCTTTGGTAAGCCAAGCTGGAACTAAGGATCCGACTGTGGAGACCATCAGAACTGTTAAGGAATTTCGGAATGTTTTTCCGGAAGAGCTTCCTGGATTACCTCCGAATCGGGAAGTTGAGTTTGGAATTGATTTGTTGCCTGGAACAGCTCCAGTGTCCATTACACCCTATAGGATGGCACCGAAAGAGCTGGTGGAACTGAAAGCTCAAATCCAAGAGTTGTTGGATAGGGGCTTCATTAGACCTAGTGTGTCTCCGTGGGGAGCACCAGTTCTGTTTGTGAAGAAAAAGGATGGAACAATGCGCATGTGCATCGATTATCGCCAGTTGAACAAACTGACAATTAAGAATAAGTATCCACTGCCAAGGATTGATGATTTGTTCGATCAACTTAGGGGGGCTTTAGTATTCTCCAAAATTGATCTTCGTTCGGGATACCATCAACTAAGGGTAAAAGAAGGGAATATTCATAAGACGGCATTCCGAACTCGATATGGACATTACGAGTTTTTGGTCATGCCGTTTGGGCTGACGAATGCACCTGCAGTTTTCATGGATCTGATGAATCGAGTATTCCAACCTTACTTGGATCGGTTCGTAGTCGTCTTTATCGACGATATCCTGGTATACTCAGAAACGGAGACGAAGCATGATGAGCATCTCCGTATTGTGCTACAAGTGTTAAGGGAAAAGGAACTCTATGCAAAATTCAGCAAGTGTGAATTCTGGTTGAGGGAGGTAACTTTCTTAAGACATGTGGTCTCTGCTGAGGGGATTAAGGTGGATCCTCGCAAAATTGAAGCGATTCTGGAATGGAAGCCACCTAGGTCAGTGTCAGAAATTCAGAGTTTTCTAGGGTTAACAGGTTACTACAGAAGGTTTGTGGAGGGTTTCTCGGTGTTGGCAGCACCCTTGACAAGACTCATAAGGAAAGGAGTACCATTTGTCTGGACCGAGAAACAGAAAAAGCTTTTGATCAGTTGAAAAAGGTATTAACTGAAGCGCCAGTGTTGATTCAACCAGTGTCCGGAAAGGACTTTCTCAGTATCACGATGATGCGTCGCATGTGGGGTTAGGTTGCGTACTGATGCAAGATGGCAAGGTGGTCACTTATGCGTCGCGACAGCTTAAGACTCATGAGGTGAATTACCCTACGCATGATTTGGAGCTAGCGGCGGTGATTTTTGCGTTAAAGATTTGGAAACATTACTTATATGGGGAAAAGTGTATCATATACACAGATCACAAGAGCCTAAAGTATTTGTTGACTCGTAAGAGAGTCGAACCTTAGGCAACGTAGATGGATGGAGTTGCTTAAGGATTACGATCGATCGATTGAGTACCACCGGAAAAAGGCTAATGTGGTGGCAGATGCATTGAGTCGAAGGGTTGTTACTGATTTGAGAGCTTTGTTCGCACGTTTAAGTCTGTACGACGATGGAAGCTTGTTGGCAGAACTGCAAGTAAGGCCTACTTAGACTGAGCAGGTTAAAGAAAAATAGTTGAAGGACGATTCATTAGCTCTTCGATTCCAGCAAGTTAGGAATGGTGAGAACGAGGATTTTGGACTGAACACTGAAGGAGTTCTGTGCTTTCGTGGAAGGGTTTGTATTCCGAGGGACCCTGAATTGAGGCAGGTAATTCTAAAAGAGGCTCATGGGGGACTCTGTGCCATGCATCTTGGAGGAAATAAGTTATATAAAGACTTACGAGAGATGTACTGGTGGCCTGGATTAAAATGAGAAGTGACTGAATTCGTTGGGAAATGTTTGACGTGCCAGCAGGTTAAGGCTGAGCACCAATTGCCTTCTGGATTACTGCAACCGATAAAAATTTCGCTATAGAAGTGGGAAAGAGTAACAATGGACTTTGTGAGTGGGTTACCTTTGACGCTCACCAAGCAAGATTCGGTGTGGATGCTGTGGATAGGTTAACAAAATCTGCCCATTTCATACCTGTTCATACCGACTACTCACTGCAAAAGTTGGCCAAGCTATATGTGGCAGAGATAGTGCGACTGCATGGGGTGCCAGGGTCGATAATTTCTAATCGAGACCCTAGGTTTACATCTCGATTTTGGCGGAAGTTGCAAGAAGCGTTGGGTACACGATTGGATTTTAGCACCGCTTTTCACCCACAGACCACAGACAGATGGACAGTCGGAAAGGGTTATCCAAGTTTTGGAGGATATGTTGAGAGGTTGTATCATCGATTTTCGTGGTAGTTGGGAGGACTACTTGCCATTGGCGGAGTTTGCATATAATAACAGTTATCAAGCAAGCATTCAGATGGCTCCATATGAAGCGCTTTATGGGCGAAGATGTCATACGCCGACGTGTTGGACAGAGTTGGGTGAACGACAAGTGCTTGGACCGGAATTGGTGGCTGACACTGAAAGCAAGGTTAGGTTGATAAGAGGTCGATTAAAGGAGGCATCTGAGAGACAGAAGTCGTATGCAGATCTGAAGCGCAAGGAGATTGAGTTCGCTGTTGGGGACATGGTCTTTTTGAAAGTTTCACCCTAGAAGAAGATATTGAGATTTGGTAAGAAGGGTAAGTTAAGCCCACGGTTTATTGGGCCTTACCGAGTTGTTAAGCGGATTGGACCGTGGGTTATTAAGCGCTAGAGCTACCCCCGAATCGCATCATATCCACGACGTTTTTCATGTATCCATGCTGAGGCGGTATCGATCTGACCCAACTCATGTCATACCAGTTGCAGAAATCGAGGTGCAGTCAGATTTGACTTTCGAAGAGAAACCTGTGCAAATACTTGATCGTGACGTCAAGGTGTTGAGAAGGAAGTCAGTACCACTAGTGAAAGTACTTTGGAGGAACCATGGCAAAGAAGAAGTTACTTGGGAGACTGAGGAGGCCATGCGTCAACAGTACCCTCAACTGTTCTAAAAAGGTAAAATTTCGAGGTCGAAATTTCTTTAAGGGGGTAGAGTTGTAACATCCCGATTTTTGGATTTATTCGTGGTTTTCAATATTTTGGTAAAGTTTTTTAAATTTTGTATTTGGATGAGAAATTAACATCTTGAGTAGGTAAATGGGCTTATGGAAGGCCCATGTGTTGTCCAAAACCGGTTGAATTTTTGAATTTTAGACTTAAAAGTTAGGGGTTCTGGCTAGGTGCCCTTATATAGAGTGATGGGTAAATTGCATCACAAAAAGAGCTCTAGTAAAGTGGCAAGGGTGATGCCACTAGGCTCCTAAAAAGGTGGCGTGTGGAGCATTGGGGAAGGCATGGGATCGATTCCCTGTGTTGGCAAATAGATGCAATTATTTTTTAAGTACAGGAAGGGTAAGTGTTGGAGTCCAAGTGGATTCTGCTAAAGGAAAGTTTGAATCAGTCCAAATGCTTGGATTAAGGAGTGATAAGGGGAGAGATTGAAGGGATTGGGAGAGAGATTAAGAGTTGGCCGAATTAAGGGAATTGAAGAGGGGAAAATTCGGCAGAGGGTTTTAGGTTAATATTTCGGCACATAGGGTTTTGTGTGGTGCCGTTTTCTTCTGCTCAGACAACATAAGGTTTTTTTTTTCTCTCTTTTTCCTCTCTAGCTGAAACTTTCACCTTCCGTATTCTTCTTTCTCTATTCTCTTCTCCAAAGCCGTCCATCAATCCTACTATTCATCAGCACTTTTGTCAAAATCACAAAAGCTGAAATCCTGTGATCACATTACTGGTGCCGATTTCTTCTAAGCCAAGCCCTTTAACATTGTGTTCCCATTAATCAACGATCATTCTTTCTAAACCCTAGATACCTTTCGGCAATTCTACTTCAAGGTCATAGCCTCACATCGTTATCTTCTTCATCACCCAAAAGCCGAAAGTACCATAACTTTAGGGGCTTATAGTCGAAACTTCTTCAACTCCTAGATTTGAGTTTTGTCGTTGTTTTAAGGATAGATCTGCACTGGATTACGTGGAAATCAAAAAGGTGTAAGGGGTAAGTGCTTATCATCTCATATCTGGTCCTATTTTACAAAGTGAGGAAAAGCCGAAGTCCCTAGATTATAGAGAGGCTGTCGATTTGGGCCTATGGCTTTCTAAGGTCTTTAACTGATGTTTTCTATCAATGATTAGTGTTTGCTTAAGCGTTGGTTTGAAGGTGTGGTTCATTGGAGCAATCAGATTCGGAGCTAGCTATCGGTTTTGGCAGGAAGGTAAGGTTTTAAAGGCTTTTTAGGGACATGGTTCGATTTTGGATAAGCAAGTTTTGGGTTTAGTGATTGAGGTTTGTAAATGAGAACTGTGCTAATCAATTGTAGGACATCGAAAGGGATCTCGGTAGCAGTCGTCGCGTAACAGGTGTGTACCAACACCCTTTCTCGCTCAAATCGGCAAAAAGCCAAATGCCAAATTTTGGCATTTCATGGGCTTGTGAGTATGCGAATGCTCTCAAGACATAGATTAATTGTTAGATCTGGCACCGCAAGGCGGTAAGTTGGTTTCGTGTGACATTTTAACGTACTTCAGAAAAAGGGCCTCGATGGGCCAAAACTGGGCCCAATGGGCTTACGGACCAATATGGGTAAGAAATGGGCAAATTGGCCTGATAGTTAGACAGTGGAATCAAATTGCATAAAACTGTTAAAAATTACTGAAATAACTTGTGTAGATGCGTAAGTTTACGAATTTACCCCTAAAGAGTAAAATTACCGATATACCCCTAGGGTTAAATTGACTTAAATGCATGATTGATTAATACTGTATTCTGCATGTTATGTTCTATTAATATATGTTGCATGGGATTGGGGTATTGATGGAGGAAGTGCTGAAAGTGGTTTATCCACGTACTGGAGGCTCTGCCTCAACTTATTGATATTCGAGCAGCATTGCTGCAACTGTGGAGTGTAGGGCTGGGTGGGTTGAGATATTCCCCACATGGAGTGTAGGGCTGGTACGGGTGCAGTGTAGCGGGTGGTGGGTTGAGTAGTCTCCCCAGATGGGTTTGCATCCATTGTTATTATTGTTACCATGCTACTGAATTGGGCCTATGGGCCACACTGTTATGTTAAAAGGGACTAAGGCCTTGTTACTGTATTCTGAAAAGGGCTTCGGTCCACTGTGTACTATTATCTGAATAGGGCTTAGGCCCAATGGGCTTGAGCTGACTTGGGCTTTGGATGGGTTTCTGTATACACTGAGTTTCCCCAAACTCACCCCTTGCCTTTCCATCCTTGCAGGTGAGCCCTAATTGGTGGACTTGGAGCTGGGCGTGATTCAAAGTGGCCATAAAGAATAAATCCTGGTTTTTAAATAAGTTCACATTTCTTTTACTTTTGATTATTTTTATTTTGTTTTCTTAAAGTTGTAATAAGGCCGCTCTTTTAATTATTTTTATTTTGGATTATTAAACTGGTTAGCACTAGGGCGCATTTTATAAAAGATACCTACTTTTAAAGCAACACGATAACCGAACAAAGCTTTCACAACGTGAATGTTTTATAACGAGAAATAAATATTTTAAATAGGCATAAGCTAAAGTTGATGAACGTGAATATGTAATATGCTTTAAGTGTGGCAATGGATGTGTGCATGTCTAGGATTGGATCCGGGAAGAGCTTGGTACTTAAGCACCCAACGGACTCACCTCCTCTTTCCCGGCTTCCTACAGGTGCACACCTCCATTCACTTAAACTTATAACACTAACATTCTTTAAACCTTAACAAAGAGATTTTTGATAAAACGAATAGCAACATTTCCATGTGGCATGCTGAATTCGGCCATAATGTCTGGGCCGGGTTTAGGGTGTTACAAATCTTCTCTGGTTAGTGTGTTTCTGAGTCCTATTGACTGGGGTTGATTTAGTGATTGGAAAACTCAATTTTCAAGCTATTTTAAGGTGGTTTCATGATCACACGAGTGGCTACACGGGTGTGTGTTGATTCACACGGCCGTGTGCTTTTGGGAATTAGGGTTTTCGGGCTGATTTGGGAGCTACACGGCCTGGCCACATGGTTGTGTGGTTGATTTGGGGATTTTAGTCGATTTTCACATGGCTGTGTCCCTTGGGTACATGGGCGTGTATGACTGGGAATTAGGGGTTTAGTGTTTTGGTGCCACACGGCCTAGATACATGATCGTATGGCTAATTTAGGGATCCTATTTTAGCTCTATTGGATAGTGAGTTACACGGCCAGTTCACACGGCCGTGTCCTTGGTTTACACGTTTTTGACTCCACACGCCTAGGGTTTTCCACACGGCCGGAGCACACAGCCATGTGGTTTTAAGTCACTAATTTGGTATTAGTGTATGTTTTTTTATTAAGATTCTATGTATTTCGACTCGTAGCTAGTCTTTAGTAAGGGTCATTAGGATTCTGATATGGGCTTTGGCTTATGGGTTAATTGCGATATTGCGAGTGATGTCTAATTCTGAACCTAGTTTGTTAGGTGTGTGTGCATATCTAAATTTGTCTGATTGTCTGTTGACTGGGATTGAATGCATACATACACTTGCATAGAGTAAATATTTGGGGTTGTGAATAGAAGGGAGATTGATTCTGATTTGATCTGGCAGTTTTACTGCAATTTTTGCGTACAGCTGTTTACCGACTATACTATAGGTACGTTAGCTTACTGCATATCATTATTTGATTTGGCAGATTAAACTGCAATGTGACTGTACAGCGGACTATCGCATTGCACTGTACTACATATACACTAGCCCTACTACGTATTATATTCTGAGTGGCTTAGTCCACATTCTTGGAGTGTAGGGTTGGATGGGCCTTTCGAGGTCCTAGTTGGTGTGATTGGTTGGATGAGCTTTAACATCTCTTTTGGGGTGTGACCGAGGAACGGAGAGGTGTGCTGGTTGAATGAGGGGGGTTTTGGTACTTGACTGCATTCATGTGCATCTGTTTGGGTGTAAGATTATCTAACTATTTTCTGTTGTCTGAACAACATGTGTGTTAAATGTTCTGTGTGTACTTGGTTTGCTTTGTTCTGATTGCATGATGGGGCATTGGTTCCTTGTCTGGTATTTGTTCCTACCTACAAGTGTAAGTATGTTTTGTTTTGAACTACTATCTGGTTTTCTCTTCTGAAATCTGCTTTTAATCATTTTGAACTCACACTAAGCTCATGTATCTCACCCCCTGTAATGTTTCCCTTGCATGTACACTTCCGTTTTCTGCTGTTACAGTACGTGGATGTGACAACCCTAATTTGACCCTAGTCGGAAAGTGGTTTCGGGATCACAAAACTGAGTCTTATAAATAATTTAAATTTTTTATTTCATGTTTATGACGTGAGTAAATGCATGTGTGAAAGTTTCGTACGTTAATTTGGTCAATTGTTGTGAAATTATCAAAATGGACTTATATGAAACAAATTAGAAGGTGATAAGATAATTAACAAGGATCAATTAGTGCATGATTAAACAAAGGTGGTTTTACATGTCAAATTTCCTTTTTTTCAATTAGTGGCCGGCCATGATATGATGATATCCACCAAGTTAAATTAAATACAATATTAAACTATATTTGAGAAAATAATAGAAAATAAAAATTAAAGAAATATGTTCATCTTGTTTCTTCTTTAGCCGAAAACAAAGAAAAAGGAAAGGAAAGAAAAACTTACGGGATTCGGCCATGCTTGTATGCTAGGAAGAGGTATGTTTGGTATTATCTTTTGAAATTCATGCATGTTTTAAGTTGCTAGCTTGAATTCAAACTTAGCCCATGGTTTAAATTTTGTTTTTCTTATTAAGATTGATAGAAATGAATTCGGCCATGGATGAGTACTTCTTGAATTATGTTCTGATGTTGTGATGATTGGAGCATGAAAATGGTTAATTGTGAATGTGTTATAAATGGGGATTAGATGTGAGTTGGGTGAATTAGTAAATGATGAATTTTGGTAATGGATTGAAATGTTCGGCTATGGGATGGATAGGAAGAAATGCCTTAAAAAAATTCCTTTGTTGAATGTGGTAAGAAATGAGAGTTTAGATTTGATTATTGAAATTGGAATTTAGATGATAATTGATTCGTGAGTATGGTATGAACAAATGTGTGAATTAGTTAGCTTAGGATTTTCGGCTAAGTGATTAATTGGTAGAAATCAAAGGTTCAAGGAAATGAAAATTTCATTATATGGGAGTATGTATATTCGGCCACATAGATTAAAATATATAGGTGAAGACAAAGTTGATTATAGGTGAATGGCCATAAAAGGGTACATGTGTGAAATTAACTTAAATTCTTTAAGATTAATTAAGGGGAGTGATGTTGGTCTAATTGATTAAATTTTTATAATGGATATGAACCTTGAAATGAAATAAATCCTAGACTAAGTTACCTTGGAAGTAAGAATGCATTCGGTTTTGAGATCACTTGCATTAGGTAGTTAAAATACAAATGTTTGAACAAAAATGGTTGATTTTATATACATATATGTATGTATACATATTCGGATATCAAAGTAAGAACATAAGTGATGTTGAGTTTAAGTTTTGCACATACGGCTATATATATATACCTATATAAATGTATGTCCATTCATGATATCACCTTTGGACTATATGCATATAATGTTGTCTAGAAATGAGTAGTTAGCAATAATGATTGCCGAATGTCAATTACATATATACATATATATATATATATGCTTGTGTGATCGGATTATTGATAGTAGGGTGATAGCATGTAGTTATTAGCTAAATAGCTCAAAAACATATGGTAGGAAAATAAGAATTTATCATGTATATTTTATGAGATGAGATCATAAATGTTTAGATATAAATATTTAACAAAACGGTTAAACTAATTAACTCATTGATTTAGCTCAAGAAGATAAAGGAGGAGAATCAAACAAAGGCAAAGGAAAGGTCATCGAGTAGCCGAGTTGGAACCGTCCTACCCAACACAAGGTAAGTTGTTAAGCACAACTATTGTATTGATATGTATCATCCTACTATCTAGGTATGTATACCGAATGGTAGAATATAAATATATATATATATACAAATGCTTGTATTGAGTTGATGATCTAGGCACTAAGTGTGCGAGTTTAAACTCCCTGCACTAAGTGTGCGAGTTTGATTATTAAGCACTAAGTGTGCGAGTTTGATTATTAAGCACTAAGTGTGCGAGTTTGATTATTAGGCACTAAGTGTGCAAGTAAGATTAATAAGCACTAAGTGTGCGGACTCACACTTGTGTAATTTCAAATAATTATGAATGTTATGTATACGACTTTATCGAGTAAATTATGAACAGTTGAATGAGTAGATACTTTGATTTCATGAAGCATAGATATTATGTTTATATATATAGAATCGAGCTTAGTGGCCTTAACCTATGCGGGGTGGTATTTAAAGTGAAGAACGTAAGGTCATGGTGGTATGGATGAGATATTAAAATTACTATAAACTAAACAACAACAAAACGATAAGTAGCAATGCATCGAGAATTATGTAAAATATTGATATGAGATGGTAATGAGGAATTGGATATTTGGGACTTTGTAATATTTATTTATTTTGCTTGCTTCTTTCAAACCCTTTTTCTAAATGGACAGTAGTGCAATGCTTATAACTTACTGAGTTTATACTCATTGTTGCGTTGTTTGTCACTTGTTTAGGTTCTTGCGATCCACTCTTGTATGCCCCGGAACCATCGTCAAAGTCATCACACCATCCTTCAACGTTTTGGTACTTACTTTTGTTTTAGCCGAATTCTAGTAAACATTACGGCATGTATAGGTTAAAATGAATCTCGTTCAAAGTAGTATGTGTAAACTTCGGCCATGCTAATATGGTCTAGTTACTAGGCTTATTTTTGGTCGTGCCCAGATATGGATTAAATCATTTTGGTTAAAAGATTATATTCTATAAGTGAAGGTTGTATATGAAATGTTAAGAAAAATTTATCTACTTAATTGTTTCAATTAAATTGCGAGTTAACGTAATCACATTTTATTAGTATGTATGAAAATCTTCTATACTAAAAGACTTAGTATTATGGGTGTTACATTTATTGGTATCAGAGCTACGGTTTAGTCGGTTCTAGGACTACCGTAGAGCGTACGAGTCTAGCTATACTGCCTTAATGTTAGTATATGATAGTGTGATGGCTTTTGACGGTTGAAATTATTGTTTTGATTAGTAAATGGAACCTAATCTCGAGAGAGCCACAGGCGGATGATGTTGAAAGTGTAGCGGCTGCTCCTGCACAAGGAACACCGCCTGCTGAACCTCAATCGTCTGCAAATAATCAAGATGATGGGGCAAAACAAGCCTTCTTTTCTATGATGAATGAATGGGTCGCACAATATGCCCGGACTAACCCGGCTGCTCAATCGTTTCCAAACTTAAATAATCCGCCTCAGGTTCCTAACATACCAACGAATATTGATCCTTTGAGGCTGAGTAAACCTCCTGTAGATTTGGTGAGAAAGCGCGGGGCTAAGGAATTTCGAGCTACAGCTACTGATGATGCTGAAAAGGCCGAGTTTTGGCTTGATAACACCATTCGCGTTTTTGAAGAGCTTTCGTGCACGCCTGATGAGTGCCTAAAGTGTGCTATATCTTTAATGCGGGACACGACCTATTATTGGTGGAGAACTCTGATCTCTATTGTTCCAAAGGAACGTGTTACTTGGGATTTCTTTCAGGAGGAATTTCGAAAGAAGTATATTAGTCAACGATTCATTGATCAAAAGCGTAAAGAATTTCTGGAGCTCAAACAAGGTCGTTTGACAGTATCTGAATACGAACGCAAGTTTGTAAGACTCAGTCGATATGCTCGAGAGTGCGTAGCTGATGAAGTTGCTATGTGTAAAAGATTTGAAGAAGGATTGAATGAAGATTTAAAGCTACTGGTGGGCATTTTAGAGATAAAGGAATTCGTAACACTGGTTGAACGGGCATGCAAAGCTGAAGAACTCAGGAAGGAGAAAAAGAAAGCTGAATCAGAAGCCAAAGACTTTCGTAAAAGAACGGCGGGTAAAACTACTTTCTCGACTCCAAAGAAATTCAGGGACGATACTAACAAATCAAAAGCGGCTACGGGAATTTCTATTAGGAGCGACCACAACGGATTCTCGAGTTACTTCGGTTGCAAGTGTGGGTAACAACCGACAACAAAAACCCGAATGCGCACAATGTTGAAGACGACATGTAGGTGAATGTTGGGGTAAGTCTATTAACCGAGCCTGTTATAGATGCGCATCGCGGGATCATTTTATTCGAGATTGTACGGAACCTGATGAGAAGAATAAGGTACAAGGTACGAGATCGACCGGCGCAACAGCTAGAGGTAGACCATCGAGAAATACCGGAGGTAGGAGTGGGGGTCAGAGAGGGACTTCTGATACGGTTGATCGATCTGAGACTCGTGCTCCTGCCAGAGCTTATGCCATCCGTGCGCGAGAGGAAGCATCTTCTCCTGATGTTATCACTGGTACTTTTACTCTCTTTAATACTGATGTCATTGCTTTGATTGACCCTGGTTCCACTCATTCATATATATGTGAGACTTTAGTATCTAGTAAGACTCTACCTGTCGAGTCTACTGAGTTCGTAATCCGAGTGTCAAATCCCTTGGGTCGTTATGTACTTGTGGATAAGGTGTGTAAGAAATGTCCTCTAGTAGTCAGAGACTCCTGCTTTCCAGCTGATTTGATGCTCTTACCGTTTGATGAATTTGATGTTATCCTTGGTATGGATTGGTTGACTGTTCATGATGCAGTAGTGAATTGCAAAAGAAAGACTATTGATTTGAGATGTGCAAATGATGAGATAATCCGAATCGAGTCTTCTGATAGGATCGGGTTACCAGCAGTTATATCCTCGATGATGGCCCAAAAACATGTGAGAAAGGGGTGTGAGGTATATCTGGCATACGTGTTTGACGACAAAGAGTTAGGAAAGAAGCTTGAATCAGTGCCAGTGGTCTGTGATTATCCGGATGTTTTTCCCGAGGAACTACCAGGGTTACCACATGTTCGGGAGGTAGAGTTTGGCATTGAACTTGTACCTGGGACTACACCGATTTCTATAGCTCCGTATCGTATGGCACCAACGGAATTGAGAGAATTGAAAACCCAGTTGCAAGAGTTGATGGATAGAGGTTTCGCTCGTCCAAGTTCCTCACCTTGGGGTGCACCAGTGTTGTTTGTGAAAAAGAAGGACGAAACCATGCGATTATGCATCGACTATCGTCAATTGAATAAAGTGACAATAAAGAATAAATATCCGTTACCGCGTATTGATGATTTACTCGATCAGCTGAAAGGGGCCTCTGTATTTTCAAAGATAGATTTGAGATCGGGATATTATTAGTTACGAGTTAGAGACTCAGATATCCCCAAAACTGCTTTTAGAACGAGATATGGACACTATGAGTTCTTAATAATGCCATTTGGGCTTACTAATGCCCCTGCAGTATTTATGGATTTGATGAATCGGATTTTCAGACCATATCTGGATCGGTTTGTAGTTGTGTTTATCGATGACATTTTGGTCTATTCGAGAAATGAAACTGAAAATGCTGAGCACCTGAGATTAGTGTTACGGATTTTGCGGGACAAGCAATTGTATGCTAAGTTCAGTAAATGTGAGTTCTGGTTGAGAGAAGTTAGTTTTCTGGGTCATGTGGTGTCTGCATCGGTTATTCGAGTTGATCCGAGTAAAATTACAGCCATATATTAATTGGAAGCCTCAGAGGAATATTACGAAGTTCGAGCTTTTTGGGACTTCTTTGGTTATTACGGACGCTTTTGTAAAGGGTTTTTCAACGATAGCCACACCAATGACAAGACCACTTCAGAAAAGATGTTAAGTTTGTTTGGTCAGAAAAATGTCAGAGAAGTTTCGATCAACTGAAAACTTATTTAACTGAAGCTCCAGTGCTAGTTCAACCCGAATCTGGTAAAGAGTTTGTTATCTACAGTGATGCGTCTTTGCTTGGGTTGGGTTGTGTGTTGATGCAAGAAGGTCGAGTGGTAGCATATGCATCAAGACAGTTGAAGCCACATGAGAAGAACTATCCGACTCATGATCTCGAGTTAGCTGCAATTGTTTTCGCTTTGAAAATATGGCGACATTACTTATTTGGCGAGAAGTGTCATGTATACTCGGATCATAAAAGCCTCAAATATTTGATGACTCAGAGAGAATTGAATTTGCGACAAAGACGTTGGCTCGAGTTGTTGAAAGATTATGAACTGGTCATCGACTATCACCCGGGAAAGGCTAACGTAGTTGCTGATGCGTTAAGTCGCAAATCACTGTTTGCATTACGAGCAATGAATGTACACTTGTCCACTCTATCCGATAATGCGTTAGTAGCAGAATTAAGGGCTAGACCACTGTGGATTCATCAAATTAGTGAAGCTCAAAAAGTCGATGGTGAATTGGTTGCTAAACGAGTTGAATGTACCGCGGGTATAGAATCAGAGTTTCAAATTGACGACGATGACTGTTTAAGGTTCAGAAACCGATTGTGTGTTCCAAGAAACTCAGAACTTATTCCGATGATTTTGGGTGAGGCTCATAGTAGTCGAGTGTCAGTACACCCGGGAAGTACAAAAATGTACAATGATCTAAAACGTCAATTTTGGTGGCCTAGTATGAAACGAGACATTTCTGACTATGTTTCGAAATGTTTAATATGTCAACAAGTGAAAGCGGAACATCAAGTGCCTTCGGGATTACTTCAACCAATCCTGATACCCGAATGGAAATGGGATCGAATCACTATGGATTTTGTATCTGGTTTGCCGGTAACTCAAAGTAAGAAAGATTCAATCTGGGTGATTGTAGACAGATTGACCAAGTCCGCTCATTTTATCCCTGTCCGTATGGATTTTTCACTTGATAAATTGGCAGAATTATACGTTTCTCAAATCGTTCGATTACATGGAGTACCTAATTCAATTGTATCTGATAGGGACCCGAGGTTTACATCACGATTTTGGAAGAAATTGCAAGAAGCCTTGGGTACCAAGTTGCACTTTAGCACTGCTTTTCATCTCCAGACTGATGGTCAATCCGAACGGATAATTCAAATACTCGAGGACATGTTGAGATGTTGTATCCTAGAGCTTGGTGGTTCGTGGGAGAGATATCTACCTTTGGTCGAATTCGCTTACAACAATAGTTTTCAATCAAGTATCAAGATGGCACCTTATGAAGCTTTATATGGTCGTAAGTGCCGTACACCGTTATTTTGGACTGAGCTTAGTGAGAGTAAAATCTTCGGGGTTGATTTAATCAGGGATGCTGAACAGAAAATAAAGATAATCCGTGAAAGCTTGAAAGCAGCTTCAGATCGTCAGAAGTCCTATGCAGATTTGAAACGGAAGGACATTGAATATCAGGTTGGAGATAAGGTGTTTCTTAAAGTTTCACCTTGGAAAAAAATACTCAGATTCGGCCGTAAAGGCAAATTAAGTCCGAGGTTCATCGGGCCGTACGAGATATCTGAACGAATTGGGCCAGTTGCTTATCGATTGATTTTACCCCCTGAATTTGAGAAGATTCATAACGTTTTTCATGTCTCAATGCTTCAACGTTATAGATCCGATCCATCCCACATACTTAATCCATTAGAAGTTGAAATCCAACCTGATTTGAGTTACGAGGAAGAACCGGTTCGTATTCTGGCGCATGAAGTAAAAGAATTACGAAATAAGAAAATTTCTTTAGTAAAAGTACTGTGGGTTAAACACGGAGTTGAAGAAGCTACTTGGGAACTTGAAGACACTATGAAGGATCGATATCCTAACCTATTCACGGGTAAGATTTTTCGGGGACGAAAAATTCTTTAAGAGGGGGAGAGTTGTGACAACCCTAATTTGACCCTAGTCGGAAAGTGGTTTCGGGATCACAAAACTGAGTCTTATAAATAATTTAAAATTTTTATTTCATGTTTATGACGTGAGTAAATGCATGTCAAGAAAAGTTTAAATGCGTTAATTTGGTCAATTGTTGTGAAATTATCAAAATGGACTTATATGAAACAAATTAGAAGGTGATAGGATAATTAACAAGGATCAATTAGTGCATGATTAAACAAAGGTGGTTTTTCATGTCAAATTTCCTTTTTTTCAATTAGTGGCCTACCCATGATATGATGATATCCACCAAGTTAAATTAAATACAATATTAAACTATATTTGAGAAAATAATAGAAAATAAAAATTAAAGAAATATGTTCATCTTGTTTCTTCTCTAGCCGAAAACAAAGAAAAAGGAAAGGAAAGAAAAACTTAAGGGATTCAAATGCATGCTTGTATGCTAGGAAGAGGTATGTTTGGTATTATCTTTTGAAATTCATGCATGTTTTAAGTTGCTAGCTTGAATTCAAACTTAGCCCATGGTTTAAATTTTGTTTTTCTTATTAAGATTGATAGAAATGAATTCGGCCATGGATGAGTACTTCTTGAATTATGTTTTGATGTTGTGATGATTGGAGCATGAAAATGGTTAATTGTGAATGTGTTACAAATGGGGATTAGATGTGAGTTGGGTGAAATAGTAAATGATGAATTTTGGTAATGGATTGAAATGTTCGGCTATGGGATGGATAGGAAGAAATGCCTTAAAAAAATTCCTTTGTTGAATGTGGTAAGAAATGAGAGTTTAGATTTGATTATTGAAATTGGAATTTAGATGATAATTGATTCGTGAGTATGGTATGAACAAATGTGTGAATTAGTTAGATTGTTTCAATTAAATTGCGAGTTAATGTAATCACATTTTATTAGTATGTATGAAAATCTTCTATACTAAAAGACTTAGTATTATGGGTGTTACATTTATTGGTATCAGAGCTACGGTTTAGTCGGTTCTAGGACTACCGTAGAGCGTACGAGTCTAGCTATACTGCCTTAATGTTAGTATATGATAGTGTGATGGCTTTTGACGGTTGAAATTATTGTTTTGATTAGTAAATGGAACCTAATCCTGAGAGAGCCCTGGCGGATGATGTTGAAAGTGTAGCGGCTGCTCCTGCACAAGGAACACCGCCTGCTGAACCTCAATCGTCTGCAAATAATCAAGATGATGGGGCAAAACAAGCCTTCTTTTCTATGATAAATGAATGGGTCGCACAATATGCCCGGACTAACCCGGCTGCTCAATCGTTTCCAAACTTAAATAATCCGCCTCAGGTTCCTAACATACCAACGAATATTGATCCTTTGAGGCTGAGTAAACCTCCTGTAGATTTGGTGAGAAAGCGCGGGGCTAAGGAATTTCGAGCTACGACTCATCGATGATCTTTGAAAGGCCGAGTTTTGGCTTGATAACACCATTCGCGTTTTTGAAGAGCTTTCGTGCACGCCTGATGAGTGCCTAAAGTGTGCTATATCTTTAATGCGGGACACGACCTATTATTGGTGGAGAACTCTGATCTCTATTGTTCCAAAGGAACGTGTTACTTGGGATTTCTTTCGGGAGGAATTTGAAAGAAGTATATTAGTCAACGATTCATTGATCAAAAGCGTAAAGAATTTCTCGAGCTCAAACAAGGTCGTTTGTGAAAGATTCGAATCTGACGCAAGTTTGTAAGACTCGATCAATATGCTCGAGAGTGCGTAGCTGATGAAGTTGCTATGTGTAAAAGATTTGAAGAAGGATTGAATGAAGATTTAAAGCTACTGGTGGGCATTTTAGAGATAAAGGAATTCGTAACAACTGGTTGAGCAGGCATGCAAAGTGAAGAACTCGGGAAGGAGAAAAAGAAAGTGAATCGAAGCCAAAGACTTTCGTAAAAAGAACAGCGGGTAAAACTACTTTCTCGACTCCAAAGAAATTCGAGGACAATACTAACAAATCAAAAGCGGCTACGGAATTTCTATTAGGGAGCGACCAGTCAACGGATTCTCGAGTTACTTGGTTTGCAAGTGTGGGTAACAACCGACAACAAAAACCCGAATCGCACAATGTTGAAGACGACATGTAGGTGAATGTTGGGGTAAGTCTATTAACCGAGCACATTATAGATGCGCATCGCGGATCATTTTATTCGAGATTGTACGGAACGATGAGAAGAATAAGGTACAAGGTGCGAGATCGACCGGCGCAACACTAGAGTTAGACCATCGAGAAATACCGGAGGTAGGAGTGGGGGGTCGAGAGGGACTTCCGATACGGTTGATCGATCTGAGACTCGTGCTCTGCGCGAGCTTATGCCATCCGTGCGCGAGAGGAAGCATCTTCTCCCGATGTTATCACTTGGTACTTTTACTCTCTTTATCACGATGTCATTGCTTTGATTGACCACTGGTTCCACTCATTCATATATATGTGAGACTTTAGTATCTAGTAAGACTCTACCATCGAGTCTCACGAGTTAAATAATCCGAGTGTCAAATCCCTTGGGTCGTTATGTACTTGTGGATAAGGTGTGTAAAAATGTCCTCTAGTAGTCGAGAGACTCTGCTTTCCGTGATTTGATGCTCTTACCGTTTGATGAATTTGATGTTATCCTTGGTATGGATTGGTTGACTGCTCATGATCACGATAGTGAATTGCAAAAGAAAGACTATTGATTTGAGATGTGCAAATGATGAGATAATCCGAATCGAGTCTTCTGATAGGATCGGGTTACCAGCAGTTATATCCTCGATGATGGCCCAAAAACATGTGAGAAAGGGGTGTGAGGTATATCTGGCATACGTGTTTGACGACAAAGAGTTAGGAAAGAAGATTGAATCAGTGCCAGTGGTCTGTGATTATCCGGATGTTTTTCCCGAGGAACTACCGGGGTTACCACATGTTCGGGAGGTAGAGTTTGGCATTGAACTTGTACCTGGGACTACACCGATTTCTATAGCTCCGTATCGTATGGCACCAACGGAATTGAGAGAATTGAAAACCCAGTTGCAAGAGTTGATGGATAGAGGTTTCGCTCGTCCAAGTTCCTCACCTTGGGGTGCACCAGTGTTGTTTGTGAAAAAGAAGGACGAAACCATGCGATTATGCATCGACTATCGTCAATTGAATAAAGTGACAATAAAGAATAAATATCCGTTACCGCGTATTGATGATTTACTCGATCAATTTGAAAGGGCCTCTGTATTTTCAAAGATAGATTTGAGATAGGGATATTATTAGTTACGAGTTAGAGACTCAGATACCCCCAAAACTACTTTCAGAACGAGATATGGACACTATGAGTTCTTAATAATGCCATTTGGGCTTACTAATGCCCCTGCGGTATTTATGGATTTGATGAATCGGATTTTGGATCATATCCGGATCGGTTTGTAGTTGTGTTTATCGATGACATTTGGTCTATTCGAGAAATGAAACCAAACATCTTGAGCACACGAGATTAGTGTTACTGATTTTTGCGGGACAAGCAATTGTATGCTAAGTTCGATGTAAATGTGAGTTCTGGTTGAGAGAAGTTAGTTTTACGGGTCATGTGGTGTCCAGACGGGTATTCGAGTTGATCCGAGTAAAATTACAGCCATACTTAATTGGAAGCCTCAGGAATATTACGTAAGTTTGGAGCTTTTTGGGACTTTCTGGTTTATTACAGACGTTTTTGTAAAGGGTTTTCAACGATAGCCACACCAATGACAAGACTACTTCAGAAAGATGTTAAGTTTGTTTGGTCAGAAAAATGTCAGAGAAGTTTCGATCAACTGAAAACTTATTTAACTGAAGCTCCAGTGCTAGTTCAACCCGAATCCGGTAAAGAGTTTGTTATCTCATGATGATGCGTCTTTGCTTGGGTTGGGTTGTGTGTTGATGCAAGAAGGTCGAGTGGTAGCATATGCATCAAGACAGTTGAAGCCACATGAGAAGAACTATCCGACTCATGATCTCGAGTTAGCTGCAATTGTTTTCGCTTTGAAAATATGGCGACATTACTTATTTGGCGAGAAGTGTCATGTATACTCGGATCATAAAAGCCTCAAATATTTGATGACTCAGAGAGAATTGAATTTGCGACAAAGACGTTGGCTCGAGTTGTTGAAAGATTATGAACTGGTCATCGACTATCACCCGAGAAAGGCTAACGTAGTTGCTGATGCGTTAAGTCGCAAATCACTGTTTGCATTACGAGCAATGAATGTACACTTGTCCACTCTATCCGATAATGCGTTAGTAGCAGAATTAAGGGCTAGACCACTGTGGATTCATCAAATTAGTGAAGCTCAAAAAGTCGATGGTGAATTGGTTGCTAAACGAGTTGAATGTGCCGCGGGTATAGAATCAGAGTTTCAAATTGACGACGATGACTGTTTAAGGTTCAGAAACCGATTGTGTGTTCCAAGAAACTCAGAACTTATTCCGATGATTTTGGGTGAGGCTCATAGTAGTCGAGTGTCAGTACACCCGGGAAGTACAAAAATGTACAATGATCTAAAACGTCAATTTTGGTGGCCTAGTATGAAACGAGACATTTCTGACTATGTTTCGAAATGTTTAATATGTCAACAAGTGAAAGCGGAACATCAAGTGCCTTCGGGATTACTTCAACCAATCCGACGATACGAATGGAAATGGGATCGAATCACTATGGATTTTGTATCCGGTTTGCCGGTAACTCAAAGTAAGAAAGATTCAATCGGGTGATTGTAGACAGATTGACCAAGTCCGCTCATTTTATCCTGTCCGTATGGATTTTTCACTTGATAAATTGGCGAATTATACGTTTCTCAAATCGTTCGATTACATGGAGTACCTAATTCAATTGTATCGATAGGGACCCGAGGTTTACATCACGATTTTGGAAGAAATTGCAAGAAGCCTTGGGTACCAAGTTGCACTTTAGCTTACTTTTCATCTCGGGATGATGGTCAATCCGAGCGGATAATTCAAATACTCGAGGACATGTTGAGATGTTGTATCCTAGAGCTTGGTGGTTCGTGGGAGAGATATCTACCTTTGGTCGAATTAAACTTACAACAATAGTTTTCAATCAAGTATCAAGATGGCACCTTATGAAGCTTTATATGGTCGTAAGTGCCGTACACAGTTATTTTGGGTGAGCTTAGTGAGAGTAAAATCTTGAGGTTGATTTAATCGGGGATCTTTGAGCAGAAAAATAAAGATAATCCGTGAAAGCTTGAAAGCGACTTTCGATCGTCGGAAGTCCTATGCGATTTGAAACGGAAGGACATTGAATATCGGGTTGGAGATAAGGTGTTTCTTAAAGTTTCACCTTGGAAAAAATACTCGAGTTCGACCGTAAAGGCAAATTAAGTCCGAGGTTCATCGGGCATCACGAGATATCTCTGAGCGAATTGGGCGATTGCTTATCGATTGATTTTACCCCCGAATTTGAGAAGATTCATAACGCGTTTTCATGTCTCAATGCTTCAACGTTATAGATCCGATCCATCCCACATACTTAATCCATTAGAAGTTGAAATCCAACTTTGATTTGAGTTACGAGGAAGAACCGGTTCGTGATTCAGCGCATGAAGTAAAAGAATTACGAAATAAGAAAATTTCTTTAGTAAAAGTAATCGTGGGTTAAACACGGAGTTGAAGAAGCTACTTGGGAACTTGAAGACACTATGAAGGATCGATATCCTAACCTATTCACGGGTAAGATTTTTCGGGGACGAAAAATTCTTTAAGAGGGGGAGAGTTGTGACAACCCTAATTTGACCCTAGTCGGAAAGTGGTTTCGGGATCACAAAATCGAGTCTTATAAAAATTTAAAATTTTTATTTCATGTTTATGACGTGAGTAAATGCATGTCTGCGAAAAGTTTAAATGCGTTAATTTGGTCAATTGTTGTGAAATTATCAAAATGGACTTATATGAAACAAATTAGAAGGTGATAGGATAATTAACAAGGATCAATTAGTGCATGATTAAACAAAGGTGGTTTTTCATGTCAAATTTCCTTTTTTTCAATTAGTGGCCGGCCATGATATGATGATATCCACCAAGTTAAATTAAATACAATATTAAACTATATTTGAGAAAATAATAGAAAATAAAAATTAAAGAAATATGTTCATCTTGTTTCTTCTCTAGCCGAAAACAAAGAAAAAGGAAAGGAAAGAAAAACTTAAGGGATTCAGCCATGCTTGTATGCTAGGAAGAGGTATGTTTGGTATTATCTTTTGAAATTCATGCATGTTTTAAGTTGCTAGCTTGAATTCAAACTTAGCCCATGGTTTAAATTTTGTTTTTCTTATTAAGATTGATAGAAATGAATTCGGCCATGGATGAGTACTTCTTGAATTATGTTTTGATGTTGTGATGATTGGAGCATGAAAATGGTTAATTGTGAATGTGTTACAAATGGGGATTAGATGTGAGTTGGGTGAATTAGTAAATGATGAATTTTGGTAATGGATTGAAATGTTCGGCTATGGGATGGATAGGAAGAAATGCCTTAAAAAAATTCCTTTGTTGAATGTGGTAAGAAATGAGAGTTTAGATTTGATTATTGAAATTGGAATTTAGATGATAATTGATTCGTGAGTATGGTATGAACAAATGTGTGAATTAGTTAGCTTAGGATTTTCGGCTAAGTGATTAATTGGTAGAAATCAAAGGTTAAAGGAAATGAAAATTTCATTATATGGGAGTATGTATATTCGGCCACATAGATTAAAATATATAGGTGAAGACAAAGTTGATTATAGGTGAATGCCATAAAAGGGTACATGTGTGAAATTAACTTAAATTCTTTAAGATTAATTAAGGGAGTGATGTTGGTCTAATTGATTAAATTTTTATAATGGATATGAACCTTGAAATGAAATAAATCCTAGACTAAGTTACCTTGGAAGTAAGAATGCATTCGGTTTTGAGATCACTTGCATTAGGTAGTTAAAATACAAATGTTTGAACAAAAATGGTTGATTTTATATACATATATGTATGTATACATATTCGGATATCAAAGTAAGAACATAAGTGATGTTCGGTTTAAGTTTTGCACGTGCTTTACTATATATATATACCTATATAAATGTATGTCCATTCATGATATCACCTTTGGACTATATGCATATAATGTTGTCTAGAAATGAGTAGTTAGCAATAATGATTGCCGAATGTCAATTACATATATACATATATATATATGCTTGTGTGACCGGATTATTGATAGTAGGGTGATAGCATGTAGTTATTAGCTAAATAGCTCAAAAACATATGGTAGGAAAATAAGAATTTATCATGTATATTTTATGAGATGAGATCATAAATGTTTAGATATAAATATTTAACAAAACGGTTAAACTAATTAACTCATTGATTTAGCTCAAGAAGATAAAGGAGGAGAATCAAACAAAGGCAAATGAAAGGTCATCGAGTAGCCGAGTTGGAACCGTCCTACCCAACACAAGGTAAGTTGTTAAGCACAACTATTGTATTGATATGTATCATCCTACTATCTAGGTATGTATACCGAATGGTAGAATATAAATATATATATATATATATACACAAATGCTTGTATTGAGTTGATGATCTAGGCACTAAGTGTGCGAGTTTGAATTCCCTGCACTAAGTGTGCGAGTTTGATTATTAAGCACTAAGTGTGCGAGTTTGATTATTAAGCACTAAGTGTGCGAGTTTGATTATTAGGCACTAAGTGTGCAAGTAAGATTAATAAGCACTAAGTGTGCAGACTTACTGTGTAATTTCAAATAATTATGAATGTTATGTGTACGACTTTATCGAGTAAATTATGAACAGTTGAATGAGTAGATACTTTGATTTCATGAAGCATAGATATTATGTTTATATATATAGAACTGAGCTTAGTAAGCCCGGAACCTATGCGGGGGTGGTATTTAAAGTGAAGAACGTAAGGTCATGGTGGTATGGATGAGATATTAAAATTACTATAAACTAAACAACAACAAAACGATAAGTAGCAATGCATCGAGAATTATGTAAAATATTGATATGAGATGGTAATGAGGAATTGGATATTTGGGACTTTGTAATATTTATTTATTTTGCTTGTTTCTTTCAAACCCTTTTTCTAAATGGACAGTAGTGCAATGCTTATAACTTACTGAGTTTATACTCATTGTTGCGTTGTTTGTCACTTGTTTAGGTTCTTGCGATCCACTCTTGTATGCCCCGGAACCATCGTCAAAGTCATCACACCATCCTTCAACGTTTTGGTACTTACTTTTGTTTTAGCCGAATTCTAGTAAACATTACGGCATGTATAGGTTAAAATGAATCTCGTTCAAAGTAGTATGTGTAAACTTCGGCCATGCTAATATGGTCTAGTTACTAGGCTTATTTTTGGCCGTGCCCAGATATGGATTAAATCATTTTGGTTAAAAGATTATATTCTATAAGTGAAGGTTGTATATGAAATGTTAAGAAAAATTTATCTACTTAATTGTTTCAATTAAATTGCGAGTTAACGTAATCACATTTTAGTATTATAGGTGTTACAGTGGAGGTCTTGGACAGTCTCAGTTGAAGATAATTTATCAGTTATCTTCTCAGTTTTCGTTTCGTTTTACCGTTTTGATCTGTAAGGTTTTATAAAAACTATAGTACAAGATCTGTTTAGAAAATTTTGAATCGTACATTTATTTTGGTTATATTTTAAAATTAACTATAATTTTACTAACTGAATTCTAAACGATTAAATGTTTTCGGTTTATTCTAATAACTTGTTTTGTAAAAATTTATCTACCAACACTCTGATGATCAATGTGACCTTTGAAATTTAGTCTAAACTCCTAGGCCGGGTTTTGGGGAGTCACATAATGATTGTGTTTATTGTAAAATATAATAATTCAAATTTTTGTAAGTTGGTAATTTATTCTATATTTCTTTCAAAAAATAATTATATTATATTAATTTTCAGTATATTTCATATAATATTCTCTTTGCATTATTTTCTTATCTCTTATTATATTATGCATTATTTATGTTATTTATATTATATTTATGCATGACAATTGTAGCAAACTTACTAGATCTAGGATCGAGCTGAGACACAAAACCTTTGGCATCACAACAATGCAAAGCCAAATCATAAATCATGGTTAAGGCGAACCAAGTTAGGTAAAAGAAAGAGATAAAAAGTATTAATCATGTTGCATTAATATGCAAAGCTTTCTATAATTATATAAGAAAGATACCGTCCCATACTATCAAAATATAAATTAACTTCGACACCTAGTAAGTCTTGAGCAACCACGATTCCAAGGATTAACAGCTTTTTGGAGAAGTCGACGGTAGGAAACAAGACAGGAGACCTCTGGATGGTAGATTGTCATGGCTGCATTGATTGGGAGCACCTCTTCCATCACCACTATGCCAATTAGAGCCAAACAAATTAACCATATTTTCATGTTTGAGACTCCCATGATTTGTCTTTGGTTTCATTGGAATAATTTTGATATCACGTATTTATAGGGTTTTGGAATGAGACCCTATTTTAAAAATTACATCAAAGTAGGTTATATTGTTTTGATTTTTTCTTTTTTCTAATTTCTTGTTTTTTAAATTGTAAAATGTGTTAATTTTTTATAAAAAAATACATTTTAAAAATTGGACCCGGTAATCTAAGGTTTTTTCTCAATTAGTCTAATATTATTGAATGTGTTTGTGTGTGCACACGTGTGTGTGTTTTGGCAAAAAAGAAAGATAGTTGAGGTCTAATCTCAATATGATACAATCTCAATTAGACTATATCTTTCTTATGTTACACATTTCATATAATTCAATAAGAAACAAAATCTACCATCTGGTGGTAAGGAATGTAAGCAGAGTCTTATTATTCCATATATAATATACAAATATGTTGTAGTGTACTTTCAAGTAAATAGTTTAGTATGAATTTTTTTGTTTATATATAAAAACATTTTTATATATTTTTATTATTACCTCTACCTTCATACATAATTAGTTTTTAATGCTAGAGTGAAGCAAGTGATTTTAGACATTGTTGAATATTATTAAAAAAATGATAGCATATTAAAGTATTTATTCACATATTGTAAATTAAAGCTTACATTATTCAATTTTTATTTTTTCTTAAAAGTAAATAAATTGGCCATAATAATATGTAGACAATATATACTCAATATAAATGTAATTATGTTAGATTATTTCTTATTATAAAAATATATTAATTATTCATAATTTTTGTATTTGAAATATAATGTTACTTATTATAATGTTATAAAAATAATTAAAATTTACTATTTTAGAAAGTAGTATATATTGTTTCTTTTACTCTTTTTGGTTAAGGGAGATACAACAATTTAAATAGAGAATAACTCAATAAAAAATTTAACCTTTTCATTTATTATATAAATTCATTTAAAAACTTTTATTATGAAAAATTAGTATTCTTATATAAATATGATAAATTTTATTATCAAGTAAATTTTAAAATTAATTATTTTAGAAAAATAAAAAATATTTAAAATTATAAATCTAGCAACTAATGAACAGCAAAAGTTATAGAGCCATTTCAATGTTTCTTTGGACTTGTGTTTTTATATAAATTATAGATATATGAAATTTTCACGTTGTTAAATTTGTGATTTATCTATACTATTATTTAAGTGAGGACACCAACTCAGTCCAGAAAATTATTAAAATATTCTTATAGATTTTTAATAAATTATATAATTACTCGAATACTTTTTCCTTTTTCTTACTCAAGACAAAACCTATAAAAGAAATTCAAAATGTTGAGATTTGAACCCAGTCCTCCAGCATTTATAAATTTCTTCTTTACCAATTTAGCTTTATTTTGATATTTGTATACAATAAAATGTTATTAAACCAATTATTTCACCCATATTGTTTGTATATATATATATATATATATATATATATATATATATATATATATATATATATTAATATTTAAGTGTGTGTCTATGTTGGTGCCATGAGACAACTAGACACTAACTTAAATTAGAAAACTACTATAATCACCTTACATATTTTAAATAAGTTAAATTATTACGATGATACTTTTATATTTTCCTCATTAAAATAACCAAAAAAATTGCAAATCTTAATCTTTGAACTTATATCACCAACATCTATAAAATCCTTTTTTTACCACTTCAACCAAAATTTTATTTAGATCTTTTTATAAATTTTAACTTGTGTCACAAGTCAACTCAATACCAACTAAAGAAAAATGACAATATTGTGATAAACAATTGGAGTACATTTAAACTAATTTTTTTTATTTCATATTTACTCCATATGTATTTACCTATAGTCAAAATATGTGATTTCTTCATGCATATGTGTGTGATAGAATTTCTATTATATAAAACCTTGAAGGAAAGTGTTGTGGACTGACTCGTATATGTAACAACCCGTTTTCAATGAAATTAGAACAGTGGTTTTGTGACCACATGTTCTATGCGGGAATATTTATTTTTATTATTATTTCAATGTCTAAGTATGTTAGCAAGGTTATATAAAAATTTTGTTAAGAAATTTTATCTTTTGCATGTTTAATTTGATGAAAAGGACTAAATCGTAAAAGGTGAAAATTTAAAGTTCTTTAAGTTATAGGTACTAAATGGCTATGAAATTAAATGGTTAAGGGATTTATATGGTAATTATACCATTGTTAATATGAGTGGAAAAATATGGACATTAAATAGGTGTTTTTATTTGTAAATAATAAGGTTAAATACGTAATTTAGTAATAAATGTTAGTAAATTAATGAAAAACCAAAGCTATCATCTCTCCCTATTGCATGTAAGTATTTTTCGTACTATTTTTAATAATTTTTATGTTTTTGAAGTCGTTGTAGCTTAATCTAGCTAGCTTAGGGACTAATTTGTAAAACTATTAATAGGTTAAGGTTTTTCCCTGAATATATTCTTGTGGTTTTTGATGTTGGATGGAAGAAAATGAATCTTTGTTGATAGATAAACAACTTTTGTAAAGTGAATTTTGTTGAAAATGTCAAACAGAGATTTATTTGTAAAATGTGTAAAGTACATGGTGAAAATTGTGACATAATGAATTGTATGAGTTGATATGGACATAATGAAATTCGGCTAGCTTGGATAGGGGTGAATTTTCATGAATTTCATTTTACAAGCTTAGGGACTAAATTGTAATGAAGTTAAAATTTTAGCGGTAAAATTTTAATTATGCAAAAAAATGTGTTTTGTGGATCGAATTGAATAATTGAGATTTATTGAAACATTTAATTGAACATACTTATTTATTTAAATCAAGATATATCTTAGTCGGTTATAAACCAAGGGAAGGCGAAAGTTACAGATTAGCTCGATCGTACTCCTACGCGCTAGTTGTCAAAGTAAGTTGATAGTATTTAGATGTATAATTGAATTTCCATATATATATATTTTCATCTTATACCCACGTAATAAAATACTTATGTTAATTATAATTGATTGCACAGACATGCCCCTGTTTGTACTTCCGTACCCCTGATTGCACATACGTGCCCCTATTTGTACTTCGGTGCCCCTGATTGCACATACGTGCCCCTGTTTTTACTTCGGTGCCCCTGTTTGTACTTCGATACCCCTGATTGTACATACGTGCCCCTATTTATACTTCTGTAATTTCAATCAAGTAAAATAAAAGTTGCATTCAATTGATGATAAATTAAACGATTTACTATGTTCTTACCAATCTCTGTAAGCTTATATGTTTAAGTGTATTATTTTGTAGATCATTTTCACTGACTTTTGGATGGATTGAATCTACGGCTCACACTATCCATCGATGTTGGTAGTTCTTGTTCTCTTTAGGGTTGTGGCATGTATATGTGGCTATATAGGTTGTTTTGGTATAATATGGTGAATTACTAAACTAGGTGATTAGGTACTTGTCTAAGTTTGTGAATAGATATCTTTTCATATAAATTGAATGTTATGAAAGTAAACACTTATGGATTGTTTTGGTTTGTTGATGAATTAAGTTGATATGTTTGGTTTATAAATATGATATATTGGTTGGTGTAATTTTGGCACTTTGATGCTTTGTGGATTGGAATTGATATGGCCAAGTAAAAATATGTCTTGAATGACCATTTTGGTATGTTTGACTTGTGGTTAATTAGGAAATGATTTGGTATAAAAATAAACTAGTTGATGAATAGTTAAGTGTGATCATGTTTAAGTATGTTTTATGTATGTGTTTGAGGTTCCTGCATGGCATATTGGTTGTATGGATTATTAGCCTATTGTATGGATCTTTTTATGCAAGTTTTGAGCATGTTTAGAAGTTTTTATCATGTGTACAAAAGTGCCTAAGTTTATGCTTGTGAAGGGTGTAAGAAATGGCTTGATTTTAGCCATTGTCTTGTCCACAGGGCCAAAGACATGGGCGTGCATCTTAGCCGTGTGTGATACACAGCCATGTGACATGAATGTGTGTCCCCTATAGGTTTCAAAGGGTGGTAAGTCAGGTAGTTACATGGCCTAGCACACAAGCATGTGAGGCCATTTCGAGAGTTACACGGTCTGGCACACGGACGTGTGGCTTGGTCGTGTGACCCAAGTCAGAGAGTTACACAGGCATGAACATGGGCTGGGACATGGTCGTGTGTCATTACTTCGAATGTCCACATGGCCTAAGACACGGGTGTGTGTCTCAACAGTTTGACTCGCACGGCCTGGCTACACGACCTTGTGTCTTTATTGTTTCAAATGCTTCTGAATTAGTCCTGAATCATTTTTAAAGTGTTTCTAATGCCTCAAGGGCTCGAAGAAATCATATCAAGATTCGAGATTTAAAGATCATATCAAAAGAGGGTCATTCAAGCTTGCTCAATCATCTCCCTGGAAGAAATTTAGAAATGACACAAATCAATCAGCTGGTCCTTTAGAGTTTGTTAATTGAGAGAAATCGAGACAAAGCAATTTCCAGTCAGTCAACGCTCCGGCAGCAAGTGTTGGAAGTGCAAGAAATGTGGGGAGAACCATTTTGGTGTGTGATAAATGCAATAAAAGACATTTTGGAGAGTGTCGGTCGAAGCCAGGAGCTTGTTTACATTGTGGGTCTACTAACCACTTTCTTCGTAATTATCCTAAGAAGCAAAATGATTTCGAGAATCAATCAAATAAGCCTGAAGCAACTTCTTAGAGGGGTAAACGATCTAGAAATTCTAGAAATACTACTCTCGATCAAGGAAAGAATAGAGAGACGAATGAACGTTCGAAACAAGAACACTGACTAGAGCTTATGCAATCTGGGCTCGAGAGGAAGCTACTACTCCAGATGTTATTGTGAGGATTTTTTATCTCTTTGATATTAATGTATATGCATTGATTGATCCTGGATCAACTCATTCGTATATATGCACTACATTTAGACAAAAAGAAAATACCTATCGAATTCATTGAATATATTGTTAAAGTTACGAATCCCTCAGGTCAGTGTGTTTTAGTTAACCATATATGTAGATCATGCCTACTGAAAATTAGGGGTTACGATTTCCCCGCTAGTTTGATATTGTTACCTTTTGATGAGTTTGATATGATTCTGGGTATAGACTGGTTGACACTGCATGATGCTATTGTGTATTGTAGAAGAAAACATATTGTGCTAAAATGTCAGCAGGTCCGAGTTGAGTCAGTTAGATTGGATGGTACATCTAGTATAATATTCGCTATGACTGCATAGAAATATGTTAAAAAGGGTTGTGAAGCATATCTCGCTTACATAGTTGATTCCAGGGTTTCAAAATTGAAACTAGAATCGGTTTCAGATGAGTTACCAGGGCTACCTCTAACTCGGGAAGTTGAGTTTCGTATTGAGTTGGTGCCAAGAACATCCCCGATATCTATAGCCCCATACAAAATGGCAGTTATAGATTTGAAAGATTTGAAAGCACAGTTGCAAGAGTTGATAGATAGGGGCTTTGCTCGGGCCAGTTTTTCTCTTTGGGTGCTCCTGTGTTATTCATTAGGAAGAAAGACGGGTCTATGCAGTTATGTATAAACTACAGACAACTTAATAAGGTGATGATCAAGAACAAGTATCCATTACCGCGTATTGACAATTTTTTTGATCAATTGAAAGGTGCAAGAGTATTTTTTAAGATTGATCTTCGTTCTAGTTACTATCAATTGCGAGTTAAAGATTCAGATATCCCAAAAATTGCGTTCAAGACCAGGCATGGACATTATGAATTTCTTGTGATGCCATTTGGTTTGACTAATGCACCTGCAATATTTATGAATTTAATGAACATAATTTTCAAATCGTATTTAGACAGATTCGTCGTAGTGTTCATTAATGATATCTTGATTTATTCACGAGATGGGATAGAGCATGCCGAACATTTAAGAATTGTTTTGCAAACTCTACGAAAAATCAATTATTCACTAAGTTTAGCCAATGCAAAATTTGGCTTCAGGAAGTTGGATTTCTGGGGCATGTTGTATCAGCCGAGGGCACCAGAGTTGATATGAGCAAAATTTTAGAAGTTGTTGATTGGAAGCCTCCGAGAAATGTATCTGAGGTTAGAAGTTTTTTGGGATGAGTAACATATTACTGAATGTTCGTTAAGGGATTTTTGATGATTGGTACACCAATGACGAGATTATTGCAGAAAGATGTTAAGTTTAAGTGGTCTAAAAAATGTCAGCAAAGTTTCAATTAGTTGAAAGTATTGTTAACCGAAACACCGGTGTTAGTTCAGCTGGAGTCGGGTAAAGAATTCGTAATTTATAGTGATACATCTTTAAATAGTTTGGGCTGTGTTTTGATATAGGAAGGCAAAGTGATAGTGTATGCTTCTAGACAATTAAAGACGCATGAAATGAATTATCTGACACATGATTTAGAACTTATAGCTATTGTGTTGGCGTTGAAGATTTGGTGACATCATTTATACGATGAAAAATACCGTATCTTTATAAATCATAAAAGCTTTAAGTATTTAATGTCCCAGAAAGATTTGAATTTGGGACAACATAGGTGGCTCGAGTTATTGAAAGACTACGATTTAGTCATTGATTATAATCTGGGTACGACAAATGTTGTTGTTGATGCTTTGAGTAGAAAGTCTTCGTTTTCTTTACGAGCGTTGAATATGCGATTGGCGTTGTTTGATGGTCATTAGATCTTAGTGGAGTTAAAAGCTAGACCGATGTTTTTGCAATAGATTTATGGGGCTCAGAAATCCGATGACGTGTTGATAGCTAAACGAAAATAGATTGAGATGAATCCTGATTCAGATTTTCAAATTGGATCCGATGATAGTTTATACTTCAAAGGCAGAATTTGCGTTTCAAGAAATTTAGATCTCGCTAAGAAGATTTTACGAGAAGCTCATAATAGTAGCTTGTCTATTCATCCTGGTAGCATCAAAATGTACAGTGATTTGAAACAAATGTACTGGTGGTCGGGCATGAAAGAAGTGATTTCTGAATTCGTAGCAAGATGTTTAGTATGTCAAAATGTTAAAGTTGTACATCAAGTACCTTTTGGTTTGTTACAGCCAGTGATGATTCCTAAATGGAAATGGGAGCGTGTCATAATGGATTTTGTATCGGGATTATCTTTGTCTCCGAGAAAGAAAGATGCAATTTTAGTTATCGTTGATCGTCTGACAAAGTCCATACATTTCATTCTAGTGCGTACATATTATTCTTTTAAGAGATTAGCTGAGTTATACGTTGCTGAGATTGTTAGATTACACGGGGTGCCAATTTCTATTATTTCTGATAGAGATCCATTGTTTACATCAAGATTATGGAGCAAGTTACATGAAGCTCTAGGTACTCATTTGCATTTTAGTACCAAGTTTCATCCTAAGACTGATGGATAGTTAGAGTGAGTGATACAGATACTCAAAGATATGCTCCGATGTTGTGTTTTAGAGTTCGAAGGCAACTAGGAGAAATTTCTACCGTTAGTCAAATTTGCGTACAACAACAGTTATCAATCGCGCATAAAGATGGCACCATACGAAGCTTTGTATGGTTGAAAATGCCGAACTCCATTGTATTGGACTGAGCTTAGTGAGAAAAAGCTACGCGAGGTTGATTTGATACGAGAAACTAAAGAAAAAGTTAAAGTTATTTGAAACAGTCTGAAGGCAGCCTCAGATCAACAGAAATTATATTCTAATTTAAAACGTAAAGAGATTGAATTTCATGTTGGTGATAAAGTGTTCTTGAAAGTGCTGCCCTGGAAGAAAGTTCTTTGATTCGGATGTAAAAGAATGCTAAGTCTATGATTTATTCGGCCGTATGAGATTATCGAACGAATCAGACTAGTAGCTTACAAATTGGGATTGCATTCAAAGTTTGAAAAGATACATAATGTGTTCCACGTATCTATGTTGCGACAATATTGATCAGACCCTTCGCTTGTTATCTTATCTGTTGATGTCGAGATTTAGCTTGATATGTCGTACAGCAAAAAACCGATTAGAATTCTAGCTTGAGAGGTTAAAGAATTGAGAAATAAAAACATAGCTTTAGAGAAAGTTCTTTGGCAATGATACGGTTTAGAAGAAATCATCTGGGAACCAGAAGAAGCTATGACAGCGCAGTACCTGAACCTCTTTTCTGGTAAGATTTTCGGGGATAAAAATTCCTTTAGGAGGGGGAGTGTTGTAATAGCCCGTTTTTAGTGAAATTAAAACAGTATTTTTGGGACCACAAATTTGATGTGAGAATATTTATTTTATTATTATTTCAATGTCTACAGTATGTTAGCAAGGTCTTATAAAAATTTCATTAAGAAATTTTATCGTTTGCATGTTTAATTTGATGAAAAGGACTAAATTGTAAAAGGTGTAAAATTAGAGTTCTTTAAGTTAAAGGTACGAAATGGCTATGAAATTAAATGGTTAAGGGATTTATGTGGTAATTATATCATTTTTAGTATGAGTGGACAAATATGGACATTAAATAGGTGTTTTTATATGTTAATAATAAGGTTAAATAAGTAATTTAATAATAAATGTTAGTAAATTAATGAAAAACCAAAGCTATCATCTTTGTTTTTCAACCTCTACTAAAATTTGACCTAAGAAAACAACATTGTTAACATCTCAAGCATTCGACCATCTCTCCTTATTGCATGTAAGAATTTTTCATCTCGTTTTTAATGATATTTATGTTTTTGAAGTTGTCGTAGCTTAATCCAGCTAGCCCAAGGACTAATTTACAAAAAAATTAATATATTAGGGTTTTTCCATAAATATATTCATGTATTTTTTGATATTTTATGGAAGAAAATGAATCCTTGTTGATAGATAACCAACTTTTGTAAAGTGAATTTTGTTGAAAGTGTCAAATAGGGATTTATTTGTAAAATATGTAAAGTACATGGTGAAATTTATGAAATAATGAATTGTAAGAGTTGATATGGACCTATATGAAATTCGGCTAGCTAGGGTAGGGATAAACTTGGATGAATTTCATTTTACGAGCTTAAGGACTAAATTGTAATGAAGTTAAAATGTTAGGGGAAATTTTGATTATGAAAAAAAATGTGTTTTGTGGATCGAATTGAATAATTTTGATTTATTGAAACTTTTAATTGAAAATACTTATTTATTTAAATCAAGATATATCTTAGTCAGTAATAAACCAAGGGAAGATGAAAGTCACGGATTAGCTCAATCGTACTCCTACGCGCTAGTTGTCGAAGTATGTTTATAGTATTTAGATGTATAATTGAATTTCCATATATATGTTTTCTTCTTATAACCATGTAATAAAATACTTATGTTAATTATACCTGATTGCACATTCGTGCCCCTGTTTGTACTTCGGTACCCCTAATTGCACATACATGCCCCTGTTTGTATTTTGGTACCCCTGATTGCACATACGTGCCCCTGTTTGTACTTTGATACCCCTAATTGCAAATGTGTGCCCCTGTTTGTACTTTGGTACCCCTGATTGCAAATTTTTGCCCCTGTTTATACCTCAGTACCCCTGATTGCACATACATTGCCTTGTTTATACTTCAATAATTTCAATCGAGTAAAATAAAAGTTGTATTCAATTGATGAGAAGTTCAAAGATTTACTATGTTCTTACTAGGTTTTGTAAGCTTATATGTTTTTGTCTATTATTTTGTAGATCATTATCGCTGACTTTTGGACGGATCGAATCTACGGCTTACACTATCCTTCGATGTTGGTAGTTCTTGTTCTCTTTAGGGTTGTGGCATGTATAGATATCTTTTGATACAAAATGTTATGAAAGTAAACACTTATGGATTGTTTTTGTTTGTTTATGAATTAAGTTGATATGTTTGGTTTATAAATATTGTATATTGGTTGGTGTGCTTTTGGTACTTTGATGCTTTGTGGATTGGTATGGATATGGCCAAGTAAAAGTATGTTTTGTATGACCATTTTGGTATGTTTGACTTGTGGTTAATTAGGAAATGATTTGGTATGAAGATAAACAATGTGCTAAATAGTTAAGTGTGATCATGTTTAGGTATTTTTTGTAACACCTCGTACCCGAGACCGTTACCGGGGTCGAACACGAGGTATTTACGGACTTATTTCATTGACTTACACCGGTTCATTTTTAAAATTTCAGACATGCTGGCTAACTGCATCACGACCACTTTAAAAATCATATCTCGAGTTCTGAAGCTCGAAAACTTATTCCGTAAATTTTTCCTGAAACTAGACTCATATATCCATCTACAAATTTTTTTCTAGAATTTGATCTAGCCAAACGGTACAGTTTATTAGTTAAAGTCTCCCCTGTTACAGGGTTCGACTACTCAGACCTTCATGCATTGCGACTTAGGTATCTCCCTGTACAGGGCTTCAAATCTTATGCCGTTTGTTTCTAAAGAAACTAGACTCAGAAAGGAATCTGTACATATGGGGCAGGACTTCTAATTATCTCTGGTTAATTTATAGTGAATTTCCAAAGTCAGAACAGGGGATCCAGAAATTGCTCTGGCCCTATTTCACGAAAACCTAAATACCTCTTAAAATCCGACTCATATGGCCATTTCGTTTCTTCCATATGAAAGTAGATTCATCAAGGTTCGATTACATAATTTATTCACTATTTAAATCCATTTCTACTATTTTTAGTAATTTTTCAAATTTACACTCACGATCTTGTCACAACATCTGTCTTTAGGGTAGACTTTACCTATTACATAGTTTCCATGATTTAACTAACCCTTTAGCATATATAGCACAAAATATGATTGTGATTAACCATCCCAATGGTCAATCATTGCCAAACATATCCACACTTCTCAATAACCATATACATACACGATGATTATAACATTATGCTCAAAATATAAATATAAGCCATTTTCGCATGGCTATCCAAATTGTACAATCTTCGAAGGTGCATGACCAACATCAAAAGGGTAGTCCTATACATTCCATTTCAAAGTTCAACCAAAAGTGTACCGAAAGGGGCTTTGATAGTGTGGACGACTTCGACTTCGACAATCCCGAGTCCGATAGTTGACGACCCAAAATCTATGAAACAGAGAATCAAAGAAACAGAGTAAGCATTTAATGCTTAGTAAGGTTGAATAATGAAATTATGCACAACTGAAGTATAGAATTCATATGACTAAACGAATAATTTCATGCACACATATTCTCAAAATCATACCTACATCACATTACTACCCTTATATTCATACACAAAAGATCAACTTAGCCAAAGGCCGGTAGCTCATTTATCGACTGAGCGAAAACTACTTGTAAGGGATCAACTAATTCAATGCAAATACGAAACATACCTCATCGCTGGAATTTTACGAGCGTATTAATTGAAACTATTACAGCAAGGTCGCTCATTCCCAAGCCAAGTACCTTCAGGATTTAACCGGATATAGCTACTCGCTCGAATGCCTTCGGGACATAGCCCGGATATAGTAACTCGCACAAATGCCTTCAGGACATAGCTCGGATATAGCAACTCACACAAATGCCTTCGGGACATAGCCCGGATATAGTAACTCGCACAAATGCCTTCGGGACTTAGCCCAGAATTAGTCACTAGCGCAAATGCCTTCGGGACTTCGCCCGGTTATCATCCAAATATTCATGCACATATCAATAAATCATGACACATCTATATTTCATTTTCGTAATTAGAGTTCAAACACAAGTCACGTATTAAGCAATCCCATTTTCGGCTCACTAGCCACATACAAACAGCATGGTTTAGTTTGCTTTATGACACGATCTCTATGCACATACGGCTACCCATCATACGTATAGACTAATTAACTCAACATATAATTCAAGTAGAATCATCATATCGCCATATATTTGTTATGCTCAAATGCGTCATAACTTAATTAAATCGTAAACTAAGTCTCATTACTCGAAAAACTTACCTCGGATGTTGTCGAACGATTTCGATGGCTATTCGACCACTTTTTCCTTCCCTTTATCGGATTTAGTTCCCCTTTGCTCTTGAGCTTAATTTAACAAATAAATTGATTTAATCATTTGAGCATCGAAAAGAGGAACTCAAGGTACTTAGCCCATATATATATACATTAGACATTAGAGTCACATACATATAAAATCATGAATCAACTCAACATTTTAACCCACACTCTCTTTTAGCCGATTGTTTAGGCCAAGATAAAAGCATCAATATGCTTGCCTCTAACCGAATGCATGCAACACCAATCTTCTTCCTATGGCCGAATATGCATGTCTATGTTGAGGCCGATTATATGCTTAATCATACATACACCTAATCAAAAATAATTTCTAAAATCTTTATATCATTTATACACTAAGCCGAACACTCTTACCAAGTTCACCTATATTCTTCAACAAATTCTTCATTGATCAAACACATATTCGGCTAAAGAAATGGTAATTTTAGCAACTTTTAATTTAATACTTAATCAATTATAATACATCTAAATATTCTTTTCATATTATTAACTCAAATCACATACATTATTCAATACAACATTTTCACATTCGGCATTAGTATCAACCATAGTAGCCGATTCTTCCTACTTTGTACCTATGCATCTATTTGATCCTTAGTTAGTTCAAACACTCACACACTAAGATTCATCCAATTTTAACAAGAAATAAAATCCTTAATCCTCAAACTACCATGGCCGAAAGTTCTAGTCATCCTAATATCAAAATTTCTAACATGGGTTACCTAAAGAACTTGGCAATTAGTTCAAATTTATCTAACATTTCAAAAATTCACATGAATCTCATACCTTAAAGAAGATCTAAGTGACCGAATGGTTCCTTCTCCCCAACTCTTCTTCACTTTCGGCTTTCGGGATGAACAAGGTGATTACTTTGTTATTTTCACCCACTTTCTATTTTAGTTCCTTATTTTATTTCATTTATTCATGGCATTATATCATTTAACTAAATAAAACTAATAGAAAATTCATATTTTATAACATAACTAGTACATGGCCGGCCACTATCTAAAAATGGGCAATTTAACATGCAAAACCATTCCTTTAAACACATGCATTATTTACTCATTCTAAATTAACCTATCATATTTCAAAAGTGTCACGTTTTAGTCCTATTGAATAAATTCACATGCAAATGACCAAATCAAAGCTTGAAATTTTCACACTTGTATTTACTCACTTCGAAATCATGAAATATAACTTATAATTATTTTTATAACTTGGTTTTGTGGTCCCGAAACCACTTTTCGACTAGGGTCAAATTAGGGTTGTCACAGCTCTCCCCCACTTAAGAAATTTTCGTCCCTGAAAATCTTACCAGTGAATAAATTTGGATATCGTTCCTTCATAGAGGTCTCAGTTTCCCAAGTAGCTTCTTCGATTCCGTGTTTGAGCCATAACACCTTTACTAAAGGAACCTTTTTGTTTCGTAACTCTTTCACTTCACGAGCTAGAATACGAATCGGTTCTTCTTCATAACTCAAATCAGATTGAATTTTAACCTCTGATGGATTAATTATGTGCGAAGGATCAGATCTATAACGTCGAAGCATTGATACATGAAAAACATTGTGAATCCTTTCAAGTTCAGGGGGCAAATTCAATCTATACGCAGCTGGACCAATTCGTTCGGATATTTCATATGGCCCTATAAACCTCGGACTCAGTTTACCCTTACGGCCAAATCTGAGTATCTTTTTCCAAGGTGAGACCTTGAGAAACACTTTGTCTCCCACCTGATACTCAATATCTCTTCGTTTTAAATCTGCATACGACTTCTGACGATCTGATGCTGCCTTTAGACTTTCACGAATTATTTTTACTTTCTGTTCAACATCTTTAATCAAATCCACTCCGAAAATTTTACTTTCACTGAGCTCGGTCCAAAACAATGGCGTCCGGCATTTACGCCCGTACAAAGCCTCGTAAGATGCCATCTTAATACTTGATTGAAAACTATTGTTGTAAGCGAACTCAATCAAAGGTAAATACCGCTCCCATGAACCACTAAACTCGAGGATGCAACATCTCAACATATCCTCAAGTATCTGAATTATCCTCTCGGATTGACCATCAGTTTGTGGATGAAAAGCGATGCTAAAATGCAGCTTGGTACCCAAAGCTTCTTGCAATTTCTTCCAAAATCGTGAGGTGAATCTCGGATCTCTGTCCGACACAATAGAAATCGATACCCCGTGTAATCTCACAATATGAGAAACATACAATTCAGCTAGTTTATCCAATGAAAAATCCGTATGTACGGGGATAAAATGAGCCGACTTAGTTAGTCTATCAACAACAACCCAAATCGCATCTTTCTTACTTGTCGACAATGGCAACCCAGATACAAAATCCATCGTGACTTGATCCCATTTCCATTCGTATATCATGATCGGTGAAGTAAACCCGTAGGCACTTGATGTTCCGCCACTCACTTGTCACACATATTAAACACTTCAAACAAAATCGGAAATGTCTCGTTTCATACCATGCCACCACCAAAATCGACGTCTCGGATCGTTGTACATTTTCGTACTCCCCGGGTGAAGTGACATTCGACTACAATGAGCTTCGTTCAGAATCATCGAAATAAGTTCTGAATTTCTTGGAACACACAACCGACTTCTGAACCTCAAACAATCGTCATCATCAAGTTGAAACTCCGATTCCATATTCGGAACACATTCAGCCCGTTTTGCAACCAATTCGTCATCGATTTTCTGAGCTTCACGAATTTGATGAATCAACAATGGTTTGGCCCTTAATTCCGCCACTAACACATTGTCGGATAGAATAGACAAGTGTACATTCATTGCTCGTAAAGCAAACAATGATTTACGACTTAAGGCATCCACAACCACATTAGCCTTTCCCGGGTGATAGTCAATGACAAGTTCATAATCTTTTAACAACTCAAGCCAACGTCTTTGTCACAGATTTAAGTCTCTTTGGGTCATCAAATATTTGAGACTTTTGTGATCCGAAAATACATGGCACTTCTCACCAAATAAGTAATGTCGCCATATTTTCAAAGGGAATACAATGGCAGCTAATTCAAGATCATGGGTCGGATAATTTTTCTCATGTGGCTTTAATTGTCTCGACGCATAGACCACAACTCGACCTTCTTGCATCAATACGCAACCCAACCCAAGTAGGGAGGCATCACTATAAATGACAAACTCTTTGCCTGATTCGGGCTGCACTAAGATTGGAGCTTCAGTCAAATAAGTTTTCAGTTGATCAAAACTTTTTTGACATTTTTCCATCCATTCAAACTTGATATCTTTTTGAAGTAGCTTCGTCATTGGTGCGGCTATCATCGAGAAACCTTTTACAAACCGTCTGTAGTAACCGGCAAGTCCCAAAAAGCTCCGGACTTCTGTAATATTCTTTGGGGGCTTCCAATCAAGTATGGCTGAAATTTTGCTCGGATCAACTCTAATACCCGATGCAGATACCACGTGTCCCAAAAAGCTAACTTCTCTTAACGTAATTCACATTTACCGAACTTAGCATACAAATCTGTTTATCCCGTAAAATCTGCAACACTAATCTCAGGTGCTCAGCATGTTCGATTTCATCTCTTGAATAGACCAAGATGTCATCAATGAACACAATTACGAACCGGTCCAAATACTGTCTGAAGATCCGATTCATCAAATCCATAAATACCGCAGGGGCATTAGTGAGCCCAAACGGCATCACTAAGAACTCGTAGTGGCCGTATCTCATTCTGAAAGCAGTTTTGGGTATATCCGAATCTTAAATTCGCAACTGATAATAACCCCATCTCAAATCTATCTTTGAAAACACCGAGGCTCCCTTCAATTGATCAAACAAATCATCAATACGCGGTAACGGATATTTATTCTTTATCGTCGCTTTATTCAGCTGACGATAGTCAATGCACATCCTCATAGTTCCGTCCTTCTTTTTCACAAACAATACTGGTGCACCCCAAGGGGAAAAACTTGGTCGAGCGAAACCTCTATCCGTCAACTCTTGCAACTGAGCTTTCAATTCCTTCAATTCCGTTGGTGCCATACGATACGGAGTTATCGAAATCGGTGTAGTCCCAGGTACAAGCTCGATGCCAAACTCTACCTCCCGAACAGGTGGTAAACCCGGTAATTCTTCGGGAAAAACATCCGGGTATTCACAAACCACTGGCACAGATTCAGGCTTCTTTTCTAACTCTTTATCATCAAGTACATACGCAAGGTATGCTTCACACCCTTTTTACCCAATTACGAGCCAAAGATCGACGCGATATTACGGTGGCAACCTATTCAAGTCAGTAGACTCGACTCGGATTATCTCGTTATTTACACACCTCAAATCGATGGTTTTTCTTTTGCAATTCACAATTGCATCATGTACGGTCAACCAATCCATACCAAGGATAACATCAAATTCGTCAAATGGTAAAAGCATCAAATCGGTCGAAAAATAGTAACCTCGGATTACTAGGGGACATTTCTTGCATACTTTGTCGACAAGCACGTAACGACCCAAGGGATTTGACACCCGAATTACAAACTCAGTAGACTCAACAAGTAGAGTCTTACTGGATGCTAAGGTTTCACATATATAAGAATGAGTAGAACCCGGGTCAATCAAAGCAATCACATTAGTATCAAAGAGAGTAAAAGTACCGGTAATAACATCTAGTGAGGAAGCATCCTCGCAGGCACGTATAGCGTAAGCTCTAGCAGGAGCACGAGCCTCAGATCTGGTTGTAGCATCTCTAGATCCTCTCTGACCGCCACTAGCATTGCCCGTATTCCTAGATGGTCTACCCCGAGCAGTAGTAGCACCCGGTTTCCCACTCTGATTTACATTCTGTTCAGACATCCTCGGGCAATCTTTAATAAAGTGGTCAACTGATCCGCACTTGTAACAGGAGCGATCATGGAATCTACAACTCCCCGAATGCCATTTACCACAATACTGACACTCTGTCCTGTCCCGACGATCATTTCCCACACTGGCAACTGAAGTGACTCGCGAACTCACAGGGGGTCGATCGCGATCTCGTCTTGAAAAACCCGAAGTGTCTTTGTATCGGCCAGAATCATCTCTAAATTTCATCGATGATTGCTGAAAGGGCTTTCCCGATGATCTCTTACGAAACTCTTTGGCTCCCATTTCAGCTTTTCTTTTCTCCTTACCGAGCTCTTCAGCTTTGCAAGCTCGCTCGACAAGTACTACGAACTCTCTGATCTCTAGAATGCCAACATACAACTTTATATCTTCATTCAAACCATCTTCAAAATGTTTACACATTACAGCTTCTGAAGAAACGCATTCTCGAGCGTACCGGCTAAGCCTCACAAACTTTCGTTCAGTGTCGATGTAGTCATGGAACCTTGTTTAAGTTCAAGAAATTCTTTTTGTTTTTGATCAATGAATCTCTGGCTGATATACTTTTTCCGAAACTCGGTTTGGAAAAACTCCCAAGTTACCCGCTCTCTGGGTACAACAGATATCAACGTATTCCACCAATAGTAGGCAGAGTCACGTAGCAAAGAGATAGTACACTTTAGGCATTCCTCGGGTGTGCAAGATAGTTCATCAAGTACCCGGATAGTGTTGTCCAACCAAAATTCAGCTTGCTCGGCATCGTCGCTGTCTGTAGCTTTAAATTTAGTAGCCCCGTGCTTTCAGATTCTGTCAACTGGGGGCTTGTTTAACCTCATCTGGTCGGTTATCGGAGGTACCGCGGGTGCAGGGGATGTATTAGTCGGGAGTGGGGGTTGTGGAACAGCCGTATTAGTTCGAATGTATTGGTTAAACCAATCATTCATCACATTATAAAAGGCTTGTCTAGCCTCGTCATTTTGATTGCTCGCAACAGGTCGAGAGTCTATCGGCACCGTCCCGTGCGCGGAGCAGGCGCTACACTCTCCACATCGTCAGCTACCGCTCGATTGGGATCGGGATCCATTACTAACAAAAACACACATTTTAAACTGTCAAAAATCATCACACTATCGTATTAACATGAAATGGCATGTATAGCTAGACTCATACATGCTACGTTAGTCCTAGAATCGACTAAACCGTAGCTCTGATACCAATTAAAATGTAACACCCCGTACCCGAGACCGTTACCGGGGTCGAACACGAGGTATTTACGGACTTATTTCATTGACTTACACGGTTCATTTTTAAAATTTTAGACATGCTGGCTAACTGCATCACGACCACTTTAAAAATCATATCTCGAGTTTCAAAGCTCAAAAACTTATTCCGTAAATTTTCCTTAAAACTAGACTCATATATCCATCTAAAAATTTTTTTCTAGAATTTTTGATCAGGCCAAACGGTACAGTTTATTAGTTAAAGTCTCCCCTGTTACAGGGTATGACTACTCAGACCTTCATGCATTGTGACTCAGGTATCTCCCTTTACAGGGCTTCAAATCTTATGCCGTTTGTTTCTAAAGAAACTAGACTCGAAAAGGAATCTGTACATATGGGGAAGGACTTCTAATTATCTCTGGTTAATTTATAGTGAATTTCCAAAGTCAGAACAGGAGATCCAGAAATTGCTCTGGGCCTGTTTCACGAAAACCTAAATACCTCTTAAAATCAGACTCATATGGCCATTTCGTTTCTTCCATATGAAAGTAGATTCATCAAGGTTCGATTACATAATTTATTCACTATTTAACTCCATTCCTACTATTTTTAGTGATTTTTCAAATTTACACTACTGATGCTGTTAGCATCTGTCTTTAGGGTAGACTTTACCTATTACATAGTTTCCATGATTTAACTAACCCTTTAGCATATATAGCACAAAATATGATTGTGATTAACCATCCCAATGGTCAATCATTGCCAAGCATATCCACACTTCTCAATAACCATATACATACACGATGATTATAACATTATGCTCAAAATATAAATATAAGCCATTTTCGCATGGCTATCCAAATTTGTACAATACTGAAAGGTGCATGACCAACATCAAAAAGGGTAGTCCTATACATGCCATTTCAAAGTTCAACCAAAAGTGTACCGAAAGGGGCTTTGATAGTGTGGACGACTTCGACTTCGACAATCCCGAGTCCGATAGTTGACGACCCAAAATCTATGAAACAGAGAATCAAAGAAACGGAGTAAGCATTCAATGCTTAGTAAGGTTGAATAATGAAATTATGCACAACTGAAGTATAGAATTCATATGACTAAACGAATAATTTCATGCACACATATTCTCAAAATCATACCTACATCACATTACTACCCTTATATTCATACACAAAAGATCAACTTAGCCAAAGGCCGGTAGCTCATTTATCGACTGAGCGAAAACTACTTGTAAGGGATCAACTAATTCAATGCAAATACGAAACATACCTCATCGCTGGAATTTTACGAGCGTATTAATTGAAACTATTACAGCAAGGTCGCTCATTCCCAAGCCAAGTACCTTCAGGATTTAACCGGATATAGCTACTCGCTCGAATGCCTTCGGGACATAGCCCGGATATAGTAACTCGCACAAATGCCTTCAGGACATAGCCCGGATATAGCAACTCGCACAAATGCCTTCGGGACATAGCCCGAATATAGTAACTCGCACAAATGCCTTCGGGACTTAGCCCGAAATTAGTCACTAGCGCAAATGCCTTCGGGACTTGGCCCGGTTATCATCCAAATATTCGTGCACATATCAATAAATCATGACACATCTATATTTCATTTTCGTAATTAGAGTTCAAACACAAGTCACGTATTAAGCAATCCCATTTTCGGCTCACTAGCCATATACAAACAGCATGGTTTAGCTTGCTTTATGACACGATCTCTATGCACATACGGCTACCCATCATACGTATAGACTAGTTAACTCAACATATAATTCAAGTAGAATCATCATATCGCCATATATTTGTTATGCTCGTACGTCATAACTTAATTAAATCGTAAACTAAGTCTCATTACTCGAAAACTTACCTCGGATGTTGTCGAACGATTTCGATGGCTATTCGACCACTTTTTCCTTCCCTTTATCGGATTTAGTTCCCCTTTGCTCTTGAGCTTAATTTAACAAATAAATTGATTTAATCATTTGAGCATCGAAAAGAGGAACTCAAGGTACTTAGCCCATATATATATATACATTAGACATTAGAGTCACATACATATAAAATCATGAATCAACTCAACATTTTAACCCACACTCTCTTTTAGCCGATTGTTTAGGCCAAGATAAAAGCATCAATATGCTTGCCTCTAACCGAATGCATGCAACACCAATCTTCTTCCTATGGCCGAATATGCATGTCTATGTTGAGGCCGATTATATGCTTAATCATACATACACCTAATCAAAAATAATTTCTAAAATCTTTATATCATTTATACACTAAGCCGAACACTCTTACCAAGTTCACCTATATTCTTCAACAAATTCTTCATTGATCAAACACATATTCAAGCAAAGAAATGGTAATTTTAGCAACTTTTAATTTAATACTTAATCAATTATAATACATCTAAATATTCTTTTCATATTATTAACTCAAATCACATACATTATTCAATATAACATTTTCACATTCGGCATTAGTATCAACCATAGTAGCCGATTCTTCCTACTTTGTACCTATGCATCTATTTGATCCTTAGTTAGTTCAAACACTCACACACTAAGATTCATCCAATTTTAACAAGAAATAAAATCCTTAATCCTCAAACTACAATGGCTGAAAGTTCTAGTCATCCTAATATCAAAATTTCTAACATGGGTTACCTAAAGAACTTGGCAATTAGTTCAAATTTATCTAACATTTCAAAAATTCACATGAATCTCATACCTTAAAGAAGATCTAAGTGACCGAATGGTTCCTTCTCCCCAACTCTTCTTCACTTTCGGCTTTTGGGATGAACAAGGTGATTACTTTGTTATTTTCACCCACTTTCTATTTTAGTTCCTTATTTTATTTCATTTATTCATGGCATTATATCATTTAACTAAATAAAACTAATAGAAAATTCATATTTTATAACATAAATAGTACATGGCCGGCCACTATCTAAAAATGGGCAATTTAACATGCAAAACCATTCCTTTAAACACATGCATTATTTACTCATTCTAAATTAACCTATCACATTTCAAAAGTGTCACATTTTAGTCTTATTGAATAAATTCACATGCAAATGACCAAATCAAAGCTTGAAATTTTCACACTTGTATTTACTCACTTCGAAATCATGAAATATAACTTATAATTATTTTTATAACTCGGTTTTGTGGTCCCGAAACCACTTTTCGACTAGGGTCAAATTAGGGTTGTCACATTTTTTATGTATGTGTTTGAGGTGCCTATATGGCATATTGGTTGTATGGATTATTAGCTTATTGTACGGATCTTTTTATGCAGGTTTTGAGCTTGTTTAAAAGTCTTTATCATGTGTGCAAAAGTGCCTAAGTTTATGCTTGTGAAGGGTGAAAGAAATGGCTTGATTTTAGCCATTGTCTTGTACACACGGCCAAAGACACGGGCGTATGTCTTGGCCGTATGTGACACACGACCATGTGACACGGCTGTGTGTCCCCTGTAGGTTTCAAAGGGTGGCAAGTCAGGCAGTTACATGACCTAGCACATGACCTGGCACACGGGCGTGTGGCTTGGGCATGTGAACCAAGTCAGAGAGTTAAACGGGAACAGACTCGAGTTGGGACACGGTCGTGTGTCCCTACTTTGAATGTCCACACTGCCTGAGACACGGGTGTGTGTCTCAGACATGTCAGTCACACGGGCGTGTGTCTCAGCCGTGTGAGTCACAGGGACTTGTGTCTTAGCCGTGTGGGTCACATGGGCGTGTGCCTCAGCTGTATGAGTCACACAGTCGTGTGACCCCTGCAGAATGAAAATTTCTAACTTTTTCCTTATTGTTTCAAATGTTCCTGAATTAGTCTCGAATAATTTTTAAAGTTTTTCTAAGGCCTCGAAAGCTTGAGTAAGGGACGATATGTATGTGTTTGAATGAGCTACGATAAGATATATGAATTGTTTAAAGGCAAATGATAGAAGTTACTTATTTAAAGTAGAAAAAGATAAAGCATACAAATATTTATATGGAAAAATTCCACCAAAGAAGGGGACAAAAAACCACGAGCAAAGGAGAGTTCACTAAAGAGCAAAAATCGAAAGAGCAAAAAATAGAGATAATCTCAACAAATTAACCCTGAACCTTGAAAGAACAAAGTATTCTGACACAAACTCGAAATTCCCCAAAACTCTTAAAACTCTCAAAACACTCTCAATATAAAAAATGATGAAGATTATTAATGTAACACTGCAAAACTCGACCCAGAAGTTTCAACCAGATTCTGGAGGTCACATTGGCCTCTGGAATGGCCTACAACAAAATACCAATCACATTCCTCGGTTACATTTCAAAAACCTATTTTGCTCATGCTTCACAAAAATAATATTAAGCTTATCTTATTTTTATCAACATTAACTTAATCATCGTATTAATTAATTTAAAACGAAATTGATATTTCCTTACTTGGATTGAAAAACATTTTAGATTTAGCAAATTGTCCATCAAAATTTCAAAATCTGTTTTGCAATGGAAATTTTGACATTTTTCGACAAACTAAAGTTCATAAAATTAGGCATTTAAAAATTTTACTGAAAAGGAGGAAAATAATTATTTGACTAAAATCTATGCATGAAATTAGTAATCTACCTCAACTTTATGAGTCCAAAATCAAAACCCATACCACAGTTCATTTAAACTTATTTACAATCCGATTAAAAATAATTTATTAAATCTTAAGAAAAACTTATTAAACCAAACCAAAAATGAGAAACTCCGAGACCTCTAAATCGCTGAGCCTGAGACCTCAACTCGCAAACTACCTGAAAAGGGAAAACTAAGGGGGTGAGCTACAAAACTTAATGTGAGTCTAAAACAAATGTAATTAACCTGAGCCGAACAAAACACAGTAATACACTGCCACTCAAACTTACAAAAGCAAAATTCGAATCACAAATAGATATCATATCAGAGTAAAGAATCATTGAGCTTAAACATTAATCAGATGTACAAATATTATATATGAATGCAATATGGCACCAAATCCCCCCTATCCAGCTGTTGCACACCAACTCCATCATCTATCACACACCAATAAGGGTATACTAGACCCTTTCCAACCTCTACACACCAATATTGGGTTATGGTGGACCCATCCAACCAAAACATACCTTAATATGGTCATTTGCCACTTGAATTATTGTGGATTTACTGCCAAATTATAATAATGCTATGAAACTACTAAATCGAAGTTCTTTCTCTTCATAACCAAATCCCAACCACAAATGCAAATGCAAATAGTATTATGCATATAGATAAACAGAATCAGACATGCTAATTTTCAATTTCCATAATCAATAAACATATTTGCATTCAGCCCAGTTTAGCCAAAATCAGAATCAAACAAACTCGTATTTAATTACTTAGTGATAACAACAATATACACAATTTCTATTTATCACATCATATCAGCTATAACAACCCGTTTTTTAGTGGTGTTAGAAATAGTGGTTTTGGGGCCACAAATCTGACGAGTAAGTTCATAAATATTATTATTTAATATTTACGAGTCTAATATGGTACTAAAATAAATTTTTATATTGGCAAATTATGCTATTCGAATGAACAATTAAGTTCAAGTGGTATAACCCTAAAGTTAAGTGATTTTAGAAAATGAGGTATCGGGACCTCGTTTCTATAAACTGAGCCATAAATATTTTTATAAATATTTACGGAGTGTTATTTAGGTTGTATTAAAGTTTCGTTAAGAAATTTTAATATTTAGTTGGTTAAGTAAACAAAAAGGACTAAATCGTAATAACTGAAAAAGTCAATTAGTTTAAAGGTGCTAATTGATTAAAGAATTATAATTGGATGGCCTTATCGAGTAAATTATCCATCCTTAAGATAGTGGGACGGTTGGATGCTTTAATTTCTTTTTATTAAAATGCTTTATATGTTGTTTTATTATTAAAATAAAGATTAAAGGTTAAAAATATAAGAAAACATAAAGCTTTCTTCTTCAAATTCATTTGTTCTTCACCAAAACTCCATGGCAAGAAGAACCATGGTTCGGCCATGCTCAATTCATGCATGGTAAGCCATTTTTCACCCGTTTTTAATAATTTTTATATTTTTGAGATCGTTGCAATTAGGTTCAGCTAGTCCGTACCTCATTTTTGAAACTGTTAAAGATTTTGAATATTTTCATTGATAAATTTATGTGATTTTAAATGTTAAATGATGAATTTTAAGTATTATTTGTGATTTATAAGTATTTTGTTAAGGGATTTTGATGAATTTAACGATTAGAGATTAAATTATTGAAATAGTAAAAATACAAGGATTTGGTGTGAAATTGTTGCAAAAATAGGCTAAAATGGAAGCTATCACTATTCAGCTAGTATGAAATTGCAATAAAAATGGTTAATTTGCATGTTTTAGGCTCGGGGACTAAATTGAATAAAAGTAAAATGTTAGGTGAAATTTTGGAAAAATGTCAAAAATACTAAATTGCATAAAATGAATTAGTTTTACTATCTAAATTAATGAACTGAATGAAATTATTAATTTAGCTTAAGAACGAGTGGAAAATTGAGGAGAAGAGAAAATTACCAAATAGCCCATGTACTTTGACATTTTTACAATTTAGCCAGATAAGTTCGTACGGTTTAGAATTTATCATCTATATGGATTGTTGAGTAGAATAACATGGTACAATATATATATTCAGGTGTTGATAATGGATGATTATTTGAGATATATAATTGAATTTGATACTTGATCTGGATTGATTGCTGGATATAGTACAGTAGTGATTTGGTGTGTTATGGGGAAATTAGAGTGGAGATGGTTTTGGAGTAATGTATATATATATTTCCTGAGTAAACCGACGTTTAGCATTTGTTGCTAACTCTCATGTTATACTCTCTGTTTGGTGTGTTTCAGAGGGACTAGCTCTTTTAAGCATTGGTATATTTTAGTTGGACTAGCTTTTATGAGCATTGGTGTGTTCTGGAGGGATTGGCTCGTGTGAGCATCTAGTGTGCCTTGAAAGAATTGGCTCGTATGAGCATCTGATGTGTTTTGGTTAGACTGACGATGTACTCTTATCCATAAGTCATTTATCAGATTGAAAATCTTAGTAAGGTAAATTGATGAGTAATTTTTGATGAATTTACCATATATTTTATTTTGAATTGAAAATTTGTAATCTATCGGCTGAGATGGTGGATAACAAGAACACATATGGTTGATTTTTATGTTTATACTTTGTACTATGCAAATGAAATGAGCAAGAAAAGGAAAGGAATAGTAAGTATTCAAATGACTTATATCATGAAAACTATGAAAATGGAATGAAAAGAAAATATTAAATAATGTATGTCTATGTTCATGAAATTGAAGATTTCAAGTGAGGTATTTCTTGTTTAATGACTTATTTCATGTTAATTCAAATGAATTATGAATTGATGCACTAACATGTGTTGTTGTTAATGCTTAGGCTTGTACCAAGCTATTGGTTGGATTGTTTTAAAGTTATGCATTGAAATGGTAAGTGTCCAGATAGAAATATGCTTATGTTCATGAAAGGATGGTAAGAGTCAAAGTTTGTATTTTCTAATAAAATGGTCAGTGATATTTATGCTCATGTCTTTTATTATGCAAATGGAACAGGTAAGAAATGTAACATCCCGAAATAGGGCCTAGTCAGAACAGTGGTTTCGAAACCATAAATCTGAAATAGAAATAATTCTTTTATGGTTGTTTGATGATTCATGATATGATTACATGCTTGTGTGAAATTTTCATGAAGAAATTCTATGCCTAAGATGTCCAATTTGACTTTAGAGACTCAATTGAATAAGTTGCAAAACTTGTGTTCTAGAAGCTTCAAGCATAAAATTGCATTGGGTTATTAATTAGAGGTCCTTAAATAGCAATTAGACCAAGTTCTAAAATTTTGGACAAAAATAGGCATGAATAGGAAAAATTTGAAAGAAAGGCCTTAAGGGCATTTTTGTCATTTGGTTAATAAAAGAATAAAATGGGAAAAATCAAGTCAAAAATGGTGTCCATCTTCTCCAAGGGGTGCCAAAAATTGCATGCTTTCCATATCTAGGGTTTTCAACTTTTAAGCTTGATTGTAAGTGCATCCTAGTCCTATTTTTTATGTTCTTTCTATTTTTGAGATCCTTGAAGCATGATCTATCCATTTCTGGGCCATATTCTGAGCTACGGTTCATTTATGAAATTTGACCCATGTGTGACATGTTTGTATTTTGTTGGTTAATGGAAGAATATGAAGGTTTGAGGTGTGTTTAACATCTTTTACTAAGTGATTTTTCATGAAAAACCCTAAAAGGACTTTTTTGCAAAAGGTGTAAAAGTGAGTAGCAACAATGTGAAATAAAGAAAAGTATGGGCTGATAAGAGCATGGTATAGGTTTGGCTAGGCTCGGGTAACCAAGAAATTGTATGCATTTCATTTTACGAGCCTAGGGACCATTTTGTAAATAAGTGAAAAGCTAGGGGTAAAATGGTAATTTTACCAAAGTATGTGTTATGGGTCGATTTGACCAATGTATGTATTGAACAAGTTAATTTTGGCATTATAGATCAAGAAAAACGTGATTCGGGTCTTGATCGAGGGAAAAATAATGTTGACAAGGATTAGGCTCGTTTCTATCATTTTGTACCGGGGTAAGTTCATTTGCAAATAATGCAACATGTACCATACTTTAAATGCTTTAATATTGCCTGTATGGTAAATATATATATTTAATGTGATGTTGTATCATGTGTTTAAATGCTTACACTTTTATTGTGAATTATGCTTTGAATATTTCATGAGTATGTTATTGGTGCTATGGATATTGAAATCGACATTACGAACAAGTTTGACAGAGATGTGGTATCGAAGAATCTAGTTTGAACCTTAGGAATAGTTTAGGATACAAGTGACATGTCACTAGGAATTTGGTGATCTGAACTCATTGAGTTGTGGTCCGAGTTCATGATTTATGTGATTCGAACTCATGAGTTGTGGTATGAGTTCATGATTATGAGACACATGTTTTGGCGGTCCGGGTACTGGTCTAGTACACACTATTGATGGCTAGGTAGTCCGATATGTTTTGTGGATACCTAACAACCTGTATGAGCAGACCCGTGAGTAGCTCAAAAGCGAGCAGTATGCGATATGAGATATGAAGTAGCATTGGCTACATATGGGGCACTTAGATGCAAGATTCTGATGTATCCGACAGTATTCTGAGTGTTCAACGAGTAGTTCAAGAGAAGCTCAATGAATGAGTAATCTTAATGATTGCATCAAGATGAAAAATTAAATTATTATGTGCAAGTGGCATAGGTATGTACATCGAACTCATGAGAATGACATCAGACATGATGAACTTGTGGTAAGAATAGGTATATATATATATATATGTATATGAAGAATAATTTTAGGTATATATATATGTATATGAAGAATAAGTTTAATAGATGTAATAACATGCAAGATTATATTCATTATGTTAAATGCATGACTAATGCTCGTTAAGTTGCATTTTATTTGTATGTGAACTTACTAAGCTTTAAAGCTTACCCTCCTTTCTTTTCCTTTTCTTATAGTGTCGCCAAGTTAGCTCGAGGATCGAAGAACGTCGGAGACTTGATCAAACTATCAATTGGATAATTGGGTATAGTTAGACTTATCATTTTGAGTATGGCATGTATAGGGACTTGGTCTTTTTTTATATATCATATTGGTGTAGTCAAAGGTGTTGGCTTATGATAATATTGATTCATTTTGTATATGGCCATGAGAGATTGCTCATATAGATTATTGGGTTGTAACCTTAATCATTTATGCGTGCATACAAATATGTTTATGCTTGATGTGGTTGGTTGCTTATCGATGATAATGTGAGATGAGTGACATATGTGGTTAGCGAATGAATGGGAATTAATAGGTACGGCCATAATAATGGTATAATTGAGTAACTTGAAAGAAGAGTTATAATGATGAATAAACATGAAATTGGTGTGGAATGCCATATGGTAGTATGATGATTGGAGTATGTGATATGTCCACATTATAAAGTCATGGATTAACCATGAATGTGTTTGCTTGTGTAATTAAATGTGCCATGTTGCATGTTATGAAGTGAAATTATGTGTGTAAGTGTTTAGGGTGGCAAATGGCTTGAAAAATAGCCTTACAATTGTCCACATGGGTAGACACACGAGCATGTGTCTAGGTCGTGTGTGACACACGATCTGCCCCATGGGCGTGTGATTCGGCCGTGTGTCCCCTGCACCCTAATTATGGAAATCAGTATGCCCAGTAGTAAGCACACAGGTAGAGACACAGTCGTGTGAAAGACACGGCCTCAGGACATGGGCGTGTGCCCAAGCCATGTGAAGTTTGCACTTAATTTTTGGAATTTAATTCGCCACACGGCCTAAAAACACTGGCGTGCGATTTGGCCGTATAACCTTATTTAGATAATGATGTCATAGTCAGAGAGTTACACGGGCTGAGGAGACGAGTGTGTCCTAGAGCCACACGGGCATGTGACTCTCCAAAACAAGAAAATTTTCTAAGTTTCCGAAAAGTTTCCAAAGTACTCGGTTTAGTCCCGAACCACTCCCAATGTATGTTTTGGGCCTCGAGGACCCATATAAGGGATGATATTCATGTGAATGAAAATTTTTAAATTTGAACTAAAATCCATGTCTCGATTTTGTACGAATGCTTATGTTTATGTCCGGTAATGCCTCGTACCCTGTCCCGATGTCAGACACGGGTAAGGGTTGTTACAAGAAAAGGTAACGAAACAGTAAGTTTAGAGTTGACATGTAATATGATGAAAAAGGGATTGATGATTTGAATGATGTACTTATATGTAAGAAACTTATGTATGCTATGGATGAATTTGCCTAGTTCATGAACAAATATACTAATTAGTGAATTGATGTTGTTATTTAAATTTATGGTAAGTAAACAAAATGGAAAGTTAGTAAACGGAGTGGTTCTTAGTATTATGAAAAGGTTAATGATTAAGTAATATGTTTTATAAATTCTATTATGTTAGGAATGAAAGATATATGTGATATTTATGAACTTACTCATTTATGAGTTGATGGTTATAAAGTTTGATAAACTTTGTGAATTGGTATAGGTTTATAATTACCCCATAAAGTTCATTATTAAAATGTTATGTTATGTTTAAAGTTTATACGAGCTTACTAAGCATTCATTCTTACGTAGTTATTTTCCTTTACCTTTCAGATTATCAGAAGCTTAATCGATTTGGAAGCTTGTCGAAGACCTATCACATTATCCAGAAATTATATCGGTAGATTTTGATGTTTTAAGCAAGGTTATAATGGCATGCATAGGTGGATTTGTGTATAAATAATGTAGTTATTTTGGTATGTATAAGTGTCATTATGGTTAATGTACTTATGATTTATGCAACACCACATTAAGAACTGTCCTCTACGAGTTGATCAGGTGCAAACTCTAGCTCCAGGTTTGGTTCAACCACTGAGGGCAATTTAGCAGCCACTTAGGGGTCATGGTCAAGCTAGGGGTGGGAATGGTATGGATTGAGGGCAGGGTTGCTAATTAGACTAAGGCGAGACAACCTACATTAGTATATGCGACAAGGCACCGCGAGGACAAAGACGCCACTGATGTAATAGTCGGTACATTTTTCATTCATTCTATTACCTATTTTGCATTGATAGATATTGGTTCATCCCACTCATACATAGCTAGTACTTTTTCAGTTAATCTGGGAATTCTTGTTGATAGTAGTTCTAGTGGGGTTAGCCCCTTGGGTCAGTCAATGCAAGTTAATAAAGTTTATAGGAGGTGTCCATTTGAGATGCAAGGGGTTCTATTTCTGGGTGATTTGATGGAGTTATCATTCAGGGAGTTTGATTTGACTCTAGGTATGGATAGGCTCATCGAGCATCAAGTCATTTTGGATTGTCAAAGAGAGTAACTTTGAGATCCAAGGATGATGTGGAGATTGTAATGGTTAGTGAGCATTGAAATTACCTCTCTAATATAATATCCGCTCTAGTAGCTGAAAAGCTAGTTCAAAAAGGGTTTGAGGCGTTTCTAGCATGTATGCAAGACATGAGTTCTGTGGAATCTTCCGGCGAGGTTATTTGGACAGTTAGAGAATTTTTGAACATCTTTTTTGAGAAATTATTGGGGCTACCACCAGATAGGGAGGTTGAGTTTGGTCTTGAGGTTTTGTCTGGAACAACTCTAGTGTCCATTGCTCCCTACCGCATAGCACCGAACGAGCTTATGGAATTGAAAGTGCACCTCAGGAACTTCTCGATCGAGGGTTCATCAGGCCTAGTGTGTCTCCGTAGGGAGCACCTGTCCTTTTTGTGAAAAAGAAATATGGTACTATGAGTATGTGTATGGATTACCGTCAGTTGAATAAATTGATGATAAAGAATAAGTACCCACTTCCAAGGATTGATGACTTGTTCAATCAATTTCGTGGGGCATCACTGTTCTTGAAGATTGATCTTCGTTCTAGGTATCATTAGTTAAAGGTGAAAGAGGTTTATGTGCATAAATTTGGTTTTAAGACTCATTATGGGCACTACAAGTTCCTTATCATGCCTTTCAGTTTGACGAATGCTCTGACTACATTCATGGATCTCATGAATCAAGTCTTTCAGCCATATTTAGATGAGTTTGTCATGGATTTCATCGACAATATTCTGGTATACTTTTAAGACTGAGATTGATCTTGTTGAACATCTTAAGGTGGTTATACAAATACTACGCGAGAAAAATCTTTACGTTAATTTGAACAAATGTGAGTTCTGGTTAAGAGAGATCACTTTTCTAGGACATGTGGTTTCTACCGAGGGTATCCATGTAGACCCTAAAAAGGATGAGGTTGTTATTGAGTGGAAACAGCTTAGGAATGTGTTTGAGATCCTTAGTTTTCTTGATTTTGTTTGTTATTATCAGAGGTTTTTGATGGGTTTTCGTTGGTCCCAATTTTTTTGACTAAGTAGATTTGTAAGAACAGACCTTTTATTTGGACCGATAAGTAGTAATCGAGCTTTTAAAAGCTTAAATCCGTGTTGACTCAGGCCCCCGTTTTGATACAGCATGAACCCAAAAAAGAGTTTGTTGTGTATAGTGATGCTTCTCATACCGGTTTTGGTTTTGTTCTAATGCAATAGGGTAAAATGTTGGCTTACTCATCCAAATAGCTTAAGCTGCATAAAGGTAATTATCCTACACACAATATTGAGTTAACGGTGATTGTCTTCGCTTTGAAAATCTGGAGGCATTATTTTTATAGTGAAAGGTACATTATCTACAATGATCACAAAAGCCTCAAGTACCTTCTTACTCAGAAGGAGTTGGATCTTAAGCAACATAGATGGATTGAGTTGCTTATGGATTACGACTACATGATCGAGTATCATCCTAGTAAGGCCAATGTTGTGGTTAATGCTCTTATTCATAGATTGATGTCTGATTTGGGGGCGATTTTTACTTGACTAAGTCTGTTCAAGGATGGTAGTTTGTTGGCCGAGTTGCAAGTTAACCTGACTTAGATTGATTAGATTTGAGGTATGGGGTCAGTGGATGACTATTTGGTTTCTCAATTTCAGCAGGATGAGGAAGGTAGGACTTCTGATTTTGGGCTGAATAGTGATGGTGTTTTGTGCTTCAGAGATCAAAATAAGATGGTGGCCTTAAGCAATGCATCCTGGTGGAATAAGATGTATCAAGATCTTCGATAGCTGTACTGGTAGCCTAGCTTGAAATGATAGCTAACAGATTTTGCTTCTCGTTGTCTGACATTCTAGCAAGTTAAGTTGAGCACCAACTGCCTTCAGGCTTTCTTCAATCGTTAATATTCCTCTTTGGAAATGGGAGCGAGTGATTATGGACATCGTTACTGGGTTGCCCTTGACACCTACTAAGAAGGATTTTGTTTGGGTCATCGTGGATCAGTTGACCAAGTTTGATCAGTTTCTTCTAGTTAGGACCGATTATTCTCTGCATAAGCTAGCGAAGCTATATATTTCTGATATTGTTAGACTGCATGGGGTTTCAGTATCAATTATCTTCGATAGAGACCTTTGATTTACTTCTCAATTTTTGAAGAAACTACATGAGGTTTTAGGTACTCGGTTGGACTTCAATATTGCGTTTCGTCCTCATACTGATGGGCAATCTAAGGGAATGATTCAGATATTTAAATATATGCTATGGAGTTGTGTTATCAATTTCCGTGTTAGTTGGGAGGAATTTTTACCACTAGATGAGTTCACATATAATAACAACTTTTAGTCTAGCATTCAAATGACACCTTACGAGGCTTTGTATGGTCGTAAGTGTCGCACCCCTCTGTGTTGGACTAAGTTGAGTGATAGGTGGATTTTGGGTCCTGATTTGGTTTCTAAGACTAAAGATAAGGTTAAATTGATACAGGATCGACTTAAGGCATCTTCTGATAGGCAGAATTCTTATGTGGATCTAAAGAGGAGAGATATTGAGTTTTTTGTGGTAGATCAGGTTTTCCTTAAGATATATCGATGGAAGCAAGTCCTTCGGTTTGGACCAAAGGGAAAGTTCAACCCTAAATTCATTGGGCTTTATTGGATTCTGAGTTGAGTCAATCACCTATCAGTTAGAGTTACTATCGGAGTTAGATCGTATACATGATGTGTTCTATGTCTCTATGCCTGACTTATCTCAAATTGTATCTATTGAAAAGATTGAGGTAAGACTAGATTTGACTTTTGAAGAGGAGTCAGTTCAAATTCTAGATCGAGAGGTTAAGGTCTTGAGGAGAAAGATCATTCTATTGGTTAAGGTTTTGTGGCGGAATCATAGTCCAGAGGAAGCCACTTGGGAACCTAAGGACTCGATTCAACAACAATATCCATATCTGTTTGAATTAGGTAAATTTAAGGTCGAAATATCTTTTAGGGGAGAGTTGTAATACCCCAAAATCTAAAGTTTTTGAAATGTTGGATTTTGTCAAGTGAGTTGATTTGGTTCAGTGATTAAGTGTTTTGAGTAGTGCGTGAGAGATTTTGGGTTTGAATCATTCCCTTGAAATTTTGTTAATTTTTTATTCAATCCCTATCTTTGGACATCTAGCTTAAATTTAATATTCGCTCAACTTGTGTGAAGAATGAGTGTACCAGTTCAATGGTAAGGAGTTAGCTTACCCTTTGGTCTTGTGTTTGAATCCCTACTCGAGCAACTAGAAATATTTTTATTTACTGCGTGTATCGTCCACATGGTAAAATTGGGGTTGAAATTGAATTCTGAAATATGGTTGGTGGTTAGTAGTGGGAATTGTTTTAATTTTATCCCGTAAAAAGCTCTCAAAATATATCTCATTATTCTCATGTTTCTCACTTTCTCTTTTACTCACTTTTCTATTTTTTTGTCATTCCTTTTGTTATTTTCCTTGAACAAATTTCTTTTCTAATTTTGTTCTTCTTCATACTATTTACTGAAACTATTCTGCTGCTCCAATCCTATGCGTATTCGTGGTATTAGGTAAGACTATAATTTCTTTTTGTTTGTGACGTCTCAAATATTCAAGTATTTGATTTGTTAGATTTTGTCATGAGTTAATATCTGCTTTAGTGGTTAGGGTGTTTGAGGCCTTGGGTTAAAATCTTGGTGTGAACAAAAAGGGTTTAATTTTTGCAATTTTTGGTCAAGGGTGCATGGGGTGGAATTGGATTGAAAATCAAACACTAGGTAGTTATCAGGTTGTTGGGATTATCTTAGTTTCTTTTATTTTTATTTTTATTTTTTGGTTTTGGTAACCCTAAAAATCAACTTCCTTTTTCCTACGTTCTTCTTGTCTTTTTTTTTTTTTGCTCTTATATTGTTTTTCTTGTTCCTTCACTCTCCATTTCTATTTTCCTTCCTTTGCGAACAAAATTCAAGATTAATTTTGGGATTCTCCTTGTTGCCTTTCATTTAATCAGTTTTGTTTGGAGATCTTTGTCGTTCAAATTCTTTTTACTGTTGATTTGGTAAGTATTTGGGTTGGGTGAAGTTTTGGTTTTGGAAATTGATGAATAGATTGGGGGTTTTTGTGATATTTGTGTAATTAAAAGGATTTTTAACTATTCTTTTGGTCCGTTGTTCATGATTAATTAGGGGAAATTTGTGGGACAGTGAGTGTTCCTCTGGCGGAGTGATTGCTGTGCGTCGTTGTTCTTGAGGGTAAGTGATTTCACCAATTTAGTATAGTTATGGTTGTTCGAATATTCGATATGTTAAGAATATCAAGGATTTTGGTTTCGTAATTAGAGTGTCCGTTTGGTTTCATTCGTCGAAGTTTGGGTGTTTATAGGTACTGGGATTCTCATCCTTTGAATTACTTCAAAACGAGACCAGGTGTGTAATGAGAAACCCGAAAAACAACAAATGATGAAAGCTGAAATTGGGCTCTGTCGATGCCACACAGCAATGTGTCAGGCCATGTGGTAGGTCGTGTGCGACACAGGACCTAGGCTATTTTGGGTCGTGTGGGCTACACGACCATGTGGGCCCAAAATTCAAGAATTTTCCCTAGGGTTGTACACGTCGTCCTGGTCAACAGTGGGCTTTTTGTGGGGTCAGTATGTGATTAAATACACTGTGAAATACGAAATTGGGTTATTTGATTAGTATAAATCCCGATATCTACATGTGTGTCTGAGTTGTCATATGATAGTTTAAAGTGAGAGTAATGTTAAATACGTACATGATTTGTGTCTAAAATGCCATGCATGATTTCTGTTATGTTTATATCTGATTCCGGGGTGGTATATATTATGTGGAGGAAGTATTCTGTGAGAGGCAATATCTCACCCACTATTCTGGCAGCACAGCTACAAATATTCTAAAAAGTGTCATATCGACACTCAGTGGTGTGTAGGGCTAGATAGGTCTTTAATACCCTTTATGGTGTATTGGGATGGTCAGAGTTGGTGTGTGGCGGTTGGGGGTAGAATTGTAAATTTGCATATTCTGTATGAGACATTCGTCTGTATCTGTTCTGCTATGTAGTTAATTTGAAATTAAATCTGTGATTCTGTTTTCTTTTAAGTTACACACTGAGTTTCGAAAATCAATCTTGTTTTAACCGAAATTTTCAGGTAATCCTTTGAATTAGGCGAGTGGGTGCGGCGGGTGCTTGGTTACATTCGTATTGCGTTTCTTTAATTATTTTAAATTGGATTAAGTGTTTTATAAAATTTGGACTATTTGGATATTTTGGGAACTTTGAAGGTTTTGGATTTTATTATGGATTTTTGCATGATGTTGATAAAATGATTTACCAAAAATGATTATTTTTCTACAACCAACTGTTTTTTGAGAAAACAAGCTTGATTTTCCAAAATATAATGATCTAAGAATTTTCGCTGCAAGGTATTTGATTTAATTGGGAAATGTAAACAAACAATGTTTTTAGTTAAATAATTATGACTAACACATTTTCTAATAAAACGGGTTTTCAAGTAATAAAAGTTCACAATGTTTTTTTTAAACAAACGAAAGCTAGATGTCAAACCATTTTACGCAATCACTTCAGATTCGACCATAACGTCTAGGCCGAGTTTGGGGTGTTACATTTAGTGGTATCCTAACCAGGTTGCAAAACTCGGGATGTGAAAATTTTGGGTTCAAAATTGTATTTGTAAAAAACTATTTTTTTCAGGGTAAAGTTTATTTCTAATGTAATTTGAAATATAAGTTTGTGGAATACTGAGTCTCCGGTGCCTATCCTATAAGTAATTCTGACTTAGAAATACTTTAGTTAGAAAACTCTGAGATGATTAAAACTGTACTGAGTTAGATAGAGACTGAAAGACTTTTGAAATTTTTGAAACTTCTTCCGATAAGATTTGAAGCATAAAATATCTGCTAATAAATATTGGAACTGAGTCATAAAACTTCGTAATGTAGATAATCTGTAAATACGCTGAGCACTCGTAGATCATGTAGACGAGGTACCCGCGGGCACGGTGGGCACCGAAGAGAGGCTTGAGCTGAATCATCCTCGATTGGTAGTATGCCTAATCTTGATACGAGTGAGACACCGACTACACCTACTATTGAGATTTGTTCTTAAAGTCGCTCGGCTAAGGATGACGCATTGTCCCAATCTATGCTTAGAGTGTTAGAGAGGGTCGTTGGGCCTCATTTTGGTACTGGGAGTCGTGGGTCAGTAATTAAATGACTCTTGTCTAATAGCATTGAGCTGTTTAGGGGCATCACTAGAGTCTCCCCGACTGCAGTCGAGTATTGGTTGGAGGCCACCGAAAGGATCATGAATGACATCGACTACACCCCTGAGTAGAAATTGAAGGGTGTAGTATCTCTGCTTCACGATGAGGCATATCAGTGGTGGTTAACAATTGAGGAGGGTACTTAGTTAGATTAGATTACTTAGGATCAGTTTAAGAGTGCCTTCCAGAGTCAATATGTGGGGGCTGGTTAAGTGGATGCTCGTAGACGTGAGTTTATGAACCTTACCCAGGGGGATAGGATTGTGGCCGAGTATGAGGTCGAATTTCTGAGTTTGAGTCATTATGCTCATGGGATGGTGTCAATTTAGTATGAGAAGTGTATTCACTTCGAGGAAACGTTAAAGGATAATCTAAAGCTTCTGGTAGCTCCACAGAGGGAGCGGGAATTTGCTATCTTGGTGGACAGGTTGAAGATCACTGAGGAGGTTAAACGCGTTGAGAGCGAAAATAAGGAGTGTGAGAGGGGTAAGAATAAGAGGGATTTAGAGCCTTCTATTTATGCTCAGGGGCCTAAGAAACGGGCCAGGTCTGATGGGCCTTTGAGAGTTAGGGTTCCAGTTACTCTTACTATGGCTCAACCGTGTGGGGACTGTGGTAGACGCCATCCGAGATATGTTCAACCACCGCGAAAAGTTGAGCAGCCGTTTAGGGGCCGTGGTCCTGCAATGGGTAGTAATGGTATGGGCAGAAGGCAAAGAGCACCAGACAGATGTTGTAATTAGACTGAGGTGAGGTAGCCTATGTAGGTTTATGCTGCTAAGCGTCATAAGAACAGAGGCCGCATATGTTATCGTCGGTACATTTTTTAGTCATACAGCCCCTTATTTTGCACTGATAGATATAAGGTTAACACATTCCTATGTAAATAGCTCTATTTTTGTAAAGTTAGGGATCTTGGTTGAGAGCACTTCCAAAGAGATTATCATACTTAGTCCGTTGGGTCAACCAATTCAGGTTAATAGATTGTATAGGAATGTACTGTTGGAGATACAAGGGGTTGTGTTTTCAGCCAATCTGATGGAGCTACCATTTGGGGAATTTGATCTGATTTTAGGGATGGACTGGCTCGTGGAGCATCGATTCAATTTGGATTGTGCTACTAAGAGGGTAGTTCTAAAATATGAGAATGATGTGGAAGTGGTTATAATCAGTGAACGTCAGAAATACTTATCCAATATGATCTCTGCTCTTGTGGCCAAAAAGTTGGTTTGAAAAGGGTGTGAAGCGTATCTGGCTTTTGTGAGTGACTCAACTTCTGTAGGTTCACCTGTTAGGGACTTTCAAATGGTTAAAGAGTTTTTGGATGTCTTTCCTGAATAGTTATCAGGCTTACCTCTAGATTGAGAGATCAAGTTTAGTATCAAGCTTCTACCGGGTATAGCTCCGGTGTCCATTGCTCCTTATCGTATGGCATTGAAAGAGCTGATGGAGTTAAAACCTCAACTTCAGGAACTCCTTGATTGAAGGTTTATCCGTCTTACTGTGTCTCCTTTGGGGGCACCAGTGTTATTTGTAAAGAAGTAGGATGGTACAATGAGAATGTATATTGATTACCATCAGTTGAATAAGTTAACGATGAAGAATAAGTACCCATTTCTGAGAATCGACGATTTGTTTGATCAGTTTCGTGGGGCTTCTATGTTTTCAAAGATAGATCTCCGTTCTGGGTACCATTAGCTTAGGATTAAGGAGGTTGATTTCCATAAAACTACCTTTAGGACTCATTATGGGCAGTACAAGTTCCTAGTCATGCCCTTTGACTTGACGAATGCTCCAACTGCATTCATGGATCTTATGAATCGATTTTTTTAGTCGTACTTGGATCATTTCGTCGCGGTCTTCATAGATGATATTTTGGTATACGCTAAGACCGAAGATGATCATGATGAGCATCTTAAAGTAGTTCTTCAAATACTCCAAGAGAGACAGCTCTATGCTAAGTTGAGCAAGTCCGAATTCTAATTGAGGGAGGTGACCTTTCTTGGGCATGTGGTTTCAACAGAAGGGATCCTAGTTGATCCTAGGAAAATTGAGATTGTGCTTGAGTGGAAACAGCTTAGAAATGTTTCTGAGATTCACACTTTCAGCAGGTTATTATTGAAGATTTGTCGAGGGGTTCTCGTTAATTGTAGCTCCTCTAACTAAGCTGTTGCGTAAGAACACCCCATTTTTTTGGACTGATAAGCAACAATCGAGCTTTAAGAAGCTCAAATTTTTTTTAAATCAAGCTTCTGTTCTGATATAGCCTGAATCCAAGAAGGAATTTGTGGTTTACAGTGATACATCGCACGTCGGTTTGGGATGTGTTCTGATGCAAGATGGTAAGGTAGTGGCTTATGTGTCTCGACAACTTAAGTCACATGAGGGCAACTATCCTACGCACAATCTTGAGTTAGCTGCAGTTGTTTTTACCTTAAAGATTTAGAGGCACTATTTGTATGGTGAGGGGTGTATCATCTACACCGATCACAAGAGCCTCAAGTATCTCCTTACCTAAAAGGAGTTGAACCTTAGACAACGTAGATGGATTAAGTTGCTTAAGGATTACAAATTCATGATTGAGTATCATCCTGGTAAAGCTAACATGGTGGCTGTTGCTCTTAGCCATAGAACAATATTTGATTTGAGGGCGATGTCTGCTCGCCTAAGTCTATTTGATAAAGGGAGTCTGTTAGCCGAGTTGCAAATTAAGCCAACTTGGATTGATCAGATTTGAGATAAACAGTTGAGGGATGATTCATTGGTTCTGCGATTTTGTCAGGTAGAATATGGTGGTACGTTTGATTTTGGGCTGAACAGTGATGGGATTTTGTGCTTTTGAGGACGGGTTTGTGTACCTAATGATTCTAATTTGAGGTAGTCCATTCTGAGTTAAGTGCATAGTAGCCCATATGATATGCATCCTGGTGCAAATAAAATGTATTGGGATCTTCGTGAACTGTACTGGTGGCCTGGCTTGAAACTAGAGGTGACGAATTTTGTTTCTTGGTGTTTGACATGCCAGCAAGTCAAGGCTGAGCACTAGTTGCCTTTGGGTTTACTTCAACCCGTTTAGATTCCCTGATGGAAATGAGAACATGTGGCTATGGAATTCATTAGTGGGTTGCCCTTAACACCTATTAAGAAGGATTTTGAATGGGTCATCGTGGATCAGTTGACCAAGTCTACCCACTTCTGTAACAGCTCGATTTAGACCCTAATCGAAACGGTGATTTCGGGACCACGAATCTGACTCAAAAAAATATTTTAAAATTTTTTTCTGCGTTTATTTTGTGTGAATTTATATATGTGAAATTTTCATGATCTAATTTTGTCGTTTGAGTGTCTGATTAAATAAAAGGACTTAATCGCGTAAAATGAAAATATAATGGTTATTTCTAAAAGGGGTTAACTTGTTAGTGGCTTTCTAAATTGAAGCCTTAAAATTGTAATTATGTCATTTTAGTATAGTTGGATGGTATAAGGATTATATTATAAAGTTTTTACATTAAATCATTAAGGTTAAATAGGTAAATTAAACTTAAGTTATAATATACATAATAAAACATAAAATAAAGACAACATATATTTTATTACTTCATTGTTCTTACTGAATATAAACAAAAGAAAAAGAAAGAAACCAAGCTAGGGTTCGACCAATATTCAAGCTCAATTAAGGTTTGTTTTTGTTTGATTTTTGACAATTTCTACGTTTTTTAGATCGTTGCTTAGTAACCTTCAAGTCCCATGCTTTAATTTTTTATTTTGGTGAATATTTTGAGTTATGCCATTGTTAAGAGCTTGTTATTTTTGTTGTTTGATGATGAAAAATGAAAGATATGTTTTAGATTAACATATTTTGTATTGGAGTTTTTGATGATTTTGAGTAATTAGGACTTAATTGCAAAAAAAAATAATTTGTGGGATTAAAATGTGAAATAAATGAAACATATCGACTTGTATAAGCATGGGTAAAATTCGGCCCAACATGACTATAGGGAAATTTTGTGTATTTTGTGTTTTGTGCAATAGGGACTAAATTGTAAAAATTGTAAATATCAGGGGTAAAATGGTAATTTGCCCATTTATGTGTTTTTGGACTAAATTGAATGAAAATATGTTTGAATGAGCTTAATTTGAATATGTTTAGATCAAGAACCAAAGAAATCAAATTTGGATCAGGAAATAACAAAAGTTGTCGACTAGTTGATCCGTACCGGTCTTTTGTTGTCCGAGGTAAGTTTATAAGCAAATAGACGTACTTAATTTTAATTAAATGTAAGGTGTATATGCTGATATGGAATATATGAATTAATATGTGCTAATGCCGAATGTGTAAGCATGTTAACTATGTTCATGCAATCGTTTCGATCGAGTTACGACGTCCGAAAGCCCCGTATGAACCTTAGGAATAGTTAGGATACATATGTCATGACATAGGATTCCGATATATGTGTGCGAGTAAGACCATGGCATCGATATGTGATTTTGATATGTGTTTACGAGTAAGACCCTGTCTGGGACAGTGGCATCGATATGTGGCTACATGTAAGACCACATCTGGGACGTTGGCATTGTATGATTTATGTGATTATCCGAGTGTCCTATCCGATTTCGAATGGTTCATCGGGCAAAGATAAGCTATGTTTGAATGTGTAAAACGAGCTATATTCTAGGTATGGATTAACTTGTTACCTATTCAAGGTAAGGTAAGTAAGTATTAAATGTTTGATACTTATGAAGTTATTATGGAATGTGTAATTATAAAAGTGTAATTGAACTTGATAAGGTATATATATTATGATTGTCTTCGAAATTATATGTGATATGTTTATTGATGTAACCATGTGTATTCGGCCATTTAGGTAATGTGTACATGATGATATATTATGATGCTTGAGTTGGTGTTTATGAGTATAAGTATATTTGAATGTCTAATGATATATTGGCTTTGCAAGTGAAAAGTGAATTACTTATATTGGTTATATAGGCATTCGGCCAAGGTAGGAATTTTGTATAAAAATGAAAAAATCATGTATGAAATTAGTAGGTTGAGACTAAGCATACTGTTGTCAGTATAATTCGGTTAAATTTGAAATGAGTTGGTTATATTACTAGATTGTTTATTCGCTTATAGCTTACTAAGCTATGATAGCTTACTCTGTGTGTTATGTTACTCTGTTTTATAGATCTTGGAGTCAAGCTACAAGCTCAATGACTGTCAGCCAAGTTCATCACACTATCTACTGTTTTGTTACCTTATAAGCTAAACTTAAATTATGGCATGTATAGATTGGCTTTGAGATTGATTATTTTGAAAATGTTTGTATATTAGCCATGCGAAAATGGCTTAACTACCTTGCTTGAGTTTGGTTTCAGTTTAGTTATGGTTTAAGTCTATTTTGGGTCAAGATGTTGTATGCTATGAACATTTATAAGTGGTGCTATGTGATTGTTATTAAGGTTGGTTTATGACTTGGTAAGTGACATGGTAGAATCGGTCATAAGCATGTTAAATTAGTTTGGATGTGATTGAGTTAAGATAAAGTATACATATGTGAATTTGCTTTGTATGCTTTGGGTTAGGCTCGTATGTGCATAGATATAATACTTAATGAGCTTAAATTTAAGTATTATTGATAAGTCGTAATTTATACATATTTTTATCCCATGCTTAGCACATTTTTGGATGAATTATCATTAGATTTGTGGAATTTGATGCTCCTAATCTTTTAAATTCATGTCTTATACCTAGGTGAGCATAAGAAAGTAAAAAGAACGAGAAACAGGCCAAAAACGGAGAAAATAGGCCAACGTGGGAAATCAACACGGCCTGGACTTCCTCACATGGGTAGATCACATGCCCATGTCTATTTAACAGCCTTGAACACTGTTTGAAGAAATCGTACACGGGCGTGGCACACGGCCGTGGCCCTGTCAAGCCCAAGTTAAGTTCTATTCAGAAAAGGGCAATTTTAAGGTTTTGAAAGCATTCTAAAGCCTATTTAAAAAACCCTAAAGGAGGAGAGAAAATACGCGCAGAGTAGGAAGCGAGGAATTACTCGAAGAAAGCTGATTGATCTATCTCAGAAGCCGGATTCACCTTCAAGACTGAAGATTTCCCTTCAATTTCCTTCAGGGTTTTTTGGGTTTTCTTTATGTTTTGTCATTATTCTTCTGAAATGTTTTCTTTTATAGTTATGAACTAAATCCCCTAAATACCTAAGGGGGATGAAACCAAAGATGGATCTTGTTAATATTTTCTAAACTATATGATAAATACTTGATTTGTTCTTAATTATGATTTTAACCCTTGTTTGAATATTCCAGGATATTGATTCAAGTATTGATGTGCTTATTCGGAGGATGAATAGTCCTTGTCTAAGAGTACATCATTCATAATTAAGCGGAGTTGCATGCAATCCTAGAGATAGGGCAACATAAATCTGCCGGATAAGAGTCAAATCTAATAAGGGAATCCATAAATCGAGTTAATGCAAAACTAAGGGTTTTAATTAGAAAGGGATTTCAATTAATCAACCTAGGGTTAGACGTTATTTGTCATGAATAGGGATAATAATATAACTTAGAAATTTCTACAGATCAAGTCAAGTGAATAAATCGTCTGGTTCAAAGTCGAATAACAAGTGAAGTCTAGGTGGATTCTTCCTTAGGCATTGTCCAAATAAATCAGTTTTCCAAAAGTATTTTCCCAATTTATTTTCTGTGCATTCTTAGGTTAGTTAATTAGTTTAGATAAAACAATCCCCATCATTCTTAGGCTAGATAATAAAAAGAAAGTTAATACTAGTACTTTTAGTTCCTTTGGGTTCAACATCCGGTCTTGCTAAACTATACTACTGTTTGATAAGTACGCTTGCCTTCATTGTGATAATAGTTAGTTTCAAGTATGTTCAATTATAAATATTAAAACTTATCGCGAGTGACAATCAAGTTTTTGGCACCGTTGCCGGGGAACTAAGATATTAAGAACACTCAATTTTTATTACTTTAGCCATTATTTATTATTTTTATTATTTTTATTTTTTTATTTTTACTAAATTTTCTTTTATTTTCTTCTGGCAGGTTTTTATACTTTATGACTAAAAGAAACCCATCAGGACCATTACTTTTCGATAGTGAGATTGAAAGCACAGCTCGCAGAAATCGAAGAGAAATTAGGAGAAGCTTAAGATACATAAAGGAAGAGCAAGGGGAAGATACTCCAACTACAACCGAGGAGATAGCTAAAAATCAGGAAAATCTACTACCTCCTGCGATTGCTGCTGATCCAGTAAATTAGAATCCTGCTCCTCGTACTATGTATGATTATGCTAAACCTACTTTAACAGGAACTAAATCAAGTATAGTTAGGCCTGCTATTGCTGCAAATAATTTTGAACTAAAACCTAACACAATTAAATGATACAACAGTTTGTTCAGTTTGATGGTTTGCAGGACGAGAATCCAAATGCTCATTTGGCCTTTTTTTTTGGAACTCTGCGACACATTTAAAATCAATGGTGTTTCTGACGATGCCATTCACCTTTGGTTATTTCCCTTTTCATTGAGGAATAAGGCTAAACAGTGGTTGAACTCGTTACCACGAGGGTCAATCACTACTTGGGAACAAATGACCAAAAAGTTTTTACTCAAATATTTTCCACCTATTAAAACAGCTAAACTAAGGAATGATATATCTTCTTTTGTGCAGATGGATTTAGAAACACTCTACGATGCATGGGAGAGATACAAGGACCTACTGTGAAGGTGCCCTCACCATGGGTTACCTCTGTGGCTGCAAGTTCAAACGTTTTACAATGGTGTGAACCCCTCGACGAGACAGATAATTGATGCAGCCGTTGGTGGAACCATCAACAACAAAACACCTGAAGAGGCTTACGAATTCATTGAAGAGATGTCACTGAATAACTATCAGTGGCAAGTCATGAGAACTAAGCCAACCAACGTAGCAGGCGTTTATAACGTCGACTCGATTACTATGCTGTCAAATCAAGTAGAACTCTTAAATAAAAAGATTGATGGTTTACTTGGTTCCACGCAGGTACATTCAGTTATACAGTGCAATGCAAGTGGAGGTGGAATGAGCAATCCAAAATATCCAACCTATGGCCACAACATGGAGAACAAACAATTGAATTACATGGGTAAAAACTCTAGACCTCAAAATAATCCTTACAGTAAGAATTACAATGTAGGTTGGAGGAACCACCCAAATTTCTTATGGGGAGGCCAAGGAAATCAAAGACCACCACCCTCTTCAGGCTTCCAACAACAACCTTACTAGCAAGAGAAAAAGCCCAACCTTGAGGAGATGATGACAAATTTATCTCAGTAGCAGAAACCCATTTTCAGAACACTGAAACTACACTCAAAAATTAGCAAGCATCGATTCAAGGGCTAGAGATGATTTTAGAGAGACCACAAGGAAGTCTACCTAGTAACATTGAACCCAATCCAAAAGAGCATGTGAAAGCATTTACACTGAGGAATTGGAAGGTATTAGCTGAATCTGAAAAGAATCCACCTCAAGAAGTCGACAGAAATGAAAGAGAGGAGGTAAAACCCGAAAACAGTGACAAACCAGTGCCAAAAGAATATAAACCACCAGTCCCATACCCAGCAAAGTTGAAGAAAGACCGTATGGATGCACAGTTCGGTAAATTTCTTGAACTTTTTAAGCAATTACACATCAACTTACCTTTTGTTAAAGCTATCTCGCAGATGCCTACATACGCCAAATTTTTAAAGGAGCTTCTAACAAATAAAAGGAAGTTTGAGGACTTATCTACAGTGGAACTCAACGAGGAATGCTCGGTCATACTCCAAAATAAACTGCCAACCAAACTGAAAGACCCAGGAAATTTTACAATTCCCTGTTTAATTGGTAGTTTGAATGTTGAGAAGGCACTAGGTGATTTAGGCACTAGCATTAATTTGATGCCATATAAAATGTTTAAACAACTTGGTCTTGGGGAACCTAAACCCACTAGGATGAGTATTCAATTAGCTGATAGATCTGTTAAATATCCTAGGGGTATCATAGAGGACGTACTTGGGAAAGTAGATAAATTTATATTTCCTGTTGATTTTGTTGTGCTTGACATGGATGAGGATGAGGATGAGGATGAGGATATTAATTTGATTTTGTCGTCCATTTTTAGCCACTGCTAGGGCTGTTGTTGATGCGGGAGATGGTAAACTTGTGCATAGAGTAGGTGACGAAGAGATTATTTTTAAAATCTATGATGCAATGAGATTTTCTAGGGAGCAAGATGACTCATGCTATTTTATTGACTCTATTGATCATGCTACTCAAGATTCTTTTCAGGAAATCATACATGAGGACACGTTGGAATTGTTTCTTGCCTAAGGCGAGGAGGTAGATGATGATGATTCTGAGATGGTAAGGTAAAAACTGAACTGAACACCAATGAATCTGTCTCAAGACAAGTAGAATATAAGGGTTGTAATAACCCAAATTTACCCGGGCCCATAATAAAAAAACAAATATAAAATAAATAAAAATTCATTTATACAGTCCATTTACAATAAACAGGCTTCAAAGCCTGATAAGCCCAAACCCAGTTACATTTGTAGCCTAATTGGTCTAAACCCTATGCCCGGTTACAACCCAAGACCCAAGTATACTCAGTACCCGTTTAAACCCAAAACTCGATGGCCCAAATATCCAAAGACAGACCCAAATTAATAGGGCCCAATGCCTAAACAGAATCTGGAAACCCTAGGGTTTCCAGAAGCTTCGCACCGCAAGTACCCCAACAGTCGCGTCATTTCATCTCACGACATTCCAGCAGCCCCATCAGCGCCGTGATTCAAGGATCCGTGATCAGCGCACTAATTAGAGGCCAGAGCACTCACCACCGTGATTCCTGGGCTTCGAACCACACCGTGATCTACGGCCGAATCAACGCCGGTGGTTTACTCTCCTCGGTCGCCTGCAAAAAGAGAAAGAAAACACAGCAGAAAAGGGAAATAGATAGAAAAAAGAAATCAAAGATTTCTTTCTTAATGAAAACAGTTCATAGAAGGCTTTAAAAGCCTAGTTACAAATCTGTACAAAGGACCGCTTCTTACAGTTTTGAAAACACACACAAAGATTCAATAAAAAGCATAGTTTTTACAAAGTTACAGTACCAACAGTCAATCGAAAATAGAGGTGATTCGTTTTTTTTTTTCTTTTGTTCTAAATATACAAACAAAATACTAAAGGATAACAAGATTACCTTTTTTTTGCCGTAAAATGAAACGATTAGTATTTCGACCGCTGTACTCGGTGAGGTCGGTGACGGCGCGTGGGCGCGTGAGGCCGACGATTGGGGCTCAGCTCGACGGAGATCGGAGCCCGGACCTCTCTCTCCCCTTTCATTTCAAAGAGAATTTTAAATTTTTTTTTAAACTCGGGCTTCAAATGATTTTCAAGCTTAAAATTTGGCTTATATAGCCTAAAAGAAGCGGTGCCGTTTTGACTTAAGTCAATAAGCCTAAAAACGACCTCATTTTAAGACCTGAGGATCTGCGCGTTGACTCGTGACCCGGGTTGGATCCGCATGTTTTTGGAAAATGGGTAAATTACCCAATTGATCCTTCCGTGTTTTGAATCTTTTAATTTTATTTTAATTTTATTTTAATTTAGCCCCAATCTTTTATATTTATTTCAATTTAATCCTAGCGCCCTTTTAAAATCAGTTCCAGAGAACGACGTCGTTTTGGGATTAGGGTTTAATTACCCAATGAGTCCCTCGATTTTTTGCTTGTGTTTTAATTAAGTCCAAAATTTTTTATTATTTTGCAAATTAACCCCAGATTTCTTAATTAAATCTAATTTTAATCCTTATATACCTTTAATTTAATTTAATTTATTTAAAATACCTAATATATATGTATTTTTTAAACATTAGTTATATATATATAATAATATATTATTTTATTTATATTATTTGTAACATTATATATGTTTATAAATTTTATTATATATTATATATTATTATTTTATTATATTTTTATATGTAAAATATTTATTACATTATTAGTATTATACATTTATCATATTATATTTCATTATATTTATTTATGTATTTTTATTACATACTATATTTTATTATATTATTCCTTATAATATTTATCTTCTTATATATATTTTATACATGTCATATATATATATATATATATATATATTGTTATATCATATAATTTATAGTTTTATATATTTTTATTTGTAAATTATGTTATACACTATATATTATACTATATTTCCTTACATTACCTTTATTTTATTATAAAGCATACATTATTTTATTATTTATTAATTGCATACACTTTTAAAATTTTGTAAATAAATATAATATTAATATTTAGTACATTTTTATGTATAGTTATTATACCCTATAATTTAACCTATATGTATGTATCTTTTTAAAAAAAAAAAAAAGGGGTTCTCTTTTAGTATTCTTATATTATTCAACGTATTTTTAAATACCGTATTTCTATTTTTTTATTTTATATATTTTAATTTACTTATTTATCTTTGTTTCCCTCTTATTTTGATATTGTTTAGTTGGTTAAATCTAATGTATCATTTATTTTGTATATTAGCATGAAATTAATTATTTATGGTAATTTGCATAAGACATTATCATATATGTATATTGCAATTTATATTTGTTGTATTTATTATGCATTGTATGGTGTTGCATGGAATAATAATGCATGAACATTTAGGTTATTTATGATGATATATGCATAAAATGATAATGTATATTGTGTAATTTATGCCATTATACAATATTTGCATGAAATGATAAAGTATGTACATTGTAATTAGATTTATTTAATTCCTGGTAATATACAAAACATATCATTACTTTTAAAACCAAAATTTATATCTCATTTAATTCAAAAAAGAATTTTAAAAAGTAAGGCAATGTTTTGATATTTAGGAATTCGAAAAGTAGTGCCCTAACATGCTGGGTTGCAATTTCCCGTTTGTTTAAATACCTAAAATATCCTTTTAAACGGGTTTTACAAATCACAAGATGACTTCAGTTGCGAAAGTTTAAAGATATCGTGTCCAATCATGCTGGATGTGATGTTTGTACTCTTTTAAAACGAAAGAATCTTGATTCTTTTTAATTCAAAGCAATACGGTTTTTAATGGAATCTCATTTCAAAATTCTTTCAAATTTCTGACATTAAGACAAAGTTATTCAATTTGGTACCAATTTTGGGCGTAACAAGGGTGCTAATCCTTCCTCGTACGTAACCGACTCTCGAACCTATTTTCTCATAATTTCGTAGACCAAAACATTTTATAAAGTGATCCAATCACACGTTAAAAGATTGGTGGCGACTCTCGTTTTCATTTTTTTTTAAAACCCATTTTTTAAAAGGAGGTTTCGACAGCTTGGCGACTCCGCTGGGGACATGAGAGAGTCGAGCCAAGAAATTGAATATTTTACGTCTTAGTGTTGGAAGTTTGGAAAATTTAAAAATTTGATCCTGTTTTACATGTGTTTGCTGTATATGTTTATTATCTTGTTGCTGTACATTGCATTTGCATGACCTTTGTGGTCACACCCTTAAGTGGGAGTGAGAAACTACGCTTTCATGAGGTTTTCACCTTCGTATGAGCTAGTGGATTGCTTCCGGGATACTGTACCTATGTCTTCGTGAGATTTTCATCTCCGTATGGCCATAGGGAAATGTGTCCCCCTGAACTGAACTTGGTCTATATGAGCCTATAATGGGTGAGTACCGAGGAATCTGCTGGTTCAGGTACCCTTGCTTTAGAGCTAAAATTCATATAGTGAACCTTTAAGTGCTTACCCTAAGGAAATAGTGATAACTTTTAGAAAATTACCCTTGTAAGTACTTGTTTATCATTTTCTTATACATATGATATTGACCTTTTTTTTTATTATTTTGCTGTCATTGCATGTCATTTGGCATCTAAAGGTGTTGATTCAAGGCTCGATCTCTAGAATTAGAAAGCTTTGTAAAGAGGAACGAATACCTTAATAAAGTGTAGGACAATGCTTCTGTCTGTACCTGGTCAGAGAAAACCCAATTAGAGAAGGGAGATAGTGTCACCGAGGGGCATACGTCAGAGTTGTGGGACTTTTCCCGTGTTAATTCGACCCAGAATGAGTTGCAAGAGTTGAGAGATATTTGGACTCAATGGGATGATGAGGCTAAGCAGCTCTTCTATCAGAATTATGGAGACCTTCCCTATTTGCTGGATGTCAAAGTAGATAGGCACTTGTTTCAAGCTATGGTACAGTTCTGGAACCCTACTTATAGTTGCTTTACATTTGGTGATGTTGATCTTGTACCTACTTTAAAGGAGTATACGACTTTATTGCGTTGCTCGAGGATTAAGGGTCATAAGGCTTATGTAAGGCCTGCTAGTCTTCCAACTTTTATGAAGAAGTTGGTAACAATTACTGGGATGAGTGAGCAGTGGGTTGTAGCTCGTGTGAAGCAAAAGGGTGATAGTAAGTGTATTCCATGGGCCACTTTGAGTGATTTGATATCGACGCATCCAGACGTGAAGAAAAGGGTCGACGTCCTGACTTTGAGTATCTACGGCATGGTGATTTTCCCAAAGGCGTTGGGGCACATATATGAGGCAGTTGTGAATGTATTCGATTGACTTGGTAAACAGAACACACCTGTTCCTGCAATCTTAGCTGAGATGATAAGATCCTTGAATGCATGTCGAAGAGCCGGTGAAGGAAGGTTCATTGGATGTGCACAGTTGCTATTGGTTTGGTTTTATAGCCACTTTTGGAAGCTTGATAAGATTCCATGCCGAGTATTCTTTGAGGTTTATTCTCCCTTAAAGGAAGTAGTGGACAGGCCTAGGAGAGATGACATTTCAGAAGAGAGGTGGATTGATTTTCTTCAGAACCTTCGAGAGGAAGATGTTATGTGCAAGGCTCCTTGGTTGGTTCCTAGTGAAGTCCTTTACCGATGTGACAGTTTTGATTGGGTCCCTTTGCTAGGAATTTAAGGAGCTGTTGGATATACACCGTTGCTTGTTCTAAGGCAGTATCAAGCAAGGTAGTTCATACCGGCTACACAGGGTTTAGCTCAGAGTGATTTCTCTTATAAAGGAGATCACTACAAGAAGAGGATGCGAGAGATTTCTGAAGCTTGGAAGAAGCCTTTCTGTATGAAGATCTTGACTGAAGGCTCGACGTCAACTCTTGAGCATAAAGGGTGGTTTAGTAGGAGAGTCAACGATAATGTCCCTAGGCCAATCTTGGGAGTGGTTCGATCATTAGAGGAAAGCTTACGAGTGATTCCATCAGAGGTGGAAGTTATGAAGCAAGAGTTCGGGAGAAATAATTCAGAGCTTGAAAAGAGGATAGAGAAGCTCGAAGAGGAAAATATGTGCTCGAGTCTCGATGTCGATGTTCAAAAGATAGAGGTCAAAAAGGTGAAAAAGAAAAATAGGAAGATCGAGATGACTTGAAGACACATTACAAGAAAGCCCAAATAACATTGAAAAGGGTTGGATTAGGGAGATCTTTAGAACAGTGGCAGCAAGAGATTCAAGAGGAAAGGGCCAAAGCCAAGTATTGGGAAAAGAAGTTCCAAGAGATGCAGTCGCGTAATCAGGCCCTAGAAAAGGAAAATCAAGGGTTAAAAGTTAAGATGGCAGAGCTTGGACGATCTCTTCATCATTACCAAAGTCGTAACTCTACGATCGAGTTGAAGGCAAGCTTGGATAAGATCGAGGTAATGAGGCACAATATTGGAGGATTAGAAGCAGCACTACAGGACTGTAAGCTACGAATCGAGCAACTCGAGGCAAGAGAAGAATAGTGGAAGGGAGAACTTCACCATCTTCGGGGTCAAGTGGGGGATAGAGATCATGTCATGGAATAGGCCCTAGTTCAGATTCGAGAGGTTGCTGAACACTTGCAAAATTTGGCAATACAAGCCAGAACCCTGAGTATAATGTTTGGGTCATCGTCAGATAAAGGATGAGAGTTAGCATTATTATTAGATAGGGTTAAGACTCTAGGCCTACGGGCAAAAGTGTATTTGTAATCCATTTTATGAAAAGATATTTGTTCCTTAAATAACATTTTCTAAAATGAAATTGAATCAAAATCGACATCTTTTTGCATTCATGCATTGGCATTTCATCACATCATATGCATTCAAGTTTATAGAAAGACTTTAATTAGTTAAAATAGGGAGAAAGAGAGTAAGAAAAATCTGGAAGCAACACATCCTTACGGTACATGCGCTAAATCTAGGAATATGGATCAAAGGTTTGAACAGCTACAAAAGGACATGCAGGACCAATTGCAAGAGCAATTGGCCAAGATACAAAACGACATGAGGGAGCAAATGCTAGAGGCTCAGAGGAATATGATGACTGAGATGGCTCAGTTGCTGAGGGCCACTGATAAGGGAAAAGCCCCTATGGCAATCACTGGTGAGGAGGAAGAAGATCATCCTCCAGGCTTTACTCCACCCTATGGGCTTACACAAACCGGGGCACCTCCTAAAAGACCATCTGTCAATATAAGGCCTCAACATGGATTGGTTGATGCTGGGATCCACATGAATTACCCAACTGGCTCGGGATTCAATTTGGGTGATAACCCTACCAATCCTCTCATTCCTGACTTGGATATAGCTGAAAAAGAAGATTTGAGAGCCGAAGCTGCAAAACAATTGGAGGAACGTTGCCTATGGTTGGAGGAGAAATTTAAAGCTTTAGAGAGTGCTGATGGGCATCATGGAGTTGATACCAAAGATCTAAGCTTGGTCCCAGACTTGGTGCTTCCTCACAAATTCAAGATGCCGGAGTTCGAGAAGTACAATGGTACTACTTGTCCAGAGGCCCACATCACGATGTTCTGTAGAAGGATGACCGGGTACGTAAACAATGATCAGTTGTTGATCCATTGTTTCCAAGACAGTTTAGTGGGAGCAGCAGCCAGGTGGTACAATCAGTTGAGCCGGGCTAGAATAAATTCATGGAGGGATCTTGCGCAAGCCTTCATGCAGCAGTACAATCATGTGACTAACATGACTCCTGATAGGATCACTCTGCAAAACATGGAGAAGAAGCCTAATGAGAATTTTAGGCAATATGCGTAGAGGTGGAGAGAGGTGGCAATGCAGGTTCAACCACCACTGCTGGAGAGGGAGACCACCATGTTATTCATCAACACTTTGAAAGCTCCATTCATTACTCACATGATTGGAAGCACTACAAAAAGTTTTGCAGACATAGTCCTGGCAGGAGAGATGATCGGTGGCAAAATTGAGGGGGAAACGACCAAAAGATCAGCCCCAAGGAGAAAGGATGGAGAAGTGAATAACACAAGAACCTACAACACGAGGGCAATCATAGTTGGTCAACCTAAAACAGTTGTGGTTGAGCAACAAAATTCTCAAAAGAAGGAGTCAGGTAAAAGGCAAAATTCTGAAAGGATACAATTTACACCTATACCCGTGACGTATCGTGAGCTTTATCAGAGCTTATACGATGCACATGCTATTTCTCCTTTCCACTTGAAACCACTGCAGCCTCCATATCCCAAATGGTACGACACAAACGCTAGATGCGAATACCATGCTGGAATACCGGGGCATTCGATCAAAAATTGTACCGGTTTCAAAAAAGCCGTAGAGAGGCTTATTAAGGTGGGGGTAGTGAAGTTTGACAATACCCTTAGTACTGAAAACCCGTTGCCAAATCATGGTGACCAAAGAGTGAATGCCATTGGCGAAGCTAGCGAAAGGAGAATAAAAGAAGATGTTGCTGAGGTGAGGATGCCCATGAGGGTGATTTGGGAGGAGATGATGAAGAGAGGTATGTTAACCTCTAAAAACGAGAGGAACTATGGTGAGTTCCATGAAATTCAAAATTGTGAAAAATTCAAGGCCTTAGTACAAGGCTTTATAGACAATAAAGAGCTACAGATTTTTAAAGGTAGCTCTAGTGAAAAACAAGTATGTGTGCTGGAGGATGAACAGCAAAGAACCAGTCGGCCAAGGATTATTATTTCCCTACAAGGGAATAATGACGTGGGGGCACAAACGGTGCCTAAGGTTATTATCCATAAACCTGTTTCTTTTCCTTATAAGGATAACAATAGGGTACCATGGAGTTATAACTGTCATGTGTCAATGCCAGAGAAGGAGGATATAGCTAGTACGTCTAAAGATGTACAAGTTGAGGGTTCCCATACACGAAGTGGGAAGCGGTATGACACGGTGGGCGTCAGAGAAGAGCCCATAAAAACAAGGAATGCTAATACGGAGAAGGAAAAAGAAGCTGAAGTGCCTATCAAGGAACCAGTAAAAGAGGAAGAAGCTAAGGAATTTCTAAAGTTCCTTAAGCATAGCGAGTATAGCATGGTCGAGCACTTGCATAGGCAGTCGGCTCGCATATCAATATTGGCTCTACTTTTGAGTTCTGAGGCGCATAGGGAGGCATTGATGAAGGTGCTCAACGAGACATATGTCACTCATGACATATTTGTTAACAAGCTGGACCGGTTAGTGAACAACATTACCGCGGATAATTTCATCTACTTTAATGATGATGAAATCCCACCAGGAGGTAGGGGGTCAACTAAGGCCTTGCACATCACTACCCGATGCAAGGGGTACACACTCCCAAGCATGCTCGTTGATAATGGATCGACCTTGAATGTTTTACCGTTATCTACACTAAGCAGATTACCCATTGACGATTCTCACATGAAGACATGTCAAAATGTGGTAAGAGCCTTCGATGGTACAGAAAAGAAGGTGATGGGAAGGATTAACATCCCTTTGGAAATCGGGTCGAATATATATGAAGTAGACTTCTTGGTGATGGATATCAAGCCTTCCTACAATTGCTTATTAGGAAGGCTGTGGATACATTCAGCAGAAGTGGTGCCTTCATCGTTGCTCCAGAAACTAAAGCTAGTGACGGATGGACGGTTAGTGACCATCAATGCGGAGGAGGACATTATAGCTGCAGTCACTAGCAAGGCCCCTTATGTCGAGACAAATGAAGAATCTATTGAGTGTTCCTTTTGCTCTTTAGAATTTGTAAACACAACCTTCATCTCAGAAGGAAGTGAGTTACTGATGCCCAAGATAGCAAGAGCTACGAGGATGGCTCTACAAATGATGGCGGGAAAGGGAGCCTTACCAAGAAAAGGGTTAGGAAAATACCTACAATGAGGGACTCAAATCCCAGAGCTTAAAGAGAAAAGAGATCGCTTTGGTCTAGGCTTCAAACCAGATTATAAGCAAAGGAGGAAGGAAATCGAGAAGTGCCAAGAAGGAAGAAGGGCACACCTCAATAGAAGAGAAGTGGAGTGGGAGCCGATGACATTCCCTCCAATATCCCAAACCTTCATATCGAGAGGGTTACTTATAGAAGAGAGTCGTCAGGTCAATGTTATACACGACGAAGGATCAGAGTAAAGAAACTCTGAGGGTATTCGCCCTTACGAACCGGGAAGCTCTTTGAACAATTGGACTGCAGAAGAATTGCCTGTAGTCTTTAGGAATTTTTCAGAGTAATCCTCGAAACATTCTTGTTACTCTAGAGCCTAGGAGTAATAGGATTACATTTGTGAAATAGGCTTACGATCATTTATCATTTTTTTAATAAGACATAACTTTTATTAATTCGAACGAGTATGGTTTCATTTTTGTTATCAACCAATATTCCGTTAAAATTTTGACAATTTTTATTCTTTCATTCATAGTACATAAATAATCATTCTTAAATTCATTCATTCTTTGTATATTCTTTATACTTCACAGATCCCTAGATATCAATGACATGAGCACTGATATATCAAATCCTGATTTTTCTCACAAGCAAGACATGTGTTTAGAAGAATCTCAGGATTTTGAAGATGTCCAAGACTGTGATGTGTCTTTGGATCTTTTGAGGATGGTAAAACAAGAGGAAAAACAAATCATGCCCCATGAGAAAGAGGCAATAGAGAATGTAGTCCTAGAGGAAGGGAAAGAAGTGAAAATTGGCATGCATATTACCGAAAACACAAGGCAAGGACTGATTGAGTTGCTACGTGAGTTCAAGGATATTTTTGCATGGTCATATCAAGATATGTCAGGGTTAAATACTGATATTGTGGTGCATCATCTTCCGATAAGATAAGATTGTACTTCCGATAAGAATGAGGCCAGATACCGTATTGAAAATAAAGGATGAAGTCAAGAAGCAGTTTGATGCGGGATTCTTGCAAGAGGTGAAGTACTCCAAATGGGTAGCTAACATAGTACCAGTTCCTAAGAAGGATGGGAAGGTACGAATGTGTGTTGATTACAGAGATCTGAACAAAGCTAGCCCAAAAGATAATTTCCCTCTACCACACATAGACACTTTGGTAGATAATACAGCGGGATATTCGTTGTTCCTCTTCATGGATGGTTTCTCAGGGTACAATCAGTAAAGATGCATCCTGAGGACATGGACAAAACCACCTTTATAACATTGTGGGGTACCTTTGTTACAAGGTAATGCCTTTTGGACTGAAGAATGTAGGGGCAGCATACCAGAGGGCTATGGTGACCTTATTTCACGATATGATGCACAAGGAAATTGAGGTGTATGTCGATGACATGATTGCCAAGTCTCAAACGGAGGAGGAACATATTGAAGTTTTAAGGAAAATATTCTTGAGATTATGAAAGTTTCAGTTAAAACTTAATCCGGCAAAGTGTACTTTCGGGGATAGGTCAGGGAAATTACTAGGCTTTGTAGTCAGAGAAAAAGGAATAGAGGTTGACTCAGATAAAGTTAAAGCCATACGAGATTTGCCTTCACCACGTACTCAGAAGGAAGTTTGAGGTTTTCTAGGAAGGTTAAATTATATTGCTCAGTTTATTTCACAATTAACTGAGAAATGCGACCCTATATTTCACCTCCTTAGAAAACACAACCAAGGTACTTGGAATGAGGAATGCCATAATGCCTTTGATAAAGTCAAGCAATACTTGTTAAACGCTCCAGTACTATCTTCACCTAGTCTAGATAAACCATTAATTCTGTACTTTTTAGTGTTTAGTAATTCCATAGGATGTGTGCTTGGTCAACATGATGAGTCGCGAAGAAAGGAGAAGGCGATATACTACCTCAGTAAGAAATTTACAGAGTGTGAGATGAGATATTCACCAATTGAGAAATTGCGTTATGCTTTAATCTGGATGACTCGAAGGTTAAGACAGTACATGCTATATCATACTACTTGGCTTATTTCAAAACTTGATCCTTTGAAGTATATGATGGAGTCAACAGCTTTGAATGGGAGAATGGCGAGGTGGCAAATTTTGCTTTCAGAGTTTGACATAGTCTATATGAGCCAGAAGGCTATAAAAGGAAGTGCGATAGCGGAATTTCTAGCTAGTAGAGCTCTAGAGGACTATGAGCCGTTGAATTTTGATTTCCCAAATGAGAAGTTGATGTGTGTAGCAACTACAGAGGATTTTCCTTGGAAGTTGAGCTTTGATGGAGCATCCAATGCAATGGGAAATGGAATTGGGGCAGTCCTCATATCCCCAAATGGCGATCATTATCCATTCACATGCAAGTTGGATTTTGATTGCACAAACAATATGGCTGAGTTTGAAGCATGCATCATGGGACTCCGAGTGGCTATAGAGTGAGGAATAAGAACCTTGGGAGTATATGGAGACTCTGCGTTGGTAATCTACCAGCTTAGAGGTGAACGAGAGACAAGGGATCCTAAATTGATCAATTATCGAAAGGTAGTCTTGGGGTTACTTGAGGAGTTTGATGACATCAATTTCAATTATATCCCACGAGACAAAAACCAAATGGCAGATGCTCTAGCAATCTTGGTTTCAATGATTAAAGTGAATAAAGAGGAGGAGATGAGACCAATTCAGATGAGTATTTTCGAGGCTCTAGCTAGCTGTGGTAACATTGAGGAAGAAGAAAAGGATGATAACCCTTGGTATCAGGATATATTGCGATATGTGAGAGATCGTAAATATCCAAAACAGGCAACTGAAAATGATAAGCGAACTTTAAGGAGATTAGCCAGCGATTACGTTTTGGATGGTGACATCTTGTACAAAAGAAGAAAAGACCAAGTACTGTTGAGATGTGTTGACGCCATAGAAGCTAAGTTAATCTTGGAGGAAGTTCACGAGGGTGTTTGTGGGACACATGCAAATGGTTTCACGATGGCTAGACAAATCATGAGGTTTGGATATTATTGGTCTACTATGGAAGGAGACTATATCAACTACGCTAAGAAATGCCATAAATGTCAGATTTATGGAGACAAGATTCATGTACCACCTTCGCCTCTACATGTTATGACTTCTCCATGGCCTTTTTCCATATGGGGCATGGATGTCATTGGGCCAATATCACCATAATCTTCGAATGGACATTGCTTTATTTTCGTGGTCATTGATTACTTCACGAAGTGGGTAGAGGCTGCTTCTTATGCAAATGTTACTAAGGCGGCAGTAAGTCAGTTCTTGAAGAAAGAGATCATTTGTTGATATGGGATGCCTGAGAGGATCATATCAGACAATGCATTAAACTTGAACAACAAAACGATAGTAGAAGTTTGTAGTCAGTTCAAGATTAAACATCATAATTCATCTCCATATCGCCCAAAGATGAATGGGGCAGTGGAAGCTACTAACAAAAATATCAAGAAGATAGTGAGGAAAATGACTGAAACCTACAGAGATTGGCATGAGAAGTTACCATTTGCACTCTTAGCCTATAGAACGTCTGTCAGAACTTCTACTGGGGCAACTCCTTTTTCGTTGGTTTACGGGATGGAGGCAGTGTTACCTATTGAAGTTGAAATACCTTCTCTTCGAATTTTGTCAGAGATAAAACTGGATGAAGCAGAATAGATTCAATCGCGGTATGACCAGTTGAACTTGATCGAAGAAAAGAGGCTAAAAGCTATTCGCCATGGTCAGATGTATCAAAAGCGAATGATGCGAGCTTACGACAAGAAGGTTCGTTCAAGAGAATTCCATGAGGGGGACCTTGTGCTAAAAAAGATCCTTCCCATTCAGAAGGACTTTAGAGGGAAATGGATGCCAAATTGGGAGGGGCCATATGTCGTGAAAAAGGCTTTCTCTAGACGTGCATTGATTTTGATAGAAATGGATGGGAAGAGTTTACCCTATCCAGTGAATTCAGACTCAGTCAAAAAGTACTTTGTTTAAAGGAGAAGAGAATTCAAGGTGAAAACCCGTAAAGGGCGCCTTGAGTTTTTTGAAAAAAAAAAGAAAAAAAGAAAAAAAAAGTGGAGAGGCCAAGGTGAAAACCCGCAAAGGGCGCCTTGTGACCAAAGGGGTTTTGAGTTGAAAACCCGAAAGGGCAGCTCAAATTTTGAAGAGCATACAGTAATCTTGCTATATCTGATTCAACAAAGAGCGAAGCGCGTTGCATATTGAGGCATCAACAAAGTACTTTGGATCTTTTAAACATATGTTGAACTCAAGAAAGACTTCATGGAGCTGGTATAAACGCTCAAGCGGCGATATCTAGGGAATCTAACCCTTGTCATGTTTGCTATCTTTAGATTCTATTTCTTCTTAAAAATAGGCTTTCAGATTAATTCTCTTTGTATTTTTGACAAATTCATTCAAATCTAATTATTCTCAAGATTAAATTCATCTTCCATTTTTCTTAAAGTGTGTTGCATTAAATAATGATAGGTGAACTAAATAATTTTCACAAATGAAGTTTTGCTCATTACTCTGGAAATTTCTAGATAATACAAGAAACTAAAACAGAACAATTGTTCGAGGAATTCACGTAAGTGAGGTTTGAAAGAACTCGAGAAAATTCCTTCTTTGGTCCAAAATGATGATTGGACAAATCAAACGATTCAATCCTAAGAGAGGATCATCTTTGTAACGCCCCGTACCCAAGACCGTCGCCGGAGTCGAACACGAGGTGTTAACAGACTTAATTCATTACTTTAAACAGCTCAAACAATTTATTTTTAAAATTTTCAGTCAAGCTAGCAATCTGTGTCATAGTCGCTTAAAAATTCATACCTCGAGTTCCAAAACTCGAAATCCAATTCTGTAAATTTTCCATGAAACTAGACTCATATATCTATTTACTAATTTTTTATAGAATTTTTGGTCAAGCAAATTAGTATAGTTTATTAGTTAAAGTCTCCCCTGTTTCAGGGTTCGACTGCTTTGACCTATGTGTATTACGAATCAGATATCTCCCTGTACAGAGTTTCAATGACTATACCGTTTATTCCTAATAAAACTAGACTCAATAAGAAATCTGTACATATAAATCATGACTTCTAATTATCCTTGAAAAATTTATGGTGAATTTCCAAAGTCAGAACAGGGGATCCAGAAATTGCTCTGGCCCTGTTTCACAAAAATTTAAACATCTCATAAAGTATAACTCATATACCTGTTTTGTTCCATCCATATGAAAATAGACTCATCAAGTGCAATTCCATAACTTATTCATTATTTAGTTCCATTTTTACTATTTTTACCGATTTTTCAAATTCACGTCACTACTGCTGTCTGAATCTATTTTATGGTAAATTTTACCCATTTCATGGTTCCCATGGATTAGCTAGCAATTTAGCATACATAACACCAAATATGATCATGATTAGCCATTCCAATGGCTAATCATTACCAAGCATTTCCATACCACTCAATAACCATATCATAAGACCATATATACAAAATGATTATAATGCTATACATGCCATACTCAAAATATACAAGCCATTATGCCAATATGGTATACGGATAGTGTGAGCGTGCCTCCGACCGTTTCCGATTTCCGAGCTGGCTTGTCAACACTACAAGGAATAAAAAGGAGGGAGTAAGCACAAATGCTTAGTAAGTTCACATGCAAATAGCAAGTAACATAACTATATAAGCAAACATAAACATCATTTGCATGATCATCACCGAGACATTCATATCACATTTTCATTTATCATCTTACCATATTGTTGTTATATCAAGTTTTCAACCCGAGGGTTAAGTACATACCTGTTCAAAGTATCTATTTCACAACACTTACCAATACGTCCCTTTCATCTCGAGTATTCCTCCATTTGAGTAGAATTTTACCCGTTGAACACATCGGAATATAATTCGGATACACGAAAAGTTTGCACATAAGTGCCACATATGTAGCCAAGCTACCATGTAACCCGCCCATAAGTGAACTCAGACTCAACTCAACGAGCTCGAGCGTTCGCATCCATAAGTGAACTCGGACTCAACTCAACGAGCTCGGATGCCTAGTTACATCTCTCGAACTCGTACTCAACTCAACGAGTTCGGACATTCTCATCCATAAGTGAACTCGGACTCAACTCAACGAGTTCGAATGCCCAAATATCCTAATGACATGTCACTTGTATCCTAATCCATTCCTAAGGTTCAACGGGACCATTTTCCCAATCATGTGTCTCAACCATCTTCTACGGAATGCCGATACCGATACTCGATAGTATTTCACATTTTCCAAGTATATCACATAATTTGACATATTATCAAACAATTATCACGAGTATAATATTTCATAATAATTATCATATCATTTAAATAACATAAAAACATTTAAAATAATAACTATGTTACCAACATTTACATATGAACTTACCTCGTATGTGAAAATGGCTACTTTACCATTTAAGTCCACAACTTGGTATTTTCCCCATTTTAGCCCGAATTTTAGTTTTCCTTTCTCTATCATTTAAAATATAGTCTAATTAGGGCTCACATTATTCAAATTAACCCAAAATCATATTTTGGAAAAATTACTGATTTGCCCTAAACTTTCGTGATATTTACACTTTTGCCCCAAAGCTCGTAAATTAAACATCAGCATATTTTCTTATGTTTTATGACATGCTGAACATTTTTCACTTCTATGACAACATCAAATTCTCACTCTAACACATAGTTATGAACAATAACAATTTTTACAGATTAAGCCATTTTACTCATTTTTGCTTAAAATCGCTTAGCAAAAGTTGTTTAACATAATTTCAGCCTTCATATTCTACCATAAAACATCAAAATAAACACATTTCACCTATGGGTATTTTTCCAAATATGAACCCTAGCTTAAATTATTGCTAGAATAAGCTTAATCAAGTTACCGGGATTCCAAAAACGTAAAGAACTTGAAAAATGGGGCTAGAACGGACTTACAATCGAGCTTGGAAGCTTGAAAAACCCTATCCATGGTTTCTCCTTGCTATATTGGTTCATGGGGTTGAAGATGACGAAAATTGGCTTTTAATTTTGTATTTTAATTCATTTTACCCCTAAATGACCAAAATGCCCTTACTACTAAACTTTCCAAAAATTCCATCCATGTCCAACTTTTGTCCATAGACTTAGAAATTGGTAAAATTGCTATTTTAGACCTCCTAATTAATATTTCAAAATAATTTCATACTAGAAACTTCTGGAATGCAAGTTTTGCAAATTATTCGATTTAGTCCCTAATTTCAATTTAAGCACTTTATGCATAAAATTTCTTCACAAAATTTTCACACAATCATGCAATAATATCATATACCTCAAAATAATCATAAAATAATTATTTCTATCTTGGATTTTGTGGTCACGAAACCACTATTTCGACTAGGCCCAAAATCAGGATATTACAATCTTACAAACATTTTTGATAGGTCATAGCATTTGAAGAATGGTACAAACCCACGAGCTGAGTAAGAATGATGTTTCGAGAGGAATAAGGATGAGCTTTAACAAAGGAATGAGTAGTGACGTCTGGAATAGGGGTCATATTTATAAACATTTTACATTATAACAGGTTTAATTAGGAGCATTTGATTCATTTCGATCATAGCATCCTAATCATTAGCCATGAAATAATACACATTATACAGGTCATGTCCTTCAAGGGACAATGAAGATTGGTGCGCCTTAACCCCCTAAGAGTAGGGTAATAGGCTGAAGCATAACAGATTTGACCTTTAAGTATTTACACTGAAGCAGATCTAAGATGATTTGGTATCTCTATATTGTCAGAGAACAAATCGAAGAAATAGATTTGGCATCTCTGTATTCGACAGGGAGTAGATCGAAGACATAGCAGATCTAACTTTCGGATATTTCCATATTGAAGTAGATCTAAGATGATTTGGCATCTTCGTATTCGACGAGGAGCAAATCCAAGAAGCAGATTTGGCATCTCTGTATTGGCAGAGAGCAGATAGAAGATAGCAGATTTGGTGTCTCTATATTGGCAGAGAGCAGATCGAAGATAACAGATTTGGCATCTCTGTATTGTTAGAGAACAAATCGAAGAAACAGATTTGGCATCTCTGTATTCGACAGGGAACAGATCGAAGACATAGCAAATCTAACTTTTGGATATTTCTATATCAAAGTAGATCTAAGATGATTTGACATCTTCGTATTCGATGAGGAGCAAATCCAAGAAACATATTTGGCATCTCTGTATTGGCAGAGAGTAGATCGAAGATAGCAGATTTGGCATCTCTGTATTGGCAGAGAGCAGATCAAAGATAACAGATTTGGTGTCTCTGTATTGTCAGAGAGCAGATCCAAGATAGCAGATTTGGTGTCTTTGTATTGTCAGAGAGCAGATCGAAGACGATAGGTTTGGCGTCTCTGTATTGTCAGAGAGCAGATCGAAGAGAGCAGATTTGGTGTCTCTGTATGGGCAGAGAGCAGATCAAAAATAACAAATTGGTGCTCTTGAGATTTCAGGAAGCAGGTTGAAGATAGCCAATTTGACACTCCTGAAGATATCAGAATACCTTTGAGGAAGATGAGGATTAAGATTTTGAGACTTAGCCAAACCGGGCAAATTTGGTCTTTTTATAGTCTTCGCTCGATTTCTATTTCATAGCAATGAGCAAAGAGGGGCAGCTGTAATAACCCAAATTTACCCGGGCCCATAATAAATAACCAAATATAAAATAAATAAAAATCCATTTATACAGTCCATTTACAATAAACAGGCTTCAAAGCCTGATAAGCCCAAACCCAGTTACATTTGTAGCCTAATTGGTCTAAACCCTATGCCCGGTTACAACCCAATACCCAAGTATACGCAGTACCCGTTTAAACCCAAAACTCGATGGCCCAAATATCCAAAGACAGACCCAAATTAACAGGGCCCAATGCCTAAATAGAATATGGAAACCCTAGGGTTTCCAGAAGCTTCGCGCCGCAAGTACCCCAACAGTCGCGTCGTTTCATCTCACGATGCTCCAGCAGCCCCATCAGCGCCGTGATTCCAGGATTCGTGATCGGTGCACTAATCAGAGGCCAGAGAACTCACCACCGTGATTCCCAGGCTTCGAACCACACCGTGATCTACGGCTGAATCAACGCCGATGGTTTACTCTCCTCAGTCGCATGCAAAAAGAGAAAGAAAACACAGCAGAAAAGGAAAATAGATAGAAAAAAGAAATCAAAGATTTCTTTCTTAATGTAAACAGTTCATAGAAGGCTTTAAAAGCCTAGTTACAAATCTGTACAAAGGACCGCTTCTTACAGTTTTGAAAACACACACAAAGATTCAATAAAAAGCATAGCTTTTACAAAGTTACAGTACCAACAGTCAATCAAAAATAGAGGTGATTCGTTTTATTTTTTTTTTCTTTTATTCTAAATATACAAACAAAATACTAAAGGATAACAAGATTACCTTTTTTTTTTTTGTGTAAAACGAAACGATTAGTATTTCGATCGCTGTACTCGGCGAGGTCGGTGACGGCACGTGGGCGTGTGAGGCCGACGACTGGGGCTCGGCTCGATGGAGATCGGAGCTTTGACCTCTCTCTCCCCTCTCATTTCAGAGAGAATTTTAAATTTTTTTTTTAAACTCGGGCTTCAAATTATTTTCAGGCTTAAAATTTGGCTTATATAGCCTAAAAGAAACTGTGCCGTTTTGACTTAAGTCAATAAGCCTAAAAACGACCTCGTTTTAAGACCTGATGATCTGCGCGTTGACCCGTGACCCGGGGAGTATCCGCGTGTTTTTGGAAAATGGGTAAATTACCCAATTGATCCTTCCGTGTTTTGAATCTTTTATCTTATTATTTTATTTTATTTTTATTTTAATTTAGCCCCAATCTTTTATATTTATTTCAATTTAATCCTAGCGCCCTTTTAAAATCAGTTCCAAAGAATGACGTCGTTTTGGGATTACGGTTTAATTACCCAATGAGTCCCTCGGTTTTTTGCTTTTGTTTTAATTAAGTCCAAATTTTTTTATTATTTTGGAAATTAACCCCATATTTCTTAATTAAATTTAATTTTAATCCTTATATACCTTTAATTTAATTTAATTTATTTAATTATTTGTAACATTATATATGTTTATAAATTTTATTATATATTTTTATTTTATTTTATTATATTTTTATATGTAAAATATTTATTACATTATTATTATTATTATACATATATCATATTATATTTTATTATATTTATTTATGTATTTTTATTACATACTATATTTTATTATATTATTCCTTATAATATTTATCTTTCTTATATATATTTTATATCATATACATTTTGTCATATATATATTGTTATATCATATAATTTATATTTTTATATATTTTTATTTGTAAATTATGTTATACAATATATATTATACTATATTTCCTTACATTACCTTTATTTTATTATAAAGCATACATTATTTTATTATTTATTAATTACATACACTTTTAAAATTTTGTAAATAAATATAATATTAATATTTAGTACATTTTTATGTATAGTTAGTATACCCTATAATATAACCTATATGTATGTATCTTTTTTTTTTTTTAAAAAGGTTTTGTTTTAGTATTCTTATATTATTCAACGTATTTTTAAATACCGTATTTCTATTTTTTTATTTTATATATTTTAATTTACTTATTTATCTTTCTTTCTCTCTTATTTTGATATTGTTTAGTTGGTTAAATCTAACGTATCATTTATTTTGTATATTAGCATGAAATTAATTATTTATGGTAATTTGCATAAGACATTATCATATATGTATATTGCAATTTATATTTGTTGTATTTATTATGCATTGTATGATGATATATGCATAAAATGATAATGTATATTGTGTAATTTATGCCATTATACTATATTTGCATGAAATGATAAAGTATGTACATTGTAATTAGATTTATTTAATTCCTTGTAATATACAAAACATATCATTACTTTTAAAACCAAAAGTTATATCTCATTTAATTCAAAAAAGAATTTTAAAAAGTAAGGCAATGTTTTGATATTTAGGAATTCGGAAAGTAGTGCCTTAACATGCTGGGTTACAATTTCTCGTTTGTCTAAATACCTAAAATATCCTTTTAAACGGGTTTTACAAATCACAAGATGACTTCAGTTGCGAAAGTTTAAAGATATCGTGTCCAATCATGCTGGATGTGATGTTTGTACTTTTTTAAAACGAAGGAATCTTGATTCTTTTTAATTCAAAGCGTTACGATTTTTAATGGAATCTCATTTCAAAATTCTTTCAAATTTCTGACATTAAGACAAAGTTATTCAATTTGGTACCAATTTTGGGCGTTACAAGGGTGCTAATCCTTCCTCGTACGTAACTGACTCCCGAACCTATTTTCTCATAATTTCGTAGACCAAAATGTTTTATAAAGTGATCCAATCACACTTTAAAAGATTGGTGGCGACTCCCGCTTTCGTTTTTTTTAAAACCTGTTTTTTAAAAGGAGGTTTCGACAAGGGTGTCAAGACAAACAATGAACTTAAGCAAAAACCCTCTATTAAAGAACCCCCCAAACTGGAACTTAAATAGTTGCCAAATCATTTGGAATACGTATTCCTCGGAAATAATTCTACATTACCAGTGATTATTGCTTCTAACTTGCAACCCAAGGAGAAAGAGGAATTACTCCAAGTATTAAGAGAACATAAAAGGGCCATAGCTTGGAAAATTTCTGACATCAAAGGGATCAGCCCTTCTTTTTGCACCCACAAAATTTTAATGGAAGATGAATATAAACCATGTGTGCAAGCTCAAAGACGACTGAACCCCAACATGAAAGAAGTTGTTAAAGCTGAAGTAATTAAACTTCTAGATGCTAGAATTATTTATCCTATTTCTGACAGTTTTTGGGTAAGTCTAGTGCAGGTTGTTCCTAAGAAAGGAGGCATGACTGTTGTAACCAACGAGAAGAATGAATTAATCCCGACAAGAACAGTCACAGGTTGCAGAGTTTGTATTGACTACAAGAAGCTGAATGATGCCACGAGAAAAGATCACTTTCCCTTGCCATTCATTGACCAAATGTTGGAAAGATTATCAGGGCACATGTACTACTGCTTTTTAGACGGACTCTCTAGTTATTTCCAAATCCAAATAGCTCTTGAAGATCAAGAAAAGACGACATTTACATGTCCATATGGTATGTTTGCTTGTCGTAGAATGCCTTTTGGATTATGTAATGCTCCTGCTACTTTTCAGCGCTGTATGATGGCCATCTTTGACGAACTCGTAGAAGACATCATGGAGCTATTTATGGATGACTTCTCGATATTCGGTAACTCTTTCCATCTTTGCCTTAAAAATTTAAAATGAGTTTTAATAAGATGTGAGGAAATGAACCTTGTGCTTAATTGGGAAAAATGTCACTTTATGGTTCAAGAAGGTATTGTGTTAGGACATAAAATTTCTAGTAAAGGGATTGAGGTTGATAAATCTAAAATTGAAACCATCAAAAAATTACCTCCCCCTAGTTCGGTCAAGGCTATTAGAAACTTTTTAGGACATGCTAGTTTTTATAGAATATTTATTAAGGACTTTTCTAAAATAGCTAAGCCTTTGACTAAATTACTAAAAAAAGATGTGCCTTTTAATTTCGATCAGGAATGTTTAGAAGCATTTAATACTTTAAAAGATAAATTAATTAATGCTCCAATTATAATTGCACCTGATTGGAATTTGTCTTTTGAACTAATGTGCGATGTGAGTGATTTTGCAGTAGGTGCGGTTTTGGGACAACGAAGAAGCAAGCATTTTCAACCTATCTATTATGCTAGCAAAACTTTGACAGCTGCACAAGAAAACTACGCCACCACGGAGAAAGAGTTGCTAGCTGTGGTTTTTGCATTCGATAAATTTCGGTCATATCTAATATTGTCTAAAGTTGTCATTTATACTGACCACTCTGCCCTTCGCTACTTTTTAACTAAAACTGATGCAAAACCTCGTCTCATTCGATGGATTATGTTATGCAGGAGTTTGACTTGGAGATTCAGAATGAGAAAGGAGCTGAAAATCTCGCGACTGACCATCTTTCCAGGCTTGAGAACTAAAATACCAAAGAACTAGATGAAGTTGAAATAAATGATTCGTTCCCTGAAGAACAATTTTTTGTTATATCTGATTCTAAGGTACCTTGGTTTACAGACATTGTAATTTTTTTAGCAGCTAACATTATCCCAAAAGGGTTGACACACCAGCAAAAGAAGAGATTCTTTAATGATGTGAAAAAATACTTTTGGGACGACCTTTTTTTTTCTGTATATGTGCAGATCAAGTCATTAGAAGATGCGTTACAAGGTCAGAAGCATCGAAGATCTTGGAACATTGCCACTCAGGATTGATTGGAGACACTACAGTGGAGCTAAGATCGCACATAAAACGCTTGATTCAGGTTTTTATTGGCCCACGTTATTCAAAGATGCCAACAGGTATGTTACTTCTTGTGGCAAATGCCAATGGACTGGTAATATCTCCAAATGTGATGAAATGCCTCAAACATATATGCTTTCATGTGAAATATTTAACGTTTGGGGTATCGACTTCATGGGTCCATTCCTTAGTTTATTTGGGAATAAATACATCTTAGTAGCAGTTGATTATATGTCCAAATGGGTGGAGGCCCAAGCCTTACCTACTAATGATGCTAGAGTGGTAGTACGATTCCTTAAGAAACTCTTCTCTTGATTCAGAACACCTAGAGCAATTATCAGTGATAGGGGTACTCATTTTTGTAACGCCTAATTTGAGAAAACCCTTAAGAAATACGGAGTTCATCACAGAACAGCCACCCCTTACCATCCTCAAACTAGTGGACAAGTAGAAGTGACAAACCAAGAGATCAAATGGATTCTAGAAAAGACAATAGAATCAAACAGGAAAGATTGGGCGATGATAGTAGATGATGCTTTATGGGCTTATAGAACTACTTTTAAGACTCCCATAGGAACATCACCTTATAGACTTATTTATGGAAAAAGTTGTCATCTACCATTCGAACTAGAACACAAAGCCTTCTAGACTATTAAATTTCTAAACCTTGATCCCAAACTTGTAGGTGAAAACAAGTTGATGAAGTTGAACGAGTTAGATGAGTGGCGAGCCAATGCATATGAAAACTCATGCCTATACAATGAAGCAACAAAGCACCGCCACGACGCTCGTTTAAAGCAACGCAAATAATTTAAAGTTGGAGATCTTGTCCTGTTATATAATTCGAGGCTCAAATTGTTTCCTAGGAAGCTTAAATCACGATGGTCAGGGCCTTTCATAGTTCAACCTGTTTTTCCATATGGTACAGTAGAGGTAAATCACCCATCACAAGGCACTTTCAAGGTAAATGAACATCGTCTCAAACTGTATAACGGTGAGGATTTTAAAGACGATGGAGAGGAGCTACGACTCCGCGAACCTCTCTAGATATACCTATAAGGTAAAGTTGAGCTTAGACTATAAACAAGTGCTTCTCGGGAGGCAACCAGAGTACTAACAGTTTTGTTTTATTTAAATTCTAGTTTTAACTTCTGAATCACTAACTAAGTCTTTGAACACAGGTTTCCCACATCCACACGACCAGGCACACGGGCGTGTCTTAGGCCGTGCTCATAACATGAAAGGCAACACGGTCGTGCGATACGGCCGTGTGAAAAAAGAGTAAGAATTTTTCCCAAAACACAGGATGCGATAAGTGGCCATGGCTGTGCAACATGGCCGTGGGCAATCCTGCCAAATCAACACGGGAGTACGACACACCCATGCTCACCACCCGTGGTTGAACCAGTCAAATTAACATGGGCATGCGCATATATACACGGACGTGGGAGAAGCGAACAAAGTGGAACACGGCCGTGCGACACGGCCGTGTGCACCAACTCGCCCAAAGCTGAAAACCACAAAAAACACGAGCTGAAATAATGACACACGGGCGTGCCCCACAGCCGTGTGCCCTAATATCTATATTTTTAATTTTATCTAAGACTATTTTTATTTCATTTTTAGGTATTACAATTTATATTACTTAATTGATGTTTTCGGCTATCTTTTTATGAGTAATCATGCTTCTCTATATTCCTAAAGAGTCATTGATCTTATCGCAGTTATAAAGAGCTCTAAAGCTTACTATTACTTAGGGAATTACAACTCCATTGGAAAAGGTCCTCCACGACTGCCATATCCTGCCCGACCACCACGATAACCTCTTCGCTGGACACTGTGGTTGTGGAACCCAACCTCTACCACCACTAGAGTATCCTCCTCCTTGCCTTAGCCGATCACTTTCCATAACTACTATTTAAGGAATTCATTTAACATTCAGGAAGTTTCACTTCTCTCCTTCTCTTATGATCTTATATCTATATTTTCCACTAACCTTATCTTTGTACATTGAGGGCAATATACATCTTAAGTGTTGGGGGGGTCAATTATATCACTATCAGAAAAATTTTTGAATTTTGTCTTATTCTCTTGTGACCACACCCCCTAACCAAAGCCATGTTACAACCCTTTAAAGACCTTATGATTGATGTATCATCTCAATATATAGTGGTGGAGATTTGATTTTCATGCAAGCCTATGGTAATAACTTTTCATATTGACTGTTAAGTGCTAAATTCATTGTCCTTAAACACCTCAGTGATTTGAGTGACTCTTTAGTGAGGATGTTAAACTTTGTGATATTTTGAATCAAAGGTGATTACTTAGATGAGGGGAGACACCTATGTTTTTCATGATAAAATGCTCAACTTGGAATGTTTGAAACTTTAATGTTCTTTTAGTTGAATTCTCAATGTATGATTGCTTATGGATTATTTTGAGATATTATTTATGGGAATTATAAGTTGAGAAAAATGAATTCTTAATAGTGAATTGAGGATTTTGCTTGAGGACAAGCAAACGCTTAAGTGTGGGGGTATTTGATAAGTCGTAATTTATACATATTTTTATCCCATGCTTAGCACATTTTTGGATGAATTATCAATAGATTTGTGGAATTTGATGCTCTTAATCTTTTAAATTCATGTCTTATACCTAGGTGAGCCTAGGAAAGTAAAAAGAACGAGAAATAGGCCAAAAACGGAGAAAATGGGCCAACGTGGGAAATTAACACGACCTGGACTTCCTCACACGGGTAGATCACATGCCCGTGTCTATTTAACAGCCTTGAACATGGTTTGAAGAAATCGCACACGGGCGTGGCACACGGTCGTGGCCCTATCGAGTCCAAGTTAAGTTCTATTCGAAAAAGGAAAATTTTAAGGGTTTGAAAGCATTCTAAAGCCTATTTAAAAGACCCTTAAGGAGGAGAGAAAAGACGCACAGAGTAGGAAGCAAGGAATTACTCGAAGAAAACCAATTGATCCATCTCAAAAGTTGGATTCACCTTTAAGACTGAAGATCTCCCTTCAATTTCCTTTGGGGGTTTTTGGGTTTTCTTTATGTTTTGTCATTATTCTTCTGAGATGTTTTCTTTTATAGTTATGAACTTAATCCCCTAAATACCTAAGGGGGATGAAACCTAAGACGGATCTTGTTAATATTTTTTGAACTAAATGATAAATACTTGATTTGTTCTTATTTTTTATTTTAACCCTTGTTTGAATATTCCAAGATATTGATTCAAGTATTGATGTGCTTATTCAGAGGATGAATAGTCCCTGTCTAAGAGTACATCATTCATAATTAAGCGGAGTTGCATGCAATCCTAGAGATAGGATGACATAAATTTGCTGGATTAGAGTCAAATCTAATAAAGGAATCCATAGATCGAGTTAATGCAAAACTAGGGGTTTTAATTAGAAAGAGATTTCAATTAATCAACCTAGGGTTAGACGTTATTAGTCTTGAATAGGGATAATAATATAACTTAGGGATTTCTACGGATCAAGTCAAGTGAATAAATCGTCTGGTTCAGAGTCGAATAACAAGTGAAGTCTAGGTGGATTCTTCCTTGGGTATTGTCCAAATCAATTAGTTTTCCAAAAGTATTTCCCCAATTTACTTTCTGTGCATTCTTAGGTTAGTTAATTAGTTTAGATAAAACAATCCCCATCATTCTTAGGCTAGATAATAAAAAGAAAGTTAATACTAGTACTTTTAGTTCCTTTGGGTTCAATATCCGGTCTTGTTAAAACTATACTACTATTCGATAGGTACGCTTGCCTTCATCGTGATAATAGTTAGTTTCAAGTACGATCAATTATAAATATTAAAACTTATCGCGAGTGACAATCAATTACCATTCAGTGATGAAAGGTAACAAGTATTAAATACATTTTAAAATTCTTTTGGTTAATTATTTGGTATGTACGCATAAGTTAAGTGTTGCCTTAAAATTTTGGATAAATGAGCATTAGTTACATATATATAAATATGTAATGACAGTAGGTACGGCCATGTTATATAGCACCAATGATGCATATGTGATTTTTTTAAATTATGTACTATGAATTCTTTTAGTTTATATAGAAGTGTATGCGAAGGTTGTTATTTGTAATTTAATGGTAGCTTGATAATATAATGAATTTTGCATGAATTGATATTATATTATCATTAGCGTTCTTTAAAAGGTTTATGCTAAATGGTAAAATGTGTTTGAGTTCTATAATATATGTTGCGTCTCTTATGTGATGATGATTTATTAAATTGAAATTATAACTTGCCTTATAGTTTTATTCGATTATGTTTAGTTATACCTACTTACATGTTTATATATATTTAATGGGTGTGTTAAATGACCTTAATGTATAACCTATGAACAACATAATAATTAATAAAGTAATGCCACATAAATAAATAAAAAGGAAGGTAATGACATTTGTTTTAATTAATGTAAAATTTGTGCAAACGCGCGACATTTATAAAACAAGTCTAATATTCAATAATTAAGCTATGGATGTGTTCCATGTTCTATATATGTATAAAATGTTCAACTTATTTATATATATATATATATATATATATATATATTTTGGGTTACACATTATTTATGTTTCGTTGTGTATGTTTAAATTTTTTTAAGATTTGATATTGGATTGAGTTATAAGCATATATGTGATCTGAATCTTGAATTGCAATTTATAATGAACATTTGTATGAATAATAATGTGATCGGTAATACCTCATAACCCTAATCCGGTGACGAATACAGGCTGAGGGTGTTACAACTTCATTCCTGTTTGGACAGATTACCCCGTTCAAAAGTTGGCCAAGTTGTATGTTGCAGAGATCGTAATACTTTATGGGGTACCGATCTCGATTATTTCTGATAGAGATCCTTGTTTCACTTCTCAATTTTGGAGGAAACTGCATGAGGCTCTGGGTTCAATGTTGGACTTCAGTACAACGTTCTATCCTCAAATAGATGGACAACCTGAGAGGGTGAATCAAATATTGGACGATCTGCTTCATAGTGGAGTGATCGATTTTCGAGGTAGTTGGGAGGATTTCCTGCTATTGGCCGAGTTCACCTACAATAACAGCTTCCAATCCAGTATTCAGATGGCACTTTATGCGGCCTTGTATTGTCGTAAGTGTTTTACTCTATTGTGTTGGACTGAGTTGGGCAAGCGACGGGTTTTGGGTCCTGAGTTGGTTTCTGAGACTGAGGATAAAATTAGACTAATTCGAGATCATCTTAAGGCAGCTTCCGACAGATAGAAGTCTTATGCAGATTTAAAAAGGAGGGAAATTGATTACTTTTTGGGTTATTATGTTTTTCTTAAGGTATCTCCATGGAAGAGAGTTCTACGGTTTGGACGTAAAGGCAAGTTGAGCCCTAGGTTCATTGGGCCGTATCGGATTCTAAAACGTGTGGGGCCGATCGCTTATCAATTGGAGCTACTTTGGAGTTAGACCGTGTTCATGATGTGTTTCACATCTTTATGTTGAGGCGGTGTTGGTCAGACCTATCTCATTGTTTCTGTTAAGGAGATCGAGGTTAGACCGGATTTGACATTTGAGGAGGAGCCGATTCAAATTCTAGACCAAGGCATTAATGTAACACCCCTTACCCGTGTTCGACGCCGAAACAGGGTATGAGGCATTACCAGACTTAATCACTAATCATCGTATAAAAACCGATTCAGAATTTCACTTTAATTTAAAAATTTTTCAAACACATTCAAGCTGTCCCTTAAAAAGATCTTAAAAGGCCCATATCATTCTTTAATTCAACCGCACACATAGGCAAGCATGCACATTCATAAATTGCATCATTTAATTAATAACATAATCAAGACTATCTTCATTAAATGACTTTCTACAATAGAGACCTTCAATTAACATAGGTCAGTATTTTAGGCCAACTCCTAGCAACTTAATAACAATTAAACTAGTCCCCATACATGCCAAAGACTTAAAAATACTTTAAAACCTTTATATATCGAACAATAGTTTGATAATGTGATTTAATCTCCGGTGACCTCCAACTCAAGCTAACATCTGTGACACTATAGTAAAAGAAAAGGAAGGGAGTAAGCATTATAGCTTAGTAAGTAAATATGTAAATATTAAATAACAATACGTTATCATACTTTAAACAAAGTCACAATATGTTCCCGGAATATTACCATCACAAACACACATACTTTCACTATTACAATCATAAACAGGTTCAAAATAAGCTGTCTAGCAAAGTACTAGAAACTAAATTATTTATTTTTGGAGCTACAGAACTCCAAATTACAAGCTGATAATTCTCCTTGAAACTATATTCACTTATATTCTTACCATAAAATTTTCAGAATTTTTCGTCAAGCCAATTAGTACAGTTAATTCATTGAAGTTACCCCTGTTTCACTGCTCAACTGCCCTGACCATTCTTCACTTCAAATCAATTTTCTCCTTGTAAAGAATTCAAAGGATGTTCTCATTTATTTCATTTGAAACTAGACTCATTAAGGATTTCAAGCATATAAATTATACTCCCTAATTATTTTTTTACAATTTTTAATTATTTTTCCAAGTCAGAACAGGAGATCACATAGTCATTCTGAGCCAGTCTCTCAAAAACTTAAATATCTCATAATATGCTCTGTTTCTGTTATATGAAAATATATTCATTAAGCTCTAATTTGATATCTCATTCAGTCTCTGAATCAATTTCTACTATTTTTGGTAAATTTTTATATTCCCGTCACTGCAACTATCCCGAACAGTTTTATTGTCAATTTTGATCTTTCACACTTCAATTGTATTCATCACTTACCCATAACAATCTTTCTAATTTTCAATCACATATCGAGCATATTGCTCATAAGTTACACACGTATATACTTACACTTATCATCACAAAGTCATGCACAATTTCATTTAATCAATTTCCCAGTTGAATGCTTCGGAATAATAACAGATATGAGATGATATCGCACACAGCCCACCTTTAAAATTGAAGCTCTCTTGTACACATAGTGGCCTTCACTTAGCACCACTCATGTGACCTAGCTCGATTGTACACATAATTTTGGCTCTCTTGTACACATAGTGAACATTTAGTACCACCCATGTGACCTAGCCAGTTTATCTGTAGCTCTCTTGTCTACATGGTGTCCTTCACCTAGAACCACGCATGCGACCTAGCTACATATATCCCGTAGCTCTCTTGTACACATGGTATACATCCCGTATTACACATGTGACCTAGCTACACACCACCCGTATCTTTCGATTTCGAAGGTTCAAACGGGAAGTATCTCACTATCTAATACTTTATTCCATTCTTCCAATAGTCAATTATAATTTAAAAATCAGCTACAGTACATAAAATATGCTGAAATATAAAAACGTAAATAAAGATAATGTAATATTTACATACAAACTTACATACTTTCTCATTTCCATGCCGAATTAATATTGAACATTTAAATCATCATAATTATACTTACTTTCAAGACCTCGGAAATCATAGTAAATATATCAATATTACATTGAAACATGCATAAATTAATGCTTATTATACATATGAACTTACCTCGATACTAAAACGGCCATTTTACCAACATTTCTGATTTTCAATTTTTCTCCCATTCTAGGTTCAAATCTCATTTTCCGGGATCTAAAATATCATATTTTACTTATTTAATTAATTTAATATTCAAAACAGTCCTTAACTCAAACTTTGGCAAAATTACAATTTGACCCTTAAACTTTTCCATATTTACACTTTTGCCCCTAGGCTCGAGAATTAAACTTCATCCCTTATTCTTATGTTTTATGACGTGCTGATCATTTTTCCCTTCTATGGAAACATCAAATTCTCACTCTAACACATAGTTATGAACAATAACAACTTTTACCGATTAAGTCGTTTTACTCATTTTTGCTTAAAACGCTTAGCAAAAGTTGCTTAACATAATTTCAGCCTTCATATTCTACCATAAAACATAAAAATAAACACATTTCACCTATGGGTATTTTTCCAAATATGAACCCTAGCTTAAATTATTGCCAGAATAAGCTTAATCAAGTTACCGAGATTCCAAAAACGTAAAGAACTTGAAAAACGGGGCTAGAACGGACTTACTATTGAGCTTGGAAAGCTTGAAAACCCTAGCCATGGCTTCCCCCATGCTAATTTTGGCCTCCATGAAAAGGATGAGTCAATTTTGGCTTTATTTTCCCTTTTTATTTTTTTTAATTACCAAATGACTAAAATGCCCTCAAGGCCTTTCTTTAAAATTGTCCTATTCATGCCCATTTTTGTCCAAAAAAAATATAATGGTCTAATTACCATTTAAGGACCTCCTCTTTAAACTCCCATTTCAATCAAGTACTTATGAATTAGAACATATATTTTGCAACTTTTGCAATTTAGTCCCTAAAGTCCAATTAAGCACTTTATCAGTAAAAATTCTTAACGAGATTTTTACACAATATTTTAATCAATAAATAAACCTTAAAACTTACTTGGAATAAATTTTTTGACTTCAAATTCGTGGTTCTAAAACCATTGTTCCGTTTAGGCCCTAAATCGGGCTGTTACAGTAACTTCTGCAAATAAGCCCTAATAGGCAAATTGAACATGCAATCTATAAAATTTCTTATCAATACCCTAACACATGCATCTAATCACTCAGTAAATCATAAAAATTAATCGAAATAAACTTTTCTATCTCAGATTTGTGGTTTCGCAACCACTATTCCATTTAGGCCTTATTTCGAGATGTTACAATTAAGGTCTTAAGGAGGAAGTCTATTTCATTAGTTAAAGTACTGTGGCAGAATCATGTCACAGAGGAAGCCACATGGGAGCCTAAAAACTCGATTCGTCAACAATATCCGCATCTGTTTGAATTAGGTAAATTTTGAGGCCAAAATTTTTGTTAGTGGGGTAGAGTTGTGAGGTCCCAAAAATTCAAGTATTTGATTTGTTAGATTCTGTCATGAGTTAATATCTGCTTAGTGGTCAGGGGTCTCAAATTTGTGTCTGAGGCCTTGGGTTCAAATCTTGGCGTGAAAAGAATGGGTTTAGTTTTTGCAATTTTCAGTCAAGGGTGCATAGGATGGAATTGGATTGAACATCAAATACAGGGTAGTTATCAGGTTATGGGGGTAGGTTTTTGGGGATTATCTTAGTTTTTTTTTTTTTTGGTTTTGGTAACCTTAAAATTCATCTTCCTTTTTCCAATGTTCTTCTTCTCTCTTTTTTTTGGCTCTTCTTTTTCTTTTCTTGTTCATTCACTCTCCGTTTTTGTTCTCCTTCCTCTACGAACAAAATTCAAGATTAATTTTGGGATTCTCCTTGTTGCCTTTCATGTAATTAGTTTCATTTGGAGATCTTTGTTGTTCAAATTCGTTTTACTATTGATTTGGTAAGTATTTAGGTTGGGTGAAGTTTTAGTTTTGGAAATTGATGAATAGGTTAGGGGGTTTTTGTGATATTTATGTAAGTAAAAGGATTTTTTACTATTCATTCAGTTTGTTGTTCATGATTAATTAGGGGAAATTTGCGACACAGTAAGTGTTTCTCTGTGGAGTGATTATTGTGGGTCATTGTTCTCGAGTGTAAGTGATTCCACCAATTTAGTATAGTTACTGTTGTTCAAATATTTGATATGTTAAGAACATCGAGGATTTTGCTTTCGTAATTGGAGTGTTCGTTTGGTTTAATTCGTCGAAGTTTGGGTGTTTATAGGTACTGAGATTCTCTTCCTTTGAATTACTTCGAAACCAGACCAGGTATGTAACAAGAAACCCAAAAAATAGCAAACAACGAAAGCCAAAATTGGACTCTGTCAACGCCACACAACAGTGCGCAACACACGGTCGTGTGGCAGACCATGTGCTTGGCTATAACAGCTTGCTTTTTAGTGGTGTCAAAAATAGTGGTTTCAAGGCCACCAAATCCGACGAATAAGTTCATAAATATTATTATTTAATATTTATGAGTCAAATATGATTCTTAAAAAGGTTTTTGATTTGATAATTTATATTATTTAAGCGATTTATTAAGTTCAAGTGGTAAGACCCTAATGTAATGATCCAAAATTTACGGGCATCAAAAAAGTGCAATATCGGGCCTCTGTTTTAGTGAAATGAGTTCGTAAGTAATTATTAGAAATATTTATGAGTCTAGTGATGTGTTTAATTAGGTTTAAATGAACTTAGCTTAATTTAGAGTAATTAGTAAAATGACTAAATTGAGTAAAGGGTAAAAGTTTAATTATAGATTAAAAGAAAATAGTAGGGACCAAATGAGCAATTAAGCCACATTTGGAGGTTGAGGCAGCATAGAAGGAATTATCTAGAAATTTTGTTGTTTTATTATTATTATTATTATTATTATTATTATTATTATTATTATTATTTAATCTTATTATATTAGAAAAATAAATTAGAATATGATAAGTGTAAGGTGATAAAAATAGACAAATGTAGGAAAATATATGTATACAATTGTAATACAAATAATTAATTAGTAAATAGATATTTAGTATTTATATTTATTAAGTAAAAGAAAATTATTAATTAAATAATTACAATATGAGATTTTTAGTTGATAAATAAATTAGATTTATGACAAATGTATGGTTGAGATAAAGTCCATGTGTATTAATTAAAATAAAAACATTTGTAATATAAATATTGGTAATTAAATAGATATTTATTATTTATTATTATTAAATAAAAGATTTTTATTTGATAATTAATTAAATTATAAGATTTTTATGAGGTAAACAAATTAAATAGAGACAAATTTAAATTATATGATTGTACAGTTGTATTAATTATATTTGTTATTAAATAGATTTTTATAAAAACAATTATCAATATAAACTAATATATATATTATAAAAGAAACAAAGATGAAACATAAAAGAAAAAAAAAGAAAGTTACAGAGAGCAAAACGGGAAAGGAAGAAAGAAAGGAGAAAAAGAAAAGAAAAGGAAAAACTAGAGATTTGAAGCTTTAAACTTTAAAAGGTAAGTCAATCAAGTCTTTTTCTCTTAATTTTGATGTTTTAAAAGCTTTAGAACAAAGTTTTGATGAAATTAAATTGAGGTTTTAGAAGTTTTAAGGTTTTTGAACATGGTTTATGTTGAACAAAAAGATAATTAGGGATTTATTTGATAGAATTATTGATTAGAATTGATAAAGGGATTAAATTGTAAAGTAAGCTATAAGTTTTATGTTGTAGGTACTAAATTGAGGAAAATTTGAAATTAGTAAAATATACTGAAAATTTAGTAGTTAAATTTGAATTTGGATTAAATTTGAATAGAAATAAAGTGTGAATTAAATTAGAAAAGTAGATAAATCTAGTTAGGACTAAATTGGAACTAAAATATAAATTGGATAGAAATTCAATTATTATTATAAATTAATGTTGTAATTAATAGTGTAAATTATTATTATTTTCGTAGCTAACAAGGAACTCGAGGCATCGGCACACAAAGGAAAGAAGAAGGTTATCGAGGAATAATTGAGTAAATTCGGGTTTGTATTACTATAATTCAAATCTATTTATTATTAATTATTATATTTTAATTAAAATGTATGGTAGATAAATTTAGGAAAGTAATTGAAATAATGATATTGATTTGAATGAAATTGATTTAAAAGTGTTTATGGCTATTGAAATTTTTTTTTTGGGTAAAACGAAACAGCGATTACATATGACAAATCATGAGGGAATTATCAACAAAATTTTCTTCCTGCAAAATATCTTTAATCTTGAAAAGAGGAGACTCGATAATATGCAAGGGGTTGCCACTTGACAGAGCCATTTTAGCCAAAGCATCAGCGACCCGATTGGTTTCCCTGGGGACATAATTCATGTACCAATGATCTTTCGAGGCCAGGATTTGTTGTATCCTCTTAATGAGTGCATTCTTTGAAACCGCAGCCTTGCTCTCACAGATCAATATAACGTTTTCGAGATTATCCGATCGAATGATGACCTTATTATAACCTTGTTTCTGAGCGATGCGCAATCCATCCAACAAACCCCATAACTCAGTATTTGCTATAGAGCATTTCCCCAAAAAATGATTAAAGTCTAGGATCCACTCCCCTTTGTTGTTATGCAGCACGCCACCTGCAGCAGAAAGACCAGACACAGAGTGAACAACACCATCAGTATTGAGAAACACATACATACCTGGGTCCTATTGAAAAGAATGTTGTATTGGCTGCGAATCCATCTCTTCAGTAGAAGTGTAAAGAAAATGTTTCGCCCAATTATAAGAAGCTTTAATAATATCCCTTGGACACAGGCCATTCCCTTGGAACATAATCGAGTTTCGATTCTTCCAAAGGTGCCAAAGAATAATTTCAAAAAGGCACGGCCAAGAACAATCACTCTGCCTGTTGAGAGAGTGAAGTTGCAAATATGAGATAAGCCAAATAGAAAAAGGAGCAGAAAAAAATTCCTAAGCTGTGAAGCAGGAATAAGCTAATGCCAAGTTTCCTTCGCACAAGGACAGTCTCTGAAAATATGCAAAGTATCCTCCATGGAGTGACCACAAGAATGACACGACGCGTCATGTTCAATACCCCTTCTAACTTTCTCCGAGTTAGTTAAAAGTCTTTGTTTGAGAATTAACTAGAGAAAATGTTTCACTCGATACGGACCCGAGATTTTCCAAATCATTTTCCATTTCAACTCTTGTGGATGCCAAGAATCCTTCTTCAAAGTATAGTAGGCACTCTTTACTAAAAAAATTCTAGACATTGTTCTTGACCAGGAGAGACAATCTGGCCTAGCCTGAATCATGGGAAGAGGAATGCTAATGATGCAATCCACCACATTTTCAGGAAGCCACAATCTGAAAAGGTTTAGATTCCAATCACCATTCTGCAAAACCATCTCACTAACAGTGGTATGGGATCAAAAGAACCATTCCTCAAAACATAGTTTTTAAGGGGTCCTTTATCAGGAACCCAACTATCCTCCCAGCAACGAACAATTGTGCCATCCCCAATGGACCAAATCATAAGATTATGCAGCAAAGGCCAAGCTCTAGCAACAGCTCTCCACATATAAGAGCAATTACCCCTTATTATAGATTCAGGCATACTTTCTTTCATACCATACTTACCTCTGAAGACCTGAACCCAAAGAGCTTTTGTCTTAAGAATGAGATTGTATCCAATTTTCATCATAAAAGCACTATTCTGATCACTCAATCGACGTAAACCAAGACCTCCATTTCCTTTAGGCTGGCAGAGATCTTCCCAGTTAACTAAAGTTATCTTCCTGTTACCTTCTGCAGTGCCCCAAATAAATTGTCTTGCAAGGCCTTCAATAGGATCACAGATCCCCTTAGGAACAAAAGAAGATTGCATAAGATAACTTGGAATAGACAACAGTACAGACTGTGCTAAAGTTACCCTTCCAGTAAAAGAAAGACGTTTAGTATCCCAACTAGAAAGTCTGCTACGCACTCTTTCCACCAAGAATTCTAAAATGCACTTAGTAACTCTATTATGAAAATGTGGGACCCCAAGATAGTGTCCTAAGTCATCGACTTCCTAGAAACCAAGTATATCATTGATCTCACTCCTTGAAGATGTACTAACCCCCTTAGAGAAAAACACATTAGTTTTCCTAGTATTAACTTTGTGACTAGAAAACTCACAAAAATTACTAAGGAACTTCATAAGGAAATAGCTGTGAACCACATCAGCCCTGCTGAAAATCACCAAATCATCAGCAAAAAACAAATGCGAAAGACTTGGACCCGATCTCGAAAGTCGAATGAGACACCATTCCTTATCTGAAATACTACCGTGGAATCTATGGCCCAGCCATTCCATACATAAAACAAAAAGGTACGGAGACAAAGGGCACCCTTGATGAATTCCCCTCACTGGCTTAAACTTCTGAGTTGGCACCCCATTCCATAGAACCTACATAGAAGAAAGCGTGATAGCATTTATAATAATTTTAATCAAATGAGAAGGAACACCTGCTACGATGAGCGAAGCCTCAACAAAGTCCCACCTCACCCTATCATTCGCCTTTTCCAAATCAATCTTAATAGCCATCCACTGAAGGCTCTTCTTGGTTCTCATAGAGTGCAGAACTTCCTGAGCGATAATGACATTATCAATAATGCTCCGCCCAGCAATGAAACCTGCTTGCTCTTGACCAATGATCTTTGGAAAGATGACCTTGAATCTATTAGCAATTATTTTCATGATTAGCTTGTACAGCACAGAACAAAGACTGATCGGCCTAAACTAAGAGAAATTATCTGGATTATGCACCTTGAGGATTAACACAATAAGAATGTTGTTAAACTCAGGGTCAATGGTGCCGCCAGCAAAGACATTTTTAACCCAACCACATAAGTCCTCTCCAAGAGTATCCCATTGATTCTGAAAAAAACTAGCTTGAAAACCATCGCTACCAGGAGCTTTGAAATGTGCCATATCAAAAAGAGCGGCCTTTATTTCCTTATTCGTAACAAAACGTCCAAGAAAATCCACATCTTCAGCTTTTAAGCTAGGAAAAGCACTTTGAGGCAAATTCCCTAATGGGTCAGGGACTTCCCCATAAAGTTTCTGAAAGAAATTCACCGCTTCCCTTTTGAGAGCATCCTGATCGAAAACCCACTCCCCATCAGCACCACGTAAAGCAATAAAAGATAATTATTAATTAAATAATTACAATATGAGATTTTTAGTTGATAAATAAATTAGATTTATGACAAATGTATGGTTGAGATAAAGTCCATGTGTATTAATTAAAATAAAAACATTTGTAATACAAATATTAGTAATTAAATAGATATTTATTATTTATTATTATTAAATAAAAGATTTTTATTTGCTAATTAATTAAATTATAAGACTTTTATGAGGTAAACAAATTAAATAGAGACAATTTTAAATTATATGATTGTACAATTTTATTAATTATATTTGTTATTAAATATATTTTTATAAAAATAATTATCAATATAAACATATATATATTTATATTATAAAAGAAACAAAGATGAAACATAGAAGAAAAAGAAATAAAGTTACAGATAGCAAAACGGGAAAGGAAGAAAGAAAGGAGAAAAAGAAAAGAAAAGGAAAAACTAGAGATTTGAAGCTTTAAACTTTAAAAGGTAAGTCAATCAAGTCCTTTTCTCTTAATTTTGATGTTTTAAAAGCTTTAGAACAAAGTTTTGATGAAATTAAATTGAGGTTTTGGAAGTTTTAAGGTTTTTGAACATGGTTTATGTTGAACAAAAAGATGAATTAGGGATTTATTTGACAGAATTATTGATTAGAATTGATAAAGGGATTAAATTGTAATGTGAGCTATAAGTTTTATGTTGTAGGTACTAAATTGAGGAAAATTCAAAATTAGTGAAATATACTAAAAATTTAGTAGTTAAATTTGAATTTGGATGAAATTTGAATAGAAATAGAGTGTGAATTAAATTAGAAAAGTAGATAAATCTAGTTAGGACTAAATTGGAACTAAAATATAAATTGGATAGAAATTCAATTATTATTATAAATTAATGTTGTAATTAATAGTGTAAATCATTATTATTTTCGTAGCTAACAAGGAACTCGAGGCATTGGCACACAAGGGAAAGAAGAAGGTTATTGAGGAATAATCGAGTAAATTCGGGTTTGTATTACTATAATTCAAATCTATTTATTATTAATTGTTATATTTTAATTAAAATGCATGGTAGATAAATTTAGGAAAGTAATTGAAATAATGATATTGATTTGAATGAAATTGATTTAAAAGTGTTTATGGCTATTGAAATTAAATGTGAACAAATTTGAAATTTAAAGTGATTTGAATTGATTCAAAATGAATTGAATGAAGAAAATATGTGATTATTTGAAATGTATATTAATTGAAAAGTGATTAGTGATTTGGACTTGATTGGAAAATGAATCAAAAATATGAATTGAATAAAAATAAATTAAATTATGAATATGGTGAATATGTTAATTGTGTATTGATTGAAAAGCGGATTGAATTGGATCAAAGTATGATTATATGTGCTTATCTGAAATATGTATTAGTATTGGATTGTATATTGATTAGAAAGTGAAAAAGTGAATTTGAATTGAATTGTGATTGAATTAAAAGTGAATTTGAAATAGAAAATTGATTTGAACACCCTATTAACTAGTCGGGCTGAGCCGGATATAGCTGGCACGCCATAGGATTGGAAGTGTTCAAGGATACTTCGACCTTGAGTCGCTGAGGCACTATAAGTGTCGTACTGTTACTTTGACTTTAAGTCGACGAGGCACCTTGTGTGTCGTCATCATATCATATTTCCGCTTTAATGATGATGAGGTACCGAGTACCGCATCGTTATCGCTTACTTCAAGCAAAGCCGATGAGGCACCAAGTGCCGTACTGGTGTGTTGGTTGGATCCGTGTATTCGCCAAGGTCCGGGTTTGTTAATAGGGTGAATAACTGAAATGAGAAAATTAAATAAACTTGATTAATCGTACTATTAAAAGTACGAGAAAGAAATTATGAGTTGAATTGTGAATTGAATTGAGACATGAGATTTGAAGCATGAACTTAAGGTTCATGAAATTGTTAAATATCGAATTATCGATATTGAAATTAGTTGAATAAATGAAATGGGAAAATTGAATGAATTTGATCGATTGAACTATTGAAAGTATGACAATGTGAAATTATGAATTGAAATTGAGATATCGAAATAAGAAGTGAAAATAGAATGAATAGGAAATAATGAAATAGTGTATGAGTTAATTGAATATAATCATATGAATTAATTATAATTATTTTTATTAAAAAATGCTGGTTTAAATAATTATTGAAAGACTAATGTTACTAAATAACTAATGATTACTGAATGATTATAATAAAGTACTGAACAACTGATTGTTATTGATTGATTATGAATAGAAATGAATATTTTCTTGAGAATAAGTTATTGAATTAAGATATAGAAATGAAATTTATGAAATAATGATTTATGAAATGGTTATTGATGAAATGCATGAAATGGATATTGAAGTAGTAAGAAGATATATAAATTAAAATGAAGAAAAGATATTTCAAATACATAATATTAAATTAAAAATTAAAGTTTAAATGCATGAAAGATTTATTAAAGGTAAAATAGTGGTAAGATTTAATGTATATATTTTTTTTTACCTTAAGTATTTTAATTATAGTAATACCACTGGGTGTATACTCAGCGTACAGTTTGTTTCCGTGCGCAGATTAGGTACAAGAATTTTTGAAGAGTCGAATTTTGAGATTGCAGGCTTTCATCTCATCACATCTTCAAGCGACAACAGGGTATGTTTTAAAATATTTGAATAGAATGGCATGTACTTAGGAAAAAAATTAAAGTATGTTCCAAGTGTCCGTTTTTATGTTATAATATATTAGTGATTAGCCAAGAATTACTTTGGCACCAAATGTAATATTCCTATATCAGGAACCTGATATAGGAATATTACACCTAAGATCAACTGGTTTTAGAAAATGAGGTATCGGGACCTCATTTCTATAAACTGAGTCGTAAATATTGTTATAAATATTTACATAGTGTTATTAAGATGGTATGAAAAAAAAATGATATGTTATGAAGAATGTTAAATCCAATTGGATCATGCTCAAGTATAATGGTTGTAACACCCCAAACCCGGCCTAGATGTTATGGTCGAATCTGACGATGTCACGTTAGAGTGTTTTAACCAAACTGTATCGATTCATAAACCATTATATATGTTATCTTTTACTTAGCTGGAAAACGTGTAATAGTCATATTATTTTGAAAACGTTTCTTTATCGCGGAAGCTTCTGAAACCCATATATTATTATTGGTTTAAGAAACCGTTTCTATCTTGAAAAGAAACACATAGTTAATTTGAGCAAAACCATAAGTTGATGTTGCAGTTTATAAACCATTTCATAGTTCAAAAACCAAAATTAAAACCAGAAGTTCAAATCCAATATTACATAAAAATCCCAAAAAAAAAGGTAAAACGAATATAAAAAGTTCATAACCAGAACATATGTAGTCATGGTCACCGTCGAGTCCTCCTCTACATCGATCCGCCTACTGCTGGGGATTACCTGAACAGATAAATAAATAAAAGGGTGAGTTTTCACAACTCAATGTTAACATCCCCCTACAGTATAGCATGCATACAAACAAATAATAGAATACAGTCATAACTCGGGCCTAGACCTTTACAGTATCGGTATCAAATACAATCTTAGGGCTTCAGCCCATCTCAGATAACGCATGCATATCAGATCAAAATAACAAAAACATGCCCACCAACCCTGCACACCAACTCCGTCCAACCCAACACACGATGTGGGGATAAAATCGACCCACTCATCCCTACACACCAAATATAGGGATAAAATCAAACCATTTAACCCTTGGTTAAACCCTAAACACCAACAATACTTTTTTACTGAACCATCAAAACACCACTTAATGATTTAACAATTATACTTACCGAAACGCGACTTGAATACAAACAACAAGAATAATAGAAGAGAACAAATAAAGATACGAACAGAGGAGAAAGTAGGAGAATTTTTGCAGCACAAGGAGCAAGGGGGTTTTGGCAAAAGCAAAAAGAAAAGGGAAAATAGAGGGATGATAAGTAGTTTTTTTCTACAGAGAGAATCTTGGGAAACCGATAACCCAAATCCCATAACCCACTCTATCTTAACCACTCACCACTCAGATTTTTGGTCCAACTCAAACTCTTCGGGATGCACGAGCAAAAATAATGTCCATGCAAAGACTCGATCACAGGACCTCCAACACTTTAACATTCCATTTAACCACCAGACCAACAGGCCCATTCTAATAGGCTTCTACAAATAAATACTTATAAGCCTAATCACCAAAGACAAGGCTTTATTCAAATAAAACCAAAATTTCTCTCAAGCTAAGGCTTGAACTTAAGACCTCCTACACATACCCACAACACTTAACCACAGAAGCAGACGGACAGTTGTGTCAAATAATTACAGAAACAATTTTATAAAATTTGGGGTGTTAAAATGGTTATCTATGTTAAGTTTAAATGAACTAACATGTGTTGTTGATGTGCTTTGGCTTATGCCAAGCTTATGGGTATGATTAATGTTTGTGATTGTGCTTGTACTATGCATATGAAATGGGTAAGAAAAGAGAATGAAACGGTAAGTACATAATTGGGATGTATTATGATGTTATAAAAGGTTTAGTGTGATAAATGATATATTTATATGTAAGCAAATTACTTATGCTATGGATGAATCTACTTATGTCATGGATAAATACACTAAGTCAGGAATTGATAATGTTGTTTAGGCTTATGAAAATCATTTGGGAATGGAAAGGAAAGTAAATAAATAGAAAGATATATAATCATATAAAAAGGTTGATGATTATATATTATGTCTTATGAGAACCTATCATGTTATGAATGGTTAATAAATATGCAACATTAATGAACTTACTCATTTGTGAGTTGATGATAATGGTTTGATAAATTTTGAGACATTAGTATGCATTTACTTTTAACCTATAAATTACATTACTGAAATGTAATATTATGCTTATGGTTTATAGGAGCTTCCTAAGCATTCATTACTTACGTAGTTATCTTTCTCTTACTTTACAGATTATCAAAAGCTCAATCGAATTGGAAGCTAGTCAGAGATCCATCGTACTATCCATCGATTTTATCGATAGATTTTGATGCTTTGGTCGTGGTTATAATGGCATGTATAGGTGGACATATGTCTAATGTTTAGTTAATGATATCGGCATGTAATGTTGCTTTGAATTTGTGAAACTTATGATATTTGATACCTTAATGTTTGATGTGCTTTTGGCACTTTTATTTTTAAAGGTTGGTGTTTATAAGATCAAATTGATGCATGGTTTTATGGCCTAAGTTGTAAAAGTCGGCATGTTTGCAAAGTGATCATTTAGGGCATGCTTTGATATGAAATTTAGTTAAGCTTGTTTGTTTGAATTATGACCATTTGGACATAATTTGCTATGTATATATGTTGGTTATTGGAACCATTTGGAATTAGTTAGAATGGTGACATTTAAATGGTTTTGATGCATGTGAGAAGTAGTCCCAATGGTAAGGTCATTTTGATATGTTTGATATAAAAACAAGTTAATCAAAAAATGGTTAATGACAAACCGTAATTTGTACATATTTTTATCCCATGCTTAACACGTTTATGAATGAATTCTCCTTAGATTTGGTGAATTTGGTGCTCCTAATCCTTTAATTTCATGTTTTATACTTAGGAGAGCATAGAAGAGCGAAAAGAACAAGAAACGAGCCAAAAATAGAGAAAATGGGCCGACGTGGGAAAACAACACAGCCTAGACTTCCTCACACGGGCAGAACACACGCCTGTGCCATTCTAACAGGCTCAACCATAGCTTAAAACAACCGCAGCACGGGCGTGTTGATCTCTCAGCCTCGACCACAGCCTGAAGTAATCGCACACGGGTGTGTCACACAGGGTGTCCCTATTGAGCCCTAGTTAAGTTCTATTCGGATAAGGGCAAGTTTGAGGATTTTAGGCATTCTAAAGCCTATTTAAACACCTTAGAGGAGGACAACAAAGGAAACGAAGAATAGAGAGTAAGGAATTACTCCATGAAAGCCGATTGATCCATCTCAGAAGCCGGATTCATCATCAACACTAAAGATTTCTCCTCAATTTCCCTTCAAGAGTTTTGGGTTTTCTTTATGTTTCGTATTCTTTATTCTTCTAAGATGTTTTCCTATCTAGTTATGAACTAAAACCCCTAAATACCTAAGGGGGATGAAACCTAAGATGAATCTTGTTATTATTTTCTGAATTGTATGATAAATATTTGACTTGTTCTTAATTATGTGTTCTTAATTCTTGTTTTGGTATTTCAGGATATCGATTCAAGTTAATGCTCTTATTTGGAGGATGAATAGTCCCTGGCTAAGAGTGGCTTTGTCATAATTAAGCGAAGTTGATTGCACGCCTAGAGATAGGGTTACAAGATTTTGCCGGATTAGGATGAAACCTAATAAGGGGATCCATAGATCGAGTTAATGCAACCCTAGGGTGTTAATTAGAAAGAAATTTCAATTATTCAATCTAGGGTTAGACGTTATTAGTCTTGAATAAGGATAATAACATAACTTAGTGGTTTCTACGGAACAAGCTAAATGAATAAATTGTCTGATTCGGAGCCAAAATAACAAGTAAAGTCTAGGTGGATTTTTCCTTAGGTATTGTCTTAAGCCAATCGTTTTTCCAAAAGTAATTTCCCAATTAGTTTAGTAATTAGTTAATTAAAACAAACCTCATTATTCTTAGGCTAGATAATAAAAAGACAATCATTACTAATACTTTTAGTTCCTTTGGGTTCGACAATCCGATCTTGCTAAAGTTATACTACCGTTCGATAGGTACACTTTCCTACATCGTGATAATAGTTAGTTTCAAGAACGATTAATTATAAATTTATAAAACTTATCACGGAAAATCACGATCAAGTTTTTGGTGCTGTTATCGAGGAATTAAAATATTAGGAACACTCAATTTTGATTACTTTAGCCATTTACTTTTACTGCAATTTAATTTTTTTTTATTTTTATTTACTAAATTTTCTTTTTCTTTCTTTTGACAGGTTCTTATAGTTTATGACTAGAAGAAACCCGTCAGGACAATTACTTTTTGACGAAGAAATCGATCGCACCACTCGTAGAAATCGACGAGACATAAGGCGAAGCTTAAGATACACAGAGGAAGAGAAAGAGGACGATATATCAACTACAACTGAGGAGATGGCTGAAAATCAGGAAAATCAGCTACCTCCTGCAATACCCGCTAATCTAGCAAATCAGAATCCTATTCCTCGTACTATGTATGATTATGCTAAACCTAATTTAACAGGAACTGAGTCAAGTATAGTTAGGCCTACTATTGCTACAAATAATTTTGAACTGAAACCAACACGATTCAAATGATACAGCAATTTGTTCAGTTTGATGGTTTGTAGGATAAGGATCCCAACACTCACTTGGCAAATTTTCTGGAATTCTGCGACACTTTTAAAATTAATAGCATTTCTGATGATGCCATTCATCTTCGGTTATTCCCTTTTTCATTAAAGATTAAAGCTAAACAGTGGTTGAACTCATTACCACGAGGGTCAATCACTACTTGGGAACAAATGACCAAAAAGTTTTTATTAAAGTAATTTCTGCCAGCTAAAACGGCCAAATTATGTAATGATATCTCTTATTTTGTGTAGATGGATTTAGAAACACTTTACGATGCATGGGAGAGATACAAGGACCTACTGAGAAGGTGCCCTCACCATGGGTTACCTCTATGGCTGCAAGTTCAAATGTTTTACAATGGTGTGAATCCCTCGACAAGACAGATGATTGACGTAGCCGCTGGTGGAACCATCAACAACAAAACACCTGAAGAGGCTTACAAATTTATTGAGGAGATGTCACTGAATAACTATCAGTGGCAAGTCATAAGGACTAAGCCAACCAAAATAGCAGGCGTTTATAATGTCGATTCGGTTACTATGCTATCAAATCAGGTAAAACTTCTAAATAAAAAAAATTGATGGTTTACTTGGTTCTGCGCAGGTTTATCTAGTAATGCAATGTGAAGCAAGTGGAGGTGGATTAAGCAATTCAGAGTATCAACCCTCTAGCCACAACATGGAGAACGAGCAATTAAATTACATGGGTAATAATCCTCGATCTCAAAATAATCCTTATAGCAATACTTACAACGCAGGTTGGAGGAATCACCCAAACTTCTCATGGGGAGGTCAAGGAAATCAGAGACCACCACCACCCTCAGGCTTCCAACAACCACCTTATCAACGGAAAAGAAACCGAACCTTGAGGAGATGCTATCCAAATTCATCGCGGTGTCAGAAACTAAACCTCGGTCAATTGTGGGTCTTCCGTAAGGTTGGTATGTGATTAAATACATTATGAAACACGAAATTAGGTCATGTGATTAGTATAAATTCTGATATATACAAGTGTGTCTGAGTTGTCATATGATAGTTTAAACTAAGAGTAATGCTAAATACGTACATGATTCGTGTCTAAAATGTCATGCATGATTTTTGTTCTGTTTATATTTGATTCTAGGGTGATATATATTATGTGGAAGAAGAGTTCTGTGAGTGGCGATATCTCACCCATTATACTGGCAGCACAGCTGCAAATATTCTAAAAAGTGTCATACCGACACTCAGTGCTGTGTAGGGCTAAATGGATCTTTAATACCCTTTATGGTGTGTTGGGATAGTCGAAGTTGGTGTGTAGCAGTTTGGGGGTAGGTTTGTAAATTTGCATATGATTCTGATTCTGTATGAGACATTCGTCTGTATCTGTTCCGCTATGTAGTTAATCTAAAATTAAATTTGTGATTCTGTTTTCTTTTAAGTTACACACTGATTTTTGAAACTCACTCTCGTTTTAACTGAAATTTTCAGGTAATCCTCAGAATTTGGGGGGTCGGTGCGGTGGGAGCTCGATTACATTCGTATTGCATTTCTTTAATTTCTTTTAAATTGGATTAAGTTTTTGTAAAATTTAGATTGTTTTGATATTTTGGGGATTGTCTCGGTTTTGGATTTTATTTTGGATTTTTGCACGATGTTGCTAAAATGATTTACCGGAAATGATTATTTTTTCGCAACTAACTGTTTTTTAGCAAACAAACTTGATTTTCCAAAATATAATGATCTAAAATTTTTTGTTGCAAGGTATCTGATTTAATTGGGAAACATAAACAAACAACGTTTTTGGTTAAATAATTATCACTAACACATTTTCTAATAAAACGAATTTTCAAGTAATAAAAGTTCATGATTTTTTTTAAAATAAACGAAATCTAGATTTCAAACCATTTTACGTAATCACTTCAGATTCAATCATAACATCTAGGCTGGGTTTGGAGTGTTACAATATTGATCTACAACTTGAGGTTATTAAATTCTTTGCGAAGGAACTAATTTTGGTATTTGATTTATGTGTTTTGATGCAAGTAAGAGAAGATCGTGAGACGGTTGATCCTGCGGCGAACTAAAGATCATGAGACGGTTGATCCTCCTACGAACTAAGTTTCTTTTTGAGTTACTACTTCATTCAGGGGTATGTAATTTTGCCATTTTAGGGGCTATTTGTTTATGTAATTAGGTTCTCTTGATGATGGTTATACCAAATTGGTCAGTTGGGTTTGGCAAAATTTTAGTTTTTAATTTGTGTGAATTGTCAATTTAGGTACTGGAATACTCGATTCTTGAACCTACATTGGAATTTGATCAGGTGTGTAACAAAAAACCCAAAAAATATTTTATGTTTTTCCAAAACTCTATTCAACTTAACAATTTCCACAGCAAAACTAAGTGTTTTTTAAAAGTGTTCTTCTGCAATTTTAATGAATTAACTAAGAGAAAGTGTTTGTAACGTCCCCAAAATTTCTATTTTGGCTTTTGTGAAAATGTGACAAAATGTGTATTTGCTTCAGTGGTTAAGTGTTCTGGGAGTGTGTGAGAGGTCGTGGGTTCAAGGCTTACCTTTGGCAAATTCTGGTAATTTTTTTACTTATGATCAATGGGCTTATATTAATGAAACCATATTAGAATGGGCCTGCTGGTCTGGTGGTTAAGTTGAGTGTTGGATTACTGAAGGTCTCATATTCGAATCCCTGCGAGAGCATGGGAGTTTATTTTTGCTCGTTTGATTGAGAGAGTTTCGGTCAAACAGGAAATCTGATGAAGCTAGGTGTTAGTGGGAGGAAAGTTAGGGATATGTTATCATATCCATTTTATTTTTCTATCCCCTAAAACTTTTTCTTTAGTTCTTTTGACGTTCTTTTCCCTTTTGGAAAAATTATAGCTTATTCATTTTTTTTTGTTTTCAATACACTCGTCACTCTTAGTTTCACAATTACGTCTTTGGTACTCTGAGGCTCTTTGCTCGATTTTGGTAAGTGATGTCTAGGTTTTGTTAATTGTTAAGTTTTCTTTTTGGATGGTGGGGTTCTTGTTAATGGGGGATTTCGGTAGTATAGTAATTCATTAGAATGTCTTGCATAGCAATTAAAAAGGAATCTTTCATTACTACTCCAACGGCTTTGAACAAAATAACGGTGGTTTTCATTAGCAGTGAGTGTAATTTCGTATCATTTCCTTTGTATCGAATTCGTTAGTAAATTCACTAAATCGTTGATGGGTAGTCTATTTTAGGCTTTTAGAAGGCTCGGGATTGTTTTTACAGCGAATCGAAACCAGGTGTGTACCCAAAATGTAAAAATTGAGCCTTCAACAAAAGTTGAAAAAGGCCACTATCGACGCCACACGAGCGTGTGGTCACCGGTGTGGTAGGCCGTATGCGACAACATGGCTGTGTGATCAATGGAAGCCAGGCCGTGCGCAAGACACGGCCGTGTGATGGCCGAGGTGTGGCCGTGTAGGCCACACGGACTAAACCGAACTGGACGTATGACATCTGGGACGGGTCGTGTGATCCACACGGGCCAAGGCCAATTTGGGCATGTGGGCCTACACGGGCAAACCACATGGGCGTGTGAGCCCATTTAGCTTAAATGTTTCCTAGGGCTGTATGAGTCACCCAAGTCGATTGTAAACCTACTAAAGGGTCGGTAAGCGCTACTTAGACCCTAAATCGTGTGATCTGAGCATACAAAGTATGTATTGAGCATGTTAAATTTATGTATGTTTACTAATCTTTATGCATGACTGATAATTGAATATTAGCATGTAAGCATGTACATCTGTACATCTGCATTGAGCATGTTTAGTTGTATTTTCATTGGGGTGAGGTGATTGATTATTGGAGGAAGTGTACTAAAAGGCTTTCATGCCTATTATCTGGCAGCTCAGCTGCAATATTACTGATATGTGCCGCATTCGGTGCGACTTTGTGTGTAGGGCTGGGTGGGTGTTTTAAACCCCATATGGTGTGTCGGGATAGTTTGTAGAGGCTGGTGGGTAGGATACTGAATTCTATTACTGTATGTAAACTGTATCTGAATGGGCTAAGGCCTAAACTATATCTGAATCTGTAAAGGGCTCAGGCCCCAAACTGCATTTGACTGATATCTGTTGTTTGATTGTATGTATGTCTTTTGTGGGGATTACACACTGAGTTTACATAAACTCACCCCTTCTAATTTTATCTGTGCAGGTAATCCCCAGACTTAGGCGAATCAGTGCTACGGAGGGCTCAACGGTGACCACATGATTATTGAACTATTTTAATTTCAATTATGGTATTTATTTCCTATTTGTTTTCTGGGGTATTTTTGATGTAATTTGGGACTGTTGGACTGTTTGCCTTTATTTTTTATATTAACTATTTTCATGATCTTTAGAACTGCAATGAAAACTCAGTTTTATTAAATACAATGTTTTTCCTAAACGTGAATGATTTTCTTTAAATATCACCGTTTTAAAAGCTTCCACTACAGAATATGTTTTTAAACGAATCAAATTAACGAGAAAATAGTTTTGAAATTTATGAAAGATAAATAAAATCTAATAAACGAAAATGGTTTTAACTTGATAAATTCGATTTCAAATTCCATTCCATGTGACATCGCCAGATTCAGCCATAACGTCTAGGCCGGGTTTGGGGTGCTACATTTAATGGTATCAAAGCCAGGTTACAAAACTCAGCTGTGGATTTTGGGTTTTAAAACTTGGTTTTTAAGAACTGGTTTTCAAATTATTTGAAATGATTTGACTGAAAATGTGGTACACCGAGTCTGCGGCGCCGATCCTATAAGTATTCTGACAAACTGTTATGGGATTATAGATAGTCTATTCTGAAAACACTATAGTTAGTGTATACTAAAACTGTAGTGAAATTGATAGAGATTGTACTTGCAAAAAATAAACTCTGAATTTACGATACTACTTTACATAAAACATCTGTTAATAAATACTAAAACTGTAACTAATTCATAAAATTCGTAATACAAATAAATCCAAATAGACATGAGCACATGAGGTATCTGTGGACGTGGTACTAGGGGTTAAGGTAGAGGCTGAGGGGGCTTGAGTTGAGTCTTCGTATCTAGCCTGCATGCCAAACCCGGATACGAGTGAGACGCCGGTGTCACCTGCTACTGAGACTCGGTCTCAAGATTGCATGGCTGGGGATGACACATTGTCCCAGGCTATGTTGAGGATACTGGAGAGGGTCGTTAGGCCCAACACTGGAGCTGAGGGCCGAGGGTTGATTACTGAACGAGACCAATCCAATGGAGTTGAACTTTTTAGTGGTGTCACTGGTGTCGCCCCTAATGTGGTTGAGTACTGGGTAGAGGCTACTGAGAGGATAATGGATGATTTAGACTGTATCCTTGAGCAAAAATTAAAGGTGCAGTCTCGTTGCTTCGCGATGAGGCCTATCAGTGGTGGCTGATCGTTAAGGAGGGCACTCAGCCCGAACATCTGTCTTGGGAGTTCTTTAAGTCTGCCTTCCAAGGGAAGTATGTGGGAGCAAGTTATATTGATGCTCATAGGCATGAGTTTCTGAACCTCATGCAGGGAGACCGATCAGTGGCTGAGTATAAGGCCAAATTTTTTAGACTGAGCCACTATGAGTGATGTAGGTGGCATCTAAATATAAGAGATGTGTCCATTTTGAGGACGGCCTTAGGGATAATCTGAGGGTGCTGATAGCACCGCAGAGGGAGCGAGAGTTCTCTATTCTGGTAGAGAAGGCGAAGATCGCAGAGGAGGTTAAGCGCATTGAGCGCCAAAACAGAGATCATGACAGGGGTAAGAACAAGAGGGATTCAGAGCCCTCGATTTCGGTACCGAGGCCTAAGAAAAAGGCCAAGATTGGTGGGCCAGTTAGACCTGGGCCCCCTATTTCTCCTACTTGATTACAGCTATGTGGAGATTGTGGTAGAGGCCATCAGAGCGAGTGTTGGAGGAGGACTGGGGTGTGTTTGAGGTGTGGGTCATTAGAGCACCGCATTCAAGAGTGTTTGCTGAGGGCCGATCAGGTGCAGGCTCCGAGTTCTGGTACCGTACAGCCACAGAAGGTTGTTTAGCAGCCACCTAGGGCCGTGGTCAGGCTAGGGGTGGTAACGGTATGGGCTGTGGACAGAGAGCACCTAGCAAAGGTGCTGGACAGACTGAGGCGAGGCAGTCTGCTCTTGTTTATGCTGCTTATCGCCGAGAGGACAGAGATGCTCCAGACGTTATTACTGGTACGTTCTTAATTTATGATGTACCTTACTTTACTTTGATAGACATAGGTTCCACACATTCCTATATAGTTAGCACTGTGTCTGGAAACTTTGGGATTTTGGTGGAGAGTACTTCTAGTGAGGTGATTGTATTGAGTCCACAGGGGCAATCGGTTCGGGTTAGCAAATTGTATAGAGATGTTCCGCTGGAGGTTCAAGGGTCGATATTTCTGGCTAATCTGGTGGAGCAATCGTTTGGAGAGTTTGACCTGATTCTAGGTATGGACTGGTTGGTCAAGCACCGTGTCAGTCTGGACTGTGCGACTAAGAGGGTCGTTTTGAGAACTAAGGGGGATAATGAGGTAGTTATGATTAGAGAACGTCAAAATTATTTGGCTAATGTGATCTCTACACTGGTGGCTGAGAAACTGGTTCGTAAGGGATGTGAGGCGTTCTTGGCCTATATTAGTGTTTTCGTTTCTACGGACTCTACTATAAAGGATATCAGAATTGTAAGGAACTTTTCAGATGTTTTCCCTAAGGAGCTACTAGGTTTACCTCCGAATCGAGAAGTGGAATTTGGGATTGAACTTTTCCTTAGTACAGCTCTGGTGTCTATCGCCTCCTACTGTGTGGCACCGAAGGAGCTTATAGAGCTTAAGGCTCAACTGTAGGAACTTTTGGACCATGGTTTCATCCGTCCGAGTGTGTCTCCATGGGGAGTACCAGTACTGTTCGTTAAGAAAAAAGATTGGACCATGAGGATGTGCATAGACTATCGGTAGTTGAACAAATTGACCATTAAGAACAAGTATCCATTTTCGAGGATCGACGACCTATTTGATCAGTTCCAAGGGGCTTCTGTGTTCTCTAAGATTGATCTCTGTTCAATGTATCACCAGTTGAGGGTTAAGTAGGTGGATGTGCATAAGACGGCATTTAGGACTCGTTATGGACATTACGAGTTCCTAGTTATGCCTTTCGGGTTGACTAATGCTCCAGCTGCATTCATAGATCTGATGAACCAAGTATTTCAGCCTTATCTGGATCAGTTTGTCGTGGTCTTCATCGATGATATTTTGGTATACTCTAAGACTGAAGATGAGCATGATGAGCATCTTAGAGTTGTGCTTTAGATTCTGCGTGAGAAGCAGCTCTATGCTAAATTCAGTAAGTGTGAGTTTTGGCTTCGTGAAGTCACTTTCTTGGGGCATGTAGTTTCTGCTGAAGGGATTCGAGTTGATCCTCAAAAGATCGAGGCTGTACTAGACTGGAAATAGCTTAAAAATGTGCCTGAGATCCGCAGTTTTCTGGGTCTGGCGTGTTATTATCGGTAATTTGTGGAAGGTTTCCCACTGATTGCAACGCCTTTAACTATGCTACTACGTAAGGGCATTCCTTTTGTCTGAACTAATGTACAGTAGGAGAGCTTCAAGAAGCTTAAGACTGTTCTGATTGAGGCTCCTATTCTGATACAGCCTAAACCTGAAAAGGAGTTTATGGTTTACAGTGACACGTCGCATGTGGGTTTGGGTTGTGTTCTGATGCAAGATGGTAAGGCTGTGGCATATGCGTCTCGTCAGCTCAAGATGCATGAGGCAAACTATCCGACGCATGATTTGAAATTGGCCGATGTAGTTTTTACTTTGAAAATCTGGCTGGCACTATTTGTACAGTGAGAAGTACACTATCTACACTGATCACAAAAGCCTTAGGTACCTCTTGACTCAGAAGGAGTTGAATCTTAGGCAGCGTAGATGGATTGAGCTACTTAAGGACTATGATTGTACTATTGAGTAGCATCCTGGCAAGGCCAGAGTGGTGGCCGATTCGTTGAGCCGTAGGGAAATGACTGATTTGAGCACAATGTTCACTCAACTTAGTTTGTTTGACGACGGGAGTTTGTTGGTTGAGCTGCAGGTTAAACTGACTTGGATAGAACAAATTCGGGATAGGCAGTTAGAGGATGAATTGTTGGGTCTTCGGTTTCGTTAGCTTGAGAGTGGTAGCACTACAGACTTTGGGCTAAATAATGATGGGGTACTCTATTTCCGTGGTCGGGATTGTGTACCGAATGATGTTGATCTAAGGTAGTCTATTCTGAGAAAGGCACATAGTATCCATTATGCTATGCATCCCGGTGGGAATAAGATTTACCGAGATCTTCGAGAACTGTACTGGTGGTCGGGGTTGAAATGGGAGGTTACTAATTTTGTGGCACGATGTCTGACATACCAGCAGGTTAAGGTTGAGCATCAGTTACCTTTAAGTTTGCTACAGCCAATTAAGATTCCACAATGGAAGTGGGAGCGAGTAACGGTGGACTTCGTTAGTGGGTTGCCTCTAACACCCACAAAGAAGGATTCTGTTTGGGTCATTGTGGATCGATTGACTAAGTCTGCGTGCTTCATTCCGGTTAGGACCGACTATTCTCTTTAGAAGTTGGCGAAGCTCTACATCTATTAGATAGTGAGACTGGATGGGGTATTGGTCTCAATCATTTCTGTAGGGATCCTTACTTCACATCTCGATTCTGGAAAAAGTTACATGAGGCTTTAGGTTCAAGATTGGACTTCAGTATTGTGTTCCATCCTTAGACCGATGGTCAATCTGAGAGGGTGATTCAAATATTGGAGGATATATTGAGGAGTTGTGTTATTGATTTTCGAGGCAGTTGAGAGGATTATCTGTCGCTAGCTGAGTTCGCCTACAATAATAGTTTCCAGTCGAGTATTCAGATGGCACCTTACGAAGCTCTGTACGATTGTAAGTGTCGTACTCCTCTATGTTGGACTGAGTTGGGTGAACGACGGGTTCTGGGTCCTAAATTGGTTTCTGAGATTGAGGATAAGGTTCGACTAATTCGGGATCATCTGAAGGCTAATTCTGATAGACAGAAGTCTTATGCTAATTTGAAGAGACATGAGATTGAGTATTCTGTGGGGGACTTCGTGTTTCTTAAGGTCTTACCATGGAAGAAGGTTCTGAGGTTCGGTCGTAAGGGCAAGTTGATCCCTAGGTTTATAGGGCCTTATCGAATTTTGAAGCGAGTGGGATTGGTTACTTATCAGTTGGAGTTACCTTTAGAGCTAGATCGTACTCATGACATATTCCACATCTTGATGTTGAGGCGTTATCGCTCTGGTCCTACTCATATTGTCCCTGTTGAGGAGATTAAGGTTAGGCCAGATTTGACCTTCGAGGAGGAGTCGATTCAGATTCTGGATCGTGATGTAAAGGTTCTTTGGAAGAAGTCTATCCCATTAGTGAAGGTACTATGGCAGAATCATAACACTGAGGAGGCCACGTGAGAGCCTGAAGATGCGATGCGTCAGTAGATCCTCATCTGTTCTGATTAGGTAGATTTCGAGGTCGAAATTTCTTTTAAAGGGTAGAGTTGTAACGTCCCAAAAAATTCTATTTTGGCTTTTGTCAAAATGTGATAAAATATGTATCTGCTTCAGTGGTTAAGTGTTCTGGGAGTGTGTGAGAGGTCTTGGGTTAAAGGCTTACCCTTGGCAAATTTTGGTATTTTTCTGGCTTAAGCCTTAAACTTGATCAGTGGGCTTATATTAAATTATTTATGAAACCATATCAGAATGGGCTTGCTAGTCTGGTGGTTAAGTTGAGTGTTGGATTGCTAAAGGTCCCGTGTTCGAATCCCTGCAAGAGCGTAGAAGTCTATTTTTGCTCGTTTGACTGAGAGAGTTTCGATCAAACAGAAAATCTGAGGAAGTTAGGTGTTAGTGGGAGGAAAGTTAGGGATATGCTATCATATCCATTTTATTTTTGGTTTTATCCCCTAAAACTTTTTTTTAGTTCTTTTGACATTCTTTTCCCTTTTGGCAAAATTTTAGCTTCTTCATTTTTTTTGTTTTCAATACGCTCATCACTCTTAGTTTCACGATTATGCCTTTGGTACTCTGAGGCTCTTCGCTCAGTTTTGGAAAGTGATGTCTAGGTTTTGTTAATTGTTAAGTTTTCTTTTCGAATGGTGGGGTTTTTGTTCATGGGGGATTTCGGCAATATAGTAATTCGTTAGAATGTCTGGCACAGGAATTGAAGAGGAATCTTTCATTACTACTCAAACGGCTTAGAGCGAGATAACGGTGGTTGTCGTTGGCGGTGAGTGTAATTTTGTATCGTTTCCTTTGTATTGAATTCATTAGTAAATCCACTAAATCGTTGATGGTACTCTATTTTAGGCTTTTGAAAGGCTCGAGATTATTTTTACAGTGAATCGAAACTAGGTGTGTACTCAAAACGTAGAAATTGAGCTTTCGGCAAAAGCCGAAAAAGGCCACTATCAATGCCACATGGGTGTGTGGTCACCCGTGTGGTAGGTCGTGTGTGACAACACGACCATGTGATCGACGAAGTCCAGGCCATGTGCAAGACACGACCGTGTGATGGCCGGGGTGTGGCCATGTGGGTCACAAGGGCTAAACTGAACTGGGCGTGTGGGCCCACACGAACACGCCACAAGGGAGTGTGACATCTGGGCCAGGCCGTGTGATCCACACAGGCCAAGGCCAATTTGGGCGTGTGGCCCACGGGCAAACCACATGGGCGTGTGAGCTAATTTAGCTAAAATGTTTCCTAGGGTTGCACGGGTCACCCAAGTCAACTGTGAACCTACTGAAGGGTCGGTAAGCGCTACTTAGACCCTAAATCGTGTGATTTGAGCATACAATGTATGTATTGAGCATGTTAAATTTATGTATGTTTACTGATCTGTATGTATGACTGATAACTGAATACTAGCATGTAAGCATGTACATCTGTATATCTGCATTGAGCATGTTTAGTTACATCTGCATTGGGGTGAGATGATTGATTATTGGAGAAAGTGTACTGAAAGGCTTTCATTCCTATTATCTAGCAGCTCAGCTACAATATTACTTATATGTGTTGCATTAGGTACGACTTGGTGCGTAGGGCTGGGTGGGTGTTTTAAACCCCATATGGTGTGTAAGGATGGTCGAGATGGAGTGTAGAGGCTGGTGGGTAGGATACTGATTCCTGTTACTGTATGTAAACTGTATCTGAATAGGCTAAGGCCTAAACTGTATCTGAATCTGTAATGGGCTCAAGCCCCAGACTGCATTTGACTGATATCTATTGTTGGACTGTATGTAGGTCTTCTGTGGGGATTACACACTGAGTTTACGTAAACTCACCCCTTTCGGTTTTATCTGTACAGGTTCCCCAGACTTAGACGGGTCGATGCTACGGAGGGTTCAACGATGACCACATGATTATTGAACTATTTTAATTTCAGTTATGGTATTTATTTCCTATTTGTTTTCTGGGGTATTTTTGATGTAATTTGGGGCTGTTGGACCGTTTTCCTTTGTTTTGGATATTAACTATTTTCATGATCTTTAGAACTGTAACAAAAACTCAGGTTTATTAAATACAACGTTTTTCCTAAACACGAACAATTTTCTTTAAATATCACTGTTTTAAAAGCTTCCGATACAGAATATGTTTTTAAACGAATCAAATTAACGAGAAAATAGTTTTGAAATTGACGAAAGATAAATAAATGCTAATAAATGGAAATGGTTTTAACTTGATAAATTCAATTTCAAATTCCATTCCATGTGGCATCGCCAGATTTGGCCATAATGTTTAGGCCGGGTTTGGGGTGTTACAGTATTTTCCAAAATAACTGGAAATTTATTTATCAAAAGCTATCATTATTTACTTTACGGATACAAATTGGTTTCTAGATTATCAAATGAGTTGTGGTAACTTCTCCAGATCTGGCCATGTCGTCCAGGCCAGGTTTGGGGTGTTACAAATCGTGTACGTATCCACCAATGATTAGTATTTGTGAACAACCATTCTTGGATAACAGTATATGTGAGGAGATGGCTAGTATGGAGTGGATTGCGGGAGATATTTTTATGATATTTTAAGTAAGAAGAGAGTAGAGGAATATATGGAAAGTGTAAGTCAATTTGATAGTTGAAAGAATTGGTAAAAGTACAAGTGTAGTTGTTGGCGTATAAGCCTAAGTCTGAGATTATGATGGTATTCACCCAAAGAAAAAGTAAATGATTAAGAAAGAGTAGATGGCATAGATGGTCCTGCAGCTATGACATAAGCCTCAATCTAGATAATTTTTTTTAGTTCTAAATAAGTTCTCTTAAACTTATTCATGTCATGTTTATGTTTATGTTTTAGGTATCATTGTTAAGAGACTGCGCTTGGAGGGACGATGCTTGGACTACGCCAAGTAAGAGGTGTATCGGGTTATTATGTATATAGTGGAAATGTGGCAGAGTCTAGGGCTACACCTTATGTGTTTATTTTTATCAAACTTCTATTTTGTAATAAGTCTGTAGAAATAAGTTATTTTAAATACTTTCCTTTGTTTTTGGATATTAAGTCCTCCAGTTAAAGTAATAAATAAAATGTAATATTTAAAGTGTTCAACTTATTAGATAATTTGTTAAGTATTGTGTTTAGTAACACCGAGATTCAAGTCTGACGAATCGGGTTGGATTAGGGCGTTACAAAACTCATGCTAAATGAATGTCTAACAAAAGCTTTAACCACCACTCCATTCAAGTCAAGATAGAAAGAAATAATTTAAATAATTCTTATCAATCCACGAATGATTTTAGAGACTAATTTGTTTAAATATCTATTCAAAAATAAATTTTTTTAAGTAATCAAATACGAATTCAAAATAAAATTGCAATCATACATTAAGACAAATCATTTAAATAAAACATTTAAAAATAAAATAGAGTAGTTTTTTTTTTTAAATATTAAACTATTTTATTTTATTATTTTTTTAACCAAATGTACTTCAATTCTAAATCGGATAGTGAATCTACCCTTTTGAAACACACAAAATATAATTATATATTAAGTTAAAAATAATATATATAATAAATATATTTTTACAAACTTATTATGAAACTTCTTTAGAAAATTTTAAGAGATCATTATGAATAATAAAGATGAACATAAATATTTTGTAACATTGAAAAACAATTTATGCGAAATATTAGTTGAATTGATTCATTGTAAAAACATCTTATAAAAATAATTAAGTGAAAATAAAATGCTTAAAATACCAATAAATGAAATGTCAATATATATAACAAACTTTTAATCAATAAATATTCATATAAATATATAATAATTTTGTAATAGCAATTTAAGCATAAAAAATAACACATACAAAAATAAAAGTTTTTTTCCGGCCTTTCTCTTTCTTTTTCTCCATCTCCTTCCTTTCTCCCTTTACCCCACGTCTCCCAAAAAAGAAGGTATCATATTTTAAAGACCAATATTTATGGTACATCATTGTATACTAGTTTAATATAGGTTTTAGATGTTGATTAAAAAACTTAATACATAGAACTTGCACCACCAATATTCACTGAGTACTATATTGTCGATTGGTAGCATTGGTTAGATTTGATAATTTGTCTATTTATATTTTTTTTATAAATTCCTAACATATAATGATCGTGTTTACTATAAAATATAATAATTCAAAATTTTGTAAGTTCATAATTTATATTATATTTCTTTTAAAAATAATTATATTATATTAATTTTCACTATATTTCATATAATTTTTTGCTTTTATCTTATTATACTATATAGTAATTATATTTATTATATTATATTTACACATCATAGTTGTATTAAAGTTATTAGATCTAGGATCGAGTAGAGACACAAAACATTTGGCATCACAACAATGCAAAGCCAAATCATAAATCAGGATTAAGTGGAACCAAGTTAGGTAAAAGAAAAAGATAAATAGTATTAATCATGTTGCATTAATATGAAGAGGTTTTTATATTTATATACGAAATATACCATCACATATTATCAAAATATTCTTTAACTTTGACACCTAGTGAGTTTTGAGCAACCACGTTGCCAAGGATTAACAGCTTCTTGGAGAAGGCGACGGTAGGAAACAAGACCAGGGACCTCTAGATGGGGAGTTGTTATAGTAGCATCGATTTGGATCACCTCTTCCATCACCACTATGCCAATTAGAGCCAAACAAATTAACCATGTTTTCATATTTGAGACTCTGATGATTGGCCTTTGGTTTGATTGGAATAATTTTTATATCACCTATTTATAAGGTTTTAGAATGATACCCGATTTTAGAAATTACATCAAATTAGGTGATATTGTTTTGATTTTTTTTTTATTTTTTAATTTCTTGTTGTTTAAATTGTAAAAAGTGTTACTTTTTTTAAATAATAAATTTTAGAAATTGGACCCAGTAATCTAAGGTTTTCTCTCAATTAGTCTAATATTATGGAAGTGTTTGTGTGTGCATGTGTATGTATGTGTGTTTTGGTAAAAAGAAAGAGAGTTGAGCTCTAATCTCAATACTTTAAATATTATTACGATGGTACTTTTGTATTTTCCTCATTAAAATAACTAACAAAAAATTGTAAATTTTAACCTTTGAACTTATGTCACCAACATCTAAAAATCCATTCCTTACCATTTCAACCATAACTTTATTTTGATATTTTTATACATTTCAACTCGTGTCACAAGTCAACTCAATACCAATTAAAGAAAAATGATAATATTGTGATAAATAATTTGAGTACATTTAAAATTCTTAATTTGATGTATTTACCTATTTAAATTTCTCTTTACTCTCAATTTAAACAAATTTTTTTATTTTAATTTCATATTTATTCCAGATGTATTTACCTTTAGTCTAAATATGTGATTTATGCATGCATATGTGTGTGATAGAATTTCTATTATATAAAACATTGAAGGAAAGTGGTGGGGATCGACTCGTATATGCAACGAGAAAATAAAAGTAAAAGTAGAGAAGATCAAACACAAAAATATTTACTTGGAAATATTCCTCCAAATAAGAGGACAAAAAACCACCAGGAAAGGGCCATTGGGGAGAAAATAGTAATTGTAAGGTGAAAAAGTACAGTTTTATAGAGTAAAAACAGAGAAGGGTGAAGAAGATGAAATGGAAAGTAAGTTAGAAAAGAAGTAAATTGACTAGAGTAAAATTTGAGAGAAAATATAGCAGTGGCGTGGGGGATAAGATTAACCTAAAATTGTGCCTTGAAAAAGAAAAACAATTTAGCAGGGAAAAGAAAAATAATAGAAAAATATTAAACTAAAATTAACTATATTAAATGGGTTGATTTCTACAAACCTGGGTCGTAATATGCCTACAACAAAAGAAAATAAAGGTTAAGTAAACTTATTGAATAAACTAAGCAAAGAAATTAAAAACAAAGTAAATGAATAAAACAATGTAAGAGAGAAATATTGAGCAGTTCGAAAAGTGATGGCATTTTTATCACAATTTATAGGAGCTCCAAAATAATGCTTTAATCGTTGGCCACTTACTTTAAAAGTAGAACCAATCTTGTCGTCTTTGACTTCTACAACTCTATGAGGATAAACATGCACTATCTCGAATGGCCCAAAACAACGAGATTTTAATTTGTCAAGAAACAATTTAAGCCTGGATGTAATATCCCGAATTAGGGCCTAATCGGAATAGTGGTTTCGTGACCACAAATCCGAGATAGAAATAATTATTTTATAATTATTTTCAGGTTTATGATATGATTACATGATTATGTGAAAATTTCGTGAAGAAATTCTATGCCTAAAGTGCTTAAATTGAAAGTAGGGACTAAATTGAATAAGTTGCAAAATTTGCATTCTAGAAGTTTTTAGTATGAAATTGCATTGAAATATTAATTAGGAGGTCTTAAATATCAATTTGACTAATTTAAGTTCATGGACAAAATTAGGACATGGAAGGAATTTTTGGAAAGTTTAGTAGTAAGGGCATTTTGGTCATTTAGTTATTAAAATGAATTAAAAACAAAATTAAAAGCCAATTTTTGTCCATCTTCTTCATTAGGCCGAAATTTCAAGGGTTCTCCATAGCTAGGGTTTGTTTCAAGCTTCCAAGCTCCATAGTAAGTGATTCCAAGCCCCGTTTTTAATGTTCTTTACGTTTTTGAGATCCCGATAACTCGATTAAGCTTATGTTAGCAATAATTTAACCTAGGGTTTATATTTGGAAAAATACCCATAGGTGAAATTTGTGTATTTTGATGTTTTATGATATAATGTGAAGTTTTAAATTATGTTAGACAACTTGTACTACTCGATTTTAAGCAAAAACGAGTAAAAGGGCTTAATCGGTAAAAATACCTAATAGTCACAAGTACATGTTAGAGTGAGAATTTGATGTTGCCATAAAAGAGAAAAGTGATCAGCATGTTGTAAAACATAAGAATAAGGAATAAAGTTTAATCCCGAGCCTAGGGGCAAAAATGTAAATATGTAAAAGTTTAGGTGTAAAATTGTAATTTTTCCAAAATTTGAGTTAAGGATTAATTTGATAATGTGAGTATTAAATAAGCTAAATATGTTATTTTAGATCAAGAAAGACGTGGAATTGACCTCAATCGAGGAAAAGAAAAGATTGTGGACTAAATTGCAAAATCTTTATATTTTGGTACCAAGGTAAGTTCATGTGTAAATAATCTAGTATAATTGTTTTTTTAAATTATTGATGTTAATTATATGATATGCTGATTTTTATCATGAAATATATGCTTTGTGGTTATTTTCGAATAAAATGCAAATTATTTGTATTATTTGTTAAATATAAAGTGTTACCGAGTATTGGTTTCGGTATTTTACGGAAGATGGCAAGGATATGTGTTCGAGGAAAATCCCGTTTGAACCTTAGGAATAGATTAGGATACAAGTGACATGTCACTAGGATGGTTGAGCATCCGAACTCGTTGAGTTGAGTCCGAGTTCACTTATGGATGCGAATGTCTGAACTCGTTGAGTTGAGTCCGAGTTCGTGATATGTAACTAGGCATCTGAGCTCGTTGAGTTGAGTCCGATCACTTATGGATGCGAACGCCCAAGCTCGTTGAGTTGAGTCCGAGTTCGCTTATGGGCGGGTTACATGATTGTTTGATTGCATATATGGCACTTATGTGCAAGTTATCCATGTATCCGAATTATATTCCGATGTGTTCAACGGGTAAAGTTATACTCAAATGGAGGAATATTCGAGATGTAAAGAGACGTATTGGTAAGTGATGTGAAATCGATATTTTGGACAGGTATGTATTTAACCCTCGGGTTGAGTATTGATACAATCACGATAAGGTAATAAGATGATGAAAAATGATTAGAAATGTGATATGTGTTTTAGTGATGCATGCTAATGTTGATTGGTATGACCGTTTGTTATGTTACTTATTATTTGCATATGAACTTACTAAGCATTTATGCTTACTCCTCCTTCTTACTCATTGTAGTTTTGGACAAGCCACTCGAGAGTCGGGATAGGTCGAAGGCTCAATCACACTATCCGGAAGACTTTTGGTAAATGGCTTGTAAATTTAAGTATGGCATGTATAGCAATATACCTATTTTGTGTAAATGATCTTATGATATGGTGATGGAATGGTTGAGAAAATGTTTGATAATGATAAATTATGAAAATGGTTAGTCTAGATTATGTTTGATGTTGAGGAAAATTATTAAGATACTTAGTGCATAAAAACTCATAAAAGGGATGAAATTTGCCATAAACAGAGTACTGCAGCAACACTGACACGAGTTTGAAAATTTACTAAAAATCATAGAAATTGAATTTGGTGATGGAGTACATATCAAATTGAAGCTTATTATGTCTAGTTTTACATGAAATAAATGAAACAGGTAAAGGAATTATATGTTAAAAGATATTTGAATTTTAGTGAAACAGGGTTATAGCAGTTTCTGAATCCCCTGTTCCAACTTTAGAAATTCACCATAAATTGTAAAGATATAATTAGGTTGTGTATTTATATCCTAAAAATCCTTATTGAGTCTAGTTTTATTAGAAATAAACCTCATAGTCATATGAATTTTGTACAGAGAGAAATATGGTTCGTAGTAAACAGAGGTCAAACCAGTCAAGTCCTGAAACAGGGGTAAATTTAACTAATAAACTGTACTAATTGGCTAAACCAAAAATTCTAGAAAAAAATTAGTAGATATTTATATGAGTCTAGATTCATGGAAAATTTACGGATCTTGATTTCAAGTTTCGTAACTTGAGATATGATTTTTCTTATGACTGTGACGCAAGTAGCTTAAAAGCTGTGAATGTAGAAACAAATAATCCAAAGTTCTAAAAATGTTAAATTAAGCTTAGTAACACCTCATACTCGACTCCGGCGACGGTCTCGGGCGTGGGGGCGTTACATTAAGTGGTATCAGAGTAGGATTAGTCTGTTCTCGGACTACGTGTTGTATGTACGGATTTTGCTATACATGCCATATGTATAAATTGTGATAGTGTGACGACTTCTGACCATTTAAATGATTTTTTTTATAGTAAATGGATCCCGATCCAGCTGTGGCAGATGAAGTAGAGAGTAATGCGCCGGCTCATTGAAGGAGCAGCACGCCGACTGAAAATCCACCTCCTCTCGTTGGTCGGGAGGAGGAGAAAGGGGTCGGGAAGCCTTTCTCCAAATGATGAGTGCATGGTACACCGAGTTCGTTAAATGCGAACCCAAATGTACAACCTCCCCACCTCCCCAATTCCTCAACCTGCACTTCCCACGCCTCAAGGTATGGATCTGATGAAATTTCACAGAACTCCAGTTGATAGAATTCGCAAGCAAAGGGTCAAGAATTTAAAGCAAATATTGATGATGATGCCGAAAAGCGAGTTCGGCTTGAAAATTCTATCCGGTATTTGACGAATTATCTTGTACACCTGAAGGAATGTTTGAAATGTGCTATATCTTTGTTGAGGGATTCAGCTTATAATTGGTGGAAGACTTTGATTTCGGTGGTACCGAAAGAGAAAATAACTTGGGAATTCTTTCAAGAAGAGTTTCGGAAGAAATATATTAGTGAAAGATTTATTGATCAGAAGCGTAAAGAATTTCTTGAGCTGAAGCAAGGTAATATGACTTCTGAGAATATGAAAGAGAGTTTGTTCGATTAAGTAAGTATGCCGAGAGTATGTTCCTATAGAGGCCAAGATGTGCCGACGATTTGAAGACGGGCTCAACGAAGACATCAAAGTATTTGTTGGAATTCTTGAATTAAAAGAAATGGTAGTATTGGTTGATCGAGCTTGTAAGGCCGAAGAATTACTTAAAGAAAAGAAAAAGGTAGAGGCTGAGACTAGAAATTGGAAGAAAAGACCGATGAGCAGTTCATTTTCACAGCAACCTGGAAAGTCAAGGAATATGAATCCTCGTTCCCAAGCTTCACCGGGCAATCATATAGGAATTATAAGAAGCAAAATGTGGGTCCTAAATCCCGGACTACTTGGCGACCGATGTAAGGAACTCGAGATTTGTTAAACCCGAGTGCAGTGTGTGGTAGAAATCATTTTGGTCCGTGTAGAGCAAATGAATGTTTTCGATGTGGTTCTCCTGGATCATTTTATTAGAGATCGCCAGAGAGAGTGAAAAGAAAAATTTGAGAATACAAAAACAAGTGGGGCGGATTCGAGAGGAAGATATCCAAGAAAAGTGGGAGCGAAGAAAGCGATAAGAATGTAGCCGAGGATGCACCAGTTAGACTGAAGGAAGGGCTCCAGCTAGAACATATGCTATTAAAGCGCGTGAAGATGCTTCCTCACCTGATGTGATTACCGGTACATTTTCTCTCTATAATGTTAATGTTATTACTTTGATTGATCCCGGTTCTACTCATTCATATGTATGCATGAAATTGGTGTCTAGTATGAATATACCTGTTGAGAACACAGAATTTATGATTAGAGTGTCGAATCCGTTAGGCAAATGTGTGACTGTTGATAAGGTATGTAAGAAATGTCCTTTAATGATTCGGGATCATTACTTTTCGGCCGACTTGATGTTGTTGCCGTTTGATAAGTTTGATGTTATTTTGGGTATGGATTGGTTGACATTGCATGATGCTAAAATAAATTGCAAAGAAAAGGTTATAGAATTAAAGTGTGAAAATGGTAAAACTCTGCGGGTTGAATCAGATAAATCAGAGGCATTACCTAGTGTGATTTCTTCAATGTCGGCTCAAAGATATATGAGAAAGGGTTATGAAGCTTATTTGGCGTATGTAATTAATACAAAAGAAGTTGAAAAGAAAGTTGAATCAGTGCCGGTTGTGTGTGAATTTGCGGACGTATTTCCAGAAGAATTGCCGGGTTTGCCTCCAGTCAGGGAAGTAGAATTTGGTATTGATTTGATACCGGGAACAGCTCCGATTTCGATTGCTCCGTATAGAATGGCACCAGCAGAGTTGAAGGAATTAAAGTCATAGTTGCAAGAGTTGACTGATAAAAGTTTTGTGAGACCGAGTTTTTCACCTTGGGGTGCTTCCGTGTTATTTGTGAAAAAGAAGGATGGTTCTATGAGGTTGAGTGTTGATTATCGCCAGTTAAACAAGGTGACAATCAAAAACAAATATCCGTTGCCAAGAATTTATGATTTGTTTGATCAGCTAAAAGGAGCGACATGGTTTTCAAAGATTGACTTGAGATCCGGTATTACCAATCATGGGTAAAAGAGTCGGATGTGCCTAAAAGCTGCTTTTAGAACAAGGTATGGTCATTATGAATTTTTAGTTATGCCATTCGGGTTGACAAATGCTCCTATTGTGTTTATGGATTTAATGAATCGCATATTCACCACCATACTTGGACAAATTTGTTGTGGTGTTTATAGATGATATTTTAATTTATTCAAAAGATGATACTGAGCATGCTTGAGCATTTGAGGATAGTTTTACAAACTTTGAGAGATAAGCAAATGTATGCTAAGTTTAGTAAAAGTGAATTTTGGCTACGGGAAGTTGGATTTTTGGGTCATATTGTTTCGGTGATGGTATACTGGTTGATCCTAGTAAAATTTCAGCCATTGTTGATTGGAAACCACCAAAAATGTAATCAAGTTAGAAGTTTCTTGGGGCTAGCTGGGTATTATCGGCGGTTTGTAAATGGATTTTCTATAATTGCTGCTCCTATAACTAGATTACTCAGAAAGGATGTTAAATTTGAATGGACGGAAGAATGTCAACAGAGTTTTGAAGAATTGAAAAAGTTATTAACAGAGGCACCAAAGTGTTAGTACAAATTTAAATCGAGTAAAGAATTTGTGGTGTATAGTGATGCTTCTCTAAATGGTTTGGGGTGTGTGCTCATGCAAGAAGGAAAAGTGGTGGCATATGCTTCGAGGCAGTTAAAACCTCATGAGAGGAATCATCCTACTCACGATTTGGAATTGGCTGCGGTGGTGTTTGCTTTGAAAATTTGGCGACATTATTTGTATGGTGAAAAGTGCCGAGTATATACCGACCATAAAATTCTTAAGTACTTGATGTCACAAAAAGACTTGAATTTAAGACAGCGAAGATGGTTTGAGTTATTGAAAGATTACGAGCTTGTTATTGATTCTCATCCGGGAAAAGCGAATGTGGTTGCTGATGCTTTGAGCAGAAAGTTACTGTTTGCTTTGAGAGCTATGAACACTTGGTTAAAGGTATCAGATGATGGTTCGATTCTAGCAGAGTTAAGAGCAAGACCGATGTTTCTACAAGAGATTTGTGAAGCTCAGAAAAATGATCAAGATTTGCAAGCCAAGAGAAAATAGTGTGAAGTTGATACAGAGTCAGATTTCAAAATTGGTTCTAATGGATGTTTAATGTTTAAAGATCAGATTTGTGTACCAAAGAATGAGGAATTGATTCAAAAGATCCTACAAGAAGCACATAGTGGTTATTTCTCGATTCATCCGGGTAGTACGAAAATGTATAATGACTTGAAGAAGATGTATTAGTGGAATGGAATGAAAAGAGATATATTAGAGTTTATGTCCAAATGCTTAATTTGTCAACAGGTGAAAGCTGAACACCAAGTGCCTTCGGGATTACTTCAGCCTATCATGGTTCCTGAATGGAAATGGGATCGAATTACCATGGATTTTATATCAGGGTTGCCGTTAACTCCGGGGAAGAAAAATGCCATCCGGGTAATAGTTGTGATCGACTAAATCGGCTCATTTTATTCCTATGACGCATGTGATTATTCTCTTAATAAGTTGGCTGAATTGTATATCCGTGAGATTGTTAGACTTCATGGAATACCTTTGTCAATCATTTCGGATAGAGATTCGAGATTTACTTCACGGTTTTGGCAAAAGTTGCAAGAAGCATTAAGTACAAAGTTAAATTTCAAGATCGCCTTTCATCCACAAACCGATGGACAATCGAAAAAGAGTAATTCGATTCTTGAAGACATGCTCGAGATGTTGTGTATTGAAATTTCAAGGAAGTTGGGAAAGATATTTGCCGTTGGTAGAATTTGCTTACAACAATAGTTATCAGACGAGCTTGAAAATGGCACCTTATGAAGCATTGTATGGTCGTAAGTGTTGAACGCCTTTGTATTGGACTGAGCTCAAGGAAAATCAGATTTATGGAGTTGATCTAATAAAAGAAACTGAAGAAAAGGTGAAAGTGATTCAAGATTGTTTGAAAGCTGCTTCAGATAGTCAAAAATCGTATGCAGATTTGAAGAGAAAAGAGATTGAATATCAAGTTGGTGATAAAGTGTTTTTGAAAGTATCCTCGTGGAAGAAAGTCCTTAGATTTGGACGGAAGGGCAAATTAAGTCCGCGTTTTATTGGGCCGTATGAAGTAATTGAAAAAGTTGGACCGGTAGCATATCGGCTAGCATTACCACCTGAATTAGAGAAGATTCATGATGTGTTCCACGTATCTATGTTACGTCGGTATCATTCGGATCTTTCACATGTAGTTTCACTGATAGAAATTGAACTACAACTAGATATGACCTACGAAGAAGAACCGATTAAGATTTTAGCTCGAGAGGTCAAACAACTAAGGAATAAAAATGTTGCACTTGTGAAGGTGTTGTGGCAAAGGCATGGAATAGAAGAAGCTACATGGGAATCTGAAGAAACTATGAGAAATCAATATCCACATTTGTTTACCGGTAAGATTTTCGAGGACGAAAATCCTTAAAGGGGGGAGAGTTGTAATATCCCGAATTAGGGCCTAATCGGAATAGTGGTTTCGTGACCGCAAATCCGAGATAGAAATAATTATTTTATAATTATTTTCAGGTTTATGATATGATTACATGATTGTGTGAAAATTTCGTGAAGAAATTCTATGCCTAAAGTGTTTAAATTGAAAGTAGGGACTAAATCGAATAAGTTGCAAAATTTGCATTCTAGAAGTTTTTAGTATGAAATTGCATTGAAATATTAATTAGGAGGTCTTAAATAGCAATTTGACTAATTTAAGTTCATGGACAAAATTAGGACATGGAAGGAATTTTTGGAAAGTTTAGTAGTAAAGGCATTTTGGTCATTTAGTTATTAAAATGAATTAAAAACAAAATTAAAAGCCAATTTTTGTCCATCTTCTTCATTAGGCCGAAATTTCAAGGGTTCTCCATAGCTAGGGTTTGTTTCAAGCTTCCAAGCTCCATAGTAAGTGATTCCAAGCCCCGTTTTTAATGTTCTTTACGTTTTTGAGATCCCGATAACTCGATTAAGCTTATGTTAGCAATAATTTAACCTAGGGTTTATATTTGGAAAAATACCCATAGGTGAAATTTGTGTATTTTGATGTTTTATGATATAATATGAAGTTTTAAATTATGTTAGACAACTTGTACTACTCGATTTTAAGCAAAAACGAGTAAAAGGGCTTAATCGGTAAAAATACCTAATAGTCACAAGTACATGTTAGAGTGAGAATTTGATGTTGCCATAGAAGAGAAAAGTGATCAGCATGTTGTAAAACATAAGAATAAGGAATAAAGTTTAATCCCGAGCCTAGGGGCAAAAATGTAATATGTAAAAGTTTAGGGGTAAAATTGTAATTTTTCCAAAATTTGAGTTAAGGATTAATTTGATAATGTGAGTATTAAATAAGCTAAATGTGTTATTTTAGATCAAGAAAGACGTGGAATTGACCTCAATCGAGGAAAAGAAAAGATTGTGGACTAAATTGCAAAATCTTTGTATTTTGGTACCAAGGTAAGTTCATGTGTAAATAATGTAGTATAATTGTTTTTTTTAAATTATTGATGTTAATTATATGATATGCTGATTTTTATCATGAAATATATGCTTTGTGGTTATTTTCAAATAAAATGCAAATTATTTGTATTATTTGTTAAATATAAAGTGTTACCGAGTATTGGTTTCGGTATTTTACGGAAGATGGCAAGGATATGTGTTCGAGGAAAATCCCGTTTGAACCTTAGGAATAGATTAGGATACAAGTGACATGTCACTAGGATGGTTGAGCATCCGAACTCGTTGAGTTGAGTCCGAGTTCACTTATGGATGCGAATGTCCGAACTCGTTGAGTTGAGTCCGAGTTCGTGAGATGTAACTAGGCATCTGAGCTCGTTGAGTTGAGTCCGAGTTCACTTATGGATGCGAACGCCCGAGCTCGTTGAGTTGAGTCCGAGTTCGCTTATGGGCGGGTTACATGATTGTTTGATTGCATATATGGCACTTATGTGCAAGTTATCCATGTATCTGAATTATATTTCGATGTGTTCAACGGGTAAAGTTATACTCAAATGGAGGAATATTCGAGATGTAAAGAGACGTATTGGTAAGTGATGTGAAATCGATATTTTGGACAGGTATGTATTTAACCCTCGGGTTGAGTATTGATACAATCACGATAAGGTAATAAGATGATGAAAAATGATTAGAAATGTGATATGTGTTTTAGTGATGCATGCTAATGTTGATTGGTATGACCGCTTGTTATGTTACTTATTATTTGCATATGAAGTTACTAAGCGCTTATGCTTACTCCTCCTTCTTACTCATTGTAGTTTTGGACAAGCCATTTCTCGAGTCGGGATAGGTCGAAGGCTCAATCACACTATCCTAAGACTTTTGGTAAATGGCTTGTAAATTTAAGTATGGCATGTATAGCAATATACCTATTTTGTGTAAATGATCTTATGATATGGTGATGGAATGGTTGAGAAAATGTTTGATAATGATAAATTATGAAAATGGTTAGTCTAGATTATGTTTGATGTTGAGGAAAATTATTAAGATACTTAGTGCATAAAAACTCATAAAAGGGATGAAATTTGCCATAAACAGAGTACTGCAGCAACACTGACACGAGTTTGAAAATTTACTAAAAATCATAGAAATTGAATTTGGTGATGGAGTACATATCAAATTGAAGCTTATTATGTCTAGTTTCACATGAAACAAATGAAACAGGTAAAGGAATTATATGTTAAAAGATATTTGAATTTTAGTGAAACAGGGTCATAGCAGTTTCTGAATCCCCTGTTCCAACTTTATAAATTCACCATAAATTGTAAAGATATAATTAGGTGGTGTATTTATATCCTAAAAATACTTATTGAGTCTAGTTTTAGTAGAAATAAACCTCATAGTCATATGAATTTTGTACAGAGAGAAATATGGTTCGTAGTAAACAGAGGTCAAACCAGTCAAGTCCTGAAATAGGGGTAACTTTAACTAATAAACCGTACTAATTGGCTCAACCAAAAGTTCTAGAAAAAAATTAGTAGATAGGTATATGAGTCTAGATTCAAGGAAAATTTACGGATCTTGATTTCAAGTTTCGTAACTCGAGATATGATTTTTCTTGTGACTGTGACGCAAGTAGCTTAAAAGCTGTGAATGTCGAAACAAATAATCCAAAGTTCTAAAAATGTTAAATTAAGCTTAGTAACACCTCATACTCGACTCCGGCGACGGTCTCGGGCGTGGGGGCGTTACACTGGAATTGAATAATAGAACTTGTTGTCTAGGTGTAAATTTTCGTGGAAAATTCTTGTTGTCATGCCATCATTCGGTCTTTTCTTTGTATAGCTTGGCATTCTTATAAGCTTGTGCTCTGAATTCTTCCATCTCATTCAACTACAATAGGCAATTAGTACCAGCAACACACCAACCCATATTCAATTTCGTAATTTCCAGTATGTCTTATGTTCAAGTTTAACAGGCAAATGACAGGGTTTCCCATAAACAAGCTTGAAAGGCGACATCCCCAATGGTCTATTGAATGCAATTCGATATGCCCACAAAGCTTCATCCAATCTAGATGACCAATATTTATGGGTAAGATTAACAAACTTCTCCGAAATTTGTTTAATCTCTCTATCAGAGACTTCCACTTGTACATTTGTCTGAGGATGGTATGACGTGGCAATTTTATGTTTAACTCCATACCTATTCAGAGCATTAGCAACTAATTTGTAGTTAAAGTGTGAACCTTCATCACTAATCAGAGCAGGAGGGGTACCAAATCTGGTAAAAATATTCTTATGTAGAAATTTCAATAACGATTTGGCATCATTCATTGGTAAAGAAACAACATCAACCCACTTGGAAACATAATCAACAGCTACAAGTATGTATACATTGCCCTAATAAGGTGGAAATGGACCCATAAAATCAATTCCCCATACATCGTATAGTTCCACTTCTAAAATAGTTTGCAATGGCATTTCATACCTCATTAATATATTTCAAGTTCTTTGACAGCGATCGCAAACTTGAAAAAAAATTCATGAGCATCTTTAAACATTTTTGACCAATTAAAACCAAATTGGAGAACTTTTGCAGTAGTTCTCATGCCCCAAAGTGTACTCCATACGGTATGGAATGAGAGTGATATAAAATACTTTGAATCTCGTCATCCGAAACACACCTTCGAATTATCTGGTTTGCACAGTGTTTGAATAAAAATAGCTCATCCCAATAATACTACTTGCTATCATGGATAAATTTCCTTCGTCTTTAATTGGTGAGGTTAGGTGGCAGTAATCCACTAACCAAAAAAATTACGATATCGGCATACTACGGTAATGCCATGGCAACTGATAGTTGCTCATTTGGGAAATCATCCTAAATGTGTTGAATATTACCGTATTGATTTCATGCTTCAATTCGAGACAAGTGACCAGCCACTTGATTTTCTGTGTCTTTCCTATCTCTAATTTCTAGATCAAATTCCTACAATAGCAGTATGCATCGAATTAAGTTGGGTTTGGCATCTTTCTTGGTCATGAAGTACTTAAAAGCATAGTGGTCCATATAAACCATAACTTTGGTGCCCACTACATAAGCTTTGAATTTGTCAAAGGCAAATACCACAGCTAACAGCTCCTTCTCAGTGGTGGTATAATTTCGCTGTGAATCTGTCAACGTACGACTTGCATAGTAGATAGCATGAAATATATTGTCCTTTCTTTGCCCAAGTACTGCCCATACGGAAAAATCCCAAGCATCATACAAAAGTTCAAAAGATAAAATACAATCTGGTGCTACGACTATTGGTGTTGTGACTAGTCACTTTTTTCAATTCCTCAAATGCTTGTAAGCATGGCTCATCAAAATAGAAAGATTTTTTATGTTCTAACAATGTAAACAGGGGTTTGGATACTCTTAAAAAATCATCCATAAATCATTGATAGAACCCTGAATGGCCAAGAAACTACGAATACCTTTAATTGTGAAGGATGGTGGCAATTTTTCAATAACCTCAATTTCTGCTTTACTAACAAAAATCCCTTGCTGTGAAATTTTATGTCCTAAAACAATGCCTTCACAGACCATGAAGTGGCATTTCCCTCAATTGAGAACAAGATTGGTTTCTTCACACCGACAAGGAATTAACTCCAGATTTTTTAAACAGTCTTCAAAAGTATTGCCAAACACTGAGAAGTCATCCATAAAAACTTCCAAAAATTTCTCCACCATGTCCAAAAACAATATCGTCATGCAACGCTGATATGTTACAGGGGCATTGCATAATCCAAACGACATTCGTTGAAACGCAAAAGTTCTGTAAGGACATGTGGATGTGGTTTTCTCTTGATTATTTTGAGCTATGGCAATCTGGTTATACCCCAAATAACCATCTACAAAACAATAGAAGGCTTTCCCTGCTAATCTATCTAACATTTGGTCGATAAATGGTAGAGGAAAATGGTCTTTCCTTGTGGCTTTGTTGAGTTTCTGATAGTCCATACAAACCCTCCATCCCGTAACAGTACAAGTAGGAATGAGTTCGTTGTTATCATTGCTTACCATGGTGACACCCTCTTTTTAGGTACACATTGAACAAGGGTCACCCAAGAACTATCAAAAATTGGGTATATAATTTCAGCATCCAGCCATTTGATAATCTCTTTTTTGAAAAGTTCCATCATAATGGGATTCATTCTTCTCTGTTGCTCGATAGATTAACCATGGCAATCCTCTAGTAATATCTTGTGCATGCAGATTTCTTAACTAATTCCTTTGATATCTGCAATCGTCCACTCCAATGCCTTTTTAGATTTCTTTAAAACTGTCAACAATTGAGCATCTTGATCTAATGTCAATGCCGTAGAGATAAATACTAGCAATGTGTTGTTATCTCTCAAGTAAGCATACTTTAGATGTACTGGCAAAGGCTTCAATTCCAATGTAGGAGGATCTTCTATGGATGGTCAAGGAGGTTTAAAAGAATGATCTGATAAATTTCATGATCTGAAACTTCTCCTTCATCCATTCTCAATTTGCTTAGCTTCCATCAGTTCACCAAGCTCTTCAATCAATTCTACTTCAATTAAATTAAATGAGTTTTCATCATCATTAGAATTATTGTGATAAAATTTTACAAATTCTTCCTGTAAAAGCCCATTTTCAGTGAAATTAGAACAGTGGTTTTGGGACCTTAAATTCGATAAGTAACTTATTATTTTATTATTTTGATTTTTACGGCATGCTAGAAAGGTCATATAAAAATTTCATTAAGAAATTTCGATGTTTGCATGATTAATTAAGTAAAAATGACTAAATCGTAAAAAGTGTTCAAAAAGCTATGAAACTTTAAAACTAAAGGAATTGGATGGTAATTAGACCAATTTAAGTGATAGTGAATATTTATGGACATGGTTTTAATGAAATTATTTAAGTTTTTAAATGTTAAAATGGTAATTAAGTAAATTATGTTAAAAACAAAAGAAAAGAAAAGATATCATCATTTATTTTTCTTCTTTCCTAAGCAAAACTGAGACAAAGAAACCTTCATTGATGATAGCTTGATTCGACTAGGCATGGTTTGGTGCATGGTAAGTATTTTTCATCCCGTTTTTAATTATTTTTATATTTTTGAATCGTTGTAGCTTAATCTAGCTAGCCCAGGGACTAATTTGAAAAAATTTTAAAGGTTTAGGATTTTACATGAGCAGGTTTGCATGATTCTTGAAATTTAATGAAAGATTATGAGTCTTTTTTGTTAAATAAACAAGTTTTGTAGAGGGATTTTTGATGAAATTATCATTTAGGAACTTCTTTGTAAAAGTAGTAAAATACCATTGTAAAATTGTGAAATGCTAATTTTTATGAGGTTGTATAGGTCCCTAGTGAATTCAGCTTGCATGAAAGGTGGCTGAAATTGCATAAATTTCCATTTACGAGCTTCAGCACTAAATTGTAAAGAAGTTAAAATATTAGGGGCAAAAGTGTAATTCTTTAAAAGTATGAATTTTGGACTAAATTGAATAGTATAAGTATTAAATGGATTGAATTTGTTTATCTAGATCAAGATAAACCTCATATGGGTCTAGATTGAGGAGAAGCAAAAGCATCGGATTAGTTGATCTTGTTTCGACATCTTTGTAATCGAGGTAAGTTTGTATGTTTAAATAACGATTTAAATGTTATTTCGATTCATATGTCATTGTGCTATTTATCATGTATGTAACAACCCGATTTTGGGCCTAGTCGAAATAGTGATTTCGGGACCACAAATTTGAGGTTCGAGAAATTATTTTTGATATTATTTTATGTGTTGTGGCATGATTATATGAGAGTATGAAAATTTTAGTGAATTAATTTTAGCGATTGCTTGCTTAATTGCGAAAAAAGACTAAATCGCATAAAGTGCAAAAGTCCTATTTTGATAGCTAAGGGTGTCAAATAGCTAGAGAACCAAAATTGGGGGCCCTTAAAGTGCAATTAGACCTCCTTAAAGAGGCATGGCCAACCATAGGGACAAGAAAATTTATGAGTCAAATGGTTAGGTATTTGATGACCTAATGTGTGATAAAATAATACCCTAAAGCCTAGCATTCATCTTTTTCATTCATCCTTTATTCTTGACCGAAAATATCAGCCATAGGAGGGTTTTGAAGCTTAAAAAATTTCAGCCACTTAATTTCCCTATAAGTAAGTGATTTTGATGACTTTTCTTGATTATTTTTGAATTTTTGGAACCCTTGTAGCATGGGCTTTCAAATTAGGGGACTATTTTGCAAAATGGTTGAAAGTCTAGGGTTTTACCATGAGAGTGTTCATGTTGTTTTCTGAAATTTTATGGAAGAAAATGAATCATGGTTGTGAAATAAACAACTTTTGTGAAGAAGTTTTCATGGAAACCCTAACTAAGGACCATTTTACATAAGTTGTAAAATAGGTGATAAATGTGTGAAATAATGAGAATTGTGGGCTGCTCCTAGTATAAAAAGTATTCGGCTAGGCTTGGTTAATGAGAAAATGTGATAAAAATTGATTTTTGGATCTAGGGGTAAAATGGTTATTATTTGAAAGTATAGGGGCAAAATGGTCGTTTTGCCCAATTTTAAATTTGTTGAGTACCTAGGTCGATAGAGTGATTAAATTTGTGAATTTTTATCATTATAGATTAAGAATTACACAATCCGGTGCCTAGATCGGGGAAAAGCAAAGCTAGTGGACTAAAACCGACTAGTCGCCTACATTTTGATTACAGAGGTAAGTTGTATGTTCATAATGCAACTATATCTTTATGATGTGCAATTGAATTTATATGGCATAAATTGTTTTGATTTTGAATATGAGAATACATGTTGAGAAATTGACATAGTAGAGACATTCGTTGAACATTTGGAATAAACTTGGATATTGGTACCTTAATATTGGGTGATATGTTTGCTAGTGTAAGACATGTCTAGGACATGCATCAGTGTTGAGACGAGAGCTAGTGTAAGACATGTCTGGGACATGCATCAGCCTCACGATAGACAAGCTAGTGTAAGACCTGTCTGGGACATGGCGTCAGCTTGTTGTATGTTAGTGTAAGACCTGTCTGGGACATGGCATCGACACCTACAGATGAGAGCTAGTGTAAGACCATGTCTGGGATATGGCACCTGCATCTTAACCCATGTTAGGGCTATTGAGTGTCCGATAGTATTCCAAATGGTTTAACAAAAGATTTATGATTTACATCGAAATGAGAAAAGTTATGATCATGTGATGAGTGATACAGGTACCTATTTGAAATGTATGAGATGTGGGTTCAATATATACAATATGAATTGTAATAGATGATGATGAGTAAGTTGTTCTTACGTCTATTTATGGTATTCGTGAATAAGTTATGAAAGGTTATGGGCGTATTGTTTTATGATGATTAGTTGATGTTTATTTTCATGCAACTTACTAAGCTTTATGCTTACCCTATTTCCTTTCCATTTTCTTATAGTGTCGCCATAGTAGTTCGAGGATCATCACCTACGTCGGAGAAGCCAGTCACACGATCATCACCTACGTCGGAGAAGCCAGTCACACTATCATCCGAAGCACTTGGTATAGTTAGTTCTTTTATTTTGATTATGCATGTATAGGAACCTTGATTTTGTTTAGCGTCATATTGTTTTGGGGGCCAAATGTGTTGGCTTGATTTAGTATTTGACTCATTTTGTATAAGGCCATGGAAAATGGGTAATGTTGAAAGTTGTTTTATGAATACAAGAAGTTCTTTCATTAATGAGTAATTTGTTGGTTGCTTAAGTATATATGAAATGTGTAAAGGCCTTAGATGTGTTTGTTGGATTGAGAAATCATGTTATGATAGCTTTTAGTATGGGGGATGTTCTCTTGACCCTTTGAGAACAAGCTAGCCTTCATTATTTTTTTTTTAAGTCTCATGTATTTTCATTTTAAAAGGATAATCGTTCGTTTGGGTTCAACGAGAAAAATCAAGACCCGTAAGTTAGGGTGTGACTTTCTCGAGTTTGCAAATACAGAACATTGCCTTATTTTGAAATTTTTGAATAATAACAAGTGTAATATTTAAATGACGTGTATTTTCTGGATACAATACGTTAATGGACGGACATATCTAACTTAATGTATAGTAATGATATATGAAAAATATATAATAGCTATATGGGTAAGATGATAAAAATAAACAAGTAGAGGAATATTATAATAATACAAATGCAATAACCAAATAATAATAATAATAATAACAATAATATTGATGATAAAAAAAATAAGGTAATCTTGACAATGAAGTAAAATGGAAGATGCACAATAATGATAAAAAAAAATGAGTATCTCATGAAAATATCAAAAAAATAATGAAAATAATAATAAAACAAAAAATAAAAATAAATAAACAAATAACTAAAATAAAAAATTTGAAATAATAATAGTAATAGAGCGAAAATGTATAAAAATGAGCAACATAAGGTTTTTAAAAAAACAAAAAATAATAAATGAGTGAATAAATAAATAAACGATAATAATAAAAAGAAAAATTTATGAAAAACTAAAATAGCATTAATAAATAGATAAATACATAAAATAAATAACAATAAGATAAAAAGAATCCCATGAAAAGGCTAAAATTATCTGAATAAGGGATTAAATCAGAATTAAAACGAAATTTGCGGGTCTAAATCACAATAAACAAATAAGTAGGTAAGGACTGAATCGAAACTGAAAAGAGATTTAAGGGGATAAATTGTAAAATAATTAAAAGAACAGAATAAAGGATGAAAGCTGAACGCGCGAGAAAGGACGGGGATTAAAAGGGAAATTATTCCCAGACACCTCCCCTAAACGCACCGTTTCAAGAGGTCAAATGGCCGGAGGACCAGAATAAAAAAAATCAAATTAAATGGATAAATTTAAAAACAAAAAAATGAAAATGGGATCAGATTGAATAGCCCTTAGAAAGCGGAGGGACTGAAATGGCAAATTTCCCCTCCGTGCGAAAACACGCATCCTAGGGGATATTCGGGTCGAATTTCGGGTCGTGTGCCAAACGGCGTCGTCTTGGCCAGTAGTGCTTAGGTCCAAAACGGCGTTGTATTCTACGTTATATAAATATAAAAAATCTTAAAAAAAGGCATTTTCCCTTTCATTTTTTCAAAAATTCCAGAGAATTCTCTCAAATCCTCTTTAGCTCTCCCCATTTCAGGCCATGACTCCGGCCGTCGGTCCGTCGTGGCCACTGGTCATCGACGACATCGACTGTTGCCTCCGGTGGCCGGGGTTCTAAAAAAACCTTATTAGCCCCTTTATTTCTCCTTTTTTTTACCCTAGATTTTGAGTTTAAAGGCAAAACCCTAAAACTTGGCCGTCATTCCCCCCTCTCGTATTTATCTTAACGAGGCCCGAACTGATATGCTAAAGGTTTTTCGTGGCTCTCTCACATAGAGAGAAGCTTCGAAGGTGGCGAAATACCGAGAAGAAGGTAGGTTTTCCTCTTCTTTTTTTTTTGTTTTATTAGTCTATTTACAAAAATAAGAAAATGAAATACTTGAAGAATCACCTTTTTCAATTTTTGAACTCCGTTCTTTTTGATTAAATCGTGTGTAATCTTACATTGGTTTGGTCTAGGGCTTTTATAGCCGAAAATACAATATATTTACACTTTTTTTTGCACTACTTTCGCTATTTATTTGCCTTATTTCTGCTTTGTCCTCTTTTTTACTTGTTTGCAGGTTTGCGATGAGTCAACAGAGATGGGTTTTTGCCGTTTTGGTGCAAAACAACCAGGGCTACCAGGTCTCTAGCAGTGGGGGCGCTGGAGCAGGGGTATAGTGCACATGGGGGAGCGACGCCAGAAACCCTAGGATTTTTGGCTTTCTGAAAAAAAAAATTTGGTATTGGGCCTATCGGGCTTGGTTATTTTGGGTTAGGGTTAATTTCTTTTGGGCCATTGTGTATTTGGGCCTTGTAAATGGACTTGTAGTTGGACTGTTTATTTATTTATTTGGTTTTGTTTATCTAATTTGGACCTGGGCCAAGTAAAATAGGCCTATTACACCTCATTATATGATTTATCAAGCAAATTCTCATTCGCAGATACATCAACCACCATCCTTGTATGTGCATTCAATCCATTTTAAAACATTTCCATTTGCGTCCAATGTTGGAAACCATGCATTTGGAATTTTATAATTAATTCCTTAAATAGCTCTCATGCTTCATATAATGTTTCATCCTCAGATTGCCGAAAGGACGTAATATCGTTCCTCAATTTGGCATTCATGTTTGGAGGATTATATTTTAGCAGAAACCTCAGTAAAAGTTCATTCCAAGATGTCACTGTACCTGAGGGCAATGTATATAACCATGCTCTAGCATGATTTTGCAATGAATAAGGGAATAACTTCAGGGCATCTTCAGGAACACCTTGCTGCCTGAATGAATCGCAGACTTTCAAAATGAGTCTAAAGTGCAACTGTGGATCTTCAGTAAGTAATCCACTGAACTACCCTACAGTTTGTAACATTTGAAAAATTCACCCAAATAATTCCAACCAATGAGATTTAGCTCATGGATCAGACAATTAAATCCAAAACAAAACCATTCAACATCATCATTCAAGTTTACGAATCATAAAGTTCAAATAAAAAAATAAAGGTAAAACTACAGGAAGCTCTCGCTACTCCAGCTTTCACTTTATATTGAGATTTAATGCAAAACCCAGGGTAGATTTCTCTTCCCCTTCCTTACGCCAATGATTTTTGCTCTGTAAGCTGCTACCCTATCCTCTCTTTTCTTTGAAATTTTCCATGAGAATTTGATGCAGAGAAAAATTGCTCTCCAATTCCTCTCTGCATAAAATCCTCGTCTCCAATTCTTCTCTCCCAAAATCCTCGTCTCCAATTCCTCTTTCCCTAAAATCCTAGTCTCCTTACGTCTTTTCCCTTTCCTGCTTTATACGGTAGGTCCCTCCCTCTTAGTACACACATTTTGCTTCCTCTTTTTCAGGGTGGTTTATCTGGTACAAGTACAACTAGCTGAGAGTGACATGGGCTGAGTGCTATGTCATCTTCCTGGAATTTCCATGGCATTCTTGTTGGCAATGTAACCAACATTTTTCCATGGAAATATTTCACTTCCTTCATTTTCTTTCTCCTTTCTCTCTTTTCTTCTTCATCCTGCACCTACTGCCAACAATAACCTACACCTTTCTTCCTCAGTAACAAATAATGACATTTATAGCCCAATCCAAGCTTTGTTATGAAATGTTCTAAAAATATCCTAAAAATGTAAACATATTTAATTAATTACAAACAATTAATTCAATCTAGAGGCCTACAGTATAACTTTTTTCAAGAGTTATCATTAAGTGTATAGTTGGGGACCTGAATGTTGTTTTGCCTAGAGAATTCTTGGAAAATCGCCCTCGATTCTTGCATCCACTATCATCCAATCTAGCTTTGGATGACTACTTTCACCAACTTGTTGTTGAGCTTATGTCAACTTCTGGGATGAAGCTACTGTAGTCGTCGCGTCTTGTTGTTGCTTGTTCCAATCTTTTATTTCTTTGGCTCTCAGCTTAATGTATTGTTGGAACAAGGTGTCCCCCATAATACTTTTTGAAGGTTTTAGCGATTGCTTAGTGGATGTGTTAGGTACACCCACATTTTTTCATAAATTTGTCATTAGATAGGGAAAGAAAATGCCTACCTTCTAGCCACTCATGCATCTCTTCATGTTATGGTGGATCCATTTACCGATTTCTCTTGTATTTTCTGCAAGATTGGATATAATAAAATTTATCAAAAATTATTAACGTTAGAAACATTTAAAGAAGGTACTTTTCTCGTGCGCACAAACTGAATCCACATTTTGGCCTTCGGACACATAATGGCTTGATGAAAGGACATAAGAACATTGGTACCTGAGCGATATTTAAATTCACCCCTACCTTCAATCAAAAAGTTTATAATGTTATCCATAACTATATCTCAAAAATATTCCAAATCAGTTTCATTAATAAAATCTTTTTCATAGTACGGAGCATTATAAAAGTCACAAATAATTCGAAGGGTTACTCACACTTCTTTCCCTTGCACAGGTACTATGTCCCACATATGGCGTTCGATATTTCCAAACTCTTAGTCCCGTAAGGATGCATAAAACTCTTGAACAATAGAGACCATAACATTATCTTTCAGGATCGTCCAAAAATGTTCCCACATATGATATCTTACTAAAGGCCATATTTCCTTACACAAAATCATCAATGGATCAAATCCCCTTTCTTGGATAAAGGTTTTTCCTTATAGTTCAGTAAAATATTTTCTAATATTTGAGTTTGCAAAATTAAAGGGGTTTGGAAGCATTGACGGTTCGGGTTCACTGGTTCGTCTAACTTTTCTCGGAGGCATGATTAAACTAAAAAACCAAATCAATTTATTAAGCAATATTCAATAAAACAATAACAAGTTTGAGTTAGGAACCCTTAACCTCAAATAATTTTTTGAAGTCCTTGTCGTACACATTTTCTTATCATTCCTATGAGTTCTCCCCTCGTTTGCCACATCGAAAGATTTTGAATGATGAAGGATTTCACACTAATTGCAAGAAGAGAGTGAGAATTAAAATTTTAGGGTTTGAAAGGTTTTAAAATATTTAAGAGGATTAAGGAGTAAAGGGGTGTTAAATATGTTTATGAGGTATATTAGGGTTATAAAAGAAGTGTTTTCGATGGTACAAATTGTGTAAAAAAGTCGCTGGGTTGCACAATTGGGTCCAGTCAACCTTGTAGAAAATTGTAGCAATGTCGCGACATACCTAGTAGCTTACCTTTGTCACGACACAAGGTTCAGTGTCGTGACACATCTTTTAGTTTGAAAATTTAGGGAGACTGTCATCCATGTCGTGACATAGAAGTGTGGTGTTGCGATGTCTAGTTAGTTTCTTCAGTTCTTGCATTCTACACAAAGTGTCGTGACACGGGGTTATCGTGTTGCGACACTGACTCTATGTCAGCCCAAATTTCCATCTTTGAGGATGTCTCGGTCTTGAATGAAAATTTATCAAATAAAAGTTAACATCTAATTAGGCAATTCAAATATTTTTTTTAACAATTAAGAATCGGTACCCCCTACCTTGTATTGGTGACTTATTTGATCAACTGAAAGGAGCTTTATTCTTTTCTAAGATTGATTTGAGATCGGGTTACTATCAATTGAAAGTGAAAGAAAGTGATGTACTAAAAATGGTGTTCCGTACGTACTACGGGTATTATAAATTCTTGGTAATGCCTTTCGGTTTGAAAAATGCTCTAGAAGTATTTAGGGGTCTCATGAACTATATTTTTCAACCCTATCTAGATCAATTTGTGGTAGTTTTTATGGACGACATTCTGATATATTCAAAATCTGAAGTTGAGCACGAACAGCATCTTCGAATCATTTTGCAAATGTTTTGAGAAAAGAAATTGTACGAAAAGCTTAGTAAATGCGAATTCTAGTTACTTGAGGTTGTATTTCTTGGACATGTTATTTCAGTTAATGGGATTAGAGTTGATCCGAAAAAGATCGAAGCCATTGTGCAGTAGAAAACACCAAGAAATGTGTCAATGTTTATAGTTTTCTTGGATTGGTCGGTTTCTATTGAAGGTTTCTTAGTGGGTTTTGGAAAATAGCCATGCTTATGACAAAGTTTTTTGCAACAGAATGTTCAGTTCATTTGGAGCAATCAATGCTAGGAGAGTTTCGAAAAATTGAAATAGATGTTAGCTGAAGCGCCAATTCTAACCTTGCCTGAATCGGGCAATGTTGCAAAAATATTTGCAATGATTCATTTGACATTTGTTTTTAGGGTTTGTGAATTGGTACCAAATGAACCTTACGAAAATGAAAAGCACGTCGTAATGTGTAACAACCCGAAAGTCAATGTTGTCGGAAAGTGTGGTTTTTGGAACCCCAATTTCGTAAACTAGGCTTATAAATATTTACAAAGTTATTTTATAAGTGATTTTAATTTCGGTCGAGTAATTTTAGCAAATTAGTGCTTAATTAAGGTACACGGACTAAATCAAAAAAATGTAAAAAGTTTGATTTTTATATGTTTTCATTATTTGCAAAAAGAATAAGAGCTAATATGGTAATTATACCACTTTATATATATAATGGACAGTATATGAGGTTTAAGTGTTTAAATTGTAATGAAATTTTAAATTAAAATGAATAAAAAAATCAATTAAATAATTATAATAATAATAGCAGAGAGTGGAAAACCAAAGTATTTTATTTTTATCTTTTTGTTAAAGAAGCCAAAACAAAAAAAAGGGAGAAGAGAAGATGCATAGCTTAGGGATTTTTGTCTTTCAAGTTCAATTTGATTAGTTCAATTTAGTCATTTTCTTGTTATTTTTATGTTTTTGGGATCCTAATAGTTCAACTAGTTGACCCATGTAACATTTTTTAGGATTGTTAAAGTTTGAGTATGTTACCATTGTTGAATAGTTGAGGTTTAGGGACTAATTTGATAGATTTTAAGTTTAGTGTTGAAAAAAGACTAAATTCTAAAGTAAATTGATGATTTGTGAAATAGGGACTAAAATACAAAAATTATGAAATATGTGGTACAATTGAAAAATAGGAACTCCTATACGGACTCTAGTGTATTTGGAATTAAATTAGAGGGCTAAATATCAAAGTTATGTCAATCTCGATTTTAGGGACTAAATAAAATAATATGCAAAAGTTGTATAATTTTGCAATTGAATGCAAATTTGGTTGTGTATATAACAGCCCAATTTTGGGCCTAGTTGGAACGGTGATTTTGGGACCACGAATCCGACATATAAAAACTTGTTTTGATTACATTTTCATGGTCTATAGTTTTACGGAATGATTTCGTGAAAATTTCGTTCAAAAATTTTGACATTTGAGCATTCAATTCAACAAAAAGGACTAAATTGTAAAAAGTGCAAAAGTTGAGTTCTTCATGCTAGAGGTGTCTAATTGTTTTGAAATTTTAAATTGAAGGTCCTTAGATGGTAATTAGACCATTTGTTAAGTTAATGGACAAAAATGGACATGAGGTAAGAGAAATTTTATGTTTTAAGTTAGGGGCATTTTGGTCATTTGGCTAATAAATGAATTAAAAATCAAATTAAAAGCCAAATTTTGTCCATCTTCTTCCCATGGCCGAAATTCTCAAGGGGGAACCATAGCTAGGTTTGTTCATCTTCCAAGCTAGATTTTAAGTCCGTTCTAGCCCCGTTTTTAATGATTTTTATGTTTTTGAGATTCTTGTAACCTAATCTAGCCATTTCAAGGACTAATTTGAAAGAAAATCAAAGTCTAAAATTTTACCCATGAATAATATTTGTGCATTTTGATGGCTAATAGTTGAAAATGTATGTTAGATGTAAGATAAACAACTTTTGCTAGTGATTTTTTATGAAAATATCAAAAAGGACCTATTTGTAAAAAAGTCACAGAATGGGTAGTAAAAGTGTGATTAAATGAAAAACATGGCTTTTATGAGCACCATTAGTATTCAGTTAGGCTTGGGTAATGAAGAAATTGAATCTATTTCATTTTACGAGCCTAGGGACCAAAATGTAAAAAATGTTAAAGTTTAGGGGCAAAAATGTAATTTTTCCATAATGCTATTTTCGGGATGAATTGAATAATGTGAATAATAAATGAGTTAAATTTGCTATTATAAATCAAGAGAAATAAGGTTCGGACCTAGATCGGAGGAAAAACAAGGTGTTTGACGATTAGGTCCTATTTCTACTATTTTTGTACCGAGGTAAGTTCTTATGTAAATAATACATTGTTTTAATTACGATTTAAATGCTTTATTATTGTATGAATTGTGATTGACCATTGAGCGTGTTCGACAAAGTTATAACAAGAGTGAAATCAGGGTCAAACCTTAGGAATAGATAGGATACAAATGTCATGACACTAGGGTTACCAAGTTTATGTGTAGACCATATCTAGGATATGGCATTAGTATAAGGCTTCGTGTAAGACCATATCTAGGATATGGCATCGATGTGAGATTTTGTGTAAGACCATAGCTGGGCTATTGGCATCGATACGAGACTACATGTAAGACCATATCTGGGATATGGCATTGGTACGATTCCGTGTGTACGGGACTCCCGAGTATCCTTTAGTATTCCAAGTGGTTCAACGGGTAATTTAACGAGTATGTCAAAGATTAATTGTGTGTAAATCCAAGTCAAGATGATTCAGGTATGTACGTAAAACTCATTCGAAATGAGCTCGTTATGTGATGAACCTCGGTAGGGTTATGATTGAGTAAGTTATGATTATAAGATCTTAATGATATTTATGCTAATTACCATCATGTCAATTGTGTGTTAAATGTTTGGTTATGATGCTTATTATTTGCATAGGAATTTACTAAGCTATATAGCTTACTCCCCTTTTCTTTTCCCTTGTTTTATAGTGTCACCAAGCTAGCTAGGGGATCGAAGGCTGTCGGAGATCCGCTCACACTATCAACTTATTATTTTGGGTACCAAAGAATTTAACATTTTGAGTTATGGCAAGTATAGGGACTTGGTCATTTTGTTATGTGTCATAATTGATTTGGCCTAATGTGTTGGCCTATATTGGTTGATAATTCATTTTGTAAATTGCCATTGAAATTGGCTAATATTGATTTAAGTATATATGCATATGATGATGTTTTCATGGATATGGAAATTTGCATGGTTTAAGCTGGTTAGTATGTGATGTTGTATGTGGTAAATGGTAGCATGTGAATGATGTGTGGATGTCTTGTTTTTGGCTAAATTGGTTGAATATAATTGCTTGGATTGGTGTTCTGTTTTGTTGTGTAGGTGTGTACATGGAAGGGTGACAAAATGGCTTGGTAAATAGCCTTGTTTTTGTCCAAAAGGGTAGACACACGGGTGTACGTCTAGGCTGTGTGTGACACACGGCTTTCTCCTTGGGTGTGTGTTTCGGCCGTGTGTCTCCTGCACCTTAATTGCTGCAAAACAGACTGCTCAGAATTGAGCAAACGGGCAGAGACAAGGGCATGTGCCCTGGGCGTGTGAAGTCTCCACCTATTTTATGAAAAATCATGAAAATTAAATCGACCACACAGCCTAGTACACGGGCGTGTGACTTGGCCGTGTGTTTTCAATTTGTTCTTGGGTGACAAACAGAGAGTTATACGGGTTAGGGACATGGGCATGTGTAACCACACGGCCTGCCTCTTAAAACATGAAAAATTTTCTAAGTGTTGTAAAATTTTCCAAAGTTTTCGGTTTAGTCCCGAACAACTTCCAATGTATGTTTTGGGCCTCGTAGGCTCGTTTTAGGGATGATACGAATGTATATGAAAATTTTAAAATTTGGATGGGAATTTACGTCTCGGTTTTGTATGATTGCATGTGTATAAGTCCGGTAATGCCTCGTACCCTGTTCCGGCGTCGAATACGGGTAAGGAGTGTTACAGTGTATTGATAATTTATTATATTTTAATCTGTAGCTAGCATCGACCAAGATTCCCCAAAAAAGAAAAGGAAAAGACAAAGACGTCGACGGGTAGCTCAAAGTTTATGGTTTTTGTTTCTATACTACGAACTAATTTGTAGTTGTTGCATTTTGATTTGATTATGCATGGTAAGAATGTAAGGTGAGGTTCCTTGTTTAATTGAGATTTTTTGAATTGATTTTAATTGGTTGATGATTATATTGACTAAATTGATTATATGTGAAAAAACATGCGTATGTTTATATAAATACGAAATTGAATATAAAATTAGATATTTGATGTTGCCATATGTTTGAATAAAAGAATTCATGACAAAATTTTATGTCAATTGATATCTTAAATGATAATAAAATTTGAACTGAATACCCTATTAATTGAAAATGTTTAGGGTTACTTTGACTACGATTCGATGAGGCACTGGGTGCCAATTTGCTTTGGCTTAACCAATGGGCCACTGCGTGTCAAATTTATTAATAGCGTTGGGCACAATTATTTGCTTCGGATTTATCTGATGAGGCATTGGGTGTCAAACTGGTGTGTTGGTTGGATCCGTGTATCCGTCCGAGTCCAAGTCATGTTAATAGGGGAATAAATAGAAAAAATGAAATCTTTGCTATTGAAAAGGGAAATAATGAGAATGAAAGTAAAATGTGAAATGGAACATAATGAAATTATGGAATGATTGATTATGTTCAATGAAATCATGAAATTTTAAAGTGAAATGGATGGTGCCATTATATGATTTGGGTTACCAAATGATATATGTGATCTAATTGTTAAGTTCCATTATTGAGAAAATAAGTTAGATATGAAATAATAAATGTATGTGGCAACATAATTGAATTGATAAATTATATATTAACATATGTTTTAACTTATGCATTTTTATAATATATGTTATGCCTTAACGTTTGGATTATATAAATATCACTGAGTTATACATAGTGTACAGTTTTGTTTTTCGTACGCATGTTAGGTCCTTAATGATTTGATCATCGATCTGGCATCCAGCGACATTCTCGAACTCAAGTGTTGGTGAATTATTCATTTTGGGTTTTGGCATGTACCTAGGAAATTTTTTATACATACAATGATCATTTTGTATTTTGTAGGTATTTTTTAAGGTTATGTATTTATATGTGTATAAATAAGACGGTAAAGGTCATGTTGTTGATGGCTTGTTAGGTTGCTTAGTTTTCATGTTTAATGCCCAAATGGATGAGATAATATCATGATATGCATTTTGTTTTGATTGATGCTTGGATGTGGAATGATGGATGTTATACATTTAGGTTATGTTTAGGAGATGTTTTGGTAAGTTAATGCTTAACATGGGAGATTGATTGAATGGTTAATTTGTGCTTGAGAAGTTGAAGGTGAATATGTCATTTAGTGATTATTGAATTAGTATTTGTATGTTCTTTTGGTTGTGCTTGGCATAAATGAAATGGTTGAGGTGCCCTCAAGGCATATTGGTATAGATGGATATATATTCATTTGGTTAGCTTTAAATTGTGAATTGAGGTGCCACTTTTGGCATATTGGTTAGGCACATAGGATGGTGAATTTAAATGATGGTTTTAGCTCGTTTTGATTTGTTTTTGAAGTGGTTTAAGATGGTTTAAAATGGATGACTTGTAGTCTAAGTGAATTATACTAGAAATCTTGTTTTGAAAGGTAACTACAGGTTCATACAGCCTAAGACACAACCATGTGCCATACATGGGATCTTGGCACAGCCGTTTGGCCCATAAAAATTTAGGTGATTTTGGTGTACACGGTAACAATTAGTTGTACAGTTTAGGGACACCGGCATGTGGCCTATCTCACATGGGCTGAGCTCTGGCATACGGTTAGTGACACGCTATGTGATTCATTACACACGAGTTTAGCTTTTGCACACGGTCAGGGGACATACCCGTGTAACCCATGTATGCAGATTTTTCCTACCATTTTAAATTAGCTTCAATTTGATCCCTATTAATTATCTTCTTAGTTTTAACCTTCCTTAAGCTCGATATTAAATCAAAATTGATTGAAATACATGTTAACTTGATTGTTCATGAATGTTATGATAATTAATTGAGATTTAAGTTATAATTTGTTTGAAAATGGTTTGTAATTGTTTGTAACATTTTATTACTCGGGTTCGGCGACAAGACCGGGTAAAAAGTGTTACATAACGTCAGACTCTTAACATCGCAATGCGAAATGAATAGTGGGTGATGTCACGACCTGGAACCCCCGAGGTCGCGACGTCAACCCTATAGTTTTCAAACTTTGCAAGTTAGTCCTAAATCAACCTCATGTTATCAAAAGAGCTTTTGTAATCTAGTTTTAACACCATAAGCGATTATATAACATGCGGTAATGATGTTTTGAATTTGATGGTAGTTATAAACTGTTAAATTGAATTGAAACTGATAGTAGATGCTCCGGCAATGAATATGGCATCCCATAGCTCTGACCCAGTGATTAAGTCGGGTATAGAGTGTTACAATTTTATTTAATAATCAACCAAAATCTAAGTGAAAATGGCCTAAAAATATAGATATGATGAGTATTCATTAGAAAGCATCAAATTTTGGGGGCAAAAAAGTTCCTGGACCATAACACCAAGAGGAGTGGTTCTCAAGAGCAAAGTTATACCAGTAAGTGAAGATAAAATGTCTGTTGGAAAAAATACTATTTAAAAAGGGTATTTTGGCACAGCAAAAAATTAAAATTTTAAAAATTGTCCCGATTTGTGATATTTATAGTAATAAACCTTAGATCGAAATCACACATGTGTTTTCGGATAAGAAGATCCTTAACATTTTTTATGGCTTTCAACCAAACAATCTTCTTCTCTATTGTTGTACCATGAACTGCTTCAAGTGTAGGCTCAAACCAATTGAATCAAAACACAAGTTGAAAAAATTTTATTTTCTTTTTAGGGTGAAAACGAAAATTCTCTCTACTTTAATAGAAATCGGTAGAATTTTTATTCCAAAAAATATATATTTAATAGTTGAGAATAAATTCTCTCCATTTTTTGATAGAGTAATAATCTCTCAAAGTTATTTTAATAGCTTTACCAGTGCCATCTATTTATAGGAAGAGAAAGTAGAACTCTTGTTGAATTATAGAAGTTTATTTCATCTAGAAAAACAACTTCCTACTTAGAGTAGGAGTACGGTGGACGACATCACCTAGTATTCCTACTAGGGTTGCTGCCCCTTCATATTCCATGAGGAGATTTTGGGCCTCTCTCACATCGGGTCCAATTAAGAGGATTTCTCAGACTTTTCGACCCAGTACCTGATTCTATTTTTCTATTTCCCAAAACAAACTTCAATATTATATATTAAATAATTTTCTCATCCCAATTTTACCCTTGATAAATTATGACAATTTTACCCTTGGTAAATTTTTTGAGAAACTAAGTTTAATATTTCACCACTAAACATGTTCACTATAAATGAATGGTTTATTTTCATTTTCAGGCTTTAAAACAACTTAAAAACATAAACTCATTCTTTCGATTATTTCTGAGTAATCCATGCACATTTACAAATGTATCTCATTCTTTCTATCATTTCTGAGTAATCCATGTACATTTGCAAATGTATCATTTCTCATTTTCATTTTCATTTCCATTTCCATTTCCATTTTGAGAAACCTACATTCATTTCCAAATGATTCCATTTCTCCATTTCAAAGAAAACCATAATTATTCTTGAATGTTTCTCATTTCTCTATTTCTATTCATTCTGTTCATTTCTATTCAAACATGCAATTCATTTCTGGTTTCAACGAGCTAGCAGAGGGACCGATTGACATATGTAATTAGGGCTCAAATGATTTATAATTAAGTTCTGGATTTTTGCCTACTAATTATAAACTCATTTAGTCACGAAGTCATTCCACTATAGTATCTTGACTGAGCTCTCCCTAACAACATATCATTACGAAAGCAACTACTTAGTGATCATCCAATGACCTTGTCATAAGTGTGTTACCCTCATAGGATATCCTTGATCTCTTTTGGATAATATATGTTCTCCCAATATAATCATATTTTATCTCATGGTACTCATTACATCTTTATTCAAGAAAAGTCAATTGCTATCAAATAGTAATCAAGTCATTCATCAAAAAAACAGATGACCCGTGGCCACGTTTACTTTTCTTTAACCATGTAATGCCAATGAGAGGATATCATTTACCCACATCTCAGGCTATGAATTTCACTATTATGAGTGATGCTACATACTGCAGAAGCCGTACACCCAATGCACTAGTTTTCGGTTCTTTATCTATTCGAACTCAAGCTTTTACTTACATCAAAGTGTACGAGTCACACATACATATTCCGTCATCAACTCAAGATTTAGGTATGTCACACTATGAACGTCACAAGTGAATAAATCCATAAACGAATTTAAGATCTATTCTCCTTGGTTCTTGTCTGATGTACTATCAGTCACATCTATGTATCTATCTTCTAGGAGTCATCTGCTCTAATGCCTAAGGCAAAGCATCTCCCAAACAGATTTGATAGATAACATATTAGTCTTTCAATTGGTTTGCTCATTTCCAATTAGACTAGGTACATGTTTAGGTTTGTCTACTAATACAAGTTGTCTTTTTGTATTACAATCCGACCATCTAATACCGCTTAATATTAGTTAAACATTAGACAACCAGTGAGCAACATTTGCTTCCATTTTGCTTTGCGTGCAAAAGCAATGTGAGGATAATGTACAAATTATTAATGTAATTCATGAATAATTTTATTACCTAATATGTTCGAAAAATTACAAGTGTACTTAGACGAAAATACTATACTTAGGGCACCAGATCCAACAATATCCTCAAAGGGAATCTTTTGATGTTGGCAACATTGAGGATGATCTCGAACAAGATGTTGAGGTTTTAGGTGAACTTTGAGATGGTCATGAAGGATAATCTTAGTGTGAACAAGCTCGCATGGGATGGTCGCAATGTGGCCAAGGCCCTTCCAGTGAAACAGACCAACTAAGATAGTCTCAGAGGATGAGAGCTTTTGGGATGTCTACTAGAGAGAAACAAGGTTAGTGGGCACAAAAAGGCTTCCCTCGAAGGCACACTCTAATTCTCAAGTTAGTAAGAGGACAAAACATGATAGGAAATTGAAAACTTTGGAGTAAAAAGGGTAAGATGATTTGTTTGACCATGAATGGTGGTATGATCTTTTATAACTAATGGTAAAGAAACTTGGTACCAGGTGTTAGGTTGCTATTAGGTTGCCATGGAGGTTCCTTTTAGCAACAAATTTATAATTAAAAAGGTGGTCATACCAGTCAAACTACCGGTTCAACCAGTTTTGTAATATCCTAGTTTTGGGCCTAGTCGGAATAGTGGTTTCGAGACCACAAATATGAGATAGAAATAATTTTTTTATAATTATTTTGAGGTCTATGATATGATTGCATGATTGTGTGAAAATTTCGTGAAGAAATTCTATGCATAAAGTGTTTAATTTGAAATTAGGGACTAAATTGAATAAATTGCAAAACTTGTGTTCTAGAAGCATTTTGCATAAAATTGAATTATATTATTAATTAGAGGTCCTTAAAGAGTAATTTTACCAATTTATAAAATAATTTGGACAAAAATGGGCTTGGAAGGGTAAAAATTTAAAGAACAGTAAAAAGGGCATTTTGGTCATTTAGGGGTAAAATGAATTAAAAGACAAATTTTAAAACCCAAATGTGTCCATCTTCAACCCCATGGCCGAATATAGCAAGGAGAAACCATGACTAGGGTTTTTCAAGCTTCCAAGCTCGATTGTAAGTCCATTCTAGCCCCGTTTTTTAAGTTCTTTACGTTTTTGGAATCCCGGTAGCTCGATTTAGCTTATGCTAGCAATAATTTAACCTAGGGTTTATATTTGGAAAAATACTCTTAGGTGAAATTTGTGTTTTTTGGTGTTTTATGATAGAATATGAGGTTTTAAATTATGTTAGATAACTTGTGCTACTCGGTTTTAAGTGAAAACGAGTAAAATTATGTAATCCAAAAAATACCTAATAGTCATAAGTACATGTTAGAGTGAGAATTTGATGTTTCCATAGAAGGGAAAATTGATCAGCATGTCATAAAACATAAGAAAATAGGCTGAATTTTAATTTACGAGCTTTGGGGCAAAAGTGTAAATATGTGAAAGTTTAGGGGCAAAACTGTAATTTTGCCAAAATATGATTTTGGGTCAATTTGAATAATGTGAGTCGTAATTAAACTATATTTTAAATGATAGAGCAAGGAAAACTGAAATTCAGGCTAAAATGGGGAAAATACCAAGTTGTGGATGGAATGGTAAAAGTAGCCATTTTCGCATACGAGGTAAGTTCATATGTAAATGTTGGTAACATAGTTATTATTTTAAATGTTTTTATGTTATTTAAATGATATGATAATTGTTATGAAATATTATACTCGTGATAATTGTTTGATAATATGTCAAATTATGTGATACTTGGAAAATGTGAAATACTACCGAGTATCGATATCAGCAATCCGTAGGAGATGGTTGAGACACAAGATTGGTAAAATGGTCCCATTGAACCTTAGGAATGGATTAGGATACAATGATATGTCACTAGGATATTTGGGCATCCGAACTCGTTGAGTTGAGTCCGAGTTCACTTATGGATGCGAACGCCTGAGCTCGTTGAGTTGAGTCCGAGTTCACTTATGGGCGGGTTACATGGTAGCTTGGCTACATATGTGGCACTTATGTGCAAACTTTTCGTATCCGATCATTTATATTCCGATGTGTTCAACGGGTAAAATTCTACTCAAATGGAGGAATACTCGAGATGAAAGGGACGTATTGGTAAGTGTTGTGAAATGGATACTTTGAATGTATATGTACTTAACCCTCGGGTTGAAAACTCGATATAACAACAATATGGTAAGATGATAAATGAAAATGTGATATGAATGTCTCGGTGATGATTATGCAAATGATGTTTTATGTTTGCTTATATAGTTGTGTTACTTGCTATTTGCATGTGAACTTACTAAGCATTTGTGCTTACTCCCTCCTTTTCATTCCTTGTAGTTTTGACAAGCCAGCTCGGAAATCGGGAACGGTCGGAGGCTCGCTCACACTATCCGTGTATCATCTTGGCATAATGGCTTGTATATTTCGAGCATGGCATGTATAGCATTATAATAATTTTGTGTTTATGGTCTTATGATATGGTTATTGAGTGGTATAGAAATGCTTGGTAATGATTAGCCATTGGAATGGCTAATCATGATCATATTTGGTGTTATGTATGCTAAATTGCTAGCTAATCCATGGAAACCATGAAATAGGTAAAATTTACCATAAAATAAATTCAGACAATGACAGTGATGATGTGAGTTTGAAAAATCATTAAAAATAGTAGAGATATAATTAGATGATGAATAAAATATGGAATTGAAGAATTATGAGTCTATTTTCATATGGATGGAACAAAACAGGTATATGAGTTATATTTTATGAGATGTTTAAATTTTTGTGAAACAGGGCTAGAGTAATTTCTGGATCCCCTATTCTGACTTTGGAAATTCACCATAAATTTTACAAAGATAATTAGAAGTCATGATTTATATATACAGATTCCTTATTGAGTCTAGTTTTATTAGAAACAAATGGCATAGTCATTGGAACTCAGTATATCCGATTAAGTAATTCACAGAGGTCGAGCGGTCAAACCACAAACAGGGGATATTTTAACTAATAAACTGTACTAATTGGTCCGACAAAAATTCTAGAAAAATTTAGTAGATAGATATATGAGTCTAGTTTCAGGAAAATTTACGGATTTTGATTTGAGTTTTGAAACTCAAGATATGAATTTTTAAGCGATCATGATGCAATTAGCCAAACATGCGAAATTTTAAAATAAGTTATTTGAGCTTTGTTTAAGTAATGAATTAAGTTTAGTAACACCTCAAGCTCGACTCACAGTAACGGTCTCAAGGCGAGAGGCGTTACAGGTTTACATATTAAAAAATTCTAGAAAAAAGAATAGCACAGAGGAGAATAAGGAAAGGATCATTTCAGTAAAAAACTAAAATTTTAAAGACAGTTAAAGTTGTTCTCCGCTTCTTTCTTTTGATATTAAAATAATTTTTCCCTTTGAATGTTTTAATCGATCACATCTTTTCATAATATCAATAAATAATATATTTCTTTAACCAACAAAGAAATTAATTTTAGTTGACCTTTAAATTATTTTTATTTTCCTTTTCAAAAGATTTCCTTGAGTCCTTTTAGAATCTTAGTTACCGTCTTACTAAAAGAAAGTTTTGCACTTTTTTTGTTCTAAAAGATTGGAGTAGCTTTCTATATATATTTTTGTTCATCTTCTTCACCAAATCTCCTTTTATTTCTTCTTTTTTTGGTAGATCCTCTTCTTTTTCCTTGATTCACCATTTTCTTGGCCTTTTTTTAATTATTTATTATTTAAAATATTTTTTAAGCATCAATATTTTTTGCCAAAAAACCTAACAAATTTCAAATTTTCTTCTTGCTAAACGTTTTTCTTCTCTACTAAACTAAACATCTCTCAAAGCTCTTTTTTTGGGTACATATTATCAATGGGATTTACCATATGTAGGAATGTAATAACTACCGTGTTAGAGTTCATGTTTTAAAAGGGCGAGTGAAAATGACGTTGGTGAATCCTCCTCTTGTTCATCACCCTGGGCTTCGTCTGGAACACTGAAAAAGTGGCCAAAGGAACTCAACAATGGATATGGAATCTGAATCTAAATACTCTAAATTTTCTTTTGATACAAAGGCAGAGCTACTAGATGCACAAAACAAAAATAGTCTGATCAAGTTTTCAAGCATCCTCAAGTTCAGTACGATGACCCAACTCACTCGGCTTCAAGTTCTGCACCAAATTGTTCCAGTCGAGCAGCATCCTCATCCAGATCCCGTACCAAAGCATGATTAACCACTCCATCATCTTCACTTGCATGGATCTGTCTCCCACCGAACCTAAATCAAACCAAGAAACATCATGAACACGGGAAATGAGATAATAACAAAGAACCCATTATAGAAATTCAAAATCACATCCGCACCCTAATCCATGAAGCTACTTTTACCAGAAATACTAAGAGAACCAGAAAACCAGGTGTGTAAAACTACAGTCACAGAAAACTAGTATTGGTTCTAACAAGAAAGCAAGTTGTTCCTTTTTCAAGGAAAACATCTACTGAAGAAAGGAACCAGCATAGAGAACCAAAGTAAAACTTGAGTTATAGTGGTAACCGATACACTAAACAGTAAAACTTTCTTCTTTACTTTAAATTTAACGGTCAATTACCCTTTCTGTTGTTTTTACCCCTCTTTTAGTTTCTTGATGGTTTTCTCTTTTAGTTCTCTGATAGAATGAATTGCCATGCCCTAACAGCTGTTTTCAAAACAAAAGGAAAACATTACAAGATTAAATTTACCATCGTCCATTCATCAACTCTATGCACTTCTGAGCGTCCTTCCTGTCCTTATATTTGACCAAAACAACACCTTGGGGATTGTTCGAACAAACCTGCAGGAGAAAAGAAACCAAAAAAATGAAAAGAGAGAACATGTAACTAAATATGGAACAATCACTCCGCATGGTTGAGCTAATCATTTAGAAGAATCTAGGCAGGTAGTTCAACAGAGAAGACGAGATAGATGGACAGAGATTGTGACAGATAGAACTCTGCAGGTCATGATTTAATACACAGTAAAAGGAAAAGCGATTACAAACTGGGAGAAGTTAGCTATAGGAAGGAATGCACAAAAGTTAATCAGCTTGTAGAATAGAGAAAAACCTAGGGGCCTCAACCTTGTTAAGTACACAGATGAAAGTGCAGGAGATGGAACTTTTTGCTTTTCTGAGGGATGTAATTTAAGGCCAAGAATGTCACCAGAGGATGCTACGCTGTCTCCGCAGCGAACAGCATATGAGCAATGTGATAAACATTCCTACAAGTAGCATGATGGCTTCAAGGAAACTACTTTTTTTAACTGCTTTCCAGTCCCTTTTGACACTATCTCTAGTTAACTTTACACGGAGGTAGGATTTTGATCCCATTTTTAGTTGGTCTTTTGTAGGGATCACAACAAAAGAAATTTTTTTTTCTATTCAGCCTTGTCAAACATGCAATGAAAGTTAAGTTTAGCATGTAAAAGAGAAAAAATCAGTAGTTGCAACCCTAGAAGCTTTTGGTCAAGCCAAGCAAGGAAAAGAATGTCGGCGAGTTAATCAGAAACTGGAATTCTCTAAACAATTTCAGTATGAGATAGCCCTCTCCTCAAACAAGCTTGTGAAGTAGGGGCTAACGGCTCATCTCAGGGATTACAGAAAGAAGCAAGAACTACTTACTCATATCAAACACCAGATAGCTAGTGTTAACAAACAATTCACAGTTCTCTAACGGTGCCTACATGCAGCAATTGTCAGCCACCAAACATGAGTATGGCTATTTATCATACATGCTCTAGAACATAACACATCTATCAAAATTATCCAGATATGCTTATGGTAAAATATTATATTACCTTGACTGAGTCCAGAAGACCAAGCTTTAAGCATTCCTCTTTAACATCCTCCTCCAGCTCTGAACACAGATTTTCATCCGCCTGCAGAAATAAGGGGAAAGTCAACTGAGAATACCAGTTAATGTAAATAACAGCTGTAGGGACCTGAGATTATTCATACTATTTATAATAACCTCATAAGGAGAATACTAGATAGAAATATAATATACAAATTAGTAAGCAGAAAAGAGCAAGTATTGGAACACAATCATATGCACATTTGGGAAATTTTGTCATGCATTTTTTACTATGGTTTCCAGCATACCCTCATTTCAGCAGGCGTGAACATGTTACGAAGGACAACAGTGGCTGGAATTGTCACCTTTGCATCATCACGGCCACCTGCATCATATATAGAAAAAGTAGCATTCAGGACACAAGTGTTGAACAAGGGAAAGGTGAAAAGTGAAACTATTTTAAAGAAAAGGTTTCTTGGGATCAATGCCGAAAAGCCACTCAAATCCAATAGAACAGTTAGTATTGCACATCATTCAGAATCATTCAATCTCATTATCTGTGCTTATTTCTTTACCGAGATTGTCCATTCATACTAGTAGGCTGATGTTGACTACAATGTAGAGTTTCAAAAAGAAAAGAACAAAACTAAAACTTTTTAAAACAGAGAGAATCTCAGATAAGACACATTACAACGGAAAATATTCAAGCTCTAACCACCACGTGAAATAGATAGATACAACAATTGGCAACAATAAATTAATAACACACAACAAAAGGGAATGAGCTCTGTAAGGAATGGATAATTTGGTCAGCATCTTTCTTCCTTCTAGCGTCAGGACAGTATGAAAAAATATTACCAAATCCAATCCAGCCATTGTTTTCTTATAATAGAAATAAAAAGTGTTGGGGGGGCAACAGAATAGGAAAGTAGGAAGAACAACTTCACGATCATTTATAGTACATCACCATAATAAGCAAATTGAGAACTCACCCCAGCTGAGCATCCTCTCCTCAACTTTCTTCAGTTTCTTTTTCTTCCTGCTGTCCACTTGCTTGGCTATAAATTTATCCCCTGCATTATTGCAATAGAAGCTTATCAATACAGCAAGACTTCATAAGAGATTAAAAATAGTTCTATAACTTGACTGAATGCAGAGAAGTGTATTCAATTACTCAATGATAAGAAAAAAGAAAACTACAAAAATAATTCAAAAGGACAAAATGCCAATGTGAAAATGTAACAGCGCCAATCATTGTACCTTTCTGCTCAAATTTAGCTTGGCTTACAGACATAGGGATCTTTCCATCAGGACGTAAAGGTGTTCCATCCAAAATTTGAACAGCTAAAGCAACAGAGGGCTCCTGGCACAGAAGCAAAAAGAACTTGAAAGTCAGAAAATTTTTAAAAATGTTGTACATCAGCAGCACAATATGAAGAAGGAAACTACCTTTAGATATGTAACAAGTGCGTCCCCCTTTTTTCTTCCTGTCTCCTTGTCAACATAGATCTTCACACGAGGTCTTTTTGTTTCAGGGTCCTATAGAATTGTGATACAGACTCATGATATGTGCAACTGAAACTACTAGTTATCCATGGAAACAATCTCCATATTATTATTATTACTAGGTGAATTTTAATTAAGCCCCAGCAGTAGCTACCCAAAGTTGTAAACATGTAGAGGAAAAATATATTTAATTAAAATTATCACACACTTGTTAGCAAGTTCGGTACAATGTACCCAAACTCAGTAACCAACATATTGGTCCCAAAGAGAGACCAAGCAATTCAAAATTACTCATTGAGATATGAATGGAAAATGTCATGAACTTCTGATTTTCATTGAACCTTTTGCAAGGAAAATATAACGCTCGAACATCTAGTGACAGCACTAAGCAACAACACAACAGACCTCACACGCAAACACATACTTGGCGAGCACCTATCAAGCTATTCAGATGTATAGTACATAGAAAATGAGCAAAAAAGTACGAAGAAAGTTTAATATAGTTGAGATTGAAAGCTAAGATGAATAAAACAATACACCACCAAATTCAGTCTATGCTCCTCGGGGAAGGCCTGAGATTTAGTATTGTTAAAGCATCCAACCTAAAAGCAACTGGTAATAGGTGGAGGGCCCAACTTTAATAAAAAGTCCATAGAAAATGCTTAACTCATATGGAATAAAACCACTTAAGACCCCCCTTCTGTTGTTCACAGGGCATCCACATGGACAACCTCACTGACATCATCAACCTCACATGGGATTCAGCAAAAATAACATATCTAAACCTGGACTTTGATGTCATATTGTAGCATTGAACCTAAAACCAATTGGTAATAGGTGGAGGGCCAACTTAAAGATAAAACCATAAGAAACCGAATACTTAACCAATGTGCAATAATACCACTTAACAATTATAGTTGAAACAACATAAACTTTATATGAGAAACAATACTTCCACAAATGCTATCATTATTTTGTATAACATAAAGGAAATTCAGCTACACAGCAAGATAATTTCTGTCATTTTTTCCCCTTCACATTTTATGTTGTTAAGAACTTCACGTTGGGATAAATACACAAAAAGAAAATATGCTGAGCATTTTGCACAATTTAATCCATTCACAAATAAATTCAAATAAATAAAATATGCATAACAGGTGTTTTACCTCTTTGATTATTCCACACTTGGAAAAAACCTCTACCAACTGCCACATATTTCCAAAATTAGAGACTAGCTAACAGAAAAGAGGAAAAGAAAGAGGAAGTAAAGATATTTAGGTCCTAAAGTGAAGATTACTTCTTCTGCCGTTACATCATCAGGTAGTCCAGTCACATAGACATGTGTATTTACTTTCAGTTGAAACCAAGAATCCGGAGGTTTATTAGCTTCCTGCAAAGTGGTTTAAATAATAAATATAGCAAACTTAGCTCATATAATGTGTACAAACAAATGGTATTTGAGTCCAATTAAAATAACAATACCTATACTTTATAATTCAATATCATTCTTTTTGTAGTATAATACGACTAATAGAAATGGGTCGCTTATAGCTAATGCATAAAGACAATTCCACCTGGGTTCTTAGTTTTGGAAAAGAACACAAAACATTGCATGAAAAAAACATTAAAATAATAATGATACCAAAAGACTGAGGATTACAACTGTAATGCTACTTGGGAACAGCATGCAAGATAAAGATTTATAACTAGGAATGATGAAAAAATACATAACAAGAATCCACCAAATTAAGAAAGGATACCTTCTTATCAACTGGTTTTTCCAACAGTTTTCTCTTGGCATTACAGTTTACTTCTGTTTGCTCACCACTTCCATTAGCATTTTCTCTAACAGAAGCATCAGCAACAGCAGCAGAAGCATCAGTAGCACTTATAGTTGGAAAAACTTCATCTTCTTCCAAGAATGTCATCTCTTCTACTCCATAGTTCCCATTTTTTGTTGACATGTCATCCTATCAGACATTATCAGTAATCACACAATTCAAAACTAAATTTTAGGAGCCAGAAGAGACAGTATAAAGATGGAATTTCCAAGAGCAATAACAAGTCTAAGAATTTAACCAATATGCAGAGTTGATTATATGCATAATAGCACTCCCTCACACCCAAATTAAGATCATATCCTCAAGAATCACTGAAAATCAAGTCTTTCTTTAATATAGTTTTCATCATGTCATGTTTAACCTTAATCTCATCTTAAAATGGATTCCCTCCATTAATCTGATTTTCATGGGACATTTTTATGCCTCCCTTTATTCGCTCAAACAACATTAAAATGTCGCTCATTTTTTCCTTAATGGATGCAACTCTTGCCTTTTCCTTTGTGTACTCATTTCTAGTATTATCGCTCCTGTATCATAAAGATGAAATTGGCAACAATGTGACAAATTATTGAAAGAGAAATGATTCCTATGCATCAGAAGCCTGTACAACTCTAAACCCATGCTGCATGGAACAGCATGAGGACATAGCAGAAAAGGTATAACCATAATGCTAATTCCCATACATTCACGAGATATAAAGCTATTGAGGGAAAAGGAATGCTACAAATCATCTAAACGAATAGCTAAGGCAGCTGAGGGAGCATATAATAATGGTAACCTGAATACTACCTTAAGAGAAACAAAGTCCCTTTTTTGGCTAGCCTCTTGGCACTAGCTTCTTACACTCACTTTTTATACAACTAATTTATTAGAAACACCTCAAACTACAAAGCGAAACACGATACACCCCTTTCCTCTAAGTATTATCCAAAGCATAAAAAGTAGGATCATTACAGCTTGACACCTACCGAAACAAATTTTTGAATTAAGACGCATGTCAACCTATGACTAAAAAAATTCAAAAAGCACCAAATAAGCATCATCATCAAAAGGTATTATCCAGAGATGACCAAAATATCATTACAAAAAAATTTAATACCCAATAACCACAAAAGGGTTCCTAAAGGCACCATTCTTGACTGTCAGCCAACCCCTAAAGCAAACAAATTATAGGCTAAATTTTAATTCTCTATAATTATACACTCAATTCTTTTTGCATGTAACACTCCCAAAGTGCAAACTATTATGACAAAGTATGTCCCTTCTCAAGTGACCTGTGCTTGGTGTAAACTGTTCTTAAACTCGTATATTTCACATAGCAATGGAAACACCTTAAAATTTGGATAAGAAACCATAAATGCCAATAACGAAATCCTAACTAATGCTTCTTTAAACCCAAATTCTGGATTAGATATCCATAAGAAAATCAGGGGGGAGAGACAGATAGAGATGGAGATAAGATGAGGGTAGGCAGGTAATGCAGCATTACAAGTCATAAAGAAAAACCCAGAAGCAAGACTGAGTCAGTCCTGCATGTCACCAATAATTGACTAAACATAACCGTAGTCCTACTGAAGACGAACATAATCAACGCATGATCATTAAGAGTACCCCTATAAACCTTAACATCCCAGTCCATTCAATTCAGCTACCAAAACTGTAATGCAAGAACATCATATTACTACTGACTTTTCCAAATTAACTTAAGCTAGTTTCTCCACTAAAAAACTTCTGCAAAACATATTCTCAAGGTAGAGACTAGCAAAGTATTCTTTAAATTGTAATTACGGCTTTTGGTTAAATTTTGTTTCACAATAAAAGTAACACATTCCAATCTAAAGATGTGTATGAACAATTAAATAAATCTAAGTGAAAAATAGAATATTGCTCGAATGACTCGCTAAATATTCCTGACTAGGATGCATAAGCCACCCATACATTAAACTACAAATTTTACAAGGGAAAACTACAGAAAGAGTAAAATGGTCTTTGATAAAGCATTAAATATTTTCCATGATTTCATTTATTTTCAGTGCTTTGATAGCTTATTTCAGAAAGCATTTTGCCAGAATATTTTCAATAAAAAGGATTGATATAACTTTTAGTCCTTGAACTTGGCAATTAGATCTACTTTGGTACCTATACCTTTTTTGATACACTTTGGCACCCAAACTTGGCAACTAGGTCCATTTTGATCCCTGAACTTGGCAAATGTAAAAGTTTGATGACGTGGGAATCAGAGATTGTACCATGTCATCAAATCTTGATGGAATTCAAGTTCAAGAACCAAAGTGGACCAAAAAATTGTAACAGTACCAAAGTGAACCTAATTGCCAAATTCAAGGACTAAAAGTTATATTCACCCCAATAAAAAAGTGATAAAAATATTGAGTTAAATGCTACTTAATATATTCAATCATCCTATTTGAGGAAAGCTTTCATTAATTACATAAAACCTATATTATTTTCCTTTTAACTACTTCTTTTCCCCTTTTTAGCTTTACTAATTTATCTACTCAATAATAATAATAATAATAATCTAACTATTTAAAATTTAGTAGCATACCAAACATTTTTGCAAGAGTTTAGTACTCATTACTTTCAAAACTGAAGTCTATAATTTTTTTCACTATTGAAAATTTTCATTTTGTAAAACAAAACTTTATCTAAAGGAAATAAACATGTTAAATGAAGTCTCCATAGTATATAACATTTCAGAAAATAATTAACATAGACACAAATGATACGTCGACTAAAGAAATCCAAGCTTAACCATGTTTTCAAATTAACTTAACAAAAATGACTAAGCACCAACCTGAGGAACCCATGCTCGCAGATTTCTATCCCACTTGTACCTTGTTCCATCATCATCAGTGAATTCTTCTTCACCTTCTGGCGGTGTCAGAGGCCTATCCTGATCATCAAAACCAAAGACATCACCAGTACTTCTAGAAACAGATCCAGTTTTCAAACGTTCTGTCTCAGCCTCAGCCTCTCTAATCTCTCTCTGCCATTTCTCAAATTCATCACTACCATCACCATCATTGGAAGGCGCTGCACAGCACATTACAGGGTCAAAAGCCCTCTTAAGATGGTGACTATTTTGCAATAAAGATAGTATATATATCAACCTGCATTTGAATTATCACCCTCCTTCATACTGTTCAAGAAAGCATCATCATCGCCTGAGGACACTGTAAACATCAAAAGTGAAAACCACATCCCGGAGATAAAGATCCTAATTACAAATCATAAAAAGAGCAACTAGTAGTTAATTTAACCTGTAGCAGAAAAATTGTTGGCCTGATGAGAAATTACAGAAACAAACTCGGGAATTGAGGACAATGGTTGCCACTGACTTCTCCCTTCAGACCATGCAAGTGTACTTTCAGTGAGGTATCCGTTTAAGAAATGCTCTGTGCAGGCGAAGCAAATAAGCAAAGCAGATGGTTCAATAGCTCATTAGACCAATTGAACATGTTACAGATGGAACAATTGTCCTGAAACCATGCTACTGATTACTGGAACTGAAATTCAAGGAGAGAGATTCACCAGTAAATTTGCAGTACTCCAAACCAAACAACTTCATAAAACTCACAAATTACTACAAACTACAATTTAAAAAAAAAAATTGTTCTGATTTCTTTGTCTAATGCAATCTATAATACATTGATACAGAACTTAAGAAAATTATTCTAAACTTTGAATGCCCATAATGATTTCAAAACATGCGTTAAGTACAAAACTTACCACGTAACTCAGAAATTGCATAAGGGCCAACGTTTTGTTGATCTTCACCAAGTATATACCAGCCTACACCAGCAACTGCGTTCAAACAATTCTCAGTGCCTGAGAGGCAACACGTATTCATATTAACAAATCGCATAAAAATACCATGATAATAAGAAGGGTATTTTATTAATATTACGGCCTCAAACACCATTCTTAATTAAAAAATAAATTAAGATTGGAGGAATCATTTTCAGAGAAGAAAAACATTATTTTTTTTACTGAAAAAATCGAAGAAAACATAATTAAAGTTATTTTCTTCCCTTCTCGTTTTTGGTGCGTAAAAAATTGTTTTGAAACAAAATCAAAACGAAAAATAAAAAGAAAGAACTAACCGGTCTGTGGATGGTTGTCTGAGCCATCCGAAGACAACATAGTCTGTAGCAATGCAAGCAGAGGAAGAGTATGAGATGAGACAGAGTAACAGGCACTACGGTCGAAAAAATAAAATTAAATAAAGCCGCGCATAGCCAAGCCGAGCCATAACTGAAGTAGAAATCTGCAAATGAAGTTTAGGGTTTCAAAATTACCTTTATTTAATATCCGGGTCTTTGGTTGGGTTCGTCGGAAACTTGAGTGGAAGAGAGGGCTTGGGTCAGAGATCGGGGGAAGAGGAGGAGAGACGTGAGCAGAAATGAGCTGACCGGGATACGATAGGGCGAAGAGAGACGAGTCTGGAAGAGGGCGCTGTTCGGTATACGATGAAAAGCCGAGTTGGCCGAAATAAATACTCTTTTCGTGTAAAATTTTTATTTTGGCTCCTCAACTATTTTTTAGTATCATTATAAGCTTATAAATTAGAACGAGAGACATAATAGTCCCTGGGGCCAAGCAAGAATAATCAAAAATAAAAAACAAAAAATTGTTTTTGGGCCAATTTTTTGGTTTGTGAGAAACACTTTTTCTCTTAAAAAGTAACTCGAATGTTTTTTATTTAAAAGTATTTCTTAAAAAGTAATACTAAACACATTAGAAATATAAGTTTAAAAACCACATTTAGTCAAAATTGAATTAAATTCTATTTTTATTTAATATACAAATAATTTTAAATTTTTATGATATAAAAAAATATTTTATATCTACAATAGTGAAAATAATTTAAAAGTTCCTGAAAAAATATTTTATTTAGAAATATATAAGAAAAAAAGCTTTAAAATTTTGTCAAATAATATTCAAAAGCTATGAAAGCTTATATGTTGAAAAAAGCCCTTAAAAAATGCAAAAAAAAATCAATTAAGTCACTATATTAAATTTGCACACAATTAAGCCTGTATTGTGAACTAAACAATAAATTATTCGTCTCATTAATGACTTTTATTATTGACCAAGTCAACTATTAAAGTAAATTTAATGGGCCAATCAGATGGTAAGACGTTGTAACTTCTAGTTTAATTTAATATAAAAAATTATAAAGTTATATATATATATTAAAAATATGAAAACTGTATAAATTTATAAAAAAATTATAAATATTATCGAAAATATAAAAAATCTAATAAATTATAAAAAATATAAAAAAATTAATGAAACTTATTCAAATTTTTTGTAAAAACGTATTAAAATTCTATAAAAATTATTATAATTATATAAAGTATGAAAAGTATAAAAATATTAAAATTTATATAAACTTAAAAAATCATAAAAACTTGAATTGAACATGATCAGTCGATTGGACCAATTAGACCGAAATCATCAAGGGTATCGATCTAGAGAAAGCTATTAGATCGGTTGACCTAGGAACTGATTGGTTTAATCGATTTTTTTTTATTTTCGAATTTTTTAATGTTTTCTTTAATTGAATTGGACATACCAGGCGAACTAAAAAATCGATGGCCTGACCGGTTCAACCACTAGTCCAATTCTGAAAACCTTAGTAAAAAAATTTTATTTTGACATATTCTAACAGTTGGATAATGAAATTTTGGTTTGATAAAAATATTTTTAAAAAATCTATTCAACTGCCTGGTTTCTAGATCAATCGGTGTAATGGTTTTCTCTGAACCAATACCCTCATCGATTTTGGACTAACCGATCTAACTAAGTGATCCGATCTAATTCAACTTTTAATTTTTTTTATAGTTTTTATAAGTTTATATAAATTTTAATATTTTACTAATTTTTATAATATTTTATTATCTTTTAAGAGCTCTAATACTTTTTTAATTTTAAAAATTTTAAATCAATTTTACTAATTTTATAAAAAATATATATAATTTATTAGAAATTTTATATTTTTATAATATTTATAAGTTTTATATTTTTAATAAGTTAATTTTAATATTTTTTAATATTTAATAATTTTTTTAATTTTAATATTTTTTAATATTTAATAATTTTTTTATTTTTTTATAGTTTTTCATATTTTTCTGATTATGTAATTATTTTTATGTGAAAATTTTTGGATTAAACTAGAAACTACCACGTGTCACCAACTAATTGGTTTGTCTATTTATTTAAACAGTTAACATGGTGAATGAAGAAAATTATTAACAGAGGGGCTTGATTGATTATTTTAATTAATGACAAGCTTTATTGAGTAAAATTTTAATGCAGAGACTTAATTATTTTTTTTAATTTTTGACATATAAATTAAAAAATAATATAAAATTTGAGAACCAAATTGAATTATAATGGATTATTCAAAAAATCCAAAAAAAAAATCGACCACACTGAGTCGATAATACCCCTAATAATGTAGAATTAATCTTTAGACCTTGAGTTGTCGAGATATAGCTTTAACCCCCATTTGGATTAATGGGGCAAATTGCTTTTGAAATTTTAAAATAAAAATTAGATGCAACAAATTATATTTTCATCTCAACTCTCTTTGAACACTTTTATTGATATAAAATTCATCAAATGATAGATAATTTTTCCATTGCAAAATTCACATCCAATTGCAACAGCTTGAGTTACCACTTACATAAATAACTTTGTTATGAACTTATTTCATGACAAAATGGATGTTTCATTAAATATTTATAATTGTGGCATCTTACGTGAACTTTCTATCTTGATATTAATTAATGGTTTAAAATTTAAATTTTAATGTTTATATTTTTTATTAATTTAATTTTTATTTATTTTTAGTTAGATTTAGTCTTTAATCTTTTTAAAAAGAGTTCAATTGCTATCTTTTTAACAAAAATATTGACTAGAATGTTAGATTTTTAAATACGGCAACCTGCATGGCAATCCACATATTTTTTTTAAATTTTTGAACTTCGAATTTTGAAATTTTTTAATTTTTTTAAAAAAATTGATTTGGCATATAAAATAAATAGTGTCATGTCAACATAAAGTACACGTGAACTACCATGTGAGTTGTCACACTAACATCGTTTAAAAAATTAAAGTTTTAGTCAGTATTTTAGTTAAAAATAGAATTTTTACACTTTTTGAAAGGTTAATGACCAAATTTAGCTAAAAAAAAAGAATAAAAGCCAAATTGACAAAAGATATAAATATTTAAGGTTAAATTTAACATTTTGCCTTAATTAATTATAGTATTTATACAAACATATGTAATTGTTAATAGAATAGTTGCATGCAAAATTTTAAATAAAAAATTTAAAATAAACATTTAATTATCTAACACATATAAACAAATCATGTTTTACAGACAAATGTGAGTCTAAATCGAGCTTACGAAAGCTTTAAATTTAACCCGAGATCGAACAGGAATCATTTCGAAATTTTAAAATAAAATAAAATAAAAAGAAAACGGCATTTAACTTCCCTTCTACAAGTTAAACGATTGACCCTCCGAGAATGATACATGCAACCAAGTACAGGCTTGGTTAGCTTTGCATTTTATGTTTACTAAAGACTTACAAAATATATAGTATAATTCTGGTAAAGACAAAGACTTCATATAATTTTACAATTTAAGCCCATACGTTCAAATTACAGTAATAACAAAGTTTAAATGAGTTCCTCTAAAAAATATGATACAAGAGTTTAAACCCATTGGTTGCCCTTATATCTACACATGTTACAAACAAAGGGTGATAGGCTCACACTAGGCTTGAAGACCCTGGCTTGGCCTCTCTTTACGTCGCACAACATTTTAAATTACCTAAAATTAAAAGAGGGAATCATAGTAAGTGATAACTCTTGAAAAGAGTTATATTTCATTCCTTTAAACCTAGATAATTGCTTGTACTTGGGTACATCTAGTGGTATTTTAGGATATTTTATTAGTATTTTTATCATTTGCATTAGGAGCTTGGATAGTGTTTACATGTTAGATACTTTTAATTTGCGTATGGAAGGGTTGTGTTTAGTAGTTTGGACGGTGCAAGATGTGGAGAAAGAAATAAAGAAGTGAAGGTTTACCGGGGCAAAAGGTTGGATAGATTGCCACCTTGGATGCCGTGGCAATTTCAGAAAGATGATCGAGTCAACATTCAGCGCATACCAGTTTCAACCCAACTCTATTTGTACCAGAAAAATCTGCCTAAAAAAGATGAGAAGATATCGTAGGCTGTTGGAGTTACCCTAGGAAGAAATGCTTATAAAAAGCCGAAGGAGGAAGCCTAAGGGTGATCCGAAGGCAAAAATAGAGGGTAGCACCTGAGTAGAGACGGAAAGAAGAAGCCGAAGGCATCCCTCTTAGCCACCACAGGACACTCTACTACTGGATTGTGGTTTGGTTTAGCGACAACCATCTTCCTAAGTTCTTCCATTATTTCTTATTTTGTTCTCTCATAAATTGATTTGATCGAAACAATGTTGGATGTTATTTTAAACTTGAATTCTAATCGCCAACCAATGAATTAGATCTCATAGAGTTGGGATTACATGATGAAACTTTTAGTTTTCTTTAATGGTTGAAGCAAATACTTGATTTAATCTACTGTTTCATTCAATTGCTTTTATTTCCTAACTGTATGCGTACACTCTCTAGACGTAGATGAGTGTGCAGTATGCCCATAAACTGAATCTAATTCTAAAAAGGTTGGATTAGTTGGATTGTAATTAAATCATACAAGTGGGTATTCGACCGAATACCTGCAGTAGACTCTAAACATAGAGTAGCATTTGTATAGAATGAAGATAAAACAATGCAGGGTGCCGTGCTAAAGCCTATAGACACATGTCAGGTAACTTGAGATCTTGCTCTCAAAAGAAGCAAGTCACCTTAGGTCTCTTCTAAGTAGTAGGTTAAGTACGATTTTGTTGAGGCATTATTGAAAGAAAGGCCAGAATCTTAGTAATCCTAGCCTTCCAATCAACATCGTAGACCTTCTATCATTTTCCTAGTATTTTCTCCATAATATTCTTAGGTTATTTATTTATTCGCTCACATTTTGTTCACGTAATTATTCTCATAATTGTCATTGCATTTTTACTCTTGCTTTGCCTTAACATTTTTCAATATTAGTCAGTATACATTTTGCACTTATCCTTATTATTTTAATTTACCACTGTGTACGTAACTCAATTTTACCATAGCATTAATGCTTATCATAACTTGACCATTTCTATTCCTGATTCTATCCCTGTGGAGATGATCTCACTTATCACTTTATTACTTGATTCGACGTGTATACTTGCACAATTCACATATCATATTCACACGCAATAAGTTTTTGGCGTCGTTGCTGGGGACCGGCAATTTGGTGTAATTTGGTTTGGTTATTTTACTTAACTCTGTTAGTCTTATTTAACTAAGTTATATTTAATTTCTACAGGTTTGTCATCAGTGTATGAAAAGAGGCATTCTTGCTAACAAATAATATCCTTTTGACCTAGAGATCGAAAGAACTTTACGAATAATGTGGAAAGAAATGTGAAAAATGGCTAGGAACGAGAATGATCTTAGCCTCAATGATAATCCGAATGGTCAAGAATTTAATCCTCCTGTTCTAGGGGTGATACCTAGTCTAAATGATAATTTGAATGGTCAGGGGTGCTAATCCTCATGTTTGTGGGGTGATAGATGGCCGAGATAGACCAATTTAAGAGCATGTTGTGCCAATTTTGGATGACCTGAATCTAGGGATAGTCAAACCACAAATACAGGCTCAGTAGTTTAAGCTGAAACCGGTAATATTTTAGATGTTGCAAACAGTAAGGCAGTTTGGTGGACTGTCCATTGAAGATCCAAGATTGCATTTAAGAATTTTTCTAGAGGTTTGTGGCTCGTTTAGGCAACATGTAACACCCATTACCCGTATCCTATGCCGGGACAGGGTTCAAGACGTTACCGAACTCAAAGATTCACAAACATGTTAAATCGAGTCATAAAATTTCGTTCAAATTTAAAACTTATCTTAAAGTCCCTTAAATGGGCCTACTAGGCCTTAAATGTACTTTGAAAGTAGTTAGGGGCTAAATCGGGAACTTTGGAAAGTTCAGGAAAATTTATAAAATTTTTCCATAAAGCAGAGTCACACGCCCGTGTCCTCAGGCCGTGTAACTCTTTGACTATGACGTCATCATGCAAAATGGACCACACAGCCAAACCACATGCCCAGGTGCTAGGCCGTGTCCTCCACATGGCTGAGACACATGGCCGTGTCTCTGCCCTTGTGGCCAACACTTAGGCTATTTTTCAAGCCTTTTGTTGTCCTTAATTCTCTCACATAATTAAACAGATCATAGGCACAAATTATAACATCAATTTAATGGTTAATCATCCTTTAGTAAAATTCAATTAAAGCATTTGCATGTTGTCATACATGTGTCTTTCACACATTCATGTTACACCAAGTTAGACATTTCAAATTCACATTCTATAGCCTTGTCATTTTGATGACCACTTTTACTAATTAACCATAACATTTTACCAACACTTGATCTCTAATTATTCAGTAATTGTCCATGTTCAATCATTATCAACTTATTACCATGCCACACATTTATCCCATGGCTATGGCCATCTCGAATGGTCTTAGGGCATTCATCATGTACATATGCCATATACTACCCATTCACAGTAACAAGCATAATCACATCACAAGGTATTAACACATAACATGGACAAATAGGCTTACAAGCCATAACCATTATAAGCCATATCTCATGGCTATATACAATAAATCAATATAAGCCAATACATTTGGCTAATCATAACAACATCTAACATAAAATCTAAGTCCCTATATATATATATGCCACTCACTTGAAAACGCTTAACATATATATGTCAATACTCCAAGGGAAATGGCTCGATAGTGTGATGCTACCTCCGACGATCTCCAACCCTTAGCTAACCTGACAGCACTAAAGAAATAAAAAGGAGGGAGTAAGCTTTACACTTAGTAAGTCTATATGAAAATAATAAACAATATGCCAACATGCTTCTCAAGGTAATACAACCATAATTACACTTTTACTTATATTCTGGTCATGTTGTTTTCTCAAGTCATAGTTACCAATTTATTTATATCTGAAGCTACAAAACTCCAAATTAAGATCCACTAATTTTCCCTGAAACTAGACTCATATATATTTTTACCATAAAATTTTTAGAATTTTTGGTCTAGCCAATTAGTACAGTTTATTCTTTAAAGTCTCCCCTGTTTCACTGTCTGACAGTTCCAACCCCTCTTCACTAAAAATTAATTATCTCCTCATACGAAATACAGATGATGTTCCCGTTTCTTTCTTTTGAAAATAGACTCATTAAGTATTTTAACATATAAATTATAACCCACAATTATTTTTTTACAATTTTTAATGATTTTCTCAAATCAAGACAGGGGATTCCAAAATCATTCTGACCCTGTCTCACAAAAATTCAAATATATCATAATATGGAATTCATTTTCTTACATTGTTTCCTTTATATGAAAGTAGACTCATTAAGATTTAAATTAATATCTTATTCAACCTCTAATTCAATTTCCATGAATTTTGGTGATTTTTCAAAGTTACACAACTGTTGTTGTCCAAAACTGTTTTATTACAAATTTCACTCTTACATAATTTCACTTACTCCATTCTATCTTACCGAAAGTTCACTCAACTATCGAGTACATTGCTCATAAACTTCCACAAACATATACCTACACTTATTCATCACATGGTCATGTTCACATGTATTTTCACTTAGTCGATTTCCTGTTGAACTCATCGGAATAATAACAGATACACTGTTGCCTGCAGATATTACCACCTTGTAACCGAAGCTATCTGGTACGCATAGTAGCTTGCACTTAGTACTACACATGCGACCAACAATCTGGTATACGTAGTAGCCTGCACTTAGTACTACACACGTGACCTAACCATCTGATACACGTAGTAGCTTGCACTTAGTACTACACACGTGATCGAAGTTATCGGGTACGCATAGTAGCCTGCACTTAGTACTACACATGCGACCTAACTATCTGGTACACGTAGTAGCCTGCAGTTAGTACTACACACGTGACCTAAAACCATCTTAAACACATAGTAGCCTGCACATAGTACTACACATGTGTTCTCACAATAGATCGTTCGTATCATTTCTATTCCGAAGGTTCAACCGGGAAATTCTTCACTTTCCAACATCTAACAAATTCATGCATAGTCTATTTTGATTCGTAATTTACATCAAATGATCATTCTATAGGCAGCCACATCTTATATAATAATGAAAATATAATAACATAAAAAGAATCAATATATTATTTACATACCAACTTACTCATTTCATTTAAAATGTCATGTTCCATCAAACTTCCATTAACATCAATTTTAACACAATCATAGTAAGATATATTCGATGTATAATGATAATAACATAAATAACATGCTTATTAAATCACACGAACTTACTTGTCGAATCCTCGTTGGGTACAATCGTGTAGCAATCCATACAATTCATGTAATAGTAATTTAACATTCATCACATTTTCCACATCATATTCATCATCCATAAAATCTTCTAATATATTAAATAAAATAATTTATTCCATAATAATAGAGAATTACAATTCAAGCATGGTATTGCATTATTATTAACACACGAACTTACCTCGGGTTCGAGTACGACTATTTATGTCGAATTAGTGCTTAACCTCGTTCAACCTTGTTCTATGACCGAATCTTGTTTTCTTGATCTAACATTTCAAATATAACTTATTTATTAGTCACATTATTCAAATGGGTCCATAAATCATGTTTTTTACAAATTTGCATTTTAACGCCTAAACTTTCACTTATTTACACTTTGGCCCCTAGGCTCGTAAAATGATTTTTATTCAATTTCTTTACATTATGCATTTTAAGCCTAGATGAATCATTTTCATAACTATAGTAGCCCTTAATTTCCACTAGAACACACTTTTATGACAAACTTTGTAACTTTTACGATTTACTCATTTTAAGCATTTTCACTGAAAATCACTTAGCAAAAGTCGTTTATTTAACACCCATCATTCATTTTCTACCATTAGACATCAAAACACATGCATATCACTCATTAGTAAATTTTTAAACATGAACCCTAGTTCAAAATAATGGTAGGAATAGGTAAATCGAGTTACCGGGACTTCAAAAATGTAAAGAACATTAAAAACGGGGTTCGGGATCACTTACAAATGAGCTTGGAAGCTTGAACCAAACCCTAGCCATGAATTCCATGCAAAATTTCGGCCAAAGGTTGAAGATGGACAAAATTTGGCTTATTTGGCTTTTTGATTCTTTTAATTATTTGATTACCAAAATGCCCCTAACTTAAAAATATTCTATTTCACCCATTTCATGTCTATTTTTGTCCAACAATTAACCAATGGTCTAACTACCATTTAAGGACCTCAAATTTAAAATTTCAAATTAATTTGACACCTCTAACATGTAGAACTCAACTTTTACACTTTTTACAATTTAGTCCTTTTGACTAAATTGAGTGCCCAAACGTCAAAATTTTCAAACAAAATTTTCACGAAATCATCCCGTGAAATTGTAGACCATAAAAATATAATAAGAAAAATTTATTGTGTCAGATTTGTGGTCCCGAAACCACTTTTCCGACTAGGCCCTAATTTGGGATGTTACATAATAGGGTATTCTTGAGGATGCTCTGTGTAACAGCCCATTTTTAGGTCAAATCAAAACATTGATTTTGGGACCACAAATCTGACGTCAAAATATTTATTTTATTATTTTAATAAGGTTTACAACATGATAGATTAATTATGTGAAAGTTTCGTAAAGAAATTTTACCGTTTAAATGCTTAATTCGGTAAAAAAGACTAAATTGCGTAACACGTAAAAGTTGAGTTCTATTGTTCAAATGTATTAAATAGCTATATAATTAATATGTATGAGTACTTGGTTTGAAATTAGCCACTAATAACATAAGTGGACGGTAATGGACTTAAAATTCATGATTTTTATGTTTAAATACAAAGGTTAAAATAGTAAAACTTCTATTATGCTTAAATTAATAAAACAAAAGTGTGAAAAATGCATGCAAATGTTCATTTTTTTAATAAAAAATAAAGCTTGAGAGAGTTAGCAGATAGGTTTAAACATTCGGCTACTTTGATGGCTTAATTAAGGTATGTTTTTACTCAATTTTTAATAATTTTTACGCTTTTGAGATCGTTGCTTCGTAATCTAGCTAGCCCGTACCTTAATTTTTGAATATGTTCATGATTTTGAAATGTGCCATTGTTGAATACTTGAGTTCTTTAAGGTTTAATGATAGATTATGGAAGCTTGATGATAGTTTTACAAGTTTTGTAAAGTGATTTTTGATAAAAATGTTAAATAGGGATTAAATTGTAAAAATGTAAAATGTGGTAGTTAAAAGTGTGAAATACTGAAAGATTTGGGCTGCTAGTAGCATATAGGAAATTTAGCTATCATGGGTTATGGCCTAATTGTGTAATTTGGCATTCTTATGTATAAAGGACTAAATTGCAAAGTAGTTAAAAGTCTAGGGGTAAATTTGTAATTTAGCTAAAATAAGTGTTTTAGGTTAAATTGAATTGAATAAAAATTTAAATGAGTTAATTTGATATCATATAGATCAAGATAAGTAAATACCGGAATTAGATCGGGGGAAACGAAAGGTAGACGAGTAGACGATAGTTTTCATCTAAGCAACTCAAGGTAATTTCGTATAATTAGAATCGAACTTTTCTATACTTGTATCTATTGAAATGAATGTATATATATTTGAAATACTGGAAATATGAATGCCTTGATGATATATCGAATTTGTTACCGAGCCTTGTTTGAATTATATGAATTCATTGGATTCAAGTGACGTGTTACCGGAATTACCGTAACGGTCGAGCTCCTGCATTTGTTACGGGCTCACTATAGCTCGTAAGAGCTTACTATTTTAGCTCATTAGAGCTTACCAATTTAGCTTGAAAGAGCTTACTGTTCAGCTCAATAGAGCTTACCGTTTTCAGCTCAATAGAGCTTATTGTTTATCAGCTCATGAAGAGCATACTAGCCATGTCTCGAAAGAGCATGTATGATGATGAATTGACGGATTATTGAAATTGTTCACTCGATTATCCTCTGAAGTTCTAATAGATTCAACTAGCCTAAATAATGTTATATGAACAAGTTATGGTTTATGTATTAGTTAAATGACTAACATGTGGTGATTATGTGTGATTAGGTGATGGTTATATTGAATTGTTGGCATTTTATTATTTCTTTGATTACTTTAAATGGTAAGTTTAATTCTGAATTATACGGGCTTATTAAGCTTAGAAGCTTACTCTGTTTCTATTTCTATAACTTATAGAGGTTCGTTAGCTCGCTCGTTTCAGACAGGTCGGAGTTGCAAGTCACACTACCCAAATTTCCGTTTGGTATTTTGAACTTATGAACTTATGTAAATATGGCATGTATAGGCTAGTTTGATAGTGATAGTTTTGTTTTGGTATCATGGTTTGAGATTGGATTATATATATGTGCTTAAAGATGATATGTTTTGGTATAGTAATATTTGAATGAAATTATGCAAAAGAAGTCTTGATATATGGATATTAGGTGAATGAATTGTATATGTAGTTATATTGGTATATGGACATGTAATTGGTAAGTTTGATTATGGCTTATAATGTGTATTGAAATGGTTGATTTGGTTGCCAAATGAGTTGCTTAAATGTGTTCAAATATGAATGTATATGCTCATGTTTTAGGATGGCAAATTTGGCTTTTCAAATAGCCTATTTTTGTCTATACGGGTAGAGACACGGGCGTGTGTCTCAGCTGTGTACTACACACAATCATGTTGCACGGTCATGTGTCCCTTGGGGTACCCTACAATTGTAAGTCAGGCTTGAGCATGGCCAAGACACACGGCCGTGTGGCCAGCCGTGTGACCCAAGTCAGTTTCGACCATAGCCAAGGCACACGGGCGTGTCATGTGGCCGTGTGAGCAAGTCAGTATGTCTGCCCTGTTTGGCCACGGCTTAGACATATGGGCGTGTCTCAAATGCATGACAAAAGCTTTATATGATTGATTTAAATACATTTGAATGTGAATGATTAATAGTTACTGAAATGAGATGGAATTTGTTAAATGAATGTTTTGAATTGAGTTACAGGTCTGGTAACGCCTCTTAACCTATTCCAGTGATGGTTACAGGTTAGGGGTGTTACACTCTGCGACTTAAATTATTTCCATATTCTTTAAGAGATCATGCGAGATCATGGTTGAATGCTTTGCTGTCAGGAATAGTGGCATCATAGAATGGTCTTTGTCAAATGTTTTTGCTACTGTATAATCCCCTAAATGGTTGAGTTACTATTTTGGTCTAACTAAAAACGGGTTGTTACAACACCATTGGGTTGATAGAAACAGTGGCGGAGGAATTCACTATATATTGCCCCAACAATTTCGACAGTGATGAAGACTCACTTGAGCAAAGTGATACAGTAAGTTTTGAAGAATTCGGTGAATTTATATAAGCCAAATAGATAATAGATAAACCAGGGAAAAAGTTTGAACCCTTGGATTTAGCAAGTCGACCTTTCAATCCTCCTAAACCTTCTATAGAGGAACCTCCTACACTGGAGTTAAGACCTTTGCTGCAGCATTTGAAGTATGCATATTTGGGTGAAAATAGTACTTTACAGGTAGTAATTTTTGTAGAGCTGACACCCGAGCAAGAGGCAAGGTTGTTAGAGGTTCTTCAGTGATTTAAGAAGGCATTAAGATGGACTCTAGCTGATATAAAAGGAATTAGTTCTGCCTTCTGCATGTATAAGATTTTGTTGGAGGATTGTCTTAGCAATTCCATTAAATAGTAGAGAAGACTGAATCCAATCATGAAAGAAGTTGTCAAGAAAGATATTATTAAGTGGCTTGACGTTAGCATCATTTACCCTATTTCAGACAGCTCATGGGTGAGTCCTGTGCAATGTGTACCCAAGAAAGGAGGTGTTACAGTGGTAAGTAATGACAACAATGAGCTCATACCAACTCGCACTATCACGTGATAAAAAGTATGTGTGGATTACTGCAAGCTTAACAAGGTAGCTAGGAAAAACCATTTTCCCTTACCATTCATTGATCAGATGTTGATAGATTAGCTAGGAAAACTTTCTACCATTTTTTAGATGGTTATTCAGGATATAATCAGATTGCCATAGCCCCCAATGACCAAGAGAAGACAACTTTCACATGTCCATATGGTACTTTTGTGTTCAAACGGATGTCATTTGGGTTCTATAATGCCCCGACAACTTTTAAACGTTGTATGATGGCCATATTCTCTTATATGGTGGAAAACTTTCTTGAAGTCTTCATGGAAGATTTTTCTGTGTTCGAGAATGATTTTTAAGATTGTTTGAAAAATATGGAATTTGTTATGTACCGCTGTAAATAAATGAATCTTGTTTTAAATTTGGGGAAATGCCACTTCATGATTTGTGAAAGAATTGTCCTAGGGCATAGGATATCATAGAGAGGAATTGAAGTGGACAGAGCAAAAATTGAAGTGATAGAAAAATTACCACCTCCCACCAGTGTCAAAGGTATTAAAAGTTTTTTAGGTAATGCAGGTTTTTATAGAAGATTCGTTAAGGATTTTTTGAGGATACCTAAACCCTTGTGCACTTTGTTGGAGCAAATAGACTTTTCAATTTCGATGAACAATGTTTGGTAGCCTTTAAAGAGTTAAAGAAAAAACTTATAGCAGCACCAATTGTAGTAGCTCCAGAATGGACACTGCCTTTTGAACTCATGTGTGACACTAGCAATTATAATATGGGAGCAATGTTAGGGCAAATGAAAGACAAAATACTGTTGGCAATATACCATGCTAGCAGAACTTTATCGGAAATGCAGCTTAACTACACCACCACGGAAAATGAGTTATTGGTTCTGGTGTTCCCATTTGATAAATTTTGTTCTTATCTAGTTGGTATAAAGGTCATAGTCTATACAGATCATTCTGCTATTAAGTATCTAATGAGCAAGAAAGATGCTAATCCAAGGTTGATTAGGTGAATACTGTTGTTGCAGAAGTTTGACTTGGAAATTAGAGATCGGAAAGGGACTGAGAATCAAGTGGCTGATCACTTTTCGAGGTTAGAATCTAGAAGCGAAGGTACTTATTAAATAATAATTTCCAAATGAACAACTGCTAGTTCCCACGACATTACCTTTGTATGCCGACATAGTGAACTATTTAGTGTGTGGTGTGTTATCACCTAATCTCAATAGTCAAAGAAGATAGAAATTTCTTCATGATGGAAAACACTATTATTAGGATTAACCTTTCTTGTCTAAACATTGTGATGATCAAATAATTAGGAAATGTGTTCTTGATGATAAAATATATTGCATTTTGTAGCATTATCATTCAGCTTCGTACTTGGAGGGATAAGAGCTACTGCCCAAGTACTTCAGTTAGGATTTTATTGGCCAAGTTTGTTCAAGGATGCTCATGAATTCTATTCGTCATGTGATCGTTGTTAGAGAGTAGGAAATCTATCTGAGACACGAAATGCCATTACAAAGTATATTGGAGATTGAGTTGTTTGATGTATGGGGAATAGACTTTATGGGTCCATTTCCACTGTCAGTGGGCAAGGTGTACATATTGTTAGTAGTAGACTATGTCTCTAAGTGGGTCAAGACTGTTGCCCTTCCTACTAAAGATGCAAGGTCAGTAATGAAGTTTTTACACGATAACATTTTTAAAAGATTTGGTACACCTAGAGCCGTTTTAGTGATGATGGGTCTCATTTTGATTGTAAGTTAGTGGCTAATGCTTTGCAGTGATATGGGGTGAAACATAAGATTGCCACAATATATCACCCCCAAACAAATGGACAAGTTGAAATTTCGAATAGAGAACTCAATTTTTTTTTAGAAAAAGTGGTGAATCTTACTTGTAAGGATTGGTCTCCCAAATTGGAAGAAGCTTTGTGGGTGTATTGCATTGCATACAAAACTTTGTTGGGGATGTAAGCTTTTAAGATTGTCTATGGCAAGCCATGTCACCTTCTTGTTGAGCTTGAGCACAAAACATTTTAGGCTATTAAGAAGCTGAACATGGATTGGATCACTACTGGCCATAAAAGGTTGTTAGATTTGAATGAAATGGAAAAGTTTCGAGCACAAGCATATGAGAATGCTAAGCTGTATAAGGAAAGGACCAAGCATATGAGAATGCTAAGCTGTATAAGAAAAAGACCAAGCATTGGCACAATAAAAGAATCATGCTACGGCAATTTGAACTAGGACAACATGTGTTGTTATTTAACTCTAGGCTCAAATTATTTCTTAGTAAATTAAAGACTCATTGGTCAGGTCTTTTTGAATTAGCCCAAGTGTATCCTCATGGAGCCATTAATATCAAAGATTTGAAAACGGGGGTCATATTTAAAGTTAATGGGCAACGCTTAAAACACTACTAAGGTGCCCATAGGGATCGAGACAAGCACTCCATTGATATTTGAGTTGTTTGAGTTAACAATTTCTTTTATCTGTCTTTTTTTAATTGCTTTACTTTAATTTTATTTTTAATACTTATTTAATACTGTTTCCATTTCTATTCTTATTTTTGAATAGTTTTTTTTTTGCAGAGACAGAATAAAGAATGTAATTGAGTAGTTGTGATATTAAATGGAGTTTGTCGTAGCATTGCGATAAACTGAGAAATGGGTAACGTGAGGATGACCGGGCATATATCTCCAAAGGGAGAGATTTGTTCTTTTGTTGGCTGGGCCAATTTTTGTTACTTGGCGAGCCCGTGGAATAGCAGTTAAAATTTTTGTTTATGGATTAAGCACTTTACATTCCCCCCCCAAATCCTCTAAATTTTCTTCTTTCCTCCTCCACGTTGCGCAACTTCCCTAGCATGTTTTACTTTTGCTGAACTGTTATCCCTATCTCCCTTATTTTTCTCTCCTCAACTGCTCACGTCTCTTAAGTTTCCCTTAAATTTTTTAATTTTATTACTTTTTCTCTTCAATCTCACCTGTTTTTTCTTCCACTACATTCTCCAATATTTCTTCTAGTTTTCTCCAATGGCTCGCATCAAAATTGCCTCCAAAACTACTGAATCATCAAGGGCTGGTGCTACTCAGCCAAAGACATTCTTTAACAGTGCCACAACCATGAGATATAATAACAACATCATGAAACTCCTTTTATATTCTAAACAAGGGTTCTTATTTAAAGATGAACCATATATAGGATACGATGAATCTGTGCCCTCCATAGTAGAAAAACATGGGTGGAATATTTTTTGTTAGCACATCGAGGACATTTTAGGAAAAATTGTTTGTGAATTTTATGCAATGTCAACTCTCTAGATTCCCCTTTTATCTACGTAAGAGGTACTTCTGTTCCTTTTGATGAAGACCATATTAATGCACTGTTTGGTCTTGTAGGCATCCAAGATGAGCACGCGCTATTTGTTAAATGTATCACTGCTGAGGTTTTAAACTAGCTATTAGAGGATTTATGTATTGAAGGAACACGATAGTTTGTTTCCAGCTAGGAGTGTTATACTGTTGAGAGGGCTTTCTTGAAGCCTATTGGGAAAATATGATATCATTTTTTGAAGATCTGACTTATGCCTTCTACACACAATACAATTGTTTTGAAAGAAAGAATGCTTTTGTTGCACAACGTTACTGAGAAGATTATGGGTAGTTTAAACTTTCCCTCACTTATTATTGCTCTATGTTGAACCGCCCGAGTCCCTCTCAATATAGAGGAGTATATCACCCTTAACAAGGGTGGATTGACTAAGACTATCTTTACCAAGATCCAAGGCACTGATGCTGCCAACGTAACTCAGCAGAGTCATGCCGTCACTTCCTTTACTGTGCATACTCCCATGACAACACTTCCAGTTTCTCATAGCTTTTTTGAACAACAAATAGTGCACTCCTTAAAGCAGTTAGAGTAGAGGATGTCCTTTTTTGAAACCCAACAGTTTCACTTGGCTAAGGAGATGGCACAGGCCCAGCTGCAACAAGCTAAATATTGGGCTTATGTAAGGAGTAGGGATTTGGCTCTAAGGAAATCCCTACAAAAGAATTTTACAAAGATAATGGCAGAATTTCCTATCTTCTCAGCCACCTTGCTCCCATTTGCTAATACTGCCAATGAGCCCACTCAAGCTACTGCTGAAGCACCCACTCAACCTACTGCCAGGGCACCTACTCACATTGCTATGGAAAAGCTCGAAAAGATGACATCCCTAAATGCTGAGAAGGAAGAAGCAGGAGAAAAGGATGATACTACTACCACTACTACCACCAAAGGGAAAGAACCTATTCCACCTTCGCCACCAGCTCCCGTATCTATACAGGATCGTGACATTGATCATTTGATCGATGACCTCACAGAAACTGACAAGGAGATAGAAGAGTTGAGCCCCCAAAAGAGGAAGTGGTAGTACAAAGTTAATGCCTGAAAATCCACTCATCGGGCATAATGAAGTATCTAAATACTAGTCCAAGCCAGCTAAAATTTTTTCTTTCTTTCATGCATCTTGCATTTTATTTCTTTTTCTATGACATTTGTTGCAAAAATTTCTCTTTTGGTTGTTCTCTTCTATATCTGATCATACATTGAGGACAATGCATCCCTTAGGTTTGGGGGTGTGTTGTGCATTTAAGTTGCATGTTATATTTAGTATGTATGATCATTTTAGTATAGTCATTTTAGTTTAGTTGAATCTGCTTTGCCACGAGAATGTAACTATTACATACTATTTACCTATGAGGAGTACAATCTGTACTTATGATGTTCGATAATGAGCTAAGATTCTTCAATACACTTAGAACATGTGACAGTGGATTGGTAAATTTAGCTTAGGATTGGTTGCTTGAAAATTAATTTCTGAAAATGAGATGTCCTATACTTAGTTTTTTTCAGGTTGTAGTGAGTATCTTCTAATAAACTTAGGGACTTTTGAAGCCAAAGTTCAACCATTTTGCCTTGGCATTATTAAATAAAAGACAATAAGCACTCCAATGCTTAGAATTGTTGAGTAAGTCAGTATCACTTTGTTTGATCCATCTTGTTGTTGACTAGAAAGTTGAGTTTAAGTAAGAGTGTGTAATAGAAAGTAAATAAATTAGGGGCACTCCGCTATAGTAACGGGCTGAGTGGCTAAGGAGGTAGTTGTTTGCTCCATCCATCTTCTAAGTCAAAAGCCTTAGCTTCAAGAGTGATTTATGTTTAAATTGTGACATGATTGAGTACTAGGTAATTCGATGTATGCTATATTGTGATTATCAAGTCAAAGAATTTTGTGACATGCTAAATCCCATATTATACTAATATATTTGATTTAAAAAAACAAACAAAAGAAGACAAAAAAAAAACACAAATGTAAATCATTTATACAAGTATGATTAGAGCAAAAGTGACTTGAGTTTAGGTAACAAATGAACTGAGTAAGCTAGGAGATATTTGCTATGGGCAGAACATACATAGAACTTAGAAAATCTTATTTTTAGGGAGCAATTTTCTACCCTACCTTCGTTAAATCAAACCTTTGAAATTCTAACAAGCTTTTTTGTTAAAAGAGAGAGGATGGTTGAGAACTGATGTATATATTGGTCTTCAAATAGATTGACAGTATAAAATGGGTACATGCACTAGCAATACTGCTGCATAAATGCACTTATGCATATTTTGCTTGAGGACAAGCAATAACTCAAACTTGGGGGTGTGATAACTCTTGAAAAGAGTTATATTCATTCCTTTAGACCTAGTTAATTACTTGTACTTGGGTACATCTAGTGGCATTTTAGGAAATTTTACTAGTATTTTTATCATTTGCATTAGGAGCTTGGACTGTGTTTACATGTTAGATACTTTTAATTGCATGTGGAAGAGCTATGTTTGGTGGTTTGGTAGGTGCAGGATGTGGAGAAAGAAATAAAGGAGTGAAGGTTTACTGGGACAACATGTTTACTAAGAAAAAAGGTTGGACAGTTTGCTTCCTTGTATGTCGTGGCAATTTTAAGAAGATGACTGAGTGAACATTTAGTGCATACCAGTCTCATCCCAACTCTACTTGTACCAGAAAAATCTGCCTAAAAAAGATAAGAAGATATCGTGGACTGTTGGAGTTACCCTAGGAAGAAATGCTTATAAAAAGCTGAAGGAGGAAGCCCTAAGGGTGGAGATCCGGAGGCAACAATAGAGTGTAGCGGCTGAGTAAAGACGGAAAGAGAAAGCTGAAAGCAGTCACTCTCAGCCATTACAGGGCACTGTGTTGTTGGATTGCAGTTTGGTTTGGAGACAACCATCTTCTTATGTTTTTCCATTATTTCCTATTTTGTTCTCCCGTAAATTGATTTGATCGAAACAATGTTGGATGTTATTTTGAACTCGAATTTTAGTTGCCAACCCATGAATTAAATCTCATAGGGTTGAGATGACATGATGAAACTTTTATTTTCTTTATTGGTTGAAGGAAATATTTGATTTAATCTACTGTTTCATTCAATTGCTTTTATTTCCTAACTATATGCGTACATTCTCTAGAAATAGATGAGTGTGCAGTATGCCTATAAACTGAATCTAATTTTAAAAATGTTGGATTAGTTGGATTGCAATTGAATGGTACAAGTGGGTATTCAACCGAATACCTGCAGTAGATTCTAGACATAGAACAACATTTGTATAGAATAAAGACAAAACAGTGAAGAGTGTCGTGCTAAGGCCTATAGACACAGGTTAGGTAACTTGAGATCTTGCTCTCAAAAGAAGCAGGTCACTTTAGGACTTTTTTGTGCAGTAGGTTAAGTACGATTTTGCTGAGGCATTATTAAAAGTAAGGGCATATTCTTAGTAATCCCAACCTTCCAATCAACATTGTAGACCTTTTATCCTTTGCCATAGTATCTGTGCCGTAACATCTTTAGATTATTTATTTATTCGCTCGTATTTTATTCACGTAATTATTCTCATAATTGTCATTGCATTTTTACTCTTGCTTTGCCTTAACATTTTATAATATTAGTCAGTATACATTTTGCACTTATCCTTATTATCTTAATTTACCACTGCGTATTTAATTTGGTTTTGCCATAGCATTAGTCATTATCATAACTTGACCATTTCTATACCAAATCCAATCTTTGTGGAGACGATTTGATTCGACGTATATACTTACACAGTTCACATTTAATATTCACACAGACAGTAAGTTTGTAAGAAACTTAACAAGTTCAAAAATAAGTTACTTCCCTTTTTTTTGTTAGCTTAAGAGTTTGCCACAGGTCACACTTAGACAAAACTTGTGCTTTCTATGGCGTACATGGAAATAAACCATGTAAAAACAAGATTTCAGAACTTAAACTTGGGCTTGAATTTCACAACAGCGCAATACATAATACATGAGTATTCCTTTCGCAGATGGTCATAACACTCATAGTCTCTACGTATAGACTTGTTGCTAGTAAACTTGGAAAATGTCCCACCTTATGGATAGATACATTACAGATTAATTAGGAGAACAGTCCTGCGGACTCTCACATGTGGATTCATACATACAAACTCATAAATGTGGATTCATAGATATAGATTTATACATGCGGATTCATAAATAAGGATTCATACGTGCGGATTCAAAGATATGTATTTATATAGGCGGATTCATTGATACAGATTCGTGCATACGGATTATCCTACATACTTTCATATGGAAAAGTCCTTCCTATAGCTTTAACATGAAAACTTGAGGACAAGTCCAACGAACTGTCATAGCTTGTGTATGCCCATGGCCACGGGACTTGCATACATACATCAGGCTTAAAGCTTTATACTCCGCAGAGTCTCATACTTGAGAAGAACTGTAACAACCCGATTTAGGGCCTAGTCAGAATAGTGGTCTCAGGACCACAAATCCAAAGCTAGAAAAAATTATTTTATTATTATTATGGAGTCATAGCATGATTATATTAGTGCATGAGAAATTTGGTAAGTTAATTTTGACTGTTCTGAGCCCAATTGAGAAAAAGGACTAAATTGCATTAAGTGCAAAGGACCTAAATTGATAGCTAAAGATGTTAAATTGCCATGGAACTAAAATTTAAGGTATTTAAAAGGAAAATAAGCCCTTGAGAATAGGCATAGCAAGCCATGGAGTTTTAGAGGAGACAAAATTGTCAAAAGTAGGTGAAATTTGGTCACCAATTTTGACTAGTTTTATTTTATTAAAACAAAAAGGGTTTTATCTCTTCATTCTCTCTTCTTCTTAGCCGAAAATATCAGCCATTGTTGGGGTTTGAAAACTTCAAATTTCAGCAACTTTTAGCCCTCTCAAGTAAGTGTTTTGATAGCTCCTTTTAATGATTTTTACATTTTTGGACTCCTTGAAGCATATACTATCTAATGAGAGGTCTATTTTGCAATGATTGTCACTCGTGATAAGTTTTAATAATTGTAATTTGATCGTACTTGAAACTAACTATTATCATGATGAAGGCAAGCATACCAATCGAACAGTAGTATAGTTTATAGCAAGACCAGATGTTAAACCCAAAGGAACTAAAAGTACTAGTATTAACCTTCTTTTTATTATCTAGCCTAAGAATAAGGGGAGTTGTTTTATCTAAATTAATTAACTAAACTAGAATGCACAGAAAGTAAATTGGGGAAATACTTTTGGGAAAATTGATTGATTTAGACAATACCAAAGGGAGAATCCACCTAGACTTCACTTGTTATTCAACTCTGAACCAGACGATTTATTCAATTGAATTGATCCGTAGAAATCCCTAAATTATATTATTATCCCTCTCGAGACTAATAACGTCTAACCCTAGGTTGATTAATTGAAATCTCTTTCTAATTAAAACCCCTAGTTTTGCATTAACTCGATCTATGGATTCCTTTATTAGATTTGACTCTAATTCAACAGATTTATGTTGTCCTATCTCTAAGATTGCATGCAAGTCCACTTAATTATGAATGATCTACTCTTAGACAGGGACTATTCATCCTCTAAATAAGCACATCAATACTTGAATCAATATCCTGGAATATTCAAACAAGAGTTAAAAACATAATTAAGAACAAATCTAGTATTTATCATATAGTTCAGAAAATATTAACAAGATCAGTCTTAGGTTTCATCCCCCTTAGGTATTTAAGGGATTTAGTTCATAATGGTAAAAGAAAACATCTCAGAAGAAAAATAATGACAAAACATAAAGAAAACCCAAAAACCCCTGAAAGAAATTAAAGGGATATCTTCAGTCTTGAAGGAGAATCTGGCTTCTGAGATAGATCAATCAGCTTTCTTTGAGTAATTCCTTGCTTCCCACTCTTTGTATCTTTTCAATCCTCCCCTAGGGTGTTTTAAATAGGCTTTAGAATGCTTTCAAACTCTTAAAATTGCCCTTTTCTGAATAGAACTCGACTTGGGCTCGACAGGGCCACGGCCGTGTGCCATGGCCGTGTGCAAATGCTTCAAACCATGTTCAAGGCTGTGAAAATGACACGGGCGTGTGATCTACCCGTGTGAGGAAGTCCAGGCCGAGTTGATTTCCCACGTTGGCCCATTTTCTCCTTTTTTGGCCCGTTTCTCATTCGTTTTACTTTTCTATGCTCACCCAAGTATAAGATATGAAATTAAAGGATTAGGAGGATCAAATTCTATAAATCTAATGATAATTCATCCAAAAATGTGCTAAGCATGAGATAAAAATATGTATAAATTATGACTTATCATGCAAAATGGTTAAAAGTTTAGGGTTTTTCCATGAAAAGATTTGTGATGTTTGCTGAGTTTTTATGGAAGAATATGAGTCTTAGTAGTGTTGTAAACAAATTTTGTGAAAGAGTTTTCATGGAAAATACATAAAGGGACTATTTTGCATAAGTTGTAAAATAGTTGATAAATATGTGAAATAGTGAGAATTTGAAGTTGCTATAAGAGTAAAAAGGGTTTGGCTAGGCTTGAGATATGAAGAAATTTGATAAAAATTGATTTTCGAGCATAGGGGCAAAATGGTCATTTTGCCAAGGTATAGGGGCAAAAAGGTCATTTTACCTAAGATGTGAATTTTAGATTTGCCTAATTATGTTTAGTGACTAAATAAGTGCATTTTGCTATTATAGATCAAGATTTGCCAAATCCAAACCTAGATTGGGGGAAAGCCAAGCAAATCGACTAAACCGACTAGTCGAGTACATTTTGTAATCCAAGGTAAGTTGTATGTAAACAATACAACTACATTGATAATATATGTGTTTGAATTGTCATTGAATGAATATAGCATGAATTGCTTGATTGTGAATTGAGAATGCATAATGATAATGAGATTGTAGAATTCCCGTTGGGACCCTAGGAAATAAACCAGATATTCATGCCGTGACATTTGGGTCACTTGTGTGAGCTAGTGTAAGACATGTTTGGGACATGCATCAGCCACATCATGAGAGCCAGTGTAAGACCATGTTTGGGACATGGCATCGGCATTGAGGCGAGTGCTTGTGTAAAACATGTCTGGGACATGCATCGACCTCAAGACGTAAGCCAGTGAAAGACATGTCTGGGACATGCATTGGCTACGAGATGTGTCAGTGTAAGACCATGTCTGGGGCATGGCATCGATACGGATATGCGAGAGCTAGTGTAAGACCATGTCTAGGACATGGTATCGACACCTTACCCCATGTTTGAGGCCTATGAAATATCCGGTAACATTCCGAATGGTTCAACGGCAAAAGCTATAATTATGAGTTAATAAGAAAGTATAACCTTATGTTGAGTGGTACATGTACTTAATTGGTACATATGAGAAACGAGCTCAATATAGAATATGTGACTTGCATAGATGGTAATGAGTAAGTTATGCTTATGCCTACCTTTGTGTTATGAGCATGGTGATCATTGATGAATTTGTTGTTGTATATTTATTTATATACAACTTACTAAGATTTTATGCTTACTCCCTCTTCCTTTCCACTCTCTTTCAGTGCCGCCTAATTAGCTCAAGGATTACCGGAAGTCAAAGATATCGATCACACTATCATCCGAAGCTTTCGGTATAGTTGGATCTATATTTTTGAATATGGCATGTATAGGGTTTAAAATTTAATATTTTGTGTCTTTGAGAATTGGCCAAATGTGTTGGCTTGGGTTAGAAACTCATCATTTTATATTAAGCCTTGAATGGTGGCTAATATCCATTTTGATTATATGCAAAGATGTTATTTCCATAGTTGAGTAATTTGCCTTATAAATGAATGTCTATTGTGGCTAATTTGGTCTTATGAATTGTGCTTGTTTTGGTATTGATTGGTATTTGTATGGAACTATGTATATGAGGGTGGCAATGAGGCTTGGTAAATAGCCTTATATTGTCCACACGGGTAGACACACGGGCATGTGTCTAGGCCATGTGTGACACACGGTCTGCCCCATGGGCGTGTAGTTCGACTGTGTGTCCCCTGCACATAAAAATTTCAAGTCAGTATGCATGGTATTAAACACACAGGCAGAGACACGGCCGTGTGGCTTAGCCGTGTAGAGGACACGACCTAGTACACGAGCGTGTGCAACGGCCATGTTACATTCTGAGTATGCAAATATCAGAAATAGAACACCCATGTTTTTGCACACGGGCTAGGACACGGGCGTGTCGTGGCCGTGTGAGGAACACGCCCACCGACACGGCGCGTGTGTCGGCGCCGTGAAAACCCTGTAGGTGTGAATTAGAAATTAATTCTACACGGGTAGGGGACACTGGCGTGTCCCTATGTGTGTAGGCCGTGTGAACCATACGGGCCATCAGCATGACCATGTCGAAATGGTCACACGGGCGTGTTGCCCTTCCCCATGGGCGTGTGCCCTGTTTTAAAAATAAAATTTCCATAGTTGGTTTAAGGACCCAAAATGGTCCCGAATAGTTCCCAACTGTCGATTTGGGGCTCATAGGCCCACAAAAGAAGTTTAAGGTAGAAATTGAAAAAGTTTTATTTTGGGCCAAGTCTTGGTGACTCGAGATTGTTTGTATGCATGATATTAAGTTAGGTAATGCCTTGTACTCCGCGTCGGCGTGGGTTACGGGTATGGGGTGTTACAAGAACCCTCATAGGGTTATTATATACTTTTGCACATATATCTCCGTATAGTCCAACCGAACCTTCGCAAAGCCAAATAACATGCACCACTTCAATTCTCATTAACTACTTTACATAACTTCTTACTTCATATATATCACATTAGCGTCAACAATTAGTTGGTATAGATTACGCGTTCTTAAACCCTAGGATTGTCAACCCTAAGAAGTTATCATAGGTTAGACGAGATTGGGAGATAAGTCAGACTGAGTAAATTATAGTTTATCCTGGTTGAGAAAGTGTGGTCAGGAGATAAGCGATTATCAACCAATAGATTAATTAGTTCAAGCCCAGGAGCTAATAATTGGTTAGTCGGCAGCAAATTCACCTTAAAACCCCAATCCAAATTTAATTACAAACCTTAAAATGAGTTAATCCTCCTGATTGGTTTTATTTATTTAGTCGTTTGTTTATTTTCTTGTTTATTTATTTTAGTTATTTAATTTCTCTTATTAGTTTCCTTTTATGGTTTGTTGTTATATAGGATTTAGTCAATACTATTTAGACTTATTATTGTAAAAAGGTTTTATAGATTTATTCCATCTTCCCTTGAGTACGATCCTCGAAATACTTCCAAGTATTTCATTGTAAACTACAATATATTACAATTTGACCCAAGCACTTGCAGACACCGCAAATTTAATATATATTTTTGTGTGATATTTTACTGTAAACAATAACACTTTTATAGGCGGTCAATAGCTCATTGTTAGAAATAAGAGAGGGGAGAGTATTTTGGGGTTTTAAAGATTTAAGATTTAGGATATTTGGGAAAAATGAGGAGTTTAGGGTGTTTGGAGGCCATTTGGTTTGCGATGCCCTAAACGGGTATTGCTTGATCTGACTCGAGTATTGTGATACCCAAGGGTGGATATCGTGATATCCCTTGTTTTTGGACTCTTCATATTCCTAACTTGTCCAATATATCACAATATTGAGGCGATACCACTATGTAAAAACCAAAATTTTGACTTTTGAAATTCTAGGGGTATCGCAATATCAGGGGTCCAATATCGCGATACCCATTCAATTTTTGCCTCCTTATGAAATTCTCTGTGAAATCATGACACCCTCCTTAGATATCACGATTTCACTGTAGACTCCCCAAAATACTTACAAAATCATCAAATTTTCTCTCAACCATCAAAATTCTACCCTACCAAGTTCAAAATTAAACCGACATACCTAAAAATCCTAATCTAAATGCAGAAAGTATGTAGAGTCCATGCTCAACAATTCAAATTATTTACAAATTTTGAGTTCAATTGCCACATACCATAAGTTAAGAATTCCTCTCGGGGTGATATGTAACATCCACGTAGTGATGCTTGCATAGGGTTTCGGGCACCAACATGCTTCTCGTCTTCTTCATTCCTACAAGTTGATTCACTGATTACCCCTCTATGATGCCTCGTTTTTGTACTTGGATGCCTCTTTTTCGTACTCAGATGCTTAGTATCCTTGGTCTTGAACCTGCAAACACACACCACTTCAAACATTTCACATTGTTAGTAGTATGATCAAACACCACCTGTAACAACCCGACTTTTAGTAGTGTCGAAAATAGTAGATTCAAGGCCACAAATCCTATGAATGAATATGTACATATTATTATTTAATATTTTTGAGTCAAGTATAGAATTATGTCTAAATTTTATTTAATGATATTTGTTAATTGAACGAATAATTAGGTTCAAGTGGTATGTTTTAAAAGTCAAGTGGTTTTAAAAAATGAGGTATCGGGACCTCGTTTCTATAAAACAAGCCCGTAAATATTTTATTTAATATTTACAAGGCTTTGTTAAGGTTTTATTAAAATTTAGTTAAGAAATTTTAACGTTTAGATAGTTAACCAAAAAAAAAGTCTAACTAGTAAAAGGTGTAAAACCTAGTCATTATTGAATTACTATGATTAAACGATTTAATAATTAAATGAGGGGGTTTTATATTGCAATTATACCATGTTATAATTGTGGCATGGATGTTAAGGAGATTTATGCTTTTATACATTAAAACTATAATAGTTTTTATAATAAAAGATATTATGATATACTAAAACATAAAAAAAAAAAAGAAAGAAAGAAAAAGAGAATATCATCATCATTTTTATTCTTTCTATTTGGAAACGGAAACCAACATGGGAAGAGACCTTCAAGCTTCGGTCTTCTCTAGTGTGCTTGCATGATCGAGAAACGAGACATTCAAAGTTAGATCAAGGATAAACTAAGATATCGGATTAATTGTTGGTTTCATTCTTACAACTGCATTTGTCGAGGTAAGTTCGTTTAATGATGAAAATTATTATCTTTTCCATTTTTGATGAATGTAAATAATTATTTACGTTATGTTAAAATTAATTGATAAATATGTGATAAATTATTATTATTATGGTTCAAATAGAGGAATTAGTCAAATTAAATTATATGAGGGTTAATACTAATGTTGTTATCTAGTTAATGGAATTGTATACATATGTGAGATATCTTTGGTTATTTATATAACAATGAGAATTGAAAGTACTATGCATATATCTATGAAATTAAGAAGAGATTGTTAGTAGTAATTCTTGGATTTACAATAAATTATCTATGGATGTAACGAGTTCTATTGTATACAGAAATGAAGAGGTGTCCCTGTTTGTGCTTTGGTGCCCCTGCATCACTTCGGTGTTTCTATTTGCACGTCTGTGCCCCTATTTAAACTTCGGTGCCCCTATATACACTTCAGTGTCCCTGTTCGCACTTTGGTGCCCCTAACTACATGTATGCGCCCCTGTTCTGCATATATGATGCCCCTGAAAATAGAGTAATGATCGAGTATGTGAACCGAGTACTAAGGATTTGGACTAAATGATATGGATTGTTACATGGAATCGGTGTAGTTACCCGAGTACTAGAGTTAAGTTATTCGTTCATCAGGTTATGAAATAATTGAATTGCAATTTATTTATGTGCTTATATATTATGGCATAATTATTTTATCGGTAAGTGAAAGATATTATAATGAGTTTATTAGTTACATGTATGGATTGTTACTTTGAAATTATGTGATTTATGGCATGACAAAGTCCTGTGAAATGAAGGTTGTTCTGATGTATTTGAATTGAAAAGGTAACAGTTGAATTATGTGGACGAATAATGTAACAACCCATTTTTAGTCAAATCAAAATAGTGGTTTAGGACTACAGTCCAAGGTCGTAAAATTATTTTAGTATTATTTAAAGTGTTTATAGCATGATAGCATGTATGTGTGAAAGTTTCGTGAAGAAAATTTATCATTTGAATGCTTAATTTGATAAAAAAGACTAAATCGCGAAAAGTGTAAAATGCATGTTCTATTAGTTTAAGGTGTCTAATAGCTTTGGTTTTTAATTATGGTGGCCTTAAATGGTAATTAAAACATTTAAAAGGTGAGTGGACAATTTTGGACAACCATTAAGTAATTTTTAAGTTATATTACTAAGGTTAAATTAGTAATTAATAAATAATGGTTAATAAAACAAAACAAAGCCAAAATTGCTTCATCTTTTTGCCATTGCCGAAAATACAAAGCTTGAGAAGCCATGGGAGCTTTCTAGGGTTCGCCCAATACATTATTTGTTGTAAGTCCGTTTTTGCTTGGTTTTTAATGATTTTTATGTTTTTGAGATCGTTGCAACAAGAACTTGCTAGCCCAGGGACTAATTTGCAAAACTGTTAAAGATTTTGAGTGTTGCTATGGATGAATATATGAGTATTTTGATATTTTATGATAGATTATAAATGTTTGATGATAGTTAAATAAGTTTTTTTAAGTGATTTTTAGTGAAAATACAAAATAGGGATTAAATTGAGAAATGTGTAAAGTTAGTGGGTAAAATGTGAAATAAATGAAAAATATGGGTTGCTAAGGGCATTATGGTAATTCAGCTAGCATGGGTTTATTGTGAATTTCATTAATTTTTGATTTTATGAATAGATGATTAAATGTGTAAATGTGTTTTAAAGTATGTTTTGGATTAAATTGAATGAATAAATGATTAAATAAGTTAATTTTAAATATATTTAGATCAAGAAAGGAGAAATATGGATTGGGATCGGGGAAAAGATAAAGTTATCGATTAATCGACTCAATTCGCCGTTTTAACATCTGAGGTAAGTTCATATGTAATAAGCATTGTTATAATTATGCTTTAAATGCTTTGATATTGCATAAATTGTGTATTCGAGACTACCGTCATATTGACGACAATTCGGCTATATATGGCACTTAGTGTGCGATTCAAGATAGCTTCGACTATGTATGGCACTTAGTGTGTGATTTGAGATAGACTCGGCTATGTATGACACTTAGTGTGCGAGATTAAAATAGCTTCGGCTATGTATTGGCACTTAGTGTGCGAGAATTTGAGTATTCAACATTTTTCCGTTTGGGTATGAGTTTGTTACAGATTGGTTCAGGTATGTATATGAATCATACGAGCTCTAAATTGAAGAAGTTATGAAGTTTGCATATAAGTATATGATTAAGCATGTGGATGGTTTGTTAGTATTTATGAATTACGAATTAACAAGTACAAATTGATGAATTGAGTATTTATGATTAGTTGAGTATATTTCATACGAGCTTACTAAGCTATAAAGCTTACTTTGTTTATTTTTCCTATGTTTTATAGTGATTTTAAAGCTAGCTCGGATTCAGAGATTGTCGGAGACTACGTCACACTATCCAACCATCACTTTGGTAATTTTGAGCTTATGATTTGGTCATATGGCATGTATAGGATTATGGTCATTTTGATATATATCTTGGTAGTGAGTTTTGCCATTTGAGATGGCTTATGAATGGTCATGTTTTGGTTTGTATATATAGCCATGAGACTTGACTTAATTTGTTTAGTTTGGTTATGTATATATAAGTGTTCATATGGTTTATATTGAGTGATTGAGGTTGGTTTGCAATGTTATTGATGATTGGTATTATAAATATCAAATGGTTGATAATTGAGAAGCTATGTGCTTGTGAATTGATGTATGATGATGCATGTTTGGAAAATGTTTAATTAGATGATTTGAATATGTAAAGTTGGTATGATTTGAATGAGTAAAGCATGAGATAGTAAGCAAGCTAGTTGTTGGAATTGAAATGGTATTGTTTAGTCTTGATTTTGATTGAATTGGATGACTATTTATGCTATGAGTGAGTACCATTTGAACTGAATAGGTATGCACAAGAATTGGGTAGCAAATTGGCTTGGTAAATAGCCTATTTTTGTCCACACCGGCAGAAACACAGGCGTTTGTCTCAACCGTGTGTGAGAAACGGTCTTGTTACACAGTCGTGTGTCCCCTAGTGTTCAAATTTAAATCAAGCCAGTATGCTCCACACGGCCTCACAGACGGGCGTGTGACTTGGCCATGTGGCATAAGTCAGTACACCTTACAGGTTTGGTACAACCTAGCAGATGGCCTAGCACTCAGGCGTGTGGCCACTTCGAAGGGTATACGGGCTAGACACACGGGCGTGTGGTTGGCCATGTGACCCAAGTCAGTAAGCTCACTTGTTTGGACATGGGTTTGGACACGGGCTGGGATACAACCATGTGCTTTCATTTCGAATGTTCACACGGCCTGTGACACGGGCATGTCTTGTGGCCGTGTGCGACCTAATTTTCTAAGTGATTCAAATGATTTAAAAGTTATTGATTTAGTCCCGAACCAATCTCAATGCATGTCTAGGGCCTCGTAGGCTTGTATTAGGGACATATTAAATGAGATTGAATGATGAATGTTTGAATTAAAAAAATATATGCTGAAAGTATGTATAAATGTGTTGTAAGTTTGTAATGCTCCTTAACCCTATTCCGGCGTTGAATATGGGTGAGGGGTGTTACATTTATTGGTATACAGTTTAGTCGATTCTAGGACCAATGTAGCGTATGTGAGAGTCTAGCTATACATGCCATATATATAAACTGTGATAGTGTGATGACTCTTGACGTTTTAAAATGTGTTTTCATATAGAAATAGATCCCAATTGAGCTATAGCTGATAAGGTTGAAAGTAATGTGCCCGCTCCTTTTCAAGAGATAGCGCCGTCTGATACTGAACCAGTAACGGGCAATCATGGAGGAGAGGCTAAAAAAGCCTTCTTCCAAATGATAAACGAGTGATTCACTCAATACATTCGTACAAACTGACTGCTCAACAACCTCTACCCCCTTCTAATCCCCAACCTGTTCCTGTAACTCCTCAAGGAGTCAAGCTTTTAAGATTGAACAAGCCGCTGGTTGATAAAATTTGTAACTACGGGGCCGAAGAGTTCAGAGCTACCATTGATGATGATCCAGAGAAAGTTGAATTTTTGCTTGAAAATACTATTTGAGTATTCGATGAACTTGCATGCAGGCCAGTTGAATGTTTGAAGTGTGCTATAGCACTGTTGAGAGACACCGCATATCAGTGGTGGAATACGTTAGTATCCGTGGTACCGAAAGAGCAAGTGACCTGGGAATTCTTTCAAACTGAGTTCCAAAAGAAATATATAAGTCAGCGGCTCCTTGATCAAAAGCATAAAGAGTTTTTAGAGTTGAAACAGGGTCGAATTACTATGACAGAGTATGAAAGAGAATTTGTAAGGTTGAGCAAGTATGCTCAAGAATATATTTCTACTGAAGAAATCATGTGCAAGCGGTTCGTTGATGGGTTGAACGAGGGTATTAAACTTCTAGTTGGAACTTTAAAACTGAAGGAATTTGTTGTTTTAGTCGACAAAGCTTGCAAAGCCGAGGAACTTAGCAAAGAAAAGAGAAAGGCTGATTCATAGGCGAGAGATTCGAGGAAGAGATTGATGAGTAAACCTTATCCTTCCTCGCAAAGAAATTAAGAGATTATTTTAACCGATCAACCACTTCAGTGGGATATTCCAATAGAGATCGCGGAAAGCAATACACCAATCCTAAAACTCAAGCTACATCGGTATCTAGTGTTGGCAATGTGAAAGGCATTAAACTTGAGTGTCAACAGTGTGGAAGACGGCATTTTAGAGATTGTTGGGTGAAAAATAATAATAGAGCTTGTTACAGTTGTGGTTTGCGAGATCATTTTATCAGAGATTTTCATGAGTTAGATGAAAAAGATATATCTCAGAATGCAAGATCAAGAAATATAGCTACTCGAGGGAGGTCGCCAAGAAATACGAGAAATGCAAGTGAAAATTGTGGTACAATGAAAGATTCTACAGTGAGATCTGAGGCTAGAGTACCTACTAGAGCTTACGCTATTTGCGCCAGCAAAATTGATCCTGGATCGACACATTCGTATGTTTGTGAGAATTTAGTATCTAGTAAGAAATTGCCTGTTGAGTCTACAGAATTTATAATTAAAGTATCGAACGCCTTAGGCAAGTATGTTCTAGTTGAAAAAGTATACAAGAACTGTCATTTAATGACTCGGGGTTACTATTTTCTGGCTAACCTATTGCTTTTACCATTTGATGAGTTCGATGTGATTCTGGGTATGGATTGGTTGACTCTACATGATGCCATTGTGAACTGTAGACGAAAGACTATAGAATTGAAGTGCCAGAATAATAAAATTCTTCAGATTGAATCTGATGAGTCAGGTGGATTACCAATAGCAATTTCATTGATGTCGGCTCAGAGATATGTCAGAAAAGGTTGTGATGCGTACCTAGCATATGTTTTAGATACCAAGGTGTCTGAAAAGAAGATTGAATTGGTGCCTGTAGTTTATGAGTATCCGGATGTATTTCCAGAAGAATTGCCTGGGTTACCACTAGTTAGAGAGGTTGAGTTTGCTATTGAGTTAGTACCGGGAACTTAGCCAATATCTATAGCTCCGTACAGAATGGCTCCAACAGAGTTGAAAGAGTTGAAAGCTCAGTTGCAAGATTTAACGGATAGAGGTTTTGCACGACCTAGCTTTTTTCCCTAGGGTGCGCCTGTATTGTTCGTAAAGAAGAAAGACGGGTCAATGAGAATATGTATTGATTATCGTCAGCTTAACAAATTTACAATAAAAAATAAGTATCCGTTGCCGAGAATAGATGATTTGTTTGATCAATTAAAAGGTGCAATAGTGTTTTCGAAGATTGATTTGAGATCGGGTTATTATCATTTGCGAGTTAAAGATTCAGATGTGCCGAAAACTGCTTTCAGAATGAGGTACGGACACTATGAATTCCTTGTGATGCCTTTTGGACTAACTAATGCTCCTGCCATTTTTATGGATTCGATGAATCAGATCTTTAGACCGTATTTAGACAGATTTGTTGTTGTGTTCATTGACGAAATTCTGATCAATTCACGAGATGAATCTGAGCATGCTGAGCATTTGAGGATTGTGTTGCAAACCTTGAGAGATAGGCAACTGTATGCTAAATTTAGAAAGTGTGAGTTTTGGCTCCGGAAAGTCAGATTTTTAGGACATATTGTGTCGGCAGATGGCATTTGAGTTGATCCGAGCAAGATTTCTGCAGTTATTAACTAGAAACCACCTAGAAATGTATTCGAGGTTAGAAGTTTTCTGGGACTAGCTCGTTATTATAGACGCTTTGTAAAGGGGTTCTCGATGATTGTTACATCGATGACTAGACTGCTACAGAAAGATGTCAAGTTTGAATGGTTCGAGAAATGTTAACAAAGTTTCGATCAATTGAAAGCATTGTTAAATGAGGCACTAGTGTTGGTTCAACCTGAATCAAGTAAAGAATTTTTGATTTACAGCGACGCGTCAATGAACGGTTTGGGTTGCATATTGATGCAAGAGGGAAAGGTTTTAGCTTATGCCTCCAGACAATTGAAATCGCATGACAAGAACTATCCAACACATGATTTAGAGTTGGCCGCTATAGTTTTTGCACTGAAAATTTCGCGTTATCATTTGTACAGTGAAAAATGTCATATCTTTACTGATCATAAAAGCTTAAAATATATTATGACTTAGAAAGATTTGAATTTAAGAAAACGAAGATGACTCAAGCTACTAAAATATTATGTGTTAGTGATTGATTATCATCCGGGGAAAGCAAACGTATTCGCTGATGCTTTGAGTATTAAATCATTGTTTGCTTTGAGAGCAATGAATACGCAGTTGACATTATCCGACGATGCTTTGATATTAGCTGAGTTAAAAGCTACACTAGTATTTCTTCAGCAAATTTGTGAAGCTCAGAAATATGATAGTGAATTATAAGCTAAAAGAGTGCAATGAGAGTCGACTAGTGATTCAGAGTACCAAATCAGATCCGATGAGTGTTTGATGTTTTGAGATAGAATTTGTGTACCAAAAAATCTAGAGTTGATTCAGAAAATTTTACACGAGGCACATAGTGGTTGTTTATCCTTTCATCTTAGAAGTACTAAAATGTACAATGATTTGAAACAACTGTATTAGTGGTCGGGTATGAACGAGACATTTCTGAATTTGCAACGAAATGTTTAGTGTGTCAGCAAATTAAAGCTAAACATCAAGTACCTTCGGGTTTACTTCAACCTGTGATGATACTGGAGTGGAAATGAGATAGAGTGACTTTGGATTTCGTATCGGGATTACCCTTGTCTCTGAAAAAGAAAGATACAATTCAGGTTGTCGTTGATCGATTGACAAAATTAGCAGATTTCATCCCGGTACGTACTGACTTTTCGCTTAAGAAATTGGCTGAATTGTATATTTCTGATATCGTTAGATTACACGTGGTGCCAACTTCGATTATTTCGAATAGAGATTCGAGATTCACATCACGATTTTGGAAGAAATTACAAGAAGCTCTGGAGTCTGGTTGAATTTCAAGATGCTTTTCATCCATAAATCGACGGACAATCTGAATGAGTAATTCAAATTCTCGAAGATATGCTTAGATGTTGTGTTTTAGAGTTTGAAGGAAATTGGGAGAAATATTTACTGTTAGTTGAATTCGCGTATAATAACAGCTTTTAATTGAGTATAAAGATGGCACTGTTGAAGCTTTATATGGTCACAAATGCCGAACTCCATTGTACTGGACCGAGTTGAGTGAGAAAAAGATTTACGGGGCTGATTTGATCCGAGAAACGAAAGAAAAAGTGAAAGTAATTCGCGATTGTTTAAAATAAGCTTTAGATTGTCAAAAATCGTACGCAGATTTGAAATGAAAAGATATTGAATTTCAGATCGGTGACAAAGCATTTTTGAAAATATCTCCGTGGAAGAAAATACTTCATTTTGGTCGTAAAAGCAAATTAAGTCCATGATTCATCGGGTCGTATGAGATTATTGAAGGAATAGGGCCAGTGGCATATCGACTAGCTTTACCGTCAGAATTAGAAAAGATTCATAATGTATTTCATGTATCGATGTTGCGTCGATATAGATCTGATCCATCACATGTGATTTCTTCGTTAGAGATTGAGATTCAACCTGATATGACATACAACGAAGAACCGATCAGAATTCTAGCACGTGAGTTTAAACAGTTGAGAAAGAAAAGCATAGCTCTCATAAAGGTTTTGTGGAAACAACATGGTATTGAAGAGGCTACGTGGGAGCCCGAGAAAGCTATGAGAAAATAGTACCCTAACCTGTTCACTGGTAAGATTTTCGGGGATGAAAATCCCTAAGGGGGGAGAGTTGTAACAGCCTATTTTTAGTCAAATCGGAATAGTAGTTTTGGGACCACAAATATGAGGTCGTAAAATTATTTTAATATTATTTAAAGTGTTTATAGCATGATAGCATGTATGTGTGAAAATTTTGTGAAGAAATTTTATCGTTTGAATGCTTAATTTGATAAAAAGGACTAAATCGCGTAAAGTGTAAAATACATGTTCTATTAGTTTAAGGTGTCTAATAGCTTTGATTTTTAATTATGGTGGCCTTAAATGGTAATTAAACCATTTAAAAGGTGAGTGGACAATTTTGGACAACCATTAAATGATTTTTAAGTTATATTACTAAGGTTAAATTAGTAATTAATAAATAATGGTTAATAAAACAAAATAAAGCCCAAATTGCTTCATCTTTTTTCCATGCCGAAAATACAAAGCTTGAGAAGCCATGAGAGCTTTCTAGGGTTCGCCCAATACATTCTTTGGTTGTAAGTCTGTTTTTGCTCAATTTTTAATGATTTTTATGTTTTTGTGATCGTTGCAACTAGTATTAGCTAGCACAGGGACGAATAATGTAACAACCCATTTTTAGTCAAATCAAAATAGTGGTTTAGACTACAGTCCAAGGTCGTAAAATTATTTTAATATTATTTAAAGTGTTTATAGCATGATAGCATGTATGTGTGAAAGTTTCGTGAAGAAAATTTATCATTTGAATGATTAATTTGATAAAAAAGACTAAATCGCGAAAAGTGTAAAATGCATGTTCTATTAGTTTAAGGTGTCTAATAGCTTTGGTTTTTAATTATGGTGGCCTTAAATGGTAATTAAAACATTTAAAAGGTGAGTGGACAATTTTGGACAACCATTAAGTAATTTTTAAGTTATATTACTAAGGTTAAATTAGTAATCAATAAATAATGGTTAATAAAACAAAACAAAGCCAAAATTGCTTCATCTTTTTGCCATTGCCGAAAATACAAACCTTGAGAAGCCATGGGAGCTTTCTAGGGTTCGCCCAATACATTCTTTGATTGTAAGTCCGTTTTTGCTTGGTTTTTAATGATTTTTATGTTTTTGAGATCGTTGCATCAAGTACTTGCTAGCCCAGGGACTAATTTGCAAAACTGTTAAAGATTTTGAGTGTTGCTATGGATGAATATATGAGTATTTTGATATTTTATTATAGATTATGAATGTTTGATGATAGTTAAACAAGTTTTGTTAAGTGATTTTTAGTGAAAATGCAAAATAGGGATTAAATTGAGAAATGTGTAAAGTTAGTGGGTAAAATGTGAAATAAATGAAAAATATGGGCTGCTAGGGGCATTATAGTAAATTGGCTAGCATGGGTTTATTGTGAATTTTATTAATTTGTGATTTTATGAAATAAGGACTAAATTGTGAAAAATGTGAAATATGTGGGGAAAAAGTTTAAATATGTTTTAAAATATGTTTTGGATTAAATTGAATGAATAAATGATTAAACAAGTTAATTTTAAATATATTTAGATCAAGAAAGGAGAAATATGTATTGGGATCAGGGAAAAGATAAAGTTATCGATTAATCGACTCGATTCGCCATTTTAACATTCGAGGTAAGTTCGTATGTAATGAGCATTGTGATAATTATGCTTTAAATGCTTTGATATTGCATAAATTGTGTATTCGAGACTACAGTCATATTGACGACAATTCGGCTATGTATGGCACTTAGTGTGCGATTCAAGATAGCTTCGGCTATGTATGGCACTTAGTGTGCGAGATTAAAATAGCTTCGGCTATGTATTGGCACTTAGTGTGCGAGAATTCGAGTATTCAACATTTTTTCTTTTGGGTATGAGTTTGTTACGGATTGGTTCAGGTATGTATATGAATCATACGAGCTTTAAATTGAAGAAGTTATGAAGTTTGCATATAAGTATATGATTAAGCACGTGGATGGTTTGTTAGTATTTATGAATTACGAATTAACAAGTACAAATTGATGAGTTGTGTATTTATGATTAGTTGAGTATATTTCATACGAGCTTACTAAGCTATAAAGCTTACTTTGTTTATTTTTCCTATGTTTTATAGTGATTTTAAAGCTCTCTCGAATTTAGGGATATTGGAGACTATGTCACACTATCCAACCATCACTTTGGTAATTTTGAGCTTATGGTTTGGTCATATGGCATGTATAGGATTATGGTCATTTTGATATGTATCTTGGTAGTGAGTTTTTCCATTTGAGATGGCTTATGAATGGTTATGTTTTGGTTTGTATATATAGCCATGAGACTTGGCTTAATTTGGCTAGTTTGGTTTTGTATATATAGCCATGAGACTTGGCTTAATTTGGCTAGTTTGGTTATGTATATATAAGTGTGCATATGGTTTATATTAAGTGATTGAGGTTGGCTTGCAATGTTATTGATAGTTGGTATTATAGATATCAAATGGCTGATAATTGAGAAGCTATGTGCTTGTGAATTTATGTATGATGATGCATGTTTGGAAAATGTTTAATTAGATGATTTGAATATGTAAAGTTGGTATGATTTGAATGAGTAAAACATGAGATAATAAGCCAAGTAGTTGTTGGAATTGAAATGGTATGTTTTAGTTGTAACACCCCTCGCCCATATCCAACGTCGGGACGGGGTTCGAGGTGCTACCAGACTGAAACTCAATCAACTATATAAAATCGAGCCGTAACATTTCATTTGATTAAAAACTTTCCATTTCACACACATTTTGTCCCTTATACGGCCTTACGAGGCCCAAAACATACATTCGGGGTGCTTCGGGACCAAACCGAAAACTTAAGAAAAACTTGTAAAATCCATGCATTAAGGCTCCACACACCCGTGTGACCAATTGACATTGTCGTGTTGGTCGCTTGAGTGCACCACACGGCCTAGTGTATATCGGGACACGCCTTTGTCCCTCACCCGAGTCGATTTAATTCCCAAATCAACCTACAGGGGTTTTCACATGGCCTGGCACATGCCCGTGTCCCCCACACGGCCTCGATACGCCCATGTCATCCACCCGTGGAACTCTCTATCCATTTGGTCATGAACAAAAGAAGACACACTGCTAAGGCACACGCCCGTGTGCTAGGCCTTGTCCTCCACACAGATGAGACACACGGCCGTGTCTCTGCCCCTGTGTTTACTACCATGCATACTAACTTGAATTTCCAAGGTGTAGGGGACACACAGCCGGTTCACACGCCCATAGGGTAGACCGTGTGTCACACACGGCCTAGACACATGCCCGTGTGTCTATCCGTGTGGACAAATACAAGGATATTTTCCAAGCCATTTTGTCACCCTCACAACACATGCACCCATACTTATACCAATACATACAACAAGGCATACATAAGCATTTAAACATCCATAAACATGTCAATTTCTCACGCAATAGATATCATAGATTTTACTCACATCTTTACCACATTCATGCCATAACTATCATCATATCAGAAACCTCAATTCTAGCACTAAGCATTCATGATCACATCACATAAAACCTTGGCACTTGCATGCATTTATAAATAGGTTTACAACTCCAATATTAATATAAGCCAATACATTTGGCTGAAGCAAAACATCACATACTCAAATATTTAATCGTCTATAAATGCCATAGACTTGAGGTACATGAAATCACTTATACCGATAGCGATAGCTTAACAGTGTGATAATATCTCTGACGAACTCCAACCCCAGCTAACCTGGCAACACTAGAGAACAAGGGAAAGGAAGGGGGTAAGCTTTACGCTTAGTAATTCCATAAGTAAATAATAAGCAACATGAATACACATATACCATGAAGGCATTGAATTATCACCATCATAACATCATTCATGTCTCACAAGCATAACATACTCATTCTCATTCTTATTAGTCAATCATCATATATCAAGCTCATCACTTATGAGTTTTATGCACATACCTGTACCAATTAGTAACATAATCCTTTCCGTTCATATCTTTGTCATACTCGTTGAACGCTTGGAATACTAATCGGATACCCAGAAAAACCTTTGCACATGAGTGCCTCAAATGTAGCTAAAGCTACCTCACATCTCATGACATTTACATGCTCACTCTTTAGCTAGTCATCTAGACTCATAATTCCTAGTGACATGTCACTCGTATCCTATTTTATTCCTAAGGTTCAAACGGGATTTTTCCTCTCCTATCAAGGCTTTGTCTTAACACATCTTTGTCAATCATATACACATTAATATTTGTACAATTCATAATAATAAAACATTTAAATACATGTATAGCATGGCAATGTTTATATACGAACAAAGGTGGAAAAAACCTAATCGTCCCTTATCCGATTTTTTTCCGTTCTAGGTCCAAATCACAATTTTCATCATCTAAAATATCACATTTAGCTTATTAATACCATATACTAATCAAATTAGTCCAATGACACATTTTGGCAAAATTTACAATTTTGCCCCTAAACTTTACCATAATTACCAAATTGCCCCTAGGCTCGTAAAGTGATTTTTATTCAATTTATTTACTCTTTAAGCCTAGATGAACCATTTTCAAAACTATAGCAACATACAAAATCCATTATTTCAACATTAACAACTCATTTTACAACTTTGTAAAATAACCCTTTTAAGGTGTTTTCATGCAAACTTCCTTCACAAAAGTTGTTTATAACACTAGTAAGACTCATATTATTCCATAAAAACTCAGAAAACAACACATATGATTTCATGGAAAAACCCTAGACTCTTAATTATTTTGCAAACTAGTCCCCTCATTTGAAAGCTCATGCTTTAGGGGTTCCAAAAATGTAAAAAATCATCAAGAAACTATCAAAGATCACTTACTTGAGAGGACTCAAAGTGGCTGAAAGTTCAAAGCTTTCAAAACCCTTTCTTTTGCTGGTATAATCGGTCAAGGAGAAAAGAATGAAGAGAAAAAGACACTAGCTAGACTTAGGCATTATTTTATCACATAAAATGACATCACCCACCTAACAAGTTGACCATTTGAAATTTCTTGTCCCATGGCCGGCCATCACTCTTAAAAAAGGTCTAATTGCCCTTTAAAGGCCCCCAATTTTACTACTCTAGCCATTTAACACATTTAGGCATTAAAACACAACTTTTACCTTTTACGCGATTTAGTCCTTTTTCGAACTTGGGCTAGAAATTGCTAAAATTAGTTTACCAAAATTGACATGCATCTTAATAAACATGCTATAACAAATAAAATAACATCAAAATAATTTTCTTCAGCCTCAGAATAGTGGTTCTGAAACCACTATTTTGACTAAGCCCAAAATCGGGCTGTTACAATTCTTCCCCCTTTAGGGATTTTCATCCCCGAAAATCTTACCAGAAGAAGTTGCTTTCAACTTTCATGAATCACTTTCCCCTTTTTCTCATAATTTACAATTCAACTCAGTCTCATACACAAGATTCCCTGTAGCATTTCCATAATTGCGGTATAAACCTCGGAGCTCAATTCGAGATACTAGAGACTAACATTCTAAGAACTATAAACTCATATACATAGCTTGGCCAAATCTGTCGACTAATATATCTGTACATACTAAAATAATCATGTGGACTTCCATCATCAATCTATCACAACTCAACTTGCATCCCTCTTTTTCCCGGGGATGAGAGATAGCCCAATTCGAAATTCATAATAGCCCTTTCTCATTTTCTTTTCAATGTCATCACTGACAATAATAATCTCGAATACATTTGATATTCGGCTTTTCCCTGTAGACAATTCAATATCCTTTGGAAGAACAGGCAAGATGCTACTGTGGGCTCTCTTCACAATTCTCTACTTAACCTAGAGTTTCTCGGTACTCGAATCTTACTCACTTATGGCCACATCTCTATGTTCAGGCCATCGACTATTTAGAAACCTTACTAACATGAATCAAACGATTCCAACTTCATAGATGTGATCTCCTTATCAATCAGGACAATTTTACTTATAAAAACATCTCTCGAATATGAGAAATTCAACTAATATGTTTCTGTAACACACTTATAAGAATAAAACTTCATCATTTTCGACTGCACGTCTTCTTACCAATGAATGCGCAACCTTATTACCAGACCAGAGAATTAACTTAAATGTAGATAACTTAATTTACCCTTGCTGATAACAATTCTTTTCACGAAGATTTTAGAGAAATCCCAATACTGGGATCTCTACACTTCTATGATCGAGCTAGAAGCATAATCATAAGGGACATTCTTATCGCAAGACAGAGACTACCGTTAAAGATAAGCCAGATTTGATAATTCTCGAAACAAGAATGAGAGGAAAAACCAAGATAAAGAATTCCAAGATATAACACCATACCAAAAATCCAAGAATATAACTCAGAAGAAAATAATGAGGAAGATCTGGAAAATCCCTCAGAGAAAACCAGAAGGAAACCACCATCTATACGCTCTGGAATTCCATCATAACAGAGATAATATAATTCCCACATATATATGTAAAACCATAATCAATAAAAACATCAGAATGGTCTCACATGAATTTTTACCATCGACCTCAGTCCTACATATCAGAATAGAACTTCGAAGAGATAAGAAGTGTTGATCATAACTAACTGGATCAACAGAGCTTTCGTCTAATATCACAGTCGCTATCATCTTTATACAATAAAATTTTCACTAGAATGAATAACCATACATATTTCCAAGAATAGAGGAAAATTACAAAATACTCAGAAGAGAGAGATATCCATAACTTTTACTTAATTGAATCTGTCATACTCAGACATCTTTGCAAGTCTGACACCATTCCTCTGATTAATTCTATTCTCACTAATCCCATAATACTCCATTATTGCACTCTTTAGTTTCCCATTTGTAAGCTTATACAACATATCTCTCGTGAATTTCATTATATAACTCTATTCTGGTAAGGGGGTGAAGATTGTAAAGCCTCTAAATTTTTGACTCTCACATATATACACATTTAACAACAATATAGCATCATGCACACTTGATTTAGACATTTCAAATTTCCAACTTGTTATAAACATATATTTACATATCTTAGTAACACATGCAACTTTATTTCATATGAATACTAGTCAAACATCAGTGAATTTATCACAATACAAATTTTCATTTCTTTTTCTCGAATTACCATTAATGTCTAATCAAGTTTCAACACTTAGCTTTAATTTTACTTACCAACCTTTATCAAATTAGAGAACATCTTACGGTTTTGAGTACATCGTTTACTTGGTGCCATAGTCCAAGTATGGTCTTATATTAGCTCTCATCCATCTGTGTCGATGCCGTGTCCTAGACAGGTCTTACACTGACACATATCAAGTCGATGCCATGTCCCAGACATGTCTCACACTGGCTCTCGTAATGTGGCCGATGCATGTCCCAGACATGTATTACACTGGCACACATATCTTAAGTATTGTCATGGTCCAACCATGGTTTTATCCGTCAATTCATTAGTAAACGATCGTACACATTCCCTGTGTTCAACCCAATTTGATCTTTCGTTTTAGCTTTCATGCTATTATAATATTTATGAGATCTTTAATTCAGAAATCTAAACATAAATGTCAACCTCATGTACATTCTGATTACCAATCATGCAATAAAAGCATTTATACATACATTCTGTCATTTCGAGTAAATCTTCTTTTCATAATCACTTGGCCAATCAAGTTGGGCATATAACATCGCACGAATACTAACATGCATATAAGAGCTTATCACAACTTAACTTTCATTTCATTACACGTTTCCACATCTTTTAACTTATGATTATCACATATAGAATTTTAGTTCATGTAAAAATCATGAATTTCTTTTCATACCTTTCCTAATTTCAACATATCACAAGCATGTTTCAATCATCTCAACATTACTCTTATCTTTATCAAGATTCGCTCGGTTGGAAGTTCTTGCTGTCTTAACCAATAGTTTCGCTAGAGCCGGGAGATATCACACAATCACGAGTAGTACTATGTGATCGCGTGATTTGTAACAAGTAATAAATATTTATAATGAATATAAAACCTAGACTAACTATTATCACGACGAAAAGGCAAGCGCACCTATCGAACAATAGTATAGTAATGGCAAGATCGAGATATCGTACCCAAGGAAACCAAAAGTACTAGTAATAACTATCTTTTTATTATCTAGCCTAAGAATAAAAAGGGTTTGTTTATTAAACTAATTATCTAAACTAATTAACTAATTTAATTAAAGCGAAGAGAAGATTTGGAAAAGACTTGAAGAAAAGTAATCGATAAAGATGACACCCAAGGAGGAATCCACCTAGATTTCACTTATTATCTGACTCTAAACCAGACGATTTATTCACTTGACTTGATCCGTGAGACTCCCTAACTTACATTATTATCTCTTTCGAGACTAATAATGCCTAACCCTCAGTTGAATTAATTGAAATCTCTTTCTAATTAAAACCCCTAGGGAAGCAGTAAATCGATCTATGGATTCCCATATTAGGTTTCACCCTAATCTGGGAAAATCTTGTAACCCTATCTCTAGGCGTTCAATCAACTCCGCTTAATTATACCAAATCTACTCTTAGGCAGGGTCTATTCCTCCTCTGCATAAGCACATTAAATCATGAGTCAATACCCGGAATATTAACTCAAGCATTAGAAACACATAATTAAGAACAAATCAAGCATTTATCATATAGTTCAGATAATAATAACAAGATACATCATAGGTTTCATCCCCGTTAGGTATCTAAGGGGTTTAGTTCATAATGAAATAAGAGTACATCTCAAAAGTATAAAAATAGCAAAACATGAAGAAAACTCTTAAACTCCTAAAGGGATTCTGAGAGAGATCTTCAGTCTTGGAGTAGCTCCGGCTTTTGGGATGGATCACCTGGCTTCCTTCAAGTAATTCCTGGTGTGTGGTTCTGTATTCCAGAAAAGTTCTAGAAGCCCTTGGAAAAGTCCCCCTCAGTAGGTCATACTTAGGGTGTTTATATAGGCTTTCGATTGGCTTTCTTCTTCCCTAAGTATCCTTTTTCTGTGTAAAATACAACCCTTTAAAAAAGGGACACGCCCTTGTGCCACGACCGTGTGACTTGTTTTCCAGGCCGTGTTCATTCTGCTAAATTTCACACGGTCGTGTGGGTCAATGGCCAGGCCGTGTGAATTGTGAAATCCCTGGACAACACCCTCGACAAACACGGGCGTGTGAGCAGCCCGTGTGGCAAGGCTTAGGCCGTGTGATCTTCTTGATTTGGTCCTTTTTATCTCTTTTACGCTCGTTTTTGGCTCCTTTTGACTCTTGGTGCTTTCTTGAGTACAAAACATGAAATAACCAGATTAAGAGCACCAAAATCCACAAATCTAATAGTAAACATCCATAAATATGCTAAGTATTTGGGGTAATAATATGTATAATTTGGCATTTATCAAATAGCCCCACACTTAAGCATTTTCTTGTCCTCAAGCAAAACTCTCATTTACTGCTAGAATTCATTCCTTTCAATCACATAATCATTACCGATAATGTTACAAATTATTCCACGAAGAATCATACAGTGAGAATTCAACCATAGGGACATTAAGAACTTCAAACAATCTAAATCAAATATTTTGATAGTAAAATTATAGGTAATCTCCTTCTTCTAAGTAATTAATTTTAGTCCTAAATATACAAGAGATGACACCCTCACTAAGGATTCACTCAAATCACTCAAAGTGTTTAAGGTTCAAAATTAAGCACTCGATTGTCTAACATGAGATGTTATCACTATAGGCTTGCATGAAAATCAAATCTCCTCCACTTGTAAATGATATGATACACAAATCAAAAGGTCTTTGCATGGTTGTAACAGGGTTTAGGTTACGGGTATGGATACAAGCTGAAGAGACAAAGGTTAGAATTGAGATGATTTCAATATATCACCCCACTATCAAAAACTTAATTACTAAATGACAACAAATATCTAAAACTATATTACATGAGCTCTCTTTTTCATGACAACTTTAGCTTGCTAAGAATTACAATAATACTGAGGTTAGTTTTTTTTAAGAACAAATCAAGTTAATACAATATAGTAGTTATACTCCATGGTTCAGTAACAAAAATTGGTGATCATAGTGAGGTAACAATATTAAATTCAATCTCGATAAAAAGGGTCAAATTAAGTAAGGGGATTTCAATAATAATGGGTTAATTCTGAGGTTATAGTGTTTGGGGAAAGTAATAGCTACCATTGTTCTTAGTTAGATGAAGAAATTGGGTCGTTGAATATGGCATTCGTTTTGTATTATTCCCTATTTGTTTCCTCATTCCGCAAAATGTTCGTAGCAGTTTGCTTGGAAATCTGTAGAATCATGAAGAGCTTATTAAGAGTTGGTGTGGAAGAGAGTGTAGTGGGATTACTTGTTAGAAATACTAGAAAAAAAGATGAAGCAAGTAAAATTTACTAATACAGATATGTCTTTTATAATAAAATAATAAAATTAAAATGAAATTAAAAATTAAGAATAAAAATAAAAAGAAAGATAAAAAGAAAGATAAAAAGATAAGAGGATTCAATGATCCTCGTTAGTGGAGGCCTCAGGTGGTGGTGCTGGAGTGGCGATGTGAACTTGAGGGCGGTTTGGGGGTTGGGGAAGTGAGAATCTGGGGAATGGTGGACGGAATAGGGGTTAGGGAGGGGTAAATTTTGGCTAGGGATTTGAAAGAGGGGAGAAGATGAACAGTGGTTTGTTTATATAGGGGAAGGTCACATGGCCTAGGGACACGCCCGTGTACTCTGAGAGTGAGCCCGTGCTTTTTGAGTTTTTCAATTTGGGTCGTGCCCGGCTACTATCCCACACCCGTGTGTCTTGGGCGTGTGTTGTACATGGCCATATCGAACGGTCGTGCTTAGCTTCATTCGCTTCTCTTAGGCCCGTGTTATAGTACCACGCCCGTGTATTGTTGTCCACAGTTTAATGGCATGGGCGTGTCTCACGCCCGTGTTAGAGAAACAAAATTGAGCCTTGCCCCTAGCATGACCGTGTTTTTCCATTCCCACGCCCGTGTTCATCTATCAACCACACCCACGGCCATGGGGATTTATCGCATCCTGTATTTTGGGGAAATCTTTGCCCTGTTTCTACATGACCGTATCACACGGCCATGTCGCTTCCCCTATTTTGCCACGGCTTTAGGCATGCCCGTGTGGGTGGCCGTGTGTTCTGAAAAACTTTGCAATTCAAAGACTAAATTAATTGATTCGAAGTGTGAGAAGTTAAAGTTAAAGAAATCAAAATATGTTAGTGCTCGGGTTGCCTCCCGAGAAGCGCTTGTTTATAGTCTAAGCTCGACTTACCTCTCCGTTGATTTATCATGGTGGTTTGAGGAGTTCATACTCCTCGTTCCTGCAGTCAATCTTAAAATAAGGTTTTAATCGGGTTTTTTTACCTTAAAAGTGCCAAATTTGGGATGACTCACCTCAACCTTACCGAATGGGAAAATACTGAGTACCGTAAGAGGGATCTCCTCATTTGGTGTGGTAGTGACAATGTGGGGATCTGTGGCATCTAGTAAGACTTTATCACCTAGCTTAAGTTAATTAGGAGAGGTATCTGGCTTGTTTTAGTGAAGTTTCAGTTTATCATGTGTTCTCGTTTTGTGTTCTCGTCATTCGTCTAGCTCTTCTATCCATAGCCTTCATTCTTCATGGATGTCTTTGTTTTCTTCATGATAGTAGCGCACTATCTCGGTTGTCTTGGTTCGAGGAGGTTCCTGCAAAGATGATTTAATATTAGTTTTATCATCGACAGGTTTTATAGCATCATCCTGAGTCTTAGAGGTTTTGACTGAGTCGCGTGCTTGAAGTGTTACTACGTCGTCACCTGTACGAAGTGTTAGCTTTCCTGTGCCAACATTAATAATTGTTCTGGCAGTTGCTAAAAAGGATCGTCCTAAAATTAAAGGTACCTTATTATCCTCATCCATATCTAGGATGACAAAGTCCACTGGGTAAATAAACTTATCAATTTTAATGAGAACATCTTCAATAATACCCTTAGGAAATCTAACTGTTTTGTCAGCCAATTGTATGCTCATCCTAGTCTGTTTAGGTATACCGAGACCTAGTTGTTTAAACATTTTATAAGGCATAACATTTATCCTTGCCCCTAAATCAGCTAAAGCATTATTCATAGATAAACTACCAATTAAGCAAAGAATTGTAAACTCCCTGGATCTTTCAATTTTTTAGGTCTCTTATTCTTTAGAATAGCTGAGCAGACTGCATTGAGTTCCACGTGTGATGTCGCGTCTAATTTTCTTTTATTGGTTAGAAGTTTCTTTAAGAATTCTGCTGAGTTGGGCATCTGCGAAAGAACTTCAATAAAAGGTAAGTTAATATGTAATTTCTTTAAGAGTTTGACGAACTTACCGAATTGTTCTTCTGTTCTGTCTTTCGTCAATGCTTGAGGATATGGCACACGAGATTTATAATTCATACTTACCATTTTATTCTGACTTATCTCACCATCACCTTTGCTTTCCATATTTTCTTGCCTTGGTTCTGGCTCAGTCTCATCGTATCCTTCTTGAATATCAATTGCATTGAGCTGTTCCCTTGGGTTTGGTTCAGTATTACTTGGTAGGCTACCTTGTGGTCATTCGGAGATTAGTTTGGATAGCTGGCCTATCCGAGTTTCAATCCTTGAATTGATGCTTGTTGATTTTTAGTCTTTGTCTCTCGTGATACGAAACGAGTTTCTGACACCAAGATGAATTTGGATAACATCTCCTCAAGGTTCGACTTCCTTTCCCGTTGATACGGTGGCTGTTGAAAATTCTGAGGATTCTATGGCCTCTGATTCTGTTGGCCACCCCAAGAGAAATTTGGGTGGTTCTTCCAACCTGCATTATAAGTGTTACTATAGGGGTTATTCTGAGATCTAAATTTATTGTTACCCATATAGTTGACTTGTTCCTCTTCAGTTGTAGGATTGAATGGTGGGTATTCTGTATGCACGCCTCCGCCACTTGAGTCACACCTCATTACTGGATGTACCAGCGTAGAACCAAGTAAACCGTCAATTTTTTTATTTAGAAGTTCTACCTGATTAGAGAGCATGGTGACCGAATCGATGTTATAAACGCCGGCTGTTTTTGTTGGCTTTATCCTCATAACTTGCCACTGATAGTTATTCAGTGACATCTCCTCTATTCATAGGCATCTTCTGGTGTTTTATTGTTGATAGTTCCGCCAGTAGCTGTGTCAATCATTTGTCTTGTCGAGGGATTCACACCATTGTAGAACGTTTGAACTTGCAGCCATAGAGGTAATCCATGATGTGGGCACCTTCTTAATAGATCCCTGTATCTCTCCCATGTATCGTAAAGTGTCTCTAAGTCCACCTGCACAAAAGAAGAAATATCATTACGCAACTTAGCTATTTTTGTCGGTAGAAAATATTTTAATAGAAATTTTTCGATCATTTTCTCCCAAGTGGTAATGGATCCTCTTGGTAGTGAGTTTAACCACTGTTTAACTTTATTCCTCAGTGAAAAAGGGAATAACCGAAGGCAAATGGCATCATCAGAAACACCGTTAATTTTGAAAGTGTCACACAGTTCTAGGAAATTTGCCAAGTGCGTGTTGGGGTTCTCATCCTGCAAACCATCAAAATGAACAAATTGTTGTATCATTTGAATCGTGTTAGGTTTCAGTTCAAAATTGCTAGCAGCAACAGCAGGTCTAACTATACTTGACTCAGTTCCTATAAAATTAGGTTTAGCATAATCATACATAGTACGAGGAGCAGCGATTCGATTTGCTAATTCAATGTATGTATCATGCGGTAGCGGATTGTCTTGATTTTCAGCCATCTCTTCAGTAGTAGTTGAGATATCGTCCTCTTGCTCTTCCTCTGTGTATCTTAAGCTGCGCCTAATTTCTCGTCGGTTTCTACGAGCTGTACAATCAATTTCCTCGTCAAAAAGCAACGGTCCTGACGGGTTTCTTCTAGTCATACACTACAAGAACCTGCCAGGAGAAAGAAGAAGAAAGTTAGTAAAATAAAAATAGAAATAAAGTTAAATTGCAAGAAAAATAAATGGCTAAAGTAATAAAAATTAAGTGTTCCTAATATTTCAGTTTCCTCGGCAATGGCGCCAAAAACTTGATCGCGTGATTCGTAACAAGTAAGAAATATTTATAATGAAGATCAAACCTAGACTAACTATTATCACGACGAAAAGGCAAGCGCGCCTATCGAACAATAGTATAGTAATGGCAAGACCGAGATATCGTACCCAAGGAAACCAAAAGTACTAGTAATAACTATCTTTTTATTATCTAGCCTAGTAATAAAAAGGGTTTGTTTATTAAACTAATTATCTAAACTAATTAACTAATTTAATTAAAGCGAAGAGAAGATTTGGAAAAGACTTGAAGAAAAGCAATTGATAAAGACGACACCCAATGAAGAATCCACCTAGATTTCCCTTGTTATCTGACTCTAAACCAGACGATTTATTCACTTGACTTGATCTGTGAGACTCCCTAACTTACATTATTATCTCTTTCAAGACTAATAACGCCTAACCCTCAATTGAATTAATTGAAATCTCTTTCTAATTAAAACCCCTAGGGAAGCAATAAATCGATCTATGGATTCCCATATTAGGTTTCACCCTAATCCAGCAAAATCTCGTAACCCTATCTCTAGGCGTTTGATCAATCCGCTTAATTATGCCAAATCTACTCTTAGGCAGGGTCTATTCCTCCTCTGCATAAGCACATTAAATCATAAGTCAATACCCGAAATATTAACTCAAGCATCACATAATTAAGAACAAATCAAGTATTTATCATATAGTTCAGATAATAATAACAAGATCCATCATAGGTTTCATCCCCCTTAAGTATCTAAGGGGTTTAGTTCATAATGAAATAAGAGTACATCTCAAAAGTATAAAAATAGCAAAACATGAAGAAAACTCTTAAAAACTCCTGAAGGGATTCTGAGAGAGATCTTCAGTCTTGGAGTAGCTCTGGCTTTTGGGATGGATCGTTTGGCTTCCTTTAAGTAATTCCTGGCGTGTGGTTCTGTGTTCCAGAAAAGTTCTAGAAGCCCCCGGAAAAGTCCCATTCGGTAGGTCATTCTTAGGGTGTTTATATAGGATTTGGATTGGCTTTCTTCTTCCCTAAGTATCCTTTTTCCGTGTAAAATACAACCCTTTGAAAAAGGGACACGCCAGTGTGCCACGGCCGTGTGAAGTGTTTGCGAGGTCGTGTTCGTTCCGCTAAATTTCACACAGCTGTATGGGTCAATGGCCAGGCCGTGTGAATCGTGAAATCTTTAGACGACACCCTCGACAGACATGGGCGTGTGAGCAGCTCATGTGGCAAGGCTTAGGCCGTGTGATCTTCTTGATTTGGTCTTTTTTGTCTCTTTTACGCTCGTTTTTGGCTCCTTTTGACTCTTGGTGCTTTCCTAAGTACAAAACATGAAATAACCGGATTAAGAGCACCAAAATCCTCAAATTTGATAGTAAACATCCATAAATATGCTAAGTATTTGGGGTAACAATATGTATAATTTGGCGTTTATCACTATGGCACGTATAGCTAGACTCACTTACACTATGTTAGTCCGAGAATCGACTTAACCAGAGCTCTGGTACCACTAAATGTAGCACTCCTCACTCGTATCCAACGTCGGCACAGGGTTCGAGGTGCTACCAGACTTAAACTCAATCAACTATATAAAATCGAGTCGTAAAATTTCAATCGATTAAAAACTTTTCATTTCACACACATTTTGTCCCTTATACGGGCTTATGAGGCCCAAAACATACATTCGGGGTGGTTCGGGACCAAATCGGAAACTTAAGAAAAACTTTAAAAATCCATGTATTAAGGCTCCACACGCCTGTGTAGATATAGGGCACACGTCCGTGTGACCAATTGACATGGCCGTGTTGGTCGCCTGAGTGCACCATACGGCCTAGTGTATATCGGGACACGCCCTTGTCCTTCACCTGTGTTGATTTAATTCTCAAATCAACCTACAGAGGTTTTCACATGGCCTGGCACATGCCCGTGTGCTCAGCCCGTGTCCCCCACACAGCTTCAATACGCCCATGTCGTCCATCCGTGTAACTCTCTATCCATTTGGTCATGAACAAAAGAAGACACACGGCCAAGGCACACGCCTATGTACTAGGCCGTATCCTCCACACGGATGAGACACACGGCCATGTCTCTGCCCGTGTGTTTACTACCATGCATACTGACTTGAATTTCCAAGGTGCAGGGGACACATGGCCGATTCATATGCCCATGGGGTAGACTGTGTGTCACACACGGCCTAGATACACGCCCGTGTGTCTACCCGTGTGGACAAATACAAGGCTATTTTCCAAGCCATTTTGTCCCCCTCACAACACATGCACTTATACTTATACCAATACATACAACAAGGCATACGTAAGCACTTAAACATCAATAAACATGTCAATTTCTCATGCAATAGATATCATAGATTTTACTCACATATTTACCACATTCATGCCATAACTATCATCATATCACAAACCTCAATTCTAACACTAAGCATTCATGATCACATCACATAAAACCTTGGCACTTGCATGCATTTATAAATAGGTTTACAACTCCAATATCAATATAAGCCAATACATTTGGCTGAAGCAAAACATCACATACTCAAATATTTAAACCCCTATACATGCCATAGACTGAAAGTAAATGAAATCACTTATATCGATAGCAATAGCTTGACAGCGTGATAATATCTCCGACGAACTCCAACCTGAGCTAACCTGGCAACACTAGAGAACAAGGGAAAGAAAGGGGGTAAGCTTTACGCTTAGTAAGTCCATGAGTAAATAATAAGCAACATGAATACACATATACCATGAAAGCATTGAATTATCACCATCATAACATCATTCATGTCTCACAAGCATAACATGCTCATTCTCATTCTTATTAGTCAATCATCATATATCAAGATCGTCACTTATCAGTTTTATGCACATACCTGTACCAATTTGTAACATAATCCTTTCCGTTCATATCTTTGTCATACTCGTTGAACTCTTGGAATACTAATCGGATACCCAGAAAAACCTTTGCACATAAAAGCCTTAAATGTAGCTAAAGCTACCTTACATCTCATGACATTTACATGCTTACTCTCGAGCTAGTCATCTAGATTCATAATTTCTAGTGACATGTCACTCGTATCCTATTCTATTCCTAAGGTTCAAACATGATTTTTCCTCACCTATCAAGGCTTTGTCTTAACACATATTTGTCAATCATATACTCATTAATATTTGTACAATTCATGTAATAATAAAACATTTAAATACATGTATAGCATGGCAATATTTACATATGAACTTACCTCGATACCACAAAAGTGGAAAAGACCTAATCGTCCTATATCCATTTTTTTCCCGTTTGAGGCCCAAATCACATTTTTCATCATCTAAAATATCACTTTTAGCTTATTAATACCATATACTAATCAAATTAGTCCAATGACACATTTTGGCAAAATTTACAATTTTGCCCCTAAACTTTGCCATAATTACCAAATTGCCCCTAGGCTCGTAAAATGATTTTTATTCAATTTATTTACTCTTTAAACCTAGATGAACCATTTTCATAACTATAGAAACATACAAAATCCATTATTTCACAAATTAACAACTCATTTTACAACTTTGCAAAATAACCCTTTTAAGGTGTTTTCATGCAAACTTCCTTCACAAAAGTTGTTTATAACACTAGTAAGACTCATATTCTTCCATAAAAACTCAGAAAAAAACACATATTGTTTCATGGCAAAACCCTAAACTCTTAATCATTTTGCAAACTAGTCCCTTCATTTGAAAGCTCATGCTTAAGGGTTCTAAAAATGTAAAAAGTCATCAAGAAACTATCAAAGATCACTTACTTGAGAGGACTCAAAGTGGATGAAAGTTCAAATCTCACAAAACCCTTTCTTTTTCTGGTATAATCGGTCAAGGAGAAAAGAATGAAGAGAAAAAGACACTAGCTAGACTTAGGCATTATTGTATCACATAAAATGACATCACCCACCTAACAAGTTGACCATTTGAAATTTCTTGTCCCATGGCCAGCCATCACTCTTAAAAATGGTCTAATTGCCCTTTAAAGGCCCCAAATTTTAGTACTCTAGCCATTTAACACATTTAGGCATTAAAACACAACTTTTACCTTTTGCGCGATTTAGTCCTTTTTCGAAATTGGGCTAGAAACCGCTAAAATTAGTATACCAAAATTGACATGCATCTTAATAAACATGCTATAAAAAATAAAATAACATCAAAATAATTTTCTCCAGCCTCAGAATAGTGGTTTCAAAACCACTATTCTGACTAGGCCCAAAATCGGGCTGTTATAGTTCTTCCCCCTTTAGGGATTTTCGTCCCCGAAAATCTTACCAGAAGAAGTTGCTTTCAACTTTCATGAATCACTTTGACCTTTTTCTCATAATTTACAATTCAACTCAGTCTCATACTCAGGATTTCCTGTAGCCTTTCCATAATTGCGGTATAAACCTCGGAGCTCAATTCGAGATACTAGAGACTGACATTCTAAGAACTATAAACTCAGATACATAGCTTGGCCAAATCTGTCGAATAATATATATGTACATACTAAAATAATCATGCGGACTTCCATCATCAATCTATCACAACTCAACTTGCATCCCTTTTTTTCCCGGGGATGAGAGATACCCTGATATGAAATTCATAATAGCCTTTTCTCATTTTCTTTTCAATGTCATCACTGAAAATAATAATCTCAAATACATTTGATATTCGGCTTTTCCCTATAGACAGTTCAATATCCTTTGGAAGAATAGGCAAGATGCTACTGTGGGCTCTCTTCACAATTCTCTGCTTAACCTAGAGTTTCTCGGTACTCGAATCTTACTCACTTATGGCCACATCTCTATGTTCAGGCCATCGACTATTTAGAAACCTTACTAACATGAATCAAACGATTCCAACTTCATAGATGTGATCTCATTACCAAAATTGACATGCATCATAATAAACATGCTATAACAAATAAAATAACATCAAAATAATTTTCTCCAGCCTCGAAATAGTGGTTCCGTAACCACTATTCTGACTAGGCCTAAAATTAGGCTATTACATTAGTCTTGATTTTGATTGAATTGGATGACCATTTATGCTATGAGTGACTACCATTTGAATTGTGTAGGTATGCACAAGAATTGGGTGACAAATTTGCTTAGTAAATAGTCTATTTTTGTCCACATGGGCAAAGACACAGGTGTGTGTCTTAGCCATGTGTGACATGCGGTCTTGTTACACGGCCGTGTGTCCCCTTGTGTTGAAATTTAAATCAAGTCAGTTTGCTTCACACGACCTCACAGACGGGTGTGTGACTTGGCCGTGTGGCATAAGTCAGTATACAATACAGGTTTGGCACAGCCTAGCAGATGGCCTGGCACACAGGCGTGTGGCCACTTCGAAGGGCACACGGGCTAGACACACGGGCTTGTGGTTGGCCGTGTGACCCAAGTTAGTAAGCTCACTTTTTTGGACACGGGGTTGGACACAGGCTGGGACATGGCCATGTGCTTCCATTTCGAATGTTCACACGGCCTGTGACACAGGCGTGTCTGGTGGCCGTGTGCGACACACTGCCTAGCCACACGGTTTGTGTCCCCTGTTTTGAGAAAAATTTTCTAAGTGATTCAAATGTTTTAAAAGTTATCGGTTTAGTTCCAAACCAATCCCATTGCATGTTTAGGGCCTCGTAGGCTTATATAAGGGACATATTGAATGAGATTGAATGATGAATGTTTGAATTAAGAAAATGTATGCTAAAAGTATGTATAATTGGGTTGTAAGTCTGGCAATGCTCTTTAATCCTATTCCAGCGTTGAATACGGGTGAGGGGTGTTACAAATGATTTATATAGTGAAATTTTTTTTCATGATATGAACGTGTAATTAAAGCTTACTGAATATATGACTGTATTAAATGATCTATTATTTAACGTAAGAATATGAAATTTATGATAAGCTTAGTTAAAAGAAGACAAAGGTATATGGTAGTCATATAATAGATGAATGGTGAAATTGAAATTGTTGATATATTATATGCCTTGTTTGGGTTAGATTTATATGTGTATTGCTTCACCTATTAACCTTGTGAAGTATGATGTATAGGAAAAATAAATTTTGGTTTATGATTAAATGAGGCTTCTCATGGTTGATTAATTCAATAGAATTGGTAAGTTTAAGTTCTTTTATGCGAGCTTACTAAGCATTAGTTGCTTATATAGTTATTTTCCTTGTTTTGTAGATCATTGGAAAGCTCAAAGGATTGGAATCTTTGTCAAAGCACGTTCGTACTATCCATCGATCCACTTTGGTAGCTTTTGAATATATTCAAATGGTTATAAGTGGCATGTATAAGGTTGTGTGTTATTTTTGGTATGATTTGATTGTAATAAGGTTTTAAGTGATTTTTTGGTGCTTGGTTTATTTTTGAATGGTGCCAAGTTCATTTTTTTATGTCTTTTGATGAAGTCTTGTAAGAGATGAGTATTCATATGAGATTATAGTAGTTATGCATACTCTCATGTAAGTAGAAAGGAGAAGGTTGTTTGATATGTTTGTGACATGGTCGTTTGGTATGCATAAGGTATGGGAAGTGATGGAAATTATATTGTTGAATAGGTACAAAGTTGATTGTAATTGTGGTACCTATTGTTGGTACATTAGTTAGAACATATTGAATGATTGATTTGGTATATTTTGAGAAAGTTTGGAACAAGTTTTGGTCTTATGAATGCTTGTGGAAATGGTGTATATTGATGTGTAACTTTTTGCTTGATTTTAGCTTGTTTAAGGGTTTAATTTGGAAGTACATGGGCTGTCACATGGCCATGTGCCACACACAGTCACCTCGCATGGCTGTGTGTGCTCTGTTAGTTTTGGTGCAAGTTTTACACGGTGTGAGACATGGACTAAGACATGACCGTGTGTCTTAAGTCAGTAGGTTGCACGGGCGAGCACACGGCCTGCGACATAGCCGTGTGAACCAAGTTAGTGATTTGCACGGTCTATGACACCGATTGGGAGACAGTCGTATGTCCCTACTTTAAATGGTCACACAGTCTAAGCTGTGTCACACGGTTTGGCCACACGGCTGTGTGACCCCTATTTTCCAAAATTTCAAGCTTGTGCTAAAAGTTATGTTTTGATTCATTTTGATCCTTGATTATTTTCAAACTAATTTTAGGGCCTCGTACACCTGGATTATGGCCTATGTGAATATTTATCCTGTGAGTTGATATATGTTTATAAATTAATCTAATTTTTGTTTTAACTTAAGATAAATTGTTATGTTTGGTTCTGTAACACTCTGATCCTTAATCTGATATAGGAGATGGGATATGGGTGTTACACCATCTGAATGGTTTGACACTTTTTTTTGACAAAAAAGGATCCAAAGTTCACTACCTCAAATTAAATTGCATCTAAAATAATAGTGTTATGGATATCACTAGGATAATCAATGTTAAAGTTCAAATTACAACGCTTTAAAAGAGACCAATTACAAAGAGAATCGGCTAATTTGTTACAATCTTGATTAACCCATTTGACTTTGGCGAATACAAAAGAGTCAAGGAACTTGCGAGCTTCTTTGATCTGGTACCCAAGGATCGTGATGCCCTCCTTGTGACCACTAAAGTGGTTGACGATGCTTGCATAATTCAATTCAAAAATGATCCTATCAACATTGAGAAAGTGAGCAAGCCAAAAGCTATTAATAAGGGCATCCAACTCTGCCCACTCGGATTAACCACCTTATTTGTGAAAAACGCTCTTCCGCTCAAAACAAAGCTGTCGGAGTCTCTAGCAATGATGCCCAAGCTCGTGCCACAAGAGTTTACGGCAGCATCAACATTGACTTTGATAATCCCATCTGACGACTTTTCCTATGTACAACATCTAAGGACCCGAGGTAAGATCAGTTAAGAAGAAAGGTTGAGAATCTTGAAGTTAGTATTAAGTTTACGAGTACATTTCCAAATCCTATACGCATCCTCCTCCTTACCTTTAAAGATGATATTATTTCTACTATTCCATATGTTCCACAAGGTAGAAATGAAATCTTCGAAAGCCTTTTTGTCTAAAATCCTCATGGAATCTTCAACCCAATCGATACAAAAGTCATATAAGTTAGTCAGTAACCAATTATCAAAACCACCTGCAATGAGAACTGCACGAGCTTTGGGATAGTCTTTTAATGCATGAATGAACGCCTCATCCTCTATCCTATATCTTGAGCAAATCGGGTCTACATGACTCTTGATAGACGAAAGCTTAGTATTACTAGGGAGCAAACCATGATCAATACACCAAGCGAAGACCCGGATATTAGGGAGGATTTTGAGCTTCCATATGAACTTCCAAAAGAAACGATGCGACTCATAACCAACTCTGTTAAAGAGCATCTAAGAATAACCCGATTTAGTCATGTAGGATCCATGAGTGTTATGAAACCAAATAATTCTATCACTCGGGTCATTTTGCAAAATCAGAATGTCACAAATACGGCTCACCAACTAGTCCCTAAAAAGGTCACGAACACGGCCCACATTCTACCCCTCATGATTCGGCAACCAAAGATCATGAACATGCATTTCCTGGGGAGCTTCATGAGAGAGCTGCAGAGTATTGCCATCGAGGCCCTCGAAACCCCAGGTATCTCTATCAATCTCAATGCTGCGCTTGTCCCCTACTTGCCACCCAAAACCTTTTTCAAGGGCTTTGGTTACCATAGAGATGCTAGACCAAATGAAGGAGGGTTTGTCGACCTTCTTTGGATGAACAAGATTCCCATCCATAAAGTATTTTAAGCTGAGGACTTTGAAGCATAAGGTCTTCCTCTGCAAGATAAGCCTCCAAACTTGTCACCCGATCAGGGCCAAATTAAAGAGCTGTAAGTCTTAGAAGCCCATACCTTCCATACCCTTTAGAAGATAGAGGCTATCCCATGCAAGCATGGCCCATCCACGACTCTTCTCTTTACTGACCTACCACCATTGACGAATTTTAGATGTCATCTCCGTAATTGTATCCCTAGGAGCAATAAAAACAGAAAGTGCATAGTAGGTAATGATTGTAGGATAGATTTTATAAAAACCTCTTTACCACCATAAGAGAGCAAACGTTTGGACCAACTATTGATCTTATTAGAAAAATGATTAAGGATGTGTTTAAGCGCCCCGGTCTTTTGTTTGCCGATAAACAGATGAAGCCCAAGATAATGGTCTAGCTTATGAAAAACCCGCATCCCAAGCGAATTACCAGAAAAGACCATTTGATCCTTCGGTATTTGGGGACTAAACCAAATCATCAATTTTGATAGGTTTATTTTTTTTCCCCGAGACACTCTCAATTTGTATCCGCGTCGACTTCCCTCTCTTTATTCCTAATAAAAAGAAGCGTATCATCTACAAAAAATAAATGGTTAATCTTGGGCCCATTCAAGCTAGCCCTAATGCCATGGTTGTCTTCACAAGCTTGGGCATCATTAAGCAAACATGAAAAAACTTCCATGCAAAAGAAGAAAAGGTAAGGTGAAAGGGGATCTCTCTAACAAAAGCCACACTCCAGACTAATTTCCTCTAAGAGAGTCGTATTGCATTTGATAACGTACTTAACCAAACATACACACTTTACGATCAAAGTCACCCAACCATCCGCAAAACCCATACAAATCATGAAATCTAAGAAAATCCCACTCGACCTTATCGTAGGCTTTACTTATATCAAGTTTAATCACCAGCCCCTTATTAGGACCATTTTTGGAACTCTGAAGATAATGCACTACCTCATGAGAGATCAAGACATTATCATGAGTCATACGACTCATAACAAAAGTACTTTGATTAGGGCTAATGCAAGAATGGAGTATCAAATTGAGCCTATTAGCTAAGGCCCTAAAAATGATTTTGTAGATGACCCTACAAAGGCTAATGGGCTGAAAGTTCATCATGTCATTGGGGTCCTTGATTTTTGGGATAAGCATAACCACCGTATCATTAATCTCTTTGATATTTCTCCTACCCTCCAATACATCGTGACAGAAGCGAAGGGCATCTACACCCACCACATTCCAATTTTCTTTAAAAAAGATATCGAAGAGGCCATCAATACCAGGGGCCTTGCGAGGGTCCATATGGTTAAAAGCACCCATAATTTCCTTATCAGTGAACCGACCCATCAAAGCCTCATTCATGTAACAGCTCGATTTTAGGCCTAGCCAGAAATAGTGGATTTGAAACCACTAACCCAAGGTTAGAGAAATTATTTTTAATATTATTTTATGTGTTGTGACATGATTATATGAGTGCATGCAAATTTTGGTGAAATAATTTTAGCGATTTCATGCTTAATTGTGAAAAAGGACTAAATCGCATAAAGTACAAAAGTCCTATTTTGATAGCTAAGGGTGTTAAATTGTCATGAATCATAAATTGGGGGTCTTTAAAGGGAAAATAGACCCTTAGATAAGTGGTAGCCGGCCATAGGAGACAAAAGAAAGAGAAATGGTCAAAATTAGGTGAGTTGGTGACCTATTTTGACTAGAATAAAAATAAAATAAGGAGAAAAAGATATCATCTTTTTCTCACCTTCTTCACCACCAAAAATACCAGCAAAAATAGGGGTTTTGAAAGCTTGAAATTTTTAGCCACTTAGTTCCCTTACAAGTAAGTGATTTTGATGATTTTTCTTGATGATTTTTACATTTTTGGGACACTTGTAGCATGAGCTTTCAAATGAGAGGACTATTTTGCAAAATGGTTGAAATTCTAGGGGTTTTCCATAATGGTATACATGTTTTCTGAAAATTTTGGAAGAATATGAGTTGTAGTTGTGAAATAAACAACTTTCGTGAAGTAGTTTTCATGGAAACCCTAACTAAGTACCATTTTGCATAAGTTGTAAAATAGATGATAAATGTGTGAAGTAAGTATAAAAAGTAATCGGCTAGTTTAAGACATAAAGAAATTCGATAAAAATCAATTTTTAGACCTAGGGGTAAAATGGTCATTTTGCAAAAGTCTAGGGGCAAAATGGTCATTTTGCTAGTATTGTTATTATACGTGTTTGAATTAATATATAAATTGCTTGTTTGTGGAAATGATTAAATTGAGATAGTAGAACTCCTGCTTGATAGAAATAAATTTTTATACAAATTTTAAATTATTGAGTATCTAGATTTAATAAAATGATTAAATTCATGAATTTTTATCATCTTAGATCAAGAGTTACAAAATCTGGGTATTTTTTTCTCTTCATAATAATTCTGTTATTACATTAATCGATCCGGGGTCTACCCATTCTTATGTATGCATGAAGTTAGTACCCAGTATGAATATGCTAGTTGAACCTACTAAGTTTTTGGTAAAAGTGTCTAACCCGTTAGGCAAACACGTGTTAGTAGACCAAGTATGTAGAAACTGTCCTTTGACAATTAGAGGTCATTGTTTTTCGACTAACCTTATGTTGTCATTTGATGAATTCGATGTAATCCTCGGTATGGACTGATTGGCTTCTCACGGGGTTGTAGTGGATTGTGGATGAGAAGTCATCGAATTGAAATGTGAAAACGGAGATGTCCTCCGGGTTGAATAGAGTGAATCGGACAACTCGCCTGTAGTAATATCGTATATGACTGCGGAGAGATATTTGAGAAAGGGATATGAGTCCTACCTCGCAATTGTGTTGAATACTCAGGCGTCGGGAATGAAAATTGAGTCAGTGCCTGTGGTATGTGAGTACCCAGATGTGTTTCCAGAAGAGTTGCCCGAATTGCCTCCAATCAGAAAAGTTGAGTTTGGTATCGAGTTGGCCCTTGGTACAGCACCTATCTCGATCGCTCCGTATAGGATAGCTCCGACGGAATTTAAAGAGTTGAAGGTACAGTTGCAAGAATTAACTGACAAGGGTTTTGCAAGACTGAGCTATTCACCGTGGGGTGCTCCGGTACATTTTGTAAAAAAGAAAGACGGGTCGATGAGATTGTGCATAGATTACCATCAGCTCAACAAGGTGACTGTGAAAAATAAGTATCCCTTACCAAGGATCGATGATCTGTTAGACCAGTTGAAGGGAGCCACTGTGTTTTCAAAGATAGACCTGAGGTCCGACTATTACCAGTTAAGAGCTAAGGAGCAAGATGTACCGAAAATTGCGTTTAGGATGAGGTATGGGCACTATGAGTTTCTTATCATGCCCTTTGGTTTAACAAATGCTCCTACAGTGTTTATGGACTTGATGAACCGCATTTTTTTGCTGTACTTGGACAAGTTCGTAGTCAATAATATTAGTTTATTCGCGTGATGAGAGGGAACAAGCGGAGCATTTGAGGACGATTTTACAAACCTTTAGAGATAAGCAGTTATACGCCAAGTTCAGTAAGAGTGAATTTTGGCTTAAAGAGGTCGGTTTCCTAGGACACATTGTGTCGAGAGATGGAATTAGAGTTGACCCAAGTAAGATCTCGGCTATCATTGAGTGGAAACTGTCGAAGAATGTGTTGGAGATTCGAAGCTTTTTGGGTTTAGCTAGGTACTACAGAAGATTTGTGAATGGATTCTCTATGATAGCTGCTCCGATGACAAGGTTGTTACAAAAGGATGTTAAGTCTGAATGGATAGAGAAGTGCCAATAGAGTTTCGAGAAATTAAAGGCTTTGTTGACCGAAGCTCCCGTTTTAGTGCAACTGGAACCGGGAAAAGAATTTATGGTTTATAGCAATGCCTCTTTGAATGGACTAGGGTGTGTGCTCATGCAAGAAGGCAAAGTGATAGCATATGCCTCGAGACAACTTAAGTCGAACGAGAAGAATTACCCAACCCATGATTTGGAGCTAGCAACCATTGTGTTCGCATTAAAGATTTGGAGACACCACTTGTATGGTGAGAGATGTCAAATATTCACGGACCATAAAAGTCTAAAGTATTTAATGACTCAGAAGGAGTTGAACTTAAGGCAACGGTGATGGTTAGAGTTGATAGAAGACTACGAGTTGGTGATTGACTACGACCTTGGTAAGGCTAATGTAGTAGCTGATGCATTGAGTAGGAAATCATTGTTCACCTTGAGAGCTATGAATGCTCAGTTGTCAGTGACTGATGATGGTTCGGTTCTGGAAGAGTTGAGAGCTAGACCAATGTTCCTGTGAGAGATTTGCGAAGCTCAGATTAACGACAGTGAAATGCAAGCTAAGAGAACTCAGTGTGAGTCGGGTGTCGAATCAGAGTTTAGTATTGGTACTGATGGTTGTATGATGTACCGAGGCAGAATTTGTGTACCCAAGGATAATGAGCTCATTCAGAAGATTTTACGAGAGGCACATAGTGGTTGTTTGTCTATCCACCCGGGTAGTGTGAAAATGTACAATGACTTGAAGAAAATGTAGTGGTGGTCGGGAACGAAAAGAAACATTTTTGAGTTTGTCTCTAAGTGTCTAGTTTTTCAATAAGTGAAGGCCGAATACCAAGTACCCTCGAGTTTACTTCAGCCAGTGATGGTTCCCGAGTGGAAATAGGACCGAATAACCATGGATTTTGTGTCAGGGTTGCCTTTAACACGAAGGAAAAATGATTCAGTTTGGGTCATTGTTGATAGACTTACTAAGTCGGCACATTTTATACCGGTGCGTACCGATTACTCCATTGAGAAATTGGCTGAATTATATGTTTTCGAGATCGTGAGACTTCATAGAGTTCCCTTGTCGATTATCTCAGATAGGGATCCGAGGTTTACCTTAAGGTTTTGGAAGAAGTTATAAGAGGCTTTAGGAACAAAGTTGAACATTAGCACAGTTTTCCATCCGCAAACTGACGGTCAGACAGAAAGAGTAATTCAGATATTGGAAGACATGCTGCGGTGTTGTGTTCTTGAGTTTCAAGGTAGTTGGGAAAAGTATTTGCCACTAGTTGAATTCGCCTATAACAATAGTTATCAGTCGAGTTTGAAAATGGCGCCCTATGAGGCTTTGTATGGGCGTAAGTGCCGAATGGCTTTATATTGGACCGAGTTGAGAGAGAATTAGATTCACAGGATCAATTTGGTCAAGGAGACCGAGGAAAAGGTTAAGGTGATTCGTGATTGCTTGAGAGTCGCATCAGATAGACAGAAATCCTACGTAGACTTGAAACGAAAAGAGATTGAGTTCCAAGTTGGTGATAAGGTGTTTTTGAAGGTATCCCCGTGGAGGAAGGTCCTCAGATTTGGTAGGAAAGGCAAGCTGAGTCCTCGTTTCACAAGACCTTATGAAATTATAGATAGAGTAGGGTCCGTTGCCTACCATTTGGCTTTGCCCCCAGAATTGGAAAAGATTCACGACGTGTTTCATGTGTCTATGTTATGTCGATATAAATCAGATCCTTCACATGTGATCACTCCAACTGAGGTTGAGATTCAACCGGACATGACTTAGGGTAAAGAGCCAATTAAGATTTTGGCTCGAGAAGTAAAACAATTGAGGAATAAGAGTATTGCGCTTGTTAAAGTATTATGGCATAGACATGGAGTCGAGAAAGCCACATGGGAACCCGATGAGACCATGAGAGACCAATACCGAATCTATTCACCGCTAAGATTTTTAGGGACGAAAATCCCTAAGGGGGGAGAATTGTAACAACCCAATTTTAGGCCTAGCCGGAAATAGTGGTTTCAGAACCACTAACCTGAGGTCAGAGAATTATGGGCTGCTTCTTGTATAAAAAGTAGTTGGCTAGGCTTAAGATATGAAGAAATTCGATAAAAATCAATTTTCGGACCTAGGGGTAAAATGGTCATGTTGTAAAAATCTAGGGGCAAAATGGTTATTTTGCCTAATTTTAAATTATTGAGTATCTAGATTTAATAAAATGATTAAATTCGTGAATTTTTATCATCTTAGATCAAGAATTACAAAATCCGGGCCTAGACTGGGGAAAAGCGAAGCAAGTGGACTAAGCCGAGCTAGTCGTCTACATTTTGTAATCCGAGGTAAGTTGTATGTAAATAATACAACTGCATTGTTATTATACGTGTTTGAATTAATATAGCATAAATTGCTTGTTTGTGGAAATAAGTATGTATGATGAATATTGAGATAGTAGAACTCCCGTTTGAACCTTAGGAAATAAATCGAATATTCATGCCAAGACAATTGGGTCATATGTGTGCTAGTGTAAGACATGTCTAGGACACGCATCAGCCACATTATGATAGCCAGTGTAAGACTATGTCTGGGACATGCATCAGCCTCGAGATGTAAACCAGTGTAAGATATGTCTGGGACATGCATCGGCTACATGATGTGTCAGTGTAAGACCATGTCTGGGACATGGCATCGGTACGGATACATAAGAGTCAGTGTAAGACCATGTTTGGGACATGGCATTGACTTAACGTGAGAGAGTCAGTGTAAGACCATGTCTTGGACATGGCATCGACTTAACGTGAGAGCCAGTGTAAGACCATGTCTGGGACATGGCATCGGCATTATACCCTATGTCTGAGGCTTAGTGACTACCCGATAGTATTTCAAATCGTTCGATGGTAAGGGATATAGTTTAAGTTAAACGAGGAAAGTATAATCATTGTGAGTGATACAGGTACCTAAATAAAATGCATGAGATGTGATCTTAGTCTATGTTATGTGAATTATGTTGGATAATGACGAGTAAGTTGTGCTTATGCCTATTTTAGTTTTATGTGCATGATGATAAATGGTAAATTGTTGTTATATTTATTTGCATGCAACTTGCTAAGCTTTATAGTTACTCTATTTCCCTTCTATTTTCTTATAGTGCTGCCAAAGTATCTCGAGGATCATCGCCTACGTCAGAGAAGCCAGTCACACTATCATAAAAAACATTTGGTATAGTTAGATCTTTTATTTTGATTATGGCATGTATAGGACTCTAACTTTTGAGTTTTGTGTCATTGTTAAATGGCCAAATGTGTTGGCTTACTCTAGCATTTGATTTATTTTGTGTAAGGCCATGGAAATTGGCAAATGTTGAAAGTTGTTTTATTAATACAAGAAGTTCTTTCATGAATAAGTAATTTATTGGTTGCTTAAGAATATATGAAATGTGTGAAAGCCTTAGCTATGATTGTTTGGTTGAGAAATCATAGTAAGTTAGACTTTGAAATGTTGGTTGTCATTAAATCGTGTTTCCGGGTGGCAAAAGGCTTGGTAGATAGCCTTATATTATCCATACAGGAAGACACACGGGCATATGTCTAGGCCGTGTGAGCGTGTTGTCCTGCCGTGTGTCCCCTGTACGTAAAAATTTCAAGTCAGTATGCATGGTAGTAAAACACGGGTAAAGACACAGCTATGTGTCTCAGCCGTGTGAATGGCACGACCTAGCACATAGGCGTGTGCCTTAGCCGTGTGACCCTTAATGATTGTTGATGTCAGAAACAAAATGTCAAGGTTTTTAGACACGGGCTAGGACACGGGCGTGTCATGGCCATGTAAGGGACACGGGCCATGGACACGGGCGTGTGTTGGGCCGTGTGAAAACCCCTGTAGGTTCGAACTTAGAATTTAATTCACACGGGCATGGGACACAGGCGTGTCCCTAGATGCTTAGGCCGTGTGTGTCACATGAGCCATCAGCACGGCCGTGTCTTAATGACCACACGGGCGTGTTGCCCATCCACACGGGCGTTTGCCTTGTTTTAAGGGTAATTTTTTAGGGTCGGTTAAGGACCCGAGCTGGTCCCGATTAGTTTCCAATAGACGTTTGAGGCCTCGTAGACCCATGTTAAAGAGAGTTTAGACAAAGTTTGGAAAAATTTTAAAATTTGATCAAGTCGTATTACTTCGAAAATGTTCGAGTGCATGTGTTTAAGTGGGGTGACGCCTCGTATCCCGTCCCTATGTAAGACTCGAGTGTGGGGTGTTACAATTCATCTCCGAAGAGATGTATCTTTTAATATGGCTCATAACCCTAGTATCATTCACGGCTTCAGATCTAAACAAATCATGGAAGTAGTTCCACACCACTCTACAAACATTTGTCATCCCCTCAACCCAAGTGCCATCCACATCATTTAAACCCTCGATTTTATTCTTTTTGGATCTACCCGTCACACGAACATAAAAGAATCGAATGTTTCTGTCCCATTCTTTAAGCCAGGCGATACGAGATCTCTGAGCCCAGTAAGACTCTTCTTCAGCTTAGAGACGCCCCAACTCCGAATGGTTAGATTTAAGAAGCTCAGGATTTGATCTCATATAAGGCTCATCAATAAGGCTGTCAATCCACTTAATCAAGCTCCTCATATGACTCTTTAATCTATTGTACCGAGCGTGTTGCCATGGGCCAAGACTCGAATGGATTTTATCAAGGCGATCAATGTGATTACAGGGGTTATGATTCTCATCCAAATCCTTTTGATAAGTTACTTGGCATCCCTATCTTTGGCCCAACAAGCCTAAATTTAAAGAACAATCTAGGACCCCTCACATCATCATTGGGCTTGTGACCCCTCGAGTCGAGAAAGATAGCATCATGATCCGAACAACTTTGCCTCACAACCTCAGTGGAGGTGAAGGGCAATTTTTTCCACCCAAGATGCTGAAATAATGAATCTATCCAACCTCTCTTTAACGAATCCAGAACCATCCCTATTGTTTGACCACGTGAACCAGCCCTCATCCGTTTTAACATCAACCAAAGCCATCTCATCAAAGACTTTTTCGAACTCTTTCATAGCAATTCTAGGCTTCCTCCTCCCACCAATCTTCACTGCAATTTAAAATGGCATTAAAATCTCCCCCCAATCCAGTCATCATGAATCAAATTACCCACTCTTCTTAACAAATCCCAAGACTGTTCACGACTATTCAAGTCAAGAAAACCTTAAAATCCAGTAAAATGAAAGTTGTCCATTCCCTCAACAGAGACCACCGAATCAATATGATTGTTTAGAAAAATTCTTAATAGAAACCGAACATCATTTTTCCACAGGAGGGCGAGACCCCCACGACGGCCCTCTGCGTCCGCCACAAAACATCTATCCATGCCACACTTAATTCTGACCCGTTCCATCTCGTGGGTATTGGCTTTTGTTTCACTCAAGAAGATAATAAGAGGCTTTTTAACAATAAGGAGTTGTTTAAGATCACGAACTGTTGTTGGGTTTCCGAGCCCACGATAGTTCCAGAATAAGATTTTCATAATTCTGGGCGGGGCTTATCGCCAGCTACCGCCAAAAACCAAGATGATCAGCAAACCGAACGCAACAACTCCAAGCAGCTAAATTAGTGAGAAGCCACCACCTTCGAGAACCAGAAATAGGAGCACAAAACAAGACAAAAGCAAGAAAACTACAGGAACTAAAACAATAATAAAAAATACGATATTGTGAGATAATCCAAAATAAAAATAGGAGACCAAGAAAAAATACAAAAGTAAAATCAAAGAAATGAGAGTAAGCAGTAAAGATAAAACAAGCAAACAAAGGGAAAACGAAGCAGGAATAATCCCAAATTAAATAGTATGTTTACAGTCCGTTTACAACCCAGGAAGACAACAAAGACTGAGATCAAAATTAAGAGAAAAATAAAACAAAGACACCTTTAATAGCAACCTCGACGTGGAGCCAAGCAGAACGACGCATCCAGGATCAACAACCAGAAAGTAAAACAACCAATCCTCCACTCAGTCAATCACGGGGAACCAGCTCGAAAGCATGAGAGAAGAAGCAGGTCGAAAGACACCAACAAACCCCAGCAGACTTATAACGAAAGAGCCACCACCTTAGGGAGTCAAAAACAGGAGCACGAAACAAAAACAACAGCAAAAAGAAAGACACGAGAATCTAAAATGCAAACAATATGATTGATCAATAGGTAAACCGAGAAAACAAAGACCAAGAAAAAGGATTGGAAACAAACTAGAAATAAAAACTAATAAAATTAAACCAAGCAAGCAGAAAAAGAAAAAGAGAAAAAAACCAATTTAAACAGTCCGTTTACAGTCCCATTACAACCCAGGAAACACAAAACTAAAGACAAATTTAAGACAAAAGAAAAAGAAAAACACCTTCGACAGCACCCTTGACGTAGAGGTAGAACCAAGCAGGGCGGCGCAGCCAAGATAACCCAACATAAAGAGGAGCACACCACCCAGTCCCACGAGCAAGATTCGGATAGGAATGGAAACCAAAAAACGAGCCAGCCGCATCGAAGAAGAAAAGCAAAAAACAGGTGACAAAAGCAAGAGCAAAAATCGCAGAAAAACTAAAGCAAAAACCAAAGAAAATAATAGAAGAACATGTCTGAACTTATAAAGCAAAAAAATCTAAAGCAAGCTCAAGAAATATAGAAAAGAAAATAAAGAGCAACAAAACTAACAAAGAAAAAGAAAGAACTAGTTTAACAGTCCGCTTACAACCCAGATTAACCAAAGGCTAAAACCGAAATAAAAAGAAAAGAAAGAAAGAACAGGAGACTAAATCATGGGCACCTTCATCTTCGAAATAATGAGCAGAATCCACGCAAAAACGCAAGAAGTAGAGAGGACGCCAAGACCAGTCACGTAACAGATCCAACGTCGATCAGGGCGAGACCCTAATGCGAAGCCAACCAAAACAAGGAGATAATAAGGAGCCAGGCATACTTTGAAGGAACCCAGGAAGCAACCACTCAAAAGAAGAATACAAACAAAGCTCAAAAACAGGGAGAATTCAGAAAAGTAAACAAGAAAGGGAAAACGTTAGAATGAAGCACTAAACAACAAAATCAGAACAAAATGAGAGAGGAAAACTATGATAGGAAAAATTAAAGCAAAAGTAACTACCTAAAATAACGATATAAAACGGAGAACAAAATTAAAACTATAATAGCAAATTAGAAACCTGAACCTAGATAAAGAAACGTAAAAGATGTTGAAAAAGGCAAGAAACTGCATGAAACATGCAGAGTGTAACGTGAAAAACAAAGAAAAAGTAAAAGAAACCACCACGCAAAAGGCAACAGATAAAGATAGAGAAAGACAAGGTGCACCGCTTGGGGAGGAAAAGAACCGAACGCATACCACGAACGAGAGTTGACAAGGACAGGCACCCAAATCGAGCAAGAAGACTGTTAATTAAACTTAAATGAAATTTTAATGGTTTTAATTTAGAAGTTTTATTTTTAGGAGAATGAAATGTCAAGAGTCATTGGTTTATGGTTTTTATTAGATTTTAATATTTTCAATTTTTTTTTTAAGAATAATAGCCTATAAATAGTTTATAAGCATTTGATATAATTTAGAGAGAAAAAGTAAAAAAATTTAGAAGTTAAAGAGAAAAGTTTTTTTTTCTATCTTGAGCAATTTGTCAATTTGGTATGCGAGCCATGGAGAGTGTGACCAATAACGTGCCGCTGCCTCGACTAACGAAGGCGAACTACGAGAATTGGAGCATCCAAATGAAAGCTCTCCTCGGGTCTCAAGATGGTTGGGAGGTAGTCCAAGAAGGTTTTGTAGAACCGACAACTACAGCAGGATATACAGCGGCTCAAAACAAGGCGTTGAAAGAGATGCGATCGAAAGATAAGGTGGCATTGTACGTGTTGTTCCGAGCTGTTGATGAGTCGGGCTTTGAGAAGATTGCGAGAGCAAGAACTTCAAAAGAAGCATGGGACATTTTGGCGAAGGTGTACAAAGGAGCCGATCGGGTTAAACAAGTTCGCCTTCAAACTCTTCGCGGCGAGTTGAAAGGCATGAAGATGAAGGAATCAGAAGGTGTCTCCGACTATATTACACGTGTTCAAACCGTAGTGAACCAACTTAACCGAAACAGAAAAGCGTTAACCGATGCACGAGTTGTTGAAAAGATTTTGAGGTCATTAACTGACAGTTTAAAGAATGTCGTATGTGCCATAGAAGAGTCAAAGGATCTAGCAACGCTCACAGTCGACGAGCTCGTTGGTTCTCTCGAGGCACATGAACAATGTAAGAAGAAGAAGAAAGATGAGACACTTGAGCAAGCACTTCAAACTAAGGCTTCAATCAAAGACGAAAAGGTTTTTTTATTCTCAAAACTTTCGAGGTAGATGGCGTAGCCGTGGAGGTCGAGGAAATGGTGGCGATAGAAGAGGCCACAGTCAAGAAGGGCATTATGAGGAGAAGGAGCAATCAAACTAACAAAATTGGCGTGGAAGAGGACGTGGTCGTGGAAGAGGCGGTCGGTCGAATTATTCCAACATCGAGTGTTACAAGTGTGACAAATATGGTCACTATGCAAAGGATTGCAACTCTGATAAATGTTACAATTGTGGTAAGACGGGGCATTTTGTGAAAGAATGTCGCGACTTGAAAAAGGTAGAAGAAACAACCAACCTAACCACAGAAGATGACGAGGCGAAAGAAGGTTTTCTCTTGATGGCACACAACGAAGTCAACACCACCAACAACATGGTGTGGTACCTTGACACGGGTGCAAGCAACCATATGTGCGGGCACAAACACCTATTCAAAGAGATGCGAAAGGTTGAAACGGGACATGTGTCGTTTGGAGATGCGTCAAAAGTTGAGGTAAAAGGCCAAGGTACTGTTTTTTATTTACAAAAAGATGGGTTAGTTGGGTCTATCCAAGATGTTTATTATGTACCAGATCTCAAGAGCAACATTTTGAGTATGGGGAAACTTATGGAAAAAGGTTATTCGGTACTTATGAGAGACCGGGTGTTACACTTGAAAAATAAGCAAGGGCATTTGGTCGCTCGAGTTGAAATAGGGAAAAATCGCATGTATAAGTTGAATTTGAAAAGCGTTCGAGAAAAATGTTTGCAAGTCGACATAGAAGAGTCGCTATGGCATCTTCATTTTGGTCACCTACATTATGGTGGTCTAAACGAGTTGGCGAAGAAGAACATGGTGCACGGGCTACCAGACATGGACTACAAGAAAATTTTTTGTGAAGAATGTGTGCTTGGAAAGCATGCGAGAACTTCGTTTCAAAAGAAGGCAGAATATTGGGCTAAACAACCTCTCGAATTGACTCATACCGACATATGTGGACCAATCACCCCCGAATCTTTTTGCGGTAAAAGGTATTTCATTTCCTTTATCGATGATTTCTCACGAAAAACTTGGGTTTATTTTTTGAAAGAAAAATCTGAGGTGTTCGAGGTGTTCAAAAAGTTCAAAGTGATGGTGGAAAAGGCAACCGGTAGACACATCAAATCTGTACGATCCGATAGAGGTAGTGAGTATACTTCGACATTTTTCATGGAGTATTATGAGGAACAAGGCATAAGACGATTCCTAACCGCACCGTACTCTTCCCAATAGAACGGTGTGGCAGAGAGGAAGAACCAGACTATTCTCGATATGGTTCAATCAATGCTCAAAAGCAAGAAGGTACCGAAGAAATTTTTGGCGGAAGCCGTGCAATGTGCCATCTATGTACAAAATCGGTGTCCACATGAGAAGTTGAATGATCAAACACCACAAGAGGCTTAGAGTGGACAAAAACTGACAGTTTCTCATTTCAAAGTATTCAGTAGTGAGGCCTATGCACATGTGCTGGATCAGCAAAGAACGAAGCTCGAAGACAAAAGTAAAAGGTTTACTTTTACTGGGTATGATGATAAAACAAAAGGATATAAGCTACTTGACCAGATAAGTAAGAAGGTTGTGGTGAGTCGTGATGTGCGAGTTAATGAAGCAAGCAAGTAGGATTGGAATAACTCAACGGAGGTTATCATCAAAGATGGAGAATCATCAACCGCTACACCAACAATCATACTGACAAATCTTGAAACTATCGATAATGAAAATGAACCGTAACAACCCAAAATGCGAAGTTTGCAAGATTTGTATGATTCAACAAGTGAGGTACATATTGTATGTCTTTTGGCAGATTTCGAGAGTATAAGTTTTGAAGAGGCGGTACGAGACAAGAAGTGGCAAACTGCCATGGACGAGGAGATTAAAGCAATTGACCGCAACAATACATGGGAGTTAACGGAGTTGCCGAAAGAAAGTCAGCCCATTGGTGTGAAGTGGGTGTTCAAGAGAAAGATGAATGCTCAACACGAGATAGAACGGTACAAGGCGCGACTTGTTGCAAAGGGATACAAACAAAAAGAGGGAATCGATTATGACGAGGTATTTGCTCCCGTTGCAAGAATGGAGACAATCTGATTGTTCTTTTCACAAGCGACTCAATTCAAATAGCCGATATTTTAAATGGATGTCAAGTCGACATTCTTGAATGGTGTGCTCGAAGAAGAAGTCTACATCGAACAACCACCCGGGTATATGAAAAGTGGAGAAGAGAAGAATGTGCTAAAATTGAAGAAGGCACTTTATGGGTTGAAGCAAGCACCGCGAGCATGGAATACTCGTATTGATACATACTTCAAGGAGAACGGGTTCAAACAATGTCCCTATGAACATGCCATTTACGTGAAGAAGAATGGAGGTAATATGTTATTTGTTGCTCTTTATGTTGATGACCTCATTTTTATGGGGAACAATGGTGAGATGATACAAGATTTTAAGAGCAAAATGACATAAGAATTTGAAATGACAGATTTAGGTTTGATGAAGTTTTTCCTTGGTTTGGAGGTAAGACAAGAAGAGACAGGTATTTTTGTGTCACGGGAGGCATATGCAAAGGAAATTTTGAAGAAATACAAGATGGCATATCGTAAACCGATTTCAACACCAATGGAACCAGGTGTAAAACTTTCAAAATTCGATAGAGGAGAACGAGTCGACGCGAGCAAATACCGGAGTTTGGTGGGAAGTCTTCGCTATCTCACTTGCACAAGGCCTGATGTTTTGCTAAGTGTTGGTGTAACACCCCTCGCCCGTATTCGACACCGGGATGGGGTTTGAGGTATTACCTGACTAAAACTTAATCAACTATATAAAACTGGGCCATGAAATCTCAAACAATTTAAAACTTTTACTTTCTCAAGAAATCTATCCCAAATATGGGCTTACAAGACCCAAAACATACATCTGAGGTGGTTCAAAGCCCAATCAAGAACCCATTTAAAACTTAAAAAAATTTCATGCAACAAGGTTCTACACGCCCGTGTGGATATAAAGCACACGACCGTGTGCTTGGGACACGCCCATGTCTCGAGCCCGTGTCTGAAAACCTGGGCATTCTGCCAGAACAACACGGCCCAAGCACACACCCGTGCCCTGCAACTGTGTCCTTCACACGACCATAACACACACCCGTGGGCGTGAACCGTGTGTCACACACGGCCTAGACACAAGCCTGTGTGTCTTACCCGTGTGGACAAACTAGGCTATTTCCCAAGCCCTTTTTGTCACCCATCTTGCACAACCTACACAAGAACATTTCAATATACCCATCTCATCACAGTGGACATTAATTCAACCATAGAAAGGGCATCATATGCGTTCATCAATATGATAATAGCCACTATTCTAGGCTTGATACAAAATAAGGGTTTTTGACTTAAGCCAAAATATATAAACAGATCTTATGATGTAACATCCTAGTCTAGCCCTATACATGCCACCTTCAAAAATATAAATCAAACTATACCGAATGCTGTGAACGATAGTGTGATCGATATCTCTGACTTTAAGGGATCCTCGAGCTAGCTAAATAACGTTGAAAGAATAGGGAAAGGAGAGAGGGTAAGCATATAGCTTAGTAAGTTGCATATAAATAAATATACAACAACAATCTCACCACTAGATGTCATGCTCAAATGTAAACATAACTCAACTTACTCTTTGTCATCTACTCGAGTTACATTTTCTAAATTAAGCTCGTTACTCATACTTATCATATAGGTACCTGTAACACTCACAACATGATTACTCTTTCTTTATCAAGATTGATCTATAACTCTCACCATTGAAACGCTTGGAATACTACTGGATATTCTCTGAACCTTTAACATGGGATATATTGCCGATGCGTGTCCCAGACACGTCTTACACTGGCTATCTCTGTCGAGGCCGATGCATGTCCCAGACATGTCTTACACTGGTACTCATACATGCGTGCTGATGCATGTCCCAGACATGTCTTACACTAGCACAACTCTTAGCCGACGCGTGTCCCAGACACGTCTTACACTAGCTATCTTTGTATGGCTGATGCATGTCCCAGACATGTCTTACACTAGCCCTCACCTAGATGCCGATGCCATGTCCCAGACATGGTCTTACACTGGCTCTCAGAATGTGGCCGAAGCATGTCCCAGACATGTCTTACACTGGCGCACAATTCACCCAATGCCTTGGCACGAATATGCAGTTTGTATCCTAAAGTTTCAACGGGATATCTCTATTATCTTAAATATTACTAGGCATTCTCAACTTATAACTTAGCAACTCATACAATATCAATTCAAAGGCAATATGAATGCAAGTATTAACAGTGTAGTTGTATTATTTACATTTCTCCCCTCCTTAAGGATTTTCGTCCTCGAAAATCTTACCGATAAATAAGTTTGGATACTGCTCCCTCAGAGACTCTTCGGGTTCCCATGTAGCTTCCTCGACCCCATGTCTATGCGACAAAACTTTCACAAGTGGTTCTTAACTGTTTAACCTCTCGAGCTAAGATCTTGACTGGTTCTTCACCATAAGTCATATCTGGAAGAATCACAACTTCAGTAGGCGCAATTACGTGCGAAGGGTCAGATCTGTATCGGCGTAACATAGACACGTGAAACATTTCGTCAATCTTTTCTAACTCTGGCGGTAAATTCAATCTGTAGGCAACAGGCCCTATTCTCTCGGTAATTTCATAAGGTCCTATGAAACGAGGACTCAACTTGGCTTTTCTACCAAATCTGAGGACTTTCCTCCAAGGGGAAACTTTCAAGAATACTCTATCACCAACCTCAAACTCAATCTCCTTTCGTTTCAAATCCGCGTAGGATTTCTGCCTATCCGAAGTGGCTCTTAGGCATTCCTAAATCACCTTAACTTTTTCCTCAGCTTCTCTGACTCTCTTTCAATTCAGTCCAATATAAGGGCGTCCGACACTTTCGCCCGTACAAAGCCTCATAAGGTGCCATTTTCAGACTTGACTGGTAGCTGTTGTTGTAGGCGAATTAAACCAATGGTAAGTATTTTTCCCAACTTCCTTGAAATTCAAGGACGTATCACCTCAGCATGTCTTCTAAGATCTGTATTGCTCTTTCCGATTGTCCATCCATCTGTGGATAAAAAGCCGTACTAAAACTTAACTTGGTTCCTAGAGCCTCTTGTAACTTTTTCCAAAACCTCGAGGTGAATCTCGGGTCTCGATCTGAGACAATTGACAATGGTACACCATGAAGTCTCACAATCTCGGAAACATAAAGTCAGCTAATTTCTGGAGAGAGTAGTCAGTATGCACTGGTACGAAGTGGGCTGACTTAGTTAATTTGTCGACAATAACCCATACAACATCTTTCTTTTTCGGGGTTAATGGTAAACCAGTCACAAAATCCATGGTGATACAATCCCACTTCCACTCTGGAACCATAATAGGTTGAAGTAGCCCAGAAGGTACTTGGTGTTCAGCCTTTACTTGCTGACATACTAAGCATTTGGAAACAAACTCTGAAATATCCCTCTTCATTCCCGACCACCAATACATTTTTTTCAGGTCGTTGTACATCTTTACGCTACCCAGGTGAACGGATAAATTACTACTATGAGATTTTCATAAAATCTTCTAAATGAGCTCACTATCTTTAGGCACACAAATTCTATTTTTGAACATTAAACATCCATTGATACCAACCTGAAAATCTGATTCAACACTTGACTCACACTGATTTTTCCTGACTTGAAACTTCTTATCATTTTTCTGAGCTTCTCGGATTTCATGAAGAAAAGTCGGTCTAACTCTCAGTTCTGCTAAGATCGAACCATCCTCAAATACAGTCAACTAAGTATTCAAAGCTTTCAAGGCAAACAACGACTTTCTACTCAAGGCATCAGCGACTACATTCGCCTTTCCTGGATGGTAGTCGATGATCAACTCATAATCCTTTAATAGTTCTAACCATCGACGTTGCCTCAAATTCAATTCTTTTTAAGTCATTAAGTACTTTAAACTCTTGTGGTCGGTAAATACTCTACATCTCTCTCTCTACAAATGGTGTTGCCAAATCTTCAAGGCGAACACTATAGCTGCTAGCTCTAAATCATGGGTTGGATAATTCTTCTTATATGGTTTTAGCTGTCTCGAGGCATAGGCTACAACCTTACCTTCTTGCATGAGTACACACCCTAAACCATTTAAGAAGGTGTCACTATAAATTACAAATTCTTTACCCGACTCCGGTTGTACTAAAATTAAGGTTTCGGTCATCAAAGCCTTTAATTTTTCAAAACTCCGCTGATATTCTTCTGTCCATTCAAACTAGACGTCTTTCTGCAATAGTCTCGTTATCGGAGTAGCTATCATAGAAAATCCATTTACAAAACGTCTGTAATACCCCACTAGCCCCAAAAAACTACAAACCTCTGTTACATTCCTTGGCGGTTTCCACTCCAAAATAGCTGAAATCTTATTTGGGTCAACTCTGATCCTATCGCCCGACACAATGTGTCCTAAGAATCCAACTTCATTAAGCCAAAACTCGCTCTTACTAAACTTAGCATAAAGTTGTTTATCTCTTAGGGTCTGTAACACAGTCCTCAAATGCTCCGCGTGCTCACTCTCATCACGCGAACAAATCAGTATGTCATCTATGAAAACAACATGAACCTATCCAAGTACGACCTGAAGATGCGGTTCATCAAATCCATAAACACTGCCGCGGCATTTGTTAGTCCAAAAGGCATAACAAGAAACTCATAATGCCCATATCTCTTCTGAAAAGCAGTCTTCGGCACGTCTTGATCCTTGACCCTTAACTGGTAGTAACCTGATCTTAGATCTATTTTGGAAAATACTGTGGCTCCCCTCAGTTGATTGAAGAGATCATCGATCCTCTGCAAGGGGTACTTGTTCTTCACTGTCACCTTGTTAACCTGTCTATAGTCGATACATAACCCCATGATGAATAACTCGGTCTAGCAAAACCTTTATCTGTTAACTCTTGCAACTGTACTTTCAACTCCTTTAACTCGGTAGGGGCCATCCTATACGGTGCAATCGAGATTGGCATTGTACCTGGAGCCAACTTGATACTAAACTCAACCTCTCTCTCTGGGGGTAACCTTGGTAACTCCTCTGGAAAGACATTTATGAACTCACAAACCATCGATACTGACTCAATCTTTGACTCGGACACTTGGGTATTTAACACAAAAGCTAGATAAGCTTCGTAACCTTTTCTCAAGCATTTTTCGGCAGTCAAAGAGGATATTACTATAGGCAGATTATCTGACTTATCTGGCCCAACTCGTATAACACTACCATTCTCACATCTTAACTGAATTACTTTTCTTCCACAATCTATTACAACGCTCTGGGAGGTCAGCCAATCCATCCCAAGAATTACATCGAATTCATTAAACGGCAGCAATATCAAGTTGGCCGGAAAACAATGGCCTTTAATCATTAAAGGACAATTTCTACATACTTGATCCACTAATACATGCTTGCCTAATGGGTTAGACACTTTCATAACAAACTCAGTGGACTCTATAGGCATGTCTATACGAGGTGTCAAATCCATACATATGTAAGAGTGGGTAGATCCCAGGTCAATTAAAGCGACAACATTTATATCATGGATAGAAAAGGTACCCGTGATCACGTCTGGAGACTCTGTCTCTTCTCGAGCTCGTATAGCATAGGTCCTCACTGGCGCCTTGCCTTCAGACCTCATCGCAGTATCTCTCGGTGCACCTCTACTACCAGTCCCACTCCCGGGGTTCCTTTGAGGCCTACCTCTCAAGGGAGCACTGCTTGCTTTCGCATCTTGTTTTCTCTCTCTCTCGTCCATCTCAGGACACTCGCGGATAAAGTGGTCAAGTGACCCACACTTGAAATAGCCCCTCTCATTCACTCGGCATTCGCCCAAGTGACATCTTCCACATTGTGAACACTCCGGTCTATTTGGCCGAGTGCTACCAACACTTGCAACTGAAGTAGTTTGGGCTCTAGACGCCATGTTCTGCTGATTCTTATTTCTCTTCGAATACGCCACCGAAGTATTCGATCGGGTAGCAAATTCCTTTGACCTCTTAGAGGAGGACTGATACGCTTTCCCCATCTATCTTTTCTTTAAATCTCGCGACTCACTGGCCGCTTTCCTCCTTTCTTTCACCAACTCTTCTGCTTTACACGCTCTCTCAATGAGCACTACAAATTTTCTTAACTCCAGGATACCTACTAATACTCGAATGTCTTCATTGAGGCCATTCTCAAACTTCTTACACATGGTAGCTTCAGTGGATAAGCATTCTTGTGCATACTTGCTGAGTTTCATGAATTCTTGCTCATACTCTGTTACAGTCTTATTACCTTGCTTTAACTCTAGAAATACCTTCCTTTTCTGGTCCATAAACCTCTAGCTAATGTACTTCTTTTGGAATTCTCCTTGGAAGAATTCCCAAGTTACTTTTTCTCTTGGAACTACCGACACGAGAGTGTTCTACCACTAATAAGCCGAGTCTTGTAGGAGTGACACGACACACTTTACGCACTCTTCAGGCGTGCATGACAGCTTATCGAATACTCTCAGGGTATTCTTTAGCCAAAACTCCACCCTCTCTGGGTCATCATCTACACTAGCCCAAAATTCCTCTGCCCCATGCTTCCCGATCTTGTCTACCGGAGGCTTCTCTCATCTGAACACATCCGCACCTTGAGGAGCCATCGGGGCATATTGAGGAATCCGGGGAGGTAGGGGAGGTGGAGTGTTCGGGTTCGCACAAACAAACTCCATATACCAAGCATCCATCATTCGAAGGTAGGCTTCCCTAGCCCCTCCGCCTTGGCTCATACTTACGCGCTCACTCTCTACAGGCGTGGTCCTATCTACGGAAGCCGACGCATTACTTTTCACGTCATCCATCGTGGTTCTATCAAGATCCATTACTATAAAAACACAATTTATAATCATCAGGAATCGTCACACTATCAATATGCATATGCGTGACATATATATCTAGACTCATACTCTAGCCAGCTTAGTCCTAGAATCGATTAAACCATGCTCTGATACCACCAAATGTAACACCCCTCACCCGTATCCGACGCTGGGATAGGGTTTGAGGTATTACCTGACTAAAACTTAATAAACTATATAAAACCGGGCCATGAAATCTCAAACAATTTAAAGCTTTTCCTTTCTCAAGAAATCTGTCCCCAAATATGGGCTTACAAGACCTAAAACATACATCCGAGGTGGTTCAAAGCCCAATCAAGAACTCGTTTAAAACTTAGAAAAATTTCATGTAACAAGGTTCTACATGCCCGTGTGGGTATAGAGCATACGATCGTGTGCTTGAGACACGCCCATGTCCCGAGCCCGTGTCTAAAAACCTGGGAATTCTGCCAAAACAACACGACCCAAGCACACACCCGTGCCCTGCAACCATGTCCTTCACACGGCTGAGACACATCGCTGTGCCTCTTGCCCGTGTGCTACTAGCATACATACTGATTTTATGGCATGGCATGGACACACGCCCGTGTGGCCTGCTCGTATGCTAAAATGGCTTTAAAGTTTAAGTCCAGGGGACACACGACTATAACACACACCCGTGGGTGTGAACCGTGTGTCACACACGGCCTAGACACACGTCCGTGTGTCTTACCCGTGTGGACAAACTAGGCTATTTCCCAAGCCCTTGTTGTCACCCATCTTGCACAACCTACACAAGATCATTTCAATATACCCATCTCATCACAATGGACATTAATTCAACCATAGAAAAGGCATCATATGCATTCATCAATATGAATAATAGCCATTATTCTAGATTTGATACAAAATAAGGGCTTTTGACTTAAGCCAAAATAGATAAACAGATCTCATGATGTAACATCCTAGTCTAGCCCTATACATGCCACCTTCAAAAATATAAATCAAACTATACTGAATGCTGCAGACGATAGTGTGATCTATATCTCTGACTTTAAGGGATCCTTGAGCTAGCTAAATAACGCTGAAAGAAGAGGGAAATGAAAGAGGGTAAGCATATAGCTTAGTAAGTTGCATATAAATAAATATACAACAACAATCTCACCACTAGATGTCATGCTCAAATGTAAACATAACTCAACTTACTCTTTGTCATCTACTCGAGTCACATTTTCTAAATTAAGCTCGTTACTCATGCTTATCATATAGGTACATGTAACACTCACAACATGATTATTCTTTCTTTATCAATATTGATCTATAACTCTCACCATTGAAACAGTTGGCATACTACTGGATATTTTCTGAACCTTTAACATGTGATATATTGCCGATGCGTGTCCCAGGCATGTCTTACACTGGCTATCTCTGTCAAGGCCGATGCATGTCCCAGACATGTCTTACACTGGCACTCATATATGCGTGCTGATGCATGTCCCAGACATGTCTTATGCTAGCACAACTCTTAGCCGATGCGTGTCCTAGACACGTCTTACACTGGCTATCTCTGTATGGCTGATGCATGTCCCAAACATGTCTTACACTGGCGCACAATTCACCCAATGCCTTGGCACTAATATCCAGTTTGTATCCTAAAGTTTCAACGAGATATCTCTATTATCTCAAATATTTCTAGGCATTCTCAACTTATAACTTAGCAACTCATACAATATCAATTCAAAGGCAATATGAATGCAAGTATTAACAGTGTAGTTGTATTATTTACATACAACTTACCTCGGTTTACAAAAAGTACTTGACTACTTAGTTTAGTCGATTTGCTTAGCTTTCCCCCGGTCTAGGTTCGGATTTGGTAAATCTTGATCTATAATGACAATATGCACTCATTAGTCACTAATTAGGATTAAGCAATCATAAATTCACACCTTTGGTAAAATGACTATTTTGCCTCTATGCTCGAAAATTGATTTTTATCGAATTTATTTGTATTTCAAGCCTAGCTAAACTCTTTTTTCTACTATAGCAATCCCAAATTCTCAATATTTCACACACTTAATATCTATTTTGCAACTTATGCAAAATAGTCCCTTTAGGTGTTTTCATGGCAACACCTTTCACAAAAGTTGTTTATAACCCAACTAGGACTCATATTCTTCCATAAAGACTCAATAAACATCTCAAAAACATCCATGGCAAAATCTTAAACTCTTAACCATTTTGCAAGATATCACCCTCATTTGAAAGCTCATGCTTCAAGGGTTTCAAAAATGCAAAAATCATCAACAAAGGGTGTGAGAATCACTTACTTGTGAGGGCTTTAAGTTGCTAAAAATTTAAAGCTCTTAAACCCTAAATATTTGCTGATATTTTCGGCTAAGAAGGGAGAAAAATGATAGATTTTTCCTTTTTTTTTCTTTTTCTTTTATTTAAAATGAAACTAGTCAAAATTGGTGACTTAAGCATTACCAAACTTTGACAATTTTGTCTCCCCTCACACCATGGCCGGCTAGGCTATTCACAAGGGTATAATTGCCCTTTAAAGACCCTAAATTTAAGTTCTCTAGATATTTAACACATTTGGGTACTAAAATGTAACTTTTTCTTTTTATGCGATTTAGTCCTTTTTCGCAATCGGGCTTGAAAACATTAAAATTAGCTCACCAAATTTTTCATGTACTAATAAAATCATACTATAACCTCATCAAAATAATAAAATAATTTTTCTAACTTCAAATTTGTGATCCCGAGACCACTATTTTGACTAGGCCCTAAATCGAGCTGTTACAGTTGGCATTGTAAGTCGGTTCATGGAGGAGCCAGTTTATTTACATTGGAAGGCATTGAAGCGGATCCTACGGTATATCCAAGGAACGATATCACTCGAGTTATTTTATTCAAATGTGGAAGATTACAAGTTGATTGGGTACTCTGAGAGTGATTGGTGTGGAGACTTAGACGATCAGAAAAGTACATCAGGATATGTGTTCTTTATGGGTAACCCGGTGTTTACTTGGCTTTCAAAGAAGCAACCAATCGTGACACTCTTGACATGTGAAGCTGAGTATGTGGCAGCGTCTTGGTGTGTGTGTCATGCTATATGGCTCAAAAATTTTTGAACGAATTGGAGCAATAACAACTCGATACGACTGAGATACAAATTGACAATAAGTCAGCAATTGAGTTAGCAAAGAACCTAGTGAATCATGAGAGAAGAAAACATATTGACATTTATTTTCACTTCATCCGAGATCATGTAAAGGAAGAAAGTGTGAAATTAGTACACGTGGCAAGCCGGGACCAAGTCTCTCGACAACTACAAGAAATTAATCGATATGAAGGATAGCAGAAGCATATAAGTGTACAGGGGAGTTTTGTTAATTAAAATTAAATGTAATTTTAATGGTTTTAATTTAGAAGTTTTATTTTTAGGAGAATGAATGGTCAAGAGTCATTGGTTTATGGCTTTTATTAGATTTTAATATTTTCAGTTTTTTAAGGACAATAGCCTATACATAGTTTGTAAGCATTTGATATAATTTAGAGAGAAAAAGTAAGAAAATTCAGAAGTTAAAGAGAAAAGTTTTTTTTCTATCTTGAGCAATTTGCTAAAGACGACTAAGATCACCGCATGAAAGGCTAGGAAAGATTCACACCACCATAGATAGCGATCACAAAAAAAATCGAGATAAAACCATAACCCCGGACACCCCAACACCCACTGTCCAATTGTTCAACAGAGAACAAAGACGGGCTGCAAAACAGAAACAAAACAAGAAAAGAATTCGTCAAAATCTTGGAGAAAAAACCTCTCTACCAGTAGTCTTGAAAGGTTTGACACTCTAGCCGACATTTCCTTCACCTTAGGCTCAAGTTCCACACAAAAGGTTTTTACTTCCCTACCTAATACCATAATCATCTTTCCTTTACCCACATCTATAGTGGCCTTAGAGTTACCTAAAAATGATTTACCTAACAGAATGGGTATCTTTAAATCCTCTTCAAAGTTAAAAATGATAAAGTCAACGAATAAGATGAACTGTCAAGCCTTCACTAAAAGATCCTCCAAAACTCCCTTTGGGTGAACTAGGGGCATATCAACTAGTTGAAGGGTTACCGAAATTTCCCTAAGGTCACCTAAATCTAACCTAAGGTATATGGATAAAGGCATTAAGTTTATACTTTCCCCAAGATCACAAAGTGCCTTGCCAAAATTTACACCTCCAATCTCGATTTGAATGGTAAAACTATTGGGGTCCTTAAGTTTTGGTGGGACTTTTCTAGATACAACAACGCTGCATTCGACATTAAGAGCAAATCACTCTTCTCTCCCAATATTCTTTCTCCTAGACATTATTTCCCTAAGGAACTTAGCGTATTTTGATACTTTTTCTAGGATTTCAAGTAATGGAAGGTTTACATTCAAAGCCTTAAACATCTTGAGGAAAATCTAGAAATTCCTTATTATCACTTTTCTTTTTTTCTTCTAGTCTACTTGGAAAAAGGTATGGATGTTGGATTTTGTGGTAGTGGTAGAATAGTTCTATCCTCTGGTTCAGCTTGTGTGGGTGATAACTCTTAAAAAGAGTTATATTTCATGCTTTTAGACCTAGCTAATTGCTTGTAATTAAGTACATTTTTTTGCATTTTAAGACATTTTAGCTAGCATTTTAATATTGCATTAGGACTTGGATTGTATTGGAATTAGGTGTTTTTAATTGCTTATGGTGGAGTTTTTTGTGTGTTAGTATGGTAGGAACAAGGTTTTGGAACGAGGAAATAAAGGAGTGACGTTTTGTCAGGGCAAAAGTGTAGACAATTTGCTAGAACGGATGCCGTGGCAATGCCAGGAAGAGCAAGTCAACATTTTTTGCGCAACAGTCCCAGTTCAAATTCAAACTTGTACTAGCTAATTCCCCCTAAAAGAGGAGAGGATAATCACAAGCTGTTTGTCTACCCTAGCCTAATCTATCTATAAAAGCCGATGAAGGAGACATCACAAATGGCAAAAAGAGAAAAGTGGGAGAGATCCTTAGGTGTGAATAAGGGTTCAGCTGCTCAAAGGAAAAGAAGGCGAAGGCAATCCTTTTTTAGCCATAATAAGACTCTGTGCTATCGAAGTGTGGATTGGGCAAGCGAAAGCTATTTCCCGAAGTTCTTCCGTTATTTCTATTAGTGTTCCTTTAACAAATTCAATTGAAGTAGTTGAACACAATGTCGGATAATATTTTCGTTTGGAATTTTCTTTCCTTGCCCATGAGCTAAATCTCATAGTGTTGAGATTACTTTCGATGAAACCTTAAACTATTTTTATAGATGCAGTATATATCTAATTTACTTTACTACTTCATTTGATTGTTCTTATTTCTTAATTAAAATGCAAATGATATCTAGACATAGAAGACTGTTCGCATACTTTTAAATTGATTCTAATTCCGAAAGGGTTGGATTAAAATTAAATGAAATGAATAAATATTCAATAGACATTTGTAGTCGACAATAGACATAAAGTTACGATCATACATAAGGAGCCTATGCAAGATATCTGAAAAGCCTATAGACACGAGCAAGGTAACTTGAGGTTTTGCTCTCGCAAGAGGCTGACCATTTTAGAACTCTTCTTTGCAGAAAAGTAGATACGATTTTGCCAATACATTATTGACAGTAAGGGTTAATTCTGAGTAATCCCGACCATCCGAATCAACATCACTTTATCCTTATTATTTGTCATAGTAACTTTGCCACAACATATTTAGTTGTTTATTTCTTTATTTACATTTTATTCGAATAATCACTCTCATTATTGCCATTACATTTCTACTCTCATTTTTGCCATAGCATTTTCCATTATTCATCAATTCTATCTATCACATACATCATCATTCCTTTGAATTATCACTACATACTTACCTTAGTTTACCATAGCATCTTATTCGTCAGTCTTGCCATAACATTAACCATATTACAATAACTTGACCAATTTTGTGCTTGAATTTGATCCTCATGGAAACGATACTCAGTTATCACTTTATTACTTGATTCAACATGTATACTTGCACAAATCACATATCATTTCAAACGCAACAAGTTTTTGGCACCGCTGTCGGAGATCGACAATTTGGTGAAATTTGGTTTGATTATTTTACTTAGTAGTTTTATTTAACTTAGTGTATTTACTTTTTATAGGTTTGCCATTAGTGCATGAGAAGAGGTATTCCTGCAAACATAAAATACCTTTTTGATCTAAAGATTGACAGAACCTTGCGGAGAAAGAGAAAATAATTGAGAAAAATGACTTGAAATAGGAATGATTTTAATGGTAATCCAAATGATTGCAACGAAAATCCTCCCATTGGATGTGTAGTGGATGATCGAGATAGGCCAATTAGAGAGCATATTGTCCCAGTGTTGGATGATTTGAATCTAGGGATAGTCAGACCAACTATACAAGCTTAGCAATTCAAGTTGAAATCGGTAATGTTCCAGATGTTACAAGACGTAGGATAGTTCAGTGGACTCCCCACTGAAGACCCACGATTACATTTAAGACTCTTTCTAGAAGTATATGATTCATTCAAACAACAGGGTATTCCTGAAGATGCCTTGAGACTTCAGCTATTCTTGTATTCTTTAAGAGATCATTAAAGAACATGGCTAAATGCTTTGCCATTAGGAATAGTGGCATCATGGAATGATCTTTACCATAGATTCTTGCTATGGTCTAACCCACCTACTATGAATGCCAAGTTGAGAAATGATATTACATCTTTTTGGCAGATGGAGGACGAGACACTATATGAAGCTTGAGAATGATTTAATGAGTTAATTTTGAAATGTTCGATGCATGGATTCTAGCACTGGACTCAAATGGAGATGTTTTACAATGGGTTGAATATGCACACAAGGATGGCAGTTGATACGTCTGACAATGGTATGTTGTTGGACAAAACTTATAATGAAGCATACGAGATCTTCGAAAAGATTGCCAATAACAATTATCAGTATCTGACCACGAGAGTTGGGATGGGTAAGAGAGCTAGCGGTACCATCGAGCTTGATGCAATCACTTCGTTAAGGGCTCAGGTATCTTCTCTAGCTAATATAATTAAAACCATGATAAATCCAACTGTAGTCCATGAGATGAAATTAGCAAAGTTGTCATGTGTTTATTGCGGGGAAAATCATGTGTTTGACTGATGCCTATCAAACCCAGTATCAGTATACTACATGGGTAATTCTAATCGAAATAGCAATCCATATTCCAACACCTACAATTCAAGGTGGAAGCAGTATCTGAATTTCAGTTGGGGTAATCAAGGTGCATGAAATTTGAACAATGCCGCAAGAAAAAATGTCAACAATGCATCGCTTGGTTATGTCTAACCTATGCCGAGGCAAAATACTCAATACAGTCAAGCATCATCTTTTACTTCCATTGAAGTTTTGTTAAAGGAATATATGGACAAGAATGATGCTGTAATTCAGAGTCAAGCTATATCTCTCCGAGAGCTTGAACATCAAGTGGGGAAAATAGCAAATGCTTTAAATTCAAGGCTACAAGGAGTATTGCCAAGTGATACAAAGAATTCAAGAACACAAGGCAAGGAGTAGTTCAAGGCTATCACCCTTAGAAGCTATACTCAGTTGAGTGATATTGTTCACGATGCCGCGATAGGGGAGGATAATGCAAGTAACAGCTAGGTAAAGATCCCAGAACCATCTGAAAAACATTCTGCATCTAAGAAGGATAAGTAGAAGAATGCTGTGGCAGAACTAGATCAGGTTGCAAACAAAAATGCCACAGCAAAATAATATCAACTACCAGAAGGACGACCACCATTACCTTTTCCACAGTAATTCCATAATTCCAAACAAGATGTTTAGTTTAAAATATTTTAAATACTTTTAAGCAACTCCACATTAATATACCACTAGTCAAAGCTTTGGAGCAAATGCCCAATTACGTGAAATTCATGAAAGACATATTGTCAAAGAAACATAGGTTGGGAGAATTTCAGACTGTTGCTCTCATTGAAGGGTGCACAGTAATGCTGATGAATAAGTTGCCTCCAAAGTTAAAGGACCCAAGGAGTTTCGCTATCCCATGTTCAATTGGAAATCATTATGTAAGAAAAGCATTATGTGATCTAGGCACAAGTATAAATCTAATGCTTATGTTTATTTTCAGGAAGCTAGGAATTGGGAAAGCGAGACTTACCATAGTGGCGTTGCAATTGGCTGACCGATCTTACGCCCAAATAGAAGGTAAAATTTAAGATGTATTGGTAAGGGTGAATAAATTTATCTTTCTTGCAGATTTTATTATTTTAGAATGTGAAGCCGACCATGATGTACCAGTTATTCTTAGAAGACTATTTCTTGCTATTGGCAGGACCCTAATTAATGTACAGAAAGACAAGCTAACCATGACAGTGAATAATCAGTAGGTTACTTTTAATGTGTTTGATGCGTTAAAATTCATGTATGAGAATGAGTTATGTCACACCATTTGTAACACCCCTACTCGTGTCTGAGACTAGACAGGATACGAGGCATTACCGAACTTAAACGCAAACAGTTATGCAAATCAAGCCATAAAATTTCATTCATATTTTGAAACATTTAATCACATGCACATAGTCCCTTATTTGGATCTACGAAGCCCAATACATACTTTAGAAAGAGTTTGAGACTAAACCGAGAACTTTGGAAAGTTCTGGGAAAACTTAGAAACTTTTCTCATGGAACAGGGTCACACGCCCGTGTGGACACAAGGGCACGCCCTTATCCTCAGGCCGTGTAACTCTCTGTTTATGACGTCAGCAAATAGATTGAACCACACGACCAGACCATACGCTCGTGTCACCAGGCCGTGTCCCTCACACGGCTGTGTCTCTGCCCATGTAGCCAACACTTAGGCTATTTTCCAAGCCTTCGTGTTACCCTTAATTCCACATCTCAATACACATATTAAGGACACATTTCATGGCATCATTTTAATGATTAAACACCCTTTATTAAGACATATTCTTAACATTAACATGTCATCATTCACATATTTCACATACTCGTGCAATATCAAGTCTAGATGCAACCATCCATATCTATTAGTCTTACTAATGCACCACTTTTACTGATAATATAGAATTATCCACTTATCACTTATTTCATTAGACCTTAAGCATTCAAGTTCAATCAACATCATCATCTTATTTCCATATCATGCATTTTCTCATAGCAATGACCGATTCGATTGGTCATGAAGCATTCATTATACACACATGTTATACACCAATCATGTGTTTTGAACAAGCATATTCACATCACAAGCATTAGAACTTTGTATGTATAAATAGGCTTACAAGCCATAACCATTATAAGCCACATCTCATGGCTACATACAATGATTCAATATAAGCTAATAAAATTGGCTAATCATAACAACATCTATCATAAAACTAAGTCCCTATACACGCCACTCATTTGAAATTACTAGTGTATATATATATATATATATATCAATACTCCAAAGGTGATGTCTCGATCGTGTGATGCTGCCTCCGATGGTCTCCAACCCCGAGCCGACTTGATAACACTAAAAGAAATGGAAAGGAGGGAGTAAGCTTTACGCTTAGTAAGCTCGCATGAAAAATAATAAGCAATGTAATAACATGCTATTTTCAACTTCTTTCTATTTATTCAAAGTCTAATTAAACTATTTTCTCGAGTCGCAGTCATTAAATTGTTTATATTTGGAGCTATGGAACTCCAAACTAAGATCCTCTAATTTTTCCTAAAACTAGGCTCACATATCTTTTTACCGTAAAATTTTTAGAGTTTTTGGTCTAACCAATAAATACAGTTTATTCTTTAAAGTCACCCCTATTTCGCTGTTCTACAATTTCGACCCCTCTTTACTAAAAATTAATTATCTACTCATACAAGATTTGCATAATGTTTCTGTTTCTTTCTTTGGAAACTAGACTCATTAAGGATTTTAAGAATATAAATTATAACCCATAATTATTTTTGTACAATTTTTAATGATTTACTCAAATCAAAATAGGGGATTATGAAATCATTCTGACCTTGTCTCACAAAAATTCAAATATCTCATAATATGGAATTCTTTTGCTTACACCGTTACCTTTATATGAAAGTAAACTAATTAAGATTTAATTTCATATCTTATTCAACCTCTAATTCGATTTCCACGATTTTTGGTGATTTTTAAAAGTTACACAACTGCTGCTGTTCAAAACTGTTTTATTACAAATTTCACTCTTACATAATTTCACTTACTCCATTCCATCTTACCGAAAGTTCGCTCAACTATCGAGTACATTACTCATAAATTTCCACAAACATATACCTGCACTTATTCGTGACATGGTCATGTTCACATGTATTTTCACTTGGTTGATTTCCCGTTAAACTCATTCGGAATAATAACAGATACACGGTTGCATGCATATATTACCACCTTGTAACTGAAGCTATCTGGTACGCATAGTAGCCTGCACTTAGTACTACACACACGACCAACAATCCGGTACACGTAGTAGCCTGCACTTAGTACTACACAGGTGACCTAACCATCTGATACACGCAGTAGCCCACACTTAGTACTACACACGTGATCGAAGTTGTCGGGTACGCATAGTAGCCTGCACTTAGTACTACACATGTGACCTAACTATCTGGTACACGTAGTAGCCTGCACTTAGTACTACACACATGACCTAAAACCATCTTAAACACATAGTAGCCTGCACATAGTACTACACATGTGTTCTCACAATGGATCGTTCGTATCATTTCTATTCCGAAGGTTCAACCGGGAAATTCCTCACTTTCCAACATCTAACAAATTCATGCATAGTCTTTTTCGATTCGTAATTTACATCAAATGATCATTCTATAGGCAGCCACATCTTAGATAATAATGAAAATATAATAACATAAAAAGAATCAATATATTATTTTCATACCAACTTACTCATTTCATTTAAAATGTCATGTTCCATCAAACTTCCATTAACATCAATTTTAACACAATCATAGCAAGAGATATTCCATGTATAACGACAATAACATAAATAACATGCTTATTAGATCACACGAACTTACTTGTCAAATCCTCGTCGGGTACAACTGTGTAGCAATCCATACAATTCATGTAATAGTAATTTAACATTCATCACAGTTTCCACATCATATTCATCAGCCATAAAATCTTCTAATATCTTAAATAACACAATTTATGCCATAATAATAGAGAATTAAAATTTAAGCATGGTATTGCATTATTATTAACACACGAACTTACCTCGGTACCAAAATAGCAAAAAGGAACCTAATCGTCGATTTTTCATTTTTCACCTGATTCCAATCCTTGTTTTCCTTGATCTATAATATCACATTTAGTTTAATTATTAGTCACATTATTTAATGTGATCCAAAAATCATATTTTGGCAAAATTACGATTTGCCCCTAAACTTTGTCAAAATTACACTTTTGCCCTTAGGCTCGTAAAATAATTTTTATTCAATTTTCTCACTCTATAGGCCTAGACGAACCATTTTCATAACTATAGAAAACTAAAATTCTCATGAAAATACCCTTTTATACCATTTTTACAACTTTTACAAAATGGTCCTTTCGGACGTTTTCATCGAAAATCGCTTAGTAAAAGTCGTTTATTTAACACCCAACATTCATTTTCTACCATTAGACATCAAAATGCATGCATGTCACACATGGGTCAATTTTTAAACATGAACCCTAGCTCAAATAAATGGTAGAAATAGCTAGATCTTGTTACGAGGATTTTAAAAGCATAAAAATCAGTAAAAACGGGGCTAGAACGGACTTACAATCTAGCTTGGAAGCTTGAAAAACCCTAGCTATGTCTTCTCCATTCAAGTTTCAGCCATTAGGTAGAAGATGGATAAAAATTGGCTTTTAATTTGGTTTTTAATTCATTTTAATTACTAAATGACCAAAATGCCCCTAACTTAAAAATATTCTATTTCACCTATTTCATGTCCATTTTGTCCAAAAAATTAACCAATGGTCTAATTCCATATAAGAACATCCAATTTAAAATTTCATAACAATTGGACACCTTTAGCATGTAGAACTCAACTTTTACACTTTTTACAATTTAGTCCTTTTGACTAAATTGAGTGCCCAAACGTCAAAATTTTCGAACGAAATTTTCACAAAAAATTCCATGAAATTGTAGACCATAAAAATATAATAAAAATAAAATTTTTCCTCATCGGATTTGTGGTCCCGAAACCACTATTCCGACTAGGCCCAAAATTGGGATGTTACATTCTGCATATCAATTAGGGTCCTTCCAGTAGCAAGAAACGATTTTCCAAGAATAATTGGTACATCATGTTCAACTTCACATTTTAAAATAAGAAAATATGAAGGAGAGATAAATTTATCCACCCTTACCAATACATCTTCAATTTTACCTTCTTGATGGGCATAAGATCAGTCAAACAATTGCAACATTACTGTGGTAGGTCTTACTTTCCCAATTCCTAGCTTCCTGAAAATAGACATAGGCATTAGATTTATACTTGCACCTAGATCACATAATTCTTTTCCTACATAATGTTTCCAATTGAACATGGGATAGTGAAACTCCCTGGGTCCTTTAACTTTGGGGCCACGTATTCATCAACATTGTTGTGCACCCTTCAGTGGGAGCATAATCACAAAAAATCTCCCAACCTGCATTTCTTTGACATTATGTCTTTCATGAATTTCATGTAATTGTGCATTTGCTCCAAAGCTTCGACTAGCAGTATATTAATGTAGAGTTGCTTCAAAACATCTAAAAATCTTTTAAACTGAGCATCTTGCTTGAAATTATGGAAGTGCTATGGAAAGGTAGAGGCGATTGTCCTTTTTTGTAACGCCCCCTTACTGGAGACTGTCACCGGAGTCGAGCACGAGACATTACTAAACTTATTTGAGCACTTAAACAAATTCAGACAATTTATATCACATTTTCCAAATAAGCTGTCCAACTGCATCACAGTCGCTAAAAAAATAATATCTCAAGTTAAAAAACTCGAAATCCAAATCCGTAAATTTTCCCTGAATCTAGACTCATATATCTACTTACTAATTTTTTTCTAGAATTTTTGGTTGGGCCAATTAATACAGTTTATTGGTTAAAGTCTCCCCTGTTTCAGAGTTTGACTACTCTGACCCCTGTGTACTACGAACCAAATTTCTCCCTGTAAAGAATTCAAATAACTATGATGTTTGTTTCTCTTAAAAACATATTCAATAAGGAATTGATAAATATATATTATGACTCCTAAATATTTTTGTACAATTTTTAATGATTTTTACAAATCAGAACAGGGGAGCTTGAAATCACTCTGACCTTATCTCACAAAAGTTATTGTATCTCATGATTTACAATTCCATTGCTTACATAATTTCTTTTATAACAAACTAGACTCAATAAGCTTTAATTTTATATTTTATTCAACCTCTAATTAGATTTTCATAATTTATGGTGAATTTTCAAAGACAAACTATTACTACTAACCAAAAACTGCTTTAGTACAAAATATTGTTAATTAGTTTATAACATCTTTATTTCAATTCATTTAAATCTATACATGCCATATAAATCTTTAAACATAAAACAAAAGCTACCGGAATTGATTTGGATAGTGTGCCTTGTTGTGTTGATCCAATCTACCAACTGCACTTTAATTCAATCTACATAAAAAATATCAAACACACACAAGTAAGCTTATTGAAGCTTAGTAAGTTCATAAGTTTAAAAGTAATGCTTACCAAACATAATATTTCCAAACAATACCAAAACATTTTCTAAAGTTTCCTACCATTCACAACCACTATTATAATAATTCACATAGTTGGGCTCAACAGTAACAACTACTCAATCTCTTTTATTTGGTTCACTTCTCTTGTATTTCTTATTATCAAATTAGGAAACGGCTTACGAAATTGAGTACGTCGTTGTTCAATGCCACGATTCACAACTCAGTATAGTTTTCCTTATTGAAATACCATACCTACATTTTACAACTCAGTATGGTTAATACCATACCTACATTTCTCAACTCAGTATGGATGATACCATACCTACGTTTCACAACCTTGCCATGGATCAACCATGGTCTTATCCATCAATTCATCACATGTCACGATACGAATGTACTCAATCCTGCGTTTTTCCTAATTTGCATTTCCACATTTATTCTTTCATTAACAAAATTTACACAATTCCACAACAAATTCATATATAATAACACATTATATACTTCAATCATTCACAAATAAACATCTAAATTCAACCATATGAACTTACCCGGCTAATTTGTAGAAGATATTGAAATTTAGGGACTATTTCGCAACTTTTTCTTTTCCTCGTTCTTCTTTGGATTCTTGATCTATAATATAAATATTTCCACTCATTAGCATTTATTTGATTTCTATTTTACTTCACAGTTTATGCTGTTCAAATTTTGAAATTGCACTTTTACCCCAAAATTTACAATTTTTACAATTTAGTCCCTACTCAATTCACCCATCAATTGAACTAATTTTTCTCAATTTACACTTTATTCTATCATTATAAACTATTTCAAAACCTTTGATATTCTAAATTTCAACACCAACCTTCAATTCACAACTTTTTCACGATTAGGTCCTAAATACCATTTTCTATCAAAATCACTTAATAAAACCACCTTAATATGAAATTAGAACTTAAATTTCATAATAATTCATCATAAACTTCCCTTACCCATCCAGGGTAACTTCCAAGTTCACCCATAAAATAAAAAACTAATGAATTCTATAAGTGGACCTAATTGTAAAAGTCATAAAAACATAAAAATTATCAAGAAAGAGCAAGAATTAAACTCACATGATGTAAAAATATGAAAAACCATCTTTCTCCAGACCTTCTATGGCGTTTTGGCTGAGAAAATATGAAGAGATCTCTAGATTTTTCAATTTTGTCCTTATTTTATATGTTAAAATAATAAAATTTCCAATTTCGCCCTTATTTCCCTTATTTTTCTACTGATTTCTTGCCTTTGCCGTCCAGCCTATTCACTTTTAGGCTTAATTGCTCTTTAAATCCTCTTTCTTTTAACACTTGAGCTATTTAATCCTTCTAGCAAATTTTATTTTTATTACAATTTAGTCCTTTTTATTTAATTGACTACCCATATGTTAAAATTTCTCAACCAAACTTTAATACTAACTAAATGACACTCCATAAATATTTATAAAAATATTTATAGCTCGATTTTCAAATTTGAAGCCTCTATAACTCGTTCTCGATTTTCAAATTTGAAGCCTCGATAACTCGTTTTTGACCCGTTTGACCTTATAAATTCTTTTACTTCACCAATTCAAAAATTCTTCTAAATTCTTACTTGACTCATAAATATTAAATTACTACCTTGTTCAATCTTACTTGTCAGATTTAGTGATCTCAAATCACTATTTCCGACACCACCAAAAATTAGTAGATTACAACTCTCCTCCCCTTTAAAAATTTCGTCCTCGAAATTTGTTTCCTGAAAATAGATTTGGATATTGTGATCTCATTGACTCCTCTGTTTCCCAGGTTGCCTCCTCCATACCATGTCGATGCCATAATACTTTAACCAATGGTACTCTTTTGTTCCGCAATTCTTTAACTTCACGAGCCAAAATCTTCACCGTTCTTACGAATAAGTCATATCTGGTTGAAGCTCAATTTCGATGATGAGGAATTACGTGTGAAGGATCTGACCTATACCGCCTTAGCATAGACACATGAAACACATTGTGAATCTTCTCAAGTTCCGGAGGTAAAGCCAACCAATAAACTACAGGACCAACCCTTTCCACAATTTCATATGGCCCTATGAATCTCGGACTTAATTTTCCCTTTTTACCAAACCGTAACACTTTTTTCCACGGTGAAACTTTTAATCGATCACCCACTGCATATTCTATCTCTTTGTTTTAAATCCGCATATGACTTCTGACGATCTGAAGCAGCTTTTAGACTATCTCGAATAATCCGGACTTTCTCTTCGGTTTCTCAAATCAAATCAACCCCAACTACTTTTGATTCACTCAATTCAGACCAACACAATGGAGTCTTGCATTTTCTACCATAAAGAGCCTCAAATGGTGCCATTTTTATACTAGACTGATAGCTATTGTTGTAAGCAAACTCAATAACAGTAAATACCTTTCCCAATCACACCAAACTTGAGTATACAACATCTTAACATATCTTCTAAAATTTGAATCACTCGCTCTGACTGTCCATCTGTTTGAGGATGAAATGCTGTACTAAAATTCAATCTGGTGCCTAAAGCTTCTTGCAATTATTCCAAAATCTTGAAGTAAACCTCGGATCCCGATCTGAAATGATAGATACTGGAACTCCATGTAGTCTCACAATCTCTGACACATACAATTCTGCTAACTTCTTAAGTGAGAAATGCATTACGATTGGAATAAAGTGTGCTGACTTTGTCAATCTATCAACAATCACCTATATCGAATCTTTCTTTCTTGGAGTCACAGGCAATCCTGACACAAAATCTATTGTAATATGCTCCCACTTCCATTCAGGAATCATAATGGGTTGTAATAAACCCGTTGGCACTTGATGCTCTACTTTAACTTGCTTGCAAATCAAACATTTTGCAATAAATTTTGAAATTTCTCTTTTCATACCAGGCCACCAATATGTCTTTTTCAGATCACCATACATTTTTGTACTACCCGGATGAATAGAATACATACTATTATGTGCTTCAGAAAGAATATCATTCTTTAAATCAGAATTATTTGGAACACAAATCCTATTAGGATAACGCAACATACCTTCATCATCAATACTGAACTCTGAATCTAAATTATCCCGAACCATTTGCCATTTTAGCACCAATTTTGGATCTTCATTCTGCAACTTCTGAATTTGTTGAAGGAACATTGGTTTTACTTTCAATTCTACTAATACAACACCTTCTTTATTAAGAGCCAAATGAGCATTCATTGCCCGAAGTGCAAACAAGGATGACTTTCGACTAAGTGCATCAGCAACTACATTAGCTTTCCTTGGATGATAGTCAATAACCAAATCATAGTCTTTTAACAACTCTAACCACCGTCTCTATCTTAAGTTCAGTTCCTTCTGAGTCATTAAGTATTTCAAACTTTTGTGATCTGTATAAATATAACACTTCTCACCATATAAATAGTGTCTCCAAATTTTTAAAGCAAAAACAATTACAGCTAACTCAAGATCATGTGTAGGGTAATTCTTCTCATGTGGTTTTAACTGCTGTGAAGCATAAGCCACCACCTTTCCCGACTGCATTAACACACAACCCAAACCATTTAAAGATGCATCACTGTACACAACATATGGTATACCTGATTCTGTTTGAGTCAAGACTGGAGCTTCTGTTAACATTTTCTTTAACTGATCAAAGCTCTGCTGACATTCATCAGACCACACAAACTCAACATTCTTCTATAATAAACAAGTCATTGGTGAAGCAATCATGGAAAAATTCTTTACAAAACGGCGATAGTATCCTGCTAATCCCAGAAAACTTCGTACTTCAGTTATATTCTTCGGTGTTTTCCAATTCACCACTGCTGAAACTTTACTTGGATCCACACGAATTCCTTCAGCTGATACAATATGACTAGAAAGCCAACTTCATAAAGCCAAAACTCACATTTACTAACTTTTGCATATAACTGCTTTTCTCTCAAAGTCTGTAGTACAATTCTCAAGTGCTGTGCATGTTCGGATTCTGTCTTTGAATAGACTAATATGTCATCAATAAATACCACCACAAATCTATCCAAATAAGACTGAAAAATTCGATTCATTAAATCCATAAATGCAGCAGGGGCATTTGTTAAACCGAAGGGCATTACCAAAAATTCGTAGTGACCATACCGAGTTCAAAAAGCAGTCTTTGGCACATCACACTCTTTAACCTTCTACTGATAATACCCAGATCTAAGGTCCATCTTTGAGAACACTGCAGCACCTTTCAGTTGATCAAACAAATCATCGATACGAGGTAATGGATATTTATTTTTAATTGTTACCTTGTTCAACTATGCGTAATCAATACACAATCGCAACGAGTCATCTTTTTTTTCAAAATAAGGCAGTGCGCCCCAAGGTGATATACTCGATCGATGAACCCTTTATCCAATAACTCTTGCAACTGTGTCTTCAACTCTTTTAACTCACCGTGCCCATTCTATATGGTTTATTGATATCGGAGTTGTACGAAATTACATCAATTACGAATTCAACCTCACGATCTGGGGGTAAACCAGGTAATTCCTCAGGAAACACATCAGTAAACTCATTAACAACTAGAAATTGTTCCATCTTCAATTCAGAACCCCGAGTATCAAGAATATAAGCTAAAAATGCTTCATTACCTTTCCGAATCAATTTTCGAGCTGCAAAGGCTGAAATAATTCTGACATCATTCTTTTTATCCCCAAACTCAGCTGAAACTATTTCCCCTGTCTGACATTTTAAATCAATCCATTTTTCTCTACAATTCACTATGGCATTGTGTTTAATCAACCAATCCATTCCAAGAATAACATCAAATTCTCAGAAAGGTAACAACATTAAATCAGCAGAGAATTCACAGCCTTGTATTTTCAGTGGACAATTCCTACATATTAAATTAACCAACACACTTTGTCCTAGTGGATTAGTGACTTGCAAATCAAGGTCAGTGGACTCAACAGTCATTTTCTTTTCTGACACTAATGCAGTGCAAATATATGAATGTGTAGATCCAGGATCAATTAAAGCATACACAGAATCATCAAAAAGATAGAAATTACCAGCTATCACATCTGGAGCAGAAGCTTATTCCCTTGCCCGGATAGCATATGTACGTGTAGGTACTCTTGTTTCTGATTGGGCTGCAGTATCTCTCGTTCCCGAATGAACAGTCCAAACAACACTGCTTTGACCCGAACGTTTACTTTTCTGAGGAGTATTTCCTTGCTTCTCCCCTTCTTCTCTATCTTCTTTTAACAATTGAAGACAGTCTCGAATAAAATGATCAGTTCCACCACATTTATAGCAAGCTCCGATTCTTCCCCAATATTCACCAATATGAAATCTACCACAATTTTTGCATCTAGGTCTTGGAATATTTTGCACACTACTCACACTAGTTGCTTGTTTCTTAGTTACTCCAACATCTTGTTGAGTTATTTTACTTTTATTCGATCGTTCCGAAATTGTAACAGGTCGACTAGAATCATCTCTGAACTTTTTAGCTGGAAAAGTTGAAGTTGGTCTAGAGAAACTTCTTTTGTATACCTCTTTACCACTTCTTTCTCTTTACATCTTTCTGTTATACACTTCTTCCATCTTTTGAGCTCGATCAGACAGAACCACAAATTCTTGAATCTCTGTGCCTCCAATCATCATTCTAATTTCATCATTAAGCCCTTCTTCAAATCTAATGCACATTTCTTCCTCTCTCTCATCGGTACAACATCCTGAGCATATCTAATGAGATACACAAATTCTCTTTCATATTCGGCCACTGTTTTATTCCCTTGTCGAAGATCAAGAAATTCTCTCTTCTTCTTATCTAAATATCTCTTTCCCACATACTTCTTTTTAAATTCGTTTTGGAAGAATTCCCAGGTAAGTTTATCTGCAGGTACCACTGCCTTAATGGTTTCCCACCAATTATACGCTTCTTCTTTCAATAGCAAAACTACACACCTCAAATAGTCCTCCAGAGAACACATCATCTGTTTAAAAACTCTCTCCAGACTCTTTAACCAATACTCTGCTTTAACTGGATCATCGTCTGATCTCCCTCGAAATTCTTCAGCTCCAAACTTTCTGAGTTTTTCAATCGGTGTTATTTTGCTAGATTCATCTATTAAAGGAGGAGCAACCGTGGTACAGTAGGGGGAGGAGCAGGTTGTTGTGCCTGACTTCTTCCTTGTATTGTTTCACGATACCACTGATTCATTAACCCGTAAATCATATTTTTAAGTTCTTCCTCTCTCATCAGAGAAATCGGAACATTACCACTTGTTCCCTGCTCAATAGTCTGTATTCTACTATTAACTTCCTCTTCTTGACTAGCACCCTGGGGTCTATCAGACATCTTTACAATCTATAACAAAAATTAGTAGTTAGATCGGATCATTCACATCACACTATCACAGATTTATATGGCATGTATTCCTAAATATTTTACACATCACATTCGTTCTGAGAATCGACTAAACCAAAGCTCTGATACCAATAAATGTAACGCCCCTTACCTGATACCGTCGCCGGAGTCGAGCACGAGGCATTACTAAACTTATTTGAGCACTTAAACAAATTCAGACAATTTATATCACATTTTCTAGATAAGCTGTCCAACTGCATCACAGTCGCTAAAAAAATCATATCTCGAGTTACAAAACTTGAAATCTAAATCCGTAAATTTTCCCCGAATCTAGACTCATATATATACTTACTAATTTTTTTCTAGAATTTTTGGTTGGGCCAATTAATACAGTTTATTAGTTAAAGTCTCCCCTATTTTAGAGTTTGACTACTCTGAACCCTGTGTACTACGAACCAAATTTCTCTCTGTAAAGAATTCAAATAACTATGCTGTTTGTTTCTCTTAAAAATAGATTCAATAAGGAATTGATATATATATATTATGACTCCTAAATATTTTTGTACAATTTTTAATAATTTTTACAAATCAGAACAGGGGAGCTTGAAATCACTCTGACCTTATCTCACAAAAGTTATTGTATCTCATGATTTACAATTCCATTGCTTATATAATTTCTTTTATAATAAACTAGACTTAATAAGATTTAATTTTATATTTTATTCAACCTCTAGTTAGATTTTCATAATTTATGGTGAATTTTCAAAAACAAACTACTGCTACTAACCAAAAACTGTTTTAGTACAAAATATTGTTAATTAGTTTATAACATCTTTATTTCAATTCATTTAAACTTTATACATGCCATATAAATCTTTAAACATAAAAAAAAAGCTACCTTAATTGATCTGGATAGTGTGCTACCTTAATTGATCTGGATAGTGTGCCTTGTTGTGTTGATCTGATCTACCAACTTCACTTTAATTCAATCTACATAAAAAATATCAAACACACACAAGTAAGCTTATTGAAGCTTAGTAAGTTCATAGGTTTAAAGTAATGCTTACCAAACATAATATTTCCAAACAATACCAAAACATTTTCTAAAGTTTCCTACCATTCACAACCACTGTTATAATAATTCACATAGTTGAGCTCAACAGTAACAACTACTCAATCTCTTTCATTTGGTTCACTTCTCTTGTATTTCTTATTATCAAATTAGGAAACGGCTTAAGAAATTGAGTACGTCGTTGTTCAATGCCATGATTCACAACTCAGTATGGTTTTCCTTATTGAAATACCATACCTACATTTTACAACTCGGTATGGGAAATGCCATACCTACATTTCTTAACTCAGTATGGATAATACCATACCTACGTTTCACAATACCATACCTACATTTCTCAACTCAGTATGGATGATACCATACCTACATTTCACAACCTTGCCATGGATCAACCATGGTCTTATCCATCAATTCATCACATGTCACGATACGAACGTACTCAATCCTGCGTTTTTCCTAATTTGCATTTCCACATTTATTCTTTCATTAACAAAATTTACACAATTCCACAAAAAATTCATATATAATAACACATTATTTACTTCAATCATTCACAAATAAACATCTAAATTCAACCATATGAACTTACTCGGCTAATTTGTAGAAGATATTGAAATTTAGGGACTATTCCGCAACTTTTTCTTTTCCTCGTTCTTCTTTGGATTCTTGATCTATATTATAAATATTTCCACTCATTAGCATTTATTTGATTTCTATTTTACTTCACAATTTATGCTGTTCAAATTTTGAAATTGCACTTTTACCCCAAAATTTACAGTTTTTACAATTTAGTCCCTACTCAATTCACCCATCAATTGAACTAATTTTTCTCAATTTACACTTTATTCTATCATTATAAACTATTTCAAAACCTTTTATATTCTAAATTTCAACACCAACCTTCAATTCACAACTTTTTCACAATTAGGTCCTAAATACCATTTTCTATCAAAATCACTTAATAAAACCACCTTAATATGAAATTAGAACTTAAATTTCATAATAATTCATCATAAACTTCCCTTACCCATCCAGGGTAACTTCCAAGTTCACCCATAAAATAAAAAACTAATGAATTCTATAAGTGGACCTAATTGTAAAAGTCATAAAAACATAAAAATTATCAAGAAAGAGCAAGAATTAAACTCACATGATGTAAAAATATGAAAAATCAGCTTTCTCCAGACCTTCTATGGCATTTTGGCTGAGAAAATATGAAGAGATCTCTAGATTTTTCAATTTTGTCCTTATTTTATATGTTAAAATTATAAAATTTCCAATTTTGCCCTTATTTCCCTTATTTTTCTATTGATTTCTTGCCCTTGCCGTCCAGCCTATTCACTTTTAGGCTTAATTGTTCTTTAAATCCTCTTTCTTTTAACACTTGAGCTATTTAATCCTTCTAGCAAATTTTATTTTTATTATAATTTAGTCCTTTTTATTTAATTGACTACCCATACGTTAAAATTTCTCAATCAACTTTAATACTAACTAAATGACACTCCATAAATATTTATAAAAATATTTATAGCTCAATTTTCAAATTTGAAGCCTCGATAACTCGTTTTTGACCCGTTTGACCTTATAAATTCTTTTAATTCACCAATTCAAAAATTCTTCTAAATTCTTACTTGACTCATAAATATTAAATTACTACCTTGTTCAATCTTACTTGTCAGATTTAGTGATCTCAAATCACTATTTCCGACACCACTGAAAATTAGGCCGTTACATTTTGGTTGGCAACCGATAGTGCCTCCATAGTCGAGCCTATCCTAACCTTAATTATCTGAAAAATCAGAATTTGAAGGGGTGAGCTGTAAAAAGCCCAGTGTGGGTTACAAATCATAATAATAGAATTTATCATGTAACATCATCAGTTTGAGCAGATAAAAAATATACAAAATATTCAGTCACATAATCACATATATCAAAATGCATAATGATGATGTCAATGCAACTTTTTTTTTTTCAGAATTAATGCAGATTTTCAAAAAACAAATCTTACCCATGTCCGCTACTCACCATAATGAGTTCCCCAGAACTCATCCATACAATAACACACCAACAATGTGGACAAGCCACCAGATAGTGCAATCGATCTGCCAAAAATAGAATATTATAGTCGAGCCACCAAATAATTGCAGATATACTACCAGATATAGAATATTATGGGTATACCACCAATTAAGTCATCTCGGATTGCCCGACATCCATGGTTTACTAATATTAATATGCAGTTAAACTGCCAAATACTTCCTTCGTACACATTATCCCAACCCCATGCATGTGATATGACATATAGAACAAATTTTCAGTAGACATGCTTTACATGAGAATCAGGTCTCATTACAGTTTAACATAGTGGCTTGCTTAACATGTGAATCGGAATAAAAAATAATGGCATGCTTAACATGTGTGTCAAACTAGAATAATAGCTGATATGAACTTGATTGTAGATGTTGCGAGTTGTATTAGTTTGCTCGATCGTGAAATGGGTAAGGCTATGTTCGTCTCAAGTTAAATGGAAAAGTTAGAATATTTGAACTCAAACAAGGTTCAAAATAAGATGGCTAAATATAGAAATGGATAGTTTGGCTAAGGGCCGAGAATGAACCAAAAATATTGGAATAGTTGATCCAAATCACAAAGTAGCTCTCAGGTGGATTTTGGGTTAGGAAAAAATCAGCAAGAACCTTGACCCACTATAAAAAAGTGATAGGAACCAAAGGTATATGAATGCCACACCAAAGGTGATAAGTTCAGTTTAGTAAAGGAAAAGAATGATGCCATAAGACAACTTGATAAGTCAATTAAGTCTTGAAAAGAACTATGAGAATTGGATATCTCACAAGTTTCAATTTAGACATAAATTTAGCAAAAGTCTCTCAAACAAGATGATTACAAATATTTATAATGCTAACTAATGCCTACCCGAATAGTCACTTGGATTCAGCTTAAATGAGCTGATTTAATGAGCTTGAATGCTTAGGTTGGAAGAATTCATCCTTGAGCAGTCAAAGAGTTTAGAATAAGCTTTAAATTCTCCCTTGGGCAGCCGAATAGACACCAGCAACATTGATGACATTTTTGGGCACACAAACAGACCATGGTGTGAACATTAAGAGGCAATCGGTTATGGAATGTAAAAATGATTCATGAACTGAATGGCCATGTATGAACACTCCTTTGTCCATTACTATTCTTAAACAGCTCCTTGGAGAAAAGGAATAGGCTCGAATTAAATGGTGCATAATTCCCTTCTTAAATGTTGTTCATGTACATAACTCCTCCTTAAATGTTGTCCATGTACATAACTGACATAACTGATTCCAGCTGAATAGTCACCTACAAGCATTAATTAACATTCAGCCAAAAACAACTTAATAAGCTTAATTAATAGACTTAATTAATAAACACAATTAACACTTAACTAACTTAATTAATAAACTTAAAAACACATTAACAGTAATTCATTCTAGCAACTCAATTATTAACTAAGATGAGTTTAATTAAAAATAAAGTTCAGCTTGCAATAAACTGCAAGGGACGCCTATTGAGCTGGTCCAACCATGATCAATGGATTCAGATACTTGCTCTCCCCAAGCTCGATCAACATAGCTTGCTAATGGATCTTGAAACCTCTTAGCACGAGACTGAGTTATAGGTCCTTATGGCAGCTCAACTGGTTCGGTGGCAACTTCCCTAGCTAGGGTCGCATCAATAGCATGCTTAACATGCAAAAAAGAATAATAGAATATTAACATATATAATATACGAATCGGAATATCAATCAATATCATGTTTATTTTTCATACATAATCAGATCGCCATATATCACATATCATGAGTATTAGGAATCACATATGATCACATTTAATAGAAAAATCACCAAATCACATATCAATCAACACAGATCTGAAGTTTCAGAATCACTTACTTGGAATCCTCTTTATCGAATTTTATCAATCCTTATGAATACATAACGTATTCCCCCAATATCACATTTCATAATCTTATTTAAACATCAATTAAATATTTATAAAATATAAACATTTTATGATGATTAATTATATTATTATTTGTTTAAATCAATTTGGTCCCCACTCCTTATAAATCTGATTACACAAAACCCAATTCCACTTTGAAAGGAGAAAGTTTGATTCTTGAGTCACTACGGTTTCAACCAACGTATGTGTTAGTATGGATTAATAAATAAATAATCCTTGATTTAATGATTAGGCAAAATAATTACACTATTATTCGTTAGACCGCACCCTCCTAAAAGTTGGAATGCGATCTTGGGATTTTGAATAACATTTCATGAAGGTATAATAAACAAATCATTGAAATCATCTTAATCTAACTAATAATACAAAAGAGAAAGTTATGAATGAAGGATTTTCCATGCTTATGTATTAACAAAGAAAAAGGGCTAGACAATAAATCTCGAAAAGTCGACTAAAGTGAAGGATTCAGCATTGAAATAATAAATAAAAGTCAGAAAAATTAGTCGGGAATAATCCTAAAAACAAATATGAAAAATCAAATTTGGAATAAAGAGTAATGGATTACGAGAAGAGGAAAAGAAAAGAAGAAAAATCAAATTTTTGGGTGATGACCGATGGCGATTGTAACACCCTATACCTGGCCAAGTCGCCAAGCCCAAATACGGGAAGCCACACCACCGTCTTGTCTCATGTACATCAAGTAGGAAAGTAGATTCCAACAAACTGATCTTCTTTTGCTAACCTGTATAAGTTTTAAGTCGTCCAATTAGTTAGATAACATTGTTACATGCAAATCTTTCATTAATCGATCATACATATAGCTTAAATCATGCATAAGGGCTAATTAGCAAAATTTCATAAATATGTTCGTAGGTATCGATACAGACATCCAGGTATCGATATTTTCCTTGAGTGGTATTGATACCACTTGGAAAAACAATACCAAAAGTGCATATTATTTCTCGACCAGAATCTTGATGTATAAAAAATTATTGATACCAGTTATGAAATATCGATACTTTTGCCTCGAGTATTTATGCTTGAGAAAAGGTATCGATACCAAATTGCTATTCTATTTTCCTGTACATTTTAAAACATATAGGTATTGATTTTAAAACCCGAATATCGATACCTCTGCTACTGAAACTAAAAATACAACATACATATGCATTGAACTCATTCCAAATCATATTCTAAGTATCATGCATTACTTACTTCTATAATTAATCATCCAACGGCTAAATTTAATAGTTCAAATCATCTAAATGAGTCCAAGCAAGATACATCAAACCATCATTAAAGTTCATGAACATAAGCAAACATATAAACTCACAATCTTCCAAAAATGAAATAACAAAGTCGGTAAATAATCCAAATGTATCATGGCACTAAACAAGTTTACCACATTGCCTTATTTCTTAATACAAAGTAACTGAAAGAACACCTTCGAGAATATACGAATCTTCCTTGGATCTCTCCCTCAGAAACCACACCACCCACACCGTGACATCACTAATTTGAATAGGTTGAAATGAGTCGGTGAGCTTCAACAAGCTCAGTGGATGCAAGAATTTCTACAACGCAAACATGTCATCATACAACACAACTAATCAATTACTTACAAGTATCTCATTCTTAAGTCTAACATCATACAGTATTAACTCATGCATCATCTAATAGGTCATTCCTATAACACATATATATACTCATTTCAATAGAGAACATAATCCACACAATTACATCAAATATGATAAATTGGGATAAGATGGCACTTGCTTTATTAAACATATAGTGAGCTCTACCATCACACATCGGATACACGGATATAGACTCATAGAGTCAAACATGTGTCAAAAGTGAAGCATATAGCTAACACTCTGCTTATTTCCCCTCACATGTCTTGTTGAATGAAGCTTAGCTCTCATTCCCTTATCCCTCCAAACATGTCCTAGGGCCTCAACGCCCAAAACCACTATACATATAGGTGAGTACTCACAATCCTATGGCATGCCAGCTATATCCAATGGTTCCAAGATCACAAGGCCAAAATATCTGAAAACAACACATATTACTTACTGATTATCCATGCATTGTCACTGCATATTAGCATCTTTTGCAAATCACTAGCATAGTCATATAGCATATATATTACACATTCATTTCATGTATACGTTTGCACTTTACACAGTAATCACCATACTTACTTATCTTTTCATGCACAATACATAACCACAACAAAATTATAGATTCAAGAAGAATTATGCTCAAAACTTAGAGTAGGGGTTTAGGCTACATCTAAATTCCCAAATAACCATGACTCGTGTTTACGAGTAGCAATTCCATACACTCACCACTTTATGCTGATGTCGAAAAGTCGAAAGCTCAACTAACACTTCCTTAGCTCGTAGCAAACTCTAAAGAATTTGAAGCTTTAAACACATAAATGATACAATAACCACAGTCAAATATCCACCAAAAATTCACTTAACGCAACTAACACACAACCTTTAAGCTAAGCTCCCATGTAACTTAAACTATTAACGTGACAAACTTTAAATACTAATATCTCGATCTATACTCAACCTTTTTCCCTAAAGTCAGTTTCTTTCATCTAATTATTAATCTATGCCTAATTTGCAACCTTCAAACTAGACAAATCTACTCAATTCATGGTATTGACATTTTTTGACATCTTTTAGGCAATTTTCACAAAATGCATTAAAACATGAGAAATCCATAACAAAACTTCAAGATAAGTTTAAATACCTTCTAATCATGCTAAAAAAACTTTAAAAGCACTTTGAAATCAAATTTTGATTCAAAATCCTGAAATCCACCATTAATGGTTTGATTTTTGGCTTTTATTTAAAACATGCGATTTGAGAGTTATTAATTCAGTTTTAGAGTCTAAATAACATTAAAAACCAATAGATACATGAATGATTAACTTTGTTAAAAGAATGAATAATTTTTGACGTAAATCTGAAAAACCCACGTTTAAAGAAGATGATGAAACCTCTAGAGTTTTGGGTGTTTTCTTGGAGATTTAGGATGGTAAATAATTGGGAATGATAGGAAATCAAAGTATTGTGTTTTGGAAATAAAAAATCAATAGAATGGTGAGGAAAAGAACAAGGGGCAGCAAACACAAACTTAAAGAACAACTATCGTGACTTTAGGCTGAAAGTGGGGGTTTTAAGGTTCAATTTTAAAAATTGGTTTAATTGCCACATAAATTCCACTCTGTTACAAATCATTCTTTTCTCTAAAATTAAGGGTTTCTAGAACACTTTTTCAAAAATTGATTTTTCCAGCTAAGATGCCATAGTCGAAAACATGATCGAGTACCAACCTTACGAAATTTTATGCTCATATATGCCAAAATTCCTAAAATACCCCTAAAACTCCTAGGCCCTATTTTGGGGTGTTACAGTGATATGATGGCATGACGGTGGACGTGGCGGTGGTGGTGCGATGGCACAATGGTGGTGGTAGTGACTGAAAGAGGTAGTGGTGCAACAATGGTGTGGTGGCCTTGTGTGGTGGAGGAGTGGAAGAGAAAGAGGAGAATTGGATGTCTTAGATGGTGAAATGGATGAAAAATAAGATAAATGGGGAAGGAGCAAGGTGTTGGATAGTAAGAGAGCAGAAGAGAGAAAAAATGAAAAAAATTAAAAAGTGAATAGTAGTATCTAGATACATGGTCGTTCAAAGAAAGGTAAGGGGGAGATTTTCACAAGTTAAGGGGACAATTTCACCAAAAGTGGATCATGGGAGTAAAAAGGGGAGAACTTTGGGAAGGTTGACCTCGTAACCAAGGAAAGAATCTTCCCTTGTATGGCAACAAGTGGTGGATAACAAGGGTGTTCACACTAGCTCAAAATTGTCAAAATTTTAATTAAAAAGATGTACAAGTTGGGGCTTGAACATGGACCATTATGGAAATAACTGACACACTTAACCACTAGGTTACTAACTCCATTATGTCATAAACTTGCACATAAATAATAATTAAAAATTAGGGCATGACAAGGAAAGCATATAACACCATGGTATGCAAATTATGTCAATTATATTGCAAGAGGGGTCTTTCCCGCACAGGCATCCTAGCAACAGAAAAATAGGATATCCCACTAATAAAAAAATTATGTTTGGGAGGAATCATACACATTTCAACAATGTGTGGATCAATTGATCCAGAGGTGTGTAATGGAGAAAGAGATATATGAAATTTTACAAGGATGCCACACATAGCCATGTGGAGGGCATTTCGGTGGAAAAAAGACAGCCCAAAAAGTGCTACAATCAGGATTTTATTGGTCAATTATGAATAAAGATGCCTATGAATTCGTATAAGGGAGTGATAGATGTCAGTGATCTGGGAACATATAAAAAAAAGGGATGAAATGTCGCAAATAGGGATAACTGAGGTTAAAGTGTTTGATGTTTGGGGAATAATTTCATGGGACCTTTTCCTAGTTCTTTTGGGAATTAATATATTATCCTGGCTATTTAATATGTTTCAAGATGGGTTGAAGTGTTTGCCTTACCTACCAATGATACCAAATCAGTAGTGAGATTGTTGAGAAAAAACATATTTGCTAGGTTTGGGACGCCACGTGCTTTGATCAGTGACAAAGGATCTCATTTCTATAGCAGGTAGTTCGAAGTAATTCAAAGCAATTCAGGCTAAATATAGCATAATACATCGAATGACAACGACCTATCACCCACAAGCTAATCAGAAAGTAAAAGTGTCTAATCGTAAAATAAAATAGATTCTGGAAAAAATAGTAAACCCAATCGAAAGGATTGGGTAGCAAAGCTAGATGATGCATTGTGGGCCTACAAAACAACATATAAGACTCTTCTAGGTATATCTCCATATAAGCTAGTTTACGGTAAGAATTGTAACTTACCAATTCAATTGGAAAATAAGGCATATTGGGCAATTAAAGAGTTAAATCTGGACCCAGAATTAGCTAAGGGAGAAAGATTATTTCAACTCTAGGAATTGGAAGAATTACGTTTTATGGCCTACGAAAATATTAAAATGTACAAGGAGAGGAGTAGACTTCGACATGATGCGAAGATTAGATAGTGCGAATTTTTACCTAGACAGAAAGTTCTACTGTTTAACTCAAAACTAAAATTATTCCTTGGCAAGCTTAAATCAAGATGGATAGGTCCTTATACTACACAATAGGTAACCATCATGGAACAATAGAGTTGATCGGAAAAGAGGGACAACTTTTTCTTATTAATGGCCAAAGAGTAAAACATTATTTTGGAGGAAAAATCAACACTATAATTGATGAAAAAAATCTTGCACTACAACACACTATGGGATTTATAAGGAATCGAGGGGGAATCAACAAACAAAAAGAGTGATGATGAATAAGATGACTAAAGTGTCAATCCCACAAACTATAGGAGAATCTGGTTTGCATGTCACGACGCCACTTCCAAATGTCGTGACAATGAAAAACAATCAAATCATGGAACCCACTCTCGGCGTCATGCCATCATTGAGGGATGTCACAACACCACTGTGTAAACTCTGCTTTCCAAACTAACACTAACTGTTGAAATTTTCAAACTGTAATTATATTAGGATTCTTATTATTTAACCTCTTGTTTAGTAGCAATAAACTATAACTCTTATATACTTTATTCTTTTCTTCTAATTTATAAATAGGTCACATTGATCCTCTTATTTATCACCGAAAAAGAAAGAAAAAGAAATCAATTTGTAGACATACTAGATTGTGCATGGAATTTTAGACTATCCAATGGCAAGTTTCAGTATAAGTGCTTTAAGCCTAGCTGTACAGTTCCAAGAAGGTGATGTGGATAAATACTTGCAACAACTACAGTTGTATACCTTTATCCAAGAGCAGGGATTCGATCCTTTAATTAGGAATTGCAAAGGGAAAAGGGAGGATGCAACAAAAAGAGAATGGACAAAATTTTGTTTTCCATCTGAAGAACCTACAATAATCCCTATAGTGCAAGAATTTTATCTAGCATTAAAAAAAAGGGAAGCAACTAAACCATTCTACGAGATGCATTCTTTTGTGAAGGTCAGAGGGGTTAATGTTCCAGTAACTAAGGTGATTATTTTCCAATTTTATGGCATGCAATACTATTATTGTGACTACCTCTATAAAACAGATCTGAAGAAATTCAAAAATATAGATATAGAGGACATATTGAGATTTTAACAGAAGGAAAAGAGATGTGAACATATCGGACAGGAACAACAATACCTGAAACAGTCAATCAAGAGCTAATGACACTAAAAGCCAAGATGTGGATGAAGCTTGTCTGTTCGAGAATATGGCCTACAATAAAGATGTCCATGATTGGCCCAATTCAAGCTATCATAACATATGGGATTCTCCAAAATAAGAAAACATGTATTGGTACATGGATATCAAGAAATATGGTTGACTGCGTAAGGAATTTAAGAAAGGGAATATTTTTCCCTTATTTGATCACAAAATTATGTAAAAGAGCAAGAGTCCCTAACGAGCAGATGGATAAAACCATGAATCCCCCAAGAAAATTACTCGATGATAACATATTCAAGCAATTTATTATTTTATAGAGACAATAGAAAAAGGAAAAGAGAAAAAGAGGATACTTATTCAAAAACTTATAATGCTCATACCGAGTCCTAAACGTGGTTTTTAGAACATCAACTCTTTCACTTTCAACTAAATAATACCAAAATCTTAAATCAATCTTTGAAAACACTGATGCACCTCGAAACTGATCAAACAAGTCATCAATTTGAGGCAAAGGATACTTATTCTTAATAGTCAACTTATTCAATTGCCTATAATCAATACACATCCTCATCGTACCTTCTTTCTTATTCAAAAACAAAACTGGTGTACCCCAAGGTGATATACTCGGTCGAATAAACCCTCTATTAGAAACTCTTGTAACTAAATTTTTAACTCTTTGAGCTCCTTTGGTGCCATGTGATAAGGCACAGTAAACATAGGCGCAGTACCATGATAAAGCTTAATACCAAACTTGACTTCATGGTCTGGCTAAAAACCAGGTAATTCTTTAAGAAACACGTCGGGAAAATCCTTAACAGTGCGAATATCCTAAACTCTCAACTCCTTACTAACTGAATTCATCACATAAGATAAGTAAGCTTTACAACCTTTCTACACTATCTTTTTAGCCTTCATTGACGAAACTATATTAGACAAAAATCCTGGTCCTTCACCAACTACAACAATTTCCAGCCCATCACTATTCCTCAAAGTAATTCGCTTTATTTCAAACTCTACCTTAGCCTTATGCTCAGTTAACTAGTCCATACCTAGAATAACATCAGAACCATAAAATGGTAATTCCATGAGATCCACAAAGAAAACATGCCCTTGTATCATAAGGGGCATCTACGATAAAATTTATTCACAATGACACTATCCTAAAGAAACTAATTACAATCATACCCAAATCAATCATCTCTACAAGAATCCCTAACTTACAGGCTAATTCACTCAAAATATACGAATGTGTAGAACCAAAATCAATCACAGAAAACAATGGAATAGATTGCAAAGTGAAAGTACCTACAATAATATTAGTCGAATCTTGATCCTCAGGTTCCCTAACAACATAAATCTGAGCTACAAAACATCTTTCAAGGATAAATAAGCATCCTTGAATGGATAAAAAAAATCTTTGGCCTCTTTTGATTCAAACTTATCTAGAACTGTAACACCCCAAAATATAGGTACTTATTTTCTATATGTTGTGTAACTCAAATGCATGCTTGTCTTAGTGGTTAAGCGTCTTAGGAAGTGCCTGAGAAGTCTTGGGTTCAAGCTTGGGCATTTGGAAAAACTTTGTTTTTAAAAAATAAACCCTTGCCTGTAGTTAGTAGACTTTTAAATTATTGTGGGTAAAACATGTAATAAAAAGCCTATTGATCTAGGGGATGGAAGCATGTGGAGTGTTTCTTGGGGTCTGAGATTCGAGGCTTGGAGTTGAAAAAGGAGCATATTATTTTGCTACAGGTGCCGTGGAAGTGTTTGAGGTGGACTAAAATTGAGAGGTTGAGAGGGAGTGGATGGCATGAAGGAATTGTAGGAGAAAAAAAGGGGATTTGGATAGAGGTGTGGGCGGTTGGAGTGTTTGAGGGGTGTGGGGATTGTGTAGCCGAATTTTAGGAGGGGTTATAGGAAAATAATAACGGAAGTGAGAGGAGAGGGAGAAGTTTGCCAAAATTGGACTATGGCACTCAAGATTTCGGTTAGGGGTGAGTTGAGTACTCTATTTCAGGTTTGTGAACTTTCTGAATACTGTCTTCTCATTTTCAGCTTCTAGTTTGCTTTCGGGTTCTTTTCATCCCTTGTTTTGGGGCAGCCGAATTTCTGCTATTAACTATTTAGGTATTTCGTTTGTTTATTCTTTGCTTGTGCTGAATAGGCAACTCACTCTTTCTCCCTAATCGGTCTTCTTCTTATTGAATTATTTTCTCTTCACCTCTCTCCTAGCTTTGCCGAATACCCTTCCCCCTCTTTTCTTTCTCTCGGTTTCCTTTCCTTTTTGATTTGCTACCTTGACCGAATACCCCATTTCACCCTTTCTATTTTGCTTTCGATTTTGGCGAGTGTTCATTGATTATTCGGGTTCGGGAGTACGATTTTTCTCCTCCTCTCCCTCAATTATTCTTCATTTGGCCGAATACTGGTAGGTGAGCCTCTGTCCTACTCCTTTTATTTCCCTTTTGGATTTCTCTTTTCTGAACAACATTACCTTCTTTCTTTCTCTTTGTACTAATTACCCCCTTTCCTTCTATTTACTCTTTCAGATTAATCCCCATTCTCAATTCTTATACGCTACATCTCTAGTCTACAATCTGCACTGACATCATGGTAAGTGGTTTAAGGTTGTTGTAAAGAGTCATAGGGTTCTATTTTCAAAGTTGGTGTTGGGTGGTAAGTGGAATACATTCGAGATCGTATTATACATTTCATATGGGGTTTAATAATAAGGTTGTGATGCTTTTGTAGGTATTGATTAAGGGTGATTGGCACATTTTCGAAGAACCAAGGGTGCAAGTGTGACTTGTTTTGGCAAAGAAAGTAGGATCGATTTGGGACTCCATTAGATCCCATTTGAAACATGAGCTGGATAACTGATTAGATGTTATTTTGGTTTAATTTAATTATAAAAGTATTCGGAGCACGATTATCTTCAAACGCATTAGGTGTGTAACCACACTACTATAATAATAAATCGGCAAAAGCCAGAAAATATGACTATTGACGCAACACGAGCATGCGCTCGCTCGTGTGGTAACCCAAACGCTCAAATGTGGGCGTCTGCTCTTAGAGGCCACCATGAGCAAATTCATGGGTTTGGGCTATTTTGGGCCATGTTGGACCGAAATGGGCTGTGTGGGCCACACGGGCTCGTGGGCCCCACACGAGCATGTGGAGATTATTGGGCCAGGCTGTGTAGTTCACACGGCGAAGGCCATTTTTGAGCTTTGTGGGCCACAAAGGAGTGTGGGCCCACATGGGCCGCATTATGGGTCTTAGGCCCATTTTCAATGTTTGACTGCTAAGGTTGCATGGATCGCCCGAGACGACTGTGAACCTACTGTTGGGTCAATAAGCATACCTCAACCCTCAAAATTGGTGAATGACTGTTATGCCCCTATGAGGTAAAATGACTATTATGCCCTTATGAGATGTATGACTGTACTGAGCATACTATTTTATATATTTTGCATACATGCATGATATTATGATATGTTGCATAGGGATGGGTTATTATGATTGGCAACTCTACTGTAATTTCTGTTTAGTGCCGCAACCGGTGTTATTTTTAGTGTGTAGGGATGGGTGGGTTGATTTTATCCCCACATGGTGTGTTGGGCTAGACGGAGTGCTGTGTAGATGCTGATTGGGTAGGATTTCTGATTGCATATCTGTACTGTGACCGCTACTGAATTGGGCTAAGGCCCATACTAATTCTGATACTATAATGGGCTAAGGCCCTAACTGATACTGGACTGTTACTGAAACGGGCTTAGGCCCAGACTGTGTTTGCCTATTGTATGATTGACTGTTTGTTTAATAAGGAATTGAAGACTGAGTTTTCCTAAACTCACCCTTTTACTTTTCTGCGCAAGTAATCCTTAGGTAGATTGGTGCTATAAGGGACTCGAAGGTGGCCACACAACCGCATTTGCTTCCATTTTTAACTTTAGTTTATAAGTAATTTAATTTGGGTATTTTTTTTGTAATAAGGCCTCTTTAAGTCTCTATTTTAAATTTTGGGATTTATTTACTTTGATTCATATCGGTGAGTAGTGGACTTCGGATTTCAAAAAGATAAATGCTTTTCAAAACACCACGTTTACGCAAAGTATTTTAAAAGCTTCCGCAACAAACAGTGTTTTAAAGTGTAATAACAATCTAGTATGATTAACATTTTCCAAAAAATGACTTCAGTTTTAACAATGAACTAGAGGTCCTTAATTTTCATTAAGATCACAAAGAGGTTTTGATATAGAATGGATTTTTCAACGAAATTGCATTTTTCGAAAAACACTTCAATGTGACATCGTAGATTCGACCATAACATCTAGGCCGGGTTTAGGGTGTTACAAGAACATACTTAGGTACCAAATATGGTTCGGGTTGGGATCTCACTCATTTTGTCATTTTAGGAGGCATGTTTATCAACCTTTAAACTAATCTATCTAGCAAATATGTAATCACCAACTAACTCACAAAAAATCAACTCTAAAACCAAAATAAAAATAGCAAAAATAACAAATAAAAATAAAATTAAGAAAAAGAAAACTTAAACCATGTTGGTTGCGATGGATTTTTTGTATGAGTCAATTAAGTTCTGTGTTTCCTAAGCCAAAAGAGTAGATACCTACAAAAAAGAAAAAATAACAAAAAACAAAACAACGAGAAAAAAGGGATTGCAAAAAAAGAAAAGAAAAGGAGGAAATTGAAAAAAAGTATGAGAGAAAATAGAAAGGGATGGAGAGTTTTTAAGGATTTAGGTTTGAAGAATTGGGGGAAATAAAGAGAATAGGGTGTTTTGGAGTGTTTAGAAGCTTAAAAAGCCTTTAAATACGCGGACCGCGATACCTGAAATTAGGTATCACCTGACTCGACTTGGATATCGCAATACCCTGTGTTGGATATTACTAGATTCCTTATTTTTGAAGCCCCTATTTTTGAGTTTCTCAGAGGTATCACGATACCGAGGGTTGGGTATCGTGATACCAGGGGTCCAATATCACGATACCGAAAAGATTTTTGGCCCCCTATTGAAACTATTCTAAAAATTATAATATCCCCTATTGGGTATCGCAATTTTATTGAACATACCCCAAACCATTTACAAAATCATCATCTTTCTTCTCAATCATCAAAATTCTATCCTAACAAGTTTAAAAGGCAAAAAACTACTAATTAAAATCCTACACTACATGCAAAAACACTTGGAGCCCATGCTCAAAACATTTAATTATTTACAAGCTTTCGGGTTCCTTTGCCACGTGCGACAATTTAAGAATGCAACTTGGGGCAGTCGATCTCCCCCTGAAATAATGTTTCATTGGTGTCCTCGATAGTTGGATACACCTCTGGTTGGATGTGCAACTGAGGCCTCCTAAGAATCGTAATGTCCTTCTCATCCTTGTTCACTTCTAGATTCTCTTGTGTGGCGAACAAACACCTAAAAAACTACACATTTCCATAAAAGTTGCAAATTTGTTAGTACAATAAGGTCTTATCTCAAGTACTTGACACTCATACCCATGTGATGGATACACCTTCTTAGACTTAGGCTCGGGCTAAACACAAAATTTTGGTCTCTCCCTCGATGTCCATGGTCAACTCTTCCATTCCTACGTCTATAGTAGCTTTACACGTGGCCAAGAAAGGTCTCCCTAAAAGGATAGGAATTTTGAGATCGTCCTCAAAATCCAGCATGATAAAGTCAACGGGAAAAATAAATTGCCTAACCTTCACTAACACTTCCTTAAGGACTCCTTTGGGACGTACCAAAGATTAGTCGACTAATTGTAAGGTTACTGTCATTTCCTTAAGCTCCCCCAATGATCTGACATAAATCATACTAATATTTACATCCCTTTTTACACATTATTATAGCGTGTTTAATAGTAAATCAAAGCATTTTAGTATATATTTAGATTGTTATACTTAAAGTAGTAATTTATGCTTTCTAGTAGTTTTTATTACATTTTATATATCTAAATAAGGTTACATGGTCTTGTAGGTTAAGTCAGAAGCTAAAGATGCTTATTTGGACAAAAACTGATGCCTATGTCGAGACACCAAGATACTAATGTCTCAACGTCAAAGACAAAGCTAAAAACAAGTTTTGAAGCAAAACTGTCTTTGATGTCGCGACATCAACCTTCGCTGTCGCGACATCAGACTTTTGATGTCGTAACACTACAGGCTTGTGTTGCAACCAACCCCCTGCATAGCCTAAAAACTCATGCATGTTTTAATTACTTTTTGGAGGGAAATTAGGTGTATTTGTCCTAGTCGAACTCTAAGGACTTCAAGGATAATTTAGGCACTTTAATATTCTGAGTTTAGCCTGTATCAAGGCCATTATAATCAGTTTAAACATACAATTCCAGGGTTTTCATTCTTAGGTTTTTCTTTCATTCTTATATTTTAGTTAGGTTATTTTATGTTCTTGTAATCGGAAGATCCTATTTCAAAGTGAGACTTCCGTGAGGGGAGATTGTTTCAAAACCACGCTTTCATTGATAAATTCACAAGCAACTCTTTTCCTTATTCTCTTTTTTATATTTCTTTCTTTAACATTGTTAGATAAATTTTTGTGTAAATATTAGAATCAATTTTTGCTTTCTACATATTTTGCATGTTTCAATTGCTTTAACTTAATTAATCCTGTAACAGCCCGTTTTCAGTGAAATCAGGACAGTGGTTTTGGGACCACAAATCCAAAGTTAGAAAAATTTTTTTATGATTATTTTATTACCTACAGTATGATAGAAATACCGTATAAAAATTTTGTTAAGAAATTTTACCGTTTACATGCTTAATTTGATAAAAAGGACTCAATCGCGTATAGTGCAAAAGTTGAGTTCTAATAGCTAGGGGTATTAAATAGATATAGAGCTATAAAGTGGAGGTCCTTATATGGTAATTAGACCATTAGAGTTGATAGTGGATTTTAATGGTTTGGCATTATTGAAATTTGAATGAATTATTAAGGTTAATTTTGGAAATTAGTTATTAAAGTTATAATTAATTAAATAAAACAAACCATTATTATCCATTATCATCATCTTCCACAGAGTTTTAAGAGAAGACGTAGTCATGGAAGTTTGAAGTTTTAGCAAGCTTATTTTGCTCAATTAGGTAGGCATTTTTGTTCCATTTTTTATTATTTCTATATTTCTGGGATCGTTGTAGCTGAATCTAGCTAGCTTGGGGACTAAGTTGTGAAATTGTTAAACTATTACCATTGTTGAATATACTTGAGTTTTGAAGTTTGATGATAGAAAATGAATGGTTGTTGTTAGATAAACAACTTTTGTAAAGGGATTTTTGGTGAAATTGTCAATTAGGGACTAAACTGAAAAATAGAAAATATTACATGGTGAAATTGTGAAATAATTAAAGTATAGGGCATGCTAGGTACCTAATTGATATTTGGCCATAGTGGGTTGTGGTTAAATTGTGTAAATTTCCATTTTTATGAGCTAGGGACAATTGCAAAGAATTAAAAGTATAAGGGCAAAATAATAATTTTTCCAAAAATATATTTTGGATTAAATTGAATGAATTAGATGTTGAATTGAGTTAAATTTATCCGTATAGATCCAGTTAGACCTCGTACGGAGTTGGATCGAGGCAAAGAGAAAGTGTCAGATTAATTGCCTCTGTATCTACGTATACTCATCGAGGTAAGTTCGTGTAATTAATTTATGTTTATATGTTTTTAATTGAAATATATAAATGTTATGATTAGTCATATATAATTACCGAGTGCATATACAATGACATACGACAATTACTGAGCGCCATTTGAACCATAGGAATCCGTAGGATACAAATGACATGTTATTAGGGTTATCGATTTATGGCTCGTGAGAGCATAACGATTAATAGCTCGTGAAAGCATACTGATTTATAGCTCATAAGAGCATACTGATCTTCAGCTCAAATGAGCATACCGATTCATAGCTCGTATGAGTATACATGTACATGAGTCGACGGATTTCAGTTATTTGAGCTAGTACACTATGTGTGAGCTATCCCAAGTATCCAACGGTATTCTAAATGATTCAATAGGAAATGTTCTGTTAAGAATTGATATGAATTCGATACGAACTATTACAGGTATACACATGAAATACGTGGAAATAATGTTACATGATATATAGATATATGAAATGGATGATACATGTATATGGAATTTGATAAATTGTTGTGTTCATCCATGATTATTGACTTATATATATATGTGTTTACATGGCTAACATGGTTGGTGAATATGTCCTTAGGCATTTGGCCAAAATATTTTGGGATATGCTTTGTACTTACCTATTACTTGATTAAATGGTAAGTTAAATTCTAAGTTATATGAACTTACTAAGCTTAAATGCTTACTCTGCGTTATTTTTCGTGGTTTATAGTGAATAAAGAGGCTTGGAAGTGTAACAATCCTTTTTAATGAAATCAGAATAGTGGTTTCGGGGCCACAAATCTGAGTCAGAAAGAAAGTTTATTTTAATAATATTGCATGGTCTGCATTATGATAGGAAAGACATATGAAAATTTTGATAAGAAAATTTTATCGATAACATGTTTAATTATAGAAAGGACCAAATAAATAAAATGCAAAAGTTGAGTTCTAGTAGCTATAAGTATCAAATAGCTATGGAATTCAAAACTTGAGGTCCTTATGTGGTAATTAGACCATTAAGAGAAGTTAGTAAATATTTTTGATGATTCATCTATGGAAATTTAGAAAAAGAAAAGGACTAAATTGGAAATAAAAATAAATAAAGATGATAATAACTTAATAGCATCTTATTTCATCATCTTCCCCAAATATTTTCTATAAAAAACCTAGGAAAGCGAAAGAAAATCAAGAAGCCTAATTGGATCCGGAAAGACCTAATACTGAGTTGGATCGAGGAAAATAAAAAGTATCAGATTAGTACATCATTATATACGAACGTTTATCAAGGTAAGTTCGTGTAACTAAATTGTGTATGTGAATTTTGTATTTGTCATGTATATGAAATGGATTGAAAATTTGATAATTCCTAATAAGTGTTAAATTCCTTTTTAACAAATGAAAATCGATGGATACAAGTTTCTCTTATTGGTTGTGGTCTTGCATATGTTGCATACACACCATAGCTCGAAAGAGCATCCCGTATTAGCCCTCTCGAGCTTCCCGTATATGGTTCTTGCGAGCTTCCTGTTACAACTCTTCAGAGCGCCCCAATAGGTTGTGATCCTACATTTGTTGTGGACACACCTTAGCTCTTATGAGCATCCCGATTATAGGCTCTTCATGAGCTTCCTGTTAAATTGACTCTTTGTGAGCTTCCCGATAGTGCTCACTTAAACTTCCTGATATATGGCTATTCAGAGCTTCCCATTACATGGCTCTTTGTGAGTTTCCTAATAGGCTCTTTGCGAGCTTCCCGATATGGTTCTTTGCTTCTCGATATGGTTCTTTGTGAACTTCTTGATTATGGCTCTTCTGAGCTTCCCGTTATATAGTCTGGATAAGCTTCTTGATACGCTCTTTATGAGTTTCCCGAAATGGCTCCATGTGAGCTTCCTATGATAAGGCTCGAGAGTGTGCTTCCCAATTATGTGCTCTAAAGTGTACCTCCATATAAGAATTGACTGATCAATGATAAGTACATCTTGTGTGTACTACCTAGGTATCCATCAATATTTCAATGATTCAACGGACAAAACTCTTGATATGAGAATTAAATGAATTATATCTTGAATATCCCTAAAATACCTGGAAATGATGAGCTCATCTCTATTTTCTTGATAATCATGTAAATTTCATGACTAAATTGTTTGATGAGAGCATGTGTCTACGTAATTGGCCACATAGATTTGGATGCATGTTTGTATGCTTACTTTAAATGAAGATGATTGGTGTAATTTTTTATCATACGAACTTATTAAGCATTTGAAATGCTTACTCGGTTTTCTTTTCTTTGTTTTATAGTGTTTGGAAGCTCGTAAAGGTTGGAATCGATCGGAGCACCATCACACTATCCTTCAACTCGTTTTGGTATTAATAGAAAACTTATTTTGGTATAATGGCATGTATAGGCTAACTTGGCCAAAGTTGGCATACAAATGGTTGTTTATAATTTAGCCATTGGTGTCTAATAATGGTATGTTTAGTGAATATATATATGAGGTTATAATATGGTTAATATATGTGTGCTTGGTATGGTTAGATTGAATTATGGAAAGTATCTATCTTACAAAAGGTAAGTTTGAATACATGTGATGTTATATCTTATATAATGTTAATGTTGGCTTGGTTTTAATGTCTTGAATTGGTTGGTATATGTGTTCGAAACCACAATTCTGAAGTAGAAAAATTTATGTCGATTAATTTTTATAATTTATCGAGTGATTAGATGCATAAGTTAGAATATCGATAGAAAATTTCATGAATTGCATGTCTAATTTGCCTATTAGGACTTAATTGCAAAAGTTGATAAATACGAGTTCTAGATGTTAAAGGATTTAATTGAAGAGCATAATTGAAGTAGAGGTCCTTAAATGGTAATTATACCATTAGGTTTTCATGGACAAAAATGGACATACATAGGTAGAAATAACCAAAGTTTTTAATGTAGGGTATTTTAGTCATTTGGTAATTAAAAGATTAAAAAAAAGGAAAAAGATGGTAAAATATGTCCATCTTCTTCATTAGGACGAAACTTCAAGGGTTCTCCATAGCTAGGGTTTGTTTCAAGCTTCCAAGCTCCATAGTAAGTGATTTCAAGCCCCATTTTTAATGTTCTTTATGTTTTTGGAGTCCCCGGTAACTTGATTTAGCTTATTCTAGCAATAATTTAACCTAGGGTTTATATTTGGAAAAATACCCATAGGTGAAATGTGTTTATTTTGATGTTTTATGGTAGAATATGAAGCTTGAAATTGTGTTAAACAACTTTTGCTAAGCGATTTTATGTGAAAACGAGTAAAACGACATAATCGGTAAAATTACCTAATGTTCATAACTACATGTTAGAGTGAGAATTTGATGTTGCCATAGAAGGGAAAAATTATCATCATGTCATAAAACATAAGAATTTGGGAAAACATTTAATTTTCGAGCTTTGGGGAAAAGTGTAAATTTGCAAAAGTTTAGGGGCAAAATTATAATTTTTCCAAAGTTAGAGTTAAGGACTATTTTGATAAATGTGAGTATTAAATCAGCTAAATGTGTTATTTTAGATCAAGAAAGATGTGGAATCGACCTTGATCGGGGAAAGGAAAAGATTGTGAACTAAATTGCAAAATTTCTTTATTTTGCACTGAGGTAAGTTTATATGTAAATAATGTATTGTTTTATCATGTTATAATATTTTATTTTGTGACATGTGAAATAAGTTTTGTATTGTTCAATTAATGGAGACAAACAGTGATTTGTGGTTGATGAATTGAGATTAAATGAGGAAATCTTGGTTGAACCTTCGGAATGGAAAAATGTGGTGCTAAGTGGATATACCATGGTTATACGTGTAACGTGGTGCTAAGTGGATATACCACGATTACACATATTGATACATGTAATGTGGTGCTAAGTGGATATGCCACGGTTGAACATGTAACGTGGTGCTAAGTGGATATGCCACGGTTATACATGTTAATTTGAAAAGTGGCGCTAAGTACGTATGCCACAATTATATGTTAGCCCAATAGTGTGGTGCTATGTGCGTATACCTCTAAGTTGGGCATTAATTACAGAAAGTGGAGCTATGCGCTAAAACCACCGTATATTGTTACTTTCCGAAGTGTTCACTGGGAGAAATTATGTGGGATAATACCGGAATATGAATATATGAGTTTTGAATTATGAGTTAGATATGTGAATTAATTTTTGATAAGATGAATATGGATAAGTGTTTTCTTGAAAGTTGATAATAAGAAATTTTAGTGAAAGAATGAAATTTGGGATAAACAGTCTAAAACAGCAGTAGGGGAGTGACTTTGAAAAATCACCAAAAATGGTAAAAGTTGAACTAGAAGTGGAATGAGATATGGAATTAAAGATTATTGAATCTATTTTCATATAAAAGAAACAGAGAAAACCTATTTTATATATTCAAAAAATATATCCGAAGTCTGTAGTTTTCTGGGACCAGCTGGCTATTATAGACGATTTGTGAAAGGCTTTTCGATGATTGTGACTCTATTGACGAGATTCCTTCAGAAAGACATAAAGTTTTAATGGTCCGAAAAATTTCGAAAAAGTTTGATCAGCTGAAAACTTTTTTGACTGAAGCACCAGTGTTAGTACAGCTAGAATCGGGTAAAGAATTTGTGATCTATAGTGATGCATCATTGAATGGTTTGGGCTGTGTTTTGATGCAGGAAGGCAAAGTTATAGCTTATGCCTTGAGACAGTTGAAGTCGAATGAAAAGAATTATCCGACTCACGATTTAGAGTTAGCAGCCATTGTATTTGCGTTAAAGATTTGGCGTCATTATTTGTTCAGTGAAAAAGGCCATGTTTATTCAAATCATGAGAGTTTGAAATATCTGATGACTTAGAAAGATTTAAATTTGGGACAACGAAGATGGCTAGAATTGTTAAAAGATTATGAGTTAGTGGTTGACTACCATCCGGGAAAAGCAAATGTTGTTGCTGATGCATTAAGTCGAAAATATTTGTTTGATCTTCGTACCATGAATACTCAGTTGGCTCTATTTGACGACGGCTCGATTATAGCTAAGTTGAAAGCGAGACTGTTGTTTTTACAGTAGATTTGCGAAGCTCAGAAAGTCAATAATGAAATGTTAGCAAAACGAGCTCAATGTGATTTGAACCCTAATTTAGAGTTTCAAGTTGATTCCAATGATTGTATAAGATTCGGAGGCCGAATATGTGTTTCAAGAAATTCAGAGTTGATTTAGATGATTTTGAACGAAGCACATAGTAGTCGTTTATCTATTCATCTGGGAAGCATGAAAATGCATAATGATTTGAAACAACTTTATTGGTGGCATGGTATGAAACATGATATTTCAGAATTTGTTTCGAAATGTTTGATTTGTCAGCAAGTTAAAGCTGAGCATCAGGTACCGTCAGGTTTATTATAGCCGATTATAATTCCCGAGTGGAAATGGGATAGAGTGACTATGGATTTTGTGTCGGGTTTACCCTTATCTCCAAGTAAGAAAGATGCAATCTGGTTGTAGTTGATAGATTGACATAGTCAGCTCATTTTATTCCGGTACAAATAGATTATTCGCTTGAAAATTTAGCTGAGTTGTATATTTCAGAGATTGTTCGATTACACGGGGTACCTATTTCTATTGTTTCGGATAGAGATATGAGGTTTACATCACGATTTTGGAAGGAACTGCAAGATGCACTGGGTATAAAGTTACATTTTAGTACCGTGTTTCACCCGCAAATAGATGGTCAATCTAAGCGAGTTATACAGATACTTGAGGATATGTTGGGATGTTGCATTCTTGAGTTTGAAGGTACGTAGGAAAAGTATTTGTCGTTGATTGAATTTTCGTATAATAATAGTTTTCAATCTAGCATTAAAATGGCACCGTACGAAGCTCTATACAGTCCTAAATTTCAAACACCGTTGTATTGGACTGAACTAAGCAAGAATAAGATTCAAGGGGTTGATCTGATTAGAGAGACTGGAAACAAAGTGAAAGTAATTTGCAATAGTTTGAAAGCAACTTCGGATCTTCAGAAATCTTACGTAGACTTGAAACAAAAAGATATTGAGTTTCAAATCGGGGATAAAGTGTTTTTGAAAGTATCTTCGTGGAAGAAAATACTTCGATTTGGTCGTAAAGGTAAATTGAGTTCGCGATTCATCGGACCGTATGAGATCATCAAGCGAATTGGGCCAGTGGTTTATCGGTTAGCATTGCCTTCTGAGTTAGAAAGGATTCATAATGTATTCCATGTATCGATGCTACGAAGATACCTATCTAACCCTTCACATGTCATTTCCCCGACTGAAGTTGAGATTCAGTCAGATTTATCATACAGTGAAGAACTAATTCGAATTCTAGCTCGTGAGATCAAAGAGCTGAGAAATAAAATGATAGCGTTAGTGAAAACATTATGGCATCAACACGGGGTTGAAGAAGCTACGTGGGAACCCAAAGATGCTATGAGAAAGCAATATCCAAACCTATTCGCTGGTAAGATTTTCGGGGACGAAAATCCCTAAGAGGGGAGAGTTGTAACAGCCTGGTTTTAGCTAAATCGGAATAGTGGTTTCAGAACCACAAATCCAAAGTCGTAAAATTATTTTAATATTATTTTTGGTGTATATAGCATGTAAATATATATGTGTGAAAATTTCGTGAGCCAATTTTATCGTTTAATAGCTCAATTTGAGAAAAATGACATAATCGCATAAAATGCAATAGTAGCATGCTATAAGTTAAATGTGCTTAATTGTGATGGTTTATTAAATCAAAGGTCCTTATGATGTTATTATACCATTAATAGCTTGAGTGGACCATTATGGACATGTATTAATTAGTTTTCATGTTTATTAACTAAGGTTAAATTTGTAAATTGGTTATTAATGTTAATAAAAATAAAACAAAGTTAAAAATTATCTTTTTTATCATCATCTTTGCCGAAATTCAGAAGAAGAATATCAACATTTTAGGGCTTGAGGTTTCGGCACTTAGAAGCTTGATTAAAGAATGATTTTGACTCGGTTTTTGATGATTTCTACATTTTTTGTGATCGTTGCTTCGTTTTGTAGCTAGCCCATGTCTCAATTTTTAAAAGTGTTGATGGTTTTGAAAGTTGAAATTGATGAATTAATGTGTTCTTGGATGTTTAATGATGAATTTAGAAAGCTTGTTGATAAATTAATATGCTTTGTAATGTGATTTTGAGTGAAAATGTCTAAATAGGATTAAATTGTGAAAAGTGTAAATTAAGGGGTTAAATTGTGAAATAAATGAAAAATATGGGCTGCTAGGGACCTATAGAGAATTCGACTAGGCTTGGGTTTAAAGAAATTTCATGAATTTGGTGTATTTTTGAAACAGACTAAATTGAATAAATGTGTAACTTTAGGGGATAAAGTGTAAAAATGCCCAAATATGTGTTTGTGGACTAAATTGAAAGATTATGTGATTACTTGAGTTGAATTTTTATAATATAGATCAAGATAAGAGGAACCCGGACTTAGATCGAGGCAGGAACAAAGTACTCGACTAATCGACTAGTTTCATCATTTTTACGTCTGAGGTAAGTTCGTACATGATAAACATTGTTACAATTATGTTCGAATGTTTTAATTTCGCATAAATTGTATATATGAGACTACGATTGAGTCTGACAATAAATTGATTATGTTTGGTACTTAGTGTGCGTTTCAAGATAGCTTCGGCTATATATATATATATATATATAGCACTTAGTGTGCGAATTGGAATAGCTTCCGCTATATGTGGAACTAAGTGTGCGATACTGAGATAACTTTGGTTTAATATGATGGCACTTAGTGTGCGAATTGGAATAGCTTCGGCTATATGTGGAACTAAGTGTGCGATACTGAGATAACTTTGGTTTAATATGATGGCACTAAGTGTGCGATATCGTTATAGCTTCAGCTAATCATTTTTGCACTAAGTGTGCGAGTTCCTTGAGTATTGAAAGATTTCCAGATGGATTAACGTATTGAGCAAAGAGGTGAAAATGTAATAAATAATTATGGGAGAGTACAGGTACGTACGATACCTATGTGGTAGTAGATACTATGTGTATAAAGCTTGATGGATTTGTATATATTTGATAAATGGTCATGGGTTAGAATTGAGTGATGATATGAGACTCATTAAGTGTTTATTAATTGATGATTTGTATTTAATGAACTATTGAGTATATTTAGTACGAACTTACTAAGCTATGAAGCTTACTGTGTGTTATTTGTTTATGTTTTATAGAGAATCAAAGCTTACTCGGACTCAGGGATAGTCGAGAAGCATCATCACACTATCGATCATTTTGTTGGTACTTTTGAAGCTTTGTATATATGGTATATGGCATGTATAGGCTAGTATCATATTGGTATGATTTGAGTAACCTCTAAAGTGATTCGCCGTGTGACCTAAGTCAGTAACCTCTCAAGTTTTCCCAAGGCCATAGCACACGGGCGTGTCTTCAGCCGTGTGGTGCAAGTCGATATGTATGCCCTTTTTTCACACGGCCTGTGACACGGGCGTGTCTAGTGACCGTGTGAGGCACACGGCCTATTCACATGGGTGTGTGACCCATTAATGGTTGAAAATTTTTTAAGTTTCCCAAAGTTTGCATATGTTATCAGTTTAGTCCTGAACCACTTCTAAGCATGTTTTAAGGTCTCGTAGAACCGTATAAGGGACGATATGATTGAGATGAATGGATTTTGATTATGATTCCATAAATGTATATAAATGATGTGTATTATCTGGTGATTCCTCGTAACCCTATTTTGGTGACGGATACGGGTTAGGAGTGTTACAATTTCATTTGGTTTAAATTTACCTAAACTATATCCACATATTAATTATTCATTATTAATTGTTTTAGCTTTTAAAATACATCGCCAATAATTTTGTGATCCATCTGTTTCTAGAATTAATTTATCACATTGTTTAGGTAAATAAACTTTTGGAATATAATTTATTTCTGATTTCAAATTTTTTATAATTTTTGAATCTTTTTTAGACCAAATAAAAGGTTTATCATTTTTTAATTTCTCGTATAAGTTACCTATTTTTTCAGCTAAGTTAGGAAAGAAATTTCTTCCATAATTAACTATTCCTAAAAATTGTTGAAGTTGTTTTTTATCTTTAATATTTTCATGAAATTCTTTTATTTTTATAATAATATGATCTTGCCATTTAAGACCATCTGCTGGTAAATTTAATCCTAAAAATTATATTTCTATTTTTTCTAATTCTATTTTCTTAGGACTCAAGATTATTCCATGTTCTTTGGATTCTTGAGAAATGATATTTAAATGTTTTCTATGTTTTGCTAATGTGTCTGGAAATACTAAAATATCATCTATATAAACTACACAGAATTTTTTATATTTATTAAATATAAAATCCATCCATCTTTGAAAGATTTGCGGTGCATTACATAACCCAAATGGCACTACTCTCTATTGATAATGACCATTAGGTGCACTAAAAGTTGTTAAAGGTGTAGATTCACCTGTTAGCATGTGTAACACCCCAAACTTGGCCTGGATGTTATGGCCGGATTAGGCGATGTCACATGGTAGTATGTTTGAAAACTGTAACTTTACCTAAAAATAATTTTTTTTAGAAACTTTGTATTATTACCTATTACTTCTAATATCGTTTTATTTAATCAGTCGAGTGTTTTCAAAATGTTTATTCAATGCAGAAGCTTTTAAAACAAATTGCGTATTTGTGGTATTTTTGATAAAACATCTATCTTGTTGAAAACACGTGTCCTTTCCTACTGCTAGCAGTAACAAACCAAAAATGCAAATCCCAAATTAGGTAAAAATCCATTGAGGCCATATTATAGCAAAATAATGCCAATTAAAAGTAAAACCATAAATAGATAATAAACAGCGTAATAGAAAACGTGTGGCCACCACTGAGTCCTCCATCGCACTGACCCACCTATGTCTGGGGATTACCTGTACAGATTAAACAGAAAGGGTGAGTTTATGTAAACTCAATGTGTAATCTCCATATAAACAACCAGTCAGAATGCAATCATAGTCTGGGCCTAAGCCCATTTCAATAACAGTTTAAATTTCGATAGGGCCTTAGCCCATTACAGTATCAATATTTAGTACAGTAACAGTTATGCAGTATCAAATCCTACCCAGCCAGCCTCTTCACTCCAACTCCGTCCAACCCTACACTCCATGTGGGGATATAATCACCCCACCCATCCCTACACTCCAAAAAGTACTGGATGCGGCACTAGACAGTAGTTTGCAGCTGAGCTGCCAGTAAATTAGGCTCGAGGCCTTTCAGTACACTTCCTCCGAACATTATATTTCCCCAACCCAATGCAATGCAATATACAAATATGACATGGTATAACATAATATCATGCTTGTAAACATGGCATACAGTATCAAATCAATGGGAAATCATCATGCTTAATCATATCAGTCATACAGTCACTTCAGTCAATTAGGGGTCTAGGTAAGCTTACCGACCCTACAGTAGGTCCACAGTCGACTCGGGCAACCCGTGCAACCTTAGCAATAAATCAGTGAAAATGGGCCTACAAGCCCATGATGTTTGCCCGTGTGGGCCCACACGCCCCAAATTGGCCTTGACCATGTAGATCACACGGCCTGGCCCAAAAATCCCACATGCTCGTGTGGCCCATACGGCCCAATTTGGCTTGGCCCGTGTATCACAAATGGCTAGCCTCGTCGATCACATGTCCGTGTTCCATCACATAGCCTACCACACGGATGGCCACACGCCCATGTGGCATCGATAGCCTCACTTTCAGCTTTTCGCCGATTTCCATTTACATTGTTACGGTTACACACCTAATTTCGCTTGCAGTTAAATCACACTCCGAGTACTCCAAAACCTAGATTCAACCAAAACATCACTTAATCAACTACTTAATTCGATATTCAATCAAAAGCTAATGAAGTTAAAAATCGATCAACAATCAAAAACCCCCTTACCAAAATCAACCGAAATCGCCGACTCAATTCCTTTAAGATGCACCAACCAACTCTTGGTCTCCACCTAAAACAAGAGTCACAAAACCTTGTAGTTAGACCCCTAGTCGAAATTCACTTTAAACTTCAATCAAACCATACTTACTGATCAAGCACAACCGACTGTTGTTAGATAAAAACCCCAATTGAAAAGAACCAGAGAAAGAAAGTGTAAGGAAGTAGTCAAAATTTTCCTTGCTGGGAGGAGAGGAAATTGAAAAGAGAACAATTGAAAAGAGCACAATCAATTAAAAACCCCAAGAGTACAAATATAACCCTTCATTCAGTAACTTATAAAACGAGACAACGAAACACCTAAATCACTTACCAAACTGATGGTAGAGCAGAGTGCAATTTAGCAACGCAAGAGCGAACAAATCGAAAAGGGGAATCAATGACTGAAAGAGGCAAAACAGAGGAGGTGATGGCGAGAAGAAGAAAAAGAAAATGATGGGAAGGGAAGTGTAAAAAGCCGAAAAGGAACAAAAGATGTAGTAGAAATTCATCTAGCAATATTTGGAAAAGGGAGGAGCAAAATGACGAAAGGCAGACTAGAGGGGAAGGGGAACTAACGTCAAAAAAATTTGGGAACAGTATGGGGAATCAATTTTTTTTTGAAAAAAAAGAATCACAAGAATCAAAATAAAATCAATAATAATCTGGATAATATGAGAATTCCCTTATTTTGCTCCTCAATCCCACGAAAAACTCCCCTTATCCCTTATTTTCCTACACTAAACCGTCCATCACACTCCCATTCACCCTCAAACTCCCCAAACCGTCCACCAAAAATCCCTCAACAACCAAATTTAAACCTCACTCAAACACAGCATTTTGGTCACTCAAACACAGCATTTTGGTCAACCTACAACACTCACATGGCACAAGCAGTAAAAATAAATCCTTTGTTTGCGCTGAGCCTCGAACTCCTAACCTTTAGCACAACAACCCACCACCTAGCCACCAGACAACAAGCCCATTTTGACATGTTTTTACAAATAATTAATTAAAATCCTACTGTCTAGAGATAGAGCTTTATTCATTTAAAACAAAAATTTTTGCCCAAGTCAAGGCTTGAACCCAAGACTTCTCAGACACTCCCAAAACACATAACCACTGAAGCAAACATATATTTGTGTTATAAATACACAGAAGCAAATATACAAAATTTGGGGCATTACAGCATGATTTGCCAAAATCCTAATTTACAATCAAATTTACTAAAATATTTTGCTTGTTTAGCCTAATTAATTAAAACATCCTTTCTTGGAATAAAATATCGATCAAAAATAATATTTTGATTTAATCTTTTATAATTAATTACCATCCTAGCTTTTCCTCTTTTTATTTCAACATGATTTCTTACCATAAAAGTAGGACTAGAATGTGAACTATTAGTTGTTTCTATTAATCCTTTTTCTAATAATTCTTTGATTTGTATATCAAATTCATCTATGTCTTGTTTAGTATAGATCATAGGTTTTACTCTAATAATTTTATTAGGATTTTCCAATTTTATTTCACAATATCTAGGACTACTTTGCCATAATTTTAATGGTTCTTCACTAAAATTATTTTCTAATATTTTAAATAACCAATGACCCATTTCTAATTGTTTAATCTGTTCTCTTCTTGGTGGTGTAAAATTTTTATCATTCACAAATTTATGATTTAAAAGTGCTTAATTTTGGAAAACGTTTTCATAGTGAAAGCTTTGCTTATTATCGTGTTATTTGGAAATCAATGAGTGTTCTTTTTAAAACGCGCCCTAAAGCTAATCAGTTTCAATAGTTAAAAATAAAACAGACCTACTCTAACAAAACATATCCAAACCTTTAAAAATAATTAAAAGCGGCCTTATTACAACTTAAAACCCCAAATTATAAAAGTAAATAAATAAAAAGAAAGTCTAATGCACCAGGAGAAAAACCGAAGTTTGCAGGACGTGTGGCCACTCCGAATCCCTCTCGGTTCCAAGCCCACTACGGTTGGGGATTTCCTGCATGGATGAAAATAAGGGGGTGAGTTTGGAAACTCAGTGTGTAAAATAACCCAACCATAGTCTAAGTCAGCTCAAACCATATAACAGACTAAGTTGGCCTTAACCCAGAACAGATTACGGAATGAGCCCATAGGCCCATAACAGAACAGAACAGATATCACATGTATATGCAAAACCCAACCCAAATCCAACCATATGCACCCCCGTCCAACCTTACACCATGTGGGGAGACTACTCGACCCACCCAACCGCTACACGCCACAGAAATTTACAAAGATGGTCGCGGATACGTATAATGTGACAGAGTCACCAGATACAGATATTTGTGGCAGTGCCACCGGAACAGATAAATGTGGCAGAGCCACCAGATCAGATAATTGTGGCATAGCCACCAGGACGCTTCCTCCATAAATATAACCCATGTCCCTATGCAACAGATATACAATCATGGCATACAGAATCAGATCATCATGCTTTTCAGTCAAAATTAACCCTAGGGGTATAATGGTCATTTTGCACCTAGGGGTATAATAGTAATTTTACATACATAGGGGTATTTCCGACAAACCTTCTGTAGTATCCTGCCAACCTTAGGAAACTCCGTATTTTCGACACCATCCTAGGTGGCTTCTGCTCCAAAATCACTTCAATCTTTTGAGGGGTCCACCTTAATCCCCTCAGCAGAGACCACATGTCCTAAGAAGGTTACCTCCCTCAACCAGAATTCACACTTGCTGAACTTCGCATAGAGTTCCTTCTCCCTTAACACTTGAAGCACAATGTGGAGATGCTCATCATGTTTCACTTCAGTTTTAGAATATACCAGAATATCGTCAATAAAAACGACTACAAATCAATCCAAGAATGGTTGGAACACACGATTCATTAGATCCATAAACGTTGCAGGAGCGTTCGTCAGTCCAAATGGCATAACCAGAAACTCGTAATGACCATACCGAGTCCTGAATGCCGTTTTATAGATATCTGCCTCCTTGACCCTTAACTGATGATATTCAGATCGAAGGTCAATCTTGGAAAATACAAAAGCTCCTCTGAGTTGGTCAAACAGATCGTCAATCCTCGGTAGTGGGTACTTATTCTTAATCGTCAGTTTGTTCAACTGGCGATAATCAATGCACATTCGCATCGTCCCATCCTTCTTCTTTACGAATAGCACCGGTGCTCCCCATGGAGACACACTTGGCCTAATAAAGCCCCTATCCAACAACTCTTGAATTTGCGCCTTTAACTCCACTAACTCTTTCAGTGCCATCCTATACAGTGCGATGGACACTGGTGCCGTTCCAAACAACAAGTCGATTCTAAACTCGACTTCTCGGTTTGGAGGCAAACCCGAAAGCTCTTCCGGAAAAATATCTCGGAACTCCCTCACGGTTCTAACCTTATCCACTGTCAGTCCCTCATCTTCTGACTGACTTACAAATGCCAAATAGGCCTCACAACCTTTATGAATCCACTTTTCGGCCCTCAATTCCGACACCACATTGGACAAATAATCCCTTCACTCACCTATCACAATAACCTCTTCTCCCTCCATGGTCCTTAACATCATTTGCTTGGCATCACAATCCAGAGCTGCCCTATGCTTAACAAGCCAGTCCATTCCCAAAATGAGATCAAATTCTCTGAAACAGTAACTCCATCAAGTCTCCAGAGAAAATGTTACCTTGCATTTCTAAGGGCACATCTCTATACAGTTTGTCTACCTTAACCGAGTGACCCAAAGGACTTAGTATAGATACCCCACTCACAATATTCTCAAAGTGCACACCCAACGACCCAGATATGGCACATGCAACATAAGAATGAGTAGATCCAATATCCACCAAAGTAGTACACGGCATGCTAGAAACCAAAAATGTACCAGTTATGACGTCGGGTGCATCGCCCTCCTCTTAACGATGAGCTGCATACACCAACGCTGGCTGTCGAGCCTCAACATTTTCGAAACCCCTGCCAGGTGCCCCTCGACCTCGTCCATTTCTATTTTTGCCCCTACCTTGTCCATGTCCTCTTGGTGGTTGTAGTCTACCTCTCACGGGTTGAGTAACCCTCTCTTCAGCAACTGGAACCTGATCTCCTCTCTGAGGATAGTCTTTGACTCTATGCTCCATAGATCCACACCGGAAACAAGCACTGGAATGTTTCCTACATTTGCCCAGATGTACCTTACCACAGTCTCTACAGATTGGTGGTCTGACAATGTTCATCGAAACTGCTCGAACTGGCTCCTCCACTCTTGCCCTCTTGACATTCTTATTTGATCCGCCCGAAGGTCTAGAATCCTTCCAGAATTAGTTCCGATCCTTCTCACGGTTCTGCCTCTCAGTACGCTTCACTTCCTCAGCTATCTTAGCTTTTTCCACCAAAATCATGAAGTCACGCTCCTCTGCGAGCGATCGACTGTAAGTTCATCCCTTAGACCATCCTCAAAGTGCACACTACGCTCATACTCCGTGGCGACTATCCCTACAGCATACCGGCTCAGCCTCAGAAACTCAGCCTCGTATTCCGCAACCGTCTTACCTCCTTGAACCATATTCAAGAATTCCTTCCTGCGGGTGTCCACATAACTCGTCCCAACATATTTCCCTCTAAAGGCCGTCCTAAATAGCTCCCAAGTTACCCTATCAGCTGGGGTCCCATCTCTTATAGTGAGCCACCACTGATAAGCCTCATCTCGCAGCAACGATACGGCTCCCTTCAGCTTCTACTCTACAGAGCAGTCCAAGTCGTCCATAATCCATTCCGTGGCCTCGAACTAATATTTCACCACATTCGGGGCTACACCAGATACGCCCCTGAAGATCTCTGCTCCGTTAGCCTGGAGTCGCTCAGAAATGGATCCTCGAATTTCATTGTCTGTACTTGCCCCGGTAACTCGTTCTAGAACACGAAGCATTGCCTGCGACAGGGCGTCATCCCCAGCACCACGATCATGAGACTCCACTTCCGTTGCTGGTGTACCAGTGCCTCTGTCGTCGGCATATGCCCAGAAGATGCAGTTCCTGCTCTAGCACTACCGCAGCCACGTCCACGGCCTCTTCCACGAGCTGCTCTTGTACTCATGTCATATTATCTGATTACGAATTCTATGCATTAATTAAATATTCCAGTATTTGTTCAGATGTTTTATGAATAGATAGTGATTCAAAGTTTGTTTCCGCAGAATCGCAGTCTAGCTACAGTCTCAATCAAATTTTTTATAGTTTTTAGTATCACCCTAACTAGAGTATCCTAGCAGAGTATAAACAGATAATTCAGAAAATATTCAGAAAAGCTCAGAATAATACTTACGGCTTGGGCCGGAGATTCGGAATGCCACCTTTTAAAGATTCAGATTTTGAAGACTGAGTTTTTACAATCTTTATAAAATTTTTGTTTTCGAAAATCATTGTTTTTGTAAACCCATTCCACAGCTGAATTGTTGTAACTGGGCTCTGATACCACTAAATGTAACACCTCAAACCTGGCCTAGACATTATGACTGGATCCAACATGCCACATCAAAACGTTCAAAACATTTTGTTTTTAATCCAAAAACTTACTTAGTGCTTAGAGGATGATTTCATTATAGGTTAAAGTGAATGGAAGTTGTGCACTAGGTAGGAAACCGGAAAAGAGGAGGTGAGTCCATCGGACTGCTTAAGTACCAAGCTCCCTTAAGATCCAATCCTAGACATGCACACCACTATTGCCACACTTTAACTTAGGGTATATTATTAAGAACTAATTCGATTACGTTCATTTTAAGAAAAGTGCTTAATTTTGGAAAATGCTTTCATAGCGAAAGCTTTGCTTATTATCGTGTTATTTGGAAATCAATAACTGTTCTTTTTAAAACGCGCCCTAAAGCTAGTCAGTTTCAATAATTAAAAATAAAACAAACCTACTCTAACAAAACATATCCAAACCTTTAAAAATAATTAAAAGCGGCCTTATTACAACTTAAAACCCCAAATCATAAAAGTAAATAAATAAAAAGAAAGTCCAATGCACCAGGAGAAAAACTAAAGTTTGCACGACGTGTGGCCACTCCGAATCCCTCTCGGCTCCAAGCCCACTATGGTTGGGGATTTTCTGTATGGATGAAAGTAAGGGGGTGAGTTTGGAAACTCAGTGTGTAAAATAACCCAACCATTGTCTAAGTCAGCTCAAACCATATAACAGATTAAGTTGGCCTTAGCCCAGAGCAGATTACGGAATGAGCCCATAGGCCTATAACAGAACAGAACAGATATCACATATATATGCAGAAACCCAACCCAAATCCAACCATATGCACCCCCATCCAACCTTACACTATGTGGGGAGACTACTCGACCCACCAAACTGTTACACGCCACAGAAATTTGTAACATGGCTGCCAGATACAGATAATGTGACAGAGTCACTAGATACAGATATTTGTGGCAGTGCCACCAGAACAGATAAATGTGGCAGAGCCACCAGATCAAATTATTGTGGCATAGCCACCAGGACGCTTCCTCCATAAATATAACCCATGTCCCCATGCAACAGATATACAATTATGGAATACATCATACAGAATTAGATCATCATGCTTTTCAGTCAAAATTAACCCTAGGGGTATAATGGTCATTTTGCACCTAAGGGTATAATAGTAATTTTACATACATAGGGGTATTCTAGTAATTTAACTACTTTTATGGTTTTCATGCATATCATAGCCATTTACATACTAATAGAAACACTTACCGTGCATACTTACCGTGTTGGGCCCGTTGGCCCATTAACCCGATTTTTGGCCCATTAAGCCCAAAATGTCAAAATACACGAAATTGCGCGTACTGTAGTTTTATCACTTTAGATTACCAAAATATTAACCCATCTATCTTATGAGCATTCGTACACTCGCAAGTTCCCAAAATACCAGCTTTTCGGTATTTCAGCTTTTTAGCTTTTGCCAATCTAGTCTATGAGAGGGTGTCAGTTACACACCTGTTTACGACGAAACACTGATGAGTTCCACACACGAGTTGGCTACAGTCAATCACTAACATGTTCACTGTGAATCCAATCACACTTATATACAGAATCCCTTACCAACAATTCGACCATTAACATCTTAGGCACTAGCGATCCTACCTTTGCCGAAATTAGTGACTGTGTCTAGGTCCAGTCGTTCCACTTGTCCAAGCCTTTGATCAGCAGCCTCTAGATCACACTATTATCAAAATAACATAGTTATCACAACCCTTAAAGCCTCAAAGCCCAAATCAACAGCCTCCCTAACCTTTAGGGGTTTTGGCTTTTCTAAAACTTGAAATAAAGAATAGGTTCAAAAACTTACCACCGGTTTCTTCGGTCAATGATCCTAGTTGATTCCTACTTGATTCTGATTCAGATCTAACCCCTCAAATGTTATAAAAAATCTAGCCTTTAGTGCTCTTAAAATTCGGCTGTGTCCCTATGGCTATGCGTTTTCGGCTTTTTTGTAACAGTGAAGAAAAGATGAGGGTTTTGTAGTGGCTTTGTCGACAGAGGTTTAGGGTTTAGAAAGAGAAAGAATTGACCAAAAAGGATAAAGAAAAATCAGTAGGTTTGGCTAGGAGATTTCGGCACAGAAAATATAGGCTTCCGAGATTTCGGCTTTTAAGATATTCAGCTATGAGGCTTAAAAACTATGGTAAGGAAGTGGTGTTGAGTTGAGTGATAGAAGAATTCAGCTATGAAGGAAAAGAAGAAGAGAAAGTAGATGAAGAGAAAAAGAAAAGAAAAGAAGAGAAGGAAGAATGGTCAGAAAACGACACACTTACCCCAAATGTCAAATTTATACTTGGCATTTGACCTAGCCGAAATTTGCCCCCTAAAGAAACCCTTGGCCGGCCAACTCTTGCTCCTCAAGAGTCCACCATTTGGCCAATACTACTCTCCCTCATCAGCTCCTAAATCCTCTCCCTTATCCCCTCCTTACTCAATCTTCTAAGCAATTCAAACTCCTCCTGACAGACTTTTACTTGAGTTCCATTACTTACCATTCCTAAGCATAAAAATAATTCCCTTAATATGCTCTCATTGTGAATTGAACCTCAGTTCTCCCTAGCCATCTACATGCCACTTTTATAGCCTTCCCAGTGGTGTCACATGCCACTTTGCCACATGCTTCCTTGTGAGTTATTTTACCCAATAAATAATTAAAAGCCTAGTTTACCAGAACCCTTTTTCCTTGTGGAATTAGAATTAATTAAAATTACCGGTTTCTAACTTAAACTAGGGCCTTCTAGAGGTCACTAACATAATTAGACCTACGCCAATCAATCAAAACACAAAAATTCCAAATTTTGCCAAAATTCACAGAATTCCCAAATATCCCAAAAATTGGGGCGTTACATTACCTTTCCTAAATTATTAACTTGTTATTCAATTTTATTAACTTTGTTATATAATTTATTAAAATATTGAGAGGTTATATCCATTAAACTATTAAATCCTTTACTAAGGGCCGAAATATTATTTTCATTCTTAGAGTCTATATGCATAGTATGATTGCAGGTTTTATCTTTATATAAATAATCTATTTCTTCTATGATATTTATCTATGGTACCTTAAACTGCCTGTTATGTTATTATGTCTTAACACTCAAAGGTCTAACGTCTCTCACTTAGACTTAAGCAGGCAACAGTAAGACAAAATAACAGATATATGGGTTTTAAGATAAATAACCACAGAATTGACTAAATTGTAAATTAAAGATAAGAACTTACAATGAATACTACGATAGTATTTCCCCAAGTATCGTTACACCGGGGGCCTCTGATATTATTTCTCCAATTTATAGCTCATAAGAGCATATTGATCTTCAGCTCAAATGAGCATACATGTACATGAATTGACAAATTTTAGTTATTTGAGCTAGCACACTATGTGTGAGCTATCCCAAGTATCCAACAGTATTCTAAATGGTTCAACAGGCAATGTTCTGCTACGAATTGATATGAGTTCGATACTAACTATTATAGGTATACACATGAAGTACATGGAAATGATATTACATGATATAGAGATATATGAAATGGATGATACATGTATATGGAATTTGATAAATTGTTGTGTTTATCCATGATTATTGACTTACATATATTTGTTTACATTGCTAACATGGTTGGTGAATATGTGCATAGGCATTTGGCCAAAATGTGTTGGGATATGATTTGTATTTACCTATTACTTGATTAAATGTTAAGTTAAATTCTAAGTTATACGAACTTACTAAGCTTAAATGCTTACTCTGCGTTATTTTCCATGATTTATAGTGAATTCAAAGGCTCGTTCATGTTGGAAGCTTTTCAAAGCTATATCACACTATCCATCGGCTCTTTTGGTACATTTGGATGTTTAATTATGGTTATATTGACATGTATAGGTATATTGGCTAATGTTGGCCTATACGTTTAGTTGTTGAAATGGCCATTTGGTTTGGCTTCAGTTGTGGTATTTTGGCATTTTAATGAATTTAGTTTTGGCATGTAAATATTAGTCTTGAAATGGTTGATGATTTGCTTAATGTGTTTGAAAGGTGAAATGGTAGTTGAATGTTTGTATATGTTTTATAACTTTATGTGAATTGGTACTTTGCTATGGAAAACATATATGTATATTGAGGTTAGTAATTGAGTAGTATATTTGGTACCATTTGGTGAGTTAATTCAATGGTTTGTATTGATGCAAATCTAGTTGGAAATTAGTTGATCATTTGACCAAAATGAGTTTGTGGTAATACATTTTTTTATATTGTCATTTGAGGTGCCTAAGGGCATATTGGTTGTATGTAATTATACTATATGAATGAAGATGGAATATGCATGATTTTGGTACTTTGTAATGGCTTGTGTATATGTGCCTTGGTGATTGTAGTTTCATGCCAAATTAGGTGAGAAAAATGGCTTGAAAAATAGCCTATTTTTGTCGACATGGGCAGAAACACTGGCGTGTGTCTCAGCCATATGTGACACACGATCAGGTGACACAGTCGTGTGTCCCCATTTTGAATGCCCACACGGCCGTGTGACCCCTGCAATATTGAAATTTTTTGCTATTTTTTGAAAAATTCTCTGAGTTTTTGATTTAGTCCCAACTTGTTTCTAATGCATATTTTGGGCCTCAAGGGCTTGTATGAAGGACAATATGTATGTTTTGACTTGGTTTTAATATGTTCATTACTATGACATGAAATGTTTGAAATTTCTGTCTGTTTGAATTGTAAACTCTGGTAATGCTCCGTAACTTTGTTTTGGCGACAGATACGAGTTAGGGGTGTTACAAATTGCTTGAATGATAGAGTTTCTTAGTAGATTATCTATTTGGGAAAGGAAGAACGTGAAACAAACCCTCGACCTGAAAACTCTACGAAGTCATTTAGGTTGGAATTAACCCAAAATTGGTATGGCCTATTCGTGAACACCTTAACCCGAATCGATCTAGATTGTGAGGTCGGAAGATAAGTAGTTCTTGTTGTCTTGTTATTCTAGTGGAAGATAGGAAGATCCTGCTAGGGTATCGACTAGTTGATTAGTTAGAACTCTACTTCAATAATTAATTAGGTAAAACAATTTGATCTAGCCTAAAAGTAACTCACGTAGTCAAAACAAGGAATAGGAAAAGCCACTACAGGAACCTATGAGTAGATTTAGGTTTAGTTAAATTTATTTAGTGTCTTATTATTATTATCATCTTGCTTCTTGATTAACACTACTAATCTGTGACTTGAGTAGATTAGTAATTATTTCCCATAATTGGCTTGATAATAGTTTTCCCCAAAATGCAATCCCTTGGGTACGATCCTCAGAATACTTACAAAGTATTCCATTGTAAACAAACTATATTACAATCTGACATGTATACTTGCGGACACCGCCTCAAATCTATATCTTTAGTTGTAGTATTCACACTTTGGATGTTGGTATGTCCAGAGGCGGTCAAGCTATTAGCGTCGTTGGCGGGGATTGCGATGGTGATAATTATTATTCAATCAATTACTTACAAATAATATTAGTCAAAAGACGAACGAGTTATATAGTGTGCTAATTTTATTAATTTATTATTTCAGCTTAATTTTCATTTTTCATAATTTTTTATTTTATTATTTCCCTTGTTGATTAAGAAAAATTAATCATAAGTGCAATTAATGTTGATTACAGTTGGTATGAAGGCAAGACGTGGGATAATTTACGATGATGTGGAGTTAAGTTGTCTAGATAGAGATTTGACGGATCAATGGAGTTTGTATAGAAAATATGGAAAAGAAGGGTATTCATATAAGCCTCTGTATGAGTTAGATAATAAAATGCTTGATATGCCCGAACACCCAAGAAAGTCTCTTTCTAATCCACCAGAGATATGGCTATATGGAACAATTAAACCCAACAAACCTTTAGCCCAGAACATAAGTGTACACATGGATAAATTTGATGACGACGATAGTGGGTTTGAGTCAGATGAGTCATCCTTTTCATACGATGAGTGGCACAATAATGAAGGACAAATTTGGTTGAATATAACTTCAACAAACTTATAGACAAAGGCATGAGGTTAGTGCTTGCCCCAAGATCACATAGGGCTTTCCAGAAACTAAGCCTGCCTATCTCTATTGAGATGGTGAAGCTATCGAGATCCTTAAACTTGGGAGGAACTCTTCTAGACACTACCACGCCATGTTTCTCATTAAGAGTGATTTGCTCTCCTCTCCCTATTTTCTTCTTACGAAACAAAACATCCCTAAGGAACTTGGCTTATTTGGGCATTTTCTCAAGGAGCTCTAACAAAGGGAGGTTCACATTCAAGGCCTTAAACATATTGAGGATTTGTAAGAACTCATCATTCTCTTTCTTCTTCTTTTCCTTTAGACATGAAGGAAATGATATAGGCTTTGGGCTTGGTGGTGGTGGTAAACCGGTTCTATCCTCTGGTTCAACTTGTGTAGGCTCACCCTCGAGTCCTTTTTTCTCTCCCACTCCATCTCCAACGCTAGGAGTATGGGTGTTGTCATGCTTCTCACTAACTTCTTTCTCCCCACAATTTGGTCGGATAGGTTCCTTAACCATAACCCTGGATCTAAGGGTGATTGTCTTGGCATGCTCTTTTCCGTCCCCCTTCGGATTAGGTTTGATATTACTGGGTATGCTAGAGGTTAATTTGTTTTGCAACAATCGCAAGACTTGGTCTAATTAACCATAGATTTGGCACACATCGACTTGCACTACATAGAAGACTTCCTCTACCATACTTTCAATCGACAATGGAGGGTTGCTACCATAGGCTGGTTTTCTCTCTTGCTCTTGGGGTGCCATAAAAGGTAATGGAGGTTGATATGGTGCTTTGGGTTTTGAAGGATTAAGGTTTTTGTTTCCTTGATTGGTAGGTCCCCCTTGGTTTCCTCCCCATCTAAGGTTAGGATGGTCACGCCATCCTGAATTATAGTTGTTGGAGTAAGGGTTATATTCTCTATTTCCCACATAGTTAACCTCTATATGGTTACTCTCATCATCGTCTTCTGCACTAAAATGGGTTATATTTGGTTGGTTTTGGACTTGCACCTTGGTCGAAATCATCTCTAATTTATTAAGCCTTTTGAGGACTTGTTGATACTTATCCCCACTACTGACATCATCTACTGTTGATTTTTTAGCTCGATATGTAAACCGATTAGTTAGCTACATGTAAGATTTCATCGCCATGTCCTCGATAAGTTGATAAGCCTCAATGCATGTCTTTGACATGAATGCTCCCACGGACACTCCATCAATACTAGAGCACAAGTTTCCGTCAAGACCATTATAGAAAACTTAAAGTTGCAGCCAATCTCTGAAGCCATGATATGGACACTTCCTTAGCATGAGCCTAAACTGTTTCTATGCCTTGTATGATGATTCCCCTTCCAATTTCTGAAAATTTTTAATATCCATACGAAGCTTCATTGTCTTGCTCGAGAGAAACTACTTTACTAAAACTTTGCTTGCTAGCTTATCCCAAGTGTTAACGGAATCTACCGGCTATGAATCTAACCACATAAAAGCATCATTAGTAAGAGAAAAAGGGAATAACCAAAGATAGATAGCGTCATCCATTATATTTAAAAGTATCACAAATGGCTAGAAATCTTTTTAGATATTGGTTCAGATCCTCATTCATTAACCTTCAAAATTGAAGGTTTACTTGTATCATTTGGATCATTGTCGGTTTGATTTTAAAGCTATTAGCATTAATCATTGGGCAATTAATGCTACCTCGAACAACATCCAAGTTGGGCATCACATAGTCGCACAAAGTACATTGCTCCATGTGTGGGTGTGGTGGTTTTTGAATCTCTACTTGTGGATCTTCAATATGCTACTCTCTTCGTGGATGTTGGATGTCAGTAGGATGTTGCGGCCTCCTTGCGTGTGTGATGATACCTTTAGGTTAGGATCAAAGGGTAAGACACTGCTAAGAGTGAAGAAAATTAACCAAAAATTGCAAATGAAATAAATGATTTCATTTATTACACTAAAAATTACTCAATATTACATGTACACTCAAGAAAATTAACCAGCTACTTATCTCTACGTAACATGTACACTAAAAACTACTCAATATTACACTGTCTCCACGACAAGGGCACCAACAACTTTGATCATGTTTGCATGTGCACATAAAACAAATGATTTTATAAAACAATTTTAAAGTGTGACTTTACTACAAGCGTACAAGTGAGTTGCAATATTTGTAGTGTTATAATGGAACACCGGGGTCTTCTAAGGATCGAACCCAAAGGAGATGGTGATTGAGTGATATATAACATACACTTTAGAGTCTAAGTGGATATTGATATGATTTTATAGTACGAGAAATCATAACAAGAAAATTTTGCAAGAAAATTAAATATGTTAACCTAGGGACTAAATTGAAAAGAGTATAAAATTAAGAAATTAACCAAATAAATGACTAATGGTGGTTGGTTGATTTTGATGTGGTTCACCAGTCCTCGAACAGGGGACTTAAATTATTAATTGGCTCCATTCCATCTTTTGATCTAAATTTTACCGATTTAGATGAATTAATTTTGATTTATCTTTCAATCCCATCGATTAATTTGGGACTAATGAACGGATGCACAAGAAGATTGCCTCTCGGTCTCACTTGCCTAGATAATTCCTTGGGAGCATCATTTCTTAAGTTTTTAGGTCTATTAAATTTAGTCCAATTTATTATGATTTAGTCCTTTGTCCAAAAATCAGCTTACCTACATCTCCATCAACCAACCCCCTTTTAGGTTTAGCTACTCATGCTAAAAATAAAGAGAACGGAAATGGAAATGAAAATCAAAGAAGCAATTAAAGTAAAGCATAAGAAAAATATAAAAGTTTGGATTTTTATGCAAGAAAACTTCAATAACATGAAACTAAAAACATTCAACAAGAAAATCTAAAACAATAAATATAAAAGGAACAAACTTTATCTAATTGAAAGTAAAATAAATTGAAATACATTAAATTAAAGCTAAAAATGTCTTAAAACCAAGGTATAGGGATTGAAAGTGTAAATAAACCTAAGCTATAATGATAAATAACTTAACTAACACTAAGAACATAAATAATAAGAAGTAAATGTAAAAAAATAAACTCTAAAACTAAGAATGATGAAGAGAAAATATAAACCCTAGAAAAAGTGCAGAAAAAATAAGAGAAAACCTTAAGAAAACTAAGGCTAAAGATACGCTAATGTGTGTCTTTCGCCTCCTCAGCCAAATTTGGTTTTTTTTAGGCTGCAATTTGATGAATTTTCATTGCCAAAATTGACCCTACACGAGACTTGGCTAATTGTAGGATTTGGTGGACAAAGACTACTCTTTTTGTCCAATTTTGTCCGTCCCACGATGTCAATGTCGCAATACCTAGAAGAGGATATTGCAACATCTCGGGCACTTTCGAGCCTTAGGGTCTTCTTTAAAGGGTGGATATCGCGATACTCAAAGTGGATATAGTGATACCACTGAAGGGTGTTCTCCGATCTTCCACACTGTTGGAGGTATCATGATTGAAAGGTGTGGATATCGTAATACCCTTTCTTTTGGCGTCGTTCTCCCTCATTTTGAACCTCCAACACGTCCCTACACCATTCAACCACATGATAGGGCCCCCAATGGCACTATTGGCCAAATTGGGTCACAAAATGAGTAAAAACAAAACATTTTCACTAATTAACATAAAATATAAAAATTATGAAAAACTATGCAAAAGATGCTACTTTGCTCGAGAATAAGCTCCTTAAGTATATCAAGAAACCCTAATTTACCATATCAAATTATGGCTGATCAGATCTCTATATATTCTTTAACTCAAGAAAAAGTGAAGTACAATGGGATGATTACAAATGAAGGGGAATGGCTCTATGTATGATTGAGCTCCTCTAGATCCAACGGTACAAATTGAATTACATCAATAGTTGAGATCAGTGCCTATCTACAAGATGAAAGTCCTAAGGGATTTAAACTCTGTACTTTTTATCCCTTAGGATTTACAATAATTACCCTAGTAAGTCTAGTTTTCCTGGATTGACTACAGAAGAGGAAAGAAGAAGAGCAAAGAAGCAATGAAAAGGAATATAGTAAGGTCAAGGAAGGAGAAGAGGAAGGGGATGAGATGGATTTTGATAAGGAGGAAGATGATTAAACTGAACTTTTAATTTTTTTATTGTAATTAATTTCGAATAATTTTTATTTTCTTGCTTTAGAAGTAGGATTAACAATAAAACTCTATATATTTGGTTTCAAGTTTTATATGTAGGAACTCAATATGAAAGAAGTAAAACAATTTTGAGAGTACAATAAACAAAGGAAGAAAGCACCAACCATTAAACTATAGCAATTTCACGATCAATCGGGTAACTTCTTTCATTATATTTTCAGGGCTACACATTAAGGCCAATGTGCTTTCTAAAGCGTGGGGGTAACATAATAAATTTTATTTTTTATATTTTTCTACTTTTCCTTCTAAATTTTCTTGTTAATGTGTCTTTGAGCTTGTAGAAATACATGTGATTGGTTAGGAGCATGTATATAGGTTAATTGTGTTTACTATAAATTTGGCATAATAGTGAATGATTTTAAATTTTCAATTATTAGACTATTAAGTCTATATATTACATTGTAAATAGCCATTAAGTAATTTAATATACCAAATGACATAGAAAATATAGGGAAATGAGCATTTTAGTATGTATGATAAATAGATGAATTTCTAATTATTTGATTGATTAAATTTGTGAATATTGAATATACCTAGGGATGACCTTGACCGCCTCCAGACATACTAACGTCCAGAGTGTGAATACTGCAATAAAATAGAGAGTTATGAGGCGGTATCCGCAAGTATACAGGTAGAGTTGTAATATAGATTTTACAATGAAGTAGGTGAGTACTCTAAGGATCGCACCCAAGGGAGGCGAGTACTAAATCAATCTTAATCTAAAGAATTAAAGATCTAATTAATACTTTAGGTCAGTAATAGTACGGGATTAAAATAAGAAATATGTTTAGGGTTTGTAAAAAAATAAAATAACATAAAAAATAAATTAGTAAAGATAAATAGACTGAATCAAATCTGAGAATAGGTAATCAGCTCACTTCAGCAATCCCAATTAACTGTCATCTTGGGTTCTCATCAACCAAATAGTTGCTATCCTAGTAGGATCTTTTGATCTTCTACTAGCATAATGAGTCAACAAGAACTAGTTGTCTTCCAACCTCACAGTCTAGACTGGCTTGGGCTAAAGGTGTTCACGAATGGCAATACCAGTTTTGGGTTAATTCCCACCTTGATGACTTCCTACGGTTGTCAGGCCTAGGGTTTATTTCACATTCTTCCTTTTCCAAACAATTGATCCATTTAGTAACCCTACAAAATAGTTAAGAAATCATGCCTCCACTCGCTAATCCCCCATAGAAGGATTTGTTCCTCATGGCTTTAATAAATAACATGGAAAGAATGGAAGAATTGATGATGAGGAATAAAGAGGAATAGAAAGTTTAAGAAAGCCTGATTGATATTGAATAATATGAATCCACAGAAGATCAAATCTCTTGAAAAAAACAAATAAACTAAACTATGAAAACCTAAGAGAAACAAAAAAAAATAAATGCCTAAGAAAAGAATCTGAGCTAATGGAATGGTGTCCATAATCTATGCCAAAGAAGCCTATTTATAGCCTTCAGGTAGTCGTCATCCTTAAGCCTAGGTGACCTGATGTTCCCGAGCTTTAAGTTTGATTGTGCAGACCAAAATGCCCCTACTTTGAGTTTTATTCTCATCACAAAGTCAATGTCGCGACACACTCAGACCTGTGTCACAACAAAGCAACCAATATGTTCCTCTGCAGCCATCTTCACAAGTATGTCACAACATTCTCAACCTATGTTGCGACATTAAAGGCAGTTTCTCACTTTCTCTATTTTGCTCTCTATGTTGCGACATAGCATCCAGTATTGGCCGAAAATGCCTTCTAATGGTCTCTTGCACACTCACGGAGTACGTTAGCTCTCCCTTAGGCCTCATTCAGCCCTTAAGGTCAATAAAAGACTCAATGCGCACATTTTATTGAATGTAAGTAAAATTAAAGAAACTTAACTAAAACATAACGAAAATGCTTGTATTCAAGCTCCTTAAATGTGAAAACTAGTTTAGTCTATTATACTGAATTACGACAAGTTAGATCTAAAGCATTTTTGGTATAAACCCAAAGCCTATAAACTAACCCTATTTCTCGATCCTTAGTACCTATTTTGAGCCAGAAAACTCTTCTTGATGAACCTCTATACTTACCATTTTTCTTTGCTCCCGAGTTGCACGAATTTAGACATTTGACCATACGTATTGAGGGTTAAGTAGATACATCATGGCAGATTTTGTAAAATTATAGTGAAATAGGAAGAAGCAGTGTGATATAGTGATTATAGGTTAGCCAACATGTGTAAGACAAAATAAAATTTCAGAAATAAAAGTTAAAATGAGTAGAAAAAGTACGTGAAAAACAAAAGCATTGTGACTGAGATGTGTTGAAAAATTTAAATGTTAAAAAGTTAAAAAAAGTAGAAAAACTAAGTTAGACGTATACAAAAACTCATGAGCTAGCCGTAATTGCTTCATTATGCTGTAACTTTCTATGTGGAGAAATAAAGAAGGTGAGAGAAGGAGAAATAAGGCGATGAGCTGGCAAGGGTTATTAAGGGGAAGAATAGGGAACAACACGATGTGTCAAACTAATTTTGATCTTGAAATCTTGAAACTGTTTTGATGCTTCCTGTTCTTGAATTCCATACATGTCCTAAGCCTCAGAACATTACAAGCTGAAAAACCCTATGTGACCTAGGTAAACTTATTCATGAATTGACATTGTATTAAGTAACTACAATAACAATTGCTTATATTATGCTAGGATAATCAAATTACCTATATGATTTATTGATGGACCCATATATTTGAGGATCGTAATGTTTGCATACTTTGTAATATACTAAACATAGGTGTTTGAAATTGAAAATAGTAAGTCATTTATATATCATGCCTGGATGATGTGTAGATATGAATATGCCTAGTTATGTACTCGAAAACCAATCTTTGTATCATACTTATTCAAGGGTCATCTTTTACTTTTTTCTTTTAACTTTCTTTGCATAGGGACAAGGAATAAATTAAGTGTGGGGGAGTTTGATCTGTGGTAATTTATTGTAGCATATTAAACTAGTTTTTATACTTAATAAGATTGAATACGACAAATTCCATTATGTTTTAGTTAGTTTTTATATTTTAGTTTTAATTCAATAAAAAATGTAAATTGAGTCATTTTATGACCTTAAGAGTGTACAAGACGCCATTCAAAGGTATAAGAGCTCGAGGCTAGTCGCCATGTTGTAACACGAGAATCCAATGTTGCAACATAGGGAGCAAAATACAAGAATCCCAAGACTGCCTTTGGTGTCACAACATAGCCAGGGGATGTCGCGACACACCGCTAAAGCTGAACTTAAAACCAAACTAAACTACCTTAACTGTCGCGATACAACTAGAGGATGTCAAGACAATGGCCCTATACAGGAAGAATTACGAGTGAAGGGTGTTTTGGTTTGTACAATGGAAACTTAACACGAAAACATGATTCAGCCTAGGGCTAAGGACGACAGCCAACCCTAAGTCTATAAGTAGACTCTTTAGACACTTAAAAAAGACAACTTTTCATATTTTAGAATTTTTTTTGTAATTTAGCTTTCAGTTTTTAGTTCTTTTTAGGCTTAGGATTTATTTTTAGTTGTTTCGTTCGTGTTCGCCAGAGAATTTGATTTGTGCATTCTACATTTCATCTATTGAATACGATTAGGATTTCTATTTTAAGTCTTATTCTTGATTTATTCTTAATGCCTACTTATTTTATCAAGTTTATTGAACTTATGAAATCCATGAGAAACTAATCCTCTTATGGGGGATTAGTGAGTGAAAGTTTGATTAATTAAATTCAATGTAGGATTTTCTTAGCGAATCAACTATTTGGGATAGGAAGAACTTAAACCCTAAGCCTGACAATCCTAAGAAGTCATTTAGGTGGGAATTATCCCAAAATTGTTATTGCCTCTTCATGAACCCCTAACTACAATCTAGCTTGGATTGTGAGGTCGAGAGATAAGTAGTTCTTGCCAACTCATTAGTTTAGTGGAAGATCAAGAGATCCTACTAGGGTAATGACTATTTGATTGAGTAGAAACCCGAAATAGGAATTAGTTATAACCACCAAAGTAAGCTAATCTCCAATACTTAGATTTGGTTGAATTTATATATTAGTTTTCCATTGTCACTATTTTATGCATATTTATTTCTTTCCTTATAAAACCTTAATTCTTTTATTTATGCTTAATCGTAATATAATTTATTTAAATTACTAATTAAACCTATTCTCACTTAGGTTAGTATTGATCTAGTACTTTTCTCCTTTGGGTACGATCCTCGGAGTACTTACCACTCCGTTGTAACTATATTACAACCTAACTCGTATTCTTGCAGACACCGCTTCAACATTATATCTTTAAGTTACAGTATTCACACTCTAGTTGTTAGTATGTCCAGAGACGATTAGCCACTAAGGCTTCAAGTAGTTGGGCTTCTCCATGTGTTCCACAAATCGGGCCAAATTAAATGGGTCAAATGAGGCCCATTTAATCAGTTGACCTCCATAGGATGCTCGATGTGTATTTTTCACGAACTTTGATTTATGGCCCATGAAATTCTCCCCCACCCATTCTTGCGGCAGCCTCGTCACATTCTCAAAATGACACTAGTTTGAGTCATCCCGAAACTGCCTTAATGCCTTGACTGGTTCCCAACTAATCTCTCTATTGGGTGGTTCTACCCCTCGGAACATTTTCCTTGGCTTATCTCTTTGCCATCTCTTAAGTCGAACTGTATTTATCTCTTGTCCATCTTGAATGTAAGAGTTCACCACTCTTATTTTCCCCTATTGTGACTTGCCTTAGTAGGGATCCCCTTGATCCTCACAAATAGGCTTCGGCACAACCATATTGAAACCAAGTTAACCTTGAGTATTGTCACTAACTCTGGTTTGTAAACCCCTCAACTTACCCACTTCAAAACTTTGAAAAGGCCCATGTGTCTTTCCAAGCCAATGATAAGTCATAATATAAAACACTAGATAAGTATTTGAGATGTACCTTACCCATAGCATTTACTTTGTTTAACTACCCAATTTGCATCACTACTTTTCCCCTAAAGTCTAACGCACAATCCACCTTTCTTATAGGTAGTAGCCCTATTGATAACTTAATAGGATTTATATAAATTTTCTATACCTTTAGCATTTTAAAGGAGGTCTTCATAGCAATTTGATCTACCAATTCAATATTCCTACCACACAGAATATCTTTAGCTAGCCAGGTTGCCAACAATACCTTAGTTCCACCTCTCATGTCTCGACTCACCAATACAAAATGTTGTTATTGTTGAGTATCCAAATGCATATACAACCGACAAAATGCACCAATAATGAATTAATCTTGTCATAGAAATCCAAGCTAAGAAAAATCATAATCATCCAAGTGAATTACCTCGAACTCTTCCTTACCTTTCTATTGACCGACCTATAGCTTAACTTCTTATGTTACTTTCACAGTCCGGACCTCTTTGGAATTTATAGTCTTGATATTCTTGGTTGATTTGCTAACTGAGAGAATAGGTTTACCCATGACTTTCTCCTATATGAATAAGTCCAATGTCCCCATATCAACAATAAAACTCCTCCTACGACCTGCGATGTTGATGTCCACATACATCAACCCTTTTCCCTTATGATCCCTCTTTGCTTTCGTAAAATTGAGTATTATTGACCCAAGCTTTAAAGCCTCACTCTCTAGCTCCATTTTCTCTTCCTTACTAGTCACGAAAATCTTGGATCGCTTTGGACCACAACATAATAATCACTTCACTAGTTTCTTCTTATTCTCTCTTACCCTATTGGCTTCTACGAAACTCGAGATTCAACCAAGTCTCATCGATTCTTTGTGAATAAAATGTATTTTTTTGTCAGCCCCTCACTATATGTAGACTATCACAAAGGAAGCATTTCATTGGATCTTTTGATTTTTTGTTAGGCTTCCACTTCCCATGTGGTTTCCCCGTACCACCATTGCCACTTTTATTTTCAACCTGTCCTTTTCATCTCCCCCACCATTTCCCTTCTCTTTGGACTTGGAAGACTTAAACTTGTCTTTCCTTGAAACAAACTTAATTAAGGATTCTACTACGATCATGGATTTGGTAAGTTCTTTGACCCCTTGACGTTGTAACTCTTACTTCATCCATTGATTTAGCCTATCCAAAAAGGATAAAAATGCCTCATTCTCACCCAATTCAAAAATTTGGAGCATCAACTTACTGAACTCCTTCACATACTCCCTAATTGTGTGTTGTTGCATAAGCTGACACAACATAGCCCGAGCCTTATCCTCAGCATACTCTGGGTAAAACTGCCCCTTGAATTCACTCAAGAACTCCTCCCGCATCCCAATAGCGGTACCACCTCGTCTTTCATCATAGACTTACGACGCTACCATAACAAAGTGAAATTAGTAAAATACATAGCAATAGTATTTACCTTAGTAGCATCATCCAAAATGGCTTTGAAACAAAAGTATTTCTCCATTCCTCACAAGAATTTTTTGACATCCTCTGTGGACCTCGTCCCATTCAACTCTTTCGGCTTCAGGACATCTACTTTAGGCTTAGGTGCTCCAGCCAACACCCTATTACCCAAAGAAACTTTGTAGATATTGAGGTCCTTCTTAAGCTCTTGAATTGTTTTCCTTCAGAGCCGACACCATGGCCTCGAGGTCATCATTCCTCCCAGTCAGCTCACCCACAACATATTGAGGGCCCCTTGCATCAAATCCATATTAGCACTGAAGGCATCTGTCACTTGTTGTAACAACTCGATTTTAGCTAAATTGGAACAGTGGTTATGGAACCACAAATCTAAGATTAGAAAATTATTTTAATATTACTTTTGTTGTTTAAAACATGATAGCATGTATGTATGAAAATTTCGTGAGCTAATTTTATCGTTTAATAGCTTAATTTGAGAAAAATGACTAAATTGCGTAAAATACAAAAGTTGCATTCTATTTGTTAAAGGTGTCAATTGGCCTTGGCTTTTAAATATGATGGCCTTAAATGGTAATTAGACCATTTAATATGTTAATGGACATTAATGGACATCCATTATATGATTTTTATGTTTTTAAGATCGTTGCTTCGTATTCTAGCTAGCCCGTGCCTTAATTTTTGAATTCGTAAATGATTTTGTGAAGTGCCATTGATGAATAATTAAGCTTTTGAGTGTTTGATAATGGAAAAGGACTATTTGTTGATATATTTAATAGTCTTGTAAAGTGGTTTTTGACAAAAATGTCAAAAAGGGATTAAATTGTGAAATATGTAAATTGAGGGGTTGAAATGTGGAATAAATTAAAGTTATGGGCTACTAGGGGTCCCTATGAAATTCCACTAGCATGTATTTGGTTTGAATTGTGTGAATTTTGTATATTTGTGAAATAGAGACTAAATTGACTAAATGTTAAAGTTCGGGGCTAATGTGTAAAAGTGCCCAAATGTATTTTTTTTGGACTAAATTGAATGAGTTGGTGATTAAATGGATTAATTTTTAATACATATAGATCAAGAAAGAAAGAGTTTGAATTTAGATCGGGGGAAAAGTAAGGTTATCGAGTAATCGATCCGATCCGTCAATTTCGAATACGAGGTAAGTTCTTATAATTGAAATTATATGTGTACCTATCTATTTGATGGATGAAATTGAGATAGTAATTATTCTACAGGATAAATGTTGAGATATTAAATGAAAAGTACAAAGTGAGCAAGGCAAGTTGCCGAATAAGACCATTGTCGGGCTACGGCAATCGAATAAAAAGACCATAACAGGGTTATGGCGTATGAATGAAAGACCACGACAGGGCCTTGGCAAAGTATGTGTGTAAGACCATAGTTGGACTATGGCATCGAAAAGTCAATGAATTTGTATTGAAAGCATTTGAAAATCGAAGTGGTTCGATAAAAGTATTGATGAGAAATAGAAATGTCTCGGTACAGGTATGTACAGAAAACCATTCGAGTATCGAACTAATGAAAGTTGAGAATTGATGAATGGTGCTATGGTTAAATTTTATGATAACCCATGAGTTGAGGGCTTAAATGTTTATGATATTATCTATTTTGATTTGTTAATGAATTTTTAGATTAATTTATGTTCACATACGAACTTACTAAGCTTATAGCTTACTTTGTTTAATTGTTTTTATGTTTTATAGTTTTACAAAGCTAACTTGGATCCTGAAATCGTCAGAGACCTCATTGCACTATCGATCATCTATTTTGGTACTTTTGAAATCATGTATTTATGCTATATGGCATGTATAGGCTTGATTCATTTTGGTTTGATGGATATGTATTTTGGCCATTTAAGTTGGCACAAGATAATGAACTTAATGATGCTTATGAATGTGCAAATAGTTCTACTTTTAATGTTGGTAATAGATCTATAATGAATGAATGGGATTGAAGTAGTTATGCGTGTTTGGAACTGGTTTTGCTAAATGAATTATATGTGTAAATTATGCTTAGTAAAGTAAGTTAAATTTTTTGGTATTTGAATAGGTGAATGGTATGGATTTGAGTATTGAATTTAGTTGAAATGGATATGGTATGATTATATATTGGTTGGTGAAATTTGGTTGCATATTTGTGACTTAAAATGATACCAATTGACCTTATGTAGGTATGTGTAAAAAGGGTGGCAATTTGGCTTTGCAAATGGCCTATTTTTGTCTACATAGGCAGAGACATAGGCATGTGTCTCAACCGTGTGCAACACACGGTTATACTACATGGTCGTGTGTCCCCTAGCGTTGAAATTGAATTGAAGTCAGTATGCTCCACATAGTCTCTGTAACACCCCAAACCCGGCCTAGAAGTTTGGCTCGAATCTGGCGTGTCACATTGAAGTGTTTTTTTAAAACCATGTTTCCATTAAAAACCCTTCTTAATAATTAAAAACTTATACCCTTTTTAAACCTTGTTAGAAAACCTCAGCTGAATAACATTCTTAACAACTTTGTAAAAATCTTGGCGTTTACGGAAGCTTAATTTAAAAACAATTGCAGATACGTGATGTTTTGAAAATAGAAGTTGCTTTGGAAAACCATGTTCTAATACTAGCAATTATAAGAACAATAAATAAAATTCCAAATTAGAAATCCAAAAAATTACAACGGCTTTACTACAACCCACATAAAATAATTTAAAAGCAATAATCAAAACTATAACATAAATAAGGTGTGTGTAGCTCCTCCGAGCCCCTCTGCACTCCGATCCGTCTAAAGTTGAAATTACCCGAAAGGTTAATAAGCGGGGTGAGTTTATGAAAACTCAGTGTGAAATCTCCTACTATATAAAAGGAACAGTCAGTCATATAAAAGAATTAAAAGTCTGGCCCCAGCCCTACTTGAAGTTTCAGTATCAATTGGGCCTTAGCCTATGATAACAGACAGTACCAGACGGGCCTTAGCCCATTACAGAATAAGAAACATTATTAGAACTAGAATCAAAATGAGAATCAGAATCAGAATCAGTATCAGATAACAGAATCAGAATCAGAATGTGAATGCAATCTCAACCCAATCCATCCGTAGCACCCCCGTACCAGCCTTACACCATGTGGGGAGACTACTCGACCCACCCAACCGCTACACACCACAGAAATTATAGCGAGGCTGCCAGATATTGTGACAAAATCACCAGATACAGATATTGTGGCTAGGCCACCAGAACAAATATATATATGTGTGGCGAAGCCACTAGATTGCAGCGAGGCTGCCAGATATTGTGACGAAGTCACCAGAACAGATATATGTGGCGAGGCCACCGATTGCAAATGATATTGCGAGATATTGTGACAAAGTCACCAGAACAGATATATGTGGCGAGGCCACCAGATTGCAGCGAGGCTGCCAGAACACTTCCTCCATCAATATAAACCCATGTCCCATGCAACAGAAATAATATGTCATGGCATACAACATACAGAAACAGAATATCATGCCCATATTTGAATCAAACAATCACAGTCAAGTCATTCATATCACCAACATATATTCACAATCAAATCCGTCAACCACACAGTCCAAGTCAGTCACTTGCCCACAAGGGCAAAACGGTCATTTAACACCCTAAGGGCAAAATGGTCATTTTACCCCACAAGGGTATCTCGGTAATTCTACCCTACAGGGGTATTTTGGTAATTCTACAAACCAGGGGTATTTTGGTAATTTTACAAACTAGGGGTATTTTGGTAATTCTACAAACCAAGGGTATTTTGGTAATTTGGTAAACTAAGTATTCTAAACAAGGATAACAATACGAATGGGCCTAAAGCCCTTTCTCGGCCCAAATGGGCCCACACGCTCGTGTGGCCCTTTTAGCCCAAATCTAGCCACAGATACGAGATTCACCTAGCCTAGTCCAATATTTACTACACAATCAAATAACTTATCCAATTGGGCCCGTAAGCCCATTGGCCCACATGGCCCCTTTCGGCCCATCGCGGCCCGAAGTAGCCATCCTACAGCTAGAGTAGTGAGAAATACACACCTGATAGGAGACTGGAGTTAATCCGCGCTCCGAGCACTCTTAGCCAACGCCCAACCCAAACGACCACACCATAAAGCGAAAGGGATCAGCCAAGAAAGGTACATTTACTCTCCTCATGGTTCTCTCTATTTAAAGCCAGCTTCACATCACTCTTATGTTAGCTTCCCGATGTGGGATCCCTCCATCACCAGAGTTTAAAACCAACACCAACTCTCCAACACCAGCTCTTGCCATCCTAACATAGCAAAATACTCAACCTTTGCGTGCCAAGGGATTCGAACCAAAGTCCTCTCACATGCCAACTCACGCCACCACCACTAGGCCATCAACTCATTTGTGTCATAAATCCAACACATTAAACTTTAAAGCGCACCTACTTGCTTCCAGATTTATTGAAAAGAAAAACCAAAATATATTGCAAGAGCCAAGAATTGAACCTTGGACCCCTTGCTTCCTCTATGGCGTCACTTTCTTGTCCCCTAAGTGGCGCCACCTTGCCACTACACCACACTCCTTTTTGTGGCACAACTTCTCCAACAATATACTTAAGGCCTACCTACTACACCCAGGGTTTGATACACCTTAAACCAAATTTTTGCTAGAGTCCAGGTTTGAGCCCAAGACTTCTCCAACACTTCTCAGCACACTTTACCACTAAAACAAGCCTTCATTAACGAAATTTACATGCACAACAAAATATTATAAGCTGCCTTCAACCGCTCCCATGCTCAAGGCCTAAAACTTCTAGGCCCAAATTCGAGTGTTTACAACTCTACCCCTTAAAGAAATTTCTGTCCCCGAAATTTCCATCTAACAGGGTAGTCGTGTAACATCTACCCCATTATGCTACCGCTGCGCACTCTAATCCTACTATCACTATCACACTTCAACTAGAACTTGAAACATCTCAGACATACAACACTTATTCACTGAAGCAGACACATATTTATCACACATATATAAAATTTCTATATCCAAACATCACATCCATATAAAACAAATACCAAATTTAAATTCAGACCAGTATCTAAGGAATCAACAGTATTTCAATTTTTAAACAGACAAAAGTATTCAGAAGACTTACGGATTCCGCGTCGAAGACTCGGTGTGCCACACTTAAGAGAAATACTTCAAACAGACCACGTGGTTGAAAATAATTTTCTGAAATTCAACCTTTGAAAGCCCAATCCACAGCCGAGTTGTTGCAACTTGACTCTGATACCACTAAATGTAACACCCCAAACCCGGCCTAGACGTTATGACCAGATCCGACGTGCCACATCGAAGCGTTCAAAACATTTTGTATTACCTAGTTTAGAAACTTAGTTGGTGTTTCAAAAGATACCTTTTAAAATAGGTTAAAATGAACGGAAGCTGTGCACCAGGTAGGAAACCAGAAAAGAGGAGGTGAGCCCATCGGACTGCTTAAGTACCAAGCTCCCTTCGGATCCAATCCTAGACATGCACACCGCCATTGCCACACTCTAACATCACGTATATTTTTAAGAAACACATTTGATTAAGTTCATTTTAGAAAAGTGATTAATTTTTGAAAATCATTTGCTTAGCGGAAGCCTTACTTGTAATCGTGTTATTTTGAAATCAATTATTGTTTTGGAAAACCCGCCCTAGAACTAATCCATTTCGATAGTTAAAGTAAATCATTTTCATCATAATAAAATACAAATCAAAACCATAAAAATAAATAAGCGGCCTTATTACATTTAAAAACCTAAAACCGTAAACGAAATTAAAAGGACGTCCAGTTCATCAGAAAGAAACTGATTTGCAGAAACATGTGGCCACTCCGAATCCCTCACGGCTCCAAGCCCACTATGGTTGGGGTTCACCTGCGTGGATAAAACAAAGGGGGTGACTTTTGGGAAACTCAGTGTGTAAATTAACCCAACCATAGCCTAAATCATTTCAAACCACAGAAATAGAATAAATTGGCCTTAGCCCAGAATAGAATTCAGAATAATGCCCATAGGCCCATAACCAATCAGAACAATTATTACATGCTTATGCAAAAACCCAACCCAAATCCAACCATATACACCCCCATGCCATCTTTTCACCATGTGGGGAGACTACTCGACCCACCCAACCGCTACACGCCACAGAAATATGCAGCATGGCTGCCAGAACAAATAATGTGCGAGTCACGAGAAAATGAATAATTGTGTACGAGCCACCAAAATAGATTTTTGTTCTCGCAACCATGCTGTATATTTACGTGGCGTGTAGCGCTGGGTGGGTCGAGTAGTCTCCCACATGGTGAAAGGATGGTATGGGGTGTATATGGTTGGATTTGGGTTGGGTTTTTGCATAAGCATGTAATAACTGCTTACGATGCATTATGGGCCTATGGGCTTTATTCTCGATTCACGCTTCTGGCTAAGGCCAATTTATTCTGCTTTCGTGGTTTGAACTAATTTAGGCTATGGTTGGGTTAATTTACACACCGAGTTTCCCAAAACTCACCCCCTTTGTTTTATCCACGCAGTGAACCCCAACCATAGTGGGCTTGGAGCCATGAGGGATCTTGAGTGGCCACATGTTTCTCAAAATTCGCTTTCTTTACGATGAACTGACGCCCTTTTTAATTTCGTTCTGGTTTAGGTTTTTAAATGTAATAAGGCCGCTTATTTATTTTTATGGTTTTGATTTATATTTTATTATGATGAAAATGATTTACTTTAACTATCGAAATGGATTAGTTCTAGGGCGCGTTTTCCAAAATAATAATTGATTTCAAAATAACAAGATTACAAGTAAGGCTTCCGCTAAGCAAATGATTTTAAAAAATTAATCACTTTTCTAAAATGAACTTAATCAAATGGGTTTCTTAAAAATATACGTGATGTTAGAGTGTGGCAATGGCGGTGTGCATGTCTAGGATTGGATTTGAAGGGAGCTTGGTACTTAAGCAGTCCGACGGACTCACCTCCTTTTTTTCGGTTTCCTACCTGGTGCACAGCTTCCGTTCACTTTAACCTATTTTAAAAGGTATCTTTTGAAACACCAACTAAGTTTCTAAACTAGGTAATACAAAATGTTTTGAACGCTTCGATGTGGCACGTCAGATCCGGTCATAACGTCTAGGCCGAGTTTGGGGTGTTACAGTTTCTGTAACCTCCCAAACCTGGCCTAGATGTTATGGCTAGATTGAGAAGGCTACATTAGCCACCGAAATGGATAAGCTATCTTATGTTACTTTTGAAGACTTTAAATAAACTCGTTTTAGAGAAAACTATAGTTGTACTTTGAGTTAGCTTAAAAGCATTCATTCATTAGGTCGTGTATGCTTAGGATTCATTTTATTATTGACAGTGTTGTTTTAGAAAAACCATTTACTTGTCGTTCTTCTTCAAAAAAACTCAAAGTTAAACTAATGCAACAAAAAAACCAATTTTCAAGTCATTTTGGAAAATTAGTTGCATTATTGATTTGTTTTTTTTTTTCAAAAATGGTTCTTTTGCAGTAGCAAAAATTAGGGAACAATATCAAATTTTACTTAAGCCCAATATAATGCATTATCTAATTATTATGCTTGAGTAATTCATGCATGCAAAAATCCCAGAAAAAAAAAGTTAGCAAGCCACAGACCAGAAGTCATTAAAAATTACAATCCAAAATCAATAGAAACTGATTAATACCTGTTAAAAATAGTTTGAGGTACTGGGTGATTCTCTGAATGCCAAGTACTGTCCTAATTTTAAGGTTTACTTGAAAAGTTAAACACTATTGGGGGGTGAGCTTATGAAAAGCTCAGTGTGAGTCGAATAATTATTTAATCGAACAAAAACATAAATATCGAATACATTGAAACATATTAGCATTAACAGAAGAACACAAAACGATCATTGGAATTTCATATCATTACATAGCAATTATTAAATTTATGTTAAACGCTGTATCAGCATAGGTCATCATTCATTCGATTAACAATCATTAATTTCAATACCATTCAATACAACAAAGTATAATACGTAGCATAAATCAATAAGACTCGAATATGTCGTGCACATGATGCACTACAAAAAGGTTCCTACCCATACCATCTGCTACACACCACGAGTTCCCCAGAACCCGTCTGCTAAACTCCAAAACATTATGAGCATAGCTCGATGTGGTAAAACCATAGAATAATCAATAATGCAGAAAATCTGCCAGATATCAAATAGTGCGATACAATTGTCAATAACATATAATAAGTGATAAAATCGCCAATCCCCTTGGTACTCCAGGTGTAACACCCCTAACCCGTATCCGCCGCTGGATTACGGTCATGAGGCATTACCAATCATATTACAATTTATACAATTATCCATTATAAATTACAGTTCAACATTAATATCACATCAATGGGTATAATCATTTCATATATTAGAACTTCAAAATTTTATCATTCATCACATAATATAAATAAAATATATTTCAAAGTACATCAGCATAACTTATACAGATACTGAACATATGACCCATCAATATCTTTATTGTTGAATATTAGACCTAATCTTAAATAAGTCGTGCACTTACATAAGTTATACATTAATGGGAAAATAAATTTCATTATTAACCTCTTTATTCCTAAGTGTAGCATCATACTGTTAGTCTATATGAAATTCATATTTTGTACGTTAATAAGATTTAATGAATCCATTCAAACATATATAAGTACATGCATAAATAAAGGCATCTAGTATCTTCGAATAGAGCTTAATAGCAATTCATACTTGTAATTAAATAAATAACTAATATATAAGAGATGTAACATGTTACATAAAGGTCAGGTACATTACAACATTTTTAACTATACCACTTTTGGACACAAATAACAACTTCAGCACAAACTCGTAATATAACTAAATGAAAACTTATTTCATAATTTAGCAAACAATTACACATACAATTTATTTCAATATAACATAACTGAATATGCCTTGAGGTTTAAATACTAGTGTGCATTTGCCCTAGGTTCCAAAGCCACACTTTAATAAATGAATTCATACCAAGTAATTGACAAAAACAATCATGGAACATTTTCTTTATTTAATACCATGCAAAGCCGAATTACATTATTTAATCCACACACCTATTCAAAATTTCCATCACCGAATTATCAAACCAATCTCATAAATCATTATTACTAAAAGCATATTAGATCAAGACCAAGTATAATAAACCAATTTCACATGCATACTTTATCTTAGTATAATACATATCTAAGCTAACCACTTTCATACCACATCCAAGATTTATAATCAAATTCAATACTCAAACGCATACCATAATTACTTCCAATCCATGGCACATTGCATAATAATTGGAAACGAGCTCAAACCATCGTCTAGTCAAACCAAACTCAGACATAACACTTAAGCCATTTTCATTGCATAAAATACTTACCACGAATTAAACCATAATCAAGTATAATCGCATATATCAAAACCAAGATCATAAAACATTATAACTATGCACACATAAAAATCAAATTTAAACATAAATAGCAAGCCATTTTCGCATGGCTTTTAATACATAACCAAAATCAACATTTCAAAAATACGTTCTAGCCTATACATGCCATAATTTAAGTTTAGCTAATAAGGTACCAAAATGGTAGATAGTGAGATGAACTTGGCTGACAGTCCCTGAGCTTGTAGCTTGACTCCAAAATCTATAAAACAAAGTAACATAACACATAGAGTAAGCTATTACAGCTTAGTAAGTCATAAGCAAATAAACAACTTAATAATATATTCAACTTGATTAAACTAACTGAATTATATTATTATTATCAATGCTTAATCTTAAATCTACAAATGAGATAAAATAATACATTCCATGCATCATTATTACCTTGGCCAAATATTCACCTAAACTACTTAATCAAAAGTCACTTAAATTCCAGACCAAAATGTCACTATATAAACAAGCATACATATATATATTTGAATAAGCTCAAGAATCATTATATGACATTTTGCACACATATTTCCTATTCGGTTGAATATACACAGTCGCACATATGCATATTCACATAGTTAAATATCTCTTTAATAAAACATAAGTTACTCATCTTCAAAGTCGAATTCACATACCATATTCGCACATAAACATTATTAGTTTCATACACAATTTGTAACATACATAAAATAGCTTACTTACCTTATTTCCATAAATAATAGATTATTTCATACCTAGTCTTTCAGCTTATATTTCGTATTTATTCACAACTTATCAATGCCCGATAAACCATTTAGAATTGGGTAGGACACTCAGATAATCACACATATATCGTACAATGCCAACATCCCTGACGTGGTCTTACATGTAATCACATATCGATGCCACTGTCCCAGACAGGGTCTTACTCGCACACATATATCGGAGTCACATATCGATGCCATGGTCTTACTTGCACACATATATCGGAACCCTATGTCATGACATATGTATGCTAACTATTCCTAAGGTTCATACGGGGTTTTCAGACGTCATAACTTGATCGAAACAAATTCGAAAATGTGGCAGCCAAGTTTGTTCATGTTCAGCCATAGCACATATAATTAAAAAATTTCATACTAGCATATATATTTAGCATTTAACTACAATTAAGCACGTCTATTTGCTTATAAACTTACCTCGGACAACGAAAAATCGGTACGGATCGACTAGTTGACAACTTTCGTTTTCCCCCGATCCAAATCTGATTTCTTTGGTTCTTGATCTAAACATATTCAAATTAAGCTTATTCAAACATATTTTCATTCAATTTAGTCCAAAAACACATAAATGAGAAAATTACCATTTTACCCCTGACATTTACAATTTTTACAATTTAGTCCCTATTGCACAAAACACAAAATATACAAAATTTCCCTATACTCATGTTGGGCCGAACTTTACCCATAACCATACAAGTCCATATATTTCATTTATTTCACATTTTAGTCCCTCAAATTATTATTTTTGCAATTTAATCCTAATTACTCAAAATTATCAAAAACTTCAATACAAAATATGTTAATCTAAAACATATCTTTCATTTTTCATCATCAAACAAAAAAAATCACAAACTCTCAACAATGGCATAACTCAAAATATTCACCAAAATCAAAAATTAAAGCATGGGTCTTGATGATTACTAAGCAACGATCACAAAAACATAGAAATTATCAAAAATTGAACAAATATGAACCTTGATTGAGCTTGAATATATGCCGAACCCTAGCTTGGTTTCTTCCTTTTTCTTTGTTTTAACTTTCGGCCAAGAGAAAAAAAATAATGAACATGGTTTTATTAATTTATGTTTTATGTTATATTATAACTTAACTTTTTAATTTACATTTTTAACCTTAAATAAAACATTACACTATCATTTATGTTATGTCCACTACTGTCCACTTCACTTAGTATTGGGCTAATTGCAACATAAAGGCTTCCATTTAAAAAGCCAGGTGCAATTCAGCCCCTTTTAGAAATAACCACCTAATTTTCATTTTATGCGATTAAGTCCTATTATTTAATCGGACACTCAAACGACAAAATAAAATTATGAAAATTTCAAAAATATAAATTTACACAAAATAAACACACAAAATAATTTTTAAATATTTTTCTGACTTGAATTCGTGGTCCCGAAACCACCGTTCCTATTAGGGTCTAAATCGGGCTGTTACACTAGGTGCAGTGCACTGACTACGAATAATGCGGACTTAATATGCCGCAAGTACTCCACAGAACTCGTCCGTCAACCACAAAATCTCAACCCAATGCATATGAAATATGTTACACAATCTCATACATAATCACATACTTTCAGTAAATGGAAACAGGTTCCAATCTTTCAAATTACCATTGAGTTGGTATCAATCAATATCGTTCAATTTCACATACTGTACAGATTTTCATTGTGCATAAATAGCACCCTTTTCAATACACAATATAACAAATATCTCATGCATTTAAATAATACAAAAGCTTAATATCTCAACACATTATATCACTCATTCAAACATTTCATGTTTCATAACTCAAATATGCAATTACAAACTCCTTCAAACATTCATACTATCAACTAGCAATCTTGCCAACATGTCAATCTTTTAAGGCTCGAAACATACCTGGTTCGGCCACTCACAAAATCAATAATTTGACTATTAAGACAATGCAATCAGTAAGCTAATTAATCTTATATAACATGATATTTAACATTTTCAATCAATTTTATGAGTTTAGGACCTACACCTTATTTTTCGCTTCCTCGCAGCACACTAGCGAATCTTCCAATTTTACTTAATAATGACTTAAACGAACCTAAACCAAAATTAAGTATAAATTCAATAAACTTACCATTAAACCAGCCCCCAAACACCCACTTATGAGTTCAAACCAATCTTTGAAATTATAACTATTTTATGAATCCAAACTAGTTAGACTCCTTACACTGTATCGATGCGAACTGTACGTACAACCGTTCTTCACCTTTACAGATGATTTGAGGTTTTTAGGTCAGCACATAATTCAATAATATACTGGAAAATCGGTAGCTAATTAATGACTAAATTCCTTCATTTAATCAAATCATAACCTTTACCCAAAACTATGTCGAAATAACAAACTAGTTACCCTGAATTGCACTAACGCTTTATGATTTGTGGGATTCGAATGGCAAAATAATAAAAATGATGCGAGAGAGCGGATTTGAGCTTGGGTTTCTAGAAATTTTACACTAACACTTAACCAACAAACCAATACCTCATTATTTCCTAAAAATGCATAGATAATTTTAAAAAATTAAGGCATGATCACTCTCTCTCGATTCACAAACTTGATTCTACTAACCCTTAATTTTTGGGATGTTACAATCTTACACACGGGCGTGTGACTGGCCGTTTGGTATAAGTTATACCCCTTAAAGGGCACACGGACGTATGGTTGGCCGTGTGACCCAAGTTAGTATACTCTCCAATTTTCACACGGTCTGGCACATAGGCGTGTCCTCGGCCATGTGATGCAAGTCAGTATGTATGCCTTGTTTCCACATGGCCTAAGACACGAGTGTGTCTACTAGCAGCGTGAGGCACACGACCTGTTCACACGGACATGTGACCTCTGTTTATAAGAAAAAGTTTTAAGTTTTCTGAGATTTTTGTATGTTATTAGTTTAGTCTCGAACCACTTCTAAAGCATGATTTAGGCCTCGTAGGCCCTTATAAGGGACAATGTGATTGTATTGAATGATGTATGAAAATGAATTCTATATTTTTTGTATTGATTGGTAATACCTTGTAACCCTATTCTGACAGAGAGTACGGGTGAGGGGTGTTACACTTGTTCTTTGAGTTGATCTTCCTTCGATTCCAACTTTATGGTACGTCCATTAACTTTGTCAAGAGTCTCCCTTACATCACCCATGGAGCCCTCAAGATTGGTAACCCTCCTTCCAAAGTTGATAGCAAATCCTTTAAGCTACTAGCTTTCTTACTCCTCCTACGATTCTTCATCAGCTGAACCTACTTATCTACTCCTTCTAATATCTCAACTAGTACCTTCGAACATTAGCTTGGATACCAACTGTGATGGGGCTAGAACTTCAGTCTGGAAAAGTATGCAGCCTTAAGTGATTTCTTTGCTTCAAATTCCCCTAAGTCAGCCTAAATCTTAAAATATGAGAATTCTCATGGAAATTCTCTAAGGCACCAAAAAATATAGTAAAAACAACTCAAAGAAAAAGAACAACAGAAAAACTAGAAGGCCGCAAGAAAGAAATGCACAGAAGGTGTTTGATTAAATGCTCTCAATATATTCTTTAACTCAATAATAAGTGAAGTACTTTTGGATCACCGAAATGCCCATGGAATAGTGGAAAAAATTTTCCAATGATCATCAACCATGGATCCATGTACAAGGAATGAGTTGGGTTGAAAAATGATTGAAGATATACATTTTTCTAAAACTGAAGAATGGCAAATAACATTGTTGGTTGGAATCCTTTGAATGATGTCAAACCAAGCCGTAACAAAAGTGTCTCTGCCTCTACGTAGTCCACCCAGTTAAGCACGGACAACAAAACTCTTTGAACTTTTCAGAGAGAATATAAATTTTTTGCTGCTAGACCAAGTTTTTTTAACACTTTTTACTCAATCAGGGATTTTATTCTTTTTATTAATATTATGTAATAAAAATGAAATAAAATCCTTTTTACTTTTTAAAGAAAATCATGAAAGATATTGAATATTATGTTCTTTCAAAATGAATATTAACTTTCATAAATATTAACTTTGGAAAGTAATTGTGAATTGTGTCCATTAGGAAATAGTATCCATCAAGTAATACTGTTTGCTGATTTGTCGTAATTTGATGTAGCAGATTAAACTGGTTTTTCACACATAAGGAGCCTGTATACAAGAAGTTTCATTACATTTTAGTTAAGTTTCTTTTGTTTTACCTACATTCAATAAAATGTGTAAATTGAGTCTTTTATTGACCTTAAGGGTTGAATAAGGCCTAAGGGATAGCTAACTACTTTTTAAGTGTGTAAGAGACCATTAAAAGGAATTTTAGGCCGATACTGGACACTATGTCACAACACGGGGGGTCTGATATTGCAAAATCAGGAACAGAATGAAGAAAACTCAAGTCTATCTTATATGTCGTGACACAAACTGAAGGTATCGCAACATAAACCTGAAGATGGCTATAGAGGAGTATACTAGTTGCTATGTCGCGACATAGTCCTAGTGTGTCGCGATATCGACTTTAGGACAAAAATTAAACATGAAACAGGGGCATTTTGGTCCGCAAAATCAAACTTTAAGCTTGGGAACGTCAGCTAACCTAAGGTTAAGGATGACGGCAACCTATAGGTTATAAGTAGGCTCCTTTGGCACATGTTATAGACACATTTCCATTAACCTAGTTTCTCTCTTTAGATTTAGCTTCCTTTTCTTTCTTTCTTAGGTTTTCTAGAGTTTAGCTTATTTGTTTGTCATTTTCTTTCAAGAGATCTAGATTGTGGAATCATTCAGATTGTAACAACTCGTAAGTTAGGGGTGTCGAGAAACATGCTTAAAGGACCCCGCCTTCGTAAATCGTGCTAAAAAATATTATTATTATATTTTTGGGAGTTACTTTAGAAGTGAATTGATTGTTAATTAGATACTTTTAATTATTTGGGACTAAATTAAATAGGTGATAGAAATAGTGGTTAATATTAAATACAAGGATTAAATTAAATAAGTGATAAATTTTGCAATTAATAATAAATTCCAAAATGGGAATAAATTAAAGGACTTATTTAATAAATAGACCATTACCTATATAGACTTTGGTTAGTGGATGTTTATGATGATTTTATATATATATAATAAGTAAATTGAAACAATTAGTAATTGACGTTAGAAATAATAAAATATAAATTTCAAAGGAAAATAATTAATAAAAGAAACGAATAGATTAGTGGGAGAGATGGGAATTGAAAAAAAAAACTTCATCTTTCTCTTTGCATACCGAAAGTGTGAAAAAAAGGCGAAGAAAATTTCGGTCATTTTGTCTCATGCTTTAAAGCTCAATTTGGTTAGTAATTTTTGGTTCTTTCTTCATGAATTTTGTGTTTTTGGAATCCAAAAAGCATGAGTTAAATTACCCATGTTAAAAATTTTAGAATTGTTGATGTGAAAACAAATTATCATGGTAGAAAATATAAGTTCATAATGTTATTGCGGTAGATTTCTAAAGTTGGAATAGAAGTGGGAACAGTTGTAAAGCCAATTCATGAAACTGTGCATTGAGAATTAAATTGTAGCATAATTTGAAAAGTGGGGGGTTAAGTCTATGGATTGTATAAAATTATATGTATATTTGATTAGTTACGGGAATTAGATGAAGATGTGATTAAGAAAATTTTGATGTTAATGATAGAGTCATGTAAATCTCAATTGTTGAGAGTAAATGTATAAAATTATTATACAAGGTTAATTGATTTAATCAAAAACAAGTATGGTATTCAAATTAGGCAATTGAATTAATTTGTTAAACTTAGATCAAGAGAAGACTAGATCGAGTATCAATCACCGAAAGGAAAAGATAATTGAGTAGCAGTCTTCGATTCGTGGCATCCGTCGTATTTTTTGTAAATTCGTAGTTCCAAACTCGAACTTCATAAATTGTCTTAATTAACTTAGCTACTACTTGTTATCTTATTAAATCTTTAATGTATTTTTTAAACCAATTGAATAGATGTTTATGAAATGTGACATTATGAAACAATTTAATGAATGATTAGTAGATATTTGAAGTTGAAGTATTATTAAATTATGAAATGTGATATTGAGTAATGAAAAGTAATATTATGGATTTACAAATGAGTAACTGACATTGTCAATTTCTTCGACTAGTGCTGGACACAACTTTTGTCAATTTATCTGACTAGTGCTGGTCACAAATTCGTCGATTTATCCAACTAGTGCTGGGTGCAAATATTGTTGGTTTATCCAACCAAAGCTGGGCTCACTAATTATTTCATCGGTTTATCCAACTAACACTGTGCGCAATAATTTGTCGACTCATTCGACTAGTGCTAGGAGCAACTGTCGTCGATTATCCAACTAGCACTGGGCGCAATATATTTTCGACTCGTTCGACTAGTGTTGGGCACACCCATGATTCCATCAAGTTAAACAACTAGTATTGGGCATAATATCTTAATCATAGTCTAACCGCTTGGCACCAGGTGCCGTTCATGAGGTGATTTTTATGTTATGAAATGTAAATTTTGGTTAATAGTTGGAAGTGGGATACATTAAGATCATGAGTTTCTTATCGTTCAAATTTTTAATTGGTTGTAAGTTAGGTGATATTGTGTTCTACGTCTCAGCATCCACGACAAAATCCCGTCCTAAATGTTGGTGATGTATTTCTTTTGTGTTTTGGCATGTACGTAGGATGTAAATATTGAGATAATGTCATTTTGTTTAGTAAGTCCTAGGGAATATAATTCTATAAGTTAAAATGATTGTAAATACATGTTTAGAGTTTTATGTAAATACTTTCAATTAATGTTTGCTTAGATGATTTGGTCATTTTGATGGTTAACTTGTGATGTTTGTTTAGTAAATGAAGGAAAGCTATTCTTTGAGCCTATTTGGTTGATAATTGAATGAGAATGATTTGTGTAGGTTGTGCATTTACCAAATTCAATTATTTGAATTCTTGAACTTTGTTTGAGGTACCTATTAATGGTATATTGGTTGTTGATGGATGAATTAAATGTGGTGTCAATGAGGACACGTTGGTTAGGCACTTAAGTTTTTTGTTTTTGATTTTTTTTAGCATCTTTTATTGTGTTTTGATGTTACTTAAGGTCCTTTTTAAAGTGTTCTTAGATAGGATGAATGGTTATACTTGTATTAGTTTTGAAAGGGCTTGATTTTAGATGATTTTTAGTCCACATGGCTTGAGACACGGACATGTGTCTTAGCCATGTTTCCCCTGTAGGTTCCTTTGCATGCAAGCTAGGCATTTATACGACCTAGCACACGGCCTGGCACACGAGTGTGTGGCTTGGTAAGGACAGGGGCTGGGACATGGTCGTGTATCCCTAGTTCGAAGGTTACGTGGCCTGGGACATGAGCGTATGTCTCGACTAAGTGAGTCACATGGCCGTGTGACCCCTATAGTCAAAATTTTTCAACTTTTTCTTAAAATTTTTAGATGATTTCAAACTGGTCCCGAGTTGTATCTAAGGTATTTTTAGGACCACAAAGGCTCGATTTAGGGATGTTATGCGTGTAAATGATTGGATTATATTATGTTTATGATTATATATGAAATGTATGTTAAATGTTCTGAATGACAGTAACACTCTATAACCTTAATCTGGCAACAGATACAGGTTAGGTGTGTTAATTTAATGGCATAAAAGTTTACAGGTTTAGTTGATTCTCAGACTAAATCGAGCTCTAAATTGAGTCTAGAGGTACACGCCAAAGTTGAGTCGAGTTTGATTCAGGATTGGATGCTAATATATACGATTTTTATTTATAGTTTAAAGATGTCAGATGATACTAATAACCTAGTTGGTCAAGAAGTACATATTGGTGATGAATCAACTAGGGAATTTGATGAATTTGAATCAGAAACACCAAGTGTTCACGATGATGGTATTTGGAAACCAAATGCTAATAGTGACCCAATTGAAGGGCAATCTAAAACTAATGTATTACGAGTCATAGCAGAAGCTCTTCAGAGGGTGGTAGGAGTTATTCTACCCTCGACGACAACACCTGTGGTTAATCGAGCTCCTATTAAGGAACTAAGAAGATATGGTGCTACCAAGTTTGCTGGAATAAAAGGAGTTGACCCATCAACGGCGAAATCTTGGTTAGAGTCAATGACTTAATTTTTACAACAATTAGAATGTATTCCCCGAAAAAGTGTTATTTGTGCAGTTTCACTATTACAAGGGCAAGCCTGTACATTGTGAAAAATAGTTACGAGGCACGTTCCTGCAAAAGGAGTTGATTGGGAATTCTTTCAATTTAAATTTCAAAAGAAGTACATTGGTGAGCTCTATCTCGAAGATAAGAAACAAGAATTTCTCATGTTAAAGCAAGAAGATATGTCGATAGTAGATTATGAACAAGAATACTCGTGACTTAGCAAGTATGCAAAAGAAATTAATTCCTACGGAAGAAGAAAAGTGTAAATGTTTTCTACGGGGCATGCGGGATGAAATCTGAACTCAACTAGTAGCATTGGGAATTAAGGAGTTCGTAGACTTATTAGAACGAGCAAAGATGGTCAAACAATCTCTAGGTTTATGCAAGAAAGTTAAACCTCCTCATGCTACAGGTGCACGATTTGGGAACTTTAATCCTTCTTCTACATAAAAAAGAAGTAAGGAATCACGAGAATTTGGGAAATCAACTGCAAGATTGAATACACCAACTAAAGTGTGAGTTCATCAACCTACGGTTTTAGTGGGTAGTGTAAAGGGACCAAATAGAGTTTCAGATATGCAAAATTGTAAACATGGTGGAAAGAAACACTGGGGAAAATGCTGGTAATTGACAAAAGGTTGTTTCCATTATGGGTCATTAGAACATTTCACTAGAGAATGTCTGAAGAAATGAAAATGATACATCCGATGATTCACAGAAAGTCACCTCTGCAGTGAGGACCTAAAGAATGAGTAGAGGTCGATCAGTTTCGAGGGGTAGATCAAGAAAAAGGAATGAAATAATTACTCATCAGCCAGAGGCTAGAGAGTCGACACGTGCTTATATAGTGCAGACTCGTGATGAGAGAGATGCTACCGATGTTGTAGAAGGTATTTTTCTGTCATTCTCCACACCTATTTATACGTTAATAGATCCTGATTCCTCTTATTCATATGTCAATTCTGATATGGTTAAATCTAGGAGTATGAATTATGAAACGTCTAAAGTAGCTATGTCAATTATGAATTATGAAACGTCTAAAGTAGCTATGTCAATATAAGTCCCTTGAGTCAAATAGTATTAGTAGATCAAGTCTGTAAATGTTGTCCTCTAGAGATTCAAAATCTAGTATTTCCTGTAGACTTATTGATTATGCCCTTCAGTGGTTTTGATATAATCTTGGGTATGGATTGGTTGACCGAACATGGAGTGGTTCTGGATTGTCATAAGAAACAGTTTTCAATTCAAGATTCAAAAGGGAAAGTCATAGAAGTTAGTGGTGTTAAAGCAAGTGGGGCAGATCGGATTATTTCTTCGGTGCAAGTTGATAAGTTATTGAAGCAAGGATGTGAAGCTTTCTTAGCATATGTTATTAACTTAGAAACTAGAAGCAATGACATATATAACATACAGACTGTATGCGAGTTTCCTGATGTATATCTTGAAGAATTGCCTAGATTACCATCAAATAGAGAAGTTGAATTTGCAATCGAAATGTTCCCTGGTACAGCTCCAGTATCTATTATAACACCCCTAACCCGAATCTGTCGCCGAAACAGGGTTACAGAGTATTATCGAGGTTTACGGGCCAAGTAATAGAAATTTCATAAATGTTTAGCGTTCATATCAGATTTCAATCAAATTTAATCATATAGTCCCTTACATGAGCCCTCGAGGCCCAAATCATGCATTAGAATCATGTCGAGACTAAACCAAGTACTCAGAAAATTTTTAAATAAAATTTTAAAATTTTTCCTAAGCGTAGGGGTCACACGCCTGTGTGGTCAGGTCGTGTGGTTCACAAGGCCAAGGACACACCTGTGTCTCAGGCCATGTAACACTCTGACTTGGGTCACACGATTAGGTCACACACCCGTGTGCTAGACCGTGTATAGGTGCAGGGGTCACACGGCCAAGCCACACGCCTGTGTGTCCGACGCACGACATAGAGTTGGCTGAATTGTATTCGCATTAAAAATTTGGCGACATCATTTGTTAGATGAAAAATGCCATATTTTTACTGACCAGAAGAGCTTGAAGTATCTAATGTCTCAGAAAGATTTGCACTTGTGACAACGAAGATGGCTCGAATTGCTAAAAGACTACAAGTTAGTGATTGATTATCATCCGGGGAAAGAGAATGTAGTCGCAGATGCTTTAAGCAGGAAATCTTTGTTTACTTTACGAGCAATAAACACGCAGTCAACCGTGTATGATGATGGTTTGATATTATCCGAGCTGAAAGCTAAACTGGTGTTTCTCCAACAAATCTATGAAGCTCAGAAAGGTGACATTGAATTATAAGCTAAAAGAGTACAGTGCGAGTTGACTACTGATTCAGAGTATCAGATTGGATCTGATGATTTTTTTCTATTCTGTTGTAGAATTTGTGTGCTTAGGAATCCTGAGCTTATACAGAAAATTCTACACGAAGCACACAGTGGTATCTTGTCTATTCATCCAAGGAGTACTAATATGTACAATGATTTAAAACAGTTGTATTGGTGGTCAGGTATGAAACGAGACATTTCAAAATTTGTGTCAAAATGCTTGGTTTGTCAACAGGTTAAAGCTGAACATCAAGTACCTTTGGGACTACTACAGCTGATAATGATACCTGAGCGGAAATGGGATAGAGTTACGATGGATTTCGTATCGGGGTTACCCCTATCTCCAAAAAGAAAGATGCTATCTGGGTTGTTGTTGATTGTTTAACGAAATTTGCACATTTCATTCCGATACGTACAGATTTTTCACTTAATAGATTAGTTGAATTGTACTTCTCTGAGATTGTCAGATTGCACAGGGTGCCAGTTTCTATTATCTCGGATAGAGATCCGGGGTTAACATCACGATTTTGGAAGAAATTGCAAGAAGCTTTGGGTACGCATTGCACTTTAGTATTGCATTTCATCCACAAATAGATGATCAATCTGAGAGAATGATTCAGATTCTCGAAGATATGCTTCGTTGTTGTGTTTTAGAGTTTGAAGGAAACTGGGAAAAATATTTACTTTTGGTTGAATTTGCATATAATAATAGTTTTCAATCGAGCATATAGATGGCACCGTATGAAGCTTTATATGGTCATAAATTTCAAACTCCGTTCTACTGGAATGAGCTTAGTGAGAAAAAAGATTCACGGGGTTGATTTGATCAGAGAGACCGAAGAGAAAGTGAAAGTAATTCATGAGAGTTTGAAAGCAGCTTCAGATCGACAAAAATCATATGCGGATTTGAAACATAAGGATATTAAATTTCAAATTGGCGACAGAGTGTTTCTGAAAGTATCACCGTGGAAAAAAATTCTTCGATTTGGTCGCAAAAGGAAATTGAGTCCATGATTTATTGGACCATACGAGATTATCAAGAGAATTGGGCCAGTAGCTTATCGACTTGAGTTACTATCAGAACTGGAAAAGATTCATAATGTATTTCATGTATCCATGTTACGACGGTACTGATCGGACCCATCGCATATAATTTCTCTGGCAGGGATTAAAATTTAGCCTGATATGTCATATAGTGAAGAACCGGCCAAAATTTTGGCCCGAAAGATTAAAAAGTTAAGAAATAAAGGCACAGCTCTAGTAAAGGTTCTTTGGCAACGTCACGGTGTTGAAAAGGCTACGTAGGAACCTGAGAAAGCTATGAGGAAATAGTACCCTAATCTATTTTCTAGTAAGATTTTTGGGGACAAAAATCCCTAAGGGGGGAGAGTTGTAACAGCCCGTCTTCAGTGAAATCAGAACAATAGTTTTGGGATCACAAATCCGAAGTAGAAATATTTATTTTATTAATATTTTAATGTCTACAGCATGATAGTATGATTGTATAAACATTTCGTTAAGAAATTTTATCGTTTGCATGCTCAATTCGATTCGCGTAAAGTACAAAATTGGTGTTCTAATAGCTAAAGGTGTCTAATAGCTATGGAACTTTAAAGTAGAGGCCCTTATGTTGTAATTAAACCATCCATAAAGTGAGTGGACTTACATGGGCATGATATATGTGTTTTCAAGGGTTAATAATTAAGGTTAATATAGTAAATTAGTAAATAACTTAAGTAAAATAATGAATAACTTAAAAATATCATCATTTTCTCTTCTTCACCACCAAAATTAAGAAGCAAAAACCTCTATGGATGCATGCTAGGTTAAACCATGCTTGCAAGCTAAATTGATCAAGAAAAGCAATGTTCGGAATTAGATCGGCGGAAAAACAAAGTAGTGGATTGCTTACTCGATTTTCTTTGTATTAATTCAAGGTAAGTTCGTATTTTTAATAAGCATTTAATTATATATGTTTAAATGCTAAATTGATATAATTGTGATGATACGATACTACGAAAATTCTCGATGAGTTATCGACAATGTATTAATCCCTTTTGAACCTTAGGAATAGATTAGGATACAAATGACATGTCATTAGGGGTTACTATCTTTTGGGTGCAAGTCCGTATATTCTACCGATGGCTGAGTTTTTGGGCATGTGTTGCGGTTACTAGTCAGCTTGTGTGAGTAGCACCGTATAACTACATCTTGACCATCAGCTTGTGTGAGCAGACCCGGTAATAGCTCGAGAGTGAGCATTTATATGAGATATGAGATTGAGATAGTTTAGACCATGTATTGGCACTTAGTGTGTGAGATTCCCGAGTATCCGATATTATTCCAAATGTTCATGAATTGTATAAGCATTGAATCTATGAGAATTGTGAGTTCATGTCTAACCTTTTGATTGAATATGTGCTAGGCTTTTGGGATTCAAATCAAATTACATTATGCTATGTTTATTTCCTTAAATTATGATTAAATGGTAAGTTGTGTTTTAGCCATACGAGCCTACTAAGCTTAATAGCTTACTTGTTTACTTTTCCATGTTTTATAGTGATTTCGAAGCTTGCTCAGATTGGAAGTTGTCGGAGATCTCATCACACTATCCAGCTGTTGTTTTGGTACGTTTGAACTTTGTGTATTGTGGTTATATGGCATGTATAGGTCTTTTTGGCTAATGTAGCCTTTATGTTTTGATGAACTTTGGCTACATGAATTGGCTTGTAAGTAGTCATATGTTTCAGTTATGTAATTAGTCATTTAATATGACTTCAATTGGCATATGTTGGTATATTTATGTATATATATATATGGCTATTCTCATTTTCTATGTATTTGGATTGCCTTAGAAATGCCTTGATTGATTAATTGTTATTTTGAGTACCAAATGGATGAATTTATGATGTGGTATGCATGTTGATTTAGGTACAAAGTCTATTAAGTAAGTTTGATCATTTAGGTGACTTTTGAAGGTAATATTGGACTGTTTTTTAATGGTTAATTGTGATACTTATGTGTCTTGTGGTTTTTGGTATAGGTATTTCATGATTTGGGCTTGGTTGAGATTGGTTTGAATGCCATTTGATGATATGGTCATATGCTATTTGATGGGTTTAGGTTGTTGTAAATTTGGATGAGAAAAATGCCTTGGAAAATAGTCTATTTTTGTCCACACGGGTAGAGACACGGGCGTGTGTGTGTCCCCTGATATTTCTTTAGAAACCAAGTCAGTAGCTTCACACAGCCTAGCATACGGGCGTATGACTTGGCCATGTGACATAAGTTAGTATACCCTCTAGTTTTCACACGGCCTTGGACACGACCTGGTACATGGGTGTGTGAGGCCATTTCAAAGGACACATGGGCTAGTCACACAGGCGTGTGGTTGGCCGTGTGACCCAAGTTAGAGAGTCACATGGGGTCGGACACGGGCTGAGACATGGCCATGTGATCCCATTTTGAATGTCCACACGGCCTGTAACACGGGCGTCTCTCTTGGCCGTGTGCAACACACGGCCTGGCCATACGGGCGTGTGTCCCTTGCACTTTGAGAATTTTCAATGTTTTTCCAAAAATTCTTTGAGTATTCGATTTAGTCCTGAACCACTTCTAATGCTTGTTTTCGGCCTCGAGGGCTCGTATTAGGGACCATATAATTGTATTTGAATGGTTTTTAATTGGTATGAGAATTGTGATTCGAATTGTATGATTTTTTATGATATTATTGTGGTAATGCTCCGTAACCCTATTTTGGTGACGTATACGGGTTAGAGGTGTTACAAGTATTGCGGTTCAGAAGAAAAGGGAAATTGAGCCATCATTTTATAAGTCCGTATTAGATCATTGAAACAGTTAGACCTATTGCGTATTGACTAGCATTACCAGAAGAGTTACAGAAAATTCATAATGTTTTCCACATGTCAATGCTCAGAAGATATTGGTAGGATCCATCTCATGTCATATCAGTAGAAAAAGTTGAAATTCAGCCTAATCTGACATAGGAAGAAGAACCGGTTGAAATTTTAGCTCATGAGACAAAAGAGTTACGTAACAAGCAAGTTCCACTAGTGAAAATTCTATGGCGTAGCCATAACGTCGAGGAAGCAATGTGGGAGTCGGAAGAATCGATGACATCACAATATCCTCACCTCTTTTCAAGTAAATTTCATGGACAAAATTTCTTAAGGGGAGGAGTTTGTAACGACCTGTAGGTTAGGGGTATTAGGAAACATAATTCTGTGACCCCGCTTTCACGAATCGGGCTCAAAAATATTATTATATTTTTGGGAGTTACTTTAGACGTGAATTGATTGTTAATTAGATAACTTTAATTATTAGGGACTAAATTAAATAATTGATAGAAATAGTGGTTAATATTAAATACAAGGATTAAATTAAATAAGTGATAAAATTTCTAATTGATATTAAATTACAAAGTGAGAATAAATTAAATGACTTATTTAATAAATAGACCATTGCCTATATAGACTTTGGTTAGTGAATGTTTATGATGTTATTAAATATATATAATATGTAAATTGAAACAATTAGTATTTGATGTTAGAAATAATAAAATATGAATTTTAAAGGAAAATAAATAATAAAAGAAACAAATAGATTAGTGGGAGAGATGGAATTGAAAAAAAAAAGTTTCATCTTTCTCTTTGCATGCCGAAAGTGAGAAAGAAAGGGGAAGAAAATTTTGGTCATTTCGTCCCATGCTTTTTAGCTCAAATTGGTTAGTAATTTTTGGTTTTTTCTTCATGAATTTTGTGTTTTTGGAATCCTAAAATCATGAGTTAAATTACCCATGTTGAAACTTTTAGAATTGTTGATACGAAAACAAATTACCATGGTAGAAAATCTAAGTTCTTAATATTATTGTGGTAGATTTTTGAAGTTGGAATAGAAGTGAGAAGAGTTGTAAACCCAATTCATGGAATTGTGCATTGAGAACTAAATTGTAGCATAATTTGAAATGTGAGGGCTAAATTGTTAATTTTATGAAGATGTCATTAAGAAAATTTTGATGTTAATGATAGAGTGATGTAAATGTATAAAATTATGATATAAGGTTAATTGATTTAATCAAAAACAAGTATGGTATTTAAATTAAGTGATTGAATTAATTTATTAAACTTAGATCACGAGAAGACTAGATCGGATATTAACTGCGGGAAGGAAAAGATCATTGAGTAGACATCTTCGATTCGTGGCATTCGTCATATCTTTTGTAAGTTCGTAGTTCTGAACTCAAACTTCATAAATTGTCTTAATTAACTTAGCTACTACTTGTTATCTTATCATATCTTTAATGTATTTGTTAAACAAATTGAATGGAGGTTTATGGAATGTCACATTATGAAACAATTTAATGAATGATTACTAGATAATTTAAATGGAAGTATTATTAAATTATGAAATGTGATATTGAGTAATGAAAAGTAATATTATGGATTTGCAAATGAGTATTTGACATTGTTGATTTGTTCGACTAGCACTGGGCGCAATTTTCGTCAGTTTATCCAACTAGTTTTTGGCACACATTCGTCGGTTTATCTGACTAGTGCTAGGCGTAAATATCGTTGGTTTATCCAACCAGAGCTGGGCTCACTAATTATTTCGTTGGATTATCCAACTAGTGTTGGGTGCAATAATTTGTTGACTCGTTCGACTAGTGCTAGGCACACCCATGATTCCGTCGAGTTAAACGACTAGTGCTGGGCGCAAGACCTTAATCACGGTCTAACCGTTTGGCACCGGGTGTCGTTTGTTGGATTGTATATTTTGGTATGGTATAATAGTTCATGAGGTGATTTTTATTTTATGAAATGTAAATTTTGGTTAATAGTTGGAAGTGGGATACATTAAGATCATGAGTTGCTTATCGTTCGAATTTTTAATTGGTTGCAAGTTAGGTGATATTGTGTTCTACGTCTCAGCATCCACGACAAAATCCCTTAGTCAATGTTGGTGATGTATTTCTTTTGTGTTTTGACATGTACCTAGGATGTAAATATTGAGATAATGTCCTTTTGTTTAGTAAGTCCTAGGGAATATAATTCTATAAGTTAAAATGATTGTAAATACATGTTTGGAGCTTTATGTAAATACTTTAAATTAATGTTTGTAACAATCCAATTTTCAATAGAGACAAAATAGTGGTTTCGGGACCACAAATTTTTGTCGTGTAAACTTGTAATTATTATTTTTAGAATATTTATACAATTATTAAATCTGTAATAAAATTTGAATGAGAAATTTTAACGTTTAGATAGTTAATTAAGGAGAAAAGACTAAATTGTAAAAAGTGCAAAATATGCTAATTATAGCATTTAGGTGATTGAATGGCCTAAGTAGTAAATGTGGGAGGACCAATAGGGAAATTAATCCCTATTTTGGATAGTGGACAATAATGGGTATTAATAATTAAAGAACAAAATTAAAAGAAAATAGTTCTAATGGCAATTTTGTAAATTATTCAAAATTAAAGTAACAAATTGAAACAAAACCTTTATTTTTCTCATTTTATTTTCTTCTTGGCCGAATATCACCATTGATGACCTAGGAAGCTTTGTTCATCTTTTGTCTTTGCATGGTAAGGAAATTAAATTGTTTTCTTGTAATATTTATGTTTTTGATATCATTACAACTAGGTCTAGCTAGCCCGTACCTTTATTTGTGATTCTGTTAAAACTTTTGGAAGTGTTCATTGATGAATATTGAATGTCTTTTATGAATACCATGTATTTAGAGCTTTGATTATGCTATTTGATGAATTTGTAAAGTAATTTTTGTTATATTTTGATCTTAGGATTAAATTGTGAAAATGTCAAAATTTTAGCGTTTAATAGTGAATTTATTGATTATTAGGGATTGTTTAAAGGCCTAGTATATTTGGATAAAATATTAACTTGAGAAAATTGGTTAATCTGATGAATTCCGAGTTAAGGGACTAAATTGCCAAAATGGTAAAAGTTTTGGGTGTAATTTTAAAAAATAAAAGGGTATTAATTGTAAAATAGTTTGGAAATGAAATATATACTAATAAATGAAGAATTTTACATTTTAGATCAAAATCCCGTAGATAATCGTGGAAAAGGAAAAAGAGCCGAATAGTCCTTGAACTTTTGCAACGACTACAATTCAGTCCAGGTATGTTCGTACGGTTAAAATTTAACATTTGTATTAATTGTTGATTGTTATTATATATATTATATTGTTGGAAATGAATTTTTTTTGAATTATAATATTAAATTTAATATTCGGTTTGGATTGAACGCGGGATTAAAGTACATTCGTGATTTGGTATATTACAAGGGTTTGGACTGGCGATGGTATTAGAGGGAGATATTGGCATATTAACCAAGTAAATCGAGGTTCAGAATTTGTTGCAAACTCTCGCGTTATAGTTTCTGGTTGGCATGATTTGGGTGGATCAGCTCTTTCAAGCTTTTGTTGGTGTGTTCAGGAAAACCAGCTCTTATGAGCTTCTGTTGACGATGTACTATTACCCGTAAGTCGTTCTTCAAGCAGAGAATCTCGGTAAGGTAATATGTTTAATGAATTTGGAAGATATGTTATTTTATATTGATCTAAAAAAGGATGAATTTATCTATTAAAGTTATGAATGACAAAGAGTTCTCTTGAATGATTATTATAGTTTGAATTATTATAGTTAGTTCGGTAAGATTTATCGTTTAACTCGTCAAACTTACTAAGCTTTATTAGTTTAATGTCATTGTAGATTCTCAGAAGGTTGGACGATCAAATCGGCACTCAAATCACACTATCCAACTTATCTCGGTAGTTTTTGAAACATTTAATTAAAATTATATTGCATGTATAGGCTCTTGTCCTGTTTTGGTTAATGTTTGGCTTATGTAAAAATTATAAATGATATTTTATGCAAATAACCCACTTACATATTATATAAGAATGAGGTATAGTTATTATGCTAGTATGTATGATGTATATATAATTGAATTGTTGTGACTATGGTACCTTTGATAAGTATTTTGATTATGTAATGCTTGAGTGAATTGATGAATTGAATCAATGTTTATTTTGTTGTAAAATTGTATGTACTTATGGTACCAATGAGGGTACATTGGTTAGGCACTTATTTGATCTATTTTTGGCTTGAATATTGTCATTTTGAATTGGTATTTTGGTTGGTATTTGAGCTTCTTAAGGTCCAAGCAACTTGAAATGGTAAACTTGTGATTTAAGGTTCATTTTGGGGCCACACGGGCGTGTGTCTTAGTCGTGTATGACACACGGCCACGCGACACGACCGTATGTCCCCTATAGGTTTAATGCATACAAGTCAGGTAGTTACACAACCTAGCACACGGCCTGGCATATAGGCATGTGAGGTTATTTTGAGGGGTACAAAGCCTGGCACATGGGCGTGTGGCTTGGTCGTGTGACCCAAGTTAGTGAGTTACACGGGCATAGGGCACTAGTTAGGACACAACCGTGTGTCTCTATTTTGAATGTCTGCATGGCTTGAGAGATGGGAATGTGTCTCAACTATGTGAGTCACATGGTCGTGTGACCCCTACAGTCCAAATTTTTTAACTTTTTCTGAAAATTTACAAATGTTTCTGATTTCGTCCCAAATTGTTTCTATAGTATTTTTAGGGCCTCGATGTAACAGCCCGATTTAGACCCTAGTCAGAATAGTGGTTTTGGGACCACTAATTTGAGTCAGAAAAATATTTTAATAATATTTTCCATGTTTATAATATGTGAATTAGCATGTATGAAAGTTTTGTATGAAAATCTTATCATTTGTGTGCTTAGTTTGATAAAAGGACCTAATCGTGTAAAATGTAAAAGTGGCCTTCTAATTGTTAAAGTACCTATTTGCTATGTCTTTTTAAATGAGAGGTCCTTATGTTGTAATTAGACCTTTGATAAGGTTAATGGACATTTATGGACATTCATTATAAGTTTTTAAAGATTATTCATTAAGGGCAAAGTGGGAAATTGATTATTAATGTTATAATAAATAAAAGAAAACATGAATTTCGTGTGATATTCATCACCATTGCCGATTGTATCAAAGAAAAAGAGAGAAATAAAAGCTTTTAGGGTTTGACCATGCTAAAGCTTGATTAAAGGTTCGTTTTTAATTCGTTTTTGATAATTTTTACGTTTTTGTGATCGTTGCTTAGTGCTCTATAAAGCCCATGCCTAAATTTCAGATTTTGATGATGATTTTGAACTATGCCATTGATGATATTGTGAGCTTTATGAAGTTTAAGGATTAATTATGAAAGCTTGTTGATAGATTATCATATTTTGTAAAGTGATTTTTAGTGAAATTGCATAAAAAGGATTAATTTGTGAAAAGTGTAAATTGAGTGGTTAAAAGTGTGAATAACTAAAATATATGGACTTATATGGATTAAAGGAAAATTCGGCCTAGCATGGGTATATGGAAATTTTATATATTTTATGATTTTTGTAAATAAGGACTAAATTGTAAAAATGTAAAGTGTTAGGGGCTAAAATGCAAAATGCCCTAAATATGTGTTTATGAATTGTTTTGAATGAATTATTGAATTAGTAAGTTAATTTTTATATTAACTAGATTGGTAAAAGCAAAATTCGAACTTAGATCAAGGGAAAGTCAAAGTATCGGATTAGTCGACTTAATTTATCGTTACTGGGAATGAGGTAAGTTCGTATTTTAATGGACATTACAAAATCATGTTATAAATGCATATGATTTATGTGATTGAATTCAATACCGAATGGTAAGGTATATATATATATGTATTTTGAATAAGTTATATATGTTATCATGATATTGAATTGTTCGAGTAGCAGATTATTTGAATCCGAGAAAGTATCGACAAGTTTCGATGTTCGAAAAGCCCCGTACGAACCATAGGAATAGTTAGGATACATATGTCATGACATAGGATCTGATATGTGATTTCGTATAAGACCACGTCTGGGACGTTGGCATCGATTTATGATTTACGTGTAAGACCATGTCTAGGATATTGGCATCGTATTTGATTTTGTATAAGACCCTGTCTGGGACAGTGGGATCGATATTTGATTACATGTAAGACCACGTCTGGGACATTGGCACTGTATGAGCTTTTCGAGCTATTCGAGTATCCTTATTGATTCTGAAAGGTTCAACAAGCATTCCGAGAAATAAATGATTAAGTGAACGACATTCCGGTTCAAGTACGTTGAATTATATACAATGTTTGAAGATGAAACGTAGGTATATGTGCAAAGCATGTTATGCGATGTACGTGGAAATGAAATATGACTATGTGCTATTGAAACATAAATGAATGAATAAGATGTGATTTGTAAAGTTGCAAATGTGAAAATTGTTAGATGTTATATGAATGAAAAGTGAATTTGATTATAAATGATCAAATGAGATTCATATGATAAAGATATATGATTAAATGTGTTATTTCCCATAATCTGATCATTTGGTTATATGAAAGTGTGAATTGAATGATGTATGAAAATTGAATTGATAAGTTTGTGAAAATTAAAGTTGGTTAAGTGAGTAAGTATAATATTGAATGATGATAATTAGATATGAGAACATGTTATGAAATTTAGAAAATTTGTGTGAGATAGTATATCATGTTTATGACATTATAATGAAAGTATTTGTTATGTTAAGTTTATTAAGATACGAGCTTACTAAGCTTAAAAGCTTACTCTATGTGTTTTTCCTTTGTTTATAGAGTTTCAGTGACTTCCTCGTGTTGGAAGTTGTTGGAGACCTCATCACACTATTCGGTTATCGCTTCGGTAAATAAAAGCTTTGAGTTTTCGGTTATGTGGCATGTATAGGCTAGTTTTGATCTGATTCATTGTGATTTGTATATATGTAGCCATGCGAAAATGACTTGTTAATGATGTTAATGTTTGTCTATATTTATGGCCTAGTGAAATGGTCTATTTGGTGAAGCTATTATGATCTTGAAATGGTTATTATTATGTTATGAATCATGTGTTCATGGTATGAGTTGGTACATGGGATTAGTATGTTTGAGTTATAATTATGTATAGAAATGATAAATGATATTGATGTATGAGTGAATGAAATTGGAATGTGATTTTGGTATGTTTATGAGCATGGATTTAGTTGTTTGTGGTAGGGCATGAATGGTGTATGATTTGGTATATAAATTGGCAGATATTGTTGTGCAAATATGCTTGGTTTTATACTTGAAGGTTTGACCTAATTGGGGTGGCAATTTGGCTATTCAGATAGCCTATTTTTGTCCATACGGGTAGAGACACGGGCGTGTGTCTCAGCCGTGTACGACACACAGTCATGTTACACAGTCGTGTGTCCCCTGGGGTACCCTACAGTTGTAAGTCAATCTCGAGCACGGCCAAGGCACACGGGCGTGTGGCTAGCCGTGTAGCCCAAGTCAGGCTCGACCACGGCCAAGGCACACGGGCGTGTCTTGTGGCCATGTGAGCAAGTCAGCATGTATGCCCTGTTTTGACACGGCCTAGACACACAGGCATGTCTAATGCCATGTAAGGCACACGGTCTGTTCACACGGGCGTGTGACTTGTAGTCCTTTGAAAATGTTTAAGTTTTAGAAAAATTTTGTGAGTTCGATTTAGTCCCGACCCCTTTCTAATGCATGTTTAAGGTCTCGATCACCTACATAAGGGACTTAATATTGATTTTTGAATTATGATACTATGATGTTATGAAATAAGTGTTAAATGTTCTGAATGGTCCGGTAATGCCTTTAACCCTAGTCTGGCGATAGATACGGGATAGGGTGTTACACTCGAGGGCTTGATTAAGGGACATTATGAATGTATTCGAATGAAATTTGATTATGTTTGTATAAATTTATGATTTGAATGGTTTATTATTATGTTTGTCTGGTAATGCTCCATAACCCTGTCCCGGCGACGGATACGGGCTAGGGGAGTTACATTTAGTGGTATCAGAAGTACAATTTAGTTGATTCTCAAAATGAACGTAGAATGTGAAATGTCTAGATTTACATGCCATATAAATCCGTAATAGTGTGATTTGTTTGATCTGATCTAACCTTCGTTTTTTTATAGATTGTAAAGATGCCAAACAGATCTGATTGTGCTAACAATGATGAGGTTAACAGTAACATATCGACTTCTAATCATGGGACGAGTAGTAATTTTTCAATTCCTCTAGCTCAAGAACATGAGCTTAAAAAATATGTTCTTTGGGTATATGAACCAGTGGTTCAGCGAGTTTATGCAAATGAAAAATCCGGCTTAACGACCTCCACCCTCTATTGTACCACCTATTATACCTCTGGTTGCACCTCTACCTCCTCCTGTGATTGAACTTAGTCGACGTATTCAGGTTGAGAAACTTAAAAAGTGTGGTGCTAAAGAATTTCGGGGCAGATCAGAGGATGATCCAGTTAATGCTGAGTACTAGCTTCAAAATATCTTACGGGTTTTTGAATAAATGACTTGTTGTGGTCTACGGCTGTAGCTATGGTACCTAAAGAGAAAATTTCTTGGGAATTCTTTTAGACCGAGTTTAGAAAAAAGTATGTCGGGAAAAAGGTATCTGGATAAGAAAAGGAGAGAATTTCTTGAGTTATGTCAGGGAAATAGATCGGTAACTGAATACAAGAGAGAATTTGTGTATCTCAGTAAATATGCCCGAGAAATTGGGCTTACTGAAGAAGAGATGTGTATCCGGTTTGAAGACGGTCTGAATGATGAAACCTGAATGATCATCGGAGGTAATGAAATTCGAGAATTTGTTGTCTTATCTGATCATGCATAGAAAATTGAAGAAGTGTACAATCGTAAGATACAATAAGATGGACGGATTTGCGAATTTCACAAAAAAGGTTCTTCCAAGTCGTATTCTACATCATCAGTGAAGAAAACTAAAGATGATTTTAGTCAAGCTACTTCAGTGTCTATGCATCTGAATAAAAACAAGACGATTCAGCAGGATTACAAAGTACCTACTAAATCAGCTGATAGTGTGGGAAGTGTATAAAATGTTCTGAAGCCCAATTGTAGATATTGTGGGAAATATCCCCTTGGCGAGTGTAAAGGTAAATCGGGAACCTGTTGTAGATGTGGATCGACTGATCATTTTATTCGGAATTGTCATAAATCGCCAAAAGAGGATGAAGATCAGAAAGAAAAACAAATGTCTACCTATCAAAAAAGTAGACGTCCGAGTCAGAATAGTGCTACCGGGACTACTCCTACAGGAATAAAAGACACTGTCATTCAGTTAGAGGCTAGAGCACTTGCTCGCACCTACGTCATTCAATCCAGGGAGGAAGCTACCACTCCTGATGTGATTGCTGGTATATTCTATCTCTTTGATGTTACTGTGTATGCACTGATTGACCCTGAGTCAACTCATTCTTATATTTGCACTGCATTAGTAATGGAAAAGAAGTTACCTGTTGAATCTACTGATTATGATATTCAAGTTACTAATCCACTAGGTTAGAGTGTGATAGTTAACTTAGTTTGTCATAATTGTCCACTGAAAGTTGGGGGCTGTGAATTCCCTGCTGATTTGATGTTGTTACCCTTTCGGGAATTTGATATTATTCTGGGTATGGATTGTTTATCGTTACATGATGTTGTGGTAAATGTAAACAGAAATGGATTGATTTGAAATGCCAGATAGGAGAGATGATTTCAGTCGAGTCTGGGAGTTTGAAAGATATTAGAATTATTTCAATTTTTATTACTCAGATATTGATACGAAAAGGTAGCGAAGCATTTCTAGCATATATTCTTGATACCAATGATTCAAAATTTAAGTTACATCAGTTACCAGTTGTCAGTGAGTTCATTGATGCATTTCCTGAAGAGTTGTCGGGTATACCTCCTGATCATGAAATTGAGTTTGTGATTTATTTGGTTTCTAGAACTACACCGATATCAATATCACCATACCATATGGCACCAATTGAACTAAAAGAATTGAAAGCACAGTTACAAGAGTTATTAGATTGAGGGTTTATTTGACCGAGCGTGTCTCCCTAGGGTACACCTGTATTGTTTGTAAAAAAAAAAAGATGGCTCTTTGAGATTGTGTATAGACTACAAATAGTTAAACGAAGTCATGATAAAAAATAAATACCTTTTGCCACGTATCGACGATTTATTTGATCAATTGAAAGGTGCCACATTGTTCTCAAAGATAGATCTTAGATCTGAGTATTATCAATCGAAGGCTAGAGATTGTGATGTGTCAAAGTCTACTTTCAAAACTCAGTACGGTCATTATGAGTTTCTGGTAATGCCATTTGGTTTGACTAATGCCCTTGTTGCTTTTATGGATTTAATGAATCGAGTTTTTCAACCTCATTTGGATGGATTCATTGTTGTGTTTATTGATGATATATTATCTATTCCAAAACAGAATCCGAGCATGCTCAACATTTGAGAATCGTATTACAGACTTTGAAAGAAAAACAGTTGTATGCAAAATTTAGTAAATGTGAGTTTTGGCTTCGAGAGGTTGGATTTTTGGGACACATAGTATCAGCCGACGGAATCCCAGTTGATCTGAGTAAGTTTCTGCTGTGATGAATTGGAAAACTCCAAAAAATATTTTAAAAGTGTAAAGTTTTCTGGGTTTACCAGGTTACTGTCGACGTTTTATGAAAAACTTTTCAATTATTGCTTCGCCGATGACCATATTATTACAGAAAAATGTTGATATTGTTTGGTCTGATCAGTGCTAATAGAGTTTCGATCAACTGAAAAACATGTTGACGGAAGCTCCAGTGTTGACTCAACTTGAATCTGGGATAGCATATGTTGTTTATAGTCATGCATCTCTCAATGGTTTGGGTTGTGTGCTGATGCAGACAGGAAAAGTAGTAGCTTATGCTTCTCAACAGTTAAAGCCGCATGAAAAGAATTATCCTACTCATGATCTCGAGTTGGGTACGATTGTTTTTGCTTTGAAGATTTGGAGACATTATTTATACGGTGAGAAATGTCACATGTTCATAGATCACAAAAGTTTAAAGTATTTGATGACTCAAAAAGAATTGAATTTGAGACAAAGAAGGTGGTTAGAGCTACTGAAAGATTACAATCTGGTTATTGATTATTATCTAGGAAATGCTAATGTAGTTGTGGATGCACTCAGTCAAAAGTCATCATTGTTTGCACTTTGAGCGTTGAACGCTCATTTAGCTCTTTATTAAGATGGTTTTGTATTAGTAGAATTAAGAATGAAACCCTTGTTTCTACAATAAATTCGGGAACTACAAAAAGAAGACTCGAAGTTGATGAAACGATAGTTGGTTCAAGATAATTTGAGTACATAGTACAGTGCTGATGATAGTGGTACATTGCGTTATCATGATAGAATTTATGTTTTGAATAATTTTGAATTGAAACATGATATTCTTTCTGAAGCTCATAGTAGTACGTACTTTATTCATCTGAGTAGCACAAAGATATATTGTGACTTGAAATAGAATGCTGGTGGCCGAGTATGAAATGAGAAATTTGTGAATTTATAGCTAAATGTTTGATTTGTCAACAAGTGAAAGCAAAACATCACATACCATCGGGTTTACTACAACCTATTATGATTCCTGAATGGAAGTGGGAGCGAGTCATGATGGATTTTGTATTTGGTTTACCTGTAACTCCGAGAAAGAAAGATTTGATTTGGGTGATTGTTGACAGATTGACTGAAGTGGGACATTTTATTCCAGTAAGAACAGATTTCTCACTTGAGAGATTACTGGAACTATATGTATCTGAGATTGTGAGACTACACGAAGTCCTGACATCTATTATTTTAGATCGAGATTTGAGATTTACATCAAGATTTTGGAGCAAACTTCATGAGGCTTTAGGCACTAAGCTTAATTTCAGTACAGCATTTCATCCTTAGACTAACAAGCAATCAGAAAGAGTGATTCAGATTTTGGAAGATATGTTGAGATGTTGTATACTGGAATTTGAAGGTAACTGGGAAAAGTACCTACCGTTAGATTAATTTGCATCTAATAACAGTTATCAATCCAATATAAAAATGGCATCGTTTGAAGCTCTTTACTGGAGAAAGTGTAAAACACCATTGTATTGCTTAGAATTGAGTGAATCTAAAATGGTGGGACTTGATTTCATCTAAGAAATAGAAGACAATGTTTGAATTATTTGTGATAGTTTGAAAGTTGCATCTGATCGTCAGAAATTGCACGAAAATCTGAAAAGAAAAAATATATATTTGTTTTTGGTGGTCGAGTATTCTTAAAAGTCTCTCCGTGGAAGAAAGTGTTACGTTTTAGCAGGAAAGGAAAGTTGAGTCCGAGATTTACTGGACCGTATGAAATTGTTGAAAGAATCGGCCATGTAGCTTATAGATTAGCTTTTCCCTCTGAACTCAAGAAAATCCATAATGTGCTCCGCGTATTCATGCTGAGACAGTACAAATCTGATCCTTCACATGTGATTCCTCATAGTGAGATTGAGCCATAGTCAGATTTGACATATTCGAAGGAACCAGTGAGAATTTTAGCTCAAGAAGTCAAAGAACTGCAGAATAAACAAGTCTCGTTAGTAAAAGTCTTGTGGCATCGTCATGGTTCAGAAGAAGCTACCTGGGAAACCAAGGATTCAAGGAAACTACAATATCTAAATATATTCTCAGGTAACAATTTCGAGGACGAAATTTTCTAAGGGGGAGAGTTGTAACAGCCCAATTTTCAGTGGTGACGGAACAGTGGTTTTGGGACCAAAAATTTCGATCATGTTGAATCGTAATTATTATTTTTAAAATATTTATAGAGTTATTAAATTTGTATTACAATTTGAATGAGAAATTTTAATGTCTAGATAGTTAATTAAAGAGAAATTACTAAATTGTAAAAAGAGTAAAATATGCTAATTATAGCATTTGGATGATTGAATGGCCTAAGTAGTAAATGTGGGAGGACCAATAGGGAAATTAATCCCTATTTTGGATAGTGGACGGTAATGGGTATTAATAATTAAAGAAAAAAATTAAAAGAAAATAGTTTTAATGGTAATTTTGTAAATTATTCAAAATTAAATAAATAAATTGAAACAAAACCTTTATATTTCTCATTTCATCTTCTCCTTGGCCGAATATCACCAGTGATGACCTATGTTCATCTTTTGTCTTTGCATGGTAAAGAAATTGAATCGTTTCTTGTAATTTTTATATTTTTGAGATTGTTGCAACTAGGTCCAGCTAGCCTGTACCTTCATTTTTTATCTGTTAAAAATATGGAAGTTTCCATTGATGAATATTGAATTTTTTTTATGAACACCATGTATTTGGAGCTTCGATTATGCTATTTGATGAATTTGTAAATTGATTTTTGTTGCATTTTAATTTTAGGATTAAATTGTGAAAATGTCAAAATTTTAGGGTTTAATAGTGAATTTATTAATTATTATGGATTGTTTAAAGGCCTACTATATTTGGATAAAATATTGACTTGATAAAATTGGTTAATTTGATGAATTTCAAGTTAATAGGCTAAATTGCAAAAATGGTAAAAGTTTAGGTAATTGTGTAATTTTGAAAAATAAAAGGGTATTAATTGTAAAATGATTTGGAAATGAAATATATGCTAATAAATGAAGAATTTTACATTTTAGATCAAAATCCCGTAGATACTCGTGAAAAAGGAAAAATAGCTGAATAGTCCTTGAACTTCTACAACGACTACAATTCAGTCTAGGTAAGTTCGTACGATTAAAATTTAATATTTGTATTAATTGGTGATTGGTATTATATATATTATTTTGTTGGAAATGAATTATTATTTGAATTATAATATTAAATTTAATATACATTCGTGTTTTGGTGTATTACAGGGGTTTGGAGTGGAGATGGTATTCGAGGGAGATATCGGCATATTACCCAAGTAAACTGAGGTTCAACATTTGTTGCGAACCCTGGCATTATACTTTTTGTTTGGCGTGGTTCGGGTGGATTAGCTTTTTCAAGCTTCTGTTCAGCTCTTTCGAGCTTCTGTTCAGCTCTTACGAGCTTTTGCTCAGCTCTTATGAGCTTCTATTGGTGTGTTCAGAAGGACCAGCTCTTACAGCTTCTGTTGACAATATACTCTTACCCGTAAGTCATTCTTAGAGCGGAGAATCTCAGTAATGTAATCCGCTTAATGAATTTGAAAGATATGTTATTTTAAATTGATCTAAACATGGATGAATTTATCAAGTGAAGTTGTGAATGACTAGGAGTTCTCGTGGATTATTATTATTGTTTGAATTAGTGTAGTTACTTCAATAAGATTTATCATTTAACTCATCGAACTTACTAAGCTTCACTAAGCTTACTTTGTTGTTTAATGTCATTGTAGATTCTCGAAAGGTTGGACGACCGAATCAACATTCATGTCACACTATCCAGCTTATCTTGGTAGTTTTTGAAACGTCTAATTCAGATTATATGGCATGTATAGGCTCTTGTGTTGTTTTGGTTAATGTTTGGCTTATGTAAATATCATGAATGATATTTTGTGCAAATAACCAGCTTACATATTATAGAGAATGAGGTATAGTTTTTATGCTAGTATGAATGGTGTATCTATAATTGAATTGTTGTGATTGTGGTACCTTTGATAGGTATTTTGATTAGGTATTGCTTGACTGAATTGATGAATTGAATCAATGTTTATTTTTTTGTAAAATTTTATATACTTGTGGTACCAATGAGGGTACATTGGTTAGGCACTTATTAGGTTGGTTTTGATGTGTTTTTGGCTTGAATAGTGTCATTTTGAATTGGTATTTTGATTGGTATTTGAGCTTCTTAAGGTCCAAGCAACTTGAAATGGTAAACTTTTGATTTAGGGTTTATTTTTGAGGCACACGGCCTGAGACATGGGTGTGTGTCTCAACCATGTGTAACACACGGCCATGCATCCCCTGTAGGTTCAATGTATACAAGTTAGGTAGTTACACGGCCTAGCACACGGCCTGACACATAGGCATGTGGCTTGCCCGTGTGACCCAAGTCAGTGAGTTATACGGGCATTGGACATAAGCTAGGACACGGCCATGTGTCCCAATTCAAAGGTTACATGGCCTGAGACACACAGTCATGTGACCCTTGTAGTCAAAATTTTTTAACTTTTTCTTAAAACTTTCAGATGATTTTAAATTGTCCTGAATTGTTTCTAAGGTATTTTTAGGGCCACGAAGGCTCGATTTAGAGACGTTATGCATGTAAATGATTGGATTATATTATGTTAATGATTATATATGAAATCTATGTTAAATGTTTTGAATGTACAGTAACACTCCATAACCATAATCCGGTGACAGATATAGGTTAGGTGTGTTACACAAACTCTGTGGATTTGCGCTTAATCTCAATACAATCAGGCTCTCTTATTTACTCTATCTTGTCAATTTAATTAGCATGCTTTCTATTTATATAGATTATATATTGTTTATGAACGCCACCCAAAGACCAATCATGAGATGATTGTAATAACATACTTGTTTTACCTCATTTATCAATATAAGGCATTGCCATTATTATTTTAGTTTCTTTAATAATGCAATATGATTATTATTAAAAGGTCTTTAGTCGAGTATTATTGTGGGCTTAGACAACAATAATGCATTAAGACTAATGTGTAGTTTTTTAATAACAAAGTGTTGTCATTGACATGGGATGTCAAAATTAATACATGAGTATGTGTGTTAGAGAACAACATATTAGGCTGACCCGCTATGAGTACGTTTCTTGGATTATTATGTAATAGTTACAACATTACTCATAGTGATTACTATGTATATGATCCTCACACTTGAGATCATCATTATCCCAACATTGTGAGTCATATATTTTGATACAATCAAACATCCACCATAACTGATTGTTCTATAAAGGCTGATGTTGGATATACCATAATCTATGTAGTGGGATATGGTTGATCAATATAGGATTTGTCCCTCCTACATAATGGGAGTAATATCTTAGGCCATTTGATTGAGTGAGACTAGAAATGCATGGCCATGCTCGAATAAGTTGATATGAGATATCATCCTCATTTGTTTATCACAGTCTACTCAAGATATCAAGAAACATTATATGGACTATTCAAGTGTGACTATTCCATGATTTGTTTCCATTTTAGATATAAAGAACAAAAGGATTTAATATATGAAAAGTTAATCATAGAGAGGTTATGTCGAGTCATGACTTCTTATAACTTAGGTAGTAATGATGCATTGCTAGATGTCACTCATTGTTTGTAATATTAGAATCGTTCTAGTATTATTGTTAACGTTATAAGAACCAATGAGTCACACCCTATGGTTGAAACGAATTGAATCCAAACATAGTTGGTAATGCTTTTAGCTGTCACATGAATTAAATTGCTTATAGAATTAATTTAATTGGGTAGTTAAATATTGAACGAATTACATGTACAATTATGTTGTACACATAATAAGAACATGGTTAAATTAATATATATGAATTTGATTTGTATATAATTTAACTAAACATAATCTACCAAAATCTTTGTTCTAATTATTGTAATTATAATTTACGATTGAATATTATTATAACTATTATAATTGTAATTTTTTGGTCAAACATTATTATAATTGTGGTAATTATAATTATTATATTCGATTAATTATTATAATAAATTTTGATTCATATTAATATATCAACTATTCCCAAATTAGGAAATATAGGTTTTTTTAAGAAAAGCCATATATACCCAAAATATAGTGTATGAGGTCTAGCAGTCGTTAATGAGATTTTCTCTCTAAAAAAGTTTAGGAGAGTTCTTGTTGTTCATTGTCACATCGGGTGGATTACGTAGAGGCTAAAACTTTTTGTAGCGACTTGGAATCGACATACAATTGTGTAATCAGTTTCACAACGGTTATCTTTGGTTTTCCAAACGATCAAAGGTAATTGGTCATACCCTTATCACCCCGATTTGTTCCTCGCACATGGCTTCCTGGATATGATAACCAGATTTATTCTTTTTCACTACACCATGAGGTGTACTGGTGTTCCAACAAAACTAATCCCTCTATGGGGGATTAGCGAATGGAGTTATGGTCTATTCACTATTTTGTAGGGTTACTCAATAGATCAGCTATTTAGGAAAGGGAGAACGTGAAACAAACCCTAGGCCTGACAACCCTAAAAAGTCATCAAGGTGGGAATTAACCTAAAATTGGTATTGTCCATCCGTGAACACCTTAACCCTAAACCAGTCTGAATTGTGAGGTCGGAAGATAAGTAGTTCTTTCTGACTCGTTATGTTAGTGGAAGGTCAGAAGATTCTGCTAGGGTAGCGACTAGTTGATTAAGGAAAAACCCAAAATGACAGTTGATGGAGATTACCGAAGCGAGCTAAACACCCATAATCAGATTTGATTTATTCTTCTTTTTTAATCTCTTGAATTTTATCTTTTTATGTTGTTTTTAATCCTTTATTTTATATTCTTTGTACTATAACTTAATTTAAAGTACTAATTAGATCACTTAGTGTTTAGGTTAGAATTGATCTAGCAATCGCGTCCCTTGGGTACGATCCTCGGAGTGCTCACCTACTCCGTTGTAAAACTATATTACAACTAAACCAATATAATTGTGGATACTGCCTCGTAATTCTATATTTTAATGCAGTATTCACACTCTGGACATTAGTACGTCTGCAGGAGGTCATCCGCCAGGCAATGCTGTCCGTCAGGACATGTAACAGCCCGTTTTCAATGAAATCAAAAATAGTGGTTTCGGGACAAAAAATATAAAGTTAGAAAATTTATTTTACTATTATTTTATTGCCTACAGCATGGTAGAAGCACCGTATAAAAAATTTCGTTAAGAAATTTTACCGTTTACTTGCTTAATTTGATAAAAAGGACTAAATCACGTAAAGTGCAAAAGTTGGGTTCTATAGCTAAAGGTATTAAATAGCTATAGACTTTAAAGTGGAAGTCCTTATATGGTAATTAGACCATAAATGAGATAGTGGAAGATGTTGGCTTGGCAATTGTGTTATTATTAAAGTTTATAAAGGTTAATTTTGGAAATTAGTAATTAAAGGTTAATTAAAAGAAAACAAAATTATCATCATCTTCCACTGATTTTTACAAGGGAAAGAAGCCATTTTTTTTCTAAACATTCAGCCAAGCTTGTAAGCTCTATTAGGTATGCTTTTTTGTCCCGTTTTTAATGATTTATAGGTTTTCGAGATCATTGTAGCTTAATCTAGCTAGCCCGAGACTAATTTTTGAAACTATTAAACTATTAGGGTGTTACCACTGATGAACATGCTTGATTTTTTAAGTTTGATGATAGAAAATGAATGATTGTTGTTAGATAAACCACTTTTGTAAAGGAATTTTTTATGAAATTATCAATTAGGGGCTAATTTGAAAAAATATAAAATATTGTGTGGTGAAATTGTGAATTTATGAAATATATGGGCCGCTAGACTTGGGTAAGGGTTAAATTGTATGAATTCCATTTTTTGAGCCTAGGGACTACATTGCAAAGAAATTAAAAGTATATGGACAAAATGGTAATTTTGCCAAAATATGTGTTGTAAGAAATTGAATGAAATATATATTAAATTGAGTTAAATTTATCCGTATAGATCCAATCAGACCTCGTACGGAGTTAGCTCGATGCAAAGAGAAAATTTTAGATTATCGCCTCCGTATCTACGTACACTTGTCGAGATAAGTTTGTGTAATTTAATTGAGCATTTATATGTTTTAATTGAATTATATGTATTTGATTTGTATAACTGCCATGTATAAATACTGATTGCATATCTAAGGATGTACGACGATTACCGAGCCCCGTTTGAACCTCAGGAATTTTTAGGATACAAATGACATGTCATTAGGGTTACCGATTTGGTTGAGATCCTACATGTGTTGCGGACACACCACAACTCATATGAGCTTATTGATTTGTAGCTCGTGAGAGCTTACTGGCACTCAGCTCATATGAGCTTACTGATTTTTAGTTCGTGAGAGCATACTGATTCGTAGCTCATATGAGTGTACATGTACAGGAATTGGCGGATTACAATTTAGCATATTATGTGCGAGCTATCCCATGTATCCAATGATATTCTAAATGGTTCAACCAGCAATGTTCTGTTACGAGATGATATGAGTTTGATACAAACTATTACAGGTATATACATGAAATACATGGAAATGATATTACATGATATATTGAAACATGAAATGGATGATACGTGTATATAAAACTTGCTTAGTGGTTATGTTCATCCATGTTATTTGGCTATTATATGTGTTTTACATGGCTAACATGTTGGTGAATATGTGCTTAGGCATTTGGCCAAATTGAGTTGGGATACGCTATGTTTACTTACCTAAATTGTGACTAAATGGTAAGTTAAATTCTATGTTATACGAACTTACTAAGCTTAAATGCTTACTCAGTGTATTTTTCATGTTTTTTAGTGAATCGAAGCTCACTCGGGGTTGGAAGCTTGTCAAAGCTATATCACACTATCCATCGGCTCACACGGTACTTTTGGTTGATTTAAGTTTGGTTATAATGGCATGTATAGGCTATTTGCCTAACGTTGGCCTATATGTTTTGATGTAATTGTGGCCATATGATTTGGCTTGTGTTTTGGCATATTTTGGTATGTATATAAGTTGCTTTAATATGGTTGATGTGTGGCTTGATTTGTGGTTAAATTATGAACGGTAAAATGATGGTTAAGTGTACATGGGGTATATGTGTCTTGCGTTATGATGAATTTGTGGTAGATTGATATTTAAGTAGGTATGATTCATATGGTAAATTGATGAAAGTATGCACACAAGTTGTTTGGTTATTTGGTTAAATTGAACATATGCACACAAGTTGTTTGGTTATTTGGTTAAATTGAACATATGGTTGGTCATATTATAAATTGTCAATTATGGTGTCTAAGGGCGTATTGGTTGTATGATGTTATACCATATGTTTAAAGTTTGTTTATGCTTGATCTGGAAGCCTTGTTATGGCTTGTAAGTATGTGCAATTGTGGTTGTAGGTACATGCCAAATTGGGTGAGAAAAATGGCTTGTAAAATAGCCTATTTTCGTCCACATAAGCAGAGACACGGGCGTGTGTCTCAACTGTGTGTGACACACTGCCAGGTGACACGGTCGTGTGTCCCCTGTAGCTTTCAAAGGGTTGCAAGTCAGGCTATTACACAGCCTAGCACACGGGCGTATGGCTTGGTCGTGTGGCCTAAGTCAGTGAGTTACACAGGTACGGACATCGGCCGTGTGTCCCCATTTCGAATGCCTACACGATCTAAGATACGGGCATGCCTATAAGTCGTGTGACCACTATAGTTTTGAAACTTTTTAATGCTTTCTGAAAAATTCTTTGAGTTTCCAATTTAGTCCTGACTTGTTTCTAACGCATATTTTTGGCCTTGAGGGCTCGTATAAGGGACAATATGTATGATTTTGATTGGTTTTATTATGGATATTGATATGTTATGAAATGTTTGAAATTTTTTATCCGTTTGATTTGTAAACCCTGGTAATGCTCTGTAACCCTGTTTCGATGACAGATTCGGGTTAGGGGTGTTATAGGACGACACTATTCGTTAGGCGATACTGTCAACCAAAGATATATTTAAAAGGGTATACACCCAAGATTTTTGCATGAAGTCTGTTCGCTTTAACCATAGGATGTGACATTGTAGGTTCTTATAACTCTAGTAGTAACACTAGAACATTTCTAATGTTACAAGCAATGAGTAGCATCTAACAATATATCATTGCTACCCAATTTACAAGAAGTTGTGGTTCGACATAACCTTTATGTGATAAATTTTTCATTTATTATATCATTTTATCTTTTATATCTGGATTGGAGACAAGTCATGGTCTAGTCACACTTGCATAGTCCAATCTCAAATTTCTTGATATTCTGAATAGACTACAATAAAAAAATAAGTGTGATATCTCATATCAACTTATTTGATCATGGTCATGCATTTCTAGTCTCACTCCATCAACTGGCCCAAGATATTACTCCCATTATGTAAGAGCGATAAATCATATCTTGATCAATCATATCCCACTACATAGATTATGGCATACCCAACATCAATCTTTATAGTCCAACCTATTACGATAGACATTTGACTATATCAAAATATACGACTCACGATGTTGGGACAATGATGATTTCAAGTTTGAGTATAATATACATAGTTATCACTATAAGCAATGTTTGTGACTATTATATAATAATTCAAGAAACATACTCATGGCAGGTTAGTCCAATATATTGTTCTCTAACACATACTCATAAATTGATTTTGACATCCCTATGTCAATGTGTTAGTTCGATATATCAAACCGAAATTGCAAAGAGGGCGTGAATTGGCTTATAAAAATTTTGTGAAACCAAATAGAGAAAATTAAAATATGAACACAATAGTTTAGAGTGGTTCGACCCCAATTGCCTACTCCACTACCTTAGCTTTCCACAACTAAAGATTTTCCCAAATTCACTAAGTTGATAAGTTTTGAGGACAAGGTTTAACCTTACAACTCCCTTAAGATTTCTACCCGAAATCTTAAGACACAAACCCTTTCAAGAAAATACAAATAAGTAGACAAAGAAATAATCCTTACAATATCAAAGTGTTTGCAAATTAAGCTCAAATACAATGAAATACACTTGATCAAAAGAATAGAAGTAAATCTCACAAGTGTATGTAAGAAGAATATGAAAATAATAAGCTCAAAGGTTGTTTGATTGATGATTTTAGCTTGAAAGTGTTTTCTTGTTTTTGAAGGAACTTTAGAAGTTGATATTTATACCCCCTTATTGATTTCCAACCGTTAAGGTTGTTGGTGTCATGAATAGAGCCATTAGGGATGTAAAAACCAAAACATTTATTTCACCTGCAACACCGAGTATCAATACCATATGAAAGGGTATCAATATTTTTTTTGCAATAAATGCTAAATTCAGTGACCGTTGGAGATTTGTTATCGATACCAAAAATATTTTTATCGATACTTACAAAAAGGTATCGATACCGGATCAATACTTTGTAAGTTTTGTGAGAAGCATAATACTAATTTGGTATCATTTTTATGATAGGGTATCGATATTTTAAAAAATATCAATACTTATCAAAATGGTATCGATACTTAATAAGGTTTGTCAAAAACAAAATGCCATTTTGGTATCGCTTTTAATAAGGGTATCGATAATTCTTAAAATATCGATACTTGGCCAGAAAGGTATCAATACTTTTTTGCCTTGAGCAATTTTGACTTGGTTAAAAATTATTTTGACTTGATAAAATGATAAAACACTTTCTTACTTAGTTAAATTTGTTTTAGCTTGATTTTAAAATTGTTTCAAAAAATTTTTAAGAGTTCAAAGTAGATATTTAAAATTTTTATCTCTTAGACTTCAATTTTAAATAATTCATTTTGCCAATTTTGTTTAATTTTAACTTTTATTCAAAAACAATTCAATTTGTTATATCAAAACATTTTATCAAATAAAGCTTGATTTAACACAATGACAACACTTTGTCATCAATCAACTACACATTAGTCTTAATGCATTATTGCTATCCAAACCCACAATAATACTTGACTAAGGACCTTTTAAAAATAATCATATTATTCTTAGGACTTTGTTATTAATCAGTTTATTTATACACAAAAAAACTGAAATAAAAATGGTAATGTCTTATATTAACAAACAAGGTAAAACAAGTATGTAACTACAATCATCTCATGATTGGTCTTTGGGCATGCTCTAACAGTACAATAGGATGATTACAAATGAGGGGGAAGACCTCTATTTATAATTGAGTTCCCCCAGATCCAATGGTACAAATTGAATTACTTCAACGACTAAGATTAGTGCCTATCTATAAAATGAGAGTCATAAGGGATTTAAACTCTATACACCTTTATCCTTTAGAATATACAATAATTACCCAGGTAACTCTTGTTTTTTTGGAGTGTTTCACTAGGTCACCAACGCTTTAAGTAGATAGGCTTCTCCATATATTCCATGAATCAGGCCAGTTTAAGAGAGTCAAATAGCCACATTTAATCAGTTGACCTCCATGGGACATTCTGTGTACATTCGTCACAAGCATTGATCTAGAGCCCATGACACTAGCACCTCGAAAATGATGTCATATGATTTTAAAATGTGTCCAAAGCTTTAAAAATATTAAAAGTTGATTTATGGAATTTTTATTAAATCTAGCAAATGTTAATTTTGATTAAAAGAAAAAAAATCAAAAGTAAATTTTGTGTCATAACATCACTTATTTGTGACGATTGTCAAACCATGTAAAAGGTGCCACAATTTTAAAAAAAAAAAATTCACATGCTATAGGTGTAACATAATATAGTGAAATTACATTTTCATAACCAAGCAAAGTTGATTATTATATCATACAAAACTAGAAAAATGGCTAGACATGTGACTAGACATGTCAACGCGCAAGGTGGCTTGCCAAGGGTAAGTATTTTGTTCTAGACCTAGTCCAATTCATTATGAATTTAAATTAAATAATTTAAAAATATTTTTATTTAATTTAATAAAAAAATTTAATAAATATTAATATAAATTATGCTTTTAATATTTTATTACTTTTAAATACTAAAATGAATAAATTAATATAAGTACGAGTTTCTTTTTAAATATTAGCTCACAATTCAACCAAGCCCAATTCATGGACATATGTCTGAGCAAAGAATACATAGATTTTGAAATTTCTAAGTTGGAAAAAGAATTTGAAATTCTAATTTTGAACTATCAAAAAGTTTGACGTCGAATTTGCCAAAAAAATTATTTGCGACTCCAAATTCAATGTCTCCTCCCCCTTCCACAAATCCAAGTTATAAACGGATCAAAAAGGCAAGTCTCCCTTCCTGACAAGAGAAGATTGTTTTGATTCAAGCATTTCCAGATTTGAACGGGTATCCCTTCTAAGATGATTCACTTGGTGACTTCTTCCACCATAACATAAAACTAATGTTAAACATCCAATTTCATAGTACAAAACTATGCTCTTTTAATTTGCAATTATTTATTGGATGAATTGAAGAGCGTACCATAATCTTAAAAAACCCCGTATAATTTGCAGTTATAATTTTCAAATAGCGAAAGAATAATCTACATTGCATCATTCATTGATACAATTTAAAACTGTTTTTAACCATTGCCCTTAATACAGAATTCTTTGCATGGCCAGAAAATGGAAGAAAGGATAGAATTTGCAAAGGGCTTCTATATCTGATGGTAGTAGTTGGCAAACTAGTAATGCAAGAGAAAACAAAGTCCTTGCATCATCACACTCTTGCAGTCTTGATAGAAAGAAAATCTGAGATCTTATTGGTGTAGAAATCAGGTTGTATGGAATTGCTGGGGCTTTGAAGCATTGACAAACTTGTCACGCCTATTAAAAGAAAGATGGAACAAAAAAGGAAAAACTTCATCATAGATGTGTATTGCACCACAAGGTTTTTTTTATTATTATCTACCCGACCTGAGATTGGAAAAAAAATCACAATGCAGTATTGGCTATACCTGAGAGAACAAGAAGAGTTTTGCAGCCACCGTTTTGTCCAAACAGAATGTCAGTATCTAATCTGTCCCCAACCATGCATATCTGTGACTTAAGGATGCCAAATCTGTTGAGTAACATGAAAACAATGCTATTAGAGAGCAACACCTATTATTTACAACTAAACAGTTTCCAGTGTCCATTTGCCTAGTATCACCGCAGCCCTTGTAAATTAGACGTTCTCCCGACAGAGTTCAATCAGCTGTGAAGCAATCTATTGTTTGATGAGGTAGTCAAGTGTGAAAAAACACCAAAAATGGTAAAGGAGAAGCATTTGACTACAGATACAAATTGCAATCAGAAAAACGGTCCAGAAAGAGAAAGAGGATCATGTCTTTAGCTCTTTGCTACCCTATTTATAAGCATACTTATATCAAGGCTGATAAAAATCTAGTTAACTCCATCGCTTTGTATGTCTATCACAAAGGATATTCTGACGCATTTCAACTATACTTAAATCAAATTCATGTTTGTTCCCTACCGACAAAAATACAGTAAAATTAGTAACAAATTAAGACTTCTAGTATGGTATCTTACAAATAATAGGTATAGCAGTATAATGCCTACTTGGGCACTTAATAACCATTGTAACAATTAAACCAATTTCCCTGCACTCATGTTATCACTTGCTAAAGAAGCGAGAAGAAACAGAAAAATGTATATAAAAATTAGAGAACATACTTGTTTGCGAGGTAGTCCATCATAAAAGTTGAGGGCTTTCCCACAACAAGTGGCTCACGTTGAGTAGATCCACAGATGGCACCAACCATAGAACCACCACCTGAAATCAAGTATTGTCCTATAGGTGACTTACACAGTTGAGGAAAAATGATTGTATCATAAGAATATGTTCATACACCAAATTACGATGAATGAGTTTTAAGGATACATATCTTCCTAGAATGTCAAACGAACACATCACCTTGCAATTATGAAAGCTTCGAATCATACTCTTCTGCTAATTTGTATAATAGTTAAACCTCAAAATGCTGAGTTTTCTTTTTTTGGATATTTCATTTCAATTGACAAACTAATGGACGTGATTTTTTATAGTACTTTATGGCAAAACAATCTTCAGCAAAATTTGAACCATAAACTAATGTTGACATATTTTCTAAGGACTTATTTCCCTTGAAAATAATTTTAGGCTGACTCCTCGGATTTAGGAAAGACATTTAGCAGAGCTAACTAGTATTGATGTCTCTCAAAGCATTATAACAACAGAAAGATATCCCATGTACCAAAAAGGAAAAAGGTACTGAGATATCAAACAACACGGAACTTTTGAGAATAGGGGAAAAAGAAAGAGAAGCAAAGCACCAGCATATAAGAAAAAGAAACATGAAAAACATTCGGTAAGAAACAATATTCAGCCTTCGTTTCCAATGTACCCTGAACAATTTTAACTTATCAATCTTAACAAAAGAAAGAACTCACTTAATGTGATGGGATTGTCTTGGTGGAACTCAGTAAATTAGTTACCAAATTGTTCTCCCCCGGCCCCTCCCCAAACAGTTAAAATAACCAAACTATTTGGCTCAATACTAGGTGAATGTAAAATGCTGTTTTGATAATTTATGGTCCAGAGTTCAGATAATACATCATAAGTACTTAATTCACAAGAGTTTTACCAAATGTTTATAGGAGAAGCAAATGATGTTGTGAAACACAAAAGTCCAGTTAAGGGAGAAGTGAATAGAACCTGCCCATTCCTGAGCATCTGTGAGATGAGTGACAGCATCACGATTTGTAGCAATGAAAAGACAACCAGGATTTTCACGGATACAAAGTGTCCCATACCTCCATTAATTGAATAAAACAATTAGTAACCTCATAAAAATAACAAAACCATAAATATTTAGCTTGCATGTATTTGTTAAAATAGTTATGTATACAATGTAGTAGTACACAATCCTTTATTGAAAGTTTGACTCATCACTTTAATTTCCAAACCCTTACATTAAGAGCATTAATTTAGTCCCGAGAATTGCAATTCACTTTGATTAACATATGTCATTTTTCAACTTAAACCATCACTCCTTAGCTACCATTCAGCAGTAATGTGAAATATAATGTTCATTGATGTATTTAATCCTGTTTGTTTTAGGTATCCTCTGGGTATGTAAACTGTTTGCTAGTCATGTGCACATACAGTTGTGTTATTAGAAAGTGTAGAACTTACTGGACTTTGTAGTAGTTGAAGTATCGATCAAATCCAACAACAACAGCCCCAACCTATATAGCAAAAATGAAAGTTCAAAAGCTGCTTTCTGTTTGCTTAGACCCAAGAAGTTAACATTAAGGCCATTGAGACAATTTCTTTTTCATGGTTTCAGTAGTTTAAGGGAAAAAAAAGGAAAGCAAGACGAAGAGACAGCCAAGAAAAAAGATAAGACTTCACATCTTTATCATGCTCCATTAAAAACCCTGGCTTCAGTTCTATCTTCTTTCCACCGTCCTCCTGCAAAATAATTAAGACATAGCATAAAAATATGCCAAGAGAAAACCACATAAGAGATGGCAGATAAAATAAAAATGCTACTAAGGAGTGAATTCAACATGATTGTCAAGTGCTATGGTTTGTATGGTTAGACCATATCCCTGCTGCCCAAACTTACTACACAGCCTGTGGGTGCAAATTACAGCAGTAAAACCCCTCAAGCAAAATCAAACGTGTCAAGGATCATTTCCAGTTGAGTATTAAAAGCTTGGAAATATAACATGGTGCACAGAAGTTTAAATAGATATATTATCATCAATATAGATCTTTGTGCCAGCTGAATACATGGCATACTGCCCTGCCTATTTCAGTTTTCAACAAAGATGGATGTTGAAAACAGGAAAAATGAAGAAAACCTAAAACAAAAACATTGGGATCTGCTATATCCTTTTTCTTCTTATATCAAATAAATAAGCTTGTAGCAATTACTTTTACCTGGTTTGTTCACCAGAAAGTCTAAATTTTCATTATATCAAGAGATGCCAGACTCCATAGAGTAAAGCAAAGTTGTTTAGTTAGGAAATATATCGAGTAGGGATATCAATCTTACAATCAAATTTGTTGAGGTATTAGCATAATATTAGGGATTGTAATTATGTGACCTAGGCTGTCAATTAGGATGGTAGATATTTCTTTCCTTATTTCATATGTGTTTTGAGTGTATAAATACCTATGCTAGAAAGAAGTATGATGAAGGCATTTTTATTCAAAATTATATTTTCTTTCTTTCTTTTTTTGTTCAAACGGCAGCAGCCAAAAACCGTTTCTTTTTTTTCTTCTCTTTCTCTTTTCTTTTTCTCTCTTTTCTTCTTAAATTAACATGGTATCAGAGCCAGGTTATTCTCACCAAACCTACCATTGAAGAGCCCACCCTTTGTCAAACTTTCTGACCAAGCATCGTCGTCAAAAGCCACACGTGTTTCTCCCATGTGCCGTCACAAACTTCTAGACTGTCTCCAACGCGTCGGCGCATGGGCCTTCCTTCGACCACCGTCTTTTGTCTCAAACCTCCCAAAACTCTCGCTCTGAAATTCCAAATCTAGTGCTGTTATCCACCTATCATTCCGACTCTCCTTGGTATTTCTTCTTGACATTCTCTCTATAATTTTGGCTAAAACTTAAGGGGATAAATCAGTCATATTATTTGGGAAAGATTATGATGAATACTTGAAATAGAAAGCATCAAAGTAGCAGTCATTCTCTTCCTCCATGGTTTCTGTTAGATCAGGTAATTCCTTTGCTTGCCTTAGACTGTCATTCGATAACTTTTGGATACTTGATTCAAGTGCTTCTCATCACATTTTTGGTAGCAAGAACCTTTTCTCTTCTCTTATCCCTCCTTTAACTTCCTCTACAGCTACACTTGCTAATGGATCCAAAACTGTCATTACGGGGGTGGGAGAAATCTGTCTTCTTCCTTCCATTCCATTAGTGTTAGTTTTGTACACCCCAGAATGTCTATACAATTTGATTTCCATTAGTAAACTTTTCAAACAAGTTAATTGCAAAGTTATCTTTTATTCCCATTCTGATTGTGTAGGATCGAAGTACGGGGAAGATCATTAGTGAAGGACGTAAGTCACATGGATTATATTATATTTCTTGTGCTGCAACTTCAACCGTCTTGTCTTCCAATACTTCTATTGATCTTCACAGTCGATTAGTCATCCTAGCCTCTCCAAACTTAAAAGAATGATTCCTGGTTTTTCTAAGTTATCTTCTTTAGAATGTGAGTCATGTCAACTTGGTAAACACATTCCCACTTCTTCAAAACAATTGAATAAAAGAGCCTCATCTTTATTTAGTCTTGTTCATTCTCACATATGGGGTTTGAATTGTGTTGGTACAACCTTTGGCTTCTATTATTTTGTTACTTTTGTTAATGACTATTCTCATTACACCTAGTTATTTCTAGTGAAAAATAAGTTTGAACTGCTTGATATTTTCAAAAAAATTTATGCTTAGATTTTTATTCAATTTGGTGTTTCTATTAAAGTTTTGTGTAGTGATAATGCGCCAGAATATAAAACATCTTAACCTCTTCAGGAATTCATGGCCCCTAAAAGGATCATCCACCAAGCTTCTTGTTTATATACCCCCATAGCAAAATGGAGTAGTCAAGTGTAAAAACCGCCACCTCAATGAAACTGTTTGTACCACGCTTATTCATCATTAAAAACCACCACCTCAATGAAACTGTTTGTACTATGCTTATTCATCATCAAGTCCCACTTTGTTTTTGGGGGTGTTGTCCTTACTTCTTGTTATTTGATTAACTGTATGCCTTCCTCTGTCTTACAAAGTCAAAGTCCTCATTCCATTGTCTTCCCCAATCGGTTGTCTTATCCTCTCTCTACTCGGATTTTTAGTTTTACTTACTTTGTTCATAACCATACACCAGGATAAGACAAACTTCTTCCCAAGGCTATTAAATGTATCTTTTTAGGGTACTCTCGACATCAAAAGGGTTACAAATGTTACGATCCTATTACTTACAAACATTTTGTTTTTGCTAATGTAACCTTCTTTGAGGTTACTCCATATTTCTCCTTTACATCTCTAATCCAAAATGAAATTGTTGAAGCCCTCCCAACTCCTATCTTTCCTATTGCTAATAATACACCTTCCACTAAATCTCTTCATGTTTATTCTCGTCGTGCTAGTTCACATGCTCCTAATCTTCCTTCTGCAAATACAAGTCAGGTAGCTATTCCAAGTGACTTATCTCCTACATTACCATCGTTTCCACCTCCAATTCTACCTCAAACGGAAGAGCAGGCTCCACCTATTGCTCTTAGAAAAGGTATCCAATCATCTCAAAATTCTTATCCAATTTACATTTGTTTGATTTGTCATCGTTTATCACCATCTTATTATGCCTTCACCACATCTTTATCCAATGTGTCTATACCTAAAATTGTTAGCAAGGCAAAGGCTGATCTTGGATGGCAACAAGCTATGGTGGAAGAAATGAATGCTCTTAATGCTAATCATACGTGGGATCTTGTCCCCTTACCACCGAGAAAGACTGTTGTTGGATGTTAATGGGCATACACAGTTAAAGTTGGTTCAAATAGGAAGATAGACCGGTTAAAGGTACGTCTGTTTGCTCAAGGTTGTTCACAAATTCCTGGTCTTGATTATAGGGAAACTTTCTCGCCAGTTGCTAAGATCACTTCAATTCGCCTCTTGATCTCCTTTTCCGCAATGAATCGTTGGCGTATTCATCAGCTACACATTAAAAATGCTTTTCTTTAAGGGATTTAAATGAGGAAATTTATATGGAGCAAGCATTTGGATTCATTGCTTAAGGGGAGTCTGGACTAGTATGTCGGTTGAGGAAATCTCTATATGGTTTAAAACATTCCCCGAGAGCTTCGTTAGGATGGTTCAGTGCTGTCATTAACAATTTGGGATGAAAAAGAGTGAAGCTAATCATTGTCTTCTATCGTCATAACACTCATGGTAAGCACGTTTATTTGGTTGTTTATGTGGATGATATTGGCATCACAAGTGATAATCAGGAAGGAATAATGCAACTCAAGCAAAATCTTTTCGAACATTTTCAAACTAAAGATTTGGGAAAGTTGAACAATTTTTTGGTATTGAAGTGGCACAATCAAACACAGGCATTATGATCTCTCAAAGGAAGTATGTGTTGGATATTTTGAAAGAAATAGGAAAGCTGGATTGTAAACCTGTTGGTTCACCTATGGATCCTAATGTCAAGCTTATTGCAAGACAGGGGTAACCTTTAAAAGATTCTAGCCAATATTGAAGGTTCGTTGGGAAATGGAATTATCTTACTATCACATGTCCTGATATTTCTTTTCAGTGGGTGTGGTTAGCCAAATTCTTTAAGCTCCATGTGATAGTCACTAGAATGTCGTAATGCGCATCCTTCAATACGTCAAAGGTGCTCCTACACAAGGTCTGCTGGATGGAAATAAGGGACAAACACAGGTAGTTGGATGGGCAGGATCTCTTTTAGATAGGAGGTCTACTTCAAGATACTGTGTCTTCATTGGAGGGAATTTAATATCATGGAAAAGCAAACGGCAAGATGTGGCTACAAGGTCAAGTGCAGAAATGTAGTTCATTGAACTAAGCCTCTAGTCACTTGTGAATTTATCTGGTTGAACCAGTTTCTTCGGGAGTTAAGACGTAAAGCTGATATCCCAATGAAGCTAATATGTGATAATCAAGCAAGATTACATATTGCTACAAATGTGGTGCTTCATGAAAGGACGAAACACATACAGATAGACTGTCACTTTGTCAGAATAAAGATCAAGTCAAAGTGTATTGTCTTATGGGCCTTGGCATAGGATCTAGTCACAGGTCTAGACGAGAAAGAATTCTTGCTTCGACCTAAGGTTACTCAAAAGACAGATTCGTCCTTGACTGAACCCCCCTCTCAAAATAACGTTTCTTTTTTATAGAATAATTGCTTGCCTCTTTATTTCATATTGGCAGCCTTTTATAGACTGTTAATAACAAAAGAAAGAGTCCTAATTGACATAAAATAGAATTCCTAACTTAGAGTTTATGAAGAAACAAAAACCTAATATAATAGAGAAAATAAGTAAAACTAAAACTCTTAATAAAACCTGATATAATAAATAAAACTAAAATTCCTATTGCATATTGCTACTAGTTTTGTCAATTCTAATGATTAGTTAGCTAACATTCTCACTAAATCTCTTAGGAAACCTCGGATTCAGCATATATGTTACAAGCTAGGAGCATATGATTTATACGCTCTAGCTTGAGGGGGAGTGTGGAGATATTAGCATAATATTAAGGATTGTAATTACGCGATTAAGGCTACCAATTAGGATTGTATAGTTTTCTTTCCTCATTTCGCATATGTTTTGAGTGTATAAATACCTATGCTAAAAAGAAGTATGATAAGGGCATTTTTAATCAAAATTCTATTTCTCTTCTCTCTTTTTTGTTCAAACGGTAACAGCCCAAATTGGCAGCAGCCAGCAACCATTTCTTTTCTTCTCTTTCTCTTTTCTTTTTCTCTCTTTTCTTCTTAAATTAACACAATTAATCAAACAGCAGCTACTAGCATCTTTTGATGACTTGTGGGATGAGGAGAGGGCTATGGTAGAAGAAATTCACAAAGCCTATCTTTTTGTTGCATTACTGCTAACTTTCATCTTTAATTTAGTGAAATGATCCTTAAGACTGTTTACAAGAGTTTAACAAATTAATGAGAGGACATCAAGAAATTTATTGCTATTTTCCTTGTATTTATATATATTATATATGATCAGCGAGCTTTGCAGATTCTATAATGTTTCAAGAATTACTGGTGTTACATGCAAATTGAAATGCTTGCATACCGGCCCACCAAGGTATTGGAATCCCGCAAGCTCAAGCTCCTTTAAGATGCCATCCTCACCAATGACATAAACCTATATCATGATAAGTTATCAGTCCATAATCATTCATATCAAATCACCAAGTTTATAATTAAAAGTAAATTTTAGGAAGATGGATCAAAACTGAAATTCAGAAAGCAAGAATATTGAGAACAAATGCTCATTGATATATAAAACTGATAAGATAATGAGGGTAGTAAACAGTGAATGGAAAAAGATGCAACATTTAGTATTATTTATGATATCATACAAATAGAACATACATGTGATACACACATATACATATCGCAAGTGAAGGCATTTAAATAGAGGCTGATAGCATTTTAACCATCTAACACAGTATGCTGAAATTTTGTTGGGCATGCCAGTCCATCTGACAGCAGATTTCCAGTTTTGCTAGGCATACAACTTCAAAAATTCAACAATACTTACTTTTTTATCTTTTGGGAAATTAATGGACTTCAAATATGCAGCAGCAGCAAATGAAGATGCAAAAATTTCCTCCTGAAATCATTAATCAAGTCAGAACTTATGATCGACATCTAGATGTAAACACCAGTGACAATTAACAGACTAACCTCATTAACATTCAGGTCAAGTGTCTCAAATTTTTTACCATATTGTTTCCTGGATTTGGTTGAGTTATTCGTGACAAAAACCAGTCTCTTTCCCTGAGGAACAATAGGAACAACTTGTCTATTAACCATAAAACATTGCCCTTTTTTCAATATAAAGTTTGCTGCAGCTTTACTTAATTCCTAACATGATATTATGTGCTACTTTTTAACTTTAAGGAAGCAAGTTAAACAAGGAAAATAAGATTAACAAAGCAACTTGATTTTACAAATATCCTCGGGGATACAGAAATGCACATATCCAGGCTCAATTACAAACCTTTGACCGAAGCATATCAAGAGTTTCAGGGACTCCATCTATTAATTTATCACCCTTCCATATAACTCCTGCAAAATATCCGTCTATTAGCAAAAAATTCTTTTGGTCACAACATCAATGCCAATCAATAAAGCTAATTATTGGACTCATAACTTATCAGTTCCATAAAAAACATATGACTTATCAATTTGTCAAGAAATTGATTCCCAGAACAAGGGCTTATTCTTTTTTATTTAATTTCTTAGCATTTCTTAAGCTTGGCTAAAGGTGTAATTGGCAGACAACTATTTTTCTATAATGATGTTAGTCATAGTTACAGCATATTTTTCATCAATTTCTGGAAAGCATTTTCAAGCGAATAGCCACATTATTCACTAAAAATCCATCAATAAGCATCATTAGATAGAAATTAATCAGCACCACCACCATCCATAGACAATACTTCTTTTTTTTTTCGTTTTATTTTCTAGAAAAGGAAATTAAAAGTAAAACCCATTGTCGTGAGATAGAAAAGAAATTAAAAAATATGACCATCACAATCAAAGATGAAAGTCTCGACGGAGGCGATAAGCTCGTCGGCGTTCTCCAAAGGTTGAGCGGATGCCCTTGTTCTTGTTGTAAAACCCTCCATTGATCTAGCAGACTTGTTGGGACTGCAATTGCTAATACTCGTGCATTTGATGGCCAAAGCAGAAGCGGAAAAGGAGCTGAAAGAAGACAACCTTTTGAGACACAAGAACCGATGAGGTGTATTGATCACAAACTTCAAAGATGAAGATGAGGCAGCCGTAATAGAAGCTGCCACTGAAACTGAAACTGCTGCTTGGGTTGCCATCTTCTTCTCTTGTTTTTAATTTCTTTTCCATAATTTTTATTTCAGTTTTATGAAGTGGCGGTAGTTTTGTGGCCGTTATGCTTTAGCAAGTTTGAGTGGTGGCATTTTGCCTTCTCATCCATTTTTGGATTGGACCCATAACCTTTTTCTCTTTTGTTTTTATTTTCTCAGTAGCAGGTAATTATATTTGTGTTTTTCCATCTCCCTTCTTTCCCTCATTTCATATTCTTAAAAATCTAGGTTAAATTTGACCATAGGTCACTCTATTATGCTAAAATATTTTTTTGTTCACTCAATCTTTTAAGCTTTGTTAGGACAAGAGGGTGAGGTGATAGTTTAAAAATTAGTATAATAATAAATTTAACATTTACTTTTTACATATTCTGTCAATTTAGTCATAATTTTTTAAAAAAAAACCCTCAGCATTACAAATTATCTCAAATTGATCTTAACTTTAAAAAAAATACACAATATTTTTCAAAATATATATAAATTGCATTAAAATCATAAAACTAACTAAAATCCTCTCACCTTTTCTTTTGGTATTCTTCATATCAATTTTATAGCTCATGTTTGTGTTTTGTGGAGGCTCCTCCTGACAATGTCATTTCCAAGGTTCGAACCTGTGTTCTCCCCTTAGGAGTGCAACGTGCCTTACTATTGTACATAACCATTTATTAGTAAATCCTCTCTCACTTCCATTCCTCTTTTATTCTCCTTCAATATTGTCGAGCTTCTGTTGTCGGCGAAACCCAAAATAGAGGCTATTCGACTGTATTCAACTGAACTTGTTCAGTCTTTCAAGCCAACGAAGAAGATTCCTTTAAAGGAAGATACCATAAAGCCTTCGACGCATGTCGCTTCTATTGTACCTGACAAATGTGATGTTCTTCACCGTCTTCTTTTGGGTGGTTTATTTTTTTTTCCTATTGGCATGAGAAGATCTGAACGTCCACGCCATCTCCATGTTGTCACTTTTCTAAGATCATTGTGATTCTCTCATTTTTCACATTGTTTATTTAGCTTTTGTATTTCTTTAAGCTTTACTTTTGTAACACCCTATATGTCATAGCCAACACCCAGTTCGGTAAGATATTATTTGTTTTGGGCACACATGGCCATTACAGCTTTATTCTTAGGAACGCCCATACACCCCTAAAAGGCCTTTTACCACTTAAGTGTTACCACCCATTTTATATAGTCTAGGTCTCTTGTCGCGTGTGAATATGATAGGTGAATTGTGCAAGTATACACGTCGGATCAAGTAATAAAGTGATAAGTAAGATCGTCTCCACAGGGATTGGATTAGGTATAAAAGTGGTCAAGTTACTTTATAACGAATTATGATTAATGCTATGGCAAAACAAAGATAAGTATGCAGTGGTAATTTAAAGGAATAAAAATGCGTGTGTAACTGATAAATAATGAGAAATGTTATGACAAGTCGAGAGTGAAAATGCAATGGCAATTACGAGAATAATTACGTGAATAATATGCAAAAGAATAAATAAATAACTAAGAATGTTATGGCAAAGATACTACGACAAAGGATAAAAGGTCTACGATGTTGATTTGGAAGGTTTGGATTACAAAGAATCTACCATTACTTTCAGTAATACCTCAGCAAAATCTTATTCAATCTACTGCTCAGAAGAGACCTAAAATGACTTGCTTCTTTTGAGAGCAAAATCACAAGTTACCTGGCATGTATCTATAGGCCTTAGCATGATACCTTACACTATTTTATCTTCATTCTATATGAACATTGCTCTATGTCTAGAGTCTACTACAAGTAACTCTTGAGTACTTGCTCCTACCATTCAATTACAATCCAACTACTCCAACCTTTTCAGAATTAGATTAGTTTTTGGGCATGTTGCACAGCCATCTATATCTAGGGATTACACACATACAATTTTAGAAATAAAAACAATTAAATGAAACAATAAATTAATTCAGATATGTGTTTCAACCATTAAAGAAAATAAAGGTTTCCTCACGTAATCCCAACCCTATAAGATTTAGTTCATGGGTCGGCAATTAAAATTTAAAATCAAAATATCATTTAACATCGTTTCAACAAATCAATTCACGAAGAGCAACCAATAAATAACAGAAGAACTTCGGGAGGATAGCTTTCGCTTATCCAGCCCAAACTCCAGCGACACAGTGTCCTGTGGTGGTTAAGAAAGACTACCTTCATCTTCATTTTCTCGTCACTGCTCAGTTGTTACCCTCTATTTTTGCCTAAGGATCTCTCTTTCTTTTTTGTTTGCCCCCTTTAGGATTTCCTCCTTCTTATTGCTCTTTTTTGTTCCCCCCATATTTAGGTTTCATCCTTTGACTTTTTATAAGCTTTTTCTCTAGGGTAAATCCAATCAGCCCATGGTTTTCTTCCCTCTTTTTTAGGCAAATTTTTCTGGTATAAGTAGAGTTGGGCTAAAACTATTATGTGTTGAGTGTTGACTCGTTCTTCCTGGAATTGCCATGGGATTCGTGTTGGTAAACTGTCCAACCTTTTGCTACGATAAACCTTCATTCCTTTATTTCTTTTTTTGCATCCTACACCTACCAACTACTACCAAAAAAATCCATCCCGCAAGCAAGTGAAAATAATATATAATAACATTTAAGCACAATCCATTCTTCTTAATGTAATGCAATGAAATTTACGAATGAAATGTCCTAAAATGCAATAAATTTACTTAAGTACGGGCAATTTGCTAGGTCTAAAGGCATGAAATATAACTATTTTCAAGAGTTATCACACTCCCAAACCTGAGTTATTACTTGTCTTTAAGCAAAATATGCATGAATGCATGAATGTAAGAGTTACCATAACAACATAATTACCTTTGGACTATTAGACCATTTAAAGAGCATTTTGTACTTTAGTTCTTAGCAACCTTCTATGTCTAAAAACTTGATCAAGTTTCATAAGCTTATTTAGCAAAGGCAGTGCAAAAAATTTGCCTTAAAAGAAAGAAAAATCCTAAGTACTCATGCAACTTTCACTATAGTGAGTATCTCCTAATTTACTTAGTTCATCTTTTAACTAACTTTGTTTCTTTATTATTATTTTTCATCTAGCTGTATACATACTCAAATATTTACATATATGTTTATTATGCCTATTTTTTTACTAGGGGATTCAGCTTGTCATATAATTCTTTGACTTGGCAATTACAATGGAGCATACATTAAATTGTCGAATACTCAATCATGTCACTCATGAAGCTAAGGCTTTTGACAAAAAATATTGATGGAGCAAACAACTACCCCCTTAACTACTCAGCCTATTACTATAGTGGAGTGCCCCTATACTACTACTACTACTACTTATTATTATTATTATTATTATTATTATTATTATTATTTACACACTCTTACTCAAACTTTCTTTTCTAATCAACAACATAATAGAGTAAACAAAATATTGCTGACCTACTCAGCAGTTATAAGCATTGGAGTATTTATGACATTTTTTAGATTATTTTTTTCCCTTGAATTTTCTTAAACATTGCCACTTTATTCATTGTTGAGTATTAACATTGTACTAAATTTTTAAGTTTATCAAAAGAAACTTACTATAGATAAATTGTATTTGGAATTAGGACATCCTAATTTTAAGGGTCAATTTGCAAGCAAACAATCCTAAGCTAATGTCACCTAATTCATTGTCACAACTTTCTAAGTTTATAGAATAATTAAGTGCCTTATTGAACATCACAAACAAAAATACACTCATCATGGTCTAAACAATTTCTTTGGCAGTTATGTGTGTTATAGTGAAATGAGTGGCACATGAACAAAAATACTAAAACACACATGCTCAACTAAATATCTAATGCAATCTAGATGCACAATATACCTCCAAACCTAAAGGATGCATTGTCCTCAATGCATGTACAAACATTAATCATGAATGCAAGAACATATATATATGCACATAATGAGATGTAATAAAGGGAGAAAAACTTCTCGAGCTTAGAACTGAATGGTGGTACTTTATTGCGATGAGTGGTCTTTCGTGCACTCATCTTATAACGCATCAGCCTTTTAAGTAAATTGATTGGTACATCCTCCTCTTTATTATCAAATATGGTGAGTTCAACAATAATCTAATTGATCTCACGATCCTGTTCAATCATCGGTTCAGTATAAGGAGGTGGAGCAACCGTAATGCTGTCTACTAGTGGTGCAACTGAGGGATTTGCTTCCTCTTCATCCTCAAGGTTAGTCTCAATACTGACAGACTCTATTTTATTTGGTTCTTCCTCTGATGCATTGGGTGCATTCTTTTCATCGGCAGGATTCGTCTCAATGGGCTCTGCATCACTAACTGATACGAGTAACTCAGCCCAATTCAAAGGCCATAATAGAGATGAGTTTAGTTTTCCTCAAGGCCCAATTACGAGATCCAAATCCAAACAGATAAAGTTAAAACTCAACTTAGTGGTTCAAGACTTTATCACGAAAAAAATTCGAGAAGAAGAGTTGAAGTTTCAAGACAATAACTTCTGGAGTAATGATGAATTAGAAGAGACTAATTATGTTTGTGGGCCTAAACTCTCAATCTATGACGACAAGCCCATGTGGAAAATGCTAACAAGCTTAAGCATTTCACTTCAAGAACCCCAATTGATCTTACAAGCTTAAACATTTCATATTTGGTTTAAGTTTTAGGCTTAATTTTTATTATATATGAGCACAATATTTTATTTATTAGCTCTTATTATTTTATTATTATTTTATTCTAAATTTTTGATAATTATTAAGTATTTTAAGTTATTTAGGAATTTTATGTTAACAAGAAAGTTTAGTTTAAAACTACTTCTTGTTTAGATTAAATTAGAGTTCTAGTATACTTAGGAGTTTTATTTAGATTTATTTATCTAGCCTATATATAGGCCTTTGCATTGTACACAAGGAGATAATTTGATTATCATTCTATTTCTCTTTTGAGTTAATAAATTCTCTTTGAGTTTTTCTTTTCAAGAATTTCTCTTGAGTTTCTTTTAGAAGAGTTTTAACAATCTTTTTAGATTGTGGGGATCATCTTCAAACTTTTTCTTGCCAAGGTTTTTATCTTGGAGGGGAAATTAGAGCCGCTTGAAAGGGGTTGTGGATTCTTCGTGTTTCCAAGGCTTCTTAGGACTTCTACACGCCACGTTCTATCTTTTCATTACCTTTCCATTTATCTTCTTTATTCACTTCCTGAATCCTTGATTTATTATTTGTTTTAAATTATTTTATCTAACTTGGATTTAATTTCGTTTCAGGTTGTGTCAAAAAAAAATCCAAGTTTCTTTCCGAACGTCTAGAGCCCTAAATCAAATCCGTGACTTTGACAAACTTTACGATCTGCTTTCGCATTCATCCTTCTTACCCTTTATCATTTGGTATCAGATTTGGGCATTTTAGGTGTTTTTTTTTAAACTGATTTCTCGAAAACAGCTTCAAAACAAATTTTACCCCTACAGTTTTCAGAAAAAAATATTTTTCAGTGGGTAAACGATTTTCAAATGATCTGAAATTTTGCATACTATTTATCGGCACTATTTTAAAGTATAAAAAAAATATTTCCCACAAAAAAAAAGTGATAAAAAAAGTAAAAAAAATAAAATACGAAAAAAATAAAAGAATAAAAAAAATTCTGTGGGTTGAATTTTGTGCCGAAACTTTCCAGATCAAATCTACATTATTTGAGGAGGCTTCAGTTTAAATTTTGTGATTTTTGGAAATCGGGAACACCTTGGACGAAGTTTGTCAAGTTGCTTCGCAGTTTTTCGGGTTTTCGAGTTTCAGCAATTTTCATTGACTCTTAGCTTTAAGTTTTCATTTGTTTTCCTTTTTATTTGTTCCTTACGCATTCTAACACTTTCTTGTTTCTTGTGTTAGTAGGTTAACGCATGTTGCATGTTCCTTCCTCCGTGCAACAAAATTCTTTAATGTCTAAGCCAATTTTGGACTCATAGTGCTATTAGGTTTGCTTTGATAGTTTGATTCTAAAACATCTTGATTGATTGATATAGACACTTTTAAAAGACTCACAAGATTAATTCTTACCTCATTGAGAATTTTTTTGAGTGCATATAGGTGAGGTTTGTTTAATTTTTTCTTTTGAAGTGTTGTGCTTTTCTAGGCTTTCACTATGACTCGTGACACTCGTGCCCGTAAAAACCATGATGAGATGCCATCTAATGACAAAGAATAAGATGTTACATTGGAGAATATTGTGGGGATGGTAAAATTGCAACATCAACAATTGAACGAGGTACGTGATACATTTGAGGCTAATTTGACTACGTGTCGAACAGAACTACAAGAGAACATTAATCAGCTTTCCAATCATATTCAACTGCTCACTCAAGCTGTTGCTCGTTTGGAGACTTCTTCGAATCGACGATCTCGTGCTCGTGATAGTGATCATGATAGGGATAATGAACAACTTCGTATTCGTTCTAATCCTGGTAGACACGAATATCGTCACATTGATGAAACTTTGGGTATTTCTAATCAAGGCCATCCTTCTATCGCTAAACCAAAGTTCAACATTCCACCATTCTAAGGAAAGTACGATCTAGATGCATATTGTGATTAGGAGGATAAAATGGAGATCATGTTCTGTTGATATAAGTGTCCGGAGGAGGAGAAAGTTCCATTAGCTATATTGGCATTTTCTGATTATGCATTGAGTTGGTGGACTCAACTTGTGTTGAACCGCCAAAGGAATCGTGAACGAGATGTTGATTCATGGGAATAGTTGACACAAATCATGCGAAAACGTTTTATCCCACCTCATTATTATAGGGATATTAAACGAAGACTTCAACGCCTTGTTCAAGGTAATTGATCTGTTGATGAGTACTTTAAGGAGATGGAGATGCTTATGCATAGAGCAAATATCTAAGAAGATGAGGAGACTACCATGGTGCGGTTTGTAGATGGTTTGAACGTTTCGATAGCCAATGTTCTTGATCTTCAAACCTACATTGATCTTGAAGATACGGTACGCAAGGCAATTGAGATTGAGCAACAGTTTCAACAACATCAATCTCGTCCATTTAGTACTTTACAATATTATAGAGGTACGAGTTCTAATTCTACTTTCAAGAATTCAAAATTTCCTTTTGCTACTAATAAGTTGCTGCCAAAACATGATGAGACTAAATCTTTTGAGGGGAAAAGTGGGGCTCCTATAAAACCTTCTTCTTTATCTTTTAAGCAGCTCACTTCTACTACTTCACCAAAAAAACAATGAGCTCGTGAAATTGAATGTTTTAAGTGCAAAGGGCGTGGGCACTATAACCGTGATTGTGCCAACACAAAACTTTTGTTGATCAAAGAAGATGGTGATTATACTTTTAATTCTGATAAAACAGACCCAGATATGCCCGAATTAATTGATGATGTCAACGATTGCGGTAAATTTTATGGTGAAGAAGAGTTGGTAGAACCATTAACTCATCCCCGTTGTTTAGTTGTGAGGCGCACACTCAACATCCAATTGAAGGATGATCATGCTCTTCAACGGAGTAATATATTCCATTCGAGGTGTTTAATTAAAGGTACACTTTGCTCATTTATCATTGATAGTGGAAGTTGTGCTAACGTTGTGAGCAGCTACCTTGTAGATTCTCTTGCTTTGCCATGTAGCAAACACCCTACACCATACCATCTTCAATGGCTTAACGAAGGTTCGAAGGTCCGTGTGGTAAAACAGTGCTTGATCACTTTTAAACTTGGGACTTACATTGATGATGTTTGGTGTGATGTCGTTCCCATGCATGCCGCCCACTTGTTACTTGGTAGACCATGGCAGTACGATCGTAATATTATTCATCATGGTAAATTAAATCAATATTCTTTTATTTTTCGTAGGAAGAAGTACACTTTCACCCCTTTGAATCCGAAAGATATTCACAATGATCAAATCGACATGATGAAGATTTGTAAGGAGGTTATAGGAAGTAAGATACAAAATTCAAAAAAGGCTGAGAGAAAAGAGGTCTCTAGTGAAAAAAGCCAAATTAATGATGACCCAATGGTGAGTGCATCCTCTTGTGAGAAAAAAAGAGTGATTCATAATTTTTATGCGAGTGGAAAAGATGTGCGACGAGCCTTACTCACTAAACAACCTTGCATCATTATCTGATTTAGGCAAAGCTATTTATCTTTGACTAACCTTCATAACTCTTTGCCTAGTGTTTTTGTGTCTCTTTTACAGGAATATGAAGATATTTTTGAAGAAGCACCTAAAGGATTGCCACTTTTGAGGGGTATTGAGCATCAAATTGACTTAATACCTGGATCAACAATTCCAAATCAACCAGCTTATAGAAGCAATCCCGAGGAGACAAAGGAGTTACAAAAGCAAGTAGATGAACTTTTGGCGAAGGGTCACATTCGTGAAAGTTTAAGTCCTTGTGCAGTGCCGGTAATTTTGGTGCCAAAGAAAGATGGTACGTATAGAATGTGCATCGACTGTAGACCAATTAACCAAATTACTATTAAGTATAGACATCCTATTCCAAGGCTTGATGATATGTTTGATGAACTTTATGGTGCTTGTATCTTTACAAAAATTGATTTAAAAAGTGGCTACCATCAAATTCGAATGAAAGAGGGGGATCAATGGAAAACAGCATTTAAAACTAAGTTTGGTTTATATGAATGGTTAGTCATGCCTTTCGGTTTGACTAATGCACCTAGTACTTTCATGCGCTTGATGAACCATGTTTTGAGACCTTATTTGGGTAAATTTGTGGTAGTATATTTTGATGATATTTTGATTTACTCAACTTCTTTAGATGACCATGTTTTTCATTTTAAATCAGTTTTGGATATTCTGCAAACTAAAAAATTATTTGCCAACCTTGATAAATGCACTTTTTGTTGTGATAAACTAATCTTTTTAGGTTTTATAGTAAGTGCTCAAGGTATTCATGTCGATGAGGACAAAGTAAAGGCAATTAGAGAATGGCCCACTCCTAAATCAATTACCGAGGTGAGATCTTTCCATGGTTTAGCAAGTTTTTATAGACGTTTTGTGAAGGATTTCTCTACTATTGCTGCTCCATTAACTGAGATTATTAAAAAATCTGTGGGTTTTAAATAGGGAGAAGTTCAGGAAAAGGCTTTTCAAACTTTAAAGGATAAGTTATGTTCTGCTCCAGTTCTTAAATTACCTGATTTTTCTAATACTTTTGAACTTGAATGTGATGCTTCAGGTATTGGAATTGGTGCCGTGTTGATGCAAGAAAAAAGGCCAATCGCATATTTTAGTGAAAAACTGACAGGGGCACAATTAAACTACTTAACTTATGATAAGGAGTTGTTGGCATTAGTTCGAGCTCTACAAGTTTGGCAACATTACTTGCTGCCAAATAAGTTCGTTATCCATACAGATCATGAATCCCTAAAATGGTTAAAGGGACAAGGTAAGTTAAGCAAGAGACACGCTCGATGGGTGGAATTCATAGAGACATTTCCATATACAATTAAGTATAAAACAAGTAAAGAAAATGTAGTTGCTGATACCTTATCTCGTAGATATTCTTTGATAACTACATTAAATGTTAAAGTCTTAGGGTTTGAACATATAAAAGATTTATACTTAAATGATATTGATTTTGCAAATGTTTTTTCTAATTGTGGGAATGGTGCCTTTAACAAGTTTTATCTTGTAGATGGGTTTCTTTTTCACCTAAACAGGTTATGTGTTCCACAATGTTCTATGAGAGAGTTATTAATTTGTGAAGCACATAGTGGAGGCCTAATGGGACACTTCGGTGTCGCCAAAACACTAGATATTCTACATGAACATTTTTATTGGCCGCACATGAAAAAGGATGTTGAAAAGGTTTGTTCTAATTGTATTACTTGTAAACAAGCAAAATCTAAGGTAATGCCTCATGGACTTTATACTCCTTTACCGATCCCTTCTTCGCCATGGGTAGACTTATCCATGGATTTCATTCTTGGTTTACCACGAACAAAAAAGGGTCGAGATAGTATCTTTATTGTTGTTGATAGGTTTTCAAAGATGGCTCACTTCATTCCTTTTCACAAAACGGACGACGCTACACATGTGGCTGACTTGTTCTTTCGAGAGGTGGTGTGCCTACATGGGATACCTTGCACCATTGTATCGGACAGAGACGTAAAGTTCCTAAGCCACTTTTGGAAAGTATTGTGGGGTAAGCTTGGTACTAAATTATTATATTCTACTACATGTCACCCCTAAACAGATGGACAAACTGAGGTAGTCAATCGAGTCTTAGGTGCTTTACTACGAATTGTTGTGGGTAAGAACCTTAAAAGTTGGGAAGAATGTTTGCCATTTGTTGAGTTTGCATATAACCGATCTATTCACTCTACAATTGCATACTCCCCATTTGAACTTGTTTATGGTTTTAGTCCACTAATTGTACTTGATCTTACACCATTGCCTATAGAAAACATTTCTAGTTTAGCTGGTGAGAAGAAAGCTGAATTGGTGAAATCCATGCATGCGAAAGCAAGACAACGAATCGCCAAAACAAATGAAACAACTGCCAATAAAGCTAACAAGGGGCGCAAGCAAATTATCTTTGAGCCCGGTGATTGGGTTTGGGTCCACATGAGAAAAGAGCGATTTCCAACTAAACACAAAACAAAATTGGACCCACGTGGTGATGGACCTTTTCAAGTACTCAAGCGCATTAATGACAATGCATATCAAATCGACCTTCCCCTTGAGTATAATGTTAGTGCCACTTTTAATGTCACTGACCTTTCTCCTTTTGATATTGCAGATTTGAGGACGAATCCTTTTGTTGAAGGGGGGAATGATACGAGTAACTCAGCCCAATTGAAAGGCCATAATAGAGATGAGTTTAGTTTTCCTCAAGGCCCAATTACGAGATCTAAATCCAAACAGATAAAGTTAAAACTCAACTTAGTGGTTCAAGACTTTATCACGAAAAAAATTCGAGAAGAAGAGTTGAAGTTTCAAGACAATAAATTCTGGAGTAATGATGTGTAACGCCCCCATGCCCGAGACCGTCGCCGGAGTCGAGCTTGAGGTGTTACCGAACATAATTTATCAAATTAAGAACTTTGAATCATTTGTTTCTACATTCATAGCTTTCTAACTACCTGCATCATAGTTACAAGAAAAATCATATCACAAGTTACGAAACTCGAAATCAAGATCCGTAAATTTTCCCTAAATCTATACTCATATATCTATTTACTAATTTTTTTCTAGAATTTTTGGTTGGGCCAATTAGTACAGTTTATTAGTTAAAGTTACCCCTATTTTAGAACTTGACTGGTCTGACCTCTATTTACTACGAACCATATTTCTCTCTGTAAAAAATTTATATGACTATTCCGTTTGTTCATAATGAAAGTAGACTCAATAAGGATTCCAAGAATATAAAATACACCACCTAATTATTTTTCTATGATTTATGGTGAATTTCTAAAGTTGAAACAGGGGATCCAGAAATCGCTCTGGCCCTGTTTCAACTTTAGAAATTCACCATAAATCATACAAAAATAATTAGGTGGTGTATTTTATATTCTTGGAATCCTTATTGAGTCTACTTTCAGGATGAACAAACGGCATAGTCATATAAATTTTTTACAGAGAGAAATATGGTTCGTAGTAAACAGAGGTCAGACCAGTCAAGTTCTAAAACAGGGGTAGCTTTAAGTAATAAACTGTACTAATTGGCCCAACTAGAAAAAAATTAGTAAATAGATATATGAGTCTAGATTTAGGGAAAAATTTACGGATCTTGATTTTGAGTTCCGTAACTTGAGATATGATTTTTCTTGTAACTCGTGACGTGAGAGTGTAGTTAGAAAGCTATGAATGTAGAAACAAATGATTCAAGTTCTTAATTTGATAAATTATGCTCTTCGGTAACACCTCAAGCTCGACTCCGGCGACGGTCTCAAGGCGTGGGGCATTACATTTAGTGGTATCGAGAGCAGGTTTAGTCTGTTCTCGGACTACGTGTTGTAATGTGTACGGATTTTGCTATACATGCCATATGTATAAATTGTGATAGTGTGATGACTTTTGACCGTTTTAAATGATTTTTATATAGTAAATGGATCCCGATCCACCGTGGCGATGAAGTAGAAAGTAATCGCCACTCTGGGTGAAGGGCAAGCGATCATGATGAAAATCCACCTCCTCTTTGTTGGTCGTGGAGGAGGAGAAAGGGATCGGGAAGCCTTTCTCCAAATGATGAGTGCATGGTACATTGAGTTCGTTAAATGCGAACCCAAATGTACGACCTCCCCACCTCCCCAATTCCTCAACCTATACCCCGATGCCTCGGGTGTGGATATGACAAAATTTCACAGAACTCCGGTTGATAGAATTCGTAAACAAGGGGCCAGAATTTAGGGCAAATATTGATGACGATGCTTAGAAAGCGAGTTCTGGCTTGAAAATTCTATCCAGGTATTTGATGAATTATCTTGTACACCTGAAGAATGTTTGAAATGTGCTATATCTTTGTTGAGGGATTCAACCTATAATTGGTGGAAGACTTTGATTTTGGTGGTACCGAAAGAGAGGGTAACCTGGGAATTCTTTCAAGAAGAGTTTCGGAAGAAATATATTAGTGAAAGATTTATTGATCAGAAACGTAAAGAGTTTCTGAAAATTTGAAGCAAGGTAATATGACAATCCACGAGAATATGAAAGAGAGTTTGTTCGATTGAGTAAGTATGCCGAGAAATATGTTCCTACAGAGGCCAAGATGTACCGACGATTTGAAGACGGGCTCAACGAAGACATCAAGGTATTTGTTGGGATCCTTGAACTAAAAGAAATAGTGGTACTTGTCAATCGAGCTTGCAAGGCTAAAGAACTACTTAAGGAAAAGAAAAAGGTAGAATCTGAGACACGAAATTGGAAGAAAAGACCAATGAGTAATGCACCTCACAAAGAACTTGGAAAGTCAAGAAATATGAATCCTCGTTCCCAAGTTTCAATTTGGGCAATCATATGGGAATTCTAAGAAGCAAAATGTGGGTCCTAAGTCCCGCACTACTTGGCGACGAAGTGTAAGGAACTCGAGATTTGTTAAACCCGAGTGCCGGTGTGTGTGTAGAAATCATTTTGGTCCGTGCAGAGCAAATGAATGTTTTCGATGTGGTTCTCCAGATCATTTTATTAGAGACTGCCCAGAGAGAGCTGAGAAAGAAAAATTTCAGTATACAAAAGCAAGTGGTGCAGATTCGAGGGGAAAGTATCCAAGAAAAGCTGGGAATGAAGCAAGCAGTAAGAATGTAGCCAGAGATGCAGCAGTTAGATCTAAAGGAAGGGCTCCGGCTAGAACTTATGCTATTAAAGCGCGTAAAGATGCTTCCTCACCTGATGTGATTACCGATATATTTTCTCTTTATGATGTTAATGCTATTGTTTTGATTGATCCCGGTTCTACTTATTCATATGTATGCATGAAGCTGGTGTCTAGTATGAATATACCAGTTGAGAACACAGAATTTATGGTTAGAGTGTCGAATCCGTTAGGCAAATGTGTGATAGTTGATAAAGTATGCAAGAAATGTCCTTTAATGATTCGGGGTCATTACTTTCCGACCGACTTGATGTTGTTGCCGTTTGATGAGTTTGATGTTATTTTGGGTATGGATTGGTTGACATTGCATAATGCTATAATAAATTGCAAAGAAAAGGTTATAGAATTAAAGTGTGAAAATGGTGAAACTCTACTGGTTGAATCAGATAAATCAGAAGTATTGTCTAGTGTGATTTCTTCAATGTCGGCTCAATAACGTCCCCACGCCCGAGACTAACGCTGGAATCGAGCTTGAGGTGTTACCGAACATAATTTATCAATTTAAGTACTTCGAATCATTTGTTTCTACATTCACAGCTTTCTAGCTATCTGCACATCACATTCAAGAAAAATCATATCTCGAGTTACCAAAACTCAAAATCAAGATCTGTAAATTTTTCCTAAATCTAGACTCATATATCTATTTACTAATTTTTTTCTAGAATTTTTGGTTGGGCCAATTAGTACAGTTTATTAGTTAAAGTCTCCCCTGTTTTAGGGTTCGACTGCTCTGACCTCTGTATATTACGAATCAAATATCTCTCTATAAAAAATTGAAATGACTATGAGGTTTGTTTATCTTAAAAATAGACTCAATAAGGAATCTGTACATGTAAAGAACAGCTTATAATTATGTTTTTAAAATTTATTATAAATTTTTAAAGTCAGAACAGGGGATCCAGAAATCATTCTGCCCTGTTTCACAAAAGTTTAAATATCTCATAAAATATTATTTATATGCCTATTTTGTTCAATCCACATGAAAATAGACTCATTAAGATTCAATTTCATAACTTACTCATCATTTAGTTCTACTTATACTATTTTTAGTGATTTTTCAAATTCATGTCATTGCTGCAGCAATATTCTGTTTTAAGGCAAGTTTCATCTTTCCATGAATTTTTTTTTTATGAACTAGATAACCTATTAAACTTCCATGATATCAAACATGATCTAATTAACCATCACCATGACTTATCAATATCAAACATTTTCTCAACCAAACATTGCCATATCATAAAATTATTTACACAAAATATGTACATTGCTATACATGCCATACTTAAGTTTTACAAGCCATTTACCAATAGAAATCCCTCCGATAGTGTGATCGAAACTTCGACCTGTCCCGATTCCCGAGCTGACTTGTTCAAAACTACAATGAATGAAAGGGAAGGAGTAAGTATAAATGCTTAGTAAGTTCATATGCAAATAACAAGTAACATAACAATACAATTATACCAAACAACTTTAGCATGGCATCACCAAAACATATATCACATTTCTAAACATCATTCATCATCTTACCACTTTATCGTTGTTGTATCTATTTTCAACCCGAGGGTTAAGTACATACCTGTCCAAAGTGCCCATTTCACAACACTTACCAAAACGTCACTTGCATCTTAAGTGTTCTTCCATTTCATAGAAATTTTCACCCGTTGAACACATCGGAATATAACTCGGATACACGGATAATTTGCACATAAGTGCCACATATGTAATCAAGTAATCATGTAACCCGTCCATAAGTGAACTCGGACTCAACTCAAGAGCTCGGGCGTTCGCATCCATAAATGAACTCAGACTCAACTCAATGAGTTCGGATGCCTAGTTACATCTCACGAACTCGGACTCAACTCAACGAGTTCGAACATTCGCATCCATAAGTGAACTCGGACTCAACTCAACGAGTTCGGATGCTCAACCATCCTAGTGACATATCACTTGTATCCTAATCTATTCCTAAGGTTCAAACGGGCTTTTTCCCTCGATCTGACATTAGCCGTCTTCCACGGAATATCAGAACCGATACTCGGTAGCAATTCAAATTTATCAAGTAGTAAACATAATTTGCATATTACTCAACATTAACCAAAAAGCATAATATTTCACGATAAAAAAAAAATCAGCATATCATATAATTAACATCAATAACTTAAAAATAACAATTATGCTGCATTATTTACACATGAACTTACCTTGGTACCAAAATATAAAGATTTTGCAATTTAGTCCACAACCTTTTCTTTTCCTCGATCGCGACTTGATTCCCGTTTCTCTTGATCTATAATACCAAATTAATCTTATTTAATACATACATTCATCAAAACAGCATTTAATACGAACTTTGGAAAATTATACTTTTGCCCCTAAACTTTTGCATAATTACACTTTTGCCCCTAGGCTCGGGAATTAAACTTTATCCCTTATTCTTATGTTTTATGACTTTCTGATCATTTTTCCCTTCTATGATAATATCAAATTCACACTTTAACATGTACTTATGACTATTAGGTATTTTTACCGATTAAGCCCTTTTTCTCGTTTTCACTCAAAATCGAGTAGCACAAGTTGTCTAACATAATTTAAAACCTCATATTCTATCATAAAACATCAAAATACACAAATTTCACCTATGGGTATTTTTCCAAATATAAACCCTAGGTTGAATTATTGCTAGCATAAGCTTAATCGAGCTACCGGGATTCCAAAAACGTAAAGAACATTAAAAACAGGGCTTGGAATCACTTACTATGGAGCTTGGAAGCTTGAAACAAACCCTAGCTATGGAGAACCCTTGAAATTTCGTCCTAATGAAGAAGATGGACAAAAATTGGCTTTTAATTTCGTTTTTAATTCATTTTAATAACTAAATAACCAAAATGCCCTTACTACTAAACTTTCCAAAAATTCCTTCCATGTCCTAATTTTGTCCATGAACTTAAAATTGGTCAAATTGCTATTTAAGACCTCCTAATTAATATTTCAATGCAATTTCATACTAAAAACTTCTAGAATGCAAATTTTGCAACTTATTCGATTTAGTCCCTACTTTCAATTTAAACACTTTAGGCATAGAATTTCATCACGAAATTTTCACACAATCATGCAATCATATCATAATCATCAAAATAATTATATAAAATAATTTTTTCTATCTCGAATTTGTGGTCACGAAACCACTATTCCGATTAAGCCCTAATTCAGGATATTACAACTCTCCCCCTCTTTTAAGGATTTTCGTCCTCGAAAATCTTACCGGTAAACAGGTGTGGGTATTGGTTTCTCATAGTTTCTTCAGGTTCCCATGTAGTCTCTTCTACCCCATGCTTTTGCCACAATACCTTCACGAGAGCGACACTTTTATTTCTTAGTTTCTTGACCTCTCGAGCTAAGATCTTAATCGGTTCTTCTTCGTAAGTCATATCCTGTTAAGTAATTCAATTTACATCGGTGAAATTATATGTGAAGGATCCGAACGATACCGACATAGCATAGATACGTGGAACACATCATGAATCCTCTCTAATTCTGGTGGTAATGCTAGCCGGTATGTTACCGGTCCAGCTTTTTCAATTATTTCATACGGCCCAATAAAACGCGGACTTGACTTGCCCTTCCGTCCAAATCTAAGAGCTTTCTTCCATGGAGACACTTTCAAAAATACCTTATCACCAACTTGAAACTCGATTTCTTTTCGTTTCAAATCCGCATAAGATTTACTGTCTATCTCAAGACGACTTTCAAACAATCTTGAATCACTTTCACCTTTTCTTGGTTTCTTTTATTAGATCAACTCCATAAATCTGATTTTCCTTGAGTTCAGTCCAATACAAAGGCGTTCAACATTTACGACCATATAATGCTTCAAAAGGTGCCATTTTCAAACTCGTCTGATAACTATTATTATAAGCAAATTCTACTAACAGTAAGTACCTTTCCCAACTACCTTGAAATTCCAATACGCAACATCTGAGCATATCTTCAAGAATCTGAATTACTCTCTCTGATTGTCCATCAGTTTGTGGATGAAAGGCAGTGTTGAAATTTAACTTTGTACCTAAAGCCTCTTGTAACTTTTCCCAAAACCGTGAAGTAAATCTCAGATCTCTATCCGAAATGATTGACAAAGGTATTCCATGAAGTCTAACAATCTCACGGATATACAATTCAGCCAACTTATCAAGAGCATAATCATGCGTCTGCACTGAATAAAATGAGCCGATTTAGTCGATCATCAACTATTACCCAGATGGCATCTTTCTTTCCTGGAGTCAATGGCAACCCTAAAACAAAATCCATAGTAATCCGATCCCATGTCCATTCAGGAACCATAATAGGCTGAAGTAATCCTGAAGGCACTTGGTGTTCAGCTTTCACCTGTTGACAAATTAAGCACTTTGATACAAACTCGGAAATATCTCTTTTCATTCCACTCCACCAATACATTTTCTTCAAGTCATTATACATTTTCGTACTGCCCGGATGAACCGCCAAATAGCCATTATGTGCTTCATGCAAAATCTTTTGAATCAACTCATCATTTTTCTATTTAAATCTGATTTTTAAACATCAAGCTACCATCGAACCGATTACTCAAATCGATCCCGTGATCGACTTCACACTTCGCTTTCTCTTGGCTAGCAAATCTTGATCATTTTTCTGAGCTTCAGAAATCTCTTATAAAAACATCGGTCTAGCTCTTATCTCTGCTAGAATCGAACTATCATCTGACATTTTCAACTGAGTGTTCACAACTCTCAAAGCAAACAACAACTTTCTGCTTAAAGCATCGGCAACCACATTCGCTTTTCCCGGATGATAATCAATAACAAGCTCATAATCTTTCAATAACTCCAACCATCTACGCTGTCTCAAATTTAAGTCTTTTTGTGACATCAAGTATTTAAGACTTTTGTGATCAGTATATACTCGGCACTTTTCACCATACAAAAAATGTCGCCAAATCTTCAAAGCAAATACCACCGCAGCCAATTCCAAATCGTGAGTAGGATAATTCCTCTCATGAGGTTTCCACCACTTTTCCCTCTTACATGAGTACACACCCCAAGCCATTTAGAGAAGCATCACTATACACCACAAATTCTTTACCTGATTCGGGTTGTACTAACACTGGTGCTTCAATTAATAACTTTTTCAATTCTTCGAAACTTTGTTGACATTCTTCCGTCCATTCAAATTTAACATCCTTTCGGAGTAGTCTAGTCATAGGAGCAGCAATTATAGAAAATCCGTTTACAAACCGCCGATAATACCTAGCTAGCCCCAAGAAACTTCTAACTTCGATTATGTTTTTCTGGTGGTTTCAATCAATAATGGCTGAAATTTTACTAGGATCAACTTTGTATACCATCACCAAAACAATATGACCCAAAAATCCAACTTCCCGAAGCCAAAATTCACTTTTACTAAACTTGGCATACAATCGTTTATCTCTCAAAGTTTGCAAAACTATCCCCAAATGCTCAACATGCTCTGTCTCATCTTTTGAATAAATTAAAATATCATCTATAAACACCACAACAAATTTGTCCAAGTATGGTGAAATATGCGATTCATTAAATCCATAAACACAAAGAGGAGCATTTGTCAACCCGAATGGCATAACTAAAAATTCATAACGACCGTACCTTGTTCTAAAAGCGATTTGAGCACATCGACTCTTTTACTCGCGGTGATAATACCTGGATCTCAAGTCAATCTTTGAAAACCATGTCGCTCCTTTTAGGTGATCAAACAAATCATCAATTCTCATTAATGGATACTTGCTTTTTATTGTCACCTTGTTTAATCGCCGATAATCAACACATAATCTCATAGAACCATCCTTCTTTTTCACAAATAACACAGAGCACCCCAAGGTGAAAAACTCGGTCTTACAAAGCCTTTATCAGTCAAATCTTGCAATCTGTGACTTTAATTCTTTCAACTCTGTTGGTGCCATTCTATATGGAGCAATCGAGATCGGAGTGCTCCCTGTATCAAATCAATACCAAATTCTACTTCCACGATGAGGCAAACCCGCAATTCTTCCGAAATACATCCACAAATTCACACACAACCAAGATCGATTCAATTTTCTTTTCAACTTCTTTTGTATTAATTACATACGCCAAATAAGCTTCATAACCCTTTCTCAAATATCTCTGAGCCGACATCGAAGAAATCACACTAGACAATGCCTCTGATTTATCTGATTCAAGCCGTAGAATTTCACTGTTTTCACACTTTAATTCTATAACCTTTTCTTTGCAATTTACTATAGCATCATGCAATGTCAACCAATCCATACCCAAAATAACATCAAATTCATCAAATGGCAACAACATCAAGTCGGCCGGAAAGTAATGACCCCGAATCATTAAAGGACATTTCTTGCATACTTTATCAACTATCACACATTTGTCTAACGGATTCGACACTCTAATCATAAATTCTGTGTTCTCAACAGGTATATTCATACTAGACACCAGCTTCATGCATACATATGAATGAGTAGAACCGGGATCAACCAAAGCAATAACATTAATATCATAAAGAGAAAATGTACCAGTAATCACATCGGGTGAGGAAGCATCTTCACGCACTTTAATAGCATAAGTTCTAGCCGGAGCTCTTCCTTCAGATCTAACTGCTGCATCTCTGGCTACATTCTTACTGCTTGTTTCACTTCCAGCTTTTCTCGGATACCTTCCTCTCAAGTCTGCACCACTAGCTTTTACATTCTGAAATTTTTTCTTTCTCAGCTCTCTCTGGGCAGTCTCTAATAAAATGATCCGAGAGAACCACATCGAAAACATTCATTTGCTCTACACGGACCAAAATGATTTCTACCACACACACACTTTTCTCGGGTTTAACAAATCTCGAGTTCTCTACATTGGTTTGTAAAGTATTCTGAGATTTAGGACCCACATTCCGCTTCTTAAAATTTCCATATGATTGCCCAAATGAAAACTTGGGAACGAGGATTCATATTTCTTGACTTTCCGGGTTCTTTGTGAAGGTGCCTTACTCATTGGCCTTTTCTTTCAAATTTCGTGTCTCACCTCTACCTTTCTCTTCTTTTTAAGTAGTTCTTTAGCCTTGCAAGCTCGATCAACCAAGATACTACCATTTCTTTCAGATTCAAGGATCCCGACAAATACCTTAATGTCTTCGTTGAGCCCGTCTTCAAATCGTCGGCACATCTTGGCTTCAGTAGGAACATATTCCCCGGCATACTTACTCAATCGAACAAACTCTCGCTCATATTCTCAGAGATCACATAGTACCTTGCTTCACTCAAGAAACTCTTTACACTTCCGATCAATAAATCTTTCACTAATATATTTCTTCCAAACTCTTCTTGAAAGAATTCCCGTGTTACCTCTCTCTTTCGGTACCACCAAAATTAAAGTCTTCCACCAATTATAGGTTGAATCTCTCAACAAAGATGTAGCACATTTCAAACATTCTTCAGTGTACAAGATAATTCATCAAATACCCAGATAGAATTTTCAAGCTTGAACTCGCTTTCTCAGCATCATCATCAATATTTGCTCTAAATTCTTCACCCCTTATTATTTACGAATTCTATCAACAGGGTTTCTGTGAAATTTTATCATATCCACTTCTTGAGGCAACGGAGGCATAGGTTGAGGAATTGGAGAAGGTGGGGGAGGTTGTGCATTCGGGTTCGTACGAGCGAACTTAGTATACCAGGCACTCATCATCTGGAGAAAGGCTTCCCGAGCCCCTTCTCCTCCTCCTTGACCGATAGTAGGAGGTGGGTTTTCAATCGGCGCTGCCCCTTCAGTCGGAGCTGGCGCATTACTCTCTACTTCATCTGCCACAGCTGGATCGGGATCCATTTACTATATAAAAATCATTTAAAAAGGTCAGAAGTCGTCACACTATCACAATTTATACATATGGCATGTATAACAAAAATCCGTATATCACGAATCTAGACTCACATATGGCACAATTTTCCTTAAATTTAGACTCATATATCTATTTACTAATTGTTTTCTAGAATTTTTGGTTGGGCCAATTAGTACATTTTATTAGTTAAAATCTCCCTATTTCGTGGTTCGATCGCTCTCCTCTGTGTATTATTTAATCGATATCTCTCTATACAAAATTGCAATGACTATGAGGTTTGTTTCTCTTAAAACTAGACTCAATAAGGAATCTGTACATGTAAAGAACAGCTTATAATTATTTTTTTAAAATTTATTATAAATTTTTAAAGTCAGAACAGGGGATCCAGAAATCATTCTGGCGTTCAAAACTACAATGGATGAAAAGGAAGGAGTAAGCATAAATGCTTAGTAAGTTCATATGCAAATAACAAGTAACCTAACAATACAATTATACCAAACAACCTTAGCATGGCATCACCAAAACATATATCACATTTCTAAACATCATTCATCATCTTACCACTTTATCGTTGTTGTATCTATTTTCAACCCGAGGGTTAAGTACATACCTGTCCAAAGTGCCCATTTCACAACACTTACCAAAACGTCACTTGCATCTTAAGTGTTCTTCCATTTCATAGAAATTTTCACCCGTTGAACACATCGGAATATAACTCGGATACACGGATAATTTGCACATAAGTGCCACATATGTAATCAAGCAATCATGTAACCCGCCCATAAGTGAACTCGGACTCAACTCAACGAGCTTGGGCGTTCGCATCCATAAATGAACTAGGACTCAACTCAACGAGTTCGGATGCCTAGTTACATCTTACGAACTCAGACTCAACTCAACGAGTTCGAACATTCGCATCCATAAGTGAACTCGGACTCAACTCAACAAGTTCGGATGCTCAACCATCCTAGTGACATGTCACTTATATCCTAATCTATTCCTAATGTTCAAACGGGCTTTTTCCCTCGATCTGACATTAGCCGTCTTCCACGGAATATCGAAACCGATACTCGGTAGCAATTCATATTTATCAAGTAGTAAACATAATTTGCATATTACTCAACATTAACCACAAAGCATAATATTTCACGATAAAAAAAAATCAGCATATCATATAATTAACATCAATAACTTAAAAATAACAATTATGCTACATTATTTACACATGAACTTACCTTGGTACCAAAATATAAAGATTTTGCAATTTAGTCCACAATCTTTTCTTTTCCTCGATCGCGACTTGATTCCCGTTTCTCTTGATCTATAATACCAAATTAATCCTATTTAATACATACATTTATCAAAACAGAATTTAATACGAACTTTGGAAAATTAACTTTTGCCTCTAAACTTTTGCATAATTACACTTTTGCCCCTAGGCTCGGGAATTAAACTTTATCCCTTATTCTTATGTTTTATGACATGCTGATCATTTTTCCCTTCTATGATAATATTAAATTCACACCCTAACATGTACTTATGACTATTAGGTATTTTTACCGATTAAGCCCTTTTTCTCGTTTTCACTCAAAATCGAGTAGCACAAGTTGTCTAACATAATTTAAAACCTCATATTCTATCATAAAACATCAAAATACACAAATTTCACCTATGCGTATTTTTCCAAATATAAACCCTAGGTTGAATTATTGCTAGCATAAGCTTAATCGAAGCACCGGATTCCAAAAACGTAAAGAATATTAAAAACGGGGCTTGGAATCACTTACTATGGAGCTTGGAAGCTTGAAACAAACCCTAGCTATGGAGAACCCTTGAAATTTCGTCCTAATGAAGAAGATGGACAAAAATTGGCTTTTAATTTTGTTTTTAATTCATTTTAATAACTAAATGACCAAAATGCCCTTACTACTAAACTTTCCAAAAATTCCTTCCATGTCCTAATTTTGTCCATGAACTTAAAATTGGTCAAATTGCTATTTAAGACCTCCTAATTAATATTTCAATGCAATTTCATACTAAAAACTTCTAGAATGCAAATTTTGCAACTTATTCAATTTAGTCCCTACTTTCAATTTAAACACTTTAGGCATAGAATTTCATCACGAAATTTTCACACAATCATGCAATCATATCATAATCATCAAAATAATTATATAAAATAATTTTTTCTATCTCGAATTTGTGGTCACGAAACCACTATTCCGATTAAGCCCTAATTCAGGATATTACAACTCTCCCCCTCTTTTAAGGATTTTCGTCCTCGAAAATCTTACTGTAAATAAACAGTGTGGGTATTGGTTTCTCATAGTTTCTTCAGGTTCCCATGTAGTCTCTTCTACCCCATGCTTTTGCCACAATACCTTCACGAGAGCGACACTTTTATTTCTTAGTTTCTTGACCTCTCGAGCAAAGATCTTAATCGGTTCTTCTTCGTAAGTCATATCCGGTCGTAATTCAATTTCTGTCGGTGAAATTATATGTGAAGGATCCGAACGATACCGACATAGCATAGATACGTGGAACACATCATGAATCCTCTCTAATTCTGGTGGTAATGCTAGCTGGTATGCTACTCTGGGTCCAGCTTTTTCAATTATTTCATACGACCCCAATAAAACGCTTGACTTAACTTGCCCTTCCGTCCAAATCTAAGGACTTTCTTCCATGGAGACACTTTCAAAAATACCTTATCACCAACTTGAAACTCGATTTCTTTTAGTTTCAAATCCGCATAAGATTTCTGTCTATCTCAAGCGACTTTTTCAAACAATCTTGAATCACTTTCACCTTTTCTTCGGTTTCTTTTATTAGATCAACTCCATAAATCTGATTTTCCTTGAGTTCACCCAATACAAAGGCGTTCAACATTTACGACCATATAATGCTTCATAAGGTGCCATTTTCAAACTCGTCTGATAACTATTATTATAAGCAAATTCTACTAACGGTAAGTACCTTTCCCAACTACCTTGAAATTCCAATACGCAACATCTGAGCATATCTTCAAGAATCTGAATTACTCTCGCTGATTGTCCATCGGTTTGTGGATGAAAGGCGATCTTTGAAATTTAAATTTGTACCTAATGCCTCTTGCAACTTTTGCCAAAACCGTGAAGTAAATCTCGGATCTCTATCCGAAATGATTGACAAAGGTATTCCATGAAGTCTAACAATCTCACGGATATACAATTCAGCCAACTTATTAAGAGAATAATCATGCGTCTTAGGAATAAAATGAGCCGATTTAGTCAGTCTATCAACTATTACCCAGATGGCATCTTTCTTTCCTGGAGTCAATGGCAACCCTAAAACAAAATCCATAGTATACCGATCCCATTTCCATTCAGGAACCATAATAGGCTGAAGTAATCCTGAAGGCATTTGGTGTTCAGCTTTCACCTGTTGACAAATTAAGCACTTTGATACAAACTCGGAAATATCTCTTTTCATTCCACTCCACCAATACATTTTCTTCAAGTCATTATACATTTACGTACTGCCCGGATGAACCGCCAAATAGCCATTTTGTGCTTCATGCAAAATTTTTTGAATCAACTCATCATTTTTCGGTACACAAATCGATTTTTAAACATCAAGGTACCATCGAACCGATTCAAAATCGATCCGTGACGCCTTCTGCTTCGTCTTCTCTTGGCTAGCAAATCTTGATCATTTTTCTCGAGCTTGAAAATCTCTTATAAAAACATCGGTCTAGCTCTTATCTCTGCTAGAATCGAACTATCATCTGACATTTTCAACTGAGTGTTCATAACTCTCAAAGCAAACAACAACTTTCTGCTTAAAGCATCGGCAACCACATTCGCTTTTCCCGGATGATAATCAATAACAAGCTCATAATCTTTCAATAACTCCAACCATCTACGCTGTCTCAAATTTAAGTCTTTTTGTGACATCAAGTATTTAAGACTTTTGTGATCAGTATATACTCGGCACTTTTCACCATACAAATAATGTCGCCAAATCTTCAAAGCAAATACCACCGCAGCCAATTCCAAATCGTAAGTAGGATAATTCCTCTCATGAGGTTTCCACCACTTTTCCCTTTTGCATGAGTACACACCCCAAGCCATTTGGAGAAGCATCACTATGCACCACAAATTCTTTACCTGATTCGGGTAGTACTAACGCTGGTGCTTCAGTTAATAACTTTTTCAATTCTTCGAAACTTTGTTGACATTCTTCCGTCCATTCAAATTTAACATCCTTTCGGAGTAGTCTAGTCATAGGAGCAGCAATTATAGAAAATCCGTTTACAAACCGCCGATAATACCTAGCTAGCCCCAAGAAACTTCTAACTTCAGTTACGTTTTTCGGTGGTTTCCAATCAATAATGGCTGAAATTTTACTAGGATCAACTCGTATACCATCACCTGAAATAATATGACCCAAAAATCCAACTTCCCGAAGCAAAAATTCACTTTTACTAAACTTGGCATACAACTGTTTATCTCTCAAAGTTTGCAAAACTATCCCCAACTGCTCAGCATGCTCTCTCTCATTTTTTGAATAAATTAAAATATCATCTATAAACACCACAACAAATTTGTCCAAGTATGGCCGAAATATGCGATTCATTAAATCCATAAACACAGTAGGAGCATTTGTCAACCCGAATGGCATAACTAAAAATTCATAATGACCGTACCTTGTTCTAAAAGCAGTTTTAGGCACATCTGACTCTTTTACTCGTAGCTGATAATACCCAGATCTCAAGTCAATCTTTGAAAACCATGTCGCTCCTTTTTGCTGATCAAACAAATCATCAATTCTCGGCAATGGATACTTGTTTTTGATTGTCACCTTGTTTAATCGCCGATAATCAACATATAATCTCATAGAACCATCCTTCTTTTCACAAATAACACAGAGCGACCCAAGGTGAAAAACTCGGTCTTACAAAGCCTTTATCAGTCAAATCTTGCAACTGTGACTTTAATTCTTTCAACTCTGTTGGTGCCATTCTATATGGAGCAATCGAGATCGGAGCTATTCCTGGTATCAAATCAATACCAAATTCTACTTCCCTGACTGGAGGCAAACCCGGCAATTCTTCTGGAAATACATCCGCAAATTCACACACAACCGGCACTGATTCAACTTTCTTTTCAACTCCAAATAAGCTTCATAACCTTTTCTCAAATATCTCTGAGCCGACATCGAAGAAATCACACTAGACAATGCCTCTGATTTATCTGATTCAACCCGTAGAGTTTCACCGTTTTCACACTTTAATTCTATAACCTTTTCTTTGCAATTTACTATAGCATCATGCAATGTCAACCAATCCATACCCAAAATAACATCAAATTCATCAAATGGCAACAACATCAAGTCGGCCGGAAAGTAATGACCCCAAATCATTAAAGGACATTTCTTGCATACTTTATCAACTATCACACATTTGCCTAACGGATTCGACACTCTAATCATAAATTCTGTGTTCTCAATAGGTATATTCATACTAGACACCAGCTTCATGCATACATATGAATGAGTAGAACCGGGATCAATCAAAGCAATAACATTAATATCATAAAGAGAAAATGTATCGGTAATCACATCGGGTGAGGAAGCATCTTCACGCGCTTTAATAGCATAAGTTCTAGCCGGAGCTCTTCCTTCAGATCTAACTGCTGCATCTCTGGCTACATTCTTACTGCTTGTTTCACTTCCAACTTTTCTCGGATACCTTCCTCTCAAGTCTGCACCACTAGCTTTTACATTCTGAAATTTTTTCTTTCTCAGCTCTCTCTGGGCAATCTCTAATAAAGTGATCTGGAGAACCACATCGAAAACATTCATTTGCTCTACACGGACCAAAATGATTTCTACCACACCGCTGGCACTCGGGTTTAAAAAATCTCGAGTTCCCTACATTGGCTGTAGAAGTATTCTAAGATTTAGGACCCACATTCTGCTTCTTAAAATTTCCATATGATTGCCCAGCTGAAACTTGGGAACGAGGATTCATATTTCTTGACTTTCCGGGTTGCTGTGAAGGTGCCTTACTCATTGGCCTTTTCTTTCAAATTTCGTGTCTCAGCCTCTACCTTTCTCTTCTTTTTAAGTAGTTCTTTAGCCTTGCAAGCTCGATCAACCAGTACTACCATTTCTTTCAGTTCAAGGATCCCGACAAATACCTTAATGTCTTCGTTGAGCCCGTCTTCAAATCGTCGGCACATCTTGGCTTCTGTAGGAACATATTCCCTGGCATACTTACTCAATCGAACAAACTCTCGTTCATATTCTGAGACTGTCATAGTACCTTGCTTCAGCTCAAGAAACTCTTTACACTTCTGATCAATAAATCTTTCACTAATATATTTCTTCCGAAACTCTTCTTGAAAGAATTCCCAGGTTACCCTCTCTTTCGGTACCACCGAAATTAAAGTCTTCCACCAATTATAGGCTGAATCTCTCAACAAAGATGTAGCACATTTCAAACATTCTTCAAGTGTACAAGATAATTCATCAAATACCCGGATAGAATTTTCAAGCCAGAACTCTGCTTTCTCTACATCATCATCAATATTTGCTCTAAATTCTTCAGCCCCTTGTTTACGAATTCTATCAACAGGGTTTTACGTGAAAATTTTATCATATCCACTCCTTGAGGCATCGGAGGCATAGGTTGAGAAATTGGAGGAGGTGGGGGAGGTTGTGCATTCGGGTTCGTACGAACGAACTCAGTATACCAGGCACTCATCATCTGGAGAAAGGCTTCCCGAGCCCCTTCTCCTCCTCCTTGACCGGCACGATAGGAGGTGGGTTTTCAATCGTGCGCCCCTTTCAGGGAGCTGGCGCATTACTCTCTACTTCATCTGCCACAGCTGGATCGGGATCCATTTACTATATAAAAATCATTTAAAAAGGTCAGAAGTCGTCACACTATCACAATTTATACATATGGCGTGTATAGCAAAAATCCGTATATTACGAATCTAGACTCACATATGGCACAATTTTCCTTAAATCTAGACTCATATATCTATTTACTAATTGTTTTCTAGAATTTTTGGTTGGGCCAATTAGTACATTTTATTAGTTAAAGTCTCCCCTATTTCAGGGTTCCACTGCTCTGACCTTTGTATATTACGAATCAGATATCTCTCTATACAAAATTGCAATGACTATGAGGTTTGTTTCTATTAAACCTAGACTCAATAAGGAATCTGTACATGTAAAGAACAGCTTATAATTATTTTATTAAAATTTATTATAAATTTTTAAATTCAGAACAGGGGATCCAGAAATCATTCTGGCCCTGTTTCACAAAAGTTTAAATATCTCATAAAATATTATTTATATGCCTGTTTTGTTCAATCCAAATGAAAATAGACTCATTAAGCTTAAATTTCATAACTTACTTATCATTTAGTTCCACTTATACTATTTTTAGTGATTTTTCAAATTCATGTCATTGCTGCAGCAATATTCTGCTTTTAAGGCAAGTTTCATCTTTCCATGAATTTTTTTATGAACCGATAACCTATTAAACTTCCATGATATCAAACATGATCTAATTAGCCATCACCATGACTTATCAATATCAAACATTTTCTCAACCAAACATGGCCATATCATAAAATTATTTACACAAAATATGTACATTGCTATACATGCCATACTTAAGTTTTACAAGCCATTTACCAATAGAAATCCTTCTGGATAGTGTGATCGAAACTTCTACTGTCCCCGATTCCCGAGCTGACTTGTTTAAAACTACAATGAATGAAAAGGAAGCAGTAAGCATAAATGCTTAGTAAGTTCATATGCAAATAACAAGTAACATAACAATACAATTATACCAAACAACCTTAGCATGGCATCACCAAAACATATATCACATTTCTAAACATCATTCATCATCTTACCACTTTATCGTTGTTGTATCTATTTTCAACCCGAGGGTTAAGTACATACCTGTCCAAAGTGCCCATTTCACAACACTTACCAAAACGTCACTTGCATCTTAAGTGTTCTTCCATTTCATAGAAATTTTCACTCGTTGAACACATCGGAATATAACTCGGATACACGGATAATTTGCACATAAGTGCCACATATGTAATCAAGCAATCATGTAACCCGCCCATAAGTGAACTAGGACTCAACTCAACGAGCTCGGGCGTTCGCATCCATAAATGAACTAGGACTCAACTCAACGAGTTCGGATGCTTAGTTACATCTTACAAACTCGGACTCAACTCAACGAGTTCGAACATTCGCATCCATAAGTGAACTCGGACTCAACTCAACGAGTTCGGATGATCAACCATCCTAGTGACATGTCACTTGTATCCTAATCTATTCCTAATGTTCAAACGGGCTTTTTCCCTCGATCTGACATTAGCCGTCTTCCACGGAATATCGAAACTGATACTCGGTAGCAATTCATATTTATCAAGTAGTAAACATAATTTACATATTACTCAACATTAACCACAAAGCATAATATTTCACGATAAAAAAAAATCAGCATATCATATAATTAACATAAATAACTTAAAAATAACAATTATGCTACATTATTTACACATGAACTTATCTTGGTACCAAAATATAAAGATTTTGCAATTTAGTCCACAATCTTTTCTTTTCCTCGATCGCGACTTGATTCCCGTTTCTCTTGATCTATAATACCAAATTAATCTTATTTAATACATACATTCATCAAAACATCATTTAATACGAACTTTAGAAAATTACACTTTTGCCTCTAAACTTTTGCATAATTACACTTTTGCCCCTAGGCTCGGGAATTAAACTTTATCCCTTATTCTTATGTTTTATGACATGCTGATCATTTTTCCCTTCTATGATAATATCAAATTCACACTCTAACATGTACTTATGACTATTAGGTATTTTTACCGATTAAGCCCTTTTTCTCGTTTTCACTCAAAATCGAGTAGCACAAGACAAAATTTAAAACCTCATATTCTATCATAAAACATCAAAATACACAAATTTCACCTATGGGTATTTTTCCAAATATAAACCCTAGGTTGAATTATTGCTAGCATAAGCTTAATCGAGCTACCGGGATTCCAAAAACGTAAAGAACATTAAAAACGGGGCTTGGAATCACTTACTATGGAGCTTGGAAGCTTGAAACAAACCCTAGCTATGGAGAACCCTTGAAATTTCGTCCTAATGAAGAAGATGGACAAAAATTGGCTTTTAATTTTGTTTTTAATTCATTTTAATAACTAAATGACCAAAATGCCCTTACTACTAAACTTTCCAAAAATTCCTTCCATGTCGTAATTTTGTCCGTGAACTTAAAATTGGTCAAATTGCTATTTAAGACCTCCTAATTAATATTTCAATGCAATTTCATACTAAAAACTTCTAGAATGCAAATTTTGCAACTTATTCGATTTAGTCCCTACTTTCAATTTAAACACTTTAGGCATAGAATTTCATCACGAAGTTTTCACACAATCATGCAATCATATCATAATCATCAAAATAATTATATAAAATAATTTTTTCTATCTCGAATTTGTGGTCACGAAACCACTATTCCGATTAAGCCCTAATTCAGGATGTTACAAAGATATTTGAGAAAGGGTTATGAAGCTTATTTGGCGTATGTAATTAATGCAAAAGAAGTTGAAAAGAAAGTTGAATCAGTACCGGTTGTGTGTGAATTTACGGATGTATTTCCAGAAGAATTGCTGGGTTTTGCCTCCAGTCAGGGAAGTAGAATTTGGTATTGATTTGATACCGGGAACAACTCCGATCTCAATTGCTCCATATAGAATGGCACCAACAGAGTTAAAAGAATTAAAGTCGCAGTTGCAAGAGTTGACTGATAAAGGCTTTGTGAGACCGAGTTTCTCACCTTAGGGTGCTCCCGTGTTATTTGTGAAAAAGAAGGATGGTTCTATGAGGTTGTGTGTTGATTATCGGCAGTTAAACAAGGTGACAATCAAAAACAAGTATCCGTTGCCAAGAATTGATGGTTTGTTTGATCAGCTAAAAGGAGCGACATGGTTTTTAAAGATTGACTTGAGATCTGGGTATTACTAGCTGCGAGTAAAAGAGTCGGATGTGCCTAAAACTGCTTTTAGAACAAGGTACGGTCATTATGAATTTTTAGGTATGCCATTTGGGTTGACAAATGCTCCTGCTGTGTTTATGGATTTAATGAATCGCATATTTCGGCCATACTTGGACAAATTTATTGTGGTGTTTATAGATGATATTTTAATTTATTCAAAACATGAGACAGAGCATGCTGAGCATTTGAGGATAGTTTTGCAAACTTTAAGAAATAAGCAGTTGTATGCTAAGTTTAGTAAAAGTGAATTTTGGCTTCGGGAAGTTGGATTTTTGGGTCATATTGTCTCAGGTAATGGTATACGGGTTGATCCTAGTAAGATTTCAGCCATTGTTGATTGGAAACCACCAAAAAATGTAACTGAAGTTAGAAGTTTCTTGGGGCTAGCTGGGTATTATCGACGGTTTGTAAATGGATTTTCCATAGTTGCTGCTCCTATGACTAGACTACTCCGAAAGAATGTTAAGTTTGAATGGACAGAAGAATATCAACAGAGTTTTGAAGAATTGAAAAAGTTATTAACAGAGGCACCAGTGTTAGTACAACCCAAATCGTAAAAGAATTTGTGGTGTATAGTGATGCTTCTCTAAATGGTTTGGGGTGTGTACTCATGCAAGAAGGAAAAGTGGTGGCTTATGCTTGAGGCGATTAAAACCTCATGAGAGGAATTATCCTACTCATGATTTGGAATTAGTCTCATGGCGGTGTTTGCTTTGAAGATTTGGCGACATTATTTTTATGGTGAAAAGTGCCGGGTATATACCGACCACAAAAGTCTCAAGTACTTGATGTCACAAAAAGACTTGAATTTGAGACAACGAAGATGGTTGGAGCTACTGAAAGATTACGAGCTTGTTATTGATTATCATCCGGGAAAGGCGAATGTGGTTGCCGATGCTTTAAGCAGAAAGTTGTTGTTTGCTTTGAGAGTTATGAACACTCAGTTGAAAATGTCAGATGATAGTTCGATTCTAGCAGAGATAAGAGCTAGACCGATGTTTTTACAAGAGATTTTTAAAGCTTAGAAAAATGATCAAGATTTGCTAGCCAAGAGAAGACAGTGTGAAGCTGATATGGGATCAGATTTCAAAATCGGTTCTGATGGTAGCTTGATGTTTAAAAATCAGATTTGTGTATCGAAAAATGATGAGTTGATTCAAAAGATTTTGCATGAATCACATAATGGCTGTTTGGCGGTTCATCCGGGCAGTACGAAAATGTATAATGACTTGAAGAAAATGTATTAGTGGAGTGGAATGAAAAGAGATATTTCCGAGTTTGTATCAAAGTGCTTAATTTGTCAACAGGTGAAAGCTGAACACGAAGTGCCTTCGGGATTACTTCAGCCTATTATGGTTCCTGAATGGAAATGGGATCGGATTACTATGGATTTTGTTTTAGGGTTGCCATTGACTCCAGGAAAGAAAGATGCCATCTGGGTAATAGTTGACAGATTGATTAAGTCGGCTCATTTTATCCCGGTATGTATGGATTATTCTCTTAACAAGTTGGCTGAACTGTATGTTAGAGAAATTGTTAGACTACACGGAATACCATTGTCGATCATTTCGGATAGAGATCCGAGGTTTACCTTGTGGTTTTGGCAAAAGTTGCAAGACGCATTAGGTACGAAGTTAAATTTCAGTACACCTTTTCATCCACAACTGATGGGCAATCAGAGAGAGTAATTCAAAAGACATGCTAAGATGTTGCGTATTGGAATTTCAAGGTAGTTGGGAAAGGTACTTACCGTTGGTAGAATTTGCTTATAATAATAGTTACCAGACGAGTTTGAAAATGGCACCTTATGAAGCATTGTATGGTCGTAAGTGTTGAATGCCTTTGTATTGGACTGAACTCAAGGAAAATCAGATTTACGGAGTTTATCTAATAAAAGAAACCGAAGAAAAGGTGAAAGTGATTCGAGATTGTTTGAAAGCTGCTTCAGATAGACAGAAATCTTATGCGGATTTGAAACAAAAGGAAATCGAGTTTCAAGTTGGTGATAAGGTATTTTTGAAAGTGTCTCCATGGAAGAAAGTCCTTAGATTTGGACGGAAGGGCAAGTTAAGTCCGCGTTTTATTGGGCCGTATGAAATAATTGAAAAAGTTGGACCGGTAGCATATCGGCTAGCATTACCACCTGAATTAGAGAGGATTCATGATGTGTTCCACGTATCTAAGTTACGTCGGTATCGTTCGGATCCTTCACATATAATCTCACAGACAGAAATTGAACTACGACCGGATATGACTTACGAAGAAGAACCGGTTAAGATCTTAGCTCGAGAGGTCAAAAAACTAAGAAATAAAAGTGTCGCTCTCGTGAAAGTACTGTGGCAAAAGCACGGGGTAGAAGAAACTACATGGGAACCTGAAGAAACAATGAGAAACCAATACCCACACCTGTTTACCGGTAAGATTTTCGAGGACGAAAATCCTTAAAAAGGGGGGGAGAGTTGTAATATCCCGAATTAGGGCCTAATTGAAATAATGATTTTGTGACCACAAATTCGAGATAGAAATAATTATTTTATAATTATTTTGATGTTTATGATATGATTGCATGATTATATGAAAATTTCGTGATGAAATTTTATGCCTAAAGTGCTTAAATTGAAATTAGGGACTAAATCGAATAAGTTGCAAAACTTGCATTCTCGAAGTTTTTAGTATGAAATTGTTTTGGAATATTAATAAGGAGGTCTTAAATAGCAATATACCTATTTTGTGTAAATAATTTTGTTATATGGTGGTGATTTGGTTAAGAAAATGCTTGATAATGATAAGTAATGGAAATGGCTAATTTAGATCATGTTTGATGTCACGGAAGGTTAATAGGTTATCTAGTCCATAAAAACTCATGAAAAGATGAAATTTGCCATAAACAGAACATTGCAGCAACACTGGCGTGAGTTTGAAAATTTACTAAAAATCATAGAAATTGAATTTGGTGATGGATTAAATATGAAATTGAAGCCTAATATGTCTAGTTTCAATGAAACAAACGAAACGGGAAAAGGAATTATATGTTAGAAGATATTTGAGTTTTAGTGAAACAGGGCCAGAGCGATTTCTGGATCCCCTGTTTCAAATTTAGAAATTCACCATAAATCATACAAAAATAATTAGGTGGTGTATTTTATATTCTTGGAATCCTTATTGAGACTACTTTCAGGATGAACAAACGGCATAGTCATATAAATTTTGTACAGAGAGAAATATGGTTCGTAGTAAACAGAGGTCAGACCAGTCAAGTTCTGAAATAGGGGTAACTTTAACTAATAAACTGTACTAATTGGCCCAACCAAAAATTCTAGAAAAAAATTAGTAAATAGATATATGAGTCTAGATTTAGGGAAAATTTATGGATCTTGATTTCGAGTTTCGTAACTTGGGATATGATTTTTCTTGTAACTGTGATGCAGGTAGTTAGAAAGCTATGGATGTAGAAACAAATGATTCGAAGTTCTTAATTTGATAAATTATGTTCGGTAACACCTCAAGCTCAACTCTGGTGACGGTCTCGGGCGTGGGGGCGTTACATGATGAATTAGAAGAGACTAATTATGTTTGTGGGCCTAAACTCTCAATCTATGACGACAAGCCCATGTGGAAAATGCTAACAAGCTTAAGCATTTCACTTCAAGAACCCCAATTGATCTTACAAGCTTAGACATTTCATATTTGGTTTAAGTTTTAGGCTTAATTTTTATTATATATGAGCACAATATTTTATTTATTAGCTCTTATTATTTTATTATTATTTTATTCTAAATTTTTGATAATTATTAAGTATTTTAAGTCATTTAGGAATTTTATGTTAACAAGAAAGTTTAGTTTAAAACTACTTCTTGTTTAGATTAAATTAGAGTTCTAGTATACTTAGGAGTTTTATTTAGATTTATTTATCTAGCCTATATATAGGCCTTTGCATTGTACACAAGGAGACAATTTGATTATCATTCTATTTCTCTTTTGAGTTAATAAATTCTCTTTGAGTTTTTCTTTTCAAGAATTTCTCTTGAGTTTCTTTTAGAAGAGTTTTAACAATCTTTTTAGATTGTGGGGATCATCTTCAAACTTTTTCTTGCTAAGGTTTTTATCTTGGAGGGGAAATTAGAGCCGCTTGAAAGGGGTTGTGGATTTTTCGTGTTTCCAAGGCTTCTTAGGACTTTTACACGCCACGTTCTATCTTTCCATTACCTTTCCATTTATCTTCTTTATTCACTTCCTGAATCCTTGATTTATTATTTGTTTTAAATTATTTTATCTAACTTGGATTTAATTTCGTTTCAGGTTGTGTAAAAAAAAGTCCAAGTTTCTTTCCGAACGTCTAGAGCCCTAAGTCAAATCCGCGACTTTGACAAACTTTACGATCCGCTTTCGTGTTCATCCTTCTCACCCTTTATCACTAACCCCTTCCCCTCTTGCAGTTTATTAAACAAAGGAAATGAAATAACCAAGAGAAATTTAAATGGACAAAATGAAATAAAAATAAAAAGAATTTTCAAGATGTTGAAGTTAAACATCTCGAAGATCAATGGACTATTTGTCTCGCTCTACATGAGCACCCCAATAGTGCTTCAAGCATTGTCCATTAACTTGAAATGTGCCCCATTTTCATGTCCTTGACATCAACAGCTTTATACGGATATACATGAGCTATCAAGCATTGTTCATCAAAATTGAAAGGTCTATTTTGCTTTAGCAAAGTGCATAAGGGTCTCCACTCAATTGAATCTTCATCATTATCAGAATTGCTGTGGTAAAATCTCATTAACTATTCCTCCACTGTTGTTTCTATCAAGTCAATGGCACGACAGTCTTCATTCTCATTAGCGCATTAAATACATTGAATGTGACCTATTGCTCATTCATCCTCATGGTCAGTTTACCTTTTTGCACATCAATTAAAGTTCTACCTATATCAAGAAAAGGTCTTCCAAGGATAATTGGTACATCTTTGTCAGCTTCACATTCTAAAATAATGAAATCAGCTAGAAAAATAAACTTATCTACTCTTACCAGCATGTCTTCAATTTTACCTTTTGGATGTGCGTAAGATCGATCAACTAGCTGTAGTGTGATAGTTGTGGGTCTTGCCTTCCCAATTCCCAGCTTCTTGAAAATAGACAGATGCATTAGATTTATACTTGCCCCTAAATCACATAACGCCTTACCAACATAATGATTTTCAATTAAACATGGGATAGTGAAACTGCTTGGGTCCTTCAACTTTGGAGGTAATTTATTCATCAACATTGTTGTGCACCCTTTAGTGAGAGAAACAGTTTCAAATTCTCCCAATCTATGCTTCTTTGACATTATATCCTTTATAAATTTCATGTAATTGGGCATTTGTTCCAAAGCTTCTACTAGCGGTATGTTGACATGGAGTTGCTTCAAGACCTCTAAAATCTTTTGAACTGAACATTCTGTTTAGAATTATGGAATTGCCGAGGAAAAGGTAGAGGTGGTTTTCCTTCAGGTTGCTGATATTGTTTTGTTATGACATTCTTGTTGGCAACACGATCTAATTCTGTTGCAACATTTTGCTGTTTACCCGTTTCAAGTACATTGTGCTTTTTAGATGGCTTTAGGATCTTTACATGGTTGTTATTCGAGTTATCCTCTCCTGTCGTAGTATCTTGAACAATGTCATTCAATTGAGCTCCACTTTTGAGAGTGATGGCCTTGTACTACTCTTTCCCTTGTGATCTCGAATTCCCAGTATCACTTGACAAAGCTCTTTGTGTCCTCAATTCAAAGCATTTTCTTTCTGCGTACTTGATTCTCAAGAGCTTGGAGGGAAGTAACTTGACTCTGAATTATGGAATCATTCTTGGCCATATATTCATTCAACAAAGCTTTCATAAATGATGATAATAATGCTGAAGCCTGACATTGTTGTACATTTTGCCTCAGATAGGATGATTATAACCAGGCGGCGCACTATTGGCATTATATCTTGCAACATTGTTAAAATGCCCCTCACCTTAATTGTTCCAACTAAATTTTGGATGCTACCTCTACTCTGGATTATAAGTGCTGGAATAGGGGTCATTGTTCCGATTGTAAGTACCTATGTAGCACATAGATGCTGGGTTTGATGAGCATTCATCGAACACATGGTCTTCACTACAATAAACATATGCTAGCCTGATTGCTTTCATCTCTTGAACTGCAGTTGGTATCTTCATTGTCTTTATCATATTAGTTAAAGATGATACCTGGGTTGTAAATGAAGTGATTGCATCAAGTTCTATGGTACCAACAACTTTCTTGCCAGTCCCAACTCTTGCAGTCGGATATTGATAATCATTATTGGTAATCTTTTCCGAAATCTCATATGCTTCATTATAAGATTTATCTAACAAAGTACCATTGATGGAAGCATCAACGACCATCCTCGTATGCACATTCAACCCATTATAGAATATCTCCATCTGAGTCCAACGTTGAAATCCATGCATCGGACATTTCTGAATTAACTCTTTAAATCATTCCTAAGCTTCATATAGTGTTTCATCCTCTAATTTCTGAAAGGATGTGATGTCATTTCTAAGTTTGACATTCATATTTGGTAGATTATAACGTAGCAAAAACTTCTAGCAAAGATCATTTCATGATGCCATTATTGTCGATGGTAAAGCGTTCAACCATGCTCTCACACAATCTCTTAAAGAATATGAAAATAGTTTAAGTCGTAGAGCATGTTCAGGCACACCCTATTAAATGAGTCACAAACCTCTAGAAAAAGTCATAAATGCAATCTTAGATCTTAAGTGGGCAGTCCACCAAACTGTCCTACTGTTTGCAACATCTGACACATTACTGATTTTAGTTCAAACTACAGAGTCTGTATTTGTAGTCTGACTATCCCTAGATTCAAGTGATTCAAAATTGGTACAACATGCTCTCGAATTGGTCTATCTCGATCATCTATCACCTCACAAATAGGAGTATTAGCATCTTGACCATTCAAATTGTCATTCATACCAGGTATCACCCTACAAATAGGAGGATTAGCATCTTGACCATTCAAATTATCTTTGAGACCAAGATCATTCTCGTTCCTAGCCATTTTTCGTAGTTCTTTCCACCTTCTTCGTATTGTTCTTTCAATCTTTAGGTCAAAAGGATATTCTTTGTTAGCAGGAATGCCTCTTCTTATGCACTGATGCAAATCTGTAAGTATTAGAGTAACTAAGTTAAACAAAACTAACCGAATTAAATAGATAACAAAACCAAATTACACCAAATTGCTGACCCCCGGCAACGGCGCCAAAAACTTGTCGTGTGTGAATAGGATATGTGAATTGTGTAAGTATACATATCGGATCAAGTAATAAGAGTGATAAGTAAGATCATCTTCAAAGGGATCGGATTAGGTATAAAAGTGATCAAGTTATTATAACGGATTATGATTAATGCTATGGCAAAACAAAGATAAGTATACAATGGTAATTTAAAGGAATAATAATGTGTATGATAGGTGTAACTGATAAATAATGGAAAATGCTATGATAAGTTAAGAGTGAAAATGCAATGGCAATTACAAGAATAATTATGTTAATAATAAGGAAACGAATAAAAAAACAACTATGAATGATATGGCAAAGATACTAAGGCAAAGGATAAAGGGTCTACGATGTTGATTTGGAAGGTTGGGATTACTAAGAATCTGCCCTTATTTTCAGTAATTCCTCATCAAAGTCCAACTCAATCTGTTGCTCTAAAGATACCTAAAATGACCTGCTTCTTTCGAGAGCAAGATCTCAAGTTACCTGGCCTGTGTCTATAGGCCTTAGCATGGGACCCTGCACTATTTTGTCTTCATTCTATATGAATGCTGCTCTATGTCTAAAGTCTATTACAAGTATCTCTCGAGTGCTTGCTCATATCATTCAATTACGGTCCAACTACTCCAACCTTTTCAGAATTAGATTAATTTATGAGAATGTTGCATAGTCATCTATATCTAGGGATTGCTGGCATACAATTTTAGAATAAAACAATTGAATGAAACAGTAACTTAATTCAAATATGTGGTTCAATCATTAAAGAAAATAAAGGTTTCATCATGTAATCCCAACCCTATGAGATTTAGCTCATGGGTCGACAATTAAAATTCAAAATCAAAATACCATTCAACATCGTTTCAAAAAATCAATTCACGAAAAGCAATTAAGAAATAACGGAAGAACTTCGGTGACACAGTATCTTATGGTGGCTGAGAGGGACTACCTTTGTCTTCCTCTTGCCGTCACTGTTCAACCACTACCATCTATTTTTGCCTAAAGATCTCTCTATTTTTTGTGTTCGCCCTTTTTAGGGTTCCTCCTTCTTGTTGTTCTTTTTCGTTCCCCCCGTTTTAGGTTTCATCCTTTGGCTTTTTATAAGCATTTTCTCTAGGGTAAATCCAATCAGCCCATGATTTTCTTCCCTCCTTTTTAGGTAGATTTCTTTGGTATAAGTAGAGTTGAGCTAAAACTGTTATCCATTGGGTGTTGACTCGGTCTTCCCGAAATTGCCATGGGATTTGTGTTGGTAAACTATCCAACCTTGTGCCACAACAAACCTTTATTCCTTTGTTTCTTTCTCTGTATCCTGCAGCTACCAATTACTACCAAACAATCCTTCCCGCAAATAAGTAAAAGTAAGATATAATGACATTTAAGCACAGTCTAATCTTCTTAATGTAATGTAGTGAAAATTATGAATGGAATGTCCTAAAATGCAACTAAGTTTACTTAAGTACAGGCAATTAGCTAGGTCTAAAGGCATGAAATATAACTCTTTTCAAGAGTTATCATCTCTCTCGTGCTTTGCCGATGTGCGAATCGCCTAGGGTGTTACATTCACCTCTTAAAGGACTTAGCATCCTCGCTGATATTTGCCCCACCATCGTTCAAGATGCACGACAAGTGGCTCTAATACTAATAAATGTCATAACCAACACTCAACCTGATAAGATATTGTCCACTTTAGGTGCACATAGCCCTCACGACTTTGTTCTTAGGAATTTTACACTTCCAAAAGGCCTCTTACCATTTAAGTGTTGTAACCTTTTTATATAGCCTCTCTCTTGCTTTGCTGATGTGGAATTTGCCTACGGTGTTACATTCACCCCCTTTAGGGACTCAGCGTCCTTGCTGAGGTTTGCCCCACCGTCATTTAAAAGGTACGATAAGTGGCTCTGATACCAATAAATGTCATAGCCAACACCCAACCCTGTAAGATATTATTTTGTTTGGACACACATGACCCTTATGACTTTGTTCTTGGGAGCACCCATACACCCTTAGAACGCTTCTTACCACTTAAGTGCTGCTACCTTTTTACATAGCCCAGATATTTCTCATCCTTTGTCGATGTGGGGTTTGCCTAGGGTGTTACATTTACAAGTGTAACACCCCAAACCCGGCTAAATTGGTTTGACCCAAATCTGGCGAGCTACATTAGCCATTGGAGTGATTCTCCATTAACTCCCAAGTTAACCTCCAATACACCACTTATATACAACATATAATGTGCTAAGTTATAACACATCAACAGAATAAAATCATACATAGAAGTTTTTTTTAATGTTCACATACATCATACAACATATGTTCGCATAACAAAGTAACACATGAGTTCGCATAACAACATAAAGCATGAGTTCGCACAAAAACACAGGTTCGTAAAAATATTTGTGGTTCACAAGCTTCTTAAGTTCGCACTTAAACAAAACATCATAGGTTCCCATGTTAACAGGCTTCACATACAAAAGAGTTTATTCATACAAGGGTTTTTAGACTTTGGTAGGATTCGTTAAATAGAAAGGTTATCACTTTCAAGAGTTAGCATACATATAAGGGGTCGAAAAAATACAAGGGTCATAGAAAATTGTACTTTGCAAAAGAGCTGGCTCGTATATGATATTAAGACATATTTTAGAAAAATCAATATAATGCAACATGGTACACACGCAAGGAGAAATAAAGAAACATCAACTTTATTTATTATGAGAGGAAATTTATAACAAAGGTTTAACTTCAAGGTTCACAAAATAAAATAAAACTAGACTTATGAAAATTATTTCAAATGATAGTAGCAAACTTAAACAAATCTATAACTAAACCCAATAGATAACCACATCACCTATTTCCCAGGTTCACAGATATCTTTTTAGGGGTTAACCTTCCCCAAGTCATCTACCTCGCCGTTGTCGTCTACGACCTACTTGCCTTTGAAGTAAGAGAGGAGTGGGTGAGTTCATTGAGTATTCAGTGAATATACAAAAACATCAGAGTATCTTAAAATATAAAGTTTAAAACTAAAAAACACTTAGTATGAAAATCATTTCATGAGTTGGACTCACCGTGAAGGTGCAAGACCTAGTTCGTAGAACTTGCTTGTCAAGAAACATGTAAGTTTGTAAACAATTTCAAAAGTGCTTGTTGAAAATATTACTTAAAAAATTTGGCTTATTCTTGATTGTAAACAAATCTTGTATAGCATGAAATATGCCCTTATACTTGTCTTGTCAGAATTGTTGAAGAACATAGAACGTGTTTTCAACACTTGTATTAACTTATAGTTGGATAAGTGGATCTCCTTATAACACCTTAAAATGACTCAAAGAGTCCGAAACATGTCCCATAAGTGTAGCTTAAGCTAAACATATTGTACACCAATATGTGCCATTGAATAGAGCATAGCTCAACATTCTTTTATCTCTCTACATGTCCTAGGGCCTCATCGCCCAAAATCACAAACCTTATAGGTGAGTACTCACAATCTTTTGGTATACCAATATATCTAATTTAAGAGCTTGCAAAGGAGCTCGCACAAAATACTTATCATATAAAGCTCGCATAGAGAGCTTTCTTGAAAACACTTATTCATATCGAGCTCACACAAAAGCTCGTAAAAACACAGTTTATAATATTGTGCTTTAAAACATATCTTAAACTATAGGCTCGCTTAGGATCTCACGTAAAACATACTTCAAAGCATAACTTAAAAATTTAACTTGGAAATAGAGTTTTAGAACTTAAAAATAGAGTTTTCTTAGAGCTTAGTTTTGAAAAACATAAATTTTAGGAAATAAACATAATAGCTTGTATACAGTAACAAACATAATAATTTGCACACATATGATTATCCTTGAACATTCACCAAAAAGCTGAGAATTTAAACAAGTTTTGCTTTACCTTTATCCTTACTGGTAGATGGTCTGGCTGGTTCACAACATACATAAACACACAAATTACTTAAACAAACAAAACTTTTGAAATTCAAACATGCAAGCGAACCTAACTTTCTGGTGATCAAACCTAGTAGGACGGAGACTTACCTTGGCTTCTACGAACTTGGTTCTGAATAGAGACTTGACAATAGAATAATCGATGAGAGAATTTTCATGGAAAAGAGCTTATTTATAGGCACTAAATGTCTTAGTATTCTTAGGATACCCTACTTGACTTAGGAATGCTAGTCGATTTAGAAAAAGGTTACGTGCATGAAAAATATCCTAGAGACACAATATCTTTATTTCTTATTTAAGCCTGACTTGACTTTAACTAGCGAACCCCAATTCGCAACTCAACTGGTGAACCCTAGCTTGCCAAACCAACTGGTGAACACAACTTGCAATCAATTTGGTGAACCCCTTTATTGATATTCTTTTGGCGAAACTCAACTAGCGAAACCTAGCTCACCAAACCAACTAGTGAACACTTCTAATGAATTTGGCGAACCCCCTTATTGATATTCATTTGATGAACCCTTAGTTCGTCGAAACATTGGCGAACCTTTTACTTGCGAGGCCAAAACTTCCAAGCTCTATCCCGGGATGTTACAACTCTCCCCCATTAGAGCATTCCGTCCTTGAAATGTTCTCTTTCAAATAGTTGAGAATAATGTTTCTTTATTACTTCATTTGTTTCCCAAGTAGCTTTACTAGACTTATTTTTTCACCACAACACCTTGACCAAAGGAATCTTCTTGTCTGACAAGACTTTCACCTCGCGAGTCACAATCTTCATTTGTTCTTCCTCATATGACAAATCAAGTTGTACTTCAATGCCATCTATTGATATTACATGGGATAGGTCTACACGATACTTCCTTAGGATGGATACATGAAACACATCATGAATTCAAATAAGTTTGCGGGTTAGGTATACTATTGGACCAATTATTTCCAACACTTCATACGGACGAACAAATCTTGGGCTTAGCTTTCCTTTGTGCCCAAACCTTAGGACTTTCTTCCATTGCGATACTTGAAGAAATACATGCTCACCCACTTGGTACTATATTTGAAGTAGCTTTTATCTTCTTGTATATCATCTTTACTTTGTCTTCAATCTCGCGAACCAATTTAGGTCCAATGATTCACTTTTCATACAATTCAACCCAACATAGACGTGTTCAACACTTCCTTCCATTTAATGCTTCAAAGGGTGCCATCTGAATATTTACTTGATAATTGTTGTTATAGGAAAACTCTGCCAAAGGTAAATAATGTTCCCAACTTCCTGCGAACTTTAATACATAGCTTCACAACATGTCTTCTAGGACTTGTATCACTCTCTCGAACTGGCTATCTATTTGAGGGTGATAAGTAGTATTGAAAATAAACTTTAAACCCAAAGATTTTTGAAATCTCTTCTAAAATCATGAAGTCAATTGAGGATCTCAATCAGAAGTAATGGAAACTGGTATGCTATAAAGTCTCACTATCTTAAAAATGTAAATTTCTACTAGCCTTTGTAGAGTATAACTTGTGTGAACATCTAGGAAATGTGCACTCTTGGTAAAGCAATCTACAATATCTCAAACAACATCTTTCTTTATCAAAGTTAGCCGTAAACCGAACACAAAATCCATGGTGATTATTTCCCACTTCCATTCTGAAATTTTGAGTGGCTAAAGCAATCCTGAAGGATACTGATGCTTTGCTTTCACCTTCTAACAAACTAAACACTTCCCCACAAATTCTATAATAGCTCACTTTAAACTAGGCCATGAATATAGTTCGTGGAAGTCACGGTACATCTTGTTACTACCAAATGTTTGGAATTGATAAATTAAAATAAATTATTGTATAGATCGAGAATTGGATCAAACGAAGATGATTGCAGAAAAGCAACAACTATCTACTAGTCCCTGCAGATTCAACTTGTTTGTTGTTTTTGTCAAGTCAGTTTATATGGTATGATTGTATTTGAATTATGAATTTATATATTTGATAGCAATTTAAATATGTTTATGAAATATAATACGATTACGATTATTGTGTATGGATAATGAAATGAAAACTTACTCAAATCATGGAAGAGAAAATTGTTCAACTAAATACTTAATTGGCAGTAGTGGTAGTACAACTTTAAAAATTCACCAAAAATTGTAACAATAAATTTATAGGTTCAATTAAACATGAGCTTAAAGATTATTGAGTCTAATTTTGCATAAAAGAAATGTTGTAAGCAATGGATATGTATATTATGAGATATAAAGATTTATATGAAACAAGGTCAAAATGATTTTGTAACACCCTTAACCCGTATCTGTTGTAACGCCCTAAATTTTGGGCATAGACGTATTGGGCCTTGAGCGTAGGAATTGTTAGTAGGCGGCTTATCAATATTTTAGTGAAGTAAGAAAGTGAAACAAATTGCATGTTTGGTGTGGTGGTTAAGTGAATTGGGTGTGTTTGGGGATGTCTGAGAAGTCCTGGGGTTCAAACCTGGGCTTTAGCAAAAATTTTGATTTTAAGTGAATAAAATCCTGGATGTTTGGAGGTAGGCCTTTTAAATTATTGTGTAAAATAAATGACACAAGGAAGCATGTGGTCTAGTGGTTGTGGCATCATTAAGGTTGCAAGGGAGCTTGGGTTCAAGTCTTGGCTCTTGTAATTTATTTTAGTTTTTCCTCTTAAGTGAATCTAGATGCTAGCACATAGGTCTTATAATTAATTATGGACAATTTTTATCATAAAAAGAGCCTGCGGTGTGGTGGCACGGTGGCGTGTAAGGGAACCATAAGGTCTGAGGTTCGAGCGTGGCACAGCAGAAATGAGGTATTTATTTTGTAATTGGGTTTAACCAGTGGTTGAGTTGTAGTGGAATTCTGATGGAGGAGTTTGTTGAGGAGAGAATTGAGGAGTGATCTTGGGAGTGGATCATGAAGAGATAAGGGAAGGATTATGTGGAGAAAATCATGGAGTTTGAATGGGGGAGGAGTTGGACGAATTTAGGAGTCTATGGGTGCCTATTCGGTCATTAACTTAGAGCCGAATTGGTCAGTGACTTTGGGGGTTTCGATAGTTGTTTCTTTTGTATTTGTTTTGCTTTTGCTGACTTGGCCAAATAGTGCATTTTGGGATCGTTCTCTGTTACGTTTTAGTGTTAGCCAAATGAGTCTTTACCATTCGGGTTCCTTTTCCTTTACTATTTTCTTTTGCCAAAAGTGATAAGTGCCAAGCCTCTTCTTGACTCTTCTTATCTTCCATATTCCCCTCTCTGCCAAAATTGTTGTGTCTTTTATATTACCTCTCTCGCCTTTCTTCAACAACGGCCGAATAGTCTCTCTTGGATCATCTCTGTTTCTGATTCTCTTCCTCTTTTCTTAAGGTAATAACCGAATATATTTCCCTTTCTCCCTAACATTTTGTTCTTTCTTTTGATCTTTTCTGAGCTGACCGTCCCTCCTTCCACTCTTATTTGTTTTCAATTTCTTCTCTTCTATTCAGTGTTTGGTTAATTGTTCGGTGTACTGTGGTGTGGTGGTTCAGTTTTGCTAAAGATTTCATAATCAGTATGTGGTTGAAAGGTTTCTTCTTTATTTCTTTGACAATTCTGGATGCACTCTATTTGTCTTCTTCTATCATTATCGAAAGCTGAATGCTTCTTAATATTTATTGATCATGATTTTTGTTCCCTCCCCGCAAGGTGGGGTGCGTTGGGGTAAGAAATCCTGAGGAGTGAAAGAGGGCAAAGATTATTCAAGTTATCGAACTCTACCTCTCATTAATCGTATAAGGTAAGATCGCTACCTTATTCTTACTTTGTCCCGAATATTTCTGCGGTTGGTAAGTTAACGTCTGTAGACTGAGGCCACATATTTGATCAATGTATGGGTTAATAAGATCTGTTTTAATATAGATATTCGACATTCACTTGTGATCAATCCTAATCGGAGGTCTTAAGAGATTAAAGTCATTCGCGAATCAAGGTTGGGGCTTGGAGATTTATTTTACTGCGTGATTTTGCAAACAGGTGTGCAACCACACCCTTCCTTACTGTAGATCGGCAAAAGCCGAAAAGCTAAAATGCCAAAACACTGGCATTCGAGGCCTCACGAGCGTGCGAACGTACATGGGGCGATCTGAACCCACAAAGCATGGGCGATAGGCTGCAGAGGCCACCACGAGCGCTCTCGTGGACTTGAGCCTCGATGGGCCCAATGGGCTTGTATGCCCCACACAGACAAAATCTATGGTAAGCGAAAAACAATGAACTGGGCTATGGTGTTCGTATAACCGTGACTGAAATTGGGCTAAATGGGCCACACGAGCGTGTGGGCGCACCTAAGCCGAAAAATGGGCCAGGGCTCATTTTCACTGTTTTGACCATCTAGGTTACTTGGGTTACTCGAGGCGACGATAGACCATCTATGAGGTCGTAATCTGTACTGGGACCCCAAAATTAGTAAAATGACCAAAATACATTTAAAGGATAAAATGACTGTTTTGCCCATCGAGGGTAAATGACTGATTTGTCTATGATTTGTATGACTGATTTTGTGCATGACACTCTGCATACATGACATACTACTTGGGATTGGGATATTGTTATGGAGGAAGAAACAGTATTGGTGGCTGTGCCATATATACTGATATTAGCAACTGTGCTGCGATTCTAGTTAGTGCCGCAACCGCTGCTAACACTGTAAGTGTAGGGATGGCGTGGGTGATTTATTCCACAAAGGTAGTGCAGGGTTGGACAGAGGCAAGTGCAGGGGTGGATGGGTTATCATGCATTGTTCACATAGGTATTGATTCTGAGATGGGCTAGGCCCAATTGATGCTGTGATGGGTTGAGACCCAAATGTTAATGAATTGGGCTTTGGCCCACATATATTCTGAATTGGACTGTTTTGTTACAGAATAGGGTTTAAGCCTAGATTGGTTCTCAATTCTATTTTTGACTAACTGTTTGGATGCTAAGGGATTGCACACTGAGTTTTCGTAAACTCACATCATTTTTAACTGTATAGGTAATCCCCAGCCTTAAACGATTTGGAGCCGCGAGGGACTCGGAGGTGGCCACATGATTACTGCTATTTTGAATTGATTGTAATTATTTCAAAATTTTAGTTTGGGTTTTAAATTTTGTAATAAGGCCTCTTTAAATTTTCTAGCTTTTAATTTGGGACTTATGATCATTATGTTTTATATCTGCTAAGAGTAAAACGCGGTTTTCCAAAACGATAACTGTTTTAGAAACTCTACGTTTTCGCAACACTTATGAAATGCTTCCGCTACAAACAATGTTTTTTAAAGGTGATGACAACTTAAAATGAATAACGAATTATAGAATGATTCGAGTTCTAACAAAGAGGTTTTAAAATGGAATTTCTAAAGGAATTGTTTCAAAAGATTTGGAGTAATTGAACTATTTTACTGGATGTTTCCTGAAAGTGTAGTTCACTGAGTCTTCGGTGCCAATTTGTAAGTTTCCTGAATACTATTGTCTGCTTTTAAACTATTATGCAATAGGAAACACTATGATTACTTTAGAATCTCGACCATACTACTCTAGTTAGACTAAATTGTGAAACTATAGGAAACTAAGATTGTAGTGAGCCTGTGATTGCGAAAACAACTCTTAATTACAAATTTCATAAAACATCTGCTTAAGTACTGAAAATATGAGCTAAATTGCATAAACTTTCTAAACCAGATTATACGCGAAGTGATCATGAGCACTAGAAGGGGTGCAAGAGGCCGCGACAAAGGCTGTGTAAGTGTTAGGGCTGGATCTTCGGCATCAGGTCATATGTCCAACGTTGAGATGAAAGAAGCGCCGGCTTTACCTTTAACCAAGACTGGGTCACACGATCGAGTAGCTGGGGATGATGCACTGTCTCAAGCTGTGTTGCAGACTCTGGAAAGAGTCGCTGGGCCTAATAATGGTGCTGCGGGCAGTGGGTCGATTACAGAAGGACTTCAGTCGAATAGAGCTGACACTTTTCGAGGTATTGCTGGAGTAGCTGCTAATGTGGCTGAATATTGGATTGAGGCCACAGAAAGGATAATGGATGACCTCAATCGTACCCCCTGCGCGAAGCTAAAGGGTGCGATATCTTTCTTTGCGAGACGGCTTCCTATCGCTGGTCGCCATACTACGGTGAAAAAGGGTACCCAGCCTGATCGGTTAACTTGGGATTTCTTCAAGTCTGCATATCAAGGAAAGTATGTAGGGACGCCCGAAGAAGGGAGTTTCTAAACTTTACTCAAGGGGATAATTCTGTGGCAGAATACGAGGCAGAGTTCTTACGACTTAGCCGCTATGCTCATGGAATGGTGGCAACAGAATCTGAGCGTTGTGTTTGTTTCGAAGATGGCCTCAGAGACAGTCTTCGAGTTTTGATAGCCCCGTAGAGGGAGCGAGATTTTGCTGCGTTAGTGGAAAAGGCGAAGATCTCTAAGGAGGTGAAGCGCGTGGAGCGCCAAAACCGTGAGAAGGAAAGAGGCGAAAGTAAGAGGGATTCAGAGCCCTCAGGTTCATATGGTAGGTCTAAGAAAAAGGCTAGAGTTGATGAGTCAGTCTGAGTTGGGGCCCCTATTGCTGTTACTGGATCACAGCCTTGTGCAAATTGTGGGAGAAGTTATCTTAGCGAGTGCTGGAAAAAGACTGGAGCCTATTTAAGGTGCATATAGATGGAGCACCGTTTTAGAGAGTGTCCTCAGAGGCCAAATTTTGCACGAGCTACTAGTTTGGGTAATGTACAGCCACCGATGGGTGGTCAGCAGCTGCCCAGAGGCCGTGGTCAGGCCAGGGGAGGAAACGATTTAGGTCGTGGAGCACCAGGAAGAGGTACTAGTCATATTGAAGTGCGGCAGCCAGTTTTGGTCTATGCGGTACCTCACCGAGAGGACGAAGACGCTCCAGATGCGAATGCTGGTACGTACTTTATCCATAGTGTACTATTTATCTATTTTAAAATTGGAATTAGAGTGTGCAGCAGAAGTGTAGTGGTGTAACTTAGATTGTGCGACTATTGGATAGTTGGAAATTTCGAGGATGAAATTTCTTTAAGGGGTTAGAGTTGTAACACCCCGAATTCTAGGCATAGAAGTATTGGGCCTTGAGCGTAGGAACTGTTAGTAGGTAGCTTATAAATATTTTAGTTAAGCAATAAAGTGACACAAATTGCATGTTTGTGTAGTGGTTAAGTGAATTGGGTATGTTTGGGGATGTCTGAGAAGTCCTGGGTTCAAACCTGGGCTTTAGCAAAAATTTTAATTTTATGTGAATAAAACCCTGGATGCTTGGAGGTAGGCCTTTTAAATTATTGTGTTAAATAAATGACATAAGGAAGTATGTGGTCTAGTGGTTGTGGCGTCATTAAGGTTGTAAGGGAGCCTGGGTTCAAGTCTTGGCTCTTGTAATTTATTTTAGTTTTTCCTCTTAAGTGAATCTGGACGCTAGCACATAGGTCTTATAATTAATTATGGATGATTTTTATCACAAAAGGAGCCTGCGGTGTGGTGACAAGGTGGCATGTAAGGGAACCTTAAGGTCTGAGGTTCGAGCGTGGCACAACAAAAATGAGGTATTTATTTTGTAATTGGGTTCGGCCAATGGTTAATGGAATTCTGATGGAGGAGGTTGTTGAGGAGAGAATTGAGGAGTGATCTTGGGAGTGGATTATGGAGAGATAAGGGGAGGATTATATGGAGAAAATCGTGGAGTTTGATTGGGGGAGGAGTTGGATGAATTTGGGAGTCTATGGGTGCCTATTCGGTGATTGACTTAGAGTCAAATTGGTTAGTGACTTTGGGTGTAACGCCCCCAAAATCCTGAACTTTTTTTTTTGGTTTTGATAAAAGGTGTGCTTAATATTCCTAGTCGAGTGTTATTTATGTGATAATAGGCCTGGTTAAGTTTTGAGTTCAAACTTTGGGGTGAAAGAAATTATAGTTTAATAATTAAAATAACCTTGATGGCAAGTAGTTTGGTTTTTAAATAAATGAAGGAGGAATTGGACACAAGGAGCCTTGTGTTGGAGTGGCAAGTAGCGTCACATGTAGGGCTTAGAGGTGGCGTCACATGCATGGCAATGAGGTTTGGGGTTCGAATCCCTCCTTGCTCAAAAGAAGGATTTATTTTTGCTCAATAAATGGTCAGTAATGGCATTGGATGTGCACTCTGAAGGGAGTGATCAGAGGAGAAATTTAAGGAAGGGTGGGTTAAATGGGCTCGATGGGCTGTAGGGCCCATAATAGGCAAAATTGGCAATTTGTTACTAAGTGATGAAAAATCATATGATTGCATGACTATGAATGTGATTGGGCCTGACGAGCCATATAAATGTGATTTGGGCCTAATGGGCCATATGAATGAGATTGGGCCTAGTGGGCCATATGCGTGTATGTAGACTCGTTTGGGCTTTGTAAGGGGTTTTGGGCCTAGTATCTGATAACTGCTTAAACAGACATAAAACTTAAATAATTAATTAATTGTGACCATGGACAAGCTATAAGGTTAAGGTGTGGCAATAGGTATATGCATGTCTAGGATTGGATCTAGGGAGAGCTTGGTACTTAAGCGGTTTTATTGACCCACCTCCTCTTCTCTGGATTCCTACCTGGTGCATAGTATCTGTTTGCTTTAGCCAACGAGGACTTGTTAATGAGCTAAGGTAAGTAATAACCCATAATAAAAAGAAATTACCGAAAAGCCCTAAGGGTAAAAATGACTAAAATACCCCTATGTGTTGAATGTAAGGTTTATGGATGTTACATGTATACCTGCTGCATTCATATGATATTCTGTTTAGGTTGCATATGGGTTGGGAATTATGGAACGGAGGAAGTATATGAGGATCGCATGGTTGCTTGACGACCGTGGATCTACCGATGGCTTTTTAAGCCCAATCTATGATTAGCAGCTTTGCTGCAACGTGAGGTAGTATCGCAATCGGGCTACCATTAGAGTGTATCGGATGGATGAGTAGTTATTTATATCCCCACATAGTGTGTATCGAGGGATGGAGATGGTGTGTAGCGGTTGGATGGGTGGGATCCGTGCATATTTGATTGCCTTACATCTATTCTTATATTGAATTGGGCTCAACCCCGAAAAGACTTGCTATTGCATGCTATTCTATTTGCCGAGGGTTGTACACACTGAGTTTTCGAAACTCACCTCCCTTCTTTTAAATTTTTTAGGTGATCCTTAGTAGGCGGTTCGACGGATGGAGGGAACTCGGAGGTGGCCAACTAGCAAAAAGTTTAGACTTAGTCTTTTATTTAATTTTTAATATTTTAATTTTTTTTGATTTGGGTTGTAATAAGGCCTTTCCTCTGGTTATTATTTCAAATTAGGTTTATTATTATTTTTATGCTTTATATTTATTAGAAGTAGAACATGGTTTTCCTAATCCATAACTATTTTTAAATACTACACTTCTGCAACTCAATCTTTAAATGACAAGTTTTCATAGATCATCTATTTTAAATAAAGCTTCCGCAACTGAAAAGAGATTTTACAAAGTAATTATTATCATACAAGAAGGAATAGTTTTTTTAAATACACCTCGCTTTGAAAGCAACAAATACAAGATGGGATTTTACTCAAGGTTTTTACTTTAAAGAAGGGTTTTCAATGAAAACAAGGTTTTCGAAAAACACTCCAATGTGACACGCCAAATTCGGCCATAACGTCTGGGCCGGGTTTGGGGTGTTACATTGGGGGTTTCGATAGTTGTTTCTTTTACATTAGTTTTGCTTTTGTTGACTTGGTCGAATAGTGCATTTTGTGATCATTCTCGAATGTGTCTTTACCATTCAAGTTCGTTTTCCTTTACTATTTTCTTTTGCCAAAAGTGATAAGTGCCAAGCCTCTTCTTGACTCTTCTTATCTTCCATATTCCCCTCTCTGCCGAAATTGTTGTGTCTTTTATATTACCTCTCTCATCTTTCCTCAACAATGGCCAAATAGTCTCTCTTGGATCATCTCTGTTTCCGATTCTCTTCCTCTTTTCTTAAGGTAATAACCGAATATAATTTTCCTTTCTCCCTAACATTTTATTCTTTCTTTCGATCTTTTCTGAGCTGACCGTCCCTCCTTCCCCTCTTATTTGTTTTCGGTTTCTTGTCTTCTATTCAGTGTTTGGTTGATCGTTCGGTGCACTGTGGTGTGGTGGTTTGATTTTGCTAAAGATTTAACAACCGGTATGTGGTTGCAAGGTTTCTTCTTTGTTTCTCTGACAATTCTGTATGCACTCTATTTGTCTTATTCTATCATTGTTGAAAGCCGAATACTTCTTAATATTTATTGATCATGATTTTTGTTCCCTCTCCGCAAGGTGGGGTGCGTTGGGGTAAGAAATCCTGAGGAATGGAAGAGGGCAAGGATAATTCAAGTTATCAAACTCTGCCTCTCATTAATCGTATAAGGGAAGATTGCTACCTTATTCTTACTTTGGGCTGAATATTCCTGTGGTTGGTAAGTTAACGTCTGTAGACTGAGGCCACATATTTGATCACTGTTTGGGTTAATAAGATCTGTTTTAATACAGATATTCGACATTCACTTGTGATCAATCCTGATCGGAGGTCTTAAGAGATTAAAGTCATTCACTAATCCAGGTTGGGACTTGGAGATTTTTTTTACCGCGTGATTCCGTAAACAAGTGTGTAACCACACCCTTCCTTACTTTAGATCGGCAAAAGTCGAAATGCTGAAACACCGGCATTCGAGACCTCACGAGTGTGTGACCGCACGTGGGGTGATCCGAACCCATAAAGCGTTGGCGATAGGCTGCAAATGCCGCCACGAGCGCTTTCGTGGACTTGGGCCTTAATGGGCCCAATGGGCTCGTGGGCCCCACACGGACAAAATCTGCGGTAAACAGAAAATAATGAACTGGGCTATGGTGTTCGTATAGTCGTGACTGAAATTGGGCTAAATGGGCCACACGAGCGTGTAGGCCCACTTGAGCCGAGTAATGGGCCATGGGCCCATTTTTACCGTTTTGACCATCTAGGTTACTTGAGTCACTCGAGGTGATGACAGACCATCTATAAGGTCGTAATCTGTACTGGGACGCTAAAACTAGTAAAATGACGAAAATACCCTTAAAGGGTAAAATGACTATTTTGCCCCTCGAGGGTAAATGACTGATTTGTCTGTGATTTGTATGATTGATTTTGTGCATGACACTCTGCATACATGACATATTGCTCAGGATTGGGATATTGTTATGGAGGAAGAAACCGTATTGGTGGCTGTGCCACATATTCTGATATTAGCAGCTTTGCTGCGATTCTAGTTAGTGCCTCAACCAGTGCTAACACTGTAAGTGTAGGGATGGCGTGGGTGATTTATTCCCCACAGGTAGTACAGGGTTGGACGGAGGCAAGTGCAGGGTTGGATGGGTTATCATGCATTATTCATATTGTGACAGCCCTAATTTGACCCTAGTTGGAAAGTGGTTTCGGGACCACAGAACAGAATCATAAAAATAATTAACCGTTATATTCTAAGCTTATTATATGTACAAATGCATGTGTGAAAGTTTCATACTTTGATTTTGTTATTTGAATGTGAAATTTAGTAAATGGGATTTATGTGTGACATTTTTGAAATGTGATGGGTTAATTTTAAAATGGACTATTAATGTATGTTATAAAAAATAATGGACTTGCATGTCAATTCACCCATTTTAATTAGTGGCCGTCCATGTTATTGTTTAATATATATTATATGTATTTTTATATTAACATTATTTTCAACTAAATGAATTAAAGAATGAATAAAAATGGGTGAGTGGAGGAGAAACCAAAGTTGGTTTATCTTTTGATTTCTTTGGCCGAAAATTCTAAGAAGAGAAGGGAGGGGAAACAAGCATTCGGCTACTCCTGTCTAGTCTAGATTAAGGTATGCTTGAAGTGTTTTGAAAGAAATTACTTGTGTATTTTAGGATAGTTTCTTAGTTCCTCCATAACCCATGTACAAATTTTCATTTTGTTAGCTATGGGAGCAATCGGTCATGAGAGAAATTTTCATTTGGAAATGATACTTTGATGTTTTTTTTTGAATTAATAAAAGTACTCCATTCGCTTGAAATTATAAAAGTACGTTAATTTTTAAAAAAATTAGTTTGAATTTGTAAATATAAAAATTAAGTGTGCTTGTGTTATAGCCGAATATACTTTGAAAATTATAATGGAGAAATTCTTATGATATAAGCTTGTAAATTGAAGTTATAATTTGTGCTTTGTAGTTTTAAATGGTTAAAGACTATTCGGTTATAGCCTTTATTTTTCATGAAGAAATCAAGTTAAATGTATATGTGCCTATGTTATGGCCGAATGTACTAAGGGTGGATTAATATGGATTTTAATGTTATATTGATTCAGGTTTGTTAGTTTTTGAAATATAAAAATGATTGTATTGGGGATTTTAGAGATGTGGATTGGTAGGTGATATGTATTTAAATTGTTTATTAAGGTGTTGGCTATATGGTTAAAAATGTGCACATGAAAGTATAATAGGTCAAGTGAATTTTATGTTTCTATATGTATGATTTAGTTGATGGTGTGATATATTAGCATATTTGGATATTGATGTTTGTGTGTCTCATGTTAATATGATAATCGGCCATAGGCATGATTAAATGGTTCGGTCATTTTTTGGCATAGGTGAAATCTATATGAATTTGTTAAATTCAGTCATAAAATGGAATTAAATATGGAAGCTAAGTTTGAGTGGTTAGTGCCTAATGTGTTCGAATGTGACTTACAAAGTACATAAATTTGAAAATGAAATGGCAATAGACTTAAAGTGAACAAATGATTCGAATTAATTGTTTTTTTTTTAAATGTATATGGTTGCCGTATGTATGTGTTTGATTGAGAAATAAATTTGTTTGATTTAGCTCAAGAGCTTAGAGGACCAAGGTTGGATAGGGGAAAGGAGAAAGTAACCGAATAGCCGTTGAAATTGTTCGACAACATCCGAGGTAAGTTTTGAGTAGTCTCCTTTATTATATAATTGATGATGCCTTTATAATAGTATATTAGATGAATTTTGATCTTTGGCTTACACTTGAATAGAGTTGTATAATAAATAATGCATGTATAGGACTTATAGTCTGATAGTCACTTTGAGTTTAAGATCGAATGGTGAAATGAATGTGTGATATGAGGTATAACTCTTGAGCTAAAATCTGAATGATGATGCACATATTGAATTTATATCCGAATGTAATATATGATTTCTAAAGTGATAAGATGACTAAGTATGTATGAGACTTGGAATGTTATCCGGGCTTAAAGACCCGCAGGCTATATGCAGGAATGTTATCCGGGCTTAAAGACCCACAGGCTATATGCTGGAATGTTATCTGGGCTTAAAGACCCGCAGGCTTCGTGCTGGAATGCTATTCCGGCTAAAGACCCGCAGGCTACGAGCTGGTATTTATACCAGGTTTAAATTCCCGCAAGCTTATGCTAGAAATTTGTTTCAAGTTCTAAGACTTGTCAGGATTGATGCCAGTAAATTAAGTAGGATTACGACATTGAATATCCGCGGAAAACCACCATCGAGTAAGTATGATATATTTAACATGTTAAGGTATGTATTATGTGCTCATATGTGAATTGATTTTTAATGAATTATTAGTATCAAAGAACGGTATATATATATATTGTGTGGATGATTACGGTATCTAGGAATAAGAGAATGACCTATTCTCTATTTTATAGATTGTTGATTTTGGCCACCGTCTCGGGGATCGTCAGCAGTTCATCATACTATAGCCCCTTTGGTACAATTATATTTTGACCTTGCTATGGCATGTATAGGTTAGGTCGGTAATAGATAAGTTTTGTTATTGTAAATATTTTGGCCATGTGAAAATGGTATATATATATAACTCAAGAATCGTGTATGTATTCAAAGACGATTGCTTTAGTTGATAGATTAGATGAATACGATTAAATGTTTAGCTCAGTAATACCTCTTAGCCTAAACCGGCGATCGGACTCGGGCTAAGGGTGTTACAATTTTATTGGTATCAGAGCTACGGTTTAGTCGATTCTAGGACTAGTGTAGAGTGTTTGAGTCTAACTATATATGCCATACAGTATTATTACGATAGTATGATGAATTCTGACAGTTAAAAATGTGTTTTCATATAGTAATAGATCCCGATCCCAATCGAGCGGTAGCTGATGATGTCGAGAGTGTAGCGCTTGCTCCCGCGCATGGGACAGTGCCGATGGACTCTCAACCTATTGCAAGCAATCAGAACGATGAGGCTAGACAGGCTTTTTATAGTGTGATGAATGATTGGTTCAACCAATACATTCGAACTAATACGGCTGTTCCACAACCCCCACTCCTAAATAATACACCCCCTGCACCTACGATACCTTCGGTAATTGATCAGACGAGGTAAAATAAGCCCCCGGTTGACAGAATCTGAAAGCATGGGGCTATGGAGTTTAAAGTTACAGATAGTGATGATGCTGAGCAAGCTGAATTTTGGTTGGACAATACTATTTGAGTGTTTGATGAACTGTCCTGCACACCCGATGAATGCTTAAAATGTGCTATATCTTTGCTACATGATACTGCCTACTACTGGTGGAATACGTTGATTTCTGTTGTACCCAGAGAGCGAGTGACTTGGGAGTTCTTCCAAACTGAGTTTCGAAAAAAGTATATCAGCCAGAGATTCATTGATCAGAAACGAAAAGAATTTCTTGAACTTAAACAGGGTTCCATGTCGGTTACTAATTATGAACAAAAATTTGTGAGGCTTAGTCGGTATGCCCGAGAATGTGTTTCTTCAGAAGCTATAATGTGTAAAGGTTTCGAAGATGGATTGAACGAAGATATAAAACTGTATGTTGGCATTCTTGAAATCAGGGAATTTGTAATACTTGTCGAACGAGCTTGCAAAGCCGAAGAGCTCAGTAAAGAGAAGAGAAAGGCTGAAGTGGGAGCAAGAGAGTTCCATAAGAGATCTTCAGGGAAGCCCTTTCAGTAGTCACTGAAGAAATTTAGAGATCATTTAGGCCGATCAAAAGACACTTCGGGCTTTTCCAGACAAGACCGTGATCGACCCCCTATGAGTACGCAAGCCACTTCGGTTGCCAGCGTTGGAAACGATCGTCGGGATAGAATCGAGTGCAAGTATTGTGGGAAATGGCATTCGGGGAGTTGTAGATTCCATGACCGCTCCTGTTATAAGTGTGGATCAGCTGACCACTTTATCAAAGACTGTCCGAGATTGTCTGAACAGAATATGAATCAGAGTGAGAAACCGGGTACTACTACAGCTCGAGGTAGACCATCTAGGAATACAGGGAATGCTAGTGGCGGTCAGAAAGGGTATAGAGATGCTACGACTAGATCTGAGGCTCGTGCTCCTGCTAGAGCTTATGCAATACGGTACGCGAGGATGCTTCTTCGCCAGATGTTATTATCGGTACTTTCACTCTCTTTGATACTAATGTGATTGCATTGATTGACCCTGGTTCTACTCATTCATATGTATGCGAGACTCTAGCATCCAGTAAGACTCTACCTGTTGAGTCTACTGAGTTCATAATTCGAGTATCGAATCCATTGGGTCGTTGTGTGCTTGTTGACAAGGTGTCTAAGAAATGCCCCTAGTAATCCGAGGTTCTTATTTTCTGGCCGATTTGATGCTTTTACCGTTTGATGAATTTGATGTTATTCTCGGTATGGATTGGTTGACCGTACATGATGCAATTGTAAATTGCAAAATAAAGACCATTGATTTGAGATGTGCAAATAATGAGATAATCCGAGTCGAGTCTACTGACTTGAATGGATTGCCAGCAATAATATCCTCGATGTTGACTCAGAAATATGTGAGAAAGTGATATGAAGCATATCTTACGTACGTGCTGGATAGCAAAGAGTTCGAAAAGAAACTTGAATTAGTGCCAGTGGTTTGTGAGTATTCAGATGTTTTTCCTGAGGAATTACCGGGATTACCACCCGTTCGAGAGGTAGAATTCGACATCGAACTTGTACCTGGGACTACACCAATTTCGATAGCTCCGTACTACATGGCACCAATGGAATTGAAAGAATTGAAAACTCAGTTGCAAGAGTTGATGGATAGAGGTTTCGCTCGGCCGAGTTTCTCACCTTGGGGTGCACCAGTATTATTCGTGAAAAAGAAAGACGGAACCATGAAGATGTGCATCGACTATCGTCAATTGAGTAAAGTGACAATAAAGAATAAATATCCGTTATCGCGTGTTGATGATTTGTTTGATCAGCTGAAGGGAGCCTCAGTGTTTTCAAAGATAGATTTGAGATCAAGTTATTATCAGTGGTGAGTCCGAGACTCAGATATACCTAAAACTGCTTTCAGGACGAGATACGGTCATTATAAGTTCTTAGTGATACCATTTAGCCTCACTAATGCCCCTGTAGTATTTATGGACTTGATGAATCGAATTTTCAGGCAGTATTTGGATCGGTTTGTAGTTGTGTTTATAGACGACATCTTGATTTATTCACGCGATGAAACCGAACATACCGAGCACCTGAGATTAGTGCTGTAGATATTACGGAATAAGCAGTTATATGCTAAGTTCAGTAAATGTGAATTCTGGTTGAGAGAAGTTAGCTTTTTGGGACATGTGGTATCTGCATTGGGTATTAGAGTTGATCCGAATAAAATTTTAGCCATACTCGATTGGAAGCCTCCGAGAAATGTTACCGAAGTTCGGAGCTTTTTGGGACTTGGTGGTTATTACAGACGATTTGTAAAGGGTTTCTCGATGATAGCCTCACCAATGACGAAACTACTTCAAAATGATGTTAAGTTTGAATGGTCAGGAAAATGTCAAAAAAGTTTCGATCAAGTGAAATCTTATTTGACTGAAGCCCCAGTGCTAGTGCAGCCCGAATCCGGTAAAGAGTTTGTCATTTACAGTGACGCATCCTTACTTGGACTGGGTTGTATATTGATGCAAGAAGGTAGAGTTGTAGCTTACGCGTCGAGGCAATTGAAACCGCATGAGAAAAACTATCTGACCTATGATCTCGAATTAGCTGCCATCGTATTCGCTTTGAAGATATGGCGACACTACTTGTTTGGAGAGAGGTGTCATGTATATTCAGATCGCAAAAGCCTCAAATATTTGATGACTCAAAGAGATTTGAATCTCCGTCTAAGACGTTGGCTTGAGTTGTTGAAAGATTATGAGCTCGTCATTGACTATCACCCGGGAAAGGCTAATGTGGTTGCCGATGCTTTAAGCCGCAAGTCACTGTTTACTTTGCGAGCAATAAATGCACACCTGTCCGTTTCTTCTGATAATATGTTAGTAGCAGAATTGAAAGCCAAACCATTATTGATTCATCAAATACGTGAATCTCAGAAAGTCGACGATGAATTGGTTGCTAAACGAGCTAAATGTACTTCTAATGTGGAATCAGAGTTTCAATTAGACGACAATGATTGTTTGAGGTTCAGAAGTCGACTGTGTGTTCCAAGAAATTCAGAACTTATTTTGATGATTTTGAATGAGGCTCAAAGTAGTCGAATGTCAATCCACCCCGGTAGTACAAAAATGTACAACGATCTGAAGCGTCAGTTTTGGTGGCCTGGTATGAAACGAAACATTTCTGACTTTATTTCGAAGTGTTTGATATGTCAACAAGTGAAAGCGAAACATCAAGTGCCTTCATGGTTACTTCAGCCGATCATGATACCCGAATGGAAATGGGATCGAGTTACAATGGATTTTGTGTCTGGGTTATCTTTGTCACCGAGCAAGAAAGCTGTGATATGGGTTGTTGTGGATAGATTGACTAAATCAGCTCATTTCATTCCTATACATATGGATTTCTCTATCGATAAGCTAGCCGAGTTGTATGTTTCTCAGATTGTCAGATTACACGGGGTACCCGTTTCAATTGTGTCAGATAGAGACCCAAGATTCACATCGTGATTTTGGAATAAATTGCAAGAAGCATTGGGTACTAAGTTGCATTTTAGCACCGTTTTCATCCCCAGACCGATGGTCAATCCGAGCGGATAATTTAGATACTCGAGGATATGTTGAGATGTTGCATCCTTGAGTTTAGTGGTTCATGGGAACGGTATTTGCCTTTGGTTGAATTCGCTTACAACAATAGTTTTCAATCAAGCATTAAGATGGTACCTTAAGAGGCTTTGTACGGTCGTAAATGCCGTACACCATTGTTTTGGACCAAGCTTAGTAAAAGTAAAATCTTCGGGTTGATTTGATTAAAGATGCTGAACAGAAAGTAATAGTGATCCGTGAAAGTCTGAAAGTAGCTTTAGATCGTCAGAAGTCGTATGCAGATTTTGTGACAACCCGAATCAGGGCCTAATCGGAATAGTGGTTTCGTGACCACAAATTCGAGATAGAAATAATTGTTTTATAATTATTTTATAATTATTTTGAGGTTTATGATATGATTTCACGATTTCGTGAAAATTTCGTGAAGAAATTCAATGCATAAAGTGCTTAATTTGAAGTTAGGGACTAAATTGAATAAGTTGCAAAACTTGCATTCTAGAAGTTTCTAGTATGAAATTGCTTTAAAATATTAATTAGGAGGTCTTAAATAGCAATTTGACCAATTTTAAGTTCATGGACAAAATTAGGACATGAAAGGAATTTTTGAAAGTTTAGTAGTAAGGGCATTTTGGTCATTTAGGGGTAAAATGAATTAAAATACAAAATTAAAAGCCAATTTTGCTCATCTTCTTCATGGAGGCCGAAATTAGCATGGGGGAGGCCATGGCTAGGGTTTTCAAGCTTTCCAAGCTCAATAGTAAGTGATTCCAAGTCCCGTTTTTAATGTTCTTTACGTTTTTGGAATCCGTGAGCTCGATTAAGCTTATTCTAGCAATTATTTAAGCTAGGGGTTCATATTTGGAAAAATACCCATAGGTGAAATGTGTTTATTTTGATGTTTTATGGTATAATATGAAGCTTGAAATTGTGTTAAACAACTTTTGCTAAGTGATTTTTCATAAAAACGAGTAAAACGGCATAATCGATAAAAATATCTATTGTTCATAACTATGTGTTAGAGTGAGAATTTGATGTTGCCATAGAAGGGAAAATGATCAGTATGTCATAAAACACAAGGAAATAGGATGAAGTTTAATTTTTCGAGTCTTGGGGCAAAAGTGCAAATATGCAAAAAATTTAGGGGTCAAAATGCAAATTTGTAAAAATATGATTTTTAGACCCACATGAATAGTGTGATTAATTATTAGGCTAAATGTGATATTATAGATCAAGAAAGGCGTGGAATCGATCTCGAACGGGGAAAGGAAAATGTTTTGGACTAAATTGCAAAATTTTTATATTTTGCACCGAGGTAAGTTTGTATGTAAATAATACATTAACTTCATTTACATTTTTATATTTCAGCCTATTATATATATTTTAGCCGATTTTGAAGCATAAATTGATTATTGGAAGAATGGAAATAAGTAATAGAGAGAAAATCCCTGAACATTCTCTAAGAATTGAATAATATAGATGGAGTGTAGCTAGGTCACATGTATGATGCCGAGTGCACATCATGTGCACAAGAAAGCTACACGATACTATGTAGTAGCTAGGTCACATGTGTGATACTGGAAGTATCCCATGTAGACAAGAGAGCTACGGGAGAGAGAGATAAATGTAGCTAGGTCACATGTGTGATACGGGAAGTATCCCATGTAGACAAGAGAGCTACGGGATATATGTAGCTAGGTCGCATGCGTGGTTCCAGTGAAGGACACCATGTAGACAAGAGAGCTACGAGATAAATTGGCTAGGTCACATGGGTGGTACTAAGTGTTCACCATGTGTACAAGAGAGCCAAATTATATGAAATATGATGGTGGAGCTGTGTCTTTGAAACCATCAAGTATCGGAATTGATCCGAATTGTTCAACGGGATGGCTTTATGGTGACAATGTAATTATGGACCTATACTTGTAATGTATGAAATGTAGTGAAAATGAATTGTGATATGTATGTTAAAATGAGGTTAATACAAAGAAAGTGTGAAAGAGTGAATTAGCACTAAAATCATTGTGGGATAATAGCATGACGTGATTTTGAAAACTCACCAAAAATAGTAGGAATTTAACTAGAGGCTGAATGAGATGTGAAATTAAAGCTTGATGAGTCTATTTTCATATAAAAGAAACAGAGCAAGTAAAGAAATTCTATATTTTGAGATATTTATAATTGTGTGTGACTTGCTCAGAAATGACTATGTGATCCCCTGCTCCAACTTTGAAAAATCATTAAAAATTGTACAAAACAAATTAAGAAATATAGTTTATATGCATAAATTCATTATTGAGTCTAGTTTTAAATGAAACAGGTTTCATGATTATTTGAATTGTATACTGGGAGAAATTAAATTCGTAGTGAACAGAGGTCGATCAATGAAATGTGTAACAAGGGAAATTTTAACTAATAAACTGTACTAATTGGCTTGACTAAAAATTCTAGAAAAAATTATTGAATAGATATGAGTCTATTTTCAAGGAAAATTTACGGAATTTGATTTCGAGTTTCGTAACTCGTGTTATGATTTATTTAGTGAACATGACGCTAGAGAGACAAATTGACCAAAGTGGAATAAATAGTGAAATTAAAAGTAGATACACTTGAGTTATTATGTAATCATACTAAATTCTTTATTCATTATTTATGTACTTGCTTACTAAGCATAAAGCTTACTTCCTTCTTTTCATTTATTTTTAGTTTGTCGTGTCACTCGGGGGTTGGAGATCGTCGGAGGCAAAGATCACACTATCAAGCCATTACCCTTGGAGTATTGGCTAGTATATGTTAAATGTTTTCATGTGAGTGGCATGTATAAGAAGTTTATTTCATGTCATGTATTATTATTATGATTTGGTTTACGTATTGGCCTACATTGAGCTTTTGTACATGGCCGTGAGATGTGGTCTTTATTTATTGTGGTTTGCAAGTTTTAATTTTGGGCAGAACTTTGTGACCCGATTTTATATGTTTGTGAATGTTTAAGTCCGGTAACGCCTCGAACCTTGTTCCGGAGTCGGATACGGGTGAAGGGTGTTACAGATTTAAAACGAAAAGACATTGAATATCAGATTGGAGACAAAGTGTTTCTTAAAGTTTCACATTGGAAAAAGGTGCTCAGATTTGGCCGTAAGGGCAAATTGAGTCCGAGATTCATCAGGCCGTATGAAATATCCGAACGAATTGGGCCGGTGGCATATAGATTGATTTTACCCCCTGAACTTGAAAGGATTCACAGTGTTTTTCATGTTTCGATGCTTCGACGTTATAGATCCGATCCATCACACGTAATTAATCCATCAGAGGTTGAGATTCAAGCTGATTTGAGTTACGAAGAAGAACCGGTTCGTATTTTGGCTTGTGAAGGAAAAGAACTACGAAATAAGAAAATCTCTTTAGTGAAGGTACTGTGGCTTAAGCATGGGGTTGAAGAAGCTACTTGGGAACCTGAAGATTCTATGAAAGATAGATATCCTAACTTATTCACTGGTAAGATTTTCGGGGACGAAAATTCCTTATGTGGGGGAGAGTTGTGACAGCCCTAATTTGACCCTAGTCGGAAAGTGGTTTCGGGACCACAGAACCTAATCATAAAAATAATTAACCGTTATATTCTAAGCTTATTATATGTGTAAATGCATGTGTGGAAGTCTCATACTTTGCTTTTGTTATTTGAATGTGAAATTTAGTAAATAGGATTTATGTGTGACATTTTTGAAATGTGATGGGTTAATTTTAAAATGGACTATTAATGTATGTTATAAAAAAATAATGGACTTGCATGTCAATTCACCCATTTTAATTAGTAGTTGGCCATGTTATTGTTTAATATATATTATATGTATTTTTATATTAACATTATTTTCAACTAAATGAATTAAAGAATGAATGAAAATGGGTGAGTGGAGGAGAAACCAAAGTTGGTTTATCTTTTGATTTCTTTGGCCGAAAATTCTAAGAAGAGAAGGGAGGGGAAACAAGCATTCGGCTACTCCTTTCTAGTCTTGATTAAGGTATGTTTGAAATGTTTTGAAAGAAATTACTTGTGTATTTTAGGATAGTTTCTTAGTTCCTCCATAACCCATGTACAAATTTTTATTTTGGTAGCTATGGGAGCATGAGAGAATTTTTCATTTGGAAATGATACTTTGATGTTTTTTTTTGAATTAATAAAAGTACTCCATTCGGTTGAAATTATAAAAGTATGTTAATTTTAAAAAAAATTAGTTTGAATTTGTAAATATAAAAATTAAGTGTGCTTGTGTTATAGCCGAATATACTTTGAAAATCATAATGGAGAAATTCTTATGATATAAGCCTGTAAATTGTTATAATTTGTGCTTTGTAGTTTTAAATGGTTAAAGACTATTCGGTTATATCCTTTATTTTTCATGAAGAAATCAAGTTAAATGTATATGTGCCTATGTTATGGCCGAATGTACTAAGGGTGGATTAATATGGAGTTTAATGTTATATTGATTCAGGTTTGTTAGTTTTTGAAATATAAAAATGATTGTATCGGGGATTTTAGAGATGTGGATTGGTAGGTGATATGTATTTAAATTGTTTATTAAGGTGTTGGCTATATGGTTAAAAATGTGCACATGAAAGTATAATAGGTCAAGTGAATTTTATGTTTCTATATGTATGATTTAGTTGATGGTGTGATATATTAGCATATTTGGATATTGATGTTTGTGTGTCTCGTGTTAATACGATAATCGGCCATAGGCATGATTAAATGGTTCGGTCATTGTTTGGCATAGGTGAAATGTATATGAATTTGTTACATTCGGTCATAAAATGGAATTAAATATGGAAGCTAAGTTTGAGTGGTTAGTGCCGAATGTGTTCGAATGTGACTTACAAAGTACATAAATTTGAAAATAAATGGCAATAGACTTAAAGTGAACAAATGATTCGAATTAATTGTTTTTTTTTTTTAAATGTATATGGTTGCCGTATGTATGTGTTTGATTGAGAAATAAATTTGTTTGATTTAGCTCAAGAGCTTAGAGGACCAAGGTTGGATAGGGGAAAGGAGAAAGTAACCGAATAGCCGTTGAAATTGTTCGACAACATCCGAGGTAAGTTTTGAGTAGTCTTCTTTAGTATACAATTGATGATGCCTTTATAATAGTATATTAGATGAATTTTGATCTTTGGCTTACACTTGAATAGAGTTGTATGATAAATAATGCATGTATAGGACTTATAGTCTGATAGTCACTTTGAGTTTAAGATCAAATGGTGAAATGAATGTGTGATATGAGGTATAACTCTTGAGCTGAAATCTGAATGATGATGCGTATATTGAATTTATATCCGAATGTAATATATGATTTCTAAAGTGATAAGATGACTAAGTATGTATGAGATTCGAAATGTTATCCGGGCTTAAAGACCCGTAGGCTATATGCTGGAATGTTATCCGGGGTTAAAGACCCGCAGGCTTCGTGCTAGAATGCTATCCGGGCTAAAGACCCGCAGGCTACGAGCTGGTATTTATACCGGGTTTAAATTCCCGCAGGCTTATGCTAGAAATTTGTTTCAAGTTCTAAGACTTGTCAGGATTGATGCCAGTAAATTAAGTAGGATTACGACATTGAATATCTGCGGAAAACCACCATCGAGTAAGTATGATATATTTAACATGTTAAGGTATGTATTATGTGCTCATATGTGAATTGATTTTTAATGAATTATTAGTATCAAAGAATGGTATATATATATTGTGTGGCTGATTACGGTATCTAGGAATAAGAGAATGACCTATTCGGTCAATGTATGTCATTATATGAAAGTATGTGACTTAAAGTAATTGTATGAGTCATATAGTATAGTCAAATATGTGCTGAAAATTTCTTGTGTATTCATATATAAATATTCGGCCAATAGGCTTTATAACTAGTGTATTTGTATATATTCAGCCAAGTGATTTACAATTAGAATACGAGTTTTGTGATACTTATTGTTCGATTATATGATAATTTTTAATTGTTTGAAATGCTTAAAACTTACTAAGCCTCGAAAGCTTACTCTGTTTCTTATTTCTCTGTTTTATAGATAGTTGATTTTAGCCACCGTCTCGGGGATCGTCAGCAGTTCATCATACTGTAACCCTTTTGGTACAATTATATTTTGACCTTGCTATGGCATGTATAGGTTAGGTCGGTAATAGATAAGTTTTGTTATTGTAAATATTTTGGCCATGTGAAAATGGTATATATATATAACTCAAGAATCAATATGTATTCAGCACAATTTCTGTTTTAGTTGATAGATTAGATGAATACGATTAAATGTTTAGCTCAGTAATGCCTCTTAGCCTAAACCGACGATCGGACTCGGACTAAGGGTGTTACACACATGGGTATTGATTCTGAGATGGGCTAGGCCCAATTGATATTGTGATAGGGTGAGACCCAAATGTTAATAAATTGGGCTTTGGCCCACATATATTCTAAATTTGACTGTTTTGTTACTGAATAGGGCTCAAGCCCAAATTGGTTCTAAGTTCTATTTTGACTGATTGTTTGGATGCTAGGGGATTACACACTGAGTTTTCGTAAACTCACCCTATTTTTAACTGTACAAGTAATCCTTAGCCTTAGACGATTTGGAGCCGTGAGGGACTCGGAGGTGGCCACATGATAACTGCTATTTGGAGTTGATTTTAATTATTTCAAAATTTCAGTTTGTGTTTTAAATTTGTAATAAGGCCTCTCTAAATTTTCTAGCTTTTAATTTGGGACTTATGATCATTATGTTTTATATCTGCTAAGAGTAGAACGCGATTTTCCAAAACGATAACTGTTTTCAAAACTCTACGTTTTCGCAACACTTATGAAATGCTTCCCCTACAAATAGTGTTTTTTAAAGGTGATGAAAACTTAAAATGAATAACAGATTTTAGAATGATTCGAGTTCTAACAAAGAGGTTTTAAATTTAGTAACGGACCTTTACCGAAAAGATCAACTTTCGAAGAACATTTCAATGTGACACACCAAATTCGGCCATAACGCCTAGGCTGGGTTTGAGGTGTTATATTTAGTGGTATCAGAGCTCAGTTACAAAACTTGGCTGTGGATTAGGTTTTAAAATAGAATTTCTGAAGGAATTGTTTCAAAAGATTTAGAGTAATTGAATTATTTTACTGGATGTTTCCTGAAAGTCTGGTTCACCGAGTCTCCGATGCCGAATCTGTACGTTTCTTGAATACTGTTGTTTGCTTTTAAACTATGATGCAATAGGAAACACTATGATTAGTTTAGAAACTCGACCATACTACTCTCGTTAGAGTAAACTGTGAAACTATAGGAAACTAATACTGTGGTGAGCCTAAGATTGTGAAAACAACTCTTAACTACTGATGTCATAAAACATCTACTTAAGTACTGAAAATATGAGCTAAATTGTATAAAATTTCTAAACCAGATTATACGCGAAGTGATCATGAGCAGTAGAAGGGGTGCAAGAGGCTGCGATACAGGCCGTGGAAGTGTTAGGGCCGGATCTACGACATCAGGTCACATGCCCAATGTTGAGACGAAAGAAGCACCGGCTTCACCTGTAACCGAGACTGGGTTACACGATCGAGTAGCTGGGGATGATGCACTGTCTCAAGCTATGTTGCGGACTCTGGAAAGGGTCACTGGGCCCAATAATGATGCTACGGGTCGTGGGTCGATTACAGAAGGACTTCAGTCGAATGGAGCTGAGACTTTTAGAGGTATTGCTGGAGTAGCCGCTAATGTGGCTGAATATTGGATTGAGGCCACAGAAAGGATAATGGATGACCTCGACTGTACCCCTGAGTAGAAGCTAAAAGGTGCAGTGTCTTTGCTGCGAGACGAAGCCTATCAGTGGTCGCTTACAGTGAAAAAGGGTACCCAGCCTGATCGGTTAACTTGGGATTTCTTTCAAGTCTGCATATCAAGGAAAGTATGTAGGGACGCCCGAAGAAGGGAGTTTCTAAACTTTACTCAAGGGGATAATTCTGTGGCAGAATACGAGGCAGAGTTCTTACGACTTAGCCGCTATGCTCGTGGAATGGTGGCAACAGAATCTGAGCGCTGTGTTTGTTTCGAAGACGACCTCAGAGACAGTCTTCGGGTTTTGATAGCCCGAGAGGGAGTGAGATTTTGCCGCGTTAATGGAAAAAGCAAAGATCACCGAGGAGGTGAAGTGCGTGGAACGCCAGAACTGTGAGAAGGAAAGAGGTGAAAGTAAGAGGGATTCAGAGCCCTCAGGTTCATTTGGTAGGTCTAAGAAAAAGGCTAGAGTTGATGGGTCAGTCCGATTTGGGGCCCTTGTTGCTATTACTAGATCACAACCTTATGCAGATTGTGGGAGAAGTCATTTTAGCGAGTGCTGGAAAAAGACTGGAGCCTGTTTAAGGTGCGTATAGATGGAGCACCATTTCAGAGGGTGCTCTCGGAGGCTGAATTTTGCACGAGCTACTAGTTTGGGTAATGTACAGCCACCAAGGGGTGGTCAGCAGCCGCCTAGAGGCCGTGGTTAGGCCAGGGAAGGAAATGGTTTGGGTCATGAAGCACCAAGAAGAGGTGCTAGTCATACTGAAACGCGACAACCAGCTTTGGTCTATGCGGTACGCCACCGAGAGGATGAAGACGCTCCAGATACGAATGCTGGTACGTACTTTATCCATAGTGTACTATTTATCTATTTTAAAATTAGAATTAGAGTGTGCAGCAGAAGCGTAGTGGTGTAACTTGGATTGTGCGACTATTGGATAGTTGGAAATTTCGAGGACGAAATTTTTTTAAGGGGCTAGAGTTGTAACGCCCTAAATTTTGGGCCTAGAAGTATTGGGCCTTAAGGGTAGGAACTGTTAGTAGGCAGCTTATAAATATTTTAGTTAAGCAAGAAAGTGACACAAATTGCATGTTTGGTGTGGTGGTTAAGTGAATTGGGTGTGTTTGGGGATGTTTGAGAAGTCTTGGGTTCAAATCTAGGCTTTAGGAAAAATTTTGATTTTAAGTGAATAAAACCCTGAATGCTTGGAGGTAGGCCTTTTAAATTATTGTGTTAAATAAATGACATAAAGAAGCATGTGGTCTAGTGGTTGTGGCATCATTAAGGTTGCAAGGGAGCCTGGGTTCAAGTCTTGGCTCTTGAAATTTATTTTAGTTTTTCCTCTTAAGTGAATCTGGATGCTAGCACATAGGTCTTATAATTAATTATGGATGATTTTTATCACAAATAGAGCCTGCGGTGTGGTGGCAAGGTGGCGTGTAAGGGAACCTTAAGGTCTAAGGTTTGAGCGTGGCACAACACAAATGAGGTATTTATTTTGTAATTGGGTTCGGCCAGTGGTTGAGTTATAGTTAAATTCTGATGGAGGAGGTTGTTGAGGAGAGAATTGAGGAGTGATCTTGGGAGTGGATCATGGAGAGATAAGGGGAGGATTATGTGGAGAAAATCGTGGAGTTTGAATGGGGGAGGAGTTGGACGAATTTGGGAGTTTATGGGTGCCTATTTGGTCATTAACTTAATGCCGAATTGGTCAGTGACTTTGGGGGTTTCGATAGTTGTTTCTTTTGTATTCGTTTTGCTTTTGTTGACTTGGCTGAATAATGCATTTTGGGATCGTTCTCTGTTACGTTTTAGTGTTAGCCGAATGTGTCTTTACCATTCCTGTTCCTTTTGCTTTACTATTTTCTTTTGCCAAAAATGATAAGTGCCAAGCCTTTTCTTGACTCTTCTTATCTTCCATATTCCTCTTTTTGCCGAAATTGTTGTGTCTTTATATTACCTCTATCACCTTTCCTCAACTATGGCCGAATAGTCTCTCTTGGATCATCTCTGTTTCTGATTCTCTTCCTCTTTTCTTAAGGTAATAACCAAATATAGTTTCCCTTTCTCCTTAACATTTTATACTTTCTTTCTATCTTTTTTGAGCTGGCCGTCCCTCCTTCCCCTCTTATTTGTTTTCGATTTCTTGTCTTCTATTCAGTGTTTGGTTGATCGTTCAGTGCACTGTGGTGTGGTGGTTTGATTTTGCTGAAGATTTAACAATCGGTATGTGGTTGCAAGGTTTCTTCTTTGTTTCTCTGACAATTCTATATGCACTCTATTTGTCTTCTTCTATCATTGTCGAAAGCCGAATGCTTCTTAATATTTATTGATTGTGATTTTTGTTCCCTCCCCGCAAGGTGGGGTGCATTGGGGTAAGAAATCCTGAGGAGTGGAAGAGGGCAAGGATTATGAAATCCTGAGGAGTGGAAGAGGGCAAGGATTATTCAAGTTATCAAACTCTGCGTCTCATTAATCGTATAAGGTCAGATCGCTACCTTATTCTTACTGTGGGCCGAATATTCCTATGGTTGGTAAGTTAATGTCTGTAGACTGAGGCCACATATTTGATCACTATATGGGTTAATAAGATCTGTTTTAATACAGATATTCGACATTCACTTGTGATCAATCCTAATCGAAGGTCTTAAGAGATTAAAGTTATTCGCTAATTAAGGTTGGGACTTAGAGATTTTTTTTACCGCGTGATTCCGCAAACAGGTGTGTAACCACACCCTTCCTTACTGTAGATCGGCAAAAGCTGAAATGCTAAAACGCCGAAATTCGAGGCCTCACGAGTGTGCGAATGCACGTGGGGTAATTCGGACCCACAAAGCGTGGGCGATAGGGTGTAGAGGCCACTACGAGCACTCTCGTGGAAGTGGGCCTCGATGGGCCCAATGGGCTCGTGGGCCCCACACGGATAAAATCTGCGGTAAGTGGCAAATAATGAACTGGGCTATGGTGTTCGTATAGCCTTAACTGAAATTGGGCTAAATGGGCCACACGAGCATGTGGGCCCACTTGAGCTGAGTAATGGGCCATGGGCCCATTTTTACCGTTTTGACTGTCTAGGTTACTTGAGTCGCTCAAGGTGACGGCAGACCATCTATGAGGTCGTAATTTTTGCTGGGACCCCAAAATTAGTAAAATGACGAAATACCCTTAAAGGGTAAAATGACTATTTTGCCCCTCGAGGGTTAATGACTGATTTGTCTGTGATTTGAATGACTGATTTTGTGCATGACACTCTGCATACATGACATACTACTCAGGATTGGGATATTGTTATGGAGGAAGAAACCGTATTGTTGGATGTGCCACATATTCTGATATTAGCAGCTTTGCTGCGATTCTAGTTAGTGTCGCAACCGGTGCTAACACTGTAAGTGTAAAGATGGCGTGGGTGATTTATTCCCCACAGGTAGTACAGGGTTGGATGGGTTATCATGCATTATTCACATGGGTATTGATTCTGAGATGGGCTAGGCCCAATTGATACTGTGATGGGTTGAGACCCAAATGTTAATGAATCGGGCCTTGGCCCACATATATTTTGAATTGGACTGTTTTGTTACTGAATAGGGCGCAAGCCCAGATTGGCTCTAAATTCTATTTTTGTCTGACTGTTTGGATGCTAGGGGATTACACACTAAGTTTTCGTAAACACACCCTATTTTTAACTGTACAAGTAATCCCCAGCCTTAGACGATTTGGAGCCGCGAGGGACTCAGAGGTGGCCACATGATAACCGCTATTTGGAGTTGATTTTAATTATTTCAAAATTTCAATTTTGGGTTTTAAATTTTGTAATAAGGCCTCTCCAAATTTTCTAGCTTTTAATTTGGGACTTATGATCATTATGTTTTATATCTGCTAAAAGTAGAACGCGGTTTTCCAAAACGATAATTGTTTTCAAAACTCTATGTTTTCGCAACACTTATGAAATGCTTCTGCTACAGACAATGTTTTTTAAAGGTTATGACAACTTAAAATGAATAACGGATTTTAGAGTGATTCGAGATCTAAAAAAGAGGTTTTAAATTCAGTAACAGACCTTTACCGAAAAGATCAACTTTCGAAAAAACACTTCGAGGTGACACGCCAGATTTGGCCATAATGTCTAGGCCGGGTTTGGGGTGTTACATCTGTCGTTGGATTAGGGTTACAGAGCATTATCGTACAAATAGAACATTAGAACATACATTTCATACATAATTGAAAACATATGTTAATACATTCATTCATATACATATCGTCCCTTAATCGAGCCATCGAGGCTCAAGAAACACTTTAGAAACAATTCGAGATCAAATTGGAAACATTTGGAAATTTTAACAAAAAGTTAGAAAAATTTGACTATAGGGGTCACATGGCCGTGTGGCCCGGCCGTTTGCCTCACACGACTGAGACACACCTGTGTCTCAGGCCTGGTAACCTTCAAACTAGGGATACACAGTTGTGTCCAAGCCTGTGTCTTCACCTGTGTAACTCTCTAAGTAGGGTCACAAGGTCGTGTCACATGCCTATGTGCCAGGCCGTGTAACTCTCGAAATAACCTCACACGGCCGTATATCAGACCTTGTGTTAGGCCATATAACTAACTTACTTGCATGCAATAGAACCTAGAGGAGACATACGACCGTGTCGCCACTGCTGAGTCACACGCCTGTGTCTCAGGCCGTGTACACATGAATTTGCCTAAAATTAAACCATTTCCAACACCAAACCATGTACACACCTACAGGCCTTTTGTACATATAATCAAGACATCATAACATGACCAAAACTTACATGTAATGACAAATTCAATAGTCCAAAATCAATTAACCAATGTGCCATACAAGGCACCTCAAATGCATTCATCCATAAACTTACCTAAACATGTATATGTTACCATATTTCAATCATCAACATCTAGCTCAATACATTCCCAAAACATGCCATATCTTAACCATAATCAAACCAACTTAACACATACCATTTCAGCCATTCAAACATGCAACAACATAGCCACATTGACATAAACTAGCAAGGCATCAAATGTACCAAATCAAACAACTTATACTTACCAAATCTACATCTAAATATTCAAATAAACATCATTATTAGTCCACATATACATGCCATTATAACTATGACCAAAACATCAAAAACTTCTGATATTTATGCTGGATGATAGATCTCCGATGAGCTTCCGATAATCTATAAAACATAGGAAAGAAAACTACGTAAGCACATAATTCTTAGTAAGTTCATAGAACATGAAACATAACTTTCCATTTCATATAAATAACATTAAGTATAAGCATAATGTAACCCAACCACAAGCTTGGCACAAGCCTAAGAATCACCATCAACAATACACAAGTTATTGTATTAATACATAACTTACTTGGATTAAACATAAGGTAAGCCATTTTCACATGAACAGTTATCATTTGATTCATTCACCTTTTCATAAGTACATGATATGTTTCATTTGAACACTTACCATTTCCTTTCCTTTTCATGCCCGTTGAACCATCTAGAATATCATCGGATACTCGAGAAAGCTTACACTAAGTGTGCTAAAACATATAACTGTAACCTTTCCTTTACATCATTACTAATACGAGCTGTGAAATGGGTCTGCTTACACGAGCTATAGTTTGAAATGTAAGCTACACAATGCTGCTCACACGAGCTATGGAGTATCCACAACAAATGTAGAACTTTAGCCATCGGTAGGACATTCAAGACCAGCACCCAAAACATGAAGTCCCTAATGACATGTCATTGTATCTTCCGAATTCTTAAGTTTCAACCAAGACTCGATAACTGTCATAACATTGCTTTGGATGTACATCATTTAATTACATGGCAAATTACACATTAACATATAAATTGATATAATATTAACATACAAACTTACCCTGATGACTAAGGCGTAGAAATAAGATCGAGTAATCCATGGCTTTAGCTTTCCCCCGATCTAGATCAGTATGTAGTCTATCTTGATCTAAGTAGAGAAATTTAATCTATTTAATATCCCTAGCATTCAATTTAGTCAATAATTCACATTTGTACAAAATTATTATTTTGCCCCTAACATGTTAACTTTTCACAATTTAGTCCTTAAGCTCATAAATTGAAATTTAAACATTTTAGTCCTTTTTTCAAGATAGTTGAATTCTCTAGGGACTTAAATCAACCCATACAAACCATCATTTCACAAATTTAACATGAACTTTTCTATTTTCATAAATAAGTCCCTAAATGCCATTTTCATCAAAAATCACTTTACAAGACTTGTTTATTTATCAACAAGGACTCATAATCTATCATTAAACATCAAGAATCATTCAAGAACATTCATGGCATAACCCTCAATCTTTAATAGTTTCACAAATTGATCCTCGGGCTAGCTAGATTAAGCTACAACGATCTCGAAAACATAGAAATAATTAAAAACGGGCTTAAAAGTCATACAATGCAAGCAAGGGACTTGGCTGAATGCTTCAAACCTAAAAATGGCTTCTTTTTTCTTAATAAAATCGGTAGAGAAGATGAAAGAAGATGAAGAAATTTTTATTTTTATTTATTTTAACCTTAATTGCTCATTTACCTTTTTAACCTTTAAAAACATTCAAAATTTCAAATAAACCTTGCCATGGATATCCACTAACCACAAAAATGGTATAGTTACCATTTAAGTCCACTCACTTTAAGGTTCCATAGTTATTTGACTCTTTTAACTAATGGATTTCTACTTTTGTACTTTTTACGATTTAGTCCTTTTCACATAATTAATCACGCAAACATCAAAATTTCTTAAATATATTTTAATACGATCTTAATAACATCCCATAAACATTTAAAATATAATAAAATATTAATTTACTCGTCAGATTTGTGGTCCCAAAACCACTGTTCTGATTTCACTAAAAACGGGTTGTTACAGATTTCGGGTTCCCCTATTCTAACTTTGAAAAATCATTATAAATTTTACAAACAAATTCAGGTTATGAAATTTATATTTTTAAATTCTTTATGAGTCTATTTTTAATAGAAACAAACAGAACGTCATCCAAACCCTGTACTAAGAGATAAATAATTTTTAGTAAAGAAAGGTCTAAGCTGTCAAGCAGCAGAACAATGGAAAATTTGAAGAATTTACTGTACTGAATGGGTAAAGTAGAAATTATGAAATTTTTATAAAATATATTTGAGTCTAGTTTAAAAAACAACAAGATGATCTTAATTTTGAATTATATATCTCAAGATAGAAATAATCTTGTATCTATGACACAAGTGGGCAACTTGTATATGAACACATTAGTAAATACTAAAATTATAATTAATGTTGGATATAAACATGTTATACTAAAGCTAAAGATTCTAATACATGTACATATAGGATGTGGAATAGAGAGAAGGAGGAGGGAAATTATAGAAGAGTTATAAAATGAATTAATAGTTGATTATGACTTATCAAATCATATTGGTGTGAATTTCACTGATTATTGAGATAGAGGATTAAATTGAATTAAATTGAAAATAGTATAACTTGGTGAAATTGTGAAAATAGTTTGGAATTGAGACGAACCATGCTATGCTATGTATGTAATGATATCTTGATTGATGAATTGATGATATTGAGATTGATAGAATAGGAATAGAACTTATAATGAAATTGGATTATTGGTTGATGGGTTGGAAATGATGAAATATAAATCAAGTTTAGTCATACATTGGAAAAATGCCCTATTAACTTGTCTGGCAAAGTAGGATATAGGATAGATGTAGTGTGGATTACTTTGACTATATGTCGATGAGAATTGGACACTAACTAATTACTCTAGACATTTTGATGAGGCACCTGGTACCAAATTGTTAGTTCGACTATGTGTCGATGAGTGTTGGGCACAAATTTTACTTCAATCATACCAATAAGCGTTGGGTGCAATCTATTTTCTTTAGGATTATTCGATGAGGCACTGGGTGCCAAATTGGTGTTGGTTGGATCTGTGTGTCCGTTCTAAGCCTGTGACAAGTTAATAAGGTTATAAAGATTTAAATTAGTTAAATGATACAAGTAAAGAAAAGATATTTAATCGAGATATGTATTAATATGCGAAAGAATAAAAAATGAGCCTTGGGGATCGAATAAGTAAGGAAGAGCTTTTAGGCTAAAAAATTATTGGAATGTTAAAATGAAAGGAAACATATGAACTTAATTGTGATGATAATAAATGTTATGTAAGAAGTGTTAAATTGTGCTTCAATGTGGTAATGTAATTTACATGAATGTTATTTGGAAATGATTAAATGTTGTAAATTTTAAATACAGGCACTTATATACGACATTAAATTATCGAGACTAATTATTAGGTAATATGAGCCGGTTAATAAATCGAGGAGTCGATTTGGTATGACATGGAATGAATCATTTGATGTGATAATGAAATGATTGTTATGTGATAAAAATAGTGTATAGGGTACGAGTATGCAAATTCAATCGAATTTAGGGTATGCTAGGTAATTGAAAATAATAACAAGATCTGATATGTGAAAATATGAATGGTTCAATCGGGAATAATATTATAATCCAAATTAGAAACTTTAAATTGTAATGAAATAGATTGACAATAAAATATGGTAATGAAATGAATTGTGTGAAATTGGTATGAGTTTGCGATTTCATAAAAGCTATCGACATGATATAGTATAATGCTATGGAATCAATTGTACATATACATTTGAATCATGCTAAAGGAAGTATGTGAACTTATGTGTGAACAATTGGAAACGAGGCTTGGGAGGGGGTAAAATGATTGTAGATGAGTCGAGAGACTTCAGATGGTTTATTGTTGTGGAATGAACATGGTATTTATTATTATAATGTTAATGATATAGATGCTTCACTCATGATTGGTATTGAATTTTAAAAAGTCTTTATGATAGGTGTTGGCATGTAAATGAAATTGATCACTTCTATTACAATGCTAAATGAATTAGTTTCCCCTTAGATATGAATGACATATTAGTTGGATGATACAATTTTCTTAACTTGAAATTTTGTTATTTGAATTGTAGAAATACTACTGAGTTTTCATTTCTCAACGTACGGTTTATTTTTCGTGCGTAGGTTAGGTATAATTCAAGATATTTGAATTATGACTTTAGCATCTAGTCAACAATCCCAGACTCTTCAACATTTGCATATTCTGTTTTTATTCTATGTTGGCATGTACCTAGTTGAGTCTAGTTTGGTTTATTCTTAAGTGAATTCTCCTATTGAATTTGGTATTAAATGATGGATGTTTGGTCTCTATTGTACCTCATATTAGTTTGTGGAGCTTTTTTGAGCTCGTATAAATTTCGTAAATGGTTGTGTCATATCCTAAAAAAGGGGTAAGAAGAAATATGGATAAAATTTAGATTTTTTATATATTTCTTCTTCTCTAGGCATAGGATAAGAGAATTAGAATGCGTTAAAAATTATTTTTTTTAAAAATTATCAAAAATAGGGTATTGGGCTTAATGTTAAAGTGTTAAGCAAGCTAAAGGTCCTAGGTTTAAACCCCTTTGATTTCATCCTTTGTTGATTTTTTTTTCAAAATCCCTTAATGCTGAACCGAAACCCTTAAAAACAATTTTTTGTAAGCTTATAACAAGAATGAGCCCATTGGTTTAGAGCTAAGGCATTAGCTTACCCATAGGTCTTAAGTTCAAAACATTTTGTGTGCATTCAACCAAAATATTTTATAAGCTTGTTTTTGCCCCACCAAAAAGTGGCGAATTTTTAAATGGCTCAGCCCAAAAAACTATTTTTTTTCCAATTTAGTCTTTATTTTGAAATAGTCCAAATTCTACATGAATTTGTAAAACCTGTTTCAATTAGGAAAAACAAGTATTATAAATAGTCAATAGAAAACAAACCCTAGAATCATACCTAGCAAATTAAAAAAAAAAAGTTAAACTATTTCTTTTCATCAACCTTCAAGCTAAATGAGTCAAATTTTCAAAATCGTCCCTCTTTCTAAAATTTATTGTAACACCCCAAACCCGGCCTAGAAGTTATGACCGAATCTGCGATGTCACATTGAGGTGTGTTTGAAAAGCATTGATCTATTTGAAAAGTCCGTACTATATTAAAACCCTCGTAGTGATCTTTAATACAACTTTTAAGTATCTTGTTTGTTAATAAAACTCGAGTAAGTCTAATCATTTTAGGTTGTTATTACATTTTAAAGACATTTTTTGTTGCGGAAGCTTTTGAAACACATTGTATAGGCGTGGTGTTTTGAAAACATTTATCTTTTTGAAAGTTCGCGTCCTACTTCTAGCAAATATAAATTAAAGTAAGTAAACCCCAAATTAAAGTAAAAATTTAAAGAGGCCTTATTACATTTCAAATACCCAAATAAAATAGCTTATGGATTAAAGGTTTAAAACAGTAGCAAAAATAGTTGTGTGACCTCCATCGAGTCCCTGGCAGCACCACCCGCCTAAGGGTTACCTGCACAGGAAAGCAAAAGGGTGAGTTTATAAAAAAACTCAGTGTGTATTCCCTTAGAAAAAAATCACCAAATCAGCGAGTAAGTACGCTTGGCCTAAGCCCATTTCGATGTGACCCGATGATCGTGATGGGGCTCTAGCCCATTACAATAACAGTATCAGTGTGGGCCTTAGCCCATTACAGTAATAGTATCAGAAATGCAAATAGAAATCCTATCCATCCATCCTCTACACTCTACTCTGTCCAGCCCTACACTCCATGTGGGGATAAAATCGACCCACCCATCATTACACTCAAAATATAACACCAGTTGCGACACTAAATGATATTTGCAAAGTGAGCTTCGAAAGACTGATACACTTCCTCCAAATATATCAAACCCACCCCCATACAACATTTCATGTCATAATATAATACGTGTAAGCAAAATGTGGTGCTCGAATACAGTCAAACATATCATATGGGTATATCAGTCATTTTACCTCTTAGGGGTATAACACTCATTTCATCAGTACGGGGTCTAAATGTACTTACTGACCCAACAGTAGGTCCACAGTCGTCTCCGGTGACCTGTGCAACCTTAACGGTCAATTAGTGAAAATGGGCCCAAAGCCCATAACATGGCCCATGTGGGCCCACACGCCCGTGTGGCCCAATAAGCCCAAAAATGACCTGGGTCGTGTGAACTACACAGCCTGGCCCACTAATCTCCACACATTCGTGTGGTTTACTCGTGTGGGGCCCATGAGCCCGTGGGGCCCACATGGCCCATTCCAGCCCAATGTGGCCCAAACTGGCCAAAGCCTATGAAATCACTCATGGTGGCCTCTATGATTATACGCCCTCGTTTTGAGCGTTCAGAATACAACACAAGTGTGGGCACGCTTGTATAGCGTTAACAAGCACAGTTTCTGACTTTTGCCGATTTATGACTATGGAAGTATGGTTACACACCTGGTTGCGATAAATATGCGAATAGCTCGAGTGTTTCCCCAAACCTATATCAACACGATACACTATCAGTCTTTTAATCTATGGGGTTAACAATCCCTTAAATAAACTTAACTAAACTATAACTTAACATTTGCCTTATCCAATGATTAAGACTCCTCACACTTCAGTCGATACCGAAGATTGATTGTAGGCTCTTACAGATCACCTGCACCCAAATTGAAATCTATTAACCTTCATTAGAACATTCGCATAAACAATTGAACCAGCATATAGCACTTACCAAAATCGTAAAATTGATTCTAGAGAAAAAACACAATCGGTCTTCTATTTCAAACGAAAACACACACCGAAGAAGTAAGACTAACACCTACACTTCTAGCCTTAAACGGCAGTAAAAGAAGGAGTTAGAAACAATATTATTACATAAAGAAAAAGGGCGAGGGATTAGAGAAGAACCAGGCACCAACTGATTGTTCAAAGAAGAACTGCAAGAGCCGAAATGATTGGGGAGAGAGTTAAGCAGAAAATGACCCAAGTAATCAAATAAAAGGAGAGGGAAGAAGATGCAATCGATTTAGGGAAGTCGACTGAGAAAGGGAGAAGAGAGGAAGAATCAAACAAAACCAAGATTGAAAACCTGAACAAGTTAGAGAAGGGTGTTCGGCCAAAGGAAAAACAAGAGGAAGAAAGACTGCTAAGGTGTAGAGAGAATAGAAGAGGTCGGCTACAAAACATTGTTGAAGAGCAAACCCAAATGACCAGTTCCCCCGAATGGACATACTCAGTATTCGGCTACCAACAAGACCCCAAAACCAAAAAGAGGAAAGAAGTAAAAGAAACAATAGTTATCAAAAATGGGAAGCAAAACCACACAATTCAGGCACCCAAAAGACTATGACTGAATTTAAATAATGGGGAATCCCACTTTCGGCAAACTACTACCACTTCCCCCATTCCTTGATCCACTCCTCAAATCTCTCCCCAAATCTCTCCTCTCCCCCCTAATCGACCAATTCAAACCCCTTTCAAACTCCTCCTAAAATTCGGCCACACACCCCACTTCTCCAAAAACACTCCAACCACCCACTAGCTTTAAAGTTCCACTGTTACCCAACTTCCTACATGGCACAGCAACAAAATAAATACCCTTGTGCGTAACAGAGCTCCAACTCAAGACCTACTAGCAGCAGTAACACGCCACTATCCCCTGAACCAGCAAGCTTTTTATGACACATCTTCACCATATTTATTTAAGAACCCTCCTGTCTAGAGATATGGTTTATTCAAGCAAAAACAAAGTTTTTGTACAAGCCAAAGCTTGAACTCAAGACTTCTCCAATACTCCTCAGGACACTTAACCACTGAAGCAGGCATGTATTTATGCAACACAACATACAAAAATTAATACTTAAATTTTTGGGGCATTACATGTATCTTCATTCTCCTCTCCAAGGTTAAGGTTTTGGAGTCTTCAAATCAGATGTGGGATCTAAACGTAAATCTTTGTGTATAATTGAAAATATTAGGAAGTATAGAACTAGTATAGAGGAACCTAGGAGAGATGTAATAGTCCAGTTTTGACCCTAGTTTGGAATAGTAGTTTTGGGACCACAAATCTGAGTTATAAAAATATTTTAATATTATTTTTTGTGCCTATTATAAGTGACTTGACATATGTGAAAGTCTCATGTGAAAATTTAACTGTTTATGTGCTTAATTTGCAAAAAGAACATAATCATGTAAAATGTAAAAGCCGTGTGCTACATGTTAAAAGTGCCTATTTGACTTGACTTTGTAATTTTGAGGTACTTATGTGGTTATTTGACCATTGAAAGTTGGATTGGACATAAAAAGGCATGTGTTAGGTAAATGAATAATTTTATAACAAAGGGCAAAATGGTCATTTAGTTATTAATGTTAATTGAATTATACAAAACATGAAAATAGTTCATTATATGTTCATCTTTGCCAAAAATTGAAGAACAAAAGAAAGAATAAAAGCTTTTAAGGTTTCGACAGATTGGAAGCTTAAGTCGGGTATGTTTTTGTTTCGATTTTTGATGGTTTCTACGTTTTTGTGATCGTTGCTTAATATACTATCAAGCCCATGTCTCAATTTCTAATTTTTTTTGATGATTTTGAATTATGCCATTGATGAAACTATGAGCTTTGTGATGTTAGTTGATGAATTATGAAAGATATGTGTTGGGTTGACATATGTTGTCTCTGAATTTTTGATGAAATTGAGTAAATTCGGCTAAATTGTAAAAATGTTATTTTGAGGGACTAAAATGTGAGCTAAATGAAATGTATGGACTTGTATGAGAACTATGAAAATTTGGCTAAGCTTGTGTACAAGCAAATTATGTGTATTTTGTGATTTTGTGATTTAAGGACTAAAGCGTCGAAATGTGAAAATGTGAGGGCTAGTTTGCAAAATGCCCTAAATATGTGTCTATGGATTATTTTTGAACGATTTGGTGAATAAAAGGGTTAATTTTGAATACATATAGATCAAGAAAAGAGGAATTCAGATTTAGACCGAGGGAAGTTGGAGATTATAGAGTAGACGATCGAGTCGATAATTCCGAGTACGAGGTAAGTTCGTACGTAAAACATGATGTTAAGTACATTTTGATATTTTGATTATACATAGATTGTATATATATTTGGTTTGAATGAATACGATGATAAATCTATAGTATTTGGCATTAAATGTGAGATTTAAACTAGCTTCGGCTACTTGAGGCACTAAGTGTGCGACACCGACTTAGCTTCGGTTAATTGAGATGGCACTATGTGTGCAGAAATTGCTCTAGCTTCGACTAACCTTTATAGCACTAAGTGTGCGGATGTTTGAAGTACGAATAATTTACAAGAAGTCTTAAAATATTCAAACGAGAGGTGAGAATGAAATAGAATAAGGACGGGAAATTCAGGTATGCACGATACTTATGTGGTAGATGATATTATGTATGTGAAGTTCATTGAATTGGCATGAACATATGGATTGTGTTGGTATAAATTTGATAGATGATTTGAGGAATTGTAAATACTTAGGTGTTGATGATTTATGTTTTATATACTGTTGATGATTTTAATACGAACTTACTAAGCTTTTGAAAGCTTACTTTGTGTGTGTTTGCATTGTTTTATAGATATCGAGGCTACTGCAAGCTCGGGGATCGTCAAGGATCATCACCACACTATCGAACCTCATTTTGGTGCTTTTAAAAATGTATATGTTGAAGTATGGCATGTATAGGCTAGTAGTTGTGAGATTATGTTTTGTGATGTATATACTTAGCCATGTGATTTGGCTAGTTGGTGTTTAAACTCATAGTTGATAATGGCTTATGTTATGTGATGTTAATGTACAATTATGGTATCCTTTGGTTGAACAAAAGAAATGGTAAATGTTGGTAAGTTTTGGTAAGTTTAGCATGAGATTGAACGATGAATGTTTTAGCATAAAAATTGGCTAAAATGGTGGTGCAAAAATGGTTGTTTCCTTGCTTGTAGGTTGACCCAACTTGGGGTGGCAAGTTGGCTATTCAAAAGGCCTATTTTTGTCCACATGGGCAGAGACACGGGCGTGCATCTCAGCCGTGTGTGACACACGGCTATGTTGCACGGTCGTGTGCCCTTTGGGGTACCCTACGATTGTAAGTCAGACCCGAGCACAACCAAAGCACACAGGCGTGTGGCTAACCGTGTGGCCCAAGTCAGGCTCGACCACGGTCAAGACACACGGGCGTGTCTTATAACCATGTGGGCAAGCCAGTAGCTATGCCCTGTTTTGCCACGGCTTAGACACACGGGCGTGTCTAAGGCCGTGTAAGGTACACGGCCTGTTCACACTGGCGTGTGACCTTTTAAAATTAAAATTTTTTATAAGTTCATAAACTTTTATATGTTATCAATTTAGTCCTGAATGCATGTTTAAGCATTGTATACTCTATTATATGTGAATAATGAATGTGAATGAATGACTTTTATTAGTAATGAGATGATATTTGATGTTTGGTGGCTCTGATATGAGTTACAAGTTCAGTAATGCCTCTTAACCTATTCCGGTGACGATTACGGGTTAGGAGTGTTACAAGAGAGCCCTCGTATGCATGCTATGTGCAAACCCCCAAATAAGTACGAACCCTAAATTATACATGCAAACCTTAGATTTTTATGTGCGAACCCCTTTGCATGCTATTACTTCGAACCTTTTTCTGTAATACTTGTGAACTTGAATTATATTACATGTGAACTTTTATATTTCTATTATGCAAACGTTGCAAACTCACAAGTTAGCAGTAAGTGAACCCTATATATGTCTATTATGCAAACTCACATGTTAGCAGTATAACTGAACCCTCAATATGTTATATGCCAACCCATATAGCGAACCTTCATTATGTTATTTGTGAACCCTATATATGTTATATGCGAACCCCTGCACATGTGACATTGTTGTGTTTTACGCACAAGATATATGTGTATATGTGAGATTGATGAATGCATCAACTCATGTTGTTTAATGTTAATAATTAGATATTGAATATTACATCAATTGATGATAAAAAGCATAAATATGCTAAGTATATGTGCATAATACATGAAATGGGGAATGGAGGACGGAAAAGTTCCGTAGGAGACAATGACACTTTAAGTCCACACCAAAAGTCAGTACTGCATGAAGTAGGCAACAATATAATCCAAAACGGATAAATTGGGATGATAGGCTAAAAAGCCACCAAACAGGGTTTACCGAGATGATAGTTTATTCTAGTGAGAAGCCATCTAAATAGGATAGGATGGGATGGTCATTTAAAACACCATCAAAACTAGACCAAACCGAGGTGGTAGTAAAAGTCATCGTCAAAGATGTCCAATGCATGACTATCATCACTAGAAATCAAATCCGGGATGGTTAGTTTTTTCTATATGGGATGGTGTGTCGAGCAATGCTCGAGGGCAGTTCAAATGGACAGGTGGGAAATTAAATCATAAATTTGCATTTGCATCATGAATATATTCTATTAATGCATTGATTTACTATATGTTCCTTATATTATGCTTACTTTGCTATTATGCTATAAATTGTATGCTTTATTATTTGAATAATTATATATGATGGTTTAAGGATAGTCTCACACTGAGTCGTTGTAAGCTCATTCCCTCTTCTTCCTTATCTCTCAAAGCCATTTTCTTTATTAATTTCTACCTTTAAGTTTTATTTAAAATTTTCCTTAATCATTTTTTAATTATTTAATATTTCTTCATTTTTATAGCTGCAAAGCCGAGGAGCTTAGCAAAGGAAAGAGAAAAGCAGATTCAGAGGCTAGAGACTTGAGAAAAAGGTCGATGAGTAAGCCATATTAATCTTTGTCAAAGAAATTCAGAGATTCGTTCACTCGTCCAAATGTTTCAATTGGGCATTTGAGCAGAGGTCGTGGAAAACAACACTCAAGTCCTAAAGCTCAAGCTACATCGGTATCGAGTGTTGGCAGTGTGAGAAACTATAGACCTGAATGTCAACAATATGGAAGACGTCATCCTAGTGAATGTAGAATAAATAACTAGGCTTGTTTCAAATGTGGTTCACAAGATCATTTCATACATGATTGCCTAGAGTTAGCTGAGAAAGATAAGATTCAGAATGTAGGATTTAGTAACACAGTCACTAGAGGGAGGCCACCAAAAAATACAAGAAATACGAGTGGTAATCATGGTACTACGAGAGATTCTACAGTAAGATCTGAGGCCAGGGCACCTGCTAGAGCTTACGCTATTCGCGCTCGCGAAGAAGAGTCATCACCCGATGTTATCACTAGTACATTTTCTCTTTAAGACACTAATGTGATTGCATTGATTGATCCTGGATCAACTCATTCATATATCTGTAGGAATTTAGTGTTTAGTAAGAATTTGCCTGTTGAGTCTACTGAGTTTGTGATTAAAGTATCAAACCCTTTAAGCAAGTATGTGCTAGTTGATCAAGTTTGCAAGAACTGTCCTTTACTGACTCAGGGTTACTATTTTTCGGTTGATTTGATGCTACTACCTTTTGATGAATTCGATGTAATTCTGGGTATGGATTGGTTAACGCTACATGATGTTGTTGTGAATTATAGATGAAAGACTACTAAATTGAAATGCCAGAATAGTGAGATCCTTCGAATTGAATCTGATGAGTTTAGTGGGTTGCCAATTGTGATTTCATCTATGTCAGCTCAGAGATGTGTGAGAAAAGGGTGCGAAGCTTATCTTGCTTATGTTTTAGATACAAAAGTATCTGAATCTAAGATTGAATCAGTGCCGATAGTCTGTGAGTTTCTGGATCTATTTCTAGAAGAACTATTGGGGTTACCACCGATCAGAGAGGTTGAATTTGCTATTGAGTTAGTACCGGGAACATCACCAATATTTATAGCTCCGTACAAAATGGCTTCGACAGAATTGAAAGAGTTGAAATCTCAGTTGCAAGAATTAACAGAAAAAAGTTCTGCATGACCTAGTGTTTGCCCTGGGGTGCACCAGTATTGTTCGTAAAGAAGAAAGACAGGTCAATGAGAATGTGTATTGACTATCGACAGCTCATCAAGGTTACAATAAAGAACAAGTATCCGTTGCTAAGAATAGATGATTATTTGATCAATTGAAAGGCGCAATAGTGTTTTTGAATATTGATTTACGATTTGGTTATTATTAGTTATGAGTTAAAAATTCAGAAGTGTCGAAAACTGCATTCAGAACGAGGTACAGATATTATGAATTTCTAGTTATGCCTTTCGGATTGACTAATGCTCCTACAGTCTTTATGGATTTGATGAACCGAATTTTTAGACCGTATTTAGACAGATTCATTATTGTGTTCATTGACGACATTCTGATCTATTCACGAGATGAGTTTGAGCATGCTGAGCATTTGAGAATTATGTTAACAAACTTTGAGAGATAAGCAATTGTTCGCTAAATTCAGCAAATGTGAATTCTGGCTTCGAGAAGTTGGATTTTTGGGGCACATTGTTTCAGCGGAAGGTATACGAGTTGATCCAAGCAAGATTTCAGCAGTTGTTGACTAGAAACCACCGAGAAATGTATCTGAAGTCAGAAGTTTTTTGGGGTTAGCTGGTTATTATCGATGTTGTTAAAGGGTTCTCGATGATTGCTACACCTATGACCAGATTGCTACAAAAAGATGTGAAATTTGAGTGGTCCGAGAAATGTCAACAGAGATTCGATCAGTTGAAGGCATTGTTAACTAAGGCACTAGTATTGGTTCAACCTGAGTCGGGTAAAGAATTCGTGATTTATAGTGATGTGTCATTAAGCAGTTTGGGCTGCATTTTGATGCAAGAGGGTAAAGTGATAGCTTATGCCTCTAGACAATTAAAACCGCATGAAAAGAATTATCTGATGCATGATTTAGAATTGGCCGTTATTGTTTTCGCATTGAAAATTTGGCGATATCACTTGTACGGTGAAAAGTGTCACATTTTTACCGATCACAAAAGTTTAAAGTATAATGACTCAGAAAGATTTGAATTTGTGATAACAGAGATGGCTCAAGCTATATCATCCGGGGAAAGTAAATGTAGTTGCAGATGCTTTGAGTAGAAAATCTCTATTTGCTTTGAGAGCAATGAATACAAGACTGACTTTGTCCGATGATGGTTCGATTATAGCAGAGTTGAAAGCTAAATCAATTTTTCTTCAGCAAATTTGTGAAGCTTAAAAGTGTGATACCGAGTTACAAGCTAAAAGAGTGCAATGTGAGTCGAATAGTGATTCATATTATCAGATTCGAGCCGATGATTGTTTAATGTTCCGAAGTAGAATCTGTGTACCAAAGAATTCCAAACTCATTCAGAAAATTTTGCACGAAGCATATAGTGGCTGTTTATCTATTCACCCTAAGAGTACCAAAATGTACAATGACTTGAAACAACTGTAATGGTGGTCGGGTATGAAACGAGACATTTTAGAATTTGTATCGAGATGTTTAGTGTGTCAACAAGTTAAAGCTGAATATCAAGTACCTTCGGGATTGTTACTGTAACACCCATAACCCGTGTCTGTCACCGGAGTAGGGTTACGAGGTATTACCGAACAATACATATCATTTAATATCGATATCTCATACATTCATACATTCATATTCAAATACCATTCAACAATGTCATATTGTCCCTTATAAGGGCCTATGAGGCCTAAGACATGCTTTAGAACTGGTTCGGGACTAAACCGATAACATATGAAAATTTTGAAAACTTAGAAAAATTTCAACATTTAAAGGGTCACACGCCTGTGTGAATAGGCCGTGTGGAAATAGGACATACATACTGACTTGTATCACACGGCCGAAGACAAGCCCGTGTGTTAGACCGTGTGAAAACTAGAGAGTATACTGACTTATTAATATAGCCAAGTCACATGCCTGTGTGCTAGGCCATGTGCCATTTAGGGGATATACTGACTTGTACCACACGGCCGGTCACATGCCCATGTGTGAGACCGTGTGAAGCAGATTGACTTCAAATCAATTTCAATACCAGGGGACACATGACCGTGTACTTAACTGTGTGTCACACATGGCTGAGACAAACGCCCGTGTATCTGCCCGTGTGGACAAAAATAGGCTATTTGCAAAGCCATTATGCCACCCACATACATGCACAAGCATAAATTGCATAATTTCATAACTCAATAGGCATCCATTCCATAACATTTTATACACATATATTACCAATTTAACATAGTATTCAATTACCTAATTATCATCATGCATTTTCCATTCATATGCCTACCATATAATAAAACATATTTACTTATTTCCATTCAATCTTCTACTTGCCAAAACATACCAAAACATAACATCAAGTTTAGCCAAATCACATGGCTTAATCTAACACAAAATGTACCAAAAATTATATCTCTAGTAACCATAATTAACACCATTATAACTAGCCTATACATGCCATATTTACAATTAACCACAAGTTCAAAAGTACCAATCGACAATTAGATAGTATGATATAAAACTCCGACTTGTCCGAAATGAGCGAGCTAACAAACCTCTATAAAACATAGAAAAAGAAACAGAGTAAGCTTTAAAGCTTAGTAAGCTCGTATAATTCAGAATTAAACTTACCATTTTTACCAAATCATGATAAATAAATAAGGTAAACTCATTACAATTTCCAAATACCTAACACAAGCATTCATCAATAGGTTAGTCATATAAATACATGAAATCATCCATTATCTCAATTTAATACTCAATATATATCATACCAAATTCATATATCCTGGACATCATACTCAACATTTCACTCTCAATCATATAATCAATAATTCACTCAATAATAGTACTCATCAGTATAAATAGTATTTATACCCGTTGAACCTATTAGAACTTCAAAGGATACTCGGTTGATATGCATCAGTAATCCATCAATTAATTATCATTTCTGCTCTTTCGAGTCATGATCGGTAAGCTCCTCCTGAGCTGATGAATAGTAAGCTCTATTGAGCTAAAACGGTAAGCTCTGAAGAGCTGAATAGTAAGCTCATACGAGCTGAGAACAGTAAGCTCTTATGAGCTGATATATCGGTAAAATCATACGAGCTATGGTGAGTCCGCAACAAATGCAAGAGCTCAACCAAAACAGTAACCCTAGTGACATGTCACCCGTATCCTACGAATTCATATGGTTCAAACGGGGCTCGGTAACCATCAATCTTTATCAATTAGGCACTCGCATTCCAAATATATCAATTTCTCAATTATATACATACATTTCAATAAATACAAGTATTTAAAAGTTCGATTCTAATTATACAAACTTACTTCGAGTCGCTCAGATAACAACTATCGACTATTTGTCCATTTTTCTTTTTCCCCGATCTAATTTTGATCTCGGCTTATCTTGATCTATATAGTATCAAATTCAATATATTTAGTATTCAGTCTATTCAATTTAGCCCAAAATTCATATTTTTGGCAAATTAACACATTTTCCCTTAAACTTTCAAATATTTACAATTTAGTCCTTATCACATAAAATTGCAAATTCATGCAATTTAGTACCAACCCATGCCTAGCCAAATTTCATAGGGACTCCTAGTTTTATTTCACACTTTTAACCACCACATTTTACATTTTCACAATTTAATCCTTATTTTGCATTTTTGTCAAAAATCACTTTAGAAAACTAGTTTAACTATTAAAAATTAATTAAAATCCATCATCAGCCATCAAATTACTCAAGTGTTCAACAATGGAAACATGTTAAACCTTTAACAATTTCAAAATCTAAGGAACGGACTAGCTAGAATACGAAGTAACGATCACAAAAACATAGAAATCATCAAAAACCGAGCTAAAACCATACCTTAATCAAGCTAGGAGTGTGCTAGTGTGCTGAAACCATGGAAGCTTCAAACCTTTATTTTCTTTCCTATTTTTGATTCATAACAAGGATGAATGAAATGAATTTTTTTATTAATTAAATTATAACTTAATTTCTAATTTACCAAAGTACCCTTTATTATAAACATGTATAAACATATAATGAATGGCCATAATTGTCCACTTACACTAATTATGGACTAATAACATTATAAGGACCATTAATTTACTAAATCATAGCAATTAAACACCTTTAACAAGTAGAATGCAACTTTTCATTTTACGCGATTTAGTCCTTTTTACCGAATTAAGCATTCAAAAAGTAAAATTTTTTTACGAAACTTTCACGCAATAATTCTATCATGTTGTAAACTTTAATAGAATAATAAAATAAATATTTTAACCTCAGATTTGTGGTCCCAAAACCATTGCTCCGATTTGACTCAAAAACTGGTTGTTACAGTTACAACCAGTGATGATACTAGAGTGAAAATGGGATAGAGTTACGATGAATTTTGTATTGGGTTTGCCTCTATCTCTGACAGAGAAAGATGCTATTCGGGTTGTTTTAGATCGATTAACGAAGTCTGGGCATTTCTTTTCGGTACGTACTGACTATTCGCTTGATAAATTAGCTGAATTGTACATATCTGAGATTGTTAGATTGCACGGGGTGCTAGTTTTGATTATTTTGGATAGAGATCTGAGGTTTACATCGCAATTTTGGAAGAAGTTGCAAGAAGCTCTTGGTAGAGGTTGAATTTTAGTACAACATTTTATCTGCAGACCGACGGTTGGTCTGAGAGAGTAATTCAAATTCTCAAAAATATGTTTTGTTGTTGTGTGTTAGAGTTTGAAGGTAATTGGGAGAAATATTTTACGTTGATTGAATTTTTGTATAATTATAGTTTTCAATCGAGTATAAAGATGGCACCATACGATGCTTTGTATGGTCGTAAATGTAGAACTCCATTATATTGGACCGAGTTGAGTGAGAAAAAGATTCATAGAGTTGATTTGATTTGAGAGACTGAAGAAAAAGTGAAAGTAATTTGTGACAGTCTAAAAATAATAAACAAAAATCATACACGGATTTAAAACAGAAGATATTGAATTCCAGATTGGTGATAAAGTATTTCTGAAAGTATCTCCGTGGAAGAAAATACTTCATTTTGGTCGCAAAGGCAAACTGAGTCCACGATTCATTGGGCCGTATGAGATCATCGAAAGAATAGGACCAGTGGCGTATCAACTAGCTTTACCATCTGAGTTAGAGAAAATCCATAATGTGTTTCATGTGTCAATGTTACGAAGATATAGATCAGATCTGTCACACATAATTTCTCTGACAGATATTGAGATTCAACTTGATATGATGTATAGTGAATAATCGATCAAAATTTTAGCTCGTGAGGTTAAACAGTTGAGAAATAGAAGCATAGCTATTGTAAAAGTACTTTAACAATGACACGGTGTCAAAGAGGCTACGTGGGAGCCTGAGAAAGCTATGAGAAAATAGTACCCTAACCTATTCACTGGTAAGATTTTCGGGGACGAAAATCCCTAAGGGAGAGAGTTGTAACAGCCCGTTTTTTGTCAAATCGGAACAGTGGTTTTGGGACCAAAAATATGAAGTAAAAATTATTATTTTATTATTATTTTAATTTCTACAGCATGATAATATGTTTGTGTGAAAATTTCGTGAAGAAATTTTATAGTTTGATTAGTTAATTTGATAAAAAGGACTAAATCGCGTAAGGTGTAAAAGTGGAGTTTCATTAGATAATGGTATCTAATAGCTATAGAATCTTAATTTAGTGGTCCTTATGTTGTAATTAGACCACTTGAAACATGAGTGGACATATTTGGACATATTATCATGAATTTTGATGGTTTTTAATTAAGGTTAAATATGTAAATTATTTATTAAAGGTAAATTAAAGTAAACAAATTAATATTTTTGTTTCATTCATCTTTTACAACTGAAAAACACAACCTAAATAGCCATGGGAGAAGCTTAAAATTCGGCCAAAGCATTTTTGCTCAAATAAGTATGGTTTTTGTCTCGTTTTTAATGATTTCTACGTTTTTAAGATCATTACAGCTAGGTCTAGCTAGCCCAGGGATTAATTTGCAAAATTGATAAAGATTTTGAATGTTTCCATTGTTGAATAAGCATATGTTTTGATCTTTGATGATAGATTATGAATGTTTGATGATAGTTATACAAGTTTTGTTAAGTGATTTTTAATGAAAATGCAAATTAAGGATTAAATTATGAAATGGGGAAACTTTGTGGTTAAAATGTGAAATAAATAAAAAATATGGGCTGTTAGAGACTTAATTGAAATTCGGCTAGTATGGGTTGTGGTTGAATTGCATTAATTTGTGTTTTTATGAAATAAGGACTAAATTGTAAAAGATGTGAAATACTAGGGGCAATTGTGTAAAAATGCATTAAAGTGAATTTTGGACTAAATTTAATAGAGATGTGATTAAATTAGTTAATTTTGATTAGATTTAGATCAAGAAAGGCAAAATATGGACTTAGATCGGGGAAAGAACAAAGTTACGAAATCGTTGACTCGTTTCACCGTTTTAGCATCTGAGGTAAGTTTGTATGTAATAAGCACTGTTATATTTATGACTTAAATGCTTTGATATTGCATAAACTATAAATACGAAACTACGAACATGTTCGACAATGATTCGATGACGACTTGGCATTCGAAATCCTGGTTGAACCTTAGGAATAGATTTGGATACTGGTGACATGTCATTAGGGACTGTTGTGATTATGTGATCCGGGTGCTGGTCCTATACGGTGGTTGAGTATACCAACATGTGTTGCGATTACTTGACAGCTTGTGTGAGCAGTACCGTGTATCTATGTCTCGACCCACAACTTGTGTGAGCAGGCCTGTTGATAGCTCTATTGTGAGCAGTATATGTGATATGAGATTGAGATAGGTTCAGCTATATATGTGGCACTTTGGGTGTGAGTTTCCTATGTATTCGATAGTATTCTGAATGGTTCAATGGGGAAATGAAAGACGTGGATGTGTATGAGATTAATACGAGATGGTACAGGTATGTACATGAACCGTATAAGCTTAAATTGAAGAAGTTGCTAAGTTCATATATAAGATTATGATTGAAAATGTGAAAGGTTTGTTAGTTAAATGAACTATATGTTGATATGTTCAATTTGATGATTTGTATATCTATTTTAAGTTTGAGTATATTTCATACGTGCTTACCAAGATATATAGCTTACTTTGTTTAATTTTCTATGTTTTATAGTGACTTTAAAGTTAGCTCAGATTCGGGGATCATCGGAGACATCGTCACACTATCCAACTATCAATTTGGTACTTTTAAGCTTACGTTTTAAGTATATGGCATGTATAGGGACTTTGGTCATTTTGGTTATGTGTTGGTAATGAATTTAGCCATTTGAATTGGCTTGTAAATGTTTATATTTTGGTTTGTATATATAGCCAATGGTGATGGCTTATTTTGGGTTATTTTGGTATGTTTGAATCATGTATTTATATGTGTATGTGGCTATTAGCTTGTGTGATATTTTGAAAGTTGGACATGTGATGCTTGTGGATAGTTAGTATAATGGATATCTAATAGCCAAGTTTTGATTTATTAACATGCTTGAGAAAATAGATCAAATGATGCATAGTTGATAATGGTTATATTGATGATTTGAGGAAGTCAAGTTTGGTACAAATAGTATGGCATGTTTTTGGGATTTGTGTATAGGTAAAATGGAAGTATAGAATTTGCATGATTTACATTTGAATTGGTTGGTTTAAATGCTTATATATGCTATGTTTTGTGCCAATTGGGTTATTGTAGGTATATAAAGATTTGGGTGGCAAAATGGCTTGGTAAATAGCCTATTTTTGTTTACAAGGGTAGAGACACGGGCATGTGTCTCAGTCGTGTGTGACACACGGGTACATTACACGGCTGTGTGTCCCCTGGTGTTGAAATTAAAATCAAGTTAGTATGCTTCACACGGCCTTAATCACGGGTGTGTGACTTGGCCATGTGGCATAGGTCAGTATACCCTATAGGTTTGGCACGGGCTAGCACACGGCCCGGCACACGAGCGTGTGTGGCTAGTTTTAGGGCACACAGACTTGTGTGTTGGCTGTGTGACCCAAGTCAGAGAGTTACACGGGGTCAGACACGGGCTGGGAAATGGCCATGTACTTCCATTTCGAATGTCCACACGGCCTGTGACACGGGCGTGTCTGTTGGTCGTGTGAGACACACGGCTAGGCCACACGGGTGTGTGTCCCCTATTTTTGAGAAAATTTTCTAAGTGGTCAAAAAGTTTTTCAAGTTATCAGTTTAGTCCCGAATCACTCCCAATGCATGTTTAGAGCCTCATAGGCTCGTATTAGGGATAAAATGATTGGTTGTGAATGAAATGTATATGATTTGATTAATTGTATGTGAAATGAATGTTTAAATGTGGTATTAGTCCAGTAATGCTCCATAACCCTATTCCAACATTGAATACGGGTGATGGGTGTTACATTTGTTGATATGAGAGCTACGGTTTAGTCGATTCTCGGACTAACGTAGCGTGTGTGAGAGTCTAGCTATACATTCCATATAAAAACTGTGATAGTGTGATGACTTCTGACAATTTAAACTGTGTTTACGTATAGTAAATGGATCCCAATCGAGATGTAGCTGACGATGTTGAGAGTAATGCACCAACTCCCGCTCAAGGGGCAGCACCGTCTAAATCTAGAAATGTATCGAGTAGTCACGGAGGAGAGGCTAAAGAAGCCTTTTTCCAAATGATGAATGAATGGTTCACGCAATTTGTCGAGACAAATCTAGCTACTCAACAATCTCAACCCCATCTGATCCCCAACCGGTTCCCATAGCTCCTCAAGTTGTAGAACTTCAACGACTAAATAAGCTGCCAGTGGATAAAATCTAAAAACACAGGGCTAAAGAGTTCAGAGCTATCGTTGATGATGATCCCGAGAAAGCTGAATTTTGGCTTGAAAACACAATTCGAGTATTCGATGAACTTTCGTCTACGCCAGCTGAGTGTTTAAAGTGTGCCATTTCTTTATTGAGAGATACAACATATCAATGGCGGAATACTTTGGTGTCAGTGGTACCAAGAGAGAGTTACCTGGGAATTCTTTCAGACTGAGTTTTGAAAGAAATATATAAGTCAGTGGTTTCTTGATCAAAAGCAGTGTAAAACCCCAAACCCGGCCTAGACGTTATGGCTGAATCTGGCGATGTCACATGATAGAGTGTTTAAGAAAACCGTTTTGTCACGACAAAACCATTTTCGCTTAACTACTTCTCTTTATCTCACATTAGTTTCAAAAATGTTTTACTTATTTAATTGATTGTTTCAAAATGTAACTCGTTGCGGAAGCTTTGTTAAAACAATTTAAATAATCATAGTTTGACAGAAATCATTTGTTCGTTTTGAAAACCTAATTTTCCCTATTGCTAACAGTTATAATTCATAAAAATAAATGAAACCAAATTTAGGCAAACAGTCCAAGAATCCAATTTACATCAAAAGTAACCCAAGAAATAATTAAGAAATAGATACCAAATCTGGAATTAAATACAATTTAAAATACACCGTCGAGTCCTCTGCTGCACTGATCTGTCAAGTCTGGGGATTACCTGTGCACATTAAACAAAGGGTGAGTTTACGTAAACTCAGTGTGAAACCCACAGAAAACAAGCAAACAGTATACAATCATACTCAGTCTGGGCCTCAGCCCTTTTCAATATCAGTGGCAGATGGGCCTTAGCCCATTACAGTATCAGTACAGATATGCACAAAATCCTACCCAACCAGCTTTTACACACCATCTCCATCCAACCCTACACTCCATATGGGGATAAAATCAACCCACCCATCCTTACCCTCCAGATAGTACTGAATGCGGTACAAACCAGTAGTTTGCAGCTGAGCTGCCAGTATAATAGGCTTATGAGCCTTTCAGGACACTTCCTCCAAATATCATCATCCCAACCCAATGCAATGCAAACATACATTATGCCATGCTTTTATGCAACCATCACTCAAACATATACATATATAACTAGTAATCATGCATTATTATTCATGCATCACATACATTTAGATCATACATTTAGGGGTCTAGATAACGCTTACTGACCCCACAGTGGGTTCATAGATGACTTGGGCGACCCGTGCAACCTTAGAAGTCATTACAATAAAATGGGCTCACACACCTATGTGGCCTGTCCGTGTGGGCCCACACAGCCCAAATTTTGCCTTGGCTGTGTGGATCACAGAGCCTGGCCCAAAATCCCACATGCCTATGTGGTTTACCTCTGTGGGCCCACATGCTAGTGTGGCCCACACAACCCAAATCAGTCTAGCCCATGTATAGCACACGGCCTACTTGGCCATCATACGATAGTGTCTTGTGCGCATAACCTAGCCTCATCGATCACACGCCCGTGTTATGTCACACGGCCTACCACACGGGTGACCACACGCCCATGTGGCGTCAACAGTGAGGTTTTTGGCTTTTGTTAAAACCTCGTTTCTTGTGCAATCGGGTACACACCTGTTTCGACTAAAGCTAAGATGAACCCAAGCCTTCCCGAACCTACATTTTCCCAAATCACTAAGTTAAACACTTAATCTTCGAATTAAAACCAACCCAAATGAATTACTCAATCAAGGAGCGATTGAAACTTACCCCTAACGCTTCAAATTCGATTTGCTAACGAAGCAGTACGAGAAGAGTCTTGATTTTAGAGGTATGATGTTGCCAAAACATCAAAATAAATAACCCCAATCAAAACTTAGCACCATAGTTCACAACCCACAAGAGACCACTTACCGAAGTTACTCAAGGAAACGTCACAGATAGGGGGAGGGAGTACGATTGCCGTCCAAAAAGGGAGCAAAAGAAGAGTGAAGAGAAAAGAGAATTCCGACTGGGGAAAGGGAAATATGAAAAGTAGAATTTCCTTTGAGAGGGGAGAGAAAAACCAAAATTTTCAAAAAAAGTTGCCAGATAAAATTGGATTCACCCTAAAACCCTTAATTCCCTCCTACTTTCACTCCCACAATCCCCCTCTACACATCCACTACTCAGTATCCCTAATTAGCACAACTCTAGCCGAAACTAGGAGCAAAAATACAACCCTTGTCATCCCACAGAATCAAACCCATGACCTCCCTCACACCAACACTCCACTTATCCACTAGACCAGCAGGCCCATTTTGTTATAAACTCACAAAAAATTAAACTTAAGCCCTTTAAGCAAGGTTAAGGCTTTTGGAACGACGGAAAATGTGCAAGTGTACACTATCGCAACAAGTAATAAAGTGACAAGTAAATGTCGAGTTATCGTACCCACAGAGACTGTAAAATAATTATTTATGAAATTAATTGTAAAATACTTTGGTGAGGTAAAAATAATTAGGTTTTGAAAGGTGGTCAAAAACTATTTAAAAACTAAGTAAATAATTAAAATAAAATAAAAGAGTTCTAATACACGATTTCAAATAAGATTTAATCAAGATAACATACTTGTGTTGGATTAATTACATTTCTTTAACTTAGAATTATCAAACTTATGTTTATATTGTTACGAATAAATTCACAGCAACTCGGTAATTTGCTAACTACTGCTCATACATACTTATTAAATTAATCAATCTCTTGAACATTTTTCAATGTCAGTCCAAGCGGTTAATCAATCTTCATAAGCATATAAAAGATTAAGTGAGGTAACAGGGTATTTCTACCTTGAAACAGTTTAATCACAAAAATCTTGCAAGTTATGCGAGGGATATGTATCGTCGAATACAATGCTAATTTAAACTTCAGCTACCTTAGAAGAATAAACATGCACTAATTAAGCATTGTGTCTATTAATTATAATTTCAATATGATTTAATAATTAATTCATTAGTTATTTAACAATTATATTGCAAGAATAACTTAGGCATGATTTTACTTAACCAAGCAATTTACCGAGGCCTATAACAGCATAAACATCATTTTAACAATTCAAGCAGGCAGAATATAATCAACCCAACACAAACTTAATATAAGCTAAATTGATTAAAATAACCATTTCAATAGCATAAATATTCATAAACATGTTCGTCAAAACAACAACAAAAACTAAAGAGATAGGGAACAAAAAGCAAATTCGGTGTTTCTCCGTGGCTTAACTAGTTGCTCCGTTCTTCGTTCTTCGTTGCCCTCGGCTACCAAGGTGGCTAATGAACACCTAATTGCTGCTCCAAAATGGATGATGAGAGCCTCTTTCCCAAGAGAAGAAATTGGCACTTGAACAAAAAGGGAAATAGGATGGAAAAAAATAGAGAGAAAAGTGAGAGAGGAGAAGAGAGAATGAGAGAATGTTGTGGGATTGAGGGATGGTTTGAATGATCAGCAAGGGGTGGATTTTATGGATGATTTTGGCTGCTAAAAATAGCAAATTCCAGCAGCCAAAGAGCCCCCCTATGGCCGGCCATCTACTTGGCAAAAGTTGAGACTTTCAACTTTGCTAAAAATAGCCTGGGGTAAATCTACAAAGCCACAATTAAAGGTAAGGTTTGAATGCAATTTGGAAGTCTTTCAAGGGCCTTTTTGCAAGAATATTTAATCAGCTAAAATGCTGATTTGGGTCAGCATATGGACGGTTCTGGGCTGTGCAATTAGTGGCTGGTTTGGTTCACTCAATTTGGTTCGATCAGTGCAGTTCAACTGGACCCTTTCTCCATAATTAATTAAAAATAATTTATTTAACCCAAATTAAATGGAGAATAAATTAAAATTAATTAAATTATGAATTAATACACATTTCTGGACCGTCTTAGGCTGAAAATTAATGTGCCTCAATACTTCAAATTGCTTCTCGGTTTTGTGCTTTCAGTAGTGTCAGCCAAGCCAATTTTCTTCCTTTGCGCGAATCTGTCGAAAATAGTCAAAATTAATCAAAATTAAGTATTAAATTAACTAAAATTCACCATTTTTTTATATTTTTAACACAATTTAATTATTTTATAATATTTAATTATTTTTCGACAAGAATTTAACCGGTTTTGCACGAATTTAAGTAAAAATGGGTATGAAAAAGTATATAAATTTTTGTGTTTCCAGCTTTCTTCATAAACATACCAAAATTTGCCTAAGTCAGGGCTTGAACTTGAGACCTCACACATATACCCAGAACACTTAACACTAAACCAGAAACACAGTTGTCACACATTCACAAAACCAAAAATTAAAATTTTGGGGCATTACATCAATATACATGCTTTAAATCATCCCTAAAATTAATTTAATTAAATAGCACAAACACCACCCAAAGCTTACTTACCATTTTTCAATACAAATTCAATTTTTTGCAAATTTAATACCATCTTGCAAAATCATCCATTCAATCATAATTAATTAATTGAAATCATTAATTAAGCTACTAATTAAACATAATTGAGGGTCAATTTAACAAACCATCTTTAGAAACACTTACCACAAAATTTTATTCTATCACAACAAATGATCAACTAAGCAATCCCAAGCTTCAATTCAAGTTATCTCGATCCTCTTTATGTAACGCCCCTTACTCGTATCCGATGCCAAGACAAGGTTCGAGGCGTTACCAAACTTAAACATTCACAAACATGCAAAACCGGGGTACAAAATTTTGTCCAAATTAAAACCTTTCAAACACATGCATATCATCTCTTATAAGGGCCTTCAAGGCCTAAAACATACATCTGGGTGGTTCGGGACTAAACCAGGAACTTTAGATAAACTTTGGACAACTTAACAAATTTTCTTGCTTTAGAGAGTCACACGCCTGTGTGGGTTAGGCCGTGTGGTCACACACACCCATGTGGCTTGAGACAGGCTCGTGTCCTCAGCCCGTGCAACTCTCTGTTTGTGACGTCAGCAAATAATTTGAACCACACGGCCAGGCCACACGCCCATGTGCTAGGTCGTGTCCTCTACACGACCGAGACACATGGCCGTGTCTTTGCCCGTATGGCCAACACTTAGGCTATTTTCCAAGCCTTCTGTTACCATTAATACCTCACATACTTAAATACATTATAGACACATATATTGTAGCATCAAGTAGATAATTAAACATCCTCCATTAAGACTCAATTGTAATATTCATATGTCATCATACATATATTTTACTTTCTCATTTTATACCAAGTTTAAACATGCAAATTTACAATCAATTGAACATGTCATTTTGATTATCACTTATACATTTATACTATACTTGACATTATTTCACATTCACAAACGACATGCTTGTCTAAGTCATTCCACACCAATTTTGTTTTCCGGCATTATTGATTTATTGCCATATCACACTTTTATTCTCTGATTATGACCACTTCGTTTGGTCATCAGACATTCATCAAGCATATATACCGTAACACTAACCATTCATATCAAAAAAATATAATCACATGACCATATCGCAAGGCATCAATACATAGCTTGGATAAATAGGCTTACAAGCCATCACCCTTATAAGCCATGTCTCATGGCTAAACACAATGAATCAATTTCAGCCAACATCTTGACCAAATCAGCAGAATACACATCATAATAACTAAGTCCCTATACATGCCACTCACTCAAATACACCTAAGGTTTATCAATACCCCAACGGTAATAGCTTGATAGTGTGTTGCTGCCTCCGATGCTCTCCAACCCTGCCGACTTGACAACACTAAAGAAATAAAAAGGGAGGGAGTAAGCTTTACGCTTAGTAAGTCCATATGAAAATAATAAGCAATATGCCAGCATGCTTCTCAAGGTAATACGACTATAATTACACTTTTGCTTATTTTCTGGTCATGTTATTTTTCTCGAGCCATAGTTACTAATATATTTATATCTGGAGCTACGGAACTCCAAATTAATATCTGCTAATTTTCCATGAAACAAGACTCACATAACTTCTTACCATAAAATTTTCAAAATTTTTAGTCTAGCCAATAAGTACAGTTTATTCTTTAAAATTACCCTTTTTTTGCTATCTGATAGTTCTGACCCCTCTTCACTAAAAATGAAATATCTCATAATACAGGACTCGAATGCTGTTCCTGTCTATTTATCTTGAAAATAGACTCATTAAGTATTTTAATAATATGAATTATAACCCATAAATGTTTTTGTACAATTTTTAATGATTTTCTCAAATCATAACAGGGGATTTCAAAATTATTCTAACTCTATCTCACAATAATTTAAATATCTCATAATATGATATTATTTTCTTACAAAGTTTCTTCTATGTAAAACTAGACTTAATAAGCTTTAATTTCATATTTTATTCAGCCTCAAATTCAATTTCCACAATTTTTGGTGAATTTTCAAAATTGGACTACAACTACTATCCAAAACAACTTTAATTCAAAAATGATGATGACTAAGTTCATCACACCTTCATTTCTTTTAAATTAGAAATCTATGCATTTATAAACATATATCTTAGTCCACCAAATTAATACAACATCATTTCACAATACTCATGGACTTACTATCTGTGGATTTCATATTCAACTGAGTTTTTTTGTACATACCTGTACTCATTCGTAACATAACTCAAGTTTGTTCTCACCAATGACATACCTCATTGGGACCATCATCAAATCCTTCCTTGAATTACCCGTTGAACACTAGGAACACTAATGGATACATGGAAATTTTCACATAGTGCCATATATGCGGCTAGAACCAACTCATAGCGCGTAACGTATGTAGCTAAGGCTACCACATAATATGTAATGCTCGCATTTGAGCTACTCACGGGTCTATACACGAAGTCAGGTCCCAGACCCCAAAGCATTAACATGATATGCTCATTCAGTGAGTTATTCATGGGCCTGATCACATAGTCAGCACTCGGACCCACATTACATATATCATTTATCTCATGAACTCAAACACAACCCATGAGTTCAGACCACATTATTTCTTATGACATATCCTGTGTATCCTATACTATTCCTAATGTTCAAACGGGGTTTCTTGTCTAACTCAATGTCAACGCACTTGCTCATAATGGTATTTATTCTTCCATCATACATTTCATACTTTCATGATAACAATAAAACATTTAAATGTACATATTATCAAAGCATTAAAATATGCTAAACATCACATTATTTACTTATGTACTTGTCGAATCTTCATCAAGAATATCTGTATAATCAATAATACAATTTATATAATAATAACAATAAAGCATTTAATATTCAATTATAACATTGCAATATTATTATCACAGGAACTTACCTCGAAGGAAAATTTCGACCAATTATTCCATTTTAGTCCATAACCTCGTGCTTTCTTATTTAAGCTCGAATCCTGGTTTTCTTGATCTATAATGATAAAATCCACTATTTTAATTATCATATTAACCAATAAATTTCGTAATTTATACGTTGGCAAAATGACCATTTTGCCCTTAGACTTTCACAAATTTACGATTTTCCTCTAGGCTCGTAAATTAATTTTTATCGAATTTCCTCACTACCCAAGCCTAGCCGAATTCTTTTTATACTAGGAGCAGCCCACAATTCTCATTATTACTCATATTTATAACTCATTTTGCCATCAAAATGGTCCATTTTATGTGTTTTCATGAAAATCCCTTCACAAAAGTTATTTATCACACAACCAAGACTCATTTTCTTCCATAAAAATTCAGCAAACAATATAAAGATTCACATGGCAAAACTCTAGACTTTCAACCATTTTGCAAAATAATCCCCCCATTAGCTAGCTCATGCTACAAGGGTCCCAAAAATAGAAAAATCAACAAAAATGATCTTCAAAATCACTTACTTGCAAGGGATGGAAGTTGCTGAAATTTTGTGCTTTCAAAACCCCTATTTTGTTGGTATTTTCGGTGGGGGAAGGAAGAAAGATGAAAAGATGACATCTTTTTCTTTTTATTTTATTTTAATGCAAAATAAGCTACCTAATACCCACAAACTTTGACTTTTCAAACTCTTTCTCTCTATGGTCGGCCAAGCACCCTATTTAGGGTCTATTTGCACTTTAAACACCCCAAATTTTGGTTCTCTAGCTATTTAACATATTTAGCTAGCAAAACAAAACTTTTACCCTTTATGCAATTTAGTCCTTTTTTGCAATTAAGCATGAAATCGCTCAAATTATTTCACCAAAATTTTCATGCACTCATATAATCATGCTACAACACATAAAATAACATTAAAAATAATTTCTCTGGCCCCAGAATAGTGGTTCTAAAACCACTGTCCTGACTAGGCCCAAAATCAGGCTGTTGCACTTTAAGATTCGGAGCTTCAATAGAGGTAAAGTAGACATTACCACCTTTCCAATAATATAATAAACAAAAATTTTAATTAACTATACTAATTGATATTCTCTCACAAATATACCTTACCAGATTTGTAACGTCAAGCCAAAAACTCGATTCCTCACAAAATCGATATCTCCAGCCTTCCTAATCACTTCCAAATATCAATACTAGACCAAATACACATATATTCATGTTTAAATCATTTTCATAAAAATTCAAAAAATTGGTTCATGAAGATGATGAAATTCGAATTTCTGCAAATTACCTCACAAATCATGTTTAATCTTGATAAATAAGACCCAAAACCTTTTAATAGATCCATTTTAAGTTAAAAAATCCATTGATTTATGGATTTCCTCTCAAAATTCAAGATCCACCTTTAAAGCACCTTAAGCTTTTGAAGGAGATGACATTGATAAAAAATCATGTAATTATCACTCAAATCATGTAAATATGCTTCTAATCATCATAAAAATAAGTTTAGAAATAATAATTGCCTTTGATTCGTTCTAAATCCTTTGATTGAAAATCTTGATTCAGGAATCTTGAGAAATTTTAGAATATTTTTAGCTACTTTTGAGAATAATTTCGGGTGAATTGAAAGAGTATTTTGAGAAGAAAATTGGTTGGATCTATTCTCTGTTGTAGATCTTTAAAACCATGTAAAGAAAATGAATTTTATAGCTCTCTAATCTGATGTAAATGGTGTGAAAAGTAGGCTAAATGCATTGTATTTAAAACTGAAACAACCCACTAGAAATTTAAAAATCGGAGAATTTGCTTAATGGCAACTCCGACATTTCCCTTACTTCACCATTTTTTTCCTTTCCCTCTAAAATTTCAAAATTTAAGGTTTATTTGCCATATAAATACTCTAAATTTTCTCTTATTCTATAATCAAATCCAATTTAATTAGTATTTAAATTTAACTCAAATTAACCCCCAATTAAAAATTATTTTAAAATTCTCTTTTCACCCAAATTAATTATTTTCACTAATAATTATTTAATTAATTTAAAATTAATTTCCCAAAAATATTTTTATTTTTTCAAATTATTGTTTACTCGATTTTAGATGAAATCACTAGAAAAATATACCCAAAACTACTAGACTCGATTTAGGGATATTACACCTATCGTTGAGACTAGGTCCCAAACTTAGACTGTTGGGGACAATGCACTGTCCCAAGCTATGTTCAGAGTGTTGGAAATGGTCGTTGAGTCCCATACTGGATCTGGTAGCCATGGGTCAATAACTGAATGACTCTGGTCAAATGGGACCAAATTATTTAGGGGCGTCGCTGGGGTCAACCCGACTATAGTTGAATATTGGTTGGAGGCTACTGAGAGGGTTATGAATGATCTGGACTGCACCCCCGAGCAGAAATAAAAAGGTGTGTTTCTTTGCTTCACGATGAAGCATATCAATGGTGGCAGACTGTTGAGTAAGGCACCCAACCAGAACGAGTGACTTGGACCTTCTTTCGTAACGCCTTCTTAAATAAGTATGCAGGGGCTAGGTATATTAAGGCTCGTAGACTCGAGTTTGTTGGGCTGACTTAGGGGGGATAGATCCGTGGCCCAGTATGAGGCCAAATTCTTGAGGTTGAGCATGTATGCTCAAAGTATGATTGAGAATGACTATGAGAAGAGTGTTTGCATTAAGAATGGACTGAGATATGACATCAAGTTTCTAGTAGCTCCGTAACGTGAGTGAGTCTTCAAAACTCCGTAACGCAAGTGAGTCTTCGAAACTCTAGTGGACAAGGCTAAAATTATAGAGGAGATTAAGTGTGCGGAGCCCCAAAAAAATGGATGAGGATAGGGGCCAGAATAAGTCTGAGAGGGATTCGGATACTTCTGGCTTTACTCAGCGGCCTAAGAAATGAGCCAGGTTTGATGGGCCTCCGTAGGTTGAGGCACCGATTACTTTTTTTGGGAATCAGTTGTATGGGGACTACGGTAGGCATAACTCGGGTGAGTGTTAGAGGAGGTTGGGAGCTTGTTTGTGATGCGGGTCTATGGAGCACTGCATTAGGGGTTGCCTGTTTCATTCTAATCAGGTGCAAGCTCTAACTCTGGGTTTGATTCAACCTCAGAGCGTAGTTCAACAGCCACCTAAGGCTCGTGGATAGGCACTAATGGTCTGGGTCAAGGGCAGAGAGCACCGAGCAGAGGTGCTAATCAAACTAAGGCTAAGCAGCCTACTTTGGTATATGTGGCAAGGCACCATGAGGATAGAGACGCCGCCGATGTGATAGTTGATACGTTCTTTATTTATTATCTTCTATATTTTGCATTAATAGACATTGGTTCAACTCACTCATACATAGCTAGTATTGTTTCTATTCATCTAGGAATTCCTATTGAGAGTACTTCTAGTGAGATTTCTGTAATTAGTCCATTGGGTCAATCAATACGAGTTAATAAAATTTATAGGAGGTGTCCACTAGAGATACAAGTTGTTGTGTTTTCATCTAATTTGATGGAGTTACCATTTGAAGAGTTTAATTTGATTTTGGGAATGGACTGGCTTGTAGAGCATCGAGTCAATCTAGATTGTGCCACTAAGAGAGTAACTCTGAGATCTGAGGATGACGTGGAGATTGTTATGGTCAATGAGCGTTGAGATTACCTCTCCAATGTAATCTCCTCTCTAGTAGTTGAAAAGTTAGTTCGAAAAGGATGTGAAGTGTTTCTAGCTTATGTGCATGACTTGAGTTTTGTGGAATCTTCTGTTGGGGATATTCGGATAGTTAGAAAATTTTAGGACATCTTTCCCGAGAAATTGTTGGGGCTACCACCGAATAGAGAAGTAGAGTTCGGTATTGAATTACTGCTTGGAACAGCTTCGGTGTCCATTGCTCCCTATCACATGGCACCGAATGAGTTTATGGATTTGAAATTGCAACATCAGGAACTTCTCGACCGAGGGTTCATCAAGCTAGTGTGTCTCCGTGGGGAGCACCAATTCTTTTCATGAAGAAAAATATGGTACTATGAGGATGTGTGTCTATTACCATTAGTTGAATAAATTGACGGTAAAAAATAAATACCCACCTTCGAGGATTGACAACTTGTTCGATCAGCTTTACGGGGCATTGGTATTCCTAAAGATTTATCTTGGTTCTAGGTATCATCAGTTAAAGGTTAATGTAACACCCCTAACCCGTATCCGTCACCGGAATAAGGTTACGGAGCATTACCAGAGTTTACATTTCAAAACTATCAAAAATATAAATCATTTACTTCACAATATCAATCATAGAAAATTCCATCAATGACGTACATATTGTCCCTTATACGAGCCCTCGAGGCCCTAAAGACACATTAGAAACAAATTGGGACTTAATAGGAAGCATTTAGAATTTTTTGGGAAAAGATAAAAATTTTCAAAACTGTAGGGGTCACACGGCCGTGTGGCCAGGCCATGTAACTCACACGACTGAGAGACACGTCCCTATTTCAGGCCGTATGGACATTCAAAGTAGGGACACACGGCCGTGTCCCAGCCCATGTCTGAGCCTGTGTAACTCACTGACTTTGGTCACATGGCCAAGCCACCGTCCCGTGAGCCAGGCCGTGTAACTCTCGAAATACAACCTTTAAAACCTACAGGGGAGACACGGCCATGTCGCCTGGCCATGCGTCACACACAGCTGGGACACACATCCGTGTCTCTGCCCGTGTGGACGAAAAATAGGCCATTTACAAACCATTTTTCTCACCCATTCATGCATATACCTACAATCACTTTTTCACATATAAACAAGCCTTCAATTTGCACTAAGACCATGCACAAACAAGCTATTCAAATATGGTGCATAAGCATTCAACCAATATGCCCAAAGGGCACCTCAATTTCAACACTTTAACAGGTATAACCATATACTCAAATTGGCCAAAATGTTCAACTAACTTTTCACTAATTTTATACCAAAACATTCAATTTGATTTACCTATCCAATTCACACCAAAAAGGGTACCAAATGTGCCATTCAACAACTAGCCACAATAGCCATATATGTCATTTATAGCAAAAGTACCGAATCAGCACATTCAAACATATCATAAGACATTTATAATATGCATTTTAAGCTACCATTCCATCTTTAATCATTCAAGCATCGTGAACCAAGATATCAACCACTTTAGTACCAAATATTTACATACTAAAAATATTTTCATATCATCACCCAAAAAGACATAAACACAAGCTAAAACATATGGCTACTTTAACATCCAAGATACCTATACATGTGCATATTTAACCAATTATCACTTAACTTGTTTCCATGGCAAAACATAACATAATTGATACATAACCACCATACTATATTAGATTCATGCCATATCTAGTTCAAAACCTTTTGAAAGCATACCAAATCTTGACCATGTTGAGGTCATTTCATCATATATCACTTTGGTCATTCAAACATGCTTTAACACATTACCAAATTAACACATATCAATAAGGCACCAAATGTACCAAGGTTACATCATACAAAATGACATATACATGCCAAACACATCAATTAACATTCAACTAATCATCAATCATAACTTCACCTATACATGCCATTATAACCTTAACCAAGACATTGAAATCTACCAATATAACTACTGGATAGTGTGATAGATCTCCGACGAGCTTCCAACCTGATCGAGCTTCTAATAATCTAAAAAGTAAAGGGCAAACAACTACGTAAGCAATGAATGCTTAGTAAGCTCGTATGAACTTTAGTGGTATCAATCCATTTCAAATATGATATTTTTACATGTCAAGAATAATCTTATACCAATATCGCAAGATTCATAAAACCATATTCAACAACTTACAAAGTGAATAAATCCACAGCCTCACATATACATATCATCCCTAGCATCATAGGATTTTATAAAACTTTAAACCCTTTCCAAATTTTCTTACTGTCATTTGCATTTCATTACTTTCCATTGCGTTTACTTTCTTTAACTTAAATAACAACATCAATTCAACTCATCATTCCTTGTTTCATCATTTTACACTTCAAGTATGAACTTACTATTTCATTACCTTTCCACACCCGTTTCATATGCATATCACATAAGACATAAGCATATCAATCAACCATAGCCACAACTAGTGCATTTAAACATAGCTCTTTTGGAATTAACCACATGATAAACCATTTCATAAGAAATTACATAATTTAAACCTTACCACTCTTTCATGAACTCAGGCATATTTCCATTTGGGAGCATACCATTACAATGCATAACCTATAAATTAACATGACATGATCCAACCAAAGCTTGGCCAAAGCCTAAGCATTCACACCAAACACGTTAGCATACATGATATAAATCATAAGCACATTAACATGAATAGCCATTTAATCTCAACATGTATCACTTAAATCTATTACTTTTCTTAACTTACATGATTTCCATGTACCTCTATATTAAGAATATTCATATAGTTTCATGTCTTAATTCATATCGTTTCCTTTACCATTTCATTTTCATAACACATAAGACATAAATATAGCATCACTTAAATCATACTTTTCATAATCATGAATGTTCTTACTTGAATCATTGATACATCATACCTTTCTATAATTGTCATAGTGAAATCCATCGGAACCCTTACTGGTTTATACCTTTTCATGCTCATTGAACCACTTAGAATAATACCAGATGCGCGGGAAAGCTCACACAATTTTTGCTAAACATATAGTCGTAGCTCACAAAAGCTGTAAAATGGGTCTGCTCACACAAGTTGTCAGTCAGAATGTAAGCTACACGATGCTGCTTACATAAGCTATCGAGTATCTAACGTCGGACCCAAACCATCAGTAGGACATTCAAGACCAGCACCCGAAACATGGTAACCTAGGTTTGCTCACACAAGTTGTCAGTCAGAAGTAGCTACAGGATGCTGCTCACACAAGCTGTCAAGTAACCGCAACACATGCCATGAACTCAGCCACCGGTAGGACGTTCAAGACTACCACCCGAAACACGGTAACCCTAATGACATGTCATTTGTATCCTATATATTCCAAAGGTTCAAATGGGACTTGATAGTCGTCGTACGTCGTTGAATTTCCCTCGTTTCATTATAAGATAAATTGTGTAATAACATATATATATATCGATTCATTTTCAATAAAATTCATATAATAACATTCAATTTAATTACAATATACATAGTACAATTCATACGAACTTACCTAGCTAAATTTCAGAAATACCAAAGTTTAGGGGCATTTTGGTAATTTTTTATTTTTCTCGATTTTGCACCTGATCTTGATCATGCAAAGATAATACCATGGCCGAAATATTCATCGAACAAATGGCATTTTTCCTTCATTAGAATTTGGTGAAGATGAAATGTAAAGATGATAAAACATTTTGATTTAATTTAACTTAATTTAAATTGACTAATTACCATTTTACCCTTAAAAACTCAACCAAATTTCACTAAATGCCCAGCCAGGTTCATCCACTATCTTCTAAATTGGTTGAATTACTACTTTAGGCCCTCATTTCATGCTTTTATGTCCATTAGATACAAATAATGCTATAGCCATTAAATTTTACATTTTTACAATTTAGTCCTTTTTAATTAATTAACTATCGAAACGTTAAAATTTTTCAACAAAACTTTAATACCAACTTAATGATACTCCGTAAATATTTATAACAATATTTACAGCTCGGTTTATAGAAACGAGATCCCAATACCTCATTTTTTAAAACCACTTGACCTTAGTGTCTTACCACTTGAACTTAATAAATTACTTAAATAACATAAATTATCAAATGACAAACCTTTTTAACACCATGTTTGACTCGTAAATAATAAATAATAATATTTACAAACTTACTCATCAGATTTGTGGCCCTAAAACCACTATTTTTGACACCACTATAAAACGGGTTGTTACAGTTAAAGAGATCTTATGCACATCAACCAACTGTCGGGTTGTTACAACTGGTTGTGGTTGTTTTTAGTTTGAAAATCTAGAGGCACTATCATCTACATTGATCACAAAAGCCTTAAGTATCTCCTTACTCAGAAGGAGTTGAATCTGAGGCAACATAGATGAATTGAGTTGCGTAAGGACTACAATTACACCATTGAGTATTATCCTGGAAAGGCCAATGTGGTGGTCGATGCTCTTAGTCATAGATCGATGCTTGATTTGAGGGTGATGTTTACTCGCCTAAGACTGTTTGATGGTGGTAGTTTGTTAGCCGAGTTGCAAGTTGTCATATCCCATATTTTTTTAAAATTCTAGTGCAAAAAAAAAAAAAAAAACAAAGAAAGGTGTAGTCTAATGGTAGCAAGCCCATAAGCTATCTTGGAGGTCTCTAGTTTGAATCCTCTTGCTGCCTTATTTTTATTAACTTTTTTTGCACACTTTTCCCATGTGCATTAAAGCATTGTCATCCAACCCCTATTGTTGCCTTATTTGGTTTGATTCATTTCCCCTTTTAAGGGTCAAACTTACCATAGGTTGGAGAACATGATCCCCCTTTATGCTCCTATGTTCTCTCTCCTTCCTTTCACCTCATCCTTGTCAAAAATCAAGTGTTGACCACCCCAAAACAACCCATTTACGTCCACTTCTCTCACTTGCTCTCTTTTCTTTTCTTTTTCCTCCCCTCCTCTCTATTCCATTTTCTCACCTTTTTGACAAAACAACCACCACCTTCAACCACCACGTAAAATTCTTCCACTACGACCTATAGCTTCATCACCTCCACACCACCATCCAAGGTTCTCTCCTCCTCCTCTTTTCTTTCGATCACTGCCCTTCACCACTACCGTAGCCGTCGTGAACCGTCGTACACCACTGAGGGAATACCTTCCTCCACCACTCATTTTCCTTTCTCTTTTCTTTAAATATTGTGATTGAACTCTCCTACTCTTTCTATATTTTTTCTCACCTTATTGGACAACCACCGGACCACTGCCGCTATTGCCAATGGCATTTTTTCGTCAAGTTTCATTTTCCTTTTTTTTCTTTCTCTTTCAATCTCTCCCATCTCTTCTAAGGATTCAATCATCCTATTTTATTTATTTTGTGACTAGGACTCTGATCGTGATTTTCTTGTGATAAATTTTATAAATTTATAATGAATCCTTCTTGAAACTAACTATTATCACAACGTAGGCAAGTGTACCTATCGAACAGTAGTATAGCTTTAGCAAGACTGGATTGTAGAACCCAAGGGACTAGGAGTACTAGTAATGACTGTCTTTTTATTATCTAACCGAAGAAAAGAGGTTTGTTTTAACTTACTAATTAATCAAACTAAGAACTGGCAAAAAATAGAATTTGGGAAATTACTTTTGGGGAAAGCGATTGATTGAGTCAATACCTAAAGAAAAATCCACCTAGACTTTTACTTGTTATTCTGGCTCCAAACCGAACGATTTATTCATTTAACTTGTTCCGTAGAAATCCCTAATGTATACTATTATCCCTCTCGAGACTAACAACGCCTAATCCCTAGGTTGAATAACCGAAAGTTATCACTAATTAATACCCTAAGGTTGCATTCACTCGATCTATGGATTCCCTTATTAGGTTCCACCCTAATCCGGTAAAATCTTGTCACTCTATCTCTAGGTACGCAATCAACTCCGCTTAATTATGACAAAGTTACTCTTAGCCAGGGTCTATTCCTCCTCCAACTAAGAGTAGTAACTTGAAGTGATATCATGAAATACCAAAACAAGAATTAAGAACACATAATTAAGAATACGTCAAATATTTATCATTCGATTTGGAAATAATAATAAGGTTTTGTCATAGGTTTCATCCCCCTTAGGTATTTAGGGGTCTAGTTCATAACAAAACAAGAAAACATCTCAGAATAATAATGATTACAAAACATAAAGAAAACCAAAAACTCCTGAAGGGGAAATTGAAGAGAGATCTTCAGTCTTGATCCAGCTTCTAAGATGGATCAATCGGCTTCCTTGGATAATTCCTTACTCTCTATTCTCCGTCTCCCCTTTTCTTCCTCTTCTAGGGTGTATTTATAGGCTTTGGAATGCCTAAGAACCCTCAAAAGTGGCTTTTTTCTGAATTGGACTCAACTTGGGCTCAGCAGGGACACGTCCGTGTACGATAACTTCAGGCCGTGTTCGAGGTACACGACCGTGTGTTATACCCATGTGAATCATGCTTCAATTCTGCTAAATTGACACGGCCGTGTAATCGCCCGTGTGAAGAGGTCTAGGCCGTGTTGATTTCGTGCTTCGGCCCATTTTCTCTGTTTTCATCCCATTTCTCGTTCCTTTCGTTCTCCTATACTTACTTGAGAATAAAACATAATTTAAGGCATTAGGAGCATCGAATTCACTAAATCTAAGGAGAAATCATTCATAAAATGCATTAAGCATGGGTTATAAATATGTAAAAACTACGGTTTATCAAATACCCCCACACTTAAGCGTTTGCTTGTCCTCAAGCAAAATCCTCGGATCACTGTTAAAATTTTCTTTTTCTCAACTTATAAATCGGATCAATATTATCTCAAATCATCTCATAAGTAATCATACATTGAGAATTCAACTAAAAGAACATTAGAGCTTCAAACATTCTAAATTGAGTATTTTAATCATGAAAAACTTAGGTATCTCCCATCCCCTAAGTAGTTATCATTGATTTGGAACCTCACAGAGTTTCACATCCTCACTAAAGATTCACTCAAATCACTCGAAATATTTAAGGACAATGAAATTAGCATTCATTAGTCAATATGAAAAGTTATTACCATAGGCTTGCATAAAAATCAAATCTCCACTACTATAAATCGAGATGATACATCAATCCAAAGGTTTTTAAAGGGTTGTAATGAGGCTTGGTTAAGGGGTGTGGTCACAAACTGAAAGAAAGGGTTAGAATTGATATTTGACTTGAAAAAGCACTTAACTAGAAAAAAATAATATTAAATCATCACTTGCGTACAACAAAGTTTTCTTCTTTGACTATGGAATGTGACTTACATGCAAAAGATAACTGTTGATTATATACATAGGTTTTTTTTTTTTTTAAGAATAAGTCAAATATCATAGATTACTATTAAGAACAAGACATAGTTAAGCAATTCATTCAAATCAATTCTAGACAAAAATTGGGGATCAAATTAATTTAAGGGGATTTCAACAATAATGGGTTAATGGTTAATATCGAGGGTGGTACAAGGAATGGCTTGTTAGGCTTAAAGGGGTTTACTAAGGGTTAATCGTGGAGGTAGGCTTTTCATGGCATGAGTAGGTTAATCCTAAATGCCTCTATCATCTTGATATATCAAATCAAATAGTGTGGTCTTGACATGCATAATTAGGCAAGTTCTAGAATAACAGTTCAATATTGGCACACTCAAAGCAATAATAGAAGTGAGAATGAAAAATTTAATAGATGCTCAAAAGGCTAAAAAATCTCACAAAAATTTATGGCTTTTTGATGTTTAAATCTGTGGGATTCAATTCAAGATAATACCTAAATTTGGGGGAACTTAAAATTTTAAATTCTTAAAAATCAACTTATCATGCTTGATTTTCTAGTGCCTTAAAGTTTAACAATCAATGCATGAATGCTTATGTTTTATTTCAAGATATATCAATCAAAATTATCAGTCAATCAAAATTTATTTTAAACATGATATGAGAGGTTCACAAGAGAACAAAACAATATTCAGGGATTTTTCAGATAATGAAATAATTATCCCCCCACACTTAAGATGTACATTGTCCTCAATGTACAAGGTTAGATATATAGAAAAATATAAAATCATAAGAGTGGGAGAGAATTGAAACTTCCTGAGTGTTGGAATGAATGAGTTCCCTAATTTGGAGTTGTAGAGGAGGATACTCCAATGGTGGTAGAGGTTGGGTACCACAATGCTGTGCCAAAAGAATATTATATCTCGTCATTGCGCAGGGCATGGCGGTGGTGGAGAACCTTTTCCATTGGAGTTTGAAGTTCCTAAATGATTTCGAGTTTTAGAGCTCTGTGATAACTGTGATAAAAGTAGGATCTGTTTAGGGGATGTTAGGAAGAGTGATTTACTCCTAAAAGATTAGCCGAGAGTAAAAATTGTTAGATAAATATTATAAATCCTAACAATAATAATAATAGTAATAATAATAATAATAAAATGAAAGAAAAATAAAGAGTTTTCTTAAATAAAAATAAAAATAAAAACATAAAATAAGAAAAATAAAAATTTCTAAACATCTTCATCGTTGGATGGTTCGCGAGGTGGGAATGGCGATGAGATGTGGAGGTGTTGACAGATCTGCTATAGAGTAGCATCAATGTTGTCAAATATTTGAAAACATTGCTGCTCGAATCTGTTAAGGCGCTCAGAGATGTCAGTGTATGAAGCCGCCGCATGAACTGGCTGAAAAGGTGGTGGTGGTGGGTGGAAAAATGGGTCCTCGTGTTGGGTGGGGACATCATCAGTAATGTCCTCGGGAACCTCCTCCTCGGTAGATTGAGCGAGACGATATTGGGGAGGATAGGTTCCTCGGCGTCTCTCGATCATCCTCATGCTCATCATACTCGAGATGCCCTGTGGAGACATCTGGCCAATAAGGGTCAAGGATGATGCTTGGGCCGCGGTGTTGAGGAGTTCGAAGTGTCGCGCCAGTCGAGTCACGTAGGGGCCAATGGAAATAACCCCTCTCCGATGTCACTCCGTCTGGTGGCGTATGGCAAGGGCGATGAAGTAGGCGAGGACAATGACGTACCCGTTCGACATACATCATAAATAATAAATGTCGTGGGTAGTGACGACGCCAGTGCTCTCCCTCCTTCCTGTCAAAGTGTGAGATAAAAGAGAATGAAGGTACCTTAGGGACGGAGGGAGGGATGATGCCTTTGTGCGACTAAGGTTATAGGTGGCCGACCATGGGACGAGGGCGTCTCAACACCGTGAGAGAGAACGATAGATGGGGTGGTCAAGAGCGTGTAAGTCATTCTCCTCTCTGAACTCTTTGGTATAAAGACCCAATACAGTACCGAACTCGGGAACGCTTAGTTGGCAGACTAATCAGCCTAAGCGAAACTGAACTGTGTCGGGATCATCGTAGTTGGTCATGACGGTTTGAAGTCGAGCACAGTTCCATCTCGAGGTACGTTGGCTCGATAATCCCAAAGAATTGCTCCCAAGGGTCAGTGGTGAGAAGAGTCGGGATTGCGTCAGCCAACTGGACTTGTTCGATAGCAGCCCAGTTTATACAGTGGCCCATTGCTAAGGGTTGGGCCCGTAGTATTTGATATAGTTCCTCTTGGGGTCCATTGGGAAACTGGAGGAATGGGTGACGAATTTCTGCTATAGGGCCCGCAAAAGATGATGCTCCCTTCCTTTTCTTTGAAGTGGGGACGGCGATTTTCTTGCCCCGTGAGGACGACATCATGAACCTATACAAATGAAGAAGAATAACAATAGGTATATGAATTTGAAAAGCCATAATTTTGAGCAAACAGTTTCAACCAAAATATGACCCAAGCACAAATAACCCAATTCCTTCTGACAGCATAATTTCATGACATTATCAATGTGAGGACATGAGGATGGGCATATTAATGGCATGTAAATGACAAAAGAATGAAACTTTCCTAACAACTCACATGAACATAAAATGCATGAAAAATTTTAACTACTCTTGATCATGAAAGTTCTATTTCTAACTAAATGAATGAAGTAAAGAATGCATGTAAGAACTTAAACTAAATGATGGGTGTGATATTTAAATGATGAAAAATATACAAATAAAGTAAAAAACTTGCATATTATCGTTATAACTAGGCCTAAAAATCAATAAAATAGAAAAGGAAGAAGTAAACAAATGCTAAGAAGAGGAGAAAATGCGTCAAAAACGAAGTTAGAGGAGGCGCACGGGCGTCGAGTGGAGGCCGTGTGGACTTGCAGCGGCTAGGGTTAAGGTTTTAAGTGGGGAAGACAATGAATAGTGCAGGGTATTTATAGATTTTGGTGCACACGGCTAGGGGACACGCCCATGTGTTCCAATTTCAGGTCATGCATTTAGCGTCTTTCCCCTTTTGGCGCGTATGAAATTCGACACACGCTCGTGTTCCTTGGGCGTGTTGTTTAACACGACCGTGTTTTGCCTTGTTTGCTTCTCCCACACCCGTGTATGCAATCCCCATGCCCGTGTTGATTTGAAAGGTTCGCCCACGGGTGTTAGACACGGGCGTGTCACATACCCGTGCTAGTTTCTCAATTTCGACCACGATCCTCAGGCACGGGCGTGGCGTACATCCGTGTTGTTTTGGCAGGTTTGCCCACAGCTATGTCTCGCAGCCGTGGTGGTTTATCGTTGCCCGTGTTTTGGGAAAATCTTGCCCTGTTTCCACACGGTCTTACACACGCCCGTGTGCTTGGCCGTGTCCCTGTGGTAAACCTGTTTTCAAGAGCTCTGTTAGTCATGCCAAGTGTTAAACACTAAAATTTAAAGAAGTTAGTACAATTAGTGCTCGGGTTGCCCACTTATTTATTGCCTAAGCTTGACTTACCTCTCTGTTGAATTGTCAAGTACTCCTCATTCCCGCTATCATTCTTATCAAAATAAAGCTTTAGCCGAGAATTGTTTACCTTAAAAGTGTCGAACTTGGGATGACTTACCTCCACTATACCGAATAGGAAAATACTAAGTACCGTAAGAGGGGTTTCTCCATCCGGGTTGGGAGTGACAATGTGAGAGTCTGCGGCATCTAATAAGACTTGATCTCCAACCTTAAGTTGATTTGGAGAGGTATCGAGCTTGTTTTGGCGTAGTTTCGATTTATCAGGTGTTCTCGATTTATGTGCTCGCCATTCGTCTAGCTCCTCTATCTGTAGCCTTCGTTCTTCATGAATGGGTCCTCTATTGTTGTTGGAACATGGCTCATGTACTTCTTTCAAACTTAATTTCTGCACAGTAGATTGTGTCATATTATCAGTTTTAGTAGGGTGGTGTGGATCATTACCTTCCATGTTCGATGTGATGCTAAAATTACGAGCTTGAAGGGTAATCATTTTATCTCCCACGTAAAGTGTAAGTTCACCTGTGCCAACATCAATAATTGTTTTAGAAGTTGCTAAAAAGGGCCTCCCTAAAATCAAAGGGGTGTTGGGATCCTCCTCTATGTCTAAAACAACGAAATCAACGGGAAATATTAATTTATCCACTTTCACTAGTAAATCTTTAATGATACCCCTAGGAAATCTTATAGTTTTATCTGCCAATTGAATGCTCATCCTAGTTTGTTTAGGTTTTCCAAGACCTAGTTTCTTAAACATTTTGTAAGGCATGACATTGATACTTGCCCCTAAATCAGCTAATGCATTATTCACATCTAAATTACCAATTAAGTAAGGAATTGTAAAACTCCCTGGATCTTTCAATTTGTTGGTAGCTTATTCTGTAGAATAGCTGAGCAAACTATGTTTAGCTCCACATGCGATGCTTTGTCTAACTTCTGCTTGTTTGCTAAAAGCTCTCTTAAAAATTTCATTGCATTTGGCATCTGTGACAGAGCTTCAATAAACTGTAAGTTGATATGTAATTTTTTTTAAAGTTTAAGGAATTTACCGAATTGTTCATCTGAGCGGTCTTTCCTTGTCGTGTTGGGGTATGGTACACAAGGTTTGTATTCTACTTTCACCGTTTTATTATGGGTTACCTCACCATCACCTTTGCTTTCCACATTTTCTTGCCTTGGTTCTAGCTCAGTCTCAACGCATCCTTCTTGAGCATCAATTGCACTGAGCTGTTCCCTTAGGTTCGGTTCAGTATTACTTGGCAAGCTACCTTGTGATCGTTCAGAAATTAATTTGGATAGCTGACCTATCTGAGTTTCGAGTCCTTGAATTGATGCTTGTTGATTTTTAAGTGCTGTCTCGGTATTCTGGAAATGAGTTTCTGACACCGAGATGAATTTGGATAGCATCTCCTTAAGGTCCGGCTTATTTTCCTGTTGATAAGGTGGGGGTTGAAAACCCTGAGGATTCTATGGCCTTTGATTTCCTTGACCGCCCAAGAGAAATTTGGGTGGTTCTTCCAACCTGCATTATAAGTATTACTATATGGTTTATTTTGAGATCTAAAATTATTGTTACCCATATAGTTAACTTGTTCTTCTTCGGTTGTAAGATTGAATGGTGGGTATTCTGTAAGCACACCTCCTCCACTTGAATCCCACCTCATCACTGGATGTACCTGCGTAGAACCAAGAAAACCATCAATTTTCTTATTTAAAATTTCTACCTGATTTGACAACATAGTAACCGAATCGACGTTATAAATGCCTGCTATTTTCGTTGGCTTAGTCCTCATGACTTGCCATTGATAATTATTCAGTAACATCTCTTCAATAAATTCAGAAGCTTTTCAGGTGTTTTGTTATTGATGGTCCCACCAGCAGTTGCATCAATCATTTATCTTGTCGAAGGGTTCACACCGTTGTAGAACGTTTGAACTTGTAGCCATAGAGGTAGTCCATGGTGTGGGCACCTTCGCAAAAGGTCCTTGTATCTCTCCCATGCATCGTAAAGAGTTTCTAAATCCATCTTTACAAAAGAAGAGATATTATTACGCAACTTAGATTTTTTGCCAGTAGAAAATATTTTAATAAAAAATTTTCAGTCATTTGTTCCCAAGTGGTAATGGACCCTCGTGGTAGTGAGTTCAACCAGTTTTTAGCTTTGTTTCTTAGTGAAAAGGGGAATAACCGAAGACGAATGGCATCATCAGAAACGCCATTAATTTTGAAAGTGTCGCACAGTTCTAGGAAATTTGCTAAGTGAGTGTTGGGGTTCTCATCCTGCAAACCATCAAACTGAACTAATTGTTGTATCATCTGAATCGTGTTAGGTTCCAGTTCAAAATTATTTGCAGCAATAGCAGGCCTAACTATACTTGACTCAGTTCCTGTAAAATTAGGTTTAGCATAATCATACATAGTATGAGGAGCAGGATTCTGATTTGATAATTCAGCAGGTATGGCTGGAGGTATCAGATTGTCTTAATTTTTAGCCATCTCCTCGGTTGTAGTTGAGATATCATCCTCTTGCTCTTTCTCTATGTATCTTAAACTGTGCCTAATTCCTCCTCAGTTTCTACGAGCTGTATGATCAATTTCCTCGTCAAAAAGCAATGGTCCTGATGGGTTTCTTCTAGTCATAAACTACAAGAACCTGCCATGAGAAAGAAAGAAAAAAAATTAGTAAAATAAAAATTAAAGTTAAATTGCAAGAAAATAAATGGCTAAAGTAATAAAAATTGAGCATTCCTAATATATTAGTCCCTGGAAACGGGGCCAAAAACTTGACCATGATTTTCCTGTGATAAGTTTTATAAATTTATAATGAATCCTTCTTGAAACTAACTATTATAACGACATAGGCAAGTGTACCTATCGAACAGTAGTATAGCTTTAGCAAGACCAGATTGTCGAACCCAAGGGACTAGGAGTACTAGTAATGACTGTCTTCTTATTATTTAGCCGAAAAAAAGAGGTTTGTTTTAACTAACTAACTAATCAAACTAAGAACTGGAAGAAAATAGAATTTGGGAAATTACTTTTGGGGAAAGGGATTGATTGAGACAATACCTAAAGAAAAATCCACCTAGACTTTTACTTGTTATTCTGGATCCGAACCGGACAATTTATTCATTTAACTTGTTCCGTAGAAATCCCTAATGTATATTATTATCCCTCTCGAGACTAACAACGTCTAATCTCTAGGTTGAATAACTGAGAGTTATCTCTAATTAACACACTAAGGTTGCATTAACTCGATCTATGGATTCCCTTATTAGGTTTCACCCTAATTCGGCAAAATCTTGTCACCCTATCTCTAGGCGCGCAATCAACTCCGCTTAATTATGACAAAGTTACTCTTAGCCAGGGTTTATTCCTCCTCCAACTAAGAGTAGTAACTTAAAGTGATATCCTGAAATACCGAAACAAGAATTAAGAACAAGTTAAATATTTATCATACAATTCAGAAATAATAACAAGGTTTCGTTATAGGTTTCATCCCCCTTAGGTATTTAGGGGTTTAGTTCATAACTAAACAATAAAACATCTCAGAATAATAATGATTACAAAACATAAAGAAAACCAAAAACTCCTGAAGGGGAAATTGAGGAGAGATCTTCAGTCTTGATAGTGGCTCCGACTTCTGAGATGGATCAATCGGCTTCCTTGGAGTAATTCCTTACTCCCTATTCTCCGTCTCCCCTTTTCTTCCTATTCTAGGGTGTATTTATAGGCTTTGGAATGCCTAAGAACCCTCAAAAGTGGCCTTTTCCGAATTGGATTCAACTTGGGCTCGGCAGGGACACGCCCATGTGACACGCCCATGTGCGATAACTTCAGGCCGTGTTCGAGGTATACGACCGTGTGTTATACCGTGTGAATCATGCTTCAATTATGCCAAATTGACATGGCCGTGTGATCTGTCCGTGTGAAGAGGTCCAGGCCGTGTTGATTTCGTTCTTTGGCCCATTTTCTCCATTTTTGGCCTGTTTCTCGTTCCTTTCATTCTCCTATTCTTACCTGAGAATAAAACATGAATTTAAGGCATTAGGAGCATCAAATTCACTAAATCTAAGGAGAAATCATTCATAAAATGCGTTAAGCATGGGTTATAAATATGTATAAACTACGGTTTATTAGACTCATCGATCATATGATCATTGTACATCATTAAAGCTCTTCGCTCCTTCATCGAGATTCACCATCAATTTTGTTGTGTTATCAACTAGTGTAAGTACATGAGAAGCATTGAGAATATTCTTTTCTTTTTATATTTTCCCCTCATAGCCGAATGGTATTAAGATACTTTCATTCTTCATGTGTTGAGATCTTGTACCTATGTTCTTTGAAGGACTAAACAACACCAATCCAAAAAATAATTAATGTGACAATAAGGCATCGAATCCAAGTTTTGATCTAAGGGTAAGTAGTTGGTGATATTTATTTCAAAAATCAATCTTTAAGTAATAAACCATATCCGATGGATCTATACTAAAATACATATTTGGTGCATTAGATTCATCTACCAGGTTTAAATCCAAATGAAATCTATTCTAATAAGATTATGGCAATTAGATCTAAAATGTGTCACTTTAATTTGAGTATAATATGTCACTTTCATTTTTAATATTATGTTATTAAAGAACTAGTTGAGAGTACACAAAGTACTCTAAGAGGAGTTCAAAAACTCATCAAAAGGAAATCCAAGTAAGTGATTTTAATCCTTTAGTTTCATGAAAAGCATGGTTTGTGATGTGTTGATGTATGTGATGACATGTGTGCAAATCTCATCTCTATGTTATGTGATACATGGCTTAATTAATATGTTGATGATTTATGTAACATCTCGAATTAGGGCCTAGTTGGAACAGTGGTTTTGGGACCACAAATCTAATGTAAAAAAATTATTTTTATTATATTTTTATGGTCTACAATTTCATGTAATGATTTCGTGAAAAATTCGTTAGAAAATTTCGACGTTTGGGCACTCAATTTGGTCAAAAAGACTAAATTGTAAAAACTGCAAAAGTTGAGTTCTACATCTTAAAGGTGTCTAATTGTTATGAATTTTTAAATGGGACGTCCTTAAATGGTAATTAGACCATTGTATAACTTGTTCGAAAAAAATGCCCTTGGTTGGGTAAAATTTGAAATAATAGTAAAAAGGGCATTTTGGTCATTTAGGGGTAAAATGAATTAAAAGACAAATTTTAAAACCCAAATGTGTCCCTTTCTTCTTGATTCAACTGAATGTACCATGAACAGCCATGGTTAGGGTTTTTCCAAGCTTCCAAGCTCAATAGTAAGTGATTTCGAACTCCGTTTTTAACGTTCTTTGCATTTTTGAAGTCCAGTAACATGTTCTAGCTATTTCCACCATTTATTTGAGCTAGGGTTTGTGTTTAAAAATTTACCCATGAATTATAGACATCTATTTTGATGTTTAATGATAGAATATGAAGGCTTGGTGTGTAATAAATGACTTTTACTAAGCGATTTTTGACGAAAACGTCCGAAAGGACCGTTTTGTAAAAATTATAAAATTGGTCGTAAAAGGGTGATTTAGTGGAAATTAGGAGCTGCCATAGTTATGAGAATGATTTGGCTAGGCTTTAAATGCAAGGAAATTGAATAAAAATCATTTTACGAGAATTGGGGCAAAAGTGTAAATATGTGAAAGTTTAGGGGTCAAAATGCAAAATTATAAACATATGATTTTTGGACCTATATGAATAATTTGACTAATTAGTAGGCTAAATGTGATATTATAGATCAAGGAAAACAAGATTCGGGCTTAGAACGAGGTTGAACAAAGTTAAGCACAAACTCAAAATAAATAGTCGTACTCGAAACCGAGGTAAGTTCATATGTCAATGATAATGCAATGATGTTATTGTTCATACTTGAACTTAAATTGATGTGTTAACATTGTGTGATGGATATTTATTTAGTTGATATGAAGATTATATATGGTAATAAATGCCTAAATATAATTATATGCAATACCATGTTTATTTCATGGATTAATGTCTAAATAAACATGGAAATATGTTGAATTGGATGTACATTGCATGATCAGCTATGCATAACGAGATACTTGATGAAAAGAGAAAAACCCCCGGTTGAATAAAAAGGGAAATCCGATGGATAAACCATGACTTACATGACTTGAGATCCTGCATGTGTTGCAGAAAAGGATTTAGCCCAGACGGGTAATCCGTTGATCCCAATATAGAAAGGATCTAGCCCAGATGGGTGTTCCTTGAGTGATCGAGCCTCTCAAAATATATGTGTGCATTAGGGATTTGCCCAGACGGGTAATCCGATTAGGGTCTGAATTTATCCTGGACTGTTAATTCAGATTCGAGCTCATTGAGAGTGCTTGTCGTTACAAGGGATTTAGCTTGGACTGGTAATCCCGACATCATGCCATGAGTTTATGTTACAAGGGATTTAGCCTGGACTGGTAATCCCGCCGTAAGATGTGAGGTCTGCAGGAGTGCGTACTTGAGATGATCACTTGCAAGACTTGACGGTAAATGAATTATCTATCGAGATTTCTGAGAAATTCAACGGGTATTATAATGAATAATGCGATGAAAGTCCCGAGATGGGCATGATGATAAAGGTAAAGTTAATTGATATGTTATGGATATGTACAGGTACGTACATTATACTCAAAAGTGACGCCTTATTGAAATGCAATACATGTTGAGTAAGTGAATTCATGCATATGTATATGTATACATGATGAACAAGTGAAAAGATTTGAAAGATGAACCATCCTTATGCTTATGATATGAATTGTGTTGCAATATCATGTTAACTTACATTATGTAATTGAATATGGGACTTATGAAATAATGAGTCCATGATCAATGTGACAATGAAATTATGATAGCTATTGTGATTTTGCACTGAAATAGTGTTGAACAACAGCAGTAGCCTAACTTTGAAAAATCACCATAAATGGTGGAAGTCGAATTAGAGGCTGAATAATATATGAAATTAAAATTGTACAAAAATAATTATGAGTTAAAATTCATATGAATGAAATCCTTAATGAGTTTAATTTCAACATAAAGAGACAAGAACATTATCTGAGTCTTGTACTATGAGATATTTGATTTTTAGTAGATAGAGGTCGAAACTATTGGACAACAAAATAGGGGAGAGTTTAAAGAATAAAATGTACTTATTGGCTAGACCAAAAATTCTGAAATTTTACGGTAAGAAAACATATGAGTCTAGTTTCAGGGAAAATTAACGGATCTTCATTTCTAGGTCTGTAGCTCAAGTTATAAATAATTTATCAACTATGACTCGAGTAGACAGTTTGACCAGAATATGAGTATAAGTGTAATTATAGTTGTTTTACCTAGGAAACATGTTGTTATAATGATTATTATTTTCATATGAACTTACTAAGTGTAAAGCTTACTTCCCCTTCTATTTCTTCTAGTGTCCTCAGGTCGGCTCGAGGTTGGAGATCATCGGAGGCAACCTCACACTATCAAGCTGCCATTTTTGGAGTATTGTTGAAACTTAATTTCTTCAAGTGAGTGGCATGTATAGGGGCTTAATTATTGATATGTGTTTTTATGTTTTGGCTAAGATGTTAGCTTATATTAATTCATTGTATATAGCCATAAGATGTGGCTTATAATGATTTTGGCTTGTAAGCCTATTTGTCCATGGTATGTGTTAATGTATTGTGATGTGGTTATGTGATTATGCTTATTCACTATGTATGAGAATTATATGGCACATGTACATGATGAAAGCCCCAGGACCATTCGAGATGGCCGTGGCCATGGAGTGAATGTGTGGCATGGTAGTAAGATGATAATGATTAAACATTAAATTGATGTTATAATTTGTGCATATGATGTGTAAAAGTATGGGGGAAAAATAAGGTCAACATAAGGCTTGGAAAATAGCCTAAGTGTTAGCTACACGGGTAAAGACACGACCATGTGTCTCAACCGTGGGGAGGACACGGCCTAGTACACGGGCGTGTGGCCAGGCTATGTAGTATAAATTATATTGCTGACATCATAAACAGAGAGTTACACGGGCTGAAGACACAGACGTGTCCCAAGCCACACGGGCTTGTGTGAGCACACGGCCCCACCCACACGGGGCGTGTGACTCTCCAAAGCAAGAAAATTTACTAAGTTGCCCAAAGTTTATCGAATGTTTTTGGTTTTGTCCTGAACCGCCCCGATGTACGTTTTAGGCCTCGAAGGCCTGTATAAGGGACAATATGCATGTGTTTGAAAATTTTTACTTTTGGGCGAAATTTGGTGACTCGGTTTTGTATGTTTATGAATGTTTAAGTCTGGTAACTGTAACAGCTTGATTTAGGGCCTAATCAAAACAGTGGTATCGGGACCACAAATCCAAAGTTAGAAAATTTATTTTATTATTTTTATGAGGTTATAGTATGATTTTATTAGTACATGAAAAATTTGGTGAGCTAATTTTAATGTTTTCAAGCCAGATTGCGAAAAAGGACTAGATCGCATAAAAGGAAAAAGTTTGGTGAGCTAATTTTAATGTTTTCAAGCCAAATGTGTTAAATAGCTAGAGAACTTAAATTTAGGGTCTTTAAAGGGAAATTAGACCCTTGTGAATAGCCTAGCCGGCCATTGTGTGAGGGGAGATAAAATTGTCAAAGTTTGGTGATGCTTATGTCACTAATTTTGACTAGTTTCATTTAAAAAAAAAGAAAAAGAAAAAGAAGGAAAAAGCTATCATCTTTCTCCCTTCTTAGCCGAAAATATCAAAAAATATTTGGGGTTTAAGAGCTTGAAATTTTCAGCAACTTAAAGCCCTCACAAGTAAGTGATTCTCACACCCTTTGTTGATGATTTTTGCATTTTTGAAACCCTTGAAGCATGAGCTTTCAAATGAGGGTGATATCTTGCAAAATGGTTAAGAGTTTAAGATTTTGCCATGGATGTTTTTGAGATGTTTATTGAGTCTTTATGGAATAATATGAGTCCTAGTTGGGTTATAAACAACTTTTGTGAAAGGTGTTGCCATGAAAACACCTAAAGGAACTATTTTGCATAAGTTGCAAAATAGATGTTAAGTGTGTGAAATATTGAGAATTTGGGATTGCTATAGTAGTAAAAAGAGTTTAGCTAGGCTTGAAATACAAATAAATTCGATAAAAATTAATTTTCGAGCATAGGGGCAAAATGGTCATTTTGTTAAAGTCTAAGGGCAAAATGGTCATTTTACCAAATGTGTGAATTTATGATTGCTTAATCCTAATTAGTAACTAAATGAGTGCATATTGTCATTATAGATCAAGATTTACCAAATCTGAACCTAGACCGGAGGAAGGCCAAGCAAATTGACTAAACCGAATAGTCAAGTACTTTTTGTAAACCGAGGTAAGTTGTATGTAAATAATACAACTACACTATTAATACTTGCATTCATATTGCCTTTGAATTTATATTGTATGAGTTGCTAAGTTATAAGTTGAGAATGCCTAGTAATATTTCTCAAATAGAGATATCCCGTTGAAACTTTAGGATACAAACTGGATATTCGTGCCAAGGCATTGGGTGAATTGTGCGCCAGTGTAAGACATGTCTGGGACATGCTTCAGTCACATTCTGAGAGCCAGTGTAAGACCATGTCTGGGACATGGCATCGACATTTAGGCGAGGGCTAGTGTAAGACATGTCTGGGACATGCATCAGCCATACAGAGATAGCCAGTGTAAGACGTGTCTAGGACACGCGTCGGCTAAGATTTGTGCTAGTGTAAGACATGTCTGGGACATGCATCAGCACGCATATATGAGTGCCAGTGTAAGACATGTCTGGGACATGCATCGGCCTGTACAGAGATAGCCAGTGTAAGACATGTTTGGGACACGCATCGACAATATATCCCATGTTAAAGGTTCAGAGAATATCCAGTAGTATTCCATACGTTTCAATGGTGAGAGTTATAGATCAATCTTGATAAAGAAAGAATAATCATGTTGTGAGTGTTACAGGTACCTATATGATAAGCATGAGAGTGAGCCTATGAGTATAGGCCAAGGCGGAGGGGCTAGGGAAGCCTACCTCCGAATGATGGATGCTTGGTATATGGAGTTTGTTCGTGCGAACCCAAACACTCCACCTCCCCCACCTCCTCTGATTCCTCAATATGCCCCGATGGCTCTGCAAGGTGCGGATGTGTTCAGACGAGAGAAGCCTCAGGTAAACAAGATCCGGAAGCATGGGGCAGAGGAATTTCGGGCTAGTGTAGATGATGACCCAGAGAGGGCAAAGTTTTAGCTATAGAATACCCTGAGAGTATTCGATGAGCTATCGTGCACGCCTGAAGAGTGTGTGAAGTGTGCCGTGTCACTCCTACAAAACTCGGCTTATCAGTGGTGGAAAACTATCGTGTCGGTAGTACCAAGAGAAAGAGTGACTTGGGAATTCTTCCATGGAGAATTCTGAAAAAAGTCCATTAGCCAGAGGTTTATGGACCAGAAAAGGAAGGAATTTCTAGAGTTGAAGCAAGGGAATAAGACTGTAACAGAGTATGAGCGAGAATTCGTGAAACTTAGCAAGTATGCGCGAGAATGCATATCCACTGAAGCTACCATGTGTAAGAGGTTTGAGGATGGCCTCAATGAAGACATTCGAGTATTCGTGAGCATCCTGGAGTTAAGAAAATTTGTAGTGCTCGTTGAGAGAGCGTGTAAAGCAGAAGAGTTGGTGAAATAAAGGAGGAAAGTGGCCAGTGAGTCGCGAGATTTAAAGAAAAGACAGATGGGGAAAGCGTATCAGTCCTCCTCTAAGAGGTCAAAGGAATTTGCTACCCGATCGAATACTTTGGTGAAGTATTCGAAGAGAAATAATAATCAACAGAACATGGCGTCTAGAGCCCAAACTACTTCAGTTGCAAGTGTTGGTAGCACTCGGCCAAATAGACCAGAGTGTTCACAATGTGGAAGACGTCACTTGGGCGAATGCCGAGTGAATGAGAGGGGCTGTTTCAAGTGTGGGTCACTTGACCACTTTATCTGCAAGTGTCCTGAGATGGACGAGAGAGAGAGAGAAAACAAGATGCGAAAGCAAGCAGTGCTCACTTGAGAGGTAGGCCTCAAAGGAACCCTGGGAGTGAGACTGGTAGTAGAGGTGCACCGAGAGATACTGCGATGAGGTCTGAAGGCAAGGCGCCAGTGAGGACATTGCTATACGAGCTCGAGAAGAGGCAGAGTCTCCAAACGTGATCATAGGTACCTTTTCTATCCATGATATAAATGTTGTCGCTTTAATTGACCCGGGATCTACCCACTCTTACATATGTATGGATTTGATACCTCGTATAGACATGCCTATAGAGTCCACTGAGTTTGTTATGAAACTGTCTAACCCGTTAGGCAAGCATGTATTAGTGGATCAAGTATGTAGAAATTGTCCTTTAACGACTAGAGGCCATTATTTTCTGGCCAACTTGATGTTGCTGCCATTTAATGAATTCGATGTAATTCTTGGGATGGATTGGCTGACCTCCCATAGCATTGTAATAGATTGTAGAAGAAAAGTAGTTCAGTTAAGATGTGAGAATGGTAGTGTTATACGAGTTAGGCCAGATAAGTTAGATAATCTGCTTGTAGTAATATCGTCTTTGACCGCTGAAAAATGTTTGAGAAAAGGTTACGAAGCTTATCTAGCTTTTGTGTTGAATACCCAAGTGTCCGAGTCAAAGATTGAGTCAGTACTGGTGGTTTGTGAGTTCATAGATGTCTTTCCAGAGAAGTTACCAAGGTTACCCCCAGAGAGAGAGGTTGAGTTTAGTATCGAGTTGGCTCCAGGTACAATGCCAATCTCGATTGCACCATATAGGATGGCCCCTACGGAGTTAAAGGAGTTGAAAGTACAGTTGCAAGAGTTAACAGACAAAGATTTTGCTAGACCGAGTTATTCACCATGGGGTGCTCCAGTACTTTTTGTGAAAAAGGATGGGTCGATGAGGTTATGTATCGACTACAGACAGCTTAACAAGGTGACATTGAAGAACAAGTACCCCTTATCAAGGATCGATGATCCCTTCGATCAACTGAGGGGGGCCACAGTATTTTCTAAAATAGATCTGAGATCGGGTTACTACCAGTTAAAGGTCAAGGATCAAGACGTGCCGAAGACTGCTTTTTGGACGAGATATGGGCATTATGAGTTTCTTGTTATGCTTTTTAGACTAACAAATGCCCCGGTAGTGTTTATGGATTTGATGAACCGCATCTTCAGGCCGTACTTGGATAGGTTCGTCGTTGTTTTCATAGATGACATACTGATTTATTCACGTGATGAGAGTGAGCACGCGGAGCATTTGAGGACTGTGTTATAGACCCTAAGAGATAAACAGCTTTATGCTAAGTTTAGTAAGAGCGATTTTGGCTTAATGAAGTTGGATTCTTAGGACACATTGTGTCGGGCGATGGGATCAGAGTTGACCTAAATAAGATTTCAGCTATTTTGGAGTGGAAACCGCTAAGGAATGTAACAGAGGTTCGTAGTTTTCTGGGGCTAGCGGGGTATTACAGATGCTTTGTAAATGGATTTTCTATGATAGCTACTCCGATAACGAGACTATTACAAAAAGACGCCCAGTTTGAATAGACAGAAGAATGTCAGCGGAGTTTTGAAAAATTAAAGGCTTTGATGATCGAAGCCCCAATTTTAGTGCAACCGGAATCGGGTAAAGAATTTGTAATTTATAGTGATGCTTTCTTAAATGGTTTAGGGTGTGTACTCATGCAAGAAGGTAAGGTTGTAGCCTATGTCTCGAGATAGCTAAAACCACATGAGAAGAATTATCCGACCCATGATTTAAAGCTAGCAGCTGTAGTGTTTGCCTTGAAGATTTGGCGACACCATTTGTACAGAGAGAGATGTAGAGTATTTACCGACCATAAGAGTTTAAAGTACTTGATGACTCAAAAGGAATTGAATTTGAGGCAACGTCGATGGTTAGAACTATTAAAGGATTATGAGTTGATCATCGACTACCATCTGGGAAAGGCGAATGTAGTCGCTGATGCCTTGAGTAGAAAGTCGTTGTTTGCCTTGAGAGCTTTGAATACGCAGTTGACTGTATCTGAGGATGGTTCGATCTTAGCAGAACTGAGAGTTAGACCGACTTTTCTTCATGAAATTCGAGAAGCTCAGAAAAATGATAAAAAGTTTCGAGCAAGGAAAAATCGATTAAGAGTCGTGTTGAATCAGATTTTTGAGTTTGGTATCGACGGATGTTTAATGTTCAAAAATAGAATTTGTGTACCTAAAGATAGTGAGCTCATTCAGAAGATTTTACGAGAAGCTCATAGCAGTAATTTATCCATTCACCCGGGTAGCGTAAAGATGTATAACAACCTGAAGAAAATGTATTGATGGTCGAGAATGAAGAGGGATATTTTGGAGTTTGTTTCCAAGTGCTTAGTATGTCAGCAAGTAAAGGCTGAACACCAAGTACCTTCTGGGCTACTTCAACCTATTATGGTTCCAAAGTGGAAGTGGGATCATATCACCATGGATTTTGTGACCAGTTTACCATTAACCCCGAAAAAGAAAGATGTTGTATGGGTTATTGTCGACAGATAAACTAAGTCAGCCCACTTCATACCAGTGCGTACTGACTACTCCCTCGAGAAATTAGCTAACTTGTATGTTTTCGAGATTGTGAGGCTTCATGGTGTACCATTGTCAATTGTCTCTGATCGAGACCCAAGATTCACCTCGAGGTTTTGGAAAAAGTTACAAGAGGCTCTAGGAACCAAGTTAAGTTTCAGTACGGCTTTTCATCCACAGACAGATGGACAATCGGAAAGAGCAATACAGATCTTAGAGGACATGCTGAGGTGGTGCGTCCTTGAATTTCAAGGAAGTTGGGAAAAATACTTACCATTGGTTGAATTCGCCTACAACAACAGCTACCAGTCAAGTCTGAAAATGGCACCTTATGAGGCTTTGTACAGGCGAAAGTGCCGGACGCCCTTATATTGGACTGAATTGAAAGAGAGTCAGATTCACGGGGTTAATTTAGTCAGAGAAGCTGAAGAAAAAATTAAGGTGATTCAGGAATGCCTAAGAGCCGCTTCAGATAGGCAGAAATCCTACGCAGATTTGAAACGAAAGGAGATCGAGTTTGAGGTTAGTGATAGAGTATTCTTGAAAGTTTCCCCTTGGAGGAAAGTCCTCAGATTTGGTAGAAAAGGCAAGTTGAGTCCTCGTTTCATTAGACCTTATGAAATTCCGAGAGAATAAGGCCTATTGCCTACAGATTGAATTTACCACCAGAGTTAGAAAAGATTCATGACGTGTTTCACGTGTCTATGTTACGCCGATACAGATCTGACCCTTCGCACGTAATTGCACCTACTGAAGTTGTGATTCTTCCAGATATGACTTATGGTGAATAACCAGTCAAGATCTTAGCTCGAGAGGTTAAACAGTTAAGAAATAAAAATATACCACTTGTGAAAGTTTTGTGGCATAGACATGGGGTCGAGGAAGCTACATGGGAACCCGAAGAGTCTCTGAAGGAGTAGTATCCAAACTTATTTATCGGTAAGATTTTCGAGGACGAAAATCCCTAAGGGGGCGAGAAATATAACAGCCCGATTTAGGGCCTAGTCAGAACAGTGGTCTCGGGACCACAAATTCAAAGTTAGAAAAATTATTTTATTATTTTGATGAGGTTATAGTATGATTTTATTAGTACATGAAAAATTTGGTGAGCTAATTTTAATGTTCTCAAGCCCGATTACGAAAAACGACTAGATCGCATAAAAGGCAAAAGTTGCATTTTAGTAGCCAAATGTGTTAAATAGCTAGAGAAATTAAATTTAGGGTTTTTAAAGGGCAATTAGACCCTTGTGAATAGCCTAGCCGGCCATGGTGTGAGGGGAGACAAAATTGTCAAAGTTTGGTGATGCTTATGTCACCAATTTTGACTAGTTTCATTTTAAAAATAAGAAAAATAAAAAGAAGGAAAAAGCTATCATATTTCTCCCTTCTTAGTCGAAAATATCAAAAAATATTTGGGGTTTAAGAGCTTGAAATTTTCAGCAACTTAAAGCCCTCACAAGTAAGTGATTCTCACACCCTTTGTTGATGATTTTTGCATTTTTGAAACCCTTGAAGCATGAGCTTTCAAATGAGAGTGATATCTTGCAAAATGGTTAAGAGTTTATGATTTTTCCATGGATGCCTTTGAGATTTTTATTGAGTCTTTATGGAAGAATATGAGTCCTAGTTGGGTTATAAACAACTTTTGTGAAAGGTGTTGCAATGAAAACACCTAAAGGGACTATTTTGTATAAGTTGCAAAATAGATGTTAAGTGTGTGAAATATTGAGAATTTGGGATTGTTATAGTAGTAAAAAGAGTTTAGCTAGGCTTGAAATACAAAGAAATTCAATAAAAATCAATTTTCGATCATAGGGGCAACATGGTCATTTTGTCAAAGTCTAAGGGCAAAATGGTCATTTTACCAAATGTGTGAATTTATGATTGCTTAATCCTAATTAGTGACTAAATGATTGCATATTGTCATTATAGATCAAGATTTACCAAATCTGAACCTAGACCGGGGGAAGGCCAAGCAAACCGACTAAACCGAGTAGTCAAGTACTTTTTGTAAACCGAGGTAAGTTGTATGTAAATAATACAACTACACTATTAATACTTGCATTCATATTGCCTATGAATTCATATTGTATGAGTTGCTAAGTTATAAGTTGAGAATGCCTAGTAATATTTGAGATAATAGAGATATCCCGTTGAAACTTTAGGATACAAACTGGATATTCGTGCCAAGGAATTGGGTGAATTGTGCGCCAGTGTAAGACATGTCTTGGGCATGCTTCGGTCACATTCTGAGAGCCAGTGTAAGACCATGTCTGGGACATGGCATCGGCATCTAGGCGAGGGCTAGTGTAAGACATGTCTGGGACATGCATCAGCCATACAGAGATAGCCATTGTAAGACGTGTTTGGGACACGTGTCGGCTAAGATTTGTGCTAGTGTAAGATATGTCTGGGATATGCATCAGCACGCATATATGAGTGCCAGTGTAAGACATGTCTGGGACATGCATTGGCCTATACAGAGATAGCTAGTGTAAGACGTGTTTGGGACACGCATCGGCAATATATCCCATGTTAAAGGTTCAGAGAATATCCAGTAGTATTCCATACGTTTCAATGGTGAGAGTTATAGATCAATCTTGATAAAGAAAGAATAATCATATTGTGAGTGCTACAGGTACCTATATTATAAGCATGAGTAAAGAGCTTAATTTAGAAAATGTGACCCGAGTAGATGAAAAAAGAGTAAGTTGAGTTATGTTTACATTTGAGCATGACATCTAGTAGTGAGATTGTTGTTGTATATTTATTTATATGCAACTTACTAAGCTATATGCTTACCCTCTTTCCTTTCCCTCTTCTTTCAGCGTTATTTAGCTAGCTCGAGGATCCCTTAAAGTCAGAGATATTGATCACACTATCGTCCGCAGCATTCGGTATAGTTTGATTTATATTTTTGAAGGTGGCATGTATAGGGCTAGACTAGGATGGTATATCATGAGATATGTTTATATATTTTGGCTTAAGTCAAAAGCCCTTATTTTGTATCAAGCCTAGAATAATGGCTATTATTCATATTGATGAATGCATATGATGTCCTTTCTATGGTTGAATTGATATCCATTGTGATGAGATGGGTATATTGAAATGATCTTGTGTAGGTTGTGCAAGATGGGTGACAAAAAGGGCTTGGGAAATAGCCTAGTTTGTCCACACGGGTAAGACACACGGGCGTGTGTCTAGGCTATGTGTGACACACGGTTCAGGCCCACAGGTGTGTGTTATGGTCATGTGTCCCCTGCACTTAAAACTTTAAAGTCATTTTAGCACACGGGCAAGCCACATGGGCGTGTGTCCATGCCGTGCCATAAAGTTAGTATGTATGCTAGTAGCACACGGGCAAGAGACACGGCCATGTGTCTCAGTCGTGTAAAGGACACGGTTGCAGGGCACGGGTGTGTGCTTGGGCCGTATTGTTTTGGCAGAATGCCCAGGTTTTCAGACATGGGCTCGGGACATGGGTGTGTCCCAAGCACACGGTCATGTGCTCTATACCTACACAGGCGTAGAGAACCTTGTTGCATGAAATTTTTCTAAGTTTTAAACGGGTTCTTGATTGGGCTTTGAACCACCTCGGATGTATGTTTTGGGTCTTGTGAGCCCATATTTGGGACAGATTTCTTGAGAAAGGAAAAGTTTTAAATTTTTTGAGATTTCATGGCCCAGTTTTATATAGTTGATTAAGTTTTAGTTAGGTAATACCTCAAACCCCATCCCGGCGTCGGATACGGGCGAGGGGTGTTACAGTAACGCCTTGAGCCTTATCCCGACATCGAATACGGGTGAGGGGTGTTACAATTAAAATATGTTTTATATATATGTGTGTGATGCGATCCATGATTTAATATGAAAAATATATTAAAGCATGCTAAAGTGTGTAAAAAGAGAATAATATGTGAAATAAGAAAATGTGAGCATGTTTACATGCATATGTGTTAAATAGAGAAATATGTGTTATGTGAGATTATGAGCATGACTATGTGAAAAATGTAAAAAGTGAATTATATGTGTTAAATTTGACTAATGGCCATATCACATGCATGGGGTAGGTATTGTGAAAGGTGGAAGTTATGTGGCAGTTTATCTACGATTATTTGGCCATTATCGGTAATTATGTGGTAGCTTGTCCATAATATGGTATGTGGCTGTTTATCAGCATATATCTGGTGGCTTGTCTTCAAATTGTATGTTATTAGATGGACAAGTTCTGGGGAACTTGAAATTGGAGTGTGGCTAAGATGGGTAAAAAATTCTTCAAAATGTGCATTGTTTCATAAGCATTCACGATATATTCATGTATGTGTATTAGTGATGATATGAAATTTCTACGAATATAAAATATATGTTAAAATGGATGTGTTTAATTGATGTGTTGATATGCATGATATAATATTTTTTTGATCTCACGCTGGACTTGAAAGCTCACCTATCTTAGGTGTATGTTTCAAGTAATCCTCACAATTAAGACTTGGATGTGGATTATCGGTGATGCTTTTTGATATAATGTTCTTAATAAATTATGGACTTTATACCATTTATAAATTCTTATGGACTTTGATTCGGGTTGGTTTAATAACTTTATGGGACTTTATTTTAAATTATGGACTATAGCATGGGGATTTTCCTTTTTAGACATGTTTGAATTATTGCATGGATTGTTTTGTTGGATATTCAATTTTAATTATTCATTAAATGTTTTTAAGAATTAATATCCGCTGCAAAATAGTTCTTTTTGAAATTAAGTTATACTTCAAGTATTTTAAATAAAAGGAACAAATATTTTTATTTAAAAGACATGAGATTTTCAATTTGACATGTTTCAAGGACAAATGGATTTTTCTTCTGAAAATGTTTTGGCTATCATCATGGCCCATGTAACAGCTGAGATTGGGCCGTAACATCTAGGCCTAGTTTGAGGGGTTACACAAGTTAAGCTGACCTGGATTGATCAGATTTGGGTTAACTAGTTAGTACATGATTCTCTGATTTTGTAGTTTCGACAATTTGAAGAGGGTACGACTACTGATTTTGGGCTAAATAGTAAGGGGATTTTGTGTTTCTGAGGTCAAGTTTGTGTGCCTAATGAGGCTGAGTTGAGGCAATCCGTTTTGCAGGAAGTAAGATGTATCGAGATCTCTGAGAGTTATGTTGGTGGCCCGGTTTGAAACGAAAGGTAATTGAATTCATTTCTTGTTGTCTAACGTATCAGCAAGTTAAGGCTGAGCACCAACTAACTTCAAGTTTGCTCCAACCTGTTAACATTTCTCTATGGAAATGGGAGCATTTGACTATGGACTTCGTTAGTGGGTTGCCTTTGACATAGTACTATTAATAAGGCTTTAGGTATACGATTAGATTTCAATATTGTGTTCCATCCTAAAACTGATGCACAATTTGAGAGAGTGATTCAGATTCTGGAGGATATGTTATAGAGTTTTGTTATCAACTTCTATGGTAGCTGGGAGGATTTTCTGCCACTAGTTGAATTCGCATATAATAATATCTTTCATTCCAATATTCAGATAGCACCTTACAAGGCTTTGTATGGTCGTAAGTGTCGCACCCCTTTGTGTTGGACTGAGTTAGGTGAGAGATGTATTTTGGGTCCTGATCTGGTTTCTAAGACTGGGGATAAGATTCGATAGATTCAAGATCGTCTTAAGACAGCTTCTGATAGACAAAAATCTTACGTTGATCTGAAAAGGAGAGATATCAAGTTTGCTGTAGGAGGTCGGGTTTTCCTTAAGGTATAAAAAGGTCCATTGGTTTAGACGTAAGGACAAGTTGAGCCCTAGATTCATTGGGCCTTATTGGATTCTGAAATATGTTAGGTTGATCACTTATCAGTTAGAGCTATCTCCAGAGTTAGATCGTATCCATTATGTCTTCCACATTTCTATGCTAAGGCAGTATTGGTTTGACCCATCTCATATTGTATCTGTTGAGGAGATTGAGGTAAGACCGATTTGACTTTTGAGGATAAGCCGGTTTAGATTTTAGATCGAGAGGTCAAGGTCTTGGCGAGGAATACCATTCCATTGGTTAACGTTCTATGCTAGAATCATGGTACAGAGGAAGCCACATGGGAACTTGAGAATTCAATTTGACAACAATATCCACATCTATTTGAGGCAGGTAAATTTCGAGGCTGAAATTTCTTTTAGGGGTGAGATTTGTAACGCCTCAAAAATTTTAAGTTTTGAATTTGTAGAAATTGACAAGTAAATTGATATATTTCAATGGTTAAGCTTTAATTTTCCCTTTGGTCTTGTTTTCGAAACCCCGCATGTGTAGATGAGAAATTTAATTTTTGTTATTTCTGCTTGAGTCACCTATATGGATGAGTTTGGGTCGATTTCAAACTCTGGATAATTTTTTTAGTTATTAGGAATCTGATTAGTGGTTAGTAGGATAAGATTTGATTTTTTAAAAAAATTAATTTATTTATTTATTAAAATTGATTAATTAATATTTCCCTAAAAGTGCTCCCACGTTCCCCTCATTGTTTTTTCCCTTATGTTACTTTCTTTCTCTCTTCAAGTCACTTTTTTTTCCTTCTTCTTTCCTTCTTGATTTTCTTTCATTGTTATTTTCTTGTTCATCCTATTGTTGACTATTTTTTCCATTATTCATACAAGCGTTGCGTGGTATTATTAGTTTTGAATGTAAGTAAATCCGATGTAAGTACTGTTATTTTCTACGACAAACGTTTTAGTTGTTTTAGTACTCAGTTTACCTTTGGACGCATGTAACACCCCTATCCCGTAACCATCACCGGAATAGGTATGGGGCATTACCAGACAGATAGAACATTATAGATCAATACAGAATCACAGATATCACATAATATTAATGCATAAGCAAATTAACAATTCATCCCTTATAGAGGTCTCCAAGACCTAAGACATACTTTTAGAAAAGGTCGGGACTAAACCGAACACATTCAAAATTTTTAGAACTTAGAAAAAAATTTCAATTCTGTTAAGGTCACACACCCGTGTGACCAGGCCGTGTGGCTCACACGGGCACTAGACACACCCATGTGATCCAGCCGTGCCAAAACAGAGTATATATACTGACTTTTACATACGGCCAACAGACACGGCCGTGTGCCATGGCCGTGTGATACATAGCTGGCTACTGACTTAAGCCCACGGCCATATGACACGCCCATGTGTCTTAATCGTGTGATCTTAAGAGGTTACTGCTTTGCATACACGGCCACAAGGCACGCCCGTGTTCCCTGACCGTGTGGTACAATGCAGGCTTGGTTTAAGCCAACTTGCCACCCCTTTTTGAGTCATTCCTACAAGCAATATTAAACAACATTTATACCAAAATTTTTAGCCAATTCCATGCTCAAAACATGCTTTATTATAACTAAATTGTCACCATTCAATAACCTATTCAAATCCATACCCAAGACACATTAAAAATCTTATTACAACATGTCAAAATGCCCCTTTCATAGCTCACTTATGGCACCTTCTAACTCATGCTTAAATTTACCATATCCTCAACTTGGCATATTTCAAAATGACTACCACATACAAGGCCATATAACCATTACAAGCATGCACAATTTGGCATCACTATCCAACACCAAAACTATGCACAACATATCATTTTCTAGCCAACTCTCATGGCATACATATATACATAACAAAGCTTAAATAAATAGACATTCTAGCCTATACATGCCATACTTAAAAAATATTTACACTTTTAAAAGTACCAAAATGAGTTCGATAGTATGGTGACAATCCTCGACTATCCCCGAGCCTTCAGTAGCTACGATATAGCTCAGAAATGACATGAAATCACACAGAGTAAGATACAAAGAGCTTAGTAAGCCAAATACAACTAGTCTAGCTATTAAAGCATATAAAGTAAAAGTCAATAGTAAGAATTCACAACCATTTCACAAAGTAATTCATAAGCCTACACATGCTTATTTGCTTGTATACATGTCATGTTTCATTTCCATGATTTTGTACATACTTCGCATTCATTATTTCACAGAAACAGAGTCTTTCATATTCAGAAATTTAGTACGATACAAACATATCTGTATAGATTATACATTTCATATATTCATTCCCACATCTCGTACTCTATCATTAGATGGTTCAGAAACGATACAGATACTCATAAACGAGTACAATGCCGACGCCCCAGACGTGGTCTTACATGTAATTCGATATCGATGCCTCTATCCCAGACAGGGTCTTACACGGAATCAGATACGATACCGATGTCCCAGACATGGTCTTACACATAAATCTCAAATCAAGGCCTGTGTCCCAGACACGGTCTTACACGATATCTCAGATCGATGCCAACATTCCTTTAGAAACATACAGAGCTTTTTAGATACTAGCATATTATCAGAATTTACTTGGAATTCATTCATCAGGCTCTCACGGCCGTCCAATACAGATTATAACTAGTATATACAACATTCAATAAATTTAACACGTAATTGTATTTTCCTCGGTTAATTTTCCTCGGTGTTGCGACACCCATTTGGATATCACGAATCGCTTTGTTTTTAGCCTATTGAAATAAAAAACTCACCCTCCAAAACACCCATTCTTCTTAATTTTAAACCCTAAAACCTTTATTCCCTATTCCCTTTCACTTTTTCTCTCAAGTTCTTCATCTAATCTTTTCTCCTATTTCCATTTTTCTACAATTTTTGTGTTCTTCTTCTCACATTTCTTAGGTCTTCTCTTGAGTTGGGGAACTACGATACCACAAAGGAAGAAATCAATTTTGTATTGAACAAAAACAATCCATTAAGGTTAGAACTTCCAACTCTCTTATTTTTCAAGTTCTTGTTATATTTTGAAAAATAACTTATTACATGTTAGATTTTGAAATATTTTTACTTATTGCATGTGTTAAGTAGTTAAAAGACTTGGTTAGTATAAAATTTGAAATTGTTGTTGTTGTGGCAAGTTGGTTAGAATTATTATCAAACTTGTTGTTTGATTGAATAGAGGAAAATATAGACAATGTTGCCTAGTGTCATCCTTGAACACGATTTTGACCAAGCCTTATCCTTATATGGCAAAATTTGGGATTTAGTCCAATCCATAGGTGGAAGAACTTTTGCCTCTTTCCAAAAACACCTACAGTTATACCCATTGTTTTAAAGTTTTACTCCAATTTAAAATTTACTGAGAAAAACGGTTGTATGTTTGACACCAAAAAGTGGACATTTCTTCTACGGCAATTTGTGATTATTATAGTCTTCCATTTTATGAGGAAAATGACATTGCTTCACTTGATTTGAAAAATTTTCACAATGTCGATGTGGACACCATGATGACCTATTTAACTAAAATAGAGGAGAATGGAAATGAGAAGCACACACTAACTATCCTCTTTCATTCAATCAAGCCATTATGTTCCCAATTGCGAAGATATGGATGCAACTAATCTGTACCAGTGTTAGCTCTACGCTTAACACTAACAAGGTTAACGTTTTTCGAGCTCTTTGTTGTATTTTATTTTACAGCATAAACGTGTCTACATGGGGAAATGGATCAATAAGCAAATGAAAAAATATGTGATTGGAGGCAAGGTTGAAATCTACTTTCTGCACCTGGTTACAGATTTATGCCATAAAGTTGGGTTGGTTATAAAACCAGCAATTCCATCGCCCCACCCAAAGCAAAATCAATGATTCAATGCTCCATCAATTTAAAGAGCTACAGGAAAAGCAAATCCAATAGTGGAATCAACACTGCAAGCACAAAATGGAGATGCATCCAACCATTCCAAAGAAGGCATCCGGGGGTAAACAAATCCAACCAGACAAGTTGATCGAAGCTATGTGGTACATCATTTAGTAGATGGTAGAAATACAGCCGTACAATAACCACTACATGGTGCGACATGGGTTGCACAACCCGCAATGGTCGGTAAAGCCACGTGTTGCATTTTTCCAAGGAGAAGGAGAGTAAAAGGAAGGAGCCAATGAAGAGAAGGAATATATGATGGAGGATGATGATCCCGAGCCCTATATTATGACCTAATGATTGTCGCCCGACGTGTGAACGTCGGTGCTAGAAAATACTGCAACTAAAGATATGAATTAGGTGGTGTCCGCAAGTATATAGGTCAAGTTGTAATATAGTTTTACAATGGAACACAAAAGTATTCCAAGGATTGTACCCAATGGAGGCTGGATTAAATGGCAATTAATTCATACACTAACAAGTCTAAATCTTACTTAATTGAAGCATAGTACGATAGATCATAATAAAAATAGTTTAAAGTGAATCATACGAAACAAGAAAATAATAGAAACAATCGTAAATCACTCAAATAAACAAACAAAAAAACTAGATCGTTTTAATGTTCATAATTAACTACCAATTCAGGGTTTTAAGTAATTCACCTAGTTATTACCTTTTAGCCTCTAACTAAATTAACTAGTCGGAGAAAATACTTATCTCTCGACCTCATAGTTGAAACTGGGACAAGTTAAAGGATGCTTAGTAGACAATTCTTTTGACCTCATCTACCTAGATAACTTCCTAGGGTTGTCAATCTTAAGGTTTAATTGCACTCAACATAATCCAACTAATTTTAAAATAAACCATAAAACATTCGTTAATTAATCTCACATCCACTCGTTAATCTCCCTAGGGTTTTGGTTACACATGGATCTAAATGTAATCATCTCTAATTTGATTTCAAATATTAACAATAAAAATTCAAAAGAGTAACATAAAGAATAGAGATCTGGATCCAAAGATATCGATTACACTTAGAAATGTAAAATCTTGTAACGGATATTAAGCGATTGGAAATTGATGCAAAGAACAATAATGATTAAAGAAATACACTAAACTAGAATTGAATTTCAAGTTAACAAAGTTTGAAAAGAAAAATCCCAAAATAAAAAAGCCTAATCTAATTCTGGAAAGTAAAAACTAAGAAAAATCTCTCCAATCAGGTCCTGAGCAATAGCATTTATAAGATTTATGTTAGATGACTCATTTAAACCTAATACAATTGACTAATCATAATTGATTGAAGTTGTACGGATGAAAACACCCTTAGCAAATTAAGTGGCCTCATTGCAACAGTTTCACGACATCCTCAGTGTAACACCCCAGTTTTGGTGAATTCAAGGTTTTGGCGCATAGTCTCAAAGTAGTCTATATGGCAAAGTAGTATCTACCAAAGTATTTCTGTTGGGTGTATAAGATGTAAGTGTTCCAATAAACATTTAAATTAATGATAGTTCTTTTTCAAATTACTATGTTAATTGGATTATAATGATAGCAAAGTAAAAAAGGTAGTTGTGGTATGTGTTCACGCTAGAAGTATAGCACGTTTGTATGTCTGAAGTACTATTCAAGTTATGATACAAGGTAATCTAGTTAGAAGTCAACAAGATTGTATCAACGGGTATTTAAAATAATAGATTTTCATTTATTTCATTATCAAATTCTATAGGCCATTATAAAAGACAAGCTCTGAATTCAGGTGACATGTGTTGAGCTATTGTAAGTGAGATTGGACTATATATATGTGTATAAGATTAGAGGGGGAGAATTGTTCTTCTTATTCATTATTCTAAAATGTTACTATCTGATTCATTCTGAAACCAAAAGCATTTCTTTCTTCTTTAAATTGGAAACAATAATTCTGGATCTTATTAGTATTTACTACATGTCTGGGTAAGTTTTATGACTTTGCATGTTGAGTTTTGAAAGTGTAAGCATGTTAGAAGCGTTGATGTAACACCCCTTACCAGTGTCTGACGCTGGAACCGGTTACGAGGCATTACCGGACTTAAACATGAGTAAACATACAAAACTGAGCCATAAAATTTTGTTCAAATCAAATTCATTCATACACATGCAAATTGTCCCTTATATGGGCTTACAAGGCCCAAAGCATACATCGGGGGTAGTTCAAGACTAAATCAAAAACTTTAGAAAAACTTGGGAAAACTTAGAAAATTTTCATGAAACAGGGTCACACGCCCGTGTGGCTTGGGACACACCCGTGTCCTCAGCCCGTGTAACTCTCTGTTTGTGACGTCATCAATACAATTAGGGTCATTGTCCTTCATATGGCTGAGACACACAACCGTGTCTCTGCCCGTGTGTTTACTACTGAGCATTCTGCTTTGCATTTAATAAAGTGCAGGGGACACACGGCTAGAGCACATGCCCATAAGGCAGACCGTGTGTCACACACGGCCTAGACACACGCCCATGTGCCTACCCGTGTGGACAAATTTGAGGCTATATTCCAAGCCTTTTGTCACCCTTAATGACACATGCACATTTACACATTCATAATCATGGCTCATGCAAGTCAACTTCTTATCAATTTATACTTGCTTAAGACTTTATATTTTATTTAGACCAAGCTTACCAAATGCACATGCAATATGAAACATCAACTTACTTCCATTTCATACATTCATGCCCTAGTTTTTTTTATGCCATTTACTCAATTTCCATCATCAAAAATCCATGATCATATATACAATTCATCCATGCCAAATGAATTTAACCACAACATGAGTGACCATAGCACATGTATGCATGTATGAATAGGATTACATCCCCATAATTAATATGGGCCATATCTCATGGACATATATAAAATGAATCATCAAATCATTATAAGTCAACACATTTGGCTACACAAATATGACATAAAATAAAAAGTCCAAGTCCCTATACATGCCATACTCAAAATACATAAATTCACTATACCCAAAAGATTAGTTTGATAGTGTGAATCGAGCTCTGACGTCCTTCGATCCCCGAGCTAGCTTGGCGACACTATAAGGAAATGGAAAAAGGAAAGGGAGTAAGCATAAAGCTTAGTAAGTTTGCATGTAGATAATTAGCAACATTAACCATGCAATATTGTACACATAACACAATAATATTTATCACAATGTCATCAAGTATCATAGGTACAATTTTGTTTTTAGTCGTGCCATTTATGCAATGTACAATAAACTCATGGTCATACTTCATTCATTCACTACATCTGAGGTATCATCGATTCATGATCTCAACGTTTATGAGCTTTGTATACGTACCTGTATTCTTTCAACATGATCATACCTTGTCATCTCTTTGACATAATCGTTAGATTACCCGTTGAACCACTTGGAATACTAAAGAATACTCGGGAACTCTCATACACATGGTAGGATGCCAATGTCATATCCCGGATATGGTCTTACATGGGATCACATATTGATTCCAATGCCATGTCCCAGACATGGTTGGACATGAGATCGTAGGTCGATGCTAATGCCATGTCCCAGACATGGTCTTACATAGGATCACATATCGATGCCGATAGCCCAGCTATGGTCTTACACGAAATTACATATCGATGCCAAAGCCATGTCCCAGACATGGTCTTATATGGGATCGTACATAACCCTAATGTCATGCCATTTGTATCCTAACTATTCCTAAGGTTCAACTAGGATTTTGAGGTATCGAACTCATCAAATCGTCATCGAGTCATCATTAATTAAATCCATAAAGACAAATGTACAATCCATGAAATATTAAAGCATTAAATACATGATATTGTAACGTTGCATTATTTACACAAACTTACCTCGATACCCAAATTATAGCTATTATTCGATTTAGTCCACAACCTTATTTTTTTCTCGGTTTAGGTCCGGATGCCCTTTTTCTTGATTTATAATAGTAAATTTTGCTTATTTAATTATCACATTGTTCAAAATATTTCATAAATCATACTTTGGAAAAATTACAATTTTGACCCTAAACTTTCACATAATTACAACTTAGCCCCTAGGCTCGTAAAATGAAATGTGTTTATTTTCTTTGATACCCAAGCCTAGCTGAACTTATATCATACTCATATCAGCCCATATTTTCTTTCAAATTAGATTTTTAACCACCTATTTTTCAACTTTTACAAAAATGTCCTTTTTAGGTGTTTTCATGAAAAACCACTCAGTAAAAGATGTTTATCATGCATCAAAATTTTATATTCCTCCATTAAACACCAAAACACATGCATGTCACACATGTTTAAGTTTTTGAACATGAACCCTAGCTCAAAATAATGGTAGAATAGCTAGTTCATGCTTCAAGGATCTCAAAAACATAAAAAAAATTAAAAATGGGGCTAGGGAGTACTTACAATCGAGCTTGAAAGTTGAAGAAAAACCCTAGCTATGGCTCTTCAAATTTTCGGCACACATATGAAGAAGGTGAACACAATTTTGACTTATTTTTCCCTTTCTATTCTTTTATTAACCAAATGACAAAAATGCCCTTATGGCTTTTCTTTCAAATTTTTCCTATTCATGCCCTTTTTTTTCCATAAAAATAGAAATTGGGCAAATTACTATTTAAGGACCCTTAATTTAATAATCCATGGCAATTTCATGCTTAAAGCTTCTAGAACTCATATTTTGCAACTTTTGCGATTTAGTCTTAAATGTTAAATTGGACACTTTATCAATAGAATTTCTTCATAAAACTTTCACACAAACATGTAATCATATCATAGACCTCATAAGAATCATAAAATAATTATTTCTACTTCATATTTGTGGTCTCAAAACCACTGTTCCAACTAGGCCCTAATTCAGGATGTTACAGTTGAATAGTAAGATAAAGATATAGGGCTTTGAATGGGGATTGTCAATGTTAGTGATGATGGTAAAATGTATGTGAACAGGTTTTAATGGTGTTTCTGTGCTTTGTGGCAGTGTTTTTTGTTGATATGCTTGATGGATGTTTGGTTTGGAGTAGAGCAGTTATAAATGAGTGTCAAGTGAGTTCTATGTTAACTCTTGCATGTATATTGTTTATATCAAGAATTACCTATAGAAAATTGATTGAACTATGAATCTGAAACCATGAAAGGTATGGCATTTGTATTTGATAAGGAATATGATAAATTCAAGTATGTGATAATTGGTGAATGAGTACTGAAACGCTGAAGTATGGTTGTCTATGTATGTTTGGGATGTATGCTATAAGATGTGTGTTCTGTTGGGTGTATGCTAGTGAATTAAAATGATAGGCTTATATTGTGTTAATGTATGAAGAGTCTATAAAGTGAGTCTAGGTCTTTTCACAGCAGTGGTGTCTCATGAAGTCTATCAGGATAGAAAACACGAACTCTGATATGAAACTTTGAAGGAAAGTCCATGGCCATGGCACCCTCTAAAAAGGAACTAATGAATAATGATTTCCCAATAAGGTTTTCTAAGTATCCCAAGACGATGATGGACAAACCTCACATAATGTGAGTTTAGACAAATCCATATCATAAACACGAAAACTAAGGAATGACTTTGTGGCGTATTCTAAAAGAAATGTCTTTATGGAAAATTTTGAATGGAATGCCTCAGTGACATACTCTATATGATTGCATGTGTGGCATGTTCTACTAGGCTTATGTGGCGTAAATTGTGAGGAATGTCTGGTAAGATATGAATCTAAATGTCTATATCTATTGTAATATATGAGTAAATTCTTTTAGTTCTATAATAAGTAAGACTAAGATATGGCATTAATATGTTCTAGATTAAGAAAGATAAGTTTCAAGGGCTTCCATGAAAAGAAATGTGTATCTTATTGTTAAGAAGGGTATTCGTCATAATGATCTACAAGAATGAAAAGTGAGTGGTATTGTATCTTCTTCTAAAATTATTCTGAATCTGAGTTAATGTTAGCTCGAATTATGGAATTCCGATATAGCACAATGTGGAGTGCATTTGAATGGTCTATGCAATGATTTATCAATATGAATATGTGTGGTACTGAATCTAGTGTTTTCTGAGTGTAAATTCTAGGGGTGTGCAAAATTCAGGTAAAACCGAAAAAATTCGGTTAACCGACCGAATTCAGTTAATCGGTCAGTTAACCAAATTAATTCGGTTGGGGTTCGGTTAATAATTTTTTGAGTTTTCAGTTAACGGTTAATTCAGTTCGAAACCGATCAGTTAACCGAAAAAATTCGGTTAAACCGAAAAAATTAATAAATAAAATTATAATATATAAATAGGCCCACTATTCACCCAAACCTAATCCAACATAAACCCAATTTAATATATATAAACCCAAGTACCCAACCTATTACCCAACCCAATCACAAATATTACAAATAATTTAATAAATAAAAATCAAAATAAAAAACTAAAAATCTAAAAGTAAAAGTCTAGACGACAAAAATAAAAAAAAACTAACCTTCAAAATCTGACTAGGTTTCAGCTCACTGACTAATCCGTTGGAACTGATTTAAAGCACTTACTATATCAAAATCTTTCTTTACAACATTTGCATTTTTCCAAATCATTCTTTGTAACATTTAATTACTCCAAGATTACAAAAATGGCTCACCTTAAATACAATCACAACAGAGTAATTCGTGCTTTCTCTTTTTATAAACCATAACAGCACCAAGCAATATACCAGACAATCATTTATCTCATGTATTCCCAGCACTATATAAATTTTATCAGTAAGATGTTAAATTAAGTAAAAATAGTGTATCAAATTACAACAACATTTCGCAAAACAGGATCATTATTTGATATAGTAAGTGCTTTAAATAAGTATAAAATTTGAATAATTTGGGTAATTCGGTTAATTTTATACTTACTTTAACCAAAAATAAAAAACATATAATTTTCAGTTAACCAACTGAATTAACCGAAAAAATGTCGGTTCAGTTAATTTTTTTGAAAAACTTTCAGTTCGGTTAACGGTTAAAAGTTTTGAAGGGTCGGTTAATTCGGTTAACGGTATTTCGGGTCAGTTAACCGACTAAACACCCCTAGTAAATTCTGTGTAAGTATTCGCAAAACATTTTTGAATATTCGCCCGTGATAAATATCAGTGAACAACTGTTTGAAATAAGAATATGGGTTAAGGCATGGATTGTTAGAAGTGTTTTTGAGGGTATGTTCTGCTAAGAAAGTATTACGAAACAAGAGATTTATGAAACGATTGGAAGGATTCCCCAGTTAACTAGATATGAACGATTAATTATAACAAGGGTATGGTAACTGACGTATTGATCTGCCACAAATGGATGTGACAAATTAGGCTTTTCCAACACACTTAAGGAGCTTTTTCTTGTGCAAAATAGAGTTTTTAGCCTAGTTTTTCATTATTTTCATATTTTTATATTTTTCGGGTAATAACTAAAAATCTCTTGTTGTTATCTAATTTTTTTACCCAAATTGGCTGATAGTGCCATTGGGAGTTCTAACACGTGCTTGAGTGATGTAAGGACATGTTAGAGGTCGAAAACAAGCGAGAACGACATCTATGGAAAAGGTATTACAATAGCCAACTCTTGGAATCGCGATACCTCCAGTAGTATAGAATACCAAAGAGACCCTTCAGTGGTATCGCGACATCGTACTTAGGTATCATGATATCCACTTCTCAAGGAAGACCCCCAAGTTCAACATTTCCCGAGAGTTCACGACATCCTCTTCTGGGTATCGCGATATTGCCTTTGTCAAAGGGACAAACTTGGACAAAAAGGGCAATATTTGTCTACCCAATCCACCAATCACACAAGGCCCACATTGGGGCAATTTTGGTATTGAAAAGTCATCAGAAAACCCCTCAAAATAGCCAAAAATTGTTGGGGAGGAGAGAGAGACACATTTTAGCTTAGTTTAAGTTTTAGTTTTCTCTAGGTTTTATTTAGTTTTTCTCTACAATTTTCTAGGGTTTTTATTTTTATCTTATTCTACCTTAGATTAGAGTTTATTTTTCTACATTTACTTATTGTTCTTAATGTTCTTTATGTTATTTAAGTTAGTTAACACTTTAGCTACGGTTTATTTGCATTTTCAGTCCTTATAGCTTGTTTTCAAGACTCTTTAAGCTTTAATTTAATGTATTTCAATTTATTTCACTTCAAATTTATTAAAGCTCATTCCTTTTATACTTATTTATTTGTTAAATGCTTTTAGCTTCATGATATTTAAGTTTTCTTGTATAAAAATATCAACTTTCACATTTTTCTTAATTTTTACTTTTATGACTGTTTTGTTTTCCATTGTTATGTTTAATTTCTTGACTTTGAGCATGTGTATTAACTAAAGTCTTTGGACAAAGGACTAAATCGTAACAATTTGGACTAATTTGAGTAGAACTAAGAACTTAGGTAGTGACGCCCATAAGGGAATTTTAAGATAAAGTAAGACTGAAAGGTAATCTTGTCGCGCACTCATTTGTTAGTCCCAGATTAACAGGTGGGATTAGAAGATAAACCGAACCTAATATGTCTAAGTCAGTAAAATTGAGATAGGAAGATAAAATGGAGCCACTTGGTAATTTACGCGATTTATGTACACAATCGTTATCAAGTAATAAGTATAAGAGTTATTGTCTCCACAGGGACTATATATGTTAATTATCTAGATGCAAGTTAACCTAAATGCAAATTAACCTAAGTGTGATGAATAATTAAAATGTATAAAATGGATTTAGTAACAAATTCGCAAGCTTTAACAACAATAACATGAATAGGCTAAAATAATTACAACATTTACTTGGTTCATTTTCATCATGCTCATAATGTTCTAGAAAATATTCCATGTTAACTCGATCTTTCATTAACTTTGAAACCAACATTAAGTCCTTTCAAAATCTTTTACTTAAACAAACATGAATACTAACATGATCATATTTAACTAAGGGTTTCTTAGAGTTTATGTGAAGTAACAAGGACGGATTAGGTTTGAAATAATTTAATCACACAAATCTAAAATTTATGCAAGGAAATAGAGCTCTCTCGAGTTATTATGGACCTTTTATTTAATTGAGCTAGGATCTAAATTAAGCATGGATCTTTCAATTATTACGTCCATTAATCGTCATCTGGCTAGGATTGATCAACTAATTCTAATGCATTCAATCACATTTTAGTGAATGAAATACAAATGATTTTAATTGAAAGCATGATCGATTGAAGCATAGAACATCATGAACATAAATCAAATGAAATTCATCAAATTAATGTAATTATTCTAGCTAAAAAAAATTAAGCTATCATTATTAATGAAAAAACAACAAAGAAAATAACAAACATGTTGAATAACAAGAACAATAATAAAGATTAATGAAGAAGAAACTCTGAATAATTTCAGCAATCCTTTGGAAATTGGTCGTGATGGATTCTTCCAATCCTATTACTCATTCGCAATATGCTCCTCAAGGTGGCCAACCAAGAGAGAATTTTCTCAAGGAATTGCTGGCTAAATGGAAGGGGAAAATGGATGGTTTATGCGTGAGAGGGAAAGGAAAGGAGATGAGAGAAAAGATGATAGAATGTGAAGTAAGGGATTAAGGGATTATTGAATGATAAGGGGTTAATGAATGGGAAGTAAGGGGTGGTATTTATAGTAGGGGGATTGTAACACCCCTAACCCATAACCGTCGCCGGAATAGGTTAAGAGGCATTACTTAACCCGTAACACAAATTAGAAAAATCGAATATCAAATATAGATTCATTACAGTAAATGACATTCATTCTCATTCATTAAGAACATAAAATTGAGCATACGATACTTAAATATGCATTCGAGACTAAATTGATATCATATAAAAGTTACATAAATTATAAAAATTTTTAACTTTTCAAAGGTCACACGCCCGTGTGAACAGGCCGTGTGCCTCATACGGCCTTAGAAACGTCTGTGTGTCTAAGTCGTGGCAAAACAGGGCATACATACTGACTTGTCCACATGGCCACAAGACATGTCCGTGTGTGAGGCCGTGTGAAAATTAGGGAGGCTACTAACTTGGCCACGCAGCTGACCACACGCCCGTGTGCCAACCCATGTGCCACACATTACCAATAGACACGCCCGTGTGTCTAGGCCGTGTCAAAACTGGAGGCTATATTGCCTTTAATTCGTCGGGTACCCCAGGGGACACAAGGTCATGCAACGTGACCGTGTGTCACACACGGCTGAGACACATGCCCATGTCTCTGCCCGTGTGGACAAAAATAGGCTATTTCAATAGCCAATTTGCCACCCCAAATTGGGTCAACCTACAAGCAAAGAAACAAGCATATTTGCACAACCAATTCAGCCAAATTCCACACCAAAACATAAGCTATTCATCCCATATAATAGTCACCCAAATCCATACTCATAAGCCTTACTAATATTTGTAAAAACATATATCAAAAGCGTATGAAAGCATTTCTTTCCATACATCATTCAATCTCATGCCAAAACTCACCATAACTTACCAACATTTACCATTTCTTTTGACCAACTAAACACATACAACAATTGAACATTGGCATAACATATCATAAACCATTATCAAGCTATACTTTCAAACATAAACTAGCCAAACCACATGGCTAAATATATACATCACAAAACATAATCTTACAACTACTAGCCTATACATGCCATACTTCAAAATACACATTTCCAAAAGTACCAAAATGAGGTGCGACAGTGTGGTGATGATCCTTGACGATCCCCGAGCTTGCAGTAGCTTCGATATCTATAAAACAATGCAAACACACACAAAGTAAGCTTTCAAAAGCTTAGTAAGCTCGTACTAAAAACCTCAACATTATATAAAATATGAAACATCAATATATAAGTACTTATAAAATTCTCAACTCAACCATTAAGTCCATGCCAACATCATCCATGTTTTTATGCCAATTCAATAAACTTTTTATGCATTTTTCCATCTACCACATAAGTGTTATACTTACCTGAACATTCCCGAATTCATTCATTTTCATTCTCACCTCTTATTCAGATATTTTAAGACTTTCCGAAGATCACAAATGCTTCAAACATCCACACACTTAGTGCTTTAAAGATTAGCCAAAGCTATAATAATTCCGCACACTTAGTGCCATCTCAATTAACTGAAACTATTTCGATATCGCACACTTAGTGCCTCATATAGCCGAATCTAATTTAACTCACACACTTAGTGCCAAATACCATTGGTTTATCATCGAATTCATCCAACTCAAATATATATATACATCTATGCATAATCAAAACAACAACATATACTTATAACATCATGTTTTACGTACGAACTTACCTGATACTCAGAATTGTCGACTCGATTGTCTACTCTATAATCTTCGACTTCCCTCGATTTAAATCCAAATTCCTCTTTTCTTGATCTATATGTATTCAAAATTAACCCTTGTATTCACCAAACCATTCAAAACAATCCATAGACACATATTTAGGGCATTTTGCAAACTAGCCCTTACATTTTCACATTTTGACACTTTAGTCCTTAAATCACAAAATCACAAAATAAACATAATTTGCTTGTACACAAGCTTAGCTGAATTTTCATAGTTCTCATACAAGTCCATACATTTCATTTATTTTACATTTTAGTCCCTCAAAATAACATTTTACAAATTAGCCTAATTTACTCAATTTTATCAAAAATTCAAAGACAGCAAATGTCAACCCAACACATATCTTTCATAATTCATCAAATAACATCACAAAGCTCATAGTTTCATCAATGGCATAACTCAAAATCATCAACAAAATCAAAAATTGAGACATGGGCTTGATAGTATACTAAGCAACGATTATAAAAACGTCAAAATTATCAAAAATCGAATAAAACACATACCCGAATTAAGCTTCCAATGTGTTGAAACCCTAAATAGCCATGAACTCTTTTCTTACTTCTTTATTTCAGCAAAGATGAAGAAATAATGAACAAATTTCATGCTTTTGTTTTATTTTAATTAACATATAATCTAATTGACAATTTTTCCCTTTTATTAAACCTTTATAAATTCACAAATATTAAGGTTATAATTGTCCATTATACATGTAAATGGCATAATAACCACATAAGGACCTCTTAATTATAAATCCAAGTCAAATAGATACTTTTAGCATTTAGCACACAGATTTTACATTTTTCACGATTAAGTCCTTTTATCAAATTAAGCACACAAACAGTTAAATTTTCACACGAGACTTTCACACATGTCAATTCACTTATAATAGGCACAGAAAATAATATTAAAATATTTTTCTAACTCGAATTTGTGGTCCCAAAACTACTATTCTGACTAGGGTCAAAACCGGACTGTTACAATTCTCCCCCCTTAGGGATTTTCATCCCCGAAAATCTTACCATTAAACAGATTCAAATACTACTGTCTCATAGTATCTTCAGACTACCACGTAGCCTCTTCAATATCGTGTCGATGCCATATCACTTTAACTAACAGAATTTTATTATTTTGCAATTATTTAACCTCGCGAGCTAAGATATGGATCAGCTTTTCTTCGTAAGTCATATCAGACTGAATTTCAATCTCAAACGGAGAAATCACATGCGAAAGATCGGATCTATATCGCCGAAGCATCGATACATGAAACACATTATGAATCTTTTCTAGCTCTAGTGGCAACAACAATCTATACACTACCAGCCCAATACGCTCAATAATCTCATACGACCCAATGAACCTCGGACTCAAATTGCCTTTTCTACCGAAACAAAGCACTTTCTTACACGGAGACACTTTCAAAAACACTTTATCGCTAATCTCAAACTCAATGTCTTTTCTTTTCAAATCCAGATATGATTTCTGACGATCAGAAGCTACTTTCAAACTATCTTGGATCACTTTCACTTTCTGTTCAGTTTCTTTTATCAAATCAACCCCGTGAATCTTATTTTCGATGAGCTCAGTCTAATACAATGGTGTACGACATTTACGACCGTACAAAGCCTCGTAAGGTTCCATTTTAATACTCGATTGAAAGCTATTATTATACGCAAATTCAATTAGAGGTAAGTACTGTTCCCATGTACCTTGAACTCAAGAATGCAACATCTCAACATATCCTCGAGTATCTGAATAATCCGCTCGAATTAACCATCCATTTACAGATGAAAACCAGTACTGAAGTGCAATTTAGTACCTAGAGCATCTTATAACTTCTTCCAGAATCGTGATGTGAATCTCGGATCTCTGTCTGACACTATAGATAATCGTACACCATGTAACCTCACGATATCAGAAACGTATAACTCAGCTAATTTATCAAGCGAGTAATCGGATCGAACTAGAATAAAATAAGTTGATTTCGTCAAAGGATCAATTACAACCCAGATTATCTCTTTCTTTCTCGAAGACAGGGGCAAACTCGAAACAAAGTCCATGGTCACTCGATCCCATTTCCACTCCGGCACCAAATCAGTTGTAACAAACCCGATGGCACCTGATGTTCAGCTTTAAATTGTTGACAGATCAAACATTTAGAAACAAAATCAGATATATCTTTTTTCATTTCGGACCACTAATAATACTGTTCCAGATCATTATACATTTTAGTCCTACCCGGATGCACAGATAACCGACTATGATGAGCTTCGTTCAAAATCATCTGAATTAACTCTGGATTTCTCGGAACACAAATTCGATCTCGGAATCTTAAATAATTATCTTTATCAACTCTAAATTCTGAACCAATCTCTACATCACACTGAGCTCGTTTAGCTAAAATCTCATTATCAATCTTCTGAGCTTCGATAATCTGCTGTACAAAGGCCTTTCTTTTAATTCAGCTAAAACTGAACCATCGTCGGACAGAACCAAATGAGCATTCATTGCACGCAAAGCAAACAACAATTTTCGACTCAAGGCATCAGCAACAACATTTGCTTTTCTCGGATGATAATCAATCACAAGTTCGTAGTCTTTTAGTAGCTCTAACCATCTTCTCTGTCGCAGATTCAGATCTTTCTGAGTCATCAAATACTTTAAACTCTTATGATCAGGATATATGTGACATTTCTCACTAAACAGATAGTGACACCATATCTTTAGAGCAAACAAAACTGCAACTCACTTATGATCATGCTCGGATAGTTCTTTTCGTGCGGCTTCAACTGTCTCGAAGAATAAGCAATGACTTTTCCTTCTTGCATTAAAACACATCCCAAACCAATTAATGAAGCATCATTGTAGATCACAAATTCTTTACCCAATTCAGGTTGTACCAATACCGGAGCTTCAATCAACAAGGTTTTCAACTGATCAAAGCTGTTCTGACACATTTCAGACCAGTCAAACTTCATATCTTTATGTAACAATTTTGTTAACGAAGTCGCAATTATAGAAAAGCCTTTTACGAACCTTCTATAATAACCGGTGAGTCCGAGAAAACTGCGGACTTCAGAAACATTTCTTAGAGGTTTCCAATACAGAATAGCTAAAATTTTGCTCGAATCAACCCAAATACCAGATGCTAGTACAATATGGCCTAGAAAACCCACTTCTCACAACCAGAATTCACACTTACAGAACTTCGCATATAATTGTTTATCTCGCAGAATCTGCAACACTAATCTCAGATGCTCGGCATGTTCAGATTCATCTGGTGAATAAATCAATATGTCATCAATGAATACAATAAAAAAGTGATCTAGATATGATCTGAAAATTTTATTCATAAAATCCATAAAGATAGCAGGTGCATTAGTCTATCCAAAAGGCATAACTAAGAATTCATAGTGGTCGTACCTCATTCGGAAAGTAGTTTTCAGAATGTCTGATTCTTTTACTCTCAACTGATAATAACCTGATCTCAAATCTATTTTCGAAAACACCGCAGCTCCTTTCAACCGATCAAACAAATCATCAATTCAGGGCAGGGGATACTTATTCTTGATAGTCACTTTGTTCAGCTGACGATAATCTATACACATTCTTATCGTACCATCTTTCTTTTTCATGAATAGTACCGGAGCACCCCAAGGTAAGAAATTCGGTCTAGCAAATCCTCTATCAGTTAATTCTTGCAACTGAGACTTTAATTCTTTTAGTTCAGTTGGAGCCATTCTGTACGGAACTAGCGAAATCGGAGTAGTACCAGGTACCAATTCAATGCCAAATTCTACTTCTCTAACCGGGGGTAATCCCGGAAGTTCTTCAGGAAACACATCAGAGAACTCATAGACAACAGGCACAGATTCAACTTTCTTTCCTGACACTCTTGAATCAATCACATAAGCAAAATAGGCTTCACAACCCTTTCTCACAATACTTAAAGCTTTCATCGAAAATATCACAGCAGGAAATCCACTCAAATCACTAGATTCAATTTTGACTATTTCATTATTCTTGCATCTCAAATCAATAGTTTTCTGTTTGCAGTTCACAACAGCATCATGCAAAGTTAACCAATCTATACCCAGAATTATATCAAACTCATTAAAAGGCAATAACATCAGATCAGCTGGAAAATAATTGTCTCGAAACATTAATGGACAATTCTTGTAGACTTTATCAACCAGAACACATCTGCCTAAGGGGTTCAAAACTCTAATTACAAATTTAGTAGACTGTACAGGCAAAGTCTTACTGTTCACTAAATTCACGTATATATACGAATGTGTCGATCTAGGACCTATCAAAGTAATCACAGAAGTATCATAGAGAATCAATGTACCCGTAATCACATCTAGCGATGACGCTTCCTCACGAGCTCAGATAGCATAAGCTCTAGCAGGTGCACGAGCCTTCGATCTAACAGTTGTGTCTTTTGTTCCTCTTTGACTACTGCTTACATTTCCCATATTTCTGGGAGGTCTACCATGAGAAGCGTTACCACTCTGTCTCAGATTCTGAACATTATCTCAGATTCTGAACATTATCTTTTTCAGCTAAATCTGGGCAGTCTTTTATAAAGTGATTTCGTAAACCACAATTGTAACAAGCCCAGTTATTACTCTTTCCCCAACATTTACCAAAATGGTATCTTCCACATTGATCACATTCAAGCTTTTCTTTCTTTGCATTATCAACACTAGCAATAGACGTAGCTGGAGCTTTGAAGTTCGATTGCAATCTGCCACGATCTCTGTTCGAATGTCCCACACTAGCCTTTGAACGGCTATTATCATCTCTAAACTTCTTTGATCCAGATTAAAATGACTTGTCCGATGATCTCTTTCGTACTTCTTTAGCTTCAAAATTAGCTTTTCTTTTCTCTTTCCCGAGATCTTCAGCTTTACATGCTCATTCAACCAGTACCACAAATTCTTTGATTTCTAGAATCCCAACTAGCAAACGAATATCCTTGTTCAAACCATCTTTAAATCTTTTGCACATTATTGCTTCCGTATATACACATTCACGAGCATACTGACTCAACCTTACAAATTCTCGCTCGTATTCGGTGACAGAAATACTGCCTTGTTTAAACTCAAGAAACTCTTTGCGTTTCTGGTCAATGAATTTCTGACTGATATATTTCTTCCGAAATTTAGCTTGGAAGAAGTCCCAAGTAACCCGTTCACTCAGAACCACAAATGTCAAAGTCTTCCACCAATGGTACGTCGTATCTCTCAGAAGGGAAACGGCACATTTTATACATTCCTCTGGACTTAAAGACAATTCATCAAACACTCTTATTGCGTTCTCTAACCAGAACTCAGTTTTTTCGGCATCATCCCTCGTTGTAGATCGGAACTCTTCAGCCCCATATTTTCTAATCTTATCGATTGGTGGTCTACTTAACTGTACTGGATTCACTGGTGGCATAACAGGAGCTTGAGAAGGATTAACCGGGGGTGGAGGTTATTGTACAGTCGGATTGGTTCTAATATATTGGGTGAACCAATCATCCATCATCTGATAGAAGGCTTTTCGAGCCTCACCATCACGGCTACTCTTAGCTGGTCGAGAATCAGCTTGCACCCTTATTGCTTTCAACATCGTCTGCTACGGCTCTTTCGGGATCCATTTGCTATATAAAAGCACATTTCAATGTCAGGACACACTATCGCAGTTCATAAATATGGCATGTATAGCTAGAGTCATAAACGCTATAGTAGTCCTAGAACCGACAAAACCATAGCTCTGATACCAATAAAATGTAACACCCCTAACCCGTAACCGTCACCGAAATAGGTTAAGAGGCATTACTTAACTCGTCACACAATTAAGAATAATCAAATATCAAATATCAATTCATTATAGTTGATGTCAATCATTCACATTCATTAAGAACATAAAATCAAGCATACGATACTTAAATGTGCATTCGGGACTAAATTGATAACATATAAAAGTTACATAACTTATAAAAAAATTTAACTTTTCAAATGTCACATGCCCGTGTGAACAGGCCATGTGCCTCACACGGCCTTAGACACGCCCGTGTGTCTAAGCCATGGCAAAATAGGACTTACGTACTGACTTGTCCACATGGCCACAAGACACGCCCGTGTGCCAGGCCGTGTGAAAATTAGGGAGGCTACTGACTTGGCCACACGGCCGACCACATGTCTGTGTGCCAGCCCGTGTGCCACACAAGACCAATAGACACGCCCTTGTGTCTAGGCCTTGTCAAAACTGGAGGGTACACTGTAACGCCCCCACGCCCTAAACCGTCACCGGAGTCAAGCTTGAGGTGTTACTAAACTTATTTTACCTTTTAAACAACTCTAAACCACTAATTTTAATTTTCGGAATAAACTGTTTTTCTGCGTCATGGTTGCTTAAAAATTCATTTCTCGAGTTTCAAAACTCAAAATCAAGATTCGTAAATTTTTCCTGAAACTAGACTCATATATCTATCTACTAATTTTTCTCTAGAATTTTTGACTTAGCCAATTAGTACAGTTTATTAGTTAAAGTTACCCCTATTTCAGAATTCGACTGCACTGACCTCTACTTACTTCAAACCACTTTTATCCCTCTAAAAAATTCATATGACTATACAGTTTGTTTATATTAAAACTAAATTCAATAAGAATTCTAACCATATAAATTACACCACCTAATTATTTTTTTAAAATTTATGGTGAATTTCTAAAGTTGAAACAGGGGATCCAGAAATCGTTCTGGCCCTATTTCACTAAAACTCAGATATCTTATAAAATACAAAACCTTTACCTGTTTTGCTTATTCCATATGAAAATAGACACAATGAGTTTTAATTTCATATATTATTCATCATCAAACCATGTCTCTACGATTTTTAGTGATTTTTCAAAGTCACGTTATTTCTGATACTTGAATCCATTTTTAAGTTACTTTCACATTTTTCATAGTTTTCATGTGATAGTTACTGCTTAATCATACATACTATGAAACATGTATATCATCAGCCATTCTATTAGCTAATCACTAGCAAGTATTTACACATCATTCATTGATCATATCATATCAAAAGAAACCAAGTTCCTATACATGCCATACACAAAACGAAACATCTAACTATACCAATGTGATTCCTTCGATAGTGTGATCGGGTCTCCGACGTTTCCTTCGATCCCCGAGTCGCTTGATAAAAACTATAAGAAAAAGAAAATAAAGAGAGTAAGCACTAGGCTTAGTAAGCTTACAAGCAAATAAATTACAACATTCAACAAAATGAATAATTATACATAATGTCACCTAGCCTCATAAACTTTCTTTACTTCTCATTTTCTACCTTCTTCTTTACTCACTTACCTTTTTTCTTACCTGAACTTTCACTATTCATAAATATAATCTACCTTCCCTTTTTCTGATAATTCACTGTAATTTAACGTGTACAATGACCCGTTGAACCACTTGGAATACTAAGGATACTAGGGTCGTTCCTGCCTATCAATATCCTGCCAATGCCATGTCTTCGACATGGACTTACATGAATTTTTCCTGTCTCCAATGCCATATATATATCTAATATGGGCTTACATGGCTCATTCCTGTCTCCAAAGACATATATCTGATATGGACTTACATGGCTCATTTCTGTCCTGTCCTGTCTATCAACCCCAATATCCTAACATTCCTAAGGTTCAAACGGGCTTCTTCGCCTTTAATTCGACTTCAAATATTCTCATAAAATAAGTATATAAATGCTGGAAATTTACAATAATAATGTAAAATAAAAGAATATTGCATTTATTTACTGTAAACTTACCTCGATACAAAATGTGACTAAACTTTACAATTTAGTCCTTTACTTTTCCTTTTCCCCGATCTACTCCCGAATTTCGCTCTTCTTGATCTATAATAGCAAATTAAATTTATTTAATATTCACATTTATCAAAACAGTCCTTTACTCAAACTTTGGAAAATTACATTTTTGCCCCTAAACTTTTGCATATTTACACTTTTTCCCCAAATCTCGTAAATTAAAATTTAGCCTATTTTCTTATGTTTTATGACATGCTGATCATTTTTTCCTTCTATAGCAAAATCAAATTCTCACTCTAACATATACTTATGACTATTAGGTATTTTTACCGATTAAGCCCTTTTACTCGTTTTTACCTAAAACCGAGTAGCACAAGTTGTCTAACATAATCTAAGACCTCATATTCTATCATAAAACATCAAAATAAACACTTTTCACCTATGGGTATTTTTCCAAATATGAACCCTAACTTAAATTATTGCTAGCATATGCTTTATCGAGCTCTGAGACTCTCAAACGCGTAAAGAACATTAAAAACGGGGCTTGGAATCACTTACTATGGAGCTTGAAAGCTTGAAACAAACCCTAGCTATGGAGAACCCTTGAAATTTCAAAAGCAATGAAGAAGATGATGAATTTTGTGTTATTTTTTCCCTTTTTATTTCATTTAATATCCAAATGACCAAAATGCCCTTCCTTATTAAACTTTCAAAAATTCCATCCATGTGCTATTTTGTCCATGAACTTAGAAATTGGTCAAATTGTTATTTAAACCCTCCTAATTAATATTCCAAAGCAATTTCATACTAAAAACTTCTAGAATACAAGTTTTGAAAATTATTCGATTTAGTCCCTAATCTCAACTTAAGCACTTTATGCATAGAATTTCATCACGAAATTTTCACACAATCATGCAATCATATCATGAACCTCAAAATAATAATAAAATAAATTTTTCTACCCCAAATTTGTGGTTTCGCAACCACTGTTCCGTTTAGGCCCTATTTCGGGATGTTACATTTCTCCCTCCTTTAAGGATTTTCGTCCCCGAAAATCTTACCTGTGAAAAGATTTGGGTACTGCTGTTTTATATAGCCTCTTCGGGTTCCCATGTAGCCTCGTCTACCCCATGTCTATTCCATAGTACTTTCACAAGTGCAATACTTTTGTTCCTTAATTACTTTACCTCTCGAGCTAGAATCTTTACCGGGTCTTCACCGTAAGTCATGTCTGGCTGAATCTCAACCTCTGTCTGAGAAATCACATGTGACGGATCTGAACGATAACGACGTAACATAGACACATGAAATACATTATGAATCTTCTCTAACTCAATCGGCAAAGCTAACCGATATGCTAATGGTCCGACTCTCTCAATCACTTCAAACGGTCCAATAAAACGTGGACTTAGTTTGCCTTTCTTGCCAAATCTGAGAACTTTCTTCCACGGGGATCCTTTCAAAAAAACTTTTTCACCAACTTGATACTCATTCTCTTTTCTCTTCAAATCTGCATACGACTTTTATGTCCGCGAAAGGCTTCGCTTTCAAGCAATCTCTGATGATTTTTACTTTCTCTTCTGTTTCCTTAACTAGATCAACCCCGTAAATCTGATTTTCCTTAAGCTCATTCCAATACAAAGGTGTGCGACATTTACGTCCATACAAAGCTTCATAAGGTGCCATCTTCAAACTCGACTGATAACTATTATTGTAGGCAAACTCTACTAATGGTAAATATTTTTCCCAACTGCCTTGAAATTCCAATTACACAAGACATCTAAGCATATCTTCAAGTACCTGAATAACTTTCTCTAACTGACCGTCGGTTTGAGGATGGAAAGCTGTACTAAAACTCAACTTTGTGCCCAAAGCCTTCTGTAATTTCTTCCAAAACTCTAAAGTAAATCTTGGATCTCTATCTGAAATGATCGATAATGGTACCCGTGTAGTCTGACTATCTCTGAAATATACAACTCGGCCAACTTGTCAAGTGAATAATCCATACTGATCGGGATAAAATGAGCCGACTTCGTTAACTTATCAATCACAACCCATATTGCATCTTTCTTTCTCGTAAAAACGGCAATCTGTCACAAAATCCATAGTGACTCGATCCCATTTCCACTCAGGGACTAGCACAGGCTGCAATAAACCTGAAGGTACCTGATGTTATGCCTTTACCTGCTGACAGATCAAGCATCTAGAAACAAACTCAAAATGTCCCTTTTATTCCTACCCACCAAGTACATTTTCTTCAAATCATTATACATCTTTGTACTACCTGGATGAATAGACAAAAACTACTATGTGCTTCTGTAAGATCTTTCGAATAAGCTCATCATTCTTCGGTACACATACCCTGTCTCGAAACATCAAACAACCGTCAGAACTGATCTAAAAATCTGACTCTATATCTGACTCACACTGATCTCTTTTGGCTAACAACTCACTGTCATTTTTTGAGCTTCAAAAATTTCTTCAAGAAACATCGGTTTAGCTCTCAACTCAAATAAAGATAAAACCATCATCCGATAAGGCTAGACTAGTGTTCAAAGCTCTTAATGCAAATAAATATTTCCTACTCAAAGCATCAAGCAACAATGTTTGCCTTATCTGGGTGATAATCGATCACTAGCTCATAATCTTTAATCAACTCTAACCATCTTCTTTGCCTCAAATTCAAATCTCTTTGAGTCATCAAATATTTCAAACTTTTGTGATCAGTGAATATATGGCACTTCTCACCGCATACAAATGATGTCTCCAAATCTTCAACGCAAAATAATGGCAATTAGCTCTAAATCATGTGTCGGATAGTTCTTCTCATGTGGCTTTAGCATGTCTAGAGGCATAAGCAATTACCTTCCTTCCCGCATAAGTACACAACCAAGTCCATTCATGGACGCATCATTAGAAATCACAAACTCCTTACAGTTACGGTTGTACTAAAACAGGAGCTTTAGTCAACAATGTTTTTAACTTGTCAAAACTCATTGGCACTTCTCGATCCATTCAAACTTGATATCCTTACGCAGCAATCTTGTCAGCGGGGTAGCTATCATGGAAAATCCCTCTACAAATCGTCTATAATATCAGCAAGACCAAGAAAACTTCTAACTTCGATACATTTCTAGGAGGCTTCCAATCAACAATGGCTGAAATCTTGCTCGAATCAACCTTAATACCTTCACACGATACAATATTTCCAATAAAACCAACTTCTCGTAACTGAACTCACTTTTGCTTTGAACTTGGCATACAACCGATTATCTCTCGAGAATCAGAAATCGTTTCTCAAATGCTCTGCATGCTCGGTCTCATCATGAGAATAAATCAAGATATCATCAATGAACACAATCGCAAACTTATCCAAGTACGGTCTAAAAATTCGGTTCATTAAGTCCATGAAAATGGCGGAGCATTAGTCAAGCCAAATGGCATCACAAGGAACTCATAATGACCATACCTAGTCCGGAAAGCGCTCTTGGGACTTCACTCTTTAACTCGCAATCGATAGTATCTCGGATCTCAAATCTATCTTGGAAAACACAAAAGCTCCTTCAATTGATCAAAAGATCATCAATTCTAGGCAATGGATACTTGTTCTTTCTCATTACCTTGTTAAGTTGCCGATAATCTATGCACAATCTCATCGATCCGCCTTTTTTCACAAATAGCACTAGTGCGCCCCATGGTGAACTCTTTGGGTCTTGCAAAGCCTTTATCTCAATTAATTCCTGCAATCGAGCTTTCAATTCTTTCAATTCCAACGGAGCCATTCTATAAGGAGCAATAGAAATGGGCGTGGTACACGGAATCAACTCAATACCAAACTCAACTTCTCTAATAGGAGGTAAACTTTAGTTCTTCTTAGGAAACACATCGGAAACTCACATACCACAGAGCACTCGATTCAATTTTCAATTACGGATCTTTAGTGTTCAACACAAAAGCAAGATAAGCTTCATACCCTTTTCTCAAACATTTACGAGCGGACATATACGAAAATTATGGGAAATGAACTATCTGACTCTTCTGAATTAACCCGAAGAATTTCACCATTTCCACACTTCAACTCAATGAATTTCTTTCCACAATTCACTATCACATCATGTGTAGTCAACCAATCCATACCAAGAATCACATCAAACTCATCAAATGGCAATAGCATGAGATCGGCGGGAAAACGGTAGCCTCTAATCATCAAAGGACAATTTCTACATACTTTATTTACTAATACATGCTTGCCTAATGGATTCGATACTTTAATCACAAATTCTATAGATTCTATAGGCATATATATACTAGGCATTAATTTCTTGCAAACATATGAATGAGTTGAACCCGGATCAATCAAAGCAATGACATTAATATCATGTAGAGAAAATGTACCCGTAATCACATCGGGGAAGGATGCCTCTTCACGAGCACGGATAGCATAAGTCCTTGCAGGGGCTCTAACATCTAGTCTCATAGCCGAATCTCTTGAGGTACCTCTGTTACTTGCTCCTACTCCCGGTTGCCTCGGTGATCTGCCTCTAGTAGGAGCATTTTCGGATCTATCACTCTGTGTTACCTCTCTGTTAGCCACCTCTGGACATTCTCGTACAAAATGATCTGGAGCACCACATTTATAACAAACATTTTCGCCTGCCCGAAAAGGACCATAATGAAGTCTACCACACCGTGGACACCCACGATCTACCTGTCCAACATTTCCTACACTCGCATCGAGATGGTCTCGAGCCTTGGATCCTTAAACTTAAACTGCTGCCTCTATTCGACTAGAATACCCAAATGAGAAACTAGATCTGTAGAAAACTCCTTTGGCCTTTTGGATGTAGCACCGAATGACTCTGCTCATCTGTCTCTTCTTTGTATCTTGTGTCTCTGTCTCAACTTTGCCCTTTTCTTTTTAATGACTCCTCTACCTTACAGGCTCTTTCAACTAAAATAACGAACTCTTTTATTTCTAGGACACCCACCGACATCGGATATTATCATTTAACCCATCCTCAAACCTTTTACACATGATAGCCTCTGTGGACACACATTCTGAGCATATTTACTAAGCTCGACAAATTCGCGCTCATAATCGAGTCACCGTCATATTACCTTATTTCAATTCCAGAATTCCTTTCTCTTACGGTCAATAAACCTCGACTAATGTACTTTTCTGAAATTCCTCCCAAAGAAATCCCAAGTGACCCTCTCCTTTGGTACAATTGATACAAGTGTCTTCCACGATGGTAGGTGAGTCTCTAAGAAGTGATACTACACATTTCATACATTCCTCGGGTGTACAAGATAATTCACAAAGACTCGATAGTATTTTCTAACCAAAATTCTACTCTTTCTCGCATCATCATCTTTTGTTACTCGGAACTCTTCGCCCCTTGTTTCTGATTCTATCAATCGGTGGCTTTTCTCTTATCACTTTGCACTGTGGATCGGGGAGCTTGAGCTACATGGGTAGCCCGAGAATCATGAGGGGGGAGGTCTAATCTGCTGGATTAAATGCAGAACGAACTCGACAAACCAATCATTCAAAGCTTGGAAGAGAGCTTCTCGAGTCACTCCTCCTCGATCAATCATTCTTGGCCTATTCTCGGATGGCGCGCCGCCCTTCCGCGGAGTAGGCGCATTACTTTCTACATCATCATCATCAGCTCGCTCGGGATCCATCACTAAAAAATAAAATATTTAAAAATCGTCAGGAGTCGTCACACTATCAAAATACAGGTATGGCATGTATAGCTAGACTTTTACTCACACTAACTGTTCTGAGAACCGACTAAACCTACTCTGATACCAATAAATGTAACGGCCCCACTCCTGAAACCGTCACCGGAGTCAAGCTTGAGGTGTTACTAAACTTATTTTACCTTTTAAACAACTCTAAACCACTGATTTTAATTTTCACAATAAACTATTTTTCTGCATCATGGTTGCTTAAAAATTCATTTCTCGAGTTTCAAAACTCAAAATTAAGATCCGTAAATTTTTCCTGAAACTAGACTCATATATCTATCTACTAATTTTTTTCTAGAATTTTTGACTTAGCCAATTAGTACAGTTTATTAGTTAAAGTTACCACTGTTTCAGAATTCAACTACACTGACCTCTACTTACTACGAACCACTTTTCTCCCTCTACAAAATTCATGACTATACAGTTTGTTTCTATTAAAACTATCCATATAAATTACACCACCTAATTATTTTTGTAAAATTTATGGTGAATTTCTAAAGTTGAAACAGGGGATCCAGAAATCGCTCTAGCCCTATTTCACTAAAACTCAGATATCTTATAAAATACAAAACCTTTACCTGTTTTGCTTATTCCATATGAAAATAGACACAATTAGCTTTAATTTCATATATTATTCACCATCAAACCATGTCTCTACGATTTTTAGTGATTTTTCAAAGTCACGTTATTTCTGATACTTGAATCCATTTTTAAGTTACTTTCACATTTTTCATAGTTTTCATGTGATAGTTACTGCTTAATCATACATACTATTAAACATGTATATCATCAGCCATTCTATTAGCTAATCACTAGCAAGTATTTACACATCATTCATTAATCATATCATATCAAAAGAGACCAAGTTCCTATACATGCCATACACAAAACGAAACGTCTAACTATACCAATGTGATTCCTTCGATAGTGTGATCGGGTCTCCGACGTTTCCTTCGATCCCTGAGTGGCTTGATAAAAACTATAAGAAAAATAAAGTAAAGAGAGTGAGCACTAGGCTTAGTAAGCTTACAAGCAAATAAATTACAACATTCAACATAATGAATAATTATACATAATGTCACCTAGCCTCATAAACTTTCTTTACTTCTCATTTTCTACCTTCTTCTTTACTCACTTACCTTCTTTCTTACCTGACCTTTCACTATTCATAAATATAATCTACCTTCCCTTTTGCTGATAATTCATTGTAATTTAACGTGTACAATGACCCGTTGAACCACTTGGAATACTAAGGATACTAGGGTCGTTCTCGCCTATCAATATCTCACAATGCCATGTCTTCGACATGGACTTACATAATTTTCCCTGTCTCCAATGCCATATATATATCTAATATGGGCTTACATGGCTCATTCCTATCTCCAAAGCCATATATCGATATGGACTTACATGGCTCATTTACGTCTGTCTGTCTATCAACCCCAATATCCTAACATTCCTAAGGTTCAAACAGGCTTCTTCGCTTTTAATTCGACTTCAAATATTCTCATAAAATAAGTATATAAATGCTGAAATTTACAATAATAATGTAAAATAAAAGAATATTGCATTTATTTCTCAGAACTTACCTCGATACAAAATGTGACTAAACTTTACAATTTAGTCCTTTACTTTTTCTTTTCCCCGATCTACTCCCGAATTTCGCTCTTCTTGATCTATAATAGCAAATTAAATTTATTTAATATTCACATTTATCAAAACAGTCCTTTACTCAAACTTTGGAAAATTACATTTTTGCCCCTAAACTTTTGCATATTTACACTTTTGCCCCAAATCTCGTAAATTAAAATTTAGCCTATTTTCTTATGTTTTATGACATGCTGATCGTTTTTCCCTTCTATAGCAAAATCAAATTCTCACTCTAACATATACTTATGACTATTAGGTATTTTTACCGATTAAGCCCTTTTACTCGTTTTTACCTAAAACCGAGTAGCACAAGTTGTCTAACATAATCTAAGACCTCATATTCTATCATAAAACATCAAAATAAACACTTTTCACCTATGGGTATTTTTCCACATATGAACCCTAACTTAAATTATTGCTAGCATAAGCTTTATCGAGCTACCGAAACTCCGAAAACGTAAAGAACATTAAAAACGGGGCTTGGAATCACTTACTATGGAGCTTGAAAGCTTGAAACAAACCCTAGCTATGGAGAACCCTTGAAATTTCGTGCTAATGAAGAAGATGATGAATTTTGTGTTATTTTTTCCCTTTTTATTTCATTTAATATCCAAATGACCAAAATGCCCTTCCTTATTAAACTTTCAAAAATTCCATCCATGTCCTATTTTGTCCATGAACTTAGAAATTGGTCAAATTGTTATTTAAACCCTCCTAATTAATATTCCAAAGCAATTTCATACTAAAAACTTCTAGAATGCAAGTTTTGCAAATTATTCGATTTAGTCCCTAATCTCAACTTAAGCACTTTATGCATAGAATTTCATCACGAAATTTTCACACAATCATGCAATCATATCATGAACCTCAAAATAATAATAAAATAAATTTTTCTACCTCAGATTTGTGGTTTCGCAACCACTGTTCCGTTTAGGCCCTATTTCGGGATGTTACATATACTACCTTTAATTAGTAGGGTACCCCAGGGGACACACGGCCATGCAACGTGACTGTGTCGCACACGGCTGAAACACACGCCCGTGTCTCTACCCGTGTGGACAAAAATAGGCCATTTGAATAGCCAATTTGCCACCCCAAATTGGGTCAACCTACAAGCAAAGAAACAAGCATATTTGCACAACCAATTCAGCCAAATTCTACACCAAAACATAAGCTATTTATCTCATATAATAGTCACTCAAATCCATACTCGTAAGTTTTACTAATATTTATAAAAACATATATCAAAAACATATCAAAGCATTTCTTTCCATACATCATTCAATCTCATGCCAAAACTCACCATAACTTACCAATCTTTACCATTTCTTTTGACCAAATAAACACATACCACAATTGAACATTGGCATAACATATCATATACCATTATCAAGCTATATTTCAAACATAAACTAGCCAAATCTCATGGCTAAATATATACATCACAAAACATAATCTTACAACTACTAGCCTATACATGCCATACTTCAAAATAAACATTTCAAAAAGTACCAAAATAAGGTTCAACACTGTGGTGACGATCCTTGACGATCCCCGAGCTTGCAGTAGCTTCGATATCTATAAAACAATGCAAACACACACAAAGTAAGCTTTCAAAAGCTTAGTAAGCTCGTACTAAAAACCTCAACATTATATAAAATATGAAAAATCAATAAATAAGTACTTATAAAATTCTCAACTCAACCATTAAGTCCATGCCAACATCATCCATATGTTTATACCAATTTAATAAACTTTTTATGCATTTTTCCATCTACCACATATATATTATACTTACCAGAATATTCCTATATTCATTCATTTTCATTCTCAACTCTTGTTCAGATATTTTAAGACTTTCCGAAGATCACCAATGCTTCAAACATCCGCACACTTAGTGCTTTAAAGATTAACTAAAGCTATAATAATTCCACACACTTAGTGCCATCTCAATTAACCGAAGCTATTTTGATATCACACACTTAGTGCCTCATATAGCCGAATCTAATTTAACTCGCACACTTAGTGCCAAATACCATTGGTTTATCATCGAATTCATCCAACTCAAATATATATACATCTATTCATAATCAAAACAGAAGCATATACTTATAACATCATGTTTTACATAAGAACTTACCTCGTACTTGGAATTGTCGACTCGATCGTCTACTCTATAATCTTCGACTTCCCTCGATCTAAATCTGAATTCCTCTTTTCTTGATCTATATGTATTCAAAATTAACCCTTTTATTCACCAAATCATTCAAAACAATCCATAGACACATATTTAGGGCATTTTGCAAACTAGCCCTCACATTTTCACATTTCGACACTTTAGTCCTTAAATCACAAAATCACAAAATACACATAATTTGCTTGTACACAAGCTTAGCTAAATTTTCGTAGTTCTCATACCAGTCCATACATTTCATTTATGTCACATTTTAGTCCCTCAAAATAACATTTTTACAAATTAGCCCAATTTACTCAATTTCATCAAAAATTCAAAGACAGCATATGTCAACCCAACACATATCTTTCATAATTCATCAACTAACATCACAAATCTCATAGTTTCATCAATGGCATAACTCAAAATCATCAAAAAAAATTAGAAATTAAGACATGGGCTTGATAGTATACTAAGCAACGATTACAAAAATGTAGAAATTATCAAAAACTGAACAAAACACATACCCGAATTAAGCTTCCAATGTGCTGAAACCCTAAATTGCCATGAACTCTTTTCTTACTTCTTTATTTCGGCAAAGATGAAGAAATAATGAACTAATTTCATGCTTTTGTTTTATTTTAATTAACATATAATCTAATTGACAATTTTTCCTTTAAATTAAACCTTTATAAATTCACATATATTAAGGTTATAATTGTCCATTATACATGTAAATGGCATAATAACCACATAAGGACCTCTCAATTATAAAGCCAAGTCAAATAGGCACTTTTAACATCTAGCACACAACTTTTACATTTTACGCGATTAAGTCCTTTTATCAAATTAAGCACACAAGCAGTTAAATTTTCACACGAGACTTTCACACATGTCAATTCACTTATAATAGGCATGAAAAATAATATTAAAATATTTTTCTAACTCAAATTTGTGGTCTCGAAACCACTATTTCGACTAAGTTCAAAATCAGACTGTTACAGGATGGCTAAGAAGTTTACAAAAGATAGCTTGAATATCCCTTAGGTTTCTCATTTGCTTGGCCGACCATGAATTGTAAAGAGGGGAGGTTGTTGGTTGCTTGATTCATGCTTGATTTCATGCATGAATCATACAATGAGGTAGACAGTTTCTGGGGAAAAAGTTGAGAGCTAATTTTTAATTGTTTTACAAGTGTAAGTGTGTAACACCCATAACTCGTATTCATCGTCGGAATAAGGCTACTAGATATTATCGAGCCATACACAACATTAACACACACATCCATACATATATGCATTCAATATCAATTTCCATTCAATTGCAATCACACTGTCCCTTATAAGGCCTTATGAAACCTTAAAACATACTTAAAAGAGGTTCTGGACTAAACCGACAACAATCGAAAACTTTAGAAACTTAGAAAATTTTTCAACTTTTAAAAGGTCACACGCCCTTGTGAACAGGCGTGTACCTCACACGGCCTTAGACATGCCTGTATGTCTAAGCCGTGGCAGAACAGGGCATACATATTGACTTGTCCACACGGCCACAAGACACGCCCGTGTGCCAGGCCGTGTCAAATTTAAGGAGGCAACTAACTTGGCCAAACGGCCAACCACACACCAGTGTGTCAGCCTGTGTGCCTCACACGGCTACAAGACACGCCCATGTATCCAGGCCGTGTGAAAACTAGAGGGCATACTGACTTTCATTCGTAGGGTACCCCAGGGAACACACGGTCGTGTAACATGACCGTTTGTCGCACACGGCTGAGATACACGCCCGTGTCTTTGCCCGTGTGGACAAAAATAAGCCATTTGAATAGCCAATTTGCCACCCCAATTGGGTCAAGCCTACAAGCATTAAACTAAGCATATTTCCAACATATTTCCCGTCAATTTCAAAACCCAACTCATACATTATTCATGCTATTACATTATCAACCAATTCCATTCTTAACTCATCAACCAAAACATACCAAGGCCAAACCCAAAACATACCAAAACATATGTTCCATAAACTCCAAACATACAAGCACATATCAAGTGAAAACCTTATCAAATTGACTATTTCCTTTGGCCAACTAAGCACATTATAATGGTACATTTGCATCACATAACATATAACAATATCAACCATAATTTTTAACTCAAACTAGCCATATCACATGGCATAATATATACAACTTCAAAATGGTACCAAAATGGATGTTCGATAGTGTGAGTGAGTCGCTGATAATTCCTGGATTCGAACTAGCTTTATAACACTGTAAAACAGAGAAAACTTCACACAATAAGCTTAGAGCTTAGTAAGTTCGTAGTATAATACATTTAACTGAACATTTATAAGCTATAAGACATATTATCTAACACATAGTTCAATTCATAATACTACTCAACCCCATCCATTACCATTTCCCAATTCATACCATTTCCTTAGTTCACATATCCTTACATATAAATCATACTCAATATTATCAACCACATAGGTTCATCTATCACATACACCTTATCATTAACCATAAACATTCATCACATACCTGCACAAACACGTACTTATCTAATACATTACCACTTCAATGCTTGATGCACTAATTCGTTGAATCATCTTTCCATGCACAAGAACATCGCACACTTAGTGCCAATAATCTAGCCGAAGCTATAAAATATCACACACTTAGTGCCATCATTTTAAACCAAGATTATCTCAGTATCGCACACTTAGTGCCACATATATCCAAAGTTATTTCAACTCGCACACTTAGTGCCATTTGTAGCAGAAGCTATTTCGAACAGCACACTTAGTGTCGAACATAGTCATTTATCATCATGCTCAAAACGTAATCAATATCCATACAATTTATGCTTTATCAAAGCATTAAAACATAAATATAACATAATTTATCATGTACGAACTTACCTCGTATTTGGAATTATTGATTCGGATTGTCTACTCTATAACCTTCGACTTTCCTCTGTCTAAGTCTGAATTCCTCTTTTATTGATCATATGTATTAAAAATTAACCCTTTTATTCAAAAATTCATTCAAATAAATCCATAATTATACATTTAGAGCATTTTACAATTTACCCCTCACATTTTCATATTTTGACACTTTAGTCCCTATTTTACAAAATTACAAAATACACAAAATTTCATACTTCCCATGCTTGGCCGAATACTTGTATAGTCCATACAAGTCAACATATTTCCTTTATTTCTCATTTTGGTCCCTCAAAATCTCATTTTCACAATTTAATCCAAATTACTCAAATTCATCAAAAATCCAAAGACAAACATGCTTATTTACCATCAAACTTCCATATTTCACCATTTAACAACATAAAACAAATGAATTCATCCATGGCATATTTCAAAATCATCACTAAAATCAGAAAATGAGACATGGGTTTGATAGTATACAAAGCAACGATTACAAAAACGTAGAAATTTTTAAAAACCGAGTCAAAACCATACCTTAATCTAGCCAAACCATAGTCGAAACCCTAAGCTCAATTTTTCTTTATTTTTCTTTATGAATTCGGCAAAACAAGATGACAATGGCCTTATTTTATGTTTTGTTTTATTTTAATATACATTAATATGCATTTTTACTATTTTAACCTTATTATATACATTATAATTTACCAACTACATGTCCAAACTGGTCCACCATTAACTTTAATGGTATAATTGACATGCAAGGACTTCATACTTAAAAAGCCATGTCAATTTGGCACTTTAACCAACAGCAGGTGACTTTTACATTTTACGCGATTAAGTCCTTTTTGTCAAATCGGCACACAAACAATTAAATTTTCACACGAATCTTTCACACATAGTAAACACGAATTTAATATTAAAATATTTTTAACTCGAATTTGTGGTCTTGAAACCACTATTCTGACTAGGGTCTAAACTGGGCTGTTACAAAGTGACCTCTGAATAAATCTTCCATAAGATAATTTTGGGCTGTTTGTATGCCCTTGTTGAATTGGGCTTCTTTCTCCCTCACTTGGACGATTTTTATAACCCAATTACTTTTCGGACTTGCTCTTCAATTAAATTAACTTTAACTTGATTAAAGTGACCTTCTCTTGGCCCAATTTTGCTTGCCTTTTTCGTCCAACTAAGGTGGAATACAACTCATGTCCATGTATAATTGAAATAAGCTTCTCAACTTAATAATTCCTTGGTCCCACTGCAACAATTAAATAAAGGAATTTATCATGTAACATGAAATAATTAAATTATGCACAAATTTAATACATAAATGCAAAAAATTACCTACTTTACTAAGTCAAGCCCATTATCTCAATATGAACAAAATTCACCCAATTAACTATCAAATATTCGAGAGTAACATAATTTTTAAGTAAAAAGGTGTCATAAACAACTATAAAAAATCTATATAATTTCAGAGTTTACACTAACCAACCCCTAATAGTCATTTGCTAGATAGTCCCTCTAGTTTAAAATTCTTGCAATTTAGTGCCTAGAGTAGAATATTTAATTTTCCTGCAAAATTATCTTTTATGAATCGCCGTAATATAAAATCGTATTATTAACCACTTAGCCTCTATTGTGTATGCTAGTTATTGCTCAATTGTCTTCTCCTTTGGGTTCGATCCTTGGAATACTTCGTTGTTTTATTGTAACACTATAAATATTACAATTGACCTGTATGCTTGCAGTAAAATTGAATTTTAAAATTTTTTTCATAAATTAGTTATTTTAATGAGCACGTACGCAGCAGGTCACGTCTATAGGAGTGATAAGACTGTATGATATCAGCTGAAGTAAATGATGTAGAGAAATAGTTAACTCATAGCAATTCCTACAAGATTTCAAAGCATCCATCAAGGTATGGTTAATGAGCTCACTGAGTACTCTTGTACTTACAATATAGTGGAATTGTGGCGCAGTCTAGGAATACGCCCTTTCGAGTCTATTTCTGATAAGCCTATATTTTGTAATGATTCGTATCAAGATTTACGTAGCAAACTGTTGTAATATACTCCCATTGTTTTTATGTAACAAGTTTTCAATTGAAAATTCATAGAATATGTTTTAAAGAAGCAAGAAATTGAAAACTATTTTTGTTGCATGGTCAAGTTTTGTGTGGTAACACCCGAGATCCTGACCCGGTGAATTGGGTCGGGAGGAGGGTGTTATGTTGGAAAAACAGGTTTGAAAAATGCAACGGAAAATAAATTTAGGGAAAAACCAAAGTTTAAATTTTTTTTTCCAAAACAAGATCTTGATTGTGATATCTAAAGTAATAAACATTTAATCAAAATTGTACCTTATCGATTCGTCTAGGATGACCACTTCGACCGAGTAGTCTTCTCCGCTATCCTCACGATTATGTCTGTTAAGAGTGGGCTCGCTTCGAATTAGAAAATTTTTCAAAAAAATTACCAGTGGGGTAATTTTATAATTTCTCTAAACTTTTGGGTCAAGTTGTAAATCAAAAAATATCTTTAGAAATTTTATGGAATAATCTCTTCAGAGAATTTTTTCTTCAGAGAATTTTCTCTCTACAACTTTCTCTTGAATTCAAGTGTGTGTAAATAATGACGCAATGCTCTCTATATATAGGGAGAGTTTAGAGAATTCAACTATAATTAAACTTAATCACTTTAATATTAAATTAATATAATATTTATCAAGATAAATACTAGATTAAATTTAATATTAAATCTTATTAAAATAATAGAATATTTATATACAAGTTAAACATTAAATTAAATTTAATATTAAGATAATCATTTTAATATTAAATTAATAATATATTATTAAGATAAGTATTAAATTCAATTTCATATTAAACTATTAAAATAATATTATTTTTGGAATAATTAATTTGAAATCAAATTCTCCGGTAGAATTCTAATAGGAGTGTAACTCTTCCACTACTCAACCACCAATAACCAACTACCGCCGGCCGCCGGCCGCTGGCACCATTGTTTCGGTGATCCAGGTGCGACACCCTTACGTCACCTCCAACCGATTCGGCTGCTGCCAGTTCGATCAGGGTTAATTACAACCCAACTATTTTGGTCTAGCCACAGATTGGACCATCAGCCCGATTTCACATGCCGGGCCCGATTCGACTAGTTTTTGGGTCTTGGTCTCGATTTTGGGCTCACAGGCCTAATTTACGATCTTAGGTCCAATTTTCAAGTTCAATTACCCATTGGGTCAATTGTCTGACTTGAAAATTAATTTTCAAAAATATCATATTAATTTTAATTAATTTGATTTTATTTGATCAAAATTAATTTTCCCAAAAATCACTTAGATTTTCTAAATTAATTTTTCAAGAAAATTCTTTAATCGAATTCTCTAGTTGAACAATTCTCACGACCACCTAATGTAATTCCACATCGAATAAATTGACTCAATTAATTTTTTTCCAAAGTTGTAGAATTTTCTTCTGATTTAAATGCAGTTTGTGTAACAGCCCGATTTTGGGCCTAGTCGGAATAGTGGTCTCGGGACCACAAATCCGAAGTCAGAGAAATTATTTTATTATTATTTTGGAGTCATAGCATGTTTATATTAGGGCAAGAAAAAAAAATTGGTGAAGAAATTTTCACGTTTGTGAGCCCAATTGCGAAAAAAGACTAAATCGCATAAAGTGCAAAAGTCTTGATTTAAAAGCTAAGGGTGTTAAATTGTCATGAACCTTAATTTGGGGGTCTTTAAAGGGAAATTAGGCCCTTTTATAAGAGCTTGACCGGCCATGGGAGACAAAAATGTTAAAACGTCAACATTATTGGATGACATAATGTGCAATAAAATGATACCTAAGCCTAGCTATCATCCTTTTCTTCCATTCTTCCTTTTTTCATAGAAATTTTCAGCAAGATTAGAGGTTTGAGAGCTTCAAAAATTGCATCAACTTTAAGCCATCACAAGTAAGTGATTTTAATGGGTTTTCTTGAATATTATTGTACTTTTGAGGCCCTTGAAGCATGAGCTTTCAAATGAGGGTACAATTTTGCAAAATGATTAAGAGTTTAGGGTTTTACCATGAAAGGATTTGTAATGTTTTCTGAGTTTTTATGGAAGAAAATGAGTCTTGGGTGTTCTATAAACAACTTTTGTGAAAGGTGTTAGCATGAAAACACCTAAAAGGACTATTTTGCATAAGTTGTAAAATAGATGATAAATGTGTGAAATAGTGGGAATTTGGAGTTTCTATAAGAGTAAAAAGGGTTCGGCTAGACTTAAGATAAGAATAAATTTGATAAAAATAGATTTTCGAGCCTGGGGGTAAAATGGTCATTTTGTCAAAGTTAAGGGGCAAAATGGTCATTTTACTGAAGATATGAATTTTTGATTGCCCAATTTTATTTAGTGACTAAATAGGTACATTTTGCTATTATAGATCAAGAATTGCCAAATTCGAACCTAGACTGGGGGAAAGCCAAGCAAATCGACTAAATCGACTAGTCGCCATATTCTATAATCCAAGGTAAATTGTATATAAATAATACAACTACATTGCTAACGTATGTGTTGAATTGTAATTGAATTAATATAGCATGAATTTCTTGATTATGGAATTGAGAAAGTATGATGATAATAGAGATAGTACAGTTCCCGTTTGAACCTAGGAAATAAATCGGATATTCATGCCATTACATATGGGTTATTGTGGGCTAGTGTAAGACATGTCTAGGAGAGCCAGTTTAAGACCATGTCTAGCACATGGCATGGCATCGAGACGAGTGCTAGTGTAAGACATGTCTGGGAAATGCATCGCCCTCGAGATGTAAGCCAGTGTAAGACATGTCTGGGACATGCATCAGCTACGACATGATAGTCAGTGTAAGACCATGTCTAGGACATGGCATCCACTTGAGAAATGAGCCAGTGTAAGACCGTGTCTGGGACATGGCATCGGCACCTTACCCATATTTGAGGCTTAATGAATATCCGGTAGTGTTCTGAATGGTTCAACGGTGAGTGTTATGACTTTAAGTTAATGAGGAAAGTATAACCGTGTTGTGAGTGGTACAGACACCTAATTGAAATGTATGAGATATGAGCTCGATATATGCTATGAGATTTATATGGATAGTGATGAGTAAGTTATGCTTATGCCCACTTTTGGGTTATGAGCATGTTGATGAATGGTAAGATTGTTGTTGTATATTTATTTATATGCAACTTACTAAGCTTTATGCTTACTCCCTCGCTTTTCCTTTTTCTTATAGTGCCGCCGAACTAGTTCAAGGATCATCGGACGTCGGAGGCAACGATCACACTATTAGCTAAAGTACTCAGTATAGTTAGGCTATTTGTTTTTTAGAATGACATGTATAGGAATAGACTTTGATGTTTTGAGTCTTTAAAAAAAATGGCCAAATTTGTTGGCATGAGTTAATTCCCCTTCATTTTGTATTAAGCCTTGAATGATGGCTAATATCCATTTTGATATATGCAAATGAGGTTATTTTCATGAATGAGAAATTGCACAATTGATATGTAGTCTATTGTGACTGATTGGGTTAATAAATTATTCTTAGTATTGGTTTGGTTGCTATTGTATAGGTTGTGTAAGTAAGGGCGGCAAAGAGGCTTGGTAAATAGTCTTATATTATCCATACGGGTAGACACAGGAGTGTGTGTATAGGCCATGTGTGACACACGGTCTGCCCCATAGGCGTGTGGTCCGGCCGTGTGTCCCCTACACGTAAAATTTAGAAGTCAGTATGCATGGTAGTAAACACACGGGCTGAGACACGGTCATGTGTCTCAGCTGTGTGAAAGACACGGCCTAGCACACAAGCGTGTGCCTTGGCCATGTGACATTTTGGGTATGATGACGTCAGAAATAGAATGTCCAAGTTTTCGTACACGGGTTAGGACACGGGCATGTCATGGCCGTGTGAAGGACACGGGCTAGGGACACGGACATGTGCCAGGCCGTGTGAAAACCCCTGTAGGTGTAAACTTAAAATTAATTCCACACGGGCGTATTGCCCTTCCCACACGGGCGTGTGCCCCTATGTCAAGTGTCATTTTTCTAAAGTTGGCTAAAGGACCCAAATTGGTCCCGAATGATTTTCGATGTGTACTTTGGGCCTCGCAAGCCCATATTAAGGGTGTGTTGATAAGTTGAGAAAGTTTTAAATTTATCCAAGTCTTGGACTCAAAAATGGTTGTAAGCACGAGCTCAAGTTAGGTAACGCCTCGTATTCCATCCCGGCGTAGGATATGGGTATGGGGTAGTGGTATCAGAGCTATGATTTAGTCAGTTCTAGGACTAACCTAGCATGAATACGAGTCTAGCTATACATGCCATAACTGTATATTGATAGTGTGACGACTCCTGATGATTCTATATTGTATTTTTATATAGTAAATGGATCCTGATAAAGCCACAATGGATGACGTGGAGAGTAATGCACCGGCTCCCACTGAAGGGACAGCGCCAGTGGAGAGCGAGCCCGTGACTATGGGCCAAGGGAGAGGGTCTAGAGAAGCCTATCTCTAAATGATGGATGCTTGGTACACGGAGTTTGTTTGTGCGAATCCGAACACTCCACCTCCTCCAATTCCTCAGTATGCCCCTGTAGCTCCGCAAGGCACGGATACGGTTAGGACGGAGAAACCTTCAGTAGACAAGATTCGGAAGCAAGGGGCTGAGGAATTCCGGGCTAATATAGACGATGATCCTAAGAGGGCAAAGTTTTGGTTAGAAAATACCCTTAGGGTATTTGATAAACTATTGTACATGCCTGAGGAGTGCGTGAAGTGTACAATGTCACTCCTACGAGACTTGGCTTACCAGTGGTGGAATACTCTCGTGTCCGTGGTGTAACATCCTAAAATAGGGCCTAGTTAGAATAGTGGTTTCGGGACTACAAATCTGACATTAAAATATTTATTTTATGAATGTTATGAGGTTTAGAATATTGGATATGTTTACATTAGAGTTTCATGAAGAAATTTTAAGTATAAGATGTTCAATTGGGAATTAGGGACCAAATCGAATAAATTTCAAAACATGGGTTTTAGAAGCAATTTATATGAAATTGCTTTGGATTATGAATTAGAGATCCTTAAATAGTAATTTGACCAAGTTCTAGAAATTTGGACAAAATGGGCTTGCATGGATGAATTTTTAAAGAAAGGGGTTTAAGGGCATTTTGGTCATTTGCCATTTTAATGAATTAAAAAGGGGAAAAAGAAGCAAAAATCAACCATCTTCTTCCCCCATAGCTGCCAAAATTTTGAGCCCTCCATAGTTAGGGTTTCTTCAATTTTCAAGCTCAATAGTTAGTGCTTTCAAGCCTCGTTTTTAATGTTCTTTGTATTTTTGAGATCCCGGTAGCTTGTTCTTTCCATTTCTACCCATATTTCATGCTAGGGTTCATGTTTAAAAATTTCCCCATACATGACATGCTTGTATTTTGATGGTTCATGGAGGAATATGAAAGGATGATGTGTGTTAAACATCTTTTTCTAGGTGATTTTCATGAGAAACCTTTATAAGGACCATTTTGTGAAAGTTTAAAATGTCTGGTAGAAATGTAAAACCAATGGGAGATGTGAGTTACCATAGGAGAGAAAAATGTTTGGCTAGGGTTGGGTAAGGTAGAAATTGCATGAGTTTCATTATACGAGCCGAGGGACTAAATCGTAAAAACGTGAAAGGCTAGGGGCAAAATGGTTATTTTGACCGAGGGTGGAATTTAGATCTGAAATGGATAAAATGAGTGGTTAATAATCTATTCTTATTGTTATAGACCCCGAGGAACAAATTCTGGAGCTCGATCGAGGGAAACGGAATGTTTCGGAGTGATCGAAACATTAAACAAAACAAATACCAGGTAAGTTCGAATAACTTAAAGTAAACACATAATATGCTTAATTATATATTTTAGTAAATGTATGATAAATTGTATTTGATTAAAATATGTAAATGTATGAAATGCTATTAGATAATGATATGTTGATAAATGTCTCGATTGAAGTTGAATGGGGAATCCGATGGATGAACCATGATTCACAGGAATAATGAGATCCTGCATGTGTTGCAGTACGGATTTAGCCCGGATGGGTAATCTGTTAATCTCATTTATAAAAAGGATCTAGCCCGAACGGGTGTTCCTTCTGAATGATTACGCCTCCCGAAGAATAAGTGTGCATAGTGGATTTAGCCTGGATAGGTAATCCAAATAGGGTCTGAATTTAGCCTGGACTGGTAATTCAGATCCTAGCTCAATAAGGATGTTTGCCATGATGGGATTTAGCCTGGACTGGTAATCCCGGCATTACCTTATGAGTTCTTGAATAGGGGATTTAGCCTGGACTGGTAATCCCGCCATAAAAATGTGTGGTTCGCTGGAGTGCATACCTGATATGATCATTCATACGAATTGACGGTTAATGGGTACTCCATTGAGATTTCCTATATACTCAACGAGTCTAATATGATATACATGTATAAGATGAGATGTGAAATGATGAGCTCATCTAAATTAAATTCCATGGTATTATTGACATATATATATCTAACTCATCGATTGAGCGTATGTCTAGGAAAAGCATTTTATGCTAATTGAGTTTAATAACCAAATATGGTTGAATGCTTAATTATCTGGTAAGTTTACTTTCCGATTATTCGAGCTTACTAAGCATGTAAATGCTTACTCCTCTCCTTTCCCTACTTTTTCAGAGCTCGAGGACTCATAAGGCTTGAAGGATGGTTGGAGATTTCAAGCTACTATCAACTAGGTCCGCTTTGGTATATGAATACTTTCATTTTGTTAATTGGCATGTATAGGTGTTTTTGAGTTATTTTGTTAAATGCCAATTGGCTAACCAATGTATAGGCTTGGATGTCTTGTTTATACATTTTGTAATGGCCTTGATATATGGTCTTTTGGGGTGTGGTATGTTATCCCACCAATCATGCTAAATGAATTGTTGAATGTTTATGTATATGTCATAATATAGACATATTTGTGAAATGTGACCAATTCATCGAAATTGGGAGGACCATAATTGGCAATGGGTAAACATTGAGTCAAATCCAATGTCGAGGCAAATATTTCTATCATTTCTCAAACTACTAAGGAACATTATGGCATGTGCAAACCAATGATATGAGGTTTCCATGCAATAAGGTTTTATGAAGTCAATTCATAAGTATTAAGTGAATATTGCTTTTTAATTGATATCTAATAAGTATGAGGTATAAAAAGGGTGACCAAAGGCTTGAAAAATAGCCTAATAGGGTCCTTATGGCGGGACACACAGGCGTGTGTCTTGGCCGTGTGTGACACACGGGCCACTCACATGGGTGTGTGGTATGGCCGTGCGTCCCCTGCACCTAAAATTTTAAGTTAGCATCAAGCACGGGCTAGAGACACGGGCGTGTGTCTTGGCCGTGTTATTTTAATAGATTGCTCAAGTCATGGGCACGGGGTGAACCCACGGGCGTGTGCCATGGCCGTGTCTATAAGTCAGTGTTGCCCACGGTTTAGGGGCATGGGCGTGTTTCCTCTACCCACAGGTGTGAGTAAACCCCTACACGAGCGTGTGGAATATTATTCAAAGAATTCATGCCGAATGTCCGATATTGTTCCTATTTATTCTTGGTATCAAATAAAGGCCTCGTAAGCCCATGCAAGTAAATCAATTTAAGGTTGAAACGAAATTTTATGGCCCGTATTTTCTGATTCTACCTGCATGTCTATCTGGTAACGCCTCGTACTTGTCCCCAAGCATGGGTACGGGTAAAGGGTGTTACACGTGGTACCGAGAGAGAGGATCACTTGGGAATTCTTTGAGGAAGAGTTTCAAAAAAAATTATATTAGCCAGAGGTTCATAGATCAAAAGAGGAAGGAATTTCTAAAGTTAAAGCAAGGTCGTATGACAGTGATAGAATATGAACATGAATTGTGAGGCTCAGCAAGTATGTGCGGGAGTGCGTGTCTACAGAAGCCACCATTTGTAAGAGGTTTGAGGATGGCCTCAATGAAGATATTCGAGTGTCTGTTTGTATCTTAGAGATAAGAGAATTTGTAGTGCTCGTTAAGAGAGCATGCAACGCAGAGGAGCTGGTAAAAGAAAGGAGGAAAGCGACTATTAAGTCACGGGATTCAAAGAAGAGACAGATTGGGAAATCACATCAGTCCTCATCCAAAAGATCAAGAGAGTTCACGACCCGATCGAGTGCTTTGGTAGTGTTCTTGAATAGAAACAAAAATAAGCAGAACTCGGCATCTAGAGCCCAGACCGCTAAGTGCTCGGCCAAATCGGCCAGAATGTTCACAATGTGGTAGGCGCCATTTCGACAAGTGCCGAGGTAAAGAAAGAGGGTGCTTCAAATGTGGGTCACTGGTCCATTTCATCTGAGACTGTCCTGAAATAGAAGAGAGGGAGAAAAAGCAAGAAGTGAAGGCAAGTAGTACTCCTTTGAGGGGCAGATCACAGAAGAACCCTGGGAGCGGGACTACCAGTAAAGGTGCACCAATACACGCTGCAGTGAGGTCCGAGGGCAGAGCACCTATAAGAACTTATGCTATTCATGCTCGTGAAGAGGCAGAGTCTCCCAACGTGATCACGGGTACCTTCTTTATCCATGATATATCTATTGTTGCTTTAATTGACCCGAGGTCGACCCACTCTTATATTTGTCTGGAATTGATACCCCGTATGAACAAGATAGTAAAGTCAACTAAACTCATGATAAAAGTGTCCAATCCTTTAGGTAGACATGTGCTAGTTGACCAAGTGTGTAGAAATTGTCCTTTGACAATTAGAGGTCATTGTTTTTCGGCTAACTTGATGCTATTGTCGTTTAATGAATTTCATGTAATCCTTAGGAATTTTTGTGAAAAAGAAAGTCGGGTCGATAAGGTTATGTATTGACTATAGAAAGCTTAATAAGGTAACTGTGAAGAACAAGTATCCTTTGCCAAAGATTGATGATTTATTCGATCAGTTGAAGGGAGCCACCATGTTTTCTAAGATTGATTTGAGGTCTGGCTATTATCAGCTAAGGGTTAAAGAGCAAGACGTATCGAAGATTGTGTTTCGGACGAGATACGGGCATTATGAGTTTCTTGTCATGCCCTTTGGTTTGACTAATACCCCGGCAGTGTTTATGGATTTGATGAACCGCATTTTTCAGCCGTATTTGGATAAGTTTGTGGTGGACTTTATCGACGACATACTGATTTACTCGCGTGATGAGGGTAAGCACGCAGAGCTTTTGAGAACGGTTCTACAAATTTTGAGAGATAAGCAACTTTACGCCAAGTTCAGTAAGAGTGAATTTTGGCTTAAAGAGGTTGGATTTCTAGGACACATTATGTCGGTTGATGGGATTAGAGTGGACCCAAGCAAGATCTCGTCTATTGTTGAGTGGAAATCACCGAGGAATGTGACTGAGGTTTGAAGCTTTTTGGGTTTGGCTGGATACTATAGACGGTTTGTAAACGGATTCTCTATGATAGCTACTCCGATGGCAAGACTGCTGCAAAAAGATGTTAAGTTCGAATGGACAGAAAAGTGCCAACAGAGTTTTGAGAAATTAAAGGCTTTGTTAACTGAAGCCCCAGTTTTAGTGTAACCGGAGTCGAGCAAGGAGTTTGTGATATATAGCGACGCCTCCTTAAATGGTTTGGGGTGTGTGTTCATGCAAGAAGGCAAAGTAATAGCCTATGCCTCGAGACAGCTAAAGCCACATAAGAAAAACTACCCGACGCATGATTTAGAGTTGGCAACCATTGTATTCGCGTTGAAAATTTGGAGACACAATCTATATGGCGAGAAGTGTCAAGTGTTCACCGATCACTGGAGCCTTAAGTACTTGATGACTCACAAGGAGTTGAACCTAAAGCAACAATGATGATTAGAGCTAATAAAGGATTATGAGTTGATTATCGACTACCACCCGAGAAAAGCGAACGTAGTCGCCGACGCATTGAGTAGAAAATTGTTATTTACGTTAAGAGCAATGAACGCCAATTTGGCTTTGTCTAATGATTGTTCGGTCTTAGTAGATTTGAGAGCTAGACTGATGTTTCTACAAGAGATTCGGGAAGCTCAGAATAATGACAGTGATTTGCAAGCCAAGAGAACTCAGTATGAGTCGGGGATTAAATCAAACTTTTGGATTGGCACCGATAGATGTCTAATGTTTAAAGATAGAGTTTGTGTACCCAAGGCCAATGAGCTTATTCAAAAGATTCTAAGAGAGGCACATAGTGGTTGTTTGTCCATCCACCCGGGTAGTGTGAAAATGTACAACGATCTAAAGAAAATGTACTAGTGGTCGGGGATAAAAAGAGACATTTCAGAATTCGTTTCCAAGTGCCTAGTGTATCAGCAAGTGAAGGCTGAACATGAAGTACCTTTGGGTCTACTTCAGCCTATTACGGTCCCCGAATGGAAGTGGGATCGGATTACAATGGATTTCATGACGGGTTTGCCAGTAACCCCGAAGAAAAAGAATGTTGTTTGGGTTATTGTGGATAGGCTAACAAAGTCGGTGCATTTTATACCAGTGCGTACCTACTACTCCCTTGAGAAACTGACCTACTTGTACGTTTCTGAGATTGTGAGGCTTCATGGAGTGCCTTTTTCAATTATTTCAGATAGAGACTCGAGATTTACGTTGAGGTTTTGAAAAAAGTTACAAAAGGCATTGGGCACAAAGTTAGTTTTAGCACGGCATTTCACCCCCAAACTGACAGTCAATTAGAAAGAGTAATTCAGTTATTAGAGGACATGTTGCAGTGTTGTGTTCTTGAGTTTCAAGGCAGTTGGGAAAAATATCTACCATTGGTCGAATTCGCCTACAACAACAGTTATCAGGCAATTTTGAATATGGCACCTTATGAGGCTTTGTATGGGCGAAAGTGTCGAATGCCCCTATATTGGACTGAACTTAAAGAGAGTTAGATTCACCGGGTCGATTTAGTCAAAGAGACTGAAGAGAAAGTTAAAGTGATTTGCGACTATTTGAGGGCCGCCTCAGATAGAAAGAAATCCTATCCAGATTTGAAGCGAAAAGAGATCGAGTTTCAAGTCGGGGATAAAGTGTTCCTGAAGGTATCCCCATGGAAGAAAGTCCTCAGATTTGGTAGAAGAGGCAAGTTGAGTCCTCATTTCATAACCGGTTGCCTATCAATTGGATTTGCCACTAAAATTGGAAAAGATTCACGATGTGTTTCATGTGTGCATGCTACGCCGGTATAGATCAGACCCATCACATGTGATTGCGCCAATAGAGGTGGAGATTCATTCGGACATGACTTATGGCGAAGAACCAGTTAAGATTTTAGCTCGGGAGGTCAAACAATTGAGAAATAAGAATATAGCACTCGTGAAAGTTTTGTGGCATAGACATGGAGTCGAGGAAGCACATGGGAACCCAAGGAGACTATGAGAGATCAATACTCGAACTTATTCACCGATAAGATTTTCGAGGACGAAAATCCCTAAGGGGGAGAATTGTATCAACCCGATTTTGGGCCTAGTCAGAATAGTGGTCTCGAGACCACAAATTCAAAGTCAGAGAAATTATTTTATTATTATTTTGGAGTCATAGCATGTTTATATTAGTGCAAGAAAAAAAATTTAGTGAAGAAATTTTAACGTTTGTGAGCCCAATTGCGAAAAAGGACTAAATCGCATAAAGTGCAAAAGTCTTGATTTAAAACCTAAGGGTGTTAAATTGTCATGAACTTTAATTTGGGGGTCTTTAAAGGGAAATTAGGCCCTTTTATAAGAGCTTGGCCGGCCATGGGAGACAAAAATGTTAAAAAGTCAACATTATTGGATGACATAATGTGCAATAAAATAATACCTAAGCCTAGCTATCATCTTTTTCTTCCGTTTTTCCTTTTTTCACAGAAATTTTTAGCAAGATTAGAGGTTTGAGGGCTTCAAAAACTGTAGCAACTTTAAGCCTTCACAAGTAAGTGATTTTAATGGCTTTTCTTGAATATTATTATACTTTTGAGGCCCTTAAAGAATGAGCTTTCAAATGAGGGTACTTGCAAAACAATTAAGAGTTTAGGGTTTTGCCATGAAAGAATTTGTAATGCTTTCTGAGTTTTTATGGAAGAAAATGAGTCTTGGGTGTTCTATAAACAACTTTTGTGAAAGGGGTTAGCATGAAAACACCTAAAAGGACTATTTTGCATAAGTTGTAAAATAGATGATAAATGTGTGAAATAGTGGGAATTTGGAGTTGCTATAAGAGGTAAAAGGGTTCGGCTAGACTTAAGATAAGAATAAATTTGATAAAAATAGATTTTCGAGCCTAGGGGTAAAATGGTCATTTTGTCAAAGTCAAGGGGCAAAATAGTCATTTTACTGAAGATGTGAATTTTCGATTGCCTAATTTTATTTAGTGACTAAATAGGTACATTTTGCTATTATAAATCAAGAATTACCAAATCTGAACCTAGACCGTGGGAAAGCCAAGCAAATCGACTAAATCGACTAGTCACCATATTCTGTAATCCAAGGTAAGTTGTATGTAAATAATACAACTACATTGCTAACGTATGTGTTGAATTGTAATTGAATTAATATAGCATAAATTTCTTGATTGTGGAATTGAGAAAGTATGATGATAATAGAGATAGTACAGTTCCCGTTTGAACCTAGGAAATAAATCGGATATTCATGCCATGACATATGGGTTATTGTGGGCTAGTGTAAGACATGTCTGGGACATGCATCGGCCACATTATGAGAGCCATTGTAAGACCATGTCTGACACATGGCATCGGCTTCGAGACGAGTACTAGTGTAAGACATGCTTGGGAAATGCATCGGCCTCGAGATGTAAGCCAGTGTAAGACATGTCTGGGACATGCATCGGCTACGACATGATAGTAAGTGTAAGACCATGTCTGGGACATGGCATCCACTTAAGAAATGAGCTAGTGTAAGACCGTATCTGGGACATGGTATCGGCACCTTACCCACGTTTGAGGCTTAATGAATATCCGGTAGTGTTCCGAATGGTTCAACGGTGAGTGTTATGACTTTAAGCCAATGAGGAAAGTATAACCATGTTGTGAGTGGTACAGGTACCTAATTGAAATGTATGAGATATGAGCCTGATATATGCTATGAGATTTATATGGATAGTGATGAGTAAGTTATGCTTATGCCCACTTTTGTGTTATGAGCATGTTGATGAACGGTAAAATTGTTGTTGTATATTTATTTATATGCAACTTACTAAGCCTTATGCTTACTCCCTCTCTTTTCCTTTTTTCTTATAGTGCCGCCTAACTAGTTAGAGGATCATCGAACGTCGGAGGCAACGATCACACTATCAGCTGAAGCATTTGGTAGAGTTAGACTATTTGTTTTTTAGAATGACATGTATAGGGCTAGACTTTGATGTTTTGAGTCTTTAAAAAAAATGGCCAAATTTGTTGGCATGAGTTAATTCCCCGTCATTTTGTATTAAGCCTTGAATGATGGCTAATATTCATTTTGATATATGCAAATGAGGTTATTTTCATGAATGAGAAATTGTGCAATTGATATGTAGTCTATTGTGGCTGATTGGGTTAATAAATTATTCTTGTATTGGTTTTGGTTGCTATTGTGTAGGTTGTGTAAGTAAGGACGGCAAAGAGGCTTAGTAAATAGCCTTATATTATCCACACGGGTAGACACACAGGCGTGTGTCTAGGCCGTGTGTGACACACGGTATGCTCCATGGGCGTGTGGTCCGGCCGTGTGTCCCCTGCACGTAAAATTTGCAAGTCAGTATGCATGGTAGTAAACACACGACACGGTCGTGTGTCTCAGCCATGTGAAGGACATGGCCTAGTACAGGGGCGTGTGCCTTGGCCATGTGACATTTTAGGTATGATGACGTCAGAAACAAAATGTCCAGGTTTTTATACACGAGCTAGGACACGGGCGTGTCATGGCCGTGTGAAGGACACAGGCCAGGGACATGGACGTGTGCCAGGCTGTGTGAAAACCCCTGTAAATGTGAACTTAGAATTAATTCCACACGAGCGTGTTGCCCTTCCCACACGGGCATGTGCCCCTATGTCAAGTATCATTTTTCTAAAGTTGGATAAATGACCCAAATTGGTCCCGAATGATTTCTAATGTGTGCTTTGGGCCTCGTAGGCCCATTAAGGATGTGTTGATAAGTTGGGAAAGTTTTAAATTTGTCCAAGTCTTGGAGACTCAAAAATGGTTGTAAGCACGAGCTCAAGTTAGGTAACGCCTCGTATTCCGTCCCCGCGTAGGATACGGGTATGGGGTGTTACTGTTCATCGAGCTTTTGTTAAGCTAGCGGAGGGACCAATCAAACATTTACAATTAGGCTCTAGTGATTGAAATTATGTCCAGAAGCATCGTTCCAATAATTCATAATTACTTAATCATGGAGTCAGTCTACAAGAAGTACCATGATTGAAAACTCCTTATTGTATACTCTTTACTAAAGCAATTCTCCAACTGTTTTGTCTAATGACCTTGTCATGTGTGTTACCCTCATATGGTATCCTTGATTCCTTTAAGTTAAATCCATTCATTCAATACAATCCTATTTTATCTAATTATTAGCATTGTGTCTTCTTAATGATTAAAATGATCACTATCAACAAATGATTGTGATAAATTGCTCGTTTGAGAATAAGTAACTCATGGTCACATTCCATATTTATCAGTCCACACACTGCCAATTAGAGGATATCAGTAACTCTTTAAATGAGTTATGAATTCCACTGTTGCTAGTAAAGCCATGCCATACACAAGTCATATACCCAACATACTGGTTATGAGCTCGATCATCATTAGAGTATAAGCCTCCACTTATATCAAAGCACATGAGTTGCATACGCATGGTTAATAACTAACTCAGGATTTAGGTAAATCACACCATGAACGTCACAAGTGTATTAATTCACAAACAGGTTTAGAATTAATTCATCTCGGGTCCAGTCCAATGAATCATTCTACCAATGATGTCTCTACCCGTGGAGTTAATTGCTCTGATAGCCAAGACTAGTCATCTCCCCAATTTAAATTGTAGATGACATAATAATTCTTCTCAGTATTTGAATCAAATTCTCACTTTGATTCTTTTACAAAGTTATATGCTTATTTAGATTATCTACTAAAGTAAGTCGTCTTTCTCGCAATGTAAATGTTCTTTACAATGCCACTTATCTTCAGTTTGAACTTTAGACGATCAATGAGCTAATATTTGTTTGTCAAAATTTTGCTATGCATACAAAATATAAAATACATAATAGTGAAATATGAATCATCATTCAAATAAATAGAAAACAGTTACATGTTTACTACAATATGGGCACATTTCCCAATAATCTCCCACTTGCCTTAGTGAAGTAAATGTGTCATGTTTCGCATTCTCATATCCTCGACATGTTTGTTAAAACTCCTAGTTATAAGAGTCTTAATAAATGGCCATAAGGTTATTTTTAGAAGTTACTTTCATCACATCTACAATTCCTTTGACTATTGCCTCTCATATCAAGTGATACTTTATATCAATGTCTTTCGTCCTCTTGTGCCTTCTCATTTCCTTAGTATTAGCTATTGCATTACTATTATCACAATACAGTGTTATAGCTTTTTTTAAATTCAAGTTTGGTTAAGAACTTTCGAAGCCATATTGCTTCTTTCGTTACCTCAGAAGTAGCCACATACTAAGCCTCTATAGTAGAGTCAGGAGTGGAAGTTTGTTTTACACTTCTCCATACTATGGCTCCACGACCTAGAACGAATACATTTCCCGACATCGATTTCCTTAAATCTTTACAAGTTTGGAAAAATGAGTCTGTGTATCCAACAGGAGTAAGGTCCTCCCTAGAATACACAAGCATATAATCCCTGGTTCTTTTAAGATACCTTAATATATGCTTCACAACTTGCCAATGCCTGAGATCTGGATTTGCATGATATCAACTAATCGTTCCTACTGCGAAATAGATATCTGGACATGTGCAAAGCATCTCATACATAAGGCTTCCAAGTACCGAAGCATATGGAGCCTTACTCATATGCTCTCTTTCTTCTACTGTCTTAGGACAGTCATCTAAAGAAAGATGAAAACCTGATGCAGTCGACCGAATGACTGACTTTCCATCGGTCATTGCAAAATGTTCTAGTACCTTATCGATGTATAAAACTTGAGATAGAGCTATCATTTTCTTCTTTCGATCCCTAAGGATTCGAATTCCAAGAATATAACTAGCTTCACCCAAGTCCTTCATGCTAAACTATTGAGCTAACCAAAATTTAACCGATGATAATTCTCCTACATCGTTTTCAATAAGTAGAATATCACCGACATACAAAATGAGGAATATCACATTTTTGTCTTCTATACACTTATAAACACGTTCATCAATGTTTTTCTCAAACATCCAAAAGTCTTGATCATTTGATCAAATCTTTTATTCCATAAGCGAGACGCCTGCTTAAGTTCATAAATGGATCTTAGCAATTTGCAAACTTTTTGGTCATTTCCTTTGACACATAGCTAGTGGGTTGAGCCATGTAAATTGTATCATCAAGATAGCCATTCAAGAATCCTATCTTGACATCCATTTTTTAGATCTCGTAATTGAGAGCAATGGCAATGGAAAAAAGTATGCGGATAAGTTTACAGTTCCCACACCGTATTAGATTTCATTGAATCCATCTTGACATCCATGGCTTCTTTCCAAAGCTTGGAATCAACATCCTACATAGCCTTCTCATAAGTGAGTGGATCATCATCCTCATGATTAGCTTTCGTATTATAAATACTAATATCTTAAATGAATAAGTCTAGTTTTTTAGAAACTCTTCCACTATGACGGATTCCCTTATGATGTTGATCGTTTGCAGGTTTTTCTACAACTTTCTCGAGAATTGAACTTGACGATTGTTCTACCACTCTTGAAAGTTCCTCGAGTACCACTTTACTTTGAGGTTTAAAGTATCCATGTAGTTTTCCTCGAGGAAAGTAGCATGAGTAGAAACTTTAATCGTATTATCTTTTCAATTGTAGAATAATCCTTCTTTTTCTTTTGGATATCCTACAAACATGCACAATTCTATCCATGCATCCAACTTCTTTGCATGGTTTCTTTCTATGCCATAGTTTAAAGGTGTCTTATAAGAAGACTTGGTTGGCACATCATTCAGAATATAGCAACCCGCTTGTATCACATATCCCAAGAAGGAAGTAGGAAGTTGTGAATAGCTTAACATTGAACGAACCATCTCAAGCAAGGTTCTATTCCTTCTCTCAACTACACCATTCTACTGAGGAGTGCATGACATAGTTAATTGGGATAAAATCTCATTCTCTATGGGGTATCCTAAGAACTCATCAGACAAACATTCCTTACCTCGGTTAGATCAAAGATTCTTTATGGATAAACTAATTGCTTTTCCACTTTCACACGAAACTCTCGAAATTTATCAGAAGTTTCACTTTGTGATGCATTAAATACATATATACATATCGAGAATAGTCTTCGATAAAAGTCACGTAATAATCGTAACTTCGTCGGGCACTAATGCTCATGGGACCACATACATCAGTGTACACAAGTTCTAAAGGTTGGTTGGACCTTGTACCTTTCACATTAAAAGACATCTTAGTCATTTTACCTTCCAAGCAAGATTCACATTGTGGAAGACCAACTTCCTTAAGCATACTTAAGAGACCATCTTTCACAAGTCTAGTGATTCTTTCTTGGTCAACATGACCAAGTCTTAAATTCCATAGGTACCCCTCATTAGAGTGAGAAATTTTAAGATTTTTATTCACTATTTCAATTTGAAGCACCGAGTAGTTATTTGGTTTGATAAAGTAGAGATTATTTTTCATCCATCTATTACAAATTAAGGAACGATTTGTGTGAATACCAATCTCTTTATTGAATGTCATGGTATAACCGTCATAAAATAAACGTGCTACAAAAATTAAATTCTTCTTAGAATTAGGTACATAAAACAACTTCTCCCACTGCTTCAGCTGAAACATAGCTTGTGCATCACTCGTCCCAAGGCATGGTGTGACACGGCATGTAATTTGTAGTCTTATGGGTTAGTGTCCTACTTTAGTGACTCTGGAAGCTTGTGCATCACTCGTCCCAACCTACATTTATTGGGCCCTAAATTCAACATCGTACACACTCAAATTAACAGATTAGAACTACCTAAGGCTCGTGTCAGCCTAATAGGTCACTAACGCTAACAAAATGTGTTAAAGACACTTATTTTATTAACTTCTACTGCATAATTACTAACTACTGAAAATGCAATAAATAATACTAAAATGGCTAGAAAACAACTCCTTAAGTGTAGAAATATACCGAAATGACTACTATATTTGACGTTAGGTCACACGTTAGTATTTAATTAATTTTTTAAAATTTTAAAAATTCAAAAATATTATAAAAATTATTTTAAATGCAAATTAAAAATCATTAAAATTATTTAAAAAGTATAAACATTTTAAAATTTTTAATATATTTTTTAATTTTAAAAAAATTAATTAAATGCAGACATGTCATCCACATGGCAATCCATATGTATGTCATGCCAGCAAAGTTAATTAACATTAGTTTTTCTATCCATTTAGGGTGATTTGGCAAAAAGTGTAACTTCAATAGCTAAAAGAGGTAAAAATTAAATGAGGGATAAAATGACTTTTTGTAAAGTTGAAGGACCGAAAAAATCATTATGCCACACTAGAACAAAAATTTAATGGTGCAATTTTAATGAATGAGTTGTTTTGCTCACTCATCTAGTGTACAAGAGCCAATTTGCCCATTTATCGAAGGAGGGACTAAAATGCAATCCAAAATATAGTAAGGGAGCTTTATGGTACTTTTACCCTAATTACACCGTAATTTTTTTGTTCATTTATTTGGGAAGTCTTTTCTCTTACTTTTATCGTCATCCACCACCTACAATCGCCCCTCTTCTCTCTCTCGGCATTGCAAATCAGTTTTTTTTTCTTCTCTCCCATCTCAGTTCTCACCCACCGCCGTGTCAACTGGATTTTGCCCGATCAGACCTGTATTCCGTGTCGACACGGGTACTGAGCCCCAAATTGCCGAGTCCGGGTAACGAAGCATATGATTGTGGTGACAACCTTAAATTCCCTGAATGACTAGATTGTCTTTCATGATTTTGCTCCTTTTATCTGACTAGGATTACCTTGGCTTGCTTTTCATTTTGTTATGCATCAACTCCATATTTCCTGCCTTATTTTGGATGCCCATTAATCCTTAGTACTCGAAACTTGCCACCTGCAAAGACAAGGCAGGCTTTCTCATGTAGAATAGCGGTGGTATTGTCAATTGGAGATTTGCAATTAACTGCAGAAACATTTGATCCGTTTTGCTTCGACGCACTGATTTTGTGGGTGCCCTGTTTGCAGTATATGGCCTGTCAAGTGGGAAGAATCAATTTGCAAGCAGGTTTATCAATATCGGAGAATGATGTCTTTGCAAGTTCATGTCTGACGCTTGCAACTTGTGCAATCCAGAGGTGGAGCAATGAGCTTAGTTTAAGTGGACAATCCTCGAAGATTGGTTTAAAGTCTTTAACGTTCCCCAGAAAGAGGTAACTTTGAACTTTATTAAAATTTTGAGCTGCTGAAGGCCTTCTATTCTCAGAAGGATTCTGTTAATGATTGTAAGCTGATACCTGATTGTTTGCTAGCTAATTGAAATTGTTAGATGCTCTTTTAAACAACCCATATGATTTTGCTCACCTTAAAACAGTTCTTCAACAAAAAGACATGGTTGGAAAATAGCATTGGCCTTAGACACTGGTGGGGTGCCTGGAAATGGTGAAGATAGTCTCAACAGTGACAGCTCTAATCTTGGTGGTACTCGACTGGGCAGGATACTAAGTGCAGGTGGGAGGCAGCTATTAGAGAAGTTGAACTCGGCAAGAAAGAACTTCCCCATGAAGATATTCCTCCTCCTTTTGGGCTTCTATACTGCAAATGCTTTGGCAACTATTCTTGGACAAACAGGTGATTGGGATGTATTAGTTGCTGGGGTTGTTGTTGCTGCAATCGAGGGGATTGGTATGCTTATGTACAGAAAGTCCCCTTCTTTAAAAACTGGAAGATTGCAGTCGATTGTGGTAATGGTTAACTATTGGAAAGCCGGAGTGTGCTTAGGTCTTTTTGTTGATGCTTTTAAATTAGGTAGTTAACTTGAACTTCTGCTATTGAGTTGGGGCTTCCTTTTGAATGTATTTTACATCTCTTATAATAGCCCTGGCTCTATCGATAGATTGTCAACTAGGTGAGAAATGTATGACAACCATTGCCCATGTATTTTGCAAATAAATTCCCTGTTGGGTCAAGAAGCTCTGCTGTTCTTCCCAGCCTCATCATCCCCCTTTCGCCCCCTACCCATTTCTGTTGCCCTTGGAAATTTCGATCGAGTTGCAGGCAGCAAATAGGTTTCACTAAATCAACTTTCTATTGCCTGCTGAGTTTTCATGGACATACATGTAGATCATGTGGTTCAATCAATGCTTTATGTGCAAAAGTTTTAATGATTGGACTTCAGGAACATTCCCAATGAAGACGTTGAAGTTATGTCTGCCGTTGGATTCAATCTTTGCCTTTGTGTTGCTTTGAACGAAAATTGTAATGGCATTAACCTCTTTCTTCTTTTCCTTTCTTTTTGGCTCAAATTTCCTTAGTATGAAGAATTGTTTTGCACGTATTTCTTAGGTGAATCAGGACATGGGATTTTTCTCCAGTAGCCCACAGGCAAGGCAAGGATAATAATGAACACATCATGTCATGTACACACTAAATCATCCCTTTTTTTTCCTAGGATAATAATGAACACCAGGAAAGCTCTCCATTTTTTTCAACTTTGCCAAATCAAAGATCCGAGTATTTACGTTTGATGTTTGTTCTCCAATTTCTAGTGTCTTTCCAACAAAGGAAATCTTCCTTTATTTGGACAGAAATCATCATGTAGACATCTAGCTTAGGTCTTTCCTATATTTAGATCTGCACACTGTATTGGAAATGCTGTATTTGGTATCTGATATTTGATACCCAGATGAAGTAGAGTCTGTGAATGACTACTTAAGTGACACTATAACCACTGAATGACATCACATCATAATACCAGAAGAAAACAAAATTCATGAAAAAGCAAATGAAGGAACTTTAAGTTCCAATACAACATTCAAATCCTAAATAGTGTCATTGAATAACCAGAAAGGACTTAAGTGATTAGTAGGTTGCAGTTAAAGAGGTAAAAAACAGTTAGTTGCATCAATAGCCGAACTGAGAAAATGGTATTTAACTTCGGTTATGCAAGGCTCAAGGGACATCTTTAGTTAGCCAAAATTTGGAGACATCTCAAAGTACTTAGAAATAATGCATGAGGGCACAAATCCCATGTACCCTCATCATCGTATAAAGGTACAAAGCTTGTGGTTTTCTTCAGTATTCAAACTGAATGTGGTGTGCATCAAGTGCCAACAGAAAAGTATACATTGTAGCAACAAGAAAATAATGAAAAACATTACAGATGAAAATAACAACTGTCACTGTTCCATCATTATTACCCTGATACTCATTATTAGTTGCATTATCTAACCCCTCACCACGAATATCATTATCAGCTGAAGCATCTAACACTTTATCACAAGTATCCTTGCAAGTGTTTTCAATTCCAACATGACTATTAACTTCAATCTCCACTGCCATGTACGATAAAAACTAAAGCATTAATGTCATTCTTATTTAACCTTTTTCCACTTAGAAATTAAGAATTTCTAAGTTCATTTCACTAAAAAAACAAGTAGTACAAGTTCAAGCCTTCAAGAATAGGTTTTAGTCCTCTACTTTTTTATAAGCAACAGTTGAGTTGGTTATATCTGTACGAGAAAATTCTAGAGATAGTGAAGGGAAGAAACATTCAATATGGAATTAATAATTTTTTTTTACATTATATTCTCTATATCTCTTACTTTCTTACAATGGTTTCATCATTTACAACCCTTACGTAGAGCATCCAATCTGAGATAGAGCCAACAATAGAATTGATCATTGAACACAATAAGTCAAATACTGAATTCTCGCTTTTGCCAATATCTTGTCCATCTCAACAGGAATGTGATCAGTGTCAAGTCATAACTGATAAGGTAAGTTGTGCTAGCCTATCTCAATTAGCTTGTAATTTGTCAACCGAATTCTAAGGAGGTTCCTATAAGCATAAATATTTTTTGCAAAAAAAATAGTTCTTAATTCGACACTTCAAAATTTTAAAGACCTCCGGAGTTTTAGGTTATTCACTAAGCTCAGAATTGTAAATATAGATGGAGTTTCCAGTAAACCAGAAGATATCCTTAATGAAATAACTATACTAAAGAGGGACTTAGAGTTAAGGAACTTAGAAGGTAACCATTCCATACTTGAACCACACAATGGAAATACTAACCAATTGAAAGAAATGACCGAAGAAAGATTGGCCCGTTGTAGTAGGAATAAGGTGTCAATTGAAAATATAACGATAAATTTTGTGGAAAATTTTAGTAATTCCCTAATACTAGAAAATGTTTTAGGCTTAATCAAGGTCATTAATAAATTTGAGGGGAGAAAAAATGAAAGAAAAGTATATCATACGGATAACCTATGAGAACAGGATTACAAGAGGTTCAAGGGATCATCGAGTTACAAAATTCTTATAACTTTGGATAAGTGTTTCAATTTGAGAAAGGTATTTGTAGTGATAAATGCAAGACAAAAGCACAGAATTAAAGAACGAGACAAGTGGAAGAAAGTGGAGTGGTACGACAGATGCTGGACAAATATAGATAAAAATAATTCAAAGAAAACATCCTCATGCACATTATTGGAACTGACAGATGAACCCAGCAGTAAAACTTAATAGTTCTAATTAAACTCTAATTTTATGTATATTATTGTACATTTTACTAACTACTTAACCTAGACTGTAATTTTTATTAACATTGTGTTTTATAGGATCCGAGACACTTTGGAAGCGGAAATGTCTCAAAACAAAGTCGATGTCGCAACATGAAACTTCCGTGTCACAACACCGCGTCCAGAATCAAAGAATCAATAAAATCAACTCGATGTCGCGACACAGCATTTTTGTGTCGCGAAACAGAAAACAGTCTACCCAAGATTCCAAATATTCAGAGTGTGTCGCAACATTAAACCTCGATGTTGCAACAACAGTAAACTACCAGCAATGTCGTGACACAAAACCCCTATGCCGCTACATCACTGCAATTTTCTACAGGGTTGACCTAACCCAATTTCACAACCCAGTCGATTAGACTTTATTCTTACCTGAGTTTTAGTCTCAAAATTCCTATTTTAAAACTTAAAAAACACTTTAACCCTACATTTCAACTTCTCTTAACCCCCTTAAGCCTATCAAAATACTCTCAACTTTGATAAAAATCCAAAAACCCCTTTTTTATTGAATCCCTAAAATCACAACCATTTTTTATTTTTCTATCTTGAATTCTATTTGGAGTAGGTGACAAATCAAACATTCACAAGGCAACTCATTATCACTATTGGAAGAGAAACAACAAAGACTCCAAAGTAAATGTTAAAAGTTCCAAAACTTCAAATGTATTGTTCCATTGCTTTTGAAATATTGCTCATTATTGTTAGTATTTATAGTGAACATTGTAACAACTATGCCTCCTACGAAAACTAGAAAAACCATTGCAAAAGAAACTTCGATGGTTTCGGATCCTCGAAAATTTCAAAATGTAAATTTCGAGAAATATTCTCTCGAATTAAAAAGGAAAACTTTTATTCAAGAACGAGGATTCGAACCTTCAATGATTTCATGTAATGAGATTTGGACATTCGTCTAGTATCATCGATGGGAGTAATTTTGTGTCACTACTAAAGAAAATATGGTTATTCCGACAGTACAAGAATTCTATGCCTTTTTTAAAGATCAAGAGATGAGAAGACCATATGATGAAATATGGGAAACCGTTACGATAAGAGGTAAGAAAGTACGGGTTACTCCTTGAGATATATATGATTTTTACAATGTCTCATACTATGTAAATGACTTCCTAAATAACACAGATTTAAATACATTTAGGAATATAAACATGGATGACATTGTAAAATACTTAACTCAAGGAATAGGCATATGGAACCATAGATCAGATACTAAGTTACCGACCAATTTTAATCAGGAAATTATATTCCCAGTTACTAAGATGTGGATGCTACTTATTTGTACTAGAATAAACCCTACATTGAATACCTCTAATGTAAATACTTTTCGAGCTATCTTGTCGTACGGTATTTTGCAGAAAAAACATATATGTGTTGAGAGATGGATGTCTCAAAACACGAAGTGATGCATTAGTAGCCAAAAAGTTGGGGTGTTTTTTCCTCACCTTGTGACAACCTTATGCAAAAGGGCTAAAGTTCCAATAGAAGATCATAAGCAATTTATGAGGCCAACAAAGAGTTTGATTGGAAATTCCCTATATGCTTAATATGTTGAGCTTCAGGGAAAGAAAATTGCAAATTTGAACCAAAGAACAAAGAATAAAATGGACGTTTCGACATCATTAAAAAACAAAAACAAAGGCTCAAAAAGAAATAACGAGTGAGACCGCAAAGATAAATTGGATGATCCACTGAATGCTAGAAACAGGACCAGTAATTCAGGAATTTGTGTGGCAAAACAATATCAGAGAACCAAACTACCCGCCAAATTTGGATTTATCCGAATCAATCAACATTGGATTCGAAGAGACAAGGAATGAGGAAGAAGGGGAAGAAGAGGTATTAAGCGAGACTTTCAAAGGGAATAGGACAATTATGAGGCAACATTCCAGCCGCAATATTCCACGCCAAAAGGTCCTATCATTTGTAGCCTGACCCGACATGCAAATCCATCGGGTGGAGGCTCCTCCCGAGGATATGTTTTAAGGAAAGGAAAATCACCCATGGAAAAGGGGCAGTCACCCCATTTTGAGGATTCAGATGATGATTAAATTGAACTTTTATTTTTGAAAAACTATAATTAATTTTAGGATAATTTTGATGTTTTATTTAAGGAGTAAAAGTAACAGTAGAAAATTATTTGTTTTGTTTTTCTATTTTCGAATTTTCTGTGTAGGAACGCCACATGAAAAGAGCACAGCACTTTTGAATAACACAACAATAAAGAATGAAGTACCCACCATTAGACGACTGACCTACCACGATCTACCAGGTAACTTCTTTCCTTATCTTTTCAGGGCTACACATTGAGGATAATGTGTTATCAAAAGCGTGGAGGAGTAACATAGAGCATTTGTTTCAATTCTTATATTTTCTTTAATTTTTATTATCAGTTGTGTGCTTGAGCTTTTAGAAATATAAGTGATTGGTTAGGAGCATGTATACAAGTTGATTGTATTTACTATACAATTGGCATGATAGTAGATGATTTTAATTTTTTTATTATTAGACTACTAAGTTCTATATATTACACTGTAAATAGGTATTGAGCAATTAAATGTACCATATGATACAAAGAATATAGGGAAACAAGCATGCTAGTATAAATAATAAATTGTTGAAATTGTAATTGTTTGAGTGATTAAATTTGTGAATATTGAAATACCTAAGGATGACCGAAGGCATTGTTTGGTATACACCCAGAGCAAAAAAGCTAACCCCTATTTATTCATCCTTAATACCTATATTTGATCCAGAAAACACTTCTTGATGACCCTTCATGCCAACCCGAGCTAAAGATGTTAATTCGTATTTACCCTTTTTCTTTAGTCCTGAACTGCATGACTATAAATGTCTGGTTATACGTATTGAGGGTTAAGTAGATACATTATGGTGGAATTTTGTAAAAATAGAGTGAAATAGGAAGGATCAGTGTGATAGAGTGATTATAGGTTAGCCAATATGTGTAGCAAAAGAAAATCAAAACAAGTAGAAAAAGTTCTTAAAAGTAAAAGCATTCGTGAATGAGAAATATATTGAAAAAGAAGAAAAAAAAAGTGACAAAGTCACCAAAAATAAAAAGACTCGTTCATTAGTGCACAAAAACTCATGAACTAGTCCTAGTTACTCTATTATGTTGTGATTTCCTATGTGGAGAAATAAGGAATGTGAGAGAAGGAGAAATAAGGCGGCGAGCGGGTAAAGGTCGCTAAGGAGGAAGAATAGGGAACAATACGATGTGCCAAACTATTTTCATGCTTAAAACTATTTGATGCTTACTGTTCTTGAATTACATACCTGTCCTAAGTCTAAGAACGTTACAAGCCAAAAAGCCCTATGTGAACTAGGTCAACTTATTTATGAATTGACATCATACTAAAAAATAGCATTTATGGTTTTCTATATTCTACTAGGATAATCAAATTACCTGTATAATTTATTGATAGATCCCTACATTTGAAACCCTTAATGTTTGTGTGCTTTGTAATATACTAAACTTAGGCGTTTGATATTAAAAGTGGTAAGTCAATTGTATATCATGCCAAGATTATGTGTAAATATGAAATGCCTAGTTATGTGCTCCAAAGCCAACATTTGTACCATATTTACTTAAGGGTTATCTTTTAATTACTATTTTTGTTTGTTTTGCTTAAGGGCAAGTAATGACTTAAGTTTGGGAGAGTTTAATCTACTATAATTCGGTGCAGCAGATTAAACTAGTTTTCGCATTAGAGGAGCTTGAATACAAGCATTTTTACTAAGTTTTAGTTGAGCTTTTAGAATTTCATTTACCTTCAATAAAAAGTGTAATTTGAGTCTTTTATTGACCTTAGGGACCGAATAAGGCCTAAGGGTAAGCTAATATACTTTGTGAGTGTGTAAGAGACCATTAGAGGGCATATCAACTCAATATTGGTTGTTTTGTTGCAACACGGGGAGTTTGATGTCATAACATAGGGAACATAGCACAAGAATTCCAAGACTACCTTCAGCGTTATGACACAACCAAGGGATGTCGTGACACACCCCTGAAGCTACCCTGAGTGCGAGCATACTACCTCTGATGTCGCGACACATGTACTAGGGTGTCGAAACATTGGTCCTGTAAGAGAAATACTTATGTGCTAGGGCCGTTTTGGTCTGCACAATCAAATGTTCAATACAAGAGCGTCAACTAACCTAGGATTGAGGACGACACAACCCTAAATCTATAAATAGGCTCATTAAACACTTGTTATGGACAACTTTTCATATCTTGTAATTTTTTTTTGTAATTTCAGTTTTTAGTTTTTCCTTTTTCTTAGACTTTAAGTTATTTTTAGTTTTGCATTTTTTGGGAGATCTGGTTTGTGGAACTTGACCAACTATTTATGGATTTTGTGCTTTAATTAATACAATTCAAGATTCTCTTAAACTTTTATTTCTTGATTTGTTATTAATGTTCATATTTTACATCAAGTTTATTATGTTTTTGAGATCCATGAGGAACTAATCCTCTTATGGGGGATTAATGAGTGAAGGTATGATTAATTGATTGTTGTGCAGGGTTTTCTTAGTGGATCAGCTCTTCGAGAGAGAAAGAACTGAAACCCTAGGGTTGAGGACCCTAGAAAGTCATTTAGGTGGGAATTAATCCCAAGTTGGTATGGCATATTCATAAACACCTTAGCCCTGAACTGGTCTAGATTGTGAGGTCGAGAGATAAGTAGTTCTTGCCAACTCATTAGTCTAGTGGGAGATTGAGAGATCCTGCTAAGGTAATGATGAGAGATCCTGCTAAGGTAATGACTAGTTGGTTAAACAGGGAACCCGAAATGATAGTTAGTCATGATTATCGAAGCGAACTAATCACCCATGCTCAGATCTAATTCAGTTTCTATATCAAATTTCCCAAAGTCTTTTCCTTTATACTATTTTATTCTTTATTTATAAAAATACCAAAAATCTTTCTTTATGTTTATTCGTAATATAATTTATTTAAAGTACTGATTAGTTTTATTTGTGTTTAGGTTAAGATTAAGTCAGTGCTCTCCTCTCTTGGGTACGATCCTCAAAGTACTCACCTGCTTTGTTGTAACTATATTACAACATGACCCATATACTTGCAAACACTGCTTATTTGATATATTTTCTGCATATTTTTACTCTGGATGTTGGTACGTTCGGAGGCGGTCAATAACCGAAATGAAGATGTATAAAATGTACCACAGGATGAATAAAAGATACGAATCCTTGTAGATAAAAAATTTGAATTGCTAATTGTTCATTTAAGTAGATGTATGCTTAATAGAATTGTTGCTAGGTGATTAATCCGAGAAGGACCTTAGGCATTGTTTGTATAGCCTTGAGCCTAAAAGACCAACCTTAAACACTATATCACCCTTAGTTCATAATTTGAGTCTTACATTGCCCTTCTTAATAAGCCTCTGTGTTTGAAATCTTGAGTCGAAATTGAGTTCGAAACTTAACCCTCCACAGTATTTGAACTTTTAATGCATTATCAAATTGACTTCAGGCCATAGACATCAAGGGTTAGGTAGGAACATTATGGAGGTTTCTTGCAAAATTTTACTTGAGTGATTAGTGAAGAGGGATTGAATTAACTCATAATTGATTCTTGCTAGAAATTGTGCATGAAAAGAAAAAAAAAATGTGACAGAAAGAAAAGTGATGATCAAAAGCATTATGAGAGAAAAGAACAAACAAATGACAGAGATTCTCAAAACAAGAAAAAGAAAAGAGCATAAAATAGTCTCGAAATCATAGTGCACAAAAACGAGCTAATATCAACCACTATCTTCCACATTGTTGGAGAAATAAGGAAGGTAAGAGAAGGAGAAATAAGGTGATGAGATGAAACAATCACATTTTGGGGGAATTGGGAACAATGTCATGTGTTATACTATTCATAGTGCTTGAACCATTTTTAGATAACTTTTCTTTGGATCCATACCAACCTCAACCTCAAACTGTTACAATCCTAAAAGACCTTTGGGACCCGAATAGGTCACCACCGCTTTAATTTGTATATAGCTTGAATTTGTTAGAACGGACATGAATAATTCTTTTTAAATATCTATGAGCGATCCATATAATTTATTTTGAGGGATAACATTTGTTCATATGTTCATTTACATTGCCTCTATCTCTATTGACACTTTAACTTTTTGAACTAATAATGTTTGTATTAGGAATAATTCTCATACAAGTTTGATGTTTTACTGCTATGTAACTTAATTACCTAATTTAGTCAAAGAGTCGTCTTTTTCCATGTTTTGTGTATTTGATTGAGGACAAGTAAAGACTTAAGTGTGAGGGAGTTGATTTGCCACAAATTGATGTGGCAAATTATGCTTTTCTAATGCATTTAAGGAGCTTTTCTCAAGCAAAATAGCATTTTTAGCGTAGTTTTTCATTATTTTTGTATTTTCAGGTAAATAAGTAAAAATGTCTTATTTTTGTCTATTTTGTGACCCAATTTAGCCGATAGTGCCCTTGGGAGTCCTAACGTAGGTTTGAGTGATGTAGGGACATTTTGGAGGTCGAAAATGAGCTAGAATGGCACCAAGGGCAAGGGTATTGTAACCGGATTTTTGTGAAAGTGTACATAATCGTTCAAGTAATAAGTAAGTAAAATGAGTTATGGTCTCCACAGGGACTGTGTATGTTAATCGATTATTCGTAAAATTATAAGTTTACAATTTGGTGGTAAAAACACAATATTTTGAGTGGTGAATGATTAAATTAAATTATCTATATGCAAGATGATCCCTATGAAATTAAATCTAAATACAAATGATCTAAATGTATGAATGGATTTTAGCAAAAAAAAAAAAACAATTTCAACAATCAATAACATGAATAGGCTAGGATAATCATATTAATAAATTCATTTCATTTTCATCATGCTTAACAGTGTTTGGAAAACATTTCATGACAATTCGATCTTTCAAGAGTTTGGAAACCAATTTAAGTCCTCTCGAATCTTTTACTTAGTGAAACATGCATTTTACTGATCATATTAAACTAAGGGTTTCTTAGTATTTATGCAAGGTAATAGGGACAATTAAGTTTGAAATAGTTTAATCACATAAACTTAAAAACTATGCAAGATAATAGAGCTAACTAAAGATATTATGAACCTCTAATTTAGTCGGGTTCAATGATCTAAATTGAGCATTGCACTTTTCAATTATGCGTCTACTAGTCATCGTCTGGTTAGGATCGCTTAGCTAATCTGAATGCATCCAATCAGGTATGAATGAAACACATATAGATTTTAATTGGAAACACGATCGATTGAGGCATAAACACGTTAAACATGAATCAAATGAATATTACTGAATTAACATAATCATCCTAGCTAAACAAAATTAATCTATCTTTATTGATTGCAATATCAATAAACACTTAGCAAACATGTTTAAATTAAACAACAAGGAGGAAGGAGTAAAGTCTAATTCAGTTCAGCAGCCTTTCGGGTCTTTCTGACTGAGATGTTCCTCTAATCTACCCGTTGCTCCATTGCTAAGGGTTTCTCAAGATGGTCGGCCAAGAGATGATCTTGAGAAGGGTTTTTTTGGCTAAAACAGAAGGGGAAATGGAATGGAAATGAAAAGAACAAGAGAGAATGAAAGGATGTTATGAAGAGTGATGAGGGATTAAGGGATGCTTTGAAAGGTGAAAGGTGTGTGGTATTTATAGGTGAAGGTAAGGGTAAAGTTTACTAAAAATAAAGTTTGAAAATCCTTTATTTCTCTCATTCTTGGTTAGCCACAATATATGGAGAAAGAGGTGGTTTGGTTGCTCATTTTGAATTCAAATCCTTGCTATTATTACCATAAAGTGGACGGTTTCAAAGATAAAGTTGGTGTGTCAATTTCTGATATTTTTCCAACTGCAAGGACCTCTAATAAAATATCCCTAAGCTAACTTTTGGGCAGCCATATGCTTGTGCCGAAATTGGGCTTGACTCCTCTTTGTTGGATGGTTTCTTAGTCCAATAATTAATCAGACATGTCCATCATGTAGCAATACTTTTATTGGGTCAAATTAACATCCTTATGACCCAAATTTTTATGGTCTTGACGTCCAAACAGATTGGATGTGTGTATGTCAATGCAACATTTATATTAATCTCATCTTCCATGGTCCCACTGCATAGTAAAAATTAACATATTAATAATTAACATGAAAATAATATAAATTATGCATAAAAATCATGTAGTAAAGCATAATTTCAAATACTTCATAAATTCACGTCCAATATTAATATTTAAGCAAAATCCACTCAATTTTTTAACAATTACTCAAAATTAATATAATTATTAAGTCAAATTACACACCCCAAAAGTTAAACCATTGCTCATCCCGAGTAATGCAAAGCAAAGTTTTGAATAGAGCATTCTTGTAATCATTTTAAATAAAATCATTAAGTAACGTCAACTTTTGCACATAAGCATACATCAACAAAATCATTCCCACAAAAAAGTGATCGAAAAAGTGAAAAAAATAGAAAAATATGAAAAAAAAACTGTGGATTGAATTTTGGGTCGAAAATTTTCAGGATCAAATATACAATATTTAAGAAGGCTCCAGTTTAAATTTAATGATATTTTGAAATCGAGAATACCTCGAACAAAATTTGTCAAGTTGCTTCGTAATTTTTCAGGTTTAAGCAATTTTTATTGACTCTTAGCCATAGGTTTTCCTTCTTCTTCTTTTGATTTTTATTGTTCCTGTACGCATTCTAACACTTTATTGTTTCTTGTGTTAGTAGGTTAAAGTACATTGTACATTCCTTCCTCTATGCAACACAATTCTTTGGTGTCTAGCCGATTTTAGACTCATAGTGCTATTAGGTTTGCTTTGGTAGTTGATACTAATACATTCTGATTGATTGACATAAACACTTTTTAAAAGACTCACAAGATTAATTTTTACCTCATTGAGAATTTTATTTTATTTCTGAGTGTATAAAGGTGAGGTTTGCTTAATTTTTCTTTTGAGTGTTGCGTTTTTCTAGGCTTTCACAATGACTCATGACACTAGTAACCATAAAAACCATTATGAGATACCATCCGATAACAAAGAACAAAACATTACATTTGAGAATATTGTGGGGATGATAAATTTTAACATTAACAATTGAACGAGGTAAGCGTCACATTTGAGGCCAATTTGACTAAGTGTTCGAACAAAATTACAAGAGAACATTAATCAGCTTACCAATCAATTTCAAATGCTAATTCAAGTTGTTTCTCGTTTGGAGACTTCTTCGAACCGACGATCTTGTGCTCGTGATAGTGATAATGATAGGGACAATGAACAACTTCGTTTTCGTCCTAATACTGGTAGACGAGAATATTGTCACATTGATGAAACTTTGGGTATTCTTGATCGAGGCTAGCCTTCTATAGCTAAACCAAAGTTCAACGTTCCACCATCCCGAGAGAAGAATAATACAGATGCATATTGTGATTAGAGGCTAAAATTAAGATCATGTTTCGTTGTTAATGTCCGAAAGAGGAGAAAGTTCCATTGGCTACATTGGCATTTTCAAATTATGCATTAAGTTGGTAGACTCAACTTGTGTAGAACCACCAGAGGAATCATGAACGAGATGTTGATTCGCAGGACCAGTTGACACAAATCATGAAAAATGTTTTATCCAACCTCACTAATATAGGGATATTAAGCAACAACTTCAATGCCTTGTGCAAGGTAATTGATATGTTGATGAATACTTTAAGGAGATGGAGATGCTTATGCGAAGAGCAAATGTAAGAGAAGATGACAAGACTACCATGGTGCGGTTCGTAGATGGCTTGAACATTTCGATAGCCAGTGCTCTTAATCTTCAAACATACATTTATCTTGAGGATGTAATACACAAGGCCATTGAGATTGAGCAGCAATTTCAACAACATCAATCTCGTCCATTTAGTGCTTCACAATATTATAGGGGTACGAGCTCTAATTCTACTTTCAAGAATTCGAAACCTCCGTATGCTACTGATAAATTACTACCAAAACATGATGAGACTAAACCTTTTAAGTGAAAAAGTGGGGCTCCTACAAAACCTTCTTCTACATCCTCTAAGCAGCCCACTTTTACTATTTTTCACCACAACAACAAAAAGCTCGTGAAATTGAATGTTTTAAGTGCAAAGGGTATGGACACTATAGTCGTGATTTTTCCAACACAAGACTTTTTTTGATAAAAGAATATGGTAAGTATACCTCTAATTCAAATAAAACAAATCCAGATATGCCTGAATTAATTGATGATGTTGATGATGGAGGTGAGTCTTATGGTGAATAAGAGTTGGTGGAACCACTAACTCATTCCCTTTATCTAGTTGTGAGGCGCACCATCAACATCCAACTGAGGGATGATCATGATCTTCAAATGAGTAATATATTCCATTCAATGTGTTTGATTAAAAGTAAACTTTGCTCATTTATCATTGATAGTGAAAGTTGTGCTAATGTTTTGAGTAGCTACCTTGTGGATTCTCTTGCTTTGCCATGTAGCAAACACCCTACACCATACCATCTTTAATGGCTTAATGAAGGTTTAGAGGTTTGTATGGTAAAACAGTGTTTAATCACTTTTAAACTTGGGACTTACATTGATGATGTTTGGTGTGATGTTGTTCTCATGCATGTCGCCCACTTGTTACTTGGTAGACATGGCAGTATGATCATGATGTTATTCATCATCGTAAATTAAATCGATATTCCTTTGTTTTCCATGGAAGAAGTACATTTTCACCCATTTGAATCCGAAATATGTTCACAATGATCAAATCAAGATGATGAAGTTCTGTAAGGAGGTTATAGGAAGTAAGACACAAAATTGAAAAAAAGCTGAGAGAAAAGAGGCCTCTAGTAAAAATAGCCAAATTAATGATGGCCCAATGGTAAGTGATTCCTCTTGTGAGAAAAAAAGAGTGGTTCGTATTTTTTATGCGAGTGGAAAAGATGTGCGACGAGCCTTACTCACTAAACAGCCTTGCATCATTGTTCGACTTAGGCAAAATTGTTTATCTTTGACTAACCTTCACGACTTTTTACATAATGTTTTTTGTCTCTTTTGCAGGAATATGAAGATATTTTTGAAAAGGCACCTAAATGATTTCCACCTTTGAGGGGTATTGAGCATCAAATTGACTTAGTACCTAAGTCAACAATTCCAAATTGACCAGCTTATCGAAGCAATCCTGAAGAGACAAAGGAGTTACAAAAGCAAGTGAATGAATTTTTTGCGAAAGGTCACATTCATAAAAGTTTAAGTCCTTATGCGAAGCCAGTAATTTTGGTGCCAAAGAAAGATGATATGCATAGAATGTGTGTCGATTGTCGACCAATTAACCAAATCATTATTAAGTATAGACATCCTATTCCAAATCTTGATGATATGTTTGATGAACTCTATAGTACTTTTATCATTAAAAAGATTGATTTAAAAAGTGGCTATCATCAAATTTGAATGAAAGAAAGGGGATGAATGGAAAACAACCTTTAAAACTAAGTTAAGTTTATATGAATGGCTAGTCATGCCCTTTGGTTTGAGTAATGCGCCTAGTACTTTCATGCGCTTAATGAACCATGTTTTGAAACCTTATTTGGGTAAATTTGTGGTAATATATTTTGATGATATTCTGATTTACTCAAATTCTTTAGATATTTGCATCAATACATCCGATGATGCACTTACATGCCAACATGATTACTTTGATTTATTCAATGATGCACTATGCATGCCAATATAATTGTTTCGGTTCACCTGATGATACACCTCGTATGCCAGTATAATTGTTCCAGCTTGCCCGATAATGCACTATGTGTGCCAGTATCTTTTCTTCAATTTATTCGATGATGCACTATGGTGCCAGATTGAGATGCACGGTGACAAAATCACTATCTAACCTGTAAGAGCCTGATTTTAGGCTTAGTCAGAATAATGGTTTCAGGACCACAAATTCAAAGTCAAGAAATTATTTTAATATTATTTTGATTATTATAACATGATTTTATAAGTGCGTGAAAATTTTGGTGAATTAATTTTAGTGTTTAGGAGCTTAATTGCGAAAAAGGGCTCTCATTAAGAGAAAAAGTTTTGTTTTGCTAGCTAAATGTGTTAAATAGCTAGAGAACCAAAATTTGGTGTCTTTAAAGAGAAAATAGGCCTTTAGTATTGAGGTGGCTGGCCATAGGGACAAAGATGAGTAGAAAAGTCAAATTTTGGTGAAGTTGGTGGCTTATTTTGACTAGTAAAATAATAAAATAAACATAAAGTGATATCATCTTTTCACCTTCATTCTCTCCACCGAAAATACCAGCAAAATAAGGGCTTTGAAAGCTTGAAATTTGCAGCCACTCTTCACCCTTGCACGTAAGTAATTTTGATGGTCTTTCTTGATAATTTTTGTACTTTTGAGACCCTTGTAGCATAATTTAGCTAATGAAGGGACTATTTTGCAAAATAGTTAAAAGTATAGGGTTTTCCCATGAGAGTATTTGTAATATCCTGAATTAGGGCCTAATCGGAATAGTGGTTTTGTGACCACAAATATGAGATAGAAATAATTATTTTATGATTATTTTGAGGTCTATGATATTATTGCATGATTGTGTGAAAATTTCGTGAAGAAATTTTATGCATAAAGTGCTTAAATTGAAATTAGGGACTAAATCGAATAATTTGCAAAACTTGCATTCTAGAAGTTTTAGTATGAAATTGCTTTGGAATATTAATGAGGAGGTCTTAAATAGCAATTTGACCAATTTCTAAGTCTATGGACAAAAATTGGACATGGATGGAATTTTTGGAAAGTTTAGTAGTAAGGGCATTTTGGTCATTTAGGGGTAAAATGAATTAAAACACAAAATTCAAAGCCAATTTGGCTCATCTTCTTCACCAAGGCCGAAATTTGCATGGAGAAACATGGCTAGGGTTTTTCAAGCTTTCAAGCTCGATTGTAAATCCGTTCTAGTCCCGTTTTTAATGATTTTTACGTTTTTGGAGTCCCGGTAACTTGATTTAGCTTATGCCAACAATAATTCAACCTAGGGTTCGTATTTGGAAAAATACCCATAGGTGAAATTTGTGTATTTTGGAGTTTTATGATAGAATATGAGGTTTTAAATTATGTTAAACAACTTGTGCTACTCGATTTTAAGTGAAAACGAGTAAAAGGGCTTAATCGGTAAAAGTTGTTATTGTTCATAACTATGTGCTAGAGTGAGAGTTTGATGTTGCCATAGAAGGGAAAAATGATCAGCATGTCATAAAACATAAGAAAATAGGATGAAGTTTAATTTCCGAACCTTGGGGCAAAAGTGCAAATATGCAAAAGTTTAGGGGTCAAAATGTAAATTTGTAAAAATATGATTTTTGGACCCGTATGAATAATGTGACTAACTATTAGGCAAAATGTGATATTATAGATGAAGGAAGTCGAGACTCGGGATTAAATCGGGAAAATACAAGGTTATGGACTAAAATAGTAAATTGCCGTTTCTAGATCGAGGTAAGTTCGTGTGTTAATAATAATGCAATACCATGCATGAATTGTAATTCTCTATTGATATGGCATAAATTGTATGATTTAATATGTTTAAGAGAAGTTGATGGATGGTGTGTATGATATAAAAAAAAATGTAATGCTAGTTGTGTCATGTGAAATTGAATGGAAAATTATTGTTACAAGAATTGAATGTTAAATTACTATTACCTGGGTTGTATGAACTGTTGCACGGTTGTTCCTGGTGAGATTTTGACAAGTTTGTACGTAAATAATTTATCGATTCATTTTATTTTATTATATTTTGTTATCATATGAAATGTGGCTACCTATAGATTGACTATTTGTTTGTAAATTGAAAATTGAAAAAGGACTATGAATAAATTTGTAACATATTGGAAATATGTTTGTTGATAATTACTTGATTGGTGAAATTGTTGGAAAAGAGAGAAATCCCGTTGAACCTTCTGAAAGATTGGATGATATCTGAGATGGTATGTAGCTAGGTCACATGTATGGTCTTTGAGTGCACATCATGTGTACAAGAGAGCTACTGAGACATTATGATGTAGCTAGGTCACATGGGTGATACTATGTGTACACCATGTAGACAAGAGAGCTACGGGATATATGTAGCTAGGTCGCATGCGTGGGTTCCAGTGAAGGACACCATGTAGACAAGAGAGCTACGAGATAAATCGGCTAGGTCACATGGGTGATACTAAGTGTTCACCATGTGTACAAGAGAGCCGAACTTTATGATGGGTAGAGCTATGTGCTGAAACCACCAAGTATCGAGGATTGATCCAAGTGTTCAACGGAGACTTACTATGTCTTGTTTGTGAGTTTTGTGATGAATAAGTGCAGAATTTGCTTATGTGAATAATGTGTTCATTAAGTGACCGGGATGTGGTAAGGTTATAAACAAGTAAGTTATACATGAGGATGATTTTATGGTGACCTTGTAATCATGGGCGTATACTTGTGATGTATGAAATGTGGTGAAAATGATTTGTGATATGTATGTTAAAATGAGGTTAATACAAAGAAAGTGTGAAAGAGTGAATTAGCAATAAAATTGTCTTGGACAGCAGCAGTTGCGTGACTTTGAAAATTCACAAAAAATTGTGTAAGTTGAATAAAAATGAAAATGATATATGAAAATAAAGCTTAATGAGTCTATTTTCACATGAAAGAAACATGGGAAGCAAAAGAATTCTATATTGTGTGATATTTGAATTCTTGTGAAACAGGATCTGAATGAATTCGAGATCCCCTGTTCTGACTTTATAAATTCACCATAAATTGTAAAAAAATTATTAAGAGTCATATTTTACATGAATGGATTCCTTATTGAGTCTATTTTTAAGGGAAACAAACGGCATGGTCATTGGAATTCTGTACAGGGAGAAATTTGGTTTGTAGTGCAAAGAGGTCAGAGTAGTCGTACTCTGAAACAGGGGAGAATTTAACTAATAAACTGTACTAATTGGATAAACCAAAAATTTTGGAAATTTTATGGGAGAAATATATATGAATCTAGTTTCAAGTAAAATTAACGAAACTAAATTTGGAGTTTTGTAGCTTCAGATATGAATGATTTAGTAACTGTAACTCAATAACACAGCTTAACCTGAGTATGTGTAATTGTACAATTATAGTGTTTTATCTTGAAAAGCATGGTAGTAATTGCTTATTATTTTCATATGAACTTACTAAGCGTAAAGCTTACCCATCCTCTCCATTTCTTTAGTATTGGCAGGTCAGCTCGGGGTTGGAGATCATTGGAGGCAAAATCACACTATCAAACTATCATTTTTGGGAGAATTAATTCAAATATTAGAAATATCAAGTGAATGGCATGTATAGGAAGTTGGTTTGTGATATGTATTTTTATTATGATTTTGACCATACGTATCAGTCTGCATTGAGTTATTGTATATGATTATGAGATGTGGTCCTTATCCATTATGGTTTATAAGTTTAATTAATCATGCTATGTCATATATTTTGATGTAATGATATAGTTAGATTTGCTTGTTATGCATGTGTTCGAAAAGTTTTAAATTAAATAAAATTTTATGGCCCGGTTTTCGTCTATGTGTATTGTTAAGTCTGGCAATGCCTCGTACCCTGTTCCGGCCTTGGATATGGGTAAGGGGTGTTACATTTAGTGGTATCAGAGCTATGGTTTAGTTGGTTCTCGGACTAACCTAGCGAGTGTAAAAGTCCAGCTATACATGCCACTGATCCGTGATAGTGTGATGTCTCCCGACACGTATGAGCACCTTCTTGTTTAGACAGAGGTACTCTCCAACCTAGCTGCACTGTCCATGTTCAATGTGATGCGAAGGTGTTTGAATAAAATTATGTATATGATGATGCACGAAATGAAAGTTGCGATTGTGATGCAAATATCTATGTTTGTTTAATCCTTATATGATGTCATGAGTATGATTTGTTCGAGTAGATGAATGGATAAGTCAAGCTATCCAGAAAACATAGGATACATGCATAATTATACTTGACTAAATGAGATAACTGTAAAGTGGGCATTAAACCAATATGAATGTTAGTTACTCGAAATGAATGACATGATTGAGATATGATTGCTATGATGAAAACTGTGTTACATGTATATATATATGATGAATTGTTTTGTAACTAGAAGAAAGGATTATTTTTGAGGCTATATCAGAATTATTTCCGTAGCGGAAAGAGAAAAATGTGATAGTGAGTAGTAAACTAAAAGAGTACAGTGAGGATCGACTTACGATGTTGAATTTCGATTGGATCTGATTCATGGTATTATTATTCCGAGGCTTATACGAAAGAATTGTATGAAGCTCACAAATTGCAAATTTGCCTATTCATTCAGAGAGTAATGACGCGTATCTTTGTAATTTGATTAAGATGTTATTGGATTGTGATTTATTGATGATGAAAATCAGTATAATTATTTCGTAAGAGTGCGCATCCCTTTGATTGTTGGATTTTTGGAATTCTAGTCTCCATTAACCAAATTGAGATCTGGTTTTATGTCAAGATGACAAGGGAAACGGAGAAGGGTTGAAAATTGAAAACTAATAAACTGTACTAATTGGATAAACCAAAAATTTTGGAAATTTTATGGGAGAAATATATATGAATCTAGTTTCAAGGAAAATTAACGAAACTAAATTTGGAGTTTTGTAGCTTCAGATATGAATGATTTAGTAATCAGTAACTCAATAACACAAATTAACTTTGAGTATGTGTAATTGTACAATTATAGTGTTTTATCTTGAAAAGCATGGTAGTAATTGCTTATTATTTTCATATGAACTTACTAAAGCGTAAAGCTTACCCATCCTCTCCATTTCTTTAGTATTGGCGAGTCACTTTCGGGGTTGGAGATCGTCGGAGGCAAAATCACACTATCAAACTATCATTTTGGGAGAATTAATTCAAATATTAGAAATATCAAGTGAATGGCATGTATAGGAAGTTGGTTTGTGATATGTATTTTTATTATGATTTTGACCATACGTATCAGTCTGCATTGAGTTATTGTATATGATTATGAGATGTGGTCCTTATCCATTATGGTTTATAAGTTTAATTAATCATGCTATGTCATATATTTTGATGTAATGATATAGTTAGCTTTGCTTGTTATGCATGTGTTCGAAAAGTTTTAAATTAAATAAATTTTTATGGCCCGGTTTTCGTCTATGTGTATTGTTAAGTCTGGTAATGCCTCGTACCCTGTTCCGGCCTTGGATATGGGTAAGGGGTGTTACAGCATTCATGTTGTTTGCTAAATTTTTATGGAATAAAATGAGTCATGGTTGTGTAATAAACAACTTTTGTTAAAAGAGTTTGCATGAAAACACCTAAAAAGGGCTATTTTGTAAAGTTTGTAAAATAAGTTGCAAATGTGTGAAATAATTGAAATTGGGAGTTGCTATAGTTATAAAAAGAATTCGGCTAGGCTTGGTAAAGGAGCAAATTTGATAAAAATCGATTTACGAGCCTAAGGGCAAAATCATAATTTTTTTAAAGTCTAAGGGAAAAACAGTCATTTTGTCAAATTATGAATTATAGAATGTTTTAATTAATATAATGATTAAATGAGTGAATTTCATCATGTTAGATAAAAAAAAATCGAGATTTGGGCTTAAATCGGAAAGTACGAGGTTATGGACTAAAATGGAATAATTAGCCAAAATTACATTCGAGGTAAGTCTGTGTGACTAAATAAGCATGTTATCCATGTTATTGTTAATATACTTGAAACCTATCTTGCTTTGGTTATATTGAATTATATGTTGGTGATATTGAGTATGATGAAAGTGATGTCAAACGTTAATAATATTCATGTGTTGATAGAATACATTAGATGTTTGATGGAATAGGATATCCTATAGAAATGAGTAAGTTGTACGTAAATAATGCAACTTAGTCATATTTATGCATTGAATCTTTGATTATGTATATAATGCTTGAATGTATCTATGAGTAATATATGGTAAGATTTAATGCGGTAAAAACTCCCGGTTGAATCTTAGGAATAGATCGGATATCCTTGCCATGACATTTGGGTAATATAGATGTGTGCTAGTGTAAGACATGTCTGGGACATGCATCGGCCACATTATGAGAGCCAATGTAAGACCATGTCTGGGACATGGCATCGACATTAAGACGAGAGCTAGTGTAAGACCTGTCTGGGACATGCATCAGCCTCGAGATATGCAAGCTAGTGTAAGACTTGTCTGGGACATGACATCGGCTTGACATGTGTCAGTGTAAGACCTATCTGGGACATGGCATTGACATCGATAGATGAGAGCTAGTGTAAGACCTGTCTGGGACATGACATCGTCCTCGGTATATGAAAGTCAGTGTAAGACCTGTCTGGGACATGGCATCGACTTAGATATGTGAGCCAGTGTAAGACCATGTTTGGAACATGGCATTGGCATCGTACCCTTATGTCTGAGGTTTAATGATTATCCTATGGTATTTCAAAAGGTTCAACGGGAAATTTAAGGTTTAAGTCAAAATGATAGAGCTTATGGCTATGTTGTGAGTGGTACAGGTACTTACATGAAATTGATGAAATGTGAATTCAATTCATGTTGTATGATTAGTAAGGAATGAATATGAGCATGTTGAGTAACACAGGTATGTATGCCAAGCTTATGAGAAATGATTTCGGTTCATGATGCACATTTGGTGAAGATGTAAATATGTAATTCATGCCTATGAGAATGATTTTGTGATGACCTTGTGATTATAGGTCTACACTTATGATGAATAAATATGTATCTTTACCAATGTAGTGAAAATAAATTAATAACGTGTGATAAACTTAGTGTCATTAATTTACACTAAAGCAGTTTTGGATAACAACCATAGTCCGATTTTGAAAATCCACAAAAAATTGTGGAAATTGAGTTAGAGACTGATTAAAATATTAAATTAAAGCTTAATAAGTCTAATTTTACATAGAAAAAACAGTGTAAGAAAAAGAGTTTCATATTATGAAATATTTAAATTGTTGTGAGACAGAGTCAGAATGATTTTGAAATCCCCTATTCTGATTTGAGAAAATCATTGAAAATTGTATAAAAATATTTATTGGTTGTAATTTATATTCTTAGAATTTTTAATGAGTTTATTTTCAATAGAAATAGATGGGAACATCATCCGAGTTTTGTATTGTGAGATAATTAATTTTTAGTGAAGAAGGGTCAGAACTGTCAGACAGTGTAAAAGGGGTAACTTTAAAGAATAAACTGTACTTATTGGCTGGACCAAAAATTCTAAAAATTTTATGGTAAGAATAAATGTGAGTCTAGTTTCAGGGAAAATTAGTGGATCTTAATTTGGAGTTCTGTAGCTCCATATATAAATAATTTAGTGACTATGACTTGAGAAAATAACTTGACCTTAGCATAAGTAAAAGTGCAAATATGGTTGTATTACTTTGAGGAGCAAGTTGATAATTGATTATTATTTTTCATACGGTCTTACTAAGCTATGAAGCTTACTCCCTTCCTTCCCTTTTCTTTAGTGTTGTTAGGTTAGCTCAGGATTGGAGATCGTCGGGGGCAGCATCACACTATCAAGCCATCACCTTTGTAATATTGATATATGTTAAATATTTTTAAGTGAGTGGCATCTATAGGGACTTATCTTTATGTTATGTGTTATTATAATTATCCAAATGCATTGGCTTATATTAAGTTATTTGTATATGGCCAAGAGGTGTGTCTTATTTTGATTATGGTTTGTGAACCTATCTATCTATGCTATGTTCTAATGCTTGTGATGAGGTGGTGTGATTATGCTTGTTGGCCATATATGGTTGGCATTAATGTTATGAATGTGTCTTAATATGAGATGCTAAAATCATTAAAATGATGTCATGATATGTGTCCTTAGTGTGTATAAAGATGTTAAGGATTAAGGGTAACATAAAGGCTTGGAAAATAGCCTAAGTGTTGACCACACGGGCAGAGATATGGCCGTGTGTCTCAGCCATGTGGGGGACATGGCCTTAGCACACGGGTGTGTGACTTGGCCGTGTGACTCTAATTGTTTGCTGACGTCATAAACAGAGAGTTACATGGGCTGAAGACACAGGTGTGTCCAAGCCACAAGGCCAACCCACACGGGCGGGTGATTCTCCAAAGTGTGAAAATTTTCTAAGTGTTGCAAAAGTTTTATATATTTACGGTTTGGTCCTGAACCACTCCGAATGTATGTTTTGGGTGTCGTAGGCCCATATAAGGGACATTAAGCATATGTATGAAAGTTTTTAAACAGAACGAAATTTTGTAGCCTGGTTTTTGCAAGTTTGTGAACGATTAAGTCTGGTAATACCTCGTACCCTGTTTCGGCGTCGGACACGGGTAAGGGGTGTTACATAACCTGAGTCTGTGTTGGTTAATAGAGTTGCAAATGAATGGATTGTAGAAATTTTATGTGAAGTGATATATGAATTTGAATTGCAATATATGAAACAAATAGCGAACGAGCCAAAGGGGCAGATTGAGTATGAATGAGCTTATGGACTCGAAAATGATTGAAATGGACATGTAATTGAGTATAAATATCTATATAAATGAGTCCAAAATGATGAATTTATACTTGTGAATTGAATGGTATGTTTAGAAACCCATGTGTTGAATTGAGTTGCATAAACGAATATGTATAAGTTAAGTAGAAATGATAGTTTTGGCATGAATAGGTAAGTAAATTGGCATGTACATATTGGTGTAAACATAACTATTGAGGTTGAAAGTGGTTGACATAAATGGTATGAGATTGGGTTAAGAATTGAATACGTGCATTTTGCATAATATTATTATGTTGTCTTGAATCATAAATTTATCACTGAACATATTTACCTAGTGTACAATTTATTTTTCTTTGTGTGCAAGTAAAGTAGATTCAGGTTGTTCGAGCAGTTGATCTAGCATCTAGAAATTGGTCCCCAACTCAGCAAAGTTCGTACAAATTCTATTTTGTTCTAATTTTTGCATGTACCTAGGTTGAGTCATATTTGATATAAAACTATGTTTATATGCACTTATGGTTTTAAATGTTAATGTATGAGCTTGGTTAATTGAATATGGCTTGTAAAGATAATAAAATTAGGTTTTGAAATGGTACGGTATGTTGCAATATTAATGGCCTTGGTGAAATTGATATGAATGCATATGATTTGAAGGTATTGCAATAGATGCTTAGCTACTAAGTAACCAAGCATTTGGATCTTATTGAAGAAGGTATTAAAGTATATGAATTGATGTTAAAGGATTGCATTTGTTAGCTGAAATATGAATGAAATGTATTTAGAATTTGATTGGAAAAAAAATTGTAGGTTGAAATCCATTTGATATTGTAGAAACAGTATGCGACGTCGATCAAATCTAAATGCCATGGCACGTTACGATGCTTGACATTAAGTTGTGTCATGATGAGGAACCCCCTTAAGTCGTGACATGACGTCAACCCTGTATTTTGAATTCTTTACAATTTGGTTCATTTCTATCTCGGGTTAGCTTTAGGGCTTCCGTAAGCTCGCTAAGACCCAGAAACGAGTGTATATCATATTAAATGCATATTTTGGTTGGATTTAATTATCTAATAGTATAAATTGATTTTAACTTATCGTAGTTGCTTCGGCAACGAATGTGACACCTCATAACTCAAACCTGACGATTGGGTCAAAAATTGAGGTGCTATATTTAGTGGTATTAGACTATAGGTTTAGCCGATTCTCAGACTAAATCAAGCTTAGAATTGAGTCTAGAGGTACATGCCAAAGTTGAGTCGAGTCTGAGTCAGGATTTGGATGTTGATTATGAAATTTATCTGTTTGATAACTGAAGATGTCAAAGGAACCGATAAATGTTATTAATGATGATATAGATAGCAGTGATCACTCTGTTGAAAGTGAGAAAGGTTGGCATTGATCCATCTAGTGTTCAACATAATAGAGTTGATAAACCTCGACAAGAAGGCCGATATGATGAGAACTTTCTTCACTCCATAATGAAAATTCTTCAAAGAGTAATGGGAGCTACTCCGCAAGTTGCCTAGTAGTTGCATCTTGACGATACCGGTAAAGGATTTGTGAAAGTATAAAGCAATTGAGTTTAGATATTTGAAAGGTTTCAACCCCACCTTAGCCGAAATCTAGCTAGAATAGACCCAAGTCTTACAATAGTTAGAATGTTCACCATCAGAGTGTGCCACTTGTGAAGTATCTCTTTTAAAAAAGAAGCTTATCAATGGTGGTTGACTGTCACACATCATATGCTAGTGAATCAAGCCACTTGGACACTCTTCTTGTCTGAATTTGAGAATAAGTATATCAGTGAATTGTATTTGAAAGATAGAAAGTAAGAATTTATGATGTTGAAGCAAGGGAATATGCTAGTAGCCGACTACGAACAACAATTATTACGACTCGACAAGTATGCTCTTGAGTTAGTACCTATATAAGAGGAGAGTTGTAAGCAATTCTTTTGGGGATTGCGATATGCGCTCCGAGTTCAGTTAGCCTCGCATAAGCTCAAGGAATTTGCTAATCTAGCTGAACGAGCAAAATTGGTTTTTCAGGCCTTAGGCCTAGATAAGAAAGGCGAGTCTCTCCAAACATTTGGAAAGAGAGTCAAAACTACTTATTCGCAACCTCTAGCTAAGCGAGCAAATGAGTCTCAAATTTCTTGGAAATTAGTTTCATTGAATGACGAATTAGAAAAAGATAGGGCTAAACAACCATCAATATCTATTGGCAAAGTTGAGAAGTCGAAAGAGGACGTAAGTATTCCAAATTGTGAACCTTGTGGAAAAAAACACAGAAGTGAATGCTGGAAGAAAACGGGAGCATATTTTTTATGCAAATCTTTAGAGCATATTGCTCGAAATTGTCTTATAAGTGTTACTACCCAAAGATCTGCTCCTGAAGCTAGAGGTTAAAGAATTGACCATGGTGGTTCAATTGCAAAGAGGAGCCAGCGAAGAGAGATTGATTCAGTGGTATATCTTCCATATCATATTTCAGGTAAATTTCGGGGTAGAAATTTTTTTAAGGAGGAAGAATTATAACGACATGAAAGTCAATGGTGTCGGACAATACGAATTTTGGACCTTATTTCTGTAAACTGAGCCTGTGATTATTTAATAGAGATATTTTATAGAGCCATTGTATTGATTAATTGAAGTTTGGATAAGTAATTTAGCCGAATTAATGATTAATTAAGGTTCAAAGACTAAATTGTAAAATTTTAATTTTTTTTCAAAATGGTAAATAAACCATTTTTCAATAGGCGATAATGCATTATGATGGCACTATCACTAAATGGTGATTAATAGTTAATTTTAAATAATTAAACTAATTAAAATTAATTAAAGGTTAATATTAATATAAAAGGTAAAGTTCAAGGAAAGCCATCATCTTTCTTCACTTTTCAGACCGTCCAAAGAAAAGAAAAAGAAAGTGACACCATTATTAAAGGGTTCCAAACTTTTAACCTTAATTTCAAGTAAGTCCCTAGCTATTTTCCTTTGATTCTTATAGATTTTTTATCTTGGAAATTTGATTAAGCTAACCCAAGGATTAGTTTGAACAATTAGTGACGGTTTGATGGGATGCCACTATTGAGAATTGAATGATTTAGGTGTTAAATTGATAAAAATTAAGGTTAGTTTAAGAAAAGGACTAAATTGTAAAGCTTAATTAATAGTTTTGTATATAATGGACCAGAATGAATTTAATGTCAAATTGATAGTAGGGATGAAAAATAGGAGATCCTTAATGAGTAATTGCGAAATTAGATTTTAATCCAAATTTCTAGATTGGAAGTTATACTTGTCCCGACTTTAGGGACTAAATTGAATAAATTGAAAAATATGTATGATTTTGAAATTGAATGTGATTTGATATGGAATTTGACATTGTATTATTATTGAATTATTATTCGTAGCTAAAAATGACACAGGATCGTAGAGAAGGAAAAGAAATGCGAGAGTCGACGACGAGTGCTATAAGCTTTTGATTTGTATCTTTATGACCCAAGATCAATCTAATTACTACATATTCATGACATTATGCATTATATAATGTTGAGGTATGTTGTCAATGGTTATTGAGTTGAAATTCTATGGTTGAAATGAATATCGAGATAATGACTAAATTGAATAGAATAAAAAGTTGTATGACTTAACTGATATAGGAAATTGGTATGAAATTGAGCTGAATTATATTATTTTATATGATGAATTGATGTTGAACTGAGAATGATGGGATGCGAATTGAACTATGTGATGAAATTGGAAATTGGTTACTTTATTAGTTGTACAATTTTATACTTTGATTTAGCCGATAATGCACTTACCTGCTAGTATATTTGTTTTGGTTTATTTGATGATGCACTTATGTGTCAATATAATTGTTTCGGTTTATCCGATGATGCACTTACCTGCCAGTATAATTGCTTCGGTACATCTGATGATGCACTTATGTGCCAACATGATTGCTTCGGTTTATTTGATGATGCATTACGCGTGCCAGTATAATTGCTTTGGTTCGTCTTATATGCACCTCGTGTGCCATTATAATTGCTTCGGCTTGCCCAACAATGCATTATGTGTGCCAGTATCTTTCTTTCAATTTATTCGATGATGCTCTGTGGTGCTAGATTGAGATGCAGGGTGACGAATCCGTGTATCTGATCTGAGTCCGTGTTGGTTAATAGAGTTATAAATGAATGAATTGTATAAATGTTATGTGAAGTGATATATGAATTTGAATTTCAATATGTGAAATGAATGGAAAACGAGCCCTAAGGGTGGATTGAGTATGAATGAGCTTATGGACTTGGAAATGGTTAAAATGGTAACATGTGATTGAGTATAAATATCTATATAAATGAGTTCAAAATGATGAATTTATACTTGTGAATTGAAGGGTATGTTTAGAAACTCATGTGTTGAATTGAGTTGCATAAATGAATATGTATAAGTTAAGTAGAAATGATAGTTTTGACACGAATAGTCGGTAAATTGGCATGTAAAGATTGGTATAAGCATGACTATATGAGATTGAAAATGTTTGACATAAATGGTATGAGATTGGATTAGGAATTGAACATGTGCATTTTGCATAATTGACCGCTTCCAAATGTGCGAACGGTTAAAGTTATTAATAACTTTATAAAAAATCATAACATAATTTAATATATTTTAATTTAGATGCATGGGTAAGAAAATTAGTTTATTTAATATAATTTTTGGTATAAAAATAAATCACATATGTGCTCACCCGTTTTATGGTCAGAATATAGTCTTGTTCGGGCCAGGGGTGCTATTCAAGCAAATTTCTCTCAATAATGTCGACTATGATAATTCGAACTTGGTTCAAATACCTAGAGAATAAGCATACCTCCTACAAGTGCTCATGGGTCGGGCCAAGCCGAGTTCAAGCCTAGCAAAATCTAGGCCAAGGCCTGGCTCTGCTCGAAAAATGGACTTAAAATTTTGTCCAAGCTCGGCCCAGCCCATCTGTATTAATTTTTTATATTATTTTTATATATATAATACATCAAAAATACTAAAAACATTAAAATAAGTATTTCTCAACAAATTGAGAATAAATTTTAAAAATATGTATACTTAAATTATACTAAGATAGATGCAACTTAACAAGCAAACACCTCTAAAATAATAACAAAATTAAGAATAAAACAAGTGTTATACAATATCCAAACAATAACAACAAAATAGTAGTAACATAATAGTGAAATGGTAGCAAAATAAGCAGAAAATAACAAGAAAATAACATTAAAACAACAAAAAAATAATAGATTTTTTTTGTCCTTTTGTGAATTCGGGCAAGGCCGAGCCTGGGTTAAAATTACCTTACTCGAGGCCCGACCCTTTTTTTAAACCGGCATTATTTTTTGCCCAAGCCCATTTTTTCAGGTTTATATTTTTGTCCAAACCCTCCCACTTTTTGAGCAAGCCTTCGGGCTCGGCCCATGAACAGGCCTAGTACCTCTACTTTTTCCAACAATATTTTTTGGTAGTTTATTTAATACAATAAAGTATGTTAGATACATGGTTTTGAAATATACGGTTTTAAAAAAAAGTTATTCAATATAATAAATATTAAACAGTACATTAAATATAATGGATTCATTTAAAATATATATATACATGGATTCGTTTAGGGTAAAAATATAATGGATTTATTTAATAAAATAAAAGTATATTAAATACATGGTTTTCAAAAAATACTTTTTAAAATTAAAAAAATTAAAAGAATTTTATTTATTGAATTTAATAAATACGAAATTATATTAAAATTTTAAAAAAATTAAAATGGTTTAAAGATAGAATTTAACATTGTTAACAAATTTTAGTATTTGATATTTATTTTAAAAATATTTTTAATTATTTAGTTTAAACTCCGTTTTTAAAATTGATATAAACACAAGGTTTTAGAATAATTGAAAAATATTTTATAACTTAAAATTGATAAAAACAATTACAGATATTTGAAGCTTTTTATAACAACATTTTAAAAATCATATTAAAATTATATTATCCTAATTTTTAAAATTTATTAAGTCTGCCTTGTGGCATGAGTTAGGGTTTTTCTTAGTCTGCCTTGTCGCACGAAAGTTAAACTTTAGGGTTTTGGTTTTGTCACCGTTTGAAGGAAATTGACCACTAGGAGACGAAGATTTGTCATGGCTAACGTTGATTTGATGGATACTGGGTTAGCTAGCCTCCATATCATGGATGAAGAGGAAGAGCCATTGGTGGTTTTGGAGGAAAATAATGCAAATAAGTAGTTATATGATTTATGTTTGGTAGGGAGAGTCCTCACAAATAGCGTTGTGCACTTTCCATCTTTAAAGAATACGTTAGCCGATCTATGGCATCCATTGAGAGGGGTGTCAATTACAGAGGTGGAGAATAAAAGGATTTTATTCCGATTCTACTGTGAGATCAATTTGAACCGAGTACTGGATGGGTTGCCATGGTTTTTTAACCGACATCTCATTGTTTTTCATAGGTTAGTTGGGGGTGAAGAGCCAAATCTGGTTCCTCTCTGGCACACAATTTTTTGGGTCCAAGTTCACAATTTACCTATCGGTATGACTTCAGAGGGTACAGCTCGCCAGATTGGAGATTTTGTTGGTAAATTTCAGGAGTATGATGCGTCATTGGTGACAAAAGGGGGTAGTAAATTTATGCGAATTAGGGTTCTGCTTGATGTTCGTCTACCACTTAAAAGGAAGAAAGGAATCAGTACTGGACAAAATAAATTCATATATGTCTTCTTCCAGTATGAAAGATTACCCCTCTTTTGCTTTATTTGTGGCCGGGTTGGTCATGGAGAGAGTTATCTTGAAGTAAGATTAACAATAAGGAGTCAACCAGTGGAGTTTGGGTGGGATTTGTCACTGAGATCCACGCCAAGAAGAAGAAGCCAGGGTGTGGGCAAATGGCTAAGAAAGGAGCCAGAAATGGATAAATGGAAGGATATGGAGATAGATGGGGCAACATAGGTAAGAAGTTTTGGAGTCGAGATTACAAATAAAAAGGAGTTCCGCGGAGGAGTAGAGCCCTTGGGTCGATTCACACGACAGATCCGGAATACATTCACACGGGATCAAGTTAGTCCAACGCACTTGAAGGGAAAAGAAATTGAAGAGGAGTTGGAAGACATACTAGTTGAATTCGGGGATGGTAAAAAAAGGCAGAGGGTTAATCCAGAAAGGGAACTACTGAGTGATGCGAGGGGTACATTAGAGGAGGATCTAGAGAACAATATATCGGCGGCCACTCAAAAGGTGGTTGACCGAGAGCAATGAAAATTTTAAGTTGGAACGTTCGTGGTTTGGGGCAACCATAAACAGTTCGACGTCTTAAAAACAAATTGAGGCATATTCAACCTCAAATTTTGTTTCTTATGGAAACAAAGGTCACAATAAACGAATAGAGTTAGTAAGAAGACAATGTGGTTTTACAAATGGGATCGACGTCGCAGCAGTAGGCACGAGAGGAGGATTATCATTAGGATGGAAGGAGGGACTAACTTTAACTCTGAAAACCTTTTCAAAGTCTCATATTGATGTAGAGGTGGAGAATGAGGATGAGAAGGGTACATGGAGATTTACAGGATTTTATGGAGCACCAGTAGAGAATGAAAGAAAAGAGTCGTGGAAACTATTAAGGTTGTTGAAACGTGAAAATAGCAAGCCATGGTTGATTGCCGGAGATTTTAATGAAATTATTTACTCTTTCGAAAAAAGAGGGGGGAGAATGCGAGAGGAAAGACAAATGGTGGTATTCAAGGAGGCACTTGAATATTGTGAGTTATATGATTTGGGGTTTTTTGGCCAATGGTATACTTGGGAGAGAGGCCGTCTGGTTGATAACAATATTAGGGAAAGGTTGGATAGAGGAGTCGCAAATACAGAATAGTGGAACCCTTTTCCAAGGTATAAGGTCAAACACTTACAACACAGTTTTTCAAATCATTGCCCGGTTGTTGTGGATACACTTGGTGATGCAAGCACGCAAGGAGGGGTCAAACAATGGTATTTTCGTTTTAATGCAAATTGGATTTTAAATGATGACATAGAGGAAATTTTAAAGCGGGAATGGAATTTAATTAGTCTGGGTGTGCCGGAGAAACTGAAGAAAGTGGGTCGAGTCTGAGTACTTGGGCAACAAAAGAGAAAATGAGGAAAGGTCGACGAATAGAAGTTCTAAATGGTAGATTGATGGAACTTGATGCCAGAGAAATCAGTGATGCAGTTTTGGAGGAAATCACAGAGATTAAATTAGAATTGAATCTTGAAGCAGATAAAGAGGAGCTTTTCTAGGAACAAAGGGCAAGAGTGAACTGGCTTCGTATGGGAGACAGGAATACAGCTTTCTTTCATAGGAGCGCTACACACCGCAGAAGGAAAAACATGATCAATGGGATAGAAAATGCAGCAGGGAATTTGATTACAGATGAACGTGAAATCTCTACCTTGGCTACAGAGTACTTCAAGGAACTATTCTCATCGAAACCAGTAAGTAATTGTGACAACTTATTTGAGTCTTTTTTACCTTGCATCACGGATGAACAGAACGAGATGTTAATAAAGGATTTTAAAGAAGAAGAAGTAGCTAGGGCGATGAAATCCATAGCACCACTTAAGGCACCAGGGCAAGACGAGTTTCCAGTAATTTTTTACCAAAAATACTGGCATATTGTTGGAGAAGAAGTAACTAGATACTGCTTGGATATTCTCAACGGTCGAAGGAATGTGGAGGAGATAAATAATACAAGCATTGTCCTTATTCCTAAAGAGAAATCAACAACATCTACGAACAAGTTTCGTCCCATTAGTCTTTGTAATGTGCTTTACAAAATTGTGTCCAAAGTTCTTGTTAATCGATTTCAACAGGTACTTGATTCTTGTATTGAGGATACACAAGGGCGTTTGTGCTAGGAAGGCAAATCACAGACAACATATTTGTGGCATATGAAGTATTGCATTCTTTCAAAAAAAGAAGAGGGACATCGAAAAAAAGCTTTGTTTTAAAATTGGATATGAGTAAAGCATATGACAAAATCGAATGGAGTTTTTTAGAAAAAATGATGCGAAGTATGGGCTTTTGTGAGGAATGGATTTTACTTATTATGAGATGCATTACTAGTGTAGTATATAAAGTGGTGATTAATGGGAAGAATGGAGTGGAATTCAAGCCTCAACGAGGGCTAAGGCAGGGTGATCCTTTAAGCCCGTACTTGTTTCTCATTTGTGCGGAAGGATTCTCAAGACTGATTGCGATTGCAAAAAGGGAAGGGAGGCTTTTTGGAACAAAGGTGGGAAGAGGGAATGTCTAGGTATCACATTTATTTTTTGCAGATGATAGTGTACTATTTGGAGAGGCTTCAGTTGAAGGTGCAAATAGTATGAAAAGTCTGATCCAAGAGTATGAAAAGGTTTTAGGACAATTAGTCAACTTTGAAAAGTCTATTATCTATTTCAGTGGCAATGTCGAGTTGGCTACACAGGATCAGGTGGGAAGAATTCTGGGAGTCCGAATCTCTAATAGCCCGGAGAAGTATTTGGGGCTTCCGACTATGGTGGGCCGTCGCAAAAAGCATCTTTTGTGGCTATTAAAGAGCGCTGTATGAAGCTCCTGAGCAATTGGAATATGAGACTTCTATCGGCAGGAGGCAAGGAGGTATTTTTAAAAGCTATTCTACAAGCAATACCGGTCTACGCAATGCAATGCTTTAAGTTACCAATCTTATTTTATCATGAACTTGAGTAGTTAATGAGTAAATTTTGGTGGAGTAACTCCAAAACAAATAAAGGCATTCAGTAGTGTAAATAGAGCGAACTGTGCATCCCTAAAGCAAAAAGAGGGTTAGGATTTAAAGATCTATTAAAATTCAACATGGCCTTGTTAGCGAAGCAGGGATGGAAAATTATTATGCAACCTGATTGTTTGTTTGCGCGTGTAATGAAAGCTAAATATTTCCCGAAAGGGGATTTCATGAATGCAGCGATAGGTTCTTACCCTTCGTATACCTGGCGCAGTATTACGGGAGCAAGATATCTCCTTGAGGAAGGGATGGGATGGCGAATTGAGAATGGAGAATCAGTCAATATTTGGACCGATAGATGGCTTCTCGGACCTGGTAGTGGCAGATTAAATTGTCAACACATAGATATCAGGTATTCTAAAGTCTCTGATTTAATTAACAAGGAAACTAATACCTGGAAGCAAGAAGTTATCCGCACATTGTTTGGAGAGGAGCAGTTGAAGAACATTCTCTCAATTCCTTTGGTGAGCAGCAGGATAAAGGATGTACCAGTGTGGCGAGGTGACAATACTGGGATATACACAGCGAAAAGTGGCTACAGATGGCTTATTACAGAGGGGGTACAAGAACAAACAATGAAATGCTAACAACTTTCTTTACAAGACTTTGGGAACTCAAGATCCCAAGTAAAATACGCATTATGATATGGAGAATTGCTCATGACTATCTTCCTACGCTACATAATCTAAGAGTTCGTAGTCTGGTCGTCAACACATTATGCCCGGTGTGCCAAATGGAGGAGGAATCGGTTGACCATCTCTTTAGAGTATGCACTTTCACGCAGCAGGTTTTGCGAGATGTAGGAGTATCAGCTTCCACATGTAACAGAGAGTCCGATTAGAAAAATTAGTTAGCAGCAGAATTTGTAAATCAGAGCATAGAAGCATGTACAATCAGATCTATCGCATATTGGGCAATATGGTATAGTCGTAACAAACTCTATCATGAGGGGACACGAGAGCAAGCGCATGAAGTTGTGGGATTTGTTCAGGCCTACTATACAGAAATAGCTATTTCGGGGGAGAGATTACAGAGCACATATGATATTAGACACCTAGTTTGGGAACCACCAGACAACGACACCATAAAGATTAATTTTGACACTTCCTTTAATCAAATAACAAAATGTTTTATCTCAGGAGTAATAGCACGAAACAAGGAAGGTTTAATCATGGCATCTTGTACTTACCCATGGGAATACATCTCAGATCCAGTGACAGTTGAGGCAAGGGCGTGTCTGTAAGCTATTGTTATGGCTGAAGAGTTGGGGTTCCAGGACATCTGCATAGAAGGGGATGCGTTAACCATAATACGAAAGCTGAACGTTGCAGAAGAAGATAGATCATGTATTAGCAACCTAATAAAAGAAATTAAGGAGCGAAGTTACAAATTCAGAAGTTTGAGGTTCAAGCATGTACCAAGGGGAGCCAACAAAGTTGCCCATGCGATGGCGAAGGAAGGAGGGCGTTACGAGCATCCTTGATTCTGGATAGAGGAGGCGCCGCATACGATGGAGATCCTGGTGAATCAAGAGAGACGAAATGGTACTTCAAGTGGGGAGATAGAGAGGTAGAGTCCGGGCTGCGTGTTGATGGTTTGCCCGACGAACTCGAGATTCTAAGAGAGGCCGCGGTTTCATGAAGGGGTAATTCTGGGAGAAGATGGGTTTCTTGAGTAGGCGTCACGACTTATTTTCAAATGTAAGAGAAGAAGGGAGAAGAAGGGTTACAAAGGCTACGCCTTTTCATGTTTCTTTTTACCGTTCAAATCATCTTTAAAGTGACTAGACAACAGTTTTATTTTTGCTTTTACATTTCCAAGGCACCACTTTGGTGGCCAATTATTTCCCAATAGTTTTATTTCATGTTTATTAAGCCTGTAACCACTTTTATTGCTTCTTTTATTAATAAGCATCAGCTGATTTCTTCAAAAAAAAATCATATTAAAATTTAAGTTTTTTAATTTATAACATAAAAAATCATAATTTAATATGCATTATAAAAAATATTTTGAATATATTTAAATAATTAAAAATATTCTTTGCACATTAAAGATTTACAAACATAATTAAAACAAATATGTATTTAATATAATTAAAACATAATTAGATAAAAAAATATATTTTAAAATTTATTTAAAATGAAAAGAATTTTTTTTACTTATAAAATTTTAAATTTAAAAAAATAATTTTTAAATACTTTTATAAAATCGAAATAGCATAATTTATAAATATTTTAAATATAAAAATAATTGTTATTTTAAAAACTAATTTAAATATTGTGTTAGACAAATTTAAAAAAACATATTAAAATTTTACAAAGTTAATTACATATTAAAACAATGTTTTTCTTATAAAAAATATTTTAATATACATACGACGATATATGACGATTGTACGTTGGATGGAGATTTTTTCAGATTATCGTGTATAAATTTACACAAAGCATATTTTGTTTTGAAAGAATACAAATCATATTAATCATTATACATATTAACATACATAAACATTTTCATTTATTTTTCAATTGTAAATATTAAACTTTTAAATTAAACTTATGTAAAAAATTTCACCATACAAGTTTTTTTACATATATATAAGTATTTAATTTCATTTTTAAATTTATTTACCATAGTATATGTATAACTTATAATAAATAAATAAATTGTAATATGAAATTAATTAATATGTTTTAATTAATACATACAATTTATTCGTGCATCGTACAAATATAAAAACTAGTATTATATATTACAAGGTTTTAAATAAAGAGATATTTCACATTATAAATTTTTGAAAAATTAATTTTATGAACTTTACTTATCATATTATTTATGGTCCCTACTAATTAAAAATAAACACATCATCTTCTTTTTTCACCTCATCCATAATCTTTTCTTACTAATTGGACATTTAATGTGAAAAGGAAAATGATTTTGTTTTTTAATTGGCAGGGAACATAAATGGCATGTAAAGGAGGGTTCATAAAATAATTCCTCAAATTATTGACATTTGACTTTCTATATTATTGACACATCATCAAGTGATTGGAATGAGTGGAAATAGATTTTTCCACTAAGCATTTAAATTAAGTTTGAATTTTTGAGTCGTCTTTGTTAAGAAGACTTTATTTAAATATCACCCTTACTCGAACAAAATAGGTCTTAGACCATAAAACGAATAATGACATCTATAATTAAAAAAATTAAAATTAAATTATTATATTAAACATCAAATCTTATTTATTTACGATACGATGACAAAATATTAATGCTAATTTCTAATCATCCAAGTTATGTTCTCAAATCGAGTAAAGGAAAAAAGCGGTTTTAGAATTTAGATAGCAACACACATTTTAATCTTCCATCTTTTAAATATTTTAAATTAAAACTTTTTAAAATTGGTAATTATATATGAATTGACTTTTATATGTAAAAGAATTTCTTAACTTTGTAACTTCAAATCAACTTCGTGTTTAACCTTTAAGATTTTGGTTTAATTTACATTTTGATCTTGTATTCGTATTTTTAAGTTTTGATTTATACAAATAAGTAACAAGAGGTTTTTTAAAAATTGTGAAAGATGATTGAATTCTTTTTAGATAATGTTCAAACAATTTAAATATTTTAAAGACTATTTTTCAAGCAAAATTAGTTCTTAATATATTTCAATATTTAAATCTTAAAACATTTTAAAATATTATTTCAAATACTATTTTGTAGGAATATTTAAAATACTGATTAAAAAAGGAATTTTTGAAATTAAAAGATTAATATTTTTTTCAAACTGATTTAAAATTACGAAAGGAAAATTTAAAAAAACCATGTTTCTAAAATAAAAGGTTCATATATTTTGGAACATATTTTTTAAAAAAAAACCTTTTTTTCCATAATATAATTAAATAGCTAAAGTTTTTTAATTTGAAAATAATGATTCAAATATAAGCTTTGAAATTAAGCAGCACCATATTTTTAATATAAAATTATCACAAAAACTTTCAAAATAATAAAAAATTAAATTTGAATTTAAAATTAATTATTTAAATAATAATTTTTATAAAAATAAAAAAATAAGTATTTACTGTAATATATACACATTAATCTTAAAATATATTTCTGAAAAACTATTTTAAAATTTCAAAATAATAAATAAATAACAATTTAAAAAGTAACTTTTTTTATCTAAAATTATAAAATATCTTTATATTAAATAAAATTTTTATAAAAAAGTTATGTCACATTAAAAACATTTTTTTAGAAAAATTAAGTTTGTAAAAATATTTTATGTTCTCACAATAAAGCAATTGGTATTAGAAAAGCAAAATTTTGTTTTATTTAAAATTTAAGTTTACATTTGTCGAACTCATTTGCGAGTATGTTATTGCATTTTATTGAACATTCTTAATTACTATTTTAGTCAAAATTTTATATTTTATCTTATTAAAAATAAAAGTCAAATAATGATAATGTTATACCATCAACATGAAATTTTACTTTAGATTTCTAAACCATTTTGAAATATAATATTAATATTTGCAAACATTTTAGAAATTATTACCTTTTAATTGTTGTTTTATAAAATTAAAAATTAATAAATTGTATAAACATTTTCTGTTTAAAAATAAATATATTAGTAAAAAAATTTAAAAACCTCATTATAATTTTGTTAAAATTTGGTCTTTAATAATAGTATAGACGTTGAAAACAATTATACAAATTTACTAATTATATTTTTTTTATATGTACAATAACCTCGTGCATGGCATGGGTAAGAAAATTAGTTTTTATGTTTATAATTTTCAATTTTTATATGTTTTTAATTTTTTAAATTTCAATTGATGATGTGAAACTATTTCAGAATGTAACTCATCACCTCTCGACGATTTTAAAAAAATACTAAATTATTTGATAGAATCCAAGTTTAAGGACTATTGTGGATAAAAAAATTAGAGACAAAATAGTAAAAGTTACCAATTTTGGGGACCAAAATTGATTTTATATCTAAAATAAATAAATAAAAGAAGACTCTTTAAAAAAACATTTTTATGTCCACACAATAAATAAGGTATAAATTTAACCCTCAATGTTTATATTTTTTATCAATTTAGTTTTTATTTATTTTTAGCTAAATTTGATCATAAACTTTAAAAAAAAATTCAAAATACTTTTATTCCACAGAAATATTAATTAAAACATTAAAATTTTAATGATGTTAGTGTAATAATCCACGTGTATTTCATGCTATCATAAGAATATTTCTATTAAACGTCACGTCAAAAAATAATTTAAAAATATTAAAAATTTAAAATTAAATTTAATTATAAAAAGCTCGTGAAAATTTTAAAAAATAAACATAAAGTACATGTTAATTGTCATATGGGTTGCCATGTTTAAAAAATGAACATTTTAGTAAGTATTTTCAATAAAAAAAATCAATATGACTTTATTTTATAGTGTTGGTAGTTAAATTTAACTGATGAGAGCCAATTTTAGCTTAAAAAAAGAATTAGTGTGAAATTGACAAAACCATAAACGTTTAGAGGTACATTTGATATTACGCCATGAATAAAATATCTAACCTAATACGCTTGAAAGATATAAGTTATAGAAATCACACAAAACAGTAATTTTAATTATTATTCCACACTAAATCTAATTTCCCCAAAGAAAATCTTTCGGTTTTTTTCTTCTTTTTCCCAACTTTCTCTAAACTTTGTATGAGGAAAAAATATATAAAAAAGGAAAATCTCAAGGATTAAAGGCTAGTAAAGAAAAGGCTGCCCAGAAATACTGAAGGAAAGAAACAATCAAAATAATCAGCTAATAATAAGCAAATGAGCATAACTTTACCGATGAAGTTGTTATTGCCTTTAACAACTCCAACCAGAATTCCATCTTCTTCTTATTACACTTCTTTTCTCTCTTCTGCAAACCCTAATTTTACTTTCTCCGCTTCTTCTCATCACTCATGTACTTTCAGAAGAAACCCACATTTTTTCTCCAAGAAAAAGGTATTCTCATTGAAGTTTTTCTCTTTTCAAGTTCTTATTTCTGTTTTCTTCATTGGAATATTAACCTTTTTTTTTTGGAAGTTGTGTTGTTCAATTTTCTGCTTCCTTCTTTCTTTAAATTGATATCTATCGAAGGTTTTGTTATTTATTTAAATCCTAACTGACTGGCTGAATTATGAATCTATGGAGTCATTCATGTAATTTCTGAACATGTCATTTGGATTGATTATCCGCTCAAGAGAATTTTGAAAAATGGCGAGGAAGTAGCATTGTCTGTCTGAGAATGGTAATATGTTTCTGAGAGAAAAAATGAAATTATTAACACTAAGTTTATATTAGTATCTTCAACCCGAACAGGAATTGTCAATGAATGTGATTTCACATAGATTTCTGCTTCTGATGTAGATATAGTTGTATTTTTGGGTGGGAAATTGCAAGGGTGTTCAATGAAGGTAGGTCTATTTAGATTTGTTATTCGCTTTTACCTTTGATTCATGTTTTTACATGATGTATCTCTACGCAGATATTAATTTGGAAGTCAAAATATTTTAAGCGAAAGAAAATTTATATATATTAATATTGGGGACAAAATCATCTGCTCTTCTGGTGATAATTAATAATATCATTTCTTTCTCAACATGGCTGGCTGGTCGGTTACCATTGGGGAGCGTGAGGAATTGCCCCTCAAATAAAATAGAAACTTGGTTGGAAAGGGTCAGCAGATATGTTTGTACAATCCCGCACTGGTTTTATTCGTTTGTGGCATCTTTGTCAAGGACTGAATTAGATTCGATTCCACTCCAAATGTTTTAGTTTCTGTTGGAAGGTAATTACTTAAGGTTGGTTGTAATGTGGAGTATCTCACTGAGAGGAAGATAAATATTGAGAAAGAAAGCAGAGAAGTACATTCTTTCTGTGAAAATAAGAGAAAATGATTTCTGTCAGCAATTTTGTGGTTGAATGCAGGCTAGCAAAATATTTTTGTCAGCGCTACTTTCTTATCTGATTATTGCCTCTAAATTTGCATATTCTCCGAATGAATTACAGAAAAACATGTGTAATCCTGGGTGTAGATTGTCAGGAATTTTTCATTTGCTTGACAGAGGATATTTCTTAGGCATCGATCTTGCATATTGTATTTAATTAAGATCCTATAATAAGGTAATGAAGAGTAAACCAATACCCTAATTTGTTTATGCAAATGCCCCATGAGGTTCTTGCTTGTTAAAGCTGATCTTTAAGTTGCTAGGGCAAGAAATGTTTGCACTGTTTATGGATTCATTCGGTACTTAACTTCATAAAATTTGTATCTAAGTGATCAATGTTCTTGTATTCATTATATTAGTAGTATCTGGTTACTCCAATCTAATCTACATCACATTCTTGTTTTGAAATTTTCCATATGAAGTTTTCGACAACAGATATTCCATCCAAGTTGTTGAATCTGTTAAAATTGAATGATCTGCCATATGTAAATGCATCTCTTTTTACCCTAATTTTGATTGAAGGATGCTCAATTTTCAGAATCTCTCAAAATTATAGTCTGAGCTCATGGCTGATCACCACTCTTTGTGGGCAGTTAGTTTTCACTAATGATTTACTGTCAGGGATTCTGTTTTTATGTACTGGTTTAGTGGATTTGTGCGCATACAAGAAGAGATCAAGAGATGGATGGCTATAGATATGAAGAGGAGAATGCAGTTTGCTTAGTTAGTTCTGATGAAGATACTGGGATGCAGATTCCTACACAAGTCCAATCTATTGTGGAAGGATCAGGGGCAGTTACAGTTTCAAAGTTGAAACCGGTTCCTGATGTAGATTATTTGCAGGTATGTGATTTTTATGCAGGAAAATAGCACTTAAGTTCTACGCATTTTTATTATGTAGATTCCAGTAAAGAACTGAGTCTGTACAATGGATACCACTACTTTGCCTGTGCTTATAATGGATTTTTTACAATTGTTTTTATCCACATACCTTTCTAAGAGCCTTGTTTTATGATATACAGCTCCCCAAGAAACTTTGATAGCTTGTGAAATGAAAGCCTGGTTACACTATTTCTTTAACTTAATGTATCTGATTTAATTACAACTTGATGATCCGAGTTTCTTTGGCTATCTAATATTGGCCTTTTACATAAATGATATGTAATTCATGCCTTAGCCAAGGTCTTCGCTGCAGCTTGAAAACATTTACTGATTTTAGTGTTTTGGAATTTGTTTTGACTGCTAACTTCTATATGTGGTCATGCAACTATGCAGGAGTTATTAGCAATTCAGCAACAAGGGCCTAGATCTATTGGGTTTTTTGGAACTCGGAATATGGGATTTATGCACCAAGAGCTCATTGAGATTCTTAGTTATGCATTAGTTATAACTGTGAGTGCCATGATTCTAGTTTTTATTTATCCTTTACTATAAGTCGCACAACAAAATGGATACTTGCTGCAATATTCAAGTCTCACAGTCTTTTTTCTCCCAGAAAATATACACTTTTCCTCCTAGAATTGTTTTGACCTTGCTGCTAACATGGCTTGCAGAAAAACCATATTTTCACATCAGGTGCATCAGGTACTAATGCAGCTGTCATCAGAGGTGCTTTAAGAGCAGAGAAACCAGAGTTGCTTACAGTAATATTGCCACAGAGCTTGAAGAAACAACCTCCTGAGAGTCAGGAATTGTTGGAAAAGGCATGTGATAATAGCATTTAAGCCATTCTTAAGAAGCTTGTTTGTGCCATTGGTTTGTTATGGCTTCATCTGACACTGCTAATTCCTTTGCATTTTGTTAGATCTGTTTGTCTAATAAGTAAACATGTTGCTTTTTATATCCATAGCAGATTCTATTGAAAATTCATGACCTGTTTCTTGTAACCTAAGAGGCTATGCTGTTAACTCAGTTTGCTCAAGCTGTAACATGTTCAGATCTTATGTTGAGGGTTACTGATGGGATATTGCTGGTCAATCACTGAAAGTTATAAATCGAGTTGCTGTTGGCGTCATTCTAAAACAGTCTTATACTGGGTTGAATTATTGCACCCCCAGTGGCCAGTGTGGAATGTGGCTTGTGGCCACTGTTCATTTCTCGAGTATTTAGTGTGACTGTTTTTCTCCAGTCCTAGGCTTGCAGTAACTTAATGACGATACTGCTTTTGTATTGAGCACCATGTAATAAATTATTATTGCATGCAATATTGAAAACTTTAGTTCTTTAGGGTCATTAGTATTCTAAATTTTTATTGGACAAGTTCATTTTATGATATTGGCTTAGGTGATGGGGCATAGATTCTAAACAAAATTTTAAGTTGCTTTTGCCCGGATTTTATTGCTTTATAGAAGATTGTGGCCACCATGCTCCAAACCCTGGGAGCCAGTGGTTGTAATGAAGAGTTTCAATGCCTTCTGTACAGTTAGATCATTAAACATTATTAATTGGATGTTTCAAACATTTGCTACTGAAGATCTCAAATTAATTGTGAAGGTGAAACTGACATTGCATATTTCTGTTAGCGGTGGTTTGATGTTTTATTCTCAAATTTTCAGGTGCAAACTGTGATAGAGAAGCCCTATAATGATCATCTACCTTTGATAGAAGCCAGCAGGTTTGTCATAACTTTATTCTTTTAATCATACTTTCAGCACTCCTCCTGGTGGAACTGGTCATTGATTTAGGTTTCAAGTTAATAATAAAGACATTGTGATAAGATCTCAATGGAAGCTGATAGAGGACATTCTATTAACTTAAAGGCAGTAATTTCGTGAGATGCTTTGTTACATGGTTGCATGATAAGGTGGTTTTCTAAGCAGTTCTTTTGACCGGGTTTCATTCATACTGAGCTTGAAAGCTTTGGTAAGCATTGGATAACTAGTGGAAACCCATAATTCTGCCGATTCTAACTTCACTTTATGTGATACAGTAATCTTTACTATGTAGGTCACCAATCATTTTGACTTCTGTCAAGTTAGCTTAGTCGCTATTCTGTTTGACTTAGGTCAAGCCTGTATATGAAGACAGCTGAGATATTTTTCTAAGCTAATGGACTACCAATGGGAAACTGGAGAATTCAGTGCTAGCTTGTGCTAAATTATTATTGCTGGGTTATAGATTGCCATTATACACCTAGTTTGTTGCCATGGGATGAAGGGGTAGCGAGTGAGAGAAACGAGGCAACTGGATATAATTTGGATGGAAAAGAGGGAAGCAAGAGTGGAACAGAGGAACAATAGAGGCATAGAGAAACAATTATCTGTAATGTGTTAGAGGCCTAGAGAAGTAAGTTTCAGTGATATTCAGTTCATCATCATAAGCTGCTGTGAACTAATAATAGCAGACATCACCCTCCATTGTCTTGTACTTGGTAAACAGGTAAGACTATATATATAACCTAACATAATACAAAATATCAACCCATAAAACAGTGCACGAAATAAAGTAAATCAATCAGTGCAAGCCGTGTCTGATTTAAGTCAAAACTTGTTCAGTAACTTGCTTGAAGACTATCCAGCTTTTCACATGCACTGTCTTCTATTGAGCCAACATTTTGCTTGTGAATTGGTGAAGCCAACTACGGTATACCTAAGTTTTACATGCAAGAAACATTCATAGCATGAGTTGCTATAGTTTCTTGCAATTGGGAAATCTTGATTCGCTGACAAAAATTCATCTTACATGTTATATGTACATATGGTCAAATTTGCAGGCTGTGTAATAGGGACATCATTTCACATGTACAGCAAGTCATTTGCTTTGCCTTCCATGATAGCAAGTTGTTGATGGAAACATGCCAAGAAGCCAAGAATCTCCGAAAAATTGTGACTCTTTTTTACCTGGACTGAAACATTGCCTTCTAATGTCTATATAAATCATTTAGAGACAGAGCTTTTGCCTGTAAATTATACATGTTGGTTAACCATTTTCCCTCTGTAGAGTCAACAATGAGAATGGGGGGCTAGTTTGCTTCTCCTCTCATTGCAGGTGAAGTGGATTTCTTATTGGTTCATTGAATATTGGAAGGAAATAATTATAAATGCATTTTGTTGTGCATTAATGGTTAAAATAAGTTGGATATTTGGAAAGTTGTGTTGGTTGAATGTAATGGGTTATGCATTCCAACCTTTTATTCGTTGGGTAACTATTTTTCCTTTGTTTGGCTTATTATTTTGCTTATTACGGACGGGCAGACATAGCCCTGATGAGTGGCTTATTCATGCCCAGAAGGAATAGATAAAATAGTATTCTTGCAATATTACCTCAATTTGTCTAATTTTTGTCTTTCTATCAGTAGATCGGGTAACAACTGTCATTTACAGAGGAATATCTTCGTTTTTTTGTTCTTTCTAAGGATTTACTTTCATGAAAATATTTTTTCCTAAATTTTTTTCTTACCTTTGTTCATTGGGTTTAATCATTCTCTTTTTGCTAAATACTTTTTATATTCCTCTCTTCAACAAAATCATAAATTTAAAATTGACATGAATAATATAGGCTAGTGCTATGGAATACTCGTTGCTTCATTTCTGTCCAGATGTTCTTTTATTTAAATTTTTTCTTGCAACTCTCAAGTTGTTGGTATAGAATATCAACTAGTAGATGCGTATCTACAAACGAATTTTGGTTATCCTTTAATTAGTTTTTCTTCTATTCTCTATTTCTTCACTTTTAGTCCTAAAAAATATTGTGTTTTTCTCTATGCTCTTGTTGAAAATTGCTGTTGAAATGGAAACTTGTTGAGGAAGGTTAGACTTGTAAGTTCACTTTAGGTGAAGACGAAAGTTTATACTTCCAAAAGAAGTTACGTGTTTCGAATGATACGGAGTTGAAACAATATAGTCTGTGAGAAGCTCACCATAGTTCTTATGCTATCGACTATGGAAGTAACAAGAGGTATCATGATTTGAAACCATTTTACTAGTGGCCGAGAATAAAACAGGACATCACCGAGTACGTAGCCAAGTGTTTGGTATGCCAACAAGTAAAATTTTGAGCATCAAGTTCCCTCAAGATTGTTGCAACCCATTTCGATACCTGAGTGGAAATGAGAATGAGTGACCATGAATTTTGTAGTTGGTTTGCCATTGACCTCGAGAAAAAAAATTCAATTTAGGTTATTGTTGATAGATTGACAAAGTCTACTCATTTTATTTTGGTAAGGGTTGACTACTCTATAATTTCATATATGGATTTGAGTTTCACTTCTAGGTTCTACGGCAAGTTATACAAAGCGTTGGATACCAAGTTGAATTCCAACATGACTTTTCACTCTCAAATTGATGGCCAATCTAAGAGAGTGATTCTGATTCTTGAGGACATGTTATATGGTTGTATACTTGAATTTGAAGGTAGTTGGGAGAGGTACTTACCTCTAGTGAAATTTGCCCACTATAATAGCTTCCATAAGATGGTTTTAGTTGAATGGCTTAGAATGAGTGATGGTTTTGAGTGTGGTGAGGTGGTCGATTGGCTGTTGATGGGGTTTGGAAAGGTGGGAGTGGTGCATAAGAGTCAAGGGAAATGGTGATGGCAAAGAGGGATGTGTTGGGTTAGACGATGATTGAGTGAGGTGGTGTAGTGAGTGGCTGTGAGGATTGGATGGTTAGTGAGAGTGAGTGGGGAAGGGTAAGAAAGTTGAGAGACGAGAGAAGAATGGTAGGGGAGCGGGTGAAAGTGATGATGGTTGATTGGTTCGTGTGAGATGAATGAAAAGGGTCTACAGATAGAGAGGGCCCTTGATATGGTGAAGATGGTAAATTTTTGAAGGGAATGAGGGTGGGCGGTAGTGCTAGCAAAGTAGGGCGGTGGTGGATGGGATAATGGGAGGTGGTAGTGTGTAGGAGCATGGCAGTGATGGGGCAGGTGACAAATAAGCTAGTAATAAGGATCAAATTGTAAAATTATAAACTTAGAGGGGTCGATTTGTATTTTTACAAAGTTGATTTTTTTTCCATTTTTTTTATTTTTGTAGCTTAATAAATTATAATAAAAAATATTTAATTGTATAATAAAATAAAATGGGTCAAAGCCCAAAACATTTAATATCAAAAGAACATGACCCAAATAATAAAAATAGGCTAAAATTCAAATTAGACATTAACTTACCAAAACTTAAAATCATAATTTCAAACTCTCATTTCATTTAAAAGAAATTAACCTAACAATTAAACTCGAACAAAATTCAATGTCTGCTTTGAACTGTGAGTTCTTTAATTTGGATTTGCAGAGCCTTGCATGAAAGATGAATGACAAATGGTAAGGGTAAGATTCTTCCTCATTATACTATCTGGGTTTTTGTTTACTAGTTGTAAAGTAGTATCACATTAGATTTGAAAAATGGAAGAATTTTAACAACCAGCGAAATTTGATAAAAGTATCAGGAAGTTTCTGTATTTATAGGTGAATTGCATTTCGACTCTTCTACTAAAAAATGGATAAATTAATTATTATACATTTCGAAACATACGAATTAGCCTCTTTGTTAAAATTTTCTATTAAATAATGACATTTCCATGTTGAAATTTATTTTTTTATCGGTAAACTATAAAAATGGTCACTCTATTATGTCTTTCGTTCTATTTGGTCACTCAACTATTAATTTTTTCAATTTAGTCACTACACTTTTCGAAATTAAATATTTTAATAACTTTGAGCTAATGTGGGCTTTTTATTGGTTTAGTAACAAAATTAGCCCTCCAATGTTTACACGTTCTATCAATTTGATCTAAAATATAAAAAATTCAACAAAATTAGCCCTTATTGTTTGCAAAATTTGTCATTTTAGTTCTAATTCTAAAAAAAATATCAATAAATTTGGCCTTCAACATTTACAAAATTTTTCAATTTAGTCCTAACTCTAAATTTTTTTTAAAAAAAATTATTTTTAGCCCTTTATAACCCATTGGCTAATAGTGATGGCAATGGGGCTGGGCAATTTTTTGCCCACCCCGACCTAACCTCGACTTTAAAAAAAATTAACCCACTTCAAACTCGAAACTGACGATCCAATCCGACTTAATTTGTGATTAATTATTATTTTTTAAATGAAAGGTTTTGGCACAATTTTCTATTAGATTTGTTTAATGATTTGTCTATGGAGTTTTGTGGTAATGTATATTTACACACATGTTGTGATTACAACACACACACACACACAAAAAAAAGAAAAAGAAAAAAAAAGGTTCCTTTAATAAATTATTAAATTAAGAAGATAGAAAATAGGAGAAATAATCTTACAGAGGTGAAAGGGGACTAGTATAAAGACGCTAGAATAAGACTAGTAGTGATAAAATTTAGGGATTTTTTAATCTAATTAATGTTAAATATGTATAGAGAGTAATTTCATAAATATCTCAAGGCGGGGTGCGATTGGGTGGTTTCATTTTAAACCTAATCTCAACCCGACTCCACTATTTTTAAAAATTAACCTGCCTAGCCTCGACCACCGACTTCAATAAAAAAAATTGACCCTATCGGGTCAGATCAGCTTGAAACATGTCAGATTCGAGCTTTTTTGCCATCTCAACGACTAACGCATGTGAGATATTAAAATAAGAAAAAAAGTACTAATAAATAATGATGTGGATGAATGCGTAAGCGAATCGTAAAGTTTGTCAAAGTCGCGGATTTATCCTAGATCTCTAGATGAACGTAAACTGAAACAAGAAACAATGAAAATAGATTAGTTGTCACAAAGGAGAGTCAAATGAAATTAAAACAAAAGAAAGATGAACCGGTTGGTAAAGAGTCCAATAGAGAATGAATTAGGGTTTTTGGATGGAAAGAAACCGTCCTTGGACCTCAAGAAAATGCCCCAACCAAATTTGGAAAAACAAAACACAAACAGGTTTGTTAGAAGTGATTTTAAAGACAAAAGTAAATTGTTTTGTGCAAGAATGTTTGAAATAACAAGAAAAGGTTAAAACTCCAAATTTTTATGTGTTTCTTGATGGAACAAGATAGGAGAATGTCTTTCTTGAAGCAACTTTAACCTAGAACGAAAACCAATAAAATTAGCAAGCCAAAACAGTAAGGAACGATAAATTAAGGATAGAAAAGATAAGATGGCGTCATAAGAAACCTTGAAAACATTAAAAATCCACAACTCCTTTCAAAGGCTCTAGTTCCCTCTCCAAGAAAGAGATCTTGGCAAGAAAAGGCTTGAAGATGATTCCCACAACCTGAAAGATTGTTAAAACAGTTTCTAAAAGAAATTCAAGAGCAATTCTTCAACAAAAACTCAAAGAGAATTATTATTAACTCAAAAAAACATAAATTAATTGTATATGTATAAGAGTGAACGTCCATGCTACTTATAGGCCCCCAAAATAAGTTTTCCTAACCCTAATAGAATAACTAACATGACAACTCATCAAATAAAAAAAATTCTAAGTGTGGACTTTCAATGGGAATTCAGCTAAAAGAATTAAATGGGCTGTTTGGGCTGAATTCTTACATGATGATCCACCTATTAAAATAAAATTGGACCTATTGTTTAAATATTTTACAATTTGGGCCACTTTGATAATTTGGCCTGATATTTGATTAAATTACTTTCCAAACTTCAGGATAAGCTTGTAGACATCTTAATAGGCCATTTTTTCAAGAACTTGGTCTTGTGATTCGTTTGCTCTCGAAATTGGCTCGTTCAAGCTCGTACATGAAATCCAATGCGCCTTGGCTGCAAAATTATGTTTCTTGGACCAAGATTTCCAAGATTTGAAATCTTAATTTTCTTGATTCTTGAAATTGTCCTAAATAGTAAAATTGGACCAAGATTCAGTTTCTTGATTTTCTTAAATACAAGAAATTGAATCTTGATTTTCTTTTTCGATCGCGTACGCATCTAGGGCCTTGGTAACGAAGTCTTGGATGGTCCCGTTCAATCTTGCTTGGATTTGCTTGGCCTTCAACCTTGTTATGGGGCCTTGAGGAAATTTGAGCCCATCACGTTCATGAGCCTTATTTTGGGCCTTGAGACTCGCAACAAGTACCCTCTTTTAAGTCACTTGCAAAAGAACTCTAAGAAATTGGGATAAAACACAAAAAAAAAAGATCTAAAAGAAAATAAATACATGAAATGTAACCTCCACATCTCGACCTAAACATTAGGCCCGAATTTGGAAGATTACATTGGCCACCGAAATGGCCCAATAAGTTACCGAGGTTTATAAAATAGTCATTTTAAAATATTTGTTCATCTTAGAAGAAAACTTAGCCTATTTTCAAAAAAACTCACGAGTTAACAAAAAATGATTAAGTAAAACATTTGCCTTGTAACCGTGACTACTTTTGAAAACTTAGTTAATTTCCAATTTAATTATTCTTCCAAAATTTATTGATAATCTAGCAGCAGAAAATTGATTTTCAACTTATTTTTAATTAAGTAAAATCAAGATTAATTTTATGCAAAATTAATTTCTAAATCCATGTTTCATTATCTTAAATTTACTTCAAATACCATGCATCCTAAATAAACCCTAAAATTAAGTCTTATGCCACAGTCTAAAATAAAATAATATGGTCTTTGATTAATAAAGATATCAAAAATATTTTAATAAATGAAATTGAGACGGGACCCTCCGAATATCGTGTTCGAGTCCTAACTGGGTGAGTTATCTGTAGAGATGGAAATAAAAAGGAAGTGAACCATGAAGCTAAATGTGAGTTCCATTACAAGAAAAAAAATGCAAACAATAGATGACTCATACAATATAGCAAGTCTCAGAACGATCATACTCATAGAGTGATTCAGAGTATCAATTCTTTAGATCAACACATTAATATCGTAATATTTCAGAATTCATAGTTTGTGTATGCACATGCTTATGAATGGCAATGCACTTGCAATTTATCAGAAAAATGTCCTACCCCACTACTACACACCACACTATGAGTTCCCCAAAACTTATCCAGCCTTGTAGTTTTGGGTTGTGGATAAACCACTATTGATTTGTAGATAAAATGCCACTTGTTGTGGATACACAACATGATTGCAGATAAAAATTGTCACTGGGTGTAAAATTTATGGGTAAACCACCAATATTTATGGCTAAAACATATTTGCAATTACTGCCACTTGTTGTGAGTGTATAACATATTTGCTTATTAAACAAACTACCACTTGGCTCGTGATTGAACCACACTGTTTGTAGATTATTAAACTATCACTCTTCCTCCGAACATATCATACCACCCCATGGAATGCAATATGACATGCTTTGTAATAGAATAAATCAACACTAACAGTAGTCATGCTTAACATGTACTCGATTCATCATTAGCAATTTACATGCTTTAATAGATATTCAATTGGGTGGTGACAATATTAACACCAACGGTTTATCTGTTTTACAAGGACAATTGTAATACCCCTAACCCATCTCAGTCGTTGGATTAAGGTCACAAAGCATTACCATACAATCATAAAACCATTAACATCATAGCATTTAAATAAACTAAACATATTACAAACCATTCATTCATATGTATTTTATCCCTAAATCGATATGTCGTTTCAAACAATCTAATTCACCTAACCAATATGTCATTCAAAGGCACCACAAATATATCAAAAACATCACTTACCAAAACAAGTCAAGAATACATATTTCTAAGCATATTAGCCTAGTTCAATTAACTATCAAACATATCACAATAGACCATTATCAAGCCATTACAAACATGCCAAAAGAACCTTATATACATACACTTAAAAGTGACCAATTTCACAAAGCTTGGTAACGCATTAAAGTGTACCAAATCAACCATAAACTTCAAAGCATAAACATACCAAATCACCATTAACACATTCTCAAAATACCATTACAAAACAACTTATACATGTCATTATTAACCTTGGCCAGAATACACAAAATCGACCAAATTGACTGCTAGATAGTGTGTTAGGTCTCTGATAAGCTTCCAACCGATCGAGCTTCTGATAATCTATAAAATAAAGTAAAATAACTACGTAAGCAACAAGTGCTTAGTAAGCTCGTATAAACTTTAAACATAACTTACCATTTCCAATAATACAATTCATAGATTAAGTATAAATCATTACCAATGCTATAAGCTTAGTAAAAGCCTATACAACATCATCAAATTCACAAGTTAGTATACTTGTTCATGATACTTATGAAATCAACCATAAGATGTGTAGTTTACTATATATATACATAACATTTAACTCATCAATGTTTTTATAAGATCATGATTCGTTCCATTTGCATACTTACCATTTCATTTCCCTTTTCTTACCCATTGAACCAACTATAATTACATCAGATACTCGGAAAAGCTCACATATAGTGTGCCTTTACATATAACCGTAACATTTCCTTTACATTATTACTCACATGAGCTGTAAAACGGGCCTACTCACACGAGCTGTGGGTTGAAATGTAAACTACACGATGCTTACACGAACTGTGGAGAATCCGTAACAAATGCAGAACCGTAGCCATCGGTAGGACATTCAAGACCAACACTCGAAACATGAAATCCCTAACATGTCATTCGTATCATAAGAATTCTTAAGGTTCAATTGGGACTCATTATCCATCAATTCATCATAACATGGATACATTTATATATAGATTCATTTATATTAAAAAAAACATAGTAAACATTCAATTTAGCTAACATTAAAACAATCACAGTTTATACGAACTTACCTCGATAACTAAGGTGTAGTAGTATAGTCGAACTAATTCGAAGCTTTAGCTTTTCCTTGATTTAAGTCCGAATATGGTTTATCTTGATCTAAATAGATAAATTCAATCAATTAAGTACTTCTAGTATTCAATTTAATCCATAGTTCATATTTATATAAATTTACAAAATTGCCCCTAATATTTTAACTTTTCATAATTTAGTCCTTAAGCTCATAACTTGAAATTTAACCATTTTAATCCTCCATACTAACTAATCAATTTTCAGAGGGACTTATACCAACTCACTTAAACGAACATGTCATAATTTTAACATGAAATTTTACTATTTTCACAAATAAATCTCTAAATGCAATTTCACCAAAAATCACTTAAACAAAACTTGTTTATTTTACAACAAAGATAAACAATCCATCAAATAACATCTAAACCTATTCAAAAACATTCATGGAAAGTCCCTCAACCTTCAACAGTTTCGCAAAATAACCCCCAGGCTAGTTAGATTAAGCTAAAATAAACACAAAAACATAAAAATCATTAAAAATGGGATCAAATACACATACCGTGCAAGAAAAAATCAAAACCGAAGCTTTTATCCTCTTCAATGGTGAATTTCAGTCCTAAAATGACAAAAGCATGAAGATGATAACTTGTTTTCATCTTTTCTTACTTGATTTTCTTTTTAATTATTAAATTACCACTTTACCCTTATCATTTATCAATAATTTCAATAAAACATAGTCCATGCACATCCACTAACCCTTTAATTGGTATATTTATCACCCAAGTCCATTAACTTTCATTTCCATAGCCATTTGACCCTTTTAACTAATAGAACTCATCTTTTACACTTTTTACAATTTAGTCATTTTTACCTAATTAATCATTTAAACATCAAAATTTCTAATGAAATTTTAATACAGCCTAAATATAATTTCGTAGACAATAAATAAATAATAAAATAATAATTCACTCTTTGAAATTGTGATCCTGAAATCACTATTTCCGACATTACTGAAAACGGGCTATTACCACATAAGATATAACCACAACACTTCAATAATTAAATCACAAATTTCTGAGTAGCACAATATCAGGGACTTAATTGAGCAAATAAAAACTCTTAAGAACCATTCAGGGCATATACAGGGGCTAAACTAAACATATAAAGTTTTGGGAAAAACTGGAAAAATTGTAAAACAGGGGTCACATGGTCGTATGGAAAGCAATAGGTCATGTGGCTAGGCTGTGTAATAGGCTATGGCCATGTGGAAAATGCAAAAATAACCTACAAGGCAGACACGGCCGTGTGGAAGAGTTTATGTCGTGTGGTTCACGAACTACACTAGGGTTTCTAGGGCACATGGTCGTGTGGTGGGTCGTGTGGTCCACACACCTGTGTGGCAGACCGTGTAGCCCTATTCCTAGGCACAGTTTGCCTCAATTTACTTGTAAAAGAACACACACCTTTCACTAAAAGCTCGAACAACATCCCTCACGTTTAAATATGATATGATGTACTTAAAACATGTCATTCAAACAACATTTTTACATGAGTTAACAATCTATTTCAAGATTTATCAAGATTATCGAGAGATTTGTCAAGAACCAAAAAATATTATTTAATTGGGTTGAAAGATTATCGTCGAATATAAATTCTATAAAAATTCAGGATTTATTCATCGGGATCGAGATGTACTTACCAATTTTTGGCAAAACTAGGGGTGTTGTTGACGTTAATTACAAGCTGATAGAAAAAACGTTAGAACGGTGAATGATTTGATTTGAGAGAGCAAAATAGTTTTTAGAATTTAGATGGAAATCTTGATGTAAAGAAAAGGGGAAAGAAAAGAAACATAAAGAGAGAATAGAAATGAATGATTAAAATTTATAAAGAAGTAAATCTAATTCTAATAGGAAAAGGATGATTAAAGAGTTAGGATTTGAAACCTTAGAGGTGGGCGACAAGGGTAAATAACCCAAAATTTTAGGTCAAAAATTAAAAGAAAAATAAAAGAAACAATTTTGAGAATGGAGTGGCTCAAACTTGGGAAAACTAGGGTGAGGAGTGACATAGCCTAAGACCTATTTCTTATTTAGTTTTTACTCCAAATAATACTTGTTCATTGCGGTTTTCATCCAAGTTTGCTAAAAATTAAAAATAAAGAAATGGGGAGAGAAGTGGCTTGAACCTATAATCTTTAAGAAGTGCAATAACAACTTAACCATTAAACCTAGGTCATTTCTTAATTATTCCTTACAATTAACCCCTTATATTTTAGGGCATGACATGGAAAATGTTATATGTTCAGTGAGTAATGTAGTCATTTATCCCAGATAGGTTCCAAATCAATTGGTTTAGTCCAATGTGAATACTAAATTATAGTAAACATTATTGTTGCAAGTGACTTGAAAGAGTGTGCTCTTTTTCTTATTTTAATATCTAATATGGGTTAATCGATGGATTATAAAGGGTTAAAAATGATTTTTTTTTGTAAACATTGAAGGCTAAATTTGTTGAATTTTTTATATTTAAAATCGAATTGATAAAATATATAAACATTAGAGGGCTAATTTTGTTACTACACCAATAAAAAAGCTCACATCAGCTTAGAGTGACTAAAATATTTAATTTCGAAAAGTTTAGTAATTAAATTGAAAAATTAATAGTTATGATACCAAAATAGAACTAAAGTCATAGTTGGGTGACTATTTTTATAGTTTACCCATAAAAAAAATAATTTTCAGCATGTTCCACGTCATTATTTAACAGAAAAATTTAATAAAGGGGTTGATTTGCATATTTTAAAATGTATAAGGTTCAATTTACCCATTTTTAGTAAAGGGGTCAAAATGTAATCCACCCCTAAGTACAACCTTCCCCAGTACTTTTACCATGAAATTTCTTTTCTTTGGGTTCAAATTAGGGGTGAGCGTTCGATCGAATTGAGTGACAAAAATTTGAGTTAATCGAGTTGACAAGTCTTATATTATTATCCTAATTCAATTTAAAATATTTTTGAATCGAGTCGAGTGAAATGAAATTCAAGTCGAGTTGAATTGAATCGAGTGAAATTGTTTGAGTTAAATTAAAAAATTAAACATGTCAAATTAAAATCTTGTTACAGTATAACTAATTCTATGTTAAAGTACATAAATTTGAAACCATATTTATTTGAAAACTTTTTCAAAGCAAAGAAAAAAAAAAGATACTTTAATATGATAAACTTAAATATTAATTAACTCGTTTAGGTTTCAAAATTATTATTTTAGAAAATTTTTAAAATTTTAATTTTCTTTATATGTTTTTATAATTTTTTAAAACATTTATATTTTGGAATTTTTATAAATATTTTGACATTTAAAAATTATTTTGAATTTTTGAAAATTATTTTAATTTTTTTTTGTAATTTTTGTTGAGAGAATGACTAATTTGCACATTTTCAAAACTGACAGAGACTGAAAGGGTATTTACATCTAGGGGTGAGCGTTTGATCGAATCAAGTGAAAAAATTTCGAGTTAATTGAGTTGACGAGTCCTATTTTATCATCCTAACTCAATTTGAAATATTTTCGAGTCGTGTAAAATAAAATTTGAGTCGAATCGAATCAAGTGAAATTGTTCGAGTTAAATTAAAAAATTATATAACTAAGGTCTTCTTATAATAAGATAAAATATTTATTTTATTATAGTTTATTAAGCTACAAAAATATAATTAAAATCTTGTTATAATATAATTAATTTTATGTTGGAGCACATAAATTTAAAACCATATATATATAAAAACTTTTTCAAAGCAAAATAATAAAAAATAAGATACTTTATTATTATAAACTTGAACACTACTTAACTTATTTAGGTCTACAAAATTATTATTTTAGAATATTTTTAAACTTTTAAATTTGTTTATATATTCTTTAGAATTTTTTAAAATTATTATATATTTTTTTAAAATATGAATTTTAGAATTTTTATAAATATTTTGAATTTTAAAAATTATTTTGAATTTTTTTTATAATTTTTGTTAAGAGAAACCAATTTGTTCATTTTCAAAATTGATATGGATCAAAATGGCATTTAATCAATTTGTTATTCGAATTGTAAAATTTAATTTGATTCGAATTCGGAAGTTGAATTACTTATTTGAGTTGACTCGAATAGTTCGATTTGATTAACTTAAATAAACTTTTACTCACCCCTATTTACACCAATCCATTATTCGAATTATTCAAGTTATTCGAATTGTAAAATTTAACTCAACTCAAACTTAAAACTCGAATAACTCAATTCAATTAACTTAAAATTTAAATTTTTTTCAATTTTTTCGAATCAAATCTCATCTAAATAATTTTCATTATTTCATAAAATTGTTGTTGTCATTTTTCAAATGAGGTTTTGCACTGTATGGGTTTTTCAGTTCACCATTTTCTAATTTCAACTTAATTAATATTAAATGTTGAGAATATTATGCATTATCTAATACCATCAAAGAGGTTTGCAGAGCACGATGAATAAGAAAACCAGAAGTTACCCAATTTTTTTAATTTTTGTGTTAAAAATTTAGTTATTTCATATATATATTTAGAGTTTATATATGTTTATAATTTTTTTATTTTTTTGTATTTTATAATTTTTATATATATTTGGAATCATTGAAAATTTTTATATATATTTAGGATTTGTTTGATTTTAGGATTTATTTGATAAATCATTGAAAATTTTAAATGTGTTTGATAATTATTTTATTTTTTTATTTTATATAAATTTTTTAATAAAAGAGTATTGAATAAGATGAGTAAGTATGTAACTACTTATCATAGAAAATATTAAGTTAATTTTGTTTTATTAAAAATTAAAATAAATTATTTAAAAAAAATGAGATATTCAAATTATCATATTTATCTTTCATATAAAACTATCCAAAATAAAATAAAATATTATATTAATAAGGTTAAAATTAAAAATAAATAATATTTTAAAAATTAATATTTACTTTTATCAAACAATATAATTATATTCAACATTTATAGTTACTAATTTATTAAAATAATTCTAATATAAATTCAACACTTATAAAATTTAGCATTAAATAAACAGTACTTAAAATTTTAATTTATTTTAGTGTTACCACCATTTATATCTTTAATATTTAAAAATATTAATTTAAAAAATATAATGTTAAATATTTTATTTTTAAAAGTGAGAATTTTTTTGAAGTTGTTACAAGAAATCATATATTAACGTATAAACTAATCGAGGTAGATGGTGAGTGGCTATATTTGTTCCTAACATCGACGGTGAGTAGAGACCCAATGGGAGACTTTGACTTTGAAGGAGTCAGTCAATGAATAGTCTACAAGGTATAAACCCATTTACAAGGAAAGACCACGAACGGAGTGTTGCCCTTGAACTTCCCAGAATCTTCAAAAATGCCCCTGTTGCCCCCTTCCCTTGGGTTGGGACGTGGGAAAAACACAAGAAAGTTGAACATTTGCTTCTCCCAAGTGCAGTTTCCTAGAAACGAGTTTTGTGATGCTCATGTCATTGAATTCTTGCTCTTTCTTAAACCTTATTATTAATAATAGTATGACTAAAACAACCACCCATTTGAGAATTAAAGTTAAAAATTATGTCAATTCTACATCCTCATGCTAAATTAAAAAGTTGTAATTTTCTATCTCAAACCTCCAAGTGAGGGAACGAAATGGAAAAGATCAAAGATACTTGTTTTCAAGAGAAATGAAGGATAAACTATGTATTTCTAAAATTTGTATTTTAGCTCTAATTGTACTTATAAAACCTCTATAAAAAACATTATAATGGATTTAAAGCACTAAAATCAATTTGTTTTTCTTCACAGCTGTAAAAATATAAAATATAAAAAAACCATCAAATTGAAAGTGATGTGATATATTTATTTTTTGTTCAGATTAAATTCTAATCGTTTTGTAAGACAATTGGACATTGCAACGTCGTCCTCACTTCTCATTGGCTATCATTACAAAAATGTGGGGTCTTAACGTAATTAAAGGGAAAACAATGGCTATGGCTGTCTTTTGGCCTCAATCCTCCCCTCCTCTATTCATCTAAAAAAGCAAGCATTTGGTGTTCCCACTAAGAAATGTCCTCTAAATCAGAAATTAATTAAATAATGCATGCCATCACCGTAAATAATTGAAACAGTGAGGGTGAATTATTTTGCAAACATTCTATAACTAGCCCAAGCTTTCTCAGTAGGCAGGCAGTGTGTGGTATCTCGTCCCCCACTAATGGCGCGACATTCTTCTTCTATTGTCACGCTTAAACTGCTTATACTTTTGTTTTTGTTTCGGTTTTCAATTTCAGAGATCATTTTTGAAGAGCGTTTCGAAGGTACTGTCTTTCCCTGCATGCTTTTCATTGCAACATCTCTTAAAGTTTTTTCCTTTTGAAAAAGAAAAATTTATGAATTCAGTTCGCCACGTCATCAACTGAAAATCTTTGTCGGCTTGTTAACTAACTGCAGTGATTTTTTCCCCTTATTATCTGCTTGGTTGTGGGAAGATATGGGAATTTTGAAGTAAAAATGTAGTTGTGATTGAAATACGACACCCTTTTACATTTATTTCTTTTCCTGTTTTTTCTTCGGTAGATATGTCAAGACATTGACTAAGGTAGTGCGTAAGTCAACCAATATATTTTAAGTTCAAATTTTAATTTCTGAGCGTTTCTTCTGTTCTGCTATTGCAGATAAACAGTCCTCAAAAAAACAAATCATTCAATCTTACTTGTAACTTATAAAAGCTCAATGATTTTCCTCGAACTCTTTGTTTTATAGATTAATGCGAAAGGGAAAGAAATAAGACAAGAATATTATGATAGAGTTCCCTTTTTGTTTGTTTCAACACCCAAAGAACATCGAAAAGGAAGACCAAAAAAATTTAAAAGTCAACTGAATTTTTATAAAAAATTATAATTTTAAATTGTATAAAAAAATTGAATTAGAGTGTAATTTTTTCCGAAATGATAAGAATCTCCTGAATCAGAATAAAATTGAACTCGAAAATTTTACCCAAATCAAAACTTGTTTGAGTTGTAGTTGGTTTATTTATTTTGCTCCTTCCTTAGATGTGATAAGCCTAATGGATAGTGCGGTAAGATTGTTAGGTTTTTGGTCTTTTCTTGCTGTAAGTTTTCAAGCAAACAGAGAAAGGAAAAAAAAAAAAAGCAAAAGGTATTAAAATTAGTTGGGTGGATACATATTATAAACTGGTTTTACAATGGATGTTTAATATGGTATCGGGTCCGGGTTGTTTCTGGCTACCCATTTGAGGTTGTTGACGTGAGTGTTAAGTGGTGTCATTCTACATCCGTTGAAGTAACGAGTTTTCTGTGATTTTATATTACTTGTCCTCAATTGGCTTGCAATATATGGAACTCGTATGGGTTTTTAGCTACATTGGTAACACCTGATGTTGTGAACAGACGGATGGCAAAGTCGTTGGGTAAAATCTGACTGGAAAAAAAGTGAAGGAAAAGCAGGATCGTTTAAGCACACACCTGGAAAGTGGTCCGGAGATCCTGATGATAAAGGTATGCTTTTGGCTCCTGCTGCTTTATTCCAAATTGATTGTGTTGTTTGGAAAAAAAAAAAAAAAAAGAGAATTTTGGTGAATAAATGAACTTAAATCGTGTTAACCTTGCGATCAAGTTGAAGATAAAAAGTGTTTTCACCAGAATGATACCTGAGATGCTTTTTTTCGCTGATAAATTTAACTTTTGCCCAGTTGTCTCTTCATTTTGACAATGACTATAAATAATTCTGTAGGTATTCAGACGTCTGGTGATGCTAAACATTTTGCAATATCCGCAAAGATCCCTGAGTTTACAAATAAGAACAGGACATTGGTCATCCAGTATTCCATAAGGTTTGAGCAGGACATTGAATGCGGTGGCGGTTACATGAAGCTTCTCTCCGGATTTGTCAATCAAAAGAAATTTGGAGCGGACACACCATATAGGTTTGATATTGTTCTAGGAAGCTTTTCTTACCAGCCACTTGAGTAAACTCGGCTAATCTCTCTTTTTTAACCCTGCAGCTTAATGTTTGGGCCAGATATCTGTGGGACACAAACAAAGAAGCTCCATGTTATACTTTCTTACCAGGGCCAGAATTACCCTATTAAGAAGGAATTGGAATGTGAAACAGACAAGTTGACTCATTTCTACACATTCATTCTTAGGCCAGATGCAAGTTATAGTATCCTCATAGATAATCGTGAAAGGGATTCTGGAAGCATGTATACGGACTGGGATATTCTTCCTCCCCGTAAAATCAAAGATCTCAAAGCTAAAAAGGTTACAACTTGCACTTAGAAGCCTCCTATATTTTATTAGCACTTGTGTTACTTTTTTCCTTAGAAAATCTTAGATACAGTACTGACTGTGACCTCAGCATTTCTCCATAAGACTGAACAGTACATTGTTAAACTGTCTCAGTTAGGATACCTAATTTCCAATATTGACTATGATTTTCAGGCTTACTCCTTAAGGTCTGTTTTCTTAAACTTCAAATTTTGAAACCTGTAAATTTCCATCTTTTGCAGCCTGCGGACTGGGATGATAGAGAATACATTGAAGATCCCAATGCCACGAAACCTGAGGTAACTTTGCATGTCATTATTTCATCTCTATTCTCAACGGTTTTTCATTTGATATATATATATATATATATATATATATATATATATATAAATGCAAAATAGGCCTAACTAAGCATCTTTTGGTGTTGCAGGGTTATGATTCGATTCCAAAAGAAATTCCTGATCCTAAAGCTAAAGAGGTTAGTTTCTTACCTACGAAGCAAAAATATTAAGCCATTAGCCATGTGCTCCTATGTTTTCCATGTTTTCTCATATTTCAAGGTTTTACAATCAAATCATGGTATTTTCATTGGTTAGCCTGATGAGTGGGATGAAGAAGAGGATGGTATTTGGAAAGCACCAAAGGTACCGAATCCAAAATACAAAGGACCATGGAAACCTAAGGTTTGCTTTCATTCTAACAAGTAAATATTAGGCCTAATTTTTTGACAGCAGCTTCTCATCAATACAGTCTTTGTTTTTTCACTACAGAAAATCAAGAATCCTAATTATAAAGGGAAATGGAAGATTCCTTATATTGACAATCCAGGTACTCCGCAATGAATCTTTATATTTCCATATATCTGTTCAAGACAAGAACCTTTTAATTGAAGAATTTGTAACAAAAAATTGAATGATATTGTTTTCTCTCCAGAGTTTGAAGATGATCCTGATCTGTATGTGCTCAAGCCAATCAAATATGTGGGCATTGAAGTTTGGCAGGTAGTTCTAACATTCTTAGATATCAGTTTACTAATTTGGGATAGCTTGATTTGTGATGCAAATTGGATTATTTTGTGCAGGTGAAGGCTGGTTCGGTTTTCGACAATGTATTGATCTGTGATGATCCAGAGTATGCAAAACAAGTGGTAGATGAAGTGTTTGCCAACCGGGAGGTGTGCCCTTCTCATTCTCCTTTTATTACTAGAGGATAGTTTTATCCTTTTACTAGAAGGTAGTTTTCTGAATTTGAGCTTTCAGGTGGAAAAAGAGGCATTTGAAGAAGCAGAGAAAGTGAGAAAGGCACGAGAGGAAGAGGTTACCGACAGACCTTTGCTCCCCATATTCATCCATAAATTCTACAATGCACTTGGTTTTCTTGAATTGTGTTTTTAAATAGATTTGCGTCAAACATTTACAGGAAGCTCAAAGAGCAAGAGAGGAAGGAGAGAGAAGAAGAAGAGAGAGGGGTTATGATAGACGATACAGGGATCGCTATCGAGACAAATACAGAAGGGTTTGTATTCTTCTCATTCTATAACCTTTTTATTTTGTTCTTCTCACAACAATGTTAAAAAGACCAAGAAACTAAAATAAATCAGGCAACAATTTCACATTTCTGAATTTCTTTTCTCAAGCTTGTTTGCCAATTTTCAAGAACTCAAGTCTCCAAACTAGAAAAATATGGAAACCTTGCAGGACTACTAACTAGGTGAAACTTTCAGAAATAGACCTTATTCATGTGGGTTTTATTTGGTTGTTGTTTCTGTGGATTTAAGTGTTTGTGTAGGCCCTAAATTAAGGTTTTGCTTCAGCACATACATGTCTCTTTGTAATGCTAGATAGATATTTGTCTTGGATGATTGGTGCTGAAATTAAATCAATCGTTTTACATATCCGAGGAGACCAGAGATTTGGAGAATAGAAATTCAGAATGGAGAATATTTCTCTCATTCACTTAGTTTTTTGTAGTTTCCTAGGGAAGGGCAGGAAGGGCTTCTTGTATTGTCCTTAAGGTCATAGATCTTGCTAGTTGATAGTTACTAAACTATTTTTCTGCTAATATGTGGCATTAACAATTGGAACACTTGGAGCTCTTGGATCTAGGCCTGAAGAAGCGATAATGACATGCTTTACACAGCATTTTATGATGTTCTAGACATTGATTTATGGTGTTACACAATGGTTTTGAGGATATTACATAGGATAACCTCCTGATTGAGTAATCTTTCAGGCACTTCAGATGCCTTTTTTAACTTTGAAGCACTAGCATCCTGATAGCTTGGGATCACACACATGTAGCAGGGCCTGTCCATAGAGAATATGGTAGTTGGAGATTCGAATTGCGGCTAATGATGTCCCTAAAACCTTATTTCGTTTCAAGATCATTAATGTTCTAATACTTTGATATGTGCATGTGCTTAAAATAGGGAGATGAAAGTGGATATTAGAAACAAATTCAACTGGATTTTGAAATTTGATATTGAATGCTTATCTTATCCAACTTTCCAATCAAACTTCTAACGGAGATGTTTTCTTTGCAGCATCCACGTGATTATGATGAGTTTCATGTAAGTATCAACCTCTACTTGACCTATTTTTTCATCATAACATGCTATCTTGTACGGGAATGTTTCCAAATTATTATCACTTCATGACTTTATCCCTTCCGTTCCTAACAATCCCTAGCTATCTCATAATTTCTTGAAGTAAATCAGAATTATTTTTTTTCCATTTACCTATTTTTCTATCGAAAATCAATCAGTATATTCCGAATCTGGTCCCCAGTTTATGTGATGACTGTATGTATGATTGAAGACAACCTGCAGAATCGGGTAGATTATCCAATAACAAGTCATTTGTGTGGTTTTTCAGGATGAGCTCTGAAGGGTGTTGTTGCTTGCTCCCTGCCTTCCCTTTCTGCGGTGTTACTTGCCTTTCATTTCTGCTGTCGTAGCTACAAAAGCTGAATCAAGTCAACATAGTTTACCTAAGTCTAGCCTTTTTTGCACTAAATTATTTGTATAATTTTCTCAACTCATTCCGCTTGGGAATAAACCCTACCAGTTATAATAATACGCTAGTTCTCTTTATCCTGAATCTTAATCAGTTATTTGGTATTACAAAGATGAAATTCCAGAGATATCACCTATTAGAATTGTTTGGTATATAGGCACTTTGCCCCCGAGACATACCACATTTCGCGCAGTAATTTACCCCAAAACGTGACAGAAATTTGATGCGGACTATATGTTGATGTGTCACTGTTTTTTTCTAAACTCTAAATCCACATCACCCTCTTAAAAGACGTGAATAAAACCTTTAATTTTTTTTCCCTCTTTTCCTCGTTTCCTTTTTTTAGCTCCCTTCTGCCCTTTTATTCTTTTTTCTCAAAACAAAAAGCTAATATGTTCAAAATAAAGTACAAAGCCGCCTGAACAGTACTAATGCCACGCTTACCGTTGTTCAACCTACATTTGGCTAAGAACCAACACAAAAATGAAGCCAACTTGATTTAGAAGAAAACCTCACCTGTTGTGCAACACAGATTCAGATTTTGGATTTCGACATCCATGTTTATTATCTGAATAAGCAGTATTCGGATCCATAAAACAAATTGGACCTGCATCTTAGGTGAGGAGTATAGATGGAGGGGACCTTATGGTCAATGACGGTGCCTTTGGCCTTCCCCTTGATTGGGGGTGGGGCTTTGTCTTCCCTGTTGTGGTCATCGTGGCTAGTGCTTTTGTGGGTGCCGATGGCATTGATTATAGAGATTTAACTTTCGATGGCCCCCTTCAAGCTTTCCTAGTTTTGTTTGTGCTTAACTTTAAGGTTTTTCACCTTTGTGTCAAGCTAGTACAGGTGAATCTGTTGTTAAGTGAGGACCTAAAAGGGAGTTATATTCTCATCATGGTTTTTCTAATTTATTCACTTCTCCCAAATTGGTACCTATGGTTTTTTTTGTCTCAGATTGGTACTCGAACATTTTTTTCCGTCCACTGGTTTGGTACCTGAGCCTAATTCCATTAAAATTTTGCTAATGTGGTAGCGCTGGCCACTCGTACGCCACCACGTGTCGCAATCTTAGGACCCCATTGATCCATTTTTTTGACCCGACCCTTGGAATTTTTATTATTCTTTTCTCTGCATCGTCTTATTTGTGGGGGACCTTCTTCTCTGTGGAGGAAGGGGCAGATAAGTGGTGAGTTGGATGGAAAAATGCCAAGAACCAAACCAATAGTAAGTCACCTTTCCAAAATCAAAATCAGCCTTTTTCCCCTATTTCAGCCTTAACAACAATCACCTCCAACCCCACCAAGAAAATTTTTGAAAATTACTACTTTCCCTATCAATTGGTTCTGAAATCCAAACCCTAATTTTTCTAATAAAAAACCCTAGTTGAACTAGTTTTCAAATCAATTAAGAATTTTCTGTCGAATTAGGAACCCTAGATTCCATGGCGTTGAGGAAAAAGGAATTCGAAGGGATTGCCTTATTATCCATGCACAACGATGAAGATGGAGAAGAAATGGGAGACATCGAAGAAGGTGATCATCAACAAAACTAGTAAGCTGGAGAAGAATAACAACAAGAAGAAGAAAGGCAACTACTAGAAGAAGAAAATGAGTACAGAGAATCTAATAACAATATGGAAGAAGATTCGAGAACTAATGATAATACGCCTCCTTTTTCTCACCAAAACTCCAATCTTTCACAACAGTAGTATGATCCTCATGTTTCTTTGCCATAACAATCTCAACCTTTGGTTTCGTCGAAGAGAAGTGAAGGAGAAAGGCTGACCATTATTGATTATGACCACGATGAAGTTGCTATGTCATCGGAGCTAAATAAATAGGAATGAAAGATGTTGAAAAATGAAAGAGAAAGAGATGGCAGAGAAGATGATGTAGAGAAAACATAAAAAAAAAGTTAAAAAAAATTTCAAGGGTCGGGTAAAAAAACACAAGTCAAAGGGGTTTCTGAGATTGCGACATGTGGTGGCTCGCAAGTGACCAGTGTCGCCACGTCAACAAAATTTTAACGGAATTAGGTTTAGGTACCAAACCAATAGATGGAAAAAAAGTTTGGGTACCAATCTGGGACAAAAAAATCGGAGGTACCAATCTGGGAGAAGTGAACAAGTTTAGGTACTAATTTTATATTTAACCCAATATAAAATTTAGATAAAAACATTTTTGAAGTCTTTAAAATCATTTAGAACCATTTGGTGGTTGGTTGGAAGTGTCCGAGGTCAAATTTGAGCTTCAATGGGCTCGTAATACTCAAAACAAAGTAGTGACCCATATTTAAGGGCTATGTATCAGTACATATATCCTATGTAACAGTACGTTACCCAGAAATTATAGCTTTTTAGCTACAAGTTGCAATGTTCCAATACTTTTAGTATAAGTACAAGAACCTGGACTCCTAAGGTTAAAAACCAATCCAAAACACCCAATTTCATATCCAAACACTTTGTATCATTACAACTAGACTCAAATCATTATATAAAAAAAATTAAACCTATTTAAGATCAAATGCACATTATAAACATATTCAAGTTAAATAATGAATTAAAGTTCGATTAATAACATTAATAGAGGTTTGAAATATAAATCAAATTTACAAATTTCAAAATCAGTTTAAATTTTTATGTAAATGCCAAGTTTCTAATGCTAAAGACAACCGAGATAGACAATTTACAACCTCAAAAATTGTATGGTGTGTTGGATTTGGTGCCTTGAGTGTAGTATATTCGTTTGTAAACTTTTAAATTTTTTGAAAAAATTGGTTAATAAAACAAATTCATTGATTACATTAATATAGTTTGTATAATTCTTCTCATATGATTTTTGCACGCAAAGTAAAATGGAAGCAAATGTTACTCATTGGTTGTCTAATGTTTAAACTAATACTAAAAGATATTACATGGTCAGATCGTAATACGAAAAGACAACTTATATTAGTAGACGAACCTAAATATGTCCTTAGTCTAATGGAAAATGAGCAAACCAATTTAAAGACTAATATGTCGTCTATCAAATCCAAGTGTGGAGATGCTTTGTCTTGAGCATCAGAGCAGATGACTCCTAGAAGATAGAAACATAGATTTGACTAAATGGACTGACAGTACATAAGACAGAACTCAAGAAGAATACATCTTGAATTCGTTTATGGATTTATTCACTTGTGACGTTTCTAGTGTGACATACCTAAATCTTGAGTGGATGGCGGACTATGTATGCATGACTCGTACACTTTGATGTAAATAAAAGTCTGAGTTCGAATAGATAAGGAACTGAAAGCTGGTGGTTAGGTATACGACTTCTGTAGTCTATAGCATCATTCACAACAGTGAAATTCATAACCCGAGACTAGGTAAATTGTTAAACCAATCTTTATTGGATAAAACATTTTGATATAACAAATATAATCTTTTTGAACAATGACTTAATGAAGTTCAAAGTCAAGATTTCTCAAAAACTTTGAACACTTGGAAAACACTTTAGAAAATTTTTAAACAGTTTAAAACAAGTGAAAAATATGCTCTCTAATACTTATAAAATTGTTTTTAAGCTTTGAAGTCTAGAAACATTGAGCAAAAATAACAAGTATCGATATTTTTCAATAAGTATCAGTACCTAGACATTTTCATCGATAGCTACACCTGTTATCGATATGAAAATGCCATTTTAATTTTTTTTTATCAAAGTAAAAATATCCATACTTATCATTAAGTATCGATACCATGATTTTTTTCATTGATACCTTTTTCAATATCAATACAAAATTGACATTTTGACTTCAGAGGGAAATTGAGCAAAAGTGTTAAGTATCGATACTTGTAATTAAGTATCGATACCTATAAAAAATTATCGATACGATCCTCTAGTATTGATATGATTTTAAGGTTCGATATTTTGAAAATTATTCAAAGAGTTACCCTAGTATCGATACACATAAAAATTTATCGATACTTTTAATCAGGTATCAGTAGATTTCTCTAGATATCGATGTGAAAAAGGGCCAACGATTACTAACTTGGACATTAAATGCTTTAAGTATCGATACCCATCAAAAGCATCGATACCTTTTGTTTCAGGTGACATTAATGTTTTGGTCTTTTATATCCCAATGGCTCTACTCTATTCCACAACAACCACAATGGTTGGAAATAAATTTGGGAGTATAAATACCATCTTCAAAAGGTTCAACAACAACAAGGAAGTGCAAAAAGATCAAAAAACTATGCTATCAACCTTTGTGCTTAAATTCTTCATATTTTGCTTGTATACATTTGTGAGCATTTATTGTTTTTCTATCATCTCAAGTGTTTTTCTTTGCATTAGTGCTTAATTGGCAAACATCCTAATATTGTAACAATTACTTCTTAGTTTTCTCTTTTGAGAGAGTTTGTATCTTAAGATTTGAGTAGAAATTTTAAGGGAGTTGTAATGTTAAACCTTGTCCTCAAAGGTTCATTAAATTAGTGAATTTGAGAAAATCTTTAGTTATGGATAACTAAGGTAGTGGAGTAGGCAATTGGGGTGGAACCACTCCAAGTTATTGTGTTCATTGTTTCACATTTTCTCATTTGCTTCCACAATTTTTTAAAGGGCAATTCACCCCTCTCTTGGCTATTTTGATTGATTGATTGAGCTAGCAATTGATATCAGAGCTAGTCTCTAGAGATGGTTTAACAACCAAGAGAATATTCTCAAAGAAGCTCAAATAATCATCAACATTCTCTATAACAATGACGTCCACTTCAAGGTCAGTTTTCTTTGGTGAATCTCAATCTATCTCCAAGCCTCCAAACATAAATGGAGCCAACTATTCATATTGGAAGACTAGGATGATGCTATTTATTCAAGCCAAAGTCCATGCTACTTAGGATATCATCATGGATGGTCCTACCATCCCTCTAAAGCAAGAAAGAGAGCTCTTGGTGCCTAAAAGCAAGAAAAAATAGAATAAGAAATATAGGAGTATTCAATTAAATGCTAAGGCCATGTATACGTTATTTTGTGCATTTGGTTCTGATTAATATAGTAGAGTATCATCTTGTTCCAATGAAAATGAGATATGGGACAAACTAGAAGTCATTTATGATGGTACAAGCTAAGTTAATAATCAAAAGTGAGAATTCTTTCCCTCAATTATGAAACTTTCAAAATGAAGCCCAAAGAGGATATTATAGCAATGTTCAATAGATTCACCATCATCATCAATTGGCTCAAATCCTATTGGAAGACATACCTCAATGAAGAAGTCGTAAGGAAAATGCTTAAAAGCTTGCCAAAGTCTTGGGAAGCTAAGGTAACCACTATAGAAGAAGCACAAAATTTGGAGACCCTTTCACTAGACGAGCTGGTTGGTTCTTTACTCATGAGATGAAACTCAAGAAAGGGGTAGAAGAAGAGAAGGTTGAGAAGAAAAAGATTAGTGTTGCCCTCAAATCCACATTAATCAAAGAAAGTGAATCAAGCAATGAAGACAAAGAAATGACAATGTTTGCTAAAAGATTTAAGAGATTTATGAAATCGAAAAAGGAGAGAAGATTTCAAAGGAAAGAAGGGATAAAGCTTGAATCTACTAAGGAAAAGGATCCCATAATTTGCTATAAGTGCAAGAAACTGGGACAGATCAAGTTCGACTGTCCCCAATGGAAGAAAAAAGAGTTTAGCAAACAAAAACACAATGCCAATGTGGTTACTTGGAGTGATGAAGATTCTTCCGATGAAGAAGAGCAAAAAGTAGCCAGCCTTTGCCTCATGGCCATTGAAGATTCTAAGGTAACTTGTAACTCATCTAGCTCAATTCCTTATTGTTTTAATGAGTTACAAGATGCCTATGATGAATTAGGCTTAAAGTTTGAAATCATGATTTCAAAATATAGGGAAAATATTTCAAAACTAAAAATTAAAAATTAAAAATGACTTACTCTTCAAAGCTATCAGTGAACTTGAAAAGAAAGTAAGTGACATACAAGCTATCATTATTGATTTTGAGAAAAATAATGTAACACCTCTAACCCATCTCCGTCATCAGATTAGGGTTACAGAGTATTACGACACATAATAAAATAAATGATAACATAAAATCATACATCTATTAATTTGAATAACAAATATTAAAAACCCATCATCATTCACAACATATATACAATTACAAGCCTTATATTGAGCTTATGGAACCTAAAAATCAATTTAAAAACAATTAGGGACTAATTTGAAATAAAGCAGAAAAATGTAAAAATTTTGAAATTAGGGGTCACACGGTCGTGTGGCCAAGCTGTGTGACAGAGCTTAGGCCATGTGGCTCAGGAACATGGCTGTATGTCCAAACTGTGTATAGATCGAAAATAGGGTAACACGACCATGTCATCAGACCGTGTGCCCGACCGTGTGTAATTCGAAATAGGGTCACATGGCCGTGTAACAACCTGAGACCGTGTGGGAAAAGCGTACACCAAAATTGAACAAGCCACATAGTCATGTGGCGTAACCGTGTGATAGTATGTTTCCTAGGTTGTGTGCACCTAAAATCACTTCCAAAATAAGCCAAAACATTTCTTATTCCTTAGGTGCCAAGCCAAGCCAAACCAAAATCAACTATTTTCCTACCTTTAAAACACATTCAAACAAGCTTAAAACATACCAAAACATTCAACCTTAGTGCCTAACCAATATGCCCTCATTGGCACTACATGTCATACATAATCTAAACACACATTCAATCATCTTAAGGTACTACCTTAAAGATATACCAACATACCAATTCATTCATTTCAACATATCTATTTTACCATATCATCAACACTTTCATAAGGCATGAACAAACAACCAAAACACTCATATGAACATACATAAGCCAAAATACCAAATATATACACATCATTAAACCTTGCTTAACTACAGCTTAAAAAAACATCATTATAAACCATTAAATTTAAAACTCCTAGTACATGCCATTTATAAAACAACTTCAAAATGATCAAAACTTCTACCGATTTGGGAACGAATAGTGTCTATGCTCTGACTTGAACTTCTAATCGATTGAGATTTCCAATGATCTACAAAGAAAGAAACAACAGACGTAAGCAAATCAATGCTTAGTAAGCTTGTACATAACGGAAACTTAAACTTACCGAATTTGAATCATTTTATACATTTCATACATAATTTCATTAACAAGCTTATGAATTCATTCATTTCCTATACACACAACAAATCTCACAAGTTAGTGAGTTCATATATATACATGAAACTTGAGCATACTATAGCAAAAACATTCAATATTTACCAATCAATTCATCCAACTCATATTCAAATGGTAAATCGTATTCCATTGTATTATACTATATCCAATTTCTCCTTTCAATGATTGATTCTATGTAGCTAATGCATATATTCTTTTCATTTTACATATACAAAAACTTGAAACATATCATATCACATAATGTTCATAAATATCAATTGCAATTCAATCACCCCTCTCAATTTATAATATGTGATACATTCTATTCAAAGCTTGATACCATATAGCCATTTCATAAATGTTCCTTACATAAATCAATTTACATATAGCCATTTCAAGTTTCGACCTTACCACAACATGATTCAACAATTCCAAGTTAGTAAACAACAATCATACAAATATTCATAATTCATAATTTTGTTCACTTTAATGAAAAAATTTAGCATTGTACATCATTTATTTTCCAATAGAACTTTGTAAAAGAACTCAATACATAAGTCTGGGAAATAGATGATGCTTGTATGAGCTAATCAGATACAGAAATATATGTGTCAGGTTTCCTGTCTGGGCTAAACTAGTGACAACGTAGAAAAATAGCCTGGCCAAACTCTGTATACATGTAAGGTTACCAGTCCAACCTAAACCTTTAAAACGAAAAAAAATTACCATTCCAAGCTAAATCCATGTCAAATGTATATTTGAGTCCGCAAAAAATGCTGGAGCTCGGTCCAGAATGAGAATCATACAAAAATCTCGTGTATGAGACTTTTACTCGGTCCATCGGAATTATCTCAGAATTTGATTTATTACCACATAGTTTGATTATCAATTTTAGTAGTTTATATACAATTAATTAACAAAAATTAATAACAAATTATAATTAAGACAGATTGTATGAACTTACCTATACAAAAATGGTTGTGAAAACAAGGCCGACGATTAATCCATTAATTTAGCTTTTCCATAATTCGAATCCGATTGTTTCGTTTCTTAATCTAAATAATAGTTTTTGTTCAATTAATCAATTCAAACATCTCAAATAATTAAACTTAAACTTATAATCCCTTTTAATATAAATTTTAAAAAATACCCTTAAACATTACATTTTTTTTGCAATTTAGTCCCTAAACCCAAAATTTACAAATTAACCACATTTAATCAAAACCCATGCTATCCAAATTTTATATAGTCCCTATTCAGTCAACATTTAGCACAATTTCACAATAATTCCAAGAAGTTTTACTATTTTAACAAATTAGCCCATAAATACAAAATTAATAAAATTTACTTAATCAAATAGTCCTTAATTTCATAGCTTCCAAATCTAATAACAATTTCTATCAAAACATCTAATATTCATCAATGACAAGTTTTAAAATCTTTGACAATTTTGAAATCGGAAATAGAGTTAATTAGACCTAATTGGAACAATCTCAAAAACATAAAAATAATTAAAAACAGACTTAAAATCAACTCACATGCAAGATGGTTGCTTGGCCGAACCTTCAAACTCTTCAAACATAGAGTTTCAGTCATCTACAATGAAAAATGAAGAAGATGGTATTTTTTAATTATTTCATCTTACTTTATCTTTTTATTTAATTACCAAAATGCCATTAATTTACATATTTTTAAACTAAAGCATATATACATACCGTCCAACATTTTAAGAATGGTTAAATTACCATATAAATCCATTGGTTAAATTACCATATAAATCCAGTCAACTATGTTTTTTAATCAATTAACCCTTTTAAACTTATAAAGATTAACTTTTACAACTTTTACGATTTAGCCTTTTTTACTTAATTACCTATCTAAACATTAAAATTTTCTAACCAAATTTTAATATACCTATATAATCACTCCGTAAATATTTAATAAAAATATTTATAGAATCGATTTAGAAAAATGAGGTCCTGAATTCTCATTTTCTAAAACCACTTAACTTCAGGGATACCCACTTGTACTTAAATATTCATTCAATTACCAAAAATTATCAAACCAAAATTTAATATAATATCATAATTGACTCGTAAATATTAAATAATAATATTTATGAACTTACTCGTCGAATTTGTGGTTTTGAAACCACTATTTCTGACACCACTGAAAAATAGGTTATTACAAAGAATTTAGACTTTCATAATTTACTTTTAAAAGTTTATGAAGATCATCAAAAGCAACTTGAGTTGCTTAGAAAGAAAAAAAACTTATTCTAACAAAGTTTCTCCAAAGATATTTGAAAAAGGAAAATTTTCAAAATAAAACTTCGTTAAATCAAGCTTTAATTATTATAAACATAGAGGTCCCTAAAAAATCTATAAGGGAAAACTTGTTAGAAGTGTATAGGTCCCTAAATTATTTAGTACTACTGAAGGAAAGAATATCTTTTCTAAATGGATACCCATGGGGACCAAAATTATAGGAACTAATGCTTATGGACTTAAAAGAATTTAGGTACGAAAAATCAAATCTTAATTCTATATTTGTAGGGAAAAGAACAATGCTTCAAGGTGAACGATTCAAGTGGAAACTCATGGTACCTTAATAGTGGATGCTCAAGACACGTGATGGGCGACAAGAGTCATTTTATCAAACTAAAGCCAAAAAGTGGAGGAGAAGTTACATTTGCTGACAACTCCAAAGGACAAATTGAAGGAATTGCCTCAATTAGTAAAAACTCTTCAATCTTCATTGAAAATGTTTTATTTGTCAACGGTCTTAAGCATAATCTTTTGAGTATTAGTCAATTATGTGATCAAGGTCTCGATTTCATATTTGAATCAAATGGATGTAAGGTTATTGACATTGTTTCTAATAATATTATGCCTATTGGTATTTGTTGGATCTGGTGCCCTAAGTGTGGTATTTTTGTCTAAGTACATATGTAGTTTTTTCAAACAAATTGATTAATAAAATTATTTATGAATTAAATTAATATACTTTGTATTATTGTCCTTAAATGGTTTTTGCATGAAAAGCAAAATAGAAGCAAATGTTGCTCATTAGTTGTCAAATGGTTAACTAATACTAAGCGGTATTACGTGTTCGGATCGTAGTATAGAAAGATAGCTTGTATTAGTAATTGAACCTAAACATGTCCTTCGTCAAATCAAAAATTAGCAAACTGATTGGACTGATAGTACATCAGACAGGACCCATGTAGAATAGATCTTGAATCTGTTTATGGTTTTATTCACTTGTGATGTTCATAGTGTGACATACCTAAATCTTGAGTGGATAGCAGACTATGTATGCTTGACTCATACACTTTGATGTAAGTAAAAGCTTTAGTTCAAATATATAATAAACCGAAAGCTAGTGCATTGGGTGTACAACTTCTATAGTATGTAGCATCATTCACAACAATGGAATTCATAGCCCAAAACATGGGTAAATGATATCCTCTCATTGGCATTACATAGTTGAAGAAAAGTAAACGTGGCCACGGGTCACCCGTCTTCTTGATAGATGACTTGATCACTATTTGATAATGATTGACTTTTCATTAAGGAAGATGTATGGTTAACATGAGATAAAGTAGAATCATGTAGGGAGAAAAAATATTATCCCAAATAGATCAAGGATATCTTATGAGGAAAACAAACTTATGACATAGTCATTGGACGAGCACTGAGTAGTTGCTTTTGTAATGTTTTGTCATTAAGGACAGCTCAATCACGATACTATAGTGGAACAACTTCGTGACTAAATGAGTTTATAATTAATAGGCAAAAAGTTGGAACTTAATTACAAATCATTTAAGCCTCAACCACATATATCCAATCGGTCCTTCCACTAGCTCTTTGAAACCAAAAATGAATTGCGTGTCTGAATATAAATGAACGGAATGAGTAAAAAAATAATATGAGAAACATTTAGAAATGATTATGGTTTTCTTTGAGATGGAGAATGGAATCATTTGAAAATGAATGTAGGTTTCCAAAAATAGAAATGGAAATTTGCAATCCTATATAAGATTACTTAAAAATTGATGGAAGGATGATTTTATGTTTTTAGACTGTTTTGAAGCCTGAAAATGAAAATAAACCATTGGTCATAGTGAACATGTTGAGTTGTGACATACTGAATAAATTTTCTTGAAATTTTATTAGGGTAAAATTGTCAAAATTTTACCTGGGTAGAATCATCAAAATTTTATTGGGGGTAAAATTGAGATAGGAAAATTATTTAATTTGTAAATATTAAAGTTTATTTTAGGAAATATAAAAAATGAATTAGGTTGGATCACATTATAGATTACTAGGTCAAAAAGGCCAAAGAAGTACTCGTAATTGGACCCGATGTAAGAGAGGCCCAATGTAACATATCAAAATAGGACCTAAATGGAATAGTGGTTGTGAAACCACAAATTTGATATATAAAAGTTTATTTCAATTAATTTTTATGATTTACCGAGTGATTAGATGCATGTGTTAGAGTATTGATAACAAATTTTATAGATTGCATGTTTAATTTGCCTATTAGGGCTTATTTGCAGAAGTTGCTGTACCAGCCCGATTTAGGGCCTAAACAGAACGATAGTTTTAGAACCATGAATTTGAAGTCAAAAAATTTATTCCGATTAAGTTTTAAGGTTTATTTATTGACTAAAATATTGTGTAAAAATATCGTTAAGAAATTTTATTGATAAAGTGCTTAATTGGACTTTTAGGACTAAATTGCAAAAGTTGTAAAATATGTGTTCTAATTCATAAGTAATTGATTGCAATGGGATTTTAAAGAGGAGGTCCTTAAATGGTAATTAGACCATTATATTTTGTTTGAAGAAAAATGGGCATGAATAGGACAAAATTTTAAAGAAAAGCCTTAAGGGCATTTTAGTCATTTGGTAATTAAAAGAAATAAAAAGGGAAAATAAAGCCAAAATTGACTCATCTTTCTCATGGAGGCCGAAATTAGCATGGGGGAAGCCATGGCTAGGGTTTTCAAGCTTTCCAAGCTCAATAGTAAGTCCGTTCTAGCCCCGTTTTTCAAGTTCTTTACGTTTTTGGAATCCCGATAACTTGATTAAGCTTATTCTAGCAATAATTTAAGCTAGGGTTCAAATTTGGAAAAATACCCATAGGTGAAATGTGTTTATTTTGATGTTTTATGGTAAAATATGAAGGCTAAAATTATGTTAAACAACTTTTGCTAAGCATTTTTAAGCAAAAATGAGTAAAACGGCTTAATCGGTAAAAGTTGTTATTGTTCATAACTATGTGTTAGAGTGAGAATTTGATGTTTCCATAGAAGGGAAAAATGATTAGAATGTCATAAAACATAAGAATAAGGGATGAATTTTAATTCCTGAGCCTAGGGGCAAAAGTGTAAATATGCAAAAGTTTAGGGGCAAAATTGTAATTTTGCCAAAGTTTGAGTTAAGGACTGTTTTGAATAGTACATTAAATAAATAAGTAAAATATGATGTTTTAGATCCCAGAAAATGAGATTTAAACCTAGAATGGGAGAAAAATAAAAAAATCGGGAAAGTTGGTAAAATGGCCGTTTTAGTATCGAGGTAAGTTCATATGTATAATAAGCATTAATTTATGCATGTTTCAATGTAAAATTGATATATTTACTATGATTGCCGAGTTGTTGAAAGTAAGTATAATTATGATGATTTAAATGTTCAATATTAATTCGACATGGAAATGAGAAAGTATGTAAGTTTGTATGTAAATAATACATTATCTTTATTATGTTTTTATATTTCAGCATATTTTATGTATTGTAGCTGATTTTTGAGTCATAATTGACTATTGGAAGAATGGAATAAAGTATTAGAAAGTGAGATACTTCCTGTTTGAACCTTCGGAATCGAATGATATAGATGGTATGTAGCTAGGTCACATGTGTAATACGGGATGTATACCATGTGTACAAGAGAGCTACGAGACATTATGAGGTAGCTAGGTCGCATGGGTGATACTATGTGTACACCATGTAGACAATAGAGCTACGAGATAAATGTAGCTAGGTTGCATGTGTGTTCCAGGTGAAGGACACTATGTAAATAAGAGAGCTACGAGATAAAGTGGCTAGGTCACATGGGTGGTACTAAGTGTTCACCATGTGTACAAGAGAGCCAAAATTATGTGTACAATCGAGCTAGGTCACATGAGTGGTGCTAAGTGAAGGCCATTATGTGTTCAAGAGAGCTTCGATTTTAAAGGTGGGCTGTGTGCGATACCATCGCGTACTTGTTATTATTCCTAAGCGTTCAACTGGGAAATTGATTAAGTGAAATTGTGTATAACTTTGTGATGATAAGTGTAAGTATATACATGTGTAACTTATGAGCAATATGCTCGATATGTGATTGGAAATTAGAAAGATTGTTATGGGTAAGTGATGAATACAATTGAAGTGTGAAAGATCAAAATTGACAATAAAACTGTTCAAGATAGTTGCAGTGATGGGAATCTAAAAATTTACCAAAAATAGTAGAAATTGAATCAAAGACTGAATGAGATATCAAATTAGATCTTAATGAATCTATTTTCATATAACGAAAACAGAGCAAGCAAAGGAATTCTATATTATGAGATATTTAAGTTTTTGAGAGACTGGTTCAGAATGACTACGTGATCCCCTCTTCTGACTTGGAAAAATCATTAAAAATTGTAAAAAACTAATTATGGGATATAATTTATATGCTTGAAATCCTTAATGAGTCTAGTTTCAAATGAAATAAACAAAAACATCATTTGAATTCTGTATGAGGAGAAAATTTATTTTTAGTGAAGAATGGTCAGGGCAGTTGAGCAGTGAAATAGGGGTAACTTCAATGAATTAACTGTACTAACTGGATAGACCAAAAATTATGAAAATTTTATGGTAAGAATATATGTGAATCTAGTTTCAATAAAAATTAACGGTTTGTAATTTGGAGTTCTGTAGCTCCAGAAATAAATAATTTAGCTGCTGGTACTCTGCTAGATAGCTTATTTTGAACCTGTTTATGATTGTAATAGTGAAAGTATGTGTGTTTGTGATGGTAATATTCCGGAACATATTGTGACTTTGTTTAAAGGATGATAATGTATTGTTATTTAATATTTACATATTTACTTACTAAGCTATAATGCTTACTCCCTTCCTTTCCTTTTTCCTATAGTGTCACAGATGTTGGCTCGAGTTGGAGGTCGTCGGAGGTTAAATCACACTATCAAACTATTGATCCATATATAAAGGTTTTAAAGTATTTTTTAAGTCTTTGGCATGTTTGGGGACTCGTTTAATTGTTATTAAGTTGCTAGGAGTTGGCCTAAAATACTGACCTATTTTATTTGAAGGTCTCTATTGTATAAAGTCATTTAATGTAGATAGTCTTGAATATGTTTGAAAAGTTTAAAATTGATGAAATTTTATATCTCGGTTTTAAATGATTACAAGTACTCAAGTCCAGTAATACCTCGTACCTTGTTCCGGTGTTGGATACGGGTAAGGGGTGTTACACCCAAAACCCCTCATATAACATGAGGGGGGCAAAAATCCTAGTAGAAATAAAAGGGTGAGTCATTCAACCCTCTCCTACTCTAAGTAGGATGTTTTTTTTCCAATCTAAAATAAACATCTATAACACTACAAGGGTTCTACGTTCTCTTCCTATAAATAGATGACACCGATAAAACTATTAACACAACTTTTGCGAGATTATTAATCTGCCGAAAAATAGAGAGAATTTATTCTCAACTTATAAACATATTTTTTAGAATAACAATTTTACCAGTTCCCATTAAAGAAGAGAGAATTTTTGTTTTCACCCCAAAAGGAAAAAAAATTCTAGTTCTATGTTTTGATTCAATTGGTTCGAGCCCACACTCAAAGCAATTTGTGGTACGAAAATAGTAAAAAAAATCATTTGGTTGAAATCCAGAAAACATCAAAGATCCACTTATCCAAAAATAGAGGTACAAATTTGGCTATGCAAGAAAACTATTTCCAAACCAATTTTTTTTTTCTAATAGTCATAGAATAGGAAATAATTTTATGGTGCATCTATATGATTTGCATGGCTCAAACATTTGCTTTATGGCCAAGAATGAAAATACTTCTTAGTTATGGCATAGAAAATTAAAACATGCTAGCATGAGCATATTGTATAAATTGGCTAAAAATGACTTAGTAAGAGGATTGCCGAAAATTGCTTTTGACTTAGATAAAGTTTGTGAAGCATGTATTAAGAGAAAAAATAAATGAGTTTCTTGTAAACATATCAATGATGTGTCTACTTGTAGAGTTTTACAATTAATTCACATGGATCTTTTTGGACCTATTAAAACTACTAGCTTGGGTGGAAAACAATATGCATTTGTGCTTGTAAATGATTACTCTAGATTTATTTGGGTTCTTTTCTTAAGTAATAAAGATGAAGCTTTAAAAAAATCCAACTCATTTTCAAAAATAAATCAAAATGAAAAGAGTTACTCAATCACTAGTGTCAAGGGTGACCATGGAACCGAATTTCAAAATCTTGGTTTTGATAATTTTTGTAACTCAAATGGTATTATCCACAAATTTTCAGCATCTAGAACCCCTCAACAAAATAGAGTTGTTGAGAGGAAAAATAGAACTTTAGAAGAACTGGTTAGAACTATACTTTATGAAAATAATTTGCCAAAATATTTTTAGGCAAAAGCCACAAACACCACTTGTTATATTGTTAATAGAGTAATGATTAGACCTATTTTGAAGAAAACTCTGTAACTTTTTAAAAACAAAACGTAACGCCCTGATTAATTTAATTTTATTTCTGTGAATTCTGATGTAAATGAGTATTTGCTTTAGTGGTTAAGTGATATGGATGTGTGTTTGAGGTCTTGGGTTAAAGTCCAATTTATGGAAAATTCTATTATTTTTTTCCTTAGCTTATTCATTGGTGGCTGGGTTTATATTTTATCTTCGGTGAACTCATATCAGAATGAGCTTGCTAGTTCAAGTGGTAAGTTGTTAGCTTACCCTAAGGTCTTGTGTTCAAATCCCTGCGCGAGTATGGGTGATAATTTTTGCTGCCATTGTGTGATAGAGGTTCAGTGGAAGTGGAATTCTGAGGTAGTTGGATTTGGTTAGTGGGTAGGATTCTGGGGGATTTAGGTATTAGTGGGAAGTTAGGATAATTTCTTTTAGTTTAATTTAATTTAATTTTTATTTTCTTTTCCTTTTCCAAAAATCCCTGGTTTCTGACTTTTTTTTTTCCTTTCTTCCAATTCTTGTGCTCTGTCGATTTCTCCTTTTTTTCCCCTTTGATTCTGCTATAATTCTTTAATCATATTGCTCTGCTTTCAATTCACGGTTCCTTCATTCAGTTCGGTAAGTGGTGTGTGACTTATTGTTTTTGTTTTCACTTTCGATCTCTATTAATCAATTGTAGAGTTTTCTTTTGAAATGGCGTAGTGGTGTGTAGTCAGGGAATCTAATTTTCTATAAATCTGTTGCGTAGGTGAAGGTGGTGCAGTAGGAAATTTCACTCAAATGATCTAATTTGGGGTTGTGGTCATATTTGTTAGCGGTAAGTCCGTATGTGTAGTTGGTTAAATTGTGTTAGATTCGTAATTTTTTGCTAAACCAGTGTTTGGGGTATTATTTTTAGGTTTCAAAGGTCTCGGGATTGCTTCCGTGTCAAAGAAGAATCAGGTGTGTAATAAAAAGATGAGAAAATGAGGTTTAGAGAAAGCCAAAAATGTGGCCTGTCGACGCCACACGGGTATGTGTCCAGCAGTGTGCGACACACGGTCATGTGACGGGAGAGTGTGTGGCCGTGTGAGACATACAAGTTAGGTCGATTTGGGCGTGTAAGCCCACACAGGTATGACACATAGGCGTGTAAACTGTGGGCTAGGCCGTATGGGCCACACGGGCAAGGCCAATTTGCTCGTGTGGGCCCTTACGAACATGTGGGCCCAAAATTTTGAAATTTTCCCTTGGGTCACATATGTCGCTCTGATCGACTGTGGGTTTTCCGTAAGGTTGGTAAGGGCAAAACAAACCCTAATGCATGAGATCTACTATTCTGATAGACTGGTTTGAGCATTTAGAAATTGATATGTATAATTTGACTAATTTGTAATAACATGTATGTTATCTATATATAAGCATATGGGACATGTTAATTCTGTTATATCTATTATATGTTTTTCGTATCTATGTATGGGGTGGGATCTGTTTATTGATAAAGTATTCTGTGAGGCGATAATTTGCCATTATTCTAGCAGCACCGCTACAAATTATTCTGATAAGTATCGTACGGACACTATGTGGTGTGTAGGGTTGGATAGGTGTTTTAAACCCCACATGGTGTGTTGGGATGGTCAGAGATGATGTGTAGAGGATGGGGGTAGGACTTTGCATATCTGTGTGATTCTATTTATCTGATTCTGTTGAAGACTTATGTTCGTATCTGTATCTATTCTGTATTCGAAAAATTTGAGTTTGTAACACCCCTAACCTTTATCCATCACCGGAATAAGGTTACAGAGTATTATCAGAATTTACAGAGCAATTATAGATAATTTATATTAATTACTATTCATTTCTGAAACTAGTCATATTGTCTCTTGAATAGACCCTTGGGGTGCAATATAAACATTGGAATCTAGTCAGGACTAAATCGGGAACTCAGAGAATTTTTATGAAATTTTAAAATTTTTCCTAGATGCAGGGCACACACGCCCGCAGGGTCAAGGGACACGCCCGTGTGACCATAGGACATGCCCGTGTTATATACCGTGACTGACCCCGTGTAACTTTCTGACTTGTTCTACACGACCACCCATACACCCGTTTGCTAGGCCGTATGATCAATTTAATTTTCTAAAATTAGGTGCAAGTTTCACACGGCCAAGATACACGCCCGTGTAGCACACACGGCTGAGACACATGCACGTGTGCCCAATTCTGAGCATTTTATTTCTCAAATTTAAGATGCAGGGGACACACGGCCAAACCACATGCCCATGTGCTAGGCCGTATGTCTACTCGTATGGATAAAATAAAGTCATTTCCTAGCTTTATTTCTCACCCAAATTTGTCAACAACCTACACCAATAATTGCAAACATATACCAACCAATACAAGCATTATAACCAAGCCAATTCTAACATCTAAATGATATATCTTTTCATGCATTCATGTTTAAAATTTTTAACTTTTGTAACCATACATGATTAGTCAATTTTTCTAATTCAAAATTTATCCTTCATTAGATATATAACATCTCCTATTTAACCATTCCCAAACATGTTGATTATATTATAACTTTTATATAAATATGCCAAAATATAACACTCTATCCATTCCAATGGCTAGATTACATACAACCATTTACATGCCATCAATGGCCAAGTTAGCTTATACATGTCATTATACCAAAATGAGTTTACTATTTATATCAAAGCGAGCTAGAGGATAGTGTGATGTTGCTCCGACCAATCTCCAACCTTTACGAGCTTCCGAGCACTATAAAACAGAGAAAATAAAACCAAATAAGCATTTAATGCTTAGTAAGTTCGCATAACAAGAATTAAACTTACCATTCACATTCATTATAATGAGCATACAATAACATGATTCCTAACAAATTAACAAGTTTGCCTAATCACATACACTCAAACAAGTATGTTAGTCGCACAATTTATATATACACCAAATAAGCATAGATAAGCTCATCATGTTACAAACTTTCAAGTATTTCAGACGCATTCGAGACATAATTCATTTAATATCATAATTTCTTATTTTAGAAATTTGACCGTTGAATCATTGAAATTTCGATAGATACTCAGTTAGTACACACAAGGTGTACAATTCAGTAACTCGTCCATTCATGTTCAGCGTGTAACATCTCGAAATAGGGCCTAGTCGGAACAGTGATTTCGGGACCACAGATCTGATATTGAAATATTTATTTTATGATTATTATGAGTTCTAGAATATGAGAACATGCATGTGTTAAAGTTTAATGAAGGAATTCTATGAGTAATGTATCCAATTGGGAAATAAGGACCAAATTGAATAAATTGAAAAACTTGGGTTCTAGAAGCAATTTGTACGAAATGGCTTTAGAATATTAATTAGAGGTCCTTAAATAGAAATTTACCCAATTTCTAAGTTTTTGGACAAAAATGGGCATGTATGGGTAAAAATTTAAAGAAAAGGCTTGAAGGCATTTTAATGAAATAAAATGGGAAAACAAGCCAAAAATCAGCTCATATTCTTCATGTTGCTGCCGAAAATTTGGAGTTCTCCATCGCTAGGGTTTTCAACATTTTGAAGCTCAATAGTAAGTGCTCCCAAGCCCTATTTTTAATGTTCTTCGTATTTTTGAAATCCCGGTAGCTTACTCTCTCTATTTCTACCCATATTTCATGCTAGGGTTCATGTTTAGAAATTTACCCATGCATGAGTTATTTGTATTTTGATGGTTTATGGAGGAATATGAAAGTTGGATGTGTGTTAAACATCTTTTCCTAGGTGATTTTCATGAAAAATCCCTAAAAGGACCTTTTTTGTAAAAGGTGTAAAATATGAGGTAGAAATATGAAATAATGGAAAATGTGGGCTGCCATAAGAGGAAAGAACATTCAGCTAGGCTTGGGTAATGTAGAAATTTCATGCATTTCATTATACGAGCCTAGGGTCTAAATCATAAAAATGTGAAAGGTTAGGGGCAAAACAGTCATTTGGACTGGGGTTGAAATTTAGACTCAAAAAGTATAATGTGAGGTGTTAATGATTTATTTTTATTGTTATAGACCCCGAGGAACAAATTTCAGAGGTCGATAGAGGAAAACAAAAGGTTTTAGAATAACCAAAACACGATACTGAAACGAGTACCAAGTAAGTTCGAATAACTTAAAGTAAACTCATAGTATGCTTAATTGCATGATTTATGAATGTATGATAATTGTATTTGGTAATGGCATGAAAATCCATGAAATGCATCCTTAATAATGACATATTGATAAATGTCCCGGTTGAGGTTAAAAAGGAAGTTCGGTGGATAAACCATGATTTACATGTTGATTGAGATCTTGCATGTGTTGCAGAAGGATTAGCCCTGATGGGTAATCTGTTGATCTCAAATATAGAAAGGATCTAGCCCGAACGGGTGTTCCTTGAGTGATCAAGCCTCCCAAAGAACATGTGTACACTGAGGATTTAGCCTGGACGGGTAATCCGATTAGGGTCTGAATATAGCCTAGACTGGTAATTCAGATCCGAGCTCATTAAGGGTGTTTGTCGCTATAAGGGATTTAGCTTGAACTGGTAATCCCAACATCACCTTATGAGTTTATATTATAGGAGATTTAGCCTAGACTGATAATCCTACTGTAAGATGTGAGGTTTGAGTGAGTGCATGCATGAGATGATCGCTCTGATGGCTTGACGGATAATGGATAATCCATCGAGATTTCCTAGAAACTCAATGGGATTAACATGAGACATATGTATAAAGGAAAGGATGAATGATGAGCTCATCTAAAACCAAGTTACATGATGTATTATTAGGTGACTAACTTGATGATTGAGTGTATGTGATAGGGAAACCATTCCATGCTTATTGATTTTATTGCCTAATATGGTTGTATGCTAATTACTCGGTAAGTTTACTTTCCAGTTATTCGGGCTTACTAAGCATGTAAATGCTTACCCCTCTCTTTTCCCTGTCTTATAGAGCTCGAGGACTCGTAAAGATTGGAAGATGGTCAGAGAGTCAACACACTATCAACTAGTCTAGCTTTGGTATAAAGACACTTTTATTTTGTTCAATGGCATGTATAGGACTTTGGTTCATTTTGTGATATGTGTCATTTGAATTGCCCATATGAAGGCTTGTAAAATTTTATATATCTTTTTGTATTTGGCCATAGGAATTGGCTTATTTTGAAGTAGGCTATGACCTACAAATGTATGCATGTTTATGTTTACATGGGATGGCTTGGCTATAATTGGCAATGAGTTATAAGAATGAGCCAATCTTAAATGTGTCAATGAGACATAGAAATCCTTAATACAAAAAGGAAATTAACCTAGCATGTATAAAATCGATGATATGAGGTTTGCATGCAATGAGGTTTATCAATGTTATTTGCAAGTGTACAATCGTGTCTTGCTTTGTATTTTGGTAACCCTTAAGTATAAGTGATGTAGAGGGTGACCAGAGGCTTGGAAAATAGCCTAATAAGGTCCACAAAAGTAGACACACGGGCATATGTCTAGGCCGTGTGTGACACACAGATCGCCTCTATGGGCGTGTGGTGTGGCTGTGTGGCCCCTCCACCTAAAATTTCAAGTCAGTATGCATGGTAGTAAACACACGGGTGAAGGACACGGGCGTGTCCTATATCACATGGGCGTGTGTCTTGGACGTGTGCCCCTAAATGTATGCTGACGTCATAAACAGAATGCTCAAGTTTTTGGACATAGGTGGCCACACGAGCGTGTATAGGCTGTGTGAAGAACGCGGGCCAGGGAAACGGGCGTGTGTCTCAACCGTGTGAAAACCCCTGTAGGTTCAAAATGAAAAATAATTTTCATAAATTCAACACGGGTGTGTCCCATAACACACGGGCGTGTGAGACTTTACTTAGAAAATTTTTCTTGAACTTTCGTAAGTTCTCGGTTTAGTCCTGAATCGTTCTCAATAGGTGTTTAGGGCCTCGTAAGCCCATAATAGGGACATTATGACGCAATTTGATTTATTTTAAATTGGAATGAAATTTTATAACCCGTATTTCCTAAAAATGTTCAAGTACATATCAGCTAACGCCTTATATCCGATCCCGGTCTCGGGTACGGGTAAGGGGTGTTACACAGGGGTACCCATTAGGACACTTAATCAGGGAACACACTCTTGAGCCATATATCAGGATGCTCAGATGAGCCATGTAACAAGACACTTATTTAGGCTAAATAGGAAACTCATAAGAGTTTTAATAAGGGAGCTCAGAAAGCTTTATAGGTAACTCCGAAGAGTTATTATCAGGAAGCACTAGATAAGGTAACAAGGAGTTCGGGCGAGCCATGTCAGGAAGCCAATAAGAGCTTATATCAGGACAATCATGTAGAGTTGCGTTTGTGTCTACATTATATGCTGGATCACAATCGATCAAGTCATGTAACAGGACGCTCACACAGAGCTGCGGTAGTGTGCAACACATGCAAAATCACTACCGATCAAGATGCTCGCAAGAACTATTTATCAGGATGCTCGAGAGGGCTTTATCAAGATTACTCATCCGAGCTAAATCCTATCTGCAACATATGCAGGATCACATTCAAATTAGGAAATTATAAATATCCATCAAATTTCATTATTCAAACGAAACTTAACATGTAGTCAAGCTATATCAGGCATATAATTTATTTCATACTTTAAACATTTATAATTCATTCAATTACATAACACATTCAATACAAGCATATAAATAAACTCAATTCGGCTACACAAACTTATCTTAATAATCGTCCGTACAAAAAATTCTACTAATCCGAAACTTTTTCTTTTCCTCGATCTAGCTTCAAATTTGAGTTGTCCGGATTATATAAATGAATTTAATCATCAATTTATCCATTTTATATTCAATTGAATTCCATTTACACCCTAGGCAAAATTACCATTTTGCCCTCAAACTTTTCATAAATTCCAATTTCGTCCCTAGGCTCGGAAAATGAAATTCATGCAATTTAATACGTATTCCAAGCCTAACCAAATTTTCATATAATATTTACACCACTTATATTTCACAAAATTCAAAATTTTTGCTTGGGTTTTACCACTTTTCAATTTAGTCCTTAAATCATGATTTCATAAAAATTCTTTTTGTAAAAGTTGTTTATCTACCAACAACCTTTCATTTTCTACCATAAATTCCAAATTTTCAACATATTCATCCATGAAAAAACTTTGTTACTTTGATTACTTTTTAAATTAATCCCCAAAATAGATAGATTAAACTATCCCAATCTCAAAAATATAAAAAGTACTAAAAACGAGATAAGAATACTTACCCAATTAAGCTTGATTAGTTTCTTCTCTCTCTCCTAGGGTTTCCATGAAATTTAGGGATGAAGATGATAATAAAATAAGATGATATTTCTATTTAATTATTTATCATCTTTAATTATTTTGATTTTCAATTTAGTCCTTAGCCTTTCTAATTTTTCCATGGATGAATTACCAAAAATATCTACTAAATTTTCTTTAATGGCCTAATTACCATATAAGGACCTCAAATTTTGAATTCCATAGCTATTTAATCCATCTAGCTACTACTACTCAACTTTTACATTCTATGCAATTTGGTAATTTCGTTAATCAAACACATAATCAGTAAAATTTTCTTATCAAAATTTTCATATGAAATTTCTATCATAATGCAGACCATGCAATAATATTAAAATAAATTTTCTTTCTGGCTCAAATTTGTGGTCCCGAAACCACTGTTCTGATTTCACTGAAAATGGGTTGTTATAGATTTTATGTGCATGTATGACTCTGTTCAGTTACGCATTGAGTTTCTGAAAACTCACATTTGTTTGTCTATTCTGTTTAGGTAATCCTCAGACATAAGTGAGTCAGTGCGACGGAGTCTCAATGGTGACCACTAGTTGACAAACTGGTTTAATTATTGGTTTTATTTAAATTCTAGATTGTTTTGAGAGTTTGTAATTTTTGGGACTTTTCAAACTATTGGTTTTAATTTTGGGATTTTGAAGTGGTTTAGATTATTATTCCACGACTTTTAAACAAAACGATTTACAAAAATAATGGTTTATGCAAACAAATAATTTTCTAAAATCAAGCTCGAATTTCAACTATAACGTCTTATAAACTTCCGCTGCAAAATTTATGTTACACTTAAAAGGCAATAAACAACGGATCCATTAAATAGAATATTAATTAGTTTTTTTGAAAATGTGATCTCTTTTAGAACAATTTATACGAGAAGTTTTAACTTAAAAGTCATTGTTTCAAAACTCTTCTTCGTAACATTTCCAAATTCGGCCATAACATCTGGGCCAGGTTTAGGGTGTTACATTTAGTGGCATCAGAGTCAGGTTGCAAAACTTAGGTTGTGAATTTTGGGTTCAAAATTGAATTTGTAAAGGAAACGGTTTTCAAACAAAATTTGTTTCTTATGTGTAAAGTATGTGGTACACCGAGTCTCCGACGCCCATCCTATAAGTACTTCTGAACTTAGAAATACTGTAGTTAGAACTATCTGAAACTATATTGAGTTAGCTAGAAACTGTGATTTCTAAAAGATTTCTGAACTTCTGATAAATATTTGAAGCATAAAACATTTGCTAATAAACACTGAAACTAATGCATTAAATTTTGTAATGTAGATAAAATTTTGATATAATGAGTGCTCATAGAACTCACAGTCGTGGTATTCGTGGGCGCGGCAGGCGCCGTAAGGGGACTCGAGCTGAGTCTTCCTCTTTAGGTAATATGTCAAATTTGGATACGAGCGAGGCACCGATTTCACCTACTACCGAGACTGGGTCTCAAAGCCACTTGGCTGGGGACGACGCATTGTCCCAAGCTATGTTGAGAGTTTTGGAGAGGGTCACTAGACTCCATTTTAGATCTGGAGGCCATGGGTCGGTAATTGAACAACTTCGGTCCAATGGAGCTAAATTGTTTAGGGGTGTCTGGAGTCGCCCCTATTATGGCCAAATACTAGTTGGAGGCCACTGAGAGAATAAGGAACGACATCGACTACACTCCTAAGTAGAAACTGAAGGGTGTAGTTTCTTCGCTTTGCGATGAGGCATATTAGTGGTGGTTATTAGTTGAGGAGGGTACTCAGCCGGATCAGATTGGTTGGGAGTATTTTAAGATTGCCTTTTCGAACGAACTCCGTGTATCATACGTTCATCAGGTAGAGAAAGGCTTCTCGAGCCCCTTCTCCTCCTCCCTAACTAACCGTGGAAGGTCAGTTTTCAGACGGTGTCGCCCTTCAGCGGGAGCCTGCGCGTTACTTTCCACATCATCCAGCGTAGCTCGATCGAGATCCATTACTATATGAAAATAAAATTTTAAAAAGCCAAGAGTCGTCACACTATCACAATTTACTCATAGCATGTATAGCTAGACTCGTACATGCGCTATGTTAGTCAGAAAATTGACTAAACCATAGCTCTGATACCACTAAATATAACACCCCTTACCCGTATTCGACGCCGGGACAGAGTTCGAGGTATTACCGGACTTAAACACAAGCAATCATACAAAATCAAGGCATGGATTTTAGTCTAAAATTAAAACTTTTCATTCACATGCATATTGTCCCTTATATGGGTTCTCGAGGCCCAAAACATACATTAGGAGTGGTTCAGGACTAAACTGAGAACTTTGGAAACTTTTGAGGAACTTAGAAAATTTTCTTCTTTTGGAGAGTCACACATCCGTGTGGGTAGGCCATGTAGTCTCACACGTCCGAACGGCTTCGGACACGCCCGTATAGCTTAGGACACGGCCATGTCCTCAGCCTGTGTAACTCTCTGACTATGATGTCATCAATCAAATAAGGTCACACGGCCAAGTCACACGCCCGTGTGGGTAGGCCGTGTAGTCTCACACATCCATATGGCTTGGGACACGCCCGTAGGGCTTGGGACACGCCCGTAGGGCTTGGGACATGCCCGTGTCCTCAGCCTGTGTAACTCTCTGACTATGATGTCATCAATCAAATAACGTCACACGGCCAAGTCACACGCCTGTGTGCTTAGGCCGTGTGGTGAATTAAATTCCAAAAATTAAGTGCAGACTTCACACGGCCTGGGCACACGCCCATGTCCTAAGGCCGTGTCCCTCACACATCTGAGACACACGGTCGTGTCTCTACCCATGTGTTTACTACTGGGCATACTGGCTTGTATAATTAGGGTGCAGGGGACACACTGTTGGATCACAAGCCCATGAGCAGATCGTGTATCACATACGGCTTAGACACATGCCCGTGTGTCTACCCGTGTGGACAACTTTAAGGCTATTTTCCAAGCCATTTGCCACCCTTAAACACTTATGCACATAATTTCACTTCATAGCATTCAACATTGCACATTTAATTACAAGAAAACACATTCATGGTTATTATATGACTTTATAATATGGACATATCACATACTCCAATCATCATGCTACCATATGACATTCTATACCAATTTCATGTTTATTCATCATTATAATTCTTCTTTCAAGTAAGTCAATTACATTATAATTATGGTCATACCTATTAATTCCCATTCATTCACTAACCACATACGCCACTCATCTCGCATTATCATCCATAAGCAACCAACCAGATTAAACATAACACATTTGCATGCATGCATAAATGATGGGGTTACAACCCAATAATCAATATGAGCCATCTCTCATGACCATATACAAAATGAATCAATATTACCACAAGCCAACACCTTTGGCTATATCAAAATGACATATAACAAAAAAGACAAAGTCTCTATACATGTCATACTCAAAATGATAAATCTAACTATACCCAATTATCCAATTGATAGTATGATCGAGTCTCCAACGTTCCACAATTACCAAGCTAGCTTGGTGACACTATAAGAAAAGGAAAGGAAAGGAGGGTAAGCTTTAAAGCTTAGTAAGTTCACGTGCAAATAAAATGCAATTAAAACAAGCATTAGTCATACATTTAACATAATGAACATAATCTTGCATTTTATCAAATCTCTTTAACTATTCTTCATCTACATATATATATATAAATATATTCTTACCATAAGTTCATCATGTCTCATATCATCCTCATGAGTTCGATGTACATACATGTGCCACTAGCACATAATGATTTACTTTACCGTCTTGGCGTAATTATTAAGATTTCTCATTGAGCTTCTCTTGAACTACCCGTTGAACACTCGAAATACTATCGGATACATCGAAATCTTGCACCTAAGTGCCCCATATGTAGCCAATGCTACTTCATATCTCATATCACATGTTGCTCGCTTTCGAGCTACTTACGGGTCTACTCATACAGGTTGTCAGGTATCTGCAACACATGCCGTACTATATTGCCATTAATAGTATACATGAGACCAGTACCCAGACTACCAAAACATGTGTCTCATAATCATGAACTCAGACCACAACTCATGAGTTCGAATCACATAGATCATGAACTCAGACCACAACTCAATGAGTTCAGATCACATAATTCTTAGTGACATGTCACTTGTATCCCTAACTATTCCTAAGGTTCAAACGAGTTTCTTCGATACACATCTCTATCAAACTTACTCGTAATGTCGATTTCAATATCCATAGCACCAACCACATACTCATGAAATATTCAAAGCATAATTCGTAATAAAAGTGTAAGCATGTAAACACATGATATAACATCACATTAAATATGTATATTCTCACCATACATGCAATATTAAAGCATTTAAAGTATGGTATGTTGCATTATTTGTAGATGAACTTACCTCGGTACAAAATGATAGAAACGAGCCTAATCCTCGTAAACTTTATTTTTCCCTCGATCAAGACCCGAATCACGTTTTTCTTGATCTATAATGCCAAATTTAACTTGTTCAATACATACATTGGTCAAATCGACCTATAACACATACTTTGGTAAAATTACCATTTTACCCTTAACTTTTTCACTTATTTACAAATTGGTCCATAGGCTCGTAAAATGAAATACATGCATTTTCTTGATTACCCAAGCCTTTCCGATTCATATACTAACTCATATCAGCCCATATTTCTCATTAAATCACATTTCTACTACCCATTTCTTTACATTTTACAAATAAGTCCTTTTTAGGTGTTTTCACTAAAAATCACTTAGTAAAAGATGTTTATCACACATCAAACTTTCATATTCTTTCATTAATCATCAAAATAAAAATATGTCACACATGGGCAAAGTTTCATACATGAACCCTAGGTCAAAATATGGGTAGAAATGGATAGATCATGCTTCAAGGTTCTCAAAAATGGAAAGAACATCAAAAACGCGCTTGGGAGCACTTATAATCAAGCTTGAAATGTTCAAAACCCTAGCAATGGAGAGCATGAATTTTTTGGCACCCCTTGGAGAAGATGGAAACCATTTTTGACTTGATTTTCCCATTTTATTCTTTTATTAACCAAATGAAAGAAATGTCCTTAATTCTTTCAAATTTTTCCTATGCATGCCCATTTTTGTCCAAAATTTTAGAACTTGGTCAAATTTCTATTTAAGGACCTCCAATTAATAATCCAATGCAATTTCATGCTTGAAGCTTCTAGAACACAAGTTTTGTAACTTATTCAATGTAGTCCCTAAAGTCAAATTGGACATCTTAGACATAGAATTTCTTCATGAAAATTTCACACAAGCATGCAATCATATCTTAAATCATCAAAAAACCATAAAAGAATTATTTCTATTTCAGATTTGTGGTCTCAAAACCACTATTCTGGCTAGACCTTATTTCGAAATGTTACAAGATTAGGGGAATGTTTGCATTATGGGTCGATGGATTGATCGCGTGATTCGTAACAAGTAATAAATATTTATAATGAAGATCAAACCTAGACTAACTATTATCACGACGAAAAGGCAAGCGCACCTATTGAACAATAGTATAGTAATGGCAAGACATATCATACCCAACGAAACTAAAAGTACTAGTAATAACTATCTTTTTATTATCTAGCCTAGGAATAAAAAGGTTTTGTTTATTAAACTAATTATCTAAACTAATTAACTAATTTAATTAAAGCGAAGAGAACATTTGGAAAAAGACTTGAAGAGAAGCAATTGATAAAGACGACACCCAAGGAGGAATCCACCTAGATTTCACTTATTATCTGACTCTGAACCAGACGATTTATTCACTTGACTTGATCCGTGAGACTCCCTAACCTACATTATTATCTCTTTTGATACTAATAACGCCTAACCCTCGGTTGAATTAATTGAAATCTCTTTCTAATTAAAACCCCTAGGGAAGCAATAAATCGATCTATAGACCCCATATTAGGTTTCACCCTAATCCGGTAAAATCTCGTAACCCTATCTCTAGGCGTTCGATCAACTCCGCTTAATTATGCCAAATCTACTCTTAGGCAGGGTCTGTTCCTCCTCTGCATAAGCACATTAAATCAAGAGTTAATACTCGAAATATTAACTCAAGCATTAGAAACACATAATTAAGAACAAATCAAGTATTTATCATATAGTTCAGATAATAATAACAAGATCTATCATAGGTTTCATCCCCCTTAGGTATCAAAGGGGTTTAGTTCATAATGAAATAAGAGTACATTTCAAAAATATGAAAATAACAAAACATAAAGAAAACTCTAAAACCCCTGAAGGAATTCTGAGAGAGATCTTCAGCCTTGGAGTAGCTCCAGCTTTTGGGATGGATCGTCTAGCTTCCTTCAGGTAATTTCTGACGTGTGGTTCTGTGTTCCAGAAAAGTTTTAGAAGCCCCCGGAAAGTCCCCTTTAGTTGGTCATACTTAGGGTGTTTTTATAGGCTTTGGATTGGCTTTCTTCTTCCATAAGTATCTTTTTTCCGTGTAAAATACAACTTTTTAAAAAAGGGACACGCCCGTGTACCACAGCCGTGTGACGTGTTTGCCAGGCCGTGTTCGTTTCGCTAAATTTCACACAGCCGTGTGGGTCAATGGCCAGGCTGTGTGAATCGTGAAATTTTTGGACGACACCCTCAACAGACAAGGGCGTGTGATCAGCCCGTGTGGCAAGGCTTAGGCCGTGTAATCTTCTTAATTTGGTCTTTTTTGTCTTTTTTAAGCTCGTTTTTGGCTTCTTTTGACTCTTGGTGCTCTCCTGAGTACAAAACATGAAATAACCATATTAAGAGCACCAAAATCCACAAATCTAATAGTAAACATCCATAAATATACTAAGTATTTGGGGTAACAATATGTATAATTTGGCGTTTATCAAATACCCCCACACTTAAGCATTTGCTTATCCTCAAGCAAAAATCTCATTTACTACTAGAATTCATTCTTTTCAATTACATAATCATTACCGATAATGTTACAAATTACTCAACGGGGAATCATACAGTGAGAATTCAGCCATAGGGACATTAAAAACTTCAAATAATCTAAATCGAATATTTTGATAGTAAAATTATAGGTAATCTCCTTCCTCTAAGTAATTAACTTTATTCCTAAATATACAAGAGATGACATCCTCACTAAGGATTCACTCAAATCACTCAAAGTGTTTAAGGTTCACAATTAAGCACTCGATTGTCTAACATGAGATGTTATCACTATAGGCTTGCATGAAAATTAAATCTCTACCACTTGTAAATGATATGATACACAAATCAAAAGGTCTTCGCATAGTTGTAACGGGGTTTAGGTTACGGTATGGATACAAGCTGAAGAAACAAAGGTTAGAATCAAGATGATTTCAATATATCACCCCACTATCAAAAACTTAGTTACTGAATGGCACCAAATATCTAGAACTATATTACCTGAGCTCTCTTTTTCATGACAACTTTAGCTTGCTAAGAATTACAATAATAATACTAAGGTTAGTTTTTTTTTAAAAACAAATCAAGTTAATACAATATAGTAGTTATACTCCATGATTCAGTAACAAAAATTGATGATCATAGTGAGGTAACAATATTAAATTCAATCTCGATAAAAAGGGTCAAATTAAGTAAGGGGATTTCAATAATAATGGGTTAATGGGTTAATGATGAGGGTTAATCAATAAAGAAAAAGGGTTAGTAGGCTCAAATGGGGTTCACTAAGGGTTTAATTATGTGGGAAGGTTTTTTATAGAGTAAGTGGGTTAAATCCTAAGTGCCTTTATCATCTCAGTATATCAAATCATACGTGTGATCTCAACATGTATAATCGAAGCAAGTTCTAGAATAATAGTTCAATGTTGACATACTCAAACCACAAAAGAAATAAGCAAGAAAGAAAGCTACAAGCTCAAAAAGGCTAAAAAAATCCCACAAAAAATTTGGGTTTTTGATGTCATTCTTGTATACTTAAGATTTCAAGATAATACCTCAATTCAGGAAAAAAAAATCTAAAAATTTTAGTTCTCAAAATATCAACTTATCATGCTTGATTCTTTAAGGTCCTACAATTAAATACTCATGCATAATCCCCTTGGTCTAATTCATGACATATCAACAATAATTATAGATTAATCAGAATTCATTCTATCAATATTATGAGAAAATCACTTAAGCACAAGACTACATTTAGGGATTTGAGAATAATGCAAAAAGTTAAGTTTCATGTTTATGTTCACCCCCCACACTTAAGATGTACATTGCCCTCAATGTACAAATATAGACTATTCAAAATAAAGAAAAACATAAGAGGGAAGGAGGTGAAACTCCCTGTTATATGGATGCGGACCTTGATTCTGAAGCTGTAGTGTTTGGGGAAAGTAGTAACTACCATTGTTTTTAGCTAGATGAAGAAATTGGGTCGTTGAACATGGCATTCCTTTTGTATTGTTCCCTGTTTGTTTCCTCATTCCATAAAATATTCCTAGCAGCTTGTTTGGAAATCTGTAGAATCATGAAGAGCTTATTAAGAGTTGGTATGGAAGAGAGTGTAGTGGGATTACATGTTAAGAATACCAAAAAAAAATAAAAAAAGTAAAATTTACTAATATAGATATGTCATTCATAAGAAAATAATAAAATTGAAATAAAATTAAAAATTAAGAATAAAAAGAAAAAGAAAGATAAAAATAAAGATAAAAAGATAGGAGGATTCAATGATCCTCGTCAGTGGGGGCCTCAGGTGGTGGTGCTGGAGTGGCGATGTGAAAGTCTTTGCACAAATTTTGCGCATCATGGCCTGCATGTCATCAATCTGTCTATCGCGTCGTCGATCTCGCTCGTGGATCATCTCAAACTGTGTAGTGCAATACTGCTCGAAGTGAGTGAGTCGATCGGAAAGGTGTGCCAATGAAGTAGCCGCATGAACTGGTCATTCCCTAGGTGATGTGGTCGAAGGCTCCTCGTGTTGTGGGGGGACATCATCAGGAATATCCTTAAAATCCTCATCGTCAATGGCATGAGAAAGACGGTATTGAGATGGATCGGTCCCGCGTCGGTGCTCGATCATCCGCATGTGTAACATAGTCGTGATCCCCTGTGGAGACATCTGACCTATCAGTGTAAGCGCCGATGACTGAGCCACTGTGTTGAGGAGGCCGAAGTGTCTAGCGAGGCGCGTCATGTAGGGGCCGATGGAGATCACTTTCTTCCTATGCCACTCGGTCTGATGGCGAATGGAGAAGGCGATGAAGTATGCCAAGTCAGTCACGTATGCATTCGCCATGTACCGTAAATAGTAGGCGTCATGTGTGTTGACCATAGTGGTGCTCTCTCTCCTTTCGGTCAAGGTGTGTGCCAATATGGCATGGAGGTAGCGTAGGGCAAGGGAGAGAGCTGAGGCCTTCGAGCGGCTGGGGTCGTATGTGAAAGAGAGTGGTGCTAAAGCCTTCCAGCATAAGGATAGAGAAATATGGATATTGTGTGGTAGTGCATTCATGTCCTCCTCCTCCATAAATTCATAAGTGTAAAGTCCCAGAACGATTCCAAATTCTGGGACACTCATCGCACGAACTAGATTGCCTAATCGGAAGTGAATGGTGCCTAGGTCGTCATTGTTCGTCATCACCACCTGTAATTGAAAACTAGAGCATAATTCTAAAGTTAGCTCTAAATAAGTGGGCTCAGTAATAGCGAAGAACCATTCCCATGGGTCTGTGGACAGGAGGGCGTGGATGGCATCAGCTAGCTGGACTTGCTCTACGGCGGCTTAGTCAATGCAGCGACCTGTAGTGAGGGGTATCATGCGTAATATCTGAAATAGCTCCTCCTGCAAAGCTTGCGAAAACTCGAGGAATGGGTGCCGAACTTCGGCTGTAGCACGTATCGAAGAAGAACCCGGTCCCTTATGTCTCTTTGAGGGAGGGACCGCGGCCTTCTTGCCTCTCGATAATGACATAATAGACCTAAAAATGTATAAACAGAGATATAGTAGGCCCAAGATATGTTAACATTAAACGATATCAAGCGAGAGGTGAAAAACATATATGGTTAGTCAGAAACATTTACTGAAATCAAAGATGCATCATTAGTTAAGCAAGAATATAGAAAAAACTAGAGCAAATTCCTAACTTGAATTAGAATAAGTACTAATATAGCAACACAAATTGGAAAAACAAAGTTGAAAAAGTGAACTGAAAGCTACTGTAGGGTGGCACACTGGCGTGTTGGTAGCAAGCACGGGCGTGTGGCACAGGAATACAGCCGTGTGGAGGAAAATTAGACAGGAAAGAGAGGAGAAAATGGGGATAAAATGCAAGGGAAATAGGTTTTAGGGTGGTTTGAGGGTTGGGTAAGTAAGAATCTAGGGAAATAGTGGCCGGAATAGAGATTAGGGAGTAGGGGAGGGGAGATTTCGGCTAGGGTTTTAAAAATGGGAAGAAGATGAACAGTGGTTTGCTTATATAGGGGAGGGTCACACGGCCTAGGGACACGCCCGTGTACTCTGAGAGTGAGATCGTGTTTTTAAAATTTTTCAATTTGGGTCGTGCCCGGCTACTATCCCACTCTCATGTGTCTTGGGCGTGTGTGGTACACGGCCATATCGCACGGTCGTGCTTAGCTTCATTCGCTTCTCCCATGCCCGTGTATATAGTAGCACGCCCGTGTATTGTTGTCCACGATTTAATGGCACAGGCGTGTCGCACGCCCGTGTTAGAGAAATAGAATCGAGCCTTTCCCCTGGCACGCCCGTGTTTTTCCATTCTCATGCCCGTGTTCATCTATTAACCGCACCTACGGCCATGTTACACGACTGTGGGAATTTATCACATCCCGTGTTTTGGGGAAATCTTTGCCCTGTTTTCACACGGATGTATCGCACGGTAGTGTCGCTTCTCCTGTTTTGCCACGGCTATAGGCACGCCCGCGTGGGTGGCCGTGTATGCTGAAAAAATTTGTAATTCAAAGACTAAATTACTTGATTCGAAGTGTAAGAAGTTAAAGTTAAAGAAATCAAAATATGTTAGTGCTCGGGTTGCCTCCCGAGAAGCGCTTGTTTATAGTCTAAGCTTGACTTACCTCTCCATTGATTTATCATAATGGTTTGAGGAGTTCATACTCCTCGTTCCTACTGTCAATCTTAAAATAAGGTTTTAATCAGGTGTTGTTTACCTTAAAAATGTCGAACTTGGGATGACTCACCTAAACTGTACCGAATGGGAAAATACTGAGTACCGTAAGAGGGATCTCCTCATTTGGTGTGGTAGTGACAATGTGGGGATCTGTGGCATTTAGTAAGATTTTATCGCCTACCTTAAGTTGATTAGGAGAGGTATCAGGCTTGTTTTGGCAAATTTTTGGTTTATCATGTGTTCTCGATTTGTGTTCTCGCCATTCGTCTAGCTCCTCTATCCGTAGCCTTCATTCTTCATAGACGTCTTTGTTTTCTTCATGATAGTAGCGCACTGTCTTTGTTGTCTTGGTTCGAGGAGGTTCCTGCAAAAACGACTGAATATTAGTTTTATCATCGACAGGTTTTATAGCATCTTCTTGAGTCTTAGAGGTTTTGACTGAGTCGCGTGCTTGAAGTGTTACTGCGTCATCACCTGCACGAAGTGTTAGCTCTATTGTGCCAACATTAATAATTGTTTTGGCAGTTGCTAAAAAGGGACGTCCTAAAATTAAAGGTACCTCATTATCCTCATCCATATCTAGGACGACAAAGTCTATTGGGTAAATAAACTTATCAATTTTAACAAGAACATCTTCAATAATACCCTTAAGAAATCTAACTATTTTGTCAGCCAATTGTATGCTCATCCTAGTCTGTTTGGGTTTACCGAGACCTAGTCGTTTAAACATTTTATAAGGCATAACATCTATACTTGCCCCTAAATCAACTAAAGCATTATTCACAGATAAACTACCAATTAAGCAAGGAATTGTAAAACTCACTGGATCTTTCAATTTGTTAGGTAGCTTATTCTTTAGAATAGCTGAGCAGACTGCATTGAGTTCCACGTGCGATGTAGCATCTAATTTTCTTTTATTGGTCAGAAGTTCCTTTAAGAATTTTGCTGAGTTGGGCATATGCGAAAGAACTTCAATAAAAGGTAAGTTAATATGTAATTTCTTTAAGAGTTTGACGAACTTATCGAATTGTTCTTCTGTTCTGTCTTTCGTCATCGCTTTAGGATATGGCACACAAGATTTATAATTCGTACTTACCATTTTATTATGACTTATCTCACCATCACCTTTGCTTTCTACATTTTCTTGCCTTGGTTCTGGCTCAGTCTCATCGCATCCTTCTTGAATATCAATTGTATTGAGCTGTTCCCTTGGGCTTGGTTCAGTATTACTTGATATCACACTATCACGAGTAGTACTATGTGATCGCGTGATTCGTAACAAGTAATAAATATTTATAATGAAGATCAAACCTACACTAACTATTATCACGACGAAAAGGCAAGCGCACCTATCGAACAATAGTATAGTAATGGCAAGACCGGGATATCGTACCCAAGGAAACCAAAAGTACTAGTAATAACTATCTTTTTATTAGCTAGCCTAAGAATAAAAAGGGTTTGTTTGTTAAACTAATTATCTAAACTAATTAACTAATTTAATTAAAGCGAAGAGAACATTTGGAAAAAGACTTGAAGGGAAGAAATTGATAAAGACAACACCCAAGGAGGAATCCACTTAGATTTCACTTGTTATCTGGCTCTGAACCAGACAATTTATTCACTTGACTTGATCCGTGAGACTCCCTAACCTACATTATTATCTCTTTCGAGACTAATAACGCCTAACCCTCAGTTGAATTAATTGAAATATCTTTCTAATTAAAATCCCTAGGGAAGCAGTAAATCGATCTATGGACCCCATATTAGGTTTCACCCTAATCCGGTAAAATCTCGTAACCCTTCTCTATACGTTCGATCAATTCTGCTTAATTATGCCAAATCTACTCTTAGGCAGGGTCTATTCCTCCTCTGCATAAGCACATTAAATCAAGAGTCAATACCCGGAATATTAACTCAAGCATTAGAAACACATAATTAAGAACAAATCAAGTATTTGTCATATAGTTCAGATAATAATAACAAGATCCATCATAGGTTTCATCCCCCTTAGGTATCAAAGGGGTTTAGTTCATAATGAAATAAGAGTATATCTCAAAAGTATGAAAATAAAAAAACATAAAGAAAACTCTAAAACCCCGGAAGGAATTCTGAGAGAGATCTTCAGCCTTAGAGTAGCTCCGGCTTTTGGGATGGATAGTCTAGCTTCCTTCAAGTAATTACTGGCATGTGGTTCTACGTTCCAGAAAAGTTTTAGAAGCCTCCGGGAAGTCCCCTTTAGTAGGTCATACTTAGGGTGTTTTTATAGGCTTTGGATTGGCTTTCTTCTTCCCTAAGTATCTTTTTTCCGTGTAAAATACAACTCTTTGAAAAAGGGATATGCCCGTGTGCCACGGCCCTATGACGTGTTTGCCAGGCCGTGTTCATTCCGCTAAATTTCACATGGTCGTGTGGGTCAATGGCCAGGCCGTATGAATCGTGAAATTCTTGGACAACACCCTCGACAGACACGGGCAAGTGATTAGCCCATGTGGCAAGGCTTCGGCCGTGTGATCTTCTTGATTTGGTCATTTTTTTCTCTTTTAAGCTCGTTTTTGGCTTCTTTTGACTCTTGGTGCTCTCCTGAATACAAAACATGAAATAAAAGGATTAAGAGCACCAAAATCCAGAAATCTAATAGTAAACATCCATAAATATGCTAAGTATCTGGGGTAACAATATGTATAATTTGGCGTTTATCATGGATCATTGGATTAGAGGGTGTCCATAGCTTTCTGATCAGATACAAGCTCTAGGTTTGGGTTTTATTTAGCCTCAGAGGGTAGTACAACAGCCGCCTAAAGACCATGGTCTAGCTAGTGGTGGTAATGGTTTAGGCAGAGGTCAGAGAGCACCGGGCAAAAGTGCTAACCAGATTGAGGCGAGGCAGCCTACACTTGTTTATGTTGCTTGGTGCTAAGAGGACAGATACGCTCCTGATGTGATTACGGGTACGTTCTTTATTTTTTATGCCCCTTATACTGCTTTGATAGACATAGGATCAACACACTCGTATATCGCTAGTTTTGTCTCTTAAAACTTGGGGATTATTGTTGAAAGTACTTCTAGTGGGATTTCATCTTGAGTCCGTTAGTCAGGTCACTGTCGAAAGTTAATAGATCAGATAGGAATATACTGCTAGAAGCTCAAGGGGTTGTATTTCTGGCAAATCTGATGTAGCTACCATTTAGAGAGTTTGATTTGATTCTGGGAATGGACTGGCTGGTAGAACATCGAGTTAATTTGGATTGCGGGACTAAAATGGTAGTTTTAATAATCGAGGATGATGTAGAAGTTGTTGTGATTGGCGAGCATCGAAACTATTTATCCAATGTGATCTTTGCTCTAGTGGCTGAAAAATTAGTTTCGAAAGGGTGCGAAGCATATCTAGCATTCGTGAGTGTTTCAGTTTCTGAGGACTCTTATATCGGAAACATTAGAATAGTAAGGGAATTTCCAGATGTATTTCCTAATGAGCTACCGGGTTTACCTTCAAATTGAGAAATTAAGTTTAGCATAGAGCTTCTTCCGGGTACAGCTCCGATGTCCATCGCTCTTTATCGAATGGCACCGAAAGAGCTTACAGAGCTTAAGGCTTAGCTTCAAGAGCTTCTGAATCTTGGGTTCATCCATCCTAGTGTGTCTCCATGGGGGGCACCGATTTTGTTTGTGAAGAAAAAGGACGGTAACATGAGGATGTGTATCATGGGGCTTCAATATTCTCTAAAATAGATCCTCATTCTAGGTATCATCAGCTTAGGGTTAAGGAAGCTGATATTCATAAGGCGATATTTAGGACTCGTTATGGGCACTACAAGTTCCTAGTCATGCCCTTTGGTTTGACGAATGCTCCAGTTGCATTTATGGATCTGATGAATTGGATTTTCCAGCTGTATTTGGATCAGTTCGTCATAGTTTTTATCGACGATATTTAGGTGTACTCTAAAATTGAGGATGAGCATGATGAGCATCTTAGAGTAGTGCTTCAGATACTGCGTGAGAAACAACTCTACTAGAATGATTGAGGTTGTACTTGATTGGTAACAACCTAAGAATATTTCTAAGATCCGCAGTTTTCTAGGTCTTGCAGGTTATTATCGGAGGTTTGTTGAGGGGTTTTCGTTGATTACAGCTTCTCTGGCTAAGCTTCTTCACAAGAATCTCCTTTTTTCTAGACTGATACACATTATTTGAGCTTTAAGAAGCTCAAGTCTGTTCTAACTCAGGCTCTTATTATGATACAACCTGTATCTGGTAAAGAGTTTATGGTTTTATAGTGATGCGTCGCATATCAGTTTGGGATGTGTACTGATACAAGATGATGAGGTTGTGGTTTATGTGCATCGAAAGCTTAAGTCACACCAGGGAAGCTATCTGATGCATGATCTCGAGTTGGCTGCCGTGGTTTTTTCCTTAAAGATGTAGAGGTATTATCTGTATGGAAAAAGTTATATAATCTACACTGATCACAAGAGCCTTAAGTATCTCCTTACTCGAAAAGAGTTGAACCTTAGACAGCCTAGATGGATTAAGCTGCTCAAGGATTTCGATTACATGATAGAGTACCATCCCGGTAAGACTAATGTGGTGGCTGATGCTCTTAATCATAGAGTACTATCTGATTTGAGGGCAATGTCTGCTCGCCTAAGTTTGTTTGACGATGAGAGTCTGTTAGCCGAGTTGCAAGTTAAGTTGACTTGCATTGATCAGATTCAGGATAAATAGTTAGGGGATAATTCTTTGGTTTTGAGTTTTCGTCAGATTAAGAGTGGCAATACGTCTGATTTTGGGCTGAATAATGATGGGGTTTTGTGTTTTGAAGACGGGTTTATGTACTGAACGACTTTGATTTGAGACAGTCGATTCTGAGGGAGCACCTATTAGCTCTTATGCTATATATCCTAGTAGAAATAAGATGTATTGAGATCTCTGTAAACTGTACTGGTGGCTGGGTTTGAATCGAAAGGTAATAGATTTTGTTGCTTGATATCTGGCGTGCCAGCATGTTAAGGCTGAGCATCAGTTGCCTTTAGGTTTAAAAGTCCCTTATGGAAATGAGAATGTGTGATGATGGATTTCGTTAGTGGGTTACATTTAACACCTACTAAGAAGGATTCTGTTTGGGTCATCGTAGATCGTGTGACCAAGTCCGCCCATTTTATTCTAGTTTGGATAGATTATTCTCTGCAGAAGTTGGCTAAACTCTATATTTAGAGATTGTGAGACTTCACGGGGTTCCGGTTTTGATAATTTCTGATAAGGATCCTCGCTTCACTTCTTTTTTATTGAAGAAACTTCATGAAGCTCTGGATCAGACTTTAGTATTGCGTTCTATCCTCAGACTGATGGTCAATCTGAAAGGGTGAACTGGAGGATATGCTTCGTAGTTTTGTGATTGATTTCCGAGGGAGCTGGGACGATTTTTTATCGTTAGCTAAGTTCGCCTACAACAATAGTTTTCAGTCCAACGTCTAGATGGCACCTTACGAGGCTCTATATGGTCGTAAGTGTCTTACTCCGCTATGTTGGACTGAGTTGGGTGAATGATAGGTTTTGGTTGGTTTCCAAGACTGCGGATAAAGTCAGATTAATTCAGGATCATCTTAAGGTAGCTTCTGATAGATAGAAGTCTTATGCAAATCTAAAAAGAAGGGATATCAAGTACTCTATGAGTGACTTTGTCTTTCTTAAGGTATCTCCATAGAAGAAGGTCTTGCGGTTCAGACGTAAGGGCAAGTTAAGCTCTAGGTTCATTGGGTCATACAGAGTTCTGAAGCGTGTGGGACCAGGCACTTATCATTGGAGCTACCTTTAGAGTTAGACAGTATCCATGATATATTTCACGTCTCTACGTTGAGGTGGTACCGGTCTGATCCATCTCACATTGTTTCTATTGAAGATATTGAGGTTAGACTGGATTTGACATTTGAGGAGGAACCGATTCAGATTTTGGATCGAGACTTAAAGATTCTTAAGAGGAAGTCTATTCCGTTAGTTAAGGTTCTATAGCGGAATCATGGCACTGAGGAAGCTACGTGGGAACCTGAGGACTCAATACATTAGTAGTATCCTTATCTTTCCGACTCAGGTAAATTTCGAGGCTGAAATTTCTTTTAGAGGGTAAAGTTGTACCGCCCTGATTAATTTAATTTTATTTCTATGAATTCTGACGTAAATGAGTATTTGCTTCAGTGGTTAAGTGATATGGATATGTGTTTAAGGGCTTAGGTTAAAGTCCCATTTATAGAAAATTATGTTATTTTTTACCCTGGCTTATTCCTTGGTGATTCGGTTTATATTTTACCTTCGGTGAACTCATATCAAAATGAACCTGCTGGTTCAAGTGGTAAGGTGTTAGCTTAGCCTAAGGTCTTGTGTTTGAATCCCCGTATGAGCGTGGGTGATAATTTTTGTTGCGATTGTGTGATAGAGGTTCGGTGTGTAGTTGGATATGGTTAGTGGGTAGGATTCTTAGGGATTTAGGTATTAGTGGGAAGTTAAGATAATTTATTTTAGTTTAATTTAATTTAATTTTTATTTTCTTTTCCCAAAAATCCTAGTTTCTGACTTTTTTTTTCCTTTCTTCCCATTTTTGCGCTCTGTCGATTTCTTCTCTTTTTTTCCCTTTAATTCTGCCATAATTCTTTAACATATCGCTGTGCTTTGAATTCACTCGTTTGGTTCAGTAAGTGGTGTGTGACTTATTATTTCTGTTTTCACTTTCGATCTTTGTTAATCAATTGTAGAGTTTTCTTCTAAAATGGCATAGTGGTGTGTAGTCAGGGAATCTAATTTTCTACGAATCTGTTGCGTAGGTGTAGGTGGTGCGGCAGCGGATTTCAGTCTAACAATCTGATTCGAGGTTTTGGTCGTATTTGTTAGTGGTAAGCCCGTATGTGTAGTTGGTTAAATCGTGTTAGATTCGTAATTGTTTGCTAAATCGGTGTTTGCGGTACTGTTTTTAGGCTTCGAAGGTCTCAAGATTGCTTTCGCGTCAAAAACGAATCAGGTGTGTAACGAACACATGAGAAAATGAGGTTTAATGAAAGCTAAAAATGTGGCCTATCGATGCCACAAGGTCATGTGGCCGGCCGTGTACGACACACAGGCTAGGCCGATTTGGGCGTGTGGGCCACACGAGTGTATGGGCCCGCACGGTCAAGCCACACAGGAATTTGGGCCCAAAATTTTAAAAATTTTCCTAAGGTTACATATGTCATTCCAATCGACTGTGGGCCTTCCGTAGGGTAGTTAGGGCAAAACAAACCCTAATGCATGAGATTTGATATTCTGATAAACTGGTTTGAGCATTTAGAAATTGATATGTATGATTTGACTAATTCGTAATAACATGTATGTTATCTGTATATAAGTATGTGGGGCATGTTAATTCTGTTATATATGTTATTCGTATCTATGTATGGAGTGGGATCTGTTTATTGGAGGAAGTATTCTGTGAGGCGATAATTCGCCGTTATTCTGCCAGCACTGCTGCAAATTATTTTGATAAGTGTCATATGAACACTATGTGATATGTAGGGTTGGCTAGGTGTTTTAAACCCCACATGGTGTGTTAGGATGGTCGGAGATGGTATGTAGAGGATGGGGGTAGGACTTTACATATCTGTGTAATTCTGTTGATCTGATTCAGTTGATGACTTATGTCCGTATCTGTTCTGTATTCAAAAAATTTGATTTTATGTGCATGTATGACTGTTTAGTTACGCACTGAGTTTTCGAAAGCTTACACCTGTTTGTCTGATCTGTTCAAGTAATCCTCAGACATAGGCGGGTCGGTGTGACGGAGTCTCAGCGGTGACCACTAGTTCACGAACTAGTTTAATTATTGGTTTTATTTAAATTCTAGATTGTTTTGAGAGTTTGTAATTTTTGGGAATTTTCGAGCAATTGGTTTTAATTTCGAGATTTTAAAATGGTTTAGATTATTATTCCACGACTTTTAAACAAAACGATTTACAAAAATAATGGTTTACGCAACCAAATATTTTTCTAAAATCAAGCTCAGTTTTCAACTATAACGTCTTATAAACTTTTGCTGCAAAATTTACGTTACACTTAAAAGGGAAAAATAGTGGATTCATTAAAGAGAATAATAATTAGTTTTTTCAAAAATGTGATATCTTTTAGAACAATTTATACGAGAGTTTTAACTTGAAAGTGATTGTTTCAAAACCCTTCTTCGTAACATTTCCAGATTCGGCTATAACATCAGGGTCAGGTTTGAGGTGTTACACAAAAAGGCTAAACATTAGCTATTTTCATCCTTTTGGAGGGAAAGGTTTTGTTTTAATTAATGGAAAAGACAATCTTGGAAATTTTGATGGAAAAAAGTGATGAAGGAATTTTTCTTGGTTATTCCTTAAATTCTAAAACTTATGAAGTCTTTAATAAAAGAACTTTAGTAGTTGAAGAGTTCATACATGTTTTTGATTATTCTAATCCCCTTCCTAGAATGGATTCTTGTGTTGATGATGATAATATAGGAATATGAAATAATGATATGAAATTTGATCAATCATCAAATGAAAAGATCCAAGAACCAACAAAAGATGCTTTAAAGGAAAATTAATTGTCTAAGAGAGTACAATTATGTGAAGGATGGTAAGATTTTGGGAGATCCATCTAAAGAGGTAACTAGTAGATATTCTCTTAGAAATACATGTAATTATGTTGCATTTATCTCATGCATAGAGCTTAAAAATATCAAAGAAGCATTAAATGATGAATATTGGATATCAGCCATGCAAGAATGGTTAAATCAATTTGAGAGAAGTAATGTATGGGCCCCATTTGAAAGGCCATGTGAAAAATCCACTATAGCTACTAAGTCGGTTTTTAGAAACAAATTAGATGAGAGTGGTAACATAATGAGGAACAAGGCTAGACTTATTGCCCAAGGTTACACTCAAAAGGAAGGGATAGATTATGATGAAACTTATGCTCCCATAGCTAGGATGAAAGCCATTAGGATGCTTTTAGCCTTCGCATGCTTTAATAATTTTAAATTGTATCAAATGGATGTTAAAAGTGTGTTTCTAAATGGTTATATAAGTGAATAAGTGTATGTTGAACATGTAACACATCTAACCTGTCTCTATCACCGAATTAGGGTTACAGAATATTACAATACATATCAGAACATTTAACTAAAATAGAAACAATTATTCAAATTAAATAACAACATTCAATAATTTATTTTTAATCAAGATAGAAATACATTTATGGGCCTTAATCCAAGCCTAACAGGCCTTAAAAGCAGTTTGGGAATGTTCAGGGATCATTTTGGAAGAAATTTGAAAATTTTGGAAAATTTGACAATTTTTTAAAACAGGGGTCACACGGTCGTGTGGCAAAGCCCAGGCTATGTGGCACAGGGACATGGCCATGTGACAAATTGTGTAAATTTCAAAATAATTTCACACAACTATGTCACAGGTCGTGTGCCAGACCTTGTTCAATTCGATGTTGGGTTACACGGCCGTGTCGCAAGCTGTGTCCTAAACCGTGTTACATACTGACTTGAAATTCACAACCGTGCAATGAGACCGTGTGCATCACACAGCCATCTGGTAGCCTATGTCCCAGGCCGTGTGCCCTTAATTGTGCCTTCAAATACAAGTTTATCAAAACGTGCTTACTTAGACATCAAGCAACCCCTTGACTAGCAATTAAACCTACTCAAAACACAATTAAACAGCTCAAAACAAGCCAAAACATCCAACCTGAGTGCCTAACCAATGTGCCCTCATTGACACCACAAATCAATAAACAAATTTATCCACAATCATGCAAAATAAGTTGCATTCAAACTTGTAGTTTCATACATATAAAAACTTACTAAACTTACCATTTCATTCCATCTATTTACACACAATCCTGCCATAATTCAAACCTTTCTAAAAGATTTTTACCAACTTACCAAAAACCATATCCACATTTCATCCCAAACACTAAGAGCACATACATAAGTAATTTAAAACCAAGTTTAAGCAACCTTACATCAACCAAATATGTGACATGTGAAAATATGTATTCAACATCAATATAAAACACACCTATTACATGCCAAAAAACCAAGTATATCAGTTTCAAGTTTACCAAAAAATAAAGTTGGATAGTGTGATCTTCAATTTGATTTGATCGTCCAATTCCACAAAATAAAATCTACAAGGAAATAGGAAAACAACAAAAGTAAGCTTCAATATAGCTTACTAAGTTCACAGGTTAAAACGTTATAACATACTGCATAATCACAGATTTATAATTAACAAAATTAATGGCTAACATTAACCCTGTCAATCACAATCATTCAACAGGTGAGTTTCGTAAGTATGAGTCATTTAATCACTTCATTTATACATTATCAACCATTATCAAGTCGCAATAGAATATTGGAAATCATGAATACATGTACAAGTCTTTCACAAGAAATTATAATAAAGTATCAGTTACATATCATCATTAGATCATTTAACTATTAAAATTTCAACCTGATGAACATAATAAATAGATACGAATACGCGGTTAACCATCCAGAACACACCAGAACTCTTAAACGAGCTAAACCAACCAAGAACACACCTAGGCACCAAGTGCCTAGCCCGTAGGCTAACATCCTTCTGGAACACACTTGGGCACCAAGTGCCAAGCCCGAAGGCTTTACACCCGCCCTCAGTAACACACCAGAATCACTATAAATATATCACGGTAGTCCACAGCAAATGTTGGCATGCCAAATGTATCCTATCCTATGTTCAACCGAGCTCAATTTAAGTCAATCTCATAATATTTTACAAATCAATTACATTTCTCACCTTAAATTATCTTTATGATTATAGCATTATATAAATATACATATATACAGATATTCAACGAATCATAACTCACAAGCCAATATAATATTACAATTTATTCTAATTTAAATTGTATGAACTTACCAGGGTTAAACTGCAGTAATGACAAAAGTTAAGGGACTACTCAAAAACTTTCCTTTTTTCTCGGTAATCTACTTGTTCTTAATCTATAAAATAGTTTAATTTCACTGTACTAGCTTTAATTTCATGCATCACTCATTCTAGTATTTATCTTTGACTATTTACAATTTTTTTCACAATTACCCTAAAATTTTACACTTCATACAATTTAATCCCTAAACCTGACAATTTCAAAATTAACCTTATTTGAACATAACCCATAGTAGAAAAGTATTTAAGGCCCCTATACATCCCTATAAATACCATAATTTCACTATAATACCTTGGGATTCACCATTTAAACAATTTAGTCCTTTACTAATAAAATCAACAAAAACTACTTTACAAAATAGTCCTATTTAACAACCAAGTTTAATAATCTATCACAAACTTCCACAAACACATCAAACTCATCCATGACACATTCTAAAACATTTAAAAATTTCAAAAATGGAAGTACGAGTTAGCTGGACCTAGTTGCAAAGATCTCAAAAACATAAAAATTACAAGAAACGGGTGAAAATGACTTACCATGTAAGGATTTTAGCTTAGCCGAAGCTTCCAAGGTATGAAAATGGTGGTTTAGATCATGGGAATGAAAAGTGAAGAAGATGAAAGCTTAATTTTTACTTTTGTCTTATTAGTTTTATTTATTTTATTACTTTAATTAATTCAACTAAAGCATAAAACACATAAAATGTAATAAAACCTAGTGACCAACCGTCCATGATGTTTATTAAGGTCTAGTTACCATATAAGGCCTCCTTCAATCACTAATTAAGCTATTTGATCAATAAAATTCAATAGCGATTCAGTTTTATATCTTTTATAGTTTAGTCCTTTTTTTAATTCACTAATTAAACAATAAATTTTCTAGACCGAAACTTCACATACATAAATAGTAATTCCGTAAATATTTTTAAATATTTACAAGTTCAGTTTTCAAAAATGAGGTCCCGATACCTCATTTTCTAAAGCCACTTGACTTTCGAGACAACCACTTATACTAGCCATTTATTCAATTTACTAAAATTTCATCAAATTGAAATATGTTATAAATTATATTGACTCATATCATTTAAATACTAATTATTACGGATCTACTCATTGAGTTTGTGGTCTCAAAAATACTATTTTTGATACCACTAAAATCATGCTGTTACAGAACAACCACCCGGTTTTGAAGACTCAAAATTTCCAAACCATGTTTTCAAACTTTCAAAAGCTTTATATGGTTTAAAATAAGCTCCTAGAGCTTGGTATGAAAGACTACCAATTTTTCTTATTGAAAAAGGTTTTTGTAAAAGGAAGGTTGACACAACACTTTTTATTAAAAGAAAAGGCAAAGATTTGTTAGTAGTACAAGTATATATTGATGATATTGTTTTTGGTACTACTAATGACATTCTTTGTGAAAAAGTTTCTAAGCTAATGCAAGGTAAATTTGATATGAGCATGGTGGGAGAACTCACAATCTTTTTGGGGATCCAAATCAAGTAAAGGAAAGATGAAATCTTCATCAATCAAGCTAAGTACACAATAGAGATGCTCAAAAATTTTTGGTTGGATATCCTCTAACCACAAGCTACACCTATGAGCCCTGCCACAAAGCTTAACAAAGATAAGGAAGGTAAATGTGTTGATATTAAACTTTATAGGTCAATGATTAGGTCATTGCTTTATCTTATCGCAAGTAGATTGTACATCATGTTTAGTGTTTGCTTACGTGCTAGATATCAATCTTGCCCCAAGGAATCACATTTACAATTCATTAAAAGAATCTTTAGATAACTTAGAGATGCTCCTAATTTAGGCCTTTGGTATCCCAGAGACTTATCCTTTAGCTTGCATGCATTCTCAGATGTAAATTTTAGAGGTTACAAATTAGATAGGAAAATCACTTCTTTTACTTGTTAATTCTTAGACAACAAGCTCATATCATGGTTTTCAAAGAAACAAAATAGAGTTGCATTGTTCACCACAGAAGTGAAATATATTTCTACCGGTTGTTTTTGTGCTCAAGTTTTATGGATGAAACAACAACTTATGGACTATTGAATTGATGTAGATACCATTCCTATAAAGTGTGACAATACTAGTGCTATTTGTCTCACTAAAAATCTCATCCAACATTCTAGAACTAAGCATATTTAAATTAGACACCATTTCATTAGAGATCATATCCAAAAAGGAGATATAGTTCTAGAATATGTTGATACTTTGCACCAAATAGTTGATATATTTACAAAACCTTTAGATAAAGAAAGATTTTGGACACTTTAGAGAGAATTAGGATTGACTACCTTATCTTAATTTTGTGTTCAAATTATCTTATGCACATTATTTTTATGATTTATGACTTCAAATATCATATATAAATTACTTTTATGGCATCTATATGCATCTAGTAAGGGGGAGTTAAAGTTGCATGTTTAGTCTATCTTGACCATTTTGGTCTAGTATACATATTTTTTGAATGCCTATGAATATGCCAAATTAGACTTTATTTGATGTAAATGATCAATTTTTGATGATTTCTTGATTTTCTATTATTCATATACATCATGCATTAGTTCTACATGTTTAAGTGTATGAAATCATTAGAAATAGCCAAAATGACATTCTAAGTCAGTTTAGTGCATTTTAGGACTTAGAATTAAAATCCAAGAAGTTTTTCTGCACTTTGGAACCATTTTGGGCACTTAAGTATTGATATTTTAACAAAACAATCGATAATTAAGAAAAAGTATTGATATTTTAACAAAACTACCGATACTTAAGGAAAAAGTATCAATACCATCGAGTTTTTAAATTAACATGCAATGTGTTTTAAAACACATTTGACCAAAATATTTCAAAACTTTTCTCTCATCCAAACGAAAACCTCCAAACCTAACTTTCAAAAACCTCAAAATATATCATTCATTCTTCAAAATCTTTCATCAAAACACCCTACATTTCCATCTCTTCAAGGATTCAACAAGTTTTGGTTTAAATTTTAATCACTCAAAGGCACTTTAAGGTAAAATTTTCACTCTATTTCACTTTGAAAATTTTGATATGATTGTGTTAAATCTTGGTTGAATCTTGTTATTTTGTGTTATTTGAAACATATAAATTGCATTTTTATTGCTGGAGGTTGCTTAAACCTAAAATTTTCTTAAAATTTCTTTTCAAAACCCTTGCCCACCAAGTGTTCAATTAACTTCTCAAATGAATTTCATAGGTTGTTTTGTGTGTCTATAGGTTCTACTTTCTAATCATGCCTCTCCAAAAACGCTCTTGTGTTGAAGCCCTTTCCTCTAACCTCTCAAGTGGCTCGAGTGATTTCCTTAATGAATGTTTTCGAACTCCTGTCAAGAAAGCTCATTTTAACTCATATTTTATTTCTCAAAAAATTAATGTTTCCCATCCTCTTGATATTGAATCTTTAACTTATTTAACTTTGCTTATCTTCAAAACATGATTGGAATTGGATTGATTTTTTTCAAAATTTTCTCTACCACCCATGCAAATCTTATTCAAGCATTTTATTCAAAGGCCATGCTCGAACATGACTTGTTGGGTGAGATGGTTGTTGCGATAAATTCTTTTAGCTTGAACACTTCAATTCGTCTCACTTTGGAAAATTTTGAAGAATTTTTAAAACTTCCTCCCAATGGAGGAACGGATGAAAAATGCCTTTTTTGTTGGATATAGTGTAAGAGTGAATTATTTTCATCTTTTAGTTTTGAAATAGTTTTCCTATATTTTGAAACAATTAATTAAATCTTCAAGCCTAATTCATCATAGGCATATTTCAATTCATCAAAAGAATAAGAATTTGAAATAGATGAGTTAGAGTTACCTTAGGATCATCAATGACCATAAGGTAAAGGCTCTTTACTTCTTGATCTTAATTATCGGATGAATCCTCATCACTCCAAGTAGTAACATGAGCCTTGAGCTTTAGTAATAGTTTGAATAGTTTACTTTAGTAATGTGATAAAAAATTGGAAACTAAGTGTATTTTTTGGAAAATTACTTTTATGAGAACTTTGAGGCATATTCTCAACAGGTAAAGGTGGAGAGTTAAATCATAAAATTATGGTTTCATATTCTACTCCATGATACTTTTACAACGGTATATCATATGCTCAAAATGGTTGAGTGATGAATGAGAAATTGATGCTCAAAGTAAGCTACTTGAAAATATTATTGAGGAAAAGTAAAGGCTTAGATCCTACATTGGTTAGATACCAAGTGTTAAATGTATTTATATATGTGAACTCTCTTGAAGGGTAATTGAATAGCTAAGCTTGTAACCCTACCTCGCGTAGGAGAGGGTGCAGGTCCAAGCCCGATAGAGTTGCAGCAAACCCACACGACATGGGCGACGCAAAATGTCCAGACCGGTCAGGTCCAAATGGGCCTGCGGATATTTTATCCCAACTCAAATTTATTTTCCTCAACAGAAAAAATCTTCTTATATATGGAAACTTATCATATTGATTTGATTCCAATAAGTTTGATTCAATTTTTAAATCAAATTGATTTAATGGCAGATTTTGTGGATATTTTTTTCTAAAATTCCAACACTCTCCATACCTATAAAAAGCCATGATTTCTGAAGGTTTTACATAGTTATACTCTCTAATAATTTCTCTTGCCGAAACTCTGTTGCTCTCAAAATTCTTCCTTTTCCTCCTTTGTTTTTTCAAACATTCTGATGATAGAAAAAGGCATTGTTTATTCGTTGATCATGGTAGAGGTGCTACTACTTTGATCACTGTTGTTGTTGTATCCTGAGAGACATATTTTAACGCCCCAAAACTCGGCCTAAGAGTTTAGACCGAATTTTGGAGGTCACATTGATACCAGAGTGTTGGTAGATAAAATTTTTACAAAACAAGTTATCACAACGAACTGAAAACATTTAATCGTTTAGAATTCAGTCAGTAAAATTATAGTTAAGTTTAATATATAACCAAAATAAAATGTAAAATTGAAAAATTTCCAAACAGACCTTGTACCACAGTTTTTATAAAACTATGCAGATCAAAACGGTAAAACAAAATGAAAAGTAAAAAGATAATTGATAAATTATCTTCAACCGAGACTGTCCGAGACTTCTGCCTACCAAGTCTAACAACAGAAAATAGAAGTGTACCTGCAAGGGGGAACACTAAAGGGGGGTGAGCTACATGAGCTCAGTGTGAGTTCAAAATGATTAAAAACAGATTTTAGAAGAGAACACCAGATAGCAGTTCAAAACAAAGCATACTTACAGTTGTAAGTAAGAACAGATACTAGACAAGGAACCAACGCCCCAACACCCAATCAGAATAGAGCACACCAAGTACACACAGAACACTTAACACACATGTTGTTCAGACAACAGAAAACAGTCAGATAATCTTACACCCAAACTGCTGCACATGAATACAGTCAAGTACCAAAATCCCTCATTTAGCCAGCACACCTCTCTGTCCCCCGATCACACCCCAAAAGAGCTGTTAAAGCTCATCCAACCAATCACACCAACTAAGACCTAAAAAGGCCCATCCAACCCTACACTCCAAGAATGTGGACTAAGCCACTCAGAATATAATAAGCAGCAGGGCTAGCATATATGCAGTACAGTGTAATGCGGCAATCCACTGTATAGTCACATTGCAGTTTAATCTGCCAAATCATATAATGGTACGTAGCAAATGCAGACGCGTACTGCAGATGCAATCAGAAATAGCTATACACAAAAATTACAAAGAAAAAACCGCGGATCGGATCGAAATCGCCTCTCATCTCTTCACAACCAACCCCAAAAATTTACTTTATGCAAGTCTATGTATGCATTCAATCCCACAGAAACAATGATCATGTCAACAGACAATCAGACAAATTCAGGTATCCACACATACCCAACAAACTACGTTTAGAATTAGACATCACCCGCAATAGTCACAATTAACCCATAAGTCGAAGCCCAAACGAGAATTCTAACGACCCTCACTAAAGACTAGCTAAGGGTCGGAACACACAGAATATTAATAAAAACAAAACATACACTAATACCAAATTAGTGACTTAGAACCACATGGCTGTGTACTTTGGCCGTGTCGAAAAACCTAGGCTGTGCAGGGTTAAAATGCCCACATGGAGGGAGGCACATTGTCGTGTGGCAGAGGCACACGCCCGTGTAAATTAGAGACACAGCCGTGTGAACTTTGCGTGTAACTCACTATCCAATCGACCTAAAATAGAGTACAAGACAAACACGACCGTGTAAGGGTTTCACACGCCCATGTGGGATCCCTAAATCCCCAAATTAGCCACACAGCCGTGTAGCCAGGGCATGTTGCACCGAAACATTAAATACCTAATTCCCAATCACACACGCCTGTGTACCCAAGGGACACGGCCGTGTGAAAATCAATTAAAATCTCCAAAGCGGCCACACAACTGTGTGGCGCCCAAATCATCCCGGAAACAATAATTTCCAAACGCACACGACCGTGTGAATTAGTACATGCCTGTGTGGCCACCCATGTGGTCACGAATCCAACCTAAAATAGCTTGAAAATCGAATTTTTTGGTCACAAAATGGAATGCTCGCACCACTACCAGCACCCTCCACAAAACTTTTATTGCCACTCAATTGCGTTCTAACATGCTCCGCAGACCGAAGCTCCACCCTCGGAAGACTACGACCTCTTTTCTTCCTACAATATACGCACCTAGCTTGAAGCATTTCACTAAACCCCTTTATCCTGGCCTCAAACACTTTCTCTAGCATTTCCCTCACTACCCGAGTCAATGCCTTAGTACCAAGCTCCGAGTTATTGTTACCTGAAGTTGGCGGAATCACATTGGCCTCTGACTCTTGAACAGATACACATCCAGGAGAAGTAGATGACTCCTCGCGATCTTGCTTGCCTTCAGAATCCATATCCGTCCTGTGGCTAACTTAGGATATCTACATTTTCAGAAATAAACAAAAATAAATGCAACAATTATATTTCTAGAATCACAGTTTTGAATTTCCACCTGGACCAGCATCGGAGTCTCAGACATTTCATTTTCGTAAAACATTTCCAAAACACCAATCATTTCAACTTACTGTGGTAAGGTTTCTCAAATTTTTTTCTAAAACAACCATATGCGCACACGGATACGTAGGAACACAGGCTGAGTTTTTGCAAACTTGGCTCTGATACAACTAAATGTAAGACCCAAAACCCGGCCTAGGATTTTAAACTGAATTTCAGAGGCCACGTTGATCACCGAAGTACTGGTAAATAAATTTTTTAAAACAAGTTATCACAATGAACCGAAAACATTTAATTGTTTAGAATTCAATCAGTAAAATTATAGTTAAGTTTCATATATAACCAAAATAAAATGTACGATTGAAAATTTTCCAAACAAATCTTGTACCACAGTTTTTATAAAACTCTACAGATCAAAACGGTAAAACAAAACGAAAACTAAAAAGATAACTGATAAATTATCTTCAACCGAGACTGTCTGAGACCTCCGCATACTGAGTCCAACAGTAGAAAACAAAAGTGTACTTACAAAGGGAAACACTAAAGGGAGTGAACTACATGAGCTCAGTGTGAGTTCAAAACGATAAAAAATATATTTCAGAAAAGAACACCCGATAGCAATTCAAAACAAAACATACTTACAGTTGTAAGCAGGAACAGATACCAGACAAGGAACCAACACCCCAACACACAATCAGAATAGAGCACACCAAGTACACACAGAACACTTAACACACGTGTTGTTCAGACATTAGAAAACAGTTAGATAATCTTACACCCAAATAAATGCACATGAATACAGTCAAGTACCAAAACCCCCCATTCAGCCAGAACACCTCTCCGTCCCCCGATCACACCCCAAAAGAGCTGTTAAACCTTATTCAACCAATCACACCAACTAGGACCTCGAAAGTTCCATCCAACCCTACACTCAAAGAATGTAGACTAAGGCACTCAAAATATAATACGCAGTAGGGCTAGCGTATATGCGATGCGATGCTGGTAATGCGGTAGTCCGTTGTAATCATCACATTACGCTTTAATCGCCAAATCGATAATGGTACGCAGAAGAAGTCATGTACTGCGCAGTACATTGGTAAACAGCTATACGCAAAAATTGTAATAAAACTGCCAGATTAGATCAAATCAGTCTCTCTTCTCTTCACAACCAACCCTAAAAATTTACTTTATGCAAGTGTATGTATGCATTCAATCCACAAAAACAATTATCACGTCAATAGACAATCAAACAAATTCAGGTATGCACACGCACCCAACAAACTAGGTTCAGAATTAGACATCACTCGCAATAGTCACAATTAACCTATAAGCCGAAGCCCATATCAGAATCCTAACGACCCTCACTAAAGACTAGCTAAAGGTCAGAACACACAAAATATTAATCAAAACAAAAAATACACTAATACCAAACTAGTGACTCAGAAACACACGACCGTGTGGAAAAACCTAGGCTGTGTGGGGTCAAAAAGCCCGCGTGGAGGGAGGCACACAGCCATGTAAAAAAAGGACACGGTTGTGTAAACTGGCCGTGTAACTTACTGTCTAATAGAGCTAAAATAGAGTACAGGGTAGACACAGCCGTGTGAGGGTTTCACACACCCGTGTGCCACTAGACACGACTGTGTGTCCAAAACACACGTCCGTGTGGGATCCCTAAATCCCAAAATTAGCCACACGGCTGTGTAGCCAGGCTGTGTCACACCAAAACACTAAATCCCTAATTCCCAATCACAGACGCCCATGTACCCAAGGGACACGGCTATGTAAAAATTGACTAAAATCCCTAAATTGGCCACACGACCGTATGGTACCCAAATCAGCCCAAAAACCCTAATTCCCAAAAGCACACGGTTGTGTGAATCGGGACACGCCTATGTGGCTACCCATGTGGTCACGAAACCACCCTAAATTAGTTTAAAAATTGAGTTTTTCAGTCACTAAATCGACCCCTAATCGATGAGACTCAAAAACACACTAACCAGAGCAGATTTCTATGTCAGTCAACAGCACTTTCGAACTTCAACAACCAACTTCCGAAAGACGCCAAGATTGCCACATTCCATCAAAATCAAATTTACAATTCACAAATAAAATAGAAAAATTTCGGAACCTACACTTGATTCATGATCAAATACGTTCGGACACTGACTTGATGACGAGCAAACGACTCTCCAAAAACCCTAGGAAACACCATTTTCAAAAAGAAAATGTAGAAGAACCAAAAACCAAAAAGAAAAGCCAAGAGAAGAATAAAGAACGTGAACTTCCCAAAATAATAAAAATCCCAAAATAATAAAAATAAAAATAAAAATTATATTTTAAAATTAAAACAAGTCCACTATAATCAATATAAAAATACATAACCCAAAACGCACACACAAGGACTCGAATCTAGAACTCAAAGGTTCACTAACACTCACTCAACCACTAGACCAACAGGCTCATTCTGTCACTTAAACACGCAAACTATTCCAAATGCGCGACCTACTCACTGACCCTTGCTTAGAGTCTCAAACTTCTAGCCCCAAAAATTAGGGTGTTACACATTCAACCAACGTTACTCCAAGTACCATAGGAGCGACCGAATCTGTCTTAAGGAAACGGTGTTTCACATGCCTCAACGTTTCGTAAAATCTCGATTCTCCTTTATTTCAACTATTTATTATGATTTTATTTGATTCTCGTATTTGATAAATTATTTATAAATAATTTTATTTATATTTTATTTCATATGTATTTATTTATAATTAATTTATTTTGTTTGCTAACGTGTTTTGTCTAACAATCTTAAGATAGATCCGATTATTTTTGCAATTTTCTAATCCGAGACAAACGAGACACGAAGGCAAAGAAAAAATATATTTTTCGAAAATCAATTTTCTTTTAAAAATTAAATAAATTTATTTCGGGATTTTTCCCGCCATTTAACAAATTTTATTCAATTATCTTTCCAAAATTAAAAGTAAATAAAATCTATTTCGGGATTTATTTTTGCCATTCAATGGATTTTATTCCATTACTTCAATTTTATTTCCAAACGGGAAATTAAAGGTAAATAAAATCCATTTTAGGAGTGATTCCCGCCGTTTCACGATTTTATTCCAAATTTAGTTTTATTTCATAAAACAAGTAAAATAAAATCCGTTTCGGGAGTGATTCCCGCTGTTTAACGATTTTATTCCAAATTTTATTTTATTTCTAAAAACGAGTAAAATAAAATCCTTTTCAGGATTGATTCCTGCCATTCAACGGATTTATTACATTTTGATCTTGTTGCCAAAAAAAAGAAATTAAATTAATTAAAATATGTTTCGAGATTTATTCCCGCAATTTGACAAGATTTTTTTTGATTTTTTTGTTTAAAAATTAGAATAGAATTAAATAAAATCTGTTTTGGGATTTATTCCCGCCGATTCACAATATTTTATTCAATTTTATTTTGTTTCCAAATTTGAATTAAATTAAATAAAATCTGTCTCGGGATTTATTCCCGCCGTTTAACAAGATTTTATTCGATATTATTTTGTTTCCGAACAAAGTCATAATCAAATAATTCTATTTCGGGATTTATTCTCGCCGTTTAACAGATTTTAATTTAATTTAATAATATAATTTTGTTTTGGGATTTAATCCTGCCATTTAACAAAAAAAATTGATTTCGTTCCAAAATTTTTATTCTGCCGTTTAACAAATCAAAGGGAAATTTTTTGTTTATGGTTGCCTTAATTGTGGCTTTAAATTGAATTAAAAGAAATTTATCAATGGTAAATTAAAAAGACAATATGAGAGAATGCATGTCTAGGATTGGTTTTTTGAAAGATTTGGTATTTAAGCATGCCAAGAGCACCACCTCTCTTTTAGGGTTACCTACTTGATGCATTGTTTTATTGTATTTTTTATTAAACCATATAAACTTTTGTTTTGGGTTTTATTAGATTCATGCTGTCTAACAAAAGTTGATAAGTTTTCTAATTCTGGTTTTGTTTCTTAACAGAAAAATGGAGACTCCCACTAATTCAATCAATTCGCAATCTGAAGCTTTGGTTCAAACGCAATCTTCGATCCAAAACTCAATATTGCCATTGGCAGCTGCTGTAAGCCACAACGAGAAACCTGCAAAATGCTCATGACAGAATTTCAAGACTTGGCAACAGAAAATGTTGTTTTATTTGACCATATTGAATTTGGCCAAATTTTTGAAAGATGACCCTCCTATTGTTAAAAAGGGAGAGGTAGATGAAGTTACCGCTTTCACTGCCGTTAAAGCTTGGAAACATTCAGATTTCCTATGCCGAAACTCCATTCTGAATGGATTGTCGGATGCATTGTACGAAGTGTATAATGTTAAGCAAATAGCTAAGGAATTATGGACATCGTTGGACCATAAATACAAAGTCGAAGATGCTAGAACTAAATAGTTCTTAGTTGCTAAATTCTTGAATTTTGTAATGGTTGTGTAACATCCCCAAAAATTTCTGAAGTCTTGAACAGTGATAAAAATACAATAAATTAGTCGAAATTGAGAAAAGTTAGAAATTGAAAATTTAAAGAGTTATGAGGCATAAAAGATAGGTGCATAAGATATTTGAAAAAGTATAAATATTAATATAATTTTTTTGGAAACGATTAAATTAATGGAAAGTATTGGGACAAGGTGAGAAAATTGAGAGTTGAAGGATTAAATTAAATTGATGAAAAAGAGGGAGAGACTAGAAGTGAAAATATATCAAAGGAAATAAGACACATGGGTGTTATTATAGAAAAAGTGAAAGGCTAAAATGGTAAAAGAATTGAAAGATAATTATGAAAAAGTAATGGCTTAATTGTAATTAAGTGAAAAGGACAAGATGGTAAATAGCATAATTGGTGGAGAAGTCTAGAAAAATGGAGAAAGAAAAGGATAAAAAAGAAGAAGAAGAAGAAGTAATAAAAGCCATCAGCCATGGTACTTCACGTTTGCCACCACTTTCCAACCAGTTTGCCACCATTTTCCAACCATTTCAACTTTTATTTGTCTTTCAATTTAGTCCCTCTCACCAAACACAAATCAATTAAGTAGTTTTTCCTAAGTTTCTTCATGATTTGTGAGTGAGATCAATGGAGAGAAATAATAGTTGCATTAATTTCATGAGAAGAGCATTCATGGGAGTTTTGGAGGAGAAAGAAAACAAATATTAGACTTGAATATAAGTGTTTGAGGTAAGAACTATTAACTTCTCTTGAAATACATGTTAGTTTTGATTAGAAAACATGAATTATAACATGTGAACATGATTTTTAATTTGAAAATATTGTGTATTTTGATATGGAAAAATGAAGAAAAAGTGAAGGAAGTTAATAAACAAATAGAGAAATAAAACAAGGAAGTGGACAAAGGAATGAGGAGGAGAAGAAAGTTGATTTCAAGCTGAAAGTTGTAAGTACAATTAAAATCTTACTTGTTTTCACTATGAAGTTAATTGTTAGAATGAATATAATTTTAATATGATATTTAATTACAAATTTATATGTTGAATAAGTGAAGAATAAGGTTTGATAATGATTAAATATAATAAATAATGAATTGATTGTATTTATTAAGTAATATGTGTTAAAGAAATTAAAAGAGATGCGAGAAAAGATTTAGAGTGCAAAAAAAAAAAAAAAAAAAAACTAGATTGTAGAAGATGTAAAAGTTGATGGAACTATATATTTATGCAGGTAAATATGAAGAGAAATATGTGAAATAATGATATGTGAAATAATGTACATATGTTTGATGAAAAAAAATGAAAGACAAGGATTAGTGTGTTAAAAAAGTAAAATAACATGAAAAAAATAAATATTAGTGATGAATTATGGAAATTATATTAATTGGTGAAACATGTTACATGTATTAAAAATAATTGTAAATTTTATTTGTGGATTTGATGCCTCAAAGACAAAATTTAGAAAAAAAATGAAAATGACATGTGAATGTGATAAGAAATTATGGTGGAATATGGAAATTAAATAGAGAACTAAAATATGTTATACACGAAATTGAAAGAAAAAAAGATATTGTTACATGAAATGTCATGATGAGGTCTAAATTGTAAAATAAGTAAAAGTGATAAGTGAAATGTATAATAATAATTATTAATGAAATTATGGAAGATTGTTAAATATTGAGACAAGTTACATGTGTTAATGAAAGAGGAAGATATAATTATACGAAGTATTGTTATAAGGATAAATGGTAGAAAATGTAAAAGTATTATGCGAAAGTGTAAAAGTGATATGTGTACATGATATAATTTGCCCAAGTAGACAAGATTAGAACTATTGGAATATAGATGGCATGCCATTAAGGAAATTTTAGCGCGCTTATTGTCTTTCGCTTTGGCGCTTACTGTTTCGCACTTTGGTGCTTATCGTTCTGCACTTTAGTGCCTACTATTTTGCACTTCAGTGCTTAGTGATTTGCACTTCGATGCCTATTGTTTTGTTAGTGCACTTTACTGCACCTCTGTATCAGTTTCGTATATCCTAAGCATTCTGTTTAGTCTACTGGGCCTCTGGAAAAGGTACAAAATTATTTTAGTGATTATTGAATTATATAGATTATATGTGTTGAAAATATTTGAAACTGAGAGAAATAAGAAAAATATATGGTTGAAATAAGTAGAGTAAATTATCTGAAATTTTAGCTAAATGGAATAAATGAGAATTTTAAAATAAATCATGTGATTCTAGTATTATATAGATGATAATTAAATCAATATGTTTAGTTGGTGTTTAATGAGTAAATAATAAAAGTGGGCCTCATTGTAAGAATAAGTGAATCGATTGGTAAATTATGTATGATGAATACAAACTGGTCATTTAAATGATTCTGTGTAGTAATAATAAATAAGCTATAATTTATAATATAGATTATGATCTAAATATTAGTTGTACTTACTAAGCTAGAAATAGCTTAACGCATGTCTGTACGTGTAGGTTAAACGTAGAGGAAAAATGGATATTTGAATATTGAAGGCACCTCATCTCATCACATCAGTGGATCTGAGAAAGGGGTAAAGTATTAATTTATATTGTTTTAGTGAATGACATGTACCTACGTGTGTGTATTAAGGTTGAATGTGATGGGACTTAAATGTGAAACTCGATGTTTACTTAATTCATATAAAATAGTTTAAAATTTAATTAAGTGATACAAGAAAATTAGATTTTAGAATACTTAATTACGATTTATATTTGAATTAAATTGGCTTAAAATTTGAGATGTGAACAAGGGTTAAACTAGGTAAACTTTAGGAATTAATTTGGCAAATTATCCCTTGAATTTCAAATTTAAACATGGTTACTGAAATCCACACAGTCACGTTCCCTATTTTTCACAATGGCTCTTCTTTCACTTTAATATATTGTTCTAAACGTAAAAATGGTTGAAAATTTTTATTTCGACTTATCTCGAATACCAATAATCAATATACTAGAACAACGAAACTAATATGTACAAATTATAATGTTGTTTTTATTTAGATGTTATTATTAGAGTATCTGAAAACCAATGTAGCACTTCTATACTTAATCCGGTAATCAGGTTGGGTATAGGGGTGTTACAGGTTGATTCTAAATTAGTTGTGAATCAAGTGCAGGAACTTTAACTGATCATTCATGAAATTCTTACTGAAGGGATGATAATAAGTGATTCCTTCCAAGTGGCAGCCATTATTGAGAAGTTGCCTCTTGCTTGGAATGACTTCAAGAATTACCTAAAGCACAAAAGAAAAGAAATGTCAGTGGAAGACCTAATTGTCAGACTTCGGATTGAAGGAGACAATAGAGGTATGGAAAAAAGACTCAACAAAGCAGCAAATAACAATGTTTCTAGGGTAAACGTATTGAAGTCAAGAAAGACTTCAAGAAAGGGAAATGCTTCAATTGCAACAAGATGGGACACAAGTCATCTAACTATAGGATCCTAAAGAAAGTTAGAGCTAACAAGGCTAATGCTGTGGAAGAAATTTCCAAAGAAGTGTCCGATATGGAATTATGTACCTAACTATGAACAAGAATGTTCTTTCTAAAGGGGGAATGTTCGTGGGAGGGGATATGTATTAAACTAAATGCTATCTCTGTAAAAGCAAAACTATGAATAAGAATGTTGTTCTTTTTCTATTTATATGCTTAAGTCATTTAAATTATGGCATAGTAGGCTCAGATATGTTAATTATGATACTTTACGTACATTAATTAACTTAGAGCACATTCCTTCGTTTCATAATAATTATAATTATAAATGTGAAACATGTGTTGAGGCAAATTAATAAAGGTAAAAAATCACTTGATTTAATACACAGTAATGCTTGTAAAGCTTGTTTAAATGAGACGAATGAATAAAAATGTTTATTACCTTCATTGCTATGTATATTTGCTTAAGAGCTAAGACAAAGAGAATTTATTCTCTATAAGCAAGAAGTTGAAAACCAACTTAATAAAAGATTAAGTGATTGTGGTGATCGGTATATTGAATCATTTCAATAACACCACCATACTTTCCTCAAATAGAGTAACCAAGTAGAAAATCAGATTCTAAAGGAAAAGATGAACGCACTGCTAAAAAGCTCTGGGTTATCACATGAAATGTAGGGGGAGCGTTTCTATGAGTAAATTATCTTTTAAATAAGGTACCCCACAAGAAAAGGGACAAGACACCACATGAGTTATGGAAAGATAGAAAACCATCCTATAACCACTTGAAAGTGTTAGGGGTGTCTTACTACCGTAACGTATAATGGTAAGTCCATACATATGTGTCGTCAACACAATACCATTAAAACAACTGATCTCAAACAGAGTTATCTCTATTGAATTTGGAAAATCAAAAGATAACATTGCGGATCCGCTAACTAAAGGCTTAAAAGGAGATCATGTTGATAAAATATCGAAAGGAATGAGACTAAAGCCCATGAAAATAAAAGGCATTATGTGAAGGAAAACCCTACCTAGTTGATTGGAGATCCCAAGATCTAGGTTTAAAGGGACAACCTAATTACATAGACCTTGTGAGGTCACTGTGGGGGTACTTATCCCTAGTCCATTCCTATGATGTAAACAATGATTAAAAATGGGATAGGTTAAGTAATACTTTTAATGACCATTGTGTGTTTCAGTTAGTCGAACAATATAAGTCACCTATGTGAGAGTGAAGTGGGGCCGCTTTAGGAAGACTATTGGGGCATAGTTCTCTCAAACTCTTGTAGAACCAGGAGATGTTCACGGCTATATGAACATACCTTTGAGAACTAAAACCTTGCAAGAGAGGTAGTTGTGTGAGGTATATCATCGATTACACAAAAGGCACAACAGTTCAAGGATATCACGTCTACTGGTTAGCTAGTAAAGTAAATATACTTTCGCAAGGGAAGGTTCAAAGGTGGATACCTACCTATCCTATACAACTATCGATCATAGATTCTATCACCATATCAAGTCAATGTTTTTCGATAAAACTATCAATTTTCATTCATGTAAGGGATTGTAGGAAAAATTACTTTTATGAGAACTTTGAGGCATATTCTCAATAGGTAAAAGTGGAAAGTTGAATCATAAAATTATGGTTTCATATTCTACTTCATGAGGCCTTTACAACGGTATATCATATACTCAAAATGGTTGATTGATGAATGAGAAATTGATGCTCAAAGTAAGCTATTTGGAAATATTGTTAAGGAAAAGTAAAGGCTTAGATCCCACATTGGTTAGTTACCAAGCGTGAGATGTGTTTATATATGTGAACCCTCTTGAAAGGTAACTGAATGACTAAGCTTGTAACCCTGCCTTGCGCGCAGAGGGTGCAGGTCCAAACCTGACAGGGTTGGGGTGCACCCGCACGACATGGGCGACGCGAAATGTCCGAACCGGTCGGGCCCAAATGGGCCTGTGGATATTTTAGCCCAACTCGAATTTATTTTCCTCAACAAACAAAATCTGCTTATATATGGAAACTTATCTTATTTATTTGATTCCAATAAATCTAATTAAAATTCTAAATCAAATTGATTTAATGGCAGATTTTATAGATATTTTTTTCCAAAATTCCAACACTCTCCATGCCTATAAAAGGACATGATTTCTGAAGGGTTTTACACACTTATACTCTCTGATAATTTCTCTTACCAAACCTTTGTTGCTCTCAAAACTCTTCCTTTTCCTTCTTCTTTTCTTTAAACATTCCAGTGATAGAAAAATGCATTGTTCATTCGTTGATCGTGGTAGAGGTGCTACTACTTTGATCATTATTATTGTTGTATCCTGGGAGACATTCGACCAACGTTACTCCAAGTACCGTAAGAGCGGTCGAATATATCTTAAGGAAACTGTGTTTCACAGGCCTCAACATTTCGTAAAATCTCAATTCTCCTTTATTTCAACTATTTATTATGGTTTTATTTGATTTTCATATTTGATAAATTATTTATAAATCATTTTATTTATATTTTATTTCATATGTATTTATTTATAATTTATTTATGTTATTCGCTAACGTGTTTTGTCTAACAATATTTACCTAAAATTGATTAAATAATGTAATTATGCATGCATGTATCTGATTATTTAATAATTATTTGTGATTTTGGGTTATAAATTGTTTGTAATTGTGTGATTTTTGTTCGTAGCACTCTATTGCTCGGATCCGATGACTGGACCAAGTGAGGGGTGTTTCACATACCAACTTGCATACTCGGGCGTAGGCATGAACCCTGTCTTAGATATATACAAGGGGTGCCTCTTATGTTAGGGGTTCCACAAAATGATGTATGGAGCATATTATGTTGCCCAATTTTTGGTATCCTTACCCTTTTTGTCTATCCTGTTCGCGTGTTTGAAGTCTTGTAGAGGGTCTAGGATATATTGCATGCAACTAAACTGTCTCAATACACAATCTGCTGTGTGCCTCTCGACCATGTTGAAGTTAATCAACGAGACATTTGTCACGAACAATATTTGCTGCTCGTGAACCCATGATGGTATGAGGGCCGCAATGTTTTTCTCGGAACATGACATCCATAAAAACTTCACAATATAGACAAATTATATATATAGGTTCAATTTTTTGCAAATAATTAGATAAAATTTTTTTATAGTACTTAACTATTGTAATTTTTTTTTTAAATTCAAAAGCATATTTTACGTTTTCCCCATAATGAGCCTCTATCATCTGGCAGTATACGAGCACCGTGTACGATCTTCCGATTCACGATATCGTCACCCATCTGAAAAACATACTAAAATTTTTAAGCATATTTGGCATGCAAAAATTATTCGACTTTTATTCACCTATTTACTAGTGGCCATACCAACCGTTAGTGGCTGACTGATGCCAAAAATGGCATCTGATATGATGCCCATGACTACAGCCAAAGGCAAAAACTACCCATGTCCTTCGTATTTAGCTTTGTCACTCGACAAAGCTCGCAGTATAGGCATGCCAAAACTACAGATCCCTAACTGTAAGTTCCAGCATGGTTTAGATCTTCTAGTAAGGGGACGTACATGATGTGGATTTTATTCTGATTTGAGTTCAACATCAGTTCCCCATCTATCAGTTGTAGAAGATACGCTTTAGCATGGTGGTCAGCCAGACGGCAGTGGCAAAGCACGGTGGTTGTGTTGGTGGCTTATTTTTGTGGGTTGGGTGGTGGACCATTCTGGTTTTTATAGTGGGGGGCCATTAAGGGTGATAGGAAGAAGGAAAGGAGAAAAAAAATAAAAGAAAGAAAAAGCCTAGTAGTGTGAATAAAGGACCTATGACCATGGGTCACATCCGATCGATAGTGCGGTGGGTCACGACCATCTGATGGTTTGTATCGCCCTGACCCGATGTGACCTGACGGTCATAGGTCACTATTCACGGTAGGTTTTTTTTTCAAGTGACATTTTTTTTTCAAGTGGCAATTTTTTTTCTTTCTTTCTTTGTTTCGCCCGTGTTAAACCTTTTTTTTTATTTTCTTTCTTTCTTTCACCTGTATTAAACATGTTAAACCTGTTTTTCTTTAATTTTTCTTCTTTCTTCTTCATTATTATTTTTCTTTATTAGACACTCTAAATGTTTTTATTATTATTAAACTTATTTTTATTTCTTTATTAATCTCAATTCAAATTAAACATTTTTTATTTCTTTATTAAATGTTTTATTTCTTTATTAAACGTTATTAAACACTTTAGAATTTATTTTTATTTTTTTTTCTATTGATATACGATAAAGAAAATCAAACAACCTGTCATACAGATCAAAATTGATTTACAGATAAAACTTTAGTTTACAAAAACAAAAAAAAAATGAATTATGAATAACAATAACTTATACGAATCATGAAAAAAATTACTCATTATCTTCCAATCCGGCATTATGAGAAGATTGACCAGCACAATAGACATGATGTGGGCAAGTAGATTGATTGTGGCTGGATGTTCAGCACACTCCACAATGTTTGGGTTCGCCCGTCTCTCTGACATCTATGTCACCATGAATCCTCATCATATGTGGTTGACCTTTAAGATGTCTACGGAGACTGCGATCTGACAGCATCTCGAAAGTAGGCGGTGGCACTTCCTAATTTGAGATATTTGACATTACGGGAAACTCGTTTCTCCTAATACGCAATGTGTGTTGCAGCGTGTAGACATCGTCTATGAATTTTTTGGCATTTAGGTTAGATGTCGCACACGCTACGTAAACATGCGCACACAGATATCGAAGACTAGAACTTCTTGCACTTGTAAGGCCTGTTTTGCAGATAAATTGCGTATGGCCTAAGCAGAAGACCCAAGTGATGGCCGATGTACTCTTGAACCTGGAAAGACTCCAAGTCGTGGGAATACAATTTTGCATTCATTGTCTGCGCCCTCCGAGCATTGACTGCCATGGCCTTTCGAATGGCCTTAACGTGAACGTACCCGACCTCTATCTGTTTTACTTGTCTTAGCCTTATCCTCGGCATCAATGTGGTAAGCCTATAGAATGTTGCCAAGAAAACTACAAAAATTGGCAAATGACATGTACACTCAAAATGAAGTTAACTGCCTCTACAAGGTTGTTCGTCATTTGACCATAACAAAATCCATCATCGTAACTTTGAGTCCACTGCCAGTGCTCCATTCTACCCAACCACTGTCAGAGATTTGTTTGTAACCCCGTCATCTGAGCTTCAAGTTTCATGAACCTTTGCTTGAATTATCGTGGTTCTAGCTCATACCCTACGTATGCAATTTTGGAAAAATTATCGAATATCAAGTATGAATAAATAATTTTTGTAAAAAATTACACCCAAAAAACCTGATAAATTTTGTAAATTTTTTTTAAAAAAAGCAACTGGAAAAATTTTGAGATTTCTTTATAAAAGAATACAAATTGAAAAGTTTCAAATCAATATTTTAAAAAATTACATAGTGATAAATTTAAGATTTTTTTAAAAAAAAAGTCAATTGATAAATTTTGAAAAATGGTTTTAAAAAATTTACAAACTAATAAAATTTGAAAAAAAAAGATTAATAATAAAATATGAACCAGTGATTTTTGAAAGCAGATATTAAAAAAAATGCATTGATAAACTTTCCAGTTAGTATAAAAAATAAAATAAGGACATATCAATTTTGGAACAGTATTTTTTTACTCATGTTCATGAATTCTTTGCGCTATTCTTTATTCTTATAATCTTTGTGGAGTTTGTCGCGATGTGTCGGATGCAATAAATGGACCACCACAGAACCCTCGAATGCCTTATCGCAGCCAGTAGTCCATTTGATCGGTCTGAGATAAGGCAAATGTTGTGTTACCTGACAACATGCCTTTGTAGATTTGTTAGGAAAAATTCCCAAGACTCAAAGTTCTCTCCATCCAAGATGGCGAAAGCGATAGGAAGTACATTCCGGTTGTAGTCTAGTGCAACCACAATCAAGAGTATTTGTGTGTATTTACTGTAGAACCAAGTGCCATCCACTTGCTACAATGACTTGAAGTGGGAGAATGCCCTAACACATGGCTCAAACCAAAATAATCGGCTGAAAACTCGTCTCCCTACTTGTATCTTGCCGTCCAAGCCTTTATGCCGCACTGTTTGCAAATATGTCACTGTACCCAGCACATACTCCCACATTGCGGCTATCCACCCTTGAAGTTTGTTGTATGACGCCTCTCAGTCACCATACAACTGCTCCATTGCCATTTGTTTCGCCCACCATGACTTTCTGTAGAAAACCATGTACTTGAATCGAGCTTACATGTCTACAATAAGGACTGATACAAGGATGATAGGCATTTCTTTCACCAATGGCATAATGTAGTTGCATATGGTTTTTGCATCCAAATTTTGGTGGTTTTGTGATATACGAGCAACTGTGCATGTGTGAGGACCTTTTATTTTCCTAATTGTCCATATGTGAGTCTGCTACATTAATGCAGCCTGAACACACCAGTTACAGCTACTTGAGGCTCCAGCATTCTCCAACATATAAAGACTGTGTAGACATCGTGACTTTGTAGTCGATAGTCAACTTCAAGATGTATTGTTTTATTATATTTACACTGTCTTTCTTATTATTGAATTGTTGTCCTACGAACAACTCTTCAGCGTTCAATTATCCATCTAGTAGGTAAGCAGGCACAATATCTTGATTTTTGGGGAACTCGTGTGCATGTGTCACATCAGGATCTAAGTCGGACATGAAGGATCCTAGATTATTATGGATAATTATACCGAATCCCGTGCTCCCGGTCAAATAGGGGTGCACATCTTCACCTTCCATCCCATCCAAATCAGAGTCACTAAAATCTTCATTTATCATGGTGGGACTAATCTTTAGTATCAGACCCTTCATCACCATCTGCTATGGTGCTTAACACCTCTAGATGAATCTCTAGACGAGGACACATGATTGGGATGTTATATGAACATCCACCGTAGTTTGGATTTTCAAGAGTTTGTAGTGACCCTTCACAACCCGATCGATATTCCTAGTAGACATTAAGATCAAAATCAAATCCAGAACGTTGACTTACTGGAATTACAACTTGAACGGGTTCCGGATCAGCTATCTCTGCGAACAACTCAACCGGGCTTGGATTATTTATCTCAAGGGGCAATAAATTGCTATCATTGTCTCTAGATTATCATCATCTTCAAGCTCCATTTTCGAGAACTTGAGCGGATATGTTAAAATCAAAAATTTGTAAAACAATCTTAACATTTGCTTTCCACAATGGGTAGCTATCTTTGTACTGATTTTCTATTTCAAATTCGCCAACAAACACGATTATTGAATCTCATTCCGATTTTTAGCGACTTTGAAAGACACAACCTTCTTCAGCTGTATTTATCATTTCTTTATCGACATGAACATACACTAACAAAATTTGGGAACTTATCTTCAACAATATCTACTTCCTTCTCAACAAACAAAATATTGATATGCTTAATTTTGGTTTTCAACTGATAAATAAAACAAAAAACTCAAATGGAAAACAGAAAAAAAATCTATATATAACTAGCTTTAGTGCCTGATAATGGAAGTTCGACACCCAAAAAGAATTATTATTTTTTGAACTGATAAAAGGGGTGTCGGCCATCAATGTCTCAGTACCCAATTTTTTTATTAGGAAAAGGGGTGCCGACCATCAGTGTCATGACACCTCAATTTTTTTAAAATATTGGTATAACATGTATACCAGTATGATACGATTTGAAAAAAAATACATTGGTGCCGGCTATCTACTGTCCAAAACCTAAAAAAGTTATTTTTTACTCCGTGACACAATAATGAGGCAATGATTCTGTCAGAAATTAAGTGGGTGCCGACCATCTAGTGTCCATTATCTTTGGGGATTGTTCATTTCAAGTAATTTAGGTGATTATTTTTGAACTAGGGTCATTTCTATAAAATAGCCTAAATTGTATAACAAATAGTACAACAAGTAGCAAATTAATCAAATTCTTTTTAGTACAAGTATCACATTGTTAATCAGCTAATTTTTAGGGGCTAAACGTGACATTAACCTAAAAAAACAAAACAAATGAAAAGTAATTATTTGGAATCTGGAATCGTTGAGTCGGAAATCTGAAATTGTGACGTAGATTAGAAGCATAAGTACATAAATATACAACAACTGATTCCACTTTCTTCTGATTTCTCTGTTTGCGATTTGAGATAATAGGGTGGGAAAAAGAGAAAATGGCAAAGAAGGAACTTTTTAAAGAAAATGGGGAAGGAGAAGAAGTGTGCAGAGCTGACTTCCCTCCTAATTTTGTGTTTGGGGTTGCGACTGCTGCATATCAGGTATATTATCTATGTGCGGAACTTAAAAAACGCAAGCCATGCATTCTGTTTCAGTTTACGATTTGTCTCTCCAAATTTCTCTGACTTCTGTTCTCGTCTTTTCTCTTCATTGCTTTTGAGATTTCATTATAGGTTCCAGTTTCCTTCATTTTTTTAAAAGATTTTTTTCAAAAAATAGGAAAAAAATTAATGATCCAATTAGCATCGCCATTCACATCAATTTAACTTTTAGTGTTTTCTTTTTTTCCCTTTTGTTAAGTTCATCCCCGTCACTGGATGACCCAAGCTTTCCTCACTAGTTAATATCTGGTTCTGAAACAGATTAGAAGGCTCCATATATATTTGCTGGTTTCTTTGATCCACATTCCATGAATCCATAGTAATAAGTTTGATAGAAATATAATGAATGCTACAATTTAGCAATTATATGAAATAAAAAAGTCAGCAATTCAACTGATGAGAAGACTTCAAGAGCTTAAGCCTTTGTTATTGTTGTTATATTTTGTTTTTTTGGTGGATTTGAAACCTTCTTAAAGTTAAATAGAAATATACTTCTTTATGAACTTATGAAGTGGAGATGTAAAAATATGGCATTTTCTTTTTAACATCTTACTGGTTTGCCATCGAGGGCTTAATTGCTTGATCTTGCTCTCCTCATTATGAAATGCTTGGATTCGGGTCTCACTGGTGGCCTCTTGTTGATGTTAATCTCGAAAGCAGCAATGAAGCTTTCTGAGATGTAAATCTTGCCTTGCCCTAGGGGTTGGAGCAACCTATCTGCCTCTGGATACTTATTTACCAAAAACTAACTCTTACTCGACGTTTAGCAGCCGGCACATTATAAATAATTAAATCCTTTTAGATTTTTGAGTTTAGCTACTTTTTGCATGTTTTCAGATCGAAGGGGCCTGCAATGAGGGTAGCAGGGGTGCTAGCATATGGGATTCTTTTTCACACACTGAAGGTCTATGTCTTTTCTCTTTTAAAATAACAACTACTAATAATATAGGAGAAGTGGAACTGACAAATTGTTGCTGTAACTATTTGGGTTGGTAATTTGATATAAGGGGATTTTTCATTTGAACTTGATTGGCAAACTGTGTCTTTCTAGGAAAAATTATTGATGGAAGCAGTGGTGATGTGGCAGTTGATCATTATCATCGATACAAGGTGGGTAATATAGGATTAGCCATGTTATGCTGTGTTTCTTATTTGTTCATTCTAAGAAGTTAAAGTTTTGTATTTTTAAATTTGATTTTATTATTAAGTGAATTCAGAGATCTGGTGCTCTTTTTTATATTGGGAAGTGGATCTTTAAGAAAAAATTAGGTGTTGTTTATGAAAAAAAGTATCATGTGTTGAACAGTATAACTTAAGTCCTAGATACTATCAGTTCGGAAGTTGTTTATGCCTTTGAGTGACTCTAGATGGGAAGGGGTGGTGGTGAAAAATTCTCTTGAACTATTATCACACGAACAAGGTTTAATTATGCCCCCAGTTCTTGTACCCTTTGAACTTTTGAAATTTAGTGCCTTTGCATTTAATTTCAATAATTTAGTCCTTGTAATTGTTTGATTTAAAAATTAAAGTCCAAATGTTAACACTATTAACAAACTTCCGTTATATTTGAATACCTTGATTTAAAAAATTAAAGTCCATTTGATAACATATATTTAAATTTTAAAGAAGTCAATTAACATTGTTATCATTTGGACTATTATTTTTAAATCAAATAAGTGAAGGAACTAAATTCCTGAAATTAAAAGTAGGGAGACCAATTCTGAAAAGTTTGAAAAGTACAGGGACTAGGGGTAGACATGAATATTCAAACAATTATCATAATGTTCGTCACTATGATGTAATGTATATTTGTTGACACTGGTCTTTCAGATTTCGATTTTTTGATTTTCTAATGTTATACAGGAAGATGTCAACCTTATACACAAGTTTGGATTTGATGCTTATAGGTTCTCCATATCATGGTCTCGTATCTTTCCTGGTATGCCCTTGTAGTAAATGCCTTCATTTTACCTCTCTCTCACTCTCTAATTTATTTGTTCTTGTAGATGGTTAATGATTGTGTAATGTTATAATATTAAAAATTTCATAGAATAAACATTTGCCTATTAAGTCCTTCTACTTCATAAGTTTCTCTAGTTAAAAGAATTGTAGTTGATCATAAGTGCAAAATTTAGTCTTCTTCTTTTGGAATGCAGAATTTGGTCTTCTCTTTTGCTTTGTTTCCATCAATTTTCTTTAGTAAATCCTTTCTGCACTTCTGGTTGAGCCTTCTAGAACCAAGGGTGGTCATGGGAAGTTTTTATGCTTATGTATACACCTTAATTTTGATTCTAGATATAGGGAAGACTTGATGGACATGTTATATTTTATCATAGCATGTAAGATTTTTCATTCCTTTTTGTTTTAACAAAATTCTTGGCTGTCTATGGTTCACTTATTCTATATCATGTCTGGACCAAATGTTAGTATTGAACTATTGATTCCCTAAAATAGTCCTCGTCAGTTAACTAAATTTAAAAGTCATTGAAATATTTATTAAATCTTTTAATCTATCCTTAGCCACATCATAGAAGTATTCTAGTTGGCATTTTAGTTCGAAGATTTTGTAGTAACTAGGAGGTTTGATGGGCTGAATTTTGCAACAATCAATTTAAGAGAAGGTGTATTCTCGTTAGTTTTGAAGTTTTAATTATAATGAATTTTTCAATTGTCATCCAAATTTTATGCTGAATTTTGCAACAATCAATTTAAGAGAAGGTGTATTCTCGTTAGTTTTGAAGTTTTAATTATAATGAATTTTTCAATTGTCATCCAAATTTTATCTTTGTTATTGTGATGCATACTTCGTGTTATTATGACAAATGGGACAATCAGGGTTTCCATAGAAAATGATGTGATGTCTGCATTATTATACAAAGAAAATACAACATTTGGTTCTCACTAAAAGAAGCCAGCTTCTGGTTGTCTCAAGCATTAAGTACATGTGTAAAACTTATTTAATGGGAAATTGTGACATAAATGTTTATCTAATAATAAATAGTTGACACAATCATTTCTTTGGTACGCAAAACCAAGTAATTGTTAGTTTTGAGATGAGTGGATAATAAAACTAGTTTGCCATGCAACTCTGAGATGTATAAGTGAAGGATATAGAGAGGTGTTAATAGGTTTTAAATCTATCTTTATTTGCAGTTGGCTATTTTCTTCATTTAAACTTTTCCCCAACTCGTACCCAATTTCTATGCTTTTATTACTAAGTGGGTGCAACATTCCTTTTCTTAATAATATAATTTTGGATGATCTAGGGAGCTTATTTTGATCTCCACTATGAAGATCTAAGACCCAATCATGTCCCATAGGCTATTTTATTTGCATTTGAAGTGTGAATTCCTTTTATGCTTTTAGCTTATAGAATTTCGTGTACCTTGAGTTTGGTGACAAATGGAATTGTTATACTATTTTATGTTGTTCCTGTAGATGGTGTGGAAACCAAAGTCAACGAAGAAGGAATTGCCTTTTACAACAACCTTATTAATGCTCTTATTGAAAAGGGTATGGAACCATTTGTACTTAATTTGCCGTAGCTATGATTATAACATATGTTAATCAAAGGTCTCATTTTTGCAGGCATTCAACCTTTTATAACTTTGTACCATTGGGATCTCCCTTTGCATCTTCAAGAATCAATTGGGGGGTGGTTAGATAAGCAAATTGTGTAAGTATTATGCCTTTAATGAATTATTTGATAGTCTATTAGAACTAGGGGTGTAATCAAGCCAGGCCTAGCTCAAATAGTGAAATGCTTAAGCTCAGTTTCAACTCACTACATCAAACTTTGCTTGAGCACAGTAAAAGGTTTGTTTGTCCCCACAAACCTTTTTTCAAAATTTTTTCGTGCTTGTTTGAAGAAAATGAACATGGTCAAAGTAAAACATTTTGCAAGTCAATGAAGAAACCTCGTTTTTAAAGTAAAAGAAGACAATTTACAAACCCTTTTGCTCAAACTTTTGATTGACAACATGCATTCAACACCTATAAGGAATATTGTTGCCACTCTTTTTCCTCACCAGTGATACCATTGGCGACTTTGCCTTCTTCCTCTTTCTTGCTTCCATATTTTCTTCTCTCATTGTTTTTTTTTTTTTTTTTAACTAGATCCTTGATTCAACCAAATTTGAGAAATGCCCATAAATTTAACAAAACTTCTTTGTGATAGCTAAACCCATTACAAATTTGAATTAGTGTGCTTCATCCTGGAGAAAAAAATGTATGATTTTCCATCTTGTCTTCTTTAATCCTATATCCTTTTGATCTAATATGGAAGTAGAGAAGCAATCGAAAGTTTTTTTCCTAAAATGTTAGGTTTAAGGAAGCAATCTAATTGTTACAATCAGGGTTGTCTAAAAACTTTTACAATCTCCATTGAATTTCTCCTTTGTTTAATAATGTAAATCTTTTTTTGAAAATTGAGCAAATAACAAAAAAAATTTGCAAGTCTATGCTTGAAATTATTTTTTGGAAGTCATTTTCAACATTTTAAACCACACCATCCAATATCTTTCAACTAGACTTGTTTACCTAGTAAAAATGAACTCAACTATCATGGTTGATATCAAATTTGATTGTGTGTTTGAGATCTAATTGATTTTTTTTATTTGTGATTAAAAGTAATAAAAGATTACATTAAAAATAAAAAGTTCGATTAGGCTCACAAAGCACTCAAGTTGGGCATTAAGAGGCTTGAACTTTGTTCTCAAGCTTGGATTGGCATTGATTGACCATTTTCAAGTTTTTCTTGAGCTTATATACACCCTTAGTTGGAACTTGGGTATCACATAATATGTTTCTTGCCTACTAATAGTTTGTTGACAAGAGTCCGCATACTTAGCTCTATTTTAGTTTTAGACAAAGCACATATAGATTTCCATATTGATATTATTCTTTGATTGCCTGATGCTTTCGTGGTTATTGGCCCACTTCTAACTTTGATCGTTAGCTAGCCTTTAGAAGTTGCAGAAATTTGTGGTTTGACACTCATGATCAAAGGAAAGATATTGAAGCTAGGTATATTGCATCCCACATCAAGGTGGTATGAGATTGTAAATTCCAAATGAAGGAACACCCTTAGAACATATGAATACATGCTTGTTTATTTGTGGCTAAATGGTGGTACCGGTAAAAGTTGACACGCACAAGGGACATAGCAAGTAAGAATAAGAAGAAGATACTTATATTTTATTAGCATTCTTTTGTCACGAATGCTAATATAACACAAGTCATTTTCATTTCTTATGTACATGGGAAACTAGAATACCGTGAGATATCGAATCAGTTAGAATCTATTTCATTTCATTTTCTGGGAAGATTCCTTGTAACATTCTATTGATGTTGCAGACTCGATCCTACTTTTTACTTAAATTTAGATGACATCGTGTCTAGGAAGAAGACTAAAACAATAATACCTTGTACATTGTAGATCTGTTATGCTGCATTGTTTTCCCTTAACAAGTCTTTGGGAAAATTGTTTTTTGTCGTAAGTTCGCATTTTCCTCTGTGTAGCATCAACCCTTTTCCTTTATTATTCAGAAAATGAAATCAACTTGGAGTTCCGATCAAACAGTTTTCTCTAATATCGGTCTTAAGTTGTTAAGCCACCTGGGGTAATATAAACACGTTACTAGCTTATTGTAAATGGCAAGGTAATCCTGCTGAAGTTTCTCTAATAATAAAATTCTTTACTAGATGATACCATAGTTTTTGGGTTTTACACTTCTTCGCCAGTGTAATGCAGGTTGCTATTGATTGGTTGTTATTCAAACTTAGATCACCCAGTTTGGTCCTGCCTTTGGAGCTGTAATTAATAGCTTTGCATAGATACAAGTTTCTTGTATTTCACATGTCAAGTGTAGAATATATGAAGACACCTTAATGGTCGATCCTAACTGAAAGTTCTAGTAATATCACTAGAAATATTCTTATGAGGTTAGAGATCAAGTCCATTTGAATTATATGACTCCCCTCCCCCCCTTTTTCTCTTTTTCCTTCTTTTTGGCTGGGGAAAGGGGATTCGGGTAACATAGCATAGCATAGCATGGATAAAGTTGTATCCTTTTAGGGTAAGAGCACAGTAATTATAGATTATATGTATCATTTGCTTCTAGTATCTCTCTTAACATCAGGGAAAATCTCACACTAAATTATTTCATTTGAGTGTCACTACAAGATTTATGAACCTAATAACATGTATACTAACATTGGAATGGCTTTTACTTGGTCATTTCCAGAAATTACTTTGCCATCTATGCAGATACTTGCTTTGCACACTTTGGTGACAGAGTAAAGAACTGGATCACTATAAACGAACCGCTCCAAACTGCAGTGAATGGGTATGATACTGGGATATTTGCTCCTGGAAGACGTGAAGGTTCTTCAGAAGAACCATATTTGGCTGCGCATCATCAGATCTTGGCCCATGCAACGGCTGTTTCAATATACAGAAGCAAGTACAAGGTACTGTAAAATGAACAGATCTAGAGAAAGATTTAGGGAGTCAGTAAACATCCATCATCAAAAATAGAAATCATTGGTCATGTTGTGCTATATCTTGAAATTCTCTATTTGACCATAAACTACAAAAATAAGAGGTGCTTGAAATTTAGAGGAACTCTTTCACAGTTTTTTAACAACCTTTGTTCTTACTGATTTCCTTTCTTTGTTCTCATTTGTTGGAAAAACTCATCTCTTGCCATCGAAAGGGAAAAGGCAGACTTGAGATCTAATCTAGCAAACTCTTCGAGGATGTTCACTTTTTCGTTTCTTTTTAATTTCCAAAAGATTACATGTTCAAATGCCAGCATTAGGTTATGGACTTATTTCACTTTTACTGGTGTAGGCCTTGAAGGCATATAAAATTTTGAATGTGGTTGCATATATAATCTTTACTGGTTATTATTTTTAGTTGAATACCTCCTGTTGTCATTAGTAAATAACATAGCTTCAAACTCTCAACTATAATTTTTCACCACCTCAACCAAAGTTATAATGTAAAATTTAGATCTGTTTCTTTGATGAAACCCACCTTTATATACAGCTGTCTCATTTGGTTATCTTGTCCATTCTCTAAGACTCTCCAAATGAAGGCAAAGATTTATATCCAGGACATACTACAAATTACATTTCCATGCCAATAAATATTTTCTTTTTGTGATCATCATATGATTGTCATTTGTAGTTTTCCATGGGAAAAAAAAGAAGAAAACTCTTATATGTATAATGACAAGAATAACATTCTTTCTGCCACTGCTGTTGCTATACTTTTCTAGGATAAGCAAGGTGGACAAATTGGGTTGGTGCTAGATTGTGAATGGGCAGAGGCTAATTCTGATAAAATTGAAGATAAATCTGCTGCAGCAAGGCGCCTTGATTTTCAACTTGGATGGTATTTCTTCTTGTGTTCAATGTTTTTCACTTTAGATAACAAGTTGATTATTTTGATCACCTATATAAAGAGTAGAGTTTATTGTTGGAGACATGAAATTTTTAATTGGATTTTCTTCTTCTTTTTTTTTTTTTTTAGCTTAAACATATAGAAAGAAGATTCAAATTTGATGTAGCCAAGTTAGGGTGTGAATGAGACATTTCCGCTGGCTAGCTGTTTGGGTTTGTTACTAGGAAACTCGAATTTTGCTTGGGCTATAGAGTGAGTTGAGTTTGAGTATCCTCATGTTGGACCTCGATTAGCTGTGAACATAATAGAACTTTTTTACTTTTTTATTTAATATATTTAGTTTCTAGTTAGTATTAGAAAATCTCAATTTGAACTCAAGCTTAAGTATAAACAATCGAGTTTGAAGTCAAGTATGAGAACCAAGCTTATTTTTACTAGGTATATGAGCTTAACTGAGCCTCATTGAGCAATTTCAAGCAGTTTGATTTTTATTTTGAATTGAGCTCAAGCTTTAAAGTGTTGGGCTTGAGCTTTTTGCCTCGAATTTGAGTTGAGCTTTGTTATGATTGTATGTATGGGATTGATTCAGCTCATTGAAAAGAGACTGAAACCTTCAATTCATCAAAGGGAGATTGAAACCTTAGGACTCGACAGAGAGATGCCCAGATATCTTTAGGATTTTTTTTTTTTATAGAAGTTTCACTTAGGGTTTTATTATTTCATGTATCCCTTTAAATAAGGTGTGTTATGGCCCTAATGATCGTGATGATCATAATGACCAAGATAGCATTTGTTGTGTTCACAATTGCGGCAAACATAACGTGACCGCTATTTAAATGACTAAGCTTGCCCAACTTGCATTAGTGAAAACTTCAACGTATCGGCTTGTATTCCTCTTGAAATAGAGACCTTTTCCAAGAGTCATCTTTAAGTATCCTAGAATTCTATAGACTGCTTTCATGTGGTCTTGCAGACCGTTCATGAATTGACACATAACACTAACTAAAAAAGCAATACAGGGTCTAGTGTGTGACAAATATATCAATTTTTCAACGAGCCTTTGATATTTGCCTTTGTCCACTAGATTACTTTCATTAGATCCCAATTTTTGACTTGTGTTCATTGGGTACTTGTTGGTTTACATCCAAGCATTCTTGTTTCTTTTAACATATCAAGTATAAAATTTCTTTGAGATACAAAATTCGACTCCTATAATGCGCTACTTCCATCCTTAGAAAATGCTTGACTCGTCTAAAGTCCTTGATCTTGAATTCTTTTACCAATAGTCCTTTAGACAATTCAACTCCACAATATCATTCCTTATTAAGATTATACCATCTACATAGATAATAAGGGCGGAGAGTTTCTTTCTTGTGTATGTTTGATGAATGAAGTATGTTTTGCTTAACTTTGAAAATATCCTTGTCTTTTCACATCTTTAATAAATCTATCAAACCAAGCCTAGGGAGATTGAGCCTATATAGTGATCTTTTCAGTTTGCATACCTCTTTCTTGGTGGTCAAATAAAGTTTCATCACCTATCATTTGGTTGGTGGTTGTTGAATCCACATTACAATCAATTAACTTTGCTTTTTGCCATTGAAGGCGCATAAATCATTACCTTTATGAGCTAAGGATGTGGATCCAGCTACATAGGAAGGAGCAAGGGTTGAAAGTTGAGTTTGACCGACTAATTTTTGGAGTATTTCCAACTTTTCTTCACTGATAGCTGAGGACTCGACTACTGGAGAGTATTTCCACCTTTTCCTTAGCAAGTCTAGTCCTCTTCCCTGAATCTTGGTCTTGAAATACACAGTATTTGGGATAAATAACGACAATGCATTTTGTGTCTCTAGTAAGTTTCTGCATGGTCACAAGATCAATAACCCAAAAGCTAAAATTGGCACTAATATAATATGAAAAGAAAGATGACAAAAAGAGGATGGAAAAACCATCAACATTTTCTTGAGTAACTTGTATGTAACAATGGTACAAACCTAGGTAGCTATATACAACCAAAAATTATAAACTAGGATATTAGCAATAAAATCCTCTAAATCAGTCCTAAAATCAAGGGTAAAATGATTCTTAATGTAGAAAGAATTGAAACTGTTTGGGAAAGAATCCATGTATGGCTATAAATTATATCGTTAGCTAGGTGTCAAATCTGTCAATATTTTTTCTCCTAAGATCTTTGGCTGCACAGCTTATGTGCACGTTTAAAAAAAATCAGTCTACATTAAATTCGAGGGAAAAAAAAGTGTGTTTTCTTGGGATATACTCATAATGAAAAAGGGTATGAATTTTATAATTTATGTACCAAGAAATTTTTTATGACTGTGAATGCAACTTTTTTAGAAAATTTACCTTTTTTCAGCAAAAGTTTCATTCAAGTGGAGAAATTAGAGGAACCGAATTTTTGGGAAATAGAACCCTTACCGCAAATAGTTTGACTTTTCAAAACAAAACCTACTAAATTGGATAAGGGAACTAGGGTCAACCAACTTGGAAACACTGAATTTGATATTGCTCTATCATATATGGAAATACTACGAATGGCAAAAAAAATTGATCCAATCTTAAGCCTGTGGTTTATTCTAGGAGAAATATCCTTGATAGAAGTAAAGATCATTTGTTCTTCCAAGCACACAACCATAACAAATCCTCGAGTGAAGTTCATCCAAATATATTAGGTAATTTGGATTCCATTGATCCTTCATCCTTTTTGCCCTTTATTTTGAATCCTGATGAAACTGTTTTTCCTGGATCTAGTCTAAACCCAATACCTATTATTCCTATTCAAGAATCATATCTTCTTATTGCCTTAAGAAAAGAACTTGAACTTGCTCTAAACATCAAATTGTCAAATACATCTCTTATGGCAACCTTTCTACCAAGTATAGAGTTTTCACTTCTAAGATTTCAAACATTGTGGTGCCTAGAAATATTAAGGAAGCACTAGATGAGCGGAATTGGAGACCGACAATATTTGAAGAGATGATGGCATTAAAGATGAATGGTACATGGGAGATAATTGAACTATCCATTGAGAAGAAGGTTGTAGGGAGCAAATGGGTATTCATGATCAAAAGTAAAGCAAATGCTGGTATAGAAAGGTATACGACATGATTAGTAGCCCAAGGCTTTACTCAAACTTATGGGATAGATTACTGAGAAACTCTTTCCTTTGTTGCGAAGATAAATACAATCTGAGTCTTGTTATCTCTTGCTATGAATTCTAGTTGACCTTTGTATCAACTTGATGTGAAAAATGCTTTTCTCAATGGAGCTTTAGAAGAGGTATTTATGAGCCTACCATTGGGCTTTGGAGAACTTGGGGCTAGAAAAGTTTGCAAACTAAAAAAGGACGTATGGATTCAAGCAGTCACCTAGAGCATGGTTTGAACGTTTTAGCAAGGTAGTAAAGAAGTATAGGTTTATACAAAGTCAAGCGGATCACACCATGTTTTACAAGCATTCAGGAGAAGGTAAGGTTGCTATATTAATAGTATATGTTGATGATATTATCTTAATAGGAGATTATGATGAGATGGATAGATTGAAAAGGAGATTAGCCAAGAAATTTGAAATAAAAAACGTAGTTCTAAAATACTTTCTTGGAATGGAGTTTGTGAGGTCTAATGGGGGAATTATTGTAAATCAACGTATGTATTTGATTTAATTGATGAACAGAGATTATGGGTTGCAAATTGGCAGAAACTCCCATGCACTCATTTGGTCCTGAACATTTTAAGGTTGTTTATAGGATTCTATGGTATTTAAAGGGGACACTAGGCAAAGGGTTGTTCTTTAAATCTCAAGGACATCTTCAAATTGAAGCTTATATGATGCAAATTGGGTTGGAAGTATAATTGATAAGAGATCGACTGGGATATTGTACATATGTTGGCGGTAACTTAGTAATTTGGTGTAGTAAAAAGCAGAGTGTAGTTGCGAGTAGTGCAGAAGCTGAGTTTAGGGCTGATGCTCATGGTATCTGCGAAGTAATGTGGACTAGGAGAATACTACAAGAGTTAAGAGCTTCAGAGCTCGTACCTATCAAGTTGTATTGCGATAATAAGGCTACTATTTCTATAGCTAACAGTCTAGTTCTTCATGATCATATGAAGCATGTTGAAGTGGACAAGCATTTTAATAAAGAAAAAATAGGTGGTTTAGTGTGCATGACTTAGGTTCCTACTGAAGATGAAGTAGCTGATTTGCTCACAAAGAGACTACTGAGAAAACAATTCGACTTTCTAAAAGCCAAGTTGACTATGAATTATTTTTAAACTAGCTTGAGGGAGAGTGTAGAAAGAATTGAAATTGTTTGGGAAAGAATCCATGTATAGTTGTAAATTGTATGGTTAGTAGGTGGTAGGGACGTATGTAGAATAAGATCGCAAATTTGACCGAAGGCTCTAGACGAATAAGGAAACTTGGAGTTTGACTTAACATGAAGCACAAACAATCGAAGTTAAAATTGAAAGGGCAGAAAATCAAGTAATAAAAGAACAAGAAGATCGAATTAAGAATTAAGGTTCTTGAAAGAATCCAAGTCAATTAGGAAAGCGCTTGTTCTTGATGCATTCCAAACAAAATAAGGCTGTCAATTAAGTGAAAATAAACGGTTAGAACATATTTGAAGGTTAAAGACTAAAATCGAATGAAATAAAAAAAATAGATCAAAACAAAGTTCAACCAGCGAAGAAGAATGAAGAACCCAGTATTTGAAGTGATTTGGGTTGTCTTTGATGAAGAAGATGTCGAATTGAGATCTAAACAAAAGAAACAAAACAGATTAAAAGTTAAACGAAAACGAACGAAAAAGAAACCCAACAACAAAGAAATGTAAGGGTGGGAAAAAGGAATCTAAGAATGAGCAGAATAAGGTCTCTTAGAAGAGAAAGAATCGTTCTTGAACTTTAAAGAAGCCTTCAATCAGATCTGAAACAAAATAACAAAAACAGTTTAGTATAATGAAGAATTAAGCCAAAAGCAAATTGTTTTGTGACAAAAGAATTCAAACAGCAAGAAAAGCAAAGAATTTCTAATTTTGGGATGTTTCTTAATGAGGTAAGATATGAGAACACCCTTCTTAATTAAAAAAAAATTGAAATCAAGTAAATTCAAAGATTAGATTCAAAATAATAAGAACAAAATAGAAAAAAAAAAAGAAAAAAAAAGAAAAAAGACGAAAAAAATAAGTGGCGTGTAGAAGCCACTAAGAACCTTGTATCCTTTTTAAATGACTCTAATTTTCCCACCAAGAAAGAATCATTGACAAAAAAAGCTTAAAAGATGATTCCCCAAATTTAAAAATATTGTTAAACTCTTTTAAAAGAAAGCTCAAGAAAAGTTCTTTTAAAAAATACTTAAAGAGAATTTTATTAACTCAAAAACAAACAAATAATCAAAAACAAAAACAAATAATCAAAAACAAATAAATAAATAAATCTTAGCGTGAAATTGAATGGGAAATTCGTCCAAGGGTCTAAATGGGTTTCTTTGGTCGAATTTTTACATGTTGATCTACTAATTAAGTAAAATTAAATAGAAAATTTAAAATGTTTACAAGCTATGCCACTTTAACAATTTGATTAGATATTCAACTAAGTCTTGTCATGGGCCGTGATTTAAAGCCCGTGTCCAAAGCACAAAGAGCGTCCTATGGAGGTATACATATTTAATAGGACTCATTTAACCCACTTGAACTGACCCGATTCGAAAAACAAGTGATGAAGTTCATCTACTTGAGGCCTTGGTGGCCCAGCGAAGCATTTATGGGAAATTAGCCCTTAGTAAATAAAGAAAGTAATTTTAAAATTTTTGTAATTTGATAAAGATTTGATTTTGTTATCTTGTGGATTATTAAAATCCCTTAATTGTATGTAGGCTTCAAACTCGTTTGTCAATGTAATTCGATCTATACTGTCGGTTTTATAATTAATTATTGTTTTTCATTCTTTAGTAGTGAATATTAAATTAAGAGCATTTACGCAAATACCTTATGTGCATTGCTTTTTTGTGGTTATAATTAATCATTGTTTTTGAGATTGCATTTGAAATGATGGAATCGCCTAAGGCCCCATGGATTGCCAGACGAAAAGTCTAACCTCGTGACAGTTGATATTCATGCTAAGGTTACGAAGGCACCATTTGAGATGTCGAAAGAAGTTGATTAGATTGAGCCAATGGACACCCGTGGGAGGGTTGGGAAAGCAAGCCGATCAAAGACATGTTGTCGACTTTTGAAGGATGAGTGGTTAATTTTGAGGAGTTTGTGGGGGGTATGAGAGACACTTGAGGTGATTGAAAGACATATTGATAAGTGAGAATAAGGGAGCAGTTCAGAGATTTTGTGTTGGAGTTTCTCAATTTAAATGTGGAAAAGATGTAAAGGGTGCTTAATTCCACTATGGGTAAGTTGACAGAGAAGAATGATGCTGTCAAGGCCATGATGATGGCCTCAAAAGAGGAAATAATGGCCACGACGAGGGCTTTGAATACAAGAATTGAGGAGCTCAAAAGAGAGCTTGCCATGTGTTAAGCCACTATGAGTAGAGGAGTGTTGGGTGCAACACTCAACCGCGAGATAGACGTCTCGAAGTCAAAAGAGTTTACAGGGACAAGATCTGCAAGTGATGTGGACAACTTTTTGTGGGGAATGGAGTAATTTTTGTAAGGCATCATGGACGGTGTTATCAAGGAAAATACTATTGCTATATATTTCATTGATGTTGCTTTATTACGGTGGCACCGTAGATCTACGGATGAGAGACGTGATGGAACCGTAGCTGGGACTTTGGTAGAGTTCCAAAAGGAATTCAAGCCACAATTTTACCCAGAGTATGCCAAGGATGATGCTCGGGCAAAGTTATGTTGGTTTATGCAATGGGTCACAGGTAGGGAATATGTGTAGGATTTCAATGAACTCATACTCCAGATTTTTTATTTGAGCGAGAATGAGGCGTTTTGCTCCTAAATTGATAGGTTGAAGCCATGGGCGAAGCAATGGTTGCAATGCCAAAGAGTCCAGGAACTTAATAAAGTCATGACGGTAGAGGATCCTTAACTAAACTTATTCTGAGGAAAGAGAATTTCGAGTCTTCAAAGCAAATGGAAAGGGCAATGGTGGGAAGATGGAGGACATGATGAGTATGGCAACGTAATAGTGGCAACGGTGACAATAGGGAACCACGAAACGGTCAGTGGAAAATCAACAGCCCAAAGGAGAAAGGAAGAGATAAAATGGTTCATTTGCAATGGTTCGTATATGGTAAGGAATTGTTCAAAGATATCCTTGTTTTCGGCTATCAAAGGGGATGTTGAGCCAAAAGAAGAGGCCATGAGGCTTGGTTTTATTGTAAGGGTTCTTATAGCCACGAAATCCAAGGAGAGTGAGAAAAAGCTAGTGAAATGTTTTTGTGTTATGGGCCGCATAGGTTGTAGGACTGTTTAAAGCGATTTAAGTTATCCGCGACTAGTAAGGGAGAGAAAGCGGAGCCTGATGAGAGTAAGACTTCAAAGCTTGAGTCATAATACTCATTCCTGCAAAGAGTACTAACAGGCAGTTATGGTTGATGTTTGTGGATATTAACATTCCGGGCTAGAGAAAGTGCTCTTGTCGATAAAGAAGCATAAAATTTGTTCATATCAGAGAAAGCCACGAGCAAACTTGGTCTCTTGATTAGAAAATCGAATAAGAGGATTAAGACGGTAAATTTCAAAGAGGTTTTTACTGTGGAAGTAGCACGAGGAGTTGAGTTACAACTCACCAAGTGGAAAGGCAAGAAAGATTTTGAGTTAATCCACTTAAATGATTACAGTTTTCTTTTTAGCTTGAACTTCCATGACAAGATTAAGGCATGTCTTTTTCATTTTTTCGATTGCATTCATATATTTGATTATTTGATATCACGAATTGTTGTGTCGATAAATCGAGACATGAAGGTTGGAATCAAGGTTTTGTCAGCAATCTAACTAGCTGAGGATGTTTCGTATGGGAGGAACATTAACTCAGTAGATCGGACTGCTGAGGAAGCTCCTTTGGAAATGTTAGTTGGGCATAAACTTGTTGAGTCATTAGTAGGGCTACCACCTATGATAAAGGTGGGTTGTGCATCAGACTTTGGCGGTAAGCTGGTGATGCAAATTGGCCAGTTGAGATGAATAAATGTTGAGTGAGGTACATCTCAAACATTTCGTTAGTGTTTTTCGTTCTAATTTATTGACTTGGCAAGAACACAAGAGTCCTTTCAAAGTTCTGAAGTGGGAAAGCCGAGGGACTTATAAATTAGAGTTGACGGGAAAGCTCAAGGTTAGTCTAGTGTTCAATGTGGGCATGCCGAAGCTTGGTTGTTTGGATCAAGAGGATCCCGATTGAGGTAAGTCAGAATGTGGGCGAGTAAGAGCAACGAGCTCTTGCGAACGAGGTGTACCAAAGAGAAGCAAAACGGGTCGAGTTAGGAGAAGATAGAAGCTGAAACAAAAGTTTTGAGGGGCGGGACTACCCAATAGTGAAGCTAATCGAGAAAGGGCTAAGGTGTCGAGAAAGTTCTGAGCCGAATCAAAACAATCCCATTCCAAGGATGCAACGAGGGTGGGGTGAGAATTGGTGAGGGAGAATGTCAGGAACCGCGGTTCAGAGCTCGTGCCTAAAGCAGAAAAAGCGTCTCATAGAGGTCTACATATTAAATGGGGCTCATTAACCCACTTGAATCATTTATGAGAAATTAGGATTATCTGGGTAAATAAGGAAAGTAATTTTAGAAGATTTGTAATTTGATAAGATTTGATTTTGTAAGTTTAGGGATTATGTGAATCCCTTAGTTGTAGGTAGGTTTCGATCTTGTCTGATGTTGTAATTCAATCTATACCGTTGGTTTTGGGAGAGTTCAACTATAAATATAGAGTCTTCCCTTCATTTGTAATAATTCATTGTATTCAATTCTTTAGTAGTGAATACTAAATCGAGAGTATTTACTCAAATACCTTATATGCATTGCTTTACTGTGACTATTCTATTTTTTCGAGCTTCTTTTGTCTTTGAGATTGCTTCTGCTATATTTTGGTGTATTAGAAAAATTTTGCGATAATTCTCAATTTGTGAGAGTTAGGCTGACTTAGTCGCATTTGAAGTGAAAGAATCACCTAAAGCTACATGGATTACGAGACGAAAGGTCTAGTCCTGTGACACTTATCCAAATTTCATTATGGGCTTATGGACATCTCAATGAGCTGATTTTTAAGAATTTGTACTTGTGATCTATTCGCTCCCGAAATTGACTCGTTTAAGCTTGTGCATGTAATCTATCGGGCACTGACTTCAAGATTCGGTTTCTTGGACCAAAAATTTCAAGATTTGAAATCTTGATTTCCTTTACTCCTCGTATGCACTTTTAAGGCCTTTGTAACGAAGTCTTGTATGATCCCATTCAGTCATGCTTTGATTTGCTTGGCTTTTGACCTTGTTATTAGGCTTTGAAGTAGTGTATGCCCATCATGTCTATAAGCTAGATATTAAGCCTAGCCCATCACGTCTATGAGCCTGATATTGAGCCTTGATGCTTGAATCACTAGGTGTCAAATTTGTCAATATTTTTCTCTTAAGAATTAGTGATATTATTTTGTACTTTATGTAGGTTGTAACTTTACAAAAGATTACTCAATGAATTGATTCAATATTCCACTATATTCATGATTTCAAAGTCTTAAAATTCAGGTTCTAAATCACTATAATTGATACATAATGTTCTAAAATAATTGATTGTTTTCCCTCGTAACCATGAAGTTTTTGGAGCCATAAAAGATAAGTTAGTTGTAAATAGTCAATCTGTCAAGCTTTCTATAATTTCCAAGTTACGAGGTCTGGAAAAATCAGTTCAAGACTAATGCAAATGTTCTCATAAATGTAAATGGAAAATGTTCCCTTTATTATATTTGAGAAATGTTGCATGTAAAAATGTCGACAGCCTTGAATAGTAGCTGTTGACAGCCAATATTTGACAGCCATGAGATTCTTCCAATCTCTGAAATTAAGGATTAGATATACTTGAAATTAGGGACTGTATATTATTTCTTGTCTTAGATAATTTTTTCTCTTTGTATAAATACCTATCTAATCATTTTTTTGTATGAGTGAAAATTTTTCAAATCCCTTTAAAATTCGTCCCTCAAATGTCTAATTTCATCAAAATATTTATGATGCTTTGCAACAAGAATCTCCTGTGGGTGAGATAGGTGAGGATACTTATATTGGCGTTGATGTTCAATGGCAAGGTAACAAGCAATTTAAACTGCAGGCACTGCTAAAAGAAGAGTTATTTGTCGTAATCAAAATATTATTGAACATTTTATGTACATAATCCCCAACTGACCCTGTTGATAAAATTACATCCTAATTGCAATACTATTGCTACAGGTACTTGTGCCCATTATATTATGGAAACTATCCTGCAGTTATGCTTCAAAGATTAGGAGATCGACTTCCCAAGTTCTCAGAGGAAGAAAAGAAATTGCTTTTAAACTCTTTGGACTTTCTTGGTCTTAATCATTATACGTCGAGGTTTATTACTCATGCAACAAGTTGTTCTGAAGAAAGTTATTTCTATAAAGCACAAGAGATGGAGAGAATCGGTAATAATTTCCATGTTTATGTGTTTATGTCTATCTGTGATTTATATACTAATGTTCTCATTAATTATCAGTTGAATGGGAAGGGGGTGAAAAGATTGGTGAAAAGGTGCATACTCTTTTGTCTCTTTGTTGTACATGTGTATTTTATATGATACCACATCTTTCTTTGGCTCATTTCTATATGCTAAAATATTAAAGCATGGCAGGCAGCTTCAGAATGGCTTTACATTGTCCCTTGGGGCCTCCGGAAGGTTCTCAATTATATAGCGCGAAAATACAATAATCCCCCAATATACATCACCGAGAATGGTATGCGGTTTGACTTTAAGAATTGCAATGATAATCAATTTATGGTTTCTGCTTTTGCTTTTGCATCTATTTTTCATATAAGCAGTTTCTGCATGGTTTATTTGGTGACACCCTATATAAAAATCTTTCTACTTTTAGAAGACATTTCTTTTTAGCAACATAGGGAATATTCCTTGTGAGCTGGTCAAGCACCTCATAAATGAGGTATCTTTCTGGTTCAGCCTGTTGACGGGCTACTGTAGAACCTTCTGTAGTCGGCATACAATTGTACAATCAACTGGTATCCTTACTGCTAAACAAGCTTGGTTTGCTTCTCCTCCGCTGATTTTTATTTTTTTTATTTTTCTATGTCAAATTTTTGGCAGGGATGGATGATGAAGAGGACAACAGTTTGCCCCTCAGTGAGATTCTTGATGACAAATTAAGAGTTCACTACTTTAAGGGATACCTTGCTGCAGTCGCTCGGGCAATTAAGTGAGTTGGTCCACTTTTAATTTTCATATCACATGCAGACTTTACGAATTAAATCAACTACAAAACTGGAAGTTCCCAAGGGGATATTCCGGTGATAGGAACTTGCAGATTTTATGTTGAAAATCTCAAGCTCAAGTGAGATTGGCAGGATGGAATTTACATGGGATGTGGGAGGTGTTAATGGGTCTGCTTTTGTACTAAAAATGAAAATTCATCACCCCTAATCTTTTTAAAAGATCAAATAAAAAGGTAATGTTGAGAATAATGGATAGTTTATATGTAATCCATCATAAACAACATTATTGGGATTTAGTCCACGTATTTGGAGATTTTCTTATAACTAAAGATGGATGAAATTTGCTAATTGAGCATCTTCTTGGAGGTTTATTTGAATGTGGTCGGTGTAATGAAATCCTCAAATATTTTATTAGTATTTATTTATACATATATTATGTCTGATGATATTATCAAAGTTCAGTACTGAACCCACTTGATTGCATGGAGTGTTGAATATTACTTGTGTTTATAGTCAATGGAAGAAATTCAAGTTCATTACATTTACATTTACATATTTACATACAGGGATGGAGCAGATGTGAGGGGATACTTTGCATGGTCATTATTAGACAATTTTGAGTGGGCTCAAGGCTATACCAAGCGCTTTGGTTTGGTTTATGTAGATTACAAGAACGGTCTCACTCGGCATCCCAAATCTTCAGCGTATTGGTTCTCACGGTTCTTGAAAGGTGGTGAAAAGAAAAATGGCAAGGAAAACTAAATTGTCTGAAGCTGAAATTGCCAAGCTACAAAACTTGTCTTTTCATCTCCAATCCATAGTGTTGTAGCCAAGAAGAATAAAAAAGTTTGCTTAAGTGGTTGGCAAGGGTCTAACTTTAAAGAACTGAAATGGAACGTTCCTGATGCTATTTCTGGTTTCTGTAAAGCAGAAATGATGAGGTACATTAAGTGCCTGGTATGCTTTCTTTGCAGCCTTTTTGTTTTGATGTCATACATACTATATATGAAATAAGCTGGTGTGTAATTCCAAGACGTATTTGCTACTTTAATTTTCAATTATCATTACTTTCAAAGTAAATCAGAGTATGTAGAAGATAGTAGTAATAACATACCAGGCTGACCTTTGTTCAGTTGGTACCGGAGGACTGAAGTGGGTTCTTTAGAGGTGGCAAATGAGCAGTTCCACAGGGTTTGGCGTGGATCAGGCATCCAGGCATTAAAAAGTTTAGCTAACTTTGGATTTTGATTTACTCCAAGATGGATGGCTTGAGATTATTAAAATGGATCAAGTTTAGTGAGGATGTTTAGCAACCACAGTTAATCCCAAGCATTTTGATCTGTCTTTGGTGCGAAGAACGAGTGGAGAAGGGTTCAAAAACTTAGTACGAATGAGTTTAAACTGCAAAGTCTATGTCCTGCCTATTGGTTTCATGGTCTACATTTTGGTGATGAAGAAAGGCTATCTAAGCTTAAGAGCCATTGTCTTTCCTTTTATGGCCTCCGTATTGATGCACCACTCGGAAAGGCCTCTAGTTTTGGGGATCAAGTAGGCATAATCCGTTAATATAAGGCAAAACAACATGAAGATGCCTTTCGCTTGTGATCTACTGAGAGCTTCTATGATGCAAAGAGAGCCATCTGATTCAAAACTAACGAGAAGCATGAAAAGGCAAAGCAGATACCAGAACCATAGAAGCTTGTAGGAACAACACTGACAGCAGCAGCTGAAGCTTTTATATGATGGAAGTGGTGATGGGGATCATTAGGTAACTCCATTTTCATGTGGTGGTGAAAGAAAGAACCCCAGCCAGCTATTAGTAGGGGTGTTCAAATTTTGGTTAAAATCGAATTAACCCACCGAATCGAACTAATTCAATTAATCGGTTGGTTAATGGTTTTTTAAAAGTTCGGTTATCGATTAATTCGGTTCGAAATTAGATAATTAACTAAATTAATCAAACTTTCAAAAAACCAATATTATATATTATCAATTCAGTTAATTTTGGTTAATTTTAATTTGGTTAATTTGGTTAAATGAACATTACCAATTTATTTTTTGATATGTTTTATATTTGTTTTAACAAAAAAATAAAAACATAAAAATTTCCGTTAATTCGGCTAACCGACCAAATTAACCGAAATAGTTTAGTTTGGTTAATTTGTTTTGAAAAATTTCAGTTTAGTTAATGGTTAAGGGTTTAAAAAGTTTAATTAATTTAGTTAATACTAGTTTAATTCAATTAATCGATTTAACACCCCTAATTATTATCGCTACAACTGCCATTGTCTTCATCTTCTTTTTTGCTTTTCTCAGCATTTATATATATTGTAACACCCCATACCCGTAACCCAAGCCGGGGTGGAGTATAAGGCATTACCTAACTTGATCTTATGCATGCAACCCATCTTAAGTCACCAAGACTCGGTCCAAATTAAAACTTTTTCAATTTCTATTTTAAACCTCTTAATGTGGCATACAAGGTCTAAATCGACCATTGGAAACCATTCGGAACCTTTCCGGGTCCTTACCCAAACCATGCAAACTTTGCATTAAAAATAAGGCACACGCCCGTGTAGAAGGGTAACACGCCCGTGTGACCATCTTAACATGTTCGTGCTGATGGCCCCGTGTGTCTCACACGACCTAAGCACCTAGGGACACACTCGTGTCCCTTACCCGTGTGGCCAATTTATTTACATAATTTCACATAATTCAAGTGCAGACTTCACACGGCCTGGACACACGCCCGTGTCCTTGGCCCGTGTTACTCACACGGCATTGACACGGCCGTGTCTTAGCCCGTGTGAAAAAACTTAAGTATTCTGTTTTTGACGTCAGCACACCCAACATGTCACATGGCCATAGTGCACGCCTGTGTGCTAGGCCATGTCCTCCACACGGTTGAGACACACAGCCGTGTCTCTGCCCGTGTGTTTATTACCATGCATACTGACTTGAAATTTTTACGTGCAGGGGACACACTGCCTCATCACACGCCTATGGGGCTGACCGTGTGTCACACACAGCTTAGACACACGCCAGTGTGCCTACCCGTGTGGACAAAATAAGGCTATTTACCAAGCCTATTTGCCACCCTTACTTACATCAATTAACACAAATTCAACCAACACCAATTCTAGTCTATACCATACAACCAAATCAGCCACAATAGATATTCATTCATAAGGCAATTTACTCAACCAAGGAAATATCATCTTTGCATATAATCAAAATGAGTATTAGTCAACATCAAGGCTAAATACAAAGTGTGGGACTTATCCCAAGCCCACACATTTGGCCAATGCTTAAGGACACAAAATAATCAAGCCTAAGCCCTATACATGCCATATGCAAAAATATAAATCCAACTATACCGAAGGTTTCGGACGATAGTGTGATTGATATCTCTGACTCCTAGTGATCCTTGAACTAGTTAGGCGGCACTATAAGAAAATGGAAAGAAAGGAGGGTAAGTATAAAAGCTTAGTAAGTTGCATATAAATGAATATACAACAACAAACTCATCAATAATCATCATACTCTTAAAAAAAGGTAAGTATAAGCATAACTTACTCATTACCATCCATATAAGTCACATACTCTCTATTGAGCTCATTTCTCATACGTACCAATTTGGTACCTGTACCACTCACAACATAGTCATATTTTCCTTGTTAACTCATGATTTTACTTTCATTGTTGAACCTTTCGGAACACTACCGAACATTCTATAAACCTCAAACTTGGGGTAAGGTGCCAATGCTATGTCCCAGACATAGTCTTACACTGGCTCACATCTCAAGTCGATGCCATGTCCCAGACATGGTTTTACACTGACTATCATTGTCGAGGTCGATGCGTGTCCCAGACACGTTTTACACTAGCTCTCGTCTCAATGCTGATGCCATGTCCCAGACATGGTCTTACACTGGCTCTTATAATGTGGCCTACGCATGTCCCAGACATGTTTTACACTAGTTCATACAAGTGACCCAAATGTCACGGCTTAAATATCCGGTTTATTTTCTAGTGTTCCAACGGGAATTCTACCATCTCATTGTCCTTATGCATTCTTAATTCACAATCAAGCAATTCATGCTATATCCATTCAATGACAATTTAAGCACATATATTATCAATGTAGTTGTATTATTTACATACAACTTACCTCAGATTACAAAATGTACTCGACTAGTCGGTTTAGTCGATTTGCTTGGCTTTCCCCCGGTCTAGGTTCAGATTTGGAAAATCTTGATCTATAATATCAAAATGCACTCATTTAGTCACTAATTACAATTAGGCAATCATAAATTCACATCTTGGTAAAATGACTATTTTGCCCCTATGCTTGAAAATTAATTTTTATCGAATTTCCTCTTATCTTAGGCCTAACCGAACCCTTTTTACTCCTATAGCAACCCCAAATTCTCATATTTCACACCCTTATCACCTATTTTGCAACTTATGTAAAATAGTCTCTTTAGGTGTTTTCATGCTAACACCTTTCACAAAAGTTGTTTAGACCTCTTCTAAGACTCATATTCTTCCATAAAAACTCAGCAAACATCACAAGTACATTCATGGAAAAACCCTAAACTCTTTACCATTTTGCAAAATTGACCCCTTATTTGAAAGCTCATGCTTCAAGGGTCTCAAAAATGCAAAAATCATCAACCAAGGACATGAAAATCACTTACTTGTTGAGGTGATAAGTTGCTGAAATTTCAAAGCTTCAAAAACTCCTCTTTTTCTGATATTTTTAGTGGAGAGAAAGTGTGGAGAAGAAAGAAAATAATAGCTAGGCCTTTAGGTATTATTATAACACAAAATTATGTCATCAAGTCACTAAATATTGACTTTTTTGACTAAACTTGTCTCCTATGGTCGGCCACCTTGTTTCTAGGGGTCTAATTTCTCTTTAGAGGCCCCCAATTTTAGTTCTCTAGCTATTTAACACATTTGGGTACTAAAATGCAACTTTTATCTTTTATGCAATTTAGTCCTCTTTCGCAATCGGGCTCACAAACATTAAAATTAACTCATCAAATTTTTCATAAACTAATATAATCATGTTATAACCTCATAATAATAATAAAAATAATTTTCTCAACTTCGAATTTATGGTCTCGAGACCACTATTCCAACTAGGCCTTAAATCGGGCTGTTACATATATATACCCAAGCTACAAGGCAATCTGTTCGCATGTTTCCCAATCTGAAAAAACTTAGGTATTTTGTTATGTAGTAAGCACAAAAGAAAGTTATTGCAATAACAACATTGTCAGTGGTCGACATACAACTCGTTGGATCTCTCTCTATTCCCGTCTCTCATAAGAACTAAACAAAAAGAACTAAATCCATGCCTTTGTTTTCTTTTTGCTCTGGGTAATATATATTTTGGTCTTAGTTTGTTGATCTGTTCTTAGTTGGAATTTTTTTAATCTAGTTTGTATCTGGATTTATATTTTGTCACTTAAGTTGATACATTCACAATAACATCATTAGTTTATACGGCACTAATAACCAATCTGGTGGTGTCATGAGACAACCTTTTAACATATCACATGTCAAACATAAAAATATTAAAAAAAAATTTCAAAAAAATATAATTTTTTTCACACCAAAAATGCTTCTGGACAATCATTTGTCTTGACAAATAAATCTAGACAAATGATTGTCTAGATGCATTTAGATTTGAACATTAATTTATTCAAATTCTCATTCCAAATTTATTTTTTAGCAAGCTTACATATTTTTTATTTTTTAGATAAAATATCAGGTTCTTCGTATTATTATTTTGAAATTAAAAATTATATAAATTAATCAAAAATTTTTATAAAAAGTTTACATTAAGAATAAACACAAATAGATGGTTATTCAAATTCAAATGCATCTCAATAGTTATTTGATCATATTCATTTTAGACGTGCTTTTTAGTTTATTCTTTTATTTATATAATTTTATAATTTATAAACTTATAAATTTTGAGTCATCTTCTATACTTATATATTTTTATAAATTTATAAAAAATTATAAAATATAAATTATTATATATTTTTCAAAATATTATGCGCTGTTTATATATTTTTATAAATATATACTTTATATGTTTTTTCAAAATAAAAATAACCTAAAAAACTTATATGTTATAAAATAAAAATATATAAAAATACTAAAAACACTTCTAGAATGAATATGGATAAATGGTTGTCTATATACAATCGTCCATATTCATTCTTGATGTGAATTTTTTTATTAATTTATATATTTTAATTTTTTTATTGTGGCATATAGAGAGCCTACCATATGTCATCGTCGAATTGGCTATCAATGTCATGTTAGCACAAACTAACAGTGTTAGTGCAGATGTATCAATTTGGGTGATAGAATACAAGTTCAAGTACCAACTAGGTAAAAAAAATACCAACTAGATACAAATGGAAAAGCTCAAAGGTAAAATATATACTAATTCTTTTCTTTTTGGGTAAACTACACCCAAGTCACTAAACTATTAGTAAGTTTACATTTTAGTTACTCAAATCCAAAAAGTTTCGAAATGACTATTGAACAATTTGAAAGTTTTCATTTAAGTCACTGAATTATTTGAAAGTTTTTATTTAAGTGGCTTGGTTGTTAAGTTTTTTTTTAAGGTTAAACTACATAAATGGTCACGAATGTTTCTTGTTCGATCACCAACTTTAAAAGTTTACAAAATGTTCACCAACTTATCATTTTATTTTATTCTATTCCAAAATCGATAGTGTAACAACCCAATTTCAGTGAAATTGGAACAGTAGTTTCGGGACCACAAATCCGATCCGAAAATAAAATTTATTTTTAATTTATTACATGGTCCGTAATATGATAAAAATGTCATGTGAAAATTCTGATAATAAAATTTTATCGATTAAATGCTTAATTACGGGATGGAATAAATGGCATAAAATGCAAAAGTTGAATTCTAGTAGCTAGAAGGATTAAATAGCTATGGAATTCAAAACTTGAGGTCCTTATATGGTAATTAAACCATTAAAGAAAACTATGTAGATATTTTAATGACTCATCCATGGAAATTTAAAAAAAGGGCAAGGACTAAATTGGAAATTTAAATAATTTAATTAATTAAAAAGATGATAAAAGAATTATCATCTTATTTTATATCATCATCTTTCCCAAAATTCTATGGAAACCCTAGGAGAGAGAGAAGAAACTTTCATGACTTAATTGGGTAGGTTTTCTTGTCTAGTTTTTAGTAATTTTGAAATTTTTGAAACCTGGATAGCTTAATCTATCTATTTGGAGGATCAATTTGAAAAGTTATCAAGGTTTGGAAATTAGGTCATGGATGAATATGCTGAAAATTTAAAATTATTTATGGTAGAAAATGAAAGGTTGTTGATAGATAAACAACTTTTACAAAGTGATTTGTGATGAAAACATGATTTAGGGACTAGAATGTGAAGTTGTGAAAATTGATGAAAAAATTTTGAAATTTATAGAAAATATGTGCTTTAAATTTTATGTTGAAATTTTGGTTAGGCTTGGAATATGGAGTAAATTGCATGAAATTCATTTTCCAAGCCTAGGGACGAAATTGGAATTTATGAAAAAGTTGGAGGCAAAATGGTAATTTTGCCTAGGACGTAAATTGGGTCCAAATGAATATGAAATGTGTGAAATTGATGATTAAAGTTATTTATATAGACCCGAACAGTACAAATTCGAGGTTAGATCGAGGAAAATAAAAGGTTTCGGATTAGTAGATTTTATACGCGAACCAGTGTCGAGGTAAGTTCGTGTAACTTAATCGAGCATGTAAATATGTTAAATTTAATGTTATTATTGTATGCAATATGAATTATATTTATGTGAATGTTATAAATGTGTGAAATGATTACATGTTTGGAAATGTTGGAAAAGGGGTAAAGTCTCATTTGAATATTAAATTTCGATGGATTAATGTGTTTTCCCAAAATGAATGAGGTCTTGTATTTGTTGTTGGTGGGATTTAGCTTGGACAAGTAATCCTATTGATCTCATTATAGAAAGGATTTAGCCCAGATGGGTAATCCTGATATAATCTCACTCGAGCATATGTTACAATTAGGGTTTAGCCTGGACTGATAATCCTAATTGAGCTCTTCTGAGCATACGTTTCGTATTGGATTTAGCCTGGACTGGTAATCCTATAATACGATATGTGGCTTGAGAGTATGTTCTTTGATTTAGTACCTAATGGGTACTCTTGAATAAGAATTGATGGGTTATTGAATTGTACACCTTGAGTGTACTACTTGAGTATCTATCAAAATTTTAATGATTCAACGGACAAAACTCTTGGTATGATGAGAGAATTATGAGATGAAATGATAATGTCTTGAAATAATTTTGCTTGATGAGCTCATCTATGTTTACTTGATGTATATGAAAATTTTGTGACTAACATGTTTGATTGAATGCATGTGTTTAGGCAATTTTGCCAAATGGATGGAAAACATGATATTATATACTTAGATTTAATAAATGAGATTGGTAAGTTTAGTTTCCGTTATACGAACTTACTAAGCATGTAATGCTTACTCTGTTTTATTTTCCCCTATTTTATAGTTCTCGGAAGCTCGCGAAGGTTGGAGATCATTGGAGCATCATCACACTATCCACTAGCTTATTTTGGGTATATATAGTAAAATCATTTTGGTATAATGGCATGTATAGGCTAACTTGACCATAGATTGCTTAAATATGTGGTTTGTAATCTAGCCATTGGAATGGCTAGTAATGGTTGTTTTGATATATATTTGTAATGTCATACTATGGTAGCTACATGTATGTTAAGTAGTTGATCAAATTATGTCTAACATATGGAATATACCAAGGTAAGATTATAAACATGTATGCATGTAATGATATGCCATGTTGAATGATAGAGTTTGCTTAATTTGAATGCATGAAATGGTTGGTATTTGGATGTGAGTTTAAGTGCAGGTTATTGGTGTGATTTTGGGTGAGAAATGAAGCTAGAAATGACTTCATTTTGTCCACACGGGCAGACACACGGGCGTGTGTCTAGACCGTGTGTGACACACGGCCTGGTACATAGGCGTGTGGTTAGGCCATGTGCCCTCTGCACATTAAATTTGAGAAACAAAATGCTCAGAATTGAGCACACGGGCAGAGACACGGGCATGTGTCTTAGCCGTATGTGCTAAACGGCCTAGAACACGGGCGTGTGTCTTGGCCGTGTGAAACCTGCATCTAATTTTGAAGAATTTAATTAACCATATGACTTAGCACACGGGCATGTGGCCGGCAGTGTGGCACAAGTTAGAGAGTTACAAGGGGTCGAACATGGCCTGCTGTACGAGTGTGTTTTAGGGTCACACGGGTGTGTCTCTTAGACCACATGGGCGTATCAGCCTTGTAACTTAGAAAATTTTTAAAATGTCACGAACAATTCTTAGAGTTTTCGATTAAGTCCCGATTTGATTTTAATGCTCGTATTAGGCCTCGAGGGTCCATTTAAGGGACGTTACGAATAATTTTGAAGGATGAATAGTAATTGATATAAATTATCTGTAAATGTTTTGAAAGTTTTGGTAATGCTACGTGACTTTGTTTCGGAGACGAATACGGGTTAGGGGTGTTACAGATAAAGCACTAATAGTTTATTAATATGGAAGTTAAGTTAAATGACATGTAAATTTACCATTAATTATTTTCCACATAATGTCCATGTAATTTATTAACAATTTAAAAACACTATCTTTTAATTACATCCACATGAAAATGGCCTTTTGATCTGCCATAATTTGATATGTCAAATTAGACTCTCCAAAACACTTAAGGAGCTTATTCTCAAGCAATTTAAGTGCCTTTTACATGTTTTTTTTTTTTAGTTTTTACCATTAATAAATGTTTTTACTTAGTTTTATCCATTTTGAGACCCAAATTGGCAAAACTATGCCATTGGGAGTCTAATGAGTGATTTAAGCTTGTGTAGGGAGACAATGACAGCTAAACATTGAGGAAAACATCATTTAGATTGGGTATCGTGACACTGATGCTAAGAAAATCGTGACACCCTAGACCTTTCACCTTAAGGATGCAAAACTTCAATGAAAAATCAACTTAGAGCCTACTGTTGAGAGAGTTACAACATCGAGGGTAGGATGTCACATGTGGGGCCCTAAGCCTGACCAGGACGATTCGACCCAGATCCAGAACGTCACATTAGTCACTTCGGTGACTACAATACACATCACAACTGTAACACCCCATACCCGTAACCCATTCTGGGGTAGAGTACAAGGCATTACCTAACTTGATCTCATGTACACAACCAATCTCAAGTCACCAAGACTCGGTCCAAATTAAAACTTTTTCAACTTCTACTTTAAACTTATTATTATGGGCCCATGATCCCCAAATCGACCATTAGAAACTATCCGGGACCACTTCGGGTCCTTAAATCAACTATGAAATTTTTTTCCTTAAAACAGGGCACACGCCCATGTGGAAGGGCAACACGCCCGTGTGGCCAATTTGACATGGTCGAGCTGATGACCCGTGTGGCTCACACAGCCTAAGCAATACAGGGACACGCCCTTGTCCTCCATCCGTGTGAAATTAATTCTAAATGCGCACCTACAAGGATTTTCACACGGCCAGACCCACACCTGTATCCATGGCCCGTGTCCCTCACACGGCTATGACACGCCCGTGTGCAGAAACATGGACATTTTGTTTCTAACGTCATCATCCCCAAAATGTTACATGACCAAGGTACATGCCCGTCTGCTAGACCGGGTCCTTCACACGGTTGAGACACACGCCAGTGTCTCTGCTCGCGTATTTACTACCATGCATACTGACTTAAAATTTTTTCGTGTAGGGGACACATGGCCTGACCACACACCCAGACATGTCTTACACTAGCACTCGTCTCAATGCCGATTCCATGTCCCAGACATGGTCTTACACTGGCTCTCATAATGTGGCCGATGCATGTCCCAGACATGCGTTACACTAGCTCACACAAGTAACCCAAATGTCATGGCATGAATATCCGATTTACTTCCTAAGGTTCCAATGGGAATTCTATTATCTCAATTATCATTATACATTCTCAATTCCACAATTAAGCAACTCATGCTATATCGATTCAATGCCAACTCAAACACATATATTAACAATGTAGTTGTATTATTTACATACAACTTACCTCGGATTACAAAATGTACACGACTAGTCGGTTTAGTCGATTTGCTTGAATTTCCCCCGGTCTAGGTTCAGATTTGGTAATTCTTGATTTGCAAGAGATACAAATGGCTGATATTTGAAGCTCTCAAAATCCCTTTAGTTTCTAGAAAAATCGGTGGAGAAATGAAGAAAAAGAGATGACACCTTTTTCTCTTTATTTTAATATAAACTAGTCAAATTGGTCACCAAAAACTCACCTAATTTTTTGACTTTTCTCATCTTTTTGTCCCTATGGCTGGCCACCTCTTCTAATAGGGTCTAATTTCCTTTTAAAGACCCCCAATTCTTATCCTCTAACTATTTGACACCTTTAGCTATCAATTTAGGACTTTTGCATTTTATGCGATTTAGCCCTTTTTCGCAATTAAGCTCACAAATGTTAAAATTAACTCACCAAAATTTTCATGCACTATATTAAACATGCTATGACTCCAAAATAAGAATAAAATAATTTTTTTGACTTTGGATTTGGGGTCCCAAGACCACTATTCTGACTAGGCCCTAAATCGGGCTGTTACATTTTCTCCCCCTTAGGGATTTTCGTCCCCGAAAATCTTTCCGGTGAATAAGTTCGGGTACTGATCTCTCATAGTCTCCTCAGGTTCCCATGTGGCTTTCTCGACTCCATGTCTATGCCATAATAGTTTCACGAGTGCTATACTCTTATTCCTCGACTCTATGTCTATGCCATAATATCCAGATGAATCTCAACCTCTGTCGGCTCAATTATATGCGAAGGGTCTGATCTATATCAGTGTAGCATGGACACATAAAACACGTCGTGAATCTTTTCCGACTCTGGTGGCAAGGCCAATCGATAGGCAACAGGCCCTACTCTCTCGACAACCTCATAAGGTCCTATGAAACGAGGACTCAACTTACCTCTTCTACCGAATCTGAGGACTTTCCTCCACGGGGAAACTTTTAAAAATACCTTATCACTGATTTGAAACTCAATTTCCTTTCATTTCAAATTCGCGTAGGATTTCTGTCTATCCGAGGCGGCCTTGAAGCAGTCACGAATCACTTTAAATTTCTCTTCAGTCTCTTTGACTAAATCGACCCCATGAATCTGGCTCTTTCTTAGTTCAGTCCAGTATAAGGGTGTTCGGCACTTTCGCCCGTGCAAAGCCTCACAAGGCACCATTTTCAGACTTGTCTGATAACTGTTGTTGTAGACGAATTCAACCAATGGTAAGTATCTTTCCCAACTTCCCTGAAACTCAAGAACAGAACACCGTAACATGTCCTCCAAAATCTTAATCACTCTTTCTGACTGTCCATCGGTTTGCGAGTGGAATGCCGTGCTAAAGCTCAACTTGGTTCGTAATGCCACTTGTAACTTCTTCCAAAACCTCGAAGTAAATCTCAGGTTTCTGTATGAAACAATCGACAAAGGCATTCCATGAAGCCTCACAATCTCAGAAACGTACAAGTCAGCTAATCTCTCAAGGGAGTAGTTGGTACGCACTGGTATAAAATGTGCCGACTTTGTTAGTCTATCCGCAACAACCCAAACAACATCCTTTTTCTTCGGGGTTATCGGTAAACCCGTCACAAAATCTATAGTGATTCGATTCCACTTCCACTCGGGGACCATGATAGGCTGAAGTAGACTCGAAGGTACTTGATGTTCAGCCTTTACTTGCTAACACACTAGGCACTTGGAAACAAATTCTGAAATGTCTCTTTTCATACCCGGCCACCAATACATTTTCTTCAAGTCGTTATACATTTTCACACTACCCAGGTGGACGGACAAACAACCACTATGTGCCTCTTGTAGAATCTTCTAAATAAGCTCATTGTCTTTGGGTACACAAACTCTATCTTTGAACATTGAACATCCATCGGTACCAATACAAAACTTGGACTCATTTTCCGTCTCACCCTGAGCCATCTTGGCTTGCAACTTCTTATCACCTTTCTGAGCTTCATAGATCTTTTGTAGAAATGTCGGTCTAGGCCTCAACTCTGCTAGAACCAAACCATCGTTAGACACAGTCAATTGAGTATTCAAGGCTCTCAAGGCAAACAACGACTTTCTACTCAATGCATCGGCGACCACGTTCGCCTTTCTCGGATGGTAATCTATTACCAAATCATAATCCTTTATCAGTTCTAACCATCAGCGTTGTTGCAAATTCAACTCTTTTTGAGTCATCAAGTACTTTAAGCTCTTATGGTTAGTGAATACTCGGTATTTCTCACCATACAAATGGTGTCTTCAGATCTTTAAAGCGAATACAATGACGGCTAACTCTAAATCGTGCATCGGGTAGTTTTTCTCATGAGGCTTTAGCTGTCTCGAAGCGTAAGCTATGACCTTACCTTATTGCATAAGCACGTACCCCAAACCATTCAAGGAGGCATCGCTATACAATACAAACTCCTTACTCGACTCCAGTTGCACTAAAACTGGGGCTTTAGTCAATAAAGCTTTCAGCTTCTCAAAACTCTACTGGCACTTTTCTGTCCATTCGGACTTAACATCTTTTTGCAGCAGTCTTATCATCGGGGGAGCTATCATAGAGAATCTATTTACAAACCGTCTATAGTATCTGGTCAAACCCAAAAAGCTTCAAACCTCTATCACATTCTTCGGCAGTTTCTACTCAAAAATAGCAGAGATCTTACTCGGGTCAACTCTAATCCCATCACCCGACACAATATGTCCTAGAAATCTGACCTCTTTAAGTCAAAATTCACTATTACTGAACTTGGTGTATAACTACTTGCCTCTTAAAGTTTGTAACACAACTCTCAGATGCTCTGCGTGCTGGCCCTCATCACTCGAATAAATCAATGTCATCGATAAAGACGACGACAAACTTATCCAGATACGATCTGAAAATGCGGTTCATCAAATCCATAAAAATCGTCGGGGCATTAGTTAATCCAAAGGGTATGACGAGGAACTCATAATGCCCGTATCTCGTCTGAAACACCGTCTTCGGTACATCTTGCTCCTTAACCCTTAACTGATAGTATCCCGACCTCAAGTCAATCTTGGAAAATACAGTGGCTCCCTTTAATTGATCAAACAGGTCATCGATCCTTGGCAAAGGATATTTGTTTTTCACTGTTACCTTGTTGTGCTGCCTATAGTCAATACATAACCTCATTGACCTGTCTTTCTTTTTCACGAAGAGTACCGAAGCACCCCACGGGGAAAAACTCAGTCTCGTGAAGCCCTTGTCTTTTAGCTCTTGCAACTGTGCTTTCAACTCTTTCAACTCTGTTGGAGCCATTCTATACGGAGCAATCGAGATGGGTGCCGTACCGGGGACCAATTCAATTCCAAACTCAACTTCCCTAACTAGAGGTAATCTAGTTATTCTTCCGGAAACACGTCTCTAAACTCACAAACCACTGGTACCGATTCAATCTTCAACTCAGACACTTGAGTATTCAGTACAAAAGCTAGATAAGCCTCATATCCCTTTCTCAAATATTTCTCAGTGGTCAAAGAAGTCATTACTACAAGCAGGTTATTTGACTCATTTGGTCCAACCCGAAGAAGATTCCCGTCTTCACGTTTTAACTCAATAAATTTTCTCCCACAATCCATTACAACACTATGAGAAGTCAACCAGTCCATCCCAAGGATTACATCAAATTCATTAAATAACAATAACATCAAGTTAGCTAGGAAACAATGACCTCTAATTGACAAAGGACAATTTCTACATACTTGGTCCATTAATACATGTCTGCTTAAAGGGTTAGACACTTTGATCACAAATTCAGTGGACTCTACTATCATGTTCATACGAGGTATGAATTCCATACAAATATAAGAGTGGGTAGATCTTGGGTCAATTAAAGCAACAACAAATATATCGTGGATAGAAAAAGTACCCGTGATCACATCGAGAAACTCTGCCTGTTCCTGGACACGTACAGCGTAAGTCCTTGCAGGCGCTCTGCCCTCAGACCTCACTGAAGAATCTCTTGGTGCGCCTCTACTGCTAGCCTTACTTCTGGGGTTCTTTTGTGGTCTACCCCTTAAAGGAGCACTATTTGCCTTCACATCTTGTTTTTTCTCTCTCTCATCCAATTCAGGACAATCACGGATGAAGTGGTCTAGTGACCCACACTTGAAGCAGCCTCTTTCGTTTCCTTGGCACTCACCAAAGTGACACCTGCCACATTGCAGACACTCCGGCCTATTTGGCCGAGCACTACTGACACTCGTGACCGAAGTGGTCTGGGCTCTAGATATCGTGTTCTGCTGGTTCTTATTTCTATTCAAAAACCCCACCGAAGCATTCGATCGGGTAGTGAATTCCTTTGATCTCTTGGATGAGGACTGATGCTATCTCATCATCTGTCTCTTCTTTGAGTCACGCGACTTAATAGTAGCTTTCTGTCTTTCCTTAATCAACTCTTCTGCTTTACAGGCTCTTTCAAGAAGTGCTACAAATTCTCGTAGCTCCAAGATGCCAACAAACACTTAGATGTCTTCATTAAGACCATCCTCAAACCTCTTACACATAGTGGCTTCTGTAGACACGTATTCCCACGCATACTTACTGAGCCTCACAAACTCACACTCGTATTCTGTCACTGTCATACGACCTTACTTTAATTCTAAAAATTCTTTCCTCTTTTGATCGATGAATCTTTGGCTAATATACTTTCTCCGGAACTCTTCCTGAAAGAATTCCCAAGTGATCCTCTCTCTCGGTACAACGGACACGAGAGTGCTCCACCACTGATAAGCCGAGTCCCGTAGGAGAGACACCACACACTTCACGCACTCTTCAGGTGTGCATGATAGTTCATCAAATACCCTAATGGTATTTTCTAGCCAAAACTCCGCTCCCTCCGCGTCATCATCTATACTAGCCTGGAATTCCTTGGCCCCTTGTTTTCGGATCTTGTCTACCAGAGGCTTCTCCCTCCTAAACATGTCCGCACCTTGCGAAGCTACGGGGCATACTGATGGATCGGAAGAGGTGGGGGAGATGGAGTGTTCGGATTCGCACGAACGAACTCTGTGTACCAAGCGTCCATCATTCAGAGATAGGCTTCTCTAGCCCCTCTGCCTTGGCCCATAGTCACGGGCTCACTCTCAGCTGGCGCGGCCGCTTCAGTAGGAGCCGACGCGTTACTCTCCACATCATCCGCCGTAGCTCTATCAGGATCCATTTACTATATGAAAATACAGTTTATAATTGTCAAAAATCACCACACTATCAATATACAGTTGTGGCATGTATAGCTAGACTCGTACTCTCGCTAGGTTAGTCCTAGAACTGATTAAACCATAGCTCTGATACCACTAACTGTAACACCCCATACTCATAACCCATGCCGAGGCAAAGTACAAGGATTACCTAACTTGATCTCATGCACACAACCAATCTCAAGTCACCAAGACTCGGTCCAAATTAAAACCTTTTCAACTTTTACTTTAAACTTATTATTATGGACCCATGAGCCCCAAATCGACCATTAGAAACTATCCGGGACCACTCCGGGTCCTTAAATCAACTATGAAACTTTTTTGTCCTTAAAACAGGGTACACGCCCGTGTGGAAGGGCAACATGCCCGTGTGGCCAATTTGACATGGTCGAGCTGATGGCCCGTGTGGCTCACACGACCTAAGCAATACAGGGACACACCCTTATCCTCCATCCGTGTGGAATCAATTCCATATACACACCTACAAAGGTTTTCACACGGCCAGACACACGTCCGTATCCATGGCCCGTGTCCCTCACACGGCCATGACACTCCCGTGTCTTAGCCCGTGTTAAAAAACATAGACATTCTATTTTTGTTGTCAGCATCCCCAAAATGTTACACGACCAAGGCACACGCCCGTGTGCTAGACCGTGTCTTTCACACGGCTGAGAAACACGCCCTTGTCTCTGCCCGTGAGTTTACTACCATGCATACTGACTTGAAATTTTTATGTGCAGGGGACACACGGCCTGACCATATGCCCATGGGGCTAGCCGTGTGCCGCACACAACTTAGCTGCGTGTACCAAAACAATATAAGGCTATTTACCAATCTGCCTTGCCATCCTTACATACATATTTGCATACAAAACCAACCAATACCAAAACAAGCATAAGTCATATAACTAAATCAGTCATAATAGACATTAATTCAACCATAAGAATGCATATTTTATAAAATAAAAATGAATGTTAGCCATCATTCAAGGCTTAATACAAAATGAAGGGTTTCCAACCCAAGTAACCTCATATGGCTAATTAATAATAATGCAAAATACAAGTCTAGTTCCCTATACATGCTATATTCAAAAATATAAATCAAACTATACCAAATGCTTTGATTGATAGTGTGATCGATATCTCTTACTTCCGTTGATCCTTGAGCTAGATGGGCGGCACTATAAGAAAATGGAAAGGAAAGGGAGTAAGCATAAAAACTTAGTAAGTTGCATATAAATAAATAAATATACAACAACAAATTTATCTATAATCAACATGCTCATAACATAAAGGTGAACATAAGCATAACTTATTCATTACCATCCATACAAGTCACATTATATATATTGAGCTCATATCTTACGCGTACCAAATAGGTACCTGTACCACTCACCACAAGGTTATACTTTCCTCATTAACTTAAAATCATAACTCTTACCATTGAGCCATCAGGAATACTATCGGATATTCTGTAAGCCTCAAATATGGGATAAGGTGTCGATGTCATGTCCCAGACATGGTCTTATACTGACACATCTCGTAGTCGATGCATGTCCCAGACATGTCTTACACTAGCACTTGTCTCAATGCCGATTCCATGTCCCAGACATGGTCTTACACTGGCTCTCATAATGTGGCCGATGCATGTCCCAGACATGCCTTACACTAGCTTACACAAGTAACCCAAATGTCATGGCATGAATATCCGATTTACTTCCTAAGGTTCCAACAGGAATTTTATTATATCAATTATCATTATACATTCTCAATTCCACAATTAAGCAACTCATGCTATATCGATTCAATGCCAACTCAAACACATATATTAACAATGTAGTTGTATTATTTACATACAACTTACCTCGGATTACAAAATGTACACGATTAGTCGGTTTAGTCGATTTGCTTGGCTTTCCCTCGGTCTAGGTTCAGATTTGGTAATTCTTAATTTGCAAGAGATACAAATGGTTGATATTTGAAGCTCAAAATCCCTTAGTTGCTGGAAAAATCAATGGAGAAATGAAGAAGAAGAGATGACACCTTTTTCTCTTTATTTTAATATAAACTAGTCAAATTGGTTACCAAAAGCTCACCTAATTTTTGAATTTTCTCATCTTTTTGTCCCTATGGTCGGCCACCTCTTCTAATAGGGTCTAATTTCATTTTAAAGACCCCCAATTTTTATCCTCTAACTATTTGACACATTTAGCTATCAATTTAAGACTTTTGCATTTTATGCGATTTAGTCCTTTTTCGCAATTAAGCTCAGAAACGTTAAAGTTAACTCACCAAAATTTTCATGCACTATATTAAACATACTATGACTCCAAAATAATAAAAAAAATAATTTTTCTGACTTTGGATTTGGGGACCCGAGACCACTATTCTGACTAGGCCCTAAATCGGGTTGTTACAACAATATTTTTGCTCACAACTAAATTTTTTTTCCTACTTATCTAATTGATAACAAAACTATTAGACATGAAATTAAATCCTACATAATTATGGATAAACAAACAAAGCCTAATTGCATGTTTTAACTAACAAAGATCATTCAAATTGAAACCAAGGAAAAATCGTCATTTCACAACCAACGTACGAAAACACTCGTATAACAACAATTTAAAAATACATTTTAATTTGAAAATCATATTAAAACATTATTGAGAGAATCAATTTGGACCAACTAATATTTCTAAATTAATTTTTAAACAAGAGCTTAGGGACTAAATTGAAAGGATGACATAATATAAAAAATAATATTACAGAGTTATCTGTGGATTTACGAAATTAAACATCTAAATTTTAGGTATGTATGTTTTCAAAGCATTCTATAACATTTTGGATTCTAATTGCATTACTTCAAAATTAGGATTGAATTGCAATGCTAGAAAACCAAATCGTGAACAAATTGCGTGTCAAGTCATGACGACACGATTACCACATTGCAACATGATTTGAAGGAGGCCTTACGTCTCGACGGCAAAACATAGGACGTCTTGACGTCGATTCCTTGTCGTAACGACATTCAAACGTCATTGCAACGTCACTGCAGTTTGTAATTTTGGTCATTACCAAACATAATAGTTTGTGTATTTTGGGCTATTTTTGATTTCTAACAAGTCATATCCCCTTCAAACATCATTTAGAACATGCTCAATCATACCCTAACACACAAAAGTAAAATTTTACAGTTCATGTCACACCCCAAAATTGGGCTTGGAAGTTTTGAGGGTATTTTTAGGATTTTAGCTCTAGCATGCTCAAAACTTTCGTAGCATTGTAAACCAGAAATGTTTTCCTCTATGGCTTTTAAAAACTTAAATCAACTTTTGAAAATTAGTTTTAATAGACCTTTAATTTGAAATGTGAACTATTTTGTAAAAGGGTTTAAAGATCAGCCAATATTTCCCTTTTTTTCACCCTAGTTTTGACGTGAATAAAAGAAAACAAAGAAGCATTCTCTTCCTTTTTGTTGTGCCGTCCCTTTGAGACACTAAACCTCAATCATCTATTTTGATCTTTCAAACTCTAACCTTTTGATTTCTATCATCACCCAAGCCTTAAACCTCCATAAAATATCAAGAAAAATATCCAAAACACCATAGATTTCTCTACTGTCAAGTTTGTGGGTTTTTCAAATTTTTGACAAAAGCTTCATTTTTCTTCCATTGAAGGTAACCGTTCATCTTTCTATGAGTTTTTAATGCGATTTGGTCTTTAAAACAAAGTTTTTAGCCATTGAATTTTATATTCTAAATAAAAGCCAAAAATTAGGTTGTTAATGGTGGATTTTGGGATTTTGAATAAAAACGTGGTTTCAAAGTTTTTTTCAAGTAGTTTTGACATGATTAGAAGGTTACTAACTTACTTTAAAGTTTCGTTGAAGATTTCAAATGTTTCAATGAATTTTCATGAAAATTGCCATAAACATGTCAAAAATTTTAATACCATGAATTAGGTAGTTTTGAGTAGTTTAAAGGTTAAGAATCTATCGTAGGTGAATAATTAGATGAAAAAAATTAGTTTTAGCCAAAAAAGGTTAAGTATAGGCTGAGATAATTGAAATTCAAGTTTCCTATTTTGAAGATTTCAATTTCATGATAATTTAGCTTAGGCTTTTGTTTTGATTGTTTGAAGTGAGTCTTCAGCTGATTGTTGATTGCGTTGTTGTGTGATTTACCTTATTAAAGCTTTGGAATCATTAGGACCCTCAACAAGTAAAGATAAAGGCAAGGAAAAGCTAGTTTAAGCTTTTGATAATTAGGCAAAAACGTGATCGGTGAGTGTTTAAAATCACTACTTGTAGACATGATTCATAATGTTAATTGAGAGCTTAGAAATAGCCTAAACCCCTATCCTAATTTTTGAGTGTAATCTTTCTAGTTCCCTTACTTTATTTTGGCAATTATGTGATTATGTGAATAATTGTGGATTGATTATTATGATGCGATATTATGATATGAGACATGTGTGATGACTATTGTGAATTGTGTTGTGTTGTGGGCATGATACACATGCCAAATAATAGTGATAATGATATGCTAATTATGCAAATATGTAATGAAAGCGAGCGGAATTTCAGTAAGTATATATGTGTTGAATTGTGAAATGTGAAATTACTATGACAGGTAATAAGTGAGAATACTTGTATGTGATATATGATGTACTAGTTTTAATGCACACATATGTGGTCAGATATGTGATGGCTCAATGAGCATTATTGTGGCACTGAAAGTGCAATTAAATGTGAATCCGATAAGCATGCATTATGTACAAGTTGTGATGTAAATTGATGAATATGAACAGAGATGATGTGCATTAAATCAGTAATTAAAAATGTGTAATTGTGGATATTTTGGCCTTGTGGTATCTTGAAACGATTGGATATAGTTGGCAAGCCATACGGTTGGATATTGAGGCCCTTAGACAGGTTGGAGAGATAAGGGAATGTGAGCTAAGCTCCATTTAATGGGGCATGTTTGGTGTGTTGGAGAGTGTTAGCTTGATGCTTCACTTTTGCAATATGTTCGACTTTTTTGAGTCAATTTGTGTGTTAGAGATTCATGCATCCGATGTGTAGTGATAGAGCCCACTTTTATGTTTCATAGCCTCAAGTGCCTAATTATTATTTAAATATGATATTATATATTGTGAGAATACGATGTGAGATGGATGCATAAACATGTGAATAATATGCTAAATAAGTTGATTTAAGTTTCATGAAAATGTTAGTATGTTCTCATAGTAAATTGCGGATGTTATTGTGGTTTGGGTCGTTTCCATTTAACTTGTGAATGCATGTGAATATATAGGCTAGACTTGTGAGTTATTAAAGCATGTATACGTTGTTTAGTCTTGATGAATTATTGTTAAATAAATTACTTGTATAAGCCAGTTGAGTGTAATTGCATGTAGGAGTATATGTTAGTTTTATGATTTAATGAAACTTGAATATGTTATTTTGATTTGCTTAGAATATAGTTATGGACGTGTTATAGTATGCTCTTGTTTAAGCTTTGATATTGTGTATACTTTGTGGTTACTCTGATATTCACTGAGCTTGTTTAAGCTCACCCACTCTCTCTAACCATTGTAGGTATTTAGCGTTTGCAGTGTGAGGAGTGCAAGGATACCAAGGAAGTGATCAGGGTTAGGCTTTAGTATTTGCGTAGGTGGTATTACTATTTGTAACAGTCTGGTTTTGACCCTAGACGGAATAGTAGTTTCAGGACCACAAATTCGAGCTCAAAAAATATTTTAATATTATTTTCTGTGTCTGTGATATGTGGATTTTCATCTGTGAAATTTCTGTGATTTAATTTGTCTATTTCTGTGATTAATTATGAAAAAGAACTTAATCGCGTAAAATGAAAAAGTTCCATGTTATATGTTAAAGTGCCTATTTGGCCTTGGCTTTTAAAATAAAGGTCCTTGCATGGTAATTATACCATTGATAAAGTAAGTGGACAATAGTGGACATGTGTTAGGTGAATTTAATGTTTTATAATAAAGGATATTATAGTAATTTGTGAATTAACCTTAATTAATAAAAATAAAACAAAAAGGTGGTCTTATTATCACCTTGTTCAGCCAAAACTTAGAGAAAGAAGAAGCCATTGGAGCATTTTGATGTTCGGCTAGTGCATGTCTAAATAGGTGAGCTTATTGTGCGAAGTTTTTGATAATTTTTACGTTTCTGTGATCGTTGCTTCGTGTTCTTCAAAGCTCATGTCTAAATTACTGTTTCTGTTAAAGATTTCATGAAATGCCATTGTTGATATTATGAGTGTTGTGATATTCTTGGATGAATTATGAAGGCTTGGTAGATAATTTATAAGTTTTGTCTTTGAATTTTTATGAAATAGAGCTATTTGGGCTAATTTGTGAAAATGAGGTTTTGAAGGACTAATTTGTGAATTAAATGTGTTAATTGGGCTTGTATGGAAGCCATTTATATTTGGCCAAGCTATAGTCTTTGGTAAATTTTACATAATTGTGATTTTGTGAAAAATGGACTAATTTGTCAAAGTGTGAAAATATAAGGCCTATAATGTAAAGTGCCCTAAATATGTGTTCATGGACTATTTTGAATGAAATGAATGATTGAATGGTTGGATTTGAATTGTAATAGATCAAGAACAAAGAAAATCGGATTTAGATCGAGGGAAGTCTAACGTAGTTGAATAGTTGACTCGGTTCGTTTGAAATTCGTACGAGGTAAGTCAAACTACACTTGCACGTTAAGTTGACTTAAATTCTGCGTATATAAACTGTGATCTGCATTGGATGGCCTTGAGAGCCTGATGAATAAACTCTGATAATATGTTGATGTATTAGAATTTCTGCATGCTCCTGGAGGAAAGTTGATATTGATTTGAAATATCGTGTAAGATTGTGTCTGGGACACAGGCCTCGATTTGAGATTTCGTGTAAGACCTTGTCTGGGACAGAGACTTCGATATCGAATTATATGTAAGACCACGTCTGGGACGTTGGCATTGTACCTGTTTGTGAATCTCTATTCCGTTTCTGAATTGTCTGATGATAAAGCATGAGATATGGAATAAATATATGGAATGTATAATTCATACAGGTATGTTTGTATCGTACTAGATTTCTGAATAGAAAAGACTATGTTTCTGTGAAGTAAGGAAATATTCTATGAGACGGTTGTGAATTCTGGCCAATAATTGTTACTTATATGCTATATTAGTTGTGTAATTGTATTTGACTTACAAAGCTCTTTGTAGCTTACTCTGTGTGATTTCTGTCTATTTTACAATTATCATAGCTACTGAAGGCTCGGGATAGTCGAGGATTGTCACCACACTGTCGATTTAATTTTGGTACTTTTGGAAATGTACATATTTATAAGTATGGCATGTATAGGCTAGAAGGTTTAAGAATGCAAGCTTGATATGTATATATGTTATGCCATGTCAATTGGCTAGCAAATGATAAGTTTGTGCATAGTTTTGGTGTATGTTGTAATGTGCTATGTTCTAATGTGAATTGGTCATCTTTAAGCATGGAAGTGATTGAAAAATTTGGTATGAATGTTTTATATTATTGCTTGTAGGTTTGGACCCAAAAGGGGTGGCAAATTGACTTAAACCAAGCCTGCTTTGTGCCACACGGTCAGGGAACATGGGCGTGCCTTGTGGCCGTGTGAAAAAGTCAGTAGCGAGCTAAATTTTACACGATCATGGCATACGACCATGCCTATTGGCCGTGTGAAAAAATAGTATAGGACCTCTTTATGGCACAGTTGGATCACATGGGGGTGTCTTGTACCCGTGTGAGTCACACGGCCTAGTCACACGGGCGTGTGACTTTGTCAGTTTTGAAAATATTGTTTAAGTTCTAAAAATTTTGAATGGGTTCGGTTTAGTCTCAACCTTTCTTGAATGTATTTTGTTGGTTTCGTAGACCATTTTATTTGATGAATTGAGTAATGAATGCCTATGTATTAATGTTGTTTAAAATTAGTGATTCTGTGTTGTTCTGATATGCTCTGTTCGTCCGGTAATGCCCCTTACCTATTCCGGTGACGGTTACGGGATAGGGGTATTACATTTTATTGGTATCAGAGCTATGGTTTAGTCGGTTCTAGGACTACCATGGCATGTATGAGTCTAGCTATACATGTCATATGTCTGAAACTGCGATAGTGTGATGAATCCTGACATTGAAATGTGCTTTTATATAGCAATGGATCCCAATAGAGCCGTAGCTGATGATGTTAAAAGTAATGCGTCTGCTCCCGCGCAAGGGACGGTGCGAGATGATTCTCGACCGGCTACGAGTAGCCGTGATAGTGAGGCTAAGCAAGCCTTCTATCAGATGATGAATGATTGGTTCACTAAGTATATTAGAACCAATCCGGCTGTACAATAAACTCCATCCCCAGTTAATCCTTCTCAAATTCCTGTTATGACTTCCGTGAATCTGGTTCAGTTAAGTAGACCTCCAGTTGATAAAATTAGAAAGTATGGGGCTGAAGAATTCCGAGCTACAACGAATGATGATGCTGAAAGAGCCAAATTCTGGTTAGAAAATATGATACGGGTATTTGATGAAATGTCTCTGAATCCAGAGGAATGTGTTAAATGTGTCGTTTCCCTTTTGAGATATACGGCGTACCATTGGTGGTAAACTTTAATATCTGTGGTTCCGAGTGAACAAATTACTTGGGATTTTGATCTTGATTTTCTGTGATAAGTTTTATAAATTTATAATTAAACATTCTTGAGACTAACTATTATCACGATGTAGGCAAGTGTACCTATCGAACAGTAGTATAGCTTTAGCAAGACCGGATTGTCGAACCCAAAGGACTAAAAGTACTAGTAATGACTGTCTTTTTATCATCTAGCCTAAGAAATAAGGGGTTTGTTTTAACTAACTAACTAATTAAACTAAGAAGTTGCAGAAAATAGAATTGGAAAATTACTTTTGGGAAAAACGGTTGATTTAGGACAATACCTAAGGAAAAATCCACCTAGACTTTACTTGTTATTTTGGCTCCGAATCGGACGATTTATTCATTTAACTTGTTCCGTAGAAATCCCTAAGTTATGTTGTTATCCCTATTCAAGACTAATAATGTCTAATCCCTAGGTTGAATAATCGAGACTTTTCTCTAATTAACACCTTAGGGTTGCATTAACTCAATCTTTGGATTCCCTTTTTAGGTTTCACCCTAATCCGACAAAATCTTGTCACCCTATCTCTAGGCGCGCAATCAACTCCGCTTAATTATAAAAAAGTCACTCTTAGCCAGGGACTATTCATCCTCCAACTAAGAGCATTAACTTGAAGTGATATCCTGAAATACCAAAGCAAGAATTAAGAACACATAATTAAGAACAACTCAAATATTTATCATACGATTCAAAAAATAATAACAAGGTTCGTCTTAGGTTTTATCCGTCTTAGGTATTTAGGGGTTTTAGTTCATAACTAAATAAGAAAACATCTCAGAATAATAAAGAATACAAAACATAAAGAAAATCCAAAACTCCTGAAGGGAAATTGAGGAGAGATCTTCAGTCTTGATGATGATGAATCCGGCTTCTAAGATGGATCAAACGGCTTCCTTGGAGTAATTCCTTACTCCCTATTCTCCGTCTCTTTTTTAGTCTTCCTCTAGGGTGTTTAAATAGGCTGTAAAATGCCTAAAAACCCTAAAATTTGCCTTTTTCTGAATGGAACTTAGCTAGGGTTAAGTAGGGACACGCCCGTGTGACACGACCGTGTGCGATTACTTTAGGCCGTGGTCGAGGCTGAGATATCAACACGCCCGTGATGAGGTTGATTTGGGCCGTGGTCGAGTCTATTAGATTGGCACGGGTGTGTGTGCTGCCCGTGTGAGGAAGTCCAGGCCGTGTTATTTTTCCCTGTAGACCCGTTTTCTCTATTTTTGACCCGTTTCTCATTCTTTAGCTTTCCTATGCTCACCTAAGTATAAAACATGAAATTAAAGGATTAGGAGCACCAAGTTCACCAAATCTAAGGAGAAACCATTCATAAACGTGTTAAGTGAGGGATAAAAATATGTATAAATTACGGTTTATCAGATTTCTTTCAAGCTGAATTTCGAAAGAAATACATTAGTCAGAGATTCATTGATCAGAAACGTAAAGACTTTATTGAGCATAAGCAAGGCCGTATATCTATTACTGAATACGAACGAGAATTTGTGAGATTGAGCCAATATGCTCGAGAATGTGTATCGAATGAAGCAAATAATGTGCAAAAGGTTTGAGGATGGACAAAATAAAGATATTCGTCTGCTAGTCGAGAATTTGAAGATTAAAGAAATGGTAGTGCTCGTTGAGCGAGCTTGTAAGGCTGAAAAATTAAGTAAAGAGAAAAGAAAAGCTAATTTTAAAGCTAGAGATGCTAGAAAGAGATCTTTTAATAATTCATTTCAGTCCGGGTCAAAAAAATTCCAAGATGATCAGAACCGTTCAAATACTAATATGGGACATTCGAACTGAGATCGAACTGGATTGTATTTGAACACTAGAGATCCTGTTACTTCTGTTGCAAGTGTTGGAAATGTCCGATCTGAGAAACCTGAATGTAAACACTGTGGTAAAAGACATCCGAAAAATTGTAGATTGATTGACCGAGCCTGTTTCCAATGCAGATCTCTGTATCATTTTGTAAGAGATTGTTCTGAACCTGCTGAGCAAGAGAACGTACAGAATTCGAGACCGAGTAACACCTCAGCTATAGGTAGACCTTCCAAAAATATGAGAAATGCAAGTTTGGGTCAAAGAGCTACTGGGGATACTGCCGTTAGATCTAAGGCCAGAGCACCTGCCAGAGCCTATGCAATCTGAGCTCGTGAGAAGGCCTCGTCTCCTGACGTGATTACTGGTATTTTCACTCTTTATGATACTTCTGTGATTGCATTGATAGACCCTGGATCAACGCATTCTTATATCTGGATGAATCTAGTACATAGTGAGATTTTGCTTGTAGAGTCTACTGCATTTGTAGTTAAAGTATTGAACCCCTTAGACAAAAGTGTTTTGGATGATAAAGTTTGCAAGAATTACCCGTTATTGATTTGAGATATCTGTTTTCCTGCTGATCTGATGCTTTTGCCTTTCGACGAATTTGACGTAATTCTGGGAATGGATTGGTTAACGTTGCAGGATGCTATTGTGAACTACAAATGAAAAGTCATCGACTTAAGATGTAAGAATGATGAGATAATTCAAATTGAGTCTAGTGATCTGAATGGGCTACCAGCTCTGATATCTACAATGAAAGCACAAAATTATGTATAGAAAGGTTGTGAAGCCTACTTAGCTTATGTATTAGACTCGAAAATAAATGATAAGAAAGTTGAATCAGTGCCTGTTGTCCGTGAATTCTCTGATTTGTTTTTGAAAGAACTATCAGGTTTGCCTCCTGTTAGAGAAGTTGAGTTTGGCATTGAATTGATACCTGGCACTACTCCGATATCGATAGCTCCGTACAGAATGGCTCCGACAGAACTAAAAGAATTGAAATCTCAGTTACAAAAATTGACCGGTCAAGGATTTGCTAGACTAAGCTTTTCACCTTGGGGTGCTCCTGTTCTATTTGTTAAAAAGAAAGATGGCACAATGAGAATGTGTATTGATTACTGTCAGCTTAACAAAGTGACTATAAAGAACAAATATCCTCTGCCCCGGATTGATGACTTATTCGATCAGTTGAAAGGTGCTACTATGTTTTCAAAGATAGATCTGAGATCAGGTTACTACCAGTTGCGAGTAAAGGACTCTGACATTCCGAAAGCTGCTTTTAGAACGAGGTATGGGCATTATGAATTTCTAGTTATGCCTTTTGGATTAACGAATGCACCTGCTATTTTTATGGATTTAATGAATAGAATTTTCAGACCGTATTTAGATCAATTTGTTGTTATATTTATTGATGACATATTGATTTATTCACGTGATGAATCTGAACATGCCAAGCATTTGAGAATAGTATTACAGACTCTGCGAGATAAATAGTTGTATGCAAAGTTTAGTAAATGTGAATTCTGGTTGCGTGAAGTTGGTTTTCTGGGCCATATTGTATCAGTCTTTGGTTTCCGAGTTGACCCGAGTAAAATTTTAGCTATTATGGATTGGAAACCTCCGAGAAATGTATCTAAAGTCTGTAGTTTTCTGGGACTTGCTGGTTACTATAGAAGATTTGTAAAAGGTTTTTCGATGATTGCAGCTCCGTTGACAAAACTACTACAGAAAGATGTGAAGTTTGATTAGTCTGAAAAGTGTCAGAATAGTTTTGATCAGTTGAAAGCTTTGTTGATTGAAGCTCTGGTATTAGTACAACCTGAATCGGGTAAAGAATTCGTAATTTACAGTGATGCTTCGTTGATTGGTCTAGGATGTGTGCTAATGCAAGAAGGTAAAGTCATTGCTTATGCTTCGAGACAGTTGAAGCCACATGAAAAGAACTATCTGACACACGATCCTGAGTTAGCTGCTATTATGTTTGCCTTGAAAATCTGGCATCACTATCTGTTCGGTGAGAAATGTCACGTGTTTTCTGATCATAAAAGTCTAAAGTATTTAATGACGTAAAAAGATTTGAATCTGAGACAGAGAAGATGGTTAGAATTGTTAAAAGACTATGAGCTAGTTATTGATTATCATCCGGGCAAAGCAAATGTGGTAGTGGATGCTTTGAGTCAGAAATCATTGTCTGCATTTCGTGTGATGAATGCTTATTTAGCACTGTTTGATGATTCCTTGGTTTGTGCCGAACTGAAAGCAAAACCCTTGTTTATACAACAGATCTGCGAGGCTCAAAAATCTGACAATGAATTGATCGCTAAACGAACTTTGTGTGATTCTGAATTTTAGGTTGATGTTAATGATTGTTTGAGATTCAGAAATAGACTTTGTGTTTCGAGAAATCTAGAGTTAAATTAGATGATTTTGAGTGAGGCTCACAGTAGTAGATTTTCTGTACATCCAGGGAGTACAAAAATGTATAACGATTTGAAATAACTATTTTGGTGGCCGGGAATGAAAAGAGATATTTCTGATTTTGTTTCTAAATGTTTGATCTGTCAGCAAGTTAAAGCTGAACATCAAGTGCCATCAAGTTTGTTGCAACCAATTACGATTCCAGAGTGGAAATGGGATCAAGTGACCATGGATTTTATCTCAGGTTTGCCTTTGTCTCCAAAAAAGAAAGATGCATTTGGGTTGTAGTTGATCGATTGACAAAATCAGCTTATTTTATTCTGGTTCAATCTAATTACTCACGCGATAAACTAGCTGAGTTATACATTTCTGATATCGTAAAGTTACATGGTGTGCCACTGTCGATACTATTGGACAGAGACCCGAGATTTACATCGCGATTCTAGAAGAAATTGCAAGATGCTCTGGGTACTAAATTGCATTTCAGCACTGCTTTTCATCTGCAAACGGATGGTCAATCTGAGTGGATTATTCAGATACTCGAGGATATTTTGAGATGTTGCATTCTTGAATTCAAGGGTACGTGGGAACAATATCTACCTTTGATTGAATTCGCTTATAATAACAGTTTTCAGTCGAGCATTAAAATGGCACCGTATGAAGCCTTATACGGTAGAAAGTGTAGAACTCCATTATACTGGTTTGAGCTCAGTGAGAATAAGATTTACGGTATTGATCTAATAAAAGAAACAGAACAAAAAGTGAAAATAATCCGAGATAGTCTAAAAGCTGCCTCTGATCGTCAGAAATCTTATGCGAATTTAAAACGAAAAGATATCGAATTTGAGATCAATGATCAAGTGTTTTTGAAAGTATCTCCGTGGAAGAAATTGTTCCGATTTGGTAAAAAGGGCAAGTTGAGTCCGAGGTTCATCAGACCGTATGAAATCATAGAGCGAGTTGGGTCGGTTGCTTATAGATTGAAACTACCATCCGAGTTAGAAAAGATACATAATATGTTTCATGTATCGATGCTTCGTCGATACAGATCTGATCCATTGCACGTAATTCCATCGTCTGAGATTGAAATTCAGCCTGATATGACTTACGAAGAAAAATCAATTCGTATTTTAGCTCGCGAGATTAAAGAATTGCGTAACAAGAGAATTTTGTTAGCCAAAGTATTGTGGCATAGACACGGAGTAGAAGAGGCAACGTGGGATCCTGAAGCTGTAATGAAATAGCAATATCCGAATCTGTTTAACGGCAAGATTTTCGGGGACGAAAATCCCTAAGGGGGAGAATTGCAACAGTCCGGTTTTGACCCTAGACAGAATAGTGGTTTCAGGACCACAAATTCGAGTCCAAAAAATATTTTAATATTATTTTCTGTGTCTGTGATATGTGAATTTTCATTTGTGAAATTTCTGTGATTTAATTTGTCTGTTTCTGTGATTAATTATGAAAAAGGACTTAATCGCGTAAAATGCAAAAGTTGCATGTTAATTGTTAAAGTGCCTATTTGGCCTTGGCTTCTAAAATAAAGGTCCTTGCATGGTAATTATACCATTGATAAATTAAGTGGACAATATTGGACATGTGTTAGGTGAATTTAATGTTTTAAAATATAGGATATTACAGAAATTTGTGAATTAAGCTTATATTAATAAAAACAAAACAAAAGGTGGTCTTATTATCACCTTGTTCAGTCAAAACTTAGAGAAAGAAGAAGCCATTGGAGCATTTTGATGTTCGGCTAGTGCATGTCTAAATAGGTGAGCTTATTTTGCTCGGTTTTTGATAATTTCTACGTTTTTGTGATCGTTGCTTCGTGTTCTTCAAAGCCCATTCTAAATTACTGTTTCTGTTAAAGATTTCATGAAATGCCATTGTTGATATCATGCGTTTTGTGATGTTCTTGGATGAAGTATGAAGGCTTGGTAGATAATTTATAAGTTTTGTGTTTGAATTTTTATGAAATAGAGCTATTTGGGATAATTTGTGAAAATGAGGTTTTGAAGGACTAATTTGTAAATTAAATGTGTTAATTGGGCTTGTATGGAAGCCATGTATATTTGGCCAAGCTATAGTCTTGGTAAATTTTACATAATTGTGATTTTGTGAAAAATGGACTAATTTGTCAAAGTGTGAAAATGTAAGGGCTATAATGTAAAGTGCCCTAAATATGTTTTCATGGACTATTTTGAATGAAATGAATGGTTGAATGGTTGAATTTGAATTGTAATAGATCAAGAACAAAGAAAATCGAATTTAGACCGAGGGAAGTCTAAAGTAGTTGAATAGTTGACTCGGTTCGTCCGAAATTTGTACGAGGTAAGTCAAACTACACTTACACATTAAGTTTATTTAAATTTCGCATATATAAACTGTGATCTGCATTGGACGACCTTGAGAGCCTGATGAATAAACTCAGATAATATGTTGATGTATGAGAATTTCTGCATGCTCCTGGAAGAACGTTGATATTGATTTGAAATATCGTGTAAGACTGTGTCTGGGACACAGGCCTCGATCTGAGATTTCATGTAAGACCCTGTCTGGGACAGATGCTTCGATATCGAATTACATGTAAGACCACGCCTGGGACATCGACATTATACCTGTCTGTGAATCTCTATTCCATTTCTGAATTGTCCGATAATAAAGTATGAGATATGGAATAAATATATGGAATGTATAATTCATATAGGTACGTTTGTATCGTACTAGATTTCTGAATAAAAAAGACTATGTTTCTATGAAGTAAGGAAATATTCTATGAGACGGTTGTGAATTCTAGCCATTAATTGTTACTTATATGCTATATTAGTTGTGTAATTGTATTTGACTTACTAAGCTCTTTGTAGCTTACTCTATGTGATTTCTGTCTATTTTACAATTATCGTAGCTACTGAAGGCTCGGGATAGTCGAGGATTGTCACCACACTGTCGATCTAATTTTGGTACTTTTGGAAATGTACATATTTATAAGTATGGCATGTATAGGCTAGAAGGTTTAAGAATGTAAGCTTGATATGTATATATGTTATGCCATGTCAATTGGCTAGCAAATGATAAGTTTGTGCATAGTTTTGGTGTATGTTGTAATGTGTTATGTTCTAATGTGAATTGGTCATCTTTAAGCATGAAATTGATTGAAAATTTTGGTATGAATGTTGTATACTATTGCTTGTAGGTTTGGACCCAAAAGGGGTGGCAAATTGGCTTAAACCAGGTCTGCTTTGTGCCACACAGTCAGGGAAGATGGGCATGCCTTGTGGCCATGTGAAAAAGTCAGTAGCTAGCTAAATTTTACAAGGTCACGGCACACGGCCATGCCCATTGGCCGTGTGAAAAAGTCAGTATAGGACCTCTTTATGGCACGGTTGGATCACATGGGCGTGTCTTGTACTTGTGTGAGTCACATGGCCTAGTTACACGGGCGTGTGACTTTGTCAGTTTTGAAAAGATTGTTTAAGTTCTGAAAATTTTGAATGGGTTCGGTTTAGTCCTGACCTTTCTTAAATGTATGTTGTTGGTCGCGTAGACCATTTTATTTGATGAATTGAATGATGAATGCCTATGTATTAATGTTGTTTAAAATCAGTGATTCTGTGTTGTTCTGATATGCTCTGTTTGTCCGGTAATGCCCCTTACCTATTCCGACGACGGTTACTGGATAGGGGTGTTACAATATTATTCTTTGAACTATAGGATAAGGCAATATGGTTATACTTTGATCGATTATTACTGTGATCATCATGATATATTATAGGTTTAGTTTTTTAGCACTTTTGATGGATGTTATAATTATTTCATTGGTATTGTTTTGGTTTGAATATTTGCCATGTTGAAGTGCCATGAACTGTATGTATGGTCAATGGACGTTGAATAATGTGGTAGATTTGTTGTATAAATTTTGCCATGATGTTTTGGATGTTTTCATAACTTTATTGCTCTTAGGATTTATGGACTTGGAACTTGTTATGTTGATTTCTTACTTGGACTTGTTTTCGATGACTGAATCATTGCTATGGTCGTTTTGACGATGGTTTGATAAGGTAAAAGTTGCATGTTGAGTAAATATTATTTTGAATGGATTATATGCCTTAAACTGCTAAATTTTTATGGTATGGAGCAGAGGTATTGATATCCATGTTATAAAAATGGTACATCTATGATATTTCGATGTGCAGGAAGTTAGTATTGTAATTTAGTATCGATACCTTACCATGAGTAATGATACTCGAGGTAAAATAATCAATACTTTAGTAAAGGTATCGATAACTTTTGGGGTTTGATTTTTAGACGAGAAACAAAATACTATTTTGGTATCAATTTTCCAATCGGTATTGATGCCGTATAAGAGAAATATCGATAAATTTGTTTTAGTAACGATACCTACGTAGTCAGTTTTGAAATTTTGCTAAATGAGCCCTATGCATGCTTAATTATATTTGTAAGACTATTTGATGTATGTTTAGTATGTATTAAGGATGATTAGAGTAAGTTTGACTCATAACTTGTGCGTATGTTAAAATGGAATACATTTCTTTAAGAATGAGCTCATTTGTACTATGAGTGATGTGAGATGGTGGTGTGGCATCATGATATTTGAGCTTGGTGATCGGGCCAGGTATACGGTATTACAGTTCAAGTCACAGTTCATGCTAGCATACACGCTTGTAACTTAAAAATCAATCACTCAACATACCATATCAGCATGACTTGGCTTTTTAAGGATCCTACATACTTATTTCGAACCATTTGGTCACTGTAAACATGCCATAGTTTCTAGAATATTGTTTTACCCATTTTACCAGTTTTTAGCCATGTTTCAAGTCTTTTTAATAATTGTACCTCAAATGAATATATTTTGCATCATCAATGTTGTTCACAAACATCAATGTAGCCACAAATCAATGTTCAAAATCATTACCAATAGTTCGAAAGTCTATCCCCACATAACAATCTACATTGCCTTTATTTAAAGAGCTTAAAAACCACTAACACATACTCAAATACTATGCCTTGTAAAGATCACCTCTCTTGCCCACTTCACACACCTCGGTAGCACTACTTCTCTACAAAGACATTTGAAACAAGAGTGTGAGCTTAACCAAGCTCAGTGAATGCTCAAGAATACCACATTGTAACACATTATAAAAGGTTAAATATAACACCCCAAACCCAACCTAGACATTATGGCTAGATCTTGATAAGTTACTACGATTCATTTTGAAAATTTAAAAATCATTTGAGGCTTGTAAAAATAGCGTTGGCTTTTGATAAATAAAATTCAGGTTTATTTGGAAAAAAATACCTTTCTTACTTAATTCATTAAATTTGTCGATTAAATTTATATTTATAAAACAATTAAGTTTGCAGCAGAACTCTTAGTTAAATATAGTTTTGGAAAACATGGTTTGATATTGAAATTCCAAGGTTTTGAAGATAGAGTTATTATAATTTAATAAAAATGGTAAAACGATTCAAAATGGAAAATAAAGTCCAAATAAAAAATAGTCTCAAAAGTCCAAAACAGTCTAACAACACCAAAACAGAGTAAACAAAGTTAAAAGAATCACAAAATTATTAAATATGTTTAACAGAGCTCCTGTCGCACCGATCCGTCCTATGTTTGTAGGTTACATGAGAGTAAACAAATGTAAGTGAGTGTGTAACTTATTACAATTAATACACCAGACACACATGATTTATCAGTTTAAGTAGCAGACATGCTTTCAAATACCAATCAGATATATATATATATATTTCATATTCAGATATAGAAACAAATGTGTAACATCCTCAAACCCCTTGGTCGTAAATAATATGAAATAAAATCTTAGGAAAATAAGGTATAAGATCAAAGAAAATGAAAATTGCAAGATATCAAAAGAGAGTTAAATCAAGAAGTAGGACATGATGTTTTAAATTAAGAAAGGGACTAAATTATAAATATGCAAAAAGTTCTATGGCACAGGTATAAATGTAACATCCCTAAAATTGATATATAATAAAAGTAGTAATAAATTGAATAATGTATAATTGATTTTTCGGTAAAATGAGAAAATGATATAAAGATGATAATAGAGAATATTGAGGAGTATTAAAAAAATTAATAATTAAGAAGTAGGTTTTGGTATATTAATTTAAAGGACTAAATTGTAAATATGTGAAATTTTTTTGGCTCAAGTGTAAATTTTTAAAATTTAGGGGATTAAAGTGTAAAAATGAGAAAGTTGAAGGACCAAAAGTGAAAATAACCCAATTTACTATGATATGGAATTGGCATGCAGGGACCTAATTGAATAGGTGAAGAATTGTGAGGGAGTAAATCACAATTTTACCAAATTAAGTGATGATTCTTGAATAGAATTTTGAAGGTGCAAAATGGTCAATTAGCAAGGGGAGAATTCCAGAATGTAATGATGATGCTGGTGATATTTTTAATTAATTAATTAGTTAAACATTATTTTATTAAAATTTTACTTAGATTTTTATTATTTTATTTCAAAAATTGTAGTATATATATAAAAAAAGGAAGGATGAAGGAAATTTATCATCCTTCCAACGTGAGTGAAAGGGTGAGAAAGAAAGTTTTCTTTTCTTTACAATTTAGACTTTGCCATGAAAACCTACCTTTTTACCTAAAATTTTTGAAAATTTCCTTACATATTAAAGAGAGAAGATGAACTAGAGATTCTAGAGAATATGTTCATCAATTTAGAAGCAAGAAAATAGTAGATGACAATGGAGAAAATGAGAAGAAAAAGGAAGGAAAGTGGTGAAGATGAGAAATGTATGGAAATGAAGAAGAAATGAAGAAATTATTGACAAATGAGGTAAGTTTCAAACTAAACCTACTTTTATTTTTAAAGAATGAGTTAAAGATGTTTTGAGTGAGATGTATGAAACATGTATTTAATCTAATTTCTAGAAATAGAAAGCATTTGATGAGGACTAGAGACTTAAAACTCTAAATTGGTAAGAGAAAATGTGATTTATATGGTGAAAAGTACTAAGATTAAGAAATGAATATGTAATCTACACAAAAACATAAGTGAATAAATTGTATAGTAATAAAAAATATGGCAATTATGTATAATTGAATGAAAGATAATGCAAAGAACCATGGAAAAGAAAATATTTTCATTAAAACTGTTTGGACAGCAACAGTGACCTAAATTTGAAAATTCACCAAAAGTTATAGACATTTATTTAGAGATTGAATTAAATATGGAATTAAATATTATTGAGCCTAGTTTCATATGGAAGAAACGGTGAAAGAAATGAAATTTTATATTTTGAGATATATTAGTTTTTGTGAGACAAGGTCGGAGTGGATTTGGGTTCCCCTGTTTTGACTTTGGAAAATCATCAAAAATTGTAAAAAAAAAAATTAGGGCTTTGAATTTATATGTTTAAATTCTTAATGAGTCTATTTTCAAGATAAAGAAATAGAAACATCATCCGAACCCTGTAGTAAGAGATAGTTAATTTTTAGTAAAGAAATGTTGAAACTGTCAAGCAACAAAATGGGGACAAATTTGAAGAATTTACTGTACTTATTGGCTAAATTATAAATTCTGAAAATTTTATGGTAAAAATATATTTGAGTCTAGCTTCAAAAAAATAAGCAGATATTAATTTTTAATTCTATAGCTCAAGATATAAATAACTTAGTGACTATGACTCAAATGGACAGCTTTATTATGAACACATAAGTAAATAGTGGAATTATAGGTAATGTTACATATAAGCATGTTATATACTAAAAGCTAAAGATTCTAATAAATATATACATAAAGGATGTGGAATAGAGAGGAGGAGAAGGAAAAATATATAAATATCTATATAGTAGATGAATTTGAAATGTTTCGAAATGGTTGTAAGTGATGAAATGATTAATACATGTTAGTATATTTAAATGAATTGATAGAATCATAAGTGAATAATTGTTAATTGATGTGATATTGAAATCTTTGTTAAAATTTTATGAAGAATTAAAATGATTGGCACAATTTAAAAATAAAAATGAAATATACATAAAGCGGGCAAACTACTTTTGAAAGTGCAAGTCCTCCAATGGTCTTATTTGTAAAACTTTAATATTTGTGTTAATTTTGTAAACTTTGTTATCTTTTATTGAATATCATGTTTTTATGAGGACTTGAGATTAGAAATAGATGTAAGTGGATGATATGTAAAATAAGGTGGCGATTATGACATTTGAATACGGTTTAGGTAATGATATAAAAAAATTAAAAATAAAGCATGGAATTGTATGAAAATGGAGACGATGTTACGACGACAAGTTCGCAATGTCACGATGTGGAAACCCTAACGTCACGACGACAATTCAAAAACTTTTATGAACTTTACAATCGCCTTAGATCAATTGTGTAACACCCCAAACCCAGCCCAGACGTTACGGCCGAATTCAGCGTGTCACATGGGAATGCTACTAGAGAAGTCATGTTTTATCTAAAACCTTTCTTAGAGTTTAAAGCATATTTTCGTTTTAAATTAAACTGAATGGAAGCTGTGCACCAGGTAGGATGCCAGAAAAGAGGAGGTGAGTCTATTAGACTGCTTAAGTACCAAGCTCTCCACGGATCCACTCCTAGACATGCACACCACCATTGCCACACTTTAACTGGGCGATTGTTCAATGAAAACCATTTCGTTTTAAATCATTTGAAATCACTTATTAATTTTGAAAATGTTTTCGTTATGGAAGCTTTGTCTTGTTTCACGATGTTCTCAAATCGTAAATTTTTTAAAATGCGCCCAAGAGCTATTCAATTTTAAACAATTAAAACAATATCATATCTAAGCTAACAAAACATAATAAAATAATTAAAGCGGCCTTATTACAAATTAAAAACCCGAAAACATAAAGGAAATAATCTAAAATAAAAGTGAAGGCGTAAACACTTATTTTAAACAGTCCACATGGCCACTCTGAATCCCTCCAGCTCCAAGTCCACCGATCTAAGGCTCACCTGCAAAGATGGGAAAAAGGGGGTGAGTTTGGAAAACACAGTGTGTAAAGTATCCCAACCAGAGCCCAAATTAGTTCAAGCCTTACTGGGCCTAAGCCCTATTCAGAAATCAGTGTTAACTGGGCCTTAGCCCATATCAATATTAATCTGGGCCATTGCCCCTTACAGTATCAGAGTATACTGGGCCTAGCCCATATCAACACAGTTGGGCCTATTTCAATACAGTTGGCCCATAACAAAACAGTCTCATATGATTAATGCATGATAACCCCATCCAACCCTGCACTTGCCTCCGTCCATACCTACACTTCCTGTGGGAAATAAATCACCCACGCCATCCCTACACATACAGTGTTAGCACCGGTTGCGGCACTAATTATAATCCGCAGCAAAGCTGCTTATATCAGAGTATGTGGCACAGCCACCAGAACGAGTTCTTCCTCCATAACAAAACTCAACCCCATGCAGTATAACATGTATGAAAATATATATATATATATATATATATATAATTAACAAGGCATGCTTCAAAAAGGCAGTCATATTATAGCATAAGAACAGTTATTTACCCTCGAGGGCGTAATCGTAACTTACCCCTTTAGGGGTATTACGGTAATCCTACCCTACAGAGGTATTTCAAAAATTTTATCAGTCTTTTTAAGGTTTCATGCTCATTACAGTTATTAACGTATTAACAGAAACACTTACCGTGCGTTTTTACTGATTTGGGCCCGTTGGCCTATTAACCCGATTTCGGCCCATTAAGCCCAAATTCATCGAGGTGCATGAAATTGTGCACTTTGCAATCTTACCGTTGAAGTTACCAAAATTATCAATACAAACAATCCCACGAGCGCTCGCACGCTCGCAAGTTCTCAAAATGCCTACTTTTCGGTATTTCGGCATTTCGGCTTTTCGACTTTTGTCGATCTAGTCTACTAGTGGGTGTCGTTTACACACCTGTTCTATAACGATACACTGGCGAGATCCACGCACACGTTGCCTTTCTGCCAAAATACGGACTAGATCTAGATGTCCAACCGAGTTAGCCTTTAAGCCCTCCGCTGTACGCCTCCTTGTCCACGCTAGCGCATACAAAACCAAAGGAAAGAGGCAAAAATGCCCTTAGTCCCAATGTTAGCCACCCTTAAGGGGTTTCACTTTTTCCTTAAATCATGAATAACTAACGAAAGTGATTCGAATACTTACCAATCATTGTTCTGCCCAAGAGAGTGTTCTTATCTATGATACTAATCCCGATCTACCATAGTCAGAAGAGACAGGTTCAAGTAGCCAAAGATTCAGCTTCCTACACCACAGATATGAAGGTTTTCGCCTTTTGAAAGAAAAAGGGAAAAGAATAGAGGTTTGGCTATAGCAAGATTCAGCTTTTGAGAAAAGAAAAGATGAAAGAAAAGAAAATAAGGGAAGAGACAGAAAGAAAAGAGTATGGGTTCGACTATGGAGAAGAGAAAAGAAAAGATGAAAGAAAAAGGAAAGAAAAATATGAATTAAGGAGAGGGAAGAAGGGAAATAATATTCCTCAAGGGAAAATTAAAAAGCACCTAGACCTAGCCGAATTGCCTATACTTAAGACCCTTGGCCGGCCAACTCTTGCCCCTCAAGAGTCCAATATTCGGCCAACTCCAAGTCCTTGATCAGCTCCTAAATTTCCTCCCTTATCTCATCCTTACCCAATCCCCTGATCAGAGCTCAAACTCTTCCACCAATTAGTAGCATCCTTATCCACCCCTTGCACCGCTTCAGCATGCTGCCAGGAGAGTCCGGATCAGACTCCAACTCCTTCCCCACGTGAGCAGCAAAAACCCAAGCGTTCTTCTCGTGAGGTGAGACTCGAACCCCAGGCCTCCATCCACCCTTGCGGCTACGCTCGTGCTGCTAGCCACTGCACCATGCTTCCTTCCTTACTAATATACGGTCACAATTAATTATAAACCTTACCTGCTTCAGTTCTGGCCCACTTTAAAAATAAAACGGAGTTCGCCCGCGCAAGGACTCGAACTCGCGCCTATCCGCATGCCCAAAGACGCTGCTTGCCATCACGCCACAGCGCCCTTGTGTTAAATTATACTCGCAACTCCTCTTAACCCTTATTCCAACCGCGATCTGTATACTAAAAAAAAATCCCAAATTGCGCGCGTCGTGCCTTGAACACATGCACCTCCTAGCCTTCCTAGCGTGCTTAGCCACTGGGCCAGGTTCTGCTTTATGCTAAAACTCAGCCCAAATTATTAATAAGGCCTACTGCCTAGATTCTCTTAAGAGACAAAATTTAAAAGTTTTGCGGGCCGAACCCTAGACTTTTCCCCACACTATAAACCCTTCGTTATTAATTTAATTACTAAACATACTAAATAATAATAATTAACAATAATAATTAATTAATTAGAACATCCTAATTTTTTTGGGTCATGTTTCTACCCAACCTGCACTCAAGGCCCAATACTTTCTAAGCCCAATTTTTGGGGCGTTACAACTCTATCCCCCTTAAAAAAATTTCGTCCTCGAAATTTCAAACTATCAACTAACCGTATTACTCAAGTCAAACCACTATGCTTTCACTGCGCACTCTGATTAAAAATAATTCTTAGTATGACTCAAAACATCTAATTACCAAAGTAAAGAAACATTTACCAAGCATGCATACAAACTCATCGTGATGCACACTTAAATAGAATAAGCTTGGCAATCCTGAGATCGATGCTCCTTGGACCCACACCTAAAGCATGTTCCGGTCTTCCTATGGCATTCACCTAGATGACGCCCGTTGCAGTTCTTGCAAGTTGGAAAGTTTGGTCGCGTCATAACATGTTTCACAGAACGAGGCTCAGTCATCTGAGAATTAGAATCCTTCCTCTTCTTACACTCCAAGCACCCTATTTGAAGCGTTTCCCTAATTTCCTTAACCTTGGTCTCCAATACTTCCTCTACCACTTTTCTTACTAACTCGGCCAGTGCCTCAGCCCCAAGCTCCGAGTTTCAACTACCCGAAGTTGGCAGACTTCGCTTACCCTCAGAATTCGTATCAACACTCTACATTATCAGCATGCATACAATAACTACTAAGATCTCGATTCAAAAATTTCAGTGCTTATTCATATGTTTCATCCAGATATAGTATTTTAAAGTTTCTATCTTCACAGAATCATAGCCTAGCTATAGTCTCAGTATTCTAGGGTTTTTAGTATTGTCCTAGATATAATGACATGGTCTCAGTTGTATCTACAGTAATATCTTAATACAGTGTAGCATGAGTAACAGAAATACTTATAGACTTGGGCCGGAGATTCAGTGTGCCACTTCTTCAGAAATCAGAAATTCAAATTTATTCTTTGTGCACTTTGCAAACAAAATTTAAAAGAATTTCCTAACATTTCCACAAAATCGATTTTAGTGTTTTTTCCATGGAACTAGATTTCAAAATTTTATAAAAACGTTCGGACCCGATCCACAGTCGAGTTGTTGTAACTTGGCTCTGATACCACTAAATGTAACACCCCAAACTCGGCCTAGACGTTACGACCGAATTCAGCGTGTCACATGGGAATGCTACTAGAGAAGTCATGTTTTATCTAAAACCTTTTTTAGAGTTTAAAGCATATTTTTGTTTTAAATTAAAGTGAATGGAAGCTGTGCACCAGGTAGGATGCTAGAAAAGAGGAGGTGAGTCTATTAGATTGCTTAAGTACCAAGCTCTCCATGGATCCACTCCTAGACATGCACACCACCATTGCCACACTTTAACTGAGAGATTGTTCAATGAAAACCATTTCGTTTTAAATCATTTGAAATCACTTATTAATTTTGAAAATGTTTTCGTTGCGGAAGCTTTGTCTTGTTTCGCGATGTTTTGAAATCAGGTAATCTTTTTAAAACGCGCTCAAGAGCTATTCAATTTTAAAAAATTAAAACAATATCAAATTTAAGCTAACAAAACATACTAAAATAATTAAAGCGGCCTTATTACAAATTAAAAACCTGAAAACATAAAGGAAATAATCTAAAATAAAAGTGAAGGCGTAAACACTTATTTTAAACAGTCCACATGGCCACTCTGAATCCCTCCAGCTCCAAGTCCACCGATCTAAGGCTCACGTGCAAAGATGGAAAAAAGGGGGTGAGTTTGGAAAACTCAGTGTGTAAAGTATCCCAACCAGAGCCCAAATCAGTTCAAGCTTTGCCTAAGCCCTACTCAGAAATCAGTGTTAACTGGGCCTTAGCCCATATCAATATTAATCTGGGCCATAGCCCCTTATAGTATCAGAGTATACTGGGCCTAGCCCATATAAACACAGTTGCGCCCATTTCAATACAGTTGGCCCATAACAAAACAGTCTCATATGATTAATGCATGATAACCCCATCCAACCCTGCACTTCCCTCCGTCCATCCCTACACTTCCTGTGGGAATAAAATCACCCACGCCATCCCTACACTTACAGTGTTAGCACCGGTTCCGGCATTAACTATAATCCACAGCAAAGCTGCTTATATCAGAGTATGTGGCACAGCCACCAGAACGAGTTCTTCCTCCATAACAAAACCTAACCCCATGCAGTATGACATGTATGCAAAATATATATATATAATTAACAAGGCATGTTTCAGAAAGGCAGTCAGATTATAGCATAAGAACAGTTATTTACCCTCGAGGGCGTAATCGTAACTTACCCCTTTAGGGGTATTACGGTAATCCTACCTTACAGAGGTATTTCAGAAATTTTATCAGTCTTTTTAGGGTTTCATGCTCATTACAGTTATTAACGTATTAACAGAAACACTTACCATGAGTTTTTATCAATTTGGGCCCGTTCGCCCATTAACCCGATTTCGGCCCATTAAGCCCAAATTCATCGAGGTGCACGAAATTGCGCACTTTGCAATCTTACCGTTGAAGTTACCAAAATTATCAATACAAGCAATCCCATGAGCGCTCGCACGCTTGCAAGTTCTCGAAATGCCGACTTTTCGGTATTTCGGCATTTTGGCTTTTCGACTTTTACCGATTTAGTCTACTAGTGGGTGTCGTTTACACACCTGATCTCTAACGATACATTGGCGAGATCCATGCACGCGTTGCCTTTCTGCCGAAATACGGACTAGATCTAGATGTCCAACTGAGTTAGCCTTCAAGCCCTCTACTGTACGCCCCCTTGTCCACGCTAGCGCATACAAAACCAAAGGAAAGAGGCAAAAATGCCCTTAGTCCCAATGTTAGCCACCCTTAAGGGGTTTCATCTTTTTCCTTAAATCATGAATAACTAACGAAAGTGATTCAAATACTTACCAATCATTGTTCTGCCCAAGAGAGTGTTCTTATCTATGATACTAATCCCGATCTACCGTAGTCAGAAGAGACAGGTTCAAGTAGCCAAAGATTCGGCTTCCTACACCACAGATATGAAGGTTTTCGCCTTTTGAAAGAAAAAAGGGAAAAGAATAGAGGTTCGGCTATAGCAAGATTCAGCTTTTGAGAAAAGAAAAGATGAAAGAAAAGAAAATAAGGGAAGAGACAGAAAGAAAGGAGTATGGGTTCGACTATGGAGGAGGGAAAAGAAAAGATGAAAGAAAAAGGAAAGAAAAATATGAATTAAGGAGAGGGGAGAAGGGAAATAATATTCGTCAAAGGAAAATTAAAAAGCACCTAGACCTAGCCGAATTGCCTATACTTAAGACCCTTGGCCGGCCAACTCTTGCCCCTCAAGAGTCTAATATTCGGCCAACTCCAAGTCCTTAATCAGTTCCTAAATTTCCTCCCTTATCTCATCCTTACCCAATCCCCTGATCAGAGCTCAAACTCCTCCACCGATTAGCAGCATCCTTATCCACCCCTTGCACTGCTTCAAAGATGTCGCCGTGAGAGTCCTGGATCGACTCCAACTCCTTCCCACGTGAGCGGTAAAACCTGCCGTTCTTCTCGTGAGGTGAGACTCGAACCCCAGGCCTCCATCCACCCTTGCGCCTACGCTCGTGCTGCTAGCCACTGCACCATGCATTCCTTACTAATATACGGTCACAATTAATTATAAACCTTACCTGCTTTAGTTCTGGCCCACTTTAAAAATAAAACAGAGTTCGCCCACGCAAGGACTCGAACCTGCGCCCTATCCGCATGCCCAGCACGCTGCTGCCACTGCACCACAGGCGCTCCTTGTGTTAAATTATACTCGTAACTCCTCTTAACCTTTATTCCAATCGCGATCTGCATACTAAAAAAAACTCCCAAATTGCGCGCGCCGTGCCTTAAACACAAGCACCTCCTAGCCTTCCTAGCGTGCTTAGCCATTGGGCCAGGTGCTCCTTTATGCTAAAACTCAGCCCAAATTATTAATAAGGCCTACTGCCTAGATTCTCTTAAGAGACAAAATTTAAAAGTTTTGTGGGCCGAACCCCAGACTTTTCCCCACACTATAGACCCTTCGTTATTAATTTAATTACTAAACATACTAAATAATAATAATAATTAACAATAATAATTAATTAATTAGAACATCCTAATTTTTTTGGGCCGTCTTCTACCCGAACCCAGACTCAAGGCCCAATACTTTCTAGGCCCAATTTTTGGGGCATTACAAATTGTGGATGTTTTAATGAGCTCATTTAACTCATAAGTAGTTCTGTCAAAAATTCAATTATTACTAAAATGAGTTAATGATCTACATTAATTAAATAATATGATAAATTGATCTGAAAATTTTAGTAGTTGCTCCGACAACGAATGTAACATCTTGGTGCCTTGACTCGGCGATTGGGTCAAGTATGAGGGTGTTACAAAATGCATATTGATACTGGTTCAAATCCTACCCCCATCCGCTATACACCAACTCTGACCATCCCTACATACAAATTAGGGTATTAAATACCCTTCTAACCCCACACATCGCTAAGTGATCGCATGTCACTTTTTAGGATATTTACAGTCTAGCTACCATAACATTATTCGGTAATCTGGCTGAATCAAATATACGTGGTTGAGCCACCAAATACAATAAATAAATTAAACTGCCCACACTTCCTCCATAATTATAATCCCACCCCCAAATGCACATGCAGAACTAAACATATATCAGATACGTATATGACATACATTCTTTACACATCAGATTAAAATAATATTAATATATAACAGATCATGCCATCACATATAACATACTACTCATGCATTCATAAGTCATATTTAACAGAGCACCATAAATCATGAATTATAGCCAAACTTATAATATATGGACCCTTCGAAAGGGCTACATTCAATTCGCATGACAATTATAGCCCTAGGGGAAAATTTTAAAATTTGGGGCCGTACAACCCAATTGACTTAGACTGTTGTCTGGCACATGGCCGTGTAGCGTCGACAGTCTAATTTTTTAGCTTTTTGCTATTCACAATTTTTCTGGTTCTCGTTACACAATTGATCTAGATTTGATGCGAATGCAACCTTGAGATTTTTAGAACCTAAAAATGTTAATTAACCACCAATTGAGACGATTTTCCAAACCTGATTCAAAAAATCGCTATAACCAACATCAAAGTTTTTAATGAAGAAATTCAACCTTAAAATCTCAAATTTACTTCTTACCTTCAAGAAAACAACAACCCAACACACTTAATTTGATGGAGGATTGCTGAACGTCAGATGTTCCTCTCCTATCAGAAAACATAACTATCAATCACGAAAATCGTAATGCGTTGTAACAGTCCGATTTTGACCCTAGTCAGAATAGTGGTTTCGGGACCACATCTCTGAGTCAAAAAAATATTTTAATATTATTTTCTTTGTCCATGATGAATGAATTTGCATCTGTGAAATTTCTGTAATTTAATTTGTTTATTTCTGTACTGAATATTGAAAAAGGATTTAATTGCATAAAAGGTGAAATTAGCATGTTACATGTTTAATGTATGTATTTGAAATGGCTTTGGACTAATAGGTCCTTATGTGGTTATTTGACCATGTAATGTATTAAATGACTTTGTTGTACATTAGTAAATGGTTTATTAATGTTTAAATGCAAGGGTATTTTAATAAAAGGTTTAATAAATGTTGTTTAATGAAATGAAAACATGAAATTGGCCATTATTATCATTCATATAGCCGATTATATCAAGAAAATAGACAGAAGAAGACCATTCTAGGGTTCGATCATTGATTTGGTTGATTAAGGTATGAATTTTCGTCTGTTTTTGATAATTTCTACGTTTCTGTGATCGTTGCTTCGTGTTCTTCAAAACCCATGTCTGAATTTTTATTTCTGTTGAAGATTATGAAATGTGCCATTGTTGATATCATGAGTTTTGTGATGTTTTTGGATGAACTATGAAGGCTTGGTAGATGATTTATAAATTTTGTCTTTGAATTTTTGATGAAATTGAGCTATTTGGGCTAAATTGTGAAAATGATGTTTTGGGGGACAAAAATGTGAAATAAACATGTTGTGTGGGCTTATATAGAAGCCATGAAAATTTGGCTAGCCCTTGTTGCAAAGAGATTTTACATATTTGTGATTTTATGCAAAAAAAGACTAAATTGTCAAACTGTGAAAATGTAAGGGCTAAAATGTAAAGTTCCCTAAATGTGTGCATATGGATTGAATTGAATGAAATGAATTATTGAATGGTTGAATTTGAATTGTATTAGATCAAGAACAAAGAAAATCGGACTTAGATCGAGGGAAGTCCAAAATAGTTGAATAGTCGACTCGTTTCCGTCTGAAATTCATACGAGGTAAGTCAAAATACAATTACGTGTGAAATTGATAGAATGTTGTATATACTAGTTATAATCTGTATTGGACGACTGTGAGAGCCTGATGAATGAATTCCGAGTAAATTCTGATAAGATGCTAGTATTTGAAAAGCTCTGTATGTTTCTAAAGGAACGTTGACATCGTTTTGAGGTATCGTGTAAGACTGTGTCTGGGACACAGGCCTCGATTTGAGATTTACGTGTAAGACCATGTCTGGGACATCAGCATCGTATCTGATTTCATGTAAGACCCTGTCTAGGACAGAGGCATCGATACTGAATTACATGTAAGACCACGTGCAAGGCGTCGACATTGTACTGCTTATGAGTATCTCAGATCATTTCAACCATCTAATGATAGCGTCGTTGATATATGGGAATGAATATATGAAATGTATAATCTATACAGATACGTTTGTAACGTACTAAATTTCTAAATATGAAAGACTCTGTTTCTGTGAAATAATGAATGCGAAGTATGTACGAAATCATGGAAATGAAACATGACATGTATATAAGCAAATGAGCATGGCTAGGTTCATGAATTACTCTGTGAAATGGTTGTGAATTCTTACTTTTGACTTTTACTTTATATACTTTAATAGCTAGACTAGTTGTATTTGGCTTACTAAGCTCTTTGTAGCTTACTCTGTGTGATTTTTGTCTGTTTTACAGTTATCGCAGCTACTGAAGGCTCAGGGATAGTCGAGGATTGTCACCATACTATCGAACTCATTTTGGTACTTTTAAAAGTGTAAATATTTTTAAGTATGGCATGTATAGGCTAGAATGTCTATGTATTTAAGCTTTGTTATGTATATATGTTATGCCATGAGAGTTGGCTAGCAAATGATATGTTGTGCATAGTTTTGTTGTTGGTTGGTGATGCCAAATTGTGTATGCTTGTAATGGTTATATGGCCTTGTATGTGGTAGTCATTTTGAAATATGCCAAGTTGAGGATATGGTAAATTTAAGCATGACTTAGAAGGTGCCATAAGTGAGCTATGAAATGAGCATTTTGGCATGTAGTCGTAATAAGATTTTTAATGTGTTTCGGGTATGGATTTGAATAGGTTATTGAATGATGACGATTTAGTTATAATAAAGCATGTTTTGAGCATGAAATTGGCTAAAAATTTTGGTATAAATGTTGTTTAATATTGCTTGTAGGAATGACTCAAAAAGGGGTGGCAAGTTGGCTTAAACCAAGCCTACATTGTGCCACACGGTCAGGGAACACGAGCGTGCCTTGTGGCCGTATATGCAAAGCAGTAACCTCTTAAGATCACACGGTTAAGACACATGGGCGTGTCATATGGCCGTGGGCTTAATTCAGTAGCCAGCTATGTATCACACGGCCGTGTCTGTTGGCCATGTGTAAAAGTTAGTATATATACTCTGTTTTGGCACCACTGGATCACATGGGTGTGTCTGGTGCCTATGTGAGCCACACGGCCTGGTCACACGGGCGTGTGACCTCAACATAATTGAAAATTTTTTTCTAGGTTCTGAAAATTTTGAATGTGTTCGGTTTAGTCCTGACCTTTTCTAAAAGTATGTCTTAGGCCTCGGAGACCTCCATAACGGATGAATTGTTGATTTGCTTATGTATTAATATTATGTGATATCTGTGATTCTGTATTTATCTATAATGTTCTGTCTATCTGGTAATGCCCCTTACTTATTCCGACGACGATTACGGAATAGGGGTGTTACATTTTATCGGTATCAGAGCTATGTTTTAGTCTGTTCTAGGACTACCATAGCGTATGTGAGACTAGCTATACATGCCATATATCTGAAACTGCGATAGTATGATGAATCCTGACATTAAAATGTGCTTTTATATAGCAATGGATCCTAATAGAGCTATAGCTGACGATGATAAAAGTAATGCACCTGCTCCCGCACAAGGGACGGTGCAAGATGATTCTCAACCGGCTACGAATAGTCGTGATGGTGAGGCTAAGTAAGCCTTCTATTAGATGATGAATGATTGGTTTACTCAGTATATTAGAACCAATCCGGCTGTACAACAACCTCCACCCCCGGTTAATCTTTCTCAAATTCCTAGTATGCCCTCAGTGAATCCGGTTCAATTAAGTAGACCACCAGTTGATAAGATTAGAAAGTATAGGGCTGAAGAGTTTCGAGCTACAACGAATGATGATGCTGAAAGAGCCGAATTCTGGTTAGAGAATACAATACGAGTGTTTGATGAAATGTCTCTGAATCGTGAGGAATGTGTAAAATGTGTCGTTTCACTTCTGAGAGATACGACGTACCATTTGTGGAAAACTTTAATATCTGTGGTTTCGAGTAAGTGGGTTACTTGGGATTTCTTCCAAGCTGAATTTCAGAAGAAATACATTAGTTAGAGATTCATCGATTAGAAACGTAAAGAGTTTCTTGAGCTTAAACAATGCCGTATGTCTGTTACTGAATACAAACGTGAATTTGTGAGATTAAGCCAGTATACTCGGGAATGTGTATCAAATGAAGCAATAATGTGCAAAAGGTTTGAAGATGGACTAAACGAAGGTATTCGTCTGTTGGTTGGAATTTTAGAGATTAAAGAAATGGTAGTGCTCGTTGAGCGAGCTTGTAAAGCTAAAGAATTAAGTAAGGAGAAAAGAATAGCTGATTCTAAAGCTAGAGATCTTTGAGTAGATCATTTCAGTTTGTGTCAAAGAAATTTCGAAGTGATCATAGCCGTTCAAAGGCTAATGTAAGACATTCGAACTGAGATCGAGCTAGATCACATTTGAATTTCAGAGCTCCTGCTGTAACACCCCAAACCCGGCCTAGACGTTATGACCGAATCTGACGTGCCACATCGAAGTGTTTAAAACATTTTGTGTTATTAATCTAGAGAAAATCTACTTAGTGTTTTAAAGATTAATCTCATTGTAGGTTAAAGTGAATGGAAGCTGTGCACCAGGTAGGAAACTGGAAAAGAGGAGGTGAGTCCATCGGACTGCTTAAGTACCAAGCTCCCTTCGAATCCAATCCTAGACATGCACACAACCATTGCCACACCTTAACTTAGTGAGTGTTCTTTGAAAACAAATTCGTTTAAGTCCATTTTAAGAAAAGTGATTAAATTTGGAAAACGTTTTCGTTGCGGAAGCTTTGCTTTGTTATCGTGATATTTTGAAATCAAGTAACTATTTTGAAAATTGCACCCTAAAGCTATTCAAATTTAACGATTTAAAATAACATCATATCTACTCTAATCAAAACATGATAAGACAATTAAAAATAATTAAAACAGCCTTATTACAACTTAAAACCCAAATCATAAAAATAAATGGAAAAATGTCCAATTCACCAAAAAAAAATCGAAATTTACAGAACGTATGGCCACTCCGAATCCCTCACAGCACCAAGCCCACTATGGTTGGGGATTACCTACGTGGATGAAAACAATGGGGCGAGTTTGGAAACTCAGTGTGTAAAATAACCCAACCATAGTCTATATCAGCTCAAACCACAGAAACAGATTAATTTGGCCTTAGCCCAGAACAGATTTCAGAGTGAAGCCCATAGGCCCATAACAGAACAGAACATATATTACATGTTTATGTAGAATCCCAACCCAAATCCAACTATATACACCCCCGTCCAACCTTACACCTTGTGGGGAGACTACTCGACCCACCTAACTGCTACACGCCATAGAATTTGCAGCATGGCTGCCAGAACAGATAATGTGACAGAGTCACCAGATACAGATAATCATGGTAGAGCCACCAGAACAGATAAATGTGGCAGAGCCACCAGATCAGATAATTGTGGCATAGCCACAAGGACGCTTCCTCCATAATATAACCCATGTTCCCATGCAACAGATATACAAATCATGGCACACAACATACAGAATCAGATCATCATGCTTTTCGGTCAAAATGAACCCTAGGGGTATAATGGTAATTTTTTATACTTATTGGTATTCTAGTAATTTAAATATTTTAGGGTTTTCATGCATATTTCTACCATTTTCGTGTTAACAGAAACCCTTATCGAGCGTTCTTACCGTATTGGGCCCGTTGGCCCATTAACCCGATTTTGGCCCATTGAGCCCAAAAATATCGAAATGCACAAAATTGTGCACTCTGCAGTTTAATCACATTAGCTTGACAAATACGTTAATTGATCTATCTCACGAGCATTCGTACACTCGCAAGTTCCCAAAAATACCAGCTTTTTGGCATTTTGGCTTTTGGGCTTTTGCCGATCTAGTCTATAAGAGGGTGTCAGTTACACACCTGATTTATAACGGTACATTGGCTAGATCCTCACACGAACTGCCTATAATTGGATAACTAACACGTCAGTCTACATATCGAAAACAAGCTATGCACATATCCCCCTACCATATTCGGCCAACTTTGCCTCAGACCCTAGTGTTCTTACCTTTTGCCGAAATATGGATTAGATCCAAAGATCCCACCGAATAGTCCTCAAGCCTTTCGCTGTATGCCCCCTTGTCCACGCTAACGCGTACATATTCAAAAAGAAAGAGGCATAATGCCCTTAGTCCAAACGTTAGCCACCCCTTAAGGGTTTCGACTTTTCCCTAAAACATGTATGATTAACGCAAGTTACTTCAATAACTTACCTATTGTTGTTCGGCCTAGAGGAGTGCGCCTATCCATGATCCTAACTCCAATCCACCGTATGTACAAGAAGAAACAGATTCCAATAGCCAAAGTATCGGCTCCTATATCATAGTATAAGAGTTTCAGCTTCTTAAGGAAGAAAAGAATGTGGTTCGGCTATAGCAACATTCAGCCTACTGAGGAGCAATGAAGAAAAGATAAGAACTATGCGAAGAAACAGAAGAAAGAAAAGAGAAGAGTATAGGTTCTATTATGGGGAAAAGAAAAGATGGAAGAAAGGGAAAGGTGAGAGGAGAAGTAGTATTCGGCTATGGAGAAAACGGCACAATGAGGCTTCTAGGTTCGGCTATTAGCAAAAAAGAAATAGAAACCCTAAGCCAAACCTATTTTGGCAAACCAAAGGAAATAAATGTGAAAAGGAAGAAAAAGGAGTTTCTAGGGACGGCACCACCCATCCCAAATGCCGAAATTTCCCCCTCAAAGATCTAGCCGAATCCCTAAACTAGAGACCCTTGGCCGGCCAACTCTTGCTCCTCAATAGTCCACCATTCGGCCAACACTGTACTCCCTAATCAGCTCCTAAATCTTCTTCCTTATCCCCTCCTTACTCAATCTCCTGAACAGCTTAAACTCCTCCTAACAGAGTTCCACTTGAGTTCCATTGCATCCCTTTTCTGTACATAAAAATAATACCACAATCTGCTTACCTTGTGACTTGAACCTTAGCTCTCCTTAGTTATCCACATGCCACTTTTTAAGCCCCCAAGTGGTGTCACATGCCACCTTGCCACATGCTCCCTTGTGGCTTATTTTATCCGTTAAATTTTAAAAGACCAAATTACCAGAACCCCTTTTTCTTGTAAAATTAAAATTAGTTAAATCTACCGGTTTTTAACTTGGACTTGGGCCTTCTAAAGGCCTACTAACATACTTAGACTTACAACAAGCAGTCAAAACACAAAAATCCTAAAATTCGCTAAATTTTTTAGAAATCCCGAAAATTAGGATGTTACAACTCTACCCTCCTTAAAGAAATTTTGTCCTTGAAATTTACCTAATCCAAATAGATGAGGGTATTGTTGACGCATCACCTCTTCTGGCTCCCAAGTAGCTTCCTTTTTTCCATGATTCTGCCAAAGCACCTTCACTAATGGAACAGATTTCCTTCTCAGAACCTTAACCTCTCGGTCCAATATCTGTATAGGCTCCTTCTCAAAAGTCAAGTCATTTTGCACATCAATCTCTGCAACCGGCAAGACATGAGTAGGGCCAGAACGATAACGCCTTAACATGGAGACGTGAAAAACATCGTGAATCCTATTTAACTCTGGAGCTAATTCCAATTGATATGCCACTGGTCCTACTCGCTTCAAAACCTGATAAGGTCCAATAAACCGTAGACTTAACTTGCCCTTCTTACCAAACCTTACTATCTTCTTCCAAGGAGAAACCTTCAAGAAGACCATATCACCTACTGAGTACTCAATCTCCTTACGTTTCAAATCTGCATACGACTTTTGCCTATCAAATGCTTCTTTTAACCAATCTCTAATTACTTTGACCTTACTTTCAGTTTCAGCTACCAACTCCGATCCAAGAACCTGTCGTTCCCCAGTTTGGTCTAACAACTAGGTGTTCGACACCTTCGTCCATATAGCGCTTCATACGGTGCCATTCGAATACTCACCTGATAACTGTTGTTGTACATAAACTCTGCCAACGGTAAGTAATCCTCCCAACTACCTCAGAAGTCAATAACGCATCCCTTCAGCATGTCCTCTAGAATTTGAATAACCCTTTTCGACTGACCATCAGTCTGGGGATGGAAAGCCGTACTAAAGTTCAATTGCTTTCCCAATGCCTCATGCAACTTCTGCCAAAACTGAGATGTGAATCTAGGATCTCGGTCAGAGATAATTGAAACTGGGATTCCATGAAGTCGCACGATCTCCGCCATATACAACTTGGCTAACTTTTGAAGTGAAAAGTCAGTGTGGACAGGTATGAAATGAGCCGATTTGGTCAACCTATCCACAATCACCCAAACCGAGTCTTTCTTTGTTGGTGTCAAGGGTAACCCACTTACAAAATCCATGGTTACCCTCTTCCACTTCCAAAGTGGTATCTTTACTGGCTGCAAAAGTCCAGAAGGTAGTTGATGCTCAGCTTTCACTTGATGGCATGTCAAACATTTCTCCACAAACTCACACTCACTTCTCGTTTCACCCTGTGCCACCAATACAATTCTCGCAAGTCGTGATACAATTTATTCCCTCCAGGATGCATAGCACAAAGTCCCCCATGAGCTTCCTTCAATATTGTCTGCCTCAAGTCAGAGTCCTTCGGAACACAAATTCTTTCTCGGAAACACAGAACCCCTTCACTATTCAACCCAAACTCAGAGGTTTCCCCTTTCTTAACTTGCTGGAAACGAGCAACCAAAGACTCTTTCTTCAACTGCTTTTTCTTAATCTGATCCACCCAGGTTGGCCTTACTTGCAACTCAGCCAATAGACTCCCATCATCGTACAGACTCAGATGAGCAAACATTGTTCTTAGATCAGATACAACTCTATGACTTAGAGCATCGGCTACTACATTAGCCTTGCCTTGGTGGTACTCAATCAAACAATCATAATCCTTAAGCAACTCTATCCATCTCCTCTGCCTAAGGTTCAGTTCCTTCTGAGTCAGCAAATACTTGAGACTTTTGTGATCCGTGTATAGAACACACGTTTCTCCGTACAAGTAGTGTCTCCAAATCTTAAGTGCAAAGATTACTGCTGCCAATTCCAAATCGTGAGTAGGATAGTTCCCTTCATGAGGCTTAAGCTGTCTGATGCATAAGCAACCACCTTACCCTCTTGCATCAATACACAGCCCAAACCTACGTGTGATGCATCACTTTACACAATAAAATCCTTCCCAGACTCCGGCTGAATTAATACAGGTGCTTCAGTCAGAACTTTCTTTAACTTCTCAAAAGCTTCCTGCTGCTTCTCAGTCCAAACAAACGGTACTCCTTTCCTTATGAGTTTTGTCAAAGGCACTGCCATCACAGAAAAATCTTCTACAAACCTTCTGTAGTATCCTGCCAACCCCAGGAAACTTCAAATTTCTGACACCGACCTAGATGGCTTCCATTCCATAATCGCTTCAATCTTTCGAGGGGCCACCTTGATCCCCTCAGCAGAGACAACATGTCCTAAGAAGGTTACCTCCGTCAACCAGAATTCACATTTGCTAAATTTCGCGTAGAGTTCTTTTTCCCTTAATACTTGCAGCACAATGCAGAGATGCTCATCATGTTTTGCTTCTGTTTTAGAATATATCAGAATATCATCAATAAAGACGACTACGAATCGATAAATGCTGCAGGAGATTTCGTCAGTCCAAATGGCATAACCAGGAACTCGTAATATCCATACCGAGTCCTAAATGTCATCTTATGAATATCTGCCTCTTTGACCCTTAACTGATGGTATCCAGATTGAAGATCGATCTTGGAAAATACAAAAGCTCCTCTAAGCTGGTCAAATAGATCATCAATTCTTGACAGAGGGTACTTATTCTTAATCGTCAGTTTGTTCAACTGCAAATAATCGATACACATCCGCATCGTCCCATCCTTCTTTTTCACGAACAGCACTGGTGCTCTCTACGTAGACACACTCGGCCTAATAAAGCCTCTATCCAACAACTCTTGAATTTGAGCTTTCAGCTCCACTAACTCCTTCGGTGCCATCCTATACGGTACGATGGACACTGGTGCCATTCCAGGCAGCAAGTCGATTCCAAACTCAACTTCTCGGTTTGGAGGCAATCTTGGAAGCTCCTCTGGAAAGACATCTCGAAATTCTTTAACGGTTTTAACCTTACCCACCGTCAGTCCCTCAGCTTCTTACTGACTTACAAATGCCAAATAGGCCGCACAACCCTTACGAATCCACTTTTCGGCTCTCAATGCCGACACCACATTGGACAGATAATCTCTTCGCTCACCTATCACCATAACCTCCTCACCCTCCGCGGTCCTTAACACCATTCGCTTAGCAACACAATCTAGAATCGCCCTATGCTCAACCAGCCAGTCTATTCCCAGAATGAGGTCAAATTCTCTGAACGGCAATTCCATCAAGTCTCCAGGAAAAATCCTACCTTCAGTTTCTAAGGGCACATCCCTATACAGTTTGTCTACCCTAACCGAGTGACCCAAAGGACTTAGTACAGATACCCCACTCACAATATCCTCAGAGTGCACACCCAACGACCCGGATATGGCACATGCAACATAGGAATGAGTAGATCCAATATCCACCAAAGTAGTATACGGCGTGCTAGAAACCAAAAACGTACCAATTATGACATCGAGTGCATCGCCCTCCTCTCGACAATGAGCTGCATGCACCAACGCTGGCTGTCGAGCCTCAGCATTTCCGGTACCCCTACCAGGTGCCCCTCAACCTCGACCATTTCTATTTCTGCCCCTTCCTTGTCCACATTCTCTCGGTGGTTGTGGTCTACCTCTCACCAGTTGAGCAACCCTTTGTTCAGTAATTTGAACCTGATCTATTTTTTGAGGACAGTCTTTGACTCTATGCTCCATAGATCTGCACCGAAAATAAGCACCAGAATGTTTCCTACACTCGCCCAGATTACCTTACCACAATCCCCACAGATTGGTGGTCTAACAACGTTCATCGGAACTACTCGAATTGGCTCCTCCACTCTCGCCCTCTTGACATTCTTATTTGCACCTCCCGAAAGTCCTGAATCCTTCCGGAAACAGTTTCGATCCTTCTCACGGTTCTGCCTCTCAGCACGCTTCACTTCCTCAGCTATCTTGGCTTTCTCCACCAAAATCGCGAAGTCACGTTCCCTCTGCGGAGCAATCAGCACCTTAAGTTCATCTCTAAGACTATCCTCGAAGCGCACACTACGCTCATACTCCTAGCGACTATCCCCATAGCATACCGGCTCAGCCTCAGAAACTCAGCCTCGTACTCTGCAACTGTCTTACCTCCTTGAGCCAGATTCAAGAATTCCTTCCTGCGGGCATTCACATAACTCGCCCCAACATATTTCCCCTTGAAAGTTGTCTTAAACAGCTCCCAAGTTACCCTATTAGCTGGGGTCCCATCTCTCACAGTGAGCCACCATTGATAAGCCTCGCCTCTCAAAGAACGATCGGCTCCTTCGCCGACTTTTCTCGCTCCACAGAGCAGTCCAAGTCGTCCATGATCCGTTCCGTGGCCTCCAACCAATATTCTGCCAAATTCGGGGCTACAGCAGTTACGCCCCTAAAGATCTCTGCTCCATTAGCGCGGAATCGCTCAGAAATGGATCCTCGAATTCCATTACCCATACTCGCCCTGGTAACCTTTTCCAGAACACGGAGCATTGCCTGCGACAGAGCGTCATCCCCGGTACCATGATCATGAGACTCTACTTCTGTTGTTGGTTGTATCGGTGCAACAGCCGCCGGCATATGCCCCGAAGACGAAGATCCTGCTCAGGCACTACTTCGGCCACATCCACAGCCTCTTCCACGTGCGGCTCTCGTACTCATTTATCTGATTATGAATTTTATGCATTAATTATTTCAGTGTTTATTACAGATGTCTTATGAACAGACAGTAATTCAGAGTTTGTTTTTTGCGGAATCAAAATCTAGCTACAGTCTCAGTCCGTTTATCAAAATTTCCTACAGTTTCAGTACCATTCTAACTAGAGTATCCTAGTAGGGTTTCAGTATAGACAGATAATTCAGAGAAATATTTAGAAAAGTTCAGAATGATACTTACAAACTTGGGTTGGAGATTCGGGTGCCACCTTTTAAGGATCCAAATTTTGCAAACCGAGTTTTGTAATCTTTACAAAATTTTGTTTTCAAAAATATTTGTTTTTGTAAACCCATTCCACAGCCGAGTTGTTGCAACCTGGCTCTGATACCACTAAATATAACACCCCAAACCTAGCCTAGACGTTATGATCGAATCCGACGTGCCATATCGAAGTATTTAAAACATTTTGTATTATTGATCTAGAGAAAATCTACTTAGTGTTTTAAAGATTAATCTCATTGTAGGTTAAAGTGAATGGAAGCTGTGCATCAGGTAGGAAACCGGAAAAGAAGAGGTGAGTCCATCGGACAGCTTAAGTACCAAGCTCCCTTCGGATCCAATCTTAGACATGCACACAACCATTGCCACACCTTAACTTAGTGAGTGTTCTTTGAAAACCAATTCGTTTAAGTCCATTTTAAGAAAAGTGATTAAATTTGGAAAACGTTTCCGTTGCGAAAACTTTGCTTTGTTATCGTGATATTTTGAAATCAAGTAACTGTTTTTAAAATCGCGCCTTAAAGCTATTCAAATTTAATGATTTAAAATAACATCATATCTACTCTAATCAAAACATGATAAGACAATTAAAAATAATTAAAGCGGCCTTATTACAACTTAAAACTCAAATCATAAAAGTAAATGGAAAAACGTCCAATTCACCAGAAAAAAATCAAAATTTGCAAAACGTGTGGCCATTCCGAATCGCTCACAGCACCAAGCCCACTATGGTTGGGGATTACCTGCGTGGATGAAAATAATGGGGTGAGTTTGAAAACTCAGTGTGTAAAATAACCCAACCATAGTCTATATCAGCTCAAACCACAGAAACAGATTAATTTGGCCTTAGCCTAGGATAGATTTCAGAGTGAAGCCTATAGGCCCATAACAGAACAAAACAGATATTACATGTTTATGTAGAATCCCAACCCAAATCCAACCATATACACCCCCGTCCAACCTTACACCTTGTGGGGAGAGTACTCGACCCACCCAACCGCTACACGCCATAGAATTTACAAAGATGGTCGCTGAGCGTATAATGTGACAGAGTCACGGATCTGAATAATCGTGGCAGAGCCACCAGAATAGATAAATGTGGCAGAGCCACCAGATTAGATAATTGTGGCATAGCCACCAGGACGCTTCCTCCATAATATAACCCATGTCCCCATGCAACAGCTATACAAATCATGGCACACAAAATATAGAATCAGATCATCTTGCTTTTCAGTCAAAATTAACCCTAGGGGCATAATGGTAATTTTTCATACTTATTGGTATTCCAGTAATTTAAATATTTTAGGGTTTCCATGCATATTTCTACCATTTTCATGTTAACAGAAACACTTACCGAGCGTTCTTATCGTATTGGGCCCGTTGGCCCATTAACCCAATTTTGGCCCATTAAGCCCAAAAATATCTAAATGCATGAAATCGTGCACTCTGCAGTCTAATCACATTAGCTTGCCAAATACGTTAATCGATCTATCTCACGAGCATTCGTACACTCGTAAGTTCCCAAAAATATTAGCTTTTCGACATTTCGGCATTTCGGCTTTTGCCGATCTAGTCTATGAGAGGGTGTCAGTTACACACCTGATTTATAACGGTACGTTGGTGAGATCCTCACACGAACTGCCTACAATTGGATTATTAACACGTCAGTCTAAATATCGAAAACAAGCTATGCACATATCCCCCTACCATATTCGGCCAACCTTGCCTCAGACCCTAGTGTTCTTACCTTTTGCCGAAATATGGATTAGATCCAAAAATCCCATCGAATAGTCCTCAAGCCTTCGCTGAAATATGGATTAGATCCAAAAATCCCATCGAATAGTCCTCAAGCCTTCGCTGTATACCCCTTTTTCCACGCTAACACTTACACATTCAAAAAGAAAGAGGCATAGTGCCCTTAGTCCAAACGTTTGCCACCCCTTAAGGGTTTTGGCTTTTCCCTAAAACATGTATGATTAACGCAAGTTACTTCAACAACTTACCTCTTGTTGTTCGGCCTAGAGGAGTGTGCCTATCCATGATCCTAACTCCAATCCACTATATGTACGAGAAGAAACAGATTCCAATAGCCAAAGTATCGGCTTTCTATATCATAGGTATAAGAGTTTCGGCTTTTTAAGGAAGAAAAGAATGTGGTTCGACTATAGCAACATTCAGCCTACTGAGGAGCAATGAAGAAAAGATAAGAACTATACGAAGAAACAGAAGAAAGAAAAGAGAAGAGTATAGGTTCTATTATGGGGAAAAGAAAAGATGGAAGAAAGGGAAAGGTGAGAGCAGAAGTAGTATTCGGCTATGGAGAAAACGGCACAATGAGGCTTCTAGGTTCGACTATTAGCAAAAAGGAAATAGAAACCCTAAGCCAAACCTATTTCGGCAAACCAAAGGAAATAAATGTGAAAAAGAAGGAAAAAGAGTTTCTAGGGACGGCACCACCCATCCCAAATGCCAAAATTTCCCCCTCAAAGATCTAGCCGAATCCCTAAACTAGAGACATTTTGTCGGCCGACTCTTGCTCCTTAAGAGTCCACTATTCGGCCAACACTGCACTCCCTAATAAGCTCTTAAATCTTCTCCCTTATCCCCTCCTTACTCAATCTCCTGAACAGCTCAAACTCCTACTAACAGAGTTTTACTTGAGTTCCATTACATCCCTTTTCTGTACATAAAAATAATACCACAATCTGCTTACCTCGTGACTTGAACCTTAGCTCCCCTTAGTCATCCACACGCCACTTTTTAAGCCTCCAAGTGGTGTCACATGCCACCATGCCACATGCTCCCTTGTGGCTTATTTTACCCATTAAATTTTAAAAGCCCAAATTACTAGAACCCCTTTTTCTTGTAAAATTAAAATTAGTTAAATCTATCGGCTTTTAACTTAGACTTGGGCCTTCTAAAGGCCCACTAACATACTTCGACTTACAGCAAGCAGTCAAAACACAAAAATCCTAAAATTCGCTAAATTTTTTATAAATCCCAAAAATTAGGGCGTTACACCTGCTACTTTTGTTGCAAGTGTCGGGAATGTCCGATCTGAGAAACCTAAATGTAAACACTATGGTAAAAGACATCCAAGAAATTTTAGATTGAATGACCGAGCGTATTTTCGATATGGATCTCTAGGCCATTTTGTAAGAGATTGTTCTGAACCTGCTGAGCAAGAGAATGTACAGAATCCGAGACCGATTAACACCTCAGCTAGAGGTGGACCTTTCATAAATATGAGAAATGCAAGTGGTGGTCGAAGAGCTACTAAGGATACTGCTATTAGATCTGAGGCCAGAGCACCTGCCAGAGCCTACGCTATCCGAGCTCGTGAGAAAACCTCGTCACCAGACGTGATTACTGGTACTTTTACTCTTTATGATACTTCCGTGATTGCATTGATAGACCCTGGATCAACGAATTTTTATAACTGTATGAATTTAGTGCATAGTAAGACTTTGCCTGTAGAGTCTATTGAATTCGTAATTAGAGTATCGAACCCCTTAGGCAAAAGTGTTTTGGTTGATAAAGTCTACAAAAATTGCCTGTTATTTATTTGAGATATCTGTTTCCTGCTAATCTAATGCTTTTTCCTTTTAACAAATTTGATATAATTCTGGGAATGGTTGCATGATGCTATTGTGAATTGCAAATGAAAAGTCACTGATTTAAGATGTAAGAATGATGAGATAATTTGAATTGAGTCTACTGATCTGAATGGACTACTAGCTGTGATATCTGCAATGGAAGCACGAAAATATGTGAAGAAAGGCTGTGAAGCCTACTTAGCTTATGTGTTAGACTCAAAAGTGAATGATAAGAAAGTTGAATCTGTACCTGTTGTCTGTGAATTCTCTAATGTGTTTCTTGAAGAACTACTTAGTTTGCCTCCGATTCGAGAAGTCGAGTTTGGCATTGAATTAGTACCTAGTACTACTCCGATTTTGATAGCTCCGTATAGAATGCCTCCAACCGAGTTAAAGGAATTAAAATCTCAGTTGCAAGAATTGACCAATCGAGGATTTGCTAGACCAAGCTTTTCACTATGAGGTGCTCCTGTTCTATTTGTGAAAAAGAAAGATGGCACAATGAGAATGTGTATTGATTACCGTCAGCTTAACAAAGTGACTATAAAGAACAAATATCCTCTGCCCAGAATTGATGACTTATTCGATCAGTTGAAAGGTGCTACTGTGTTTTCAAAGATAGATCTGAGATCAGGCTATTATCAGTTGCGAGTGAAAGATGCAGATATTTCGAAGACTGCTTTTAGAACGAGGTACGGTCACTATGAATTCTTAGTTATGTCTTTCGGATTGACTAATGCACCTGCTATTTTTATGGATTTGATGAATAAAATTTTCAGACCGTATTTAGACCAATTTGTTGTGGTATTCATTGATGACATACTGATTCATTCACGTGATGAGTCCAAACATACTGAGCATCTGAGAATAGTGCTACAGACTTTGCGAGATAAATAGTTGTATGCAAAGTTCAGTCAGTATGAGTTCTGGCTGCGAGAAGTTGGTTTTCTGGGTCATATAGTATCAGCCTCTGGTATTCGGGTAGATCCGAGCAAAATTTTAGCTATTTTGGATTGGAAACCTCAGAAGAATATCTCTGAAGTCCGTAGTTTTCTGGGGCTTACTGGTTACTATAGAAGATTTGTGAAAGGTTTTTCGATAATTGCGACTCCGTTGACAAAACTACTACAGAAAGATGTGAAGTTTGATTGGTCTAAAAAATGTCAGAACAGTTTTGATCGGTTGAAGACTTTGTTGACTGAAGCTCCGGTATTAGTACAACCTAAATCGGGTAAAGAATTTTTATTTTACAGCAATGCTTCGTTGATTGGTCTAGGATGTGTTTTAATGCAAAAAGGGAAAGTTATAGCTTATGCCTCAAGACAACTAAAACCGTATGAAAAAAACTATCCGACACACGACATCGAGTTAGCTACTATTGTGTTTGCCTTGAAAATCTGGTGTCACTATCTGTTTGGTGAGAAATGTCACATGTTTTCTTATCATAAAAGTCTGAAGTATTTAATGACACAAAAAGATTTGAATCTATGACAGAGAAGATGGTTAAAATTGTTAAAACATTTCGAGCTGGTTATTGATTATCATCCAGGCAAAGCAAATGTGGTAGCGGATGCTCTGAGTCGAAAATCATTGTCTGTATTGCATGCGATGAGCACTCATTTAGCACTGTCTAATGATATCTTTGTTTGTAACGAATTGAAAGCAAAACCCTTGTTTATACAATAGATCTGCGAGGCTCAGAAATCTGATAATGAATTAATAGCAAAACGATCTCAGTGTAATCCTGAATTTCGAGTTGATGTTGATGATTGTTTGAGATTCAGAAATAGACTTTGTGTTCCAAGAAATCTGGAGTTAATTCGGACGATTTTGAGTGAAGCTCATAGTAGTAGATTTTCTGTACATCTGGGAAGTACGAAATTGTATAACGATTTGAAACAATTATACTGGTGGCCGGGAATGAAAAGAGATATTTCTAACTTTGTTTCGAGATGTTTAATCTGTCAGCAAGTTAAAGCTGAGCATCAGGTGCCATTTGGTTTGTTACAACCGATTATGATTCTCGAGTGGACATGAGATCGAGTGACCATGGATTTTGTTTTAGGTTTGCCCCTATCTCCGAGAAAGAAAGATGCAATTAGGGTTGTAGTTGATGTTTGACGAAATCAGCTCATTTTATTCCAATTCGATTTGATCACTCACTCGATAAACTAGCTAAGTTGTACATTTCTGATATCGTGAGATTGCATGGTGTGCCATTGTCAATAGTATCAGATAGAGACCTGAGATTTACATTGCGGTTCTTGAGGAAATTGCAAGATGCTTTGGGTACTATGTTGCATTTTAGCATTGCTTTTCATCCGCAAACAGATGGTCAAATTGAGCAGATTATTCAGATACTTGAGGATACGTTAAGATGTTGCATTCTTGATTTTGAAAGCACGCGGGAACAATATCTACCTTTGATTGAATTCGCTTATAATAATAGCTTTCAATCGAGCATTAAAATGGCACCTTACGAAGTCTTATATGGTAGAAAGTGTAGAACTCCGTTATACTGGTCTGAGCTCAGTGAGAATAAGATTTACGGTATTGATCTGATAAAAGAAACAAAACAAAAAGTGAAAGTAATCCGAGATAGTCTGAAAGATGCCTCTGATCGTCAGAAATCTTATGCGGATTTAAAACGAAAAGATATCGAATTTGAGATCGGTGATAAAGTGTTTCTGAAAGTATCTCCATGGAAAAAACTGTTCCGATTTGGTAAAAAGGGTAAGTTGAGTTTGAGGTTCATCGGACCGTATGAAATCATTGAGCGAGTTGGGCCAGTTACTTATAGATTGAGTCTACCATCTGAGTTAGAAAAGATTCATAATGTATTTCATGTATCGATGCTTCGCCGATACAGATCTGATACTTCACATGTAATTTCTCTGTCTGATATTGAAATCCATTCTAAATAACTTATGAAGAAAAGTCAATCTGTATTTTAGCTCGTGAGGTTAAAGAGTTACGAAACAAGAAAATTCCGTTAGTTAAAGTGATGTGGCATCGACACGGTGTTGAAAAGGCCACGTGAGAGTCTGAAGATGCCATGAGACAACAATATCCGAATCTGTTTAATGGTAAGATTTTCGGGGACGAAAATCCCTAAGGGGGGAGAATTGTAACAGTTCGGTTTTGACCCTAGTCAGAATAGTGGTTTCGGGACCACATCTCTGAGTCAGAAAAATATTTTAATATTATTTTCTGTGTCCATGATGAATGAATTTGCATTTGTGAAATTTCTGTGATTTAATTTGTCTGTTTCCATACTGAATATTGAAAAAGGATTTAATCGCATAAAAGGTGAAATTAGCATGTTACATGTTTAATGTATATAACATTCCAATTCACTTATAATTAACATTTCAAAGCCATTTACATAGTCAGTCTACATTTAATCAATTAATATCAAAATTATATCATTTTAAATACATATATGCTCAAATCCATATTCTCATTTCAATAATTTCTAAGTTCGATAACTTTTTCATATTTATTCGGCCCATAGGGCTTGTTTTCAACTCAATGCATTTGCTATACTATTTCACATTTCCAAAACATTCTATTTCATTACCATTTAATCAATTCATGTATTTTTAACCCTATTAACCAGACACGGACTTGGTATGGATACACAAATCCATCACCCTAGGTTTCCAGACAAGGATGGTGTTATAACGATACATAATACAACCCCAAATTGCTCAACAACAATGGTTTCCTCATCTCAATCTATTTGTCATCCCAGGTTGCCCAGAAATGATGACTCAATGCACAATATATACCACCCCAGATTGCTCAAAAATGATGGTTTTACTTAGTAATATGACCTTATGGCATGCCAACTATATCCGACTCAGTTTGGATAGCTAATAGGGTAATCAATTTTAGATTCATTACAAGTTCAATTCCCATTCTTTCGATCTTAATATCATCAATTCATTAGCCTGTCGTCAAATGTAGTATTTATTTTGGTCTATTTCTACATTTAAGGAGCTTGTTTTTTAGCACTTTTATTATTAATTATTGCATTTTCGTTATTTAGTAGTTAAGTAGTAAAAGTTAATAAAACAAGTATTTTTACACATTTTGTGAGTGTTTGTGACCTATTAGGTTGAAACAGGCCTCAAGTAGTTCTAATTGGTGTAATTGAGTGTGTATGATGATGAATTATAGGCCTAATGGACGTAGGAGCAAAGGACGAGTGATACAAAAGCTTCTCAAGCCATTAAAGCATGAAACAAACCAAATGAGGCACAAAACATATGTCGTGTCGCGCCATAGGCCTTGCATTGTGCGACATAGATCTGACGTGGTGCCCAAGCATTCTGGGGCTATATTCGTCTGCACAATCCAATTTATACGAAGACGTAAGATGTGTTGAAGACCTAATTTAGGCTACCAACACTCCTTTAAATAAAACCTTAGGGTTTTGATGTAACTAAGTCATCTTAAATGCATCCAAAAACCCTCGTAGTTTAGGAGTAGGATCAGATTAAGTTTTCTTTTATTTTTCTATGAACTCTTTGTTCTTCTCTCTTGGAATCAGTTTCAATCCAAAAGTTATTATATAATATCGAAGTGTTCAGTTTATTTCTCTTTCGAAAGCGACAAGACTTGATTATTCCAATTAAGAGTTTCATTACTTCATACTTCAGTCGGCATCAAATTAGGATTATTCTAATATCTTTTCTTTTTCAATTTATTTATGCTATTTAACTAATTAATTCAATTGAGTTTGAAATTATGAATACCATGAAAATATAAATCCTTTGGGGGAGATTAACAAGTGGATGGGAACATGATTAACAGAAGATTTAGGGTTTCCCGATAAGATTAGTTGGTTTAAATTACACGTTCCTAAACCCTAGACTTAACAACCCTAGAAAGTAATCATAGGTTAAACGAGGTCAGGAGATAAGTTTTACCGAGTAAATCGTAATTTATCTTGTTTGAGAAAGTGAGATTGAGAGATAAGAGAGTATCAACCAATTTATTAATTAGTTAGAGGCTGTGAGGTAATAATTGGTTAGTTAATAGCTAATCCACCCTAACACCCTAATTTGAAGTTAATTAAAACCCCTTAAACAAGTTAATATTCTTGATTGGTTTTATCTATTTAACCATTTGTTTATTTTATTATTTATTTATATTAGTTATTTACTTTCTAATCTTCATTTATTTTATGATCCGTCATAAAATAGGATTTAAATATTACTATTTAGACTTGTTTTTTTAAAGAGACTTTCAATAGATTTATTTCATCTTCCCTAAGGTATGATCCTCGAAATACTTCCATGTGTTTCATTGTGACACTTTACTATATTACAATTTGACCCGTGTACTTGTGGACACCACCGATTTAATTTTATATATTTTTGGTGTGATACTCATACTATAAACGATAACACATTTATAAGCTGTCAGTAATAACTCTTGAAAAAAGTTATATTTCATGTCTTTAGATCTGGCTAATTGCCTATACTTAGGTACATTTAGTTGCATTTTAGGACATTCTATTTGTATTTTTTAACATTAAATTAGGAGCTTGCACTATATTTAAATGTTAGTTATCTTTAATTGCTTGTGGAAAGGTTGTGTGTGGTGGTGGATTGGCAGGTGCAGGATGAGGAACAAGAAGTAAACGAATGAAGTTTTTTCGAGGCAAAGGGTTGGACAATTTGTCAACATGAATGCCATGGCAATGCCGAGAAGATGTCCAGCATTCAAAACGAACCAGTCTTAGGCCCAGTTGAACTTGTACCAAATATAACTACCTAAAAAAGAGGGAAGAAAATTATGGACGGTTAGAATTACCCTAGGGAAAACGATTATAAAAGCCAAAGGAGGTAAACCTAAAAGTGGTAGACAAGTTAGGCAAAAAATAAAGGGTAGCAGCTGAGTAGAGATGGAAAGAGGAAGACAAAGGCAGTCCCTCTCAGCCACCATAGGACACTGGATCACTAAAGTGTGGGATGGATAAGCAGAAGTTATCTTCTCGAAGTTCTTCTGTTATTTCTTGATTACTCTTCGTAAATTGATTTGATGAAAACGATGTTGAATGTTACTTTGGATTTGAATTTTAAATGCCAACCAATGAGCTAAATCTCATAGGGTTGTGATTACTTGATGAAACTTTTATTTTCTTTAATGACTGAAGCATAGATCTACTTTAAGACACTATTTCATTCAATTGTTCTTTTTTTACAAAATTGCATCTTTGCAAACTCTAGACATAGATGGATGTACAACATGTTCATTAAATGAATCTAATTCTGACAAGGTTAGGTTAATGAGATTGAAATTGAATGATATGAGCAAGTGTTTGACCGAATACTTGTAGTAGCCTCTAGACATAGAGCAGCGTTCATATGGAAAGAAAACATAATAGTGCAGAGTACCGTGCTAAAGGTCTATAGACCATTTTAGAACTCATCTGAGCAGTAGATTGAGTATGGTTTTGCCGAGGCATTACTATCAGTAAAGGTAAATTCTTAGTAATCCCGACCTTCCAAATCAACATCGTAGACCCTCTATCCTTTGCCATAGTATCTTCGCCATAGCATTTTTAGTTGTTTACTTGTTCATTTGCATATTATTCACGTAATTATTCTCGACTTTGCCATTACATTCTTACTCTTGTCTTGTCATAGCATTTTCCATTATTTATCAGTTGAAAATATTGTACAAATTATTATTTCTTCAAATTACCATTGCATTCTTATCATTATTTTTGTCATAACATTAATCATACTCATTATAATAACTCGACTATTTTATACCTAACCGGTCCTTGTGGAGACGATTTCACTATCATTTTATTACCTGATTCGACGTGTATACTTGTACAAGTCGCATATCATTCATTCATCAATCAAGATATCATTTTTTACATAACATAGCATGATTTGTCTCAATTCCAAGCCAATTTCATAATTTCACCAAGTTATAATATTTTCAATTTTATTCAATTTAGTTATCTATCTCAATAATCAATCAAATTCCTACTAATATGATTCGATCAGTCATAATCAACTATCAATTCAATTTATCAAATCCAAAAATCTTATATCATCTTATTATATGCATATGTCAATTAAATTTTATTTTTCAAATGCTCCCTAAGTTTTGCATTTTATTCAATTTAGTTCCTAAAATAGAAATTACCATAACTTATAGATTTGAGCTCTGATTTTGAAACTGATCTCAATTAAATCCTTATATAACCCTATATTATCAATAATTAATTTAACATCAAATTCAAAATTTACATACTTTAGTCCTTACGTTCAAAAACTAGCAATTATACTTTCCAACCTAGTCCTTTTTCATATCTAACCTTAGAATCTAATAATTTATCACTAATTTTGTTAAGAATTCATCAATAACAATTTTTAGAAACTTTAACAGTTTTGTAAATTGGTACATGGGCTAGCTAAATCAAGCTCTCAAGCCCTAAAAAAAAAAATTTATAAGAAAATGACTAAATTGAATAAACATACCAAAGGCCGAAAGTTTGGAAGCTTTAACCCTAACTTTTCTTTCTTTCGTTTATGGAGACGAAGGTAAATAGGAAGAAATTTTTGTTTTTCTTTTTCAATTTTTCTGATATGCTTAATTAGTCTAGTAATTAATTATAATTAACTTAATTAATCTTTAATTAATTAAACTTAAACTTAATATATTTGGTGGGTTACAACTAGTCCCTACCACCGTTTGGCTATAATAAAATAGTCCAATTGATTAACTGGTCCTTCAATTAATTAAAATTCCATAGAGATTAAATTTTACAAGTTTTACAATTTAGTCATTGTACCTTAATTAACTATCCAATTGACAAAATTAAGGGACTAAAATTTAATTGAACTTTATAATAACCTTGTAGATATTAAATAATAATATTTATGGACTCAAACATCGAAAATGGGTTTCAAAACTGTCGTTTTCAACACCAGTGAAGAACGGGCTATTACAACTCTTCCTCCCTTAAGAAATTTCTTCCTCAAAATTTTACCTGAGAAAAGGTTAGGTTATTGTGATTTCATAGTTTCTTTTGGATTCCACGTAGCCTCTTCTGTACTTTGACAATACCATAACACTTTTACCAGCAATACTCGACTGGTAGCTAAATTATCCATTCTGATTGTACGTTAGTTTGAAGATGGAATTTTATACTGAAATTTAGTTTTGTGCCCAAGGATTTGTGTAACTTGCCCCAAAATCTAAAGGTAAATCTCGGGTCTTGATTTGAAATGATAGATACACCGTTTAACTTGGCAATCTCATAAATGTACAGTTTAGCTAATTTTTCAAGCTAGTAATTTGTTTTTACAAAAATAACGTATGCTGACTTGGTCAATCTATCAATTATTACCCAGATTGCATCTTTCTTTTTCATTTTCAAAGGTAAAATCGATACAGAATCCATTGTAACTCGTTCCCATTTCCATTCTAGAATTGTCACAGGCTGTAACAGACCTAACAGAACCTGATGCTCGACTTTAACTTGCTAGCATACCACTCATTTTGTCACGTATTCTGAGATTTCTCTTTTCATTCTTGGCCACCAGTATAACTGTTTCAAATCATTATACATTTTAATGCTACCCGAATGAATCAAATAAGTACCACTGTGAGTCTCGTGTAAAATGTCTCATCTCAAGTCTAAAACTCTCAGCACACATAATCGATTTTGAAAAAAACAAATTTCTATTTCATCAACACTAAACTCAAAAGTCTGATTGCTTTCAAGAAGGTTTTGTTTTGCTAACAACTTTGGATCATGTTTTTGCAATTCTTGAATTCTCTGAAGGAATACTAGTCTAGCTCTCAACTCAGCTAAAATGCAACCATCACGTTCTAGAGTCAAATGAGTATTCATTTCTTTCAAAGAAAATAGAGACTTTCGACTCAAAGCATCAGCTAAAATGTTAGCTTTACATGGATAATAGTAAAAAATCCTTTGCGATTAACTTTTACAATTTAGTGCTTGTACCTTAATTAACTATCAAATTGAAAAAAAAAATTAAAGGAATAAACTTTAATTAACCTTTATACTAACCTTGTAAATATTAAATAATAATTTTTGCAAAATTGAATATTGAAAATAAGGTTTCAAAACTGTCATTTTCGACACCATTAAAAAATAGGTTGTTACATCGGGGCTGATTGGAGTTGTTTACTCCTTGATTAAAGGGAACCCCTTAGTTCCATCCCCACCTAAAGATGGGGTGATCACACCACCTCAGGTTGTAGGTGTTGGAGTAAGGATTGTTTCTCCTATTCCCCATATAATTGACCTCAGCATAGGAATTCTCGTGGTGGTCACCCTAGCTCACACTTTCATTCTCATGACCTACATTGACAACCATTAGATGGGGCCGAGTGGGGACTTGCGATCAAGCAGGCTATGTTCGAGGTTATTAAGCCTCTTGAAATTTTCTTGAAATTTATCCTCGCCACCAATTGTAGTCATGGTTGGCAGTTTAGGGTGGGTTTGGATGGTCGGAGCGTTTAACTGCGGCTAGTGTAAAAATAGCGGTGGTGGTGAGATTAGATACTGTAGCGTGAGACAAAAAGTAAGCTAAACGCACCGCACTGAACCACCAATCCAAACCCACCCTTAGCTCGATATGTGAATCGCTCATTTAGCCACATATATGAATTCATTGTCATATCGTTAATAAGTTGGCAACCTCAACATATATCTTGGACATGAACGCCCCCGCTGACATTTCATTTAGACTAGATCGTAAATTCCCATCTAGCTTATTATAAAAAATTTGTATTTGGAGCCAATCTTGTAGGCCATGGTAAGGGCACTTACGTAGCATTAGTTTGAAACACTCTAATATTAACACCCATGTCACATCCCAAAAACAGATCCAAAAAGGTGAGAGAGGTATGCATGTTAACTGTTTTGGTATACTATGGTATAATAATCTGCCACCCTACTAACTTGCTGGTGAATTAGAGTATTGGTGCATACTAGCATTAAAATATCCATCTGTTGAAAGTATCTAAGGATTTAATTATAAGGTATCTTTCAATGAAAAAAGGGAATTCCTAAAGAAGAGTACACCCTATAGTTTTGGCTAAGCACAAAGAGCCAACCAAGTGTATGAGAAAGCTGTAAGAGATTTAATTATCTTTAAGACCACATCATATGCGAGTCACTTCCAAGGTATAGTACACTTGGTTTGCATTAGTATTGTTTAAGTTGGTCCTTGTAACGGGACTAGATAAGAGTCAACTGGATTGATTTGACCCTTCCCATGATTGGTCAAACACTAATGTCGATCTTCATCAAATTTTCTTTTATTTTTCTCTGGATTTTTTTAGGGAAATCAGGGGACAATTTCAATAAGCATCTCCACTTGTCAAATCCACTAAAGGGGATTGAGAATATATATATATATATAGTGAAAGGGGGACATTTCAGATAGTTTTTCTTTCTACTCGACATTCTGGTCTTTCTTTCTAACCTAAATGTTCTCTTCTTCTTCGTGAAGCTAGAGCTAAGGTTTTGCTTAATCAATGGATGATTCAACCTTCTGTTAAGTACGAATTCTAATGTTTCCTTCAAAATCTTTTGGCTTAGAAAAGAAAATAAATAAATAAGAAGTATGTGCAATATGATTTTCGCCAGTTGTAAATTTTTGTTAAATATTTAAGTATTGTGGCATCCTATATCTGGGTACAGTAAATTGGGTTAGGTATAAGGTGTTACAACCCCATACCCAACCCAATTGCCAAATCCAAGCTACAAGATGCCACATTTGTTGCCAGAGCAACTATGATCAAATACTTTAGTTTACACCATTATACATTTAATTACAAGCAATTGCCAAAAGAATCAATTATTCATTACCACAATTAACAAGCTATTTGAACATATTCTACCAATGTCATTAATGTTCACATTTCTATTCCATTTAACATATTCAATCCAAAACTGTATTTCATTTTCGAATCAAAATAATTCATTAGCTATCTTTCCATATCAGCTCTGAAGCTCTTTTAACTGGCATGCGTGGTCTTTCGTATGCTATAAATATTCATATATTGCAAATTTCATTTGAATAGTCAAATCATGATATCAATTTAATTCATATTTCAGTTAAACTATTCACATGTTATAACTCTATTAATTTGGCTCGGATTCGAGCCAAATACATAGATTAACCAACCTGCATCCCAATTTAGCATCACTTAACATCACAGTGCATTATTGGATAAACCAAAAAAAAATACTAGCACACATAGTGCGTTATCAAATAAACTGAATCAATCATACTGGTACATAAGTGCATCATTGATTAAACCGAAGTAAGGGAAACTAACACATATAGTGAATATTGGTGCATAAAGTACATCCTGGCCCACAAGCGCATACTAGCACACGAAGTGGATACTGGCGCATAAGCGTATTCCTGCACACGAAGTGCATACTAGCATACAAAGTGCATATACCTGTACAGTTAATAGGATACCAATAATACAATCATATTATATAACCCATTCATATATCATCATTCTCAATTCATTTCATTATCAATCCATATAACATAATATCATCAAATTCATATCATCGCATATTCAACACCATTGTTCCATAACATTTCTATCATCAATTCCTAATATAAGGCATTTATCCAAGAGTTTCCATTACCATTTATCCTTCGTTTGTTGACATGGGGACACCTATGTGTTTATTTTGTATTTTTAAAACAATGGTTAAATTTTAGTTTGGTCTCTCTATAATGTCTAAAATTGAAATTTAATCTCTATAGTTTTATTTTTAACATAATTTGGTCTATATGTTTTTATAATATTATTGATTCATCTAAATAGTTAATATTGTAAACTTTTTAATTAAAATATCACGTGTTTAAGAGTCTTAAAAATTGACAATTGGTTTCCCATTTCTTTTAGGTTTCCATTGTCTTATGTATGTATATATATATATATATTATAAGACAATGGTCAAATTTTAATTTTGACCCTTAGACTATGCAAAAACTTTAGATTTAATCTATATACTTTAATTTCTGACATAATTTGGTCCATATACTTTTATAATTTCATTAGTTAGTTTAAATAATTAATATTACTAACTATTTAAATCAAAATGCTAAGGTCAATTTTTTAAGAACACTATTCTAGTAGAAAGAATTTATTTTATCATGATGAATTTGAATTGGTGCTTTTAAGGAAAAAAAAAAAAATCTTAATCTATATTTTTAATGTTGTTTTTATTATTACACAACTACTAAATGAATATATATATTTTTAATTTTTAAATGTCACATCAAAGAATTTAATTGAAGAAATATAATGGTGGTAACAATAGGCTTGAAAATTTTAAATCCAAAAGCAAAAAAATTAAATTCTTAAAAATAAAAAAAGAGAAAAATTCCAAATGTACAAAGTGTAGAGGGATTTAGAACATATTTTAACTTTCAAATTTTAACTTTGTAAATTAACACAAATATATAATCTACCCAACATGAAGCATAGGGTGAGAACCATACTAGTTACTATAATTTGAGGGTTTTTTGGTCAAATATAATTTGGGTTTATTATGAATTTTTTTTTTGTGTATATATTATTAAAAGTTAAGTTGCATTTTGTCCCATTTACTTAAAAAAAATAAAATTAGTCATTATTGTTAGATCAAAGAGTAAACGAGTCTTTTTGTTAAAATATTGATTAATTTTTATGGTTGAAAACTAATTCTTATACGATAGTATGACGTACACGTAACATGCTACGTATAATTGTCGGGTTATTTTATTAACCATGTCAACTTTTAACAGTAGAAATGAATATAATTTTTAATAAAAAATCGATTATTAAGTTACAAAAATTAATTCACATTTTTTGGGTAGAAGATGGAAAATGTGAGTTTCGATGGTAGATTTACCCCCAAAACCCCCATCATTCAATCTGAAACTTGTAAAATTATAAATAGATAAATAACAAGAAATACAGATGAAATACTACCATAAAACTAGCTCGTTGAAGGCAGAATCAAACGGTTGCCCAAAAACTAAAAACTAAAAACATAACCAAACGGTCCAAAGTCCAAATTCCAAATCAAACCTCCGTCTCTGTTCTCAGAGACAAACGCAAGAAAATTAAGAGTAGTTGTGAACATGGGCATTGTCCTACTGCTTTTGTTATGCCTGATTATACCCATTTGTTATGCCCAACATCAACACCAAACATCCTCCTCCTCTTCGCGTAGAACAGTTATAGATGTAAAACACGGTCCGGATTCAGTTGTATGGGCTGTTCAACTCTCTGATCTCCATTTCAGTCTTCACCATCCTCAGAGAGCCATCGACTTTCGGAACCTTGTTCCTCCTGCTCTTTCCATGATTAACCCTTCTCTTGTCCTCATCACTGGTGATCTTACAGGTTTAAATTTCATTTCTAGCTTGATGAGATTTTCATGTTTGAGTGTTTCTTTTATGAGAAATCATGATCCTGAATTTTGGGCTTGTGTTGATTTTTTTTAAATGTCTTGATTTCGCGTTCTTTTGTCAAGCGCTGGGTCATGGGTTTAGTGGCATTATATGATGCCACTAAATCTGCTTATTTTGGTCATTGACTTCATTGGCTTATTTATTAAATTTGGTTGGAACGGGGTAGTATTTGGTAAAGAGCCTGTTAATGTATATTGTGCTTGTAAATTAGGTGTTAGCTTGATTGAACTGGGAACTGTTAAATGACTTTTCCTATAAATTAAAATGCTCAGTTTAGAAATTTTATGTTCATGTATGACTTTCCCACCTTTGTTTATAATATTCTACTTTATAGATACTGCTGCTATTAAGGCAAAATGTTGGAAAAGACAACACTATGCCACAATTTTCTTGCTACTATGTTATTATGTCTATCTACTTGCATACCTCTGTCTTCTGTTTTTAGCCATTTACAGAAAATTATACGAGATCCTTCCAAAGGGGGGGGAGGGGGAAGGAACATCTATATGTACTTCAAATTAGTTGTTTGGTTTCTATTGTTTTCTCCCACTGGAATTAACAAATGGTCACAGAGCCCAGAATTTGCATAGTGTAGGTTTTTCCTGATCCTGTAAGCTCAAATCTGTTCCAGCTTTTTCAGGCCCCTTCTGTCTATTCTAATATTATCTTTCTGATGTAAGAACTTAAGGTGACAAACATGCATCCAAGGTGTATAGGATGGTAAATTCATCAACTTTTGCATTAATCAGTATTATGACTTATGGCATCACTGACTTGGTACAATATGAGTGGAGTATGAAATATATGTTGTTTGGCATGTATGCTTATGGTGTTCTCACCAACTTTAATGTTGTTAAAGGGTGCAAAGCATATTGTAGGTGCTAAAACCCTTGCAATGTTGTTAAGATTAAGATATATAATTATGATAATAAACTTTTTGGTCTAGTTCATCCTGCAAAGCGGGTAATGTGATACCTCACACCCGTTTCGACATCCGGTATGGATGGAAGATGCCACCGGAGCACAAACCAAAAGGAAATCTTGAAAATAAATAAGATTTAAATCTTTGAATCAATTTAATAAGTTCATATAAATGAAATAAAATCAATTTAGAGGTTTTAAATTCAAATCGAAATCATTTAGAAACAATTCCTGGGTGATTGGAGGTGTCCAGGACCAATAACAGGATTTAACGAGTCCAAAGTTCCAAAATAGTGCAGGGGTACTGTCTAGGGGCTAGGTATCAATACCTAAGCCCCTGTTCTGATACCCTTGGGAAAAGTATAAGTACCTGGGTGTTAGGTATCAACACCTGGTTCCAAGTACCGTAGTTTTTAGCTACTAACTTTTTGGGATCCGATACTTTAATATATGTACCGGAACCTGGATCCTTGGGACCAAATTTTTGGTCACTGACTTTTAAAGTTCTGATATCCACACCCTAAGTTCCGAAACTTGGGTGTAGACGGCCAAAATTTCACAAAGAAGCAACCTCAAACACACTCCAAATCACCTTAAAACAATCCAAACATAAAACTTTCATGAGGGATCAATTCAAGGCATATAATAGTAATCCCAAACACATTCTAACTTACCCTAAATTTAACTAATACTGAAGACATTTAAAAAAATCATATTAAGACTACCAAAATGAATATCATGCATAGCCACAAATAGCTCAAATCAAGATAATTAAGAGCACGCATGCTTTTTTAGTATTCGTGATCATCTAAGTTTTTAAGCCAACCAAATGTATACTACAAGGTAAGCATCAAAATCATCCAAAATATCAAGACTCATAGTAAGATAAAACTAGTCTATATGCATACAATAAGAATGACCCTCTAGTACATGCCACTGGGAGGCATTTATACAAATAGACAAATTTCATACTCTTCGAGCCTAGCTAGTGGTGATGTGATTTGGAAAAGGATGTGTTGGCTTCACGAACGCTTCTCAAAACTTACGCGCAAATAAGCAATAGCGCGTTTAGCTTAAAGCTTAGCAAGAAAATAGAAAACACTCGCTTACCTTGCTTTGAGAATGAAGGGGCTTGCAAAGACATAAATAAAGCTATAATCTCGTCATTAGCAATTCTAATGGCATGAAAGTTCGTTAATCATAAACAAAATCATATAATAAAGATTTGTTAATACATATCTTAAACAAATAGTTATACCACAACACTTTTAACGTCATCTAATTACAAATTCCAAAATTTATGTGTGTAAGAGATCTCATGTCAACATTTTCATTAATAACCAACAATTATCTTGACACATTTGTCAAGTCAAATCATAGTATCATCAATACATAGCCCTCGGTAATCTTAGTGAACTATGATTTGGACACTTGGGACTCCCACCCTGACTCCACATGTATTGCACTTTAAGTGCATTTCCATCCTCAACACCAACATCGTTCCATATCATATCGTCGCCACAATGCACGCAATCTAGTATGTATTGGCATGCCAACCATAACCTAGCTATTTTACAGAGTTTACAAGGGCAAAACTTTCAATAATTAACCAATTTAAATTAGCAAGACCCTTGGCCCTCCATGTCATGTATACATTCATATACATGTACCATTAAAATTGTTTATTCCATATATCAAGCAATATGTGAACTTCATGACTCATGTCACATATATCCTATTCCCATTATGCACATTTCGTATCAACATTTGTTTCTCACATAGTTCATATCATTTCACAATCAAAATCCCATATGTTACATTTCTTGTTAACTATTATTAAACTTCACCTTAAAAGAAATAATGTTTCTGCCATTTAATAACCATTTCACTACATATATACATATACACACACCCATCTCTCTCTCTCTCCCCCTATATATATATATATTAAAAAGAAGTAAACATTTTATTTGAGATTCTTACCTTCCAAAATGTACATAAACAAAAGGAAGGCTTCTTCCTTTTTCTTCAATCCTCAAGCCCCTCTTTTCCTTTGCTTGAATTTCCACCTTCAAGCTTTTTCTCTTTGATAATATGAATATTCATAATAAATGCAAGAATCATAAATGACCATATTAATGGCTCAACCACAAGGAATGTACAAAAGTGATAGGTGTGCCAAGATGAAAAATAGCAGAGCTCTTACCTTACTATAAGTTTTCTCACTCTATTCAAGCTTCCTCACTCTAGATATTTAAACCCTAAGTGGTAGGTGATGGGAAAAAGATGAAAGGATTGGCTCAAATGTGTGTTTTATAAGTAGATTCAAGAAAGAGTGAAGAGAAGGGGTGGGTTTGAATGGATTTAGGGGAGGAGATCAAAGAAATAAAAGAAGAGAAGGTTTTTTTTTTTTCTCACCTTGCAATGGCTGGCTAGGAGGGATGAAAATGGGGGGTCTTCTCCCTTTTTCTTGTATTTTTAAATTGTAAAGAAGAGTCAAAGTCAAAGTTAGTAAACAAGTCAAAAAGAAATGAGTGGTTAATATTTGTTCTTAATTAAGAAAAATGATCTAATGGCTCATAGTTCATCCCATCACCACCATAAATCATAATTTCCAATATTCGAACATGTTCTTCTACAAAATATCTAAAATACCCTTGTGGGAAAAATTACTTTTACCCCTTACTAAAATCTTACCCAACCAAGTCCAAAAGCTTAAAACATATCACTATATTGTCTCATCATACAATAAATGCTCAAATCTCATTAAATTCAAAGTAATCATAATTCTTCTACCAAATTATGGATAGAATTCTCAAAATCGAATCATATGGTAAACTGGAAAAATTTTAGGGTGTTATTTGCAAATTTTTCTCCTGTTGTTGGCAAATATGCATGATTTTCTTATAGTCCCATGTCTTTTGTTGAATAGTCAAAACATTGAGAGCTAAAATGCTTGACATTATCCTCTTTTGTTACCGATAAAAGTATAACTAATAACAATATAAAAATTAAAGTAAAACTTCAATTAGATGGACATATTTTGTGCCTACCGCCTTAGAAAGGAAGCGTGCCTAGGTGGCTAGGCATGCGGCTAATCAAATGAGCTTTAATTGAAAGGTTCTGAAGCACTTTTATTGTTTGGCACTAAGGTGTGATATCTAGGCATGTGTCTAGACACACGCCTTCTGACCAATTTTATGATCACAATGGATTATTCATCTTAAATAAATATTTTCTATCAACAGATGGGAAAAGCAAGGATTTGTTAGTAATGAAGCAAAATGAAGAGGAATGGGTAGAATACAAGAATGTAATGGAAGATGTTGTGAAAAGAAGTGGACTCGATAAGAACATCTTCTATGATCTTAGAGGGAATCATGATAATTTTGGCGTACCAGTGATTGGTGGCTCATTAGATTTCTACTCAAAGTATAGCATCAATGGGCAATTGGGAAGGAGTGGACATGTAAATGGTGTCACACTCACTCTTCAGGTCACTTGCTCTCTCTCTCCCATTTTATGTGTGATTTATGGTTTTATCTGGAAAGACAATGTTAGATTTTTAACTGGAAATATAGGTCTTGTTTGTTTTCATATCTGAAAATTTGTTCAGATTTTGTGCTGCCTGACTGATTGGCTTTTTATTTATTTATTTATTTATTCATTCGTGTTGCTGTATTTCAGATTAGTGGTTAAATTTCAAATTCATGTAAATATTAATATTGCTGGCTTTCATATATGCAAATATTTGCTTTAATCCATGACTGGCTGCAGTTTTCTCCACTCATCTGCAGACAGTTAGTTAAAATCTGCATGAGAAAAGTGCATGGAACTCTAGGTTTTCACTTTCTGTTTCTCATGATGCAAAATGATGAATGATGATGAGATTGAAAACTTCTATCATGAATTCTGAGGACAGGCTCAAATGCTTGTTAGTCCATTCATCCTATTTTAAACTTAGGAAATGTTTTGGTTATTTATCTTATTAGTTTGTGACATCACCAGGCTGGTAAGCAGAAGCATCTGTTCGTGGGGTTGGACAGCACCATGTCTGTTGGGTTACGAGGTCCGACTAATCTTTTTGGGCATCCAACTGACCAACTCTTGGCTGAAGTAGATTTGGAGCTATCGCAATGGGACTCTCAACCACTTAAACCAGTAAGCAAGATATCTTTTGGGCATTTCCCTCTTTCATTTTCAGCATCCTCTCAATCTGGGAAGACCCTGAAAGATATTTTCCTAAAGCATTCCCTTTCTGCTTACGTATGTGGGCATCTTCATTCAAGATTTGGAAAGAACTTAAAAAGGTACCACTTGTCAAGTCATAGATTTTTATCTTCTCAGAAGTTTTTCCAGTTTAATTTAAATCAAAATCCTTCAGAAGGCAGTAAGAATTGTTCATTTGGAGCTCCTCCGGTTCAAGAATTTTGGGAATGGGAAATGGGTGACTGGAGGAAGACTAGAGCCATGCGAATCTTGGCCATTGATAGAGGTCATGTTTCGTTTGCTGATATTGACTTTAAATCAGGGTCCAAAAAGACTATTATATTACCCACATTTCCACTTGACTCACGTTTCATGTCAACATCTTCATCGCACCACGAGTACGAATGTGAACATATGCTCCCTTCATCTTATGAGACAGTGAGAGCTCTTGTGTTTTCTGTTTCTCCAATTTTGTCAGTTGTAGCTAAAATCTACGATACAAGATATGGAAATCTTGACATTGTTGTGGATGCACCAATGACCAATCTTGGAGATGAGTCCTCTAGGGGAGATCTTTATGCAGTTCCTTGGAACTATAAGGCATTCCAAGACCCATCTGCTGATAGATTCTGGCTGCAAATAGAAGCAACTGATATCATGGGCCGGACAACTATGACTGAACTAAGACCGTTTTCTGTAAATGGGCTTCATGGTAAGGTATCGTGGACTTGGAAGGAGTTTTTTGTCATGGGTTGTCAATGGGAAGCCTTGTATTACCCAATTCTTTGGGTGTCTCTGTACTTTCTACTCTTAATTCTCCTTATCCCTAGAGCTTTTCTCTTTTTCTCTCGGAAACAAATAACTTACAAGAATGTTCTTGCTGCAAAAGGCTTCATAAGTGGCGTAGGATTGGTTTTGCAAGAGCTCTGCAATGTTCCTATAGCATGGTTTGGTTTCCTGGGATATTTATTCTACCTGATTTTGTTTCCCTGGTTTACTGGACAAGTTTTTACTGATGGTGAAGATAAGGGATACATGACATACATGGGCTGGGTAGTGAAATTTTCTGATAATAAGAGCAACCATGATTATATTGGATCTCCTGATGTCATGGTAGTTGTTCTTCCTCATCTCATCTTTGTGGTCTTGCCGGCCATTTTATCCTCTGGAGCTCTGGCAGCTGAGAGAGTTGTCCATAGAGGCAAGTTTCTATCAGTTTCAGGAAAGAAAAAGGATGACTACAGCGGACTGGATCAGAGATCTGTTAGGTTTAATTCCCGAGGCAATAGAAGATCAAAATTCCATTTTGGTGGGCACTGGATTCGGTTAATTCTATTGGTTCTTTGCTTGGTTATCTGTTGGAAGCATTTCAAGGTAAATCGTCTAACCCCTATCAGGCTAATATGGAACAAATTGGATTTTAAGATACTAGATCCACATCAGTTGGTACCATTTCCTCTAAAAAACTGTGGGAATGAATCACATAAACATGGATTCCTTTCTCACACGTAATTGTGGGTATTATATTCTTCATTCTATAATTTGAAAAGATTGCAGCTAATGATTTAGTTGGCTAACCATTTATATCTTGTCTGCTAATAGTTTTTTTAAGTTGATGGAGCTCACTAGACATACTATGTTCAAACTCTGATCTGGTAAACAATATGTAATGATTTTGGAAGGCCATAAGTAGATCTTTTTCATTTTCCACCCCACTTTTTGTTAATGCAAAGATGTAAACGATATACTCATTCCCAGTTCCATGATTTCTCTTGTACCTATCTCTTACTTCAATATGTTGCCTTCTTTCCTGCAGAATTGCAGAGCCCTGATGAAAGCTTATGAGATGAATCCATTGCTCCATTTTCCGGTGTATACTCTTGGGATTCCACTATTGTTGGTTTATGTTATCCACAAAACTAAGATGAATTAACAAGTACAGTAGGTTTTCTCTTCTCCATTTCTGTTTTTTCATGCTATGTCACAGACAACCCTTTGTAATATGGCATAAATGCGTTTCCAGTATGCTTGGCTTAATATTTGGCCTAAAACACACTGAGTCTGCTGCTTGCAGATGTTCAACGCTCCCGCTCAAAGTACATCAAAAGGATCTCGAAGATGATTACAGCATTAACCGGTTGAAAACTCAGCTGAAGACACCTGGTTTAGTTGAAAACGTAGTTTTAGCCTGTTAGCTACGGTAAATACTAACTGGCAATTAACAAGGGAAGCTTTTGGAAGATATATTCTCTTTGGATATTGGACCTTTCTGTTCTGATTACGATTTTGCCATGTACCAGAATTGAAGATAAACAAATGCGATACCTGAAGGCCACTTGATAGTAGGACAACATAAGGTTCTACTTGATTCTGAAAAAGAAAACGAAATGGAAGAGATGAAAAAAATAGGAACAAATTTCAAAATTACAGATGAAATTTGATCTATGTGCAATGTAATGTCCTTTGATTTGGTGCAATTATACACATAAAAAGTTTATATAAATCTAGTTATAAAAATAAATTATCTCAAAATTTGCATAACATATTGCAATTTTTGTTAAAAAGAAAAATAAATGATAAAATTTTACAAAAATAAATTAAAGTTGGCCGATTGGGATTATTCAAACTACCTTCCATGACAAACATGAGGTGAAATTTGTTCTGAACGTGAAAGACCAATTAACCATGCAAAACAGTTTGTAGCATTCATTTAGATTTAGCTGAAGTTTCTTAAATTTTAAAATTTATTTATTTACATTTATAACATAGTTAAAAAAGAAAGATACACAGTAAAATCCTTGTTGATGTTCTACTCCAATCATTGACGTGCCAATTGTTTTGATTTTTTATTTCTATTATCTTTTGGTTGGGGTGCGGTGGGAATTTTTTTTTAATGCTAAAAATGGGAAAGAGAAAGAAAAAGAGAAATGAAACGAAAGAAAGACGTGGAAAAGAAAGACAAAAAAATGTTGTGATTTTTTTTTTGTGTGTGTTTAAAGTACATTAAATTTAATAATATAAACTTGCATAATTTTTTTACATTTTAATAAATTATTTAATATATTTTTTATGTTAGTATTCAGATATAAATTTAGGTCAAATACTTGGGAAAGAAATCCACTTTCACTTTTTTTCAAGCACATATTGGTTGTTTATGTTATTTTTTATGTTACATTTTAATTATTTTTGCAAAATTTTGTCTAAAGAATAATTAATCAGTGATCAATTAAAATAATTATTATGCTTTTCCGATGTAACAATTCAAATTTTTTTATGTCGAAAAAATTGATTTGGGGCCAAAAATTTAAGCAGAACTATTCTGTGAAGTCAAATAGTAAAATTTCTAGGAATGAGTTTTGGGTTAAGTCACGAATCATTAATTAAAGTAATTATTATGTTTTTATTAGTGTTATTTAGTGGGTAGTGAGATAATTATTAAATTGAAATGTTTATAAAATTTATGAGATTAATATGTAAATAGATAAAAGTTGAATTTTGTGACATAAGAAAATTTAAAAGGTAATTTACCAAATTCCCATTAACAAATGCACCATTGGTAGTTTTTAAAAGGGGTGAACAGTTATTAGGTTTTGCTTTTCAATTTTTCTCTTGAAATTCTCTTCATCTGTTTTCTAAAATCTTGATTTCAAACATTCAATTTTGAAAGGTATTTTCCAATAAATCCATCAATGTTTTAAACATTAAAATTTTTTATTTTTTATTTTTGGATAAAGGGATTTCAAAGCATTTGATTTTTTTTAAAAAAAGTATCAATTAAACTTTTATATTTTCTTCACTCAATTGAGCTCTTAAACATTAAAATTTTAATTAATTAAAAATTTTGACCGTTCACGGTCAACCGTTACAGAATAATGACAATTAATTTTTTAGTTTTTTGCCACATGGAATGTCCAAATTGTGCCATAGGAAAAAAAATGGTATTTCACATATAAAATTATTTAAAAAATCATTAAAAATAACACTTAATGGTATTTTTGGCCCTTGATTTTTTTAAAAAAAAATCAATTAAATCCCTTTGAACTTTTTGCACCCAATTAAGTCATTGAACTAACAAAACTGACCAAATAAGCCTTCTAACTAACATTGAGCATTAGTAGTTAACGATAATGCTAACATGGCCATTAACAATGCCATGTCAACACACATCATCACTAATTGCTGACATGGCAGTACCATGTCATTGTCGATGAAGCAACAAAAAATGAAAAATATTTTAATATTTTAAAATAAGTACACAATGAATTTGGACAAATGGTTGTTTAGGTTCATTTGAATCTTAATAGCTAAATTAGTCTAGATTCATTTTGGAATTATAAAAATATAAAAAATTATTAAAAATCATTAAAATTTATAAAAAAATTAGAAATAAATTAAAAAAATAAAATTTTATAAATTTTATAAAATAATTTATTAAAAACCATAAAAAATTAGAAAAATAATTTATAAAAGTTTCTAGAAATGAATTAAAACCCATAAAATTTTATAAAAATAATTTTCTCGTTTTTATTAAATTATTTGACTAGTATAACTTATTTTTAAGTATATCAAATATTGAAACCCCCTTTATTCTCATGCCAACTACTGAAAGCTCTTCTAAAATGTTAGACCTTGTAAATAATCAAAGGCTAAACTTTAATAAATATGAGAAAAAATAATTTTTATAAATTTTTATAAAATATTTAATTATTTTTATAAAATTTTATGGTTTTTAATTAATTTCTAACAACTTTTATAAATTATTTTTCTATTTTTATGGTTTTTAATAAATTAATTTTTTTATAAATTATATGGTTTTTAATTTATTTCTAATTAAGTTTATAATTTTAATTATTATTTTATTTTATATAACTCAAGAATAAATCTAGATAATTCTGTGTTCTGATTCAATTGAACTTGGACAGCCATTTGTTTTCATAAGTTGCGTAAGAGACACCTGCTTGTTTATTAAGTTGTAAACAATCCTAAAGCCAACAAAGTCCTTAGACAAGTTTTTGAACATTATCTCGATTTGAGTATTCACATCTAGTCTGGCCCTATTATCTTCAGCCTTAGCGAAGTACCCCATAAGCGAAAACATATGGTCTTTAATCGGAGTATCAAGCTATTGTTGAGAGTTCATCAAGCTAGTAATAGTATATTGTCGAGCCAAGATAGTTTGGCCTCCAATCATAACTTCTAGCTTGTCCATCATCTCTTTAGTGATTCCATAGCTCTCCAATTATTTTCATGAAGTACCAGTCATGCTTGCTAGTATACAGCAACGAGCTAACTCATTGGAATCCTTCCATCGAGTTCCAACCTCAAGTTGGTTTACACTAGGTCATTTAGTATTAATGATTGTTTTGTGTTTCTCACAACTGAGAACAATGTGAAGATTAATCTGATTTATTATATTGAATTATTTTTAGGCTTTCGTATCACTCTCTAGAGAAGGCCTCTCCTTGCATAGGCTATTGGGCTCCGGACTCCACTTTATTGAAAAGTAGAACCTCTCGTAAAAATCTAACTCTACAAGAATGTATTTATGATGGTCAAGGCCAATGTTGGTTATCCACCCGAAGAGTACATCTGCCATAAGCGTGTTCCCTTGCCTCTTGGTAAAATATAACAATCCCGACTATTTAGGAGTCGTGCCTCTGAATAGTTGGAACAAATCCTGGAAGACCTTTAACAAAGGCTACATACTTCTTTCTTGACAAAGGATGAACTCTATGATGATCCACCAAGAGGCCCCTGGCAACTGCTAGGAGTGAGGTTGTAAAATTTAAGCACTTCATGAGTGAAAGCATGGAGTGGCAAGGTAAATCCACCTTCTAGCGCATGTAGCGAAAAAAAGAAGATCAGTCCCTCATTGTCGTATCTAGGACCATAAACATAGTTGAAGGTGTATGTTCCCTTCACAAGGTTAAAGGCATACTTTTGGTGTTTTAATAATAAACCACGACACCAGAGCAACAATTTTACTTCCCTCTCTTCAGTGGTATATTCAAATGCATCTCCCATTCCCTTATCTCCTTTGGAGGATTCCTCTTCTTCTTCTCACCATTGTTAAAGTGGTGGCCTCTCTGTTGCGATTACCACTGGCCATTAAAATGAAAGCGGTCATAGACAAGTGAATTTTTTTTTTTAAAAAGAAGAAATCTTACCCTAGCAAAGAAAAAAAATCCCCAAATCCAAGTAGAAATGTAACACCCTCAATCTGATCTGTTTTGCCAGATCTGAATCTTGGGCATTACTAACGAATACAGATGCAAACTTAGTCTACTTATACGAATTACAATCAATTATGGCTTATTTAATTACAAAATTTCTAACTTGAATACATGAGTATGTACATGAAGTGAATACAACTACAACACATGATAATTAAAAGACAACAATATTTAATTTGAAATCCTAATATATTGTAGACACCCCAAGGTATGGAATTCTAGATGACAATTCTAACTTTAATCGTGCCGCCAAATTTGCTTTATATGTATAATAACTTGATACACCCTTTCCTTTGACGTAGTCTTGGCATTATTCCTCTTGGTGTATACTCGCATTCAACCTAAAAAAAAGTATAAACTCATATAAGCTTATAAGAACTTAGTGAGAGAAATGTCTTTCACTTGCGCAGTAATTGCTCATTGTTACCGATGAATCGTTTTGACGATCTCATTGTTGTTGTCCTTCAAGTTGTCTTTGGCGAATGCTTTTCTCAAATTTCGTTCTTTTTCATTATAGGTTAACATAACATACTCTAAAATCATTACTTACCTATCAACATCTTCGATACATCACTTACATTCTTCAATATGATCTTTCATAAATTTTTATCCATTTTTTTCTAGAGGTCCTTACAACCGAAACACTGTTACTCTTGCATGCATAACTTAAAGCCATCGTTTTATCATAATTCATGAATGATCAAGTACACAGATAACAGATACCTCTTTCAAATATCAAACATGGAATCCTTACTCAAAAAACACTTTTCTTATGTTAACCCATCACCTCTCTATATCTCTTCAATTCTTATTCACAATTGAATCATGGTATTGTATTTTACTTTACCGTAACCTGTAGAGACATTGTGCCTTACTGATCTTTCTGATCACACTTACAAACCATGCTGAACGTGCCAAAATGATTTAAAATAGAATCCATTACAAGAATCATTCCTTTAGGGTACGCCATTGAGAGCCTTACTATGATACGCCACAAGGGCATTATTTTTGGAATTTGCCATGTAAGTCATTCCTTCAGAGTGCGCCACAAGGGCTTATCTCTCAAATTATTTCCATAAAGGCTATCATTGCAGGGTTCACCACAGAGGCTATCCCTTTATAACTCGCCACAAAGGCTTTTCTTTCCTGACGTGTTTACAATATGGATTTGCCTAAACTCACTTTATGTGAGGTTTGCTCATCATCGTCTTAGCACACGCAAAGAACCCCATTAGGTAATCACCATCCTTTAGTTCCTTTTAGAAGATGCCATGGCCATGGACTTTCCATTTCATAGTTTGTGTTTAAAGTCCCAACGGACCCCTTTTGACGACTCCACTAAGAACATACATAGACTCAATTTACAGACTCTTCATGCACTGACGTCTTAGACTCACTTTGTAGACCCTTCATGCAGTTACTATATACATTCCAAGCATACATACATAACCATATTTCAACATCAAATTATCTATACACCATTCATCATAGACTTGAACCTATCAATTTGTATATCAGATATACATACTATTCTCGACAAACAATCATGCATTCATAGATATCCTTTTGTAATTACTCATATAGCCATATAAATAACATATAATACCTTTCATGATTTTAGTTTCATATTTTAGTTAGTATGAACAGTGCACATGCAAGGGTCAATGTAACATCCCGATTTTGGACCCAATCAGAATAGTGGTTTTGAGACCATAAATCCAAAGTAGAAATAATTATTTTATGAATGTGTTGAGGTCTGTGATATGTTTTCATGATTGTGTGAAAATTTCATGAAGAAATTTTATCGGTAAAGTGTCCAATTTGACATGTAGGACTAAATTGCAAAAGTTGCAAAATATGTGATTCTAGAAGTTTTAAGAATGAAATAGCTATGGATTATTAATTAGAGGTCCTTAAATAGCAATTTTACCAATTTATAATTTTATGGATAAAAATGGGCATGGATAAGAAAACTTTGAAAGTTTAGTAGGAAGGGCATTTTGGTTATTTGGTTAATAAAAGAATAAAAAGGGAAAATAAGTAAAAATCATGTCCATCTTCCTCATGCTTAGCCGAAATTCCTATGGTCACCATAGCTAGGGTTTCTTCACTTTTCAAGCTTGATAGTAAGTGCATCCTAGCCCCGTTTTTAATGTTCTTTACATTTTTGAAGTTGTTATCAACCGATCTAGCCATTTCTACCATTTATTTGAGCTAGGGTTGATGTCTAAGGTTTGACCCATGTGTGACATGCATGTATTTTGATGTTTCATGGTAGATTATGGAAGTTTGATGTGTGAAAAATAACTTTTACTAAGTGATTTTTCATGAAAACACCTAAAAAGGACCTATTTGTAAAAGTTGTAAAATGTGTAGTAAAAATATGATTTTGATGAAAAATGTGGGCTGATATGAGCATGTGTATGGGTTGGCTAGGCTTGAGTAATAAAAAAAATGAGTACATTTCATTTTACGAGCCTAAAGACTAATTTGTAAATATGTGAAAGTTTAGGGGTAAAATTATAATTTTTCCAAAGTATGGTTTTTGGACTGATTTGAATAATGTGATAATTAAATGAGCTAAATTTGCTATTATAGATCAAGAAAAATAGAATCCGGACCTAGACCAGGGGAAAAATAAGGTTGTGGACTAAATCGAATTAGTTAGTCGTATTTTATACCGAGGTAAGTTCATGTGTAACTAATGCAATATTATAATCATATTTTTAATGCATTAATTTTGTATGAATTGTATAATTGAGTCGATGAATACATTCGACAAGTTTCGATAAGAAAGAGAAAATCCCATATGAACCTTAGGAATAGTATAGGATACCAGTGACATGTCACTAGGAACCCTTGTGATATATGTGATTTATATGGTCCGGGTGCTTGTCTCGTACGTCTACCAGTGGCTGGGTAGTTTAGCATGTGTTACGGATACCTGATAGCTTGTGTGAACAGCACTACGGAGTTATGTCTTGACCGTCAGCTTATGTGAGCAGGCCTGTGATTAGCTCGAGCCTTTATGTGATATGAAATATGAGGTAGCTATGGCTACATATATGGCACTTGTGTGCAAAGACCTTCCGTGTATCTGTTTAGTATTCCAAGTGTTCAACGGGTATGTCAAGAACGAGAAAGATTATGTTAAGTCACGAGTTGGTACAGGTATGTACGAAAAACTCATAAGAATGTGATTGTTAAGTGATGAGCTTCTGGTAAGATTAAGAATGATAAAGTTATGCTTATGAAACCATGATGATAAGTATGTGATTTTAGTTAAGTTAAATTGTATGATATTCATGCTAAATGTTGCTTAATATTGTTTATTATTGCGTGTGAACTTACTAAGCTTTATGCTTACTCCCCTTCCTTTCCATTTTCTTATAGTGTCGCCAAACTAGCTCGAGGATCGGAAGTCGTCGGAGCATCGATCACACTATCAAATTAATCCTTTGGGTATTTATGATTTCACATTTTGAGTATGGCATATATAGGGAACTTGGTCTTTTTGTTTACATGTCATATTAATGATTTGGTCAAATGTGTTAGCTTGTAATGGTAATTGATTCATTTTGTAAATGGCCATTTGGTATTGGCTAATATTGGTTAAGTATATATATACATATGATGATGCCTTTCATGGATATGGTTATTGCATGAATTGTGATGATAAGTATGGGATGTTGTAGATGATAGAAAATAGCATGTAATTGATGTGTAGATGTTTTAGTAGTGGTTGAATTGGTTATGTATGTATATGCTTGGATTGCTTAGGTTTGATGTTGTGTAGGTTGGTGCAAGTAAGGGTGGCAAAAAGGCTTGGTAAATAGCCTTATTTTTGTCCACATGGGTAGACACACGGGCGTGTGTTACACACGGCTTGCCCTATAGGCGTGTGATCTGGTCGTTTGTCCCCTGTTTTGTAAATTTTAGCTTCGAATTGGCCACACAGGCAAAGACAGGGGCATGTGCCCAGGGCGTGTGAAGTCTACACCTATTTTAGGAAAAAAAATATGAAAATTAAATCGCCTACATGGCCTAGCACACGGGCATGTGCCTTTGCCGTGTGACCCTATTTTGCTGATGATGTCATAAAGAAAGAGCTACCCACACAGGCGTGTAACCTTCTAAAGCATGAAAATATTTTAGGTATTGTAAAAATTTCAAAAGTTCTCGGTTTAGTCCCGAACCACTCCCAATGTATGTTTTAGGCCTCGTAGGCTTGTTTTAGGAACGATATGAATGTATGTGAAAAGTTTTAAATTTGGATGGAAATTTACGTTCAGTTTTTGTATGTTTGCTTGTGTTTATATCTAGTAATGCCTCGTACCCTGTTCTGGCGTTGAATACGGGTAAGGGGTGTTACAGTCAGCATAGAGACTGACCTGACAACCACAGATAGCACCTTGAACTCTAGATCCAACAAGGAACTACAACAACCACTGTTTATAAAATAGAAGAGCATCATTAAAACTCATTTGTAACCTTTACCATCATCACAAACCTATATAGCCCTTATATAAAGCCTTACTTCTTCGTCTTACTATTCACACACTTATTCTGACTTAATCTTTCATAACTTTAACATACGGAGTCACAATTCTTAACTTGACATGGAGCGGTCACTAACAAAGGTCCTAATTTGCAACTCCAACTTAGAGAGAAGGTAATGCTTTAGGTTTTTCTTAAGATTTTGATAGCAGTGCTTCTTAAAGAAGAAAGAACAAAGCTCCCTTTTTCTTTAACCTGATTGTCCATTAATTCAATCTAAGTCTTTATTAGGACATGACAAATGTCACGTCTTTATTGAATTGTCTTATCCAAAGGTCTACAATTTTAGAGGAACCTAATTGAGTATCCTCTTATATTTTAATTATCCTGGTTCACACTTAGTTTGTTCCTAACCAGCTTACCTTGCAATTTAACTAGTATAATATTATAGTAAAAGGGCGCACTATACTTCTGAAGTGAACTCATACCCTCCATACCGATTTAATTGGCTATTATCTTATTCCAAATAACATAGAAATCTGACATAGAATCTTTGTTAACTTAAATACATAAATGTATACGCCCACTCTATATGCCAAAAGATATACTTGGGTGAATACTACTCCGCTAATCATACTACTTTAGAACTACACGCCAAATCTTCTACTCGTCAGAATCGAGGTGTTACAAGAAAAGTGAAAACGAAGAAAGAGCAATGTAGAATAGAGGAATGGAGAAGAAAAACAAGAGAGGAACAGGGAAGAGAACAAAGATTTTTAGAGAAAATAAATGTAACATCCCAAAACCCGACTTGAAAGTTCGGCCGGATACGAAGTGTCATTATGGTCGCTTGAGTGACTTGGTTGATCTATCAACCATTTAATAAAATATAAAAATAAATTTAAACATACAAATAATAAAAATAAAATAAAATCATTTAATAAAAATCATTCAAATAAAAAATAAGTTTGAAATTAATCGGCATAAAAAAATGACTAACTAATATAGTTAACTAAAGTACATGCAAATACTAAGCTAAAGGACATTCATCTTTACAAAATATGGATTGCGAAGACTCTTTGATGGTTTTGCTTAGACACAAAATCTTTGATCATATTGTTACCTACGCATAGAAAATTTAGATTATATGTTGAGTTTACAAAGCTCAGTGGTGTTCTGCAAAAGTCTAATTATAACACCCGTAACCCGTATTCGTCACCAGAATAGAGTTAAGAGGTGTTACCGATCAATATGCAACATATAACATACATTTACAACATTAAGCATTCATTCTCATACATCATGTAATACAACCACTTAGTCCCTTATAAAGGCCTACGAGACCTTAAACATGCTTTAGAAGTGGTTTAGGACTAAACCAGTATCATACAAAAATTTTGGAAACTTAGAAAAATTTTAAACATACAGGGGTCACACGCTCGTGTGAATAGGCCGTATGCCTCACTCGGCTCCAGACACGTCCGTGTCTCAGGCCGTGTGAAAACAAGGCATACATACTAACTTGGGTCACACGGCCAACCACATGCTCGTGTGTCTAGCCCGTGTACCCTTCGAAGTGGCCACACACGCTCGTGTGCCAGGCCGTGTATTAGGCCGTGCCAAAACTGTAGGTATACTGAATTATGCAACATGGCCAAGTCACACGCCCATGTGCTAGGAGGGCTATACTGACTTGTACCACACGGCCAGTCACACGACCGTGTGTGAGACCGTGTGGAGCATACTGACTTCATCTTAATAACAACTCCAGGGGACACATGGCCGTGTAACATGACCATGTGTCACACACGGCTGAGACACACGCCCGTGTCTCTGCCCGTATAGACAAAAATAGGCCATTTGCAGGGCCAATTTTCTACCCTTATTCATGCATACCTAGACAATCAAAATGGTACCATTTCATCACACAATTATGCAGCCAAAACATCAACCAATTGCACAATTCATATAATATCCCTTTCAACCAAATTCAATAATCAATTCAATGCCATTTACCTAATCCAATACTTATCAACTCAACTTCCAAAATCATATTTCATCAAAACATTTCTCAAGCATTATAGACCATAAATCAATTAACCATTTGCAACTATAAAACCATAACCATATTCATATCAAACATACCAAAATAAGCCATCACTCAAGGCTATATATACAAAACAAGACATATACATTTACAAGCCATTTCTAATGGCCAAACACACATCAACATTAGCATCATTTACAAGCCAACTCTCATGGCTATAATCACAACCAAAATACCACAAGTAGCCTATACATGCCATGTACCATATTTATACAACTCAAAAGTACCAATTAGATGTCTGATAGTGCGACGATGTTCCCGACGACTCTTTGATCCGAGCTAGCCTTGATTTACTATAAAACATAGAAAAATAACACGAAGTAAGCTTCATAGCTTAGTAAGCTCGTATGTAAATAGCTTAATTCATCAAATAAATACAAATCAACCGATTATACACATTAACTACAAACCTTTCTCATGTCTCAAAACATGATCAAATACCATCTCATTTAACTTTCTCTATTTAATACTCGAATAAGTTCTGTACATACTTGTATCGCCTCGTACTAACCTCTTTCTCAACCATCTCATTCGTTTACCCGTTGAACCATTTGGAATAGAAATTGGATACTAAATAGTCTCATACAATAAGTACCTATACCATGGCCCGTAGCCAAATCAAGGTAAGTCATCCGAAGAACAATTATCATAGCCTGAATCCAAATCATCCGGTATGCATGGCCCGAAGCCAAATCGGTATAACTCGCACCCGAAGTGCTAACATCATGGCTTGAAGCCAACTCATCCGATATGCATGGCCCGAAGCCAAATCAGTATATCATTTTATAACATGTCACAAGTATCCAAATCTATTCCTAAGGTTCAATTAGGATCTCTATCTCATTGATTCCATCTTCGAATAAATCCGTAGAGTCGTATTTACAAATCATACATTAATGAAAATCTCATAATCACAGTTTAGGCAATATTAAAGCATTTTAACATACATTTATAATGAAATCATCACATACGAACTTACCTCGGGTATGAAAACAGTGAAATGAGTCAATTACTCGATAATCTTACCTTTCCCCCGATCTAATTCTGAATTCCTCTTTTCTTGATCTAAATATATTCAAAATTAACTTCTTTAATCAACCGCTCATTCAATTTAGTCCAAAACATACATTTAGGCCTATTTACACTTTAGCCCCTAAACTTGTACACCTTTAACAATTTAGTACCTATTTCACAAATACACAAAATTCACATATTTTCAAAAAACCCAAGCTTGGCTGAATTACATATAAGTCCCTAGCAGCCCAAAACTTTTATTTATTTCACATTTTAACCACAAAATTTGTACATTTAACATATTAATCCTTATTATGCATTTTCATAAAAAATCACTTAACAAAACATGTAAAACTATCATCAAACTTTCATATTTCAACATTAAACATCAAAGAACTCATAGATTCAACAATGCAACTCTCAAAATCTTTTACAATTTTGAAATTTAAGGTACGGGCTAGCTAGAATACGAAGCAACGATATCAAAAACATAAAAATCATAAAAAATTGAGCTCAAAACATACCTAATTGCTTGAATTATTCTAGCCGAATGAAGAAACCTAGTTCCTCTTGTTCTTCTTTTAATTTTCGTTCAACAAGATGATAATGGATGAAACTTGTGTTTTATTTTACTTATTTTAACATTATTTACAAATTACCATAATTAACCTTAAAAATATTCCATAATTACACCAAATGCCATGCCATATCATCCACTATCATAATAATGGTCTATTTACCATTTAAGGACCTTAACTTTAAGGTTCTATAGCTATCAAATACCTTTAGCTAATAGAATGACACTTTTGCATTTTATGCGATTTAGTACTTTTTCTCAAATTGAGTAATTAAACGATAAAATTAGCTCACGAAATTTTCACACATACATGCTATCATGCTGAAAACACCGAAAATAATATTAAAATAATTTTTTGACATTAGATTTGTGGTTCCGAAACCATTGTTTTGATTTAGCTAAAACTGGACTATTACACTAATATACCACGTAATAAAAGAAAAAACACATGTATACTATCAATTTCACACCAAATAGGTTTCATAATTAAAACATAACTCAACCAACTCATAACATACACAATCCAAATATTTACATGCACTTAGTCCACCTTTATAATTGTGCCAACAATATAAAATCATATAAATAAAAGATACAAGCTACACAAATATGAATGGATATTACAACATTTTATTCAATAATTCCTTTAAATATTTAGATTATTATTATTTAATCTTTTAGTCTTTTAAAGTTTTAAGCCATTGAGCCCAAGTAACCATATATAGAAAATCACGCCGATTGTGTGGATAGCCATTTGAACCTCGTGAGTGTGCAAAGCCCAATGATACGATAAAACGTTTAACGATATTCCAATCCGTGCAAAGCATGACTTAGCCAATCAAACCTTGTGAATGCGAAAAGTGCTATGATACGATACTCTCGAGTGCATAAGTAATCGTTAAACAACTTAATCAATTAAACAATTCCATAACCGAAACATGCTAGATATAAATAAAGCATAATTTCTTCTAATATCCATATAAATGTTAGTTGATAAGGTTAACGAGAATATAAATAAAAGAATAAGAGATAGGAGAAATTGCTCATTGATAAATCATTGAAGCATGGTTCCGGAACAATCTCCGCTCACAATCATATTCATATCAGAATAGAAAAGTCCCGACTAAGTGAACATAAAAAAAACTAAAAGTAAAGAAAAATTGTATATCCTAGTAGACTCCCCCCTTAAATGTGGTTATAGTTGTGTTTATATAGGCAAATATTAGGGTTTTAGGTGCATAAAATGTTGGATTGCTGGTATTCCCTCTGGCGCAACAAAAAAATTATTTCGATGATCGATAGTCATGGATCTAAGTACAGGGAATGAATCGGGTTGAAACAAGGTTGGACGTATACATTTTTCGATTTGGTTTCCTTCACAATATCGGTTCCAAGCTGCAACAGAATCGTCTCAGCCTCTACCTAGTCCACCTAGTTGAAGAACAAATAGTAGAAAATACTCTTGAACCTTTCAAAGAGTGTTTTCACAAAAACGACTACTAGACCCTCTCTGTTATTTTTTTCCTTTACTTTGGTAACCATAACACACAAAATTAGGATTCATATCCCTTTTATTTTTCGTTAATATCACATATCAGAAAAATGGGATTATTCCCTTATTTTTAGAGAAACATATGGAAAATAAGAAAAATAAATTATATTCTTTCCAAAATAATATCAACTTCCATGTCTTTTAATATTTGACCGAAATTATTATAACTATTTATATTAATAATTTCGGTAAACTATATTTAGTTAATATTTTATATGAATCAAATTCATACATTAATTTTATACATTAATTTTAACTATGTTCTGTATTTGTGTACAAAAAATTGTACATATAATGCGTTCAATATTTAGATGTCAAATTTAATTAATTTAATTCATGTTATAGCTAAACATAATACCGGATGCATTTGAATTTTGTTCGTTTCAACCATAGGGTGTGACCCTGTAGGCTATTGTGACGTTAGTAGTAATACTAGAATGTTTCTAATAGTACAAGAAATGAGTGACATCTAGCAATGTATCATTGCTACCCAAGCTACAAGAAGTCGTGATTCGGCATAACCTTTCTATGATAATTTTTCATGTATCATATCCTTGTATCCTTAATATCTAGATTGGACACAAGTCATGGAATAGTCACACTTGTATAGTCCAATCTCATATTTCTTGATATTCTGAATAGACTACAATAAACAAATAAGTGTGATATCTCATACTAACTTATTTGAGCATGACCATGCATTTCTAGTCTCACTGCATCAAGTGGCCTAAGATATTGTTCCCATTATGTAGGAGGGACAAATATTATCTTGATCAATCATATCCCACTACATAGATTGTGGCATACCCAACATCAATATTTATAGTACAACCTGTTATGCTAGACGTTTAACTATATCAAAATACACGACTCACGATGTTGGGACAATGATGATCTCAAGTCTGAGTATTGTATACATAGTTATTACTATGAGTAATGTTGTGACTATTACATAATAATCCAAAAAACATACTCACAGTGGGTCAATCCAATATGTCGTTCTCTAGCACATACTCATGTATTGATTTTGACATCCTTATGTCAATAACAACACATTGTCATCAATTAACTATACATTAGTCTCAATGCACTATCATTGTCCAAGCCCACAATACAACTTAACTAAGGACCTTTTAAGAATAATCATATCATTCTCAGGACTTTATTATTAACCAATTCATTTATACACAGAGAAAAAAAAATGAAATAATGATGACAATGCCTTATATTAACAAACAAGGTAAAATGAGTATGTAATTACAATCATCTCATGATTGGTCTTTGGGCATACTCTAACATAAAATACACTTGATACTTTGAGTGCAAGTAAGAAATAAAATCTAAGAAAATCTCACCAAAATACGTCTACTGATGTCAACACTGCGTCTTGATATCGTCTTGGCTGTGTTGCAACACTTGGTTCCAATGTTGCAATAAAGGAGGTGGTGTCGCAACACTAGGTTTCAGTGTTGCAACATCGATGCCTGTTTCATTCCAAGATTTTGTTTTTCACTTTGATCTTTGATGTCGTGACATGACTGTCTTCCTTTGTGTTTTTGTGCCTAAAATGGAACCATACACACTCAAATAACCCACTAGTCATTCTAAAGGCTCAAGTTGGCCTAACGGGTCATCAAAACACTAGAAAAGTGCGTAAAAATGCTTATTTTACTATTAATTATGTCCAAGCTACAAAAATGAAAATGTAATAAATATATATAAAATTACTAGAAAACAATTTCGTTAGTTGTTGAAAAGACTTTAATTTGCCACAACTAATTGTGGCAGATCAAACTCCCCTACACTTAACTCATTGCTTGTCCTCAAGCAACAAAACAAGATCACACAAATAAGAAAATAAGACAACTAAATGATGCTTGAGCATGCTTCATACATGAGATTGATTCGGAACATTATACACAAGACAATGTGGCTAAACCCATAATTCTAGCACAATATGTAATTGACTTCTGATTTTCAATATTAAACACGTTAGTTCACTAGGTTACAAAGTAAACAAATTCAAGAACATTAACCATATTACTCCATCGAAACAAGTGCACAAAATTTACATTTATGTTTGAAGAATATAAATGGTCAGGAATGTCAATAGTTAGTTTAATTTTCATCTATGAGTCATATCACTTAGGTCACATAAGACTTTTCAGCTTGTAATGTTCTGTGGCTTAGGTTTGTTCGAATTTGAAGAACTACATCTATAAAATGGTTTAAGCATGAAGATAATTTGGCACATTATATTGACCCTGATACTACCCCAATTATATCCCTTAGCTCCCCACTTTATATCCACTTCTCTCGCCTTTCTTTTCTCTCCATTTCCTAAGGTACAATATAGTATTCATGAGCACAATCATCTTAGTGAGCCTTTTGTGTAAAATTGAGTAATTTTTTTATTTTTCCTTTTCTACACACTTTGCATCTATTCACTCAAAATTTTCTCGTTTGGCTTTTAACCTTCATAAAGTTTTTCTTCAATTGATATTTTTCTACATTCAAGCACAACTTTGCAAGAATATTACACTCACTATACTATATTATCCCTTAGTTTTCACTCTCAATTCTTTTATTTTGAAACCTTTATGATGTATCTACCTAACCCTTAGTATTAATTTTCTGACTTCTAAGTTCATGCTGGGACCAAAAAGAAAAAGGATCAATAGATCATGCATTAGGCTTTCGGTTTCATTCAAGGTTCATTAAGAAAATAAAATTAGGCTCAAAATTTGGTACTAGGGAATTTACATATAGGGTTCTTTTTGGCTCAATTGGTGACCAAACAATGCCTTAGGTCATCCCTAAGTCTCCTAATTCATGGAATCAATTAACTAAAATTTAATATTCTAACAACTTGTGTCAAATAAACATATATGTTTTTTTATGTACTTATTTGTCATTTGGTATACTTAACACACTTTTACCCATTTATAGTGTAACAAAGTGAACTAAACAACCTGAAATCAATTACTATAAAACTAAATTTACTACTTAAACACAAAATCCTAATTACATGCTCCTAACCAATCACTTGTATTTCTACAAGTTCGCGTACAAACAACACACAAAAATAAAATTGAAGTATTAAAACAATTAAAAACACAACAAAAATTTAAAAATTTAAAAATTTTGAAAAAAATTGAAAAATTCTATGCTACCCCCACACTTTATTTGACACATTGTTCCTAATGTGCACCCATAAGATAAGAGAAAAGACTACTTGATTTAAGAGTTGAAATTCCTCAGACGTAATCGGGTGGTTCTCCTTGTACTGGTTTAACTCTAATTTGTAATGTTGCCTAATGTATAGGGTTCCTTGAAACGGCTGAATTCTTATTGTTTATCAACATCGGGATTTTTGTGCTCCAAGTGGATAGAAAGTAATTTTCTCGAGCCTCTCCATGCAAATTTTAAATTTCTTCATCTTTTTGATTCGTCTGCTTCACGAGCTCAACTACCATTGAAAAATAAAACACATAATTAAATACTTAAATTAAAATAAAAATAAACCAATGAAAAGTAAAATTTAAGATTAAAAAAAGTTTAAAAGAAAAGCTCTTTTTCAGAGTTGGGACGATCTGTATTGCCACCAAAGAAGAACTTCCAATTGGTCCTTGACACTTTGATCCATCATTTTTTTTTATCGAGAGATGTGAACCAACATTTTTGGTCAATTCCAATGATGTCGCCTTATTTTTGACCGTGACGACATATCCATTTTGGAGCCACTTGGTGTCGAATCTGAGTCAACCCGAAATTATTTTGCGGGGTATTATTACATCGAGCCTTTTCACCTCCATTCACATGAGGCTTTGAGTACTCGAGTTTTATCTTTAGTTTGGAATGAGAACTAGACGAACTCATTAGTTTCTTTGGTTGGCACCTGCTCGGTTTTGGCCAAAAAGTGTATTGGCTCATATACACTTTCATTCAGCAACAGTTCAAGATTGATGCCAATAATTAGATCTATTTCTACATCTACATATACGACCACCTCTACATCTACTACTACATCAATTAGATCGGTGACACCTTCGGTTATGTTCAATGTCTCCTCGTGGTCTCCAGTTCCAAACTCTAGTTGACTATTATCATTTAATTCAGAGTGGTTGATGATGATACAATGGTTCTCATGATCTGAGTTGGGAACATATTGTCTGACCTCTTCCAATGGAGTCTCTACATCTTCTTGCTTTTGGAGTAATTCTTCTATCTGGTCCACCCATTTTGGAATTCTTTCTAGGTTAATTTGGAATTCATTCGATTTAGGAAGAAATGTGGATGAATATTCATATTCTCCACACCTTCGATCATAACTCTGATGGTTCGTTGAGGCTCTATTTGTTTGCCCTGATCTTTGATTATTCTAACGTTGCTTGTACAAATACCGATATACCTCATCATCCATTATTAACTCCAATTCTTGTTGGGCTAATTGTCCTGGCATACCATATTCTTCGTCATAACTCCATAGGTTTGTTGAGGCTCTATTCATCCAACTTGATGTTTCATTAAGGTACCTGTTGTATTGCGAATACATCTCCAACTCTTGCTTACTTGTATAATTTGGTTCAGGATGGTCGACAACAATTCAATGGTCTTTGCAATCAGAGTTGGGAACATCATGCACGACCTTGTCTACTGGAGTCACTGTTTTGTCTTTTCGTTGGAGCAGCTCCATCATGAACGATCTTTGGTTCTCCATAATTTCTTATTTATCATATACTCCTTAATATACTTTATCATTGTACCAGGCAGACATCTTGCATTCCTTATCCCAACTACTATCATCATCAAATTCATCATAAATTGCATCCATGATTAAATTAAATAATCAATAATGTACCTAAAAATATAAAAAAATAAAATAATGAATTTACAAATAATTAAAAATTAATACACTATGTAACTCGTTCATCTTTCTATTAGTATTATTTTACAAAGCAATCAATCTAATAACAAATTTCACCATCGCAATCCCTATCAATGGTGCCAACAACTTTACTAGCTCCAAACATGCAAATGTTTAGAGTTAAAATCATGAAACTATATGTACATATATAAATTAAGTGCGATATTTGCAAGTGAACATGTCAAATTGTAATATAGATTTGTGTTATAATGGAACACCGGTAAGTATTCCTAGGATCGTACACAAGGGATTGCAGATTAGAGAAATTTATTATTAAATTAATTATAGAGAATATGTACTAACCTAATTGATTTACAAGTTATTGAAAGAACAATTAAACTAATTAAATTAGTTACCCTAAATTACCCGAATGGATTTTTCTATTCCCAATGTCTGTAACACCCTATGCCCAGCCTGGTCATCAAGCCCGAATACGGAATGCAACACCATCATTTCATCTCACTCACAGCAAGTGGAAAGCCTATTCTAAGCAAAACGTCCTTTATTATAAAATGCTTGTAGGTTTTAGGTCACTTAATTGGTTAATTATTGTTTTTACATGCAAAGCATACCATAATCAGTCCTAAAAATGAGTATTAACATGCAAAAGGTCCATTTACCAAAATTCTCAAAATATGTTCGTAGGTTTCGATACTGACACAAAGGTATTGATATTTTCTTTGTGTGGTATTGATACCACCTGGAAACACGATACCAAACTTGCATTCTGTTTCTCGATTAAAAATCAAAGCCTCAAAAATTATCAGTACCTTTCGTGAAGTATCGGTAAATTTACCTCAAGTATCGATACTTGAGAAAAGGTATCAATACGAAATCTCTATTCTGACTTCTTGCACATTTCAAAACACAGAGGTATCAATTTTAAAACTCAATTATGGATACCTCTGCTCCAGACCTCAAAAATGAAGCATATATAAGTAATTTACCTATTCCAATTTAGTTCCTAAACATCATGCATCAAGTACTTTGACAAATAATCATTCAATGACCTAATTAACAGGTCAATATCACAAACTTATGTTCGAGCAAGTAACGTCAAACCATCCTCAAGTTCATGAACCCAAGCATAATAATAACATGTAATCCTTATAAACCGAACCAAAGACTACCATAATGTCTACAAATCAACAGGGATATAACGGGTCTACCATATTGCCTGATTCCCCAAAACGTAAATAAATGTAGAACACATACGAAATAACAAATAGACTTGCTTGGATCACCCTTGGAACCATACTGTTCACACCAGCACACTACTGATCTGCAATGGTGTAAAAGGAGTGGGTGAGCTTAAAAAGCTTAGTGAATGCTTAGAATAATCACAATGCGAACAATTCATCAAGCATCAACGAAACAACCATATAGAATAACCTCAACAGTTCCAACTCTAGTGTTATATTATAATTACTCGTGCATTATTACTAGTTCTTTTACGTGGTAAACATGTTCACTTCTAAGCATATATCACATTACACATATGATTACATAATGTTCAAGAACATATCGCAATACTCACATAATCGAATAAGGTTCAAACATATATCACAATACTCAAAAATAGGTTTAAAGATTAATTGCATAATGGTCACATGCCATATAAGCACATATCAGAATACATAGAAATTCATAGTTTAAGATAATATGCATAGCAACCACATACTCATTTAGGCATATATCATATTACATTTTAAGACAATTTGGCACTTGAGTTATGGAACATAAAAGTGAGCTCTATCATCACGCATCAAATACACGAATCTCCAGCACACCAAACATAGACTCATAAAGTCAAACATGTCCCAAAAGTGAAGCATACAGCTAACACTCTCCTTATTTCCCCTCACATGTCCCGTTGAATGGAGCTTAGCTCACATTCCGTTATCCCTCCAACATGTCCCATGGCCTCAATGTCTGAAATCACTGTACATATAGGTGAGTACTCACAATCCTATGGCATGCCAACTATATCCAACAGTTTCAATAACCACAAGGTCAAAATATCTGAAATCAAACACATATTCTAACACCTTAGCCCGAGTCTGATCTCCGATTTAGGCTATGAGGTTTTACAGAGCTAAACAATTAATTTTTCATTCACATAATTTATCAACAAAAGCAGAAATCGAGCTGAATACATACTAATATTTGAGTTATAAAAGCCATTTTCATATGACCAAATATTTACAATTTCAAAAAATATTTGTCAACGGCCTAGCCTATACATGCTATATCGAGACCAGAATATAACTGTACCAAAACGATAGATAGAATGATGAACCGCTGACGATCCCCGAGTCGGTGGCCAAAATCAACAATCTATAAAACAGAGAAATAAGAAACAGAGTAAGCTTTCGAGGCTTAGTAAGTTTTAAGTAATTCAAACAAATAAAACTTGTCATGTAATTCAACATTATGAATCATCAAACTCATAATCATCTTTATACCATTTGACCGAATGTACATATATATGAAAACACAATGAAATTTACAACACATACTTCAATCATCAACATGGTTCATACAATTATTTTAAGTCACATGCTATCACATAATAATGGATGTCGTCTGAAATGGCTATTCTCATGTTCGTAGATACGGTAATAATCCATAGATATATTTATACATGTGTATATATATCGTTATTTGTTAATACTAATTTAATTAAAAATCGATTCACTTATGTGTACAAAATATGTACCTGTCCTTCCTACTATATAATACAAAATTAATAGTAGTTACCTCGAACATTTTAATTCATAATCTTACTCGAATCACCGATGTTAAACCTGCTAGGTTTAAAACCTGAGTCTGATCACTAGCACAAAGCCTTCGGGACTTTATGCCCGGATATAATTCCAGCACATAGCCTGCAAACCTGAAGTTCGGATATGATTCCCGCATATAACCTGCGGACCTTAAGTCCGGATATAATTCTCGCATATAGCCTGTGGACCTTAAGTCCGGATATAATCACCATATATCATGCATATATAGTCGTATATTATCACATCTCATTCTACATATCACAATAATAGTCATTTCCACATTCGAAATAAGCTTCATACGAGTACCATTGTTAACATTACGGTTCAAACATCATAGATAATTCTCACATACTCCTTCTATCATTCAACTTATCCTATAATGATCAATCATCTATAAATCATGTAAATAAGTTATTTATCATACAACTTAATTCAAGTAAGACTAAAAGATCCCACTTTACACTTATCCAAGTATCATCAATCATTTACTAAAGGTGACTACTCAAAACTTACCTCGGATTTATTTGAACAGCTACGGATAGGCTACTCGATTGCTTTCTCCTTTCCCTTATCTGATTTAGATCCTCTTTGCTCTTGAGCTTAATTTAAACAAATGAATTTGTTTAATTACTTATTCAACATTATTTCTTTAATAGTCACATTTGACAATCATATAACTTCAATGCATAATATGTTTTATAAAATATGCCATGACTAGCTTTTATGCTTATTATACCAATACCTAATCCGCATGCACAAACAAAAATTCACATAACTTACCATGTTTTCATATACACAAATTTAACTATATATATATATATATATATATATCCAAATGTCTCTATGTCTCAAGGTACGTACATAAGGCATTCATATATCTATACTTATGTGTGACTATCACAATTTAATCGATTACTCGTTTTATGCACAACCATGTATTCATATATATATATAGCACGCCATTAACTTATAAACCCCATTCGACCCTAACCAAACAAATTTAACCTCCATTTAAAATTTCCATTCCAAGATCAAAGTAGCAATTTCATATTGGTTTCACCTATGCCAAACAATGACCGAATCACTCCATCACAAAAATAGCCGATTCTATCTTGCTCCTATTAAGATCATAACTCACTTAGAATAATTCCTAATCTTTTCCCACCCTCGTATACATTACTATAAGAAATGCCGAATGCTTTAACATAACTAAACTAGAATTTTACCCAACAACATCTTAATTAGCCATTTCCTATCCTTCAAAAACATCAAATACAAGGCAATTTACAACTAAACATTATACCAAACTTGCTAGCACACTTAATCCTTAACCGAATGTTATAAACTCACTACACATTTTATTCATTAAAACATCTTCAATGACCACATTCGACACCTCTCTCTAAACACACTAATTTCAACTTTCAAGTTAAAAACAAGTTACCATTCATCAAATCCTATATTACCAACCATCTTAATGACATATAAAAAAAATATCTACTAAGAGTTTCAAGCTTATTGGCCGAATTTCCAACCTCAAAAACCTAAGTTTAATCCATGGGATAGGTAAAATTTGAACTAATCATCTCAATTATGCATAAATTTTCAAGAATTATTCAATACATACCTCATTCTAGCCTTCATCTAAGCCAAAAATCAAACAAGAAAATTTTCTTCTCCCTCACTTCAAGCTACGGCAATGGAGGACAAGGATGAACCAACTTTGGTTTCTCCTCCCACTAGCTATTATTTAATTTCTCTTTTTTTTTCATTAATTCATTTGTAAATAAAATGTTAAATTAAAAATACATATTATATATATAAATCAATATCATGACCGGCCACTATCCCAAAAATGGGTATTTTGACATGCAAGTCCACATTTTTGAATACATGCATTAATAGATCACTTTAAATTTACCTAACCTATTTCACAAATGTCTCACATAAGTCCCATTTCAAAATTTCACATACAAATGACAAAATTAAAGCATGAAACTTTCACACATGCATGCACACACAATAAACATAGAATATAACGGTTAATTATTATTATGACTTGGTTTTGTGGTCCCGAAACCACTTCCCGACTAGGGTCAAAATAGGGCTGTCACACACATCACTTACCGATTATCCGTTCACAATCACTACATATTTGCATCTTTATCAAAACACAATCACTAACATTTAACATGTACATAAAATGTACACATTTGCACTTTCACAATGGTTATCATAACCACATACCACATATTATAACATCTCATCTCAATTTACATATTCACAAGCATATAAGCACTTTATTCACAAGATAACATAGGTATGAGAAAGCTTACACTCAAAATTTAGAGTAGGGGTTTAGGCTACTAATAAATTCCCAAATAATGCATTCAATCATGTCCACAAGCAATTATCCCAAACACTCACCGATTACGCTTTCACCTAAAAGTCGAAAGATCAAACTAGCTTTTCCTTGCCTTCATCTCTACTTGTAGAAGGTTTTATCAAATCTAGAACTTCAACACAACAATTTCACACAGCAATACATCCAAAAATCAATCAAGGACTCATTACAAGCATACAAAACATAAACCTAAACTAACTTCTCATGCAACCGAAACTTATAACATAACAAACTTTAAATTCGAATATCTTGATCTATACTTAATCTTTTTCGCCTAAAATAAATTTTGTTCATCTTATAATTCACTTACGACTAATTTTTAACCTTTAAACTACACAAAAGTACTCAATTCAATATATAGACTTTTTTTGACATGTTTTATGACTATTTTATAAAAATCATTAAAACTCAAGAAATCTTTAACGAAAATTCAAAGTAAGTTTAGAAACCTTCTAATCATGTTAATAAAAGTTGAAAAATAGTTTGAAACCATATTTTTATGCAAAATCCTGAAATCCACCATTAACGACCCAATTTTTGGCTTTTATTTAAAACATGTGTTTCAATAGCTACAAATTCATTTTAAGGGACTAGATATCATTTAAAACTCATAGAAAGTCAAATGGTTACCTTTGATGGAAGAAAAATGAGCTTTGATGCAAATCTAGAAAAACCCACGTTTGGAGAAGATGATGTAGATGATGAAGTTTTTGGAGATTTTCTTGGTTTTTATAGAGGTTTATAACTTAAGAGATGATAGAAATCAAAACAGATGATAGAAATCAAAAGGAATTAGGATTTGGTGTTCCTTGAAATAGCGAGAGAGAATCAAGGGATGATAAACACAAATTTTTGGGTAGTTTTTACGTGAAATAACTTGGTGAAGAGAGGTTATTTAGCTTAGATTTTAAAATCTGGTTAAATTTCTTCATAAAACTCTCAATTTTGACTCTTTTAGAAATGAGTCGTATTTTCAAAATTAAAGGTATTTAAAACTCATTTTTAGAAATTGATTTAATTTTTTAAAAATCATAATTGTAAACATTATCGGTATGCTATGTCACAAAATTTCAAAAACTCTAAGGCTAAAATTCCTAAAATACCGCTAAAACTCCCCTTCTAAAAAGAATTTCGTCCTCGAAATTCCCTACTAACACATCACTTGCTTAATCACAAGATATGCTATTTTTACTTTTAAACTAACTGTCACACTTTCGTTACGCACTTTGATTCATATTCTCTTTAACTTCCTACTACTTTCCTTAATGATTCTTGTCACTACCACGAACTATTCTACGATAATTTTGCCAATGATTCCCTCTATCCACTATGACACTCTCATCCAAAGGAACTCGTAACTGTTTGTCCTAATTCACTAGTCAATATCCGGATTCTCTACTTATTAGCTAATTAACTTAAAATTTACGGAGGCATAGAACCTAGATCTATTAATAAGAATAAAGAAATTGATTACAAGTGTAACACCCCTAACCCGTATCCGTTGTCGAAATAGGGTTACGAAGCATTACCGGAGTTTTCATTTCAAAACAAACAAAAATTATAAACATTTCAATTCATACCAACAATCATAGCGAAACCAATCCATAACATGCATATCGTCCCTTATACGAGCCCTCGAGGCCCTAAAAACACATTAGAAACAAGTCGAGACTAAATAAAAAACTTATAGAATTTTTCAGAAAATAATTACAATTTTCAAAACTGTAGGGGTCACATGCCCATGTGGCTAGGCCGTGTGACTCACACATCCAAGTGACACGCCGGTGTCTTAGGCCGTGTGGACATTCGAAGTAGGGACACACGACCGTGTTCTAGCCCATGTCCGTAACCGTGTAACACATTGACTTGGGTCACAAGGCCAAGCCACACGCCCGTGTGCCAGGCCGTGTAACAGCTTGACTTGTAACACTTTGAAAGCTATAAGGGACACACAGCTGTGTCGTCTGGCCGTGTGTCACACACAGCTGAGACACATGCCCGTATCTCTGCTAGCGTGGATGGAAAATAGGCCATTTACAAGCCATTTTTCTCACCCATTCATGCATATACCTACAAGAGCTTTTGCACACATAAACAAGTCTTCAATTTACACTAAGATCATGCGTAAGCAAGCTATTCAAATATAACATATACACATACAATCAATGTGCCCAAAGGGCACCTTAATCTCAACACCTAAACATGTATAATCAATTACTCAAATTGGCCAAAATGTTCAACTAACTTCTAATTAAGTTTATGCCAAAACCTACCATTTAATTTACCTATCCAATTTACACAAAAAAGGTACCAGATGTACCATTCCACAACTAACACCAATAGCCATATATGTCATTGATAACAAAGGTATCTAGTTATCACATTCCAACATTATCACAAGACTATCTATGACATGCATTGTAAACAAAAATTCCATGTTTAATCATTCACACACTAATATAGATATAAATACTGGCATAACAACTTAATTCATCAAATGCTAAACCATTCACAAGTGTTTGCCCCCAGAACATTTTATCAAGTCAAAAGATTCATATATACAACTTGGAAAACAAAGTATCTAAACACATAACTTATTAGTTCATCGTTATACAAAAAACAACTAGACACACACACACACACACACACACACACACACACACACACATATTTAGCCACATATACATGCCACAACCCTAAAGAGTTCAAAAGCTACCAACAACGATGGATAGTGAGAGTTGATGATTCAATCTGTCCAATGTCAGCAAATATAAGCATTATAATGCGTAGTAAGAACATATCAAATCATTCAAATTAATATTATTTAAATAAAACATTTATTATACGTTATTGAAGTTACCGAAATGTAATTAAGGGCACGCAAAATGAATAAATTCATGAAATGAAAATTCATTTGCTAGGTTCATAATTTTTGCCCCCATAATTTTTATTTCATTACAATTTAGTCCCTAGCTTATAAAATGAAAATTCATGAAATTTTCCATTAACCCACCATAGCCGAATTTCATGTAGGTCCCTAACAAGCCCTACATTTCATTTATTTTAAAATTTTACCATGTACGTTTTCTATTTTTCAATTATATCCCTATTTGACAATTTCATAAAAAATCACTTAACAAAAGTTGTTTATCTAACAACAACTAACCATTTTCTTCCATAAAACATCAATACACATACACATTCATTCATGGTAAAATCCTAATAGTTTAATAGTTTCACAAATTAGTTCCTAGGTTAGCTAGATGAAGCTACAACGATCCCGAAAATATAAAAGTCAATAAAAAAGGGACAGAATATAATCACATGCAAGAAAAAGAGTGATGGCCAAAAGTTTCAAGCTTCCATGGCTTCTTCTCCTTCAATATTCGGTTGAAAAAGATGAACATGCATGCTTTTTCTTTTGTTTTCTATATTTTAATATCTTTTAATTATCAAATTACAACATTATCCTTTTTAATTAACCTTTATAATATCATTTTAATGACCAGAAAAGTCCACTAGCAATTTATATGGTCTAATTTCTACCTAAGGACTCATACTTTAAAGTTCTATAGCCATTTAATACCCTTAGCTACTAGAACTCCACTTTTGCACTTTCTGCGATTTAGTCATTTGCATCAAATTAAGCATACAAACGGTAAAATTTCTTAATAATTTTTTATACGGTAATGCTAGCATGTTGTAGACATAATAATAACAAAATGAATATTTTTATGTCAGATTTGTGGTCCTAAAACCACTATTCTGATTTCACTGAAAACGGGCTGTTACAACTCTTCCCCCTAAAAGAATTTTTGTCCCTGAAAATCTTACTAGAAAAGAAGTTCAAATATTGCTTTCTCATAGCTTCTTCAGGTTCCTAGGTGGCTTCCTCTATCCTGTGTCATTTCCAAAGAACCTTTACTAAAGCTATGCTCTTATTTCTCAATTCTTCAACTTCACGAGCCAAAATTCTGATCGGTTCCTCGCTGTACAACATATCAAGCTGAATCTTGACATCCGCCGGTGAGATAACATGTGAAGGGTCAGATCGATATCATCACAACATAGACACGTGAAACACGTTATGAATATTTTCTAACTTTGATGGTAAAAGCTAAATCAATAGCTACTGGTCTGATTCTTTCAATAATCTCATATGACCTGGTGAATCGCAGACTTAGCTTCCCTTTTCGATTGAAACGAAGAACTTTCTTCCAGGGCGATACTTTCAGAAACACTCTATCACCGATTTGAAATTTAATGTCTTTACACTTAAGATCCGCATATGATTTCTATCGATCCGAAGCTGCTTTCAAACTATCTCGAATCACTTTTACTTTTTCTTTAGTCTCTCAAATCAAATCAACCCCATGAATCTTTTTCTCCTTGAGTTCAGTCCAATATAATGGTGTTTGGTATTTATGACCATAAAAAGCTTCATATGATGCCATCTTTATGCTCAACTGATATCTATTATTATATGCGAATTGAACTAATGGAAAATATTTTTCTCAGTTGTCTTTGAACTCTAATACATAGCAACAAAGCATATCTTTGAGTCTCCAAAATACTCACTCGGACTAACCATCGGTCTGAGGATGAAATGTAGTGCTAAAATGAAACCACGTACCTGGAGATTCCTATAACTTTTTCCAGAATAGTGATGTAAACCACGAGCCTCTATTTGAAATGATAGAAGTTGGCACCCTGTGCAATCTGACAATCTTAGAAACGTATAATTCAGCTAATATCTAAAGGGAAAAATCTGTACATACCAGAATAAAATGTGCAGACTTTGTCAAACGATCAACGACAACCCAAATTGCATCTTTCTTTCTCGGAGATAGGGGTAAGCCCGATACAAAGTCCATTGTAACTCGATCCTATTTCCATTCTAGTATCATCACTGGCTGCAATAATCCAGAAGGTACTTGATGTTCAGCTTTAACTTACTGACATAATAAACATCTTAATACAAAGTCAGAAATCTCACATTTAATTTCCAGCTACAAATACATCTATTTCAAATCACCGTACATCTTACTACTTCCAAGATGAACAGACAAGCTACCACTATGAGCTTCGTGGAAGATTTTCCAAATGAGCTTTGGATTTTTCGGTACATAAATTCTGCCTTTGCATAATAAGCAATCATCGAATCCAATATGAAATTCAGAATCAGTAGTTCACTCACTCTGTTCCCGTTTAGCTTATAATACATCATCATACTTCTGAGCCTCACAGATCTGCTGTAAAAAATCGGTCTAGCTTTCAACTCGTCTAAGATCAAACCATCATCAGATAATGTCAGTCACGTCTTCATCGCTCATAAAGCAAATAAATACTTTCTACTCAGAGCATCAACAACTACATTTGCTTTACCTGGAAGATAATCAATGATCAAATCATAATCTTTAAATAGCTCAAGCAATCTGTGCTGTCTCAGGTTCAAATCTTCCTGCGACATGAGATACTTCAAACTCTTATGATCGGTACATATATAACATTTTTCGCCACACAAATGGTGTAGTTTTCAATGCAAACACCATAGCTGCCAACTCTAAGTCATGTGTCGGATAATTCTTTTCATGTGGCTTTAACTGTCTGGAAGCGTAAGCTATTACCTTGCCTTCTTGTATTAAAACACAGCCTAAACCATTCAAAAAAGCATCACTAAAGATCACGAACTCTTTACCCGACTCAGGTTGAGCTAACACTGGTGCCTCGGTCAACAATGCTTTCAATTGATTGAAACTTTGCTGACATTTATTAGACCACACAAACTTCACATCCTTTTGCAATAATCTCGTCATCGGTGTAGCAATCATCGAAAATCCCTTGACGAACCTTCTATAAATCCAGCAAGTCCCAGAAAAATTTTAATCTCAAATACATTTCTCGAAGGCTTCCAATCAACAATAGCTTAAATTTTGTTCAGATCTACTCTGATGCCATCTACCGACACAACATGTCTTAGAAAATAAACTTCTCAAGGCAAGAAATCACATTTTCTAAACTTAGAGAATAATTATTTTTCGCGTAAAGTTTACAAAACAATTCTGAGAATCTCGGCATGCTCGGATTCATCCCGTGAATAAATCAAAATATCATTAATGAAAACCACAACAAATCGATCTAGATACGGTCTGAAAATTATATTCATCAGATCCATAAATACTGCAGGCGCATTGGTTAAACCAAACGACATCACTAAAAATTCATAATGTCTGTACCTGATTCTGAATGCAGTTTTCGACACATCCGGATCTTTAACTCGCAACGGATACTAGCTAGAACAAAGATCAATCTTCGAAAATATTATTGCGCCTTTCAATTGGTCAAACAAATCATCAATACACAGCAATGGATATTTGTTCTTTATCGTCACTTTGTTGAGTTGTTGGTAATTGCTGCATAACCGCATATATCCATCTTTCTTCCTAACGATAAAATAGGAGCACCCCAAGGAGAAAAGCTAGGCTGAGCAAAGCCTCTATCTATCAACTCTTACAACTATGCTTTCAACTCTTTTAATTCTATAGGTGCCATTCTGTATGGTGCTATAGATATCAGAGATTTTCCCAGCATCAACTCAATTCCAAACTCAACCTCCTGAGTCAGAGGTAGCCCAGTTAACACTTCTGGAAACACATCCGAGAATTCACATGCCACTGGAATCGATGCTAGTTTTATTTCTGAAATTCTGGAGTCAACTACATAAGCGAGATATGCTTCGCAACCCTTTTTAACATATTCTTGTGCCGTCATGATAGAGATTATACTAGATGTATCATCCAATCTGTCTGATTCAATTTGAACCCGTTTACCATCCTGACATTTAAGCATAATGTATTTTCTTCTACAATTCACAATAGCATCATGTTGAGTTAACTAGTCCGTTCTCAGAATCACATCAAACTCATCAAAAGGTAACAACATCAAACTAGCGAAAAAGTCGTAACCCCTAATTTTTAGTGGACAAGACCTACATAACTGATTAACTAGAACACACTGACCTAAAGGATTCGTAACTTTAATAGTATATTCAGTGAATTCAACAGGTATTTTCTTTTTGTCTACTAATGTAATGCATATATATGAATGAATTGACCCAGGATCAATCAATGCATATACATTAATATCAAAGAGAGAAAAAGTACCTGTAATAACATTTGGAGCAGTAGCTTCTTCTCGAGCTTGGATTGCATATGCTCTAGTTAGTGTTCTTGCTTCTGACTGTTCATTCATCTCGCCATTCTTTCCTTGACCGGGATTAGTATTTCTAGCATTTCCAGACCTTCTACCCTTATGAGAAGTTGCTTCAAGCTTATTTGACTGAATTCTGAAGGTACTTTGCTTCTTAGGACAATTACTAAAAAGTGGCCGTAGATCCACAACGGAAACAAGCTCTCGATTTTGATCGACACTCACCATAATGTCTTTTATTGCAGTCATTACACATCAGAATGGTTCTTTCCACATTACTTACACTTACAACACTCGCCACTGGAGCATTGACTGACTGTAAATTACTTTGTCTTGATTTCTCTCGATTAACAAACTCTAAAAGAGCAGTTGACCAACTAGTGTCATTTCTAAATTTCTTTGAGGTATTGAGCAGGCTTGAATGACCCTCTCTTATTATAATATCTAAATCTTTAATCTGACTGTTGTTTATTTTTACAAATCTCTTCAACCTTCTATGCTCTCTCAAAAAGTTCTACAAATTCTCATAACTTCAATGCTGTTATAGCCAACTAGATCTCATCGTTCAACCCATATTCAAATATGATACACATCTCCTCTTCAGTTGATACAATATTGTGAGCATATTTTCTTAATTGTACAAATTCTCGTTCATACTCAGATAAAGTTTGATTTCCTTGTTTTAATTCGAGAAATTCTTTCTTTTTTCGGTTGATAAACAACTGACTAACATACCTTTTCTAGAATTCATTCTGGAAGAAATCCCAATTAACTCGATCATCTAATACCATCATACTCAAGCTATCCCACCATAGATATTCCTCGTCATTCAGTAAGGACACTGCATATCTCAAGCAATCTTCAAGGGTGCACAATAATTCTTCTAAAACTCTCTTTGTCTTTAGTAACCAATACTCAGCTTTTGAAGGATCATCATCTACTGCACTTTTGAACTCTTCCGCTCCACATTTCTGAATTTTATCTACGAATACTCAAGAATTTACCACAGGTGTAGGGGTGGTAGTATTCAGGGGTGCCGGAGGAGGCACAATAGAGTTGGAGGAGGTGGAGTAGCAATACTTGCTTGCTTAAACTCGTTGAACCATTGGTTCATCATTCCCATTTAAACATATTTTTCATTTCATCACCAATAGATTGAGGAATAGGAGCATTGTTACTTGCCTCAGGACTCGAAGCTTGAACATTGCATTCAACTTCATTAACTATAGCTCAATTTGATTCCGTGAACATCTTGAATCTATAAGAAACAAATTGTTCGAATGGATCAAACGCATTATACTATCACATGGTATGTGTGGTATGTATATACAAATTCTATTTCACTATGTATATACCAATAAATGTAACACCCCTAACCCGTATCCGTCACTGAAATAGGGTTACGAAGCATTATCAGAGCTTTCATTTCAAAACAAACAAAAATTATAAAAATTTCAATTTATACCAATAACCATAGCGAAACCAATCCATAACATGCATATTGACCCTTATACGAGCCCTCGAGGCCCTAAAAACACATTAGAAACAAGTTGGGACTAAATCAAAAACTTATAGAATTTTTCAAAAAATAATGAAAATTTTCAAAACTGCATGGGTCACACTGCTGTATGAACATTCAAAGTAGGGACACATGACAGTGTTCCAGCTCGTGTAACTCACTGACTTGGGTCAAATTGTAACACCCTTAACCTGTAACCATCGCCGAATAGGTTAAGAGGCATTATTGGACTCGTAACACAGTTCAGAACAATCAAACATCAAATTCCATATCATTTCCATAATTACCAGTCATTCATGTTCATTACGAACTTAAACCGAGCATACAAGGTCTAATCCATGCATCTAGGACTAAATCGATAATATATAAAAGTTTTAAAACTTATAAAAATTTTCAACTTTTAAAAAGTCACACGCCCGTGTGTCTAAGCCATGGCGAAACAGGGCATATATACTAACTTATCCATACGCCCGTGTACCACACACGACCAATAGACACGCTCGTGTGTCTAGGCCGTGTCAAAACTGGAGGGTATACTACCTTTAATTTGTAAGGTACCCTAGGGGACACACGCCCGTGTCTCTGCCCGTGTGGACAAAAATAGGCCATTTGAATAGCCAACTTGCCACCCCAAATGGGTCAAACCTACAAGCACCAAACCAAGCATAATTGTACACTAATTTCAACCAATTTTTAAGCCAAAACATTCATCATTCATATCATAACATTATCGACCAATTTCATATTTATCAACCTTACTAATTAATACCAAAACATAAGGTATGATCATATCAAAAGATCATCCAATCTCATGCCATGAACTTACTAAACTTATCATCTCTTTTAACCAACCAAAACATACCAACATTTAGCATTGGCATCACATATAATATACCATTATCAACTATAAGTTCAAACATAAACTAGCCAAATCACAAGGCTAAGTATATACATCACAAAAATAATCCCAGAACTACTAGCCTATACATGCCATACTTCAAAATATACATTTTCAAAGTACCAAAATGAGATTCGATAATGTGGTGACGATCCTTGATGATCCCCGAGCTTATAGTAGCTTCGATATCTATAAAACAATGTAAACACACACAAAGTAAGCTTTCAAAAGCTTAGTAAGCTCGTACTAAAAGTCATCAACACTATATAAAACATAAAACATCAACACATAAGTATTTATAAATTCTCAAGTCATCTATCAAATCTGTAACACCCCTATCCCGTGACCGTCGCCAGAATAGGTAAGGGGCATTACCGGACTTGTAACTCATGTCAGAACAGTAAAATTTTGAACTTTTTCTTGAAATGAAGATCATTCATTTAAATGAGTACTAAGCACAGCCAGGGATAAAATTTAAACTTCTCTAAGTAAACATTCAAAAGATGCCCTTTTCGCATGGCTTATATACATTAACCAAAAATATTCTTCCGCCACTAGTCTATTCTATACATGCCATAAGATAATCCAAACCATAGCAGTACCAAGCAGTGGATAGTGATAGTGTGACTAGTTGCTGACGATCCCCGAGCAAAAAAAAAATCCAGAATCAACAATCTATAAAACAGAGAAAACATAACAACAGAGTCAGCTTTTGTAAGCTTCGTAAGTCTTAAGCATTTTAAAACCAGTGAACTCAAATATGACCAATTGGTTTATTTGATTCAGATATAACATTTCATTTCATATCTATAGTTATCCTCATTGGACAAATCAAAATGTATCCCGATATCCTATAGTATTTCTCCATAACCGAATACTTACATATTCATATGACATTTTCATATTTGCTTTTCACTTTACAATCATGATTTAATTCTGATGGGTCTAACATGAACAAGTATTTATCACATACCTGACCAACCAAATTAAAAGTCGATCTTACGAATTCTCATATAACCTCTTTCTAGGTATACTTCCCTTTTTGGCCGAATATACACAATTACGTAATACATGATAAGCAGATAAATTCTCACTTGATAGTGATCTCTTATAAACATTAGTACATTACGTATTTTCACCTAACTTTTCACATTGACCAAATGCGCAATAATCATAGAACAGTCTTATTGCTTTACTCACATATGCATCACATAACAACCTTGTGATTTAATCCAAATCAAGCTTAAATATAATGTCAAAATACATACCCGAACAACTTAACGCATTGAACGTATTTATTACCAATTGTTACTGTGAAGTCGTATAATCTCATGCTTTACTCGGATCTTCAGCGAGACCTTTAGCTCGAATAATACCCACACGTAGTTATCGGGTCTTACCCGGAGTATATTTCCAAGTTTCATGTACATTTAATCACATGTTACAACATTCACATCGACTGTCGTATTTGTAGTTCATTTGCCTCATCAAATATCTAATAATACACACCTTTCACATTTGGTCATTCGGCCACAATATACACACATCTCCTACATATTTCACATTAGCCATTCGGCTTTACCAAATATACATATCTCAAACATATTTCACACTAGCCATTCGGATTTACCACATATATATATCTCATACATATTTCACACTAGCCATTCGGATTTACCACATATATATATCTCATACATATTTCATATTAACCATTCGGCTTTACCACATATACATATCTCATACATATTTCACACTAGCCATTCGGCTTTACCACACATATACATATTTACCTTGTACATCAATTTCAGCAATGGCTTATAAGTAACTCAAATAGTTTCATCAATGTTTACAACAAAACCACATATTCACTACAAGCTGTTTTCCTGAGCAATAGTCACTAAATTATTTATAACTGGAGCTACAAAACTCCAAATCAATTGCCGTTAATTTTCCCTGAATATAGACTCATATATCTTCCATCCATAAAATTTTCAGAATTTTAGGTTTGGCCAATCAATACCAGATTTTTCTTAAAGTTTCCCCTGTTTCACTGTTTGACTAATCTGACCACTCTTCACATCTTAATCAAATTTCTCATTGTACGGAATTAAAAATGTGTTCTATTTTATTTAATTTGAAACTAGACTCATTAAGGAGTCTAAGAATATAAATTTTATCTTATAACCATTTTTGTACAAATTATAGTGATTTTCTAAAAACAGAACAGGGGATTTCGGAGTCATTCTGATACTGTCTCACACAACTGTAAATATCTCTTTATAGGAAATTTCTTTGCTCACACGGTCTCTTTTATAAGAAACTAGACTAATTAAGCTTTGATTACATATTTTATTCAGCCTATAATTCCACACCAACAATTTATGGTGATTTTCTAAAATCACGTTACTGCTGCTGTCCTAAGCAAATTATTACATTTTGCTCTTAAATTTCCAAGTCCAAACATTCATGAACTTACCATTTGAGTTTAAGACATATCATGGCCATATCGTATCTTATTAAATCAACTCATTATGTCCTATTATGATTGAATTTACTCAACGTCTAATCACTTAAAACTTACCTCGAAGTGGTCGACGACTAGATATCCACGGCTATTCGCTTGCTTTCTCTTTTCCCCTATCCGACTTTGATCCTCTTTGCTCTTAAGCTTAATTACAACAATAGATTTGCTTAAGTACTTAACTAATATTATTCACTTAACAATCACATTTGGCAATCACATATCATTGAATCTATATCTAAAACAATAGATTTCAATATGTATCATATTTAATAAAACATGCCATGACTCGATTTCATGCTTATTTAATTTATATCTAATTCACATTCACAAGCAAAGAGTCACTTAATTTATCATGCTTCCTTATACATGAATTTAATCATATTGCCGCATGTCCTTATGTGTACATGGTACATACATAAGGCATATATATATATACATATACATATATATACCTATATATGACCATTAAAATTTAAACATTTAATCATAATCGGTAAGCTTTATTTCAACTATTTAAGGTGCAAACCAAATATGTTATTCATTAACATTTCGTCATATTAAATCTTTGATTAACCAATTTAGCACATACCAAAATCCAATCATACATCTAACCTTTATCTCAATACCAAAGCGAGTTGTAAGATTATACATTATACTAAGCATATCATTAAACATACCTATTCAATTTAGCTAATTTCATAGCCGATTAATCACCTTACCCCACATTACTCAATGCCGAATATTAACCCAACATCACAAGCATAATCACCATGAAACTTACCTTAATACACATTTTATCCCATTGCCGAATACACATGTATATTATCAAACAAATATTTATTCACATAACAACAATTCATTCACATCTCTATAAATGATCATAATCGGGCATTATAAACAAATCAACTAGTTTAGCATTCAAATTCTTCTAACCATTCCTCAAACATTTACTCAATGAACAACAATCCAAGCTCATCAAAGCATGGTCGAATGTATCATTCCTCTTAAATTCAAAAATAAATGCATGGCTAACTTCAAAATCTATTTAACAACTCAACTTTATAAACACATATTTGGCTAGGAAGAAAGATTGATAATTTAACAACCTTAGCTTAACATATAATTTGTTGTAACACATCTTTAAGCATTCTTTTATTCCATCAACTCAAAACACATTCATCACTCACCATAACTAATTTCATATTCGGCAATGGCCTCCAATATAGTGACCGATTCTTCTCAACTAGCACCTAGTGTACACACATGATCATTTGTTTGATTCAAACACTTATTCACCAAAAAAAATTCATCCAAATTAACAAGAACATCCACCACATTCCTTGTTATCTACCATGACCAAAACCCATATTCATTCACCAAATATCAAAAATTTAACATGGGTTCAATAAGGAACTTAGAAATTTACTAGGATTTAACTAATATTTCAAAAATTAACCAAAACTTCTTACCTTAATTCCCAACACAAGATGACCGAATGCCTTAGGTGTTCTTTCTTCCATTTTTCTTTTCTTCCTTATGGTTTCGGCAAGATGAGAAAAAAAAGATGATGAAACTTTGTTTTTATCCCCCACTTACTAATATAAATTTATTATTTCTATATATAAAAATCATTTTATAATAAAATGTTTATTTATACCTTTATTATACATAATTCCCACCAATTAAAAATGGAGACAAAAGAACACATTATTACATGCATGTGTTGGTCACCATTTACATTCAAAATGGTCTAATTGACATGCAAGTCCACATTTTTGAAGGCCTGTTCTATTAGATCATTTTATAAATTTACCTATCCTATTTTACCAATGTTTCACATAAGTCCCGTTTCAAAATTTCACATACAAATAGCAAAATTAATGCTTGAAATTTTTACATATGCATTTACTCACCTCATGAACATAGAATATAACTTTCAATTATTTATAAAACTCGGTTTCGTGGTCCCAAACCACTTTTTGACTAGGGTCGATTAGGGGTGTCACAACTCTCCCCTTTAGGGATTTTCGTCCCAAAAATTTCTACCGATGCATAGTTTAGGATAACGTCCTCTTATTGAATTATATCCATATAAATATTAGCTCATCGATAGCAATTGTAATTCATTTCTGATTTCAGATCGATCTATATAAAATCATTTTCTTATCTTAAAACAAATACATAAACATTTCTACAAGTATGCACATATATCTTATTTTCTTGATTTCATAAGCAATAATCACTTAATTTAATTCACAATTGCATTTCAAACACATATTAAGCACATATTAACATGTATAATTCACATCATCAACCCACATACTTGTAACCCACATTTTCATTCGTGTATAAGCTGTAACCTGACCGAAAGTACACACATACTCAAACATCCCAATAAATATCCTTTATAACTCCATCATATCTCGCTATTCAACTTAACCTATTTCCAACGGAAAATCAACTTCCACATACCTGAACATTGAATTCATTTAGCACATTCAATCACCGTTAACGATACCCGTATACAATCAATTAGGCATAAAGCCTCATATAGTATACCGGCATGGGATTTATTTTAGCACATAACTCATATATCCAAAATTATCACCATTCATCAGAAATTCTTACCAACTTTCAAATGTTGAAACTTAATCGAAATAATTTCTTGAACATGATTAACAAAATAGTGTTTATTCACAATAGCACATATATATATATATATATATATATATATATATATATCACATACCTCGTCAATTTAATGTCTCGAAGTTATTTCATTACCAATTTAGCACGATGTTGTATAATCTCCGACTCTAATTAGTTCACCAGTGTTTAGTCCGTTTAACAAATTTTCTCTTTAAGTCTTACTTACTATTACAAATCAATGCCATCGTCTCACACGAGGTCATACATGAAACACACTTCACATACACAGTGCCCACTGACTGATTTCGCACACATAGTGCTCGATTAAAGAACTCGCACACATAGTGCCTCAACTACTGATCTGGCACACATAGTGCTCAGTTGAAGAGCTTGCACACACAGTGCCTTATAATTCCCGCACGAATGCCTTCGAGGTTTAGCCCGGATATATCACCAGCACAAATGCTCTTCGGGACTTAACCCGGATATATCACCAGCACGAATGCTCTTCGGGACTTATCCCGGATATAACACCAGCACGAATGCTCTTCGGGACTTAACCCGGATATATCACTAGCACGAATGCTCTGCGGGACTTAACCCGGATATATCACTAGCACAAATGCTCTTCGGGACTTAACCCGGATATATCACTAGCACAAATGCTCTTCGGGACTTAACCCGGATATATCACTAGCACGAATGCTCTTCGGGACTTAACCCGGATATATCACTAGCACGAATGCTCTTCGGGACTTAACCCGGATATATCACTCTCAATTCTCATGTACATATACATATATAACAATACACATTAGTATATCATTTACATTACTTGAATATAAACACATCATGCTTATCGACCATTCAACTTTCAGTTCCATAGCCACATACAAAGATCACATTTATAGTCGCACACTATTTCAAAATTGCATCACTTATACTCTTATAATTCAATCCAAATCAAAATTCAAATGCGAGTACATGATACGTACCTGATTAACTTAATAATTTAAGCATATCCAAGTGAAGTCATATCGTAAATTCTCATAGTCAGAAGCTTGCTACAGCTCGACCGGGATCAAAATTCATTGCAATACAACAAACACATTTTAATAGTAAAAAAATCATCACACTATCATTTTATCACTTTATGGCATGTATAAATAGACTCACGCGTGCTACATTAGTCCTAGAATCGACTAAACCGTAGCTCGATACCAATAAATGTAACACCCTATCCCGTGACTATCGCGCGAGAATAGGTAAGGGGCATTACCTGACTTGTAACTCATGTCGAACAAAGAAATTTTGAACTTTTTCTTGAAATGAAGATCATTATTTAAATTGAGTACTAAGCACAAACAGGATAAAATTTAAACTTCTCTAAGTAAACATTCAAAAGATGCCATTTTCGCATGGCTTATATGCATTAACCAAAAATATTCTTCCGCCACTAGTCTATTCTATACATGCCATAAGATAATCCAAACCATAGCAGTACCAAGCAGTGGATAGTGATAGTGTGACTAGTTGCTGACGATCCCCAAGCAAAAAAAATCCAGAATCAACAATCTATAAAACAGAGAAAACATAACAACAGAGTCAGCTTTTGTAAGCTTCGTAAGTCTTAAGCATTTTAAAACCAGTGAACTCAAATATGACCAATTGGTTTATTTGATTCAGATATAACATTTCATTTCATATCTATAGTTATCCTCATTGGACAAATCAAAATGTATATCTCCCGATATCCTATAGTATTTCTCCATAACCGAATACTTACATATTCATATGGCATTTTCATATTTGCTTTTCACTTTACAATCATGATTTAATTCTGATGGGTCTAACATGAACAAGTATTTATCACATACCTAACCAACCAAATTAAAAGTCGATCTTACGAATTCTCATATAACCTCTTTCTAGGTATACTTCCCTTTTTGGCTGAATATACACAATTACGTAATACATGATAAGCAGATAAATTCTCACTTGATAGTGACCTCTTATAAACATTAGTACATTACGTATTTTCACCTAACTTTTCACATTGACCAAATGCGCAATAATCATAGAACAGTCTTATTGCTTTACTCACATATGCATCACATAACAACCTTGTGATTTAATCCAAATCAAGCTTAAATATAATGTCAAAATACATACCTGAACAACTTAACGCATTGAACGTATTTATTACCAATTGTTACTGTGAAGTCGTATAATCTCATGCTTTACTCGGATCTTCAGCGAGACCTTTAGCTCGAATAATACCCACACGTAGTTATCGGGTCTTACCCGGAGTATATTTCCAAGTTTCATGTACATTTAATCACATGTTACAACATTCACATCGATCGTCGATTTGTAGTTCATTTGCCTCATCAAATATCTAATAATACACACCTTTCACATTTGGTCATTCGGCCACAATATACACACATCTCCTACATATTTCACATTAGCCATTCGGCTTTACCAAATATACATATCTCAAACATATTTCACACTAGCCATTCGGATTTACCACATATATATATCTCATACATATTTCACACTAGCCATTCGGATTTACCACATATATATATCTCATACATATTTCATATTAACCATTCGGCTTTACCACATATACATATCTCATACATATTTCACACTAGCCATTCGGCTTTACCATACATATACATATTTATCTTGTACATCAATTTCAGCAATGGCTTATAAGCAACTCAAATAGTTTCATCAATGTTTACAACAAAATCACATATTCACTACAAGCTGTTTTCCTGAGCAATAGTCACTAAATTATTTATAACTGGAGCTACAAAACTCCAAATCAATTGCCGTTAATTTTCCCTGAATATAGACTCATATATCTTCCATGCATAAAATTTTCAGAATTTTAGGTTTGGCCAATCAATACCAGATTTTTCTTAAAGTTTCCCCTGTTTCACTGTTTGACTAATCTGACCACTCTTCGCTACGAATCAAATTTCTCATTGTACGGAATTAAAAATGTGTTCTATTTGATTTCATTTGAAACTAGACTCATTAAGGAGTCTAAGAATATAAATTTTATCTTATAACCATTTTTGTACAAATTATAGTGATTTTCTAAAAACAGAACAGGGGATTTCGGAGTCATTCTGATACTGTCTCACACAACTGTAAATATCTCTTTATAGGAAATTTCTTTGCTCACACGGTCTCTTTTATAAGAAACTAGACTAATTAAGCTTTGATTACATATTTTATTCAGCCTATAATTCCACACCAACAATTTATGGTGATTTTCTAAAATCACGTTACTGCTGCTGTCCTAAGCAAATTATTACATTTTGCTCTTAAATTTCCAAGTCCAAACATTCATGAACTTACCATTTGAGTTTAAGACATATCATGGCCATATCATATCTTATTAAATCAACTCATTATGTCCTATTATGATTGAATTTACTCAACGTCTAATCACTTAAAACTTACCTCGGAAGTGGTCGACGACTAGATATCCACGGCTATTCGTTTGCTTTCTCTTTTCCCCTATCCGACTTTGATCCTCTTTGCTCTTAAGCTTAATTACAACAATAGATTTGCCTAAGTACTTAACTAATATTATTCACTTAACAATCACATTTGGCAATCACATATCATTGAATCTATATCTAAAACAATAGATTTCAATATGTATCATATTTAATAAAACATGCCATGACTCGATTTCATGCTTATTTAATTTATATCTAATTCACATTCACAAGCAAAGAGTCACTTAATTTATCATGCTTCCTTATACATGAATTTAATCATATTGCCGTATGTCCTTATGTGTACATGGTACATACATAAGGCATATATATATATACATATACATATATATACCTATATATGACCATTAAAATTTAAACATTTAATCATAATCGGTAAGCTTTATTTCAACTATTTAAGGTGCAAACCAATTATGTTATTCATTAACATTTCACATATTAAATCTTTGATTAACCAATTTAACACATACCAAAATCCAATCATACATCTAACCTTTATCTCAATACCAAAGCGAGTTGTAAGATTATACATTATACTAAGCATATCATTAAACATACCTATTCAATTTAGCTAATTTCATAGCCGATTAATCACCTTACCCCACATTACTCAATGCCGAATATTAACCCAACATCACAAGCATAATCACCATGAAACTTACCTTAATACACATTTTATCCCATTGCCGAATACACATGTATATTATCAAACAAATATTTATTCACATAACAACAATTCATTCACATCTCTATAAATGATCATAATCGGGCATTATAAACAAATCAACTAGTTTAGCATTCAAATTCTTCTAACCATTCCTCAAACATTTACTCAATGAACAACAATCCAAGCTCATCAAAGCATGGTCGAATGTATCATTCCTCTTAAATTCAAAAATAAATGCATGGCTAACTTCAAAATCTATTTAACAACTCAACTTTATAAACACATATTCGGCTAGGAAGAAAGATTGATAATTTAACAACCTTAGCTTAACATATAATTTGTTGTAACACATCTTTAAGCATTCTTTTATTCCATCAACTCAAAACACATTCATCACTCACCATAACTAATTTCATATTCGGCAATGGCCTCCAATATAGTGACCGATTCTTCTCAACTAGCACCTAGTGTACACACATGATCATTTGTTTGATTCAAACACTTATTCACCAAAAAAAATTCATCCAAATTAACAAGAACATCCACCACATTCCTTGTTATATACCATGACCAAAACCCATATTCATTCACCAAATATCAAAAATTTAACATGGGTTCAATAAGGAACTTAGAAATTTACTAGGATTTAACTAATATTTCAAAAATTAACCAAAACTTCTTACCTTAATTCCCAACACAAGATGACCGAATGCCTTAGGTGTTCTTTCTTCCATTTTTCTTTTCTTCCTTATGGTTTCGGCAAGATGAGAAAAAAAAAGATGATGAAACTTTGTTTTTATCCCCCACTTACTAATATAAATTTATTATTTCTATATATAAAAATCATTTTATAATAAAATGTTTATTTATACCTTTATTATACATAATTCCCACCAATTAAAAATGGAGACAAAAGAACACATTATTACATGCATGTGTTGGCCGGCCATTTACATTCAAAAATGGTCTAATTGACATGCAAGTCCACATTTTTGAAGGCCTGTTCTATTAGATCATTTTATAAATTTACCTATCCTATTTTACCAATGTTTCACATAAGTCCCGTTTCAAAATTTCACATACAAATAGCAAAATTAATGCTTGAAATTTTTACATATGCATTTACTCACCTCATGAACATAGAATATAACTTTCAATTATTTATAAAACTCGGTTTCGTGGTCCCGAAACCACTTTTTGACTAGGGTCAGATTAGGGGTGTCACAAAATCTATGCCAACACAACCCATATGTTCATACCAATTCAATGAACTTCACATACATAATATCATCTACCACATAGGTATTGTACATACCTGAATCTTCTTGTACTTATTCACTTTCATTCTTACCTTTCATTTGGATATTTTAAGACTTTTCATAAATTATTCGTGCTTTAAACATCTACACACTTAGTGCTGTAAAGGTTAGCCAAAGCTAAAACGATTCCACACACTTAGTGCCATCTCTATTAATCGAAGCTAAGTCAGTATCGCACACTTAGTGGCTCATGTAGCCGAAGCTAGTTTAAATCGCACACTTAGTGCCAAACACCATTGGTTTATCATCATATTCATCCAAAGTAAGTATATATACAGTCCATGTATAATCAAAGCACCAAACATACTTGTAACTTCATATTTGGTGTACGAACTTACCTTGTACTCGAAATTGTCGACTCGGATCGTCTACTCTATAATCTTCGACTTCCCTCAGTCTAAATCCGAATTCCTCTTTTCTTGATCTATATGTATTAAAAATTAACCCTTTTATTAACCAATTTATTCAAAACAATCCATAAACACATATTTAGGGCATTTTGCAAACTAGCCCTCATATTTTCACATTTCGACACTTTAGTCCCTAATTCACAAAATCATAAAATACACATAATTTTAATATACTCATGCTTGGCCGAATTCTCCTAGTACTCATACTAGTCAACACATTTCATTTATTTCACATTTTAGTCCCTCAAAATAACATTTTTACAATTTATCCCAAATTACTCAATTTCATCAAAAATTCAAAAGACAAAACATGTAAACCCAACATCAAGCTTTCATAATTCATCAACTAACATCACAAAGCTCATAGTTTCATCAATGGCACATTTCAAAATCATTACCAAAATCAGAAATTGAGGCATGGGTTTGATAATATATAAAGCAACGATTACAAAAATGTAGAAATTATCAAAAACCGATCAAAACACATACCTTAATCAAGCCAAACCATAGCCGAACCCTAGCAAGCATTTATCTTTTATTTTGTTCTTCAATTTTCGGCAAAATAGATGAGTAATGGTCTTCATTTTATGCTTTGTTTTATTTAACATATAATTATTAATCAAATACCCATTTTGCCCTTTATTTATACATATAAAAATCATTTGAAATAAGGCCATATATGTCCATTAACTATGTAAATGACATAATAACCACATAAAGACCTCTCAATTATAAAGCCAAGTCAAATAGGCACTTTTAACATCTAGCACACAACTTTTACATTTTACGTGATTAGGTCCTTTTTGTAAATTAAGCACACAAACAGTTAAATTTTCACCCGAGACTTTCACACATGTCAATTCACTTATAATAGGCACAAAAAATAATATCAAAATATATTTCTAAATAAGATTTGTGGTCCTAAAACCACTATTTCGGCTAGGGTCTAAACCGGACTATTACACACATGGCCAAGCCACACGCCCGTGTGCCAGGCCATGTACGCTTTGAGATGAACCCACATGCCCGTGTGCTAGGCCGTGTAACAACCTGACTTGCAACATTTTGAAAGCAATAGAGGACACATGGTTCAGACACACACCCGTGTCTCTGCCAATGTGGACGGAAAATAGGCCATTTATAAGCTATTTTTCTCACCCATTCATGCATATACCTACAATTACTTTTGTACATATAAACAAGTCTTCAATTTACACTAAGATCATGCATAAACAAGCTACTCAAATATAATATATATGCATACAACCAATGTGCCCAAAAGGCACCTCAATCTCAACACCTAAACATGTATAATCAATTACTCAAATTGTCCAAAATGTTCAACTAACTTCTAATTAAGTTTATGTCAAAACCGACCATTTAATTTACCTATCCAATTTACACTGAAAAGGTACCAAATGTACCATTCTGAAACTAACACTAACAGCCATTTATGTCATTAATAACAAAGGTACCTAGTCATCAAATTCCAACATTATCACAAGACTATCTATGACATGCATTGTAAATAACTATTCCATTTTTAATCATTCACCCACTAATATAGATACAAATACTGGCATAACAACTTAATTCATCAAACATTAAACCATTCACAAGTGTTTGCCTCCATAACATTATATCAAGTAAAAAGATACATATATACAACCTAGAAAACAAAGTATCTAAAACATAACTTAGCAGTTGATTGTTATACGAAAAACAACTAGACACACACACACATATGTATAGCTATATATACATGTCACAACCCTAAAAAGTTCAAAAGCTACCAACAACGATGATAGTATGTGCCGATGAATCGATCCGTCCAATGTGAGCCAAAAGTGATCTACAAAACATCATAGAAACACATATAAGCATTATAATGCTTAGTAAGAACATAACAAATCATTTAAATTAACACTATTTGAATAAAACATTTATTATACATGATTGAAGTTACTAAAATGTAATTAAGGGCACGTAAGTGTGAATCATGGGTATCAAAGTACAACCGGGGCACGTATCTGCTTTTAGGGGTACCGAAGTACAACAGGGGCACGTATGTGCATTTAGGGGTTCTGAAGTACAATAGGGGCACGTATATGCATTCAGGGGTACCGAAGTACAACAGGGGCATGTATGTGCATTCAGGGGTACCTAAGTATACTTAATTAAAATATACATTTACACGCATAGAAGTTTAATTATACAATTTAATACTATGAACTTACATTGACAATTAACGCGTAAGAGTACGATTAGCTAATCTGCAACTTTCTTTTCCTCGATTTAAATCTGGTTGAGGTTTAACTTGATCTAAATAAATAAATTCAACCAATTTAATAACTATTCTACTCAATTCAATCCAAATTCACATTTTTTCCCCCATAATTTTGATTTATTTACAATTTAGTCCTTATATCATAAAATGAAAATTCATGAAATTTTCCATTAACCCACCACAGTTGAATTTCATATAAGTCCCTAACAAGCCCTACATTTCATTTATTTCAAAATTTTACCATGTATATTTTCTATTTTTTAATTAAATCCCTCTTTGACAATTTCTTCAAAAATCACTTAACAAAAGTTGTTTATCTAACAACAACTAACCATTTTCTTCCATAAAGCATCAAAACACGTACACATTCATTCATGGTAAAATTCTAATAGTTTAATTAGTTTCACAAATTAGTTCTTGAGCTAGCTAGATTAAGCTACAATGATCCCAAAAACATAGAAATCAATAAAAACAGGACAAAATCTACTCACATGCAAGTAAAAGAGTGATGCCTGAAAGTTTCAAGCTTCCATGGCTTCTCCTCCTTTAATATTCGGTTGAAAAAGATGAACATGCATGCTTTTTCTTTTGTTTTCTATATTTTAATATCTTTTAATTATCAAATTACAACATTAGCCTTATTAATTAACCTTTACAATATCATTTTAATGACCGTAAAAGTCCACTAGCAATTTATATGGTCTAATTTCAACCTAAGGACTCATACTTTAAAGTTCTATAACCATTTAATACCCTTAGCTACTAGAACTCCACTTTTGCACTTTATGTGATTTAGTCTTTTTCATCAAATTAAGCATGAAAATGGTAAAATTTCTTAATGAAATTTTTATACGGTAATGCTAGCTTGCTGTAGACATTAAAATAATAATAAAATAAATATTTTTACGTCAAAATTATGGTCCTGAAACCACTGTTTTGATTTTACTGAAAAGGGTTGTTACGACAAGAAAAAAATACCTGCAATCTCAACGTCTGAATCTTGATCTTGTGGTTCCCTAATAGCATAAACTTGATTTGGACCTCCCAAATCAACCGGTGTAGCATTGGTATGAGCAAAAATTCTGTAATATCCTGAATTAGGGCCTAATCGGAATAGTGGTTTTGTGACCACAAATTCGAGATAGAGATAATTATTTTATAATTATTTTGATGTTTATGATATGATTGCATGATTGTGTGAAAATTTCATGATGAAATCCTATGCCTGAAGTGCTTAGATTGAAATTAGGGACTAAATCAAATAATTTGTAAAACTTGCATTCTAGGAGTTTTTAGTATGAAATTGTTTTGGAATATTAATGAGGAGGTCTTAAATAGCAATTTAACCAATTTCTAAGTCTATGGACAAAAATTGGACATGGATGGAACTTTTGGAAAGTTTAGTAGTAAGGGCATTTTGGTCATTTAGTTATTAAAATGAATTAAAAACAAAATTAAAAGCCAATTTTTGTCCATCTTCTTCATTAGGCCGAATTTTCAAGGGTTCTCCATAGCTAGGGTTTGTTTCAAGCTTCCAAGCTCCATAGTAAGTGATTCCAAGCCCCGTTTTTAATGTTCTTTACGTTTTTGGAATCCTAGTAGCTCGATTAAGCTTATGCTAGCAATAATTCAACCTAGGGTTCATATTTGGAAAAATACCCATAGGTGAAATTTGTGTATTTTGGTGTTTTATGATAGAAAATGAGGTTTTAAATTATGTTAGACAACTTGTACTACTCGATTTTAAGCGCTTGAGTAAAGGGCTTAATCGGTAAAAATACCTAATAGTCATAAGTACATGTTAGAGTGTGAATTTGATGTTACCATAGAAGAGAAAAATGATCAGTATGTCATAAAACATAAGAATAAAGGATGAAGTTTAATTCCCGAGCCTAGGGGCAAAAGTGTAATTATGCAAAAGTTTAGAGGCAAAAATGTAATTTTGCCAAATTTTGTATTAAATGCTGTTTTGATGAATGTATGTATTAAATAAGATTAATTTGACATTATAGATCAAGAGAAACGAGATTCAAGTCGCGTTCGAGGGAAAAATAAAGTTTACGAAGAATAGGCTCGATTGCTAATAATTTTGTACCGAGGTAAGTTCATGTGTATATGTAGTAACATAATTGTCATTTTAATTAACTTAATGATATTTATATGATATGATGATTATTATTATGAAATATTATGCTTTGTGGTTATTGTTGCGTAATATACAAATTATGTTTATAACTTGTTAAATATGAATTGCTACCGAGTGTCGGTTTTGATATTCCATGGAAGACGGCAAGGATATGTGATCGAGGAAAAAGCCCGTTTGAACCTTGGGAATAGATTAGAATACAAGTGACATGTCACTAGGATGGTTGATTTCTGAACTCGTTGAGTTGAGTCCGAGTTCATGAGATGTAAGTAGGCATCCGAGCTCGTTGAGTTGAGTCCGAGTTCACTTATGGATGCGAGCGCCCGAGCTCGTTGAGTTGAGTCTGAGTTCACTTATGGGCAGGTTACATGGTAGCTTGGCTACATAAGTTTCGTAGGCTATTGAGTTTGTCTAGCTGCGGGTATGGCTCTTATGTTCATGAGATCCGCGTATTCGAATTATATTCCGATGTGTTCAACGGGGTGAATCTTAAGTGAATAAACAGAAGGCCTAAAATGAAGGTGACATGTTGGTAAGTGTGGTAAATGAGAAAATTTGACAGGTATGTGCTTAAACCCTCGGGTTGAGAACTTGGTATGATGAAATCGTAGAAAGATATTAAATACAAATTAAATATGAATGTCTTGGTGTTGTTTATGCAAATAATGTTTTGTGGGATTGTGTGATTGTGTTACTTGCTATTTGCATGTGAACTTACTAATAATTTGTGCTTACTCCTTCCTTTTCTTTCATTGTAGCTTTGACAAGCCGGCTTGAGAATAGGGATAGGTCAAAGACTCGTTCACACTATCCGAAGGCCTAAATTGGTAAAATGGCTTGTGTGTTTTGAATGTAGCATGTATGGCAAAATACTCACTTTGTGTAAATGATCTTATAATATGGCTATGGTTTGGCAAGAAAAGGGTTTGTAAATGATTAGCCATTGGAATGGCCAATCTAAGTCATATTTGATGTTATGTATGTTTAAAATGATATTTAGTCCATGAAAATCCTTAGTAAAGTGAAATTTGCCATAAAACAGAATCTGGCAGCAGTAGTGATGTAAATTTGAAAAATCACTAAAAATAGTAGAAATGGAATTAAATGATGAATAACTTATGAAATTGAATATTAATGAGTCTATTTTCATATGGATTGAACAAAACAGGTATATGAATTATATTTTATGAGATATTTGAATTCTTGTGAAATAGGGCCAAAGTGATTTCTGGATCCCCTGTTCTGACTTTAAAAATTCATAATAAATTGAAAAGAAATAATTAGAAGTCATGCTTATATGTACAGATTTCTTATTGAGTCTAGTTTTAAAAGAAACAAACTTCATAGACATTAAAATTCTGTACAGAGAGATATCTGATTCGTAATACACAGAGGTCAGAGCAGTCAAACCCTAAAATAGGGGAGACTTTAACTAATAAATTGTACTAATTGGCTTGACCAAAAATTGTAGAAAACAATTAGTAAATATATACATGAGTTTAATTTCAGGTAAAATTTATGGAATTGGATTTCGAGTTTCAAAACTCGAGATATGAATTTTTAAGCGACTGTGACGCAGATTGCTAGCTTGACTGGAAATTTAAAAAAAAATAAATTGTTTGAGCGGTTTAAGTAATGAATTAAGTCTGTTAACACCTCATGTTCGAATCGGGCGACGGTCTCTGGTACGGGGCATTACATTTGGTGGTATCAGAGCAGGTTTAGTCGGTTCTCGGACTAATGTGTTGTATGTACGGGTGTTGCTATACATGCCATATATATAAATTGTGATAGTGTGACGACTTCTGACCTTTTAAATAATTTTTTATAGTAAATGGATCCCGATGCAGTTGCGGCTGATGATGTAGAGAGTAATGCACCAGCTCACGGTGAAGAGGCGGTGCCAATCGAAAATCCACCTCCTACTGCCGGTCAGGGAGGAGGAGAAGGGGCTCGAAGCCTTTCTCCGGATGATGAGTGCACAGTATCTGAGTTCGTTCCTACGAAACCGAATGCACAATCTCCCCCACCTCCCCCGATTCCTCAACTTGTACCCCTGATGCCTCAAGGTGTAGATCTGATGAAATTTCACAGAACTCCAGTTGACAAAATCTATAAACAAGGGGCCGAAGAATTCAGGGCAAATATTAATGATGATGCCGAGAAAGCAGAGTTTTGGCTTGAGAATTCTATTCGAGTATTTGATGAATTGTCTTATACCCAAGAAGAATGCTTGAAATGTGCTATATCATTGTTGAGGATTCACTTATCATTGGTGGAAGACATTGACTTGATGAAGAGGTACCGAAAGAGAAAGTAACTTGGGAGTTCTTTCAAGAAGAATTTCGGAAGAAATATATCGATGAAAGATTTATTGATCGAAGCGTAAAGAGTTTCTTGAATTAAAGTAGGGGAACATGACATTCATCAATACGAAAGGAGTTTGTCGAGTTGAGTAAGTATGCTAGAGAATATATTCCTCTGAAGCTAAAATGTGCGAGACGATTTGAAGACGGACTCAATGAAGACATCAAAGTATTTGTTGGGATTCTTGAATTAAAAGAAATGGTAGTACTGGTTGATCGAGCTTGCAAGGCTGAAGAACTACTTAAAGAGAAGAAAAAGGTAGAGGCTGAGACTAGAAATTGGAAGCAAAGACCGATGAGCAGTTCATTCTCACAGCAATCCAGAAAATCTAGAAATATGAATCCTCGTTCATAGGTTTCGGCTGGACAATCATATGGAAATTTTAAGAAGCAAAATATGGGTCCTAAATCTCAGACTACTTCTGCAGCTAGTGTGGGAAATACGAGATTTGTTAAGCCCGAGTGTGGCAGAAATCATTTTGGCCCATGTAGAGTGAATGAATGTTTTCGGTGTGGTTCTCCGGATCATTTTATTAGAGATTGCCCAGAGAGAGTTGAAAAAGAAAAATTTCAGAGTGTAAAAGCCAGCGGTGCAGACTCGAGGGGAAGATATTCGAGAAAAGCTGGAAATGAAGCAAGCAGCAAAAATGTAGCCAAAGATTCAGCAGCTAAATCTGAAGCAAGGGCTCCAGCTAGAACTTATGCTATAAAGGCATGTGAAGATGCTTTATCACCCGATGTGATTACTGGTATATTTTCTCTTTATGATGTTAATGTTATTGCTTTGATTGATCCCGGTTCTACTCATTCATATGTATGCATGAAACTGGTGTTTAGTATGAATATACTTGTTAAGAACACAGAATTTATGATTAGAGTGTCGAATCCGTTAGGCAAATGTGTGATAGTTGATAAAGTATGCAAGAAATGCCCTTTAATGATTCGGGGTCATTACTTTCCGGCCGACTTGATGTTGTTGCTGTTTGATGAATTTGATGTTATTTTGGGTATGGATTGGTTGACATTGCATGATGCTATAATAAATTGCAAAGAAAAGGTTATAGAATTGAAGTGTGAAAGCGGTAAAATTCTGCGGGTTGAACCAGACAAATCAGAGACATTATCTAGTATGATTTCTTCAATGTCAACTCAGAGATATTTGAGAAAGGGTTATGAAGCTTATTTGGCGTATGTAATTAATACAAAAGAAGTTGGATTTTTGGGTCATATTATTTCAGGTGATGGTATACGGGTTGATACTAGTAAGATTTCAGCCATTGTTGATTGGAAACCACCGAAAAATGTAACCGAGGTTAGAAGTTTCTTGGGGCTAGCTGGGTATTATCGGCGATTTGTAAATGGATTTTCTATAATTGCTACTCCTATGACTAGACTACTCCGAAAGAATGTTAAATTTGAATGGACGGAAGAATGTTAACAAAGTTTTGAAGAATTGAAAAAGTTATTAACTGAAGCACCAGTGTTGGTACAACCCGAATTAGGTAAAGAATTTGTGGTGTATAGTGATGCTTCTCGAAATGGCTTAGGATGTGTACTTATGCAAGAAGGAAAAGTGGTGGCTTATGGTTCGAGGCAGTTAAAATCTCATGAAAGAAATTATCTGACTCATGATTTGGAATTGGCTGCTATAGTGTTTGCTTTGAAGATTTGGCGACATTATTTGTATGGTGAAAAGTGCTGAGTATATACCGACCACAAAAGTCTTAAATACTTAATGTCACAAAAAGATTTGAATTTGAGACAGCGAAGATGGTTGGAGTTATTGAAAGATTATGAGCTTGTTATTGATTACCATCCAGGAAAAGTGAATGTGGTTGCCGATGCTTTAAGCAGAAAATTGCTATTTGCTTTGAGAGCTATGAACACTCGGTTAAAGATATTAAATGATGGATTGATTCTAGCAGAGTTAAGAGAAAGACTGATGTTTTTACAAGAGATTTGTGAAGCTCAGAAAAATGACCAAGATTTGCAAGCTAAGAGAAAGCGATGTGAAGTCGATACAGATCGATTTCGAATCGTTCGATGGTTGCTTGATGTTTAAAAATCAGATTTGTGTACCGAAAAAATGATGAGTTGATTCAAAAGATTTTGCATGAAGCACATAATAGTTGTTTGGCTGTTCATCCGGGCAGTACGAAAATGTATAATGACTTGAAGAAAATGTACTGGTGGAGTGGAATGAAAAGAGATATTTCCGAGTTTGTATCAAAGTGCTTAGTTTGTCAACAAGTGAAAGCTGAACACCAACTACCGTCGGGATTACTTTAGCCTATCATGGTTCCTGAATGGAAATGGGATCAGATTACTATGGATTTTATATCAGGGTTGCCGTTAACTCCGGGGAAGAAAAATGCCATCTGGGTAATAGTTGAAAGACTGACTAAATCGGCTCATTTTATTCCGGTACGTACGGATTATTCTCTTAATAACTTGGCTGAATTGTATATCCGTGAGATTGTTAGACTTTATGGAATACCTTTGTCAATCATTTCGGATAGAGATCCGAGATTTACTTCACGGTTTTGGCAAAAGTTGCACGGGGCATTAGGTACAAAGTTAAATTTCAGCACTGCCTTTCATCTACAAACTGATGGACAATCAGAGAGAGTAATTCAGATTCTTGAAGACATGCTCAGATGTTGCGTATTGAAATTTCAAGGTAGTTGGGAAAGGTACTTACCGTTGATAGAATTTTCTTATAATAATAGTTATTAGACGAGTTTGAAGATGGCACCTTATGAAGCATTGTATGGTCGTAAATGTCGGACGCCATTGTATTGGACTGAACTCAAGGAAAATCAGATTTATGGGTTGATCTAGTTAAGGAAACAGAAGAGAAAGTAAAAGTCATCAGAGATTGCTTGAAAGCGACTTTTCGCATGCATGACAAAAATCGTATCTGATTTGAAGAGAAAAGAGATTGACTATCAAGTTGGTGACAAAGTGTTTTTGAAAGTATCCCCGTGGAAGAAAGTTCTCAGATTTGGCAAGAAAGGCAAATTAAGTCCACGTTTTATTGGACCGTTTGAAGTGATTGAGAGAGTTGGACCAGTAGCTTATCGGTTATCATTGCCATCTGAATTACAGAAGATGCATGATGTATTCCACATATCTATGTTACATCGATATCGTTCAGATCCTTCACATATAATTTCACCGATAGAAATTGAACTACGACCAGATATGACTTACGAAGAAGAACCGATTAAGATTTTAGCTCGAGAGGTCAAGCAACTAAGAAATAAAAGTGTCGCTCTCGTGAAAGTATTGTGGCAAAAGCACGGAGTAGAAGAAACTACATGGGAACCTGAAGAAACTATGAGAAACCAATACCCACACCTGTTTACTGGTAAGATTTTCGAGGACGAAAATCCTTAAAGGGGGGAGAGTTGTAATATCCCGAATTAGGGCCTAATAATAGTGGTTTCGTGACCACAAATCTGAGATAGAGATAATTATTTTATAATTATTTTGATGTTTATGATATGATTGCATGATTGTGTGAAAATTTCGTGATGAAATCCTATGCCTAAAGTGCTTAGATTGAAATTAGGGACTAAATCGAATAATTTGTAAACTTTGCATTCTAGGAGTTTTTAGTATGAAATTGTTTTGGAATATTAATGAGGAGGTCTTAAATAGCAGTTTGATCAATTTCTAAGTCTATGGACAAAAATTGGAATGGATGGAATTTTTGGAAAGTTTAGTAGTAAGGGCATTTTGGTCATTTAGTTATTAAAATGAATTAAAAACAAAATTAAAAGCCAATTTTTGTCCATCTTCTTCATTAGGCCAAAATTTCAAGGGTTCTCCATAGCTAAGGTTTGTTTCAAGCTTCCAAGCTCCATAGTAAGTGATTCCAAGCCCCGTTTTTAATGTTCTTTACGTTTTTGAAATCCCGGTAGCTCGATTAAGCTTATGCTAGCAATAATTCAACCTAGGGTTCATATTTGGAAAAATACCCATAGGTGAAATTTGTGTATTTTGGTGTTTTATTATAGAAAATGAGGTTTTAAATTATGTTAGACAACTTGTACTACTCGATTTTAAGCGAAAACGAGTAAAAGGGCTTAATCGGTAAAAATACCTAATAGTCATAAGTACATGTTAGAGTGTGATTTGATGTTACCATTAGAAGGAAAAATGATCAGCATGTCATAAAACATAAGAATAAGGGATGAAGTTTAATTCCCGAGCCTAGGGGAAAAAGTGTAATTATGCAAAAGTTTAGGGGCAAAAATGTAATTTTACCAAAGTTTGTATTAAATGCTGTTTTGATGAATGTATGTATTAAATAAGATTAATTTGACATTATAGATCAAGAGGAACGAGATTCAAGTCGCGATAGAGGGAAAAACAAAGTTTACGAAGAATAGGCTCGATTGCTAATAATTTTGTACCGAGGTAAGTTCATGTGTAAATGTAGTAACATAATTGTCATTTTAATTAACTTAATGATATTTATATGATATGATGATTATTATTATGAAATATTATGCTTTCTGGTTATTGTTGAGTAATATGCAAATTATGTTTATTACTTGTTAAATATGAATTGCTACCGAGTGTCGGTTTTGATATTCCATGGAAGACGACAAGGATATGTGATCGAGGAAAAAGCCCATTTGAACCTTGGGAATAGATTAGAATACAAGTGACATGTCACTAGGAGGGTTGAGTTCCAAACTCGTTGAGTTGAGTCCGAGTTCGTGAGATGTAACTAGGCATCCGAACTCGTTGAGTTGAGTCCGAGTTCACTTATGGGCGGGTTACATGGTAGCTTGGCTACATAAGTTTCGCAAGCTATTGAGTTTGTCTAGCTGCGGGTATGGCTCTTATGTTCATGTGATCCGCGTATTCGAATTATATTCCGATGTGTTCAACGGGTGAATCTTAAGTGAATAAACAGAAGGCCTAAAATGAATGTGACATGTTGGTAAGTGTGGTAAATGAGAAAATTTGACAGGTATGTGCTTAAACCCTCGGGTTGAGAACTTGGTATGATGAAATCTTAGAAAGATATTAAATACAATTGAAATATGAATGTCTTGGTGTTGTTTATGCAAATAATGTTTTTGTGGGATTGTGTGATTATGTTACTTGCTATTTGCATGTGAAATTACTAAGCATTTGTGCTTACTCCTTACTTTTCTTTCATTGTAGCTTTCATAAGCCGGCCTGAGAATCGAGATAGGTCGAAGACTCGTTCACACTATCCGAAGGCCTAAATTGGTAAAATGGCTTGTGTGTTTTGAATGTGGCATGTATGGCAAAATACTCACTTTGTGTAAATGATCTTATGATATGGCTATGGTTTGGCAAGAAAAAGGTTTGTAAATGATCAGCCATTGGAATGGCCAATCTAAGCCATATTTGATGTTATGTATGTTTAAAATGATATTTAGTCCATGAAAATCCTTAGTTAAGTGAAATTTGCCATAAAATAGAATCTGGCAGCAGTAGTGATGTAAATTTGAAAAATCACTAAAAATAGTAGAAATGGAATTAAATGATGAGTAACTTATGAAATTGAAGATTAATGAGTCTATTTTCATATGGATTGAACAAAACAGGTATATGAATTATATTTTATGAGATATTTGAATTTTCATGAAACAGGGCCAGAGTGATTTTTGGATCCCCTGTTTTGACTTTAAAAATTCATAATAAATTGAAAAGAAATAATTAGAAGTCATGCTTATATGTACAGATTTATTATTGAGTATAGCTTTAAGAGAAACAAACTTCATAGACATTGAAATTCTGTACAGAGAGATATTTGATTCGAAATACACAGAGGTGAGAGTAGTCAAACCCTGAAATAGGGGAGACTTTAACTAATAACCTGTACTAATTGGCTTGACCAAAAATTCTAGAAAAAAATTTGTAAATATATATCTGAGTTTAACTTCAGGTAAAATTTACAGAATTGGATTTCAAGTTTCGAAACTCGAGATATGAAATTTTAAACGACTGTGATGCAGATTGCTAGCTTGACTGGAAATTTAAAAAAAATAAATTGTTTGAGCGGTTTAAGTAATGAATTAAGTCTGTTAACACGTCGTGTTCGAATCCGGCGACAGTATCGGGTACGGGGCATTACAGATTCGATGCCCAACTGGTCCCCCATTACCTTTATTGTGACAACAGCATTTAGCAGGTGCAGAAGCAGGTGCCGAACTTTGAGTCTGCAAACCCTCAATTCTATTTGAGGAATCCCTAAGAAATTGTTCCTTCAAACAACACTTAAAACATCCACCTATCAACTTACGACACTCCCCAAGATGCCTACGCTCATAATGCGGACAAAGCGGCCATCCAGAACCACCCGTCGAACCACCAATACTAGCTACAACACTATCTTGCTACTTAGACTGATTTGGTCGAATCTCATGTGGTGCACTCCTTTCAGAACTCTGAGTATCACGACTTCTCTTAGGCAGCTGGTTAAATACACCGTCAGAAGTTCTCTTATCAGATTCAGTAACTACTAAGCAAGGTAGTTCAACCAAAGTCTCCTCAATAGCTTTGGCTTTCTCAACTAACTCATCAGACATCTCTACATTTTGTGCTACCAAATAAACCTGAATCTTACGATTACACCCAAATCAGAACCTCTTATAATGGTCCTTTTCAGAAAGTATCATCTTAGGAGCATATTTACTAAGTCACACAAACTCAGCCTGTAACACCGCTAACCCATAACCGTCACCGAAACAGCGTTATAGAGCATTACTAGAGTTTATAGAACAAATACAAATACTTCATACCATTTACTATTCATAGTAAAAAATAATCATACTATCCCTTGAATGGTTCCTCTAGGTCTAATTTAAACATTAGAATCAAGTCAAGCCTAAATCGGGATCTCAGAGAATTTTTCGCGAAATTTTAAAATTTTTCTTATATATAGGGGTCACACGCCCGTGTGAGTAGGCCGTGTGAGACATGCCCATGTCTCAAGCCATGTGGGCATTCAATGTGAGACACAGAGCTGTGTCCCAGCCCGTGTCTTTACCCATGTAACTCTCTCACTTGTGCCACACAGCCTGTAACACCCCTTACCCGTATTCAACACTGGAACAGGGTACGAGGCATTACTAGACTTAAACACAAGCAAACATACATTTACGAGTCATAAATTTCTGTTCAAATTTAAAAATTTTCACATACAATCAAATTGCCCCTATAACGGGCCTACGAGGCCCAAAACATGCTTTGGCAGTGGTTTAGGACTAAACCAAGAACTTTACTCAATTTTATAGCACTTAGAAAATTTTTCATCAAACAAGGGTCAAACGCTCGTGTGGCTTGGGACACACCTATGTGGGCAGGCCTTGTGATTACACATGCCTGTGTGGGCAGGCCGTGTGGTCACACACGCCCGTGTCCAAACCCCGTGAACTCTCTGTTTGTCATCCATGAACAAAATGAAGTCACACGGCTAAGGCACAAGCCCGTGTGCTTAGGCCATGAAGTCAATTTAATTTTCCTAATTTTTCATAAATAGGTGCATACTTCACACGGCCAAAGCACACGCCCGTGATCAAGGCCGTGCCGTCCACACGGTTAAGACATACGTCCATGTCTCTGCCCGTGTGCTCGATACTAAGAACTCTATTTTGCAACAATTAAGGTACAGAGGACACACGGCTGGATCACACGCCCATGGGGCAAGTCGTGTGTTACACACGGCCTAGACACACGCCCCTGTGTCTACCCATGTGGACAAAAATAAGGCTATTTACCAAGCCTTTTTGCCACCGTTCCATGCACAACCTACACAACAACATATAATACCAATTCAATCATATACATTCAACCCAATCAGCCACAAACAAGGTATCCACACATCATTCACATACTATCATCTATCGTATACAACCATCACATGCTATTCAACTTAAACCATACAAATTTCTACATCCATGAAAGGCATCATCACATGCATATACTTACACCAATATTAGCCAATTTCAATGGCCATTTACAAAATGAATAATCAACCAACATAAGCCAACACATTTGGCCAAATAAATTATGACACATAACAAAAGACTAAGTCCCTATACATGCCATAACTCAAAACATTAAAATCATTGGTACCCAAAATGTTAAGTTGATAGTGTGAATGGATCTTTGACAGTCTTCAATCCCCAAGCTGGCTTGCTGATACTAAAAAACAAGGGAAAAGAAAAGTAGTAAGCTTTAAAGCTTAGTAAGTTCCTATGCAAATAATAAGCATCATAGGCACATATTTATCATGCAATTAACATGAAGTGAATTAACATATATGTCATTATAAATCTCATAGTCCAACATGGCATGGATATTATTAAAACCTTAATATCATAACTTGCACAATCACAACCTTACCGAGGGATTCATCACATATCAAGCTCATTAAGCATAAGTATTACGTACATACCTGTACCATCTTGCAACATACCATGGTTCTTCGCAACATTAACATTTTCGTTATGATTCTCGTTGAACCACTTGGAATACTAAAGGATATTCGGGAAATCTCACATTCATAGTACCATATTAATGCCATATCCCAGATGTAGTCTTCCATGGGATCTCATATCGATGCCAATAGCCCAGCTATGGTCTTACACGAAGTCTCATATTGATGCCATATCCTAGATATGGTGTTACACGCAATGTAACGCCCTAATTTTTGGGATTTTTAGAATTTCTATGATTTTTGAGGAATTTTAGAATTTCTGTGTTTTGACTGTATAATGTAGGTCTGAGTATGTTAGTAGGCCTTTAGAAGGCCCAAGAGTAAATTTAACCCGAAGCAATTTCAGAATTTTCAATTTTAGAGAGAGAGGGTTCTGGTGTTATGGGCTTTCAAAATAAATGTGGTAAAATAAGCCACAAGAAGATCTGTGGTAAAGTGGCATGTGACGCCACATAGGTGCTTAGGGAGTGGCGTGTGGATGTTTAGCAGGAGATAAGCTCAAGTCACAAGGTAAACGAATAGAGGTATTATTTTTTTTTCTTTTCTTTCTATGAGAAGGAATGGTATGTGATGGAACTCAGGTGAAACTCTGTCAGGAAGAGTTTAAGTTCTTCAGGGGATTGAGTAAAGGAGGGGTAAGGGGAGAAAATCAAGGAGTCTGAGTAGGAAACAAGAGTTGTTCGTATATGGGACTCTGTAAGTGCAAATTCGGCTAGGTCTCTTAGTGTTTGCAATCTTGGCATTTGGATTAGTGGTTGCCAAATTCTTTTTGTGCATTTCCGGGGTTTGTTTGGTTATTGTCTTGTTTTGCCAAAATAGGTTAGGGTATCTTAGGTTTTTCTCTTTTTCTTTCTTTTTCTAGAAGCCGAAACCTACACCCTACACTTGTGCCGACTTGTGTAAGACAAAAACTATCATCTTTTCTCTTCTTCAAAACTGAATTCTCTCATCTCCTCCCCTCTTCTTTTCTCTTTTCTTATTGACCCTCATATTCTTCACCTTTGTTTTCCCTCAAAACCAAATACTTACTGCCGATTTCTCCATAGCCGAACCTATATCCTCCATTTTTCTCTTCCTCTTTTCCTCATTTAACCCCTATCAAGCTGGTTAGCCGAATCTCCATTGAAGCCGAACCTCTCATCCTTTCTTTCAAACCAAAAATTTTCTACACTGAGGTACTTCTGAAGCTGAATCTTTGATTATACTTTTCTCTTCTTGTGCGATGGTTGGATCTACAGTAGATCGGGAGTACTGTCATAACGTTAGGTAAGTGCTCGAATCTTTCATTAGTTACTTATGTGTTAAGGTAAAAGCCGAAATCCTATCAACTAAGGGTGGCTAACGTTTGGACTAAGGGCATATTGGCCTCTTTCTTATGGTTTTTTGTGCTTTAGTGCAGACAAGGGGGACATTCAGCAAAAAGGGCTTTGAAGGCTAACACTGTTGGACATCTAGATCTAGTCCATATTTCAGCAGAAAGGTAAGAACTTTAGGGACTAAGGCAATGTTGGCCGAGTAAGGAGATTAGTACGTGTTTCATTTTTGATATGTAGTTTGACATTTCAGTAACTCGATTGTAGGCAACTCGTGTGTGGATCTTGCCAACGTATTGTTATAGATCAGGTGTGTAAACGACACCCACTTATAGACTAGATCGAGAAAAGCTGAAAAGCTAAAATGCCGAAGAGCCAGCATTCTGCGAACTAGTGAGCATGTGAGGGCTCGCGAGATAGTTGTTTAATAATCTTGGTAATCTCAAGCGGTAAGATTGCAGAGTGCGCAATTTCGTGCACCTCAGTATATTTGGGCTTAATGGGCCAAAATTGGGTTAATGGGCCAACGGGCTCAATTCGATAAAAACGCTCAGTAAGTGCTTCTGTTAATACATTAATGGTTGTAATATGCATGAAAACCCTAAAATAGTAAATTTACTAAAATACCCCTGAGCATGAAGATTACCCTTAGGGTTAATTTTGGCTGAAATGCATGATATTCTGATTCTGTGTGTTGTATGCGATGACATGTATATCTGTTGCATGGGACATGGGTTATATTGATGGAGGAAGTGTTCTGGTGGCTATGCCACAAATATCTGTTCTGGTGGCTCTGCCACAATATCTGTATCTGGTAATTCTGTCACAATATCTATTCTGGTAGCCATGCTGCAAATTCTGTGGCGAGTAGAGGATGGGTAGGTCGAGTTGTCTCCTCACATGGTGTAAGGTTGGTACGGGGGTGTATACGGATGGATATAAGGGGTTTTTTCTGCATAAATGAAATATTTGTTCTGTCTCTGTTATGGGCCTAGGGGCTTCATTCTAAATTCTGTATAGGGTGCCCAACTTAATTTGTTTCTATGGTTTGATCTGATCTGGACTATGGTTGGGTTTTTTTACATGCTGAGTTTTCCAAACTCACCCTCTTAATTTCATCCATGCAGGAAATCCCCAACCATAGTGGACTTGGAGCTGTGAGGGATTTGGAGTGGCTACATGTTCTGGAAATTTGGTTTTCTTCATGTGATTTGATCAGCCTTTACTTACTTTAATTGTTTTGGGTTTTAAGTTGTAATAAGGCTGCTCGTAAATTTTATGGTTTTATTAATCGTTTCACGTATACTCGATTTAAACTGTTAGATTCAGGCTGTGTGGGTTTTGTTCAAAATTAACAAACAATTTCAAAACACACGAGCGTAACAAATGGATAACTTAAAGACTTAATTAATCGGTGTTTTTCTTTCTTAGGCAACATTAACAATCGCTTTACAAAATCACCCTGATTACTATAAACAAAGAACACAATCAACCGTAAGTCAATGTGACACGTCAGACTTGGCCATAACGTCCAGGCTGGGTTTGGAGCATTACATTTAGTGGTATCAGAGCCAAGTTACAACAACTCGGCTGTGAAATGGGTTGAAAAAAACAAACAAATGTTTTTAGAAATTTAAAAACAATAATAAAATTATTTTCAAAAATCGCTTTGGGAATTCATCTTTTTTAATATTTTTTTTCTACAATAAATGATTTGAAAGATTGCAAATTCGATTTTCAAAAATTTAGATTCTGAGCAGGTGGCACACCAAACCTCCGGCCCAAGTCTGTAAGTATCATTCTGAATTTTTTTGAATGTTTCTAAATTATCAGCTATATGCCTGTACTAAAACCCTATCATGATACTCTAGTTAGGGTGATACTGAAACTGTAGGAATTTTGATAAGTAGACTAGGACTGTAGCTAGGCTACGATTCCATGAAAAACAAACTCTGAATTACTGTCTGTTCATAAAATATCTGTAATAAACACTGAAATATGTAATTGATGCATAAAATTCGTAATTAGATAATACGATATGAGTACGAGAGCAGCTCGTAGAGGAGGCAGTGGACGTGGTTGAGGTAGTGCACGGGCTGGATCTTCGTCTTCAGGACATATACCGATAGCAGATGCAACGATACCACCGGCAACAGAAGTGGAGTCTCATGATCAAGGTGTCAGGGATGATGCTTTATCTCAGGCAATGCTTCGTGTTTTGGAAAGAGTTACCGGGGCAAGTACGGGTAACAAAATTCGAGGATTTATTTCTGAGTGACTCTGGGCTAATAGAGCGAAGATCTTTAAGGTCGTATCTGGTGTAGCCCCGAATGTGGCTGAATATTGGTTAGAGGCCACGGAACGGATTATGGATGATTTGGACTGTTCCATGGAGCAGAAGCTGAAATGAGCCATATCATTGCTAAGGGATGAGGCTTATCAGTGGTGGCTCACTGTGAGAGATGGGACCCCAGCTGACAGGGTGACTTGGGAGCTGTTTAAGACTGCCTTCAAGAGAAAATATATTGGGGCGAGTTATATGGACGTCCGTAGGAAAGAATTTCTGAATCTGGTTCAAGGGGGTAAGACAGTTGCTGAGTACGAGGCTGAGTTTTTGAGGCTGAACCGGTATGCCGTTGGGATAGTCGCTACAGAGTATGAACGTAGTGTGCGCTTCGAAGATGGTCTTAGAGATGAACTTAGGGTGCTGATTGCTCCGTAGAGGGAGCGTGACTTTGCTGCTTTGGTGGAGAAAGCTAAGATAGCTGAGGAGGTGAAGCGTACTGAAAGGCAGAATCGTGAGAAGGATCAAAACTATTTTCAGAGGGATTCAGGACCTTCGGGTGGTGCAAATAGGAATGTTAAAAGAGCAAGAGTGGAAGAGCCAGTTCGAGCAGTTTCGATAAATATTGTTAGACCGCAAGTTTGTGGGGACTGTGGTAAGGTACATCTGGGTGAGTGTAGGAGACATTCTGGTGATTGTTTCTGGTGCAGATCTATGGAGCATAAAGTCAAGGACTATCCTCAGAAAACAGATCAGGTTCAAGTTGCAGAACATAGGGTTGCTCAACCAGTGAGAGGTGGACCGCAACTACTGAGAGGACGTGGACAAGGTAGGGGCGGTAATGGAAATGGTCGGGGTCGAGGAGCACCGGCGGGGTGCCGAATGCTTTGAGGCTCATCACCAAAGACATCAGTATGTAGCTTGTCTTCGAGAGGAGGGTGATGCACCCGACGTCATAACTGGTACGTTCTTGATATCTAGCATGCCGTACACTACTTTGATAGATATTGGATCTACTCATTCGTATGTTGCATGTTCCATATCTGGGTCGTTAGGTGTGCACTCTGAGGAGACTGTGTGTGGGGTATCGGTACTAAGTCCTTTGGGCCACTCGGTTAGGGTAGACAAACTGTATAGAGATGTGCCTTTAGAAACTCAAGGTAAGATTTTCTCTGGAGAGTTGATGGAGTTACCGTTCGGAGAATTCGAACTCATTCTGGGAATGGACTGGCTTGTTAAGCATAGGGCAACTCTGGATTGTACTGCTAAGCGAATGGTGTTAAAGACCGCGGAGGGTGAGGAGGTTATGGTGATAGGTGAGCGAAGGGATTATTTGTCCAACGTGGTGCCGGCGATGAGAGCCGAGAAGTGGATTCGTAAGGGTTGTGAGGCTTATTTGGCATTTGTAAGTCAGTCGGAGGCTGAGGGACTTACAGTGGATAAGGTTAGAACCGTTAAGGAATTCTAAGATGTTTTTTTAGAGGAGCTTCCAGGATTGCCTCCAAACTGAGAAGTCGAGTTTGGAATTAACTTGTTGCCTGGAACGGCATCAGTGTCCATCACACCGTAGAGGATGGCATTGAAAGAGTTAGTGGAGCTGAAAGCACAGGTTCAAGAGTTGTTGGATAGAGGCTTTATTAGGCCGAGTGTGTCTCCGTGGGGAGCACCAGTGTTGTTTGTGAAAAAGAAGGATGGGACGATGCGGATGTGCATCGATTATCAGCTATTGAACAAACTGACGATTAATAATAAGTACCCTCTACCAAGAATCGACGATCTGTTTGACCAACTTAGAGGAGCTTCGGTATTCTCCAAGATCGATCTTTGATCTGGATATCATCAGTTAAGGTTCAAGGAGGTAGATATTCATAAGACGGCATTCAAGACTCGGTATGGTCATTATGAGTTTCTAGTTATGCCATTTGGACTGACGAACGCTCCTGCAGCATTCATGGATCTGATGAACCATGTATTCCAACCATTTTTGGATCGATTCGTAGTCATTTATATTGACAATATTCTAGTATATTATGAAACTGAAGGGAAGCATGCTGAGCATCTACGCATTGTGCTGCAAGTGTTGAGGGAGAAGGAACTTTATGCAAAATTCAGTAAGTGTGAATTCTGGTTGAGGGAGGTAACCTTCTTAGGTCATGTTGTCTCTACTGAAGGAATCAAGGTGGACCCTCGAAAGATTGAAGTGATTCTGGAGTGGAAGCCACCTAGGTCAGTGTTGGAAATTTGGAGTTTCCTAGGTTTGGCAGGGTACTACAGAAGAGCCAGCATTTTGCGAACTTGTGAGTGCTCGCGAGATAGTTGTTTGTTAATCTTGGTAATCTCAAGCGGTAAGATTGCAGAGTGCGCATTTCGTGCACCTCGGTATATTTGGGCTTAATGGGCCAAAATTGGGTTAATGGGCCAATGGGCCCACTTCAGTAAAAACGCTCGGTAAGTGCTTCTGTTAATACATTAATGGTTGTAATATGCATGAATACCCTAAAATAGTAAATTTACTAAAATACTCCTGAGCATGAAAATTACCCTTAGGGTTAATTTTGACTGAAATGCATGATATTCTGATTCTGTGTGTTGTATGCGATGACATGTGTATCTGTTGCATGGGACATGGGTTATATTGATGGAGGAAGTGTTCTGGTGGCTATGCCACAAATATCTGTTCTGGTGGCTCTGCCACAATATCTGTATCTGGTGACTCTGTCACAATATCTATTCTGGCAGCCATGCTGCAAATTCTGTGGTGTGTAGCAGATGGGTGGGTCGAGTTGTCTCCCCACATGGTGTAAGGTTGGTACGGGGGTGTATACGGATGGATATGGGGGGTTTTTGCATACATGAAATATTTGTTCTGTCTTTGTTAGGGGCCTAAGGGGTTCATTCTGAATTCTGTATAGGGCTAAGGCCCAACTTAATCTGTTTCTGTGGTTTGATCTGATTTGGACTACGGTTTGGTTATTTTACACACTGAGTTTTCCAAACTCACCCCCTTAATTTCATCCATGCAGGAAATCCCCAACCATAGTGGACTTGGAGCTGTGAGGGATTCGGAGTGGCCACATGTTCTGCAAATTTGATTTTCTTCATGTAATTTGATCAGCCTTTACTTACTTTAATTGTTTTGGGTTTTAAGTTGTAATAAGGCTGCTCGTAAATTTTATGGTTTTATTAATCGTTTCATGTATACCCGATTTAAACTGTTAGATTCAGGCTGTGTAGGTTTTGTTCAAAATTAACAAACAATTTCAAAACACACGAGCGTAACAAATGGATAACCTAAAGACTTAATTAATCGGTGTTTTTCTTTCTTAGGCAACAATTAACCATCGCTTTACAAAATCACCCTGATTACCATAAACAAAGAACACAATCAACCGTAAGTCAATGTGACACGTCAGACTTGGCCATAACGTCCAGACTAGGTTTGGGGCGTTACACGCAATCTCAAATAACCCTAATGTCATGACATTTGTATCCTATCTATTCTTAAGGTTAAACTGGGATTTATCTCTTGTCGAACTACTTCGATTGTATCCAAGGAGTCAATCATAATCCATACAATATTAAAGCAATTAAAGCATAAAGAATAATGCATTATTTACATTCAAACTTACCCCGGTACAAAAATAGTGGAAATAGACCTAATCGTCAAAGACTGTTTTTTCCCCCGATCTAGGTCCGAACCTCGTTTCTCTTGATCTATAATAGAAAATTTAACTCATTTATTAACCACATTATTCAATTCAGTCCAAAAATCAACTATGGTAAAATTACATTTTTACCCTAAACTTTGTCATATTTTTAGTTTGGTCCCTAGGCTTTTAAAATGTAATCTATTCAATTTCATCAAGACCCAAGCCTAGCCGAACCCTATACATGCTTATAACAGCCCACATTTTTCATTAAATCACACTTTTACACAAATTTTGAAATCTTTTTACAAATAGGTCCTTTTGACATTTTCATCAAAAATCACCTCGTAAAAGTTGTTTATCTAATATTAAACTTGCATAATCCACCATTAGACATCAAAATGCACAAATATCTAACATGGGTCTAACCCTAGACCTCAATCATAGCTCAAATTAATGGTAGAAATTGCTAGATCGGATGATAACGGCTTCAAAAATGTAAAGAGCATTAAAAACGAGGCTAGGATGTACTTACAATCAAGCTTGGAAGTTGCCTAGCTATGGCGACCTTCTAATGTGCAGCACATGGAGAAGAAGATGGACAAAAATTTTGGCTTTATTTTCCCTTTTTATTTATTTATTTACTAAATGACTAAAACGCCCTTAATGCATAACTTTGAAATTTCATCTATTCATGTCCATTTTTGTCCACTAACTTATCCAATGGTCTAATTACCAACTAAGGACTTCTAATTTAAAATCTCATAACAATTGGACACCTTTAACAAGTAGAACTCAACTTTTGTATGTTTTACAATTTAGTCCTTTTTACTAAATTGACTGCCCAAACGTCAAAAATTTCGAATGAAATTTTCACGAAATCATTCCATAAAATTGTAAACGACGAAAATATAATAAAAATAAGTTTTCCTATGTCAGATTCATGGCCTCAAAACCACTATTCTGACTAGCCCTAAAATCGGGCTGTTACAACTCTCCCATTAGGGATTTTTGTCCCCGAAAATCTTACCAGAAAATAGGTTCGGGTACTATTTTCTCATAGCCTCCTCCGGTTCCCACGTAGCCTCTTCAACACAGTGTCTTTGCAACAAAACTTTCACTAGAGCTATACTTTTATTTCTCAACTGTTTAACCTCTTGAGCTAATATCTTAATTGATTCTTCACCGTATGTCATATCCAGTCGAATCTCAATCTTTGTTGGAGAAATCACATGTGAAGGATCAGAACGATATCGTCGCAACATCGACACATGAAACACATTATGAATCCTTTCCAACTCTGTCGGTAAAGCCAACTGATATGCCGCTGGCCCGATTCTTTCAATAACTTCATACGACCTAATGAAACGTCGACTCAACTTACCTTTATGGCCAAATCTGAGAAATTTCTTCCACAGAGATACTTTCAAAAATACTTTATCACTAACTTGAAACTCAATATCTTTTCTTTTCAAGTCTGCATATGACTTCTGTTGATCTGAAGCTGCTTTTAAGCAATTAAGATTACCTTTACTTTTTCTTCGGTTTCCCTAACCAAACCAACCCCGTGAATCTATTTCTCACTAAGCTCGGTCCAAAATAAATGTTTCCGTCACTTGCAGCCATACAATGCCTCATAAGGTGCCATCTTTATACTCGAGTGAAAAATGTTGTTATAGGTAAATTCGACCAATGGTAGATATTTTTCCCAACTACCCTTGAATTCCAGAACACAACATCGGAGCATATCTTTAAGTACTTCAATCGTTCTTTCGAGCTGACCATCGGTTTGTGGATGAACAGCGGTACTAAAGTTCAGCTTCGTACCCAAAGCTTCTTGTAACTTCTTCCAAAATCACGAAGTAAACCATGAATCGCTATCTGAAATAATAGAAATAGGCACCCCGTGCAATCTCACAATCTCAGCAATGTACAGTTCAACTAGTTTATCAAGCGAAAAATCAATACGTACAATTATAAAATGAACCAATTTCGTCAATCTATCAACCACAACCCATACGAAATCTTTCTTTTTTGGAGTCAAAGGCAAACCCGTTACAAAATCCATCGTAATCCTATCCCATTTCCACTCGGGTACCATCACTGGCTGAAGTAAACTCGAAGGCACTTGGTGTTCTACTTTCACTTGTTGACAAATCAAACATTTTGAAACAAACTCTGAAATATCCCGTTTCATACCAGACCACACTACCCGGATGTAAAGATAAACAACCATTATGCGTTTCATGAAGAATTTTTTGAATAAGTTCATCATTTTTCAGTATACAAACTCTATCTCAGAACATCAAACAATTGTCAGACCTGATATGAAAATCTGAATCACTAACTGATTCACAATGAACTCTCTTGGCTTGGAAATCACTATCACATTTTTGAGCTTCACAAATTTGTTGGAGAAACAACGGTCTAGCTCTCAACTCAGCTAGGATTGAACCATTTTTGAACAAAGTCAACCGTATATTCATCACTCTTAAAGCAAACAAAGACTTTCTACTCAACGCATCTACAACTACATTTGCCTTTTCCGGGTGATAGTCAATCACTAGCTCATAATCTTTCAGTAACTCGAGCCATCTTCGTTGTCGCATGTTTAAATCTTTTTGAGTCATCAAGTACTTTAAACTCTTATGATCAGCAAAGATATGGCATTTGTCACAGTACAAATGATGTCTCCAAAATTTTAAAGCAAACACAATGGCGACTAACTCCAAATCATGCGTCGGATATTTTTTCTCGTGCGATTTCAATTGTCTCGAGGCATAAGCTATCACTTTACCCTCTTGCATCAACACACATCCCAATCCATTCAGTGACGCATCGCTATAAATCACAAACTCTTTTCTCGGTTCAGGTTGCACGAAAACTAATGCCTCAGCAATAGTGCCTTCAACTTCTCAAAACTTTGCTGACATTTTTCGGACCATTCAAACTTAACACTTTTTGTAGCAACTTGGTCATAAGAGTAGCAATCATCGAAAATCCTTTAACAAATCGTCGTTAATAACCGGCTAAGTCTAAAAAGCTTCTAACTTCAGATACATTCCTTGGCGGCTTCCAATCAATAATTGCCAAAATTTTACTCGGATCAACTCGAATACCGTCACCCAAAATGATATGTCCCAAAAGTTTAACTTTTTGAAGTCAAAACTCACTTTTACTGATTTTAGCAAACAATTGCTTATCTCTCAAAGTCTGCAATACAGTCCTCAAATGCTCGGCATGCTCAGACTCATCTCGAGAATAAATTAAGATATCATCGATGAACACAACCGTAAACTTATCTAAATATGGTCGAAAAATTCTATTCATCAAGTCCATAAAAACAACAGGTGTATTAGTTAGTCTGAACGACATAACAAGAAATTCATAGTGCCCATACCTTGTCCTGAAAGTGGTTTTCGGGACATTTGCCTCTTTAACTCTGAACTGATAGTAGCCAGATCTCAGATCTTTTTTCGAGAATACAGTTGCTCCTCTCAATTTATCAAACAAGTCATCACTCCTCATTAAAGGATATTTTTTCTTTATAGTCACCTTGTTGAGCTAACGGTAGTCGATACAAAGCCTCATGGATCCGTCTTTCTTCTTTACAAATAACACTGGAGCGCTCTAGGAAGAATAAATTTATCTTACAAAACCCTTATCTATCAGCTCTATCAACTGAGCTTTCAATTCTTTCAATTCAGTCGGAGCCATTCTATACGGAGCAATAGATATCGGCGAAGTACCTAAAACGCCCTGAATTTTGGGCTTAGACGTATTAGGTTTTGAGCAGGGGTACAGTTTCAAGGTTGCTCATAAATATTTAATTGTGCAAGAAAGTGACACACAATTATGTATCTGTTTCAGTGGTTAAGTGTTCTGAGTGTTCTGGGAGTGTCTGGGAAGTCATGGGTTCAAGCTTTGGCTTCCACAAAAATTTTTGTTTTTGAGGATAAAACCCCTATCTTTGGTCAATAGGGTTATAAGTAAAATTTGTTAAAAACATAAAAGAATGGGCCTGTTGGTCTAGTGGATAGTGACGTGTGGAGTGTGCTAGTGGTCTGAGGTTTGAATCCCTGCTTGTGGAAATGGAGATTATTTTTACTGATGGCCATAGGAGGTAGTAGAGTTTGACCGAAACACTGTAGAGTGGAGTGGGGTTTGAATTGGTCATGGAGGGATTTGAGGAGAGATTTTAGGAGAAAATTGTGGGGATTTGTGGTTGGAAAAGAGTTGGTACCAAATGGGAATTGTAGGCACTCAATGCTTTTGGGATTTAGAGAGGAGTAGAGAGTGGTGCCGTTTGTGATCTCCCAACACTCAAAATTTAGCTTTGAGACTAGCAAGTGCTCTCCATTTCGGTAGCTGCCCCTTTGTTATTGATTTCGTTTTTGTCTGAGGCCGATTATTACTTAGACCATTAGGGTATTTTATTTTTCTATTTTTTCTTGCGATTTTCTTCTCTCCTTCACTTTTCTTCTCTTAATATTCTTTACCTTTGCCGAACCTCATACTTCCTCTCTCTCAATCAGTCATTAGCATTTGCCTTTTCTTTTATCTTTGATCGAATATAACTACTCTTCCCCCCTCATTTCTATTGTTTCGGTTCTCTTTTCCTTCCGTGTGTTGGGTTAGCTGAATATTTCCCCTCTACTTATTTATTCTATTTTTGGCTAGTAAGGGTTCTCAGACGAATCGGTTAGTACTCTTGGTTTACTCTTGTTTCTCTCCACCGTTGTGGTCTTTTCTTCTAACATATTCCTGTGTTGTTGATTCATGATAAAGGTACAAGCGTTTCGGCTCTTGCGTGGGTATAGGCCGATGTCTTCTATCAACTATTCTTAGTTCTACGTAGTGGTAAGTTGTCACTCTTTTGGTTCTAGTTATTTTCGTTCATGGTGATAGTTAAAGAGATTAAGATACAATACAGATTGTGCTAAGGATTTGGTGATCACTGGTTTAAGGAGGAATTATATCATACTTGCTTAACCAAGGTAAGAAGTATGTACCGTGTTGGGGATTAAGTGTTAATAAGAGGGTGTTTAACCTTAGCGATTAAATGACTGATATTGGGTCATGTTTGAATCTAGGTTGGTGTACATGGAGATTTGCACTATTCTCGTAAATAGGTGTGTAATCACTGTCTTACTGTAAATCGGCAAAAGCCAGAGAATAGGACCGTTGATGCCACATGGGCGTGCGATCGCTTGTGTGGTAACCCTAAATGCATAAACATGGGTACTGGATCACGAAAGGCCACCATGGGTGATCTTATGGGCTTAGGCTATTTTGGGCCATGTTGGACCAAAATACCCCCATAGGGTGAAATGACCGGAATACCCCCATAGGGTAAAATAACCGTAATACCCCTGTAGGGTAAAATAGCTGAAATACCCCTGTAGGGTAAAATGATTGTAATATCTCTATGAGGTAAAATGACTGGTTTGCCCTACGATGTGTATGACTGTATTTGAGCATTCCACATTATATGTATGTTCCATCCATGTAAGATATTATGGCACGATGCATGACATGTTGCATGAGGTTGGGATTGTTATTTTGGAGGAAGTGTACTGTACTGATATGGTCGTACGGGTTGCCCAAGACGACTGTGGACCTATTGATGGCTCTAAGCTTATTATACTGGTAGCTCTGCTGCAAATACTGTTTAGCGTCGCAACCGGTGCTAATTCTGGTGTGTAGGGATGGGTGGGTTGATTATATCCCCACATGGAGTGTAGGGTTGGACGGAGATGGTGTGTAGAGGCTGGATGGGTAGGACTTGCATACTATATACTGTTACTGTACTGTTTACTATTACTATAATGGGCTAAGGCCCGAACATATGACTATTTCTGTAATGAGATGGGCTAAAGCCCAAACTGATATTGCCATCATTCTCGATATGGGCTTAGGCTCGATCGTATTTTTCACCGTATGTTTGATCGCTCATTTATTAAGGGATTACACTCTGAGTTTTCATAAACCCACCCTTCTGCATATCTGCACAGGTAATCCTTAGGCAGATCGGTGCTGCGAGGGACTCGAAGGTGGCCACACAATAGCTTACGCTTCTATACTTGATTTTTAATTTATAAGTGGTTTTATTTGGGTATTTTTATATAATATGGCCTCTTTAAGTTTTTAAATCTTTAATTTGGGGTTGTACTTATATTGATTCATATCTGCTAGCAGTAGGACACGGGTTTTCAAAAGATATGCATGATTTACCAAAATACCATGAACACGCAAAACCGTTTCAAAAGCTTCCACAAGAAACAACGTTTTAAAATAAATAACGATGTTTTGATATGATTAAGTTTTGACAAATGACTTACATCTTTTAATAAACGACAAGCCTTGAAATCATCTTCAAAGTCATTCAATAAGGTTTAATAGAGAATGGATTTTTATCAATTTCGCACTTTATGAAAAACACTTCAATGTGACATCGCCAGATTCGGTCATAACGTCCAAGCTGGGTTTGGGGTGTTACAGTACTAGGGACTAAATTAATACCAAACTCAACTTCTCTAACTGAAGGTAACCGAGGCAACTCTTCTAGGAACACATCTAGATATTCATAAACAATCGGTACTGATTCAATTTTCAATTCAGATTCTTTTGTATACAAAACATAAGCAAGGTAAGCTTTACAGCCTTTTCTTACATATCTTTGGGCAGTAATCAAAGAAATCACAATAGGTAACTCACCCAACTCATCTGAATCAACCCGAATAATTTCACCATTTTTACATTTCAGTTCAATAATTTTTCTTTTACAGTTCACTACAGCATCATGCAGTGTCAACCAATCCATACCCAGAATAACATCGAATTCATCAAATGGCAACAAGATTCAATCAGCTGGAAAACAGTGACCTCGAATCATCAAGGGACAATTCTTGCAAACTCTATCAACTGACATATGTTTACCTGAAAGGTTTGAGACTCTAACCACAAATTTAGTAAACTCAACAGGCAAGCTCTTACTAGCTACCAGTTTCACACAAACATAAGAATGAGTCAATCCAAGATCGCTTAATGCAACTACATTAGTATTATAGAGAGAAAAAGTACCAGTGATAACATCGGGAGATATCGCTTCTTCACGAGCACAGATGGCATAGGCTCTAGCAGGTGCTCGAACTTCGGATATCACAGTGGTGTATTTTGTCACACCTTTACTGCTAGCTCTATTTTCGGTATTCATCGGTGGCCTACCCCTATTAGCAGTATTACTCGGCCTCGCAGTCTGAAATTTTTCTTTCTCAACCTTTTCAAGGAAATCTCAAAGAAAATGCTCTTAAGAGCCACACTTGAAACAAGCCCGGTCATTCATCCTACACTCACCGGGATGTCTCCTCCCATAATGCTGACATTCGGGTCTGTTTGACTTTACATTACCCACACTTTCCATGGAAGTGGCTTGAGATTTAAAACTCGAATGTTGCTTCTCACGATCTCTGCGTGAATACCCCGCTGAAACATTTGAATAGGAATACATTTCTTTAGATTTCTTGGAATCAGATGGAAATGACTTAATCATCGGTCATTTCCTCGAATCTCTAGCTTCAAGATCAACTTACGTCTCTTTTTTGCTCAACTCTTTGACCTTACAAGCTCGTTCAACCAATACCACAAATTTTTTTAGCTCTAAGATCCCAACTAACACACGAATATCCTTATTCAATCTATTCTCAAATCTCTTGCACAAAATAGCTTCAGTGGAAACACACTCTCGAGCGTATTTACTAAGTCTAACAAATTCTCGCTCATACTCGGTCACTGTCATACGACCCTATTTCAGCTCAAGGAATTAAAGCATTTGTTTTTCCCCCGATCTAGGTCTGAACCTCATTTCTCTTGATCTATAATAGCAAATTTAACTCATTTATTAACCACATTATTCAATTCAGTCGAAAAATCGACTATGGCAAAATTACATTTTGCCCCTAAACCTTGTCATATTTTCATTTTGGTCCCTAGGCTCGTAAAATGAAATCTATTCAATTTCATCAAGACCCAAGCCTAGCCGAACCCTATACATGGTTATAACAACCCACATTTTTCATTAAATCATACTTCTACATAGATTTTGAAATCTTTTTATAAATAGGTCCTTTTGACATTTTCATCAAAAATCACCTAGTAAAAGTTGTTTATCTAACATTAAACTTGCATAATCTACCATTAGACATCAAAATGCACAAATATCTAACACGGGTCTAACCCTAGACTTCAATCATAGCTCAAATTAATGGTAGAAATAGCTAGATTAGATGATAACGGCTTCAAAAATGTAAAGAGCATTAAAAATGAGTCTAGGATGTACTTACAACCAAGCTTGGAAGTTGCCTAGCTATGGTGACCTAATTTTCAGCACATGGAGAAGAAGATGGACAAAAATTTTGGCTTTATTTTCCCTTTTCATTTATTTATTTACCAAATAACTAAAATGTCCTTAATGCGTAACTTTGAAATTTCATCTATTCATATCCATTTTTGTCCACTAACTTTGAAAACTCAGTTTGTAAGAACTGACAAATAAATGTTTTATGAGACTGAGTTACTCTCCCTAGGGTGCACTGGTATTATTTGTAAAGAAAAGGACGGATCTATGAGACTTTGCATTGATTATCGACAGCTTAATAAAGTGACTATAAAGAACAAGTATCCCTTACCGAGGATTGATTACTTGTTTGATCAACTAAAAGGGGCAACAATGTTTTCAAAGATAGGTTTGAGATTCAGATACTACCAGTTGCGAGTTAAAGAGTCAGATGTGTCAAAGACTACTTTTAAAACAAGGAACGGGCACTATGGATTTCTTATTATGCCTTTCGGACTAACAAATGCTCCTACGATTTTTATAAACTTAATGATCAAATTTTCGACCATATTTAGATAAGTTTGTGGTTGTTTTTATTGATGACATACTGATCTATTCTTGAGATGAGACATAGCATGCAAAGCACTTGAGAACTATTTTGCAAACCTTGAAAGAAAAATAGTTCTGTGCTAAGTTTAGTAAAATTGAATTTTGGCTTCGAGAAGTCAGATTTTTGGGACACATTGTTTCAGGTGATGGCGTTCGAGTTGATTCGAGCAAGATTTTTGCTTTTGTTGAATGGAAACCACCACAAAATGTATCTGAGGTTAAAAGATTTTTAAGACTAGTCAGTTATTACAGACGGTTTGTTAAAGGATTTTTTATGATCGCTAACCCTATAACGAGATTGCTGCAAAAGGATGTTAAGTTCGAGTATCTAAAAAATGTCAACAAAGTTTTGAGAAATTGAAGGCATTATTGACTGAAGCATCAGTCTTAGTACAACCTGAATCAGGAAAGAGTTTGTAATTTATAATGATGCAACATTGAGTGGATTAGGATGTGTGCTGCTGCAAGAGGGCAAAGTGATAGCTTATGCCTTGAGACAGCTAAAACCACACGAAAAGAACTACCCGATGCATGATTTAGAGTTGGCTATCATTGTGTTTGCCTTGAAGATTTAGAGACATCATTTATACGGTGAGAAATGTCATGTCTTTATCTATCATAAAACTTTAGAGTATCTGATAACTCAAAAAGATCTGAATTTATGACAACGAAGATGGCTTGAATTATTAAAAGACTATGAGCTTGTGATCGATTACCATCCAGGAAAGGCGAATGTAATAGCCTATACTTTGGAGTAGGAAATCTTTGATTGCTTTGAAGGTCATGAATACACAATTGAATTTATCTGATAATGGTTCGGTTCTAGCCGAGTTGAGAGCTAGACCGATGTTTCTTCAACAGATTTACAAAGCTCAAAAGTGTGACAGTAAGTTGCAAGCTAAGAGAATTCACTGTGAATCGGGCGATGATTCAGAATTTTAGATTGACTCCGATAATTGTTTGAGATTTTGAGGTAGGATATGTGTTCCTAAAGATACAGAGTTGATTCAGAAGATTCTTAATGAATCACATAGTGGTTGTTTGTCTATTCATCCGGGCAGTACAAAAATGTATTGTGATTTGAAGAAAATGTATTGGTGGTCAGGCATGAAACGAGATATCTCAGAGTTTGTTTCAAAATGTTTAATTTGTCAACAAGTAAAGGCTGAACACCAAGTACCTTCGGGTTTACTTCAACCTGTGATGGTTCTCGAGTGGAAATGGGACAGAATTACCATGGATTTTGTGACATGTTTGCATTTGACTCCGAAAAAGAAAGATACCGTCTAGGTTATTATTGTTTGATTGATAAAATTGGCTCATTTTATACCGGTACGTACTGATTACTCACTTGATAAGCTTGCTGATTTGTACATTGCTGAAATTGTTAGACTTCATGGAGTACCTATTTCTATTATATTGAATAGAGATCCGAGGTTCACGGCGGTTTTGGAAAAAGGTACAAGAAGCTTTGGGTACAAAACTAAGTTTTAGTATAGGTTTCCATCCACAAACTGACGGTCAATTTGAGAGGGTAATTCTGATTTTAAAAGATATGCTCCGATGTTGTGTACTAGAATTCCAAGGTAGTTGGGAAAAATATCTACCGTTGGTTGAATTTGTCTATAACAATAGTTTCAGTTGAGTATAAAAATGGTGCCTTATGAGGTATTGTATGGCCGAAAAAGCCAAATTCCATTGTATTGGACAGAGCTCAGAGAGAATCAGATTCACGAGGTTGACTTGGTTAGAGAAATCAAAGAAAAAGTAAGGGTGATTCATGATTGTTTGAAAGCTGCTTCAGATAGACAAAAGTCATACGCAGATTTGAAAGGAAAAGAGATTGAATTTCAGATCGATGATAAGGTATTTTTAAAGTATCTCCATGGAAGAAAATTATAAGATTTGGCCGTAAAGGCAAGTTAAGTTCGCGATTTATTGGGCTGTATGAGATTACTGAAAGAATAGGACCGGTAGCATATCAGTTAGCTTTGCCATCTGAGTTGGAGAGGACACACAACGTGTTTCACGTTTCTATGTTGCGTCATTATAGATCAGACCCTTTGCATGTAATTTGATTGACAAAAGTTAAGATTCATCCAGATATGACTTACGGTGAGGAACCGATCAAGATATTTAGTTGAGGAATAAAAGTATAGTTCTTCTGAAAGTGTTGTGGCAAAGACATAGGGTTGAAGAGGCTACTTGGGAGCCCGAGGAGGCAATGAGAAAATAGTACCCAAACCTATTTTTATGTAAGATTTTCGGGGACGAAAATATTTAAAGGGAGAGAGTTGTAACAGCCCGATTTTGGGGCTAATCAAAACAGTAGTTTTAGGACCACGAATCTGACACAAAAAAATCATTTTTTATTATATTTTTATGGTCTATAGTTTTATGGAACTATTCTGTAAAAATATCATTCAAAAATTTTGACGTTTGGGCACTCAATTTAGTTAAAAGGACTAAATCATAAAAAGTACAAAAGTTGAGTTCTATATGCTAGAGGTGTCCAATTGCTATGAGATTTTAAATTATAGGTCCTTAGTTGGTAATTAGACCATTGGATAAGATAGTGGACAAAAATGGACATGAATAGTTAAAATTTCAAAGTTATGCATTAAGGGCTTTTTGGTCATTTGGTAAATAAAAGAATAAAAAGGGAAAATAAAGTCAAAATTGGTGTCCATCTTCTTCACCTTGGCCAAATTTTACAATGAGACCATAGCTAGGGTTTCTTCAACTTTCAAGCTTGATTGTAAGTACATCCTAGCCCCATTTTTAATGCTCTTTACATTTTTGAAGTCCTCGTAACCTGATTTACCTATTTCTACCATTATTTTGATGTAGGTTCATGTTTAGAAATTTACCCATGTGTGACATGCATGTATTTTGATGTTTGATGGAAGATATTGTAAAAGTGATTTTTAGTGAAAATGCATAAAAAGGACTTATTTGTAAAAGTTGTGAAAATGGGTAATATAAATGTGATTTGATGAAAAAGGTGGGCTGATATGAGCATGTATATGGTTTGGCTAGGCTTGGGTAACAAAGAAAATGGATACATTTCATTTTACAAGCCTAAGGACTAAAATGTAAATATGTTAAAGTTTAGGGGCAAAAAATGTAATTTTTCAATAAGTTGATTTTTGGACAGCATTGAGTAATGTGATAATTAAATAAGTTACTATTATAGATTAAGAAAAATGAAGTTTGGACCTTGATTGGGGAAAAAACAAGGTTGTTGACGATTTGGTCCATTTCCTACCATTTTGTACCAAGGTAAGTTTATTTGTAAATAAAGGCAATGTTATACTTGTATTGTTATATGTTTTATTATGCATGAATTGCATAAATGATAATGTGGATACGTTCGACAACGAAAAGACAAATAAGAAATCCCGTTTTGAACCTTAGGAATTGTTTAGGATACAAGTGACATGTCACTAGGAAACCATGTATTCTGTGATCTATGTGAATTGTCATGTACATCCTATCGGTGGCTGGGTAATTTGGCATGTGTTATGAATACCTGACAGCTTGTGTGAGCAGCTCGCGTAGCTACGTCTTGACTGACATCTTCTGTGAGCAGGCTCGTGATTAGCTCGTGTGTGAGCCCCATGTGTAATAAGATATGAGGTAGCGTTGGCTACATATGTGGCACTTATATGCAAGACTTGTATCTGATAGTATTCCAAGTGTTCAATGGGTAATTCGAAGAGTATGTCAAAAATGACAAAGTATGTGACTATGTTACAAGTTGTTATAGGTATGTATGTAAAACCCATGAGTATGAAATTTGGTATGAGTTGAACTCTTGGTAAGAATGCTAATGAGTAAGTTATGCCTAAGATACATGATGATATTTATGTTAACTTATGTTGAGTAGTTACATGATTCATGAGTGATTTATGTTGATTATTATTTACATGTAAACTTACTAAGCTTTAAAGCTTACTCCTATTTTCTTTCCGATTCTTATAGTGTCGCCAAGCTAGCTCAAAAGTCGAGGGACGTCGGAGCTAGATTCACACTATCAAACGATTGTTTTGGGTATACCTGGTTTCAATATTTTGAGTATGGCATGTATAGGGACTTGGCCATTTTGTTATGTGTCATATTGGTTTAGCCAAATGTGTTAGCAATATAATAGTTAATGATTCATTTTGTATATGGCCATTGGAAGTTGGCTAATATTAATCTTATTGGTCATTGGTATGTTCATGTGATGGTGCTTATCATGAAGATGAAATTGGCATGAATGGAAAAGAAAGTATGTGATGTTTATGCATGATAGATTTTAGCATGAGCAAATGATGTATTGATATCTTGTTTGTGGCTGATTTGGTTGTGTGTATATGCTTGGACTGGTGTTGCTAGTTGTTGTGCAAGTTGGTGCAAGTAAGGGTGGAAAAAATGGCTTGGTAAATAGCCTTATTTTTGTCCACACGGACAGAGACATGGCCGTGTGTCTCAGCCGTGTGAAGGACAAGGCCTAGGGACATGGGCGTGTGTCCAGGGCATGTTAAGTCTGCACCTATTTTATGAAAAATTTCAAAAATTAAATTCGCCACACGGCCTAGCACATGAGCGTGTGACTTGGCCGTGTGACTGCTTTTGTTGCATGAAGTCATAAATAGAGAGTTACACGGGTTAGGGACACGGGCGTGTGTGACCATACGGCTTACCCACACGGGCATGTCCCATGCCACACGGGCGTGTGACCCTGTTTTGATGAAAATTTTCTAAGTGTTAAAGAATTTTCTAAAGTTCTCGGTTTAGTCTCGAACCACCTCCAACGTATGTTTTGGGCTTCATAGGCTCCTATTAGGGACTTTATGATTATTAATGAAAATTTTTAAATATGGATGGAAATCTATGCCTCGATTTTGTACGTTAGCTCGTGTTTCAGTCCAGTATTGCCTTGTACACTATTTCAGCTGTGGATACGGGTAAGGGGTGTTACATAGAGCGTTGAGGACCCCGCAGTTTTCCAGAATACCCCACTAATGTGGTAAAACAATCATGATACTTCTTTGATTTCTTTGAAGCAGATAATTGTGACTTACCCATAAATCTTTTACCAAAAATCTGAGCTTTTCTCTCTATTAGTTTCCTTTCTTTACTTAATTCCTCGGCCTTATGTGCTCGATCAGCCAAAACCACAAATTCCCTTAATTCGAGAATTCCAATCAACAGTTTGATCTTTTCATTTAATCCCTCTTTGAAACATTTACACATATCAGCCTCAGTCAGAACCCATTCTCTGGCATATTTGCTCAATCTAACGAATTCTCGTTCATATAAAGATACTATCATACTTCCTGTTTAAGCTCTAGAAATTCTTTCTCTTTTTGATCTAGAAATCTTTGACTAATGTACTTCTTTTTAAATTTAGTCTGGAAAAATTCCCAAGTAACATTTTCTCTTGGTACAACAGAAATTAGAGTATTCCACCAATGGTAGGCTATGTCTTTTAAGAAAGAAACTGCACATTTCAAACACTCAGCTGGTGTGCATGATAATTCATCTAAAACTCTGATGGTACTTTGTAACCAAAACTTGGCCCTCTCAGGATCATCATCGGCAGTAGCCCTAAATTCCCTTGCCCCATACTTACAGATTTTATCCACCGAAGGCTTACTGATTCTAACATGTTTAGCACTCTGTGGCATCTTTGGAACCGGTTGAGGAACATGTGGGGAGGTTGTTGTACAGCAGGATTTGTTCTCAAATATTTAGTGAACCCCTCGTTCATTATTTGAAAGAAGACTTCTTTTGCCTCCTTACCTGAGCCCTCAGATACGGGCCTTCTACTACTACTAGATACAACTAGTTGAACAGAAGCTTGAGCAGTGCTCTCAGCTTCCTCGGATTTAGCTCTAGCTTGGTTAGATGACATTACTATATGAAAAACACATTTAAAAATGGTCAAGAGATATCACACTATCATAATTTGTAACACACCTCACCCGTATTCAATGCCAGAATAGGGTTACAGAGCATTACCGGACTTACAACACATTTAAAACATACATTTCACATATATTTAGTCAATTCATATACAATTCATTCACAACCAAACATTCCGTCCCTAATACGAGCCTACAAGGCCCTAAACATACATTGGGAGTGGTTCGGGACTAAACTGATAATTTTGGAAACTTTTTGAACACTTAAGAAATTTTTTCAAAAACAGGGGACACATGCTTGTATGACCCATTTGTGTGTCTCACACGGCCACCAAACACACTCGTGTCACAAGCCGTGTGAACATTTGAAATGGGAGCACATGGCCGTGTCCCAACCCGTGTCTAACCTCGTGTAACTCTCTGACTTGGGTCACACGGCCAACACACATGTCCGTGTGCCCTAAAAATGACCACACATGCCCGTGTGCCAGGCCGTGTGCTAGGTCGTACAAAACCTGTAGGGTATATTGACTTATGCCACATGGCCAAGTCACACGCCCATGTGCGAGGCCGTGTTGAGCATACTGACTTGATTTTAATTTCAACACTAGGGGACACACGGCCGTGTAACATAACCGTGTGTCACACACAGTTGAGGCACACGTCCGTGTCTCTGCCGGTGTGGACAAAAATAGGCTATTTACCAAGGCACACACTTACATCAAACCAATTCATACAATTCGTAGCATTTACAAGCAACCAATACAACCACAACCAAGACTAAAATACATATAACATTTCAATACCAACATCTAACATGCTTATAATACCATATTTTGCCTACTCAAATCATGCCAATTCACATTTCCAAAGCATTCATATGTACCATTTCAGCTAAGCATTTCTTAGCCTAAAACCACAAGCACAACCATTCTCAATTCATCAACCATTAGTTACCTTGAAAGTTGCATTCAACAAGCCATTACTAAGAAATCATGAACGACATCATAAGAGGCATTAATACATATATACATACAACATAATTGCCAAAATAAGCCAACTTACATGGCTAACACAAAATCAAACACTTAATATTTACAAGCCAACACAAATGGCCAAAATCATGCTACATATACCAAAATGACTCAAAGTCCCTATACATGCCATATACTTAAAATACCAAAGTTCATAGGTACCAAGTGATAGGTGGATAGTGTGAAGCGATCTCTAACAATCCCCGAATCCGAGCTAGCTTGATAACACTATAAAACATAGGAAAATAAACAAAGTAAGCTATAAAGTTTAGTAAGCTCGTATACAATAAACTTAATTATAATTCAACAATTTGAATAAATCAACATTTTTTCATATGTTAGCTAACAAACCTTTCATATACACAATTATAATATCAATCACATTCTTCACAAGTTTCTTCGAACCAAAGCTTATACATTTTACGTACGTACTTGTACCATCTCATATCATTCTCATACTCAATAACATCTTTCGTTTACCCGTTGAACCATTTGGAATAGAAGTCAGATATTCAAGAGTCTCGCACACTAAGTACCCATACCATGGCCTGAAGCCAAATCAAGGTAGCTTATATCTGAAGTACTAATATCATGGCCCGAAGCCAAATCAGCCGATATTCATGGCCCAAAGTCAAATCGGTATAACTTGCACTCGAAGTGCTAATATGATGGCTCGAAGCCAACCCAATATATCTCCTAATAACATGTCACTCGTATCCTAAACTATTCCTAAGGTTCAACCAGGATTTCGAATGTTGAATCGTTGTCGATTCACTATCGATCATATCCATAGTCTCGTATTTGCAATTTATGCAATATCAAAGCATATGAAATACATTTGTATTAAAATTTATAATATTCGAACTTACCTCAAGTTCAAATACGATGAAATTGGTTGATTAATCGACTATTTTATCTTTTCGCCGATCTAATTCAAATTTCACTTTTCTTGATCTATATAATATCAATTCAGCTTATTTAATTATCTCACTATTCAATTTAATCCAAAACACACATTAAAGCACATTTACACTTTTACCCCTAATATTTCAACATTTTTATAATTTAGTCCTTAGCTCGTAATATGCAATTTCATGAAATTTTAATTACACTCAAGCTAGTCGAATTATCACTATATCCATAACAGCGCATAATTTTCATTATTTCTAATTTTTACCACACAATTTACACATTTCATAATTTAGCCTCTAATTTGCATTTTTCTAAAAAATCACTTTACAAAACTTGTATAAACTATCAATAAGCATTCATAATCTATCAAGAAACTTCAAAACTCATGCTTATTCATCAATGTCAACATTCAAAATCTTTAAGAGTTTTTCAAACTAGTCCTTGGGTTAGATAGACCTAGTTGCAACGATTTCAAAAACATAGTAATCATTAAAAACAGGACAGAAACAGACTTACAATTGAGCTTGCAAGTGACCGAAAGCTTTAAGCCCTAAAATGGCTTTTCTTCATGCTTCATTTGGCTAAGGAAGATGAATGAAACAAAATTTTATGTTTTGTTTTAATTATTTATCACTTATTTGTTAATTTACCTAATTACCCTTTTAATATAAATCAAATTTCAACAATACCAATCATCATAAAAGTCCATTAACATACTAATGGATTATTTATCACTTAAGGACCTTCACTTTAATAAACCATAGCTATTAGACACATTTAACTAATAGCTCACAAGTTTTACACTTTACGCGATTTAGTCCTTATTATCAAATTGAACATCCAAACAGTAAAATTTCTTAATGAAATTTTCACACATTTATACTATCATGCTGTAAATATTAAAATAATAATAAAATAATAATTTCAAATTCAAATTTGTGGTTCTGAAACTACTATTCCGATTAGACTAAAAATAGACTGTTACATAATTTATATAATGGCATGTATAGCTAAACTCGAACTTGCTACGTTAGTTCAAGAATCAACTAAACTATAGCTCTGATACCAAAAAATGTAACACCTCTCACCTGTAACTGTCACCGAAATAGGGTTATAGAGCATTACCAGAGTTTACAAAATAAATACAGATATTTCATATAATTTACTATTCATATTCGAAAATAATCATATTGCCCTTTGAATGGACCCTCGAGGTCTAATTTAAACATTAGAATCAAGTCGGGACTAAATCAGGATCTCAGAGAATTTTTCATGAAATTTCAAAATTTTTCTTATATACAGGGGTCACACGCCCGTGTGGCTCACACGGCCAAGTGACATGCCCATGTCTCAGGCTGTATGGCAATTCGATGTAAGGCATACGGCCGTGTCCCAGCCTGTGTCCTTACCCGTGTAACTCTCTGACTTGTGCGACACAGCCTGCCACACATCCGTGTGCTAGGCTGTGTGGTCAATTTGATTTTCACAAATTAGGTGCAAGTTTCACACGGCCAACACACACGCTCGTGTTCTACACCGTGTAGCACACACAGCTGAGACACACACCCATGTCTCTGCCCGTGTGCCCAATTTTGAGCATTTTATTTCTCAATTTTAAGATGTAGAGGACACAAGGCGAAACCACATGCCCATGTGTCAGGCCGTGTGTCACACACGGTCAAGACATATGCCTGTGTGTCTACCCGTGTGGACAAAATAAGGTAATTTCTTAGCCTTATTTCTCACCCAAATTTAACCTTCAACCTACAATAACATTTGCATACATTTGCCAACCAATCCAAGTCATATAAATCAAACAAACATCATTAACATGTATGAAATAGTATCACATATTTATATGATCAAACTTACCTTATTGTAATGATTTATATTTTACCCTAATTCAATTTAACCAAACCACATACATATAAGCTAAACATGATATATATCCTTATAATAACATGCCAAAACAATCCATTTTTAGCGATTCCAATGGCTAAGTTACAAACAACTATTTACATGCCAACATAGGCCAAGTTAACCTATACATACCATTATATCAAAATAAGATTACTTTTTATACCAAAACAAGCTAGAGGATATTGTGATGATTCTCCAACCATTATCCAACTTAACGAGCTTCTGAAACACTATAAAATAGAGAAAATAAAACCTAGTAAGCATATAATGCTTAGTAAGTTCGTATAACAGAAAGTAAACTTACCAATCATATTCATTTAAATAAGCATAACAATTATATGCTTTCCAACAAATTAGCAAATTTTCCTAATCACATACATTCAAATAAAAAAGTTAGTCACATAATTCACATGTACATTAAGTAAGCAGGGATAAGCTCATCACGCTACACTTCTTTCAAGTATTTCAGAAGTATTCGGGACATAACTCTTTTAATCTCATAATTTCTCATGTCAGAAGTTTTGTCCATTGAATTATTGAAATATCGATGGATACTCAGGTAGTACACATAAGGTGTACAAAACTGTAAGCCATCAATTCATAATCAGAGATACCCATTAAGGCACTTAATCAGAGAGCACACTCTCGAGCCACATATCAGGATGCTCAGATGAGCCATGTAACAGGACACTTATCCGAGCTAAACAGAAAACTCATAAGAATTTTATTTAGGGAGCTCATAGAGCTTATCAGATAACTTCAAAGAGTTAATATCAGGGAGTACCGAATAAGGTAACAGGGAGTTCAAGCGAGCCATGTCAGGAAGCCCATAAGAGCTTATATCAGGACGCTCACGTAGAGCTGCGTTTGTGTCCGCATTATATGCTGGATCACAACCGATTTAATCATGTAACATGACGCTCACATAGAGCTACAATAGTGCGTAACACATGCATGATCACTACCGATCAGGATGCTCGCAAGAACTATTTATCAGGATGCTCGAGAGGGCTTTAACAAGATTGCTCATCTGAGCTATATTCTGTCTGCAACATATGCAGGACCAATATCCATCGAATTTCATTATTCAAACGAAACTTATTATTTTCCAGATATGATTGAACATATGATTATTTCATTTATTTTCAACATTTATATAATTCATATAATCACATACCACATTCAATTCAAACATATAATTAAACACAATTCGGTTACAAGAACTTACCTTGACACTTGTTTGTGTATGAAAATCTACTAATTCGAAACTTTTTCTTTTCCTCGATCTAGCTTCAAATTTGAGTTGTCCGGATCTAATTAAGCTTGATTAGTTTCCTTTCTCTCTTCTAGGGTTTCCATGCAAATTTTGGGGATGAAGATGATATATAATGATAATATTTCTATTTAATTATTTATCATCCATTAATTATTCTACTTCCTTGCCTTTTTCTAATTTTCCATGGATGATTCATCAAAAATATCTACTAACTTTGCTTTAATGGTCTAATTACCATATAAGGACCCCAAGTTTTGAATTCCATAGCTATTTGATACTTATAGCTACTAGAACTCAACTTTTGCATTTTATGACATTTGGTCATTTTCATAATTAAGCAATCGATAAAATTTTCTTATCAGAATTTTCATATAGCATTCTTATCATAATACGGACCATGCAATAATATTAAAATAAATTTTCTTTCTGGCTCAAATTTGTGGTCCTGAAACCATAATTTTGATTTCACTGAAATTATAGCCTCATAATCAGCCACAGAAAAATCTCCTTGAACCAAATCCAAAAACTTGTGCTTATGAGCCTCCATATACTACTTTGCTATAAACTTCCTCTTAAAAACCTCGAGAAAGTAATTCCAAGTCAATCTATCAGAAACAATACTTCTCCTAACTGTTTTCCACTAATGATGAGCCTCACCGTCAAGTAAGGACACATCACTACCTAATTTTTCCTCGTTAGAACAGGACATCTGCTCGAGGATCCTTTCATCCAATACTCAGCTATGGTTGGATCAGTACCTTTAAACCTAAAAATCTCTTTACCACCCAACACCAGAAAATGTTCAAGTGGTAACCTATGGTTCATAGGTGCAGGATTGGTAGGTATAGGAGCAGGGTTAGCACCAGTAATTCGCTGAAACGATCCAATTATAGCTTCCGTTTGATGGCCTACACCCTCATTAGGTATATTCACTCTACGCAGCGATACATAAGGCATATCTAACATACACATAAACAAATAAACAAACAAACGGTGTGAGTGGCAAAGAGATGATCCCGTTCCTACCCAACAAGTAAACAAATAACTCCATGCAATTTAATCAGAGACATTTCAAACAATTCCATGCAATTCAATCAGAGTTACATCAATAATATCAAGAAAACAGAGAGATTTAAAGTCGTGAGTTTTGGAATTCCTAACACACAACAATCACCTAGGTCCGAGAGTTATTGAACATAGGGCTCTGATACCACCAAATGTAACACTCTATACTCGACCTAATAGGCAAGCCCGAATACGAGATGCCACACCATCGTCCCAATTCACTCACAAGAGGTGGAAAGCCTATTCTAAGCAAAACGTCCTTTATTATAATATGCGTGTAGATTTTAGGTCACTTAATTGGTTAATTATTGTTATTACATGTTACGCATGCCATAAACAGTCCTAAAAATGATGATTAACATGCACAAGGTCCATTTAGCAAAATTCTCAAAATATGTTCAAAGGTATCGATACTGACACTAAGGTATCGATATTTTCTCTGTGTTGTTTCGATACCACTTGGAAAAATGACACCAAACTTGCATTTTGTTTCTTGATTAAAAATCAAAGTCCCAAAACTTATCGGTACCTTTCGTGAAGTATTGATAAATTTACCCCAACTATCGATACTGAAGAAAAGGTATCGACACCAAATCTCTATTATGAATTCCTGCACATTTCAAAACACAAAGGTATCGATTTTAAAACCCAATTATCGATACCTCTACTCTAGACCTAAAAAATGTAGCATATATAAGTAATTAACCTATTCCAATTTAGTGCCTAAACATCATGCATCAATTACTTTGACAAATAATCATTCAACGGCCTAATTAATAGGTCAGTACCGCAAAATCGTGTTCAAGCAAGTTACATCAATCCATCCTTAAGTTCATGAACCCAAGCATAACAATAACATGTAATCCTTATAAACTGAACTAGAAACCAACATAATGTATAGAAATCAATAGGGCTATAATGAGTTTACCACATTGCCTTATTCCCCAAAACGTAAATAAATGTAGAACACATATGAAATAACAAATAGACTTGCTTGGATCACCCTTGAAACCACACTGTTCACACTAGCACACCACTGATCTGCAATAGTTTAAAAGGAGTGGGTAAGCTTAACAAGCTTAGTGAAATAACCACAATGCGAACAATTCACCAAGTATCAACGAAACAACCATATAGCATAACCTCAATAGTTTGAACTTTAGTGTCATATTATACTTACTCGTGCATTTTTACTAGTTCTTTTACAAGGTAAACATGTTCACTTCTAAGCATATATCACATTACACATATAATTACATGATGTTCAAGCACATTTCGCAATACTCACATAATTGCATAGCGTTCAAGCATATACCGTAATACTCAAAAACAAGTTTAAAGATAAATTGCATAATGGTCACATGCCATATAAACACATATCACAATACATAGATATTCATAGTTTAAGATAATTTGCATAGCAACTACATACTCATTTAGGCATATATCATATATAAATTTTAAGATAATTTGGCACTTGAGCTATGAAACATAAAAGTGAGCTCTATCATCACTCATCGGATACACGGATCTCCAGCACACCAAACATAGAGTCATAGAGTCAAACATGTCCCAAAAGTGAAGCATAAAGCTAACACTATCCTTATTTTCCCTCACATGTCCCGCTAAATGGAGCTTAATCACATTCCCTTATCCCTGCAACATGTCAACGCTAAAAATTACTGTACATATAGGTGAGTACTCAGAATCTTATGGCATGCCAGCTATATCAAATGGTTTCAATAATCACAAGGCCAAAATATCCAAAGTCAAACACAAATTATTTACTGATTATCCGTGCACAATCACTGCATATTTGCATCTTTAGCAAAACACTGTCACTAACATTTAACATATATACATTTTCACTTTTACAACGGTTATCATAACTACATACCACATATTATAACATCTCATCTCAATTCACATATTCACAAGCACATAAGCACTTTATTCACAAGATAACAGAGGTATAAGAAAGCTTACACTCAGAATTTAGAGGGGTTTAGGCTACTAATAAATTCCCAAATAACACATTGAATCATGTCCATATGCAATTATCCCAAAAACTCACCAATTACGCTTTTACCTAAAAGTTGAAAGCTCAAACTAGCTTTTCGTTGCCTTTATCTCTACTCGTAGAATGTTCTATTTAATCCAAAACTTCAACACATCAATACATCCAAGAGTCAGTCAAGGACTCATTACAAGCATACAAAACATAAGCTTAAACTAAGTTCTCATGTAACGAAACTTATAACATAACAAAATTTAAATTTGAATATCTCGATCTATACTTAATCTTTTCGTCTAAAATAAATTTCATTCATCTTATAATTCACTTACAACTAGTTCTCAACCTTTAAACTACACAAAACTATTCAATTCAATATATCAACTTTTTTGACATGTTTTATGGCTATTTTCTAAAAATTCATTAAAACTCAAGAAATATTTAACGAAACTTCAAAGTAAGTTTAGAAACCTTCTAATCATGTTAATAAAAGTTTAAAAAAACTTTGAAACCATGTTTTTATGCAAAATCCTAAAATCCACTATTAACTACCCAATGTTCAGCTTTTATTTAAAACATGTGTTTTAATGGCTATAAATTCAGTTTAAGGGACTAGATATCATTTAAAACTCATAAAAAGTTGAATGGTTACCTTTGATGGAAGAAAAATGAGCTTTGACACAAATTCAGAAAAACCCACGTTTCGAGAAGATGATGCAGATGAAAAAGTTTTTGGGTGATTTTTTTTTTTTGGTTTTTATAGAGGTTGATAACTTAAGAGATGATAGAAATCAGAATGAATAAGGATTTGGAGTTCAAAATTGATTGAAATAGCAAGAGAGAATCAAGGGATGACAAACACAAATTTTTGGGTAGTTTTTACATGAAATAACTTGGTGAAGAGAGGTTATTTAGTTTGGATTTTAAAATCTTATTAAATTGCTTCATAAAAACTCTCAATTTTGACTCTTTTAGAAATCAGTCCTATTTTCAAAATTAAAGGTATTTAAAACTCATTTTCAGAAATTGATTTAATTTTCTAAAAATTATAATTGAAAACATTACCGGTATGCCATGTCACAAAATTTCAAACACTCTGAGGCTAAAATTCCTAAAATACCCTTAAAACTCATAGGCCCTAACCTATGTCCGATTAACTAGTAGTCGATTAATTTGCTTCAATGGTCGTAGTTAACATGAGAACTCGAGTTCTAATGATGAATTAATTATTAACTAGACAATATTACCTCTCGACCTCTACTGCCTAACTATTCGACCAATACATGCTTACCTCTCGTTCTCACTTTCCTAACTGTGAAAAATCCACGATTTACTAGGTAACCTCATCTCTCGATCTGTTTACCTATATTAATTCCTAGGGTTTAAAAACACATGAATTTATCCCAATTAATTCGCAAGAGAAACCCTCGTTAATTTGCTAACTACTCACACATCCATTTGTTAAACTATTTACTTAATTAAATAGTTTCATAACTAAAACATGCTAGATATAAATAAAGTATAATTCATTCTAATATTCATACAAACATTAGTTAATCAAGTTAACGGAAATATAAATAAAATAATAAGAGATAAGAGAATTTGATCATTGTTAAATCATTGAAGTGTGGTTTTGGAACAATCTCCGCTTGCAATCATATTCATATTGGAATAGAAAAGTTCTGACTAAATGAATATAAAAGTAAAATAAAATTGAAAACTAAAGAAATTGTATCTCTCAGTTGACTCTTCTGTCTAATGGGGTTATAAAGATATTTATATAGGAAAATATTAGGGTTTTATATGCCTAAAATACCCCTGATACTTTGAGTGTAAGTAAGAAATAAAATCTAAGAAAATCTACCCAAAATACGGTGCTGACATCAGTACTGCATCATGATGTCATCTAGGTTGTGTTGCAACACTGGGTTCCGGTGTTGCAACACAAGAGGCAGTGTCGTGACACTAGGTTCCAATGTTGCAACACCGGAGATAGTTTTGCGACACTGGGTTCCTGTGTTGCAACACCGATGCCTGTTTCATTTCAAGATTTTGTTTTTCACTTTGATATTTGGTGTCACGACACCAGATGCTTGTGTCACGACATGACTATCATCCTTTGTGTTTTGGGGCCTAAAATGACACCCTACACACTCAAATGATTTTTTAGTCATTCCTGAGGCTTGAGTTGGCCTAACGGGTCATTGAAGCACTAGAAAAGTGCGTAAAAATGCTTACTTTGCATATAATTAAGTCAAGCTACTAAAATTGAAAATGCAATAAATAAATATAAAATGGCTATAAAACAAGATCGTTAACTACTGAAAAGACTCTAATTTGCCATAACGAATTGTGGTAGATTAGTTTCCCAATGACATTTATCACATATTATCATTAATGAGCCTCTAATACCTCTCCCTTGTCCTTTCATAAAATTTCCTCAACATTCTTTAGCAGTATGAAGCTTCACTTACCCAACCACCTGTGGGAACATTTTTGCTGCTCTACTACCTACATGAACGATTCTTGATCTGATGTAAATTGATATGACAAATTAAGCCCTTTTTTTACACTTAATGAGCTTTAGCTTTATTTCATAATTTTTAGTCTTTCTAAAACTATCACCCATTATACTGGCAGCATAGTTGCAAATATTCTGAAAAGTGTCATACTGACACTCAGTGGTGTCTAGGGCTTGATGGGTCTTTAATACACTTTATGATGTTAGGATGGTCGGAGTTGGTGTGTAGCGGTTGGGGGTTGGACTATAAATTTGCATATGATTCTGATCCTGTATAAGATGTTCGTCTGTATCTGTTTTGCTATGTAGTTAATCTGAAATTAAATCTGTGATTCTGTTTTCTTTTAAGTTACACATTAAGTTTCAAAACTCACTCTCATTTTAACTGAAAATTTCAGGTAATCCTTAGACTTAGGAGGGTCAGTACGGCGGGAGCTTGGTTACTTTCGTATTCCGGCTCTTTAATTATTTTAAATTGGATTAAGTATTTTTGAAAAATTTGGGTTGTTTTGATATTTTGGGGATTGTCTCGATTTTGGATTTTATTATGGATTTTTGCACGATGTTGATAAAATGATTTACCAAAAATGATTTTTTTCGCAACCAGGTTTTTGAGAAAACAAACTTGATTTTTCAAAATGCAAGGTATTCGATTTAATTGGGAAATGTAAACAAACTATGTTTTTAGTTAAATAATTATGACTAACAAGTTTTCTAATCAAGCGAGTTTTCAAGTAATAAAAGTTCATGATTTTTTTTTAAAATAAATGAAAGCTAGATTTCAAACCATTTGACGTAATCACTTTAGATTTGGCCATAACATCTAGGCCGGTTTTGGGGTGTTACATTGTTGATTTGAAGCTTGAGGTTAAATTCTTTGCGAAGGAAGTGATTTTGGTATTTGATTTATGTGTTTTGATGCAATTAGGAGAAGATCGTGAGACGGTTGATCCTCTAGTGAACTAAGTTTCTTTTAAAGTTACTGGTTCATTCAGGGTATGTAATTTTGTCATTTTAGGGGCTATTTGTTTCTATAATTAGGTTCGCTTGATGATGGTTATACCAAATTGATCAATTAGGCTTGGTAAAATTTTAGTTATTAATTCATGTGAATTGTCAATTTAGGTATTGGAATACTCGATTCTTAAACCTAAATTAGAATTTGACTATGTCTATAACAAAAAATCCAAAAAATAGCGAACAATGCCAAGTTGAAAACTAAATTATGTTTTTCCAAAACTCTAAGTGTTTTTTTTTTTTTGTAAGTGTTCTTCTGCAATTTTAATGAATTAATTAAGAGAAAATATTTTCCAAAATAAATTGGAAATTTATTTATCAAAAGCTATCACTATTTACTTAATGAATACAAATTGGTTTCTGGATCATCAAATGAGTTGTGGTAACTTCTCTAGATTTGGCCATGTCGTCTAGGCTAGGTTTGGGGTGTTACAAATCGTGTATGTATCCACCAATGATTAATCTGTAAACAACCATTCTTGGATAACAGTATATGTGAGGAGATGGTTAGTATGTAGTGGATTGCAAAAGATATTTTTATGATATTTTAAGTAGGAAGAGAGTATAGGAATGCATGGAAAGTGTAAGTTAGTTTGATAGTTGAAAGAATCGGTATGAATAAGAGTGTAGTAGTTGGCACATAAGCGTAAGTCTTGGATTATGATGGTATTCGCCCAAAGCAAAAGTAAATGATTAAGAAATAGTAGATGTCATAGACGGTCCTATAGTTATGACATAAGCATCAGCCAAGGTAATTTTTTTTTTGTTCTAAATAAGTTCTCCTAAACTTATTCATGTCATGTTTATGTTTCGGGTATCAATGTTAAGAGACTGCGCCTGGAGGGACGATGCTTGGACTATGCCAAGTAAGAAGCATATCGGGTTATTATGCATATAGTGGAAATGTGGCGTAGTCTAGGGCTACACCTTATGTGTTTATTTGTATCAAACTTCTATTTTGTAATAAGTCTATAGTAATAAATTATTTTAAATACTTTCCTTTGTTTTTGGATATTAAGTCCTTCAGTTAAAGAAATAAGTAAAATGTAATATTTAAAGTGTTCAACTAATTAGATAATTTGTTAAGTATTGTGTTTAGTAACACTCAAGATCCGAGCCCGATGAATCGGGTCGGGCTAGAGCGTTATAAAACCTATGCGAAACGAGTGTCTAACAAAATCTTTAAGCACCACTCCATTCAAGTCAAGATAGAAAGAAATAATTTAAATAATTCTTATCAATCCACGAATGATTTTATAGACTAATTTGTTCAAATGTCAAATCAAAAATAATTTTTTTTAAAGTAATCAAATACGAATTCAAAATCAAATTGCAATCATACATTAAGACTAATCCTTTAAATAAAACATTTAAAAATAAAATAGAGTAGTTTTTTTAATTATTTATTTTTTTTCAGCCAAATGAACTTGAATTCTAAATCCGCCAGTGAATCTACCCTTTTAAAACACACAAAATATAATTATATATTAAGTTAAGAATAATGTATATAATAAATATATTTTTACAAAATTTTTTAGTATGAATATTTTTTAGATAATTTTAAAAGATCATTATGAATGATAAAGATGAACATAAATATTTTGTAACATTGAAAAACAATTTATGCGAAACATTAGATGAATTAATATATTGTAAAAACATCTTATAAAAATAATTACGTAAAAATAAAATGCTTAAAATACCAATAAATGAAATGTCAATATATAAAACAAACTATTAACAAATAAATATTCATATAAATATATAATAATTCTGTAATAGCAATTTAAGCATAAAAATTAACACATACAAAAATAAAAGTTTCTTTTCCGACCTTTCTCTTTCTTTTTCTCTATCTCCTTCCTTTCTCCCTTTACCCCACGTCTCCAAAAAAAATATAAAGACCAATATTTACATTACATCATCGTATACTAGTTTAATATAGGTTTTAGATATTGATTAAAAAATCTTAATACAAATTGAACTAGCAGACCAATACTCACCGAATACTATATTGCCGATTGGTAGTATGGGTGAGATTTGATAATTTATGTATTTATATTTTTTTTTATAAATCCCTAACAAATAATGATCGTATTTACTATAAAATATAATAATTCATAAATTTGTAAATATTATATTTCTTTCAAAAAAGTAATTATATTATATTAATTTTCACTATATTTGATATAATTTTTTGCTTATGTCTTATTATATTATGTAATAATTATATTTATTATATTATATTTACACATCATAATTGTATCAAAGTTACTAAATCTAGAATCGAGTTTACACACAAAACCTTTGGCATCACAACAATGCAAAGCCAAATCATAAATCATGATTAAGTAGAACCAAGTTATGTAAAAGAAAAAGATAAATAGTATTAATCATGTTGCATTAATATGAAGAGGTTTTTATATTTATATAAGAAATATACCATCACATATTATCAAAATATTCTTTAACTTCGACACCTAGTGAGTTTTGAGCAACCACGTTCCCAGGGATTAACAGCTTCTTGGAGAAGGCAATGGTAGGAAACAAGACCAGAAACCTCTGGATGGTGAGTTGTCATAGCAGCATCGATTTGGGTCACCTCTTCCATCACCACTATGTTGATTAGAGCCAAACAAATTAGCCATGTTTTCATATTTGAGACTCCCATGATTGGTCTTTGGTTTCATTGGAATAATTTTTATATCACCTATTTATAAGGTTTTGGAATGCTTACGTCAAATTAGGTGATATTGTTTTGATCTTTTCTTTTTTAATTTCTTGTTGTTTAAATTGTAAAATGTGTTAATTTTTTTAAATAATAAATTTTAGAAATTGGACCCATATGATGCAATCTCAATTACACTATATCTTTCCTATGTTATACCTAGCATATCATTAAGAAACAAAATATATCATCCGGTGGTCCGGAATCCAAGCAAATTCTCATTGTTCCATATATAACATACATATATGTTATAGTGTACTTTCAAATAAATAGTTTAGTAATAATTTTTTTTTTGTTTATATATAAAAACATATTTATATATTTTTATTATTACCTCTACCTTCATACATAATTAGTATTAATGCGTAATGTGAAGCAAAGTGATTTTACGCTGTTAATTTTTAATTAGTCCTTTATAAATATTGTATTCTTAATTAATATATTTAATGTAAAATAATATTTCATATTTGAATTCTTGATTATTATTAAAAAATGGTAGTATATTAAAGCATTTTTAACATATTCATTGTACAATAAAGTTTTACTTCATCTAATTAATGCAAAGTAGCATTGTTCAAAATAATAAGTAATTAACTTAATTAAAATAAATAAATTATTTTAATAATTCAAATATAGTCCTAATAAAATATCTATAATATTTATCGAAGTATTTATGAAAAATATAAAAAACACATTGTAAATTAAACCTTACATTATTCAATTTTTAATTTTTTTCTTAACAGTAAATAAATTGACCATGATAATTTGTAGATAATATATAATCAATATAAATATAATTATGTTACATTATTTCATATTATAAACTATATTAATTATTCATTAAAATAATTAAAATTTAGTATTTAAAAAAGTAGTATAATTTTTTTTCTTTTACTATTTTGGTTAACCGAAACACAATAATTTAAATAGAGAATAACTCAATATAACATATGAACATTTCATTTATTATTATTGAAATTGATTTAAAATTTTTTATTACTAAAAGATAGTATTCTTTTATAAATATGATAAATTTTATTATCAAATAAATTTTAAATTAATTATTTTAGTAAAATTAAAATTCATATTGATAAATGTAATAAATTTTATAAATAAAAATATTTAAAATTATAAATCCAACAATTTAATGAACAACAAAGGCTATAGAGTCATTTCAATGTTTCTTTGGACTTGTGTTTTTATATAAATTATAGATATATGCATTTTGAAATTGTTAAATCTATAATTTATATAAAAACACAAGTCCAAAGAAACAAATGCGTTTTGAAATTGTTAAATTTATAATTTATCTATATTATTATTTAAGTGCGGACACCGACTAATAGAGACTGCTACAAGTATTCGGTCGAATACTTGCTTATATCATTCAGTTTTGATCTAGCTAACCTAACCTTGTCAGTATTAGATTAATTTTATAAACATGCTGTACATTCATCTATGTCTAGAGATTATACGCATGCAATTCATAAATATCATTGTGACAGCCCTATTTTGACCCTAGTCGAAAAGTGGTTTCGGGACCACAAAACCGAGTCATAAAAATAATTAATTGTTAAATTCTATGTTTATTATATGTGTAAATGCATGTGTGAAAGTTTCATGCTTTGATTTTGTCATTTGTATGTAAAATTTATAAGATAGGACTCATGTGATAAAACTTGAAAGTGTGATAGGTAAATTTTAAAGTGTCAAATAATGCATGAAATGTTAACATGAGGGATTTGCATGTCAAATGGACCAATTTTGTTTAGTGGCCGGCCATAAATGATGGTTGATGTATAATATATGTTTTATTTAAGTATTATAATAAGTAATAGCTTTATTTTTGAAATAAATTAATTAGTAAAACAATAAAAGATGATTAAAAAAAAAAAAGATAGATGTTCATTTTCTTTCTTGATTGCCGAATTTGGGAAAGAAAAATGGTGAAGAAGAAGCTAAGGCATTCAGCCATGGTTGTCTCCATTTAAAGGTATGTAATGCAATTTTTATTTGTAATTGATTATGAAATTAGATGGATGAATACATAACATAGATAACCCATGGTTTAAATTCATGAATTAATGAACAAGTGTCCATTCGGCAAGTGCTAAATTGATATTATTTTGATAAGTTTTTTGGGAAGATGTTAGTTAGATGTTAAGTAGCTTAAATGATGGTTAAATAAGTAGAATTCATGGTTGAAAAGTATGAATTGAAATTGCCGTATGTGTGCATGTGTATTTTGGAAAGAAAAATGTTGTTGTTTAGTTGAGGTTTTATTTGGTGTGTACATTCGGTCAAAAAGGAGGAGGAATAAAAATAAATTTAAAGTGTTATGGTTTGTTTTTAAAGTTGGTTAAATGGTTGTGGTCATTGCCGAATACATTTGTATTAGGGAAAAATATGATTAAACATTGGTTTGATGAGCTAAATATATAAGTATATTCGGTTATATAAATTTGATTTGTACTTGAAAATATAATAAGCCTTAAGAGATTGTGTTTGTGTATGTGAACTAGATGTTTTATGGATATTCAGCTAAAAAGGCGTAAATGGCTAAGTCATAGGAATTGGAGTGATATACATTCGTCATTAGGGTTATATGTACTTGGTAATGTGAGTTATATATTAAGTAAGTTATTTCTTCGAAATGTATATTCAGTCATTGTTTAGCATAGGTGGAACCAATGTGCAAATTGCTACATTTGATCATGAAATGAAATTTGTATATGAAAGCTAAATTTGAGTGGTTAGGGCCGAATGTGGTATATGAGATATTAAGGCATGTTATGATTATATATATATGTGTGTATAAGTGGTTGTGCATAAAAATGAGTAATTGATTAAATTGTGTTAGTCACACATAGGTATATAAATATATGCCTTAGGTAAGTACCTTGTGACATAGAGACATTCAGTTATACATATATATATTATATATAGATAAATTAAATGTAAATAATAGGCATGATATCGAGTCATAGAACATTTTATAAAACTTAACATGTATGGAAGTTATATGATTATCAAATGTAATTATTAAAGAATTAAAGTTGAGTAGGTAATTAAACAAATTCAATTGTTTAGTTTTAAAGCTCAAGAGCAAAGAGGAACTAAATCAGATAAGGGGAAGGAGAAAGCAATCGAGTAGCCTACCCGTAACTGTTCAATTATACCCGAGGTAAGTTTTGAGTAATCTCCTTTAGTATGTAATTGATAATGCTTTTATAAGAGTGGATTAAGTGAATTGCGATCTTGGTTTGTACTTGAACATAGTTGTATAATAAATAGTGCATGTATATGATTTATAGTATAATGGTCACTTTGGGTTTAAGCTTGAATTGTGAAATGAAATTGTGATATTAAGTATAACTCTGGAGCCGAAATGTGAATGATGATGTGCAAGTTGAGCTTATATCTGAATGTAGTGAATGACTACTAAAGTGATAGGTTGAATGAGATGTGCTTAAATATGACTATGTATGCATGATATTTGAAAGATATTCGGACACGAGGTCCGCAGGCTATATGCTGGTAATATATCCGGACAAGAGATCCACAGGCTATATGCTAGAAAGATATCCGGACACGAGGTCCGCAGGCTATATGCTGGAAATATATCCGAACTTAAAGTCCGCAGGCTACGTGCTGGAATGGTATTCGAGTTAAAGACCCGCGGCTTGTGCTAGAAATGTGTTTTGAGTTCTAAGACTTGACAGGACTGATATCAGTAAGATTACGACATTGAATGTACATGGAAACCATCGTGAGTAAGTAACATATATGTTTTACATGTTAAGGTACGTATTATGTACTCATATGTGAATTAATTTCAAAGTGATTTATTAGTAATTAACCAACGATATATATATGTGAGTGTGGATGGATTCGGTATTTGAGAATAAGACAATGACCTATTCAGCCAGTCTAAGTCATTATATGAAAGTAGGTAACTAAAAGTAATTGTATAAGCCCTTCAGATAGTGAAATATGTGATAGAAATTTTCTTGTGTATACATATATACATATTCGGTCAATAGGATTTATAACTAGTGTATTTGCGTATATTCGGCCAAGTGAATTACAATTATAATATGAGTTTTGTTATACTCAATGCTCAATTTAAATTACAAGTATTTAAAGTATGAAATGCTTGAAACTTACTAAGCCTCGAAAGCTTACTCTTTTTCTTACTTCTCTGTTTTATAGATTGTTAAATTTGGCCACCGACTAGGGATCGTCAATGATTCATCATACTATCGACCTTTTTGAGTACAGTTATATTTTGGCCTTGATATGGCATGTATAGGTTAGGCCGGGGTTAGTTACGTTTTTGAAATTGTAAAAATTTTTGACCATGTGAAAATGGCATATATGTAACCCAAAGATCGTTAGATATTCAGCTTGTTTTCTGTTTAAGTTGTTAGATTATGTGAATGAAATTAAATGTTTAGCTCAGTAATACCTCTTAGCCTAAACCGGCGATCGAACTCAGGCTAGGGGTGTTACAATCATTGAATGAAACAGTAAATTAAAACTAATCTAGGCTTTAGCCATTAAAGGAAATAAAGGTTTCATCAAGCAATCCCAACCATATAAGATTAACTCATGGGCTAGAAAATAACATCAACATTTAGAACAACATTCGACATCATTCTTCTCAATTCAATTCACAAAATAGTAAATAAAGAAGTAAAAAAAAAGAACTTATGGAAGATGGCTTTCGCCTATCCAGCCCCACAACTTCTGCGTCACAATCTAATGGTGGCTATGTAGAACTGCCTTCTTCTTCTCCCTTACGATTTTGCCTTGTTCACAACCGTTCTTCTACTCTCGTTCAAGGATCTTTTTTTTCAATTGTCTCCTCAACTGTCTACCCCCTTTTTAGTTTTTATTTTTAGGTTTTATATCTCCTCCTTTAGGTTAGATCCATGATCCCATGATCCCATGATCTTTTTCCTCTTTTTTAGGTTGATTTTTTTGGTACACGTATAGTAGCACTGATAACGGTTAAGTGTTTACTAGGTTGCTTCTTGACATTGCTATGACATTTATGTTGGCAAACTATCCAACCTTTTGCCACGACAAGCCTTCACTTCCTTATTTCTTTTCCTCATTCTGCATCTGCCACTTAACAAACAAGTCATTCTCGCAAACAATTAGAAGCAACATGTAATAACCTTTAAGCACAGTCCAAACCTTTTAATGCAATTTCCTAAAAACACTATTGGAAAATCCTAAAATGCACTAAACTTAGCTAAGTATAGGCAATTAACCAAGTCTAAAAGCACAAAATATAACTCTTTTCAAGAGTTATCACACCTCCAAACCTAAGTCTTTTCAACTACACACTCTTACTCAAACTCACCTGTCTAGTCAACAGCACAATGGAGCAAACAAAGTAATGTTGACTTCCTTGGAAATTCTAAGCCTTGGATTGCCTACTCTCATTTATTTAAGTAATGCTTTGGCAATTTGACTGAGTTTGGCTTTAAGAGTCCCTAAGTTCATTATAAAAAACTAGATATAGTCCAAAACTAGCAGTGGTTAGGACATCTCATGTTTAGGAATTAAATTTCAAGCAACCTATCCAAAGCTAAATTCACCTAATTCACTGTCACATGTTCTAAATTTATTAAAGAATTTAAGCTCATCATCGAACATCACAAGTAAAAGTTGTACTCATCATAGGCAAATCAGTCTTTAGTAGTTATGTGGCAAAACAAAATTCACTACAATGAGCATGCTTACTAAATATAAACAAAGTGTTTACTAAATAGAAAATGCATCCTAAATGCTCAATACACCCCCAAACCTAAAGGGTGTATTGTTCTCAATTCATGTACATGAATGAAACATGAATGCAAGAAGATATATATGTACAAAAAATGACATGCCAAAATAAATGGAATTCATGATGCAAGGAAAGGAAGAAAACTTCACTGGCTTGGAACATAGTATAGTTACTTCATTCCTTTCTAAGAGTGGATTTGCGTGCACTGTGTTTGTAACTATTATGTGTAAATAACTTCTGCAATTGTGCAATTGTACACATTATTCAAGTAATAAAGTGATAAGTAAGTATCGTCTCTATAGGGATAAAAAATAGGTAAGAAATTAAGTAAGTTATTATAATCCTATTAACTATATTGAATAGCAGGAAATACTCTCAAGTTAAATAGGATGCTTGCATAATGAATTAATGAAATCAAATGCTAAAAACAAAGAATTGATATGGAAAATAAAATGTAGTGGCAAATTATAGAGAAAAGCAAGAGTAATCCTATTGTTGAATGAATAGGGCTAGAATTATTCAAGTGAAATGCTCATGTCAAATTAATGTCATGGCAAAATATTGCCTAACCAACTGTTCAGAGAGTCAATACTATAACCTTCCTCTTTCAATAGCTAGATCTTAAGCTAAAAATCTAAGTTACTGTATGTCTACAGAACTCTGGATTAATAACTGCAATGAATGTTTTTCTCTGCACAACTTGCAACATCTATGTCTAGAGTGCTACAAATATTCTGTCGAGTAATAGCTTGCATCAAATGATTCAAGGTCTAGTATATTTAACCTTTTCAGAATTAACAACACACAATCAACTATGTCTAGAGCTTGTATGCATGTATTTTAAAATAATCATAAATCGAATGAAATAGTGATATAGGCAATCTCAAATCATGAATATGAAAGATTATAAAACTATAACACCCTAACCCGTATCCATCGCCAGAATAGGGTTTCAGAGCATTACCAGAATATTCAAAAACATTTATAGATAAATCATGCAAGTTACTACTTAGATTCCGAAATCTTCCTTAATGTCACTTAAATAGACCCTCGAGGCCCAATACGAACTTTAGAAACAAATCCAAACTTAATCGAAACCTCTGAGAATTTTTCGTGACTTATCAAAAATTTTCCAAGGTGCAAGGCTCACACGCCCGAGTGGTTCAAGGGACACGGCCGTGTGACGTTAGGACACGCCCGTGTTAGAGGCCGTGTTCGACCCTGTGGAACTCTCTGACTTGCACACACTGCCATGCCACACGCCCGTGTGCTAGGCTGTTTAACACATATGATTGAGACACACGCCCATGTCTCTGCCCGTGTGTTCAATTCTGAGCATTTTTGTTTCTCAAAATTAAGGTACAGGGGACATACGGCCTAACCACATGCTCGTGTTACTAGGCCGTGTGTCACACACGGTCTAGACACACACTCGTGTGTCTGCCCACATGGACAAAATAAAGCCATTCCTAGCTTCATTTCTTACCCTAAACTTTTTCATAATCTTACACCACATCTTGCATTCATAACCCAACAAATCCAAGCATTTTATTCAAGTTAATTCTATCATTTAACATGATATATCATCACATACAATTACTAACCATTTTAAGCATTCTAATCAAGCATATTCCATCCATCATCATGGCATATCATTTCATGCATACATGTTTACAATCTTGCCTTAGTTATGTCCTCCTGGTAGACATAATTTGATCAACTACTTAACATTTATGTGGCTAACATAATATGACATTACAAGTATATCAAAACAATCTTTACTAGCCATTCCAATGGCTAGATTACAAGCATCGTGTACGTTTACATGCCAATATGGTCAACACATCCTATACATGCCATTACAACCGCAATTGAATTACCATACTATACCGACATGGGCCGGTGGATAGTGTGAGTGAACTCCGCCAAGCTTCCAATCCAATGAGCTTCCGATTACTCTAAAATAGGGGAAAATAAACAGAGTAAGCATAAAAATGCTTAGTAAGTTCGTATAACATAGTACTTAACTTACCATTCATCCTATTTGAGGTAACTAAGTAAGGTATAATCAACCACTTTGATCTCAAGCCTTACTCACATCCTCATTGCCCTTGTTAGTCTTATATTCCATAGTAATATCAAGACATAAATGGGCTCAACAATAATCAAGTTTCCAAACATATACGCTTTCCCCATCATGTATTCATTCAACATACATAATTCATCCCATTATTTCGAGTATAATTTCATAATAGTTCATTTTGAGTTTAGATCATTTCGCATCAAAACTTTGCACATATTACTCAGAATATCAAAGTCACGATTAGTACACTCTAGGTGTACAAGTCTATAATCAAGAATGAACATTCTCATCAAATAGTTTCCATGTACAAATATTATCATCTCATATTTCATATATCACTTGTCATGTATCATTATTGTCTAGCATTTCATGTAATATTCTTTCATGTCATATTTCTATATCATGTACACCATTCCATGTCAATTTGCCTTAAATTTATATTTGACCCTGTCAGAAACTTGCCCGTTTAATTTATTTGAATTATCGATGGATACATAAGTAGTACACTCGAGGCGTGAGAATCAGGATCCGTCAATTCATATTCAATGGTACCCATAAGGTACTATTTTAGAGGGTACACTCTCGAGCCACATATATATACTACAGGATTACTAGTCTAGGCTAAATCCTTTATTTGACATATGCTCTAAAAAGCTTGATCTGGATTCCCTGTCCGGGCTAAATCCTATCAGAATTGAGGTCGAATGATTACTAATCCGAGCTAAATCCTATCCGCAACAAATGTAGGACCTTTTTCGTTTCGAGAAATCACATATCCATCGATTTTCCATTTATTCAACCAGGATTTAAACACTTTTCAAGCATTATCGGGCATTTGATTATTTCATACCTCCGTAACATTTATGTAATTCGAGTAAAACACATTCCACATTCATGTCAAACATACAAGTAACATTTATTCATTTACCATTTTATCGGCCATTTTCATTTATCGGGCTATATCGAGTAGGTGACCATTTCACATATTTATGACATTGATAAAATTCATAAACACAACATTTAAATCAATCATAAAAACAAATTCAATTTAGTTACACGAACTTACCTCGATAAAAGTTCGTGTACGTAAAATCTACTAATCTGTCATTTTCCTCATTCCTCTTTCTAACTCCAAATTTGGTCTATCTGAATCTATACGAGTAAATTTAACATAAATTTATCACATTCTATATTCATGTGGACTAACTTTTCATCATAGGCAAAATTAGCATTTTGCCCCTAACTTTTCCATAAATTACCATTTTGTCCTTAGGCTCGGAAAATGAAATTCATGAAATCTAACCCTCTACCCAAGCCTAGCCGAATTATACATACAACTTTTACAGCACATACATTTCACAAATTTCAACATTTTCCATGGATTTTCACCATTTTTCATTTTAGTCCCTAAATCAGGTTTTCATGCAAAATCACTTTGTAAAAGTTGTTTATCTTTCTTCAATATTTCATTTTCTACCATAAATTTCAAATTTCCAGCATATACATCCTTGACCCAATTTTTATACCATGATAAATTTTCAATTTGATCCCCCAAATAGATAATTTAGGCTATCTTGGTTTCAAAAATATAAAAATTACTAAAAACGGGACAAGGAAACTTACCCAATTTGGCCATGAAAGTCTCTTCTATCTCTCCTAGGGTTTCCATGTTTATTTTGGGGAAGAAGATGAGAAAATATGAATTTTATTTTCTTTTTATCTTTTTAATTTAGTCCCTAGCCTTTTTCTCATTTTCCATGGATGAATCATCCAAAAATATCTACATACTTTTTATTAATGGTATAATTACCATTTAAGGACCTTAAGTTTTAAATTCCATAGCTATTTGATCATTCTAGCTACTAGAATCTAACATTTGCATTTTATGCGATTTGATCCTTCTCGTAATTAAGCACATAATTGGTAAAATTTTCTTTTCAAAATTTTCACACGACATTTCTAGTATAATATGGATCATATAATAAAATAAAAATAAATTTTATTTTTTGGCTCGGATTTGTCGTAATGAGATCACTGTTTCGATTTCACAGAAATTAGGCTATTACAAAAACTTTCACCCAAATAACTCCAACCCAGAAAAGATTTAGTTCATGGGTGGAAAAGTTAACCCTAAATTAAAATCATTCATCAACATTAAAACAAGTTTGAATAATAGAAATTAGGAAAACAAAGGTAGAAATTGCAGGATTTCTCGCCACACTTCAGCTTCTCTTTTATCTTCCGGTTGTATGTGAATCTGGATAGATGTCTTTTCCCCTTTTTCATGTTTGTATTATGCTCTCTATAGTTGCTACCCTTTATTTCTTTGGAGTTCTTCAATGGAGTTCTTCTTTGTGCAGAAAGAGGATTGTTGTCACCAGTCTCTTTTTCATGTTGATTTCTCCTCCTCTCTTTTTCTTTCTTCTCTCTCTTTCTTTTATTGGGTAGACCCATCCCACCTCAGTAAACATTTTTTGTAACACCCCTAACCCGTATCCATCGTTGGAATAGGGTTATAGAGCATTACCATAAAAACGTAACTTAATATCATCAATTTCTAAACATTTCATAATCATAGCAAAATCCATTCAAATACATGAATGTCGTCCCTTATTCGAGCCATCGAGGCCTTAGAAACACTTTAGAAACGATTCAAGACTAAATCGGGAACATATAAAACCTTAAGGAAAAAGTTGAAAAAAATTCACACTACAGGGGTCACACGGCCGTGTGCCTCACACGACTGAGACACACGCTCGTGCCTCAGGTTGTGTAACATTCGAAATAAGGACACACGTCCGTGTCTCAGCCCGTGTCCGTGCTCATGTAACTCTCTGACTTAGGTCACACGGTCAAACCACATGCCGATGTTCCAGGCTGTGTGACTTTCTTAAAACAACCATTAAAACCTATAGGGGACACACGGCCATTCGCATTTTCGTGTGTCACACATGGCTGAGACACACACCCGTATCTTAGGCCATGCGGACAAGAAATAGGCCAAAATCAAGCCATTCATTTCACCCATTTCCAACAAGTATCTACAAGCCAAATGCACCTATGAACAAGGTACAAAAAATGCCAAAATATGCATAATAAGACCATTTCAATAGACCATAAATCCATACAACCAATATGCCATTAAGACACCTCAATCACAGTTTATCAAATCTAACCAACATATGCATAATTGACCATTCATCTAGCATTTAACCTATTTCCATACCAAAAATTACTACAATTGACCACATTTCAAACATGCTAACACATACCACTTTGGTCATAAACCATGCATCAATTTGACCATATAAACACCAACCATTATAGCATTAAAGTGCCAAAAGCACACCAACTAAATTACCGTATTTACAAGTCAAACAAAACAACTTGTTCATCAAACACAATTCACCTATACATAACATTTTAACCATGAATAAAACATCAAAATCTACCAATATAATTAATGGATAGTGTGATAGGTCTTCGACGAGCTTCCTAATCAATCGAGCTTTTGATAATGTATAAAACATAGAAAAGAAAAACATCGTAAGCATATAATGCTTATAAGTTTGTAAATTATGAACATAGCTTACCATTTCAATGCATAATCTTAAAAATAGACATGAATCAATCCAACATAGCTTGGCACAAGCCTAAGCATCATCAACAACACAAGTTATTGATTTAACACTTAACTTATCAAAATCATCTTATGGTAAGATAAATTTCATGAACATAGCATACTTGAATTCATACTTTTCATAAACATGATTATACATACTTTGGTCATCAACAATTCATACCTTTCCATAAGTTCTTAACTTAACCATTGGAACACTTACCGTTCCTTCCCTTTTCATGCCCGTTGAACCACTTAGAATAATATCGGATACGCGGGAAGCTCACACAAAGTGTACTAAACATATGGTCAAAACTATTTCCTTTCCTTTTACTTTACATAGATGCTCATTCGAGCCATAAATGGGTCTACTCACACAAGCTGACGGTCGGAATATAGTTACATAATGCCGCTCACACAATCTGATGAGTATCTACAGTAAATGTCAGAACTCAGCTATCGGTAGGACATTCAGGACCAGCACTCGAAACATGGTAACCCTAGTGATATGTCATTTGTATCCTATATATTCTTAAGGTTCAAACGGGACACGATAGTCATCGTAACGTCATTGGATTTTCATCATGACATGATATGATGAATAGCATAATAACATTTAAATCAAATAACATTAAAACGCTATTTAAACATACAAACTTACCTCAAATGCAAATACGAGGAAATAGAATCAACTAGTCCGAAACTTTATCTTTCCATCTATCTAAATCCGTATGAGGCTTAACTTGATCTAAATAAACAAATTTAATCCATTTAATATTCATTCTATTCAATTTAGTCTAAAATTCATACTTTTACAAAACTACACTTTTACCCCTATTATTTTAATTTCTTTACAAATTAGTCCTTAAGTTCGTAAATTGAAATTCATGCAATTTCAACCACATACCATACTACCAAGGGAACAAAGCATCAATTCACAATTTCATCATAATATTTTACTATTTTTACATAATAGTCCCTAAATGATAATTTCATAAAAAATCACTTTACAAAAGTTGTCTATTTAACAATAATGACTCATAATCTTTCATAAATTTTCAAGAATCACACAAACACATTCATTAGAAAACCCTAATCCTTTAATAATTTTGCAAATTAGTCCATGGGCTAGCTAGATTAAGTTACAACTATCCTTAAAACATAAAAATAATTAAAAACAGATCAAAAGAACACTTACATGGAAGGAGAATGTCTAATCGAATGTTCAATCTCCTTCAATGGAGTTTTTTCACCCCAATTTTTAGTGGAAAAGATGAACAACCAAGTTGATGTTTTTGTTTCAATTAATTTACTAACATATATTTATTAAATTATAATTTTAACCTTTAGTTATAACATCAAATTCACTTAATTCATACCCATAAATGTCCAGTCATAATAAAAATAGTCCAATTACCACATAAATCCCTTAACAATTTAATTTCATAGCAAATATATACCTTTAACTATTAGAACTCTACTTTTACACCTTTTACTATTTAGTCCTTTTTACTTAATTAAGCATGCAAACGATAAAATTTCTTAACGAAATTTTTATACGACACTAATAGCATACCGTAGACATTGAAAACGAGCTGTTACATTTTTCATTCCTCTTTTTCAGGTTTCTTTTTCTGGTACATGTACTAGTGGCTAAGAATGACGTGGATAAAGTGCTGAGTCATCTTCCTAGAATTGCCATGGCATGGCAATTAGTCTCGCCACTTGCCACGGCAATGTTTCACTTCCCTTATTTTCCCTCTTCATCTTCTTCCTCTTCTTACACTTGTGTTTACACAGAACCACACCCTTCCTCCCCAAGTGATAAAAGTAACAAATAATGACCATTATATCGCAATCCAAGCTTTATTATGTAGTGTTCTAAAAATATCTTAAAAATGCAAATGTATTCACTTAAATACAATCAATTAATTCCATTTAGAAGCCTTAAATATAACTTTTTTTTGAGTTATCACACCCCCAAACTTGAATTATTGCTTGTCCTCATGCAAATGATTCTTGAATATGCATGAATGTATGGAATTGTCAAAACAATCAATCACCCATTGTATTGCCAAATCATAACAAGCATACTGTGTACCTTTATTCTCAACAATCTTTTATTGAAACAAAGAAAACTTGCTTATAGTTGTTGTAAACCTATTTAGTAAATGTAGTGCAGAAAATGGTTTCTAAAGGTAAAATTTTCTCAATATTTTAGCAATTAAAACTATAGCAGATTTCTCTCAATATACTTAGGTTATCTTTCTCCTAAACCCAAATTTTTTAAACACTTATTCAATTTCCAACACAAAATGTTCCTAGGGAATTCATATTGTCATATGATTGTATACTTGGCAACCTCAATGGAGTATACATTAGATTTCCATTCTTATATCATGTCACAATTTGAATATACATCACTCATGAAATAATAGCTTTTAACTGAAAAGATGGATGGAGCAAACAACTACCTTATTAGCAATTTAGCCTCAAGATTCAGTGGAGTGTCCCTAAAATATGTACACTTTTTTTTAGACAAACACTCATATTTGAACTCATTTTTCTGGTCAACAATATAATGGAGCAAACAAAATACTACTGACCTACTTAACAGGTTCAAACGTTGGACTATTCATATTATTTTACCATGACAAAAATTATACCTTATTACTATATTGAAATTAAGTCAAGAAGTCCTAAATTTATTCAAAGAATGCTACTATAGCCTAATTGCATTTATATTTCAATTATTCTACTTTTAGAAAGTTTTTTTCAACAATTGATCTATGTTAAACATGCCTAAACAACTATCATCATATTTTCTAAGTTTACAAAGAAGAGTTATTACCCTCATTGACATCATTGATAACCATATACTCACATAATTAGGCAGTTGAATGGCAATTGAACGTTATGGCAAAAAGACTATATGGACAATTAACAATGCAGTATATATGCACAACACACCCCTAAACCTAAGGGATGTTTTGCCCTCAATGCATGAACATGACAAAGTAAAATGAATAAAAGCTACTTGAATGCATGAAATAGATAAAAACCAAATGAAGGATCATGAAAATATAAAAATCAAAGCTTGGAGGGGAAGGAAATTACTTTGGGTTGAGTGGATTTCCTTGCAACTCTCTTGTAAAGCTGCTTCTCTTTTGTTAAACCAACATCTTCTTGGACTGCTTTTCCGGCAGCCTTCTTGAATCTTTTTCGCTAAAGCTAATTAATGGGCACTTCATTTGCATCCTTAGTATCTGACATCGTGAGTTCACGTTCTTGTTCAATCATTGGTGCCTTGGATTGTGGTGCTTTCATAGTGGTAGTTGGTGTAAAAGTATGTTGTCAGTCATCGTCTTTCTTGTTAAAGTCAAGGTGTACAAAATTTGTCAGTTCTTCTTCTTCTTCTTTGTCATTAGGTAAAAGTTCTTTAGGAAATAAAAGAAATATAGTGATTGCCTAGTTGAAGTTGTTCTGAAGAGCTTTCTTGAGTGCAGTATCACGTTTCTTCACATATTCCCAATATAAAGTCATTTTGGCTTTTGCTGTGGCAAAATCAGTGGAGATACGATTTTGCTGCCTTGCCACCATACCTAACTTATGTTAGAGTTTCTTAAGAGTATTTATTACTAGTTGTTCCAACATATTAAGAAAAGTGTGTGGGGCTTTAGGTGGGGGTGATGATGTAGATGCTGGACCAAATGGCCGTGGCATATCATCACCAAAGAAACACATGATAATTGATTTATTTATGATGCCTTTGTTGTTTATGGTCTCCTCATTGTTATGGACCAGGATGTTAGCACACTGACAACGGGCCGTGAGAAGAGACAGGAAATTTAAACTACTGACATTCTTGTGTGTGCAACGATGAACTTCCTGGAAAATTATTCTTCCAACATTGATTCTTCTACCAAACTTAATCGAATGTAGTAATAACATCCTTTCTTTGGAAATAGTAGAATTGTGAATGGAGGGGCTCAATCGAGATTTTATAAAATGATACCATACTCTGCAATGAGGCTTTAGGGCAACTCTATCAATGGTGTAAAAATTATGACGAGATACTGTCCACTTGGTTCTCTCAATACAAACATCTTGAAGAACCTGTTATAACCCTTCTACTGTAATCTTTGCCATAAACTCAGAATGTTCATCAAGACCCTCAGGCATATTGTAATGGGCATTAATAGAATCCTCATCAAATCAAATAGAAACAACTATGACATAGTTGAAGGCATTGTTAGGAGATGTTAGATGCGCATAAAATTCTCTTTTCATTTTTGTAAGAACATCACTCGAGTGTGAGCAAAATAGTTTCCAGCCATGTTTTTCCACTATTGAAGATATAAAGGTATCATAACCCAGGAAGGTTGAATCTTGAAAAAGGAAGCCTTTTTCAAAACAAAATGGTCTTTTGACTATGTTTTTCAAATATTTTTCTTCAACTATTTTGTTGAAAAAGGTCTTCGTAGGTAAGGATGTAGAGGAAGATGGTGTATTACAAGCCATTATGACAAAGGGATATGAACTATGAGAGAATTATTAAGAGGTTCACAGTGATGAAGGTGAAAAACTAATAGAGAAAAGTGACAAAAACAAGAACTAGGGATAATTTTGAGGAGAAAATTAATTATCTAAGTTCAGATAGTGAGAGAAAAGATCATAGTGACATGGTTGAAAATATTTACTTGACACAACACATAAGTAAATTGAGTGAGAACTAGAAAAGAAATAACAAAATTATTAAACAAAATTGCATAAAAGAAGTACGCACTACTAAAGTATTTTTACTCTGGAAAAGAGAACCTGTAATAAGAAGGAAAGAATAAACAGTTAAATAAATTTATTGGGTAGCAAATAAGAAAAGTAAAAAAAAAAAAAAGAAACAAAGAAAAATCTTTGCAAAAAAACAATTATTAAGTATTGTGGAGAGAAATGGAATTTTTGTCATGCATTATAGAAGCTCCAAAATAATGTTTCAGGTGTTGACCATTGACTTTGAAAGTGGATCTTGGTTTTTTATGTAACACACCTAACCCGTATCCGTCGCCGGAATGGGGTTACGAGGTATAACCGAACGAGACACAAATTCCAGACATTCATGGATATACATAGGAATTAATCATTTAAATTCACCATATATGAACGTATACTAAACCAAATCAAAACATTGCAGGTTACACGTAGATCAATAAACATTCAACCATAAATCATTATCAATTGGCTGAATATAAACATATGAATTAAACAACTAATTACTCATTACTCAATACCAAATATACATGCAATCTTAATATAAGTTTTGACTAAACCAAGCTTACTTATTAGATATTCCATTAATACACACACAATGTCATATAACATTTATTTAATAATCAAAGCTCAATAACAAAGCCACATACTAAACTTGCATCAAACTATCTTGTTTATTAAAAGCATAAGTTACTATTCATATGGTCAATTTCTAAAGCTTTAGCCGAATATTAAACATGCTAAATACTTATGCTTCATTTAATGACTACTTCCATTATACTCTATTACTTCACACTCATGATACATTTCAAAGAGCGAAACCAATATATAAAACATATTTTACCTTTCACATCAATACATCAATAATATATATTTATGTATAATATATAACAACTATTTGTCTAACACTTTAACATACTAAAACCGAATTTTAACATGTTAACATAACTTATCATGCAAAGAAACAAAGGTCATATTCATGACTAATTCAACGATCACATATTCGGCTAAATAAGTAAATATGCATATAGCCAAAGTTTATGTCATGTCAAACATATTACAAATATATCTCAACTAATGTATAATTATTAAATCAATACATAACAGAATACACAAAAACATATATGTATAATGATTTAATCTTATAAGCCAAAATAACCTACTTTCAATTCACAAATACATATTACCCCAATAATCTAATATTAATCGAAAGCTAATTCACCTTATTAGCTGAATCAAAACATGATCATTTCACAAGCTATTCATTATACTTAAAGTCTTATTTACAACCAATGATCAAAAACATATAAATGATATCCATATCCACTTCATCATAAAATCGAATACCAATACTTCAAATCATAGCCCTTTACCTAATACATCCCACTTATACATCATGCATATCACTCAACAAAAATATTCAACCACCATTTCACATCATACTAAATATACCATACACATATACTTTGACATAACTTGATCACCATTAGGAAATATATCAACCATGATTCACAAATAAATATATAATGGCAGAAACATCAAAACCACAACAAAACATAACCATAATTTGCTCAAACCTTGAAACCGAACTTAACAAAATAAACAAGCCATTTTCACATGGCTTATATATATACACATACCAAAATCAAATAAATCCCAAAATAATCTAGCCTATACATGCCACAGGTTCAAAATTCAGCTTATAAAGTACCGAAAACAGTCGATAGTGTGATAAACTTCGCTGACGGTTCCCGAGCTCGTAGCTTGACTCCAAAATCTATAAAACAAAGGCAAATATACACACATAGTAAGCTATCATAGCTTAGTAAGTCATAAGCAAATAAATAACTCAATGATAATATCCACTTAATTTAACCAAACCAATTTATACTATCATAATCACATTTAATTTCAAGCTTACAATTTCATATACAACATATACTTTCATATATAAATTTTACCTTGGCTGAATATACATATATCTATTATCAAAGTAACATTCAATTTCAAAACCATGGTACCATTATATAACCGAATATATATACATCATAAGAATATACTTTTGAAGCAAAATTTAATATCACATACTTATACATAACATGTGGCCGAATATACTTCACAAATACACATATATTTACATTAGCATCATGTATAATTTGCATAACATATCAAAAAACTAACTTAACTTATTTTCAAATAAGTAATCAACTATCTCATACCTGATAACTTTAGCTTGATTTACATATTCGATCACAACTTATCATTGCCCATTGAACCATTCGGAATAGAATAGGATACTCAAATAATCACACATATCGTACAATGCCAACGTCCCAGACATGGTCTTACATGTAATCACATATCGATGCCACTGTCCCAGACAGGGTCTTACACGTAATCACATTTCGATGCCAATGTCCTAGATGTGGTCTTACACGAGAACACATATCAAAAATCCTATGTCATGACATATGTATCCTACCTATTCCTAAGGTTCGTACGGGCTTTCAGACGTCGTAACTCGGTCGAATCGAACTCGTACACATAGATTTCAAGCTTATACATATTCAGCTTCCACATATATGTTATGACATTGTTAATTTCAGCATAAATAGTTCATATTTAATCAAATAAATAACATCTATTTGCTTATAAACTTACCTCGGACAACGATAATTGAAACAAGACGACTAATTGACAGCTTTGGTTTTCCCCCGATCCAAATTTGATTTATTTGGTTCTTGATCTAAACATATTCAAATTAAACTCATTCAAACATAATTTCAATCAATTTAGTCCAAAAACACATAAATGGGCAAATTACCATTTTACCCCTAACATTTTACACTTTTTACAATTTAGTCCAAATTGCACAAAACACAAAACATGCAAAATTTGCACACACCATGCTTAGGCCGAATGCTACCCATACTCATACAAGTCCATACATTTCATTTATTTCACATTTTAGTCCCTCAATTTATTAGATTTGCAATTTAGCCCTAATTACTCAAATTCATAAAAAATTCCAATACAAAACATATTAATCCTAAACATATCTTTCATAATTTATCAACTAACATAACAAAGCTCAATTATTCATCAATGACATAACTCAAAATATTCATCAAAATCAGAAATTCAAGCATGGACTTTGTACATTACACTGCAACGATTTCAAAAACGTAAAAATTATCAAAAATCGAGCTAGTTACATACCTTAATCAAGCTAATCTTTGGCCGAATGCTTAAAGTCTTTGTTTTTCTTTCTTTATTTTTGATATTCGATCAACCAAAAATATGAACACTTATGGCTTTTAATTTTATGTTTTATAATATATAAACTTATTAATCAATTTACATATTTAACCTTAATGATTTAATATTAAAACTAGATAATGCATGCCATTACCGTCCATTCATATATTCAATGGCCTAATTACAACAGAAATGCTTCAAATTATAAAGACACATTCAATTCGGCCCTTACACAATAAACCATCAAATTTTCATTTTATGCGATTAAGCCCTTTTTATTAAATCGACACTCAAACGACAAAATTAGAACACAAAAATTTCACAGATATAAATTCACACATAATAAACACAAAAAATATTTTTAAAAATATTTTTCTGACTCAGATTGGTGGTCCCAAAACCACCATTTCGGATAGGGTCTAAATCGGGCTATTACAACTCTCTCCCTTAGGGATTTTCGTCCCTGAAAATCTTACCGGTGAATAGGTTCGGATAACGTTCTTTGATTGCATCCTCAGGCTCCCACGTTGCCTCTTCGATTCTGTGTTTACGCCATAGTAGTTTCACTAATGGGATTTTCTTATTTGGCAATTCTTTAACCTCGCGAGCAAGAATACGAATCGGTTCCTCTTCATAGGTCATATCAGACTTAATCTCAATCTCTGACGGATTAATCATATGCGAAGGATCAGACTGATATCGACGAAGAATTGAAACATGGAATATATTATGGATCTTTTTTAACTTAGGTGGCAACAATAGTCTGTACGTAACCGGCCCGATACGCTCAATTATCTCATACGACCTAATAAATCTTGGACTCAATTTGCCTTTACGATCGAATCTGAGTATTTTCTTCCACGGTGAGACATTCAAAAATACTTTGTCCCCGATTTTAAACTCAATATCTTTTTGTTTCAAGTCAGCATACGATTTCTAACGGTCTGATGCTGTTTTCAAACTTTCGCGGATCACTTTTACTTTCTGTTTAGTCTCTCTGATCAAATCGACCCCGTGTATCTTATTTTCACTGAGGTCGGTCCAATACAATGGTGTACGACATTTACGACTATAAAAAGCCTCGTAAGGTGCCATTTTGATACTCGATTGAAAGCTATTATTGTATGCAAATTCAATTAAAGGTAACTATCGTTCCCACGTACCTTTAAACTCGAGAATGCAACATCTCAACATATCCTCAAGTTCTGAATGATTCATTCGGACTGACTATCTGTCTGCCGATGGAAAGCAGTGCTAAAGTACAGTTTGGTACCTAGTGCATCTTGCAGTTTCTTCCAAAACCGCGATGTAAACAGGATCTTTATCCGAAACAATAGAAATAGGTACTCCATGCAATCTCACAATTTGAGAAACATACAATTCAGTTAGCTTATCAAGTGAGTAATCTGTGCGACTCGGAACAAAATGAGCTGATTTAGTCGATCTATCCACAACAACCTAGATCACATTTTTCTTGCTCAGTGTTAACAGCAAACCGGATACAAAATCTATCGTGACCCTATCCCATTTCCACTCAGGTATCATGATCGGCTGAAGCAATCCAGAAGGTACCTGATGCTTGGCTTTTACTTGCTGACAGACTAAATATTTCAAAACAAATTCAAAAATGTCTCGTTTCATACTATGCCACCCGTAAAGCTATTTCAGATCATTATACATTTTTGTACTACCCGGGTGAACAAATAATCGACTATTATGAGCTTCATTCAAAATCATCTGAATTAACTATGGATTTCTCGGAACACATATTCAGTTTCTGAACCTCAGACAACCCTCAGAATCAACTTGAAACTCTGAATCAACATTCGAATCTCATTGGCCCCGTTTTGCTAATAAATCATTATCAATTTTTTGAGTATCACAAATGTTGAATGTATAACGGTCTTGCTTTTAACTCAGCTATAATCGAACCATCATTAGACATAGCCATATGCACATTCATTGCACGCAAAGCAAACAGTGATTTTTGGCTTAGAGCATCAACAAAAACATTAGCCTTTCCCGGATGGTAATTAATCACAAGCTCGTAATCTTTTAGCAATTCTAACCATCGTCGCTGTCTCAAATTCAAATCTTTCTGGGTCACCAAATATTTTAAAATTTTGTGATAAATATAAATGTGACATTTCTCACCAAACAGATAATGATGCCATATTTTCAATGCAAACACAGTAGTTGCCAATTCCAGGTCGTGTGTATAATAGTTCTTTTCATGCGGCTTTAACTGTCTCGAGGCATAAGCTATGACTTTGCCTTCCTACATTAACACACAGCCCAAACCATTTAAAAGATGCATCACTATAGATAACAAATTCTTTACCCGATTCTGGTTGAACTAGCACTAGAGCTTCAGTCAAAAGGGCTTTCAATTGATCAAAACTTTTCTGACACTTTTCTGACCATTTGAACTTAACATCTTCTTGTAATAGCTTCATCATCGAGGTTGCAATCATAGAGAAACCTTTCACGAATCATCTATAGTAACAAGCAAGTCTTAGAAAAATTCAGACTTCAGAAACATTTCTCAGAGGTTTTCAACCAAGTATAGCCAAAATTTTACTCGGATCAACCCCGAATACCCGATGCTGATACAACATGTCCCAGAAAACTGACTTTCCGTAACCAAAACTCACATTTACTGAACTTCGTATACAACTGTTTATCTTGCAAATTTTGTAACACAAGTCTTAGAGTCTTTAACTTACAACTGATAGTAACCTGATATCAAATCTATCTTTGGAAACACTGTAGCCCCTTTCAGTTGATCGAACAAGTCGTCAATCCTTTGCAACGAATATTTATTCTTTATAGTCACCTTATTGAGCTGTCTATAGTCAATACACATTCTCATAGTTCAGTCTTTCTTTTTCACAAATAAAAATGGTGCACCCTAGGGATAGAAACTCGGTCGTGCGAAACCTCTATCTGTCAACTCTTGCAACTGAGCTTTCAATTCTTTTAATTCAATAGGTGCCATTCTGTACAGAGCTATTGATATCGGAGTCGTCCTAGGCACTAACTCAATACCAAACCCTACTTCTTGGGTAGGTGGCAAACCTGACAATTTTTTAGGAAACACATCCAGGTACTCGCACACAACTGGTACTGATTCAATCTTTCTTTCGGTCACTTTACTATCAAGCACATACGCAAAGTAAGCTTCACAACCTTTTCTCACATACTTTTGAGCTAACATCGAAGATATCACTATCGGTAAACCATTCAGATCATTAGATTCAATCTGAATAATCTCATCATTCTGGCACCGTAAATCAATAGTCTTTCTTTTGCAGTTTACGACAACATCATGCAAAGTCAACCAGTCCATACCCAAAATTATATCAAACTCGTCAAATGGCAACAACATCAAATCAGCCGAAAACACGAATCTTGAATCATCAAAGGACAATTCTTACATACTTTGTCAACTAGAACAAACCGGCCTAAGGGGTTCGATCCTTTAATCACAAACTCAGTAGACTCAACAGGCAAAGTGTTACTGAATACTAAGGTCTCACACACATAAGAATGAGTCGAACCAGGATCAATCAATGCAATTATACTAGTATCATAGAGAATGAATGTACTAGTAATAACATCTAGGGATGAAGCCTCCTCGCCTGCGCGAATGGCATAAGCTCTAGCAAGTGCACGAGCCTCAGATCGAACTGCTGTATCTTTAGTTCCTCTCTGACTGCTACTCATATTACCCATATTTCTGGGTGGTCTACCTCGAGCTGACATGTTACTCGGTCTCGCATTCTGTACTGTGTTTTGTTCAGCTAACTCAGGGCATTCACGAATGAAATGATCCTTCGATCCACATTTGAAACAGGCCCGATCATGCAATCTACAACTGTCGGGATGTCATTTACCACAATGTTTGCCCTCCGATTGATTTGATCTAACGTTATCAACACTAGCTACTGAGGTAGCTTTCGAATTCGCAGATAGTCTATCTCAATCACGTCTAGTGTAACCCGTAGTTGCCTTTGAACGGCTAGAATCATCTTTGAATCTCTTTGACCCCGACTGAAATGACTTACTAGATGATCTCTTACATGAATCTCTAGCTTCAAAGTCAGCTTTTCTTTTCTCTTTCCCGAGCTCTTCAGCTTTGCATACTCGCTCAAATAGTACTACGAACTCTTTTACTTCAAGTATGCTAACTAGCAGTTTTATATCTTCGTTCAACCCGTCTTTGAATCTTTTACACATTATAGCTTCGGTCGAAACACACTCTCAGGCATATCAACTGAGTTTCACGAATATTCGGTCATATTCTATCACGGTCGTTTGACCCTGTTTCAACTCTAAAAATTTTTTGCGCTTCTGGTCAATAAATCTCTAACTGATGTATTTCTTACGGAACTCAATCTGAAAGAATTCCCAGGTCATCCGTTCTTTCGAAACCAATGATACTAGTGTATTCCACCAATGATATGCAGTGTCTAGTAGCAAGGATATGACACATTTTAGACGCTCATCTGGGATACAAGATAACTCATCAAACACACGGTTAGTATTATCAAGCCAGAATTCAATTCGCTCAGCATCATCATCATCAGTGGCTCTGTAACACCCCTAACCCGTATCCATTATCGGAATGAGTACGAGGCATTATCGAACATAATACAACTCAGAACAGTTTTTCATTTCAATGTTAATCATCTAGTAAAATTTTAAACCAATATAACATGCTTTGATTCTGTAATTTATAAAATTTTCAAATTTATATTCAACCAATACAACCGAGAAATCTTAGAAATCGAATGCTTAACTCATAACCAAGTATATTTCATTCATATACTAATCATATATGTATACTTAACATTTATGGCATTCGAATAATTTAAATATAAAATATCTTATTAACTTATAAATTATATACGCATACTTTAAAACATGCAAACATACATCATTTCATTTCATATAAATAACATGTACTATTATGTCAATTTCATCTATCAAATATTAACGTACCAATATAACATTTGTTTACCTAACTTCAACAATTGTATAACATAAATATATATATAATATTCTACTTAGCATATGCCAAATATATCATCAACTTAACTAATTAAACTACTCAAATAAACTGACCAAAACATTCAAGTAATATGCCATTTGAAACTGACACAAAAACCACATTCATTAATCAAAATTTTCATAGCTTAACTTAGTCTACAAAAATGCAATACCATAATTATAACATTAACATAAAAGTAAACACATAATGACCTAATTTAAACTTACTCGTTGAACCACAAAAATGGCACATTTTGTAACACCCCAAACCCGGCCTAGACGTTATGGCCGAATCTGACGGTGTCACATTGAAGTGTTTTTTGAAACCATAATTTTATTGGAAAGCCCACCTTATTATATCATTAAAAAAATTTTGTAAATCATATTAGATTGTTATTACACTTTAAAACTATGTTTGTTGCGGAAGCTTTAAAATTATATTAAGAAGATGTGGTGTTTTTGAAAAACAATTATCTTTTGAAAACACGTCTTCTTCCTACAACTAGCAGTTTATATCAAAGTAAGTAAAAATCCCAAATTACAAGTTAAAACCTTAGAGAGGCCTTATTACATAAATAAATACCCAATTCAAAATTTAATAGTAAATAAAAGTTAAATATAAGCAGGAGCAGTAGTGTGCCACCTCCGAATCCCTCACAGCACCGATTCGTCTAAGGCTGGGGATTTCCTATATAGATAAACAGAGGGGTGAGTTTACGAAAACTCAATGTGTACTCCCCACATAAGCAAATAGTCAGAAAATAAACACAGTTTGGGCCTAAGCTCTTTTTAGTAACAGTGACAATCAGTTTGGGCTTTAACCCATCTCAATACAGAAGTAGTCATATATTTGGGCCTTGGCCCATTACAGTAACAGTAAACAGTATAGTAAACAATAAATAGTATGCAAGTCCTACCCATCCAGCCTCTACACACCATCTCCGTCCAACCTACACTCCATGTAGTGATATAATTAACCCACCCATCCCTATACACCAGAATTAGCACCAATTGCAGCACTAAATAGTATTTGCAACAGAGCTGCCAGTATAATAGGCTTAGAGCCATCAGTAGGTCCACAGTCATCTTGGGCGACTCGTGCGACCATATCAGTAAAATAAACTTCCTCCAAAATAACAATCCCAACCCCTTGTAACATGTCATGCATCGTGTCATAATATCTTACATGGATGCAACATACATATAACTTGGCATGCTCAAATACAATCATACACATCGTAGGGCAAATCAGTCATTTTACCTTACAGAGGTATTATAGTCATTTTACCCTACAGGGGTATTACAGTCATTTTATCTTATGAGGGTATTTTGGTCATTTTACCCCATGGAGGTATTTCGGTCATTTTACCCTATGGGGGTAGTTTGGTCATTTTACCCTATGGGGGTATTTCGATCCAACATGGCCCAAAACGGCCTAAGCCCATGAGATCGCTCATGGTGGCCTCTAGTAATTCAGTACCCAATTTTATGCGTTTGGGGTTACCACACAAGCGATTGCATGCCCATGTGGCATCAATGGTCCTATTTCTTACTTTTGTCGATTTACGGTTAAGACAGTGATTACACACCTGTTATTGAAAAGGCGCAGAAGCCAACGAACACTAACCTATAAGATTCTTGGTACGTAACGCTCCTAAGATAAATCACACCTAAACAAATGACAATCCCACACCCAAAATTAGTCATACTTAGAACCGACCATACAAAGACAATCCCCAAACGAAATCCTTAACGTTACTTACTTCCACTGCTTCAACCGATGTAGCCTACAAATTCGCAGGTAAACCAAGTTTGATGTGATTTGATGCTGCCAAACAAAGTTTAACACAACAGAATGTCAGAACCCTAACGCAATTTAATAATTGAAACCACACCCTCACCTCCTACCGAAAGACTTATCGAACTAACGAAAAATCAGAGTTGAGCGCAAGAGAAAGAACAGATTCGGCAAAAAAAAAATAAAGAGAGAATATGGAAATAAGAGAAATGTTCAGCCAATGAGAGCAACCATAAAAACAACAATAAGACGGAGAAGAAAATGATGAGCACTCACCAAGCAGAATGCAATTCGGTAATGCAGTGAAACAAGTAGTGGAGAGGAGGATTAATTGAAACAGTAAACAGAGGGGGTGACGACAAGAATAGGAAAAAAAGAAAAAAGCCGAAAGGGCAGAAGCAAGGCAAGGACTTACCTATCAATATTCGGCCAACACATGCCTGTTGGAGGAGAAGAAGAAGAATAAGGGAGGGAAAATCGGTAGAGAAGCAATCAAAGAGAAAAGAGGGATTACCCAAAAAACTGAAAGACAAGAAAGAGGAAAAGAGGGAGTATCCATCCAAAGTAAAAACCGATAGAGAGAGGAGAAGGGTATTCAGCCAAGAGTAAAAGGGAGGGCATACTTAAAAGAAGAGTAGAAGAAGAATAGGGAATCAATAAACGAAAAGAATTGCAGGGAAAAACAAAGTCGAAACAAAAACAAAAATGAGAGATACAAGCAATACCCCTAACACAACTCAATCACCAAAACTGAAAAAGCAAAATTGCCAGAAACTGAAAACTGAAGAGAACAACCAACCTTAGCCGAAATTCTTGAGTGCCTAGAATTCAAATTTGGCACAACACTCCCTCTCACCTCAACTTCCCATAATTCCTCCCCAAATCCCTCCTTGTCGTCCACTCCTCCCTCAACTACTCAATTCAAAATCCACCCAAACACTTCAGTAGTTCAGGTTGACTAGAACTCCCACATGGCCTTAGTAGCAAAATAAAACACTCCCACTGCTCAAAGTAGGATTCGAACCTCAAACCTCATGGAACAACAACACGCCACTTATCCCCTAGACCAGCAGACCCTTTCTGACATGTTTTACCCCCATTTATTTAAAAGCCCACTGACTAGAGAGAGGGTTTATACATGTTAAAAACAAAACTTTTGCACAAGCCAAGGCTTGAACCCAAGACTTCTCAAACTCTTCCCAGGACACTTGACCATTGAAGTAGACATGCATTTGTATAACACAAACATACGAAAATAAACATTAAGGATTTTTAGGGCGTTACAATATATGTATACTTAACATTTATGGCATTCGAATAATTTAAATATAAAATATCTTATTAACTTACAAATTATATGCGCATACTTTAAAACATGCAAACATACATCATTTTATTTTTATATAAATAACATGTACCATTATGTCAATTTCATCTATCAAATATTAACGTACCAATATAACATTTGTTTACCTAACTTTAACAATTGCATAACATAGATATATATATATATATAATATTCTACTTAGCATATGCCAAATATATCATCAACTTAACCAATTAAACTACTCAAATAAACTGACCAAAACATTCAAGTAATATGCCATTTGAAACTTGCACAAAAACCACATTCATTTATCAAAAGTTTCATAGCTTAACTTAGTCCACAAATATTCAATACCACAATTATAACATTAACATATAATTAAACACATAATGACCTAATTTAAACTCACTTGCTGAACCACAAAATGGCACATTTTCAACTCAATATAAAACCTAACATTTTAGTCTTTTATTACCGTACCTCAAACAAAGCATATTAACCAAAACAATAATATAACATACTCATTATTTGTCTTCATAGACCGTACTTAATTAGCCAACCATTCAAACATAAAATATATATGCACATACATTGCCATTACAACCGAATCAAAACAACTAGTACCCATTTGAATATATATATATCATTATCATTTTACTCCATTACTAACCCAAATTAATAAAACATTCTCAAAGGAAAAACATACCATACATCAAACTTACCGAAAGTGAACCAAACATAGGTTATTTGTGATACCTTAACAAAGCACAACAACCAAGTCCTCATATATTTTTGTCAATGCATAAACCATAGCCGAATCAACCAACCATTTTCAATACATATAACACATATAACTTGACTAAATATTCATATACTCTCATGTCATATTAGCCATTTTCGTATGGCATAATATATACACAACTTCAAACTTAACCAAATTTAATCTAGCCTATACATGCCAAAGGTTTAAGTTCAAACTTATAAAGTACCAAAAATAATCGATAGTGTGATAGACTTTGCTGACAATCCCCGAACTCATAACTTGATTCCAAATCTATAAAACAGAGGCAAACATACACACACAGTAAGCTATCATAGCTTAGTAAGTCATAAGCAAATAAATAACTCAATGACAATATCAACTCAATTTAACCAAACCAATTCATACTATCATAATCACATTTAATTTCAAACTTACAATTTCAAGTACAACATAAACTTTCATTTAACCGAATATACCTATAACCAATATCAAAATATCATTCAATATCAAAACCATAATATCATTATTTAACCAAATATACATAAACTCATATACATATAATCATGAATCATTTCATTAATATTCATACTTTATATTCATAAGGCCGAATATAATCATTCATATATGTTTGCACATAGATCACAAATACGATACCTTTATACATAACCTTTGGCCAAATATACTTTTCATATAAACATATATTTTCATTTACATCATATATAATTTATATCACAAATTAAATAACTAACTTACCTTATTTTAAAAATATGTAATAGTTATCTCATACCTGATCGTCTTAGCTCGATTTATACATTCAATCACAACTTATTATTGCCTGTTGAACCATTTGGAATTAAATAGGATAATCGGATAATCACACATATCGTACAATGCCAACGTCCCAGACGTGGTCTTACATGTAATCACATATCGATGCCACTGTCCCAGACAGGGTCTTACACGAGAACGCATATCGATGCCACCGTCTCGGACGTGGTCTTACATGAGAACACATATCGAAAATCCTATGTCATGACATATATATCCTAGCTATTCCTAAGGTTCATACAGGGCATTCGGACATCGTAACTCGATCGAATTGAACTCCTACACATAGATTTCAAGCTTATACATATTCGGTTTCCACATAAATATTACCACATTATTAAATTCATCATATATAGTTCGTATTTAATCAAATAAATAACATTTATTTGCTTATAAACTTACCTCAGACAACAGTAATTGGAACGGGACGACTAATCAACAACTTTGGTTTTCCCCCGATACAAATCTGATTTCTTTGGTACTTGATCAAACATATTAAAGTTAAACTCATTCAAACATATTTTCACTCAATTTAGTCCAAAAACACATAAATGGGAAAATTACTATTTTACCCCCGACATTTTACACTTTTTACAATTTAGTCCAAATTGCACAAAACACAAAACATGCAAAATTTGAATACGCTATGCTTAGGCCGAATGTTCCTTATATTCATACAAGTCCATACATTTCATTTATTTCACATTTTAGTCCCTCAATTTATTACTTTTGCAATTAAGCCCTAATTACTCAAAATCATCAAAAATTCCAATACAAAACATATTAATCCAAAACATATCTTTCATATTTCATCAACTAACATCACAAAGCTCAATTATTCATCAATGGCATGACTTAAAATATTCATCAAAATCAGAAATTCAAGCATGGGCTTTGTACATTATACTGCAACAATCTCAAAAACGTAAAAATTATCAAAAACCAAACAAAAACTAACCATGAATCAAGCTTCCAAAATGCCGAATACCTTAAAATTTATTTTTTTCTTTCTTTTTGTTATTCAGTCATGGAAAATAAAATGAATGAAAGTTATATTTTAGTATATGTTTTATTATATTAACATAATTAACATTTTATATTTTTAACCTTTAAAATAAAACATTAAACCATTATAACATAAGGTCACTACCATCCACTACATGTTATCATGGACAAATTGCAACTTAAACACATCAAGTTATAAAGACAATCACAATTCGGCCCTTACACATTAAACCATCAAATTTTCATTTTACGCTATTAAGCCCTTTTATTAAATCGAGCACTCAAACGAGAAAATTAAAGCACGAAAATTTCATAGATATAATTTTTAAATATTTTTCTGACTTGGATTTGTGGTCTCGAAACCACCGTTCTAAATAGGGTCTAAATCGAGTTGTTACAAGCTCTGAATTCTTCAGCCCTGTGTTTTCTGGTTTTATCAACAAGGGGCTTATGTGATCTCAACAGATCAATCACTTGAGGTATAGCAAGTATCAAAGAAGGATTAGTCGAGGGTAGAGGTTGTTGTACAGCCGGATTCGCTCGGATATACTGAGTAAAGCAATCATTCATCATTTGGTAAAAGGCTTGTTTAGCCTCTCCCTCTTGGTTACTCGAAGTCGATCAAGAATCAACTAGCGTTGTCCCTTGTGCGGGAGCAGGCGCTATACTCTCAACATCATTAGCTACTGCTTGATCGGGATCCATTTACTATACGAATACACATTTTCAAATGTCAGGAGTCATCACAGTATCACAGTATAAAATATGGCATGTATAGCTAGACTCACACGCGCTACGTTAGTCATAGAATCGACTAAACCGTAGCTCTGATACCAATCAAATGTAACACCCCTAACCTGTATCCGTCACTGGAATGGGGTTACAAAGTATTACCAAACAAGACAAAGCTTCCGAACATTCATGGATATACATAGGAATTAATCATTTAAGTTCACCACATATGAACTTATACTAAACCAAATCAAAACATTATAGGTTACACGTAAATTAATAAGCATTCAACCATAAATCATTATCAATTGGCTCAATATAAACATATGAATTAAAAAACTCATTACTCATTACTCAAGACCAAATATACATGCAACATTAATATAAGTTTTGACTAAACCAAGCTTACTTATTAGATATTCCATTGATACAAACACAATGTCATATAACATTTATTTAATAATCAAAGCTCAATAACAAAGCCACATACTAAACTTGCATCAAACCATCTTGTTTATTAAAAGCATAAGTTACTATTCATATGGTCAATTTCTAAAGCTTTAGCCAAATATTAAACATGCTAAATACTTATGCTTCATTTAATGACTACTTCCATTATACTCTATTGCTTCACACTCATGAAACATTTCAAAGAGCTAAACCAATATATCAAACATATTTTACCTTTCACATCAATACATCACTAATATATATTTATGCATAATACATAACAACTATTTGTCTAACACTTTAACATACTGAAACCGAATTTTAACATGTTAATATTACTTATCATACAAAGTAACAAAGGTCATATTCATGACTAATTCAACGATCACATATTCGGCTAAATAAGTAAATATACATATAGCCAAAGTTTATGTCATGTCAAACATATTACAAATATATCTCAACTAATGTAATCAATACATAACCGAATACAAAAAAACATATATGTATAATGATTTAATATTATAAGCCAAAATAACGCACTTTCAATTCACAAATACATATTAACTCAATTATCTAATATTAATCGAAAGCTAATTCACCTTATTAGCTGAATCAAAACATGATCATTTCACAAGCTATTCATTATACTTAAAGTCTCATTTACAGCAAATGATCAAAAACATATAAATGATATCCATATCCACTTTATCACATAACTGAATACCAATACTTCAAATCATAACCCTTTACCTAATACATCCCACTTATACATCATGCATATCACTCAAAAAAAATATTCAACCACCATTTCACATCATACTAAATATACCATACACATATACTTTGACATAACTTCATCACCATTAGCAAATATATCAACCATAATTCACAAATAAATATGTAATGGCAGAAACATCAAAACCACAACCAAACATAACCATAATTTATTCAAACCTTGAAACCGAACTTAACAAAATAAACAAGCCATTTTCGCATAGCTTATATATATACACATACCAAAATAAAAAATAACCAAAAATAATCTAGCCTATACATGCCATAGGTTTGAAATTCAGCTTATAAAAATTGAAAATAGTGGATAGTGTGATAAACTTCGCTGACGATTCCCGAGCTTGTAACTTGACTCCAAAATCTATAAAATAGAGGCAAATATACAAACACAGTAAGCTATCATAGCTTAGTAAGTCATAGGAAAATAAATAACTCAATGATAATATCCACTCAATTTAACCAAACCAATTTATACTATCATAATCACATTTAATTTCAAGCTTACAATTTCATATACAACATATACTTTCATATATAAATTTTACCTTGGCCGAATATACGTATATCTATTATCAAAGTAACATTCAATTTCAAAACCATGGTACCATCATATAACCAAATATATAAACATCATAAGCATATACTTTTGAAGCAAACTTTAATATCACATACTCAAAACCATGGTACCATCATATAACCAAATATATATACATCATAAGCATATACTTTTGAAGCAAACTTTAATATCACATACTTATACATAACATGTGGCCGAATATACTTCACAAGTACACATATATTTACATTAGCATCATGTATAATTTGCATAACATATCAAAAAACTAACTTACCTTATTTTCAAATAAGTAGTCAACTATCTCATACCTGAGAACTTTAGCTTGATTTACACATTCGATCACAACTTATCATTGCCCGTTGAACTAGTCGGAATTGAATAGGATACTCGGATAATCACACATATCGTACAATGCCAACGTCTTAGACGTGGTCTTACATGTAATCACATATCGATGCCACTGTCCTAGACAGGGTCTTACACGTAATCACATATCGATGCCAACGTCCCAGACGTGATCTTACACGAGAGCACATATAAAAAATCCTATGTCATGACATATGTATCCTACCTATTCCTAAGGTTCGTACGGGCTTTCAGATGTCGTAACTCAGTCGAATCAAACTCGTACACATAGATTTCAAGCTTATACATATTCAGCTTCCACATATATATTATCACATTATTAATTTCAGCATATATAATTCATATTTAATCAAATAAATAACATCTATTTGCTTATAAACTTACCTCGGACAACGATAATTGGAACGAGATGACTGATCGACAACTTTGGTTTTCCCCCGATCCAAATCCGATTTCTTTGGGTCTTGATCTAAACATATTCAAATTAAACTCATTCAAACATAATTTCATTCAACTTAGTCTAAAAACATATAAATGGAAAAACTACCATTTTACCCCTGGCGTTTTACACTTTTTACAATTTAGTCCAAATTGCGCAAAACACAAAACATGCAAGATTTGCACACACCATGCTTAGGCCGAATGCTACCCATACTCATACAAGTCCATACATTTCATTCATTTTACATTTTAGTCCCTCAATTTATTATTTTTGCAATTAAGCCCAAATTACTCAAATTCATCAAAAATTTCAATATAAAACATATTAATCCAAAACATATTTTTCATAATTCATCAACATCACAAAGCTCAATTATTCATCAATGGCATAACTCAAAATATTCATCAAAATTAGAAATTCAAGCATGGGCTTTGTACATTACATTGCAATGATCTCAAAAACGTAAAAATTATCAAAAACCGAGCTAGTTATATACCTTAATCAATCTAATCTTTGGCCGAACCCTTAAAGGATTTTTTTTTCTTTCTTTATTTTTTATATTCGGTCAACCAAAAAGATGAACACTTATGGCTTTTAATTTTATGTTATATAATATATTAACTTATTAATCAATTTACATATTTAATCTTAATGATTTAATAATAAAACTATATAATGCTTGCCATTACCGCCCATTTATATATTCAGTGGCCTAATTGCAACATAAATGCTTCAAATTATAAAGACACATTCAATTTGGCCCTTACACAATAAACCATCAAATTTTCATTTTACGCGATTAAGCCCTTTTTATTAAATCGGTACTCAAACGACAAAATTAAAACACAAACATTTCACAAATATAAATTCACACATAATAAACATAGAAAATATTTTTAAAAATATTTTTCTGACTCAGATTCATGGTCCCGAAACCACCGTTCCGAATAGGGTCTAAATCAGGCTGTTACATTTCATATTTAACGTTGACAGCTCCATGAGGATATATACGCTCGACTTCGAATGGTCCAGACCATCTCGACTTTAATTTGCTAGGAAATAGTTTAAGTTTTGAATTGAAGAGCAAGACTTGTTGTTTAGGTACAAATTGCCATGGCAAAATTTTCTTATCATGCTAGCGCTTTGTCTTTTCTTTTTACAGTCTCGCATTCTCATAAGGTTGAGCTCAAAATTCATCATCTCATTAAGCTCAAGTAGGCGATGAGTGGCAGCAGCACCTCAATCCATGTTTAGTTTCTTGGTTGGCCAAAATGCTTTGTGTTCTAGCTCAATTGGCAAATGAAATAGTTTACCATAGACAAGCTTGAAAGGTGACATTCCTAATGGTGTCTCAAAAGCTGTGCGATAAGCCCATAAAGCTTCATCCAACCTTACTGACCAATCATTGCGGTTGAGATTGATAGCTTTCTCCAGGATCTGCTTGATTTCTCTATTGAAAATTTCATCTTATCCATTTGTTTAGGGGTGATATGCCGTGGCAATTTTATATTTAACTCTATTTTTGTTTAGAGTGGTGGCAACTAATCTACAATCAAAATGTGAGCCTTCATCACTAATTAAGGCACGATGGGTACCAAACCTAGTAAAAATATTTGTATGCAGGAATCTCAAAACTGATTTGGCATCATTTGTAGGTAAAGCCACAGCTTTAACCCATATGGAAACATAATCACAACAACAATAATATAGATTTTTCCCCAAGATGGTGGAAATGGACCCATGAAATCAATTCCCCAAACATCAAATAATTCTACCTCTAAAATATTTTACAATGGCATTCTGTGCCTTCTTGATAAGTTACTAGTTCTTTGACACTGATCACAATTTTAACAAAACTTACTAGCATCTTTACATGGTGGGCCACTAAAAAGTAGATTGGAGAACCTTTGCAGCAATTCTCACGCTTCCAAAATGTCCACCATAAGGTGCAGAATGATAGTGATGTAGGATACTTTGAAATTTATCATTTGGGATACATCTTCGAATTACTTGATCTGCACACTATTTGAATAGAAATGGCTCGTCTTAGTAATATTGCTTGATATCGTGAAGGAATTTCCTTTGTCCTTGATGTTGAGCGTAAGTGGTAGCAACCCACTGATTAGAAAGTTAATAAGATCATCATACCATGGCAATGCCATAGCCAACAATATCTGCTCATTATGGAATTCGTATTTAATCATTTGAATATCACTATACTTATACCCTACTTCTAGTCGTGACAAGTGAACAGCCACTTAATTTTCAGTGCCTTTCCTATCTTTGATTTCCAAATCAAATTCCTGCAGTAATAACATCCATCTAAAGAGTCTAGGTTTGGCCTCTTTTTTCGTCACTGAGTATTCGATGGCAGAATGGTTTGTGTAAACTGTAACTTTGGTGTCTACTAAATAAGCTCTAAATTTTTCAAAGGCAAACACCACTGCTAACAATTCTTTCTCCGTGGTGGTGTAACAATTCTTTCTCTGTGGTGGTGAAATTGAGTTGTGGATATGTCACTGTGTGACTGGCATAATAAATAACATGAAACATATTGGATTTTTCTTGCCCCAACATTGCTCTGACAGCAAAGTCACTTGCATCACACATTAGTTCAAATGGTAGAGTCTAGTCTGGTGCAATAACTATAGGTGCTGTAATTAATCACTCCTTTAACTCTTTGAATGCCTTTGAGCATAACTCATCAAAATGAAATGGTCTGTTTTGCTCCAACAATTGACATAGAGGCTTTGATATCTTAGAAAAATCCTTAATGAAGTGACGGTAAAATCTAGCATGACCGAGGAAACTTCTGATTCCTTTCACTAAAGTGGGTGGTGGAAAATTTTTAATGACTTCTATTTTTTCTTTGTCGATGACAATTCCTCGTTGTGAAATCTTATGGCCCAAAATAATGCCTTTACAAACCATGAAGTGGTGTATTTCCCAATTTAGCACCAGATTTTTTTCTTGATATCGGTAAAGTACTAACTCTAAAACTTTTAGATAAATGTCACCAAACACCAAGGAATCATCCATGAATACTTTAAGGAACTTCTCCACCATGTTAGAAAATATTGCCATCATGCAATGCTAGAAGGTTGCCGGGGCATTACATAACCCAAATGGCATTCTTTTGGAAGCAAATATTCCATAAGGACAGGTGAATGTAGTCTTTTCTTGATCAGTAGGAGATATGACAATTTGGTTATACCTTGTGTAACAGCCCGATTTTGGGTCTAGTCGAAATAGTGGTTTTGGGACCACAAATTAGATGCAAAAAAATTTATTTTTCTTATATTTTTATGTTATACAGTTTTATTTAATGATTCTATGAAAATTTCGTTCAAAAATTTTGACGTTTGGGCACCCAATTTAGCAAAAAGGACTAAATTGCAAAAATTACAAAACTTGAGTTCTATAAGCTAGAGGTGTCTAATTGCTATGAAAATTTAAATTAGGGGTCCTTAGATGGTCATTAGACTATTTTGAGGTCTTGTCAAAGTTTAAAATTTTACTCATGATAGATATTTGTGTAGTTTGATTTCTAATGGTAGAAAATGCATGTTTGGTGTTAGATAAACAACTTTTAGTAAGTGATTTTTGGTAAAAATGTAAAAAATGACCTATTTGTAAAAGTTATAAAATAAGTAGTAAATGTGTGATTAAGTGGAAGCTTTGGGCTGGTATAAGTATGAAAATGGTTTGGCTAGGCTTGAGTTTTGAAGAAATTGAATACATTTCAATTTACGAGCCTAGGGACTAAATTGTAAAAATGTGAAATATTACGGGCAAAAATGTAATTTTTTCCATAATATGATTTTTGGGCTAAATTGAATAATGTGAGTATTAAATGAGTTAAATTTATTATTATAGGTCCAGAAAAAAATGAGGTTCGGACCTAGATCGGGGGAAAAACAAAGTGTTTGACAATTAGGTCCAATTCTACTATTTTTGTACCTAGGTAAGTTCGTATGTAAATAATGCATTGTTATGTTTATGTTTTAATTGTTTTAATATTGTATGAATTGTGATTGACTCTTTGGACATATTTAACAAAGTTTCGACAAGTGAGAATTCCCAATTGAGCCTTAGGAATAGAATAGGATACGAGTGACATGTCACTAGGAACCCATGTGTTTATGTGATCCGGGTGCTGGTCCTCTACCTCCTACCAGTGGCTGGGTAGTCCGGCATGAGTTGCAGATACCTGACAGCTTGTGTGAGCAGCAGTGTGTAGTCATGTCCTAACTGACAGCTTGTGTGAGCAGGCCCGTGAATAGCTCGAGAGCGAGCCTATATGTATTATGAGACGTGAGGTAGCTTTGGGTACATATATGGCACTTATGTGCAAGATTTCTGAGTATCCGTTAATATTCTGAGTGTTCAACGAGAATGTCAAAGTTGTTAAAGGATATGGTTATGTTGTGAGTTGGTACAGGTATGTACGTAAAACTCATAAGTAATGAGCTCGATATGTGATGAACTTTTGGTAGGATTGTGATTGAGTAAGTTATGATTATGAGATTTTGATAACGTTCATGCTAATTGTAATCATGTTAATTGTATGTTAAACGTGTGGTTATGATGCTTATTATTTGCATACGAACTTACTAAGCTATATAGCTTACTCCCCTTTCGTTCCCTTGTCTTATAGTGTCACCAAGCTAGCTCAGGGTTCGGAGACCGTCGGAGACCCACTCATACTATCAATAATTATTTTAGTACCAATGAATTCAACATTTTGAGTTATGACATGTATAAGGGACTTGGTCATTTTGTTATGTGTCATAATTGATTTGGCCAAATGTGTTGGCTTATATTGGTTAGAAATTCATATTGTATAAGGCCATTGAAAATGGGCTAATATTGGTTATAAGAATATTTATATAATGATGCATTTCATGAATGATGTGTTGATGTCTTAGTTGTGGATGTTGGTTGTATGTATTTGCTTAGATTCGTGCTATGTTATGTTGTGTAGGTGTGTGCATAAAGGGATGGCAAAATGGATTGGTAAATAGCCTTATTTTTGTCTACACGAGTAGACACACGAGCGTGTGTCTAGGCTGTGTGTGACACACGGCTTGCCCCACGGGTATGTGTTCCTGCCATGTGTCCCCTATACCCTAAATTTTGGGAAACAAAATGCTCAGAATTGAACACACGGGCAGAGACACAAGCATGTGTCTTAGCTGTGTGGATGGCAAGGCCTCGAACACCGGCGTGTGCCCCAGCCATGTGAAGTCTGCACCTATTTAATGAAAAATCATAAATTTTAAATCGACCACACGGCCTAGCCGGTGTGACTTGGTCGTGTGTCTTCAATTTGTTCTTGGGTGACAAATAGATAGTTCTTGGGTGACAAATAGATAGTTACACAGGGTCGGGACATAGGCGTGTGTGACCACACGGCCTGCCCACACGGTCATGTCCCATACCCACATGGGCGTGTGACCCTTGTTTAGTGAAAATTTTTCTAAGATTTTTGCAAAATTTTTTAAAGTTCTCTATTTAGTCCTAGACCACTTACAAAGCATGTTTTGGGCCTCGGAGGCTCGTATTAGGCATTTTATGATTAAATACAAAAAGTTTCAATTTGGACAAAAATTCATGGCTCAAAAATGTATGTTTGTTTGTGTTTAAGTTCGATAATGCCTCATACCCTATTCTGACGTCGAATACGAGTAAGGGGTGTTAAATTTAGTGGTATCAGAGCTACAGTTTATTCAATTCTCAGACTAGCGTAGCATGTGTAAGAGTCTAGCTATACATGCCATATATGAACTGCGATAGTGTGATGACTCCTGACAATTTTAAACTGTGTTTTCATATAGTAAATGGATCCTGACCGAGCTATAGTTGATGATGTAGAAAGTAATGAGCTGGCTCTCACTCAATGGGTAGCGTCATCTGAAAATAGACCTCCCACGGTCAATCAGGGAGGAGGGGCTAGAGAAGCCTTCCTCCACATAATGAATGAGTGGTATTTGGAGTTTGTTCAAACAAATCTGAATGCTCAACATTCTCCACCCCTCCTTATCCTCAACTGATTCTTGTAGTTCCTCAAAGTGTGGATTCGGTAAGACAGATTAAGCCTCCGATTGATAAGATTCGAAAGTAAGGGGCTGAGGAATTCAGGGCTAGTGTAGAATATGACCCTGAGAGAGCTGAGTTCTGGCTTGAGAATACTATCAATGTATTTGATGAATTATCATGTACACCCAAAGAATGCTTGAAATGTGTTGTATCGTTATCGAGGGACACAACATATCACTAGTAGAAGACACTCGTATCTGTGGTATCGAGAGAGAGGGTTACATGGGAGTTTTTTCAGCGATTCATTGACCAGAAACGTAAAAAATTTCTTAAGCTGAAACAGGGCCGAATGTCGGTGATAGAATATGAACAAGAATTTGTCAGGCTCAGTAAGTATGCCCGAAAGTGTGTTTTCTCCGAGGCTACTATGTGTAAAAATTTTGAAAATGAGCTGAATGAGGACATCCGACTATTAGTTGGAATCTTGGAACTAAAAGAATTTGTTGTCTTGGTTGAACGAGCTTGCAAAGCCGAAGAGCTAAGCAAAGGGAAAAGAAAAGCCGAGAGTGAGGCTAGAGATGCAAGAAAAAGGCCAATGAGTAAGTCATTTCAATCTCAGTCAAAGAAATCTAGAGAAATGAATTCTCATTTGAATGTATCAGCTGGGTATTCGCATAGAGACCGCGGGAAGCAATATTCGAGTTTTAAATCTCAAGGTACTTCAATGGCAAGTGTGGGTAATGCTAGGTCTAACAGACCAGAATGTCAGTATTAAGGAAGAAGACATCTCAGCGAGTGTAGGATGAATGACTGAGCTTGTTTCAAGTGTGGTTCTCAAGAACATTTTATCTGAGATTGCCCTGAGATGGCTGAGAAAGAACAATTTCAGAGTGCAAGGCCGAGTAATACTACTAATAGAGGTAGGTCATTGAGAAATACCAGGAACGGAACTAGCAGTAAAGGTGTGACAAAAAAAACAGCTGTGAGATCTGAGGCCAGAGCACCTGCTAGAGCTTATGCCATTCGTGCTCGTGAGGATGGGTCACCTTCCGATGTGATTACCGGTACATTTTCTCTTTATGATACTAATGTTATAGCATTGATTGATCCTGGATCGACTCATTCTTATGTTTGTGTGAATTTGGTATCTAGTAAAGGTTTGTCTGTTGAGTCTACTGAATTTGTGGTTAAAGTGTCAAACCCCTTAGGCAAATATGTGCTAGTTGATAAAGTTAGCAAGAATTGTCTTTTGATGATTTGAGGTCACTGTTTTCCTGCTGACTTAATGCTGTTGCCATTTGATGAATTCGATGTTATTTTGGGTATGAACTGGTTGACACTACATGATGCCATAGTAAATTGTAGGCAGAAAACTATTGAATTGAAATGTGAAAATGGTGAGGTTCTTTAGGTTGAAACTGACGAATCAAGTGAATTGCCTATTGTGATTTCATCTTATCTGCTCAGAAGTATGTAAGGAAAGGTTGTGAAGCTTACCTTGCTTACGTGTTGAATACAAAGATGTCTGAATTGAAAATAGAATCAGTGCCGATAGTTTGTGAATATCCGGATGTGTTTTCAGAAGAGTTGACAGGGTTACCACCGGCCAGAGAAGTGGAGTTTCCTATTGATTTGGTAACTGGGACTTCACCGATATCGATTGCTCCATATAAGATGATTCTGACTGAATTGAAAGAATTGAAAGCTTAGTTACAAGAGTTGACGGATAAGGGTTTTGCGAGACCGAGGTTTTCTCCCTGGGTTGCTCCGGTGTTATTTTTAAAGAAGAAAGACGGATCTATGAGGCTTTGTATCAATTATCAATAGCTCAACAAGGTGACTATAAAGAACAAGTATCCCTTGTCGAGAATTGGTGACTTGTTTGATCAGTTGAAAGGAGCAACAGTATTCTTGAAGATTGATTTGAGATTGGGCTACTATCAGTGGGCAATATGAATTTCTCGTTATGCCTTTCAGACTAACTAATGCTCCTATCGTTTTTATAGACTTGATGAATCGAATTTTCTAACCATATTTAGATAAGTTTGTGGTTGTGTTCATTGATGTCATTCTAATTTATTCTCGAGACGAGCCTGAGCATGCCGAGCACTTGAGAACTATATTGTAGACATTGAGAGATAAGAAATTGTTTGCTAAATTTAGTAAAAGTGAGTTTTGGCTCTGAGAAGTCATATTTTTTAGACATATTGTTTCAGGTGATAGTATTTTGGTTGATCCAAGTGAGATTTTGGCAATTGTTGAGTGGAATCCGCCAACGAATGTATTTGAAGTTAGAAGCTTTTTGGGCTTATCCGGTTATTACCGACATTTTTTTCAAGGATTTTCGATGATTGCCACTCCTATGACCAAGTTGTTGCAAAAAGATGTTAAATTTGAATGGTCCAAAAAATGTCAACAAAGTTTTGAGAAATTGAAAGCATTACTGACTAAGGACCAATTTTAGTACAACCTGAATCGGGAAAAGAATTTATATTTATAGCGACGCTTCATTGAATGGTTTAGGATGTGTGTTGATGCAAGAGGGCAAAGTGATAGCTTATGCCTCGAGACAGTTGAAACTGCACGAGTAGAATTATCCAATACACGATTTGGAATTGGCCGCCATCATTTTTGTTTTGAAAATTTGGCGTCATCATTTGTACGGTGAGAAATGCCATATCTTTACTAATCATAAGAGTTTAAAATACTTAATGACTCAGAAAGATCTGAACTTGCGACGACGGATATGGCTCGAGTTACTAAAGGATTATGAACTAGTGATTGACTATCATCAGAGAAAGGCAAATGTAGTCACATATGCCTTGAGCAGAAATTCCTTATTTTCTTTGACAGCTATGAATACGAGATTGACCTTGTCTAATGATTGTACAATTTTGGCCGAGTTGAGAGCTAGACCAGTATTTATTCAGCAAATTTCTGAAGCGCAGAAAAATGATAGTGAATGTAACAACCCTAAATTGACCCTAGTCGGAAAGTGGTTTCGGGACCACAAAACCAAATTATAAAAATAAAGAACCGTTAGTTTCTATGTTTAATGTGCATGAATATGCATGTGTGAAAATTTCAATCTTTAATTTATTCATTTGAGTGTGAATCTTTTAATAGGACTTATATGAGACAAATGTGAAATATGATAGGTAATTCTAGAAGTGATCCAATAATGCATGAAATCAAAAGGGTGGACTTGCATGTCAATTTCCCCATTTTGCTAATAGTGGCCGGCCATGACAATGATGATAAGCAATATGTGTTTGTAATAATAATAAATTAATGTATTATTGGCATAAAAAATAATAATAAAAATGGGGTTAAACTAATTAGATGAATAAAACAAAGAAAGAAATTAGTGTTCATCTTTTAGCATCCTTTGGCCGAAACTTTAAGAAGAAAGGGAAGAGGAAAACAAGCAATTGATCACTCCTAGTCTTGATTAAGGTAAGAATTCATGATAACTTTTGAAATTGTTGAATGTAATGAGTTAGTTACTAAGTCTCTTAGTTAGCCCATGTCCAAATTTTGAATTTTTGGCTGGTACTATGAGTAATAGGTTAAGAGAAAAATGTTCAAGAAATGGTTGTTGTTCATGTTATTTGGAGGAAAAGTGATACATAGGTGAATTAGAGCTTAGCAAATAAGCACATTTGGGCAATTGTTGTTACATGGAAAAGAATCGGCTAACAAGGGTGTTCTAGGGCTGAATGTGGTTTTAGGCAATTGGGTAATGTATGCATTTTTAATTGATAGAATGAAGAGGATGCTTTAAATTGTGTTAAGAACAATTGTATGTTAAAACAAGGTTTGCTAAGCTAGCTATTAAGGTGAAATACAAATGTTAACAATTGATTTCTAGTATATATATATATGTGTATTAACCGAATTTTGAACTTGAATAATGGCTTGAACACCATGTGTTGTATTGAGAATGTTGAAGTGAATTTGTAGATAATTAATTGATGAATTCGATTGTTAATATACATGCTTAAATAAAATTTATTCAAGGAATGTTTGAAAGAGTGAGCTAGTATTAAACTGCTTGGGGACAGCAGCAGTAAGGTGGTTTTGGAAAATCACCATAAATTGTAGGAGTTGAGTTAGAAGCTGGATAAATTATGTCATTAAAGCTTGAAGAGTATAGTTTCTTAAAAAGGAAGCTATAGAAACGAATGAGTTACCAATTTTGATATATTTGAAGTATTGTGGGGTTGAGTCGAAATGACTAATAGATTTCCTGTTCTGTTTTTATAAAATCAGTATAAATTGTACAAAAATGGCCTTAAGATAAAATTTATATGCTTAGATTTCTTATGAGTCTAGTTTCAAATGAAATAAGTGAGAACACATTTTGAATTCTGTACAATGAGAAATCTGATTCAGTAGCTTAAGAATGGTCAGTTTAGTCATGCAGTGAAACAAGGTGAACTTTAAGAAAAATCTGGTAGGGATTGGCTAGACTAAAAATTATGAAAATTTTATGGCTAAAAGATAAATTAGTCTATTTTCGAGGAAAATTTACGGTCTTTGATTTGGAGTTTCGTAGCTCAAGTTATAAGTAAATTAATGACTGTTGCTCAGTAACTCAGCTTATAGGGAAGTTGTGATTACTAATGAATTACTTATTGATTTTTATAAGCTTACTATAAGTTGTATGTGTGAAATTCGAATATATATATGTGTGCTATATTCTGAAAGTAATACTTGAGTAATTGATTAATGGTTAGTTTAAAATTTATTGATTAAGCTCAAGAGCATAGAGGGGCAACCTCGGATAAGGAAAAGCTAAAGTCGCGGAATAGCCAACCCGAACTTGTTCGAAAGATACAAGGTAAGTCTTTGAGTAATGGAATATAACTTATGTTTAGACATAGAAATTATCTAATTATGATTGCGATGAATAATTTATGACTTAGTGGTCTTGCTTGCATCACATGACCAAATAAATAGGTAAAGTACTTGTTTGTAACCGTATAATAATAGAAAGTTTCCTAATAATGAAACGAGAACATGTCATTGGTTATGACTAGTGAATTAATTGTAAAATAGTTAGAAAGAATGCTGAAATTGTATTCAAGTATCAAAGTGTTGTTTAAATGTGTATGTATGTATGAATGTTGATCAAGGTTTGAAACCGAGCTAAGTCTCGAAGGGCTATAAGCCGTGTTAAAAACCGACTTGGTTCCGAAGGGCTTTAAGCCATTGTTAAAACCAGACTTAGTTCCGACGGCGGACTCCGCGCGCGTTGTTATTGCGAACTTAGTTTCAAGGGCCTTTAAGCCAGCCGATATAAACCGAGCTTAGTCTCGAAGGGCTTCTGAGCCGCCTAAGATTCGGTAGTTCACAAGGGACGTCTTCGCCGGCCTATTAATTGGGTTGATAAACCGTAAGTATGCACAAGAGAATTTATATAATGCATGTCAAATTAATTCCAAGCATAAGTACAACTTAATGTGAAGTGATCAAGTAAGTAAATGCTTTCGTTGAGGATATGATTAATTGTTATATTTCGTATTTCGAAAGTCGGCAATTATGCTTAGACTATTGTTTAAAATCCTTTGAATGTTTATGATTGGATTAGAAGGCATGAGTACTAACTTAGGCGATTTCAACATCACTAGTAGGCTACATATATATGCATGAGAGTTGTCTGAAAATTTGAGAAGATTGTATTCGGTTATAAATTAAAGAAATATATGGAAGTATTGATTTCCCTTTATGATATGATCGATAAGGAAGTATCTTCGTTATGTTTGGATTCGCCCAAGGTGATTCATATAGACTGATATTAATATGCTAATTTCAGAGATGATTTCATTACTTAAAGCTTACTAAGCATTGAAATGCTTTTTCTTTTGTTTTGCTTCTCTGTTTTATAGATTTTGCTCGTCATCCATCGGATTCGGAAGTTCCAAAGTCGAAGTCAACCACACTATCTAAGCTTTTTGGTACATTTTTGATCAAATTGTGATAATGGCATGTATAGGATCAACTTTGTAATTTGACCTAGTACCTTTTGGTGATGTATATATATGTATAGCCATACATAAAATGGCTTATTTAGTCAACTTGCATTTTTTTTCTAGATGATGGAAGTGTTTATGAATGTGATCGATAATGCTCGAATGTTTTATTTATATGGTTGATATTTAGAAAAGAAGTCAAGGCTTAGTTAGCAACATTCCTTTTTATATGGTTGATATTTAGAAAAGAAGTCAAGGCTTAGTTAGCAACATTCCTTACCCCTCCGACGACGGATACGGGCGAGGGGTGTTACATTTTATTGGTATCAGAGCTACGGTTTAGTCGATTCTAGGACTACCGTATTGCAAATTGGTCTAGCTATACATGCCATTATATGTTTATTTGATAGTGTGGTGATTTCTGACAGTTAAAAAATGCATTTATGTATAGTGATGGATCCCGATCCCAATCGAGCGATAGTTGATGATGTTGAGAGCGTGGCACCTACCCCCACGCAAGGGACAGCCCCGGTGAACTCTCAACCTATGGCTAGTAATCAGAACGAGGAAGCTAGGCAAGCTTTCTATAGCGTGATGAATGATTGGTTCAATCGGTACATTCGAACTAACACGGCTATTCCCAACCCCACTTCCAGACCAATACACCCCGCACAGCAGTAGATACTCCGTGAACCGATCGATGATGAGTTAAATAAGCCCCGATTGATGAAATTTGAAAGCACAGAGCTACGAATTTAAAGCAACAGACAGCTGATGATGCCGAACAAGCTGAGTTTTGGTTGGATAACACTATCTGGGTACTTGATGAACTTTCTTGCACACCCGATGAATACTTGAAGTGTGCTATCTCTTTGTTACGTGATTCTGCTTATTATTGGTGGAATACGTTGATTTCGGTTGTACCTAGAGAGCGGGTAACATAGGAGTTTTTCCAAACTGAGTTTCGGAAGAAGTATATCAGCCAGAGATTTATCGATCAAAAACGGAAAGAATTTCTTGAGCTTAAACAAGGTTCCATGTCGGTTACTGATTATGAACGAAAGTTTGTGAGGCTTAGCCGGTATGCTCGAGAATGCGTTTCTTCAAAAGATTTAATGTGTAAACGTTTCGAGGAGGGACTGAACGAAGATATAAAACTGTTCGTTGGCATTCTAGAAATCAGAGAATTTGTAGTACTTGTTGAGCGAGCTTGCAAAGCCGAATAGCTCAATAAGGAAAAAAGGAGAGCTGATTTGGGAGCAAGAGAGTTTCGTAAAAGATCTTCGGGAAAACCATTTCATCAATCATCGAAGAAGTTTAGAGATGATCCAAACAGATCTAAGAATACTTCGGGTTTTTCTGGACGGGATCGTAATCGACCCCCTATGAGCACACGAGCTACTTGCTTGCGGTGTTGGCAATGATCGTCGAGATAGATCCGATTGTCGATGATTGTGGCAAGTGGCATTCGGAAGTCAGTAGAGTTCGTGACCGCTCTGTTTCAAATGTGGATCGACCGATCATTTTATCAAAGATTGCCCGAGATTGTCCAGGTCGAATGTGAATTAGAGTGAAAAACAAATAATACTACAAAGAAGAGGTAGGCCCCTAGAAATCCGGGGAATACTAATGGCGGTCGAGAGGGGCCTAAAGATACCACCACCAAATCGGAGGCTCGTGCTCTGCGCTAGAGCTTATGCTATACGCGCACGCGAGGATGCTTCTTCACCGGATGTTATTGCTGGTACTTTTACTCTCTTTGATACTAATGTGATTGCTTTGATTGACCTGGTTCTACTCATTCTTATATATGTGAAACCTTAGCATCCAAAGAAGACTCTCTACCCGTTGAGTCTCACGAGTTTGTAATCCGGTGTCAAATCCTTTGGGTCGTTACGTACTTGTCGACCAAGTGTGCAAGAAATGCCCCTAATCATCCGAGGTTCTGTTTTCCTACCGATTTGATACTTTTACCGTTTGACGAATTTGATGTTATCCTCGGTATGGATTGGTTGATCAGTACATGACGCAATTGTAAATTGCAAAAGAAAAACCATCAATTTGAGGTGTGTGAATAACGAGATAATTTGAGTTGAGTCTACCGACTTGAATAGGTTGCCACCGTAATATCGCGATCTTTGGCTCGTAAATGTGTAAGAAAGGGGTGTGAAACATACCTTGCGTATGCATTAGATGACAAAGAGTTAGAAAAGAAGCCTGAATCTGTGCCAGTGGTTTGTGAATACCCGGATGTTTTTCCCGAGGAATTACCGGGTTTACCACCTGTTCGGGAGGTAGAGTTTGGCATCGAGCTTGTGCCTGGGACTACACCGATCTCGATAACTCCGTATCGTATGGCACCAACAGAATTAAAAGAATTGAAAGCTTAGTTGCAAGAGTTGACGGATAAAGGTTTCGCTCGACCAAGTTTCTCACCTTGGGGTGCACCAGTATTGTTTGTGAAAAAGAAGGACGGAACCATGAGATTGTGTATTGATTATCGTCAGCTGAATAAAGTGACAATAAAGAATAAATATCCGTTACCGCGTATTGATGATTTATTTGATCAACTGAAGGGAGCCTCGGTGTTTTCAAAGATAGATTTGAGATCGGGTTATTATCAGCTGCGAGTTCGAGATTCGGATATACCCAAAACTGCTTTCAGAACGAGATACGGCCACTATGAGTTTTTAGTGATGCCGTTCGGGCTCACTAATGCCCCTGCGGTGTTTATGGATTTGATGAATCGGATCTTCAGACAGTATTTGGACCGGTTCGTAGTGGTGTTTATTGATGACATCTTGGTCTATTCTAGAAATGAGACCGAACATGCCGAGCACCTGAGATTAGTGTTGCGAATTTTACGGGATAAGCAGTTATATGCTAAGTTTAGTAAGTGTGAGTTCTGGTTAAGAGAGGTTAGCTTTTTGGGGCATGTAGTATCCGCATCAGGTATTCGAGTTGATCCGAGCAAAATTTCAGCCATACTTAACTGGAAGCCTCCGAGAAATATTACTGAGGTTCGGAGCTTTTTGGGACTTGCTGGTTACTACCGACGATTTGTAAAAGGTTTCTCAATGATAGCTGCACCAATGACGAAGCTACTTCAAAAAGATGTTAAGTTTGATTGGTCAGAAAAGTGTCGAAAAGTTTTGATCAATCAAGACTTATTTGACCAGAAGCTCAGATCGTATGCGGCCGAATCCGGTAAAGAGTTTGTCATTTACTGATGATGCATCCTTACTTGGGTTGGGTTGTGTGTTGATGCAAGAAGGTCGAGTCGTAGCATACGCTGCGTCGAGGCAATTGAAGCCACATGAGAAAAACTATCCAACTCATGATCTCGAATTAGTCGCCATTGTATTTGCTCTTAAAATATGGCGACACTACTTGTTTGGTGAGAAGTGCCATGTATTTTCAGATCACAAAAGTCTCAAATATTTGATGACTCGAGAGAATTAAATTTGCGACAAAGACGTTGGCTTGAGTTGTTGAAAGATTATGAGCTTGTCATTGATTATCACCCGGAAAGGCTAATGTGGTTGCGGATGCTTTAAGTCGCAAAATCACCGCTTTTTTTACTGAGCAATGAATGTACATTTGTCTATCCTATCCAACAATGTGTTAGTAGTGAATTTAAAGGCCAAACCATTGTTGATTCATCAAATTTGTGAAGCTCGAAAATCGATGAAGAATTGGCCGCAAAACGGGCTGAATGTGTCCCGAATACGGAATCGGAGTTTCAACTTGATGAGGACGATTGTCCGAGGTTCGTGAAGTCGGTTGTGTGTTCCAAGAAATGCGAACTCATTTCGATGATTCGAAACGAAGCTCATTGTAGTCGAATGTCACTTCACCCGGGAAGCACGAAAATGTACAACGATCCGAGACGCGTCGCTTTTGGTGGCATGGTATGAAACGAGACTTTTCCGATTTTGTTTGAAGTGTCTAATATGTCAGCAAGTGAAGGCGGAACATCAAGTGCCTACGGGTTTACTTCAACCGATCATGATACCTGAATGGAAATGGGATCGAGTCACGATGGATTTTGTAATCAAGGTTGCCATTGTCGACAAGTAAGAAAGATGCGATTTGGGTTGTTGTTGATAGACTGACTACGTCGGCTCATTTTATCCCCGTACGTACGGATTTTTCATTGGATAAACTAGCTGAATTGTATGTTTCTCAGATTGTGAGATTACACGGGGTACCAATTTCTATTGTGTCAGACAGAGATCCGAGATTCACCTCACGATTTTGGAAGAAATTGCAAGAAGCCTTGGGTACCAAGCTACATTTTAGCACCGCTTTTCATCCGCAAACTGATGGTCAATCCGAGCGGATAATTCAGATACTTGAGGATATGTTGAGATGTTGCATCCTCGAGTTTAGTGGTTCATGGGAGTGGTATTTACCTTTGATTGAGTTCGCTTACAACAATAGTTTTCAATCAAGTATTAAGATGGCACCTTATGAAGCTTTGTACAGGCGTAAATGCCGTACGCCATTATTTTGGACCGAGCTCGGTGAAAATAAAATTTTCGGAGTGGATTTGATTAAAGATGCTGAACAGAAAGTAAAAATAATTCGTGAAAGTCTGAAGGCAGCATCAGATCGTCAGAAGTCGTATGCGGATTTAAAACGAAGAGATATTGAGTATCAGGTGGGAGACAAAGTGTTTCTTAAGGTCTCACCTTGGAAAAAGATACTCACATTTGGCCGTAAAGGCAAACTGAGTCCGAGGTTCATAGGGCTATATGAAGTATCCGAACGAATTGGTCCAGTTGCGTATAGATTGATTTTGCCCCCTGAACTTGAAAGGATTCACAATGTTTTTCATGTATCAATGCTTCGACGTTATAGATCTAATCCTTCACACATAATTAATCCATCAGAGGTTGAAGTTCAATCTGACTTGAGTTATGAAGAAGAACCGATTCGTATCCTAGCTCGTGAAGTGAAAGAGTTACGAAACAAAAAGGTTCCTTTAGTAAAAGTGTTATGGCTCAAGCACGGGATCGAAGAAGCTATGTGGGAAACTGAGAACTCTATGAGAGAGAGATATCCAGATTTATTCATTGGTAAGATTTTCGGGGACGAAAATTCTTTATGTGGGGGAGAGTTGTAACAACCCTAAATTGACCCTAGTCGGAAAGTGGTTTCGGGACCACAAAACCGAATTATAAAAATAAAGAACCGTTAGTTTCTATGTTTAATGTGCATGAATATGCATGTGTGAAAATTTCAATCTTTAATTTATTCATTTGAGTGTGAATCTTTTAATAGGACTTATATGAGACAAATGTGAAATATGATAGGTAATTCTAGAAGTGATCCAATAATGCATGAAATCAAAAGGGTGGACTTGCATGTCAATTTCCCCATTTTGCTAATAGTGGCCGGCCATGACAATGATGATAAGCAATATGTGTTTGTAATAATAATAAATTAATGTATTATTGGCATAAAAAAATAATAATAAAAATGGGGTTAAACTAATTAGATGAATAAAACAAAGAAAGAAATTAGTGTTCATCTTTTTAGCATCCTTTGGCCGAAACTTTAAGAAGAAAGGGGAAGAGGAAAACAAGCAATTGATCACTCCTAGTCTTGATTAAGGTAAGAATTCATGATAACTTTTGAAATTGTTGAATGTAATGAGTTAGTTACTAAGTCTCTTAGTTAGCCCATGTCCAAATTTTGAATTTTTGGTTGGTACTATGAGTAATAGGTTAAGAGAAAAATGTTCAAGAAATGGTTGTTGTTCATGTTATTTGGAGGAAAAGTGATACATAGGTGAATTAGAGCTTAGCAAATAAGCACATTTGGGCAATTGTTGTTACATGGAAAAGAATCGGCTAACAAGGGTGTTCTAGGGCCGAATGTGGTTTTAGGCAATTGGGTAATGTATGCATTTTTAATTGATAGAATGAAGAGGATGCTTTAAATTGTGTTAAGAACAATTGTATGTTAAAACAAGGTTTGCTAAGCTAGCTATTAAGGTGAAATACAAATGTTAACAATTGATTTCTAGTATATATATATATATATATATATATGTGTATTAACCGAATTTTGAACTTGAATAATGGCTTGAACACCATGTGTTGTATTGAGAACGTTGAAGTGAATTTGTAGATAATTAATTGATGAATTCGATTGTTAATATACATGCTTAAATAAAATGTATGCAAGGAATGTTTGAAAGAGTGAGCTAGTATTAAACTGCTTGGGGACAGCAGCAGTAAGGTGGTTTTGGAAAATCACCATAAATTGTAGGAGTTGAGTTAGAAGCTGGATAAATTATGTCATTAAAGCTTGAAGAGTCTAGTTTCTTAAAAAGGAAGCTATAGAAACGAATGAGTTACCGATTTTGAGATATTTGAAGTATTGTGGGGTTGAGTCGAAATGACTAATAGATTTCCTGTTCTGTTTTTATAAAATCAGTATAAATTGTACAAAAATGGCCTTAAGATAAAATTTATATGCTTAGATTCCTTAATGAGTCTAGTTTCAAATGAAATAAGTGAGAACACATTTTGAATTCTGTACAATGAGAAATCTGATTCGTAGCGAAGAATGGTCAGTTTAGTCAAGCAGTGAAACAAGGTGAACTTTAAGAAAAATCTGGTAGGGATTGACTAGACTAAAAATTATGAAAATTTTATGGCTAAAAGATAAATTAGTCTATTTTTGAGGAAAATTTACGGTCTTTGATTTGGAGTTTCGTAGCTCAAGTTATAAGTAAATTAATGACTGTTGCTCAGTAACTCAGCTTATAGGGAAGTTGTGATTACTAATGAATTACTTATTGATTTTTATAAGCTTACTATAAGTTGTATGTGTGAAATTCGAATATATATATGTGTGCTATATTCTGAAAGTAATACTTGAGTAATTGATTAATGGTTAGTTTAAAATTTATTGATTAAGCTCAAGAGCATAGAGGGCAACCTCGGATAAGGGAAAAGCTAAAGTCATGAGAATATCCAACCCGAACTTGTTCGAAAGATACAAGGTAAGTCTTTGAGTAATGGAATATAACTTATGTTTAGACATAGAAATTATCTAATTATGATTGCGATGAATAATTTATGACTTAGTGGTCTTGCTTGCGTCACATGACCAAATAAATAGGTAAAGTACTTGTTTGTAAATCGTATAATAATAGAAAGTTTCCTAATAATGAAACGAGAACATGTCATTGGTTATGACTAGTGAATTTATTGTAAAATAGTTAGAAAGAATGCTGAAATTGTATTCAAGTATCAAAGTGTTGTTTAAATGTGTATGTATGTATGAATGTTGATCAAGGTTTGAAACCGAGCTAAGTCTCGAAGGGCTATAAGCCAGTGTTAAAAACCGGACTTGGTTCCGAAGGGCTTTAAGCCATTGTTAAAACCGGACTTAGTTCTGACGGGCTCCGCGCCAGTGTTATTGCCGAACTTAGTTTCGAAGGGCCTTTAAGCCAGCAGCGCAAACCGAGCTTAGTCTCGAAGGGCTTCTGAGCCAGTTCTAAGATTCGGGTAGTTCACAAGGACGTCTTCGCCGGCCTATTAATTGGGTTGATAAACCGTAAGTATGCACAAGAGAATTTATATAATGCATGTCAAATTAATTCCAAGCATAAGTACAACTTAATGTGAAGTGATCAAGTAAGTAAATGCTTTCGTTGAGGATATGATTAATTGTTATATTTCGTATTTCGAAAGTCGGCAATTATGCTTAGACTATTGTTTAAAATCCTTTGAATGTTTATGATTGGATTAGAAGGCATGAGTACTAACTTAGGCGATTTCAACATCACTAGTAGGCTACATATATATGCATGAGAGTTGTCTGAAAATTTGAGAAGATTGTATTCGGTTATAAATTAAAGAAATATATGGAAGTATTGATTTCCCTTTATGATATGATCGATAAGGAAGTATCTTCGTTATGTTTGGATTCGGCCCAAGGCTGATTCATATAGACCTGATATTAATATGCTAATTTCCTAGATGATTTCATTACTTAAAGCTTACTAAGCATTGAAATACTTTTTCTTTTGTTTTGCTTCTCTGTTTTATAGATTTTGCTCGTCATCCATCGGATTCGGAAGTTCCAAAGTCGAAGTCAACCACACTATCTAAGCTTTTTGGTACATTTTTGATCAAATTGTGATAATGGCATGTATAGGATCGACTTTGTAATTTGACCTAGTACCTTTTGGTGATGTATATATATGTATAGCCATACGCAAATGGCTTATTTAGTCAACTTGCATTTTTTTTTCTAGATGATGGAAGTGTTTATGAATGTGATCGATAATGCTCGAATGTTTTATTTATATGGCTGATATTTAGAAAAGAAGTCAAGGCTTAGTTAGCAACATTCCTTACCCCTCCGGCGACGGATACGGGCGGGGGGTGTTACAGTAAATTGCAAGCCAAAAGAGCTCAGTGTGAATCGAGTAGTGATATAGACTTTCGGATAGGTTCAGATGATTGTTTGATGTTCTGGGATAGAGTATGTGTACTAAAAAATGATGAACTTATTCAGAAAATTCTACACGAGGCACACAATGGTTGTTTATTAGTTCATCCAGGCAGTACAAAGATGTATAATGATTTGAAGAAATTTTATTAGTGGTCAGGTATGAACAAAGATATTTTTGGTTTCGTATCGAGATGTTTGATATGCCAACAAGTAAAAGTCGAACACCAAGTGTCTTTGGGTTTACTTCAGCCAGTGATGGTACCCGAGTGGAAATGGGATAGGATTACGATGGACTTTGTAACGGGTTTGCCTTTGACTCCGAAAACGAAAGATGTCGTTTTGGTTGTTGTTGATAGATTGACGAAATCGGCTCATTTTATTCCGGTACGACTACTCACTTGATAAGTTAGTTGAATTGCACATTTTTGAGATTGTGAAATTGCACGGAGTGCCTATTTCTATTATTTCAAACAGAGATCCGAGATTTACTTTGAGATTTTGGAAGAAATTACAAGAAGCTTTGGGTACGAAGTTAAATTTTAGTACCACTTTTCATCCGCAAACTGACGGTCAATCTGAAAGAGTAATCCAGATTCTTGAAGATATGCTTCGATGTTGTGTTCTAGAATTCGAAGGTAGTTAGGAGAAATATCTACCTTTAGTCGAATTTGCTTATAGCAATAGTTTTCAATCGAGTATAAAGATGGCACCGTATGAAGCATTGTATGGCCGCAAGTGTCGAACTCCTTTGTATTGGACAGAACTTAGTGAGAAACAGATTCATGGGGTTGACTTGGTTAGAGAAATAGAAGAAAAAGTGAAGGTAATCCGTGATTACTTGAAAGCCGCTTCAGATCGACAAAAGTCGTACGTAGATTTGAAAAGGAAAGAAACTAAATTTCAAGTTGGTGATAAGGTATTTCTGAAAGTATCTCTATGGAATAAGATTTTGAGGTTTGGCCATAAAGGCAAGTTAAGTCCACGTTGCATTAGGTCGTATGAGATTATCGAGAGAATAGGGCCAGTGGCATATCGGTTAGCTTTACCAAAAGAGTTAGAAAGTATTCATAATGTGTTTCATGTGTTGATGTTGCGACGATACCATTTTGATCCCTCACATTTGATTTCTCCGACAGAGATTGAGATTCGACCTGATATGACTTATGGTAAGAAACCGATCAAGATTTTAGTTCGGGAAGTTAAATAGTTGAGAAATAAAAATATAGCCCTAGTGAAAGTTTTATGGCAAAGACATGGGGTCGAAGAAGCTATGTGGGAACTCGAGGAAGCTATGAGAAAATAGAACCCAAACCTATTTTCTGGTAAGGTTTTTGGAGACGAAAATCCCTAAAGGGGAAGAGTTGTAACATCCCAATTTTGGGTCTAGTCGGGACAGTGGTTTCGGGACTACAAATTTGATGCAGAAAAAATTATTTTTCTCATATTTTTATGGTCTACAATTTTATGGAATGATTCTGTGAAAATTTTGTTCGAAAATTTTGATGTTTGAGCACTCAATTTAGCAAAAAGGACTAAATTGCAAATAACTGTAAAACTTGAGTTCTATAAGCTAGAGGTGTCTAATTGCTATGAAATTTTAAATTAGAGGTCCTTAGATGGTAATTAGACCGTTACTTAAGTTAGTGGACAAATATGGACATGGAGTAAGAGAAATTTTAGTGTTTTAAGAAAAGCGCATTTTGGTCATTTGGTAATTAAATGAATTAAAAGCAAAAATCAAGTCAAAATCTTGTCCATATTCTTCTCCCATGGCCGAATATCCCTAAGGAAGACGTAGCTAGAGTTCGTTTATCTTTCAAGCTCGATTGTAGGTCCGTTCTAGCCCTGTTTTTAATGATTTTTCATGTTTTTAAGATCCTTGTAACCTAATCTAGCTTTTCTAAGGACTATTTTGAGGTCTTGTCAACGTTAAAAAATTTTACCCATGATATACATTTGTTTATTTTGATGTCCAATGGTAGAGAATGCATGTTTGGTGTTAGATAAACAACTTTTACTCAGTGATTTTCGGTAAAAATTTAAAAAAATGACCTATTTATAAAAGTTATAAAATAAGCAGTAAATGTGTGATTAAGTGGAAGGTGTGGGTTGGTATAAGTATGAAAATGGTTCAGCTAGGCTTGAGTTTTGAAGAAATTGAATACATTTCAATTTACGAGCCTAACGACTAAATTGTAAAAATGTGAAACAATAGGGGCAAAAATGTAATTTTTGCCATAATATGGTTTTTGGGCTAAATTGAATAATGTGAGTATTAAATTAGTTAAATTTTTTATTATAAATCCAGAAAAAAGCGAGGTTTGAACCTAGACTGGGGGAAAAATAAAGTGTTTGACGATTAGGTCTAATTCTACTATTTTTGTACTGAGGTAAGTTCGTATGTGAATAATGCATTGGTATGTTTATGTTTTAAATGTTTTAATATTGTATGAGTTGTGATTAACTCTTTGGACATATTTGACAAAGTTTCGACAAGCAAGAATTCTCGGTTGAGCCTTAGGAATAGAATAGGATACGAGTGACATGTCACTAGGAACCCCTGTGTTTATGTGATCCGGGCGCTGGTCTTGTACATCCTACCAGTGGCTGGGTAGTTCGGCATAAGTTACAGATACCTGACAGCTTGTGTGCATAAAAGGATGGAAAAATGGCTTGGTAAATAGCATTATTTTTGTCCACACGGGTAGACACACAGGCGCATGTCGAAGCCGTGTACGACACACGGCTTACCCCATGGGCATGTGTTCCGGCCGTGTGTCCTGTACCCTAAATTTTGAGAAGCAAAATTCTTAGAATTGAACACACGGGCAGAGACATGGGCGTGCGTCTCAACCGTGTGGACGGTACGGCTTCGAACACGGGCGTGTGCCCTGGCCGTGTGAAGTCTGCACCTATTTACTAAAAAATCATAAATTTTAAATCGACCACATGGCCTAGCATACGGGCGTGCGACTTGGTCGTGTGTCTTCAATTTATTCTTGGGTGACAAACAGAAAGTTACACGAGGTCGGGACAGGGGCGTGTATGACCACACGGCCTACCCACACGGGCGTGTCCCATACCCACGTGCTTGTGACCTCTGTTTAGTGAAAAATTTTGTAAGTTTTTTGTAAAATTTTCTAAAGATCTCGGTTTAGTTCGAACCACTTACAAAGCATGTTTTTGGCCTTGTAGGCTCGTATTAGGGACTTTATGATTAAATACAAAAAACTTCAATTTGGATGAAAATTCATGACTCGTAAATGTAAGCTTGCTAGTTTTTAAGTTTGGTAATGCCTCCTTCCCTGTTCCGGCGTCGAATACGGGTAAGGGGTGTTACACCCTGAGTAACCATCTAAAAAGCAATAAAAGGCTTTCGCTACTAGTCTGTACAACATCTAATATATAAAGGGAAGAGGGAAATAGTCCTTATTCATTGCTTTGTTGAGCTTTTGATAATCCATACAAACTCTCTAACTTGTGACAATATGTGTGGGAATGAGTTCGTTGTTATCATTGCAAACTACTATGAATCCTCCTTTCTTGGGTACACATTGAATAGAGTTCACCCAAGAGCTATCAGAAATTGGGTACATAATCCCAGCATCCAACCATTTGATAATCTCTTTTTTAAATACTTCCTCTATGACAGGATTCAATCTCTTTTGCTACCCAATAGATTTGCCATGGCAATCTTCAAGTATTATTTTGTGCATGCAATTTGCTGGACTAATTCCTTTGATATCTGCAATTGACCATCCTAATGTTTTCCTGGAATTTTTTTAAGTCTACCAGTAATTGTATCTCCTAGTCTATTGTAAGCTCGGCAGAAATAACTATAGGCAGTGTATCGTTATCTCCCAAATAAGCATACTTCAACTGCACTAGTAATGGCTTCAAATCCAGCACAGCTGGATCTTCTATTGACGGGCAAGGAGGGTTGAAAGAGTGAATTGATAATACTAATGATTCAAAGCTTCTTTTAAACCCATTTTAAAATTTTCGAGTTTCCATCATTTCTCCAGATTCTTCAGTCAATTTTGTTTCATTTAACTCGACAAAGTCTGCATCATAATTGTTGTGCACATGTCCCTCAAATTCTTCCTAGCTTATAGTGTCAACAAGTTCTACGGCATGACATTCTTCATATAGGTCTGCACACTTTAAAGCATCAAGCACATTAAATGTCAACTACTGATCATTAATTCTCATGGTTAACTCACCTTTCTATACATCAATCAATGCTCTACCAGTTACTAAAAAAGGTCGTCTAGGTATTATAGGTACCTCTTTTTCTACTTCACATTCCAAAATAATAAAATCTACTGGAAATATGAACTTGTCAACTCTTACCAGTACATCTTCAATTTTACCTTTTGGATGGACATATTATCTATCAACTAGTTGTAGTGTCAGTTTAGTAGGTCTTGCCTTTCCTATCCCCAGTTTCCTAAAAACAAACATAGGCATTAGATTGATACTTGCACCTAAATCGCATAATGTTTTACCTACATAATAGTTTCCAATCGAGCAGTGCATAGTGAAACTCCTTGGATCTTTTAATTTTGGTGGTGGTCTGTTCTTCAGGATTGTCGTACACCCTTAATGTGACAGCCCTAATTTGACCCTAGTCGGGAAGTGGTTTCGGGACCACAGAACCGAGCTATAAAAATAATTATAAGTTATATTTCATGTTTATGAAGTGATTAAATACAAGTGTGAAAATTTCAAGCTTCGATTTGGTCATTTGCATGTGAATTTATTCAATAGGACTTATATTTGATACTTTTGAAATGTGATTGGTTAATTTTTAATGGTTTAAAAATGCATGTGTTTAAAGGTATGGTTTTGCATGTTAATTTACCCATTTTTAGTTAGTGGTAACCATGTTACTATTATATTATAAAATATGATAATTTTGATTAGCTTTATTAGTAAAATGCCATATTGTTAATGAATAAAGAAATTAAAATATGAGATAGTGGGAGGAGAACCCAAGGTTGGCTATGTTTTCTCCTCCATTGCCGTAACTAGAGAAAGAAGAGAAAGTGAAGCTTTGAGAAATTCGGTCATGGTGATTACTAAATTAAGGTAAGTTCAATAATAACTTTTGAATTTTTAGCATCTTTTGAGTTAGTTATTAGGTTCTTTTCTTAACCCATAACCAAATTTAGAATTGTGTAGTACCTTGGGCATTCGGCCATGGCAAAAGATGAAAGAGGTTTATGGTTGTTAATTTAGATAGTTTAAGGTATTTGCAAGTGGTTTAAGTGGTTGAACAATATTAATAAATCATCTTGTGTTTTGGTGAAATAGCTGAATTTGAATTAGGAAATTATTGTACAATGTTGTATTTTAAATGATAGAATAGGATGAATGCTTGGAATGTGAGATGCATGGATTAAAAATGGGACTAAAGGCTGTTATATTGCCTTATTTTCTTTCGAATATATGTGTTTTGTCAAGAAATTGGGAGTTGATGTTAAGTGATGTAAGCAAAGGTATATTTGGTTTGTAATTGTATAAATATAATATGAGTATTTTGCTTTGAAAATGAGTAATAAGTATGTTACGAATAGTTCATATATATATAAATACGTATATTCAATGAAAAAAAGTTTTTATGAATAATATAGGTATGTGAAATGTTATTTCGATGCATAAGTTTTGCATTCAAGCAAAAACGTACTCTGTTTAAATATGTCTTTTTGGCTTGAGAAGTGATTAATAAAATGTTAATGACCATACGAGTATTAGGTCGGAATGATGCTTAGGTAAGATGTTGGGTTGTGCGTATCTAGAGAACACATACATATATATATGCTTATGATGTTTGATAGTTAATCATTAAGTCACATATATACATATATATACCTAAACCTTCTAATATACTTGTATTATATTAAACCGCCTTGTTGATTAGAAATTGAATGAATTTAATTGTTTTAAATTAAGCTCAAGAGCAAAGAGGATCTAGATCTGATAAGGGAAAGGAGAAAACAATCGAGTAGCCTATCCGCCACGGTTCAAAAGTATTCGAGGTAAGTCTTTGAGTAATGGAACCTAGCTTATGTTTAGATAAGTAATTATATAATTATGAGCATGATAAATAAATTATAACCTGGTGGTTTTGCTTGCGTTACATGACCAAATAAATAAGTAGAATATTTGTTTGTAGCCGTATGGTTATAGAAAGCCTCTAGAATAACGAAACGGGATCATGTTATTTGTTTATGATTAGTGAACCGATCGCGATCTGGTTAGTAAATATGCTGTAATTGTATTCGAGTATCAAAATGATATCTAAATGTGCATATATGTGTAAATGTTAATCGGGGTTTAGATCCGAGCTTGGTCTCGAAGAGCTTTAAGCCAGTGTTGTAACCGGATTTAGTTCCGAAGGGCTTTAAGCCAGTGTCATAACTGGATTTAGTTCCGAAGGGCTTTGAGCCAGTGATGTAATCGAACTTAGTTTCGAAGGGCTTTCAAGCCAGTGGCGTAAACCGAGCTTGGTCTCGAAGGGCTTTTGAGCCAGTGCTAAGAATTGGGCTTAGTTCCAAAGGATGTCTATGCCGGCATAATAATTGGGTTGATAAACCGTAAGTATGCGTAAGAGAAATTATATAATACATGTCAAAATGATTTTAAAAAACATGTGCGACTTACCGTGAAATGACCAAGTAAGTAACTTACTCTCATTGAGAATATGATTATCTTTAATTCAGTATTACAAAATTCGGTAAGTATGCTTAGACCATTGTTTTAAATCATTTGAACGTTTGTGATTTGACTAGGGTGTATGAATTTCGAATTAGAAAATCCAACTTCACAAATATGAAATGTATGTATATATATGCATGAGATTCGTATGAAAATTTGAGACGAATGTATTCGGCTATAGAGTGAAAATAGTTGGATGTATTGATTTTACCTTTGTGATATGATCGATAAAGAAGTACTTTAGTTATGTTTAGATTCGGCCAAGGGTTGATTCATATAGACTTGACATTATTATGCTAATCTTCTAGATGATTTCATTACTTAAAGCTTACTAAGCATAGAAATGCTTATTCTTTTGCTTTGATTCTCTGTTTTATAGATTTTTGCTCGTCATCCATCGGAGTCGGGAGTTTCAAAGTCAAAGTCGACCACACTATCTAAGCTTTTTGGTACACTTTTGATGAAATTTTGATAATGGCATGTATAGGATTGACTTTGTAAATTGACCTGCTATCCTTTGGTGATGTATATATGTATAGCCATGCGAAAATGGCTTATTAAGTTAACATGTGTTTTTCATAAGTAATGTATGTGTATATGGATGTTGATCGATAATGCTTGAAATGTTTTATTTATATAAATGATATTTAGAAATGAAATTAAGGCTTATTTGGTAACATTCCTTACCCCTCCGGCGACGGATACGGGCGAGGTGTGTTACACTTAAGTAAGTGTAACAGTTTTGAACTCCCCTAACCTTTTCTTCTTGGATAGGATATCTTTCATTAATTTCACATAGTTAGGAATTTGTCCTAATACTTTACCAAAGGTAAGCTGATGTGTAATTGCTTCAAGACCTCCAAAAATTTCTTGAATTGAACATGTTGTTTCAACTTTTGGAAAAGCTGGGGAAAAGGTGCCAGTGGCCTTCCTTCCATTTGTTAAGGTTGCCTTGCCATGGCATTTGTATTAGCTCTACAAGATAAATTTTCTTCTGTATGCTTTTGTCTACTCCCATCTTTTGTATTTTGTTCCACTTCTAGTTCAAAAGTTGTGCTTCTAGGAACTTCTAAAGTTTTCTCCTCAAAAAAGGCATCATTCACAACTCTTGGTAGCTAAGTGCCACTTCGGAGTGTTATGGCTTTACGTTGTTCCTTTCCTTGAGATCAAGAATTCTCTGTGTCACTAGGCAATGCTCCTTATTGTCTAGAACTTAATGCAGTGGCAATTTGTCCCACTTGATTCTCCAGAGCTCTTAAGGAAGCTATTTGACTCTTAATAATCACATCATTCTTAGCTATATACTTTTTTAATAGAGCTTCTATAGCTGTTGTTGAAGTTGACAGACTTTTTTGCACAATTTTCCACAGTATTGGTTGACTGTGTCTAGGTGGTACACCAGCCATTTTTTATCTATTAACAATGCTGGCATTTCCCATTCCCTGATTACTCCAGCTGAAATTTGGATGTTGTTTCCATCTTGGATTGTAGGTGTTGGATTAGGGATTGTTGTTCCTACGATTAAAATTCCCCATGTAATATGTAGAGGTTGGATTGGATGGGCATTCATCAAAAACATGATCTTTTCCACAGTATATGCATGCTAGTTCTGCAACCTTCATCTCTTGCACTGCAGAGGGTCTTTTTAGAGTTTTAATCATATTTGTTAAAGATGATACCTGAGATGTTAAAGATGTAATCACATCAAGTTCCATTGTTCCAACAACTCTTCTACTAGTACCAACTCTGGTAATAGGGTACTGATAATCATTATTTGCTATTCTTTCCAAAATTTTGTATGCTTCATTGTAGGATTTGTCAAGCAATGTCCCATTAGCAGATGCATTCACACCATTCGCGTATGAGCATTTAATCTATTGTAGAACATTTCCATTTGTGTCCAATACTAAAAAAATTGCATCAGGCATTTTCTATTTAGTTTTTTAAATGCTCCCATGCTTCGTATAATGATCATCCTTAGATTGCCTGAATGACGTAATATCGTTTCTAAGCTTGGCATTTGTGTTGGAAGGATTGTACCTAAGCAAAAATCTCTGACATAGTTCATTCCAAGATGCCACTGTACCTGATTATAATGTATTCAACCATGATCTGGCACAATCTCCAAATGAATAAGGGAATAATTTTAATCTGAGGGCATCTTCAGGAACACCTTGCTTGTAACAGCCCGGTTTTAGCTAAATCAGAACAGTGGTTTTGGAACCATAAACTGGAGGTCAAAAAATTATTTTAATATTATTTTATGTTTTTACAGCATGTGATTATATATGTGTGAAAATTTCATGAGTTAATTTTATCGTTTAATAGCTCAATTTGAGAAAAAAAGACTAAATTGCATAAAATGTAAAAGTTGCATTCTACTTGTTTAAAGTGCTTAATTGCTATGATTGATTAAATGGAAGGTCCTTATGTTGATATTTGACCATGGATAGTGGAATTTGAAATAAATGGTGTAACGCCCTAAAAATTGGGCCTAGAAGGTATTGGGCCTTGAGTCTGGGTTCGGGTAGAAGACGGCCCAAATAATTTGGATGTTCTAATTAGTCGATTGTTATTATTAATTATTATTATTATTTAGTATGTTTAAATTTAGTAATTAAATAACTAACGAAGGGCTTATAGTGTGGGGAAAAGTCCAGGGTTTAGCCCACAAAATTCTTAAATTTGGTCTCTTAAGGAAATCTGGGCAGTAGGCCTTATTAATAAATTGGGCTGAGTTTTAGCATGAAGGAACACCTGGCCCAGTGGTTAGGCACGCTGGACAGCAGGAAGGAAGGCTGGGGTTTGATTCCCAGCGTGCGTAACATGTTATTTTTTTTAAGTTACAGTTAAGATAGGGGTTAAGAAGTGTAGCGAGCATAACCCAGCACAAGGAGTGCCTGTGGCGCAGTGGCAGCAGTGTGCTGGGCACATGAAGAGGGCACAAGTTTGAGTCCTTACGCGGGCGAGTTTCGTTTTATTTTTAGCGAGCTAGAACGGGAGCGAGTAAAGGTTAAAATTAAATGTCAAAGGATTATGTCATGAAAGGAACTTCGATGCAGTGGCAAGCAACGTGTGTGTGGGGTTAGAAGGTCACAGGTTCAAGTCGCATGGAAGGCGAAATTCTCTTTTATTTTTAAGCAGACCAAAGCTCCAGCAGGTAAGTTTTATAATAAATTGTAACCATATATTACTAAAGGAGAAAGTGTGGTGCAGTGGCCAACAGCTCGGGCGAAGGCGCAAGGGCGCAAGGCGGACGGAGGTCTGGGGTTCGAGCTGCATCTCACATACGCAAGGTTGGAATTTTTGCTGCATGCGTGGGGAAGGAGTTGGGGTCTGATCAGGACTCTTGGCAGTATGCTGAAGCGGTGGAAACGATGGGCTTGATCGGCTAGGAGTTTGAATGAAATTCAAACATTGGATGTGGCTAACAATCAAGGAGCAATTCAGGAATTGGAATTGGGAAAGAATTCCTATGCCGAAAGGCACTCTTTCGGCCATAGCTATTAAGTGTTGTATATTTTGGCCTTTAGGATTCATTTTTTTCCTTCTTTCCTTTCTTTTCTTTTCTTTTCTCCTCTCTTTTCCTATTCTGTTTTCTTCTTCGTTTCCTTCATAGCCGAATCCTTCTACCCTTCAACTCAACATCTCTTTTTGACCATTGTTTTAAAGCCTCACAGTCGAATATCATAAAAGCTGAAATCTCGAAAGCCTATATTTTTTGTTCTGAAATCTCCTAGCCAGACCTACCAATTTTTCTTCATCCTTTTTGGTCGATTCTTTCTTCTTTTAAACCCTAAACCTCTGTCGACAAAGCCACTACAAAACCCTCATCTTTTCTTCACTGTTTGAAAAGCTTAAAGCCGAATTTTTAAGATCACTAAAGGCTTGATTTTTGTTAACATTTGAGGGGTCAGATCTACATCAGAATCGAGTAAGAATTAACTGGGATCATTGACTTAAGAAACTGGTGGTAAGTTTTTGGAACCTATTCTTTATTTCAGGTTTTAAGAAAAGCAGAAATCCCTAAGGGTGGCTAACGTTTTGGACTAAGGGTTTTGTGTCTCTTTCTTTTTGATTGTGTAAGAGTTAGTGTAGACAAGAGGACAAGAATACGTACAAAAAAAAGGGCATGAAGACTATCTCGATTGGATCTTTGGATCTAACCCATATTTCGGCAAGAAGGTAAAGAACTCTAGGATCTAAGGCTGTATTGGCCGAATATGGTAAGGGGTTAAATACGTAGTTGGATTTTGATATTTAGATTAACGTGTTAATAATCCAATTGTAGGCAGTTCGTGTGTGGATCTCGCCAACGTACCATTATATATCAGGTGTGTAACTGACACCCTCTCATAGACTAGATCGGCAAAAGTCGAAAAGCCGAAATACTGAAGAACTTGTGAGTGTGCGAATGCCTGTGAGATTGAAAGTTGATGTATATGGTAAAATAAAGTAATAAGACTGCAGAGTGAACGATTCCGTGCATTTTGATATTTTGGGCTTAATCGGCCAAAATCGGGATAATGGGCCAACAGGCCCAATTCAGTAAAAAATGTGGTAAGTGTTTCTGATCATACGTAAATGGCTATGTTATGCATGAAAACCTTAAGTATAGTAAAATTACTAGAATACCCGTATGTATGCAAAATTACCATTATACCCCTAGGTGTAAAATGACCATTATACCCCTAGGGTTAATTTTATCTGAAAAGCATGATGATCTGATTCTGTATGATGTATGCCATGATTGTATATCTGTTGCATGGGGACATGGGTTATATTATGGAGGAAGCGTCCTGGTGGCTATGCCACAAATTATCTGATCTGGTGGCTCTGCCACATATATCTGTTTTGATGGCTCTGCCACGATTATCTGTTTCTGGTAATTCTATCACATTATCTGTTTTGGCAGCCATGCTGCATATTTCTGTGGCGCATAGCGGTTGGGTGGGTCGAGTAGTCTCCCCACATGGTGAAAGGCTGGTATGAGGGTGCATATGGTTGGATATAGGTTGGGTTTCTACATAAACATGTAATATCTGTTCTGTTCTGTTATAGGCCTAAGGGCTTTATTTTAAATCCTGTTTTGGGCTAAGGCCAACTTATTCTGTTTCTGTGGTTTGAGCTGATATAGACTATGGCTGGGTTAATTTACACACTGAGTTTTCCCAAAACTCACCCCTTTATTTTCATCCACGCAGGTAATCCCCAACCGTAGTGGGCTTGGAGCTGTGTGGGATTCGGAGTGGCCACACGTTCTGCAAATTTGGTTTTCTTCTGGTGAATTGGACATCCTTCCTATTTACGCTTAAGGTTTTGGGTTTTTAATTGTAATAAGGCCGCTTTAATTATTTTATTTTATTTTTAAATGGTTTTGTTATGTTTAATTAAGATAGATATGATGTATTCTTAATCACAAAAATTGGTTAGCCTTAGGCGCGATTTCAAAACAGTACTTGATTTCAAAATAACACGACAACCAAAGAAAGCTTTACAATAAAAATGTTTTCCAAAATTGATCACTTTTCTTAAAATGGACTTAATCGAATTGGTTTCCTAAAAATATACACGACGTTAAGGTGTGGCAATGGCGGTGTGCATGTCTAGGATTGGTTCCGAAGGGAGCTTGGTACTTAAGCAGTCTGATGGACTCACCTCCTCTTTTTCGGTTTCCTACCTGGTGCACAGCTTCCATTCACTTTAACCTAAAATGAAATCATCTTTTAAACCACTAAATAAGTTTTGATTAAAAGCATAAAATGTTTCGGACACTTCGATGTGGCACGTCGGATCCGGTCATAACGTCTAGGCTGGGTATGGGGTGTTACATTTAGTGGTATCAAAGCCCAATTGCAACAACTCAGCTGTGGAATGGGTTTACAAAAACAAAAATTTTCGAAAACAATTTTTTTTTGTAAAAGCCCGATTTTCAAAATTTGGGTCTTTAGAAGGTGGCATTTCGAATCTCCGGCTCAAGTCTGTAAGTAATTCTGTTACTCATAGTACACTGTATTAAGATATTACTATAGATAGAACTGAGACCACATCATGACATTATAGCTAGGACAATACTAAAAACCCTAGAATACTGAGACTATAGCTAGGTACTGATTCTGTGAAAATAGAAACTTTAAAATACTATCTCTGCATAAAACATATGAATAAGTACTAAAATTTTTTAATCGAGATCTTGGTAGTTATTTTTATGCATGCTAAAAATGTAGAGTGTTGATATGGATTCTGAGGGTAAGCGAAGTCTGCCAACTTCGGGTAGTGGTTACTCGGAGCTTGGGACTGAGGCATTGGCCGAGTTAGTAAGAAAAGTGGTAGAAGAAGTATTGGAGACCAAGGTTAAGGAAATTAGGAAAACGCTTCAAACAGGGTGTTTGGAATGTAAGAAGAGGAAGGATTCTAGTTCTTGGACGACCAAGCCTCGTCTTGTGAAACATGTTAAGACACGACCAAACTTTTCAACCTGCAAGAACTGCAATGGGCGTCATCCGGGTGAATGCCATAGGAAGACAGGAGCGTGCTCTAGATGTGGGTCCAAGGAGCTCAGGATTGCCAAGCTTATTCTATTTAAGTGTGTGTTACGAGTTTTATGCGTGGTTGGTAAATGTTTCCTTTACTTTGGTAATTAGATGTTCTGGGTCGTACTAAGAATTATTTTTAATTAGAGTGCGCAGTGAAAGCATAGTGTTTTGACTTGAGTAATACGATTTGTTGATAGTTTGAAATTTCGAGGACGAAATTTTTTAAGGGGGATAGAGTTGTAACGCCCCAAAAATTGGGCCTAGAAGGTATTGGGCCTTGAGTCTGGGTTCGGGTAGAAGACGACCTGAATAATTTGGATGTTCTATTTAGTCGATTGTTATTATTAATTATTATTATTTAGTATGTTTAAATTTAGTAATTAAATAAATAACGAAGGGCTTATAGTGTGGGGAAAAGTCCAGGGTTTGGCCCACAAAATTCCTAAATTTGGTCTCTTAAGGAAATCTGGGCAGTAGGCTTTATTAATAAATTGCATGAAGGAACACCTGGCCCAATGGTTAGGCACGCTGGACAGCAGGATTCCCAGCGTGCGCAACATGTTTTTTTTAAGTTACGGTTAAGATAGGGGTTAAGAAGTGTAGCGAGCATAACCCAGCATAAGGAGTGCTTGTGGCGCACTGGCAGTAGCGTGCTGGGCACACCAAGAGGACGTAGGTTCGAGTCCTTACGCGGGCGAGTTCTGTTTTATTTTTAGCGAGCCAAAACGGTAGTGGGTAAAGGTTAAAATTAAATGTGAAAGGATTATGTCATGAAAGGAACTTCGGTGCAGTGGCAAGCAACGTGTGTGGGGTTAGAAAGTCGCAGGTTTAAGTCGCGTGGGAGGCAAAATTCTCTTTTATTTTTAAGCGGACCAAAGCTCCAGCAGGTAAGGTTTATAATCAATTGTAACTATATATTACTAAAGGAAAAAGTGTGGTGCAGTGGCCAGCAGCTCGGGCAAAGGCGCAAGGGCGCAAGGCGGACGGAGGTTTGGGGTTTGAGCTGCATCTCGAGCATGCAAGGTTGGGATTTTTGCTGCATGCGTAGGGAAAGAGTTGGGGTCTGATTAGGACTCTTGGCAGTATGCTGAAGCGGTGGAAATGGTGGGCTTGATCGACTAAGAGTTTGAATGAAATTCAAACATTGGATGTGGCTAACAATCAAGGAGCAATTTGGGAATTGGAATTGGGAAAGAATTCCTATGCTGAAAGGCACTCTTTCGGCCATAGCTATTAAGTGTCGTATATTTTGGCCTTTAGGATTCATTTTTTTCCTTCTTTCTTTTCTTTTATTTTCTTTTCTCCTCTCTTTTCCTATTCCCTTTTCTTCTTCTTTTCCTTCATAGCCGCATCTTTCTACCCTTCAACTCAACATCACTTTCTGACCATTGTTTTAAAGCCTCACAGCCGAATATCACAAAAGCTGAAATCCAGAAAGCCTATATTTTCTGTGCTAAAATCTCCTGGCCAAACCTACCGATTTTTCTTCATCCTTTTTGGTCGATTCTTTCTTCTTTTAAACCCTAAACCTCTGTCGACAAAGCCACTACAAAACCCTCTTTTTTTCTTCACTTTTTGAAAAGCTGAAAACACATAGCTATAGGGGCATAGCCGAATTTTTAAGATCACTGAAGGCTCAATTTTTGTTAACATTTGAGGGGTTAGATCTGCATCAGAATCGTGTAGGAATTAACTGGGATCATTGACCAAAGAAACTGGTGGTAAGTTTTTGGAACCTATTGTTTTTTTTAGGTTTTAAGAAAAGCCGAAATCCCTAAGGGTGGCTAACGTTTTGGACTAAGGGTTTTGTGTCTCTTTCTTTTTGATTGTGTAAGAGTTAGTGTAGACAAGAGGACAAGAGGACGTACAGCAAAAAGGGCTTGAAGACTGTCTCGGTTGGATCTTTGGATCTAACCCATATTTCGGCAAGAAGGTAAAGAACTCTAGGATCTAAGGCTGTATTGGCCGAATATGGTAAGGGGTTAAATACGTAGTTGGATTTTGATATTTAGATTAACGTGTTAATAATCCAATTGTAGGCAGTTCGTGTGTGGATCTCGCCAACATACCATGATAAATCAGGTGTGTAACTGACACCCTCTCATAGACTAGATCGGCAAAAGTCGAAAAGTCGAAATACCGAAAAGCCGGTATTTTGGTAACTTACGAGTGTGTGAATGCTTGTGAGATTGAAAGTTGATGTATATGGTAAAATAAAGTAATAAGGCTGCAGAGTGCACGATTCCATGCATTTTGATATTTTAGGCTTAGTGGGCCAAAATCGAGATAATGGGCCAACGGGCCCAATTCGGTAAGAAAACCTGGTAAGTGTTTCTGATCATACGTAAATGGCTATGTTATGCATGAAAACCTTAAGAATAGTGAAATTACTAGAATACCCCTATGTATGCAAAATTACCATTATACCTCTAGGTGTAAAATGACCATTATACCCCTAGGGTTAATTTTGTCTGAAAAGCATGATGACCTGATACTGTATGATGTATGCCATGATTGTATATCTGTTGCATGGAAACATGGGTTATATTATGGAGGAAGCGTCCTAGTGGCTATGCCACAAATTATCTAATCTGGTGGCTCTGCCACATATACTGATTCGGTGGCTCGCCACGATTATTCTGCTTTCTTGTGACTGTGTCATTATTCGCTCAGCGACCATGCTGCATATTTCTATGGCGTGTAGCGGTTGGGTGGGTCGAGTAGTCTCCCCACATGGTGCAAGGCTGGAATCGGGGTGCATATGGTTGGATATGGGTTGGGTTTCTGCATAAACATGTAATATCTATTTTGCTCTGTTATGGGCCTAAGGGCTTTATTCTGAATCCTGTTCTGGGCTAAGGCCAACTTATTATGTTTCTGTGGTTTGTGCTGATTTAGACTATGGTTGGGTTAATTTACACACTGAGTTTTCCCAAAACTCACCCCTTTATTTTCATCCACGCAGGTAATTCCCAACCATAGTGGGCTTGGAGCTGTGAGGGATTCAGAGTGGCCATACGTTTCGTAAATTTGGTTTTCTTCTGGTGAATTGGACATCCTTCCTATTTACGTTTAAGGTTTTGGGTTTTTAATTGTAATAAGGCCGCTTTAATTATTTTATTTTATTTTTAAATGGTTTTGTTATGTTTAATTAAGATAGATATGATGTATTCTTAACTGTCAAAATTGGTTAGCCTTAGGGCGCAATTTTAAAATAGTACTTGATTTCAGAATAACACGACAACTAGGAAAGCTTCCGCAATAAAAATGTTTTCCAAAATTGATCACTTTTCTTAAAATGGACTTCATCGAATTGGTTTCCTAAAAATATACACGATGTGAAGGTGTGGCAATGGCAGTGTGCATGTCTAGGATTGGTTTCGAAGGGAGCTTGGTACTGAAGCAGTCCGATGGACTCACTTCCTCTTTTCCGGTTTCCTACCTGGTGCACAGCTTCCATTCACTTTAACCTAAAATGAAATCATCTTTTAAACCACTAAATAAGTTTTAATTAAAAGCATAAAATGTTTTGGACACTTCGATGTGGCACGTCGGATCCGGTCATAACGTCTAGGCCGGGTTTGGGGTGTTATAAATGGCCATTAAATGAATTTTTTAAATGGTTTTAATTAAGGATAAAATGGTAATTAGTGAATTAAGTTATATTAAATAAAATAAAAACAATTTTATGTTTAATGATCATCTTATTCAACTGAAATAAGACAGAAAATAAGGGTTTTGGAAGCTTTGAAGGTTCAACCATTTTTGTTCAATCATGTAAGTTTGTTTTAGCTCGGTTTTTAATGATTTTTACGTTTTTGAGATCGATGCTTCGTGTTCTAGCTAGCCCGTGCCTTAATTTTTAAATTTTTTGGTGATTTTGTAGAATGCCATTGATGAATCCATGAGTTTTTTGATAGATAATGATGAAAAATGGATATTTGTTGATAGATTATTATATTTTGTTAAGTGATTTTGAGTAAAAATGCCTATTAGGGATTTAATTGTGAAAATGTGAAAATGTGTGGTTAAATGTGTGAATAAATGATAAATATGGGTTGATATGTGCACAAGGAAAATTCGGCTAGCTTGGGAAGGTATTAAATTGCATGAATTTTGTGTATTTGTGAGATAGGGACTAAATTGTAAAAATAAAGAACTTTAGGGGCTAAAGTTTAAAATTTTCGAAATATGTGTTTGTGCACTAAATTGAATGATTTGATGAATAAATGAGTAAATTTTGAATGTATATAGATCATGAAAGAAAGAAATTAGATTTAGATCGGGGGAAATCGAAAGTAGTCGAGTAGTCGATCTGATCCATTCATCGTATATACGAGGAAAATTCATATGAAAATAAATGTCGTTAAATTGAATTGTATATGTTTAATTGTTATTGGACTACTATGAATGTTGAATGATCAAATACGAGTAAGAATCGACGAAGTTATGATATTTGAATGTTCCGTACGAACCTTAGGGATAGTATAGGATACGAATGTCATGACATTAGGATTAACGAGATGTGATTATGTGTAAGACCATGTCTGGGACATTGGCCTCATTATATGATTTCGTGGAAGACCATGTCTGGGACATTGGCATTGATATGCGATAACATGTAAGACCATATCTGGGATAGGGCATTGTACAAGCTATATGTGATTTCCGAGTATCCTTAATGATTCCGAAAGGTTCAACTGGCAAAGTGAAGTCGAGAAAGAATATGTGAATGAGTTAAGTGATTCAGGTACGTACGAGATTCATATGAGTATTGAAAAGGGAAGTATTTGATGAATTAACATGTGACATTGAATATGTACACATTAGGAAAGGTTTGTAAGCTTATATGTGCTTACTCATATTTTGCATATTGATGGAAATGATGTTTACTCATGTGGTAATTTTATTTGTATATGGCTTACTAAGCTTTTAAAGCTTACTTTCTGTATTCCTTCCCTATTTTATAGATTATCGAAGCTAGCTCGGACATCGGGGATCATCAAGAATCGTCATCACACTATCGACTACTTGTTGGTACTTTTGGATGCTTCGTAAATATGGTATATGGCATGTATAGGCTAGTGATATGATGATATGTTTTGAGTTATGATATTAGCCATAAGATTGGCTTGTAAATGTTGGTGTGTATTTGGCCATATAAGTTGGCTTAATTCATAAGTTTGATCAGTGATGTATGATGCATATGATGCCTTATTTTTTGGCAAGTTTAATATGGTTCATGTGTTGGCTATGTAACACCCTTAACCCGTATCCGTAGCCGGAATAGGGTTACGAGGCATTAGCGATCAATCACAACAAAAATCATACATTTTTTTCACATAAACATCTATCAATATAATCACAATGTCCCTTATAAGGCTCTATAAGACCTTAAAATATGCTTGGAAGAGGTTCGGGACTAAACTAATAACATTTGCAAACTTTAGGAAACACATAAAATTTTCAAACATTCAAGGGTCACACGCTTATGTGAACAAGCCGTGTGCCTCACACGGCCACCAGACACGCCCGTGTCACAGGGCATGCATATTGACTTGCACCACACAGCCAGAGACACGCCCATGTGCCATGACCGTGGGAAATCTGGAGGGGTTATTAACTTGGGTCACACGGTCGGCCACACACCAATGTGCCAGCCCGTGTGCCACACACAACCAATAGACACACTCGTATCTCTAGGCCATGCCAAACCTGTAAGGTATACTGTCTTAATTTGAAGGGCTACCCCAGGGGACACACAGCCGTGTATCATGATCGTGTGTCGCACACAGCTGAGGCACATGCCCGTATCTCTGCCCGTGTAGACAAAAATAGGCTATTTGCAAAGCCAATTTGCCACCCTTTCCTCATGTACACCTAAAAACCAAAATGGTACTATTTCAATACATTTCTGGGCAGGCAAAACATGCCAATTCATATATAATTCATGCCATTTAGAAACCATCCTCTTAACTACTCAAATCCATGGCCAAAACATACCAAATCAATATACCAAAATCATCAATTTACATAACATCTAAATGCATTTCTTCATCATTTTAATTACTATTTCTTGTCACAAAACATACCATATCATCATCTCATAATCAAGCCACTACATGTCATTTTCCAATCATTAATACACCAATTTTCAACTAGCTACACAAGCAAACATATAACCATCACAAAATAAGCCAAAACATAAGGCCATCTATATATACATCACATATATCACTTATCAAACACATAATTCAAGCCAACTTAAATGGGCATACACACCACCATTTACAAGCCAAATCTCATGGCTAATATCATAACTCAAAACATGCCCAGACAATACTAGCCTATACATGTCATATACCATATATACAAAGCTTCAAAAGTACCAACAAGATGATCGATAGTGTGACGATGTTCCTGATAATCCCCGATGTCCGAGCTACCTTTGATAATCTATAAAACAGGGAAAGAACACACAAAGTAAGCTTTAAAAGCTTAGTAAGCCATATACAAATAAAGTCGTCATAAGAACATTTGCATATGAATTCAATTATGCTAAGCATAGCTAAACACATAATAGTTCACAAACCTTTCTCATTGTACATATATTAATATCATAATTGAATTCATCAAATACTTTTTTTTTCAATACTCGTATGAATCTTGTACATACCTGAGTCACTTAACTCATTCACACATTCTTTCTCGACTTGACTTTGCCCGTTGAACCATTCAAAATCGTTAAGAATACTCGGATATCACATAAAGCTTGTACAATGCCATATCCCAAATATGGTCTTACATGTTATCACTTATCGGTGCAACTGTCCCAGACAAGGTCTTACACGAAATTGAATAATGATGCCAATGTCCTAGACATGGTCTTACACGTAATCACAATACAATACTAATGTCCCAGTCATGGTATTACATGTAATCACATCTCGGTAATCCTAATGTCATGACATTCATATCTTATATTATTCCTATGGTTTGTACGAGACTTTCAAATGTCATAACTCTATCAATTTTTTCTTGTAATTACTCGTTCAACATTTATAACAATTTAATGACAATTAAACATGTATAATTCGATTTAAAAACATTTATTTGTATATGAACTTACCTCGTAGTCGGAATAGAGGGACTGGATCGACTATTCAATAACCTTCGATTATCCCCAATCTAAATCCGATTTCTTTCTTGCTTGATCTATATACATTCAAAATTAACTCTTTTATTCATCAACACGTTCAATTTAGTCCACAAACACATATTTGGGCATTTTTACACTTTAGCCCCTAAAGTTCCATATTTATTCAATTTAGTCCCTATTTCATAAATACACAAAATTCACAAAATTCAATAAGACCCATGCTTGGCCAAATTACCCTTATGCCCTTAGTAGCCCATATCTTTCATTTATTCACACTTTTAACCCCACATTTTCATCTTTTCACAAATTAATCCCTAAGTTGTATTTTCTCTAAAAATCACTTAGCAAAACATATTAATCTATCATTTATCTTCCATTTTTCATCATCAACCATCACAAAGCACATAGATTCAACAATGGCACTTCATAAAATCATCAACAATTTCAAAAATTAAGGCACGGGCTAGTTAATACTCCTAGTAACATTCACAAAAAATGTAGAAATCATCAAAAACCGAGCAAATAACATACCTTAATCAAGCTATGCAAGTGCCGAATATATGAGCCCTATAAGTGGAGTTTTCTCTCCTTCAAATTCTATTGAAGATGATAATTTTAAAGCTTATTTTAGCTTTGTTTTATTTAATATAAGTTTTTTTACATTTTTACTAATTTAACCTTAATTAAAAGCCATTAAATTTCATGATATTAAGCCCATTTATGTCAAATTCCACTATCAATGGTCTAATATCATCATAAGGACCTTTCATTTATTAATCCATGGAAATTAAGCACATTTAACATATAGAATGCCACTTTTGTATTTTACGCAATTTAGTCTTTTTTCTCAAATTGAGCCTTTTCGGTAAAGCATGTCATCTACCTTTGGAGTTAGACCACAAAGCTTACTAGGCTCTTCGACGAATCAACTTAGATCCTAAGCTCGCAAAAGAAAGATGGATGTTCCAACTCAATGAGTTAGAAGAATTCCGAATGTTCTAATATGAAAATGCCAAATTACTCAAAGAGAGACTCAAGAAATGGCATGACAAACACATCCGGGTTCGAGAATTTGAAGCAGGTCAACAAGGATTGTTGTTTAACTCGAGATTGAAGTTCTTTCCAGGTAAGCTAAAATCACGGTGGTCCGGTCCATTTACAATTCATAGGGTCTATCCATACGGAGTTGTTGAACTCCAAGGTAAGAGAGGTAATTTTCAAGTTAATGCTCATTGTTTGAAATGCTATTGGGGGAATAAAACTGAACGGGATAAAGTCTCGTTCATTTTATCAGATATTTAATAATTTTCGTGTTTTGTTTAATAAATAATTTAGGGTCTATTTTTTGGGTTTAGTATGTTTAAATAAATTCTGTCTAGGAGGCTGGAACTTAAGCGGGACCATTTGTGACCTCTCCAATCTTTCCTGGGAATTTATTTTAACATAATTTTCCAAGAAAATTTTCCCTAAACAACAAAATAAATTTTTGCTTTTCAAATAAAAGGGTCAATTTGATCCAATTTTTAATTTGCAACTCAATTTTTAATTTTCATTGAGTCTAGGGACTTAAATTGAATTATTTTTAAAATTTGATTGCTCTTTTTGTAAATAATGAAAATTAGGTGCCTTTCTTTGTAAATATTTTTTTAAGGCATCTAGAAGAAATATTTTTTTTCATTTTTTTAATATTATTAATAATTTGATAAACTTTAATATATAATTATATTCATTATAATTTATATATTAATTTTTATCAACTTAGATTAAAATTAGGATTAATTTAATTTCAATTTTTATTTTATGTTTATCTTAATAATTAATAGTAATTGATAATTCTATGTGCTTATATTTAATTATTAATTACTGTTAAATTTGAGTAGGATTAGAATTATACTCTTATCTTTAATTATTAAATTAGACTAAGAGTTCTATTTTAAGTCCTATTACTTATGCTATAAATACCACCTTATACCTCCCATCCATGCATCAACCAAAAACCAAACACCTTGTGCCGCAACACCCCAAGCTCCAGCAGCCTAGTCGGCAAACACCTAGTAGCATCACGCTGCGCGACCCGATCAACACCCAGCTCCCACTCGTGCGCTCTCGCTTCATCCAAAGAATCGCCCAGTGTCGCGATTCTCGCTACTTCTGCCGAGCACCCCACCGCACACCTTCATTGCTGCCCAGGCCACGTCCCGCACGTACGTCCCAGGTCCTGCACAAGCTCCAGGCCTGCTCGACGAAGTGCCGCGCACTTCTTGCTGCTGCTTATTCTCTAGCCTTATACGGCACCCTCTTTGCACACCAAGCCTTAAGCCAAAATTCTTCAACCCTCCTCCTTTTAATTTGCCATCTTTTTCTTGCATTAATTTTCTTTGAGTTCTTATATTTTTGGAAAAAGGTCAATTATGCCTCGCAAGAGAACTCGCGCCTTTGCTCAAATCGATGAAACACAAAGCAAGTTCCATTGTGTTGAAGCTAAAGTGACATACAAAAGTACCTACAAAATTCAATAGATGCATCTTGAGAAAGGCTTCACACTGAAGGAGAGCAACTACAAAGACTTCATGGCACGTATTCGTCAAATTGCTGAAGCTCTCAATTGGGAACTGTTTTGTGAAAAGAGACCTAGTGTGGATGAGGAGCTAGTTCGTGAGTTTTACGCGAATTTAACTTCAAGAGATATGACAGAAGTCCCTATTCATAGAATCAAGGTACCTATAAATTTGAATGCTATTAATGAGTTCTTTGAATTGCCTGATTTCAAGAATGACAAGTATTCATCTTTGATGAGCAATATCAAGCCGAAACTTCTGTAAGAAATTCTTGAGGAGCTTACAGTTGAAGGTTCCAGTTGGACTGTGTCGAAACAAGGAACCCACACATGTCGAAGAGAATATTTAACACCTATTGCAAAGGTATGGTTTTATTTCATCCATTTCAGCCTTCTGCCTAGCTCACATGGGACTACAATTTCATTGGAGCGAATGGTCTTACTATACTCGATCTTAACGGGTAAGACCATTGATGTGGGAAAGATCATCCTGAAAGAAATTCGAAACTGTGCCGCTAAACATTCTGGCCCTGCTTACTTCCCCTTTACAATAACTATTCTGTGCTTGAAAGCAGAAATTCTTGCTAATGTCAAGAAGACAGGGTACACCCAAGGCACAATTACAGATTGGGACCTCTGCCGAGTAGCCGGAGACTCAGTTCTACAACAACGAGCTGAAGAAAGTGAAATGCCTAAGGAACCTGATGAAGAAGAAGATCCCACGATGCAATCATTTGAAGTTCCTGAAAAGATGAATCGGATGCTGGAACTCCTATGTTTAGACCTTAGTCGCCTAGACCAGACTTTCAAGATGAGTTGTCAAATTTGATGGACTTAATGCAACACATGTAATGGCAGCAACAAGTATACTAGAGATACTCAAAAATAAGGGATGACTCGATTCGAAGTGCTTTCCAGAGAATATACAATGACCCATTTATTTTTGTGCCTTAATTTCCAGATTTCATATTCGAGCCATGGACTCCACTCTCGAAAAAGGAGCGAAGCGATTCATGCAAAGGCAATAATGATGAGCAAAAGATGAGTCCAAGTTGGAAGGATCTGCAAATAAATAAAAGGGAGGGATCTTGACTCTATTTTATTTATGTTTTTTTTTAGGTTATTTTAGGATCAAGTTTAAATTAGGAGCTTTTATTTCTGCATAATAAAACAAGAGAAGGAAATCCTGAATAAACATGGATAAGTCATAAAGTATAAAGTGTGACAATAGATATATACATGTCTAGGATTGGATTTCGAAAGAGCTTGGTACTTAAGCAGTCACATTGACTCACCTCCTCTTTTCTGAATTCCTACCTGGTGTATAGTATCTATTCACTTTAAACAATGAGGACATTGTTCATTTTAAGTTGGGGGGACCGAAATTTGAAATTATTTCATCCAGAATAAAATTGTTCTTTTAATTATAATTAGGGTATATTTCTGTTCAATAAATTTGAATTTTGTTAAGTATGCTAAACTTGAGTATGAATAAAGTTCTATTATTTCAATAAATTATTATGTTAGCTTAATAATGACCTGAATGTGTTTTTAATAAAGCATGCAAATTCGTACCATAAAATTTTTAGTTCTTTAGGAAAGTTAGGTATGCATGAAAGTTTAAGTCTTTACAATTAACTTAGTAAGTTTCTTGAGGCGAAATCATAGGGAGCATGGAATGTTAGAAATAATTTAGGCAACTATTGTTTGGACCGTTTGAGCCTTTCAAGCCCACCATGGTATATTTTATCCGTTGAAACCCAACTCTGAGACTATATGGCCTGATTTTATTTCAACCCTTACAATAATTAGCCATTACTTTTCACTTAATAATCTTAAAATTGTCCCAAACACTAGAATCAGTAATATTCTAGATGTTTTTTGAAAATAAGTTTGGGGGAGTTGAAAAGAAGTATCAATTGCTCAAGAATTGCAGTACACAAAGTAAGTGCTCGTGTTAATTTCAAAACAAAAAAAAAGAAAAGAAAAAAGAGCACATGTATTTGAAAGGTGTACAAAAGAGCATATGAAAGTCAAGTTGGTGTATCGAAGGTAAAAACTCCGAAGGTTCAATCGACGCTGAGTCTAGGGTTTCTGAAACCAAAATTTATCCATCTTTCACTTACCCCTAGCCTAGCCACGTTACAACCTTGATAAAGACCTATTGATTCAAAGTCCTCATGCTACCTACATTAGTGGAGAGAAATTGCTACTATCAACATATGAAGACATAAGTTAAGCTTAATGATTGCAGCTTAGTCTTGAATAAAGGAATAAAAATCAAATTGGTAAGGGTTAACAAGTCTTTATCACAAAAACATTTAGTCTAAATTCTGCTATTATAATAAGTTGTTGAATTTAATTTGAACAATATACACACTTAAGTAGCATAACTAACAAATTCCTTGTCTTTGAGCATAAGTATTTTAAGTTCATAATTTTGGGAAAATTGTTGTTCTGAAGGAATTTTTCAAAGGTGTTTCTGAGAGATTTTTTTCAAAATTTGTGCATTACTTGGGACGAGTAATGGATTAAGTTTAGGGGTGTGGAAACACAAAAATTTATATACTTTTTCATACCCACTTTTACTTAAATTCATGTAAATCCGGTTAAATTCTTGTCAAAAATTAATTAAATATTATAAAATAATTAAATCATGTTAAAAATATAAACATGGTGAATTTATTTAATTTTATACTTAATTTTGATTAATTTTAACTATTTTTGACAGATTCGTGCAAAAGGCGAAAATTGGCTCGGCTGACACTGTTGAAAGCACAAAACCGAGAAGCAAATTTGAAGTATTGAGGCACTTTAATTTCCAGCCTAAAACAGTCCAGAAATGTGTATTAATTCATAATTAAATTAATTTTAATTTAATTCCTATTTAATTTAGGTTAAATGAATTAATTTTAATTAATTATGAAGAAAGAGCCTAGTGAACCGCATTGGTTGAACCGAATGAAGTGAGCCGAACCGGCCACTAATTGGGCTGACCAGAACCGTCCATTGGCTGACCCAAATCAGAAAATTAGCTGATAAAATATGCTTGCAAAAAGGCCCTTGAAAAACATCCAAATTACGTTCAAACCCCACCTTTATTTTAGGCTTTGTGGATTTGCCCCAGCCTATTTTTAGTAAGGTTGAAAGCTTCAACCTTGCCTTGTGTGTGGCCGGCCATGGGAGGGCTCTCTTGGCTGCTGAATTTTCTATTTTTAGCAGCCTTCTTCAGCTATAAAAGCCACCTTATGCTGCCCATTTCAAAGCATCCCTCAACATCCCTCATTCCACAACATTCTCTCATCCTCTCTTCACTTCTCTTAAAGTTTCCTCTCCATTTTTCCATCCCATTTTGCCTTCCTCTTGTGCCGATTTCCTCTCTTGAGAAAGAGGTGTTCTTCAGCCATCTTGGGCAGCAATCAAGGATTCATAGAAGCCTTGCTCGGTGAAGATAATGGAGATAAAAGAATGGAGCAATAGTCAAGTCGCAGAGAAACACTGGATTTGCTTTCTGTTCCTTTTTTTTTTAATTTCTGTTGTTTTTATGATGAACATATCTATGAATAATATTGTTGCTGAAATGGTTATTTTAATCAATTTAGCTTGAATTTAATTCGTGTTAGGTTGATTATATTTTGCCTACTTGAATTGTTAAAATAGGGTTTATGCTGTTATAGGCCTCAGTAAAATGCTTGATTAAGTAAAATCATGCTTTGGTTATCTGGCATTATAATTGTTTAGATAATTAAAGAATTAATTGTTTAAACGGATTGAAATTGAAATTAATGAACTCAGTACTTAATCAGTGCATGTTTAATTCTTCTAAGGTAACTGAAAATTAAATTAGCATTGTATTTGGCGATACATATACCTTGCAGAACTTGCAAGACTATTGTGATTAAATTGTTTCAAGGTATGGCTACTTTGTTACTTCACATAATCTTTTACATGTTTATTAAGTTAAATTAATCGGTTGAATCGACATAGGAATATGCGAGAGATAATTTAATTCAATAAGTATGTATGTGCGATAGCATGTTTACTTTATTAAATCTGTTTAGTCGGTTGAATTGGCATAGGGATATGTCCAAGAGATAAATGGAATTTTTTAATTAGTAAATATGTTCATAAGTTAGCAAATTACTGGGTTGCCGTGAATTTATTCATAACAACATAAACACGAATTTAATATTTCTAAGTTAAAAAGGTATAATTAATCCAACACAATTATATCATCTTGATTAAATCTTAATTGAAATCGTGTACTAGAAATCTTTTATTTTTTTTTTAAATTGTTTGCGTAGTTTTAAAATCTTAGTTTATAAATCACTCTTTTCAAACCAAAATTATTTTTACCTCACCGAAGTGTTTTAATTAATTTCATAAATATTGCTTTTTACAGTCCCTGTGGGTACGATAACTCGACATTTACTTGTCACTTTATTACTTGTTACTATTGTGTACACTTGCACATTTCCACCGTTCCAGTTAGCTTAATTTTATTTAAGCTTGGATGATTTCTTTGATTAAATAATATTTATTAGATTCATGCTTATAATGTTTGTGCCTCAATCGATCATGTTTTTAATTAAAATCAAGTATGTATTTCATTCATATGTGATTGAAATGCACCTGAATTAGCTGGGTGATCCTAGCCAGACGACAGCTAATGGACGTCTAATTGAAATGTGCATGCTCAATTTAGATCCTAACCTGATTAAATTGCAGGTTGCATAACAACCCTAACCAGGCTCTGTTATTTGCATAGTTTTTAGATTTGTGTGATTAAACTGTTTCAAACCTAACACGTCCCTGTTATCTTGCACGAATACTAAGAAAACTTTAGTAAATAAGGATCAGTAAAATGTGTATTTACTAAGTAAAGGATTTCGAAAGGACCTAATGTGGTTTCCAAACTCATGAAAGATTGAGTTGCCATAGAATGTTTTTCCCAATATTATTAAGCATGTTGATAATAAGTTGAGTTTAATTAAAGTAATTTTCCTAGTTTATTTATGTTATAATTGTTGCAAATTGTGTTTAATTTTTCTAAAATCTATTTCATTCATATAGTTTGCATACTTAGGTTAATTTGCATTAGGGATCATTGCATTTAGTTTAATATATTTTAATCATCACTTCTCAACTAAATTGTGTTTTTATTTACCAAATTGTTAATATAATTTTACAAATTAATTGACTTAGCACAAATACAATCTCTATGGAGACGATAACTCGATACTTACTTATTACTTGATAATGACTGTGTACACTTGCACAAACCTACGCGTTACAGGTCTTTGGCGTCGTTGCCAGGGATTGTCAACTGTTGCCATAGTCATTTCTTTCATGAAATTATTTATTTTCAATTTGATTTATTTCTAACATTACTAACTTATTCTTTTTAATTTTTGTGATTTTCTTTTCAAGTGTTCATGAGCATAGATCGAATTATTGATTTACTCCCTGTAGACCCTGAAATTGATAGAAAACGAATAGCTTGACAAGTCGAGATGGACCTTGGAAATCAGAATCAAGACCAAGGTAATGAAGCCGATTATGTACGAAATCTTATCCTCATTGCTGATGATAGGGATCGATGCATCAGACAATATGCTGTGCCACTTGTCAATGATTTAAATCCAGGAATTAGAAGGCCAAATATTGAGGCAACCCAATTTGAATTGAAACTAATGATGTTTCAAATGCTCTAAACGGTAGGCCAATTCAGTTGTATGCCCACAGAAGATCCACATCTCCACCTTCGATTGTTTATGGAGGTGAGTGATTCATTCAATATAGCTGGTGTGACTGAAGATGCACTGAGGTTGAAGTTGTTTTTGTACTCATTGCGAGATCGATCACGAGCATGACTCAATTCATTCCCACCAAGCTCCATATCTACATGGAAAAAATTAGCAGAGAGATTTTTGGTTAAGTATTTCCCACCTAGTAAAAATGCTAACTTGAGGAACGAGATCACAGCCGTCCAACAATTGAATGACGAGTCTTTGTATAAGGCTTGGGAGCGATTCAAAGAGTTACTGTGTAAGTGTCCTCATCATGGGATTCCTCATTGTATCCAGTTGGAGACATTCTATAATGGTCTCAATGCACATACAAGATTAATGGTAGATGCTTCTGTGAATGGTGTAATTTTGTCTACGCCTTATAATGAGGCTTATGAGATCATTGAAAGGATCATGAGTAATAACTATCAATGGCCAACAAATCAAATAGCTTCAAGAAGACGTGTAGCCGGAGTTCATGAAGTTGACGCCCTCACTTCGTTCTCAGCTCAAGTATCATCTATTTCCTCTATGTTAAAACAATTTACTGCTAATAGTACTAATAATTTTACAGCTCAGCCAACAAGTCCATATGAAGTAGTTTCCTGTGTGTACTATGGGAAAGGTCATTCTTTTGAGAATTGTCCATCAAATCCTGAGTCAGGGTACTATGTGGGGAACCAATATCAAAATAGGAGTGGACAAGGACCCCAATCTAACTTCTATTATCCTTCATGGCATAATCATCCTAACTTTTCTTGGAGCAACCAAGGAAATAGACCGAACCACAACTCATTGCAGCATAAACTCAACCAATCTCAAGGGTTTAATCAGCAAGCTCCAAAACCACCTCAAGCTGAGGCATCAAACAGTTTGGAAATCCTGTTGAAAGCGTACATGGAAAAGAATGACTCTTTGATCCAAAGCCAAGCAGCAACACTGAAAAATTTGGAAAACCAAATGGGTCAGTTAGCTACAGAGCTTCGTAATAGACCTCAAGGAACCTTGCCGAGCAATATTGAGAATCCAAGAAATTTGGGTAAAGAACATATCAAGGCAGTGGCATTGCGAAGGGGTAAAATTCTATAACCCCGATTAATTGATGTCGAAGATAAGCCCGTTGAGAAGAATCAACTAGCTGTTAAAATTCCTACACCAAAGGAATCAAAATCTTCAAAGACTGACAAGGTAAATCCTAACTTAGTGAATTCAAATACTTTAACATCTTCTTTGGATGCAGATTTACCTACTCAGAAAAGTTGTTCGATTCAACTGAAAGTTCCATCACCCCCATATCTACAAAGATTACCGTAACACAAGCAGAAATATGAGGTGCAATTCAAGAAGTTTTTGGATGTTCTGAAGTAGTTACACATCAATATTCTATTGGTGGAGGCTTTAGAACAAATGACAAATTATGTGAAGTCTATGAAGGATATACCGTCTAAGAAGAAATGACTGAGTGAGTATGAGACTGTTGCCTTGACAAAGGAGTGCAGTACGTTCCTACAGAATAAACTGCCACTGAAATTGAAAGACTAGGAAGCTTTACTATACACTGTAACATTGGTGAATCTTACTGTGGTAAAGCTTTGTGTGACTTAGGAGCAAGTATCAACTTGATGCCTAAGTCTATTTTCAAGATGTTAGGGATAGGTGAAGTAAGACCTACAGTTGTGACCTTCAGCTAGCAGATCAATCTTTAGCATATCCCGAGGGAAAGATTAAGGACGTTTTGGTAAAAGTCTATAAATTTCATTTTCCTACTGATTTTATTGTCTTAGCTTTTGAAGCAGATAAGGAAGTTTTGATCATTCTTGGGAGACCTTTCTTAGCCATGGGAAGAACATTGATTGATGTGCAGAAAAGTGAACTCACCATATGAGTTCAAGACGATTAGGTAACCTTTAACATTCTTAAAGTGATGAAATTTCCCGATTCAGCAGAAGAGTGTTCAGTTATGGAAGAGATAGAAACCTTGGTTTCTATGGCAAGCAATTTTGAAGAAGATCCATTGGAGAAAGCCTTAGATCTTGACCCTTTGGAGGATGAAGAAGGTGAAAAAATTAAGGTTTTTATGGAAAATAATCTGAGAAATTTTATTCAATCAACATGGTTTGAGCCGTTGGAGTCAGAAGTCAGAGAATTTGTACAACCCAAGTTGTCAATCGAAGAACCACCTAAACTCAACTAAAGGCACTTTCTTCCCATTTAAAATACGTTCATTTAGGTGACTGTTCTATTTTGCCTGTGATTATTTCAGTAGAACTGACGAAAGATCAAGAGGAGCAACTAATTGTTGTTCTAAAGAAATTTAAGAAAACAATTGGTTGGACCATAGCTGATATTCGAGGTATAAGCCCTTCTTTTTGCATGCATAAAATTATTTTGGAAGAAGGTGAAAGAGCTTGAATTGATGGGCAAAGGAGGCTCAATCCTATTATGAAAGAAGTTGTAAGAAAAGAAGTGATCAAATGGTTAGATGCAGAAATCATCTATCCTATTTCAGATAGTTCATGGGTAAGTCCGGTACAGTGTGTGCAGAAGAAAAGTGGAATCATGATTGTTGAAAATGAGTGTAACGAGTTAATTCCAACGAGAACTATTACCGGTTGGAGAATCTATATTTATTACAGAAAATTGAACAAAGCCACTCAGAAGGACCATTTTCTGTTGCCTTTTATGGATTAGATGTTAGATATACTGGCAGGTAATGAATTCTATTATTTTTTAGATGGCTATTCGGGATATAACCAAATAGTTGTAGCCCCGGAAGACGAACATAAAACAACCTTTACTTGTCCATATGGTACGTTTTCTTTTAGGCGAATGCCTTTTGGTTTATGCAATACACCTGCAACCTCTCAATGATGCATGATGACAATATTCACTAATATGGTTGAAAATTTTGTTAAGGTTTTCATGGATGATTTTTCTGTTTTTGGTAACACTTATGATATTTGTTTGAGTAATTTGGCTAAGGTATTGAAGAGATGCAAAGAGACAAATCTTGTCCTTAACTGGGAAAAATGCCATTTTATGGTCAAGGAAAGGAATGTCTTAGGACATAAAATCTCAAAGAGAGGAACTGAAGTCGATAAAGCAAAGGTGGACGTAATTGACAGATTACTGGCCCCAATGAATATGAAAGGAGTTAGAAGTTTCTTAGGCCATGCCGATTTTTACAAAAGGTTTATAAAAGATTTCTCTGAAATTTCTAAACCGTTGTGTTTGTCGTTAGAGAAAGGTACAATGTTTGATTTCAACAAAGCATGTTTGAAAGCTTTTGAAGATATGAAAAAATGGTTAATCTTAGCCCCAATAATCGTTACACCTGATTGGAACTCACCTTTTGAGTTGATGTGCGATGTAAGTGATTATGATGTTGGAGCTGTGATGGGTCAAAGAAGAAACAAAGTGTTTCACCCTATTTACTATACAAGTAGAACTTTGACAGGAGCCCAACTCAATTATACAGTAACCGAAAAGGAACTCTTTGCAATAGTTTTTTCTTTTGACAAATTTCGCTCATATCTTATAAGTACCAAAGTTACAGTATTTACTGACCATGCGGCCATTAAATACTTGCTCATGAAGAAAGATGCGAAATCGAGGCTAATTCGTTGGGTACTGTTACTTCAAGAATTTGACCTTGAGATCCAAGATAGAAAAGGTGTCAAAAATCAAATAGCTGATCATCTGTCAAGGTTGGAACAAGATGAGGGAACTCGATCATGTGTGCCTATCAATGAGAATTTCCCGGATGAGCACTTATTTGAGGTAAATCAAATTCATGAAACACCTTGGTTTGCTGATTTTGCCAATTATCTTGCATGTGGAATAATTCCTCAAGAAATGACATACCAATAAAGGAAAAAATTCCTTCATGATAATCGATATTATTTTTGGGAGGATCCATTTTTGTTTAAACTATGTGCAGATAATATAATCCGAAAGTGTGTAGCTGAAAGTAAGATTGTTGAGATCTTGTGTCATTGCCATTCATCTCCAAGTGGGGGACACTTTGGTAGTTCACGTACTGCAGCAAAGATTTTGCAAGCAGGTTTCTTTTGGCCTATGCTATTTAAAGATGCTTATGCTTATGTGAAGAACTGTGATAAATGCCAAAGGACCCGAAATATATCAAGGTGGAATGAGATGCCCTTGACAAACATTTTAGAGATTTAATTATTCGACGTATGGGACATTGACTTCTTAGGCCCGTTTCCTTCTTATATGGGAACAAATACATCTTAGTTGTTGTGGACTATGTATCCAAGTGGGTGAAAGCTGGAGCATACCCTACAAATGATGATAAGGTAGTCATGTGATTCCTACATAAGCATGTGTTTACACGATTTGGGACCCCAAGAGCTATTATTAGTGATGAAGGTTCTCACTTTGTCAACAAATGGCTTAAGTGGTTGCTTGACAAATATGATATGAAGCACAAGATTGCTACTGCCTATCACCTCCAGTCCAATGGGCAAGTTGAGAGAGTGAACCGTGAAATCAAATGTGTCCTTGAAAAGGTAGTACGCCCTAGCAGAAAAGATTGGTCTTGAAGGCTTGATGATGCATTATGGGCCTATCAAACAACATTTAAGACACCGTTAGGAATGACTCTTTATCGGTTAGTTTTTGTGAAGGCATGGAATTTGCCATTAGAGTTGGAGAATAGAGCTCATTGGGCCTTGAAGCAATTAAACTTTGATCTTAAGCAAGCCAGTGATAGAAGGATGTTACAACTGGATGAGTTGGAAGAGCTGAGGTTGTTTTCCTATGAGAATGCCAGAATGTGTAAAGAAAGATCAAAGAGATGGCATGATAGTCATATACAACCTCACGAGTTTAAAGAAGGTCAGAAGGTTTTGTTGTTTAATCCAAGGTTGAAGTTATTTCCTAGGAAGCTTAAATCTCGATGGAAAGGACCCTATACCTATACCAAGTTTATCCTTGTGGAGCTATTGAATTTATGACAATTACGGAGATACGTTTAAAGTTAATGGTCAACATCTCAAACATTACTGGGATGGTGAAGTTGAGCAAGTTGAATCCTCGTTCAAATTAACAGACCTTGATTTTTCATGAATTTATTTTGTAAATAAATAAATAATTAGAACTTATTTTCTTAGCTTATTACATTTAATTAATTTTGTCTAAGGAGATTGGAACTTAAGCAGGACCGCTGTGACCCCTCCAACCTTTCCTGGGAATTAATTTAATGTAATTTGTTAAGAAGAAATTTTCTAATTAAGATTTAAAATTTTTAAGTTTCATTTGTTTTGTTTAAATTTTAAAAGGTGGTCAAATTTGGCCCAAGTACTAATCAGTTTTTTTCTTGAGACAAGACAGTTTGAGTTTGAGGCCCAAGATAACAAAAAAAGGATGGAAAAATCCATACCTTGCCGCCACTCCCATTGCTCGCCGAAGTAACCCTAATGTAGCTAAATTTTTGCTACATGTTGCTCTAATTTTTCCTCTATAAACCCCTCTTCATTCTACTATTTTTCATATCCCTCAAAGCAATTTGCTTACACCTTAAAAATTCCTAAATCTCCCTTTTGTGCTGACAACCTCAAATCCCAAAAGAAACCCTAGTTCTCTTCCCTTTTTGTCAAAATCACCTATTGCCACCGCAAGAAGATTGCCGAAGTACCAAATTTATTGCCGCACATTCCCTTTGTCGCTGCCGTACACTGCCATTGTTGTCCTACACTATCATTGCCGCCACACCATCCTTGCTGTCGCACTATTTTTACCGTAGCAAGTTCTACCCACTTGCCAATTTCTCTTCTTCCCAGTAAGCAGAAACTTTGTTGAATTTTCAGGAAAAGATACCATGTCTCATAAAAGAACTAGATCATCAAAGACTACTCCTAAAAACCCGATTTTGATTAATGAAGAAGTGAAAGAGAGATTTGATTCAATTTTCAAGCATCAACCTATGATGCCGAAAAAAGGCTTTAACTTGAAGAGTAATGATATGATGGTTGTTCCTGTGCCAATTAGAAAGATAATCAATGCTCTCAAGTGGGAACAATTTTGTGATACTCGTTCACTTCCCGATGATGAATTAGTTCGAGAATTCTATGCAAGTTTGACGACACAAGATGCTATTGAGGTCATCGTTCTAAAGGAAAAGGTACCTCTTACTTCTAAGTCCATCAATGATTTGTTTAACATACCTTATGTTGAAGAAGATGAGTGCTACCCTATGATGAACAATATCAATTGGGATTTTCTTCAACAAGTGCTTGATGTTGTGACAAATCCGAGATCCCAATGGATTATAAGAAAGTATGGGAGTCATTCTTGCCAAAGGGAATACCTAAAACCAATAGCAAAGGTGTGGTTTTATTTTGTTCGCTACAGTTTTATACCTATCTCACATAGTTCCACCACCTTGATGGAACGGATGCTCTTGTTATATGATATCTTGGCCAAAAATTCCATTAATGTTGGGAAAATTATCCTCAAGGAGATTCACGATTGTGCTAAAAAGAAGGTAGGAAGTTTATTTCCCATCATTAATCCCTTCACTTTACTTAAGGGCCCGTGTTAAAACACAAGCAAATCTAAAGGGGCGATATGTTCAAGGGTGCATTTCAACTTATGATCTTGAAAGGTTAGTAGAGAAGGTGTATGAGCTGAATCAAGCCGAGCAATAAGAGCCAACTGAGCCAGATAACAAGGAGTCAAAAAATGAAATTGAGACTGAAGCTAATTCAGTTATAGACATTGAAGAGGAAGAATCTGATAAGGAACCGAATAGTCCTAAACCAGTTGAAGGATTTGAAAACCCTGAACCAAGGGTTGAGCCAGAAGAAGTACTAGTCAAGCTAAGTGTTGAACCTAAATCTACAACTCCTAAGCCAATTTTTGCAAGTGCTTCATGTAACACCCCTAAGCCGTATCCGTCGCCAGAATAGGTTTACGGGGCATTACCGGAAAAGATACAACTTTCATGCATTCACACAATCATTCAGATTAAATTCGAAGACATACATTTATAACTTTAGTTTAACAAATCTTGAATCATTAATACACAAAGCACAAAACAATTTATTAAATTCACATATAACCATTTGGTTATCTTATAGCATGAACTACTTTTCATATAGTCAAATTCCAATGTAAAAAACTGAAAGATAAAACATGCTAAATACAAATGCTTTATTCACTATCTACTTTAATTTTACCTATTAATTTACATACATGAAACATTTCATATAACCAAACCAATAAGTTACTCACAAAATCAATTACACATGATTATATCATTTTAACCAAACCAAACATATATGCATCATATAAAACTCATATTACCTTTTTGTTTTACCAATACAAAATTCACTATTCATTTGGTCATTTATTTCAATGCATTACTCGAATACAAACATACCTACTAATCATGCTATGTTCAAGAATAGCCCGATTTTAGGCCTAATCGAAATAGTGGTTTCAAAACCACTAACCCCAGGTCAGAGAAATTATTTTTAATATTATTTTAGGTGTTGTGACATGATTATATGAGTGCATGAAAATTTTGGTGAAATAATTTTAGCGATTGCATGCTTAATTGTGAAAAAGGACTAAATTGCATTAAGTGTAAAAGTCCCATTTTGATATCTAAGGGTGTTAAATTGCCATGAATCATAAATTGGGAGTCTTTAAAGGGAAAATAAACCCTTAGATAAGTGATAGCCGGCCATAAGAGACAAAATAGAGAGAAATGGTCAAAATTAGGTGAGTTGGTAACCTATTTTGACTAGAATAAAAATAAAACAAGGAGAAAAAGATATCATCTTTTTCTCATCTTCTTCACCACCAAAAATACCAGCGAAATAGGGATTTTGAAAGCTTGAAATTTTCAGCCATTTAGTCTCCTCACAAGTAAGTGATTTTGATGATTTTTCTTGATGATTTTTACATTTTTGGGACCCATGTAACAGGAGCTAGCTAAAGAGGAGACTATTTTGCAAAAAAGGTTGAAGGCCTAAGGTTTTACCATAAGTGTGTTCATGTTGTTTTCTAAAATTTTATGGAAGAAAATGAATCATGGTTGTGAAATAAACAACTTTTGTGAAGAGATTTATCATGAAAACTCTAAAAAGGACCATTTTGCATAAGTTGTAAAATAGGTGATACATGTGTGAAATATTGAGAATTTAGGACTGCTTCTAGTATAAAAAGTAATCGACTAGGCTTGGTTAGTGAGAAAATATGATAAAAATTAATTTTCAGACCTAAGGTTAAAATGGTCATTTTGTGAAAGTTTAGGGGCAAAACCGTCATTTTACCCAATTATGAATATTTGAGTGCCTAGAGTAATATGCTGATGAGATGAATGGATTGCTCTCATTTTAGATCAAGAATTACAAAATTCAGGCCTAGACCAGGGAAAAGCAAAGCAAGTGGACTAAGTCAAACTAGTTGTCTACATTTTGTAATCTGAGGTAAGTTGTATGTAAATAATACCACTACATTGTTATTATATGTGCTTGAATTGATATTACATAAATTGCTTGTTTGTGGAAATAATTATGCATGATGAATATTGAGATAATACAACTCCCGTTTGAACCTTAGGAAAAAAATTGAATATTCATACCATGACATTCGGGTTAATTGTGTGCTAGTGTAAGACATGTTTGGGACATGCATCGGCCACACTATGAGAGCCAGTGTAAGACATGTCTGGGACTGGCATCGGCTACAAGATGTGTCAGTGAAAGACCATGTCTTGGACATGGCAACGACATTGTACCCTATGTTTGAGGCTTCGTGAATATCCAATGGCATTCCGAATGGTTCAATGGTGAGAGTTACAATTTAAGTTAAACGAGAAAAGTGTAACCATGTTGTGAGTGGTACAGGTACTTATTTGAAATGTATGAGATGTGAGCTTAGTATATGCTATGAGAATTGTATTAGATAGTGACGAGTAAGCTGTGCTTATACCTACTTTTGTATTATGAGCATTATGATGATTGGTAAAGTTGTTGATAAATTTATTTTCATGCAACTTGCTAAGCTTTATGCTTACCCCATTTCTTTCCATTTTCTTATCGTGCCACTTAACTAGCTCGAGGATCATTTAGACGTCGGAGGCACGACCACACTACCAACTGAAGCACTCAGCATAGTCAGATTTATTATCTTTAGTATGGCATGTATAGGGACTTAGGCTTTTGTGTCTTGAGTCATTGTTAATTTAGCTAAGGTGTTGTGTAATATCCTGAATTAAAGATTAATCAGAATAGTGGTTTCGTGACCACAAATTCGAGATAGAAATAATTATTTTATAATTATTTTGATGATTATGATATGATTGCATGATTGTGTGAAAATTTCGTGATGAAATTCTATGCCTAAAGTGTTTAAATTGAAAGTAGGGACTAAATCGAATAAGTTGCAAAATTTGCATTCTAGAAGTTTTTAGTATGAAATTGCATTGAAATATTAATTAGGAGGTCTTAAATAGAAATTTGACCAATTTTAAGTTCATGGACAAAATTAGGACATGGAAGGAATTTTAAAAGTTTAGTAAGGAGGGACATTTTGGTCATTTGGATATTAAATGAAATAAAAAGGGAAAAATAACACAAAATAATCATCTTCTTCATATGGTTGCTGCCGAATTCTCCATAGCTAGGTTTTCTTCAACTTTCAAGCTCCATAGTAAGTGATTCTAAACCCCGTTTTTAATGTTCTTTATGTTTTTGGAATCCCGGAAGCTCGATTAAGCTTATGCTAGCAATAATTCAACCTAGGGTTTATATTTGGAAAAATACCCATAGGTGAAATTTGTGTATTTTGATGTTTTATGATAGAATATGAGATTTTAAATTATGTTAGACAACTTGTGCTACTCGGTTTTAAGTGAAAACGAGTAAAAGGGCTTAATCGGTAAAAATACCTAATAGTCATAAGTACATGTTAGAGTGTGAATTTAATATTGTCATAGAAGGAAAAAATGATCAGCATGTCATAAAACATAAGAATAAGGGATAAAGTTTAATTCCCGAGCCTAGGGGCAAAACTGTAATTATGCAAAAGTTTAGGGGCAAAAGTGTAATTTTCCAAAGTTCATATTAAATGCTGTTTTGATGAATGTATGTATTAAATAAGATTAATTTGGTATTATAGATCAAGAGAAACGGGAATCAAGTCGCGACCGAGGAAAAGAAAAGATTGTGGACTAAATTGCAAAATCTTTATATTTTGGTACCAAGGTAAGTTCATGTGTAAATAATGTAGCATAATTGTTATTTTTAAGTTATTGATGTTAATTATATGGTATGCTGATTTTTTTTATCGTGAAATATTATGCTTTGTGGTTAATGTTGAGTAATATGCAAATTATGTTTACTACTTGATAAATATGAATTGCTACCGAGTATCGATTTCGATATTCCGTGAAGACGGCTAATGTCGATCGAGGAAAAAGCCCGCTTTGACCTTAGGAATAGATTAGGATACAAGTGACATGTCACTAGGATGGTTGAGCATCCGAACTCGTTGAGTTGATTCCGAGTTCACTTATGGATGCGAATGTTCGAACTCGTTGAGTTGAGTCCGAGTTCGTGAGATGTAACTAGGCATCCGAACTCGTTGAGTTGAGTCCGAGTTCACTTATGGATGCGAACGCCTGAGCTCGTTGAGTTGAGTTCGAGTTCACTTATGGGCGGGTTACATGATTGCTTGATTACATATGTGGCACTTATGTGCAAATTATCCGTGTATCCGAGTTATATTCTGATATGTTCAACGGGTAAAAATTTCTATGAAATGGAAGAACACTTAGGATGCAAGTGACGTTTTGGTAAGTGTTGTGAAATGGGCACTTTGGACAGGTATGTACTTAACTCTCGGGTTGAAAATAGATACAACAACGATAAAGTGGTAAGATGATGAATGATGTTTAGAAATGTGATATATGTTTTGGTGATGCCATGCTAAGGTTGTTTGGTATAATTGTATTGTTATGTTACTTGTTATTTGCATATGAACTTTCTAAGCATTTATGCTTATCTTTCCTTGTCATTCATTGTAGTATTGAACAAGTCAGCTCGGGAATCGGGATACGTCGAAGTTTCGATCACAGTATCCGAAGGATTTCTATTGGTAAATGGCTTGTAAAATTTAAGTATGGCATGTATAGCAATGTACCTATTTTGTGTAAATAATTTTATGATTTGGCCATGTTTAGTTGAGAAAATGTTTGATATTGATAAGTCATGGTGATGGCTAATTAGATCATGTTTGATATCATGGAAGTTTAATAGGTTATCTAGTTTATAAAAAAATTCATGGAAAGATGAAACTTGCCTTAAAATGTATATTGTCTGCAAAGAAAGACATGAATTTGAAAAATCACTAAAAATAGTATAAGTGGAAATAAATGATGATTAAGTTATAAACTTGAATCTTAATGAGTCTATTTTCATATGGATTGAACAAAACTGGCATATAAATTATATTTTATGAGATATTTAAACTTTTGTGAAATAGGGCCAGAATGATTTCTGGATCCCCTGTTCTGATTTTAAAAATTTATAATAAATTTTAAAAAAAGATTATAAGTTGTTCTTTACATGTACAGATTCCTTATTGAGTCTAGTTTTAAGAGAAACAAACCTCATAGTCATTGAAACTTTGTATAGAGAGATATCTGATTCGTAATACACAGAGGTCAGAGCAGTCGAACCCTAAAATAGGGAAGAATTTAACTAATAAACTGTACTAATTGGCCCAACCAAAAATTTTAGAAAAAAATTGTAAATAGATATATGAGTATATACTTATGGAAAATTTACGGATCTTGATTTTGAGTTTCGTAACTTGAGATATGATTTTTCTTGTAACTGTGACTTAGATAGCTAGAAAGCTGTGAATGTAGAAACAAATGATTCAAAGTACTTAAATTGATAAATTATGTTCGGTAACACCTCAAGCTCGATTCTCGTCGGGTCTCAAGCGTGGGGCGTTACATTTGGTGGTATCAGAGTAGGTTTAGTCGGTTCTTGGACTACGTGTTGTATGTACAGATTTTTGCTATACATGCCATATGTATAAATTGTGATAGTGTGACGACTTTTGACCTTTTTAAATGATTTTTATATAGTAAATGGATCCCGATCCAGTGTGGCGAGATGAAGTAGAGAGTAATGCGCCACTCCTACTGAAAAGGGCAAAGCAGATCGAAAACCCACCTCCTCTGTTGGTCGTGGAGGAGAAAAAGGGATTGGGAAGCCTTTCTCCAAATGATCAGTGCATGGTACACTGAGTTCGTTCGTACGAACCCAAATGTACGACCTCCCCCACCTCCTCCAATTCCTCAACCTATGCCTCCGATGCCTCAAGGAGTGGATATGATAAAATTTCACGAAACCTCATGATATAGAATTCGTAAACAAGGGGTGAAGAATTTAGAGCAAATATTGATGATGATGCAGAGAGTAGAGTTCGGCTTGAAAATTCTATCCGGTATTTGATGAATTATCTTGTACACTGAAGAATGTTTGAAATGTGCTACATCTTTGTTGAGAGATTCAGCCTATAATTGGTGGAAAACTTTAATTTCGGTGGTACCAAAGAGAGGGTAACACAGGAATTCTTTCAAGAAGAGTTTCGGAAGAAATATATTAGTGAAAGATTTATTGATCAGGAATGTAAAGAGTTTCCTGAAGCAAGGTAATATGACAATCTTAGAATATGAAAGAGAGTTTGTTCGATTGAGTAAGTATGCTGTGGAATATGTTCCTCTGAAGCCAAGATGTGTTTGCTTGATTTGAAGACGGCATAGCAACGAAGACATTAAGGTATTTGTCGGGATCCTTGAACTGAAAGAAATGGTAGTACTAGTTGATCAAGCTTGCAAGGCTGAAGAACTACTTAAAGAGAAGACAAAGGTAGAGGCTGAGACACGAAATTGGAAGAAAAGGCCAATGAGTAAGGCACCTTCACAGCAACCCGAAAAGTCAAGAAATATGAATCCTCGTTCCCAAGTTTCAGCTGGGCAATCATATGGAAATTTTAAGAAGCAAAATGTGGGTCCTCAATCTCAGAATACATCTACAGCCAGTGTAGGGAACTCGAGATTTGTTAAACCCGTGTGCCAGCGGTGTGGTAGAAATCATTTTGGTCCGTGCAGAGCAAATGAATGTTTTTGATGTGGTTCTCCAGATCATTTTATTAGAGACTGCCCAGAGAGAGCTGAGAAAGAAAAATTTTAGAATGTAAAAGCTAGTGGTGCAGACTTGAGGGGAAGGTATCCGAGAAAAGCTGGAAGTGAAACAAGCAGTAAGAATATAGCCAGAGATGCAGCAGTTAGATCTAAAGGAAAAGCTCCGTCTAGAACTTATGCTATTAAAGCGCGTGAAGATACTTCCTCACCCGATGTGATTACCGGTACATTTTCTCTTTATGATATTAATGTTATTGCTTTGATTGATCTCGGTTCTACTCATTCATATGTATGCATGAAGCTGCTGTCTAGTATGAATATACCTGTTGAGAACACAAAATTTATGGTTAGAGTGTCAAATCCGTTAGGCAAATGTGTGATAGTTGATAAAGTATGCAAGAAATGTCCTTTAATGATTCGGGGTCATTACTTTTCGGCCGACTTGATGTTGTTGTCGTTTGATGAATTTGATGTTATTTTGGGTATAGATTGGTTGACATTGCATGATGCTATAGTAAATTGCAAAGAAAATATTATAGAATTAAAGTGTGAAAACGGTGAAACTCTACGGGTTGAATCAGATAAATCAGAGGCATTGCTAGTGTGATTTCTTCGATGTCGGCTCAGAGATATTTGAGAAAGGGTTATGAAGCTTATTTGGCGTATGTAATTAATACAAAAGAAGTTGAAAAGAAAGTTGAATCAGTGCCGGTTGTGTGTGAATTTGTGGATGTATTTCCAGAAGAATTGCCGGGTTTGCCTCCAGTCAGGGAAGTAGAATTTGGTTGATTTGATACCAGAAACATCTCCGATCTCGATTGCTCCATATAGAATGGCACCAACTCTGAACATCTCTGATCTCGATTGCTCCATATAGAATGGCACCAACAGAGTTGAAAGAATTAAAGTCACAGTTGTAAGAGTTGACTGATAAAGGCTCTGTAAGACCGAGTTTTTCACCTTGGGGTGCTCCTGTGTTATTTGTGAAAAAGACGGATGGTTCTATGAGATTATGTGTTGATTATCGCCAGTTAAACAAGGTGACAATCAAAAACAAGTATCCATTGCCGAGAATTGATGATTTGTTTGATCAGCTAAAAGGAGCGACATGGTTTTCAAAGATTGACTTGAGATCTGGGTATTATCGGGGCGAGTAAAAAAGAGTCGATATGCCTAAAATCGCTTTTAGAACAAGGTACGGTCATTATGAATTTTTAGTTATGCCATTCGGGTTGACAAATGCTCCTATTTGTGTTTATGGATTTAATGAATCGCATATTTCAAATGCATACTTGGACAGATTTGTTGTGGTGTTTATAGATGATATTTTAATTTATTCAAAAGATGAGACAGAGCATGCCGAGCATTTGAGGATAGTTTTGCAAACTTTGAGAGATAAACAGTTGTATGCTAAGTTTAGTAAAAGTGAATTTTGGCTCTGGGAAGTTGGATTTTTGGGTCATATTATTTCAGTGATTGTATACGGGTTGATCCTAGTAAAATTTCAGCCATTATTGATTGGAAACCATCAAAAACGTGAATCAAGTTAGAAGTTTCTTGGGGCTAGTGGGGTATTATCGGCGTTTGTAAACGGATTTTCTATAATTGTCGCTCCTATGACTAGACTACTCCGAAAGGATTTTAAATTTGAATGGACGGAAGAATGTCAACAAAGTTTCAAGAATTGAAAAAGTTATTAATCAAGCACCACCGTGTTAGTACAACCCGAATCGGTAAAGAATTTGTGGTGTATAGTGATGCTTCTCTAAATGGCTTGGGTGGTGTACTCATGCAAGAAGGAAAAGTGGTGGCTTATGCTTCGAGGCGCTTAAAACCTCATGAGAGGAATTAATTTATTCACGATTTGGAATTGGTCATGTGTGGTATTTGCTTTGAAGATTTGGCGACATTATTTGTATGGTGAAAAGTGCCGAGTATATACTGATCACAAAAGTCTTAAATACTTGATGTCACAAAAGACTTAAATTTGAGACAAATAGATGGTTGGAGTTATTGAAAGATTATGAGCTTGTTATTGATTATCATCCGGAAAAGCGAATGTGGTTGCCGATGCTTTAAGCGTAAAGTTGTTGTTTGCTTTGAGAGTTATGAACACTCGATTGAAAATGTCGAGATAATAGTTCGATTCTAGCAGAGATAAGAGCTAGACCGATGTTTTTACAAGCGATTTCTAAGCTCAGAAAAATGATCAAGATTTGCTAGCCAAGGGAAGACGATTATGAAGTCGATACGGATCGATTTCGAATCGGTTCGATGGTAGCTTGATCTTTAAAAATCGGATTTGTGTACCAAAAATGATGAGTTGATTCAAAAGATTTTGCATGAAGCACATAATAGCTGTTTGGCGCTTCATCCGGCAAAGATTTAAAATGTATAATGACTTGAAGAAAATGTATTGGTGGAGTGGAATGAAAAGAGATATTTCCGAGTTTGTATCAAAGTGCTTAATTTGTCAACAGGTGAAAGCTGAACACTAAGTGCCTTCAGGATTACTTCAGCCTATTATGGTTCCTGAATGGAAATGGGATCGGATTACTATGGATTTTGTTTTAGGGTTGCCATTGACTCCAGGAAAGAAAGATGCCATCTGGGTAATAGTTGACAGACTGACTAAATCGGCTCATTTTATTTCGGTACATACGGATTATTCTCTTAATAAGTTGGCTGAATTGTAGATCCGTGAGATTGTTAGACTTCATAGAATACCTTTGTCAATCATTTCGGATAGAGATCCGAGATTTACTTCACGGTTTTGGCAAAAGTTGCAAGAGGCATTACGTACAAATTTAAATTTCAGCACTGCCTTTCATCCACAAATTGATGGGCAATCAGAGTGAGTAATTCAGATTATTGAAGACATGCTCAGATGTTGCGTATTGGAATTTCAAGGTAGTTGGGAAAGGTACTTACCGTTGGTAGAATTTGCTTATAATAATAGTTATCAGACGAGTTTGAAAATGGCACCTTATAAAGCATTATATGGTCGTAAGTGTCGAACGCCTTTGTATTGGACTGAACTCATGGAAAATCAGATTTATGGAGTTGATCTAATAAAAGAAACCGAAGAAAAGGTGAAAGTGATTCGAGATTGTTTGAAAGCTGCTTCAAATAGACAGAAATCTTATGCGGATTTGAAACGAAAAGAAATCGAGTTTCAAGTTGGTGATAAGGTATTTTTGAAAGTGTCTCCATGGAAGAAAGTCCTTAGATTTGGACGGAAGGGCAAGTTAAGTCCATGTTTTATTGGGCCGTATGGAATAATTGAAAAAGTTAGACCGGTAGCATATCGGCTAGCATTACCACCTGAATTAGAGAGGATTCATGATGTGTTCCACGCATCTATGCTACGTCGGTATCGTTTGGATCTTTCACATATAATTTCACTGACAGAAATTGAAGTACGACCGGATATAACTTACGAAGAAGAACCGATTAAGATCTTAGCTCGAGAGGTCAAGAAACTAAGAAATAAAAGTGTCGCTCTCGTGAAAGTATTGTGGCAAAAGCATGGGGTAGAAGAGACTACATGGGAACCTGAAGAAACTATGAGAAACCAATACCCACACCTATTTACCAGTAAGATTTTCGAGGAGGAAAATCCTTAAAAGGGGGGAGAGTTGTAATATCCTGAATTAGGGCTTAATCGGAATAGTGGTTTCATGACCACAAATCCGAGATAGAAATAATTACTTTATAATTATTTTGATGATTATGATATGATTGCATGATTGTGTGAAAATTTCGTGATGAAATTCTATGCCTAAAGTGTTTAAATTGAAAGTAGGGACTAAATCGAATAAGTTGCAAAATTTGCATTCTAGAAGTTTTTAGTATGAAATTGCATTGAAATATTAATTAGGAGGTCTTAAATAGCAATTTGACCAATTTTAAGTTCATGGACAAAATTAGGACATGGAAGGAATTTTTGAAAGTTTAGTAAGGAGGGGCATTTTGGTCATTTGGATATTAAATGAAATAAAAAGAGAAAAATAACACAAAATAGTCATCTTCTTCATATGGTTGCTGCCGAATTTTGCTCTCTCCATAGCTAGGGTTTCTTCAACTTTCAAGCTCCATAGTAAGTGATTCTAAGTCCCGTTTTTAATGTTCTTTACGTTTTTGGAATCCCGGAAGCTCGATTAAGCTTATGCTAGCAATAATTCAACCAAGGGTTTATATTTGGAATACCCATAGGTGAAATTTGTGTATTTTGATGTTTTATGATAGAATATGAGGTTTTAAATTATGTTAGACAACTTGTGCTACTTGGTTTTGAGTGAAAACGAGTAAAATGGCTTAATTGGTAAAAATACATAATAGTCATAAGTGCATGTTAGAGTGTGAATTTGATATTGTCATAGAAGGGAAAAATGATCAGCATGTCATAAAACATACGAATAAGGGATAAATTTTAATTCCCGAGCCTAGGGGCAAAAGTGTAATTATGTAAAAGTTTAGGGGCGAAAGTGTAATTTTCCAAAGTTCGTATTAAATGCTGTTTTGATGAATGTATGTATTAAATAAGATTAATTTGGTATTATAGATCAAGAGAAAAGGGAATCAAGTCGCGATCGAGGAAAAGAAAAGATTGTGGACTAAATTGCAAAATCTTTATATTTTGGTACCAAGGTAAATTCATGTGTAAATACTGTAGCATAATTGTTATTTTTAAGTTATTGATGTTAATTATATGGTATGCTGATTTTTTTTATCGTGAAATATTATGCTTTGTGGTTAATGTTGAGTAATATGCAAATTATGTTTACTACTTGATAAATATGAATTGCTACCGAGTATCGGCCCGATATTCCGTGGAAGACAAACTAATGTCGATTGAGGAAAAAGCCCGTTTGAACCTTAGGAATAGATTAGGATACAAGTGACATGCCACTAGGATGGTTGAGCATCCGACCTCGTTGAGTTGAGTCTGAGTTCACTTATGGATGCGAATGTTCGAACTCGTTGAGTTGAGTCCGAGTTCACTTATGGATGCGAACGCCTGAGCTCGTTGAGTTGAGTTCGAGTTCACTTATGGGCGGGTTACATGATTGCTTGATTACATATGTGGCACTTATGTGCAAATTATCCGTGTATCCGAGTTATATTCCGATGTGTTCAACGGGCGAAAATTTCTATGAAATGGAAGAACACTTAAGATGCAAGTGACGTTTTGGTAAGTGTTGTGAAGTGGGCACTTTGGACAGGTATGTACTTAACCCTCGGGTTGAAAATAGATACAACAACGATAAAGTGGTAAGATGATGAATGATGTTTAGAAATGTGATATATGTTTTGGTGATGCCATGCTAAGGTTGTTTGGTATAATTGTATTGTTATGTTACTTGTTATTTGCATATGAACTTACTAAGCATTTATGCTTACTCCTTCCTTTTCATTCATTGTAGTTTTGAACAAGTCAGCTCGGGAATCGGGATAGGTCGAAGTTTCGATCACACTATCGGAAGGATTTCTATTGGTAAATGGCTTGTAAAACTTAAAGTATGGCATGTATAGCAATGTACCTATTTTGTGTAAATAATTTTATGATATTGCCAGGTTTGGTTGAGAAAATGTTTGATATTGATAAGTCATGGTGATGGCTAATTAGATCATGTTTGATATCATGGAAGTTTAATAGGTTATCTAGTTCAAAAAAAAAATTCATGGAAAGATGAAACTTGCCTTAAAACAGAATATTGCTGCAGCAATGACATGAATTTGAAAAATCACTAAAAATAATATAAGTGGAAATAAATGATGAGTAAGTTATGAAATTGAAGCTTAATGAGTCTATTTTCATGTGGATTGAACAAAAAAGGCATATAAATTATATTTTATGAGATATTTAAACTTTTGTGAAGAAGGGCCAGAATGATTTCTAGATCCCCTGTTCTGACTTTAAAAATTTATAATAAATCTTAAAAAAATAATTATAAGTTTTTCTTTACATTTACAGATTCCTTATTGAGTCTAGTTTTAATAGAAACAAACCTAATAGTCATTGAAATTTTTTATAGAGAGATATCTGAGTCGTAATACACAGACGTCAGAGTAGTCAAACCCTGAAATAGGGAAGACTTTAACTAATAAACTGTACTAATTGGCCCAACTAAAAATTCTAGAAAAAAATGAGTAAATATATATATGAGTATATATTTAGGGAAAATTTATGGATCTTGATTTCGAGTTTCGTAACTCGAGATATGATTTTTCTTGTAACTGTGACGCAGATAGCTAGAAAGCTGTGAATGTAGAAACAAATGATTCCAAGTACTTAAATTGATAAATTATGTTCGGTAACACCTCAAGCTCGATTCCGGCATTGGTCTCGGGTGTGGGGGCGTTACATTTGGTGGTATCATAGCAGGTTTAGTCGGTTCCCGGACTACGTGTTGTATGTACGGATTTTTGCTATACATGCCATATGTATAAATTATGATAGTGTGACGACTTCTGACCTTTTTAAATGATTTTTATATAGTAAATGGATCCCGATCCAGCTGTGGCAGATGAAGTATAGAGTAATATGCCAGCTCCGGCTAAAGGGGCAGCGCCGACTGAAAACCCACCTCCTATTGTTGGTCAGGGAGGAGAAGAAAGGGATCGGGAAGCCTTTCTCCAAATGATCAGTGCATGGTACACTGAGTTCGTTCGTACGAACCCAAATGTATGACCTCCCCCACCTCCTCCAATTCCTCAACCTATGCCTCCGATGCCTCAAAGAGTGGATATGATAAAATTTCACAGAAACCCTGTTGATAGAATTTGTAAACAAGGGGCTGAAGAATTTAGAGCAAATATTGATGATGATGCAGAGAAAGCAGCTCGGCTTGAAAATTCTATCCGGGTATTTGATGAATTATCTTGTACACTGAAGAATGTTTGAAATGTGCTACATCTTTGTTGAGAGATTCAGCCTATAATTGGTGGAAGACTTTAATTTCGGTGGTACCGAAGAGAGGGGTAACACAGGAATTCTTTCAAGAAGAGTTTGGAAGAAATATATTAGTGAAAGATTTATTGATCGAAAATGTAAAGAGTTTCTTGAGTGAAGCAAGGTAATATGACATCTCGAATATGAAAGAAAGTTTGTTCGATTGAGTAAGTATGCCAGGGAATATGTTCCTACAGAAGCCAAGATGTGCCGACGATTTAAAGACGGGCTCAACGAAGACATTAAGATATTTGTCGAGATCCTTGAACTGAAAGAAATGGTAGTACTGGTTGATCAAGCTTGCAAGGCTGAAGAACTACTTAAAGAGAAGAGAAAGGTAGAGGCCGAGACACGAAAATTGGAAGAAAAGGCCAATGAGTAAGGCACCTTCACAAAGAACCCGAAAAGTCAAGAAATATGAATCCTCGTTCCCAAGTTTCAGCTGGGCAATCATATGGAAATTTTAAGAAGTAGAATGTGGGTCCTAAATCTCAGAATACTTCTACAGCCAATGTAGGGAACTCGAGATTTGTTAAACCCGAGTGCCAGCGGTGTGGTAGAGACTGCCCAGAGAGAGCTGAGAAAGAAAAATTTCAGAATGTAAAAGCTAGTGGTGCAGACTTGAGGGGAAGGTATCCGAGAAAAGCTGGAAGTGAAACAAGAAGTAAGAATGTAGCCAGAGGTGCAGCAGTTAGATCTAAAGGAAGTGCTCCGGCTAGAACTTATGCTATTAAAGCGCGTGAAGATGCTTCCTCACCCGATGTGATTACCGGTACATTTTCTCTTTATGATATTAATGTTATTGCTTTGATTGATCTCGGTTCTAATCATTCATATGTATGCATGAAGCTGGTGTCTAGTTTGAATATACCTGTTGAGAACACAGAATTTATGGTTAGAGTGTCGAATCCGTTAGGCAAATGTGTGATAGTTGATAAAGTATACAAGAAATGTCCTTTAATGATTCGGGGTCATTACTTTTTGGCCGACTTGATGTTGTTGCCGTTTGATGAATTTGATGTTATTTTGGGTATGGATTGGTTGAAATTGCATGATATTATAGTAAATTGCAAAGAAAAGGTTATAGAATTAAAGTGTGAAAATGGTCGGGTTGAATCAGATAAATCAGAGGCATTGTCTAGTGTGATTTCTTCGATGTCGGCTCAGAGATATTTGAGAAAGGGTTATGAAGCTTATTTGGCGTATGTAATTAATACAAAAGAAGTTGAAAAGAAAGTTGAATAAGTGCCAGTTGTATGTGAATTTGCGGATGTATTTCCAGAAGAATTGCCGGGTTTGCCTCCAGTTAGGGAAGTAGAATTTGGTACTGATTTGATACCGGGAACATCTCCTATCTCGATTGCTCCATATAGAATGGCACCAACAGAGTTGAAAGAATTAAAGTCACAGTTGTAAGAGTTGACTGATAAAGGCTTTGTAAGACCGAGTTTTTCACCTTGGGGTGCTCCTGTGTTATTTGTGAAAAAGACGGATGGTTCTATGAGATTATGTGTTGATTATCGGCAGTTAAACAAGGTGAAAATCAAAAACAAGTATCCATTGCCTAGAATTGATGATTTGTTTGATCAGCTAAATGGAGCGACATGGTTTTCAAAGATTGGCTTGAGATCTGGGTATTATCAGCTGCGAGTAAAAGAGTCAGATATGCCTAAAACTGCTTTTAGAGCAAGGTACGGTCATTATAAATTTTTAGTTATGCCATTCGAGTTGACAAATGCTCCTGTTGTGTTTATGGATTTAATGAATCGCATATTTCAGCCATACTTGGACAGATTTGTTGTGGTGTTTATAGATTATATTTTAATTTATTCAAAAGATGAGACAGAGCATGCTGAGCATTTGAGGATAGTTTTGCAAACTTTGAGAGATAAACAGTTGTATGCTAAGTTTAGTAAAAGTGAATTTTGGCTACGGGAAGTTGGATTTTTGGATCATATTGTTTCAGGTGATGGTATACGGGTTGATCCTAGTAAAATTTCAGCCATTATTGATTGGAAACCACCGAAAAACGTAACTAAAGTTAGAAGTTTCTTGGGGCTAGCTGGGTATTATCGGCGGTTTGTAAACGGATTTTCTATAATTGCTGCTCCTATGATTAGACTACTCCAAAAGGATTTTAAATTTGAATGGACGGAAGAATGTCAACAAAGTTTCGAAGAATTGAAAAAGTTATTAATCAAGCACCAGTGTTAGTACAACCCGAATCAGTAAAAGAATTTGTGGTGTATAGTGATGCTTCTCTAAATGGCTTGGGGTGTGTACTCATGCAAGAAGGAAAAGTGGTGGCTTATGCTTGAGGCGATTAAAACCTCATGAGAGGAATTATCCTACTCATGATTTGGAATTGGTGCGGTGGTATTTGCTTTGAAGATTTGGCGACATTATTTGTATGGTGAAAAGTGCCGAGTATATATTGATCACAAAAGTCTTAAATACTTGATGTCACAAAAGACTTAAATTTGAGACAAAGCATAGATGGTTGGAGTTATTGAAAGATTATGAGCTTGTTATTGATTATCATCCGAAAAGCGAATGTGGTTGTCGATGCTTTAAGCAGAAAGTTGTTTTTTGCTTTGAGAGTTATGAACACTCAGTTGAAAATGTCAGATGATAGTTCGATTCTAGCAGAGATAAGAGCTAGACTGATGTTTTTACAAGAGATTTCTGAAGCTCAGAAAAATGATCAAGATTTGCTAGCCAAGAGAAAAATGTGAGTAAGATCGAGGGATCGATTTCGAATCGGTTCGATGGTAGCTTGATGTTTAAAAATCAAATTTGTGTACCGAAAAATGATGAGTTGATTCAAAAGATTTTGTATGAAGCACATAATAGCTGTTTGGCGGTTCATCCGGGCAATACGAAAATGTAAAATGACTTGAAGAAAATGTATTGGTGTAGTGGAATGAAAAGAGATATTTCCGAGTTTGTATCAAAGTGCTTAATTTGTCAACAGGTGAAAGCTGAACACCAAGTGCCTTCAGGATTACTTCATTCTATTATGGTTCCTGAATGGAAATGGGATCGGATTACTATGGATTTATTTTTAGGGTTGCCATTGACTCCAGGAAAGAAAGATGCCATCTGGGTAATAGTTGACAGACTGACTAAATCGGCTCATTTTATTCCGGTACGTACAGATTTTTATCTTAATAAGTTGGCTGAATTGTATATCCGTGAGATTGTTAGACTTCATGTAATACCTTTGTCAATCATTTCGGATAGAGATCCGAGATGTACTTCACGGTTTTGGCAAAAGTTGCAAGAGGCATTAGGTACAAAGTTAAATTTCAGCACTGCCTTTCATCCACAAACTGATGGGCAATCAGAGAGAGTAATTCAGATTCTTGAAGACATGCTCAGATGTTACGTATTGGAATTTCAAGGTAGTTGGGAAAGGTACTTACCGTTGGTAGAATTTGCTTATAATAATAGTTATCAGACGAGTTTGAAAATGGCACCTTATGAAGCATTATATGGTCGTCGATTGAGCAACGCCTTTGTATTGGGTGAACTCAAGGAAAATCAGATTTATGGAGTTGATCTACTAAAGAAACCGAAGGAAAGGTGAAAGTGATTCGAGATTGTTTGAAAGCTGCTTCAGATAGACAGAAATCTTATGCGGATTTGAAACGAAAAGAAATCGAGTTTCAAGTTGGTGATAAGGTATTTTTGAAAGTGTCTCCATGGAAGAAAGTCCTTAGATTTGGACGGAAGGGCAAGTTAAGTCCGCGTTTTATTGGGCCGTATGAAATAATTGAAAAAGTTGGACCGGTAGCATATCGGCTAGCATTACCACCTGAATTAGAGAGGATTCATGATGTGTTCCATGTATCTATGCTACGTCGGTATCGTTCGGATCCTTGACATGTAATTTCACTAACAGAAATTGAAGTACGACCGGATATAACTTACGAAGAAGAACCGATTAAGATCTTAGCTCGAGAGGTCAAGAAACTAAGAAATAAAAGTGTCGCTCTCGTGAAAGTATTGTGGTAAAAGCATGGGGTAGAAGAGACTACATGGGAACCTGAAGAAACTATGAGAAACCAATACCCACACCTGTTTACCGGTAAGATTTTCGAGGACGAAAATCCTTAAAAGGGGGGGAGAGTTGTAATATCCTAAATTAGGGCTTAATCGGAATAGTGGTTTTGTGACCACAAATTCGAGATAGAAATAATTAATTTATAATTATTTTGATTATTATGATATGATTGCATGATTGTATGAAAATTTCGTGATGAAATTCTATGCCTAAAGTGTTTAAATTGAAAGTAGGGACTAAATCGAATAAGTTGCAAAATTTGCATTCTAGAAGTTTTTAGTATGAAATTGCATTGAAATATTAATTAGGAGGTCTTAAATAGAAATTTGACCAATTTTAATTTCATGGACAAAAATAGGACATGGAAGGAATTTTTGAAAGTTTAGTACGGAGGGGCATTTTGGTCATTTGGATATTAAATGAAATAAAAAGGGAAAAGTAACACAAAATAGTCATCTTCTTCATATGGTTGCTGCCGAATTTTGCTCTCTCCATATCTAGGGTTTCTTCAACTTTCAAGCTCTATAGTAAGTGATTCTAAGTCCCGTTTTTAATGTTCTTTACGTTTTTGGAATCCCGGAAGCTCGATTAAGCTTATGCTAGCAATAATTCAACCAAGGGTTTATATTTGGAAAAATACCCATAGGTGAAATTTGTGTATTTTGATGTTTTATGATAGAATATGAGGTTTTAAATTATGTTAGACAACTTGTGCTACTCGGTTTTGAGTGAAAATGAGTAAAAGGGCTTAATCGGTAAAAATACATAATAGTCATAAGTACATGTTAGAGTGTGAATTTGATATTGTCATAGAAGGGAAAAATGATCAGCATGTCATAAAACATAAGAATAAGGGATAAAGTTTAATTCCCGAGCCTAGGGGCAAAAGAGTAATTATGCAAAAGTTTAGGGGCAAAAGTGTAATTTTCCAAAGTTCGTATTAAATGCTGTTTTGATGAATGTATGTATTAAATAAGACTAATTTGTTATTATAGATCAAGAGAAACGGGAATCAAGTCGCGATCGAGGAAAAGAAAAGATTGTGGACTAAATTGCAAAATCTTTATATTTTGGTACCAAGGTAAATTCATGTGTAAATACTGTAGCATAATTGTTATTTTTAAGTTATTGATGTTAATTATATGGTATGCTGATTTTTTTTATCGTGAAATATTATGCTTTGTGGTTAATGTTGAGTAATATGCAAATTATGTTTACTACTTGATAAATATGAATTGCTACCGAGTATCGGTTTCGATATTCCGTGGAAGACGGCTAATGTCAGATTGAGGGAAAAAACCCGTTTGAACCTTAGGAATAGATTAGGATACAAGTGACATGTCACTAGGATGGTTGAGCATCCGAACTCGTTGAGTTGAGTCCGAGTTCACTTATGGATGCGAATGTTCGAACTCGTTGAGTTGAGTCCGAGTTCGTGAAATGTAACTAGGCATCTGATCTCGTTCAGTTGAGTCCGAGTTCACTTATGGATGCGAACGCCCGAGCTCGTTGAGTTGAGTCCGAGTTCACTTATGGGCGGGTTACATGATTGCTTGATTACATATGTGGCACTTATGTGCAAATTATCTGTGTATCCGAGTTATATTCCGATGTGTTCAACGGGCGAAAATTTCTATGAAATGGAAGAACACTTAAGATGCAAGTGACGTTTTGGTAAGTGTTGTGAAATGGGCACTTTGGACAGGTATGTACTTAACCCTCGGGTTGAAAATAGATACAACAACGATAAAGTGGTAAGATGATGAATGATGTTTAGAAATGTGATATATGTTTTGGTGATGCCATGCTAAGGTTGTTTGGTATAATTGTATTGTTATGTTACTTGTTATTTGCATATGAACTTACTAAGCATTTATGCTTACTCCTTCCTTTTCATTCATTGTAGTTTTGAACAAGTCAGCTCGGGAATCGGGATAGGTCGAAGTTTCGATCACACTATCGGAAGGATTTCTATTGGTAAATGGCTTGTAAAACTTAAAGTATGGCATGTATAGCAATGTACCTATTTTGTGTAAATAATTTTATGATATGGCCAGGTTTGGTTGAGAAAATGTTTGATATTGATAAGTCATGGTGATGGCTAATTAGATCATGTTTGATATAATGGAAGTTTAATAGGTTATCTAGTTCATAAAAAAAAATTCATGGAAAGATGAAACTTGCCTTAAAACAGAATATTGCTGCAGCAATGACATGAATTTGAAAAATCACTAAAAATAGTATAAGTGGAACTAAATGATGACTAAGTTATGAAATTGAAGCTTAATGAGTCTATTTTCATGTCGATTGAACAAAACAGGCATATAAATTATATTTTATGAGATATTTAAACTTTTGTGAAACATGGCCAGAATGATTTCTGGATCCCCTGTTCTGATTCTAAAAATGTATAATAAATTTTACAAAAACAATTATAAGTTGTTCTTTACATTTAAAGATTCCTTATTGAGTCTAGTTTTAATATAAACAAACCTCATAGTCATACAAAATTTTTTATAGAGAGATATCTGATTCGTAATACACAGACATCAGAGCAGTCGAACCCTGAAATAGGGGAGATTTTAACTAATAAACTGTACTAATTGGCCAAACTAAAAATTCTAGAAAAAAAATTAGTAAATAGATATATGAGTATAGATTTAGGAAAAATTTACGGATCTTGATTTTGAGTTTCGTAACTCGAGATATGATTTTTCTTAAGTAATCGTGATGCGAGATAGCTAGAAAGTCGTGAATGTAGAAACAAATGATTCAAGTACTTAAATTGATAAATTATGTTCGGTAACACCTCAAGCTCGATTTCGGCATTGGTCTCGGGCATGGGGGCGTTACATTTGGTGGTATCAGAGCAGGTTTAGTTGGTTCTCGGACTACGTGTTGTATGTACGAATTTTTGCTTATGATAGTGTGACGACTTCTGACATTTTTAAATGATTTTTATATAGTAAATGGATCCCGATTCAGCTGTGGCAGATGAAGTACAGAGTAATACGCCACTCCATTTGAAGGGACAATGTGCGATCAAACCCACCTCCTATCATTGGTCAAGGAGGAGGAGAAAGGGATCGGGAAGCCTTTCTCCAAATGATGAGTGCATGGTACACTGAGTTGGTAAGTGTTGTGAAATGGGCACTTTGGACAGGTATGTACTTAACCCTCGGGTTGAAAATAGATACAACAACGATAAAGTGGTAAGATGATGAATGATGTTTAGAAATGTGATATATGTTTTGGTGATGCCATGCTAAGGTTGTTTGGTATAATTGTATTGTTATGTTACTTGTTATTTGCATATGAACTTACTAAGCATTTATGCTTACTCCTTCCTTTTCATTCATTGTAGTTTTGAACAAGTCAGCTCGGGAATCGAGACAGGTCGAAGTTTCGATCACACTATTCGAAGGATTTCTATTGGTAAATGGCTTGTAAAACTTAAGTATGGCATGTATAGCAATGTACCTATTTTGTGTAAATAATTTTATGATATGGCCATGTTTGGTTGAGAAAATGTTTGATATTGATAAGTCATGGTGATGGCTAATTAGATCATGTTTGATATCATGGAAGTTTAATAGGTTATCTAGTTCAAAAAAATTCATGGAAAGATGAAACTTGCCTTAAAATGTAATATCATCACTAGCAATGACATGAATTTGAAAAATCACTAAAAATAGTATAAGTGGAACCAAATGATGAGTAAGTTATGAATATGAATCTTAATGAGTATATTTTCATGTGGATTGAACAAAATAGGCATATAAATTATATTTTATGAGATATTTAAACTTTCGTGAAACAGTGCCAGAATGATTTCTGGATCCCCTATTCTAACTTTAAAAATTTATAATAAATTTTAAAAAAATAATTATAAGTTTTTCTTTACATGTAAAGATTCCTTATTGAGTCTAGTTTTAATAGAAACAACCCTCACAGTCATTGAAATTTTGTATAGAGAGATATCTGATTCGTAATACATAGAGGTCAGAGCAGTCAAACCCTGAAATAGGGGAGACTTTAACTAATAAACTGTACTAACTGGCCCAACCAAAAATTCTAGGAAACAATTAGTAAATATATATATGAGTCTAAATTTAGGGAAAATTTACGGATCTTGATTTCAAGTTTCATAACTCGAGATATGAATTTTCTTGTAACTGTGATGCAGATAGCTAGAAAGCTGTGAATGTAGAAACAAATGATTCGAAGTACTTAAATTGATAAATTATGTTCAGTAACACCTCAAGCTCGATTCCGGAGTCGGTCTCGGGCTTGGGGGCGTTACATGTTGGCTTGAGATGAGACCCTACATTTTGTATAAGGCTATGGATAGTGGCTATTATTCATTATTGATATATATATATATATATATATATATATATATATATATATATATATATATATATACAAATGATGATATTCCATGGATGAATAAATTGCATCTATTATCTATTGCCTATTGTGGCTGATTTGGTTATATGAGTCATTCTTGTATTGGTTTGGTTGATCGTTTGTAGGTTGATACAAGTAAGGGTGGCAAAAAGGCTTAGTAAATAGCATTATTTTGTCCACACGGGTAGACAGACGAGCATGTGTCTAGGCCGTGTGTGACACACGGTCAGCCCCATAGGCGTGTTACTCGGCTGTGTGTCCCCTGCACATAAAAATTGCAAGTCAGTATGCATGGTAGTAAACACACTAGCAGAGACACGGTCGTGTGTCTCAGCCGTGTGGAGGACACGACCTCTGGCAACCGGTGTGTGCCTCGACCGTGTGCCCTAAATTGGATGCCAACATCAAAAACAGAATGTCAAGGTTGTTAGACACGGGCCAGGACACGGGTGTGTCATGGCCGTGTCAGGGACACGAGCCATAGACACGGGCATGTGTCAGACCATGTGAAAACCCCTATAGGTTCAAATTTCGAAGTAAATTTGTACGGGTTCGGGACACGGGCGTGTCCCTAGGTGCTTATGCCGTGTGTACCACATGGGCCATCTACACGACCATGTTCAAGTCCCACACGGGTGTGTTGCCCATCCATACGGGCGTGTGTCCTATTTTAAAGGTCATTGTCCTAGTGTTGGTTAAAGGACCTGAAATGGGTCCTGAGTGGTTTCTTAGAGATGATTTGGACCTCATATGCCCTTGATAAGAAGTTTTAGACAAAGTTTGAAAAAGTTTTTAATTTGACCGAATTTTATGACATTGAAACATTTGAATGCATGTGTTTGAGTTTAGTAGCTTCTCGTATTCCGTCCTTGCGTAGGGCACGGGTGCGGGCTGTTACATTTAGTGGTATCAGAGTATGGTTTAGTCGGTTCTAGGACTAACCTAGCATGAGTACGAGTCTAGCTATACATGCCATAACTATATATTGATAGTGTAACGACTCCTGACGAGATAAATTGTGTTTTATTTATATAGTAAATGGATCCTAATATAGCTATAGCAGATGATATGGAGAGTAATACGCCAGCTCCCGCTGAAGGGACCGCGCTAATAGATAGTGGGCCCGTGACACTGAGTCAGGGCGGAGGGGCTAGAGAAGCTTACCTCCATATGATGGATGCATGGTATTTAGATTTCATTCGTGGGAATCCAAATACTCTACCTCCTCTGATTCCTCAATATGCCCCTGTAGCTCCACAATGAGTGGATTTGGTCAGGAAAAAGAAACCCCCGGTAGATAAGATACGAAAGTAAGAGGTCGAGGAATTTTGGGCTAAGATTGATGATGACTCAGATAGAGCAGAGTTCTGGCTGGAAAATACCATTAGGGTATTTGATGAACTATCGTGCACACCTGAGGAGTGTGTGAAGTGCGCAATGTCGCTCCTCAAGTCTCGACCTACCAATGGTGGAATACTTTCGAGTCCGTTGTACCAAGAGAGAGGGTAACTTGGGAGTTCTTCCAAGAAGAGTTTCAAAAGAAGTACATTAGCCATAGGTTTATAGACCTGAAAAGGAAAGAATTTTTAGAGCTGAAGTAAGGTCGTAGGACAGTGATGGAGTACGAGCGTGAGTTTGTAAGACTCAGCAAATATGCACGGGAGTGCATATCTACAGAAGCTATCATGTGCAAGAGGTTTAAAGATGGTCTAAATAAAGATATCCGTTTACTAGTTGGTATTTTAGAATTGCAGGAATTTGTGGTGCGCATGTAAGGCCAAGGAATTACCCAAAGAGAAGAGAAGGGTTGACATCGAGTCCCGAGACTCAAAGGAAAGATAGATGGGGAAATCACAGCAAACCTCATCTAAGAGATCGAGAGAGTTTCCTACCCGATCAGCAGGGTTCTCAAGTAGGAACAAGAACAAGTAGAACACAACTTCTAAAGCTCAGACCACTTCTATCGCGAGCATTGGTAGTGCTCGGCCAAATAGGCCAGAGTGTTCACTGTGTGGTAGGCATCATTTCAGCAAGTGCCGACGGAATGAAAGAGGTTGCTTCAAATATGGATCTTTGGACCATTTCATCTAAGACTGCCCTGAATTAGATGAGAAAGAGAAAAACCAAGACGTGAGGGCGAGTAGTGCTCCTATGAGGGGTAGACCACAGAAGAACCCGGGCTATAGGACTAACAGTAGAGGTGCCCCTAGAGATTCAAATGTGAGGTCCGAGGGCCGTGCGCCTACAAGGACTTATGCCATTCGCGCTCGCGAAGAGGCATCTTCACTAGATGTGATTATGAGTACTTTTTCTCTTCATGATTTTTCTGTTATTGCTTTGATTGATCCAGGGTCTACTCATTCCTATGTATGCATGAAATTAGTACCCAGTATGAATATGTCTGTTGAGTCTACCGAATTTGTGATAAAAGTGTCAAACCCGTTAGGCAGGCATGTGATAGTTGATAAAGTGTGTAGAGGCTGTCCTTTGATGATTAGAGGTCATTATTTTTCATCTAACCTCATGCTACTACCGTTTGATGAATTTGATCTAATTCTTGGCATGGATAGGTTAACTACTCATGATGTGATAGTGAATTGTGGTAGCAAGTTTATTGAAATGAAATGTAAGAAAGGGGATATTATTCGGGTTGAATCAGGTGAAGGGGATAACTCACCAGTATTGATCTCGTCTTTGACTGCTGAGAAATATTTGAGAAAAGGGTATGAGTCCTACCTAGCATTTGTGTTGAACACCAAAGAGTCTGAAGTAAAAATAGAGACAGTGTTGGTGGTTGTGAGTATCTGGATGTGTTTCCAGAAGAGTTGCCCAGATTGCCTCCAACCAGAAAAGTTGAGTTTGGTATTGAGTTAGTCCCTGTTACTGCACCTATCTCGATTGCTCCGTATAGAATGGCTCCAACGGAGTTAAAGGAGTTGAAGAATCAATTACAAGAGTTAACGGATAAAGGTTTTGCAAGACCGAGCTATTCACCATGGGGTGCTCTTGTACTGTTTGTAAAAAAGAAAGACAGGTCGATGAGATTGTGTATAGACTACCGTCAGCTCAACAAGGTAACTATGAAGAACAAGTATCCCTTGCCAAGGATTAATGATCTATTCGATTAGTTGAGGGGAGCCACAGTGTTTTCTAAGATTGACTTAAGGTCGGGCTACTATCAGTTAAGGGTTAAGGAGTAAGATGTACCAAAAACCAAGTTTAAGATGAGGTATGGGCACTATGAGTTTCTTGTTATGCCCTTCGGTTTAACAAATGCTCCCACGGTGTTTATGGATTTGATGACCCGCATTTTTAGTCGTACTTGGATAAGTTCGTCGTCATTTTTATCAACGACATATTGATTTATTCGCGTGATGAGAGTGAGCACGCGGAGCATTTGAGAACGATTCTATAAACCTTGAGAGGTAAGCAGTTATACGCCAAGTTCAGTAAGAGAAAATTATGGCTACGAGAGGTCAGATTTTTGGGACAACCCGACCCATGATTTAGAGCTAACAAGTATAGTGTTCGCATTAAAGATTTGGAGACACCATTTGTATGGTGAGAGATGTCGGGTGTTCACCGACCATAAAAGTCTAAAGTATTTGATGACTCAGAAGGAGTTGAATTTACGGAAACGGCGATGGTTAGAGTTAATAAAAGGCTACGAGTTGGTGATTGACTATCACCCCAGAAAGGCTAATGTGGTAGTCGATGCTTTGAGTAGGAAATCATTGTTCGCCTTGAAGGCTATGAATGCTCAATTTTCAGTGACTGATGATGGTTCGATTTTGGTAGAGTTGAGAGCTAGACCGATGTTCCTGCAAGAGATTTGCAAAGCCCAGAATAATGACAGTGAATTGCAAGCCAAGAGAACTCAGTGTGAGTCAAGTGTCGAATAAGAGTTTAGTATTGGTACTGACGGTTGTATAATGTACTGAGGTAGAATTTGTGTACCCAAGGATGATGAGCTCTTTCAATAGATTTTACGAGAGGCACATAGTGGTTGTTTGTCTATCCACCTGGGTAATGTGAAAATGTACAATGACTTGAAGGAAACGTACTGGTGGCCGGGAATGAAAAGAGACATTTCTAAGTTTGTCTCTAAGTGTCTAGTTTGTCAACAAGTGAAGGCCGAACACTAAGTACCCTTGGGTTTACTCCAGCCTGTGATGGTTCCCGAATGGAAATGGGACTGAGTGACCATGGATTTTGTGTCAAGGTTGCCTTTGACACCAAGGAAAAAAGATTCAGTTTGGGTCATTGTTGATAGACTTACTAAGTCGGCACATTTTATACCAGTGTGTACCAACTATTCCCTTGAGAAATTGGTCGATCTTTATGTTTCTGATATCTTGAGACTTCATGGAGTGCTCTTGTCGATTATTTCAGATAGGGATTTGAGGTTTACTGTGAAGTTTTGGAAGAAGTTACAAGAGGCTTTGGGAACAAAGTTGAACTTTAGCACAGGTTTCCACTAGCAAACTGACAGTCAGACAAAAAGAGTATTTCAAATATTGGAAGACATGCTACGGTGTTGTGTTCTTGAGTTTCAAGGTAGTTGGGAAAAGTATTTGCCGCTATTTGAATTCGCCTATAACAATAGTTATCATTCGAGTTTGAAAATGGCGCCCTATGAGGCTTTGTATGGGCGTAAGTGTCGAACGCCTTTATATTGGACCGAGTTGAGAGAGAATCAAATTCACGGGGTCAATTTGGTCAAAGAGACTGAGAAAAAGGTTAAGGTGATTCGTGATTGCTTAAGAGCCACATCGGATAGACATAAATCCTACGCGGACTTGAAACAAAAAGAGATCGAGTTTCAAGTCGGTGATAAGGTGTTGTCGAAAGTATCCTCGTGGAGGAAGGTCCTCAGATTTGGTAGGAAGGGCAAGCTGAGTCCTCGTTTCATAGGACCTTATGAAATTGTCTAGAGAGTAGGGTCCGTTGCCTACTATTTGGCTTTGCCCTCAGAATTGGAAAAGATTCACGACGTGTTTGATGTGTCCATGTTACGTCGATATTGATCAGATCCTTCGCGTGTGATCACACCAACTGAAGTTGAGATTCAGCCAGACATGACTTATGGCGAAGAGCTGGTTATTTTGGGTCGGGAAGTAAAATAATTGAGGAATACGAGTATTACGCTTGTTAAAGTATTATGCCATAGACATGGAGTCGACGAAGCCACATGGGAACCCAAGGAGACCATGAGAGACCAATACTCGAATTTATTCACCGGTAAGATTTTCAGGGACGAAAATCCCTAAGGGGGAGAATTGTAACAGCCCGATTTTAGGCCTAGTCAGAACAGTGGTTTTGGAACCACTAACTTGAGGTCAGAGAAATTATTTTTAATATTATTTTATGTGTTGTGACATGATTATATGAGTCCGTGAAAATTTTAGTGAAATAATTTTAGCGATCTAAATTGCATTAAGTGCAAAAGTCCTATTGTGATAGCTAAGGGTGTTAAATTGCCATGAATCATAAATTGGGAGTCTTTAAAGGGCAAATAGACCCTTAGATAAGTGATAGCCGACCATAGGAGACAAAAGAGAGAACTGGTCAAAATTAGGTGAGTTGGTGACTTATTTTGACTAGAATAAAAATAAAATAAGGAGAAAAAGATATCATCTTTTTCTCATCTTCTTCACCACCAAAAATACCAGTGAAATAGGGGTTTTGAAAGCATGAAATTTTCAGCCACTTAGTCTCCTCACATGTAAGTGATTTTGATGATTTTTCTTGATGCTTTTTACATTTTTGGGACCCTTGTGGCATAAGCTAGCTAATGAAGGGACTATTTTGCACAATGGTTGAAGGTTTAGGGTTTTACCATAAGTGTGTTCATGTTTTTTTCTAAAATTTTATGGAAGAAAATGAATCAGGGTTCTGAAATAAACAACTTTTGTGAAGAGATTTCTCATGAAAACCCTAAAAAGGACCATTTTGCATAAGTTGTAAAATCGGTGATAAACGTGTGAAATATTGAGAATTTGGACTGCTTCTAGTATAAAAAGTAATCAGCTAGGCTTGGTTAGTGAGAAAATACGATAAAAAATAATTTTCGAACCTAGGGGTAAAATGGTTATTTTGTGAAAGTTTAGGGGCAAAACGGTCATTTTACCAATTATGAATATTTGAGTGCCTAGAGCAATATTCTGATGAGATGAATGGATTGCTTTCATTTTAGATCAAGAATTACAAAATTTGGGCCTAGACCAGGGAAAAGCAAAGCAAGTGGACTAAGTCGAACTAGTTGTCTACATTTTGTAATCTGAGGTAAGTTGTATGTAAATAATACCACTACATTGTTATTATATATGCTTGAATTGATATGGCATAAATTGGTTGTTTGTGGAAAAAATTATGCATGATGAATAGTGAGATAGTACAACTCCCATTTGAACCTTAGGAAAATAATCGGATATTCATGCCATGACATTCGGGCTAATTGTGTGCTAGTATGAGACATGTCTGGGACATGCATCGGCCACATTATGAGAGCCAGTGTAAGACATGTCTGGGACTAGCAGCGGCTACAAGATCTGTCAATGTAAGACCATGTCTTGGACATGGCATCGGCATTGTACCCTATGTTTGAGGCTTGGTGAATATCTGATGGCATTCCAAATGGTTCAACGGTGAGAGTTATAATTTAAGTTAAACGAGAAAAGTGTAACCATGTTGTGAGTGGTACAGGTACTTATTTGAGATGTATGAGACGTGAGCTTAGTATATGCTATGAGAATTGTATTGGATAGTGACGAGTAAGTTGTGCTTATGCTTACTTTTGTATTATGAGCATTATGATGAATGGTAAAGTTGTTGACAAATTTATTTTCATACAACTTACAAAGCTTTATGCTTACCCCGTTTCTTTCCATTTTCTTATAGTGTTGCTTAACTAGCTCGAGGATCATTTGGACGTCAAAGGCACGACCACACTATCAACTGAAGCACTTGGTATAGTTAGATTTATTATCTTTAGTATGGCATGTATAGGGACTTAGGCTTTTGTGTTTTGAGTCATTGTTAATTTAGCCAAGGTGTTGGCTTGGGATGAGACCCTACAATTTGTATAAGGCTATGGATAATGGCTAATATTCATTATTGATATATATATATATATATATACAAATGATGATATTCTATGGATGAATAAATTGCATCCATGATCTATTGCCTATTCTGGCTGATTTGGTTATATGAGTCATTCTTGTATTGGTTTTGGTTGATCTTATGTAGGTTGATACAAGTAAGGGTGGCAAAAAGGCTTGGTAAATAGTCTTATTTTGTCTGCATGGGTAGACAGACGGGCATGTGTCTAGGTCATGTGTGACACACGGTCAGCCCCATGGGCGTGTTATTCGGCCGTGTGTCTCCTGCATGTAAAAATTGCAAGTTAGTATGCATAGTAGTAAACGTACGGGCAGAGATACGACCGTGCGTCTCAGCTGTGTGGAGGACACAGCCTCTAGCCACTGGTGTGTGCCTCAGTCATGTGCCCTAAATTGGACGCTTACGTCAGAAACAGAATGTCAAGGTTGTTAGACACGGGCTAGGACACGGGCGTGTCATGGCCATGTGAGGGACAGGGCCATAGACACGGGCGTGTGTCAGACCGTGTGAAAACCCCTATAGGTTCGAATTTGGAATTAAATTCACACGGGTTCAGGACACGGGCGTGTCCCTAGGTGCTTAGGTCATGTGTACCACAGAGGCCATCAGCACGGCCATGTTCAAGTCCCACACGGGCGTGTTGCCCATCCACACGAGCGTGTGTCCTGTTTTAAAGGTCATTTTTCCTAGTGTTGGTTAAAGGACCCGAAATGGGTGCCGAATGGTTTCCTAGAGATGTTTTGGACCTTATAGGCCCTTGATAAAAAGTTTTAGGCAAAGTTTGAAAAAGTTTTTAATTTGATTGAGTTTTAATGACATCGAAACGTTTGAATGCATGTGTTTGAGTTTAGTAGCGTCTCATATTCCATCCCTGCGTAGGGTACGGGTGCGGGGTGTTACATTACATTTTCTTCATTTTACCCTATCATTTCATATGCGTATAACCTTCCATGGAAATGAATTAATATACATATATACCAACCATAATTTATGCATCAAATCAAATGCATTACAAATTTATCTTATCATATACATAAATATCATATCAAAACATTATATATTTATACACATACAAATGCCGAATCGTGATTAACTTACTTACATAACATTTACAGTATGAAGTTTCTTTACCATACTAAATCAAATTAAATATGAAACCATTCATTAGGTTTCATGATTATAATTATTGAATCACAACTAGTTCGTAACCATCATTTATATTTTATCACCTAACCAAATACAAATATATTTATCCAAACACAAAACTTACATACCATGTAATAAATATATCAAAATAAACTCTTATCATGTTCAGATATAACCAAATATCCATTGATGCTAAATCACATGTAACACCTTAACCAAACATATCAACCAAGTTCACATGTATATTTTATCTTAGCATGAATCATAGTCAAATCAACCAAACATACTTATGAATATATACCATGGCCGATTCATCAACCACATCCAAATTCAGCAACCATTATCAATACATATAACACATATAAACTTAACTAAAGTTTCACATACTTTTATAGCATATTGGCCATTTTTGCATGCCTTAATATATAAATAAACAAAAATCCAACATTTCAAAACATAATCCAGCCTATACATGCCATAAGTTCAAAAAATTAGCTTATAAAATACCGAAAAATAGTCGATAGTGTGATAGACTTTGCTGACGATCCCCGGTGTAACACCCCTAACCTTTAACCGTTGTCGGAATAGGTTAAGAGGCATTACCGGACTTGTAACTCATATAAGAACCACTACACATCAATTATCATCTCATCACTAATAAAAGTCATTCATTACCATTCATTATTCACATAAAATCGAGTATACAATGCTTAAACATGCATTCAGGACCAAATTGATAACATATAAAAGTTTTAGAACTTATAAAAATTTTCAACTTTTAAAAGATCACATGCCCGTGTGAACAGGCCGTGTGCCTCACACGGGCTTAGACATGCCCATGTGTCTAAGCCGTGGCAAAATAGGGCATAGCTACTGACTTGCCCACTCAGCTACTAAACACGCCCGTGTACCTTGGCCGTGATCGAGCCTGACTTGGGCCACACGGCTAGCCACACGCCTGTGTGCTTTGGCCGTGCTCGGGTCTAACTTACAATTGTAAGGTACCCCAGGGGACACATGGCCGTGCAACATAGCCATGTGTCGCACACGGCTGAGACACACGCCCGTGTCTCTGCACGTGTGGACAAAAATAGGCCATTTGAATAGCCAATTTGCCACCCTAATTTGGTCAACCTACAAGCAAAGAAAACAAGCATATTTGCACCGCCATTTCAGCCAATTTCAATACCAGAACATAAACCATTCATATCATATAATATTCACCCAAATCCATACTCATAAACCTTACCAATTCATGCCAAACATAAGGTAAGATCATATCAAAACATTTCTTTCCATACATCATTCAATCTCATGCCATGAACTTACCAAACTTACCATCTCCTTTATCCAACCAAAACATACCACAAATGCAAATTAACATCACATACTATAAACCATTATCAACTATGGGTTTAAACACCAACTAGCCAAATCACATGGCTAAGTATACACATCACAAAATATAATTCCACAACTACTAGCTTATACATGCCATACTTCAGAATATACCAAAATGAGGTTCGATAGTGTGGTGACGATTCTTGACGATCCCCGAGCTTGCAGTAGCTTTGATATCTATAAAACAATGTATTCACACACAAAGTAAGCTTTCAAAAGCTTAGTAAGCTCGTACTAAAATCATCAACAGTATATAAAACATAAAACATCAATACATAAGTATTTACACATTCTCAAATCATCTATCAATCTATACCAACATAATCCATATGTTCATACCAATTCAATGAACTTCACATACATAATATTAACTACCACATAGGTATCGTACATACCTGAATTCCCCGTACTTATTCATTCTCATTCTCACCTCTCGTTTGAATATTTTAAGACTTCCCGTAAATTATTCATACTTCAAACATTCGTACACTTAGTGCTGTAAATGTTAGCCGAAGCTAGAACGATTTCACACACTTAGTGCCATCTCAATTAACTGAAGCTAAGTCAGTATCGTACACTTAGTGCCTCATAAAGCCGAAGCTAATTTAAATCGCACACTTAGTGCCAAATTCCATTGATATATCATTGTGTTCATCCAGACCAGATATATATACAATCTATGTATAATCAAACATCAAAATATACTTTAACATCATGCTTTAAGTACTAATTTACCTCGTACTCGAAATTTGTCGACTAGAATCGTTTACTCTATAATCTTCGACTTCCCTCGATCTAAGTCTGAATTCCTCTTTTCTTTATCTATATGTATTCAGAATTAACCCTTTTATTCACTAAATCATTCAAAACAATCCATTCACACATAATTAGGGTATTTTGCAAAATAGTCCTCACATTTTCACATTTCGACACTTTAGTCCCTAATTCACAAAATCGCAAAATACACAAAATTTGCTTATACACATGCTTAGCTGAATTTTCATAGCTCTCATACAAGTCCATACATTTCATTTATTTCACATTTTAGTCCCTCAAAATAACATTTTTATAATTTAACCCAAATTACTCAATTTCATCAAAAATTCAAAGACAAAACATTTAAACCCAACATCAAGCTTCCATAATTCATCTACTAACATCACAAAACTCATAGTTTCATCAATGACACATTTCAAAATCATCAAAAAAACCAAAAATTGAGGCATGGGTTAGATAGTACTCAAAGCAACGATTACAGAAACGTAGAAATTATCAAAAACCGAATAAAATACATACCTTAATTAAGCTTTGAACTAGCTGAAACCCTAGAGCTCTTTTTCTTTTATTTTGTTCTTCAATTTTCGGCAATATAATATGATAATGGCCTATTTTCATGTTTTGTTTTATTTTATTAAACATTTATATGCCATTTACCAACTTTGCCCTTAATGTTAACATATAAAAATCTACCTACTAATGTCTATACTTGTCCATGCATTAAAAGAATGGTCCAATTGCATCATAAGGACTTCATACTTAAAAAGCCACATCAATTAGGCACTTTAACAACCAGGACACAACTTTTACATTTTACGCGATTAGGTCCTTTTATCAAATTGAGCACACAAATGATCGAATTTTCATACGAAACTTTCATAGATGCTAATTCACACATCAAGAGCATGGAAAATAATATTTAAACATTTTTTTGACTCAGATATGTGGTCCCAAAACCACTATTCTGACTAGGGTCTAAACTAGACTATTACACTGAGGCTCATATCTGACTTTAAAATCTATAAAACAGAGACAAACATAAACACTCACGTAGTAAGCTATCATAGCTTACTAAGTCATAAGAAAATATTTAACTCAATGTTAATACCAACTCAACTTAACTAAACTGATTTATGCTATCATATTCACATTTATTCTCAAGATCACAATTTCATATATAACATATACTTTCATATACAATTTCACATTGGCCAAAAATACATAAACTCATATACATGTATTCATGAATCATTTCATAAATATTCACATTATATAATTAAATGGCCGAATACACTTTCCATATACACATACATTTTTCATTTACATGACACTTGATTTGCAACAATTATCAAGTAACTTACTTACCTTATTTCAAATAGGTAATAAGCTAACTCATACCTGATCATTTTAGCTCGTTTTACATATTCAATCACAACTTATCATTTCCCGATGAACCATTCGGAATTGGATAGGACACTTGGATAATCACATATATCGTACAACGCAATGTCCTAGACGTGGTCTTACATGTAATCACATATCGATGCCACTGTCCCAGACTGGGTCTTACTCGTACACATATATCAGAATCACATATCGATGCCAACGTATAAAATGTGGTCTTACTCGTACACATATATCGATGCCATGGTCTTACTCGCACATCACATATCAGAATCCTATGTCATGACATATGTATCCTAGCTATTCCTAAGGTTCATATGGGACTTTTAGATGTCGTAACGCAGTCGAAACGAATTCGTAAACATGGCTCCCAAGCTTATTTACATTCGGCTAACACATATATATTTTCACATATTTCATTTCAGCATATAAAACTCATATTTATTTAAAATAAACAATATCTATTTGCTTATAAACTTACCTTGGACGATGAAAATCAGAACGGGACGGCTAATCGACAACTTTAGTTTTCCCCCAATCCAAATCTGATTTCTTTGGTTCTTGATCTGAACATATTCAAATTAAACTCATTCAAACATATTTTCACTCAATTTAGTCCAAAAACACATAAATGGAAAAATTATCATTTTACCCCTGATATTTCACACTTTTTACAATTTAGTCCAAATTGCACAAAACACAAAACATGCAAAATTTGCACACATCATGCTTAGGTTGAATCTTCCTTATGTTCATACAAGTCCATACATTTCATTTATTACACATTTTAGTCCTTCAAATTATTATTTTTACAATTTAGCACTAATTACTCAAATTCATCAAAACTTCAAATACAAAACTTGTTAATCTATCATATATATTTTATTTTCCATCATCAAGCAATAAAAATCACAAGCTTTCAAAAAAGGGAAAATACAAAATCATCATCAAATTCAAAAATTGAAACATGGGCTAGATAGATAACAAAGCAACGATCTCAAAAACATAAAAATTATCAAAAATCGAGCTAGAACTCGCCTTGAATCAAGCTTCAATAATGCCTAACCCTTAAACTCTTTATTTTCTTTATTTTTCTTTTCTTTAGTTTCAGAAAGAATAAAGTATGAACACTTATGTTATATTTTATGTTTTTTTTAATATATGTTATTATACATTTTACCAAATTAACCTTTATTAATTAATACAAAACCATTATATATTAAGGTCATGACCGTCCACATCATTATATCATGGGCTAATTGCAACATAAGTGCCTCAATTTTAAAAGACAACAACTATTCGGCCCTTTCACAATTAACCACCAAATTTTCATTTTACGCGATTAAGCCCTTTTATTTAATCAGGCACTCAAACGACAAAATTAAAGCACGAAAATTTCACATATAAATTCACACTTAATAAACACATAAAATAAATTTAAAATATTTTTTTGACTTAGATTTGTGGTCCCGAAACCACCATTTTGAATAGGGTTAAAATCGGGTTGTTACAACTCTCCCCCTTAAGGATTTTCGTCCCCGAAAATCTTACCAGTGAATAGGTTTCAATAACATTCTTTCATTGCATCCTCTGATTCCCATGTTGCCTCTTCAACTCCGTGCTTATGCCACAGTAGTTTCACTAACGAAATTTTCTTATTTCGCAACTCTTTATCTTTGCGAGCCAGAATATGAATCGGTTCTTCCTCATATGTCAAATCAGACTTAATCTCAATCCCAAACAGATTAATCACATGTGAGGGATCAGATCGATATCTACGAAACATCAAGACATGAAATACATTATGGATCATTTCTAGCTTAGGTGGCAACAAAAAATCTATAAGCAACTGGCCTGATACGTTCTATAATGTCATATGACCCAATAAATCTCAGACTTAATTTGCCTTTACGACCGAATTTGAGTATTTTCTTCCATAGTGAGACTTTCAAAAATACTTTATCCCCGATCTGAAACTTTATATCTTTTTGTTTTAATTTCGTATACAATTTTTAACGATCTGACGCTGTTTTTAGACTTTCGCGGATCACTTTCACTTTTGTTCAGTCTCTTTGATCAAATCGACCATGTGTATCTTATTTTCACTGAGCTCAGTCCAATACAATGGTGTACGACATTTACGACCGTACAAATCCTCGTAAGGTGCCATTTGATACTCGATTGAAAGCTATTATTGTATGTAAATTCAATCAGAGTTAAGTATCGTTCCCATATACCTTCAAACTCGAGAATGTAACATCTTAACATATCCTCAAGTTTCTAAATGATTTATTCGAACTGACCATCTTTTTGCGAATGGAAAGCAGTACTGAAATGTAATTTCGTACCTAGAGCATCTTGCATTTTCTTCCAAAACCGCGATGTAAACCTCGAATCTCTATCAAAAATAATAGAAATAGGTTATCCTTGTAATCTCAGAATCTGAGAAACATACAATTCAACTAGCTTATCAAGCGAGTAATCTGTGCGAACTGGAAGAAAATGAGCTGATTTGGTCAATCTATCTACAATAACCAAGGTTGCATCTTTCTTGCTCAGTGTCAACGGTAAACCGGATACAGAATCCATCGTGACTCTGTCCCATTTCCATTCAGGTATCATGTTGGCTGAAGTAATCTAGAAGGTACCTAATGCTCGACTTTTACTTGCTGACAAACTAAGCATTTCGAAACAAAGTCAGAAATGTCTCATTACATACCATGCCACCAGTAAAGTTGTTTCAGATCATTATACATTTTCGTACTACCCGGGTGAATAGATAACTGACTGCTATAAGCTTCATTCAAAATCATCTAAATTAACTCTAAATTTCTCAAAACACATATTTAGTTTCTAAACCTCAGACAACCTTCAGCATCAACTCGAAACTCTGAACCAAAATTTGAATCATATTGGGCCCATTTTGCTAACAAATCATTATCAACTTTCTGAGCATCACAAATTTGTTGAATAAATAACGATCTTGCTTTTAATTCAGCTATTATCGAACCATCATCAGACATAGCCATATGCGCATTCATTGCACGCAAAGCAAACAGTGATTTTTGGCTTAGAGCACCAGCAACAACATTAGCTTTTCCTAGATGGTAGCCAATCACAAGCTCATAGTCTTTTAACAGCTCTACCCATCGACGTTGTCTCAAATTCAGATCTTTCTAAGTCATCAAATATTTCAGGCTTTTGTGATCAGAATAAACATGACATTTCTCTCCAAAAAGATAGTGACGCCATATCTTCAATGCAAACACAATAGTTGCCAATTCTAGATTGTGCGTCGGATAATTCTTTTCATACGGCTTTAACTGTCTCGAGGCATAAGCTATGACTTTTCCTTCCTGCATTAACACACAGTCCAAACCATTTAAAGATGCATCACTATAAATAACAAATTCTTTACCCGATTCTAGCTGGACTAACACTAGAGCTTCGGTCAAAAGGTGTAACAATCCAGTTTAGACCTTAGTCGGAATAGTAGTTTCAGGATCACATATCTAACTCATAAAAATATTTAAATATTATTTTTCATGTTTATGATATGTGAATGAGTATGTGTGAAAGTATCGTATGAAAATTTAATCGTTTGTGTGCTTAATTTGATAAAAGTTGCTTGCTACTTGTTAAAAGGTCTATTTGACTTAGCTTTGTAAATGAGAGGTCTTTATGTGGTTATTTGACCATTGGAAGTTTGAATGGACATAAAAGGGCATGTGTTAGGTGAATGAATAATTTTATAACAAAGGGCAAAATTGTCATTTAGTTAATATGATATTATTAATAAAACAAATGCATGAATTAGTGTTATATTCATCATCTTGGAAAATTATATCAAAGAAAAGAAGAGAAAAAAATCAAGTTAGGGTTCAGCACTTTGATTGCTTAATTAAGGTATGGCTTTGACTCAGTTTTTGATAATTTCTACGTTTTGTGATCGTTGTTTAGTATACTATCCAACCCATGTCTCAATTTCTGATTTTTTTGATGATTTTGAGTTATGCCATTGATTAAACTATGAGCTTTGTGATGTTAGTTGATGAATTATGAAAGATATGTTTTGGGTTAACATATGTTGTCTTTGAATTTTTGATGAAATTGAGTAATTTGGGCTAAATTGTAAAAATGTTATTTTGAGGGACTAAAATGTGAGGGCTAGTTTGGAAAATACCTTAAATATGTGTCTATGGATTGTTTTGAATTATTTGGTGAATAAAAAGGTAAATTTTGAATACATATAGATCAAGAAAAGAGGAATTCAGATTTAGACCGAGGAAAGTCGAAGATTATGGAATAAATAATCGGAGTCGACAATTCCAAGTACGAGGTAAGTTTGTACGTAAAACATGATGTTACAAGTATATTTTGATGCTTTGATATTACGTGGATTGTATATATATTTGATTATGGATGAATACGATGATAAATCAACTATATTTGGCACTATATGTGTGATCCAAAATAGCTACATAAGGCACTAAGTGTGCAATACCGATATAGCTTCAGTTAATTCAGATGGCACTAAGTGTGCGAAATTGTTATAGCTTTGGCTAATCTTTAAAGCACTAAGCGTGCAGATGTTTAAAGCGTGAATAATCTTCTGAAAGTCTAAAAATATCTGAATGAGAGGTGAGAATGAAAATGAATGAATATGGGAAAGTTCAGGTATGTATGATACCTATGTGGTAGATAGTATTAAGTATATAGAGTTCATTGAATTGGTATAAACATATAGATGGTTTTGGGATGGAATTGATAGATGAATTGAGAATTTATAAGTACTTATGTGTTTATGTTTTATATTTTATATATTGTTGATGATTTTTGGTACGAGCTTACTAAGCTTTTGAAGTCTTACTTTGTGCGTGTTTGCATTGTTTTATAGATATCGAAGCTACTGTGAGCTCAAGGATTATCAAGGATCTATCGAACCTCATTTTGGTACTTTGAAAATGTATATATTAAAGTATGGCATGTATAGGCTAGTAGTTGTGGGATTATGGTTTGTGATGTATATATTTAGCCATGTGATTTTGCTAGTTTGTGTTTGAACTTATAGTTTGATAATGGTATAGGATATGTGATGCTAATGTGCAATTGTAGTATGTTTGGTTGGTTAAAAGAAATGGTAAGTTTGGTAAGTTCATGGCATGAGATTGAATGAAGTGTATTAAGGTTTGTAAACCATATGTTTTGATATGATTTTACATTATGTTTTGGCATAAATTGGTAAGGTTTATAAATATGTAAATGGTTGATAATGTTATGGTATGAATGATGTATGTTTTGGTATAAAAATTGGCTGAAATTGGTGTTCAAATATGCTTGGTTTGGTGCTTGTAGGTTTGACCCATTTGGGGTGGCAAGTTGGCTATTCAAATGGCCTATTTTTGTCCACACGGGCGTGTGTCTCAGCCATGTACGATGCACGGTCACGTTATATGACCGTATGTCCCCTGGGGTACCCTACGAATTAAAGTCAGTATACCCTCCAGCTTTGACACAGCCTAGACACACCGGCGTGCCTATTGATCGTGTGTAGCACACGGGCGTGTGGTCGGCCGTGTGGCCAAGTTAGTAGCCTCCCTAATTTTCACATGGCCTGGCACAGGACCGTGTCTTGTGGCCGTGTGGACAAGTCAGTATGTATGCCCTGTTTTGCCACGGCTTAGACACATGGGAGTGTCTAATGCCGTGTGAGGCACACGGCCTATTCATACGAGCGTGTGACCTTTGAAAAGTTGAAAATTTTTATAAGTTCTAAAAAGTTCACATGTTATCAATTTAGTGATAGATGCATGGTTTAGACTTTGTATGCTCGGTTTAAGTTCGTATTGAACATGAATGACTGGTAATTATAGAAATGAGATGATATTTGATATTTGATTTTTCTGATCTAAGTTACGAGTCCGGTAATGCCTCTTCACCTATTCCGGCGACGGTTACAGGTTAGGGGTGTCACAAAAGGGTTTTCAACTGATCAAAACTTTTCTAACACTTTTCTGACCACTCGAACTTAACATCTTTCTATAATAGCTTCGTCATCAGTGTTGCAATTATAGAGAAACCTTTTACAAATCGTCTATAGTAACCAGCAAGTCCTAGAAAACTTCGAACTTCAGAAACATTTTTTGAAGGTTTCCAATCAAGTATAGCCAAAATTTTACTCGGATCAACCCGAATACCTGATGCTGATACTGTAACACCCCAAACCCAGCTTGGACGTTATGGCCGAATCTGGCGATGTCACATTGAAGTGTTTTTCGTAAAGCATGATATCGTTTGCAAAGCCCAATCTTTATTAACCCTCCTTGTGCAATCTAAAAGATGATTTCAAAACTTGCGTCGCTATCAAAAGTATTTACTTTAAAACATTATTAATTTCAAAAAGTCTCGTTGGTAGCAGAAGCTTTTTAAAACAGTTGTGTACTGGCGTTTACTTGTAAAACGTTGTTTTCTTGCAGTAGCTCTTAAAACCGTTTATGCATTCGTGGTATTTTGAAACACATTTATCTTCTGAAAACCCGCATCCTACTATTAGCAGATATAAATCAAAATAAATAAAACCCCAAAAATAAAGATTAAAAATTATGGAGGCCTTATTATAATAAAAATTACCCGAAATAAAACTACTTATAATTTAAAAGTCAAATATGGAAGCTTAAGCTATGTGGCCACCTTTGAGTCCCTTGCAGCGCCGATCCGCCTACAGATTATCTGTGGAGATAAGTAGGCGGGTGAGTTTATGAAAACTCAGTGTGTAATCCCATATAAGCAAATAGTCAATTAAGCAGTCTAAATACAATCTGGGGCTAAACCCTTATTAAAAATAGTGACAATATCAGTTTAGGGTTTGGGCCATCTCAATACAGAAACAGTCATATGTTCGGGCCTTGGCCTATTGCAGTAACATAAACAATGCAGTAACTGTAAACGGTGTAGTAACAGTAATCAGTGCAGTAACAATTTAAACAGAACGCAAGTCCTACCCATCCAGCCTCTACACTCAATCTCCGTCCAACCCTACACTCCATGTGGGGATATAATCAACCCACCCATCCCTACACTCTAAAATTAGCACCAATTGTGGCATTAAATAGTATTTGCAGCGGAGCTGCCAGTATAATAAGCTTAGATCCATCAGTGATTTGCAGTAGAGCTGCTAGTACAGTACACTTCCTCCAATCATATATAAACCCATCCCTATGCAATGCATCATGCAACGTGTCATGTCATATCACATTATTATACATGTACTCAATACAATTAGAAATAGCATGCTAAAATACAAACATACATCACATAGGGGCAACACAGTCATCTTACCATATAAGGGCAAAACAATCATTTTACCACATAAGGATAAAATAATCATTTTACCACATAAGGGAAAAATAGTCATTTTATCCCATAAGGGCAAAATAATCATTTTACCAAACAAGGGCAAAATACCCATTTTATCACACAGGGGCAATACAGTCATTTTACCATAAATAGGGTCTAGGTACACTTACCAACCCAATAGTAGGTTTACAGTTGTCTCGGGTGACCCATGCAACCTTAACAGTCATACAGTGAAAATGGGCCCACGGCCCATATTGCGGGCCCATGTGGGCCTACACGGGCATGTGGCCCACAAAGCCCAAAGATGGCCTTGGCAGTGTGGACTACACAACTTGGCCCAATATTCTTCACACGTCCGTGTGGGGCCCACAGACCTGTGGGGCTCACACAGACCATTTCGGCCCAACGTGGCCAAAAACGACCTCAGCCCATGAAATCGCTCATGGTGGCCTCTTCATCAAACGTTCACGTCTATGCATTCGGGTTACCACATAAGCGAGCACACGCCCATGTAACATTAAAGATTACATCTTCCGGCTTTTGCCGATCTACGTTTATAGCAGTGTTGTTACACACTTGTTCACAAAAACGTGCGAATAGTCCACGAGTACTGCCACCTACATTCAATCACAAGATTCAATTAATCGCATACCAATTGACCTATCCAAGACCCCCACCAAAATACTTGTCCAAAAGCTTACCTCCCACTTGATTAGATCATTCGATTATGACTTGCTCACTGAATCCATTTGCAAGAAACCAATCAATAGGCCCAAGGGGTTATCTATATTCCAACCAACACTTATCAACCACCGACAATTGAACAGTTTGAATCAAGACGAAAAGTCACTTACCGAAAACGTATAGTGCAGATTAGAAGGAAAGAACAATCAGCCACACCCACACAAGGCTGAAAGTATAAAGAATGTTAGAGGCAAAGAGTAACAATTATACCCCTATCAGTAAACGGCAGACAGAAAGAGATGTTAGAAGGAAAGATCCTAATAGTAGAGAGAAATAGAAAGGGAATCATGAGCACTTACTGATTGTCAGAGAATTCTTACAAAACCGAAAACAAAACACAGTAATCGGCCAGAGAGGAGATATTCAGCAACACTACCCAAGATGGAAGGATAGCGAAAAGTTGATAGAAGAAAAGGGGAGGAAGATATTCAGCCCAAAGCACAATCGGTGTGAGAGAGAGATGTAGAGAAAATAGGAGATGGGAAACATTCGGCCAAAACAAATTAAAGTAAAGAGAGGGGAAGAAGGGATATTCCGTCAGTAGGGCATTGTGAAAGAGTAAATCAAGACAGACCAAAAATGAAAGCTACCCTAGATGCACTAATCAGCCTTATAGAGGAAAACGCAACAAGCCGAAAGAGCAGCAAAACTTGTAACACAAATTCGGCACCTAAAGAAAGTGACAGCCACCAAAAGTGAAAAGCCAAAAAGCCAACCCCAAAACCGAATTCATTGAGTACCTACAATCCCAATTCGGCACCAACACTCCTTCCACTTCAAATCCCCTTGATTTCCTCCTAAAATCCCTCCATCAACATCTCCTCAACAACTCAACTACTTAATTTGAAATTCATTCAAAATTTTTAGTGTTCCGGTCAAACCACAACACCTCTACAGCATTAGCAACAAAGTAAAACACTCCACTACCTTCTAGAGGTGTTCGTGGGTCAACTACCCTGAAGGCCCGCCCGAAATGTGGTAGGGTTTTGGCAAAAATATAGGCCCAAAAAATGGGCTTAGACAAAAAATAAGGCCCATTTAAAAATGGGTCAAGCCTCGGGTAAGGTATTTTTAGCTCGGGCCCAGCCCGGCCCAGCCCAAATTCACTAAAGGACAAAAAAATTTATATATTTTTTATTTTTTTGACTGTTATTTTCTTGTTGTTTTCTCCCCACTTTTCTAAGATTTTACTATTATGTTGCTACTATTTTGTTAATATTGTTTGGATATTGTATAAAACTTATTTTATTGTTAATTTTCTTATTATTTTAAAGGCATTTGTTAAAATTTTTTATTATTTTAAAGGCATTTGCTTATTAAGCTGCATTTATCTTAGTGTTATTTAAGTCTACATATTTTTTAAAATTTATTTTCAATTTGTTGGGAAATATTTATTTTTATGTTTTTAGTATTTTTGATGTATTATATATATTTAAAAATAATATAAAAATAATATAAAAAATTAATACGGGCAGGCCTGGTCGGGCTCGGGTTTTAGTATTTTTATCCGGGTCGGGCTTGGGCAAAATTTTAGGCCCATTTTTTGGGCCCGACCCAGCCTTAGCCCAATAAATGGGCATGATTTTTTAGTTGAGCCCGACCCGAACCCGGCCCGACTTGGCCCATGAACACATCTACTACCTTCCCCAAGATTCGTACATCAGCCCTCTGGCATAGGTAACACGCCACTTATCCCCTAGACCAGCAGGCTCTTTGTGCCAAGCTTTACCCATTTTTATTTAAAAGTCTACTGCCTAAAGACAGTGCTTATTCCTTTAAAAACAAAACTTTTTGCACCTACCCAGGCTTGAACCCAAGACTTCTCAGACTCTTCCCAGGACACTTAACCACTGAAGTAGACATGCGTTTGTGTCAGTTTCTTGCACAACTAAATATTTATGTGCAGCCTCCTAACTGTTCTCTAGCTCAAAACCTAATACTTCTAGGCCCAAATTCAGGGTGTGATAGATATAACATGATCCATACAACTGACTTCATGTAACTAGAACTCGTATTTACTGAACTTCGCATACAACTGTTTATCTCATAAAGTCTGTAACACAAGTCTCAAATGTTTGGCATGCTCAGTTTCATTATGGGAATAGATCAATATGTCATCTATAAACACAACCACAAATCGATCCAGATACTTTCTGAAGATCCGGTTCATCAAATCCATGAAAATAGCAGGTGCATTAGTAAGTCTGAAAGGCATAACACTCCTTTGATTTTAGGAGGGCCTTTTTTAGCAACTGCTAGAACAATTATTGATGTTGGCACAGGTGAACTCACACTTCATGTGGGAGACGAAACAATCACTCTTCAAGCTCGCAATTTGAGGTGGTTGTATAAATTATTCTACCAAAACTAACCATATGCTGCAACCTACTTTGCAGGAAATGAGCTCGAGTTTGAAGGATATACATGAGCCATGTTCAAGCAACACCAAAGGACATATCCATGAAGAACGAAGGCTACAAATCGAGGAGCTAGATGAATGGGGGACACATAAACCAAGAACACATGATAAACAAAAACTACGCTAGAACGATCTCAAAACCTCACCAAATCAACTTAAGGTTGGAGATAAAGTTTTATTAAATGTCGCAGATCCTCACATTGCCACTGCCAAACCAAATGAAGAAATTCCTCTTATGATACTTAGCATTTTCCCATTCGGTACAGTTGAGGTAAGTCATCCCAAATTTGACACTTTTAAGGTAAACAATACCCGCCTAAAACCTTATTTTGATGAGATTGATAGTAGGAATGAGGAGTGTAAACTCCTCGAACCACCATGACCATTCAATGGAAAGGTAAGTCAAGCTTAGACTATAAATAAGCGCTTCTCGGGAGGCAACCTGAGCACTAACGGTATTAACTTATTTAAATTTTAGTATTTAACACCTAACCTACTAACTGAGCTCTTGAATACAAGTTTTCCACACCCACAAGGCCAGGTATACGGGCGTGCTGTAGACCGTGTGAAAACAGGGCAAGGACTTTTCCCAACACGGGATGCGACAAATTGCCACGGCCGTACGACATGGCTGTGGGCGATCCTACCAAAATAACACAGGCGTTCGACACGCTCGTGTCCTGAAACTGTGGTCGATCCTGCCAAAATAGCACGGGTGTGCGACATGCCTGTGCCTAGCACCTATGGTCGAACTTGTCAAAATAACACGGACCTAGACCTACATACACAGGCGTGGGAGAAGCAAACAAAGCCAGGCACGGCCGCGCGACACGGTCGTGTTCATCAACACGCCCAAGGTACACAGGCATGGGGCGAATGTCAGACGCGCCAAAATTTAGAAAAACACGAAACACACGGGCTAAAATTAGGGCACAGGGGCGTGTCCCCTGGCCGTGTGCCCCAAAATCTATAAATACCCTTCACTATTCATCATCTTCTTCACCAAAACTCTCTAACCCTAGCTGCTGGAACTCCACAAGCCCTCCTTACCACGCCCGTGCGCCGCTTCCAACTTCATCTTTGACACCGAAACTCCTCTTTTTAGCGTTTGTTTACTCTTTTCTCTTTAATTTTACTTATTTCTAACGCTATTTATCATAATAATCTTCATTTATCTCACACTATTTCCATTTTGCTATCATTCAAATTTCATTTTTTAGATTAGTTATCATTTACTCCATGTGAATTTTTTTTTATTATTTCATGATTTATCAAGCCCCATTTACCTATTCTAAGTCAATATCCATAGTTCTCACTTGCTTATTATTCTTTGCCATTAAAATCCATGCATTTTGGTATATTCATGGTTTTTACATTTCCATAGAGTTCTTTGCCATTTTGATATTCATACTAATGCCATGACATTATGCCATAAAATTTATTGTTTTGGTTAGGTTTGTTAGTGTTAGTAGTTGTGGCTGAAATTATTAGTTTTAATTTATGACTTTTTCCTTTTTGAATTTGTTTACATTTTACATTGTCCATTCATCAGGACGAAATAATGGTTTTGCTTGTAGGTATACCATGTTATCCTCACGTGGAAAGAAGGCCGCCGTCTCTGCTTCGAAGAAAAGGAAGGGAGCGTCATCTTCCTTGGGTCGTACTGCTGAAATTCGCCACCCCTTCCTGCAGTTTTCCATTGGACCCCAAGAAGAACTTTTCCAGATACTTCGGGTCTAACCTTTAGTTGCGGCCAGCTGCATTGACTGGGCTGCAGTAGAACAAGTCCAACTGGGTGATGCGATTTCGGCTCTTCTAACCACTGACCCATGGGACCTTTTCTTTGTGATCGTCGAGCCGACGTATCTTGAGCTCATGATGGAACTATGCTCAACGTTCCATTTTTAGACTGTAATGACCAACTACGATGATCCCGACACGGTCCAATTTTGCCTCGACAGATTAGTCTGCCAGTTAAGCATACCAAAATTCGGTACTGCACTGGGCCTCCACATGGAAGAGTTCAAGGAGGAGAATGACCTCCACGCTCTCAACCGCCACATTCGTCGTTCTCTTTCACGGTGCTGGGACACATTAGTACCATGTTCGGCCACTTACGACCCTAGTCGCTCCAAGGCATCAGCTCTCCCTCCATCCCTGAGGTACTTACATTCTACCTTAGCTCATACTCTGACAGGGAGGCGAGAGAGCACCGACGTTGTCAACACCCATGACGTCTATTTCCTATGGTGTATGTTGCATGGGTACATCTTCGACCTCGCCTATTTCATCGCCCTTTCCATTCACCATCAGACAGAGTGACATTAGAAGGGGGTCATCTCTATTGGCCCCTACGTGACTCGACTGGCTCGGTACTCCGGCCTCCTCAACACCGTGGCACAAGAATCCTCCCTTACCCTCATTGGCCAGATGTCTCCACAAGGTATCTCAAGCATGCTAAGTATGAGGATGATTGAAAAGCACCGTAGAACCTACCCTCCTCAATATCATCTCACCCAATCAACCGAGGAGGAGGCCCCGAGGACATTCTGATGATGTCCCTTCCCAACACGAGAACCCACCGTCTTAGCCACCACCCACCTATCGACCAGTTCATGCGGCGGCTTCATATTCTGACATCTCTGAGCGCCTCACTCGATTCGAGCAACAGTGTTTTCAGGGATTTGATAGCATTGATGCTACTCTATAGCAGATTTGTCAGCACCTCTACATTTCATCGCCACCACCACCTCGCGAACCATCTGACAATGATGATATTTAAATATTTTATTTTATTTTATCTTTATTTTTATTTTTATTTGTCATTTTTCTTATTATTTCCACTTTTAACTTTTCATTTTATTTCCTTTTGATAGTATTTTATTTTTAGGTTTTATAAACAAATTTTAATCTCGTCTATTTCATTATGAGTAATTATTCTTCTCTATATTCCTAAAAAGTTCCTGATTTTATCACAGTTATAAAGAGCTACAAAGATCACAATTACTTAAGAACTTCAAACTCCACTGGAAAAGGTTCTCCATGACTGTCATGCCCTACTCAACCACGAGATATAATATTCTTTTGGCACAGCACTTGTGGAACCCAACCTCTACCACCACCGAAGTATCCTCCTCCACTCTACATAACTCCAAACTAGGGAGTTCATTCATTTAACATTCAGGAAGTTTCACTTCTCTCCCTATCTTTTGATCTTATATATATAATTGCCACTAACTTTATCTTTGTACATTGAGGGCAATGTACATCTTAAGTGTGGGGGGTAAATTATATCACTATAAAAAAATCCCTAAATTTTGTTTTGTTCTCTTATAAATCTCTCATATCATTTTTAGGATGAATTTTGATTAATTTATGATTTTTATTGATATATCTTGAATTAAAACATAGGCATTCATGCGTTTGATTATTTAAATTTTAAGACATTAGAGAATTAAGCATGATAGGTTGATTTTTGAGAATTTAAAATTTTAGGTTGTTTTCCCCAAGTTTAAGTATTACGTTGAATTGAAATCCTCAGGTTTAAACATCAAAAAACCATAATTTTTGTGAGATTTTGAGCCTTTAAGAGCATCTATTATTCCTTTCATGCTCACTTTTTATTATTGCTTGAGTGCGTCAATATTGAATTGTTATTTTAGAACTTGCTTGATTATGCATGTCAAGACCACACCATTTGATTTGATATGTCAAGATGATGGAGGCACTTAGGTTTAACCCACACATGCCATGAAAAGCCTACCTTCACAACTAACCCTTAGTAAACCCCTTTGAGCCTAACAAGCTATTCCTTAATTTATCCCCAATATTAACCCTTAACTCATTATTGTTGAAATCCCCTCAATTAATATGATCCCTATTTTTGTCGAGATTTGATTTGAATAAATTGTTTAGCTATGTCTTGTCCTTAATAGTTAGTCTAAGTTATTTAACTTGTTTTTAAAAAAACATACATTTGTACATATTAGTAGTGATCTTCCATTTTTGAGCTTAAATATTTAAATTCCATACTCTGAAAAGAAGCTCTGTTGTACGCAAATGATGATTAAATATTTTTCTAGTTAAGTAATTTTTCAATTCAATCTCGATTTTAACCATTTCTTTCAGATTATGACCACACCCCTAACCAAGCCTCGTTACAACCCTCTAAAGACCTTTTGATTGATGTATCATCTCAATTCATAGTGTGGAGATTTGATTTTCATGCAAGCCTATGGTAATAACTTTTCATATTGTCTGTTGAGTGGTACATTCATTATCCTTAAAAACTTCGAGTGATTTGAGTGAATCTTTAGTGAGGATGTTAAACTCTGTGAGATTTTGAATCAAAGGTGATTACTTAGATGATGAGAGATGCCTATATTTTTCGTGATTAAATGCTCAACTTGGAATGCTTGAAATTTCATGCTCTTTTAGTTGAATTTTTAGTGTATGATCACTTATGAATTAGTTTGAGATATTATTAATAGGAATTATAAGTTGAGAAAAAGGAATTCTTAATTGTGAATTGAGGATTTTGCTTGAGGACAAGCAAATACTTAAGTGTGGGGTATTTGATAAATCGTAATTTATACATATTTTTATCTCATGCTTAACACATTTATGAATGATTTCTCCTTAGATTTGGTGAATTTGATGCTCCTAATCCTTTAATTTCATGTTTTATACCTAGGTGAGCATAGGAGAGCAAATAGAACAAGAAACGGGCCAAAAACTGAGAAAATGGGCCGACAGAGGAAAACAACACGGCCTAGACTTCATACACAGGCAGCACACACGGGCGTGTTGATCTCTCAGCCTTGACCACGGCTTAAAACAAAACTCAACACGGGCGTGTTGATCTCTCAGCCTTGACCACGGCCTGAAGTTATCGCACATGGGGGTGTCCCTGTCGAGCCCAAGTTTAGTTCTATTCGAAAAAGGGCTCATTTGAGGGTTTTTAGGCATTCTAAAGCCTATTTAAACACCCAAGAGGAGGACTAAAGAGGAAACACAGAGTAGGGAGTAAGGAATTACTCGAAGAAAGCCGATTGATCCATCTCAGAAGCTGAATTCATCATCAAGACTGAAGATCTCTCCTCAATTTCCCTTCAGGAGTTTTGGGTTTTCTTTATGTTTTGTATTCATTATTCTTCTGAGATTTTTTCCTATTTAGTTGTGAACTAAACTCCCCTAACTACCTAAGGGGAATGAAACCTAAGACGAATCTTGTTATTATTTTCTGAATTGTATGATAAATATTTAACTTATTCTTAATTATGTGCTCTTAATTCTTGTTTCGGTATTTCAGGATATTGATTCAAGTTAATGCTCTTATTTGGAGGATGAATAGTCCTTGTCTAAGAGTAACTTTGTCATACTTAAGCGGAGTTGATTGCGCGCCTAGAGATAGGGTGACAAGATTTTGCTGGATTAGGGTGAAACCTAATAAAGGGATCCATAAATCGAGTTAATGCAACCTTAGGGTGTTAATTAGAAAGAGATTTCAATTATTCAATCTAGGGTTAGACGTTATGAGTCTTGAATAGGGATAATAACATAACTCAGGGATTTCTACGGAACAAGTTAAATGAATAAATCGTCCGATTCAGAGTCAAAATAACAAGTGAAGTCTAGGTGGATTTTTCCTTGGGTATTGTCTTAAATCAATCGTTTTTCCAAAAGTAATTCCCCACTTCTATTTTCTGTGATTTCTTAGTTTAGTTAATTAGTTAATTAAAACAAACCCTTTTATTTTTAGGCTAGAAATAAAAACACAGTTAATACTAGTACTTTTAGTTCCTTTGGGTTCGACAATCCGGTCTTGCTAAAGCTATACTACTATTCGATAGGTACACTTGCCTACGTCGTAATAATAGTTAGTTTCAAGAACGATTAATTATAAATTTATAAAACTTATCACGAAAAATCACGATCAAACATCAAATCATCCTGAAAACACGAATCTCGAATCATCAAAGGACAATTCTTACACACTTTGTCAACCATAACACACCGGCCCAAGGGGTTCAATATTCTAATAACAAACTCAGTAGACTCAACAGGCAAAGTCTTACTGAATACTAAAGTCTCACACACATAAGAATGAGTCGAACCAAGATCAATCAATGCAATTACACTAGTATCATAGAGAGTTAATGTACCAGTAATAACATCTGGGGACGAAGCCTCCTCGTGTGCGCGAATAGCATAAGCTCTGGCAGGTGCGCGAGCCTCAGATCGAACTTCTGTGTCTTTAGTTCCTCTCTAACTGCTACTCATATTACCCGTATTTCTGGGTGGTCTACCTCGAGCTGTAATATTACTCGATCTCATACTTTTCATTGTATCTTGCTCGACCAACTCCGGACGTTCACGGATGAAGTGATCCATCGATCTACATTTTAAATAGGCCCGATCGTATAATCTACAACTATCGGGATCTCGTTTACCATAATGTTTGCACTCCGGTTGATCTGATTTAATGTTACCAACACTAGCTACTGATGTAGCTTTAGAATTCGCAGGTGGTCTATCCCGATCACGTTTAGTATAACTCGTAGTAGCCTTTGAACAGCTAGAATCATCTCAGAATCTCTTTGATCCCAATTGAAATGACTTACTCGATGATCTCTTATGTGAATCTCTAGCTTCAAAGTTAGCTTTTCTTTTCTCTTTCCCAAGCTCTTCGGCTTTGCATGCTCGTTCAACAAGTACTATGAACTCTTTTATTTCAAGTATTCCAACAAGCAGTTTAATGTCTTCGTTCAACCCGTCTTCGAATCTTTTACTCATTATAGCTTCGGTCGAAACACACTCTTGGGCATACGACTGAGTCTCACAAATTTTGGTTCATATTCTGTCACAGTCATGCGACCCTGTTTCAATTTTAGAAATTCTTTGCGCTTCTGGTCGATAAATCTCTGGCTGATGTATTTCTTGCGGAACTCAGTCTGAAAGAAGTCTCAAGTCACCTGTTCTTTCGGAACCACTGCAGCAAAGTTGACTTTTAGCGGCTTTTTTTAGGAAGTGCCGATAAAACTATTTGCAGCAATTTTACAAGTGCCGCAAAAAACGCCGCTATAGAAAACGCCGCTAAAGTTTGCGACATTTATTTAAAAAAATGCCACTAAAGAACATGACCTTTAGTGGCGCTTTCTCCATAAACGCGGCTATAGAACATGATCTTTAGCGGTGCTTTTCCCACAAAAGCCGCTAAAGAACATGACCTTTAGCGACACTTCTCCCACAAGTGCCACTATAAAACATGATCTTTAGTGGCACTTTTCCCACAAGCGCCGCTAAAAACATGACCTTTAGCGGTGCTTTTCTCAAAAACGCCGCTAAAGGCCATAAAATTTTAAAAAAATAAAATATTATAAAGGTCATGAAAAATATAAAAAATTGAAATTCATTATCAAAATATTGAGAAGAATAATAATATCCATGATAAAAATATATATCCCATCAAACAGAAAGTTTATCAATATCAATCAAACAAAATACCGCACTTATCATACTACACCAAAAATCTAACAAAATACAAATAGAACAAAATAATGATAGAATGCACACTTTAAGATCAACAGTTAGCTCAAACAAGTAGTCACTATGCATGAATTCAGCTAATCCTGGACCATGCATCCAACAAAAACTCAAACCTGCAACAATGGTGTTTGAGATGAATCGGACTCTGCCTCTAAGGTGGAGCAAAAGTTGTGGGGGCTTGGCAGTTGAGTGAATGTACTAGCAACAGACAAATTTTCTGTTCCAAGGGCACCACTAACTTTCGTTAGTATAATTTGCATAATTGCTCCCATTCCATGTGATAGTCTAATGAGCGTAACTGCTTCTTGGGTAACCTCCAGCTGTCTGATAATCACTAGGATTGTAGTAAGTGCTTGAGTAACTTGTAGGCCCAGCATAAGAAAGCAAATGAATGACATACTAGTTCTAAGAAAAAAGAAACAAAAGTTAATGAATGACATATGAAGGCAAGAACCAACCAAAATAACAGAATCAAATTCTAGTTATTATGGAAGTAGATAACTTATCTAAGATAAGGTTCTTCTAAATTCAGAACCCTAAATCAGATTAATAATAAAATATGCAATTAACAAGTCAACATTAACGCCACATATAACATCAAATTGCACAGCTTAATATACTCAATACATTAGCATAAATAACATCACATTGAACAATGAATTTATCATATTCGAATAGATCAATTTTAAGCTCACTAACGGTTAATTTAGCATGTGAACAGCATATAAATGTTTTGCATTTACAGCATGGTTTCATCAACTTCAAGCAGGAAATTAAATGCTGCAAATTTCCAGCATTCAAAATCATATATGGACAACATTAACATGACATTTTCGAGCATCTTAAATAAACATTTGGAAAATTTGAAGAACCATTTGAACAACCACATTCGAACATCTTAAATACAACTAAATTTTGTCTTGTTTTGGACAACCTTATAGGTCAGCAAGGCATGTATTAAACCATGCCTAACATGTTTATTTCATCATGCTTTGAACAACAATAAACAACCATTAGGCATTATATTAAATCAACTCTTTAACACATTCAAAAAACTTAAAATACATCATTCTAATATCATAAATCACAACTTTCAGACACCATAAATTGCAGCATTTAACACCTAAATTTTCAACATTTAACACATAAAATGGTTAGAGCAAACGCAATATAACACCAGAGAATCCAAAACACCAGAACAGAAAGCCAAAGTATGCACCTGTAAGCCAAAGTCAGGCCAGTAAGGAAATCACTTATACGACCCTCAAAGCCACATATGTCAGAGCACATTAACTGATCTCTTTGAATTATGATATGGAAAGATAATTTTTTAATAATTCCACCATAAAGCAAGAATCAGAATTTGTCTCAACAAAAAAGAAATAAAACATTGTTGCTAATAACTGGATAGAACAAAAAAACTCGAACAAAGATAATCGCATGTGCTCGGGAGCAAGAGAGAATTAAAGGAACTAACCTCCATATCTAAGAATATCCTTTTGCTGAAAAGAATCTCAATTTTTTGCAATAAATGCACCACCAAATACATATATATGAGAAAATGAAAATAATATTCCATAGTTAACTCATATCAAGAAAAACTAGAGGTTTCACAATACAATGGAATGCTTCTGTTTTTTAACAAGGAACAATAGTATTAATTTGCAACAAGTAGAATGAAAACATGCTGCACTACTGTTGTTTAACGTTATATAGAAATTATTCTTTAGTTCTAATATCTAAAATTACAAGCATAAAAGGCAATATCAGGGTCTGATGAACAGTTAGATTTGACTAAAAATACTAGTAAATCCAATAAGCCCTAATTATAAATCTAAGGATTTGAAATCTAACTTTGGAACAAATTATAACACAAAACTAACAACAGTTTTAAGCTCAAACTTTTACATTTATTCAATTATATAATTAAAACAACAATCTTATATAAAAATAATAATATAATATTTAATAAATATTCATAAAAATGAATAAAATATGTAATTACATATTAAATTAAATAAATTAGGCCGACACTTGGAAGTGTAGAACATAGAGATATAAATATAAATCTCAAGGATTTCAAACCTCAAAAACAGGCTCTAATTGCTTTCTTGGAGTTCTATTAACAGTTTCACATTGTTGTTTTACTCCATGTGTCCACATGACATATTATGGTAAAAACAAATAAGCACCTTGATCATACCTGCCAAAGTATCATTAAAAACTTGAGAGGGTCTGCTCTTGAGATTAACTTGATCTGATTGCTAAGAAAGAGTAGCGTAGCTTTTTGCAGCAAAGACCAAAGCTAGGCACAAAACACTTTTTCAATTGGCGAATAGTTTTATTCCGCCTCTACTAATCGACGGCTTAAGTAGTATAATGAATTCTCCTTTCCCTGTTCATTCTCTTGTACTAAAAGTGCTTTGCTTCCAGAGAATGTTCGCAGGTGGCGAGATTGCTATAGAGGATTCAAGGCTTTTCTCTGCGCGGCCAATATCGGAGCAGAGGTTTCTTAAGAAGTTCCAGTTCCTTTTATGTTATGGTATAAGGCATTCAAATAGGGGTGAGGCGCAGCTCTTATTTTAATCCTCTGTCCCAAGCAAAGAAAGAACAAGGATTTCATCCAAGGTGCCACCATAAAACTCTTTGGATCATCTGTCAGTTGCTCAACGAATTACTTCTTTGGAATTTTCAAAAAAAAGATTACTTGGTTTTCTTTTTTTATTAATTTAATTAATATATGCCTATTCCATTCCATTTTTCCTTCATTTCTGATTCAAAGTTCATCAGTGATTAGATAGGAACTGAACAAGTGGGAATATAATCATATATATATATATAGCTTTTTCAAGTTGACATGTGAAGATATTTGCATAAGCAGGAAAATTTTGTACCAAGTTGTCAGTATATCTAAATGAGTAGAGGGAATAAACTGTACAAAGATAGGACCTTGAGTACATACCCCATCCAGTTTTGTGGAGGCACTAACATTGGCATATAAGGAATGACCATGTGCTTAGCCTGCTTGCACAAGCAATATTAGTTTATCCATATGCTTTCAAGTAGAGAAATTTATTCAAGAGGGTTACTGTTTATGAATGGAATGCTTGTTAAGTGCCATCTATTAAAGACTACTTACAGTTTTCTCAAGTCCTTTGCGAACTAGTGGATCACATTCAATAAGACCATATCTTCTACTACCTTTGTTGGTAAAAGATAAACACAAAAAATAAAATTATACTTATATTTTATATAGCATAGTAATCTATTCAATTTATTTCAAAATTTGAAGACATTGATTCAAATCACATTTTGTTACCCACTTCTTTCAATCTCTTTTTTTAAAGGATTTAAATATAAAAATCATAGGTATAATGGAGTGATAAAAATATAATTTTTTAAAATACAGTAAAAGCATGAAATGGAAGAATAAATTTGGTGGAAGGGTTTGATGATCTAGAAGCTCAAGATAAATATTATTTCACTTAAACAATGCATGGGCACAAGGTCATTAATTTTTCAAGTTCCAGAAAAAACTGTCAAAATTCAATAATACTACAGCAAGAAAAAATAGCAGAAAAAAAGACTACAGCAAGCATGCTAAAATTCAAGAGAACACTAACCTTAATAAGCTTCCCTAAACAGTAGGTTCAACACCAAGCTTCAATCCAAACGTTAAATCTAGCTTCACCCTTGTTCTTTCTCTAGCTTCAAGCATATACCTGACCTTCAAGCTTGAATATGAATGAATTTAATCAAACTTGAACTCAAGTAGCTCGATTATGTCTCGAGCCAAAGCTTGAGTTTAAAAATTGTTCAATCAGACTCAAGCTTGAATATAAACAAACTTAATCGAGCTTAAGTGCAAAAATTTATAAGCAAGCTTAATAATCAAGCTCGAACTCAAGTAGTTCGATTACGTCTCGAGCTTAAAATTTGATATTCGATCAAGTACAAGTAGAGGATCGTATCCATAATCAAGGGAAGTTCAAGAAGAAAGATAACAAAATACGAGCTATATTTATTTTGAATTAAAAAAATTGCAAATATTGAAATTACATACCTATTGTCACATTTTAAACATCTTTGTGACTTTACCAATAAGAAAAACTATCAAATTATAGGAAAATACTATATTTCACACACTAAAACATGAAGTAAAACACAAGCACCCATCATGCAGTCAATGAGATTAGTTTCTTCACCTCCTCCCATTTTTTTTCCTTTTTGTTTTAATAGAAGTTTAAGATCAAATATTTACCCCTTTTTTAACTGAATTTGGTAATCTTAGGTTTAACTACAACATCCCGATTTTTGTGTAGCTTGACCAGCTCCGCCTACAGGATTAGGTTGATTGATCTTGATCGTCGAAGGCTGTAAACGATAGGAAAATTTTTTTTCAAGTAATTGCAAAAGAGGTACAGTTTTATAATCATAAAAGCAATTTGAATACCTCAGCCTTTGTGTCGCTATCAGCGAGTCTTTGCTTTATGTCCTTTGCTATCGAAAAGAAAACTTCCTCCACATTTAGATTTGTCTTTGCACATTGCTTGACACGGTTTCTTTCAGAATACATAAACACGGTAAATCTTGAACTCGAAAAGCAATCAGAATCGGCAAGCATTGCTTACGGTTTCAAAAAAATTGATTCCGTACTCATCAGCGAGTGCTTGTCCCTTCGAGGTAGGCACAGCCTTTGAAAGGAGAAGAATGTAGAGTAAGATCATAAAATTAATGCATACATTCATAAAATGAAAGGAGAGGAGTTTTAGAATCAGTGGCTTAAAATAATAAAGAACTTTGTTTCAGATTCTCGGCAAAAAGTAAGCATACTAAATGAGTATAGAATCACAGACATTATCGATTGAAATCTTGTTGGAAGCTGCATACCCTTTTGCTTTCATCCATGCCTGCCTTGTTCCCTACCAATATATTATTAACATTATCCGATGCATGCTACTCAATGTTTCGAATCCAAAACCCATAGCTTAAAGAAAGAAGAAATCAAATTGTTCTCAAATCCACACCTACAGTCTTTGATCTTTTAACATAAACGAACAGCTTACCTGAAATTTTACACTCCAATGAAGCAAACGAGAAAAGCATCTGATTATACGAATTTTTTGCTTCACCGTGTCTGCTGATTCTTTTGGTGGAAATTTAGGGATTAGCAGAAATGTAGAGAATTGGGGAAATCTATTTTGGGTTGGGGGGAATGGCTAAGTGTCGGGCATGAAAAAGGGATAACATTTCAGAAAGGAAAACAACGCTGTTTTGGTAAAAAAAATTGACCATTTGTGGTGCTTTCGAAAAGCGCCGCTAAAGCCAATCTATTACGGTGTTTTTTTTAAAAAAAGCCGCTAATGCCCTAAATCTCCAATTAAAACGATGCCATTTTCATTAAACTATTATGTTTTTTGTGGCGTTCGCTAATCCCCTAAATCTCCAATTAAATCATTAAACTATTATGTTTTTTACGTAATGCCCTAAATTAAAATGCTTTTTGCGGCATTTTTTCAAAAGCGCCACTAATCTCTTAGTTTTTATATTTCATTTTTATTTTTTATATTGCATGATAACTTTGAAATTTTAAGTTTAAATTTCACTTAAATAAATTAAGTGTAGAGGAATTAATTTGAATTGAATTATTCGTTGAATTAATTCTTTAGATTAATGATTTTAATTATTAATACTAATGATAAATGTTAATATAATGATAAGTTATAATTTAATCCTTACACACTTATGAGAGGAACAATAGGTGATAAAAGAGCTTACTTCAAGATATATATGAAGTAAAGTTTAAAAGAATTTTCTCTTGCTGATATATGGTACATACTAATCATGTTTTTTTTTTTATCCATATCAATTTGTTACCATTTTTTATTTTTTTATCAACGCTTTTTTTTAATTCTAATATTTAAATATATCAAATGGTTTAGATTAAATATTTTTAGATTAAATCCTAAAGCATTTAATATATATAAAGTTTATCTATTATCTCTTAAATAATTTAAAGTATAATCATAATTTTAATATATTAAAATTAATATTATCTCTTTTACAATTATATAAGAAATCGTTTAATATATAAATTAAAAAATACTAATTAATCTAAATCTTAAACCTTTAACCGCTATCCCCTAAACACTAAACCTTAAATTCTTAAACCCTTAATCACAAAACATAAACCTTAGACTCTAAACCATAAACCTCTAACTCTTAACCTTTAACCCTTAACCTGTAACCCATAAACCTTAAACCCCAACTGTTAAACCAAAAATCGTAATCCCTACCCATAATTCATAAACCTTAAAATAGTAACTCCTAAACTTTAAACCCTAAATCATATACTCTAAATCATAAACCCTAAACTATAATGATAATTAATTCAATATTTTAAATTTAATACTATCTCTTTTACGATTATATAAGAAAATATTTAATATATAAATTAAAAAATAATCAGTCATATACCAAAAAAACTTTAAAATTATTTTAAATAATAGTATTTTAATTTTTTTCATTTTTAAAAAATATTTTTCTATGTTTTTACTTTCAAAATTTTTCTACGTCTCATTTTTTTTTTGAAGAATTTAAATATTCAATTAAAAAAAAATTATACTTTTTTGCGACGTTTTTTGAAAAGCGTCGCTAATGCTCGACCTATAGCGATGTTTTTCAAAAAAGCGCCGGTAAAGCCACTAAAAGCTTGTATAAAGACGTTGTGCATAATCTTTTGCGGCGCTTTTTTAAAAGCGCTGCTAACGGTGGACCTATAGTGGCGTTTTTAAGAAAGCGCCGCTAATGCTTGATCTTTAGTGGCGTTTTTAAAAAAACACTGCTAACGCCACTAAAGCTCAGTATAAAACGACGGCGTTGCACATAATTTTCTGCAGCGTTTTTTAAAAGGCACCGCTAAAGGTGAACCTATAACGGCGAGTTTTAGAAAGTGCCGCTAATGCTCGATCTTTAGCGGCATTTTTTAAAAAGCGCCGCTAATGCTCGATCTTTAGTGGCGTTTTTTGTTCTAACACCGCTAAAAACCTGTTTTGCTGTAGTGAACCACCGATACTAGTGTATTCCACCAGTGATATGCGGTGTCTCGTAGCAAAGATATGGAAAATTTTAAACACTCATTCGGGGTACAAGATAGCTCATCAAACACACGAATAGTATTATCAAGCCAGAATTCAGCTCGCTTAGCATCATTATCATCAATAGCTTTGAATTCTTCAGCCCGGTTTTTTCTAATTTTATCAACAAGAGGCTTAAGTAATCTCAACGGATCACTCACTTGAGGTATAACAGTTATCGAAGAAGGATTAATCGAGGGTGGAGTTTGTTGTGTAGCCGGATTAGTCTAGATATACTGAGTAAACCAGTCGTTCATCATTTGGTAAAAGGCTTTTTTAGCCTCTCCCTCTTGGTTACTCGAAGTTGATCGAGAATCAACCGGTGTTGTCCCTTGCGCGGGAGCAGGCACTATACTCTTGACATCATTAGCTATGGCTCTATCGGGATCCATTTACTATACGAAAACACATTTTCAAATGTCAAGAGTCATCACACTATCACAGTATAAAATATGACATGTATAGCTAGACTCACACACGTAACGTTAGTCCTTTGATCGACTAAACTGTAGCTCTGATACTAATAAAATGTAACACCCCTAACCCGTATTCATCGCCGAAATAGGGTTACGGGACATTACCGAAAAAGATACAACTTTCATGCATTCACACAATCATTCAGATTAAATTCGAAGACATACATTTATAACTTCAATTTAACAAATCTTGAATCATTAATACACAAAGCACAAAAAAATTAATTAAATTCATATATAACCATTTGGTTATCTTATAGCATGAATTCATATAGTCAATTTCCAATGTAAAAAACTGAAAGATAAAACATGCTAAATACAAATGCTTTATTCAATGTCTACTTTCATTTTACATATTAATTTACATGCATGAAACATTTCATATAACTAAACCAATAAATTACTCACAAAATCAATTACACATGATCATATCATTTTGACCAAACCGAACATATATGCATCATATAAAACTCATATTACCTTTTTGTTTTACCAATACAAAATTTACTATCCATTTGGTCATTTATTTCAATGCATTATCCGAATATAAACATACCTAATAATCGTGCTATGTTCAAGGTTACATTTTCATCATTTTAGTCTATCATTTCATATGAGTATAACCTTCCATGGAAATGAATTAATATACATATATACCAACCATAATTTATGCATCAAATCAAATACATTACAAATATATCTTATCATATACATAAATATCATATCAAAATATTATATACTTATACATATACAAATGCCAAATCATGATTAACTTACTTACATAAGATTTATAGTATGAAGTTTCTTTACCATACTAAATCGAATTAAATATTAAACCATTCATCAGGTTTCATGATTATAATTACCGAATCACAACTAGTTCATAAACATCATTTATATTTTATCACCTAACCAAATACAAATATATTTATCCAAACACAAAACTTACATACCATGTAATAAATATATCAAAATAAACTCTTATCATGTTCGGACATAACCAAATATCCATTGATGCTAAATCACATGTAACACCTTAACCAAACATATCAACCAAGTTCACATGTATATTTTATCTTAGCATGAATCATAGTCGAATCAACCAAACATACTTATGAATATATACCATGGTCGATTCATCAACCACATCCAAATTCACCAACCATTATCAATACATATAACACATATAAACTTAACTAAAGTTTCACATACTTTCATAGCATATTGGCCATTTTCGCATGGCTTAATATACACATAAACCAAAATCCAACATTTCAAAATATAATCTAGCCTATACATGCCATAAGTTTGAAAATTCAGTTTATAAAATATCGAAAAATAGTCGATAGTGTGATAGACTTTGCTGACGATCCCCAGGCTCGTATTTGACTTCAAAATCTATAAAACAGAGACAAACATAAACACTCACACAGTAAGCTATCATAGCTTAGGAAGTCATAAGCAAATAATTAACTCAATGTTAATACCAACTCAACTTAAGCAAACTAATTTATGCTATCATACTCACGTTTATTCTCAAGATCACAATTTCATATATAACATTTACTTTCATATACAATTTCACATTGGCCGAAAATATATAAACTCATATACATGTATTCATGAATCATTTCATAAATATTCACATTATATAATTAAATGGCCGAATACACTTTCCATATACACATACATTTTTCATTTACATCACACATGATTTGCAGCAATTATCAAGTAACTTACTTACCTTATTTCAAATAGGTAATAAGCTAACTCATACCTGATCATTTTAGCTCGTTTTACACATTCGATCACAACTTATCGTTTCCCGATAAACTATTCGAAATTGGATAGGACACTCGGATAATCACATATATCGTACAATGCCAACGTCCCAAACGTGGTCTTACATGTAATCACATATCGATGCCACTGTCCCAGACAGGGTCTTACTCGCACACATATATCGACATCACGTATCGATGCCAACGTATAAAACGTGGTCTTACTCGTACTCATATAGCGATGCCATGGTATTACTCGCACATTACATATCAAAATCCTATGTCATGACATATGTATCCTAGCTATTCCTAAGGTTCATACGGGACTTTTAGACGTCGTAACTCGGTCAAAATGAATTCGTAAACATGGCTCCCAAGCTTATTTACATTCGGCTAACACATATATATTTTCACATATTTCATTTCAGCATATAAAACTCATATTTATTTAAAATAAACAATAGCTATTTGCTTATAAACTTACCTCGGACGATGAAAATTGAAACGGGACGGCTAATCGATAACTTTAGTTTTCCCCCGATCCAAATCCGATTTCTTTGGTTCTTGATCTAAACATATTCAAATTAAACTCATTGAAACATATTCTCAATCAATTTAGTCCAAAAACACATAAATGGGCAAATTACCAATTTACCCCTAATATTTTACACTTTTTACAATTTAGTCTAAATTGCACAAAACACAAAACATGCAAAATTTGCACACATCATGCTTAGGTCGAATCTTCCTTATGTTCATACAAGTCCATACATTTCATTTATTTCACATTTTAGTCCCTCAAATTACTATTTATTACTATTTTTACAATTTAGCCCTAATTACTCAAATTCATCAAAACTTCAAATACAAAACTTGTTAATCTATCATATATCTTTTATTTTCCATCATCAAGCAATAAAAATCACAAGCTTTCAACAATGAAAAAATAAAAAATCATCATCAAATTCAAAAATTGGAACATGGGCTTGATAGATAACATAGCAACGATCTCAAAAATGTAAAAATTATCAAAAACCGAGCTAGAGCTCATCTTGAATCAAGTTTCAATAATGCCGAACCCTTAAACTCTTTATTTTCTTTTCGTTAGTTTCGGCAAGAACAAAGTATGAACACTTATGTTATATTTTATGTTTTATTTAATATATGTTATTATACATTTTACCAAATTAACCTTTATTAATTAATACAAAACCATTATATATTAAGGTCATGATCGTCCATATCATTATATCATGGGATAATTGCAACATAAATGCCTCAATTTTAAAAGACAACAACTATTCGACCCTTTCACAATTAACCACCAAATTTTCATTTTACATGATTAAGTCCTTTTATTTAATCGGGCACTCAAACGACAAAATTAAAGCACGAAAATTTCACACATATAAATTCACACATTATAAACACATAAAATAATTTTAAAACATTTTTTTGACTCAGATTCATGGTCTCAGAACCACTATTCTGAATAGGGTCTAAATCAGGCTGTTACACTTCAAAGAAATTAGAGTTGTCAATTTTGATAGATATGTGCAAGTTCATGCACAATCAACAACAAACATACTGGAAATATGCAAAAATTAGAGATGACTCAATTCAAAATTCTTTTAATAATATCTCTAATACTTTTGTTCTTGAGTTCCCATATGCAATCTTTGAGACAGGGATAGAAGATACAATGCAAGTGGAGATGGCGCTGAAAAAGACAAGGGGAATGAGTCAAGAAAATAAAAGGGGGGACTTTTGCCTTATTATTTTTAGGTCATTAGGAATTTATTTCTTTCGTAATTAGGATTTAATTTTTACATAATAAAACATAGTATGAATAAACTTAACAATTCTTTAGAAAGAAAAAGACTAAGTGATGTGGTAATGGGAATGAACATGTCTAGGATTAGGTGATTAGGAAAGGCTTGGTATTTAAATAGTCTTAATGAATCACCTCTCTTTCTTTACAACCCTACCTGGTGTTCAGTTTTCATTCATTACTTTGTTCTTGAAATGAGGACATTGCTTCTTTTTAAAAGAGGGGTAAGGCAAATAAATTGCTCAATGTTTCAATCATTTCTTTCATAAGTATGTTTTAATAAATGAATGTTTAGAGACATTTTTTATTAATGGGATAGTTTGTATGCAAGTATGAATGATGATTTATCTGAGTGAAAGTATGTTATCATGAAGAATGGAATGCTTGTATGATCTTAGCCTTAATAATGTTTTCCATGAAAACTTAGTTTCTTTTAAGATTAGACATGCATGAAGGTTTATATATTTAGAATTGACTTAGTAACTTTCTTGAGGTGAAATCCTAGGGGACATAAAAATCTAAAATGATATAGGCACTATTTCTTTGGATCATTTGAGCCTTTTCAAGCCAACCCTATGATATCTGACCCTTGAAACTGAAATTTTGAGCTTAAAAGCCTGTTTATTGCAATGGACCTATATTATAAGCCACATTACCATCTTTTAAAGTTGTCCTAATTTTGTGCACCTATCTTAACTAAAGTTGTCTTGGTAATCAAAATTTGAGGAAGTTTTCATAAAGATGTATGCGTTCATGCTAAATAAATAAATAAATAAAATAAAAAAGAGTGAAGAAAAGTTTGCTTAGTCTCCAAAAAGGAAAAATGTATGGGCTTGAGTTCAAAATAAGTTTGGGGGTGTTCCAAAGGTTCACTTAAAGAAAAAGGTTGTATTACGAGAAAACCAAGACAAAGTTAAAGGTTAAGATTTTTAAAATCAAAATGTTCCATCTCTTCAAACCCCTACCTTTAACCAAGCCACATTACAACCTTATAAAAAACCTATTGATTTGGTGATTATGTCACCTACATTAGTGAAGAGGAAGTCCTAAGTTCAACATATGAAGATCATAAATAAGCCTTGTGATTGTTTGCTTGATTGATAGGAAATTATGTTGAATGAAGAATGTTATCTATGACTATGACATACGCGCAAACTATGATTCATGTTGGCATATTTTGAAGCTTAGTATAATCTTAAGGAATGTTTACATATGAATTACTTGTTAATAAAGAAGATTGATGAGCATGAATTTATTAATGCATGGTTATGAGACAAATATTGATGCTACTTACACAATTAGAAATTTTTCCTTAGCAAGACCTTTTGCTGTACATGAACATTACTTGAGACAAGCAATGATTTAAGTTTGGGGGTGTGTTGTAACAGTCCGGTTTAGACCTTAATCAGAATAGTTGTTTCGAGACCACAAATCTGAGTTAAAAAATAATTAAATATTATTTTCTGTGCTAATGATATACGAATTAGCATGTGTGAAAGTTTCGTATGAAAATTTAATTGGTTGTGTGCTCAATTTGATAAAAGGACCTAATCGCGTAAATTGTAAAAGTGACTAGCTAATTGTAAAAGTGTTAAATTTCTAAGTTCTTTCAATATGGAGGCCTTGAAATGAAATTTGGCCATTAGATACTTGCATGGACGGTAATGGACAACCATTATAAAGCCTTTACATTATTTCATTAAGGTTAATAAGGTAATTAGTCAATAAATGAGGTTATAATTAAAACAAAAATAAAAATTTGTTCATCCATTATCATCCATAGCCGAAAATACAAAGAAAAAGAAATAAAAAGACTAAGATAGGCTTCAGCCTTTGTCTTCTTTGATTAATGTATGAATTTTGTTCAGTTTTTGAAAATTTCTACGTTTTTGTAATCGTTGCTTAGTATACTATCAAGGCCATGTCTCAATTTCTAATTTTGTTGATGATTTTGAGTTGAGCCACTGATAAAATTATAAGCTTTATGAAGTTAGTTGTTGGTAAATGAAAGATATGTTTTGGGTTAACATATTTTGTATTTGAATTTTTGATGAACTTGAGTAATTTGGGCTAAATTGTGAAAATTGTAAATTGAAGCATTAAAATGTGAAATAAATGAAATGTGTGGACTTATATGAGTACTACGAGAATTTAGCCAAGCCTATGTCTAAATAAATTTGGTGTATGTTGTGATTTTTGTGATTTTTGTGATTAGGGACTAAATTGTCAAAATATAAAAATAAGAGGGTTAATTTGTAAAATGCCCTAAATATGTGTTTTTGGATTGATTTGAATGATTTGGTGAATAAAATGGTTAAATTTAAATATGTTTAGATCAAGAACCAAAGAAAACAAAATTAGATCGGGGAAAGTTAAAAGTCGTTGAATAATCGACTCTATTTGTCTGAATCCGTACGAGGTAAGTCTATATACAAATAAATGTATTTGAAATGGTTTATTTATGCTTATATGTTATTGAATAATGATGAATGGCTTTATGATTTGAATATTAGACATATGAAAAAGTATCGACAAAGTTCTGACGTCTGAAAATCCCCGTACGAACCTTAGGAATAGTTACGATACATATGTCATGACATAGGATCCGATATCTGTTATCGTGTAAGACCATGTCAAGGAAGTTGGCATCGACTTATGATTTATGTGTAAGACCACGTTTGGGATGTTGGCATTGTATTTGATTTCGTGTAAGACCCTGTTTGGGATAGTGGCATCGATATTTGATTACATGTAAGACCACGTCTGGGACTTTGGCATTGTACGAGCTTTTCGAGCTATCCTTATATCCTTATCATTCTGAATGATTCAACGAGCATTCCGAGGAAATGAATGATTATATGAGATAAGTATCTGATTCAGGTACGTTTGAATTGCATACTATGTTTGAGAATGAAAGGTAATTATATATGCAAATGATGATATATAATCTAAGCATATGAATATAAGCTATGTGCAAATGATTTGATAATATGTGGTATGTATATGAACAAGAGGTTTGTTTTGGTTATTGGCTACGAAGTATATGTAATTTGATGATGTATACATGTTTTGAATGATAAGTTTATTTGTATATGGCTTACTAAGTTTTTGAAAGCTTACTCTGTGTGTGTTTTTCAACCATTTTTTTAGATATCGAAGCTACTGGGAGCTTGGGGATCGTCGAGGATTATCACCACACTATCGAACTATATTTTGGTACCTTTTGGAAATGTATATTTTAGAATATGGCATGTATAGGCTAGTAGTATTTGGATATGTTTTGTAATGTCTATATCATGCCATGTGATATGGCTAGTTTGTAGTTGAAATTATGGTTTGATTTTGGTATATGATATGTGATGTAAATTGTGCTTATATGTAGTGCTTTGAATGGCTAAGAGAATTGGTCAATTTGGTAAGTTTTTGGAATGTGTCTATTATGGAAATTGGTAAGGTTTTGGCATGAGATTTGATTGTATGATTGGAGATTATGAAAATTTATGTTTTAGTATGATTTTGGACTTATAGGATGACATGTTTTGATATGTGTTACAAGCATGCAATTGTTGTCAATAATATTGCGTGAATGATGTAATGTAACGCCCCGAATTTTGGGCCTAGAAGTATTAGGTTTTGAGCAAAGGGAGCTGTTAGAAGGCCGCACATAAATATTTAGTTGCACAAGAAAGTGACACAACTTGCATGTTTACTGTAATAGCTAAAAGTGTTTTGGGTGTGTTTGGGAGTATTAGAGAAGCCTGGGTTCAAGTCTTGGCCTTTGCAGAAATTTTAAATTAGCTCTTAAATGAATCTGGGCACTAGTATATAGGCTTTATAAATAATTGCACTTGTTTTAAGTCACAAAAAGCCTTGTGGTCTAGTGCCAAGGTGGCGTGTAAAGGAACCTTGAGGTCTGAGGTTCGAGCATTGGCATAGTGCAAATGAGGTATTTATTTTGTAGCTTGGTTCGGCCAATAGTTGTGTTCAGTAAAATTCTGATGGATGAGTGGTGAAGTGATAGGTAGAGGATATCAAGGAGGAAATCGTGGAGAGGATTTGGGAGAGATTTGTGGAGATAAATTAGGAGTTTGATGGGTGTGGGGATGTAGGTGCCATTTGGTATATCTAATTCGGCATTGGAAAAAATACTGACCATTTTTGGTATTTGTGAGTGTTTTAGAAGAGGGTTCTTTTCTCCTTTTTGCAAGTGGTAGCCAAATTCCTTTAGTTAATTTTGGCATTTGGTTGTTTTGGGTTTGTGCCTCTCGCAACATTGTTCTTCTTTTAGTCATTTCTTATTCTCTACCGATCACTGTTCTTCTTCTTTCTCTACTCTTTTGACATTTCTAAACACATCTTCCTCCTCTTTCCCATTATTCTTTCAATTTCCTTTCATAGCCAACTTTCCTTCTTCTTCCCCCTTCATTTATTTTTCTCCTTTCTTCTTCTGTTGTGCTTCTAAACCGAAAGTTATTCTTCTTTGTTTTTTCTCAAGCAGTTTGGGTAGTGGTTGGCCGAATATTATTCTTCTCTAGTATTGGAAAATTGTTTCAGTCTGCAAGTGTTCTAACGAATCGGTAAGTGTTCTGTTAAGTGATCTGACAAATCTATTTCTTCTGTCTTCTTTTAAAAACCAAATACTCATTCTCTTAGTATTTTGTGATAGCCGATTGGTGACTCCTTCCCCTTAAAGTGTGTTCATTGTTTTTAGGTGTTTCCAAGGAGTAAAAGTGCAGAAATTCTCTAGCTACTGAAACCCTGTCACCCACTAATTGATTAAGGTAATTTCAGTACCCTGCCTTATGGGCATAGGTCGAATGGCCCTATTTTTTTCTGTAAGGTTATTATTCATGAGTTTAAGCCTCAACTATAATCGATTCCACCTATTAAGATCTTTTGTTATCGTAGTTTCTCAGCAAAGAAAGGTGTGATCGATTTAAACTATGATATAAAGGAACAACTTGTAGTTCGTACAATCAAGGTTTATAGTATTGTCTATTTGGGTTAAGTATTTTAAACACTGATATATGATGGACTGACTGTATGTTGGGACGGTTGTAGGCTGGGCGCTTAAGGAGTTTGAAGTGGTTGTGTAAAAAGGTGTGCAATCTTACACCAATCTGTTACTGACAAAAGCCAAAAAGGTGTGTATTCACACCACTCTTTACTGTGAATTGGCAAAAGCCGAGAAGCCAAAACTTCAGCATTTGAGGCCTCACAAGCGTGCGATCACTCGTGTGGTGAGCCGAGCCCACAAATCATGGGCAACAGACTATAGAGGCCACCACTAGTGTTCTCGTGGGCTTAGACCGTTATGGGCCTCAAAGGGCCGTGTGGGCCCAATGGGCTCGTGGGTTCCACACGGATTAAAATTCACTAAAGATAGCAAATATTAGACCGGGCTATGTGTAATATCCTGAATTAGGGCCTAATCGAAATAGTGGTTTTGTGACCACAAATCCGAGATAGAGATAATTATGTTATAATTATTTTGATGTTTATGATATGATTGCATGATTGTGCGAAAATTTCGTGATGAAATCCTATGCCTAAAGTGCTTAGATTGAAATTAGGGACTAAATCGAATAATTTGTAAAACTTGCATTCTAGGAGTTTTTAGTATGAAATTGTTTTGGAATATTAATGAGGAGGTCTTAAATAGCAATTTGACCAATTTCTAAGTCTATGGAGAAAAATTGGACATGGATGGAATTTTTAGAAAGTTTAGTAGTAAGGGCATTTTGGTCATTTAGTTATTAAAATGAATTAAAAACAAAATTAAAAGCCAATTTTTGTCCATCTTCTTCATTAGGCCGAAATTTCAAGGGTTCTCCTCTCCATAGCTAGGGTTTGTTTCAAGCTTCCAAGCTCCATAGTAAGTGATTCCAAGCCCCGTTTTTAATGTTTACGTTTTTGGAATCCCGGTAGCTTGATTAAGCTTATGTTAGCAATAATTCAACCTAAGGTTCATATTTGGAAAAATACCCATAGGTGAAATTTTTTATTTTGGTGTTTTATGATATAAAATGAGGTTTTAAATTATGTTAGACAACTTGTACTACTCGGTTTTAAGCGAAAACGAGTAAAAGGGTTTAATCGGTAAAAATACCTAATAGTCATAAGTACATGTTAGAGTGTGAATTTGATGTTACCATAGAAGGGAAAAATGATCAGCATGTCATAAAACATAAGAATAAGGGATGAAGTTTAATTCCCGAGCCTAGGGGCAAAAGTGTAATTATGCAAAAGTTTAGGGGCAAAAATATAATTTTGCCAAAGTTTGTATTAAATGCTGTTTTGATGAATGTATGTATTAAATAAGATTAAATTGGCATTATAGATCAAGAGAAACGAGATTCAAGTCGCGATCGAGGGAAAAATAAAGTTTACGAAAAATAGGCTCGATTGCTAATAATTTTGTACCGAGGTAAGTTCATGTGTAAATGTGGTAACATAATTGTCAATTTAAGTAATATAATGTTATTTATATGATATGATGATTATTATCATTAAATTTATTTATATGATATGAAGATTTTTATCATGAAATATTATGCTTTGTGGTTATTATTGAGTAATATGCATACTATGTTTACTACTTGATAAATATGAATTTCTACCGAGTGTCGTTTTCGATATTCCATGGAAGACGGCAAAGATATGTGATCGAGGAAAAAGCCCGTTTGAACCTTGGGAATAGATTAGAATACAAGTGACATGTCACTAGGATATTGAGTTTCGAACTCGTTGAGTTGAGTCCGAGTTCACTTATGGATGCGAACCCCGAGCTCGTTGAGTTGAGTCCGAGTTCACTTATGGGCGGGTTACATGGTAGCTTGGCTACATAAGTTCCGCAGGCTATTGAGTTTGTCTAACTGCGGGTATGGCTCTTATGTTCATGAGATCCGCGTATTCAAATTATATTCTGATGTGTTCAACGGGTGAATCTTAAGTGAATAAGAAGAAGGCCTAAAATGAAGGTGACATGTTGGTAAGTGTGGAAATGAGAAAATTTGACAGGTATGTGCTTAAACCCTCAGGTTGAGAACTTGGTATGATGAAATCGTAGAAAGATATTAAATACAAATGAAATATGAATGTCTTGGTGTTGTTTATGCAAATAATGTTTTTGTGGGATTGTGTGATTATGTTACTTGCTATTTGCATGTGAACTTACTAAGCATTTGTGCTTACTCCCTCCTTTTCTTTCATTGTAGTTTTGACAAGCCGGCTTGAGAATCGGGATAGGTCGAAGACTCGTTCACACTACCCGAAGGACTAAATTGGTAAAATGGCTTGTGTGTTTTGAATGTGGCATGTATGGCAAAATACTCACTTTGTGTAAATGATCTTATGATATGGCTATGGTTTGGCAAGCAAAGGGTTTGTAAATGATTAGCCATTGGAATGACCAATCTAAGTCATATTTGATGTTATGTATGTTTAAAATGATATTTAGTCCATGAAAATCCTTAGTAAAGTGAAATTTGCCATAAAATAGAATCTGGCAGCAGCAGTGATGAAAATTTGAAAAATCACTAAAAATAGTATAAATGAAATTAAATGATGCGTAAGTTATGAAATTGAATATTAATGAGTCTATTTTCATATGGATTGAACAAAACAGGTATATGAATTATATTTTATGAGATATTTGAATTTTTGTGAAACAGGGCCAGAGTGATTTCTGGATCCCCTATTCTAACTTTAAAAATTCATAATAAATTGTAAAACAATAATTATAAGTCATGATTTATATGTACAGATTTCTATTGAGTCTAGTTTTAAGAGAAATAAACGTCATAGACATTAAAATTCTGTACAGAGAGATATCTGATTCGTAATACACAAAGGTCAGAGTAGTCGAACTCTGAAACAGGGGAGAATTTCACTAATAAACTGTACTAATTTCCTTGACCAAAAATTATAGAAAAAAATTAGTAAATAGATATATGAGTCTAGTTTCAGGTAAAATTTACGAAATTGGATTTTGAGTTTCGAAACTCGAGATATGAATTTTTAAGCGACTGTGACGCAGATTGCTAGCTTGACTGGAAATTTTAAAAAAAATAAATCGTTAGAGTGGTTTAAGTAATGAATTAAGTTTGTTAACACCTCGTGTTCGAATCCGGTGACGATCTCAGGTACGGGGCGTTACATTTGGTGGTATCAGAGCTATGGTTTAGTCTATTCTCGAGCTAACGTGTTGTATGTACGGGTTTTGCTATACATGCCATATACATATATTGCGATAGTGTGACGACTTCTGACCTTTTTAAATAACTTTTTTTATAGTAAATGGATCCTGATCCAGTTACGGCTGATGATGTAGAGAGTAATGCACCAGCTCCGGCTGAAGGGGCGGTGCCAACTGAAAATCCACCTCCTACTGTTGGTCACGGAGGAGGAGAAGGGGCTCGAGAAGCCTTTCTCCAGATGATGAATGCTTGGTATACTGATTTCGTTCGTACAAACCCGAATGCATAACCTCCCCCACCTCCCCCGATTCCTCAACCTATACCCTCGATGCCTCAAGGTGTAGATCTGACGAAATTTCACAGAACTCCAGTTGACAAAATCCGTAAATAAGGGGTTGAAGAATTCAGGGCAAATATTGATGATGATGCCGAGAAAGCAGAGTTTTGGCTCGAGAATTCTATTCGAGTATTTGATGAATTGTCTTGTACACCTGAAGAATGCTTAAAATGTGCTATATCATTGTTGAGGGATTCAGCTTATCATTGGTGGAAGACATTGACTTCAGTAGTACCGAAAGAGAAAGTAACTTGGGAGTTCTTTCAAGAAGAATTTCGGAAGAAATATATGAGTGAAAGATTTATTGATCAGAAGCGTAAAGAGTTTCTTGAATTAAAGCAGGGGAACATGATAGTTATTGAATACGAAAGGGAGTTTGTCAGGTTGAGTAAGTATGCTAGAGAATATATTCCTACAGAAGCTAAAATGTGCAGACGATTTGAAGACGGACTCAATGAAGACATCAAAGTATTTGTTGGGATTCTTGAATTAAAAGAAATGGTAGTACTGGTTGATCGAGCTTGCAAGGCTGAAGAACTACTTAAAGAGAAGAAAAGGGTAGAGGCTGAGACTAGAAATTGGAAGAAAAGACCGACGAGCGCTTCATTCTCACAAAGAATCCGAAAATCTAGAAATATGAATCCTCGTTCACGTTTTCTATTTGGACAATCATATGGAAATTTTAAGAAGCAAAATGTGGGTCCTAAATCTCAGACTACTTCTACAGCTAGTATGGGAAATACGAGATTTGTTAAGCCCGAGTGCCAGCGGTGTGGCAGAAATCATTTTGGCCCATGTAGAGTGAATGAATTTTTCCGGTGTGGTTCTCCGGATCATTTTATTAGAGATTGCCTAGAGAGAGTTGAGAAAGAAAAATTTCAAAGTGTAAAAGCCAATGTGCGCACTCGAGGAAGATATTCGAGAAAAGCTGGAAATGAAGTAAGCAGCAAAAATGTAGCCAGAGATTCAGCAGTTAAATCTGAAGCAAGGGCTCCAGCTAGAACTTATGCTATAAAGGCACGTGAAGATGCTTCATCACCCGACGTGATTACTGGTATATTTTCTCTTTATGATGTTAATGTTATTGCTTTGGTTGATCCCGATTCTACTCATTCATATGAATGCATGAAACTGGTGTTCAGTATGAATATACCTGTTGAGAACACATAATTTATGATTAGAGTGTCGAATCCGTTAGCAAATGTGTGATAGTTGATAAAGTATGCAAGAAATGCCCTTTAATGATTCGGGTTCCGGCCGAGTTGATGTTGTTGCCGTTTGATGAATTTGATGTTATTTTGGGTATGGATTGGTTGACATTGCATGATGCTATAATAAATTGCAAAGAAAAGGTTATAGAATTAAAGTGTGAAAGTGGTAAAATTCTGCGGGTTGAACCGGACAAATCGAGGGCATTATCTAGTATGATTTCTTCAATGTCACTTCGTAGATATTTGAGAAAAGGTTATGAAGCTTATTTGGAGTATGTAATTAATACAAAAGAAGTTGAAAAGAAAGTTGAATCAGTGCTGGTTGTATGTAATTATCTAGTATGATTTCTTCAATGTCAGCTCAGAGATATTTGAGAAAAGGTTATGAAGCTTATTTGGCGTATGTAATTAATACAAAAGAAGTTGAAAAGAAAGTTGAATTAGTGCCGGTTGTATGTGAATTTGCGGACATATTTCCAGAAGAATTACCGGGTTTGCCTCTAGTCAGGGAAGTAGAATTTAGTATTGATTTGATACCGGGAACAGCTCCGATCTCAATTGCTCCGTATAGAATGGCACCAGCAGAGTTGAAAGAATTAAAGTCGCAATTGCAAGAGTTGACTGACAAAGGCTTTGTGAGACTGAGTTTTTCACCTTGGGGTGCTCCCTTGTTATTTGTGAAAAAGAAGGATGGTTCTATGAGATTGTGTGTTGACTATGGGCGATTAAACAAGGTGACAATCAAGAATAAGTATCCGTTGCCGAGAATTGATGATTTGTTTGATCAGCTAAAAGGAGCGACATGGTTTTCAAAGATTGACTTGAGATCTGGGTACTACCAGTTGCGAGTAAAAGAGTCAGATGTGTAACGCCCCCACGCCCGAAACCGTCACCGGAGTCAAGCTTGAGGTGTTACTAAACTTATCTTACCTTTTAAACAACTCTAAACCACTTATTTTAATTTTCGGAATAAACTATTTTTCTGCGTCATAGCTGCTTAAAAATTCATTTCTCGAGTTTCAAAACTCAAAATTAAGATCCGTAAATTTTTTCTGAAACTAGACTCATATATCTATCTACTAATTTGTTTTTAGAATTTTTGACTTAGCCAATTAGTACAGTTTATTAGTTAAAGTTACCCCTGTTTCAGAATTTGACTGCACTGACCTCTAATTACTACGAACCACTTTTCTCTCTATACAAAATTAATATAACTATACCATTTGTTTATATTAAAACTAGATTCAATAAGGATTCTAACCATATAAATTAAACCACCTAATTATTTTTGTACAATTTATGGCGAATTTCCAAAGTTGAAACAGGGGATCTATAATTTTCTCTGACCCTGTTTCACTAAAACTCAGATATCTCATAAAATATAATACCTTTACCTGTTTTGTTTATTCCATAAGAAAATAGACATAATAAGATTTAATTTCATATATTATTCACCATCAAACCATGTCTCTACGATTTTTAGTGATTTTCCAAACTCACATTATTTCTGATACTTGAATCTATTTTTAAGTTACTTTCACATTTTTCTTAGTTTTCATGTGATAGTTACTACTTATTCATACATACAATTAAACATGTATATCATCAGCCATTCTATTAACTAATCACTAGCAAGTATTTACACATCATTCATTGATCATATCATATCAAAAGAAACCAAGTTCCTATACATGCCATACACAAAACTAAACGTCTAACTATACCAATGTGATTTCTTCGATAGTGTGATCGGGTCTCCGACGTTTCCTTCCGATCCCCGAGTGGCTTGATAAAAACTATAAGAAAAAGAAAATAAAGAGAGTAAGCACTAGGCTTAGTAAGCTTACAAGCAAATAAATTACAACATTCAACATAATGAATAATTATACATAATGTCACCTAGCCTCATAAACTTTCTTTACTTCTCATTTTCTACCTTCTTCTTTACTTACTTACCTTCTTTCTTACTGACCTTTCACTATTCATAAATATAATCTACCTTTCCTTTTGCTGATAATTCACTGTAATTTAACGTGTACAATGACCCATTGAACCACTCGAATACTAAGGATACCGGGTCGTTCACGTCTATCAATATCTCATAATGCCATGTCTTCGACATGGACTTACATGAATTATTCCTGTCTCCAATGCCATATATATATAATATGGGCTTACATGGCTCATTCCTGTCTCCAAAGCCATATAACTGATATGGACTTACATGGCTCATTTCTGTCTGTCTGTCCTGTCTCCGTCCCCCCAATATCCTAACATTCCTAAGGTTCAAACGGGGCTTCCTAATGCTTTTTCTCTCATTACTTACTTTAATTCGACTTCAAATATTCTCATAAAATAAGTATATAAATGCTGAAATTTACAATAATAATGTAAAATAAAAGAATATTGCATTTATTTCATCAGAACTTACCTCGTATGCAAAAATAACTACTTTTACCATTTCATCCACAACTTGGTATTTTCTCCATTTTAGCTTGAATTTCAGTTTTCCTTGCTCTATCATTTAAAATATAGTCTAATTAGGACTCACATTATTCAAATTGACCCAAAATCATATTTTGGCAAAATTACAATTTTGCCCCTAAACTTTTGCATATTTACACTTTTGCCCCAAAGCTCGTAAATTAAACTTCAGCCTATTTTCTTATGTTTCATGACATGCTGGTCATTTTTCCCTTCTATGGCAGCATCAAATTCATACTCTAACAAGCACTTATGACTATTAGGTATTTTTACCGATTAAGTCCTTTTACTCGCTTTTGCTTAAAACCGAGTAGTACAAGTTGTCTAACATAATTTAAAACCTCATATTCTATCATAAAACACCAAAATACACAAATTTCACCTATGGGTATTTTTCCAAATATGAACCCTAACTTAAATTATTGCTAGCATAAGCTTTAACGAGCTACCGGACTCAAAAACGTAAAGAATATTAAAAAGCAGGGCTTGGAATCACTTACCATGGAGCTTGAAAGCTTGAAACAAACCCTAGCTATGGAGAACCCTTGAAATTTCGTCCTAATGAAGAAGATGGACAAAAATTGGCTTTTAATTTTGTTTTTAATTCATTTTAATAACTAAATGACCAAAATGCCCTTACTACTAAACTTTCAAAAATTCCTTCCATGTCCTAATTTTGTCCATGAACTTAAAATTGGTAAAATTACTCTTTAAGGACCTCTAATTAATAATCTAATTAAATTTTATGCAAAATACTTCTAGAACACAAGTTTTGCAATTCATTCAATTTAGTCCCTAATTTCAAATTAAGTACTTTATGCATAGAATTTCTTCACGAACTTTTCACACAATCATGCAAACATATCATAGACCTCAAAATAATAATAAAATAAATTTTTCTACCTCGAATTTGTGGTTTCGCAACCACTGTTCCGTTTAGGCCCTATTTCGGGATGTTACAAGATGTGCCTAAACTTGCTTTTAGAACAAGGTACTGGTCATTATGAATTTTTAGTTATGCCATTCGGGTTGACAAATGCTCTATTGTGTTTATGGATTTAATGAATCGCATATTTCGCCATACTTGGACAAATTTGTTGTGGTGTTTATAGATGATATTTTAATTTATTCAAAAGATGAGACAGAGCATCTTTGAGCATTTGAGGATAGTTTTGCAAACTTTGAGAGATAAGCAAATTGTGTATGCTAAGTTTAGTAAAAGTGAATTTTGGCTCGGGAAGTTGGATTTTTGGGTCATATTGTTTCAGTGATGGTATACGGATTGATCCTAGTAAGATTTCAGCCATTGTTGATTGGAAACCACCAAAAATGTAACCGGTTAGAAGTTTCTTGAAATTTGCTTGGGTATTATCATGGTTTGTAAATGGATTTTCTATAATTGCTACTCCTATGACTAGACTACACCGAAAGAATGTTAAATTTGAATGGACGGAAGAACGTCAACAAAGTTTTGAAGAATTGAAAAAGTTATTAATTGAAGCACCAGTGTTGGTACAACCCGAATCAGGTAAAGAATTTGTGGTGTATAGTGATGCTTCTCAAAATGGCTTAGGATGTGTACTTATGCAAGAAGGAAAAGTGGTGGCTTGTGCTTCGAGGCAGTTAAAATCTCACGAAAGAAATTATCCGACTCATGATTTGGAATTGGCTGCTATAGTGTTTGCTTTGAAAATTTGGCGACATTATTTGTATGGTGAAAAGTGCCGAGTATATACCGACCACAAAAGTCTTAAATACTTAATGTCACAAAAAGACTTGAATTTGAGACAGCGAAGATGGTTGGAGTTATTGAAAGATTACGAGCTTGTTATTGACTACTATTCGGGAAAAGTGAATGTGGTTGTTGATGCTTTGAGCAGAAAGTTACTGTGTGCTTTGAGAGCTATGAACACTCGGTTAAAGGTATCAAATGATGGTTCGATTCTAGTAGAGTTAAGAGCAAGACCGATGTTTTTACAAGAGATTTGTGAAGCTTAGAAAAATGACCAAGATTTGCAAACCAAGAGAAAGCAGTGTGAAGTTGATACGAGATCAGATTTCAGAATCGGTTTTGATGGTTGCTTGATGTTTAAAAATCGGATTTGTGTACCGAAAAAATGATGAGTTGATTCAAAAGATTTTGCATGAAGCACATAATGGTTGTTTGGCGGTTCATCCGGGCAGTATGAAAATGTATAATGACTTGAAGAAAATGTACTGGTGGGGTGGAATGAAAAGAGATATTTTCGAGTTTATATCAAAGTGCTTAATTTGTCAACAAGTGAAAGCTGAACACCAAGTACCTTCGGGATTACTCCAGCCTATCATGGTTCCTGAATGGAAATGGGATCGGATTACTATGGATTTTATATCGTGGTTACCGTTAACTCGGGGAAGAAAAATGCCATCCGGGTAATAGTTGATGTGATCGACTAAATCGGCTCATTTTATTCTCGTGCGTGTCGGATTATTCTCTTAATAAGTTGGCTGAATTGTATATCCGTGAGATTGTTAGACTTCATGGAACACCTTTGTCAATCATTTCGGATAGAGATCCGAGATTTACTTCACGGTTTTGGCAAAAGTTGCAAGAGGCATTAAGTACAAAGTTAAATTTCAAAGACTCGCCTTTCATCCACAAACCGATGGACAATCGGAGAGAGTAATTGATTCTTGAAGACATGCTCAGATGTTGCGTATTGGAATTTCAAGGTAGTTGGGAAAGGTACTTACTGTTGGTAGAATTTGCTTATAATAATAGTTATCAGACGAGTTTGAAGATGGCACCTTATGAAGCATTGTATGGTCATAAATTTCGGACGCCATTGTATTGGACAGAGCTTAAGGAAAATCAGATTTACGGGGTTGATCTAGTTAAGGAAATAGAAGAGAAAGTAAAAGTCATCAGAGATTGCTTCAAAGCAGCTTCAGACAGACAAAAATCGTATACAGATTTGAAGAGAAAAGAGATTGAATATCAAGTTGGTAACAAAGTGTTTTTGAAAGTATCCCCGTGGAAGAAAGTTCTCAGATTTGGCAAGAAAGGCAAATTAAGTCCCCGTTTTATTAGACCGTTTGAAGTGATTAAGAGAGTTGGACCAGTAGCTTATCGGTTATCATTGCCACCTGAATTACAGAAAATGCATGACGTATTCCACGTATCTATGCTACGTCGGTTTCGTTCGGATCCTTCACATATAATTTCACCGACAGAAATTGAGCTACGGCCAGATATGACTTACGAAGAAGAACCGATTAAGATTTTAGCTCGAGAGGTCAAGAAACTAAGAAATAAAAGTGTTGCTCTCGTGAAAGTATTGTGGCAAAAGCACAGAGTAGAAGAAACTACATGGGAACCTAAAGAAACTATGAAAAACCAATACCCACACCTGTTTACTGGTAAGATTTTCGAGGACGAAAATCCTTAAAGGGGGGAGAGTTGTAATATCCCGAATTAGGGCCTAATCAGAATAGTAGTTTCATGACCACAAATACGAGATAGAGATAATTATTTTATAATTATTTTGATGTTTATGATATGATTGCATGATTGTGTGAAAATTTCGTGATGAAATCCTATGCCAAAAGTGCTTAGATTGAAATTAGGGACTAAATCAAATAATTTCTAAAACTTGCATTCTAGGAGTTTTTAGTATGAAATTGTTTTGGAATATTAATGAGGAGGTCTTAAATAGAAATTTGACCAATTTCTAGGTCTATGGACAAAAATTGGACATGGATGGAATTTTTGGAAAGTTTAGTAGTAAGGGCATTTTGGTTATTTAGTTACTAAAATGAATTAAAAACAAAATTAAAAGCCAATTTTTGTCCATCTTCTTCATTAGGACGAAATTTCAAGGGTTCTCCTCTCCATATCTAGGGTTTGTTTCAAGCTTCCAAGCTCCATAGTAAGTGATTCCAAGCCCCGTTTTTAGTGTTTACGTTTTTAGAATCCCGGTAGCTTGATTAAGCTTATGCTAGCAATAATTCAACCTAAGGTTCATATTTGGAAAAATACCCATAGGTGAAATTTTTTATTTTGGTGTTTTATGATAGAAAATGAGGTTTTAAATTATGTTAGACAACTTGTACTACTCGGTTTTAAGCGAAAACGAGTAAAAGGGCTTAATCGGTAAAAATACCTAATAGTCATAAGTACATGTTAGAGTGTGAATTTGGTGTTACCATAAAAAGGAAAAATGATCAGCATGTCATAAAACATAAGAATAAGTGATGAAGTTTAATTCCCGAGCCTAGGGGCAAAAGTGTAATTATGCAAAAGTTTAGGGGCAAAAATATAATTTTGCCAAAGTTTGTATTAAATGCTGTTTTGGTGAATGTATGTATTAAATAAGATTAAATTGGCATTATAGATCAAGAGAAACGAGATTTAAGTCACGATCGAGGAAAAAACAAAGTTTACGAAGAATGGGCTCGATTGCTAATAATTTTGTACCGAGGTAAGTTCATGTGTAAATTTGGTAACATAATTGTCAATTTAAGTAATATAATGTTATTTATATGATATGATGATTATTATCATTAAAGTTATTTATATGATATGAAGATTTTTATCATGAAATATTATGCCTTGTGGTTATTATTGAGTAATATGCATACTATGTTTACTACTTGATAAATATGAATTTCTACTGAGTGTCGGTTTCAATATTCCATGGAAGACGGCAAAGATATGTGATCGAGGAAAAAGCCCGTTTGAACCTTGGGAATAGATTAGAATACAAGTGACATGTCACTAGGATATTGAGTTCCGAACTCGTTGAGTTGAGTCCGAGTTCGTGAGATGTAACTAGGCATCCGAGCTCGTTGAGTTGAGTCTGAGTTCACTTATGAATGCGAACGCCCGAGCTCATTGAGTTGAGTCCGAGTTCACTTATGGGCGGGTTACATGGTAGCTTGGCTACATAAGTTCCGCAGGCTATTGAGTTTGTCTAGCTGCGGGTATGGCTCTTATGTTCATGAGATCCGCGTATTTGAATTATATTCCGATGTGTTCAACGGGTGAATCTTAAGTGAAGAAACAGAAGGCCTAAAATGAAGGTGACACGTTGGTAAGTGTGGTAAATGAGAAAATTTGACAGGTATGTGCTTAAACCCTTGGGTTGAGAACTTGGTATGATGAAATCGTAGAAAGATATTAAATACAAATGAAATATGAATGTGTTGGTGTTGTTTATGCAAATAATGTTTTTGTGGGATTGTGTGATTATGTTACTTGCTATTTGCATGTGAACTTACTAAGCATTTGTGCTTACTCCCTCCTTTTCTTTCATTATAGTTTTGACAAGCCGGCTTGAGAATCGGGATAGGTCGAAGACTCGTTCACACTACTCGAAGGCCTAAAATGGTAAAATGGCTTGTGTGTTTTGAATGTGGCATGTGTAAATGATCTTATGATATTTAGTCCATGAAAATCCTTAGTAAAATGAAATTTGCCATAAAACAGAATCTGGCAGCAACAGTGCTGAAAATTTGAAAAAGCACTAAAAATAGTATAAATGGAATTAAATGATGAGTAAGTTATGAAATTTAATATTAATGAGTCTATTTTCATATGGATTGAACAAAACAAGTATATGAATTATATTTCATGAGATATTTGAATTTTTGTGAAACAGGGCCAGAGTGATTTTTGGATCCCCTGTTCTGACTTTAAAAATTCATAATAAATTGTAAAAAAATAATTGAGTCTAGTTTTAAGAGAAACAAACGTCATAGACATTTAAATTCTGTACAGAGAGATATCTGATTCGTAATACACAGAGATCAGAGCAGTCAAACCCTGAAGGAGAATTTCACTAATAAACTATACTAATTGGCTTGGCCAAAAATTATAGAAAAAAATTAATAAATAGATATATGAGTCTAGTTTCAGGTAAAATTTACGGAATTGGATTTCAAGTTTCGGAACTCGAGATATGAATTTTTAAGCAACTGTGACGCAGATTGGTAGCTTGACTGGAAATTTTAAAAAAATAAATCGTTTAAGTGGTTTAAGTAATGAATTAAGTCTGTTAACACCTCGTGTTCGAATCTAACAACGGTCTTGGGTACAGGGCGTTACACTATGGAATTCGCATAGCCATGACTAAATCTGGGCTAAATAGGCCACACGAGCATGTGGGCCCACTTGGGTTGAATGTTGGGCTTTGGGCCCATTACACCGCTTCAACCAATTAGGTTATCTGAGTAGCTCGAGGCGTCGAAGAGGTCGTTACCTGTACTGAGACCCTAAAATAAGTAAGATGATCAAAATACCCCTAAAGGGTAAAATTACTGTTTTACCCCTAATAGTTGGAAATGACTATTATACCCCTAGAGGTAGGTTGACTGATGAGTGTATGATACTTGTATGACTGTACTGAGTATGACATGTTGCATACAGGTAATATTTATGACGTGATATACTGCATGGGGATTGGGATTCTGATTTGGAGGAAGTACTGTACTGGTGGCTCTGCCATAATTACTATTACCGGTGGCTTTGCCACATATACTGATAATGGTGGCTTTGCCACATTTACTGTTACTGGCAGCTTTGTTGCGTTACTATTACTGGCAGCTTTGCTGCGATATTGGTGTTGGCTGGGTGGGTCGATTGTATCCCCACATGGTGTGTTGGTTGGTACGGAGTGGTGTATTAGTTGGATTGGGATGGGTTGCATATTTGCACTGTACTGATACTGTATTGGGCTTAGGCCCACACTGTTTCTATATAGAGTTAAGGCCCAAACTGTACTGTTACTAAATAGGGCTCAGGCCTAGATTGTTACTGCATGCATTGTTTACTGTTTGACTGGTAGGGGATTACACACTGAGTTTTCGTAAAGTCACCTTTTCTTTTAACTGTACAGGTAATCCTCAGCCTTAAACAGTTTGGAGCCGCGAGGGACTCGGAGGTGGCCACACGATTGCTGATGTTCTAATTTTGACTTTATTTATTTAAATTTCATATTGGGTTTTTCGTTATGTAATAAGGCCATTTGTGGTTTTAAATTTTATTTGGGCTTTGATTTCTTACCTTAAACTGCTAGACTAGGAAAAAATGAGTTTTTAAAATAATAATTGTTTTCAAGGAAAACACGCATTTTAAAATTTAAGGTTTTAAAAGCTTCCGCGATTTTATTCAATTTAAGGAATCAACGGTGATAAATATGGTAATCGTTTTGGCAATTTGATTTCAATTAGTAACAACTTAATTTGTTAAATTTTCTCAAGCAATAAAAACTAGAAGGGTTTTAACATAAATTCGGATTCTTAACGACAAGTCGCATTTCTGAAAAGCATTTCGATGTGACATGCCAGATTCGATCGTAACATCTAGGCCGGGTTTGGGGTGTTACATGTAAGATTTTGTATTGAAAATTGGCTGAAATTGTTACGCAATTAAGCTTATTTTGGTGCTTGTAGGTTTGACCCAAATTGGGTGGCAAATTGGCTTTTCAAATGGCCTATTTTTGTCCACACGGGCAGAGACACGGGCGTGTGTCTCAGCCGTGTGCAACACACGGTCATGTTGCACGGCCGTGTGTCCCCTGGGGTACCCTACAATTGTAAGTCAGTCTTGAACATGGCCAAAGCACACAGGCGTGTGGCTAGCCGTGTGAATCAAGTCAGTTTCGACCACGGCCAAGGCACGGGCGTGTCTTGTGGTCGTGTGAGGAAGTCAATATGTATGCCCTGTTTTGACAAAGCTTAGACGCACGGGCGTGTCTAATGCCGTGTAAGGCACACGGCTTGTTCACTCGGGCGTGTAACTTGTACAACTTTGAAAAATGTTTAAGTTTTGAAAATTTTAATATGAACTCGATTTAGTCCCGACCTTTTTCTAAAGTATGTTTAAGGTCTCGATGACCTACATAAGGGACATTATAATAATGTTTAACTTTGATGCTATGATGTTTGTGAAATGAATGCTAAATGTTCTGATTTGTCCAGTAACGCCTTTATCCTTAGTCCAACTACGGATACGGGTTAGGGGTGTTACATGTGTAAATAGAAAAATATATAGGATTTTTCCTATATAATTTATCACCTTTTTACTTAAAATTGTTGCTAAAACTAAGTAATTGTTTAATAAATTCATGAAATATGTGAAAATATGAAATTAGGATATAGAAATTATTAAATTTTGATTTTATGCTTTATTATATAGTTTTCATGCAATAAATGGCTTATTTTATATTAATTTGAATATATTATATTTTTAAGACATAAAGTGGGCCATCCATGATTAAATTAAATAATAAAATATAAAATTATATTTAATAATTCATTTTAAAATATTTCATTAATAAATTGGATTTTAAATTAATTAATTAAATTGGATAAATTTTATTCTTTGGTCCTCTAACTTGTTGATTTATTCTGGATAGGTCTAATAACTTTGCTGGATTACAAAACTGTCCAAATTAGGGACCAAGTCAACCCAAAATTCGGTTGCACATGGCTGTCCATAAACCACTTTTTGGTTTAATTACACAAGGTTCTTGAATAGTTGAAGAAATTAGAGATTTACCTAAATATTTGCACTTGACCGAGTCTCAATCCTGAGTTGTTGTGGCACTCAAATTGACCGAAAATAAAGCAAAAATCAGCTAAACTTTCTCAATTTATGGCCGACCACCCATGGAAGATGCTTCAAAAGATGAAAACTTCTATTTTTAGTAAACTATCCCCCCTCCTCACCTATCAATAAGACCTCATTCTGACATTTCTAATCATCCCTCACCATTCATCATTCTCTCCTCTCTAAATTCTCTTAGCATTCTTCTTTTCTCCCCACGCCTATCATCATCTTTTCATAAAGATTTTAGCATTTGAGCCTCTTAAAAAACCCTTGGTCGGCAACCTTGGAGAGCCATCAGCAAAGGAACGAAGCAAAGGAATGAATGAGCCTCGTCAGTCAGAGTCTTTGGTGATAGCCACTCTGAATTGGGTTTAATCTTTCTTTTCTTTAATTTAGTTTAAAGATGTTTGCTATGTGTTCTTTGTTCTTGTTTACAACAATGTTAGCTTAATTTTATTTAAGCTAGGATAATTTCTTTGATTAAATAATATTTATTAGATTCATGCTTATAATGTTTGTGCCTCAATCGATCATGTTTTTAATTAAAATCATGTGTTTTGTTCATATGTGATTGAAATGCACCTGAATTAGCTGGGCGATCCTAGCCAGATAACGGCTAGTGGATGCCTAATTGAAATTTGCATGCTCAATTTATATCCTAACCCGATTAAATTGCAGGTTACATAACAACCCTAACCAGGCTCTGTTATCTGCATAGTTTTTAGATTTGTGTGATTAAACTGTTTCAAACCTAACACGTCCGTGTTACCTCACACGAATACTAAGAAACCGTTAGTAAATAAGGATAAAAAATGTGTATTTACTAAGTAAAGGATTCCGAAAGGACCTAATGTGGTTTCCAAACTCATGAAAGATCGAGTTGCTATGGAATATTTTTCTGAATATTATTAAGAATGTTGATAATAAGTAGAGTTTAATTAAAGTAATTGTCCAAGTTTATTTATGTTATAATTGTTGCAAATTGTGTTTACTTTTGCTAAAATCTATTTCATTCATATAGTTTGCATACTTAGGTTAATTTGCATTAGGGATCATTGCATTTAGTTTAATATATTTTAATCATCACTTCTCAACTAAATTGTGTTTTTATTTACCAAATTATTAATATAATTTTACAAATTAAGTGACTTAGCACAAATACAATCCCTATGGAGACGAAAACTCGATACTTACTTATTACTTGATAACGACTATGTACACTTGCACAAACCTACACATTACATTTGGCAACAACCATCTTCCTAAGTTCATCTGTAACACTTCTAACCCATATTCGGCGCCGGAATAGGGTTACGAGGCATTACCAATCCATACACAACATTCACATACATAACACATACATTTATGCATTCATATGTAAAACCCATCCAACACATTCACATTGTCCCTTTTAAGGCTCTACGAGACCTTAAAACATGTTTAGAAGAGGTTCAGGACTAAACCGATACCATTTGAAAACAATGGGAAACTTAGAAAACTTTCATACATTTAAGGGTCACACGCTCGTGAGAAGAGGTCGTGTGCCTCACACGACCACCAGACACACCTGTGTCACAGGCCATGTGAAAATAGGGCATTCATACTGACTTGCACCACACAGCCGAGGACACGGCCGTATGCCATGGCCGCGGGAAAACTGGAGGGGTTACTGACTTGGGTCATACGGCCAGCCACACGCCCATGTGCCAGCCCGTGTGCCACACACAGCTAGTAGACATGCCCGTGCATCTAGACCGTGTCAAACCTATAGGGTATATTGACTTAAATTCGAAGGGCTACCCAGGGGACACACGGCTATGTAGCATGACTATGTGTCGCACACGGTTGAGACACACGCCCGTGTCTCTGCTCGTGTAGACAAAAATAGGCTATTTGCAAAGCCAATTTGCCACCATATCCTTATGCACATCTAGCAACCCAAATGGTACCATTTCAATACATTCATAGGCAGCCCAAAACATGCAAATTCATATACAATTCATGCCATTCAGAAACCGTCCTCTTAACTACTCAAATCCATGACCAAAACATACCAAATTAATATGCCAAAATCATCAAATTTACATAACTTCTAAATGCATTTCTTCAACCTTTTAATTACTATTTCTTGTCACAAAACATACCATATCATCATCTCATAAACAAGTCACTACATGCCATCCTCCAAACATTAATACACCAATTGTCAACTAGCTACTCAAGCAAACATATAACCATCACAAAATATGCCAAAACATAAGGCCACATATATATATATATACATCACATATATCACTTATCAAACACATAATTCAAGCCAACTTAAATGGCCATACGCACCACCATTTACAGGCCAAATCTTATCGCTAATAACATAACCCAAAACATACCAAGATGACACTAGCCTATACATGCTATATACCATATTTACAATGCTTCAAAAGTACCAACAAGAGAATCGATAGTGTAATGATGTTCCCCGACCATTTCCCAAGTCTGAGCTAGCTTCGATAATCTATAAAATAGTGAAAAATAAACACAGTAAGCTTTAAAAGCTTAGTAACCCGTATACAAATAAATTATCACATGAATCAATATCATTTTCATCAAATGGAAACTATGAGTAAACATTTATAAGATCATAAACCTTTCTCATAATACATATATTCAATATCATAATTGAATTCATCAAATGCTTCCCTTTCATTACTCGTATGAATTCTGTACGTACCTGATCCATTTAACTCTTTCACACATTCTTTCTCGACTTGACTTTACTCGTTGAACCATTCGGAATCGTTAAGAATACTCGAAAATCACATAAAGCTCGTACAATGCCATATCCCAGATATGGTCTTACATGTTATCACATATCGATGCCACTATCCCAGATAGGGTCTTACACGAAATCGAATAACGATGCCAATGTCCCAGACATGGTCTTACACGTAATCACAATACAATGCCAATGTCCTAGATATGGTCTTACATGTAATCATATCTCGGTAACCTAATGTCATGACATTTGTATCCTATACTATTCCTAAGGTTCATACGGGACTTTTGGATGTCGTAACTCTGTCGATTCTTGCTCGTACTTGCTCGTTCAACATTCATAATAATTCAATGACAATTAAACATGTATAATTCAATTTAAAGACATTTATTTGCATATGAACTTACCTCGTATATACACTGAACGGATCTGATTGACTACTTGACAACTTTCGATTTCCCCCGATCTAAATCTGATTTCTTTCTTTCATGATCTATATGAATTCAAAATTTACTTATTTATTCATTGATTCAATCAATTCAATCCAAAAACACATATTTAAGCCAATTTGACTTTGGCCCTAAAATTTCACATTTTTTACAATTTAGTCTTTATTTCAATAAACACAAAACTACACCAATTCAATTCAAACCCATGTGTGCCAAATTACTATAGTACCTCTAGCAGCCCATATTTCACATTTATTCACACTTTTAACCTCACATTTTCATCTTTTCACAATTATATCCCTAATATGCATTTTTACTCAAAATTACTTCACAAAACATAGATATCCATCACTAAGCTTTCATAATTCATCATCAAACATTCAAAAACACATGAATTCATCAATGGCAACTTTCAAAACATTAAGCAATTTTGCAAATTAGTCCCTGTTCTAGCTAGTACTCAGAGCAATGATCACAAAAACGTAGAAATCATCAAAAACTAAACAAAAATCACATATCAATTTGTTCATGCAATTACCGAACCCTTAAACTCAACAATGGCTTCTTTTTCCTTTGAATTTCGGTGAGAAAGATGACAAACTCCACTAATTTTTATCATTTGTTTTATTTAATTAGCCATTAATATACAAATTACTATAATAACCTTTAATTAAACATTATAATTCATCCAATTTATGACCATATTCGTCCATCCCATTAGCCAAAGATAAAATAACATCATAAGGACTTCTAAATTAATAACTCATAGCATTTAAGCACTTTAAACAAATAGAATGCAACTTTTGCATTTTACGTGATTTAGCCCTTTCATCAAATTAAGCACACAAATGCTAAAATTATTTCACGAATTTTTCACACATATATAAGCACATGCTATAAATACCCAAATAATATTAAAATAATTTTCTGGCCTTAGATTTGTGGTTCTAAAACCACTGTTACGATTTAGCTAATACCTGGCTGTTACGACTCTCCTCCCCTTAGGGATTTTCATCCCTGAAAATCTTACCAGTGAATAGGTTTGGTATTGCTTTCTCATTGCATCCTCGGGTTCCCACGCAGCTTCTTCAACCCCGTTTCGATTCCATAAGACTTTCACGAATGATTTTTCTTATTTCTCATCTCTTTGATCTCATGAGCTAAAATTTGAATCGGTTATTCACTATACAACAAATCTTACTGAATTTCAACTTTAGAAGGAGAAATAACATGTCAAAGGTCGGATCTGTATCTTCGTAGCATCGATACATGGAATACATTATGAATCTTCTCTAATTCTGACAGAAATGCTAAATGATATGCCATTGGACCTATTCTTTCAATGATCTCATACGGCCCGATGAATCTCGGACTTTATTTGCCTTTACGACCGAACCAAAGTATTTTCTTCCACGGAGATATTTTGAAAAACACTTTATCCCCAATCTAAAACTCAATATCTTTTTGTTTCAAATCTACGTAAGATTTCTGTCGATCCAACGTTGCTTTCAAACTATTGAGAATCACTTTTACTTTTTCTTCAGTCTCTCTAATTAGATCAACTCTGTGAATATTATTCTCGCTTAACTTAGTCCAGTAAAATGGTGTTCTACATTTACGACCGTATAAAGCTTCATATGGTGCCATCATTATACTCGATTGGAAGTTATTGTTATAAGCAAATTTAATTAACGGCAAATACTTTTCCCACGTACCTTCAAACTCAAGAATGCAACATCTCAACATATCCTCGAGCATCTGTATAACTTGCTCAGATTGACCATTCATCTGCGGGTAAAATACAGTACTAAAATGTAGTTTTGAACCCAGTGCATCTTGCAGTCTCTTCCAAAACCTCGATGTGGACCTCGAATCTCTATCCGGAACAATAGAAATAAGTACTTTGTAGAATCTCACAACCTCAGAGATATACAACTCAGCTGAATTTTCAAGCGAATAGTCCGTTAGTCCTAGAATGAAATGAGTCGATTTTGTTAATCTGTCAACTATAACCCAGATCGCATCTTTTTTTCTCGAAGATAAGGGCAATCCCGACACAAAATCCATAGTCACTCTATCCCATTTTCACTCGAGAATCATAATCGGTTGCAATAAACCAGACAGTACCTGATGCTCAGCTTTAACTTGCTGACAAATCAAACATTTAAAAACAAACTCTAAGGTGTCGCATTTCATACCAAGCCACCAATAGAGCTGTTTCAAATCGTTATACATTTTTGTGCTTCCCGGATGAACAGATAAATGACTACTATGTGCTTTGTTTAAAATCAACTGAATCAAATATGAATTTCTCGGAACACATATTCAACCTCTAAATCTTAAACAATCATCAACGTCGACTTGAAATTCTGAATCAAGGTTAGAATCACATTGAGCTCGTTTTGTTAACATTTCATTTTTAACTTTCTGAGCTTCGTAAATCTGCTGTAAAAATAACGGTCTCACTTTCAACTCAGCTATAACCAAGCCGTCGTCTGATAGAGCCAACTGAGTATTCATTGCACGAAGAGCAAACAAAGATTTTTAGCTTAATGCATCAGCAACAACATTTTCTTTTCCCGGATGGTAATCAATCACTAGCTCGTAATCTTTTAGCAATTCTAACCATATCCGCTGTCATAAATTCAAATCTTTCTGAGTCATCACATATTTCAAGCTTTTCTCACCAAACAAATAATGACGCCAAATCTTCAACGTAAACACAACAGCTACTAACTCCAAATCAAGCGTCAAGTAATTCTTTTCATGCGGCTTCAACTGTCTCGAGGCATAAGCTATGACTTTGACTTCCTGCATCAAAACACAGCCTAGACCATTCAATGATACATCGCTATAGATTATAAATTCTCTACCCGATTCTGGCTGTACTAACACTGGAGCTTTAGTCAAAAGAGCTTTCAGCTGATCAAAACTTTTCTGACATTTCTCAGACCATTCAAACTTTACATATTTCTGAAGCAATCTTGTCAATCATTGAAAAGCCTTTCACAAATCGTCTATAATATCCCGCTAGTCCCAGAAAACTGCGAACCTTAGAAACATTTCTCAGAGGCTTCCAATCTATAATCGTAAATATCTTGCTTGGATCTACTCGAATACCTGATTCTTCCATAATATGACCCAGAAAACTAACCTCGCGCAACCAGAATTCACATTTACTAAACTTTGTGTATAACTGCTTATCACGCAGAGTCTGCAATACAATTCTCAAATGCTTGGCATGCTCAATTTCATCTTGTGTGTATATAAATATGTCATGAATAAACACAATAGCAAATTGATCTAAGTAAGGTCTGAAAATCCAATTCATTAAATCCATAAGACAGCAGGTGCATTCGTTAATCCGAAAGGCATACCTAAAAATTCATAATGACCATACCTCATTCTAAAAGCAGTCTTTGGCACATCAGAGTCTCTAACTTACAACTGGTAATAACCCGATCTCAAATTTATCTTTGAAAACACTGTGGACCCTTTCAATTGATCAAACAAATCATCAATCTGTGGTAGAGGGTATTTATTCTTGATTGTCACTTTGTTAAGCTGGCGATAGTCAATACACATTCTCATCGTACCATCTTTCTTTTTCACAAACAATATGGGAGCACCCCAGGGAGGGAAACTCGGTCTTGCAAACCCTCTGTCAGTTAATTCTTGCAACTGAGCTTTTAATTCTTTTAACTCTGTCAGGGCTATTCAATACAGAGTTATATATATTGGCGTTGTTCCCAACACTAACTCAATCCCAAACTCAACTTCTCGGATCGGTGGTAAACCCGATAACTCTGCAGGAAACACATCCGGATATTCACACACAACTGGCACTAATTCGATCTTCTTTTCAGTCACTTTTGTATCAAGCAAATAAGCAAAGTAAGCTTTACAACCTTTTCTAACATATTTTTAAGTTAACATTGAAGAAATCACTGCTGGTAAACCATTCAAATCATTTGACTCAATTCGGATAATTTCATTATTCTGACATCTCAGATCAATCGTCTTTCTTTTACAGTTCACTATAGCATCATGTAACGTTAGCCAATCCATACCCAGAATTATATCAAATTCATCAAATGGTAACAACATTAGATCAACTAGAAAATAGAAATCTCGAATCATCAACGGACAGTTCCTGTACACTTTATCAACCAACACACACTTGCCTAAGGGGTTCTATACTCTAACTACAAATTCAGTAGACTTTACAAGCAAATTCTTACTGGATACTAAATTCACACATACATATGAATGGGTTGATCTTGGATCTATCAATGTAATAACTTTAGTATCATAGAAAGTAAAAGTACCAATGATAACATCTGGAGATGACACTTCTTCTCGAGCGCGAATAGCATAAGCTCGTGCAGGTGCTCTGGCTTCAGACCTCACAGCAGAGTCTTTGGTCGTTCTCTGACTACCACTTACATTAACAGCATTTCTAAGTGGTCTACCTCTAGCTGCAGTGTTACTCAGATTCGTGTTTTGTACTGTATCTTTCTTATTCAACTCAGGACAATTACGAATGAAATGATCTAATGATCCAAATTTAAAACAGGCTCGATCATTTAATCTACAATCACCGATATGCCATTTTCCATAATGTCTACACTCGGGTCGATTTTGTCTCACACTACCAACACTGGCAATAGATGTAGCTTGAGCTTTTGAACTCACAAGTTGCTTTTCACGATCCCTATTTGAATGTCCCATAGATGCATTAGAACGATTAAACGAGTCTCAAAATTTTTCAATAAATATTGATATGGCTTACTCAGTGATCTCTTTCTCGAGTCTCTAGCTTCTGAGTCTGCTTTTCTCATTTCTTTGCTGAGATCCTCGATTTTACAAGCCCTTTCAACCAAAATGATGAATTCTTTCAATTCAAGAATCCCGACTAACAATTTTATATCCTCGTTCAGTCCATCAATAAACCGTTTACACATGATCTCTTTAGTAGAAACAAATTCCCAGGCATACTTGCTTAAACGTACGAATTCTCTTTTGTACTCAGTCACATTCATTCGGCCTTATTTCAACTCTAGAAACTCTTTATGTTTCTAATCGAGGAATCACTGACTTATGTACTTCTTTTGGAACTTGGATTGGAAGAACTCCCAAGTAACCTGTTCTCTTGGAACCACTAATATCAACGTTTTCCACCAATGGTACGTGTTATCTCTAAGTAAAGGTACAACACATTTGATATACTCATCAGGAGTACAGGACAATTTATCGAATACTCAGATCGTGTTCTCCAGCCAAAACTCAGTTGTCTCAGCATCATCATCACCAATAGCCCTAAACTCCTCAGCCCTATGCTTACGTATCTTATCTATTGGTGGCTTACTCAATCGAATCAGATCTATCACTTGTGACACAGCTAGGATTTGTTGAGGAATAGGCGGGGGTGGAGGTTGTTGAGCAACCGGATTCATTCGAACGAACTCTGTGAACCCTCTTGACTACTTGAAACTGGCCTAAAATTAGTCCACTCTGCCCCTTGTGCGGGAGCGGGCATATTACTTTCCACATCATTAGCTATTGTATTCGGGATCCATTTACTATATGAAAACACACTTTAAGCTGTCAGGAATCATCACACTATCACAGTTTATATATATGGCATTTATAGCTAGACTTTCAGAGCTACGTTAGTCCCAGAATCGACTAAATCGTAGCTCTGATACTAATAAAATGTAACACTCCAAACTCGTATTTGATGCCGAAATAGGATTACGAGGCATTACTGATCAATACATATCATTCACATACATAACATATAAATTTAAGCATTCATATATAAAACACATCCAACACATTCACATTGTCCCTTATAATGATCTACGAGGCCTTAAAACATGCTTAGAAAAGGTTCGAGACTAAACCGATATCATTTGAAAACTATAGGAAACTTAGAAAGTTTTCATGCATTTAATGGTCACACGTCCGTGTGAACAGGTTGTGTGCCTCACACGACCACCAGACACGCCTGTGTCACAGGCCGTGTGAAAATAGGGCATACATACTGACTTGTACCACACAGCCGAAGACACGACCATGGGAAAATTGAAGGGCTTACTGACTTGGGTCACACGGCCAGCCACACATCCATGTGCTAGCCCGTGTGCCACACACGGCTAGTAGACACGCCTGTGTGTCTAGACCGTGTCAAACCTGTAGAGAATACTGACTTAAATTTGAAGGGCTACCCTAGGGGACACACGAGAGTGTAGCATGACCGTTTGTCACACACGGCTGAGATACACGCCCGTGTCTCTGCCCGTATGGACAAAAATAGGCTATTTGCAAAGCCAGTTTGCCACCCTTTCCTTATGCACATCAAGCAACAAAAATGGTACCATTTAAATACATTCATAGGCAACCCAAAACATGCAAACTCATATACAATTCATGCCATTTAGAAACCATCCTCTTAACTTCTCAAATCCATGACCAAAACATACCAAATCAATATGCCGAAATCATCAAATTTACATAACTTCTAAATGCATTTCTTCATCCTTTTAATTACTATTTCTTGTCACAAAACATACCATATCATCATCTCATAAACAAATCACTACATGTCATCCTCCAAACAGTAATACACCAATTGTCAACTAGCTACTCAAGCAAACAAATAACCATCACAAAATATGCCAAAACATAAGGCCACATATATATATACATCACATCTATCACTTATCAAACACATAATTCAAGCCAACTTAAATGGCCATACAAACCACCATTTACAAGCCAAATCTCATGGCTAATAACATAACCCAAAACATACCAAGATGAACTAGCCTATACATGCCATATACCATATTTACAAAGCTTCAAAAGTACCAACAAGATAATCGATAGTGTGATAACGTTCCCCGACAATTTCTCAAGTCTAAGCTAGCTTCGATAATCTATAAAATAGTGAAAAATTAACACAATAAGCTTTAAAAGCTTAGTAAGCCATATACAAATAAATTATCACATGAATCAATATCATTTCCTTCAAATGGCAACTATGAGTAAACAATTATAAGATCATAAACCTTTATCATAATACACCTATTCAATATCATAATTGAATTCATCAAATGCTTCCCTTTCATTACTCGTATGAATTCCGTACGTACCTGAGCCATTTAACTCTTTCACACATTTTTTCTCGACTTGACTTTACCAATTGAACCATTCGGAATGGTTAAGGATACTCAAAAATCACATAAAGCTCGTACAATCCCATATCCTAGATATGGCCTTATATGTTATCACATATCAATGCCACTATCCCAAACAAGGTCTTACATGAAATCAGATAATGATGCCAATGTCCTAGACATGGTCTAACATGTAACCACATCTCAGTAACCTAATGTCATGACATTTGTATCCTATACTATTCCTAAGGTTTGTACGGGACTTTCGGATGTAGTAACTCTATCGATTCTTGCTCGTACTTGCTCATTCAACATTCATAATAATTCAATGACAATAACACATGTATAATTAAATTTAAAGACATTTATTTGCATATGAACTTACCTCGTATATACACTGAATGGATCAGATCGACTACTCGACAACTTTTGATTTCCCTCAATCTAAATTTGCTTTCTTTCTTTCACGATCTATATGAATTCAAAATTTACTTATTTATTCATTGATTCAATCAATTCAATCCAAAAACAAATATTTAAGCCAATTTGTACTTTGGCCCCAAAATTTCATATTTTTTATAATTCCTTATTTCAATAAACACAAAATTACACCAATTCAATTCAAACCCAAGTGTGCTGAATTACTATAGTACCCCTAGTAGCCCATATTTCACATTTATCCACACTTTTTGCCCCACATTTTCATCTTTTCACAATTAAATACCTAATATGCATTTTTACTCAAAATCACTTTACAAAACATAGATATCCATCACTACATCATCAAACATTGAAAAGCACATGAATTCATCAATGGAAACTTTCAAAACATTAAGCAGTTTTGTAAATTAATCCCTGGGCTAGCTAGTACTCAGAGCAACGATAATAAAAACGTAGAAATTATCAAAAACTGAACAAAAATCACATACCAATTTGTTCATGCAATTTTTGAACCCTTAAACTCAACAATGGCTTCTTTTTCCTTTGAATTTAGGTGAGAAAGATGACAAACTCTACTAATTTTTATCATTTGTTTTATTTAATTAGCTAATAATATACAAATTACTATAATAACCTTTAATTAAACATTATAATTCATCCAATTTATGACCATATTTGTCCATCCCATTAGACAAAGATAAAATAACTCATAGCAATTAAGCACTTTAAACAAATAGAATGAAACTTTTACATTTTACGCGATTTAGTCCTTTCATCAAATTAAGCACTCAAACACTAAAATTATATCACAAATTTTTCACACATATATAATCACATGCTATAAATACCAAAAAAAATATTAAAATAATTTTTAGACCTCGGGTTTGTGGTTCCAAAACCACTGTTTTGATTTAGCTAAAACCGGGTTCTTACATCTTCCATTCTTTCTCAATCTATTCCCCCTTGAATTGAATTGATCAAAATGATGTTGGATGTTATTTTGAACTTGAATTTTAATCACCTACTCATAAATTAAATCTCAAAGGGCTGAGATTACATGATTAAAATTTTATTTTCTTTAATAGTCGAAGCATATATTTGGTTTAATCTACTGTTTTGTTCAATTACTTTTATCTCCTAACTGTATGCATACATTCTCTAGACATAGATTAGTGTACAGTATGCCCATAAACTTAATCTAATTCTAAAAAGGTTAGATTACTTGGATTGAAATTGAATGATACAAGTGGGTATTCTATCGAATAGCTGCAGCAGACTCTGGACATAGAGTAGCATTGTATAGAATGAAGAAAAAATTGTGCAAGGTGTTGTGCTAAGGCCCATAGACATAGGCTTAGTAACTTGAGATCTTGCTCTCGAAAGAACCAAGTCACTTTAGGTCTCTTCTGAGTAATAGGTTAAGTACGATTTTACTGAGGTGTTATTGAAAGTAAGGGCAGATTCTTAGTAATCCCAACCTTCCAATCAATATCATAGACCTTCTAACATTTACCATAGTATATTTTCCATAGCATTCTTAGTTATTTATTTATTCGCTTGCATTTTATTTAGGTAATTATTCTTGTAATTGCCATTGCATTTTTAATCTTGATTTACCTTAACATTTTCCAATATTAAACAGTATACGTTTTGTTCTTATCCTATTATTTTAATTTTCTACTGCGTACTTAACTCGATTTTTCCATAACATTAATCATTATCATAACTTGAACATTTCTATAACTAATCCAATCCTTGTGGAGACGATCTCACTTATCCCTTTATTACTTGATTTGACGTGTATACTTGCACAATTCGCATATCATATTCACACGCGACAAGTTTTTGGTACCATTGCCAAGGGACGACAATTTGGTTTTGTTAGTTTTATTTAACTTAGTTTAATTTAATTTCTACAAGTTTGCCATCAATGCATAAGAAGAGGCATTCCTACTAACAAATAATATCCTTTTGACCTAGAGATCAAAAGAAATTTACAAAGAAGGCCAAAAGAACTGTAAAAACTTGCTAGGAACGAGAATGATCTTGGCCTCAATGATAATCTAAATGGTCAAGAAGCTACTCATCTTGTTTGTAGAGTGATACTTAGTCTGAATGATAATTTGAATGGTTAGGGTGCCAATCCTCATGTTCGTGGGGTGATAAATGACTGAGATAGACCAATCCAAGAACATGTTGTGCCAATTTTGGATGATCTGAATCTAGGGATAGTAAGATCACAAATTCAAGCTTAGTAATTCAAGCTGAAATTGGTAATGTTTCAAATGTTACAAACAGTAGGATAGTTTGGTGGAGTGCCCACTGAAGATCCAAGACTGCATTTATGACTTTTTCTAGAGGTTTGTGGCTCGTTTAGATAGTAGGGTGTTCCTGAAGATGCTCTATGACTTAAACTATTTCCATTTTCTTTAAGAGATCATGCGAGAGCATGGTTGAATGCTTTGTCGTCAGGTACAGTGGCATCAGGGAACGATCTTTGTAAGAGGTTTTTGCTACGGTATAATTCCCCAAATATGAATGCCAAGCTTAGAAATGACACCACATCGTTTTGGAAATTAGAGGATGAAACACTATATGAAGCTTGGGAACGATTTAAAGATTTAATTCGAAAATGTCTGATGCATGGATTTCAACACCGAACTCAAATGAGATATTCTATAATAGGTTGAATGCACATACGAGGATGGTAGTTAATGCTTCTGTCAATGGTACTTTGTTGGATAAATCTTATAATGAAAGCATATGAGATTTTGGAAAAGGTTGCCACCAATGATTATCAATATCCTACCGCAAGAGTTGAGACGGGCAAGATAGTTATTGGTACTATGGAGCTGGACGTGGTCACTTCATTAATAGCCCATGTATCTTCTTTGGCTAATATGATTAAAATAATGAAAAGGTCTACCACAATCCAGAGGATAAAATGAGCCAAACTATCGTGTGTTTGTGGTGAAGATAATGTTTTTGATGAATGCCCATCATGTAACAGCCTCATTTTAGCTAAATTAGAACAGTGGTTTCAGAACCACAAATCTGAGGTCATAAAATTATTTTAATATTATTTTTTGTGTTTACAGCATATGAGTATATATGTGTGAAAATTTTGTGAGCTAATTTTATCGTTTAATAGTTTAATTCGAGAAAAATGACTAAATCACGTAAAATGCAAAAGTTGTATTCTATATGATAAAGGTGTTTATTTGTTATGGCTTATTAGATGTGAGGTCCTTGTGTTGTAATTAGTCCATTGATAGTGGAGATGGGCAAAAATGCCTTGAATTATGTGATTTATAATGTTTTAATTAATGGATAAAATGGTAATTTGGTTATTAAGTTAATTAAAACAAAAAAAAACAAATTTTATATCATTTTTTATCATACTTAGCCGATTTTTGAAGGGAAAAGAAAGCTTTTACACTCATTTAGGGTTTGGCCAAGTTGATGCTTAATTGAAGGTCTATTTTTGTTCTATTTTTGATGATTTCTAGTTTTTATGATCGTTACTTTGAGTACTAGCTAGCCCGTACCTTAATTTTTGAGTTTGTTAGTGATTTTCAAAAAATCCATTGATGAATCCATGATTTTTATGATGTTTGATGATGAACTTTGCAAGCTTGGTGTTTGATATACATGTTTTGTAAAGTGATTTTTGACAAAAATGCATATTAAGGATTAAATTGTGAAATTTGTAAATTGAGAGGGATAAAGTGTGAAATAAATGAAAATATGGGCTGCTAGGGACCCATACAGAATTTCTCTAAGCATGGGTAACATTAAATTCTGTATAATTTGTGTTTTTATGAAATAGGGACTAAATTGAATAAATGTGGAATTTTAGGAGCTAAAGTGCAAAAATGCCCAAATATGTGTTTGTGGACTAAATTGAATGTGTTGATGAATAAAAGAGTTAATTTTGAATGTATATAGATCAATAACGAAAGAAATCAGATTTAGATCGGGGGAAAACGAGAGTTATTGAATAGTCAATCTAGTCCCTCTATTCTGACTACAAGGTAAGTTCATATGCAAATAAACGCCTTTACATTGAATTATATATTTTTTTTATTATGATTGAATTGCAATGAATGTTGAATAAGTAATTACGAGTAAGAATCGACGGAGTTATGATATCCAAAAGTCCCGTACGAACCTTAGGAATAGTATAGGATACAGATGTCATGCCATTAGGTTATCGAAATGTGATTACATGTAAGATCAAGTCTACGACATTCGCATTGTATTGAGATTACGTGTAAGACCATGTTTGACACATTGGAATCGTTAATAAATTTCGTGTAAGACCCTTTCTGGGACAGTGGCATCGATATGTGATAACAAGTAAGACCATATTTGGGATATGGCATTGTACAAGCTTATGGGATTTTTGAGTATCCTTAACGATTCTGAATGGTTCAACAGGCAAAGTCAAGTTGAGAGAGAATATGTGAATGAGCTAAGTGACTCAGGTACGTATGAGATTCATACGAGTATTGAGAAGTGAAGTAAGTGACAAATTTGATTATGATATTGAATATGTGTTCAATATGAAAGGTTTGTGAACTTAGGTGTAATTAGTTAAGTTTAACATATTTGAATTGATATGCAAAGATTCACATGATAGCTTATTTGTATATGGCTTACTAAGCTTTTCAAGCTTACTTTGTGTGTTCTTTCCATGTTTTATAGATTATCGAAGCTAGCTCAGACTTGGGGATTGTCGGGAAACGTCATCACACTATCGATCATCTCGTTGGCACTTTTGAAGCTTTGTATATATGGTATATGGCATGTATAGGCTAGTGTCATCTTGGTATGTTTTGAGTTGTGATTATAGCCATGAGGTTTGGCTTGTAAATGTTGGAATATGGACATTTAAGTTGGCTTTAATTATATGTTTGATAAATGATATATATATATATGTGATGTATATAATGTCCTAAATGTTGGCTTGTTTGGAATGGTTGTATGGATGCTCTTTTGGATAGTTATATGTTGTGGTAATATTGCTTGGAATTTGGTATATTTTGGTGTGATTTGAGGATGATGAATTAATATGTTTGAGAAGCATGAATTGGTTAATAGAAAGCTGAGAAAATTCATTTAGGAGTTATGTGAGTTTGATGATTGTGGCATGTTGATTTGGTATGTTTTGAATATGGAATCTAGTATTTGAATTGGTTGATGATAGATAGCATGATTGTAACAACTCGATTTTGGGCCTAGTTAGAATAGTGGTCTCAAGACCACAAATCCAGAGTCGAATAAATTATTTCATTATTATTTTGATGTTATAGCATGATTATATGACTGCATGGAAAATTTGGTGAAGTAATTTTAACGTTTGTGAGCCCAATTGCGAAAAAGGACTAAATCGTATAAAGTGCAAAAGTCTTGAATTAATAGCTAAACATGTCAAATAGCTAGGGAATACAAATTGGGGGCCTTTAAAGGGCAATTAGACTCTTAGAAATAGGGTGGCCGGCCATAGGAGACAATGAATTGAAAATTTTCAATGTTAGGTAATTGATTTTTGACTTTTTGACTAAAGTAGAAATAAAAATAAGGAAAGATGATATCATCGTTTTTTTAATTCTTCTTTCTCTACCAAAAATTAGCCATTGAAGGGGGTTTAAAAGCTTAAAAATTTTAGCAACTTGTGATCCTCTCAAGTAAGTGATTTTGATAGTTTTTCTTGATAATTTTTACATTTTTAAAGACCATTGAAGCATAAGCTTTCAAATGAGGGTACTATTTTACAAAATGATTAAGAGTTTAGGATATTAAGAGTTTAGGATTTTGCCATGAAAATATTTGTTATGTTTGCTGAGTTTTTAAAGAAGAAAATGAGTCTTAGGTGTCCTATAAACAACTTTTGTGAAACGTGTTGTTAGCATGAAAGCACCTAAAAGGACTATTTTGCATAAGTTGTAAGATAGATGTTAAATATGTGAAATAGTGGAAATTTGGAGTTTCTATAAGAGTAAAAAGGGCTCAAATAAGCTTAAAACACGAATAAATTCGATGAAAATCAATTTTCGGGCTGAGGGATAAAATGGTCATTTTGAAAAAGTCTAGGGGCAAAATGGTCATTTTGCCCAATTATGAATTGGTGAGTGCCTAGGTTGATAAAGTGACTAAATAAGTGCATTTTATTATTATAGATCAAGAAGTACCGAATCCGGACCTAGACCGGGGGAAAGCCAAGCAAATCGACTAAGCTGTCTAGTCGCTACATTTTGTAATCCGAAGTAAGTTGTATGTAAATAGTAGAACCACAATGATAATATATGTTTGAATTGTATCAAAATTATTATAGCATAAATTGCTTGATTTTGGAAGTGAGAAAATGTGATGAGAATAGAGATAGTAAAATTCCCGTTTGAACACTAGGAAATAAATCAGATATTCATGCCATGACGATTGGGTCACTCGTCTGAGCTAGTGTAAGACATGTCTGGGACATGCACCGGCCACATTATGAGAGCCAGCATAAGACCATGTCTGGGACATGGCATCGGCATTGATGAGTGCTAGTTTAAGACATGTCTGGGACATGCATTGGCCTCGAGATGTAAGCCAGTGTAAGACATGTCTGGGACATGCATCGGCTATGAAATGTGTCAGTACCTCATGTTTGAGGCTTATGGAATATCCAATAATGTTCCAAATGGTTCAATGGTGATAGTTATGATTTCTAGTCAATGAAGAAAGTATAACCGTGTTGTGAGTGATACAGGTACCTATTTGGTATGTATGAAATGTGAGCTCAATATATGCTATATGATGTCTATTGAATATTGATAAGTTTTGCTTATGCCTACTTGTGTATTATGATACTTATTGAAGAATGGTAAAGTTATGTTGTATATTTATTTATGTGCAACTTACTAAGCCTTATGCTTACTCCCTCTCCTTTTCCATTTCCTTATAGCACCGCCTATCTAGCTCAAGGATCAACGGAAGTCAGAGATATCGACCACACTATCAACCGAGCATTCGGTATAGTTTGATTTATATTTTTGAATATGGCTTGTGTAGGGAACTAGACTTATGTTTTGTATTATTATTAATATGGCCAAATGTGTTGGCCAGAGATAAATCCCTCATTTTGTATTAAGCCTCGAATGATGGCTAATATTCATTTTGATTTACATGGAATGATGTTATTTTCATGGTTGAGTAAAATGCAAAAATGGAATGTTATTTATTGTGGCTGACTTGGTTGCATGAGATAGTCTTATATTGGTTTTGGTTGCTATTGTGTAGGTTGTGTAAGTAAGGGTGGCAAAGAGGCTTGGTAAATAGCCTTATATTATCTACACGGGTAGACACACGGGTGTGTGTCTAGGCCGTGTGTGACACACGGTCTGCCCTATGGGCGTGTGGTCTGCCCGTGTGTCTGCTGCACGTAAAAATGTCAAGTCAGTATGCATGGTAGTAAACACACTGGCAGAGACACGACCGTGTATCTCATTAGTGTGAAGGACACGGCCCAGCACACGGGCGCGTGCCTTAGCTGTGTGACATTTTGGGAATGCTAACATCAGAAACAAAATGTCCATGTTTTTACACACGGGATGGGACACAGATGTGTCATGGCCGTGTGAAGGATACAGGCCAGGGACATGGGCTTGTGCCACGCCGTGTGAAAACCCCTATAGGTATGCGTTTAGAATTAATTCTACATGGGCGTGTTGCCCTTCCACATGGGCGCATGCCCTGTCTTAAAAATAAATTTTCTATAGATGGCTTAGGGGCCCGAGTTGATCTGGAACAGTTTCCAATGGTCGATTTGGGGTTGTAGGCCTATGATAAGAATTTTAAGGTAGAAATTAAAAATTTTTTAATTTGAACAGAGTTTTGGTGACTCGAAAATATTCGTAAGCATGAGTATAAAGTTAGGTAATGCCTCGTATTTCGTCCCGACAAAGGGCACAGGTGTAGGGTGTTACATTTAGTGGTATCAGGGCTATGGTTTAGTCAGTTCTAGGACTAACCTAGCGAGAGTACGAGTCTAGTTATACATGCCATAACTATATATTGATAGTGTGACGACTTCTGATGATTATAAATTGTATTTTCATATAGTAAATGGATCCTGATAGAGCTACGGCAGATGACGTATAGAGTAATGAACTGGCTCCCGCTGAAGGGACCGTGCCAATTAAGAGTGAGCCCATGACTATTGGCCAAGGCGAAGGGGCTAGAGAAGCCTATATCCGAATGATGGACGCTTGGTACACGGGGCAGCACCGGTCGATTCTAGGCCTATTTCTAGTAGCCAAGAGGGAGAGGCTAAGCAAGCCTTCTTCCAAATGATGAGTGAGTGGTTTACAATGTTTGTTCGAATGAATCCGGCTGCTCAACAACCTCCACCCTCACTTGTTCCTCAATAAGTCCCAATTATGCCACAAGTGATAGATCTGATTCGATTGAATAAGCTACTAGTGGGTAAGATTTGTAAACACGGGGCTGAAGAGTTTCGAGCTATAGTTGATGATGATGCTGAGAGAGCTGAGTTCTGGCTCGAGAACACAATCAGAGTATTTGTTGAATTGTCTAGTACTCTAGATAAATGTATCAAGTGTGTTGTATCATTGCTGAGAGATAATATGTATCATTGGTGGAAAACCTTAATATCTATGGTTCCTAGAGAACGGATTACTTGGGAGTTCTTTCAATCTAAATTCTAAAAGAAATATATAAGTCAGCGATTTCTTGATCAAAAGCATAAAGATTTTCTAGAATTGAAATAGGGTCAAATGACTGTGACTGAGTACGAAAGAGAATTTGTGCAATTAAGCAAATATGCTCAGGAATATGTTTCTACCAAAGAGATCATGTGTAAACGATTCGTTGATGGTATGAACGAAGATATAAAGCTATTAGTTGGGATTCTGAAAATCAAAGAATTCATTGTTTTAGTTGAAAGGGCTTGTAAAGCCAAAGATCTCAGCCAAGAAAAGAGAAAAGCTAATTTTGAAGTAAGAGATTCGAGAAAGAGATCAACTAGTAAGTCTTATCAATTTGCATCGAAGAAATTCTGAGACTCGTTTAATCATTCTATTACATCAGTGGGACATTCAAACAGAGATCGAGTAAGAAAATAGTCAAGCTTCAAAGCTCTAGCTACTTTGATAGCTAGTGTTGGGAGAGCGAGACCTAACCGACTTGAATGTAAACATTGTGGTAAAAGGCATCCCGGTGATTGTAGATTGAATGATAGGGTCTATTTTAAATGTGGATCATTGGATCATTTCTTTCGTAATTGTCCTGAGTTGGCTGAGCAAGATACAGTACAAAACACGAGGCTGAGTAACACTTCAGCTAGAGGTAGACCACAGACTCTACTGTGAGGTCAGAGGCGAGAGCACCTGTACGAGCCTATGCTATTTGCGCTCGCGAAGAAGCTTCATCTCCAGACATCATTACCGGTACTTTTACTCTCTATGATACTAAAGTTATTACATTGATAGATCCAGGATCAACTCATTCGTATTTATGTGTGGATTTAGTATTTAGTAAGACTTTACCTGTAGAGTCTACTCAATTCGTAACTAGAGTATCAAACCCCTTAGGCAAGTGTGTTTTGGTTGATAAAGTGTGCAAGAATTGTCCATTGATGATTCGAGATATTTGCTTTCTGGCTAATATGATGTTGTTACCATTTGATGAATTTGATATAATTCTGGGTATGGATTGGTTAATGTTGCATGGTACTATTACGAACTGCAAATGAAATTTGATATAATTTTGAGATATCATAATAATGAGATTATCCGAGTTGAGTCAGATGATTTGAATGGTTTACCAATAGTGACTTCATTGATGTTAGCTTAGAAATATGTGAGAAAGGGTCACGAAGCTTATTTTGCTTATGTGCTTGATACGAAAGTGACTGAAAAGAAGATCGAATTAGAGTCAGTTGTGTATGAATATTTGGATGTGTTTCTGAAAGAGTTACTAGGTTTACCACCGATCCGAGAGGTTGAGTTTGGCATTGAGGTAATACTAGGTACAACACCGATATCGATAGCTCCGTACAGAATGGCTCCGACAGAGTTAAAAGAATTGAAAGTTCAATTGCAAAAGCTGAAGGATAGAGGTTTTGCAAGACCAAGTTTCTTGCCTTGGGGTGCTTCTGTGTTGTTTGTGAAAAAGAAAGATGGCACGATGTGAATATGTATAGACTATCGATAGCTTAACAAAGTGACGATCAAGAACATCCTCTACCAAGAATTGATGATTTGTTTAACCAATTGAAAGGGGCTACAGTGTTTTCAAAGATAGATTTGAGATCGGGCTATTACCTGTTACGAGTTAGAGATTCTGATGTGCCGAAGACTGTATTCAAAAAGAGTTATGGTCATTATGAATTTTTAGTTATGCCTTTCGGACTAATGAATACACCTGCTATCTTTATGGACTTAAAGAACCGAATTTTTAGACCGTATCTAGATCGATTTGTTGTTGTGTTCATAGACGATATTTTGATATATTCACGAGATGAAACTGAAAATGCCGGGCATTTAAGAATTGTATTACAGACCCTGTGTGATAAGCAATTATATGCGAAGTTCAGTAAATGTGAATTCTAGTTGCGTGAGGTTGGTTTTCTAGGGCATATTGTGTCAGCATCGGGTATTCGAGTCGATTCGAGCAAGATTTCTGCAATAATGGATTGGAAGCCTCCAAGAAATGTATCTGAAGTCCATAGTTTTTTGGGACTAGATGGCTATTATAGACGATTTGTGAAAGGCTTTTTGATTATTGCGACTCCGTTGACTAGATTGCTTTAGAAAGATGTAATGTTTGAATGGTCCGAGAAATGTCAAAATAGTTTTGATCAGCTGAAAACTCTTTTGAATGAATCTCTAGTGTTAGTACAGCCAGAATTGGGTAAAGAATTTGTAATCTATAGTGATGCATCGCTGAATGGTTTAGGCTACGTTTTGATGCAGGAAGGCAAATTCATAGCTTATACCTTGAGACAGTTGAAGCCGCATGAAAAGAATTATCCGACGTACGATTTAGAGTTAGCAGCCATTGTGTTTACGTTAAAGATTTGGCGCCATTATCTGTTTAGTGAGAAATGCCATGTTTATTCCGATCACAAGAGCTTAAAATATCTGATGACTCAAAAAGATTTGAATCTAGAATTGCTAAAAGATTCGAGCTAGTGATTGACTACCATCCGGGAAAAGCAAATGTTGTTGCTGATGCATTAAGCCAAAAATCTTTGTTTGCTCTACGTGCAATGAATACTAAGTTGGCTCTTTTTTATGATGGCTCGATAGTAGCTTAGTTGAAAGCGAGACCGTTTTTTGTATAGAAGATATATGAAGCTCAGAATACTGTTAATGAAATGTTAGCTAAAAGAGCTCAATGTGATTCGAACCCTGATTCAGAGTTTGAAGTTGATTCTGATGATTGTTTAAGATTCAGAGGCCGAGAAATTCAGAGTTGATTCAGATGATTTTGAATGAAGCACATAGTAGTCGTTTATCTGTTCATTCGGGAAGCACAAAAATGTTTAATGACTTTAAATAGTACTATTGGTGGCATGGTATGAAACGTGACATTTCAAAGTTCGTTTCTAAATGTTTGATTTGTCATCAAGTTAAAGCTGAGCATCAGGTACCGTCTGGTTTATTGGAGCCGATTATGATTTCTGAGTGGAAGTGAGATAGAATGACTATGGATTTTGTTTCAGGTTTGCCCCTATCTTCGAGTAAGAAAGATGCAATTTAGGTTATTGTTGACCGGTTGACAAAATCAACTCATTTCGTTCCTATGCATACAAATTATTCGCTTGACAAGCTTGCTGAGTTGTATATCTCTGAGGTTGTGAGATTACACGGAGTACCTATTTCTATTGTTCCAGATAGAGATCAGAGATTCACATCGAGGTTTTGGAAGAACCTACAAGATGCATTGGGTACAAAACTACATTTTAGTACCGCATTTCACTCGCAGACGAATGGTCAATCCGAGCGAGTTATATAGATACTCGAGGATATGTTGAGATGTTGCATTCTTGAGTTGGAAGGTACATGGAAAAAATATTTGCCATTGATTGAATTTGCATATAACAATAGTCTTCAATCGAGTATTAAAATGGCACCTTACGAAGCTTTATACGGTCAGCAGTGGCAAACACTGTTGTATTGGACTGAGCTTAGCGAACGATTCATGGGGTCGATCTAATTAGAGAAACAGAAGCGAAAGTGAAAGTGATCCGTGATACTTTAAAAGCAACGTTAGATCGTCTGAAATCATACGCCGACTTGAAACGAAAAAATATTGAGTTTCAAATCAAGGATAAAGTGTTTTTGAAAGTATCTCTGTGGAAGAAAATACTTTGGTGCAGTCGTAAAGGCAAATTGAGTCCGAGACTCATCGGGTAATATGAGATTATCAAGCGAGTTGGACTAGCGGCTTATCTGCTAGCATTGCCTTCTGAACTAGAAAAGATTCATAATATGTTTCACGTATCAATGCTTCGACGATATCGATCTGATCCTTCGTATGTTATTTCCCCGATCGAAATTGAGATTCAGTCAGATTTATCGTATAGTGAAGAACCGATCCAAATTCTAGCTCATGAGATCAAAAAGATGAGAAATAAAAGAATAGCATTAGTAAAAGTATTCTAGCATCAAAATGGTGTAGAAGAAGCTATGTGGGAACCTGAGGATGCTATGAGAAAGCAATATCCAAACCTATTCACTGGTAAGATTTTCGGGGATGAAAATCCCTAAGGGGGGAGAGTTATAACAGCCCAGTACTCAGTTACGTACGAGATTCATACGAGTATTGAGAAGTGAAGTAAGTGACGAATTTGATTATGATATTGAATATGTGTTCAATGTGAAAGGTTTGTGAACTTGTGTGTAATTAGTTACGTTTAACATATTTGAATTGGTATGCAAAGATTCACATGATAGCTTATTTGTATATGGCTTACTAAGCTTTTAAAACTTAGTTTGTGTGTTCTTTCCATGTTTTATAGATTATCAAAGCTAGCTCGGACTCGGGGAACGTCGGGAAACATCATCACACTATCGATCATCTCGTTAGTACTTTTGAAGCTTTGTATATATGGTATATGGCAGGTATAGGCTAGTGTCATCTTGGTATGTTTTGAGTTGTGATTATAGCCATGAGATTTGGCTTGCAAATGTTGGAATATGGCCATTTAAGTTGGCTTTAATTATATGTTTGATAAAAGATATATAAATATGTGATGTATATAATGCCCTAAGTGTTGGCTTGTTTGGAATGGTTGTATAGATGCTCTTTTGGATAGTTATATTTTGTGGTAATATTGCTTGGAATTTGGTATATTTTGGTGTGAGTTGAGGATGATGAATTGATATGTTTGAGAAGCATGAATTGGTTGATAGAAAGGTGAGAAAATTCATTTAGGAGTTATATGAGTTTGATGATTGTGGCGTGTGGATTTGGTATGTTTTGAATATGGAATTTAGTATTTGAATTGGTTGATGATAGATAGCAGGATATGTGAGTGAATTGGCATATTTTGGCCATGTAACGCCCCAAAAATCTCGAAACCCAAAAATCTCAAAATCGTGAATTTTTCTTTTTGTGCTTAGCAATTCTAGTTAAGTGTTAATTATGCAAAGGTAGGTCTTGGAAAAGGTTTGAGTTCGAATTAGGAGGTAGAAGAAATTATAATTTAATTATTAAAAGAATCAGGGTTGGCAAGTAGTTAGGGTTTAAAATAAAGATAGGGGAAAATAACATCAAGAAGCTTTGTGGAGAAATGGCTACGTGACGCCACTTAGAGTGTAGGGAGGTGGCGTTAATAGATAGCAAGGAGGTCCAAGGTTCGAATCATAGCTTAGTATTTTTAGTATTTTAATTTTGGCCTTCTAGAAGGTTGGAAGTGGCGTGAAGATGTACTCTAAGGGGAGTGTTTCAGAGAGAAAATTAAGGAAAGGATGAAGGGGTTATCAGGGAGAAAAATGAAGAGATGAGAGGGGGAAGTGATGGAGCCAAATGGGGAACTGAAGGCTAGGCAATTCGGCTATAGGGCTATAAATAGGTGTCGAATGCAAGGGTGTGAGGCTAATGCCGAAATCTTTTTCTAACCTTGTTGCCAGAAACCCTCTTTCTTAAAAGTTGAAAACCCTTTTATTTTCTTCCTTTTCTTTCTGCCGATTTCTCAAAAAGCTGAAAACCCTTGTTCTCCTTTTATTTTTCTTGTGTTGATTTCTTTGTTTCATTTTTGGGTTTAGCCGATTCTTCTTCCTCTCTCCCTTGGTGCCGAATAAACAATTGTGCCATTCAGATCTCTAGAGCCGAATACTCTTTGACCGAATCTAGTGTAAGTGTTACTCTTCTAATCAGTTTTCTTTGCTAAGTATCGAATATTGTTCCTTACTCTTTCTAATCGGTTGTGGTAGAGAATTAGTATCAGACCTCGAATCTTAGCTCTCCGCCGAAATTGCTCTTGAGCTGTTTGCGATCTTGGTAAGTATTCCTCTCCCATTGGCTAAAGTGGCTGATTGTTCATAATTAAGGTAAAAGGATGTGTTGGATACGAGTCACCTATTATTTTGTTTTAATAGTTAAGATTGGTGCAGATCTGGGAGTTGATCGTGGTTAGGGATTTAAGAAGGGGTTGTTATACTTATCGTGCAAGGTTTAGGGCTAAGGAGATCGCATCACACTTGCTTACCAGATGTGTACATACACTGCACACATACTATGAATCGACAAAAGCCGAAAGGCCAAAATGCCAAAATGCCAAAATGTCGAAATGCCACAAAGCCAAAAGTGTGGCTACGGTAGTCTTCCGAGTGCGCGAACACTCGTAAGGGAGAGATCGATAGGTTGCCTGAGACCCACGGGCGATTCCATAGACTTGGGTTGTGAATAGGCCAAATGGGTCGAAATGGGCTAAATGGGCCCAATGGGCTGTTGGGCCCATAATAGGCAAAATTTGATAAGCGATGCTATGTGATAGGAATTTGTATGTGAGCATGAATATAATGTGATTTGGGCCGGATGGGCCATATAAATGAGATTGGGCCGAATAAGCCATATGAACGTGAATTGGGTCTGATGGGCCATATGAATGTGAATTGGGCCTGATGGGTCATATGTGTGAAATTGGGCCAAGTGGGCCATATGCATGTATGTAGGGGTTTTGGGCCTAGTATAGGATAACCACATAAAACTTAATTAATATATTGTGACCGTGGACAAGTCATAGAGTTAAGGTGTGGCAACGAGTATATGCATGTCTAGGATTGGATCTAGGGAGAGCTTAGTACTTAAGCAGTCTTAATGACTCACCTCCTCTTCTCTGGAATCCTACCTGGTGCATAGTGTTCGGTCATCTTAGCTCATGGGATTTGTTAACGGGCTAAGGTAAGTAAAAACCCATAATAAAGGAAAATTATCGAAAAGCCCCTAAGGGCAAAAATGACTAAAATACCCCTAAGTGTTGTGTGTAAGATTTATGATTGCTACATGCATTCATACGTATTCATATGACATCCTGTTTAGGTTGCATATGGGTTGGGAATTATGGAACAGAGGGAGTATATGAGGGTCACATGGTTGCTTGACAACCGTGGGTCTACCGACGGCTTTTAAGCCCAATATGTGATTGGCAACTTCCTGCAACTTGGGTAGTTCCGCAACCGGGCTACCATTGATGTGTATCGGTTGGGTGGGTCGATATTTATATCTGTACAGGTTGTGAAAAGGGGGATGGAGTAGAAGTGTACCTGTTGGATTATTGGGGTGGGTTGCACTGCATTGCATTGCATGTTTGATGTCTGATGACTTTTGAATACTTGTTTTCGTCGAGGGTTGTACACACTGAGTTTACGAAAGCTCACCCCCTCTTTTATTTTATTTTCAGGTGATGCTCAGTAGAAGGTTTGATGTTTGGAGGGACTCTGGGTGGCCAGCTAGCAAGATAATTTGGACTTGTTTTTCTATTTAAAGCTTATCAGTTTATATGTTATTAAGTACTTTCCAAATCAGATTGTAATAGGGCTTCCACTTTATTATTATTTGGATTATTATCTTGTTTAAGTAATGTAATTATCAAAGGTTGAACAAGGTTTCTTAAACTATAGTATGACTTTTCTATGTTTCCGCTACTACATTTTCAAATGACATGTTTTCATAAAATCATATGAAATGAGTTTTTTTTTTTAAGGATAGTTAAGGTTTCTTTTATTTTAAGAAGGGTTTTCAATGAAAACACAGTTTTCGCTAAAACACTTCAATATGATGCGCCAGACTCGGCCATAACGTCCAGGCCAGGTTTGGGGTGTTACATTTAGTGGTATCAGAGCCTACTCGGGCTGTGAATTGGGCCTTATTACTTGGTTTCTTTTTGTGTTTAAAAAAATTGATTGCATCACAATGTTTTGTGAAAAGGAAAGTCTTGCTGAGCGGCACACTGAGTCTCCGACGTCGAACCAAGTAAGTATTCTTATTCTTAAATTTGTTTAAATTGTTATACAGTAGTTAGCTAGATGGCTACTTTAGGTGATCTTGATAGAATGGAACCAAAGCCCACAGGAACTTGAACCTATAGAGGGTTTTCGAAAACAATCTTCTCTTTAATAATTTCCATAAAACATCGGGTTAATTATTAAACTAACTAAAACTTCATAAAATTTTTAATCCAGATAATGCGCGAATCGACGATGAGTGAAAGAAGAGGTGCAAGAGGCCGTGGTCGAGGCCACGGAAGTGTTAGGGCTGGCCCGATGCTGGAGTAGAAGAGGCTCCGGCCTCACCTGTGGCTGGGAATGGACCATATGATCGGGCCGCGGGAGATGATACGTTGTCACGGAAAATGCTGAGGATTTTAGAAAGGGTTGTTGGGCTCAAAAATGGCAGTGGAAATCGAGGGTCCATTTCGAAGCGACTTGATTCGAACGAGGCCGAGATCTTCAAGGGTTTGTCTGGCGTGGCTCCTAATGTAGAGGAATATTGGTTGGAGGCCACTGAAAGGATAATGGAGGACCTGGACTATTCATTAGAACAAAAGTTAAAAGAAGCCGTGTCACTACTTAGAGAAGAAGCCTACTAGTGGTGACTGGTGGTGAAAGAGGGCACCTAACCGAAGCGGGTCACTTGGGAGTTTTTCAAAGTTGCATTCCAAGGGAAGCTTATGGGTGCAAGCTATGTAGATGCTAGAAGAAAGGAGTTCCTGAACTTGACCCAAGGAAATAAATCAGTGGCAGAGTATGAGGCGGAGTTTCTACGCCTTAGTAGCTATGCAAGAGTTATGGTGGCAACGGACTATGAGCGTTGCGTTAAGTTTGAGGGTGGACTTATCGATAGCCTCAGAGTATTGATAGCCTCACAAAGGGAGCGAGTTTTCTTAGAGTTGGTAGAGAAAGCAAAGATAGTGCAGGAGGCTGAGCGCCTAAATCGAGAGAAAGAAAGGGGTAAGAACAAGAGGGAGGTTGAGACTCCTGGTGTTGAATAGAAGCCTAGGGCTAGGGCCAGAGTTAATGAGCCAGTTAGAGCAGAGCCCCCTGCTGTTAATCTAGGGGTGCCACCTTATGCTGATTGTGGGAAAGGTCTTGTAGGCGAGTGTTGGAAGAGGACAGGAGCTTGTTTAGCTTGTGGACCTAAGGAGCATAGGATCAGGAATTGCCCTAGAATGTCGAGACAGGCGCCAGACATGGGCTGAGGTGGTGCTCAGCCACCGAGGGGTGGTCAGCAACCGCCGAGAGGTCGTGATCAGGCCAGGGGTGGAAACAGTTTGGGTCGTAGAGCACCGGGCTGAGGTACTGGTCATGCTGAGGTGAGGCAGCCAGATTTGGTCTATGCAGCTAGTTATCAAGAGGATGGAGACGCTCCAGAGGTGAATAATGGTACGTACTTACCCATCGGGTACTATTTACCTAATTTGGAATTAGAGTGTGCAGCGAAAGTGTGGTGTGGTAGTCTGCTTTAGTAGTTGGGAATTTCGAGGATGAAATTTTTTTAGGGGGGTTGATTTGTAACGCCCCAAAAATCTCGAAACCCAAAAATCCCAAAATCGTGAATTTTTCTTTCTGTGCTTAGCAATTTCGGTTAAGTGTTAATCACGCAAAGGTAGGTATTGGACAAGGTTTGAGTTTGAATTACGAGGTACAAGAAATTATAATTTAATTATTAAAAGAATCAGGGTTGGCAAGTAGTTGGGGTTTTAAATAAAGATATGGGAAAATAACATCAAAAAGCCTTGTGGAGAAATGGCTAAGTAATGCCACTTAGAGTGTAGGGAGGTGGCGTTAATAGCTAGCAAGGAGGTCCAAGGTTCGAATCCTAGCTTAGTATTTTTAGGAGTTTAATTTTGGCCTTTTAGAAGGTTGGAAGTGGCGTGAAGATGGGCTCTAAGGGGAGTGTTTAGGAGAGAAAATTAAGGAAAGGATCAAGGGGTTATCACGGAGAAAAACGAGCAGATGAAAGGGGGAAGTGATGGAGCCGAATGGGGAACTGAGGGCCAGTCAATACAGCTATAGGGCTATAAATAGGTGCCGAATGCAAGGGTGTGAGGCTAATGCCAAAATCTTTTTCTCGCCTTGTTGCCAGAAACCCTCTTTCCTAAAAGTCGAAAACCCTTTTATTTTCTTCCTTTTCTTTCTGTCAATTTTTTCAAAAGCCGAAAACCCTTGTTTTCCTTTTATTTTTCTTGTGCCAATTTCCTTGTTTCACTTTTGGGTTTAGCTGATTCTTCTTCCTCTATCCGTTGGTGCCGAATAAGCAATTGTGCCATTCAGATCTCTAGAGCCGAATACTCTTTGACCAACTCTAGTGTAAGTGTTACTCTTCCAATCGGTTTTCCTTGCTAAGTATTGAATATTGTTCGTTACTCTTTCTAATCGACTATGGTAGGGAATTAGTATCGGATCTCGGATCTTAGCTCTCTGCCAAAATTGCTCTTTAGGTGTTTGCGATCTTGGTAAGTATTCCTCTCCCATTGGCTAAAGTGGCCGATTGTTCATAGTTAAGGTAAGGGGACTTGTGTTGGATACGAGTCACCTATTATTCTATTTTAATAGTTAAGATTGGTGCAGATCTTGGAGTTGATCCTGGTTAGGGTTTTAAGAATGGGTTGTTATACTTATCGCGCAAGGTTTGAGGCTAAGGAGATCGTATCATGCTTGCTTACCAGGTGTGTACATACACTGCACACACACTATGAATCGGCAAAAGCTGAAATGTCGAAATGCTGAAATGGTGAAATATCGAAAAGCCAAAAGTTTGGCTACGGTAGTCTTACGAGTGCACGAATACTCGTAAGGGGGAGACCGATAGGTTGCCTATGGCCCATGGGCTGTTGGGCCCATAATAGGCAAAATTTGATAAGTGATGCTATGTGATAGGAATTTGTATGTGAGCATGAATATAATGTGATTTGGGCCGGATGGGCTATATGAATGAGATTGGGCTGAATGGGCCATATGAAAGTGAATTGGGCCTGATGGGCGATATGAATGTGAGTTGGGCCTGATGGGCCATATGAATGTGAATTGGGCCTGATGGGCCATATGTATGAGATTGGGCCAAGTGGGCCATATGCATGTATTTTGGGGTTTTGGGCTTAGTATATGATAACTACATAAAACTTAATTAATATATTGCGACCATGGACAAGTCATAGAGTTAAGGTGTGGCAATGAGTATATGCATGTCTAGGATTGGATCTAGGGAGAGCTTGGTACTTAAGCAATCTTAATGACTCACCTCTTCTTCTCTGGAATCCTACCTGGTGCATAGTGTTCGGTAATCTTAGCTCATGGGGTTTGTTAACGGGCTAAGGTAAGTAAAAACCCATAATAAAAGAAAATTATCGAAAAGCCCCTAAGGGCAAAAATGACTTAAATACCCCTAAGTGTTGTGTGTGAGATTTATGATTGCTACATGCATTCATACATATTCATATGATATCCTGTTTAGGTTGCATATGGGTTGGGAATTATGGAACGGAGGGAGTATATGAGGGTCACATGGTTGCTTGACAACCGTGTGTCTACCGACGACTTTTAAGCCCAATATGTGATTGGCAGCTTCCTGCAACTTGGGTAGTTCCGCAACCGGGCTACCATTGATGTGTATCGGTTGGGTGGGTCGATATTTATATCCCTACAGGTTGTGAAAAGGGGCACGGAGTAGAAGTGTAGCGGTTGGATTATTGGGGTGGGTTGCACTGCATTGCATTGCATGTTTGATGTATGATGACTTTTGAATACTTGTTTTCGTCGAGAGTTGTACACACTGAGTTTACGAAAGCTCACCCCCTCTTTTATTTTATTTTTAGGTGATGCTCAGTAGAAGGTTCGATGTTTGGAGGGACTCTGGGTGGCCAGCTAGCAAGATAATTTGGACTTGTTTTTCTATTTAAAGCTTATCAGTTTCTATGTTATTAAGTACTTTCCAAATCAGATTGTAATAGGGCTTCCACTTTATTATTATTTGGATTATTATCTTTTTTAAGTGATGTAATTATCAAAGGTTGAACACGGTTTCTTAAACTATAGTATGACTTTTCTATGTTTCCGCTACTACATTTTCAAATGACATGTTTTCATAAAATCATATGAAATGAGTTTTTTTTTTAAGGGTAGTTAAGGTTTCTTTTATTTTAAGAAGGGTTTTCAATGAAAACACAGTTTTCGCTAAAACACTTCAATATGATGTGCCAGACTCGACCATAACGTCTAGGCCAGGTTTGGGGTGTTACATTTAGTGGTATCAGAGCCTAGGTTACAAAACTCGGGCTGTAAATTGGGCCTTATTACTTGGTTTTTTTTTTGTGTTTAAAAAAAATTGATTTAATCACAATGTTTTGTGAAAAGGGAAGTCTTGTTGAGCGGCACACTGAGTCTCCGACATCGAACCAAGTAAGTATTCTTATTCTTAAATTTGTTTAAGTTGTTATACAGTAGTTAGCTAGATGGCTACTTTAGGTGATCTTGATAGAATGGAACCAAAGCCCACAGGAACTTGAACCTATAGAGGATTTTCGAAAACAATCTTCTCTTTAATAATTTCCATAAAACATCGGGTTAATTATTAAACTAACTAAAACTTCATAAAATTTTTAATCCAGATAATACGCGAATCGACGATGAGTGCAAGAAGAGGTGCAAGAGGCCGTGGCCGAGGCCACGGAAGTGTTAGGGCTGGCCTGATGCTGGAGTAGAAGAGGCTCCGGCCTCACCTGTGGCTAGGAATGGACGATATGATCGGGCCGCGGGAGATGATACATTGTCACGGGCAATGCTGAAGATTTTAGAAAGGGTCGTTGGGCCCAAAAATGGCACTGGAAATCAAGGGTCCATTCCAAAGAGACTTCATTCGAACGAGGCCGAGACCTTCAAGGGTTTGTCTGGCGTGGCTCCTAACGTAGAGGAATATTGGTTGGAGGCCACTGATAGGATAATGGTGGACTTGGACTATTCATTAGAACAAAAGTTAAAAGAAGCCGTGTCACTACTTAGAGAAGAAGCCTACTAGTGGTGGCTGGTGGTGAAAGAGGGCACCCAACCGAAGCGGGTCACTTGGGAGTTTTTCAAAGTTGCATTCCAAGGGAAGCTTATGGGTGCAAGCTATGTGGATGCTAGAAGGAAGGAGTTCTTGAACTTGACCCAAGGAAATAAATCAATGGCAGAGTATGAGGCGGAGTTTCTACGCCTTAGTAGGTATGCAAGAGTTATGGTGGCAACGGACTATGAGCGTTGCGTTAAGTTTGAGGGTGGACTTATCGATGGCCTCAGAGTATTGATAGCCTCACAAAGGGAGCTAGTTTTCTTAGAGTTGGTAGAGAAAGCAAAGATAGTGCAGGAGGCTGAGCACCTAAATCGAGAGAAAGAAAGGGGTAAGAACAAGAGGGAGGTTGAGACTCCTGGTGTTGAATAGAAGCCTAGGGCTAGGGCCAGAGTTAATGAGCCAGTTAGAGCAGAGCCCCTGCATTAATCTAGGGTGCCACCACCTGTCTTGACCGTGGGAAAGGTCATGTAGGCGAGTGTTGGAAGAGGACGGGAGCTTGTTTAGCTTGTGGACCTAAGGAGCATAGGATCAGGAATTGCCTTAGAATGCCGAGACAGGCGCCAGACATGGGCTGAGGTTGTGCTCAGCCACCGAGGGGTGGTCAACAACCGCCGAGAGGCCGTGATCAGGCCAGGGGTGGAAACAGTTTGGGTCGTGGAGCACTGGGCTGAGGTGCTAGTCATGCTGAGGTGAGGCAGCCAGATTTGGTCTATGCAACTAGTTGTCAAGAGGATAGAGACGCTCCAGAGGCGAATAATGGTACGTACTTACCCATCGGGTGCTATTTACCTAATTTGGAATTAGAGTGTGAAGCGAAAGTGTGGTGTGGTAGTCGGCTTTAGTAGTTTGGAATTTCGAGGATGAAATTTTTTTAGGGGGGTTGAGTTGTAATGCCCCAAAAATCCCGAAACCCAAAAATCCCAAAATCGTGAATTTTTCTTTTTGTGCTTAGCAATTCCGGTTAAGTGTTAATCACGCAAAGGTAGGTCTTGGACAAGGTTTGAGTTTGAATTACGAGGTAGAAGAAATTATAATTTAATTATTAGAAGAATCAGGGTTGGCAAGTAGTTGGGGTTTTAAATAAAGATAGGGGAAAATAACATCAAAAAGCCTTGTGGAGAAATGGCTAAGTAATGCCACTTAGAGTGTAGGGAGGTGGCGTTAATAGCTAGCAAGGAGGTCCAAGGTTCGAATCCTAGCTTAGTATTTTTAGGAGTTTAATTTTGGCCTCTTAGAAGGTTGGAAGTGGCGTGAAGATGGGCTCTAAGGGGAGTGTTTAGGAGAGAAAATTAAGGAAAGGATCAAGGGGTTATCAGGGAGAAAAACGAGCAGATGAGAGGGGGAAGTGATGGAGCCGAATGGGGAACTGAGGGCCAGTCAATACAACTATAGGGCTATAAATAGGTGCCGAATGCAAGGGTGTGAGGCTAATTTCAAAATCTTTTTCTCGCCTTGTTGCCAGAAACCCTCTTTCCTAAAAGTCAAAAACCCTTTTATTTTCTTCCTTTTCTTTCTGTCGATTTCTTCAAAAGCCGAAAACCCTTGTTCTCCTTTTATTTTTCTTTTACCAATTTCTTTGTTTCACTTTTGGGTTTAGCTGATTCTTCTTCCTCTCTCCCTTGGTGTCAAATAAGCAATTGTGCCATTCAGATCTCTAGAGACGAATACTCTTTGACCAACTCTAGTGTAAGTGTTACTCTTCCAATCGGTTTTCCTTGCTAAGTATTGAATATTGTTCATTACTCTTTCTAATCGACTGTGGTAGGGAATTAGTATCGGATCTCGGATCTTAGCTCTCTGCCAAAATTGCTCTTTAGGTGTTTGCGATCTTGGTAAGTATTCCTCTCCCATTGGCTAAAGTGGCCGATTGTTCATAGTTAAGGTAAGGGGACTTGTGTTGGATACGAGTCACCTATTATTCTGTTTTAATAGTTAAGATTGGTGCAGATCCTGGAGTTGATCCTGGTTAGGGTTTTAAGAATGGGTTGTTATACTTATCGCGCAAGGTTTGAGGCTAAGGAGATCGTATCATGCTTGCTTACCAGGTGTGTACATACACTGCACACACACTATGAATCGGCAAAAGCTGAAATGTCAAAATGCTAAAATGCTGAAATACCGAAAAGCCAAAAGTTTGGCTACGGTAGTCTTACGAGTGCACAAATACTCGTAAGGGGGAGACCGATAGGTTACCTGTGGCCCATGGGCTGTTGGGCCCATAATAGGCAAAATTTGATAAGCGATGCTATGTGATAGGAATTTGTATGTGAGCATGAATATAATGTGATTTGGGCCGGATGGGCCATATGAATGAGATTGGGCTGAATGGGCCATATGAAAGTGAATTGGGCCTGATGGGCGATATGAATGTGAATTGGGCCTGATGGGCCATATGAATGTGAATTGGGCCTGATGGGCCATATGTATGAGATTGGGCCAAGTGGGCCATATGCATGTATTTAGGGGTTTTGGGCTTAGTATATGATAACTACATAAAACTTAATTAATATATTGCGACCATGGACAAGTCATAGAGTTAAGGTGTGGCAACGAGTATATGCATGTCTAGGATTGGATCTAGGGAGAGCTTGGTACTTAAGCAGTCTTAATGACTCACCTCCTCTTCTTTGGAATCCTACCTGGTACATAGTGTTCGTTCATCTTAGCTCACAGGATTTGTTAATGGGCTAAGGTAAGTAAAAACCCATAATAAAAAAAATTATCGAAATGCCCCTAAGGGTGAAAATGACTAAAATACCCCTAAGTGTTGTGTATAAGATTTATGATTGCTACATGCATTTATATGTATTTATATAATATCCTGTTTATGTTGCATATGGGTTGGGAATTATGGAACGGAAGGAGTATATGAGGGTCGCATGGTTGCTTAACAACCGTGGATCCGTCGATGGCTTTTAAGCCCAACATGTGATTGGCAGCTTACTGCAACTTGGGTAGTTCCGAAACCGGGCTACCATTGATATGTATCGGTTGGGTGGGTCGATATTTATATCCCCACAGGTTGTGAAAAGGGGGACGGAGCAGAAGTGTACCGGTTGGATTATTGGGGTGGGTTGCACTGCATTACATTGCATGTTTGATGTATGATGACTATTGAATGCTTGTTTCCGTCGAGGGTTGTAGACACTGAGTTTACGAAAACTCACCCCCACTTTTATTTTATTTTCAGGTGATGCTGAGTAGAAGGTTCGATGTTTGGAGGGACTCTGGGTGGCTAGCTAGCAAGATAATTTGGACTTGTTTTTCTATTTAAAGCTTATCAGTTTCTATGTTATTAAGTACTTTTCAAATCAGATTGTAATAGGGCTTCCACTTTATTATTATTTGGATTATTATCTTTTTTATGTGATGTAATTATAAAAGGTTGAACACGGTTCTTAAACTATAGTATGACTTTTCTACGTTTCCGCTACTAGATTTTAAAATGACATGTTTTCATAAAATCATATATTTTAAACAAGTGATTGAAATGAGTTTTTTTTTAAGGATAGTTAAGGTTTCTTTTATTTTAAGAAGGGTTCTCAATGAAAACACGGTTTTCGCTAAAACACTTCAATGTGATGCGTCAGACTCGGCCATAACGTCCAGGCCAAGTTTGAGGTGTTACAGGCTACTTATATCTGTGTTGAAATGATACCATTTTAATTGTTGGGTGTGAATGAGAAAAGGTGTGGTAAATTAGCTTTGCAAATGGCCTATTTTTGTCCACACGGGCAGAGACACGGGCGTGTGTCTGAGGCGTATGTGGCACACGGTCATATTACATGGTCGTGTGTCCCCTGGGGTACCCTTTCGAATTTAGTCAGTATACCCTACAGTTTGACACGGCCTAGACACACGGGCGTGTCTACTGGATGTGTATGGCACACGAGCTGGCACATGGGCATGTGGTCGGCCGTGTGACCCAAGTCAGTAACCTCTCCAGTTATCCCACGGCCCTGGCACATGGGTGTGTCCTCAGCCGTATGGTGCAAGTCAGTATGTATGCCCTGTTTTCACACGGTCTATGACACGGGCATGTCTGATAGCCGTGTGAGGCAGATGGCCTGTTCACACGGGCGTGTGACCCTTAAATGTTTGAAAATTTTCTATGTTTCCCAAAGTTTGCAAACGTTATCTGTTTAGTCCCGAACCTCTTCTAAGCATGTTTTAAGGTCTCTTAGAGCCTTATAAGGGACAATGTGAATTATTTGTATGAGTATTATATATGAATGCATAAATGAATACGTTATGTATGTGAATGATGTGTATTGATCAGTAATGCCTTGTAACCCTATTTCGGCGATGGATACGGGTTAGGGGTGTTACACATCAAATCCAGCATTCATGTGCTACATGGGTAATTTTAACCGGAACAATAACCCCTATTCCAACACGTATAATCCTAGATGGAAGAAACATTTGAAATTTAGTTGGAATAATCAAGGTGTGGGGAATTTTAACAATACGACAAGATAGAATGCCATATATGCATTGCTCGGTTATACTCAAACTATGCCGAGGAAAAATTTCCAGCAAGGTCAGGCATCTACATCATCATCATCATCATCATCTATTGAAGCCTTGCTGAAGGAATATATGGCCAAGAATGATGTTATAATTCAGAGTCAGGTTGCATCTCTCCGAGCTCTTGAGAATCAAGTGGGGAAAATAGCGAATGCTTTAAATTCGAGACCAGAAGGAGTGTTTGTAACAACCCAAACTTTAATCAGAACAGTGATTTTGGGACCACAAATCTGAGGTCAAAAAATTATTTTAATATTATTTTTGGTGTTTATGGCATGTGATTATATATGTGTGAAAATTTCGTGAGCTAATTTTATCGTTTAATAGCTCAATTTGAGAAAAAAGACTAAATCGCGTAAAATACAAAAGTTGCATTCGATATGATAAAGGTGTCTATTTGCTATGGCTTATTAAATGAAAGGTCCTTATGTTGTAATTAGACCATGGATAGTGGGAATGGACATAAATGGGAATTAAATGAATGTTTTAAAATGGTTTTAATTAAGGTTAAATTGGTAATTTGTTTATTAATTTATTATTAATAAAAGAAAACAAAATTTGGCTTCATTATCATCATATTCCACTAAAAATCAAAAGAAAATAAAATATTGAAGCTCATTTAGGGTTCGACATTTGTGTGGCTTAATTGAGATCAAGAACGAAAGAAATCAGATTTAGATCGAGGGAAATTGAAAGTTCTTGAATAGTCGATCCGATTCCACTATTCCGACTATAAGGTAAGTTCATATGAAAATAAATGTCTTTAAACTGAATTATATATGTTTACTTGTCATGGAAATGTTATAAATGCTGAACGAGCACTTACGAGCAAGAATCGATAGAGTTACGATATCCAAAAGTCCCATACGAACATTAAGAATAGAATAGGATAGGAATGTCATGACATTAGGTTATCTAGATGTAATTACATGTAAGACCATGTCTGGGACATTGGCATTGTATTGAGATTACGTGTAAGACTATGTCTAGGACATCGGCATCGTTAATCGATTTCGTGTAAGACCCTGTCCGGGATAGTGTTATCGATATATAATAACATGTAATACCATACCTAAGGTATGGCATTGTTGAGCTTTATGTAATTTCTGAGTATCCTTAATGATTCCAAATGGTTCAATTGGAAAAGTCAAGTCGAGAATGAATATGTGAAAGAGCTAAGCAATTCAGGTACGTACGAAATTCATACAAGTATTGAAAAGGGGAAATTTTGATGAACTCGATTAAGACATTGAATATATGTTCAATGAGAAAGGTTTGTGCATTTGAATGTGATTAGCTATGTTTAACATATTTGAATTGATATGCAAATATTCATGTATTAACTTTATTTGTATATGGCTTACTAAGCTTTTGAAGCTTACTTTTTGTGTTCTTTCCCTATTTTATAGATTATCGAAGCTAGCTCGGATTCGAGAATAGTCGGGAAACGTCATCACACTATCGATCATTTCGTTGGTACTTTTGAGAGTTTTGTATATATGGTATATGGCATATATAGGCTAGTGTTACATTGGTATGTTTTGAGTTATAATTTTAGCCATGTGATTTGGCTTGTAAATGTTGGTGTGTGTGGCCATTTAAGTTGGCTTGAATTGTGTTTGCTAAGAAATATATATATGTGATGTATATAATGCCTTATATGTTGGCTTGTTTTGGTATAGTTATGAGTTGGCTATTTTGGATAGTTGTAAGTTGGTGTATTAATGCTTGCGGAATGGTATATTATGGTATGTTTTGTAGATGATGAATTGATATGTTTGGGAGGCATGATTTAGTTGATGGAAAGGTGATGAAAATACATTACAAAGTTATGTGAGATTGATGATTGTGGCACATTGATTTGGTATGTTTTTTAATATGGAATTCAGTAGTTGAAATGATTGAGTATAGATGACATGATAGGTGCATGAATTAGCATGTTTTAGCTGCCTATATATGTGTTGAAATGGACACCAATTTGGTTATTTTGTGTGCATGAGAAAAGGGTGGCAAATTGGCTTTTCAAATGGCCTATTTTTGTCCACACGGGCGTGTGTCTCAACTGTGTATGACACACGGTCATGCTATACGGCCGTGTGTCCCCTGGGGTACCCTTTCAAATTAAGGCAGTATACCCTACAGTTTTGACATGGCCTAGACACGCAGGCATGTCTACTGGCCATGTATGGCACACGGGTTGGCACATGGGCGTGTGGTCAGCCGTGTGACCCAAGTCAGTAATGTAACACCCCTAATCCCGTATCGGTCGCTGAACTAGGGTTAAAGGCATTACCGGCCAAATTAGAACATTTAACATTCATTTCATAAACATCATAACATCTGAGATTAAACATCAAAATAGAGTCCCTTATATAGGTCATCGAGACCTTAAACATGCATTAGAATTGGGTCGGGACTAAACCGAACACATACAAAATTTTTCCAAAACTTAAACAATTTCAAAGTTATACAGGTCACAGAACCGTGTGAACAGTCCGTGTGCCTCACACGGCATTAGACATGCCTGTGTTTCTAGGCCGTGTCAAAAAAGGCATACATACTGACTTGCACACACGATCATAAGACATGCCCGTGTGTCTCGGCCATGGTAGGGCTTGACTTGGGTCACATGACTAGCCACACGCCCGTGTGCCTTGGCCTTGCTTGAGCCTAACTTACAATTGTAGGGTACCCCAGGGGACACACGGCCGTGCAACATAGCCGTGTGTCGCACATAGCTAAGACACACGCACGTGTCTCTGCCCGTGTGGACAAAAATAGGCCATTTAAATAGCCAATTTGCCACCTCAATTGGGTCAAACCTACATGTACGAAACCAATCATATTTCCACAACAATTTCAGCCAATTTCTATATCAAACCATACATCATTCATGCCATAACATTATCAACCATTTACATGCTCATAAACCTTACTAATTTATACCAAAACATAAGACAAAATCATATCAAAACATATGGTTTATAAACCTTAATACATATCAGTCAATCTCATGCTATGAACTTACCAAATTCTCAAGCAAACACATAACAAAACTTACCAAATTGACCAACTCTATTGGCCATATAAACACATCATACATACCACCATTGCATCACATATCATATATCATTATCCAACCATAATTTCAAACACAATTTAGCCATATCACATAGTATGATATATATATATTACAAAACATATCAAAACACTTCTAGCCTATACATGCCATACTTCAATATATACATTTTGAAAAGGTACCAAAATAAGATTCGATAGTGTGGTGATGATCCTCGACAATCCCCAAGCTCCCAATAGCTAGGATATCTATAAAACAATGTAAACACACACAGAATAAGCTTTCAAAAGCTTAGTAAGCCATATACAAATAAACTTATCATTCAAATATATACGCATCATTAATTTACATATACTTTGTAGCCAAAAACTAACACAAACCTCTTGCTCATATACATGTTACATAATCTCAATCCATTTACACATAAAACATATGTTGAGATACTTAGATCATATATCATCATTCATTTGTTTACTTACCTTTCATTCTCAAACATCATATACAATACAAACGTACCTGATTCGGATACATATTCACTTAATCATTCATTTTCTCGGAATGCTTGTTTGAACCGTTCAGAAACATAAGGATACGCAGATAGCTCGGAAAACATATACAATGCAAACGTCCCCGACGTAGTCTTACATGTAATCAAACATCGATGCCACTGTCCCAGACAGGGTCTTACATGAAATCAAATACGATGCCAATGTCCCAAATATGGTCTTACACATAAAACAAAAGTTGATGCCAACGTCCCAGACGTGGTCTTACACGATAACACATATCGAAAATCCTATGTCATGACATATGTATCCTAATTATTCCTAAGGTTCGTACGGGGCTTTTCAGACATCGAAACTTTGTCGATACTTTCTTGGATGGCACATATATAGTTTGAATATTCATTCATCACTATTCAATATCATATGAATAATAATAATTCAATTCAAACACATTTATTTGTATATCAACTTACTTTGTACGGATTCGGATAAACTAAATCGGCTACTCGACGTTTTTCTACTTTCCCCGATCTAATTCTATATTCTTTAATTCTCAATCTATATAAATTCAAATTTAACTTATTCAAGCTCACATTCATTCAAAACAATCCACAAACACACATTTAGGGCATTTTGCAAACTAGCCCTCACACTTTCACATCTTGACACTTTAGTCCCTAATTCACTAAATCACAAAATACACATAATTTCTTTAGACATGTACATGGCCAAATATTCATAGCACTCATACAAGTCCACAAAATTCATTTATTTCACATTTTTGTCTTTCAATTTACAATTTTCACAATTTAGCCCATTTTACTCAAAATCATCAAAAATCTAAAGACAAAACATGTTAACCCAAAACATATCTTCCATTTGTGAAAAACTAACTTTACAAAACTCATAGTTTCATCAAAGGCACATTTCAAAATCATCAACAAAATCATAAATTGGGACATGGGCTTGATAGTATTCAAAGCAATGATCACAAAAACGTGGAAATTATTAAAAATCGATCAAAACACATACCTTAATTTCAACCTCAAAGTGTCAAAAACCTAAAACAAGAATATGGTTTCTTCTTTCCTTGTAAATTCGGCAAAATGGATGATATATGACAAAAATTATGTTTGGTTTTATTTAATATATGTTTAATATACCATTTACCAATTTGCCCTTTAATAAATCATTTAAAAATCACTTAATGGATGGTTATTTAAGTCCATTAACATTATAAATGGACAAATAACAACATAAGGACCCTTGCTTTAGGAATCCAAATCAAATAGGCACTTTTAACAACCAGTAGGCAACTTTTATATTTTACGCGATTAGGTCCTTTTATCAATTTGAGCACACAAATGATCAAATTTTCATACGAGACTTTCACACATGCTAATTCACATATCATAAGAATGGAAAATAACATTTACTTATTTTTCTGACTCAGATTTTTGGTCCCAAAACCACTATTTTGAATAGGGTCTAAACTAGACTGTTACAATTCTCCCTCCCTTAGGGATTTTCGTCCCTAAAAATCTTACCGATAAACAGGTTCAGATATTGTTGTCTCATAACATCTTCAAGCTCCCACGTAGCCTCTTCAATACCATGCCAATGCCACATAACTTTAACTAATGGAATTCTCTTATTTCTTAGTTCTTTAACTTCGCGAGCTAAGATATGGATAGGTTCTTCTTCATAAGTCATATTAGACTAAATTTCAATCTTAGACGGAGAAATCACATGTGAAGAATCGGATTTGTATTGTCAAAGCATTGATTTGTGAAACACATCATGAATATTTTCTAGTTCTGGTGGCAACAATAATCTATATGGTATCGGCCCAATACACTTGGTAATCTCATACGGCCCGATGAACCTTGGACCCAATTTGCCTTTTCTACCGAACCGAAGTACTTTCTTCCATGAAGATACTTTCAAAAACACTTTGACGCCAATCTCAAATTCAATGTCTTTTCTTTTCAAATTTGCATATGATTTCTGACGATCGGAATCTTCTTTCAAACTATCTCAGATTACTTTCAGTTTCTGTTCAGTCTCTTTTACTAAATTAATCCCATGAATCTTATTTTCAATGAGCTCAGTCCAATACAAAGGTGTACGGCATTTGCGACCATATAAAGCTTCGTACAGTGCCATTTTAATGCTCGATTGAAAATTGTTATTATAAGTGAATTCAATCAAAGGCAAATATTGTTCCCACGTACCTTCAAACTCAAAAATGCAACATCTCAACATATCCTTGAGTATCTAAATAATCCGCTTGGATTGGCAGTCTGTTTGTGGATGAAAAGCAGTACTGAAATGCAATTTTGTACCCAGCGCATCTTGCAATTTCTTCCATAATCGCGAAGTAAATCTTGGATCTCTATCTAACACTATAGACAATGGCACACCATGCAATCTCACAATATCAGAAATATATAAGTCAGCTAATTTATCAACAGAGAAATCGGATCGTACTGGAATAAAATGAACTGATTTTGTCAGTCGATCAACTATAACCCAGATAGCATCTTTCTTTTTCAGAGATAGGGGCAAACCGGAAACAAAGTCCATTGTTACTCTATCCCATTTCCATTCCGGAACCATAACTGGCTGTAACAAACCAGATGCACCTGATGTTCAGCTTTAACTTGCTGACAGATCAAACATTTCGAAACAAAGTCAGAGATATCTCTTTTCATTCCAGACTACCAGTAATGCTGTTTCAAATCATTATACATTTTCGTACTACCCGGATGCACAAATAACTAACTATTGTGAGCTTTATTCGAAATCATCTGAATTAAGGAGGGAGTAAGCATAAATGCTTAGTAAGTTCATATGCAAATAATAAGTAACATAACAAACGGTCTGTAACACCCCAAACCCGGCCTAGACGCTATGGCCGAATCTGACGTGTCACACGTACTTAAAAATCCATGTTTCGTTAGATTGACTAGAAAACCGCCTAAAGTGACTAACCAAAGTGAATGGAGGTCAGGCACTGTGAGGTATCCAAACGGAGGAGGTGAGCCATGAAGGTGCTGCAAAGTACCAAGCTCCCGGATAGAACCAATCCTAGACATGCCCACAACCATTGCCACACTTTGGTAAACGAGTTGAGATCTCCTCTAAGTGGTTATCTTTGTTAAACCGATTATGTGTGTGTGTGTTTTTTTAAAAATAGGTATCATTTTGAAAACGCACCCAGTCTAGCCCATTTTATTTAATATCAGACCAATTTAAACAAAGTAATCCGAGAAAGAAAAGAAATAAAGTTAAGGTTAAAATGGCCTTATTACAACCCAAAAATAAATGATAAATAAAATAAACTTGTGAAACCCATTACTTATTGAAAAGTCCAAAAGCGATCACGGTGGCCACTCTGAATCCCCTCACTCCAAGTCCCCAAGTCAAGGCTCACTGTAAAGATAGGAAAGAAAGGGGGTGAGTTTGGAAACTCAGGGTGTGCAACAAGCCCCTTTCGTGAGAGCCCAAAACAATTTCAACTTCTGGGCCTAAGCCCAAATTTAATTACCACATTTATCGGGTGAAGCCTTTCAAAATTCATATCATAATATCTGGTAGAAAGCCTTTTCATATTTCACATATCATAATCTTCAACGTAGCCTTTTCATATTTCACATATCATAATATTGGGCCGTAGCCTTTTTATTATTCATATCATACTGGCCAAGCCTTTTTCTCAAAATGTGATGATGGCCCATAGGCCCATTTCACTATCACATGTAATATTAATGCATGAATGCAAGCCCATTTGGGGAGACTACTCAACCCACCAACCGCTACTCTCCACCCGTACCAACCAAGCTCTCCATGTGGGAATAACTCAACCCACCCAACCAAACTCTCCATCGGCGGCATTGTCGCTTTATCATATAACCGAGGCCTAGCCTCTTATAATAATCGGCATAAGCCCTTTTAATAATCAGGGCATAAGCCCATTTCGATAAATCGCATAAGCCCTTTGCACTTCCTCCATCCATATATAAAACCCAACCCAAATGCATATAATGAATTTATCATGTATATCTCATACATATCATGTGCATACCATACATGTCACGTGCATATCATACATTTCATGTGCATACCATACATCATGTACATATCATACATATTTTTATCAAATCCCATGTATAAACCTCATAATTAACCCTAGGGGGTATAATGGTCATTTTTACTAGGGGCAAAATAGTCATTTTCATGTTATAAGGGCATTCTCGTAATTTTACCAAATACTAGGTTTTTCATACTCATTATCAATTAATAAAGCGCGTGGGAGCAAAACGGTGAAATCGCCCATTTTTCCGATTGGCCCAAAAACTCAATGGGCCTTACTTCGCCCTCGAGGCCCATCTTACCGAATATGCCCAAATCACATTCTTTCCTTTTTCCATTATTTTCGTTCATCAACTCATCGACATCAAACCAATTAGTGAGCATCCATTGCTCACAAGTCCTCGAATTGCCGAATTTTGGCATTTCGCTTTTCGGCATTTATCGCTTTAAGCTAGGAAAGAGGGTAAGTTACACACTGCTTGGCGGTATCCTCCACGAGATCTCCTACACGATTTCTCCTATAACCAACCGTTAATAAATCAGCTTCCATAAATTAAATCAAAACGGAAACCATCTATTACTAACACTTACACCTTCGGCCACCCTCCAAAATAGCCTTAAAAACCTTACCTTGTCGACACTGATTGACTTAGATCTATCCACTCCAAAGATTTAACCGAATCAAGTCGTCAGTACACGTTGCTGCTCCTTCATCATAGAAACCATAAAAAATTATTAAAAGAAACATCCCATGAGCCTACACTCATATTCGGCCACCTCCCTAAAACATAGGGGTTTCGGCCCTTGTTAATAGCCTTACATGAGATTGCTTAAGATTTGAGCACTTACCACAGTCTCCTTTTCTTGAATCCGTCTAGCCCTAGGAGATAAGGGAGTTGATCACCGAAAAATAGAATAAAGAAGAAAGTTGGTTGTTGAAAAACAAAAATCCGCACCACCTTGACTTCACAGCTTTTCGGCTTTTGCGTTGTTTCGGTAAAAGTAGAGATAAGGGAAGGACAATGGTGAATGAAAGGGAATGGTGGGCTGATTTGGAAGAAGGAGAAGGATAAAAAGATGGTAGGGAGATGATAGGTTCAGCTGCAAAAAGAGAAAAAGAAGAAAGACCAATCTCCCAGAGAAAACGCGGCACAGAAAAATACTTAAGTGCCAAAATTCCCTAACTAAACCTCTTAGCCGAATTTTCCCTTCTCGGACTCCTTATTCGGCCAACTCTCTCCCCTTATCAAATCCCTAAAATCTCTCCCCTTATCCCTCCTTAAATCATGCATCCGATCAATCCAAACTCCTCTTTAGCAGAATCCACTTGGACTCCACCACCTTCCCTTCTGCACATAAAAATAAATGCTTCTATTGCCAACACACAGGAATCGATCCCATGTCCTTCCAAACCACTTACACGCCACCCTTATAGCTCCCTAGTGGCGTCACTTAGCCACTTTACTAGAGGCTCTTTTGTGATGCGTTTACCCATAACTCTATATAAGGTCACCTAGCCAAAACCCTAACTCTTAAATCCAAAATTTCAAAAATTCAACCGGGTTTTGGCCAACACATGGGCCTTCCATAAGCCCATTTACCTACTCAAAATATTAATTTCACATCCAACTGCAAAATTAAAAAAAAAAAAACTTTACCAAAATATTGAGAATCGCGAATTAACTTAAAAATCGGGGATGTTACAACTCTACCCTCCTTAAAGAAATTTCGGCCTCGAAATTTTACCTTGTTCGGAAAAGTTGAGGGTACCGTTGACGCATCGCCTCCTCGATCTCCCAAGTAGCTTCTTCTTTGCCATGGTTTCTCCAAAGTACTTTCACCATGGAACTGTCTTCCTTCTCAACACCTTGACGTCACGATCAAGTATTTGCACAGTTCCTCTTCGAAAGTCAAATCCGATCAGACTACCTCGATTTCTTCAATCGCGTAACATGCGTTGGGTCGGATCGATACCGCCTCGGCATGGATACATGGAAAACGTCGTGGATACGATGCGATTCGGTGGTAGTTCCAAAGATAAGCCATCGGGTCCAATCCGTTTAACAATTCGGTGAAGGCCCAATAAACCGTGGGCTCAACTTACCCTTCTTACTAAACCTTAAAATCTTCTTCCAAGGTGAAACTTTCAAGAAGACCATGTCCCCTACAGATATTCTACGCCCTTACGTTTCAAATCAGCGTAAGACTTTTGTCGATCCGTTGCCTCCTTTAACCGATTCCTAATCACCTTAACCTTGTCCTCGATTCGCCACCAACTCGCCCCAAGTACTTGCCTATCCCCAATTCTGTCCAACAAGTAGGCGAACGACATCTTCGCCCATATAGTGCCTCATAAGGAGCCATCTCAATACTTGCTTGATAATCATGTTATTATCGCGACTCGCCAACGGTAAGTAATCTTCCCAGTGCCCCTAAACTCAATAACACAACCCCTCAACATGTCTTCCAAAACCTGAATAATCCTCTCTGACTGTCCATCTATTTGAGGGTGAAAGGCCGTACTAAAATCCAGTCGCGTTCCCAACGCCTCATGCAACTTTCGCCAAAACCGAGATGTAAACCTTGGGTCTCGGTCGAAATGATTGACACCCGGCACCCCATGCAACCGTATTATCTCTCGCCACATATAACTTGGCCAACTTTTGGAGTGAGTAATCAGTTCGAATAGGTATGAAATGAGCAGACTTCGTCAGCCTATCAACAATTACCCAAACCGAGTCCTTCTTAGATGGTGTCAATGGCAACCCACTTACAAAGTCCATGGTTACCCTTTCCCACTTCCACAAGTGGTATCTTGACTGGTCAGAATAACTCAAGGCGCTTGATGCTCGCTTTACTTGTTGACACGTTAAACATTTCCTCACAAATTCGATCACTTCCGCTTAAGCCAGTGCCACCAATATAGCTCTCGCAAGTCTCGATACAACTTGCTTCCTCCTGGATGCATCGCACAAGGCCCACCATGTGCCTCTTTTTTAATCATCATCCTTAAATCGAGTCCTTCTTATATACATTCTTCCTCGAAACAGAGAACCCTTCACTATTCACCCAAAGTCCGAATTCTCACCTTTCTCAACTTGTCAAAAACGAGAACCCAACGATTCATCCATCAACTGTTGCCTCTTAATTTGCTCTACCCAAGTCGGTTTCACTTGCAACTCGCCAATAAGCTTCCATCATCATACAAGCTTAGGCGAGCAAACATCGCCTTCAACTCGCCACCGTTCTACGACTCAACGCATCGCCTACAACATTTGCCTTACGGATGATATTCAATCGAATGTCATAATCTTTTAATAGCTCGATCCACCTTCGTTGTCTAAGATTCACTCTTTCGAGTCGCCAAGTACTTAAGACTCTTATGATCCGTGTAAATGATGCATCTCTCTCCATACAAATAGTGCCTCCATATCTTAAGTGCGAAAATCACCACCGCCAACTCCAAGTCATGAGTAGGATAATTCACTCATGAGGCTTAAGTCGTCGTGAAGCATAAGCGACCACTTTGCCCTCTTGCATCAACACACACCAAACTCGCATGTGATGCATCACTATACACAATGAAATCTTTGCCGATTCTCTCCGAATCAACACCGGTGCCTCGATCGAACTTTCTTTAACTTTTCAAAAGCCTCTTGCGCTTATTCATCCAAACGAATCTGCTCCCTTCCTTATAAGTTTCAAGTAAGCGCGCCAACACGTAAAAATCCTTCCACAAACCTTCTATAATATCCTGCCAACCCCAAAAAGCTTCGAATTTCTGTTACCGACCTTGGTGGCTTCCACTCCAAAATCGCCTCAATCTTCCTAGGGTCAACCTTAATCCCTTCTGCAGACACAACATGCCCTAAGAAGGTTACTTCATTCAAATTAAACTCGCACTTACTAAACTTTGCATAAAGTTGCTTTTCCTTAGCACTTGTAGCACAATCCGCAAATGCTCATCATGCTTCTCTTACGCTTATGAGTACACCAAGATATCATCAATAAAAACAACAACAAACCGATCCAAGTATGGTTTGAAACACTCGATTCATCAAATCCATGAATGCCGCCGGGGTCGTTAGTCAAGCCAAAAGGCAAAACTAAAAACTCGTAATGACCATATCGAGTTCTCAATGCCGCCTTTATGGATATCCTCTTTTTGACCCTTAATCGATGATACCGACCAAAGGTCAATCTTGAGAACACCAAGCTCCTTTCGCTTGATCAAACAGATCGTCGATCCTTGGTAACGGATACTTGTTCTTAATTGTCGACTTGTTCAATTGGCGATAATCAATACACATTCGCATGGTCCCATCTTTCTTCTTTACGAACAATACCGGGCACCCCATGGAGAAATACTGGTCTTATAAACCTCCGCCCAACAGCTTCTTGAATCGAGCCTTCGCCCACCAACTCTTTTGGTGCCATCCTATAAGGTGCAATCGACACTGGAGCGTTCCCAGCAACAAGTCGATTCCAAACTCGACTTCTCTGTTCGGAGGTAGTCCGGGAAGTTCCTCCGAAATACATCTTGAAACTCCTCAATGGTCCTAATCGACTCAACAGCTTATCACCGCAGTTCCACTTGACTCACAAACGCCAAGAACGCCTCACAACCTTTCCGAATCAACTTCTCTCGCCTCTTAACGCCAAAAACAACATTAGACAAGTAATTCCTTCGCTCCCCAATGACCATTATCTCCTCATCGTTAGCGCCTTAGCACCATCCTCTTAATAAAGACGATCCACCGTGGCCCTATGCTTAGTCACCACCCATCCATCCAAAAATAAGATCAAACTCTCGAAAAGGTAGCTCCATCAGATCCCCTACAAATATCTCACCTTGCGTTTCTAAAGGCACTTCCTTAAAGAGTTTATCCACCCTAACCGAGTGTCCCAAAGGGCTTATTACCGATACCCCACTCACAGACTCTTCAGGAAGCACACCCAATGCCCCAGATACATCACAAGCAACATACGAGTGGGTAGAACCCACATCAATCAAAGCAGTGTAAGGCTTGCTATGAATGAGGAACGTACCAGTTATAACATCAGGAGCGTCACCTTCTTCACGACATCGTGCAGCATAAACCAACGCCGGCTGTCGAGCCTCAGCTTGTCCAGCACCCCTGCCAGGTGCCCCACGTCCTCGTCCATTACCGTTGCCACCTCTACCTTGCCCACGACCTCTCTGTGGCGGTGGTCCCCCTTGCTGTGTTTGAACTCCTCTTTGCTCTGCCGCTTGATCTTGAGCTGCTCTCCTAGGACAATCTCTAAACTTATGCTCCTTGGACCCACATCGAAAACACGCTCCAGTACGTTTCCAACACTCCCCCATATGTGCTCTACCACAGTCTTTGCATACCGCGTTTTAAAGTATTCCTGAGTCGGCTCCTCCACTCTAGCTCTTTTAGCATTTCTATCCGCAGATGCTGGAGGGTCTAGAATCTTTTCTAAATCTGGTCGATCCTCTCACGGTTCCGCCGTGCTCACCTGCTTTCACTTCCTCGGCTATCTTGGCCTTCTCCACTAGTGCAAATGAAGTCACGTTCTCTTTGTGGAGCTATCAAGACTCTAAGCTCGTCGCGAGACCATCCTCGAATCGACGCTACGCTCATATTCGATCGCAACTATCCCGCTAGCATATCTACTCACCCTTAAAATTCCGCCTCATACTCATAATGATCTTATTACCTTGAGCCAAATTCAGAAATTCTTTTGGCGAGCATCCACATAACTCGCTCCAACATACCTCCCCTTAAGCGACTTGAATAGTCCCAAGTCACACGTTCGATCGGGTACTCTCCTCATCGTGATCCACCACCGTATGCCTCATCTCTTAGCAATGACACACTCCTTCACTTTTGCTCCATCGAGCAATCGAGGTCGCCCATAATCCGCTCTGTCGCCTCTAACCAATACTCGACCACGCTTGGGGCTACCTCGAGATCGCCCTAAAAACCTCTCGCTCCGTTAGCCCGAGTCGCTCGAGATAGATAGATCTCTGCTTCTTCGTCCCAATGCTAGCTCCGCAACCCTTTCTAGAACCCTTAACATTGCTTGGGACAAAGCATCGCCCCCGCACTCCCGATCATATGACCAGAGTCTCGGTTATGCGGCACAAATGTCTCCTCAGCTGGCCTATGCCTTGAGGATGATGATTCAGCTTGTGCTCTACCACGACCGCGTCCACGTCCGCGGCCTCGTCCACGCGTTCCCCTTGTACTCATATCGAATTTTCTGATTACGAGTTTTATGAAATTAGTCAAATATTTCAGTTTCTTTTAAGAGATGTTTTATGGAAATATGGCAATTCAGGGATTTGTTTTCGCGACGAAATAGCCTAGCTACAGTCCCAATCCTACTGTTTCATAATTCTACCCTAACTACAGTATCATAGTAGGGCCTCAGTTTAACATTTTATCAGAATTTACCAACATAAAAGTAAGGGTACTTACAGACTTGGTGCCGGGGATTCAGTGTGCCACATCCTTCTTCAAACCAAAAAATTAAAACATACCTTTGGTCAAAAATTTTCCAAAATTAATTTATAATACCTCCGTTTTACAATTTTGATTTTAAACCCATTAAAATAACAGCAAAATTTGAACATCTTTGAAAAAAAGATCTGTCGTTTCCCAAAAATACCCTTCTTAGGCCTAAGTTTTCAAAAAATTTTCGGACCCGATCCACAGCCGAGTTGTTGCAACCGGGCTCTGATACCACTAAATGTAACACCCCAAACCCGGCCTAGACGCTATGGCCGAATCTGACGTGTCACACGTACTTAAAAATCCATGTTTCGTTAGATTGACTAGAAAACCGCCTAAAGCTGACTAACCAAAGTGAATGGAGGCTGGGCACCAGGTAGGTATCCGAAACGGAGGAGGTGAGCCATGAAGGCTGCTTAAGTACCAAGCTCCTGGATAGAACCAATCCTAGACATGCCCACAACCATTGCCACACTTTGGTAAACGAGTTGAGATCTCCTCTAAGTGGTTATCTTTGTTAAACCGATTATGTGTGACGCTGTGTTTTTTTAAAAATAGGTATCATTTTGAAAACGCGTCCTGAGTCTAGCCCATTTTATTTAATATCAGCCAATTTAAACAAAGTAATCCAGAAAAGAAAAGAAATAAAGTTAAGGTTAAAATGGCCTTATTACAACCCAAAAATAAATGATAAATAAAATAAACTTGTGAAACCCATTACTTATTGAAAAGTCCAAAAGCGATCACAGTGGCCACTCTGAATCCCCTCCAGCTCCAAGTCCCCAAGTCAAGGCTCACCTGTAAAGATAGGAAAGAAAGGGGGGTGAGTTTGGAAACTCAGTGTGCAACAAGCCCCTTTCAGAGCCCAAAACAATTTCAGCTTACTGGGCCTAAGCCCAAATTTAATTACCACATTTATCGGGCAAAGCCTTTCAAAATTCATATCATAATACTGGGCCGAAGCCTTTTCATATTTCACATATCATAATACTGGGCCGTAGCCTTTTCATATTTCACATATCATAATACTGGGCCGTAGCCTTTTTATTATTCATATCACTGGGCCAAGCCTTTTTCAGAAATGTGATGGCCCATAGGCCCATTTCACTATCACATGTAATATTAATGCATGAATGCAAGCCCATTTGGGGAGACTACTCAACCCACCAACCGCTACTCTCCACCCGCACCAACCAAGCTCTCCATGTGGGAATAACTCAACCCACCCAACCAAACTCTCTCCACGGCAAAGATTGCTTGCTTTATCATATAACTGAGGCCTAGCCTCTTATAATAATCGGGCATAAGCCCTTTTAATAATCAGGGCATAAGCCCATTTCGATGGCTGGGGCATAAGCCCTTTTGCACTTCCTCCATCCATATATAAAACCCAACCCAAATGCATATAATGAATTTATCATGTATATCTCATACATATCATGTGCATACCATACATGTCACGTGCATATCATACATTTCATGTGCATACCATACATATCATGTACATATCATACATATTTTTATCAAATCCCATGTATAAACCTCATAATTAACCCTAGGGGTATAATGGTCATTTTTGCCTAGGGGCAAAATAGTCATTTTCATGTTATAAGGGCATTCTCGTAATTTTACCAAATACTAGGGTTTCATACTCATTATCAATTAATAAAGCGCGTGGGAGCAAACGGTGAAATCGCCCATTTTTCCCGATTGGCCCAAAAACTCAATGGGCCTTACGTCGGCCTCGAGGCCCATCTTACCGAATATGCCCAAATCACATTCTTTCCCTTTTCCATTATTTTCGCTTCATCAACTCATCGACATCAAACCAATTAGTGAGCATCCGCTGCTCACAAGTCCTCGAATTGCGAATTTGGCATTTCGCTTTTCAAACATTTATCGCTTTAAGCTAGGAAAGAGGGTAAGTTACACACTGCTTGGCGGTATCCTCCACAAGATCTCCTACACGATTTCTCCTATAACCAACCGTTAATAAATCAGCTTCCATAAATTAAATCAAAACGGAAACCATCTATTACTAACACTTACACCTTCTGGCCACCCTCCAAAATAGCCTTAAAAACCTTACCTTGTCGAAACAATCGATTGACTTAGATCTATCCACTCCAAAGATTTAACCGAATCAAGTCGTCGATTACACACGTTGCTGCTCCTTCATCATAGAAACCATAAAAAATTATTAAAAGAAACATCCCATGAGCCTACACTCATATTCGGCCACCTCCCTAAAACATAGGGGTTTCGGCCCTTGTTAATAGCCTTACATGAGATTGCTTAAGATTTGAGCACTTACCACAGTCTCCTTTTCTTGAATCCGTCTAGCCCTAGGAGATAAGGGAGTTGATCACCAAAAATAGAATAAAGAAGAAAGTTGGTTGTTGAAAAACAAAAATCCGCACCACCTTGACTTCACACTTTTTTCGGCTTTTGCGTGTTTTCTGTAAAAGTAGAGATAAGGGAAGAACAATGGTGAATGAAAGGGAATGGTGGGCTGATTTGGAAGAAGGAGAAGGATAAAAGATGGTAGGGAGATGATAGGTTCGGCTGCAAAAGAGAAAAAGAAGAAAGACCAATCTCCCAGAGAAAAACGGCATGAAAAAATACTTAAGTGCCGAAATTCCCTAACTAAACCTCTTAGCCGAATTTTCCTTCTCGGACTCCCTTATTCGGCCAACTCTCTCCCCTTATCAAATCCCTAAAATCTCTCCCCTTATCCTCCTTAAATCATGCATCCGACCGAATCCAAACTCCTCTTTAGCGAATCCACTTGGACTCCACCACCTTCCCTTTCTCGCACATAAAAATAAATGCTTCTATTGCCAACACAGGAAATCGATCCCATGTCCTTCCAAACCACTTACACGCCACCCTTATAGCTCCCTAGTGGCGTCACTTAGCCACTTTACTAGAGGCTCTTTTGTGATGCGTTTTACCCATAACTCTATATAAGGTCACCTAGCCAAAACCCCTAACTCTTAAATCCAAAATTTCAAAAATTCAACCGGGTTTTGGCCAACACATGGGCCTTCCATAAGCCCATTTACCTACTCAAAATATTAATTTCACATCCAACTGCAAAATTAAAAATAAAAAAACTTTACCAAAATATTGAGAATCGCGAATTAACCGAAAATCAGGATGTTACACGGTCATACCAATCAACATTAGCATGCATCACTAAAACACATATCACGTTTCTAATCATTTTTCATCATCTTATTACCTTATCGTGATTGTATCAATACTCAACCCGAGGGTTAAATACATACCTGTCCAAAATATCCATTTCACATCACTTACCAATACGTCTCTTTACATCTCGAATATTCCTCCATTTGAGTATAACTTTACCCGTTGAACACATCGGAATATAATTCGGATACATGGATAACTTGCACATAAGTGCCATATACGCAATCAAGCAATCATGTAACCCGCCCATAAGCGAACTCGGACTCAACTCAACGAGCTCGGGATTTCGCATCCATAAGTGAACTCGGACTCAACTCAACGAGCTCGAATGCCTAGTTACATCTCACGAACTCGGACTCAACTCAACGAGTTCGGACATTCGCATCCATAAGTGAACTCGGACTCAACTCAACGAGTTCGGATGCTCAACCATCCTAGTGACATGTCACTTGTATCCTAATCTATTCCTAAGGTTCAAACGGGATTTTCCTCGAACACATATCCTTGCCATCTTCCGTAAAATACCGAAACCAATACTCGGTAACACTTTATATTTAACAAATAATACAAATAATTTGCATTTTATTCAAAATAACCACAAAGCATATATTTCATGATAAAAATCAGCATATCATATAATTAACATCAATAATTTAAAAAACAATTATACTACATTATTTACACATGAACTTACCTTGGTACCAAAATACAAAGATTTTGCAATTTAGTCCACAATCTTTTCTTTTCCTCGATTGAGGTCGATTCCACGTCTTTCTTGATCTAAAATAACACATTTAGCTTATTTAATACTCACATAATCAAATTAATCCTTAACTCAAATTTTGGCAAAATTACAATTTTACCCCTAAACTTTTACATATTTACATTTTTGCCCCTAGGCTCGGGATTAAACTTTATTCCTTATTCTTATGTATTACAACATGCTGATCACTTTTCTCTTCTATGGCAACATCAAATTCTCACTCTAACATGTACTTGTGATTATTAGGTATTTTTACCGATTAAGCCCTTTTACTCGTTTTTGCTTAAAATCGAGTAGTACAAGTTGTCTAACATAATTTAAAACTTCATATTCTATCATAAAACATCAAAATACACAAATTTAACCTATGGGTATTTTTCCAAATATAAACCCTAGGTTAAATTATTGCTAACATAAGCTTAATCGAGTTATCGGGATCTCAAAAACGTAAAGAACATTAAAAACGGGGCTTGGAATCACTTACTATGGAGCTTGGAAGCTTGAAACAAACCCTAGCTATGGAGAACCCTTGAAATTTCGGCCTAATGAAGAAGATGGACAAAAATTGGCTTTTAATTTTGTTTTTAATTCATTTTAATAACTAAATGACCAAAATGCCCTTACTACTAAACTTTCCAAAAGTTCCTTCCATGTCCTAATTTTGTCCATGAACTTAAATTAGTCAAATTGCTATTTAAGACCTCCTAATTAATATTTCAATGCAAAATTTCATACTAAAAACTTCTAGAATGCAAATTTTGCAACTTATTCGATTTAGTCCCTACTTTCAATTTAAACACTTTAGGCATAGAATTTCTTCACAAAATTTTCACACAATCATGTAATCATATCATAAACCTCAAAATAATTATAAAATAATTATTTCTATCTCGAATTTATGGTCACGAAACCACTATTCCGATTAGGCCCTAATTCGGGATATTACAACTCTCCCCCCTTTAAGGATTTTCGTCCTCGAAAATCTTACCGGTAAACAGATGTGGGTATTGATTTCTCATAGTTTCTTCAGATTCCCATGTAGCTTCTTCTATTCCATGCCTTTGCCACAACACCTTCACAAGTGCAACATTTTTATTCCTTAGTTGTTTGACCTCTCGAGCTAAAATCTTAATCGGTTCTTCTTCGTAGGTCATATCTAGTTGTAGTTCAATTTCTCGTTTGAAACTACATGTGAAGGATCCGAACAATACCGACGTAACATAGATACGTGGAACACATCATGAATCTTCTCTAATTCGTGTGGTAATGCTAGCCGATATGCTACTCTGGGTCCAACTTTTTCAATTACTTCATATGGCCCAATAAAACGCGGACTTAATTTGCCCTTCCGTCCAAATCTAAGGACTTTCTTCCACAGGGATACTTTCAAAAACACTTTGTCACCAACTTGATATTCAATCTCTTTTCTCTTCAAATCTGCATATGATTTCTGTCTATCTGAAGCATCTTTCAAACAATCTTGAATCACTTTCACCTTTTCTTCAGTTTCTTTTATTAGATTAACTCCATAAATCTGATTTTCCTTGAGCTCAGTCCAATACAAAGGTGTTCGACACTTACGACCATACAATGCTTCATAAGGTGCCATTTTCAAGCTCGTCTGATAACTATTATTGTAAGCAAATTCTACCAACGGCAAATATCTTTCCCAACTTCCTTGAAATTCCAATACACAACATCTGAGCATGTCTTCAAGAATCGAATTACTCTTTACGATTGTCCATCGGTTTGTGGATGAAAGGCATCTTCAAATTTAACTTTGTACCTAATGCTTCTTGCAACTTTTGCCAAAACTCGTGAAGTAAATCTTGGATCTCTATCCAAATGATTGACAAAGGTATTCCATGAAGTCTAACAATCTCACGATATACAATTCAGCCAACTTATTAAGAGAATAATCATGCGTCTCTAATAAAATGAGCCGATTTAGTCGATCTGTCAACTATTACCCGGATGGCATTTTTCTTCCCGGAGTTAGCGGCAACCCGATATAAAATCCATGGTAATTCGATCCCATTTCCATTCAGGGAACCATGATAGGTGAAGTAATCCCAAGGCACTTGGTGTTCGACTTTCACTGTTGACAAATTAAGCATTTGGACACAAACTCGATATATCTCTTTTCATTCCATTCCACCAATACATTTTCTTCAAGTCATTATACATTTTCGTACTACCCGATGAATCGAAAATAACCACTATGTGCTTCCTATAGGATCTTTTGAATCAATTCCTCATTCTTTGGTACAAAATCGATCTTTAAACATTAAACATCCATTAGAACCAATTCTAAAATCTGACTCTGTATCAACTTCACACTATTTTCTCTTGGCTTGCAAATCTTGATCATTTTTCTGAGCTTCACAAATCTCTTGTAAAAACATCGGTCTTGCTCTTAACTCTGCTAGAATCGAACCATCATCTGATAACTTTAACCGAGTGTTCATAGCTCTCAAAGCAAACAGTAACTTTCTGCTGGAAGCATCAGCAACCACATTCGCTTTTCCCGGATGATAATCAATAACAAGCTCGTAATCTTTTAATAACTCCAACCATCTTCGCTGTCTTAAATTCAAGTCTTTTTGTGACATCAAGTACTTAAGACTTTTATGGTTGGTATATACCCGGCACTTTTCACCATACAAATAATGTCGCCAAATTTTCAAAGCAAACACCACCGCAGCCAATTCCAAATCGTGAGTAGGATAATTCCTCTCATGAGGTTTTAACTGCCTCGAAGCATATGCCACCACTTTTCCTTCTTGCATGAGCACACACCCCAAACCATTTAGAGAAGCATCACTATACACCACAAATTCTTTACAGATTCGGCCAGACTAAACACCGGTGCCTCTGTTAATAACTTTTTCAATTCTTCAAAACTCATGACATTCTTCCGTCCATTCAAATTTAACATCCTTTCTGAGTAATCTAGTTATAGGAGCAGCAATTATAGAAAATCCATTTACAAACCGCCGATAATACCCAGCTAGCCCCAAGAAACTTCTAACTTCGATTTACATTTTTCTGGTGGTTTCCAATCAACAATGGCTGAAATTTTACTAGGATCAACCCGTATACCATCACCAAAACAATATGACCCAAAAATCCAACTTCCGTAGCCAAAATTCACTTTTACTACACTTAGCATAGAGTCGCTTATCTCTCAAAGTTTGTAAAACTATCCTCAAATGCTCAAAGATGCTCTGTATCATCTTTTGAATAAATTAAAATATCATCTATAAACACCACAACAAATTTGTCCAAGTATGGTCGGAATATGCGATTCATTAAATCCATAAACACAGCAGGAGCATTTGTCAACCCGAATGGCATAACTAAAAATTCATAATGACCATACCTTGTTCTAAAAGCAGTTTTAGGCACATTCGACTCTTTTACCCGCAGTTGGTAATACCCAGATCTCAAGTCAATCTTTGAAAACCATGTCGCTCCTTTTAGCTGATCAAACAAATCATCAATTCTTGGCAACGGATATTTGTTTTTGATTGTCACCTTGTTTAATCAAGCGATAATCAACACACAACCTCATAAAACCATCCTTCTTTTTCACAAATAACACGGAGCACCCCAAGGTGAAAAACTCGGTCTCACAAAACCTTTATCACTCAACTCTTACAACTGCGACTTTAATTCCTTCAACTCTACTGGTGCCATTCTATACGGAGCAATCGAAATCGGAGCTGTTTTCGATATCAAATCAATACCAAATTCTACTTCCCTGACTAGAGGCAAACCCGACAATTCTTCTGGAAATACGTCCGCAAATTCACACACAACCTAAGATCGATTCAACTTTCTTTTCAACTTCTTTTGTATTAATTACATACGCCAAATAAGCTTCATAACCCTTTCTCAGATATCTTTGAGCCGACATTGAAGAAATCACACTAGGTAATGCCTCTGATTTATCTGATTCAACCCGCAGAATTTCACCATTTTCACACTTTAATTCTATAACCTTTTCTTTGCAATTTATTTTAGCATCATGCAATGTCAACCAATCCATACCCAAAATAACATCAGACTCATCAAACGGCAACAACATCAAGTCGACCAGAAAGTAATGATCCCAAATCATTAAAGGACATTTCTTACATACTTTATCAACAGTCACACATTTGCCTAACGGATTCGGCACTCTAATCATAAATTCTGTGTTCTCAACAGGTATATTCATACTAGACACCAATTTCATGCATACATATGAATGAGTAGAACCGGGATCAATCAAAGCAATAACATTAACATTATAGAGAGAAAATGTACCGTAATCACATCGGTGAGGAAGCATCTTCACGCGCTTTAATAGCATAAGTTCTAGCCGGAGCCCTTCCTTCAGTCTAATCGTGCATCCTCAGCTACATTCTTACTTTGCTTGCTTCGCTCCCACTTTTCTTGGATATCTTCCTCTCGAATCCGCCCCACTTGTTTTTGTATTCTGAAATTTTTCTTTTTCAGCTTTCTCTGGGCAGTCTCTAATAAAATGATCCGGAGAACCACATCGAAAACATTCATTTGCTCTACATGGACCAAAATGATTTCTACCACACTTCTGCACTTTTCTCGGGTTTAACAAATCTCGAGTTCCCTACACTTGTCGTGCCAAGTAGTCCGGGATTTAGGACCCACATTTTGCTTCTTATAATTCCCATATGATTGCCCAAATGAAGCTTGGGAACGAGGATTCATATTCCTTGACTTTCCAGTTCTTTGTGAAAATGAACCGCTCATCGAGTCTTTTCTTCCAATTTCTAGTCTCACCTCTACCTTTTTCTTTTCTTTAAGTAATTCTTCTACCCTTACAAGCTCGATCAACCAATACTACCATTTCTTTTAATTCAAGAATTCCAAAAAATACCTTGATGTCTTCGTTGAGCCCGTCTTCAAATCATCGGCACATCTTGGCCTCTGTAGGAACATACTCTCTAGCATACTTACTTAATCGAACAAACTCTCTTTCATATTACAGAATCAGTCATATTACCTTGCTTCACTCAAGAAATTCTTTACTCTTACGATCAATAAATCTTTCACTAATATATTTCTTCCAAACTCTTCTTGAAAGAATTCCCAAGTTATTTTCTCTTTCGGTACCACCAAAATCAAAGTCTTCCACCAATTATAAGTCAATGCCTCAACAAAGATAGAGCACATTTCAAACATTCTTGTGTGTACAAGATAATTCGTCAAATACCGGATAGAATTTTCAAGCCGTAACTCGCTTTCTCGGCATCATCATCAATATTTGCTTTAAATTCTTCTACCCTTGCTTGCGAATTCTATCAACTGGAGTTCTGTGAAATTTCATCGATCCATACCTTGAGGCGTCGGGTGCAGGTTGAGGAATTGGGGAGGTGGGGAGGTTGTACATTTGGGTTCATACTGAACGAACTCGGTGTACCATGCACTCATCATTTGGAGAAAGGCTTCCACCCCTTTCTCCTCCTCCCGACCAACAGAGGAGGTGGATTTTTGATCGACGCTGCTCCTTCACCGGAGCTAGCGTATTACTCTCTACTTCATCTCACACACTGGATCGGGATCCATTTACTATAAAAAAATCATTTAAATGGTCGAAAGTCGTCACACTATCACAATTTATACATATGGCATGTATAGCAAAATCCGTACATACAACACATAGTCCGAGAACCGACTAAACTCGCTCTGATACCACTTAATGTAACGCCCCACGCCCGACCGTCACGAGTCGAGTATGAGGTGTTACTAAGCTTAATTTAACATTTTTAGAACTTTGGATTATTTGTTTCTACATTCACAGCTTTTAAGCTACTTGCGTCACAGTCACAAGAAAAATCATATATCGAGTTACAAAACTCGAAATAAAGATCCGTAAATTTTCCTTGAATATAGACTCATATAACTATCTAATAATTTTTTTATAGAATTTTTAGTTGAGCCGTTAGTATCTGATTTATTAGTTAAAGTTATCCTGTTTGAGACTTGACTGGTTTGACCTCTGTTTACTACGAACCACATTTCTCTCGGTAAAAAATTCATATGACTATGAGGTTTATTTTTAATAAAACTAGACTCAATAAGGATTTTGGGGATATAAAATAAACCACAAAATTTATGGTGAATTTCTAAAGTTGGAACAGGGGATTCAGAAACTGCTATGACCCTATTTCACTAAAATTCAAATATCTTTTAACATATAATTCTTTTACCTGTTTATTTGTTTCATGTGAAACTAGACATAATAAGCTTCAATTTGATATGTATTCCATCACCAAATTCAATTTCTATGATTTTTAGTAAATTTTCAAACTCGTGTCGATGTTCTTTGCGATGATTCTGCTTATGGCAAATTTCATCCCTTTTATGAGTTTTTATGCACTAAGTATCTTAATAATTTTCCTTAACATCAAACATAATCTAAACTAACCATTTTCATAATTTATCATTATCAAACATTTTCTCAACCATTCCATCACCATATCATAAGATCATTTACACAAAATAGGTATATTGCTATACATGCCATACTTAAATTTACAAGCCATTTACCAAAAGTCTTCCAGATAGTGTGATTGAGCCTTCGACCTATCCCGATTCCTGAGCTGGCTTGTCCAAAACTACAATGAGTAAGAAGGAGGGAGTAAGCATAAATGCTTAGTAAGTTCATATGCAAATAATAAGTAACATAACAAACGGTCATACCAATCAACATTAGCATGTATCACTAAAACACATATCACGTTTCTAATCATTTTTCATCATCTTACTACCTTATCGTGATTGTATCAATACTCAACCCGAGGGTTAAATACATACCTGTCCAAAACATTCATTTCACATCACTTACCAATACGTCTCTTTACATCTCGAATATTCCTCCATTTGAGTATAACTTTACCCGTTGAACACATCGGAATATAATTTGGATACATGGATAACTTGCACATAAGTGCCATATATGCAATCAAGCAATCATGTAACCCGCCCATAAGCGAACTCAGACTCAACTCAACGAGCTCGGGCGTTCGCATCCATAAGTGAACTCGGACTCAACTCAACGAGCTCGGATGCCTAGTTACATCTCACGAAGTCGGACTCAACTCAACGAGTTCGGACATTCGCATCCATAAGTGAACTCGGACTCAACTCAACGAGTTCGGATGCTCAACCATCCTAGTAACATGTCACTTGTATCCTAATCTATTCCTAAGGTTCAAACGGGATTTTCCTCGAACACATATCCTTGCCATCTTCCGTAAAATACCAAAACCAATACTCGGTAACACTTTATATTTAACAAATAATACAAATAATTTGCATTTTATTCGAAAATAACCACAAAGCATATATTTCATGATAAAAATCAGCATATCATATAATTAACATCAATAATTTAAAAAAACAATTATACTACATTATTTACACATGAACTTACCTTGGTACCAAAATACAAAGATTTTGCAATTTAGTCCATAATCTTTTCTTTTCCTCGATTGAGGTCGATTCCACGTCTTTCTTGATCTAAAATAACACATTTAGCTTATTTAATACTCACATAATCAAATTAATCCTTAACTCAAATTTTGGCAAAATTACAATTTTACCCCTAAACTTTTACATATTTACATTTTTGCCCCTAGGCTCGGGATTAAACTTTATTCCTTATTCTTATGTTTTACAACATGCTGATCACTTTTCTCTTCTATGGCAACATCAAATTCTCACTCTAACATGTACTTGTGATTATTAGGTATTTTTACCGATTAAGCCCTTTTACTCGTTTTTGCTTAAAATCGAGTAGTACAAGTTGTCTAACATAATTTAAAACTTCATATTCTATCATAAAACATCAAAATACAAAAATTTAACCTATGGGTATTTTTCCAAATATAAACCCTAGGTTAAATTATTGCTAACATAAGCTTAATCGAGTTATCGGGATCTCAAAAACGTAAAGAACATTAAAAACGGGGCTTGGAATCACTTACTATGGAGCTTGGAAGCTTGAAACAAACCCTAGCTATGGAGAACCCTTGAAATTTCGGCCTAATGAAGAAGATGGACAAAAATTGGCTTTTAATTTTGTTTTTAATTCATTTTAATAACTAAATGACCAAAATGCCCTTACTACTAAACTTTCCAAAAATTCCTTCCATGTCCTAATTTTGTCCATGAACTTAAATTAGTCAAATTGCTAATTAAGACCTCCTAATTAATATTTCAATGCAAAATTTCATACTAAAAACTTCTAGAATGCAAATTTTGCAACTTATTCGATTTAGTCCCTACTTTCAATTTAAACACTTTAGGCATAGAATTTTTTCACGAAATTTTCACACAATCATGTAATCATATCATAAACCTCAAAATAATTATAAAATAATTATTTCTATCTCAGATTTGTGGTCACGAAACCACTATTCCGATTAGGCCCTAATTCGGGATATTACAGTTATTATCATGCCACTCACTCACAATTCCAACATCAAACATCCATAGTCAGAACCGCAATTCATCCATGCCAAACAATTTTAACCACATCATGTATGACCTTGGCACATGCATGCATATATGAATAGGTTTACAACCAAATAATCAATATGAACCATATCTCATGGCCATATACAAAATGAATCACCAAATCACTATAAGCCAACACACTTGGCCAAATTAATAATGACATAATTAATCAAAAGACGAAGTCCCTGTACATGCCATAAACTTAAAATACTTATGTTCACTTAGACCCAAATGATAGCTTGATAGTGTGATGGCATCTCCGACGGTCTCCAACCCGAGCTAGCTAAATTAACCTATAATACATGGGAAAGGAAGGGGGGTAAGCTATATAGCTTAGTAAGTCCATATGAAAATAATAAGCAACTCATGCTTGACAATATAAGCACAAGTGAAACTCCCCAAACCCGGCCTAGACGTTATGACCGAATCTGGTGATGTCACATTGAAGTTTTTTCGCAAAGTGAGAAATCGTTGAAAAACTCGTTCTATAATTAATCTCTTTGTGTGTTTCTAATAGAGATTCTTGAGATGTGTCATTCATTTCAAAACTTGTGTCACTATCCAAAAGTATTTACTTTAAAATTTTTATTCATTCCGAAATATCATTTTATAGCGGAAGCTTTTTAAAATAGTCGCGTACTTGCGTTTACTTTGTAAAAACATTGTTTCTTTTGAAAACTCGAGTTTTCCTATCACTAGCAGTTATAACTAAAGCAAATAAAAATCCCCAATTTAAAATAAAAACTTAAAGAGGCCTTATTATATTCAAAATACCTAGAATAAAATTACATATAAATATAAAGCAAATATGATAGTAAATGCGGTTGTGTGGCCACCTTTGAGTCCTTCACAACACCGACCCGCCTAAGGACTACCTGCGCAGATAAACAGAAGGTTGAGTTTACGAAAACTTAGTGTGTAATCCCTTATTAAACAAACAGTCAATCAAACAGTGCAAATACAGTCTGGGCCTAAGTCCATATCAATAACAGTGGCAATATCAGTTTGGGCTATAGCCCATCTCAATACAGAAACAGTCATATGTTCGGGCCTTGGCCTATTGCAGTAACAGTAAATAGTGCAGTAATAGTAATCAGTGTAGTAACAGTTTAAATAGTATGCAAGTCCTACCCATTCAGCCTCTACACTCCATCTCCGTCCAACCCTACACTCCATGTAGGGATATAATCAACCCACCCATCCCTACACTCCAGAATTAGCACCGGTTGCAACACTAAACAGTATTTGTAGTAGAGCTGCCAGTATACCAATCATTTCATCAAATTGGGGTCTAGGTATACTAACCAACCCGGGCAACCCATGCAACCTTAACAGTCTAACAGTGAAAATAGGCCCAAGACCCATAATGCGGACCATGTGGACCCACACACCCGTGTGGCCCAAGAAACCCAAAAATAGCCTTGGCCGTGTGGGATACACAGCCTGGTCCAATATTCTCCACACATCCATGTGATTTACCCGTGTGGGGCCTACAAGCCCGTGTGGCCCACACGCCTATTTCGGCCCAACATGGCCCAAAACGGCCTAAGCCCATGAAATCACTCATGGAGGCCTCTACAATCAAACGCCCATGTTTATACGTTCAGATTACCACACGAGCGAGCACACACTCGTGTAGTGTTGTTGGTCACTTATTTTGGCTTTTGTCGATTTGCGAGTAAGGGTAGTGTGTTACACACCTTGTTCACAAAAACGTGCGAATGGTACATGAGTACTCCAACCTACATTCAATCACAATATTTGATTAATCGCATCCTGATGGAATCATCAAAAACCCCCACCAAAATACTTGTTCGAAAGGTTACCTATCACTTGATTAAATCCACCGCTTGTGGCTTGCCCACTAATCCGTTCGCAAAAGACTAATCACTAGGCCTTAGGGGTTATCTGCATTTTAACCAAACCTTATCAACCATAAATCAAATGAACAGTTTGAACTGGACAAAAAGTCACTTACCAAAAACGTAGAGTCCAGATTAAGAGAAAAGGACAATCGGCCCACTCCCACACAAAAGCGAAAAGTACATAGAAAGATAGAGACAAAGTCGAACAACTGCACCTCTAGTAGATAATTGATTGAGGAAAGAAGATGTTAGGAGAAAGATCACAACGGTAAAGAGAAATAAGAGGGAATCATGCACTTACCGATTCGTCAGAGAACCCTTACTAGCCGAAAACAAAATAAAAAAGTAAAGGGGGTGAAGTATTCAGCTAACCCAAAAACATGGAAGGAGAAGAGAACCGAAAGACATAAATGAGGGGGAAAAGTAGAAGTATTCGGTTTAACCAATGTGAGAGGGAACACTTGACAAAAGCCAAAGGAATAAAGATGAGGAGAGTGGAGAATTCAATTAAGAATAAAGAGAGAGCATGAGGGAGAACGGTTTCTAAATGAGTAAGGGAGAAAAGAAATCGGTCAAAAAGGGTACTGCAGAGATAAGCAAAACCGAAATAGACCTGAAATTACAAATACCCAAGCTGTCCACACAATATTCGACCTCAAACAAAAATGAAAAGAAGCAAACTTTGGCATCAAAGGAAGGAAAAAGAGCCAAAACTTTCAAGTCAAAACCGATAATGAGAAAAGAAAAAAAATTCTAGTATTCCCTAGCCGAAATCTAAGTGGTCAAAGTACCCATTTCGGCACAACTTTCCCATAATTCAAATCCCACTTTTTCCTCCCCTAATCTCTCCTAAAATCCCTCCTCAAATCTCTCCTCAAATCCCTCAACTACTCAGTTTGAAATCCACTCCACCACCTCAGTGTTTCAGTCAAACTACAACACCTCCACAGCATCAGCAGCAAAATAAAAACTCCCTTACGTTAAGCAGGACTTGAACCTCAGACCTCTTGGAACACTCCACATGCCCTTATCCCCTAGAACAGTAGGCCTTTTTATGTCATGAAAAACTCACATTTATTTAAAAACCTACTAACTAAAGGCCAGGGTTTATTCCTTAAAAAAACAAAACTTTTGCATAAGCCAAGGCTTGAACCCAAGACTTCTCAGACACTTCCCAGGACACTTAACCACTGAAGCAGATACACAGTTGTGTCACTTTCTTGCGCAATTAAACATTTATGTACAGCCTCCTAACTAGTCCCACGCTCAAGCCCTAATACTTCTAGGCCCAAAATTCAGGGCGTTACAACAAGTTAATATAAAAATAGCTATAAATCTCAAGGTTGTAATGTAAACTATTCACATGTTTACTCTCTTTTGATTTATCAAAATAATTTAATATTACTCGACTTTCAGTCTAGCAGCCATAATTTCTCCATTGTAGCATGTTTCATAATTAGCAAATCATTTTAAACATCTTAGTAAAAGTACACGTTACTTATGTATATTCATGTTTTCATGCATATAGCTCAACATATTTCAAATTGTAATAACTATTTCTCTCCATACTTTCTTAACCGTTTTAATAGGCAATTAGGCCAATATTTCCTTTCACTCATAACTAATAAATCAAAATTCAAATGAACAACAGTTACTATCTCACTAATCAATTGGGCCTCCAAGGCCTAACATATAGTTATCAATCGTGTTTCCATGCATTTATACATCATGACCATAAATCAACAATCATAGGGCTATCTCAAAGTCACTTTCATAGTGATCATAACTCACAATAACATGAAGTTAATACTTAAAATCTTTATGTACATACCTTGTAACACCCCTAACCCGTATCCGTCGCTAGACTAGGGTTAAAGGCGTTACTGGACAAATCAAAATAATTCACAAACATTTCATAATCATCATATTAACATAATCACACATCATCACAGGGTCCCTTATATAAGTCATCAAGACATTAAGCATGCATTAGAAAGGGGTCGAGACTAAACTGAACACATAAAAAAATTTCCCGAAACTTAACATTTTTCAAAGTCGCAAAGGCCACATGTTCGTGTCAACAGGCTGTGTGCCTTGCACGGCATTAGACATGCCCGTGTGTCTAGGCCATGGCAAAACAGGGTGTACATACTGACTTAGTCACACGAGCAGTCACACACGCCCGTGTGTCCAGACCGTGTGGTATAAAATTTGGCTTGATTTAAGCCACATTTCTTCCCCTACTCATGCAGACCTAATCCAACTCATTATAAATCATTTTAAACTAATTAATAGGCAGCCATTCATATATTTCCCAAAGTAATATTCAAACATTATATCCAATGAATCACAACTATTTAATAGTTAACTTATAACCAGGCATATATCATTACATATATTTCATAAGCTCATTATCGAACTTATTACTTCAATTCATGCACATATCAAACAGAATAATCCATATCAGATGGCTTATGGTCCTTTAGCATATTTGGCATAACACACTTCACAAAATAATCAAGTACAGGTTTTAACAACATAGTCAAATGTGCATTTAATACTAAGTCAAAACAAAACATAACATATGGCTAAACAAGCATCCATACATGAACCATTAGCCAACCTTACCAAACGGAAAAATATGCTTAAGATACCATCTATATATATAAGTGCATAGTTACCATGTTACCAATATCTATTTTCTAGCTCAATTGCCGAACCAATATACAAAACTTATGTGCTAAGCAACTTGTCAATAGTACCTATACATATCCAATTCATTTCTCATCAATTCGACTAGCTAAGTTAATGTCACGACACATTATAAAATAACCTTATGACCACAAAACATGCTCATTATTTACCACTTCCAAACCAATTCACAAGATAATTTATACAGCCAAAACAAGTCAATAATAAACCACAACCTAATCACATCCATCAGTCATATTTACTTCACTTAAACTGAATTATATTAATCCATAAATGCAAGACATACTATGAATCAAGTTTACCATAATAAGCTAATTATAAACCTTACATATCATTATTCAAAACTGATTTCATATAACCAACATCACCACATATTTATTATGAATCATACCTCTTAAGTTAAACTTAAAATGTAACTGAATATAAACACCAACGTTCACATCATGAACAAGCCATTTTCGCATGGCTGTATACATATACTAATTCCAAAATCAACTATATCAAAACTAGCCTATACATGCCACATAACTAAAATTCATAACTTTAATTTACCGAAACGATAACCGGATAGTGTAATGAGATCTCCTTCTGCTTCCAACCTGAGCAAGTCTTCGAAACTCTATAAGCATAGGAACAATGCATACAGAGTAAGCTTTAAAGCTTAGTAAGCTCGTATCTTAATAAACTTAATATAACAAATAAACTCTATAAGCATAGGAACAATGCATACAGAGTAAGCTTTAAAGCTTAGTAAGCTCGTATCTTAATAAACTTAATATAACAAATAATTTCATTACAAAGTCATATGCATGATATGCTATCTCATACAACTTTTCCAATTTATAAAACATGTTTTCATATCGAATTATCATCATTCAATATTATACTTACTTATTTCAATAACTTTAGCTTTCACAAACTTATTCTCCTACATCATTCAATTCACACTTTCATATAGCCAAATGAGTACATTATGGAAATAACACATCTAATCATATATATATACATAAATCTCATATCATCATTTATACTTAACTTCACCTTTCATACATATTACATCTGACAATTTCACGTATGCCGCTTTATAAACCATATCTTATTCATTTATTCATGTTTCATTTACACGTATTCACATTTCATTTCCATATACATCACATAACATTCTATGCACATAGAAACTTACCTTTCGTTTTCAAATATTGTATACATTTCAACGTACCTGAATCAGAATGTCTTTCACTTAATGATTTGTTTCTCAGAATGCCCATTGAACCGTTCGGAATCAATAAGGATACTCGGATAACTCATAAGCTCGTACAATGCCAACATCCCAGACATGGTCTTACATGTAAATAAGTAGTGATGCCACTGTCCCAAACAGCGTCTTACACGAAACTATATACGATGCCAATGTCCCAGACATGGTCTTACACGTAAATCACAAATCGATGCCAATGTCCCAGACGTGGTCTTACACGATAACACATATCGAAATCCTATGTCATGACATCTATATCCTAACTACTCCTATGGTTCATACGGGGCTTTTCGGACATCTTCACATTATCGAAACTTTCTCGTATTCATATATTCTACTTCTCGAACAATTCAATATCATAATAACATATATATAACTTATTCAAAATACATATATTTGTATTATCATTCGGCATTGAATTCAATCATACAAATAGTATGCATTTATAATATGATTTCGTAACGTTTATTAAAATATGAACTTACCTCATTCACAATAACGACAAATTAAGTCGAGTAATCCGATACTTTGATTTTCCCTCGATCTAAACCTGAATTCCACTTTTGCCAATCTAAATAATATCAAAATTAACTTACTTATTCAACATTTCATTAAATTTTATCCAAGAACACATAATTTGGGCATTTTGCATTTTAGCCCCTAACATTTCACATTTTTACAATTTAGTCCCTATTTTAAAATAACACAAAATACACAAAATCTCATCAAACCCGTATTAGGCTGAATTTACCTTAGGTCTCTAGCAACCCATTTCTTTCATTTATTTCACATTTTGACCCCTCAATTTACAAATTTCTTAATTTAGTCCTTAATACACATTTTTATCAAAAATCACTTAATTAAACATGAAAAATCTATAACACATTTATTTTTCATCATCAAACAAAAAAATCATCAAGCTTTCAATAATGGAAAAACACAAAATCATCATCAAATTCAAAAATTCAAGCATGGGTTTACTAGTACTCAAAACAACGATCTCAAAAACGTAAAAATTATCAAAAATCGAGCAAAAACGAACCTTGAATCAAGCTTGGACCATGGCCGAATGTTTGAAAACTTTAAACCATTTTTTTTCTTTCTGAAGTTTCGGTCAAAATATAAGCATTTGCATGTGTTTTTATTTTCTTTTTATGTTATGATTTATTATAATAACATTTTTAACTAATTACAAAACTAACCTTAATGATTTTAATGATAAAACTTATAATATAAGCCCATTACCATCCATGCATATTTTCAATGGTCAAATTACAACATAAGGCCCCACATAATAAAGGCCATAGCAATAAAGCACTTTAGCAAATAGAAGCCCACTTTTACATTTTACGCGATTAAGCCCTTTTTCACAAATCGACACTCAAACGATAAAATTTTCATACGAAAATTTCACACATATCAATTCACATACTTTAAGCACAAAAAATAATATTAAAATATTTTTTTAACTTGAAATTGTGGTCCCAAAACCACTATTCCGACTAGGGTGTAAACTGAGTTGTTACATCTTGTACCATCTCGTAACATAACCACTTACTTTCTCATTTTTGGCATACCCGAATACTAAATGGATACACGGAAAGTCTTTGCACATAAGTGTGACATATGTAGGTAAAGTTACCTCATATCTCATATCACATAAATTCTCTCTCTCGATCAAATCTCGAGCTGCTCTCACATAAGTCGGTCGGTCAAGCGCAGACGCACCTGTGCAGTCTTTGCTCACACAAGTATCCAGTATCCACAACACATGCCGGACTACCAAGCCACTGGTAGACGTACGAGACCAGCACCTGGATCACATAATCACACATACATCACAAATATCCTTAGTGACATGTCACTCATATCCTATTCTATTCCTAAGGTTCAAACGAGATTTTTCTCACTTATCCGAACTTCGTCAAATACAACCATAGAATAAATCATTTATTTCATACATTATCAAAGCACTTAGAATATTTAAAACACAAACATAACATAGCATTATTTACATACGAACTTACCTCGACACCAAAATGGCAAAGAGGGACCTAAATGTCAATTACTCGTTTTCCCTTGTTCTAGGCCCGAATCTCGTTTTCTTTGATCTGTAACATCACATTTAGCCCACTTATTAGTCACATTACTCAATGTGACCCAAAAATCATACTATGGAAAAATTATGTTTTTACCCCTAAAGTTTATCATAATTACACTTTTACCCCTAGGCTCGTAAAATGAAATTTATTCAATTTCTTTAACATACAAGCCTAGCCGAATATTTTTCATAACTATATCAGCCCACAATTTCCATTAAAACACACTTTTACTACATATTTTATAACTTTTACAATTTAGTCCTTTTGGACGTTTTCACCGAAAATCACTCGGTAAAAGTCGTTTCTCTAACCATAAACATGCATAATCTACCATTAACATCAAAATACAAAAATTTCTAACATGGTTCAAAACCTAGACCTTTATCATATCTCAAATTAATGGTAGAAATAGCTAAATCGTGTTACAAGGATTTCAAAAATGTGAAAATCATTTAAAACAGGGCTAGAATGAGCTTACAATCGAGCTTGAAAGATTGAAAAACCCTAGCCATGGCTTCCTCTTGCAAATTTCGTCCAAGGAGGAAGATGGACAAATTTTTGGGCTTTTATTTTTGTTTTTAATTCATTTTAATAACTAAATGACTAAAATGTCCTTAATGAAAAACTTTGGAAACATGCCTAACCATGTACTACCCCTAACCCGTATCCGTCGCCAGATTGGGGTTACAAGGTAAAACATATAAACTTTATAAGTCAATATCTATAATTATATTACACAAAAAGTACACAACGAATATACCTCATATAATAACATGCATTTGTATTTATTAATGCATAACATTTTATATCACAAAACACATCGTTATTTAATATATAACCGAAACACATTATCATACACCATTTCCTCATATACATAAATATTTATATAAGTAAATGTTGAATCATAGATTTATCATATCCATTCCATATAGATTTATCTTATATCTGAATCTATAGTATATGATTATGTAACTTTCAAACAATTTTACATGACAATTTATACTTCTTAAGGGTATGTCCTTAACTACAAACATATATATATATTCAAAAACATGAATCACCCATACCATGCCGTGAACATATCAAAACAAACATATAACATGTTCGAATATAACTAAACTACCTTCAAAGCCATATCACATATAACACATTAACTACAAAGAACTTAATCATAATCCAACAAAATCAAATTTAAGCATGTAAGTTAAGCCATTTTCTCATGGCCTTTATGTACAATACCATCAAAACAACAAAATCTCCCAAAATATTATCCTATACATGCCATAATGTTAACTTAGGATTAACTAAGAAGGGGTACTAAAACGTTGCAGGCAGGTGTGATGACTTTGATGATGGTCCCGAGCACACAAAATGGATCAAAAAAATGTAAATAAGAGACAAGTAAACACACCAAATGAGTATTCAACTCAGTAAGTTGTAAGCAATATAATGCAGACCATTAACATGGGATCATAAGAAAAATAAAGTAAAACCAACTATTTCAGCCATACCGAGCTATGTCATATATTAATTAGATTATTGATCCAACTACAAGTCAAGTCTTGCTATTCAATCAAATATCAAACAACCAGATGGCTTAAATCCTTTTCTCAAAGTATTAAACAATGATGAACTAGATGGATCCAAGCATATACGTTTCATGTCTCAAATTTCTTATTTCATTTAATAGCTCTAACCCTTTTTATTCTTTTCCTGCACTTATTATATCATCAACCGATTTCGCACACATAGTGCTATTCAAATCCGCACACTTAGTGCCATGCTAAACCGCACACATAGTGCCTTGGAAATTCACACATGTACTGACATTCAAATCAGCACACATAGTGCCATTCAATTCCGCACACATAGTGCCATTCAAATCCGCACACTTAGTGCCAATGTCATTTCATTATAGTAAGCAATTTATTTAATTCAAATAGTACATACGGCCACATATATAAATATATATCAATCAAAAGAATACCTAAACAAAAGAAATTCTTTCATAATATGCTATCACTATTTATGTATAAAATAACCAACCTTATAATTGCTTATAGACTTACCTTATGTTGGATGAAATGATTCCCAGTCGACTACTCAATACTCTTGGCTTTGCCCTTGCTTGATTCCCCTCCTTTGGGTTCTTGAGCTAGAATAAATAAATTTAATAGTTTAATTACCTTGCTAGTTAATTATATCCCATACTATTAATAGTTTTAGATCATAAGAATCACACGGCATAAATTTGATTTTTATCCACCTTATGCTTTTTATTAAAACTAAGTCATTCGGCTATTGACCACCTAATATCCAATTATTATCGATATCCAATCAATACTTCACTGAAACACATCTATTTATATATATATATATGACTATACGGCAACCACCCTTGCTAAATACTCACATATACAAATTTAATGATTTCTACTTCATCTTACAACCATCCTTGTTCAAGACATTAAAACCTCAACTAATGCTTATATAATGTCTCAAGGCCGAATGCATTATCACTTCCAAAATAACAATTTCACATTATTTTTTTTTCATTTAACACATAGTTCCACCACATAACATTTTGACCGAATACTTCTAACTAGCAAAAACTCCACATCTATTCATGCCATCATTCAAATGTACATATCGAACCCAGAGCTAGCTGGTTCTCCCCGAAATGCGTTGAGGCGCAGCAGTTGACTGGACATATAGGGGTAAAGCACTGCTTTGGTCGCAAGGGTCGCGAGCGCGTACCAAATCGAGGCAAACTCTGAATACTAGATATGACCTCAAAATAACAGGGGTCGAGGTTGGCCAGTGAGACGATGGGGGATAAGCTTCATCGTCGAGAGGGAAACAGCCCGGATCACCAGCTAAGGCCCCTAAATGGCCGCTGCTAATTCATTCTTCACCTTTCTAATATTTCCATCCAAAGCATCAAACACTATCCTCTTAACATTTAACCATTATAACCGTATGCACATTTTATCACCGAATAAAAAAAAAAACCAACATATGGGTTATAATAAGGACTTGACTACTAATTAAGTTTTCATAAAATTTAATGGAAATAACATGAAATATTACCTTGATTAACCCTTAAGTTGGCCGAATGTCTTTAACCAATTTCCTTCTTCTTTCACTTAGGTTTCAGCTTTGCAAGAGGAAGATGAACACTCTCTCTCCTTCCATTTCTTCTTTTATTCATCTTTTTCTTATTAATTTATTTTTCTATTTAGATTATTTTAATTATTTGTCAATATAAAATTATAATTAATTAAACTTAGTGGAGAAACATCATTGCTTGGCCGGCCACTACATGTATTTTGGGCATTTTGACATGCAAACCCAAGTTTTCACCCTTTGTAATTATTATGTCCTTACATATTTACCTATCGTATTTTCTAATTTTCTCAACTAAGTCCTATCAAGAAAATTCACATTCAATAAATTAAGTTAAAACATCAATTTTTTTTTTCACACATGCAATATCACACATAGAAGATATGCAAATAAATTTTAAATAAATTTTATGACTCAGTTTTATGGTCCCGAAACCACATTCTGACTAGGGTCAAATTAGGGCTGTCACAACTCTCCTCCACTAAAAAAAAAATTTCGTCCTCGAAAATCTTACCAGCGAATAAATTCGGATAACGTTCTTTCATAGAGTCTTCGAGCTCCCAAGTAGCCTCTTCTACTCCATGTTTGACCTATAATACTTTTACTAAAGAAATCTTCTTATTCTGTAATTCTTTCACTTCCTGAGCTACGATATGGATCGGTTCTTTTTCATAGCTCAAATCAGATTGAATCTCAATTTCAGATGGATTAACCACATGTGAAGGATCCGATCTATACCGTCTAAGCATCGATACATGGAATACATTATGAATCTTTGCTAGTTCAGGTGGTAGAACCAATCTATAAGCAACCGGCCCTATCTGTTCTGCTATCTCGTACGGTCCAATAAATCTTGGACTCAATTTGCCCTTACGGCCAAATCGGAGTACCTTTTTCCAGGGTGAGACTTTCAAAAATACTTTATCACCAATTTGATACTCAATATCTTTGCGTTTCAAATCCGCATATGATTTTTGATGATCCGATGCTACTTTCAAACTATCACTAATCACTTTCACTTTTTCTTCAGCTTCTCTGATTAGATAAACCCCGTATATCTTATTTTCATTGAGTTCGGTGCAATATTGTAACACCCCTTACCCGTATCCAAGGCCGGAACAGAGTACGAGGCATTACCAGACTTAACAACACATAGACAAAAACTGGGCCATAAAATTTCATTTAATTTAAAACTTTTCGAACACATGCGTAACAAACAAAGCTAACTATATCATTACATCAAAACATATGACGTAGCATGATTAATTAAACTTATAAACCATAATGGATAAGGACCACATCTCATAATCATATACAATAACTCAATGTAGACTGATACGTGCGATCAAAATCATAATAAAAATACATATTACAAACCAACTTCCTATACATGCTACTCACTTGATATTTCCAATATTTGAATTAATTCTCCCAAAAATGATAGTTTGATAGTGTGATGTTGCCTCCGATGATCTCCAACCCCGAGCCGACCTATCAATACTAAAGAAATGGAGAGGATGGGTAAGCTTTACGCTTAGTAAGTTCATATGAAAATAATAAGCAATTACTACCATGCTTTTCAAGATAAAACACTATAATTGTACAATTACATATATTTAGGTTAAGCTGTGTTATTGAGTTACAGTTACTAAATCATTCATATCTGAAGCTACAAAACTCCAAATTTAGTTTTGTTAATTTTATTTGAAACTAGATTCATATATCTTTCTCCCATAAAATTTTCAGAATTTTTGGTTTGGCCAATTAGTACAGTTTATTAGTTAAATTCTCCCCTGTTTCAGAGTATGACTACTCTGACCTCTGTGTACTACAAACCAAATTTCTCTCTGTACAGATATCCAACAACCATGCTGTTTGTTTCCCTTAAAAATATACTCAATAAGGAATCCATGCATGTAAGGTATTACTCTTAATAAGTTTTGTACAATTTATGATGAATTTCTAAAGTCAGAACAGGGGATCTCGAATTCATTCAGACCCTATTTCACAATAATTCAAATATCACACAATATAAAATTCTTTTGCTTCCCCTGTTTCTTTCATGTGAAAATAGACTCATTAAGCTTTATTTTCATATATCATTTGCATTTTTATTCAACTTCCACAATTTTTAGTGAATTTTCAAAGTCACGCAACTGCTGCTGTCCAAGACAATTTTATTGCTAATTCACTCTTTCACACTTTCTTTGTATTAACCTCATTCTAACATACATATCACAAATCATTTTCACCACATTTCATACATCACAAGTATAGGCCCATGATTACAAGGTCACCATAAAATCATACTCATGTATAACTTAATTGTTTATAACCTTACCACAACCCGATCACTTAATGAACACATTATTCACATAACCAAATTCCTGCACTTATTCATCTCAAAACTCACAAAGCGAGACATAATAAGTCTCCGTTGAACACTTCGGATCAATCTCGATACTTGGTGGTTTCCATAAATAGCTCCACCCATCATAAAGTTCGGCTCTCTTGTACACATGGTGAACACTTAGTATCACCCATGTGACCTAGCCGATTTATCTCATAGCTCTCTTGTCTACATGGTGTCCTTCACCGGAACCACGCATGTGACCTAGCTACATATATCCCAGTAGCGCTCTTGTCTACATGGTGTACACATAGTATCACCCATGTGACCTAGCTACATCATAATATCTCGTAGCTCTCTTGTACACATGATGTGCACTCAAACCACCATACATGTGACCTAGCTACATACCATCTGTATCATCCAATCTTTCCAAGGTTCAACCGGGATTTCTCTCTCTTTTCTAACAATTTCACCAATCAAGTAATTACCAACAAACATATTTCCAATATGTTACAAATTTATTCATAGTCCTTTTTCAATTTTCAATTTACAAAGAAAATAGTCAATCTATAGGTAGCCACATTTCATATGATAACAAAATATAATAAAATAAAATAAAATAAATCGATAAATTATTTACGTACAAACTTATCAAAATCTCATCAGGTACAACAGTGCAACAATTCATACAACCCAGCTTAATAGTAATTTAACACTCAATTCTTGTAACAATAATTCCATTCAATTTCACATGACACAACTAGCATTACATTTTTTTATATCATACATACCATCCATCAACTTCTCTTAAACATATTAAATCATACAATTTATGCCATATCAATAGAGAATTACAATTCATGCACACGGTATTGCATTATTATTAACACACCGAACTTACCTCGATTGAAAACGGCAATTTACTATTTTAATCCATAACCTTGTATTTTCTCGATTTAAGCCCGAATCTCGATTTCCTTCATCTATAATATCACATTTAGCCTAATAATTAGTCACATTATTCATACGGGTCCAAAATCATATTTTTACAAATTTACATTTTGACCCCTAAACTTTTGCATATTTGCACTTTTGCCCCAAGACTCGAAAATTTAATTTCAGCCCTTATTCCTATGTTTTATGACATGCTGAACATTTTTCTCTTCTACAACAACATCAAATTCTCACTCTAACATATAGTTATGAACAATAAGTATTTTTACTGGAGATTATGCTGCTTTACTCGTTTTCACTTAAAACCGAGTAGCACAAGTCGTTTAACATAATTTAAAACCTCATATTCTATCATAAAACATCAAAATACACAAATTTCACCTATGGGTTTTTTCCAAATATGAACCCTAGCTTAAATTATTGCTAGAATAAGCTTAATCGAACTCACAGGGATTCCAAAAACGTAAAGAACATTAAAAACGGGGCTTGGAATCACTTACTATTGAGCTTGGAAAGCTTGAAAACCCTAGCCATGGCCTCCCCCATGCTAATTTCGGCCTCCATGAAGAAGATGAGCAAAATTGGCTTTTAATTTTGTATTTTAATTCATTTTACCCCTAAATGACCAAAATGCCCTTACTACTAAACTTTCAAAAATTCCTTCCATGTCCTAATTTTGTCCATGAACTTAAAATTGGTCAAATTGCTATTTAAGACCTCCTAATTAATATTTCAATGCAATTTCATACTAAAAACTTCTAGAATGTAAGTTTTGCAACTTATTCAATTTAGTCCCTAACTTTAAATTAAGCACTTTATGCATTGAATTTCTTCACGAAATTTTCACACAATCATGCAATCATATCATAGACCTCAAAATAATCATAAAATAATTATTTCTATCTCGAATTTGTGGTCCCGACATCACTATTTCGACTAGGCCCAAAATCAGGGTGTTACAACTCTCCCCCCCTTTAGTGATTTTCGTCCCAAAAATCTTACCAAAAAAGTGGTCTTCACTTAGATTCCTCAATCTCATACTCAATAATAAAGTACCTTAACTCGAGCAATGCTTCCAATACATCTCTTTAATTTCTCATTTCCATCCTAATATCAATCTCGCAAAGATAATTCGGTAGATTCGATGCTCGGCTTTAACCCCATTAACAATTTATATTCTCTGTGGCATCGAATGCTCTATACTATCACATTACCTTATTGTCTTGAAACACATCACAATTCATACAACAAGACATTACTAAAAAAATCAGAAGTCTTTACTCAATACAGACTAGTCCAAATTTCGGATATTCCAGCTTAACAATATTCTCATCTGCTCAAACTTTACCAACATGTAATAAACTTTTCAGCTTTCACGAAATGAAAACCTCATCATTCGTAGTGGTTTTTACTCATATAATTTTTTTTTAAGAGATATACACTTCTCGTTCGAATATTTGCCTTTTATCGATGAAAATGAAATTCTATTATCGGACTTGAGAAAAATAATCCGACATAATTGTCACATGAAATATTTCAAATAAATAATTCACACCGATTGAACACTCGAGTCGATCTTAATCATCGATGAATGACATTTCCAAAGAATCTTTTCTGCTCATTCATTACGCTAACTAAAACCATCTCAATTGCATTAGTTCAAGTAACCAAAATATCTCAATTGAAGTCATTAATTATAATTGACTTATTTGAGAGAAGTAATCCACCATATCGATTGAGACTCGATCTTTTATCACTTATGTCTTTACTTATCAATTCATTCTTAATCTCTAATTATACTTATAATTATTCTATCACCGAACTCTCTTTAAATTTTCAAGCGGAAACTTATTCAAATGGATCTCATGAAATTCAATCATAAGCACCACTTCTATAAGAGGGAGGGGTTATAGGGCCTCTAACTCGTCTTTCTTATACATACACATATGACACAATTTCCATCATCATAGCAACATCATCAAAATCATGTCATTCATTCAGGGCAATGCAACATTCATGTTGGCTTACACAAATTTTTCCTATTGTCCCATTTAGACAATATACTTATGCATACATTCTATGTTTTCTAGATAGCTTTACTTATCGATTCATTTAATTAAATTAAGTCATGCTCATGACATCATATAAGGCCAAACAACCATAGATACTTGTACCACAATTACAACTTTCATTTCATGCATCATCATGTACATATCATTACAATCATATAATTCAGGTCAAACAATTTAACATAGATAAGTTCATTTCATTATAATCCTTTATCTCATAAAAAAATATCATTGTCATTCATCAACATTCAACGTCCAACCAGACAATGACATTTTTATTCGTATTAAAATATTATAAACCTTTATTCATACCTTTCTCAATCTAAACTTATTATAATCATAATTTACTCAATTACCTTTGCATCACGTTAAACATGGTCGGTGCAGCTCGGTTGGAGAGTACCTGCTGTCTAAACAAGACGGTCCTCATACGCTGCGTCGGAAGACATCACACTATCATAGATCCGTGGCATATATATAGCTAGACTTTTTCACATGCTAGGTTAGTCCGAGAACCGACTAAACCATAGCTCGATACCACTAAATGTAACACCCTTACCCGTATCCAAGGCCGGAACAGTACGAGGCATTACTGGACTTAACAACACATAGACAAAAAGCGGGCCATAAAATTTCATTTAATTTAAAACTTTTCGAACACATGCATAACAAACAAAGCTAACTATATCATTATATCAAAACATATGACGTAGCATGATTAATTAAACTTATAAACCATAATGGATAAGGACCACATCTCATAATCATATACAATAACTCAATGCAGATGATACGTGCGATCAAAATCATAATAAAAATACATATTACAAACCAACTTCCTATACATGCTACTCACTTGATATTTCCAATATTTGAATTAATTCTCCCAAAAATGATAGTTTGATAGTGTGATGTTGCCTCCGATGATCTCCAACCCCGAGCCGACCTATCAATACTAAAGAAATGGAGAGGATGGGTAAGCTTTACGCTTAGTAAGTTCATATGAAAATAATAAGCAATTACTACCATGCTTTTCAAGATAAAACACTATAATTGTACAATTACATATATTTAGGTTAAGCTGTGTTATTGAGTTACAGTTACTAAATCATTCATATCTGAAGCTACAAAACTCCAACTTTAGTTTTGTTAATTTTATTTGAAACTAGATTCATATATCTTTCTCCCATAAAATTTTCAGAATTTTTGGTTTGGCCAATTCGTACAGTTTATTAGTTAAATTCTCCCCTGTTTCAGAGTATGACTACTCTGACCTCTGTGTACTACGAACCAAATTTCTCTCTGTACAGAATTCCAACGACCATGCCGTTTGTTTCCCTTAAAAATAGACTCAATAAGGAATCCATGAATGTAATGTATTACTCTTAATAAGTTTTGTACAATTTATGATGAATTTCTAAAGTCAGAACAGGGGATCTCGAATTCATTCAGACCCTATTTCACAATAATTCAAATATCACACAATATAGAATTCTTTTGCTTCCCTGTTTCTTTCATGTGAAAATAGACTCATTAAGCTTTATTTTCATATATCATTTGCATTTTTATTCAACTTCCACAATTTTTAGTGAATTTTCAAAGTCACGCAACTGCTGCTGTCCAAGACAATTTTATTGCTAATTCACTCTTTCACACTTTCTTTGTATTAACCTCATTTTAACATACATATCACAAATCATTTTCACCACATTTCATACATCACAAGTATAGGCCCATGATTACAAGGTCACCATAAAATCATACTCATGTATAACTTAATTGTTTATAACCTTACCACAACCCGATCACTTAATGAACACATTATTCACATAACCAAATTCCTGCACTTATTCATCACAAAACTCACAAAGCGATTACATAATAAGTCTCCCGTTGAACACTTCGGATCAATCCTCGATACTTGGTGGTTTCCGCAAATAGCTCCACCCATCATAAAGTTCGGCTCTCTTGTACACATGGTGAACACTTAGTATCACCCATGTGACCTAGCCAGTTTATCTCGTAGCTCTCTTGTCTACATGGTGTCCTTCACCGGAACCACGCATGCGACCTAGCTACATATATCCCGTAGCTCTCTTGTCTACATGGTGTACACATAGTATCACCCATGTGACCTAGCTACATCATAATATCTCGTAGCTCTCTTGTACACATGATGTGCACTCAAAGACCATACATGTGACCTAGCTACATACCATCTGTATCATCCAATCTTTCCAAGGTTCAACCGGGATTTCTCTCTCTTTTCTAACAATTTCACCAATCAAGTAATTACCAACAAACATATTTCCAATATGTTACAAATTTATTCATAGTCCTTTTTCAATTTTCAATTTACAACAAATAGTCAATCTATAGGTAGCCACATTTCATATGATAACAAAATATAATAAAATAAAATAAAATAAATCGATAAATTATTTACGTACAAACTTATCAAAATCTCATCAGGTACAAACCGTGCAACAATTCATACAACCTGAGTTAATAGTAATTTAACACTCAATTCTTGTAACAATAATTCCATTCAATTTCACATGACACAACTAGCATTACATTTTTTTATATCATACATACCATCCATCAACTTCTCTTAAACATATTAAATCATACAATTTATGCCATATCAATACAGAATTACAATTCATGCACGGTATTGCATTATTATTAACACATTTGAACTTACCTCGATTGAAACGGCAATTTACTATTTTAATCCATAACCTTGTATTTTCCCGATTTAAGCTGAATCTCGATTTCCTTCATCTATAATATCACATTTAGCCTAATAATTAGTCACATTATTCATACGGGTCCAAAAATCATATTTTTACAAATTTGCATTTTGACCCTAAACTTTTGCATATTTGCACTTTTGCCCCAAGACTCGAAAATTTAATTTCAGCCCTTATTCCTATGTTTTATGACATGCTGAACATTTTTCTCTTCTACAACAACATCAAATTCTCACTCTAACATATAGTTATGAACAATAAGTATTTTTACCGATTATGCTGTTTTACTCGTTTCACTTAAAACCGAGTAGCACAAGTTGTTTAACATAATTTAAAACCTCATATTCTATCATAAAACATCAAAATACACAAATTTCACCTATGGGTATTTTTCCAAATATGAACCCTAGCTTAAATTATTGCTAGAATAAGCTTAATCGAGCTACCGGGATTCCAAAACGTAAAGAACATTAAAAACGGGGCTTGGAATCACTTACTATTGAGCTTGGAAAGCTTGAAAACCCTAGCCATGGCCTCCCCCATGCTAATTTCGGCCTCCATGAAGAAGATGAGCAAAATTGGCTTTTAATTTTGTATTTTAATTCATTTTACCCCTAAATGACCAAAATGCCCTTACTACTAAACTTTCAAAAATTCCTTCCATGTCCTAATTTTGTCCATGAACTTAAAATTGGTCAAATTGCTATTTAAGACCTCCTAATTAATATTTCAATGCAATTTCATACTAAAAACTTCTAGAATGCAAGTTTTGCAACTTATTCAATTTAGTCCCTAACTTTAAATTAAGCACTTTATGCATTGAATTTCTTCACGAAATTTTCACACAATCATGCAATCATATCATAGACCTCAAAATAATCATAAAATAATTATTTCTATCTCGAATTTGTGGTCCCGATATCACTATTTCGACTAGGCCCAAAATCAGGGTGTTACAAATATAGTGGTGTGCGGCATTTACGATCGTACAAAGCCTTGTATGATGCCGTCTTAATGCTTGATTGGAAGCTATTGTTGTACGCGAATTCAACCAAAGGTAAATATCGTTCCCACGAACCACTGAACTTGAGAATGCAACATCTCAACATATCTTCGAGTATCTGAATAACTCGTTCAGATTGACCATCTGTTTGGGGATGGAAAGCTGTGCTAAAATGTAACTTAGTATCCAACGCTTCATGCAATTTTCTCCAGAATCGAGATGTAAATCTAGGGTCTCTATCAGAAACAATAGAAGTAGGTACTCCATGTAATCGAACGATTTGGGAGACAAATAATTCTGTCAATTTATCGAGCGACAAATCCATACGGACAGGGATAAAATGGGCAGACTTCGTCAATCTATCAACAATAACCCAGATTGAGTCTTTCTTACTCTGCGTCAACGGTAAACTAGATACAAAGTCCATCGTTACTCGATCCCATTTCCATTCGGGTATCATGATCGGCTGGAGTAATCCCGAAGGCACTTGATGTTTCGCTTTCACTTGTTGACATATCAAACACTTCGAAACAAATTCAGAAATGTCTCGTTTCATACCAGGCCACCAAAACTGACGTTTCAGATTGTTGTACATTTTTGTACTACCCGGGTGGACTGACATTCGACTATTATGAGCCTCGCTCAAAATCATCGAAATAAGTTTCGAATTTCTTGGAACACACAATCGACTTCTGAGCTTCAAACAATCATTGTTGTCAATTCGAAACTCTGATTCCACATTTGAAACACATTCAGCTCGTTTAGCAACCAATTCATCGTCGACTTTCTGGGATTCACGTATTTGATGAATCAATAATGGTTCGGCCTTTAATTCTACTACTAACACATTATCGGATGAAACGGACAGGTGTATATTCATCGCTCGGAAAGTAAACAGTGATTTATGACTTAAAGCATCGGCAACCACGTTAGCCTTTCCCGGGTGATAGTCAATGACGAGCTCATAATCTTTCAAGAACTCAAGCGAACGTCTTTTTCGCAGATTCAAATCTCTTTGAGTCATCAAATATTTGAGGCTTTTGTGATCCGAATATACATGACACCTCTCTCCAAACAAGTAGTGTCGCCATATTTTCAAAGTGAATACAATGGCAGCTAACTCGAGATCATGGGTCAGATAGTTTTTCTCATGCGGCTTCAATTGCCTCGACGCGTAAGCTATAACTCGACCTTCTTGCATCAACACACAACCCAGCCCAAGTAAGGATGCATCACTGTAAATGACAAACTCTTTACCGGATTCGGGCTAAACTAGCACTGGAGCTTTAGTCAAATAGGTTTTCAATTGATCAAAACTTTTCTGACATTTTTCTGACCATTCAAACTTAACATCTTTCTGAAGTAGTTTTGTCATTGGTGCGGCTATCATCGAGAAACCCTTTACAAACTGTCTGTAGTAACCGGTAAGTCCCAAAAAGCTCCGAACTTCAGTAACACTTCTCAGAGGCTTCCAATCGAGTATGGCCGAAATTTTGCTCGGATCAACTCGAATACCTGATGCAGATACCACATGTCCTAAAAAGCTAACTTCTCTCAACAAGAACTCACTTTTACTGAATTTTGTGTATAATTGCTTGTCTCGTAAAATCTGTAATACCAATTTCAAATGCTCGGCATGTTCAGATTCATCGCGCGAATAAATCAAGATTTCATCTATAAACACCACTACAAACCGGTCCAAATACTGTCTAAAGATTCGATTCATCAAGTCCATAAATACCGCAGGGGCATTAGTGAGCCCAAACGGCATCACTAAGAACTCGTAGTGACCGTATCTCATTCTAAAAGCAGTTTTAGGTATATCTGAGTCTCGAACTCGCAACTGATAATAACCCGATCTCAAATCTATCTTTGAAACCACTGAGGCTCCCTTCAACTGATCAAACAAATCATCAATACGTGGTAACGAATATTTATTCTTTATTGTCACTTTATTTAATTGACGATAGTCGATGCACATCCTCATGGTTCTGTCTTTCTTTTTCACGAATAAAATTGGTGCACCCCAAGGTGAGAAACTCGGTCGAGCAAAACCTCTATCTGTCAACTCTTGCAACTGAGTTTTCAATTCCTTCAATTTCGTTAGTGCCATATGATACGGAGCTATCGAAATTGGTGTGGTACCAGGTACAAGTTCGATGCCGAATTCTACCTCTCGAACAGGTGGTAATCCTGGTAACTCCTCAGGAAAAACATCTGAATACTCACAAACCACTGGCACTGATTCAAGTTTCTTTTCTGACTCTTTGCTATCAAGTACGTACGCAAGATATGCTTCACACCCCTTTCTCACATATTTTTGAGCAAACATTGAGGATATTATTGCTGGCAATCCGTTCAAGTCAGTAGACTCAACTCGGACTATCTCATTATTTGTACACCTTAAATCAATGGTCTTTCTTTTACAATTCACAACTGCATCATGTACGGTCAACCAATCCATACCGAGAATAACATCAAATTCATCAAACGGTAAAAGCATCAAATCGGCCAGAAAATAGAAATCTCAGATTATCAGGGGGCATTTCTTACACACTTTGTCGACAAGTACGTATCGACCCAAGGGATTCGACACTCGAATTACGAACTCAGTAGACTCAACAGGTAGAGTCTTACTTGATGCTAAAGTCTCACATACATATGAATGAGTAGAACCAGGGTCAATCAATGCAATCACATTAGTATCAAAGAGAGTGAAAGTACTAGTGATAACATTAGGGGAAGATGCCTCCTCTCATGCACAGATGGCATAAGCTCTGACAGGAGCACGAGTCTCATATCAAATAGCCGTATTGGGAGTCCCTCTCTAACTACCACCCCTGCCTCCTGTATTTCTCGGTGGTCTGCCTCGAGTCATTGTACCACTCGATCTCTCACCTTGCATCTTATTTTTCTTATCAGGTTCCGTGCAATCTCAAATGAAATGATCTCGTGAACCGCACCTATAACAGGCTTTGTTAATAGACTTACCCCAACATTCACCTACATGTCGTCTTCCACACTGTGGACATTCGGGTTTTTCTTGCCGATTGTTGCCAACACTAGCAACCAAAGTAGCTCGAGAGTTCGTTGATGGTCACTCCCTAATAGAAATTCCTGCTGTCGTTTTTGATCTGTTAGCATCGTCTCTGAACTTCTTTGCAGCCGAGAAAGAAGTTTTACCCGCTGATCTTTTACGAAAGTCTCTAGTTTCAGTTTCAGCTTTCTTTTTCTCCTTTTCAAGTTCTTCAGCCTTGCAAGCTCGCTCAACTAGTGTTACGAATTCTTTTAGTTCTAAAATACCCACCAGCAGCTTTAAATCTTCATTCAATCCCTCCTCAAATCTTTTACACATGGCAACTTCATCAGCTACACACTCCCGAGCATATCGACTGAGCCTTACAAACTCATGCTCATATTTGGATACCGTCAAATGGCCTTGTTTAAGCTCCAAAAATTCTTTGCATTTTCGATCAACAAATCGTTGACTGATATACTTTTTACGAAACTCCATCTAAAAGAAGTCCCAAGAAACTCGTTCCTTTAGAACGATCGAAATCAAGGTTCTCCACCAGTAGTAGGTCGAATCTCGTAATAAGGATATGGCACACTTTAGACACTCATCGGGTGTGCAAGATAGCTCGTCAAAAACACGGATGGTATTATCAAGCCAAAACTCAGCCCTTTCAGCGTCATCAGAAGCGGTGGCTTAAAATTCCTCGGCCCGGCGTTTCCTAATCAGATAACAGGAGGTTTACTCAGCCTCAAAGGATTAGTAGTTACTGGTATTGTAGGAACCGGAGGAGGATCATCTAGATTCGGGAATTGTTGAGCAGCCGAGTTTGTTCGGGCATACTGTGCAACCCATTCGTTCATCATGGTAAAGAAGGCTTGTTTAACCCCATCATCTTGATTACTCACAGATGGTTTAGGCTCGATAGGCGTTGTTCCTTGCGCAGGAGCAAGCGCTACACTCTCAACGTCATCCGCTAATGCTCTTACTGTATTGGATTCCATTTACTAATCAAAACAACAATTCCAACCGTTAGAAGTCATCACACTATCATATACTAGCATTATGGCATATATTGCTAGACTCACACATGCTACAATAGTCCTAGGATCGACTAAACCATAGCTCTGATACCAATAAAATGTAATACCCCTAACCCGTATCCGTAGCCAGATTGGGGTTACAAGGTAAAACATACAAACTTTATAAGTCAATATCTACAATTATATTACACAAAAAGTACACACCGAATATACCTCATATAATAACATGCATTTGTATTTATTAATGCATAACATTTTATATCACAAAACACATCGTTATTTAATATATAAATATATGTGTCTATACGGCAACCACCCTTGCTAAATACTCACATATACAAATTTAATGATTTCCACTTCATCTTACAACCATCCTTGTTCAAGACATTAAAACCTCAACTAATGCTTATATAATGTCTCAAGGCCGAATGCATTATCACTTCCAAAATAACAATTTCACATCATTTTTTTTTCATTTAACACATAGTTCCACCACATAACATTTTGACCGAATACTTCTAACTAGCAAAAACTCCACATCTATTCATGCCATCATTCAAATGTACATATATCTATTAGCTAATTCATTCTTCACCTTTCTAATATTTCCATCCAAAGCATCAAACACTATCCTCTTAACATTTAACCATTATAACCGTATGCACATTTTGTCACCAAATAAAAAAAAATCAACATATGGGTTATAATAAGGACTTGACTACTAATTAAGTTTTCATAAAATTTAATGGAAATAACATGAAATCTTACCTTGATTAACCCTTAAGTTGGCCGAATGTCTTTAACCAATTTCCTTCTTCTTTCACTTAGGTTTCGGCTTTGCAAGAGAAAGATGAACACTCTCTCTCCTTCCATTTCTTCTTTTATTCATCTTTTTCTTATTAATTTATTTTTCTATTTAGATTATTTTAATTATTTGTCAATATAAAATTATAATTAATTAAACTTAGTGGAGAAACACCATTGCTTGGCCGGCCACTACATGTATTTTGGGCATTTCGACATGCAAACCCAAGTTTTCACCCTTTGTAATTATTATGTCCTTACATATTTACCTGTCATATTTCTAATTTTCTCAACTAAGTCCTATCAAGAAAATTCACATTCAACAAACTAAGTTAAAACATCAATTTTTTTTTCACACATGCAATATCACACATAGAAGATATGCAAATAAATTTTAAATAAATTTTATGACTCGGTTTTGTGGTCCCGAAACCACATTCCGACTAGGGTCAAATTAGGGCTGTCACAAACCATGTCCATTTTTGTCCACCAACTTAACCAATAGTCTAATTACCATATAAGGACCTTCAATTTAAAATTTCATAACAATTGGACAACTCTAGCATGTAGAACTCAACTTTTGCACTTTTTACGATTTAGTCCTTTTGACAAATTTGAGTGCCCAAACGTCAAAATTTGCAAACGAAATGTTCACAAAATCATTTCGTGAAATCGTAGACCATAAAAATATAATAAAAATAAATTTCCTCACGTCAGATTTGTGGTCTCGAAACTACTGTTCTGACTAGGCCCAAAATCGGGCTGTTATAATTCATTAAAACACATCAATTAATCATACATTCACCCAAAACAATCAGTTAGAAATACTTACTTGGGTTTTCCCCCTTTTTTTACGGATTTAGCACATCTTTAAATACATATGTACTCTCAATATTTCGCACCATTTAGATCTTTATCAAATTTTCAATCTAAGTGAATATTTATATTTTACTTGACAATAAGTCCATAAATAGATTTTTCAAATAAGTTAAATCCACACCTCAATTGGTATATCCGATAACTTGATTCAAATTCTGATTCCAACTCTAAGGGAAGAGATCCAATCTTGAATCATTTCTATTAATAAATTAATACCAAGTCAAAACACTAAAATGTTCAATTTAAGTCCCATATAAAAAGTCAAATAAGAAGAATTAGTTATCTAACTTCCAAGTAAGAATATTTTTTCCCAAGGTAAGAATATAGATTAGAGTGGTACGAAGAAGAACACTTCACGAGAGTGTATAATCATTGTTAGATTCGGCATTAAGAACTAGAAAAGAAAATATTACTTACAAAAAATTCCAATGAATAGATGAGCACGGTGCTTCGTTTATGATGGAAGATGATCTAGGGAAATCATCATTAAAAAATAAAAAGAATAAAAATTAGAATCGTAAACAATCTAAGAAAAATAAGAGATGAGAATTAGTAGTTCAGTTTTAACAAAATAAATGAAGAGGAAATGAAAATCAGTGAAAAATGGTGACTAATGGCAGTGATGAATGTGGAAGAGGCTTGGAAAAGAGGGAAAGTTTTTGTGAAATCATGTTTGTTAAAAATATGGTGGTCGGTGGTGGTGTTTTGGTGGCAAATAGCAAAAATATGGTGGTTGAAGGAGGAGGAAAAAGAGAGGAGAGAAGAGTAATGTTGGAATGAAAAATAAAAGTGAGTGGTGGGTGTCTATATGGGATGGTAATAACATGGTAAGGGAGGGAGAAATGGCAATGAGGGGGAACAAGGGCATGAATGGAGGATCAAGGGAGTGAAAAGGGGGCTATTGGAGGAAGGTTGACTAGCTAAACAAAGGAAAAATCTTCACAAACATGGTAAAAATGGGATGGACGGCAATGGGGTTGACCTTTACTTTTTAAATGCTAAAAATTCTAAAAAGAATAAATGAGTGAGGGAATTGAACCTAAGATCTTTAGGAATTTAATTAAACTCCTTACAACTTAACTACATACTTGCTTTTTCATGAATTGACAAAATAATTAATAAAAAAAATATGTGGTGTGACAACTCTACCCTCCTTAAAATAAATTTCATCCTCGAAATTTACCTTGTGAGAATAGTTGAGGATATTGCCATCCAATTGCATCCTTGGGTTCCCAAGTGGCTCCTTTTGCCCCATGATTTAACCATAAGACTTTAACTAAAGGAATCTACTTTTTCCTTAACACCTTAACCTCTCGATCCAAAATCCGAACTAGTACTTCCTCATAAAAAATTTCTAGTCTCACCTAGACCTCTCTGATAGGAACCATGTGAGATGGATCAAATTGATATTGCCTCAGCATAGAAATATGGAATATGTCATGTACACTTTCCAGCTTTGGTGGTAATTCCAACCGATAAGCCACTAGCTCAATCCTCTTGGGTAACCTATTAGGTCTAATAAACCCTAGGCTCAACTTGCCCTTATAACCAAATCTCTATACTTTCTTCCATGGTGATACCTTAAGAATACTTGGTCCCTAACACTAAATTCTATATCCTTTCTCCTCAAGTTAGCTTAAGATTTCTATCGATCGAATGTCGCTCTCAATTGATCCTGAATCAGCTTAACAACATTCACAATCTCTTGTACCAAATTTGGACCCAATACTTTCTTTCCCCCCAACTTGGTCCAACATAGTGGTGTTCGACACTTGCACCATACAGTGCTTCATAAGGAGCCATCTGAATGCTCGACTAAAAACTACTGTTGTATGCAAACTTTGCTAGTGGCAAATGCTCCTCCCAACTACCACAAAAGTCGATCATGCAACCCTTCAACATGTCTTCAAGGATCTAAATAACTTTTTCTGACTGTCCATCAAATTGTGGGTGAACAGCTGTGCTAAAGATCAACCGAGTACTTAGAGCCTCATGTAACTTCTTCCAAAACCAAGATGTAAACCAAGGATCCCGGTCAGAAATGATAAATACCGGTACTCCATGATGTCTCACAATCTTAGAAATATAACCTCACCAACTTCTGCAACAAATAACTAGTATGAATGGGCAAAAAATGTGCAGACTTAGTCAGTCTATCCATAATTACCCAGACTAAATCCTTTTTAGTAGCTATCAATGGCAACACACTAACAAAGTCCATGGTCACACATTCCCACTTCCACTAAGGAATCTAAATAGGTTGTAATAAACCAAAAGGAAATTGATGCTCAGCCTTGACTTGCTGGCACATAAAACACTTACTCAAAAACTCAGTTACCTCATGCTTAAGATACCAGACCACCAATACTGCTCCCTTAAGTCTTGGTACATCTTATTTCCTCTAGGATGCATCTATATGCTTCCCGAAGAATAGGCTGTCTCAAATCCTGATCATCAAGCACACAGTATCTCTCTCGAAATTACAAAACTCCTTTAGAATTAAGCCTAAAATATGTAGTTTTACCCTCCTCAATTGTCTAAATTGAAGTGCAAGAGATGCATTGAGAAATTGTTTCAACCAAATCTCATCCACTAAACTGGGTCTCAATTGCAACTCCGCAAGAAAACCTCCATCACCAATCAAGCTCAACTTAGCAAACATCGCTCTTAAATCAGTCATTGACTTCCTACTCAATGCATCAGCCACAACGTTCACGATTCCCCGATGGTACTCAATGGTACAATCATAATTCTTGAGTAATTTAATCCACCTCCTTTGCATCAAGTTCAACTCTTTTTGGGTGAGGAGATATTTAAGGCTCTTGTGATCCATGTAAATGATACACTTCTCAACATATAGGTAGTGCCTCTAAATCTTGAGGGTGAAGACAACAACTACCAGTTTGAGGTCGTGAGTTGGGTAGTTACGTTTGTGTGGCTTAAGCTATCTCAAGGCATAGGCCACAACCTTACCGTCTTACATCAAAACGCAATTAATATCGATATGAGACGTATCACTATACACTACATAGTCTTTCCCAGACACAGGCTAAATCAAAACGGGCACTTGAGCCAACACAGACTTAAGCTTCTCAAAACTTTCTTGTTTCTCCTCAGTCCACTTGAATGGTGCACTCTTCCTTAACAACTTAGTCATAGGACCTGAAATTCAGAATAACCCTTCCACAAACCTTCTAAACTATCTAGCTAGTATAAGGAAACTCTGAATTTTGTTGTTGTTGTTCTTAGGTTGCTTCCAGTCTAAAATAACTTTACTTTTCTTTGGATCGACAAGAATACCCTTAGTTGATACCACGTGACCTAAAAACATCACATCGTGGAGCCAAAACTCACACTTCCTTAGTTTAGCACAAAGCTTTTTGTCATAGAGAATATGTAGAACAACTTTGAAGTGCTCATCATGTTCAGCTTCTGACTTAGAGTAGATCAAGATGTCATTGATGAAGACCACAACAAATTGATTAAGATAGGGCTTAAAAACCCGACTTATTAGGTCCATAAAAGCATCCAGTGTAACACCCCAAACCTGTATCCCTATCTTTGGAGTAGGGTTACAAGGTATTACCGATCAATTTACAGCACATATCATACATTTATCAAACATAAAGCATTCATTCTCATAAATGATTTAACACAATCACATTATCCCTTAAGGGCCTACAAAGCCTTCAACATGCTTTAGAAGTAGTTCGAGACTAAACTAATAACATATGAAAATTTTGGAAACTTAAAAAAAATTCAATCATACAGGGCTCACAAGCCCATGTGAACAGGCCGTGTCCCTCACACAATTCCAGGCACGCCTGTGCCTCAGACCGTGTGAAAATAGGGCATACATACTGACTTGGGTCATACGGCTGACCACATGCCCGTGTGTATAGGCCGTGCCAAATCTGTAGGGTATACTGACTTATGCAACACGGCCAAGTCACACACCCGTGTGCTAGGCCATGTGCCAAATAGGGGGTATACTGACTTGTACCACACGGCCAGTCACACGGCCATGTGTGATACCATGTGTAGCATACTGACTTCAATTCAATTTCAACACCAGGGGACACACGGCCGTGCAACAAGACCGTGTGTCACACACGACTGAGACACACGCCCGTGTCTCTGCCTGTGTGGACAAAAATAGGCCATTTTTCAAGCCATTTTGCCACCCATTTTTGCACATAACTATACAAGATCAATGGGTACCATTTTAAGACACAAATATGAAATCAAAAGTCTTTAACCAATACACAATCATACTATATCCATTTCAATCAATTTAATACTCAATTCAATGCCATTTACCTATTCAATTACCTGTCAATTTAAATTTTCCTTACTATACATAATTCATATATTTATTTCATTTAGTTAAACCATTCCAAACATGCATTATTCATTCAACCTCAATCACTCATTATAGGTCAATTACCAAACTCAAATTAGAACCATTTCCACATATATATAAACATCATCAAGTTCATCATCTTAAGCCAACTCAAATGTCTAAAATACATATCCATCAAGTATACCAAAAAGACACAAGCTTAACATGCCATATACCATATTTACACAACTCAAAAGTACCAAATAGATGTCCGATAGTGCGATGAAGTCTCTGACAATCCACAGATTCGAGCTAGCTTCGTAAAACTATAAAACATTGAAAATTAAACAAAGTAAGCTATAAAGCTTAGTAAGTTCGTAGGTAAATATGAAATAATCAACATCATTCATTTGCATTTCCAATTAGATACATAATTTACAATTAAAGACCTCAATAAATGAGACAACATAAAATTTAACTACACAGTAACTCATAAGTTATCATCTTCTTTTAATTCATCATTCGAATAGTTTTCTGTACATACCTGTACTGATACATATTTATTCTCACCAATTCACTTATCGAGTCACTTTGAATTTATAAATTCTTACGATATAAGTAAGTCAATTTTTCGATGCCATAGTCCAACTATGGTCTTATACATATATCGCCAATGCCCTGCCGGGGTCTTACATTCACATGACATAACTCGGTTATGGTCTTGTTATCCGATTGCCATAGCCCAGCTATGGTCTTATTCAGTATCTCGTCAACTTAAATCGTACGTTTAAATAAAATTCATCACATTTAGCCATAGAATAAATAAAGTCTCAATACCATCCATCAATTGAATAACTACACATTCAAATTCAATTATACGAACTTACCTCAGGTACAGAAATAATGGAACGGACTGATTATTCAATTACTTTGATTTTTCCCCGATCTAAGTTTGAATTCCTCTTTTCTTGATCTATAAGTAATCAAAATTAGCTTATTTAATTAACTATTTATTCAATTTAGTCCAAAACATACTTTAAGGAATTTTTACAATTTTGTCCCACATATTTCACATTTTTCACAGTGTAGTCCTTATTTCATAAAATCACAAATTAATGAAAATTCACAATAGACCTATGCTAGCCGAAATGCCATAATGCCCCTAGAAGCCCATAGTTTTCATTTATTTCACATTTTAACCACTAACTTTACACATTTATCAATTTAATCCCTATTTTACATTTTTACTAAAAATCACTTAACAAAACTTGTTTAACTAACATCAAATATTCATAATCTATCATTAAACATCAAAACTCATAGATATTCATCAATGGCATCATTCAAAATCTTTAACAGTTTTGCAAATTAGTCCTTGGGTTAGCTAGTACTAGATGCAACGATCACAAAAACATAAAAATCATTAAAAATTGAGCAAAAACAGACTTACTAATTAGCTTCAATGTGACCAAACCTTCAAGGTGTTTGCATGGCTTTTCTAAGACCTAAATTTTCGTCTATGAAGATGATACCATCAAAATTTTAGCTTTTTTATTTAATTAAACCATTTAAAACACCTTAACATATGTCCATATATGTCCACTTACCAATAAAGTGGTCTAATCTCAACATAAGGACTTTAAAATTAAGGTTTTATAGCTATTAGATACTTTTAGCTAATAGAATTCCACTTTTGCATTTTACGCAATTTAGTACTTTCTCTCAAATTGAGCAATTAAATGATAAAATTTCTTAACAAAATTTTCACACCAACAAGATATCACACTATAAACATTAAAATAATAATACAATAATTATTTGATGTGATAGCCCTAATTTGACCCTAGTCGAAAAGTGGTTTCGGGACCACAAAATCGAGTCATAAAAGTAATTAAACGTTATACTCTATGTTTATGATGTGAGTAAATGCATGTGTGAAAGTTTCATGCTTTGATTTGGTCATTTGTATGTGAAATATATTAAATAGGACTTATGTGAAACATTTTTGAAATGTGATAGGTTAATTTTATAATGGTCTATTAATGCATATATTGAAAAGAATGGTCTTGCATGTCAATTTACCCATTTTAGATAGTGGTCGACCATGTTATTAGTTAAAATATAATATATGAATTTTCTATTAGTATAATTTAATTAAATGGCTTTATATTATAGAATAATAATAATTAAAAGTAGAAAATGGGTGAAGAAAACAAGGATGTTCATCTTTGTTTCTTCTAAGCCGAATGTATAGAAGAATAGGGGCGAAACACCATTCGGCCATCTTAGGCTTACATTGAGGTAAGAAGTTATGTTAATTCTTGAAATTTTAGTTGATTTTGAGTTAATTACCAAGTTATTTATTTAACCCATGTTAATTTTTTGGATTTTTGGGAATGATTAGAGTTTTCGGCCTTGGTAGTTAATAAAGGTTATGGTTGTTGTTTCATGTTATTTTGGATGAATAATGGTAAATAGGTGTTTGAGCCTAACCAATGAGCCTATGTGTGCATTAGATGCTAAGTGGGAAGAATCGGCTATCATATTGTGTGCTATAACCGAATATGAACTTGGTTATATTGAGTAATGTATGTGCTTTGAATTGATAGAATGAAAGAGATGCTTAAAATGTGTTTTAAACAACTAAATGTTAAATTAAGGTTTGCAAAATTACCATTGTCCTTGCCGAATATGTGCTTAATTAAAGAAGAGTTGTTGTTAAATGTTTTAAATTATTTAGATAATTATAAATTAAGTCGAAGCTAGGTAAAATTGAATGATTGTGGCTTAATTATTTTTTGGCAAGTGGCTATTATGGTGAAATGCAAATTCGGTTATGGAAATTAATGTATTTCTTATTGAATTTTTATAAATTTCGTAATAAGAGATATTAAGGATGAAATTGAGTTGGCTATTATTGTTTTGTGCGAATCTTTTATCTAAGTGGGGTGTTCGGCTAGGTCATTTTTGAACAAATGTTTTGGTGTTGGTTGTTTAAGTGATATTAATTTTTGTATTAAGTTGAATTGGAAAGTTGATAAATGTGTAAAGATGACCTAAGGCTTATATAAGCATTCGGCATTAGCTAAGGAGTGAGAATTTTGATAGTTGTTGTATATGTGAAATGAGTAGTGTTATATATATATGTGATTTATTTGGTAATAATTGCAGTGGTTAAACTAGTGTATAAGAAAACAAGATAACCTATGTGAGTTTTGCTTGTGTATGCGAAACTGGTATAAGTTGAATAATCGGTTATTAGGGTCATATGATCATTTTAAGTTTGAGTTATAAGTGACTTTCATGGCTTGATAAGTTCTTGCCATTTTCGGTTATAAATAAGTATGAAATTTCAATCAAGGCATTTTATAAATTATAATACATATTGAATTTGTTATGTGATTGCCGAATGTGAATAATAAGTAAACAATATTGGTTAAAATATTAAACAAATCTATTTACATTTATTTAGCTCAAGGGCAAGGAGGATCAAAGTTGGATAAGGGAAAAGAGAAAGCAATAGAGTAGCCAATCCACAACCGTTCGAATATACCGAGGTAAGTTCGAATAGTCACATTTAGTACATAATTGATAATGTCTTGATATATGAATGATAATTGTACTACGATTAATTGATTTTTTTGAATATAGTTATATGACGAATAAATCATGCTTAAGGCTTAAAGCCGAATAGTTATTAGAAAGTTAAATTTGGAAGGTAAGATGGACATATATTCTTATGTATATTACTGAGCCGAAAATTAATGATTTGGTGCCCATGTTATACCATTATTCGAATGAGTAAATGAACTATGATTGTGAGATGTTATGTGAATTGAATTCTTTTGCAAATAAATATGCACGATACTCAGTGATGGAATATATCCGGACTTAAAGTCTGCAGGCTATGTGCTGGAATATATCTGGACTTAAGGTCCGCAGGCTATATGCTGGAATATATCTGGGCTAAAGTCCCGCAGGCTTCGAGCTGGTGTTATACCGAGTTTAAATTCTTGCAGGCTTGTGCTGGTATTGAATTTAAATCCTAAGACCTAATAGGCTAAACGCTGGTGATTAAGTAAGATTACAAATTGAATGGTTGTAATAAATTTGAATTGAGTATAAGTTTGATTAAATACATGTTTTGATTTCTGATAAAACTTTAATATTTCGTAATATTTAAAAATCTTACTAAGTCTCGAAAGCTTACTCTGTTCTTTATTTCTCTATTTTATAGATTGTTGATTTTGGCCACTGACTCGGGGATCGTCAGCAGCTCATCACACTATCGATATTTTTGGTACTAATATGTTTTGGTGTCGATGTGGCATGTATAGGGTAGACCGTTAGGAACAATTTTTTGTTTATGTAAAAATGTAGCCATATGAATCTGACTTTTATTCTGGAATGTTTGAATAGATTATAGTTGGATTGTGGATCATTTTTAATGACTCTGTGAATATGATAATTAAATGTTTAGCTCGATAATATCTCTTAATCCTAATCCAGTGATCAGATACGGGATAGGGGTGTTACATTTTATTGGTATCAGAGCTAAGGTTTAGTCGATTCTAGGACTAACATAGCATATATGAGTCTAGCTATATATGCCATACAGTGTTAATACGATAGTGTGATGATTTCTGACAGTTAAAAATGTGTTTTCGCATAGTAATGGATCCCGATCCCAATCGAGCGGTAGCTGATGATGTAGAGAGTGTAGCGCTTTGCTCCGCGCGCGGGACGGGGCGATGGACTCTCAACCTATTGCGAGCAATCAAAATGACGAAGCTAGACAAGCCTTTTATAATGTGATGAATGATTGGTTTAACCAATACATTCGAACTAATACGGCTGCTCCACAACCCTCACTTCCGAATAATACACCCCTGCACCTGTGATATCTCTAATAATTGATTAAATGAGATTGAATAAACCCCCAGTTGACAGAATTCGAAAGCACGGGGCTACTGAATTTAAGGCTACCGATAATGATGATGCTAAGCAAGCTGAATTTTGGTTGGACAATACTATCTGGGTGTTTGATGAACTATCTTGCACACCCGAAGAATGCCTAAAATGTGTTATATCTTTGCTACGTGATTCTGCCTACTATTGGTGGAATACGTTAGTTTCTGTTGTACCTAAGGAGCGAGTGACTTGGGAGTTCTTCCAAACCGAGTTTCGGAAAAAGTATATTAGCCAGAGATTCATCGATCAGAAACGGAAGGAATTTCTTGAACTTAAGCAGGGTTCCATGTCAGTTACTGAATATGAACAAAAGTTTATGAGGCTTAGCCGGTATGCCCGAGAATGTGTTTCTTCAGAAGCTATAATGTGTAAACATTTCGAACATGGATTGAATGAAGATATAAAATTGTTTGTTGGCATTCTTGAAATTAGAGAGTTTGTAGTACTTGTCAAGTGAGCTTACAAAGCCGAAGAGCTCAGTAAAGAGAAAAGAAAAGCTAAAGATAGAGTTAAAGAGTTTTGTAAAAGATCTTCGGGAAAGCCCTTTTAGCACTCATTGAAGAAACTTTGAGATGATTCGAGCTGATCTAAGAACACTTTGGGTTTTTCCAGACGAAACTGTGATCGACCCCCTGTAAGTACGCGAGCCACTTCGGTTGCCAGTGTTGGAAACGATCGTCGGGACAGGACTGAGTGCAAGTATTGTGGAAAATGGCATTCGGGGAGTTGTAGATTTCATGACCGCTCCTGTTATAAGTGTGGATCAGCTGACCACTTTATCAAGGACTACCCGAGATTGACTGAACAGAATGTGAACCAGAGTGGTAAACCGGGTACTACTACAGCTCGAGGTAGACCTTTTAGGAATACAGGGAATGCTAGTGGTGGTCAGAGAGGGTCTAGAGATGCTACGGTTAGATCTAAGGCTCGTGCTCCTGCTAGAGCTTATGCTATACGCGCACGCTAGGGTGCTTCTTCGCTAGATGTTATTACCGGTACTTTCACTCTCTTTGATACAAATGTGATTGCATTGATTGACCCTGGTTCTACTCATTCATATGTATGTGAGACTTTAGCATCCAGTAAGACTTTACCTGTTGAGTCTACTGAATTCGTAATTAGAGTGTCAAATCCCTTGGGTCGATATGTGCTTGTCGACAAAGTGTGCAAGAAATGCCCTCTAATAATTCGAGGTTCCTATTTTCTGGCAGATTTAATGCTTTTACCGTTTGATGAATTTGATGTTATCCTCGGTATGGATTGGTTGTCAATACAAGATGCAGTTGTAAATTATAAAAGAAAGACCATTGATTTGAGATGTGCAAATAATGAGATAATCCGAGTTGAGTCTACTGACTTGAACGGATTGCCAGCAATAATGTCCTCGATGTTGGCTCAGAAATATGTGAGAAAGGGGTGTGAAGCATATCTTGCGTACGTACTTGATAGCAAAGAGACAGAAAAGAAACTTGAATCAGTGCCAGTGGTTTGTGAGTATTTAGATGTTTTTCCTGAAGAGTTATCGGGATTACCACCCGTTCGAGAGGTAGAATTCAGCATCGAACTTGTACCTAGTACCACACCAATTTTGACAGCTCCGTATCGTATGGCACCAACAGAATTGAAGGAATTGAAAACTCAATTGCAGGAGTTGATGGATAGAGGTTTTGCTCGACCGAGTTTCTCACCTTGGGGTGCACCAATTTTGTTTGTGAAAAAGAAAGACGGAACCATGAGAATGTGCATCGACTATCGTCAACTAAATAAAGTGACAATAAAGAACAAATATCTGTTACCGCGTATTGATGATTTGTTTGATCAGCTAAAGGGAGCCTCAGTGTTTTCAAAGATAGATTTAAGATCGGGTTATTATCAGTTGTGAGTTCGAGACTCAGATATACCTAAAACTGCTTTCAGAATGAGATACGGTCACTATGAGTTCTTACTGAAGCCGTTTGGGCTCACTAATGCCCCAGTGGTATTTATGGGCTTGATGAATCAGATTTTCAAACAGTATTTGGATAGGTTTGTAGTTGTGTTTATTGATGACATTTTGGTCTATTCGCGAGATGAAACCGAACATGCCAAGCACCTGAGATTAGTGTTGCAGATATTACGGGATAAGCAGTTATATGCTAAGTTCAGTAAATGTGAGTTCTGGTTGAGAGAAGTTAGTTTTTTGGGACATGTGGTATCCGCATCGGGTATTCGAGTTGATCCGAGCAAAATTTTGGCCATACGCAATTGGAAGCCTCTGAGAAATGTTACTGAAGTTCGGAGCTTTTTGGGACTTGCCGGTTACTACAGACGGTTTGTAAAGGGTTTCTCGATGATAGCCACACCAATGACGAAACTACTTCAGAAAAATGTTAAGTTTGAATTGTCAAAAAAATGTCAGAAAAGTTTCAATCAATTGAAAACTTATTTGACTGAAGCTCCAGTGCTAATGCAGCCCGAACCCAGTAAAGAGTTCGTCATTTACAGTGATGCATCCTTACTTGGGCTGGGTTGTGTGTTGATGCAAGAAGGTCGAGTTGTAGCTTACACGTCGAGGCAATTGAAGCCGCATGAGAAAAATTATCCAACCCATGATCTCGAATTAGCTGCCATCGTATTCGCCTTAAAAATATGGCGACACTACTTGTTTGGAGAGAAGTGTCATGTTTATTCGGATCACAAAAGCCTCAAATATTTGATGACTCAAAGAGATCTGAATCTGCGACAAAGACGTTGGCTTGAGTTGTTGAAAGATTACGAGCTTGTCATTGACTATCACCCGGGAAAGGCTAACGTGGTTGTCGATGCCTTAAGCCGCAAGTCATTGTTTACTTTACGAGCGATGAATGTACACTTGTCCATTTCATCCGATAATATGTTAGTAGCAGAATTGAAAGCCAAACCATCATTAATTCATCAAATACATGAATATCAAAAAGTTGACGATGAATTGGTTGCTAAACGAGCTGAATGTGCTTCTAATGTGGAATCAGAATTTCAAATAGACGACAACGATTGTTTAAGGTTTAGAAGTCGATTGTGTGTTCCAAGAAATTCAGAAATTATTTCGATGATTTTGAGCGAGGCTCATAGTAGCCGAATGTGAATCCACCCGGGTAGTACGAAAATGTACAACGATCTGAAATATCAGTTTTGGTGGCCCAGTATGAAACGAGACATTTCTGACTTTGTTTCGAAGTGTTTGATATGTCAACAAGTGAAAGCGGAACATCAAGTACCTTCGGGATTACTTTAGCCGATCATGATACCTGAATGGAAATGGGATCGTATCATGATGGATTTTGTATCTGGGTTGCCGTTGTCGTCAAGCAAGAGAGATACGATCTGGGTTGTTGTTGATCGACTGACCAAGTCGGCCCATTTTATTCCCGTACGTACGGATTATTCACTTGACAAACTAGCTGAATTGTATGTTTCTCAGATTGTAAGGTTACACGGACAACCTATTTCTATTGTGTCGGATAGAGATTCGAGATTCACATCACGATTTTGGAAGAAGTTGAAAGAAGCATTAGGTACCAAGTTGCATTTTAGCACCACTTTTCATCCCCAGACTGATGGTCAATCCAAGCGGATAGTTCAGATACTCGAGGATATGTTGAGATGCTGCATCCTTGAGTTTTGTGGTTCATGGGAACAGTATTTGCCTTTGATTGAATTCGCTTACAACAATAGTTTTCAATCAAGCATTAATATGGCACCTTATGAGGCTTTGTACGGTCGTAAATGCCGTACACCGTTGTTTTGGACTGAGCTTAGTAAAAGTAAAATTTTAGGGGTTGATTTGATTAAAAATGCTAAGTAGAAAGTAAAAGTGATCCGTGAAAGTCTGAAAGCAGCTTCAGATCGTCAGAAGTCGTATGCGGATTTAAAATGAAAATACATTGAATATCAGGTTGGAGACAAAGTGTTTCTTAAAGTTTCATCGTGGAAAAAGGTTCTTAGATTTGGCCGTAAGGGCAAATTGAGTCTGAGGTTCATCGGGCCGTATGAAATATCCGAACAAATTGGGCCGATCGTATATAGATTGATTTACTCCCTGAACTTGAAAAGATTCACAACGTATTTCATGTTTCGATGCTTCGACATTACAGATCCAATCCATCACATGTAATTAGTCCATAAGAGGTGGAGATTCGATCTAATTTGAGTTACAAAGAATAACCAGTTTGTATTTTGGCTCGTGAAGTAAAAGAACTGCGAAACAAGAAAATCTCATTAATGAAAGTAATGTGGCTTAAACACGGGGTGGAAGAAGCTACTTGGGAGCTTGAGGATTCTATGAAACAACGATATCCTAATTTATTCACTGGTAAGAATTTTCGGGGATGAAAAGTTTTATGGAGGGGAGAGTTGTGACAGCCCTAATTTGACCCTAGTCAGAAAATGGTTTCGGGACCACAAAACTGAGTCATAAAAGTAATTAAACATTATATTCTATGTTTATGATGTGAGTAAATGCGTGTGAAAGTTTCATCCTTTGATTTGGTCATTTGTATGTGAAATTTATTAAATAGGACTTATGTGAAACATTTTTGAAATGTGATAACTTAATTTTATAATGGTCTATTAATGCATATATTGAAAAGAATGGTCTTGCATGTCAATTTACCCATTTTAGATAGTGGCCGGCCATGTTATTAGTTAAAATATAATATATGAATTTTCTATTAGTATAATTTAATTAAATGGCTTTATATTATAGAATAATAATAATTAAAAGTAGAAAATAGGTAAAGAAAACAAGGATGTTCATCTTTGTTTCTTCTAAGCCGAATGTATAGAAGAATAGGGGAGAAACACCATTCGGCCATCTTAGGCTTACATTAAGGGAAGAAGTTATGTTAATTCTTGAAATTTTAGTTGATTTTGAGTTAATTACCAAGTTCTTTATTTAACCCATGTTAATTTTTTTTGTTTTTGGGAATGATTAGAGTTTTCGGCCTTGGTAGTTAATAAAGGTTATGGTTGTTGTTTCATGTTATTTTGGATGAATAATGGTAAATAGGTGTTTGAGCCTAATCAATGAGCCTATGTGTGCATTAGATGCTAAGTGGGAAGAATTGGCTATCATATTGTGTGCTATGACCGAATATGAACTTGGTTATATTGAGTAATGTATGTGCTTTGAATTGATAGAATGAAAGAGATGCTTAAAATGTGTTTTAAACAACTAAATGTTAAATTAAGGTTTGCTAAATTACCATTGTCCTTTCCGAATATGTGCTTAATTAAAGAAGAGTTGTTGTTAAATGTTTTAAATTATTTAGATAATTATAAATTAAGTCGAAGCTAGGTAAAATTGAATGATTGTGGCTTAATTGTTTTATGGCAGGTGGCTATTATGGTGAAATGCAAATTTTGTTATTGAAATTAATGTACTTCTTATTGAATTTTTATAAATTTCGTTATAAGAGATATTAAGGATGAAATTGAGTTGGCTATTATTGTTTTGTGCGAATCTTTTATCTAAGTGGGGTGTTCGGCTAGGTCATTTTTGAACAAATGTTTTGGTGTTGGTTGTTTAAGTGATATTAATTTTTGTATTAAGTTGAATTGGAAAGTTGATAAATGTGTAAAGATGACCTCAGGCTTATATAAGCATTCGGCATTAGCTAAGGAGTGAGAATTTTGATAGTTGTTGTATATGTGAAATGAGTAGTGTTATATATATATATAAATATGTGATTTATTTGGTAATAATTGCAGTGGTTAAACTAGTGTATAAGAAAACAAGATAAGCTATGTGAGTTTTACTTGTGTATGCGAAACTGGTATAAGTTGAATAATCGGTTATTAGGGTCATATGATCATTTTACGTTTGAGTTATAAGTGACTTTCATGGCTTGATAAGTTCTTTCCATTTTCGGTTATAAATAAGTATGAAATTTCAATCAAGGCATTTTATAAATTATAATACATATTGAATTTGTTATGTCATTACCGAATGTGAATAATAAGTAAACAATATTGGTTAAAATATTAAAAAAATCTATTTACATTTATTTAGCTCAAGGGCAAGGAGGATCAAAGTTGGATAAGGGAAAAGAGAAAGCAATAGAGTAGCCAATCCATAACTGTTCGAATATACCGAGGTAAGTTTGAATAGTCACATTTAGTACATAATTGATAATGTCTTGATATATGAATGATAATTGTACTACGATTAATTGATTCTTTTGAATATAGTTATATGACGAATAAATCATGCTTAAGGCTTAAAGCCGAATAGTTATTAGAAAGTTAAATTTGGAAGGTAAGATGGACATATATTCTTATGTATATTACTAAGCCAAAAATTAATGATTTGGTGTCCACGTTATACCATTATTCGAATGAGTAAATGAACTATGATTGTGAGATGTTATGTGAATTGAATTCTTTTGCAAATAAATATGCACGATACTCAGTGATGGAATATATCCGGACTTAAAGTCCACAGGCTATGTGCTGGAATATATCCGGACTTAAGGTCCACAGGCTATATGCTGGAATATATCCAAGCTAAAGTCTCGTAGGCTTCGAGCTGGTGTTATACCGGGTTTAAATTCTCGCAGGCTTGTGCTGGTATTGAATTTAAATCCTAAGACCTAATAGGCTAAACACTGGTGAGTTAAGTATGATTACAAATTGAATGGTTGTAATAAATTTGAATTGAGTATAAGTTTGATTAAATACATGTTTTGATTTCCGATAAAACTTTTATATTTCGTAATATTTAAAAATCTTACTAAGTCTCGAAAGCTTACTCTGTTCTTTATTTCTCTGTTTTATAGATTGTTGATTTTGGCCACTGACTCGGTGATCGTCAGCAGCTCATCACACTATCGATATTTTTGGTACTAATTTGTTTTGGCGTCGATGTGGCATGTATAGGGTAGACCGTTGGGAACGATGTTTTGTTTATGTAAAAATGTAGCCATATGAGTATGACTTTTATTCTGGAATGTTTGAATAGATTATAGTTGGATTGTGGATCATTTTTGATACTCTGTGAATATGATAATTAAACGTTTAACTCGGTAATATCTGTTAATCCTAATCCGGCGATCGGATACGGGATAGGGGTGTTACATTTGACCTCAAATTTTTTGGTCCCGAAACCACTGTTTCGATTTGACTAAAAATGGGCTATTACATCCAGAGCATTTGTATGACTGAAGGGCATCACTAGGAACTCGTAATGACCATACCGAGCCCGAAATGAGATCTTAGGAATGTTCATTTCCTTCACTTTCAACTGATAGTATCTGGACCTCAGATCGATCTTAGAGAACACCTTAACACCTCTGGACTTATCGAATAAATCATTTATCCTTGGCAAGGGATATATGTTCTTTATGGTCTACTTGTTCAATTGTTGGTAATCAATACAGAGCCTCATGAATCCATCCTTCTTCTATACAAAAAAAATTGGAGCACTCAGCCTTATGAATCCATGGTCCAGAAGTTCCTGTAATTGTACCTTAAGTTCCATAAGCTCCTTCGGTGCCATGCGATAGGGAGCGATTGACACCACAACTAGTTCAATAACATTCATATCTAGAATTTAAACCAGATAAGCTTTGCACCCCTTTCACACTATCTTTTTAGCCACTAGAGCGGAAATTACGTTAGATAGGTAATCTCTACACTCTCCAACCATCACCATCAGTTCATACCTCAATCCATTCTCAAACCTGGTGCACTTATCCTGCTCAATTGAAACCATCTCTTGCCCGTAACAACTAAGCCTTAGGAACTCAACCTCTTATTCAGCCATGGATTTATCTCCCTATTTGAGCTCAATGAACTCTAACCTCAGAGCCTCGACATACCTGGTACCCACGTATTGATTCTAAAAAGCATCTAGAAAGTATTCCCATGTTATCCTCTCCACCTAAATACCTCTCATTACGGCCTACCACCAAAGGTAAGCCTCATCTTTCAGCAGCGATACAGTGCCTCTTAATTTTTGCTCGGGGGTACACTCCAAATCAACCAATATCCTCTCCCTACCCTTCAACTAGTATTCAGCTACAGTAGGGTTCATCCCAGCAACGCCCTTAAACAATCCAGCTCCATTAGAACGAAGCCTCTCATCTATATATCCTTAATTACCCTTTCCAGAATGAGCTTCAGCTACTTACTACAGAACCCTAAGCCTAGCAAGTGATACAGCATCATCAACTGGCTCATGATGGCTCTCAAATATCATAGGTGCCTGTTCAACATGTCCGGCCATTAGCTCGGGAGTGCTCACTTTGCGACACAGACGAACCGACTTGGGTCCTTTCACCTTTCTCTCTACGAGCTCTCATAGCTCGGGTTCATACACCATGAGTACTCATCTCTCTATTGAATGTCTAAGTTTTTATGAAATTATCTGACAATTTTATAAATGAGTTTTTGTTATTAATCCTGAATGCTTCAATCTAGAAGTTTAGTCACAGTTCCACTATCTATATTTTTATAGTCTATAGTTTCACAATCTAAAGTGTCAATATATAAGCAGTTTCATAGTCTACAGTTTTAGTATGTAATAAGTACTTATCTTGGACCGATTTCAGAGTCTCAAATTTTTAAATAAAACACAAATTTTTGTAATAAAAAAATAAGTTTTTAACTATGCAATGAACTTTTCCTAAAGTTTTTTACACATGCGTGCAAACTTTAAAAATAATCACTGTCTAAATTTTGAACCGGACTCTGATACCACTAAATGTAACCCCCTAAATCCAACCTAGATGTTATGATTGAATCTAAAAGATCACATTGGTCATGATAATGGCACGAAAAATGTTTAGCTATTTCTTTCAAAAAAATCATCATCACTTTTATTTAAAATCAGTGTATTGATTTGCTTGATAAAAACTAAGGTAACTCTTTGAATTTCTAGTAAAGATATTTTCAGAAATCAAAAAAGCTTGAAAATTCCTAGTTTGAGTAATTAAGTAAATGTCTTACTTTGAAATTGTCACAGCGGAAGATTTAACAAAATTCTTATTTGTTGACTTAAAAATCGTTCCTCGATTCATTTCATAAAATATTGAAAATTTTAGTAATTAGGTTTAATTTTCATAAAAACATATACTCGAATTTATAATAAAGTTTCTAAGTGGAAGTCGTAATTGTGTTGAAAAATCTTGTTTTTCGTACTGATATGGTAAACCATTTTAATTAATGTTTTCAAACCAAATCATGCAAAATGTCTGAAAAATCCAAAATCAACGTCCATTCCACAGTCTATAAATAATAATAAAATAGTCCCCAAAAATAAAGAATAATAAAGTTCAAAATTTTATACGTAAAATATCCGATTAGTCCTCCATAAACATAACCCATGTCCTAACCTCGAAGGTTATCTGAAACATCAAGAAATTGAAAGGGTGAGCTTTAAAAGTCCTATGTGAATTAAACATAAAAGAAGTGGTATTTGAGCCATACATTTCATAAATATATATAGCAACACTTATATTTCAACATAATATTACATATAGCAAGGTGCATGAGAATGTTGATGTAGCTTTTCAAAAATTAGTGCAAGTTTTACAAAATGATTCCTACCCATCTTCGCTACATACCAATATATAGTTCCCCAAAACTTGTCCATCCAATAACACACCACGTTGTGGCCAAGACACTCAATATTGCAGTCAAACTGTACACTACTGGCAAGCCAATCAATAACGTTGTGGCCAAGCCACTCAATAGCACTATGGTCAAGCCACTCAATAATGTTGTGGTCAAGCCACTCAATATTACAGTAAAACTGCCAAAGTTTTCCTCATTTCATAATCATCCCAACCCCGTGCATGTGATATGACATGTGAACAATATTTTTAGTGCCCATGCTTAACATGCGATTCAAATTAATAATCTACATACTCGGCATGCTTAACATGCAAATCATATGTATAATCAACAAAATCGGTATGATTAACATGCGAGTCATATTTCAATATCAAAATAGTGGCATGATTTATATATATATCATGTATAATCAATCTTGCCATAAATCACATATCATGAGAATTGGTATGTACACATTATTTCACATTAATCATTAAAACACATAAATTATATCATACACTCACCCAAAATGATCAGTTAGAAATACTTACTTGGGTTTCCCCTCTTTTTATGGATTTAGCATCTCTTCGAGTACATTTGTATATTAACCATTTGAGGACAATAATAAAAAGTATATTAATTTAGTTCATGAATAATTTTATTAACCAAATTATTCTAAAAATTTACAAGTGTTCTTAGACAAAAATTCTACACTTAAGGCACCAGACCCAATAATAACATGGCAATCCTCTGGCATCTTATACTTTCATATACAATTCACAAAAACATCAACTTGGTTAGTTCATTTGCATGGCATAAACTTATAATATATATGATACATGTAACAGTATATCCTATAACATGTACAACTAATAATATTCAACTTGTTTCATTTATACATAACTCCATTCATTTCAATCATTTTGTTTCCATTTAGTATAGTTTTCATTTCTACTTTCACCCGGAGAACTAAAGTAAATTGAATTTGGATATCAGACTTGTGTTCTCATATGAGCTGACATATTTGAGCTGCTCACATAACCATTAGGTACAGTTCGATGATTGCTCACACAAGCTTCTGAGAATTCGCAACACATGTTGGATCTAAAATCATCATATAAGCCACTGATCAAAAAATCGTTTCCTTTGGTCATTTGAACCATTTCATTTTTCATTGAGACCCTAAAAACAACAATAACATAGTAAGTTCCATATGAACTTACTTGGCAAAAATAGCAACAAACAAGACGTCGAGGACTAATCCATAATTTTGTCTTTTTTCTTCATTATCCTCTGATTGATTCAATACATGATCTATGCAATAATTCATCTCAACTTATGAATTCCAAATACCTTATGTCATCCTATATGTTGGGAAATGTGTCCATATTATAGTAAACATGTAATTATTTTCTATTTATTTGAACGATGAATAAATAAATAAAGTTAATTTCACATTTCACTATTATATCATTTGTATTTATGTCTTTTATATTTTGCATGCATAGCGAAATTGTGATAAGCAAATATTAGCTCATTGATTGTCAAAAGTTCAAACTGAAGATAAGTAGCATTGTAAAGAACGTTTACATTGTGAGAAAGGCAACTTAATTAAGTAGATAATCTAAATGACTCTGTACTCTAGTAAAAGAATCAAAGTGAGCATTTGATTCAAGTATTGAGAAGGATTATTATGTCGTCTACAATTCCAATTGGGGATGTAACAGCCCGTTTTCGAGTCAAATCAGAACAGTGGTTTTGGGACCACAAATCCAAAGTTAAAATATTTATTTTATCATTTTATTAAAGTTTACAATATGATAGAATTACTGTGTGAAAGTTTCGTAAAGAAATTTTATAGTTTGAGTGCTCAATTTGATAAAAAGGACTAAATCGCGTAAAGTGAAAAGTGAAGTTCTATTAGTTAAAGGTGTCAAATAGATTTGGTTTTTAAATATGTGGCCTTAAATGGTAATTAAACCATTATTATAGGTAATGGAAATTTATGGACATAAAAAAAGTGAATTTTAATGTTTTAAAACAAGGTTAATTTAGTAAATTAAGAAATAAGTTAAGATAAATAAAAACAAAATCACAAAATGTGTGCATCTTTCATCTTTGACTGAATTTTAAAGGAGAAGAAGAAGCCATTGTTAGGTTTCATTCGGCCATTGCTTTCCTAGTTGATTAAGGTATGGTTTTAGCTCAGTTTTTAATGATTTTTACGTTTTTGATATCATTGCAGCTCAATCTAAATAGCCTGTACCTTTAATTTCAAAAATGTTAAAGATTTTGAGAGTTTCCATTTTTGATTCTATGTGTTCTTTGATGTTTAATGTTAAAATATGAAAGCTTGATGATAGATTTTCATGTTTTGTAAAGTGATTTTTGATGAAAATGCAAAATAGGGATTAAATTGAGAAATGTGTAAATTTAGTAGTTAAAAGTGTGAATAAATGAAAATTATGGGCTACTAGGGGCATTATGGTAATTCGGCTAGCATGGGTTAGTCTTGAATTTCATTAATTTGTGATTTTGTAAAATAAGGACTAAATTGTAAAAATTGTAAAATTTTTGGGGCAAAAGTGTAAATGTGTTTTAAAGTGTATTTTGGACTAAACTGAATGAATAAATGATTGAATAAGGTAATTTTGAATATCATTTGATCAAGAAAAGCGAAATACGGACTTAGATTGGGGAAAAGATAAAGTTATCGACTAATCGACTCGATTCACTGTTTTAGCATCTGAGGCATGTATTCAACATTGTAATAATTATGCTTTTAGTGCTTGATATTGCATAAATTGTATATACGAGACTACTATTATGTTTGACGACAAATCAGCTATATATGTGGCACTTGGTGTGCGATTCGACATAGCTACGGCTATATATGGCACTTAGTGTGCGAGATTGAGATAGCTTCGGCTATATATGGCACTTAGTGTGAAAGATTTGAGATAGCTTCAGCTATGTACAGCACTTAGTGTGTAAGATATCGAGTATGGCACTTAGTGTGTGAGACATTGAGTATTCAACGGCATTCCGTGTATGTATGAACTTGTTATGGATTGGTACAAGTATGTACATGTATATTATGAGCTTAAAATCGAAGAAGTTACAAAGCTTGTATATAAGCTTATGATTAAGCAGGTGAAAGGTTTGTTAGTAATCATAAAGTAAATGATAATATGTTTAGATTGATGAATGCTGTATTTGTGATTAGTTAAGTTTATGTCATACAAGCTTACTAAGCTTATTAGCTTATTGTGTGTATTTTTCCCGTGTTTTATAGTGATATTGAAGCTAGCTTGGATTCGGGGATCGTCAGAGACCTCATCGCACTATCGAACATCTATTTTGGTACTTTTGATGTAACGCCCCAAAAATTGGGCCTAGAAGGTATTGGGCCTTGAGTCTGGGTTCAGGTAGAATACGACCCGAATAATTTGGATGTTCTAATTAATTAATTATTATTAATTATTAATAATAATTATTATTATGTTTAAATTTAGTAATTAAATAAATAACGAAGGGCTTATAGTGTGGGGAAAAGTCCAGGGCTCAGCCCACAAAATTCTTAAATTTGGTCTCTTAAGGAAATCTGGGTAGTAGGCCTTATTAATAAATTGGGATGAGTTTTAGCATGAAGGAACGCCTGGCCCAGTGGCTAAGCACGCTAGGAAGGCATGGGAGGTGCCTAGGTTCAAGGCACGGTGTGCGCAAATGGTTATTTTTTTTACAACCAAGAATTTCCGCAAAGAGGCCTTATAAATATTTCGAGAGGAAAGGTGACACAAAAGAGGCACGTGGTCAAGTGGCAAGGAGGTGTTAAGAGTGTGCATGTGGTTAGGGGTTTGAGTTTGGTAAGTAGCATATTTTGTTTTATTCTTAAACGAATCGGGACTGCAACAGATAAGTCTTAAGATTAATTGTGAGCAGATTATATCATGAGAAGAGCTTCAGTGCAGTGGCAGTAGCGTGCTAGGCCTGTCGAGAGGTTATGGGTTCGATTCCAAGGGAAGGCGAATTCTTTTTTATTTTTAAACAGGCCAAAACTGAAGCAGGTAAGGTTTATAAATAATTATGAGAAGATCGTGACATGAAAGGAACTTCGGTATAGTGGCAAGAAGCGTAGGTGTGGGGTTAGAAGGTCGCGAGTTCGAGATGTATAGCAGGCGAAATTTCATTTTTATTTCGCAAGTAACTAAGGCTTCAACAGGTAAAGGTTAACATTAATTGTGACCCTATATTAGTAAAGAAAGAAGCGTGGTGCAGTGGCCAGCAGCTCAGGTGAAGGCATATGGGCGCATGGGCGGACAAGGTCTGGAGTTCGAGCCTCATCTCGCGCAGGAAAGGCTGGGATTTTGCTGCACGCATGGGGAAGGAGTTGGGGTCTGACCAGGACTCTTGGCAGCGTGCTGAAGCGGTACAAGTAGGTGGATAAGGCTGCTGATCGGTTAGGAGTTTGAATGAAATTCAAACATTGAAATTGGCCAAAAATCAAGGAGCAATTCGGGGAATTGGAATTGGGAAAGAATTCCTATGCCGAACTCATTCGGCCATAGCTAAAAAGTGTCGAATATTTTAGGCCTTTAGGATTCATTTTTTTCTTCTTCTATTTTCTTTTCTTTTCTTCTTCTTTTCTCCTCTCCTCATCTACTTTCTTTTTTTCTTCTTTCCCTCTATAGCCGAGTCTTCCTACCATTCTACTCAATACCACTTCCTTACCATTTGTTTCTAAGCCTTATACACAAAAGTCGAAATCCCAAAAGCCTATTTTCTTCTGTACCGATTTCTCTTAGCCAAAACTCTCTGATTCTTCTCCATCTTTTGGCTGATTCATTCATCTTCTAAACCCCAAAAATTTCTGTCGACAAAGCCACTACAAAACCCTCATCTTTTCTTTACTGTTTCAAAAAGCCGAAAACCCCATAGTCTTAGGGGCATAGCCAAATCTGTAGACCATTAAGGTTCAATTTCTACTAAGGTTTGAGGATCAGATCTGCATCAGAATCAAATAGGAATTAAAGTGGGATCATTGACCGAAGGAACCAGTGGTAAGTTTTCGAATCTATTCTTTATTTCAGGTTTTAGAAAAGTCGAAACCCCTAAAGGCTTAGGGAGGCTATCGATTGGGCTCTATGGCTCTAAGGGTTGTGACAATTATTTTATTATGATGATAGTGTGATCTAGAGGTTGCTCATCAAAGGCTTGGACAAGCAGAACGACTAGATCTAGATCTAGTCGCTAGTTTCGGTAAAGGTAGGATCGCTAGTGCATAAAGTGTTAATGGCCGATTTTGGGTAAGAAGATTTGTATATAACTTACGATTAGATTCATAGTTAACATATTAGTAGTTGACTGTAGGCAACTCGCGTGTGGAACTCGCCATTGAACCACTACAAATCAGGTGTGTAAACGACACCCACTTGTAGACTAGATCGGCAAAAGCCAAAAAGCTGAAGAGCCGGTATTTTGGTGGATGTGTGAGCGTGCGAGCGCTCGTGAGATAGTTGTTTGTTAATTTTGGTAATCTCAAGCGGTAAGATTGCAGAGTGCGTAATTTCGTACACTTGGTATATTTGGGCTTAATGGGCCAAAATCGGGTTAATAGGCCAACGAGCCCAAACCGATAAAAATGCTCGGTAAGTATTTCTATTAATACGTTAATAATTGTAATGAGCATGAAACCCTAAAAAGACTGATAAAATTACTAAAATACCTTTATAAGATAGAATTATCGTAATACCCCTGAAGGGGTAAGTTTACGATTACGCCTCTCGAGGGTAAATAGCTGTTATTATGCTATAATCTGACTATCTTTCTGAAGCATGCCTTGTTAATTATATATATTTTGCATACATGTCATACTACATGGGGTTGGGTTTTATTATGGAGGAAGAACTCGTTCTGGTGGCTGTGCCACATATTTTGATATAAGCAGCTTTGTTGCGGATTATAGTTAGTGCCGCAACCGGTGCTAACACTGTAAGTGTAGGGATGGCGTGGGTGATTTATTCCCCACAGGAAGTGTAAGGATGGACGGAGGCAAGTGCAGGGTTGGATGGGGTTATCATGCATTAACCATATGTGACTGTTTTGAAATGGGCCCAACTATGTTGATATGGGCAAGGCCCAATATATCTCGACTTGTAATAGTGCTATGGCCCAAATTGATACTGATATGGGCTAGGCCCAGTTTACTCTGATACTGTAAGGGGCTATGGCCCAGATTAATATTGATATGGGCTAAGGCCCAATTAACACTGATTTCTGTATAGGGCTCAGGCCCAGTAAAGCTTGAACCGATATAGGCTCTAGTTGGGTTTATTTTACACACTGAGTTTTCCAAACTCACCCCCTTTTTCCCATTTTTGTAGGTGAGCCTTAGATCGATGGACTTGGAGCTGTGAGGGATTCGGACTGGCCACACGTTCTGCAAATTTCAGTTTTCTTCTAGTGAATTGGACCTCTTTTCATTTACTCTTATGGTTTGGGTTTTAAATTGTAATAAGGCCGTTTTAATTATTTTTAATGGTTTTGATATGTTTAGCTAGAATAGATATGTTTTTTTAACTGTTGAAATTGAGTAACTTTAGGGCGCGTTTTCCAAAATTAATCACTTTTCTTAAAATGGACTTAATCGAATAGGTTTCCTAAGAATATACACTAAGTTAAGGTGTGGCAATGGTGGTGTGCATGTCTAGGATTGGATCCGAAGGGAGCTTGGTACTTAAGCAGTCTGATGGACTCACCTCCTCTTTTCTGGTTTCCTACCTGGTGCACAGCTTCCATTCACTTTAACCTATAATGAAATCATCCTTTAAAACGCTAACTAAGTTTTCTAGATCAAAAATATAAAATGTTTTTAACACTTCGATGTGGCACGTCGGATTCGGTCATAACGTCTAGGCCGGGTTTGGGGTGTTACATTTGAAGTTATGTATATATGGTATATGGCATGTATAGGCTTGAGTCATTTTGAGTATGTTTGATGTGTAACAACCCAATTTAGACCCTATCCGAAACAGTGGTTTCGGGACCACAAATTTGAATTAGAAAATATTTAAAAATTTATTTTCTATGTTTATTATGTGTGAATTAATATCTGTGAAATTTTCGTATTTTAATTTTTTTCGTTTGAGTGCCCGATTTAATAAAAGGGCTTAATCGCGTAAAATGAAAAAGTTGATAGTTAAATGTGGGAGTGCTTAATTGAATTTGTCTTTATAATATGATGCATTCATAATGCAATTCGACCATAGTTAAAAAGGCTAGATGGTTTTGGTATTAATTATCATGATTTTATATTAATTTTAAAAGGGTAATTTTGTAATATTTTAATAATGTTATAATAATAAAACATAAAACAAAGTTGCATGCATTCATCTTTATTTCAAAAGCTGAAAATACCAAAAGAAAAGAAAAAGAAAAGAAGCCACATTGGGCCATTAGCAAGCTTGATTCAAGGTGAGTTTTAGCTTGGTTTTTGATAATTTTTCCGGTTTTGAGATCGTTGCAGTGTAATGTACAAAGCCCATGCTTTAATTTTTTATTTTGATGAATATTTTGAGTTATTCCATTGATGAATAATTGAGCTTTGTGATGTTAGTTGATGAATTAGGAAAGATATGTTTTGGATTAATATGTTTTGCATTGGAATTTTTGATGAATTTGAGTAATTAGGGCTAAATTGCAAAAATAATAAATTAAGGAACTAAAATGTGAAATAAATGAAATGTATGGACTTGTATGAGCACAAGGAAGATTCAGCCTAAGCATGGTGTACTCAAATTTTACACGTTTTGTGTTTTGTACAATTTGGACTAAATTGTAAAAGTGTGAAATGTCAGGGGCAAAATAGTAATTTGCCCATTTATGTGTTTTTGGACTAAATTGAATGAATTTATGTTTGAATAAGTTTAATTTGAATATGTTTAGATCAAGAACTAAAGAAATCAGAATTGGATCGGGGGAAAACCAAAGTTGTCGAATAATCATCCCGTTCTGATTATCGTTGTCCGAGGTAAGTTTATAAGCAAATAGATGTTTTTAATTTTAAATAAATATGAGTTTTATATGCTGAAGTGAATTATGTGAAAGTATATATGTGGTAGCCGAATATGAATATGCTTGGGAGCTATGTTTACGAATTCGATTCGACAAAGTTACGATGTCCGAAAGCCCCGTACGAACCTTAGGAATAGTTAGGATACATATGTCATGACATAGGATTTTCGACATGCGTTCTCATGTAAGACCACGTTTGGGACATTGGCATTGATATGTGATTACGTGTAAGACCACGTCTGGGACTTTGGCATCGATATGTGATTACATGTAAGACCACGTCTGGGACGTTGGCATTGTAAGATATGTGTGATTATCCGAGCATCCTATTCAATATCGAACAATTCAATGGGAAATGATAAGTTATGATCGAATGTGTGATCAAGCTAAAAGGTTCAGGTATGTGCTTGTTAGATGCTTATATGAAAATAAGTTAAGATAGTTATTTGAAATGTGATATAAATTATGTATGATGCAAATGGAATTCTATGTATATATGATTAATCATATTTGGCTTTATGACTAACAAATGTGAATATTTATGAAATGATTCATAAGTTACAAGCATGAGTATGTACCCTTGATTGAAAATAGGTTGATTCGACCTTGTTATGTAACACCCCAAACCCGACCTAGACGTTATGGCCGAATCTGTGATGTCACATTGGAGTGTTTTTCCAAAACCAAATTTTGAGAAGATTCGTTCTGTGTAAAACTTCTTTAGGTTTTTAACAAAAGTTTAAGGTGTTTAGTTCATCGTGAAAACTCAAGTTGTTTAAGCAAAATATTAATTATATTATCTTGTTATTAAACCTTAAAATAGTGTTTGTTGTGGAAGCTTTCAAAATGTGTTGCGTAAATGTGATGATTTCAGAAAAACATTTGTTTGTATTTTCTTGAAAAGAAATCTGACTCCTATTTCTAACAGGTAAAATAAAATAAAAAAAATTTCCAAATTACAAACAGAAATTAAAGAGGCCTAATTACATAAAGAAACCCAAAATAAAATCTTAATTATAATACTAAAAGAAACTCCGTCGAGTGGCCACCTCTGAGTCTTTCGACGCCTCGGTCCAACTAAGCCTGGGTATTACCTGCACAGATAACAGATGAGTGAGTTTACGAAAACTCAATGTGTAATCCCATAAGAGCATACAGTCAGAGTAAACACAATTTTGCTCTAAGCCCTTTCAGTTTTAGTTGGGGCTTTAGCCCCTTTTTCAGTAACAGTAGTACTCTGGGCCTTAGCTCATTTCAGTAATAGAGGTAGCTTGTGCCTTAGCCCATTTTAGTACAGTATGCAAGCAAAGAATCCTACCCAATCCATTCGCTACACACCATCTCCATACCAGCCCTACACACCATGTGGGGATAAAATTAACCCACCCAACCCTACACACCAAGTCATACCGGTTCCAGTACTAAAACAGTATTTATAGCACAGCTGCCTATAATAGGCTCATAGCCTTTCAGTACACTTCCTCCAAAAACATATATCCCGCCCCATGTAATGCAACATAATATCATACGTGTATGCAGAAATGTCATGCTCAAAAATAGTTATACATAATACAAGGGTATTTCAGTCAATTTACCTCACAGGGGTATAATGGTCATTTCATTAGTATGGGGTCTAAGCATACTTACCGACCCAACAGTATGTCCACAGTCGTCTTGAGCGACCCGTGCAACCTTATCAGTCAATCAGTGCTAATGGGCGTCTAGCTCATATTGTAGGCCCATATGGGCCCACACTCTCGCATGGCCCATATAGCCCAAAAATGGCCTCGGCCGTGTAGTTCACACAAACTGGCCCACAATTTTACCACATTTTGTGTAATTTCTCCGCATGGGGCCCACAAGCCCATTGGGCCCACACGGTCTAGTTCAGCCCAGAATGGCCCAACACCGTTTCGATCCATGAAATCAGTCATGGCCATTTCGTTGACATCATGGCCTCGTTTTGCTACTAGGCCTGCCACACGGGCGGCCAAAAGCTCGTGTTGTGCTGACAGTCCATTTTTTGGCTTTTCAGCTTTTGCTATCACACATCTAATGATAGTGTTTACACACCTGTTATGGAGTTGTAGCCGAAATGCCTCTGAGATCGAGAACCTATGGTCAACCACAACCTTTCATTAGTCCAAAACCCTCATTAAACCAAAACCATACTGATATTGAATAAAAATGTTTTAACCATATCATCGCTACTTACCAAACAACAATCGCAACCCTTTCTTATTCCAAACCACGTATTCTCCCCAATACTTAACCCTTCACAAAAATAATTAACCGATTCATAAGAATCTACAATCCCACACAACCACATCTAGAACTTAAACACCTGCCAATAAAGGGATTATCACTTGTAAAGGGAAGGCAATCGCCCAACGCCTTGCTTAATGAAATCGAGCCCCTAGCAACATTCGGCAAAAACACAATGTTACAAGCCAATCATTAAGGTGAAGAAAAGAATGAGTAAGAAGGGTATATTCGGCCCACAGAAGAAGAAGTCAACATTCCCTGAGAAAAAGACTTAACCAATATTTAGCCAAGACCCAAGCCTAGAAGTCGCCTGAATTGTAAAGGGGTATTCGACCAAGAACCTTTCGGCCAAGAGAAGAAAGAAGAAAGTGGAAACAAGGTGTTCGACTTTGAAGAACAAAGAACCTTAGGTTCAGCCAACACAGTAGAAAAGCAAAGAAAGTCGAAGGGGAGAGAGAAAAGATAGTCAATCAGTAAAGCACTATTGTGAAGAGCCAAAACGAGATAGGCAGCCCCCAAAGGCCCGAATGGTCAAAAAGAAAAGTACTTTCAAAGACCCCTAGCAGAAAATTGGCTACTCAGCAAAAGTGAAAAGAACCCCAAAATGAAAAATGGAAAAAATGAGGATACAAAACTGACCAAAATGAGAAGCATGACCCCTAGGCTAAATTCTTGAGTGCCTAGAATCCTCATTCGGCACTAACTCCCCACAACTTCAAAATCCCTTTATTCTTTCCTAAAAACTCTCCTCATATCTCTCCTCAACTCCCTCCTACAATCCCTCCATGACTGATTCAAACTCCCCTCTACTCATTCGTGTTTCAGTCAAACACAACTAGCTCCCCGAAGTAAGCAGTAAAAATAATCTCCCTTTGCACAAGTAGGGATTCGAACCTCAGGCTCCTTGCACACTCCACAAGCCACTTACCACTAGGCTAGCATGCTCACTTTGTCATGTTTTTAACAAGTTCTGCATATAACCATATTGACCAAGGTAGGGGTTTTAACCTTAAAAAGTAAAATTTTTCTCAAGCCAAGGCTTGAACTCATGACTTCCCAGACACTCCCAAAGCACTAAACCACTAAGGCAAACACACATTCACACTGCAACAAACAAAAATAATTTAACAGGGGTTTTCAAGATTTGGGGCGTGACATGTTAATATAAATTTAATATGCATTCTTAGATATACATTTGCTTATGACTTACTAAGCTGTGAAAGCTTACTGTGTGTATGTTTACTCTTTGTTTTATAGATTGTAAAAGCTAGTTACGGGATCGGGGATCATCAAAGAAGTCTATCACACTATCAACTGTTTCGGTACTTTTATAAGTTTGAACTTGAACCTATAGCATGTATAGGCTAGTTTATATATTTGATTTTGGGGTATGTAAATATGAGCCATGAAAAATGGCTTATTATTTTATTAACCTTGGATTTTATGCTTTGATCAAATGATGGTTATGTTTGGTTTTGGTGTTTCAACTATGGCTTATATATATAAGTATATATATATATGTGAATGTCGTTTGATATGTTTTGTTAAGGTTTTGTTATGTGAATTTGTATTAAGGTAAATTCGATTATGGCATATAGAGGAAGTGAAGTTGATATGGTTTATTAATATCTGAGGTTTAGTATGTTAGATTATGGATGAGTTTATTTTGGTAAAAATTTTAAATATATATGTGTTTGATGAATGTATTCAGCTATGATATTAAATTTAAGTAGTGAATATAAGTTGTTTGAGATTCGGCAATTGAGATTGAATTAGATCTTTATGCGTTGTGTTGGTATTTGTTTAATTACATGGTATTGATATCTGGTTAGTTAATTAGGTAATGTATAAGGTGTACTGTTGATTAAGGAATGGTCATTTAGGTTTTGAGATGTAATTATTTGAGTTGAATATATTGTACAATATAAATTGGATATATGGTATGAAAGTGATTTAAGTATCTTTAGCATGGTTAAATCTCTTTTGGAATGAAGTTTAGTTTAATAATTTGGTAAATAAATATATATGTGAAATGTTATATAGTGGATTAATTTGAATTGATACATTGAGTAAGAAATGAATGTAACATATATTATATAATTTAGGTTTTTAAATGATTTTTTTTAAGAAATTGAATATAGTAATAGTGAGTTAGCCGAATACGTATATGTAATTGATGATCTTGTGCGTATTAAATAAATAGTACGTAAGTATGTTCGTCCTAGTCAAAATTTGATACTTGAGTTGTTTGATTTATAAAATTTATATTCAGTCAAATGGTAATGACCTTAAGGTTGTTTGTATGTTTGCTTGTTTTACAACATGTAATGTTTAGTTTGGTTTAGTATTCATTCATATGAAGTTAATAAAATGATATATTACTGTCTGGCAAAAGTATAATAGACTATGTTTTCAAAAGCCAGTGCCGCATATGTCATTAGTAAATAAATTTTGTTATATGATATGTTTGGTTAATAAATACATGTATATCATTGAGATATTAAATGCTGAAATTTCTAAGGTATTAGGTTTCTCTAGTGATAATAATACATGAATTTTGTATGTATTTAAAAGCGTATTATATATATGACTTTAAGTTCTCATTGATATTTGTATTATGATTTAAATTATGTGTTTAACGTTTAAACATATTTATGTTTTAGTTATGTGAATATAACATATATGTATATGTGAATGTTCAGAAGTTGTCTCGTTCGATAATACCTCGTAACCCCATTTCGGAGATGGACACGGGCTAGGGGTGTTACATGATGAACATGTGTTTTTAGGCCATTTGAGTTGGCTTGTGATAATGAATTTGTTAATGTATTAAGTTGTGTAAATGGCTTTGTTTGAGTTAGGTAATTGACCTATATTAAGTGAATGAAGTTGAATTGATAATGCATGTTGGAATGGTTTAACCATATGAATTATATATTGGAATTATGTCTAGTAAAACAAGTTGAGTTGATAGGTACTTGAATAGGTATATGACATTGAATTGAGTATTGAAATGGTTGAAATGGATATAGTACGATTGTGTATTGGCTGATGACTTTTGGCTGCATATTTGTGTATTGAAAAAGTACCAATTGGGCTTGTATAAGTATTGCAAAATGGGTGGCAAAATGGCTTGGTAAAATGGCCTATTTTTGTTCACACGGGCAGAGACACGGGCGTATGTCTCAGCCATGTATGACACACCGTCATGTTGTGAAACACCCCTTAGCCCGTATCCGTCACCGGAGAGGTAAGGGATATTACCAAACAAACGCTAATCTACTTCAATCAAATAAAAGTAATTCCCTAGGGCATACTTACAAAGACAAAATTTATTTATACTATGTACCAAAGAATCATCACAATTTTCATCAGTACGTTAATTCATTCTTAAGTTTCATTCACATTAAAACATTTCGGGTATTTAACGATTAACAACCACACAAATACATTACTTATGGGAAACATGTCTAGCAACTCAACAAGCCATTTTCGCATGGCTATAATTATATAGATCACCAAAAGATATTAAAGTAACCTCCACAGTCAATCCTATACATGCCATTATCAAAATTTAAGTAAAAGGTGTACCAAAAGGCTTAGATAGTGTGGAAGACTTCGACTCTGACACTCTTGAGTCCGATAGCTGACGATCAAATCTATAAAACAGAGAATCAAGGCAACAGAATAAGCGTTTTGATGCTTAGTAAGTTTTAAGTAGTGAAATCATTCAAAACTAAAACGTAGCATTTATAAGACTAACTAAATAATCGCACATACGCGCTTTCTCATAGGCATACTTGCTTTACACTTTAATCAATATATTCATAATCTCAGAATCAAGTCTAAACAAAGGCCGGAAGTTCACTATTCGTCTGAACGAGTACAATTTAAAATAATACACTTTACCAATGCATAATTGAAACATACCTTATCAATTTGGATGTATGAGCGCATAAATTGAAAATAGTACGGTAAATTCGTTTCTTTTCAAGTTCAAACGCTTTCGGGTTTTAGCTCGGATATAATAACTAGCACTAATGCCTTCGGGACTTAACTCGGATATAATAACTAGCATGAATGCCTTTGGGACTTAGCCCGGATATAATAACTAGCACGAATGCCTTCGGGACTTAACCCGGATATAATACTAGCACGAATGCCTTCGGGACTTAACCCGGATATAATAACTAGCACGAATGCCTTCGGGACTTAGCCCGGATATAATAACTAGCACGAATGCCTTCGGGACTTAACTCGGATATAATAACTAGCACGAATGCCTTCGGGACTTATCTCGGATATAATAACTAGCACGAATGCCTTCGGGACTTAACCCGGATATAAACTCGAATTATCATACACATATATCAATATGTCATAACACATTCGTATTTAAATTTCATTACAAGAACACAAGTGCAAGACACATCATCCATTCCACTTTAGGCTCAATAGCCACATTCATCGAGCACGACTTCGATTTGCTATATAACATGGTCTCTATACATATTCGGCTACTAGTCAATAGTACAAATTTATTTTCTCACTATATGAATACATGTAGAATCATTATATCACTGTTTATTTATTATACCGATATGCCATGATTTAATCAAATCAATAACTAAGTTCTGTTACTCAAAGACTTACCTCGAGTATATTTGAATTGTTACGGATAGGTTACTCGACTGCTTTCTCTTTTCCTTTATCCGATTTCGATCCCCTTAGCTCTTGAGCTTAATACAACAAATAGATTTGTTTATTTACTAACTTAACTTTATCACTCAATAATCACATTTGATGATCATGTATATATATATATATATAACTATCACCATTTAATCATTTATTCCTTCATATGTTCAACCACATATACACATGCATATCTATATATAACTAACGCATGCTCTTATCAATCACCATTTATCTTCAATGCCGCACACAAAAGAAAATACATACATACATAATTCTATGTATATAAGCCATCCATAATTTATTTTAAAACATAAAAAAATATAATGAAATTAACAACCATTTGTAACCTATTTATTAAGCATGAAAACAACCATATCTATCTCCCCTTTTCAACCATGGCCGAATACACAAGACACCACACCATCCCAAATTTGGTCATGGGTTAAGCAAAGACCTTAATGACTAACTCAAAAGTGCTAAAAAAATCCAAGAATCATTATTAAAATTACCTTAATTTAGCTAACACCATAACTGACTTCTCCAAGCTTTCTCTCTTCTAGGTACGGCAATGAGGAGCAAAAAAAATGGTGAGACTTTGGTTTTTCCACCCACTAAACAATGTCTTATTTTATTCTTTATTATAAATTCATTTTAAAGATTAAAATGTTAATATATGATACTTATAATAAGCTTTAATTATTATCATGGCCGGCCACTAGCTCAACTAAATGATAAATTGACATGCAAGTACCTTTTTTTTTTACTTCATGCATAATTTAATCACTTTAACATTTGTCTAACACATTTCTAAATTTTCTCATATAAATCCTAATTAATAAAATTCACATGCAATTAACAAAATTTAAGCATGACATTTTTCACAGATTTATATTTTCATAAAATAAACATAGAATTTGACGGTTAATTATTTCTATGATTCGGTATTGTGGTCCCGAAACCACTTTCCGACTAGGGTCAAATTAGGGCAGTCACAACTCTCCCCCACTTAAGAAATTTTCGTCCCCGAAAATCTTACCGGTAAATAAGTTTAGGTATCGATCTTTCATAGAGTTCTCGGTTTCCCAAGTAGCTTCTTCGATCCCGTGTTTGAGCCATAACACCTTTACTAACGGAACCCTTTTGTTTCGCAACTCTTTTACTTCACGAGCTAGGATACGAATTGGTTCTTCTTCATAACTCATATCGGCTTGAATTTCAACCTCGGAAGGATTTATTATGTGCGAAGGATCAGATCTGTAACGTCGAAGCATCGAAACATGAAAAACATTGTGAATCTTCTCGAGATAAGGGGGTAAAATCAATCTATATGCCACTGGACCAACACGTTCGGATATTTCATACGGCCCTATGAACCTCAGACTCAGTTTGCCCTTACGACCAAATCTTAGTATCTTTTTCCAAGGTGAAACTTTAAGAAATACTTTGTCCCCCACCTGATACTCAATATCTCTTCGTTTTAAATCCGCATCGACTTACGACGATCCGATCGTCGCCTTGGACTTTCACGAATTATTTTCACTTTCTGCTCAGCGTCTTTAATCAAATCGACTCCGAAAATTTTACTTTCACTGAGCTCGGTCCAAAACAATGGTGTACGGCATTTACGACCGTATAAAGCCTCGTAAGGTGCCATCTTAATACTTGATTGAAAACTATTGTTGTAAGCGAATTCAATCAAAGGTAAATACCGCTCCCATGAACCACTAAACTCAAGGATGCAACATCTCAACATATCCTCGAGTATCTGAATTATCCGCTCAGATTGGCCATCAGTCTGAGGATGAAAAGCGGTGCTAAAATGCAGCTTTTGGTACCCAAAGCTTCTTGCGCTTTCTTCCAAAATCGCTAAGTGAATCTCTGATCTCTATCCAACACAATAGAAATAGGTACCCCATGTAATCTTACAATCGAGAAACATACAATTCAAATAGTTTATCCAAAGAATAATCCGTGCGTGCGGGAATAAAATGAGCCGACTTAGTCAGTCTATCAATAACAACCCAAATCGCATCTTTCTTACTTGCCGACAATGGCAACCTGTACACAAAATCCATCGTGACTCGATCCCATTTCCATTCAGGTATCATGATCGGTGAAGTAAACTCAGAGGCACTTGATGTTCCGCTTTCACTTGTTGACATATTAAACACTTCGAAACAAAATCGGAAATGTCTCGTTTCATGCCATGCCACCAAAACTGACGTCTCAGGTCATTATACATTTTCGTACTCCCCGGGTGAATCGACATTCGGCTACAATGAGCTTCATTCAGAATCGTCAAAATAAGTTCTGAATTTCTTGGAACACACAAACGACTTCTGAACCTCAAACAATCGTCATCATCAACTTGAAACTCTGATTCCATACTCGAAACACATTCAGCCCGTTTTGCAACTAATTCTTCATCGACTTCTTGAGCTTCACGAATTTGATGAATCAACAATGGTTTGGCCTTCAATTCTGCTAACAACACATTATCGGATAGAACAGACAAGTGTACATTCATCGCTCGTAAAGCAAACAGTGACTTACGACTTAAAGCATCCGCAACCACATTAGCCTTTCCCGGGTGATAGTCAATGACAAGCTCATAATCTTTTAGCAACTCGAGCCAACGTCTTTGTCGCAGATTCAAATATCTTTGAGTCATCAAATATTTGAGACTTTTGTGATCCGAATATATATGGCACTTCTCACCAAACAAGTAGTGACGCCATATTTTTAAAGCAAAAACAATGGCAGCTAGTTCGAGATCATGAGTCGGATAGTTTTTCTCATGCGGCTTCAATTGTCTTGATGCATAAGCTACCACTCGACCTTCTTGCATCAATACACAACCCAGCCCAAGCAAGGATGCATCACTATAAATGACAAATTCTTTACCGGATACGGGTTGTACTAATATTGGGGCTTCGGTCAAATAAATTTTCAATTGATCAAAACTTTTCTGACATTTCTCTGACCAATCGAACTTAACATCTTTCTGAAGTAATCTCGTCATTGGTGTGGCTATCATCGAGAAACCTTTTACAAAGCGCCTATAGTAACCGGCAAGCCCCAAAAAACTCCGGACTTCAGTAATATTCTTTGGGGGCTTCCAATCGAGTATGGCTGAAATTTTGCTCGGATCAACTCTAATACCCGATGCAGATACCACGTGTCCCAAAAAGCTAATCGCTCTTAACCGAACTCACATTTACTAAACTTAGCATACAAATCGCTTATCCTGCAAAATCTGCAACACTAATCTCGTGTGCTCGGCATGTTCGATTTAAATCGCGTGAATAAATCAAGATGTCGTCTATAAACACAACCACAAACTGGTCCAAATATTGTCTGAAAATTTGATTCATCAAATCCATAAATACCGCAGGGGCATTTGTAAGCCCAAACGGCATCACTAAGAACTCGTAGTGACCATATCTCGTTCTGAAAGCAGTTTTGGGTATATCTGAGTCTCGAACTCGCAATTGATAATAACCCGATCTCAAATCTATCTTTGAAAACATTGAGGCTCCCTTCAACTGATCAAACAAATCATCAATACGTGGTAAAGGATATTTATTCTTTATGGTCACTTTATTCAATTGACGATAGTCAATGCACATTCTCAAGGTTCCGTCCTTCTTTTTCACAAACAAAACTGGTGCACCCCAAGGCGAAAAACTCGGTCGAGCAAAACCTCTATCCGTCAACTCTTTCAACTGAGTTTTCAATTCTTTCAATTCCGTTGGTGCCATACGATACGGAGCCATTGAAATTGGTGTGGTACCAGGTACTAGTTCGATGCCGAATTCAACTTCTCGAACGGGTGGTAATCCTGGTAACTCCTCAGGAAAAACATCTGAATACTCACAAACTACTGGCACCGATTCAAGCTTCTTTTCTGATTCCTTACTATCAAGTACATACGCAAGATATGCCTCACACCCCTTTTTAACATATTTTTGGGCCAGCATAGAAGATATAATTGGTGGCAACCTGTTCTTATCAGTAGACTCAATTCAAATTATCTCGTTGTTTGCGCATCTCAAATCAATAGTCTTTCTTTTGCAATTCACAACTGCATCATGGACGGTCAACCAATCCATACCGAGGATAACATCAAATTCATCAAATGGTAAAAGCATCAAATCAGCCAGAAAATAGGAACCTCGGGTTGCTAAGGGACATTTCTTACACACCTTATTAACAAATACATAATGACCCAAAGGATTTGACACTCGGATTACGAACTCAGTAGACTCAATAGGAAGAGTCTTACTGGATGCTAAAGTCTCACATACATATGAATGAGTAGAACCGGGGTCTATCAAAGCAATCACATCAGTATCAAAGAGAGTAAAAGTACCCGTAATAACATCTGGCAAAGAAGCATCCTCGCGTGTGCGTATAGCATAAGCTCTAGCAGGAGCACGAGCCTCAGATCTGGTTGTAGCATCTGTAGATCCTCTCTGACCACCGCTAGCATCTCCCGTATTTCTAGATGGTCTACCTCGAGCAGAAGTAGCACCCGGTTTCCCACTCTGCTTTACATTCTGCTCGAGCGGTCTCGGGCAATCCTTAATAAAGTGGTCACCGATCCACACTTATAGCAGGAGCGATCATGGGATCTACAACTCCCCGAATGCCATTTACCATAATACTGACACTCTGTCCTGTCCCGACGATCATTTCTCACACTGGCAACTGAAGTGACTCGTGTACTCACAGGAGGTCGATCTCGATCTTGTCTGGAAAAACCCGAAGTGTCTTTGGATCGGCCAGAATCATCTCTAAACTTCTTCGATGACTGCTGAAAAGATTTTCCCAAAGATCTCTTACGGAACTTTTTGGCTCCCATATCAGCTTTTCTTTTTTTATTCTTGAGCTCTTGGCTTTGCAAGCTCGCTCGACTAGTGTCACAAATTCTCTGATTTCTAGAATACCAACATACAATTTTATATCTTCATTCACCCATCTTGAAACGCTTACACATTACGACTTCAAGAAACACATTCTCGAGCGTCTGCTAAGCCTCACAAACTTTCGTTCATAATCGATGCGACATGGAACCTTGTTTAAGTTCAAGAAATTCTTTCCGTTTTTGATCAATGAATCTCTGACTGATATACTTCTTCCGAAACTCGGTTTGGAAAAACTCCCAAGTGACACGCTCTCTGGGCACAACAGAAATCAATGTATTCCACCAATAATAAGCAGAATCACAAAGTAAAGAGATAGCACACTTCAGGCATTCTTCGAGTGTGCAAGATAGTTCATCAAGTACACGGATAGTGTTATCCAACCAAAATTTAGCTTGCTCAGCATCATCACTGTCTATAGCTTTAAATTCAGTAGCCCCGTGTTTTCAGATTTTGTCAACTGGGGGCTTATTTAACCTCATCTGATCAAACACCGGAGGTATCGCAGGTGCAGGGGGTGTATTAGTCGAAAATGGGGGTTGTGGAGCAGCCACATTGGTTCGAATATACTGATTGAACCAATCATTCATTACGCTATAAAAAGCCTATCTAGCTTCATCGTTCTGATTACTAGCCATAGGTTGAGAGTTCACCGGTGCTGTCCCTTGCGCGGGAGCAGGCGCTACACTCTCAACATCATCAGCTATCGCTCGATTTGGATCAGGATCCATTACTATACATAAATGCATTTAACTGTTAAAAATCACCGCACTATCAAATAAACACATATAATGGCATGTATAGCTAGACCCATTAGCATTACGGCAGTCCTAGGATCGACTAAACCGTAGCTCTGATACCAATTAAATGTAACACCCCTTAGCCCGTATCCGTCACCGGAGAGGTAAGGGATATTACCAAACAAACGCTAATCTACTTCAATCAAATAAAAGTAATTCCCTAGGGCATACTTACAAAGACAAAATTTATTTATACTATGTACCAAAGAATCATCACAATTTTCATCAGTACGTTAATTCATTCTTAAGTTTCATTCACATTAAAACATTTCGGGTATTTAACGATTAACAACCACACAAATACATTACTTATGGGAAACATGTCTAGCAACTCAACAAGCCATTTTCGTATGGCTATAATTATATACATCACCAAAAGATATTAAAGTAACCTCCACAGTCAATCCTATACATGCCATTATCAAAATTTAAGTAAAAGGTGTACCAAAAGGCTTAGATAGTGTGGAAGACTTCGACTCTGACACTCCTGAGTCCGATAGCTGACGATCAAATCTATAAAACAGAGAATCAAGGCAACAGAATAAGCGTTTTGATGCTTAGTAAGTTTTAAGTAGTGAAATCATTCAAAACTAAAACGTAGCATTTATAAGACTAACTAAATAATCGCACATACGCGCTTTCTCATAGGCATACTTACTTTACACTTTAATCAATATATTCATAATCTCAGAATCAAGTCTAAACAAAGGCCGGAAGTTCACTATTCGTCTGAACGAGTACAATTTAAAATAATACACTTTACCAATGCATAATAGAAACATACCTTATCAATTTGGATGTATGAGCGCATAAATTGAAAATAGTACGGTAAATTCGTTTCTTTTCAAGTTCAAATGCTTTCGGGTTTTAGCTCGGATATAATAACTAGCACTAATGCCTTCGGGACTTAACTCGGATATAATAACTAGCATGAATGCCTTCGGGACTTAGCCCGGATATAATAACTAGCACGAATGCCTTCGGGACTTAACCCGGATATAATAACTAGCACGAATGCCTTTAGGACTTAACCCGGATATAATAACTAGCACGAATGCCTTCAGAACTTAGCCCGGATATAATAACTAGCACGAATGCCTTCGGGACTTAACCCGGATATAATAACTAGCACGAATGCCTTCGGGACTTAACCCGGATATAAACTCGAATTATCATACACATATATCAATATGTCATAACACATTCGTACTTAAATTTCATTACAAGAACACAAGTGCAAGACACATCATCCATTCCACTTTAGGCTCAATAGCCACATTCATCGAGCACGACTTCGATTTGCTATATAACATGGTCTCTATACATATTCGGCTACTAGTCAATAGTACAAATTTATTTTCTCACTATATGAATACATGTAGAATCATTATATCACTGTTTATTTATTATACCGATATGCCATGATTTAATCAAATCAATAACTAAGTTCTGTTACTCAAAGACTTACCTCGAGTATATTTGAATTGTTACGGATAGGTTACTCGACTGCTTTCTCTTTTCCTTTATCCGATTTCGATCCCCTTAGCTCTTGAGCTTAATAAAACAAATAGATTTGTTTATTTACTAACTTAACTTTATCACTCAATAATCACATTTGATGATCATGTATATATATATATATATATAACTATCACCATTTAATCATTTATTCCTTCATATGTTCAACCACATATACACATGCATATCTATATATAACTAACGCATGCTCTTATCAATCACCATTTATCTTCAATGCCGCACACAAAAGAAAATACATACATACATAATTCTATGTATATAAGCCATCCATAATTTATTTTAAAACATAAAAAAAAATAATGAAATTAACAACCATTTGTAACCTATTCATTAAGCATGAAAACAACCATATCTATCTCCCCTTTTCAACCATGGCCGAATACACAAGACACCACACCATCCCAAATTTGGTCATGGGTTAAGCAAAGACCTTAAGTGTTAAAAAAATCCAAGAATCATTATTAAAATTACCTTAATTTAGCTAACACCATAACCGACTTCTCCAAGCTTTCTCTCTTCTAGGAACGGCAATGAGGAGCAAAAAAAATGGTGAGACTTTGGTTTTTCCACCCACTAAACAATGTCTTATTTTATTCTTTATTATAAATTCATTTTAAAGATTAAAATGTTAATATATGATACTTATAATAAGCTTTAATTATTATCATGGCCGGCCACTAGCTCAACTAAATGATAAATTGACATGCAAGTACCTTTTTTTTTACTTCATGCATAATTTAATCACTTTAACATTTGTCTAACACATTTCTAAATTTTCTCATATAAATCCTAATTAATAAAATTCACATGCAATTAACAAAATTTAAGCATGATATTTTTCACACATTTATATTTTCATAAAATAAACATAGAATTTGACGGTTAATTATTTCTATGATTCGATTTTGTGGTCCCGAAACCACTTTCCGACTAGGGTCAAATTAGGGCTGTCACATGTTGCACGGCCGTCTGTCCCCTGGTGTTGAAATTAAATTGAAGTCAGTATGCTCCATACAGTCTTACACACGGGCATGTGAATGGTCGTGTGGTACAAGTCAGTATACCGCCTATTGTCACACGGGCGTGTGGGACCACACGGGCAGACCACATGTGCGTGTGAGCCTATTTTTTTGGAAAACTCTGTAAGGTTGCACGGCTCACCCAAGTCGACTGTGACCTGTCGTAGGGTCGGTAAGCATTACTTAGACCCCTAAATTTTGTGATCTGATTATGTGACATACGTTTTAAGCATGCGATACTTAGCATGTGATTCTGAACTGTAAGAATAATCTGATCAACTGCATATTAGCAAGCCATTAGTGTATGTTGCATTGATCGAGGTTGGGATGTTATGTTGGAGGAAGTATTCTGAAAGGCTCTTAAGCCTGATATCTGGCAGCACAGCTGTGACTATCTAATTATGTGCCACTTTCGGTATAGCATGGTGTGTAGGGATGGGTGGGTCGATTTTATCCTCGCATGGTGTGTAGGGTTGGACGGAGATGGTGTGTAGAGGCTGGTGGGTAGGACACTGATTATTTACTTTGTTCTGACTCTGTTTCTGTAAAGGGCTTTGAGCCGGACTGTTTACTTACGATGTCTGATATGTGTTTTCTATGGGGATTACACACTAAGTTTACGAAAACTCACCCTTTCTGTTTAATTTGTACAGGTAATCCCCAGGTTTGACGGGTCGGTGCAGCGGAGGACTCGACGGTGGCCACATTTGTTTCAAATATTTTAAACACGGTTTTGGTATTTACTCCTTAATTATTTCTCTGGGTTATTTTTTATGTAATTTGGACATTATGGACTGTTGGGCTTTATTTTGGACTAATAAATTATTTATGGGTTTTTAGACTAAACACAGTTTTTAACTAAAAATGACGGTTTCCTAAAATACGAGCAGTTTTCCTAAGACGAATGTAATCAAAGCTTCCGCTAACAAGACACGATTTTTTATCTAACAATGGACATGCATTTTACTCTGAATTAAGCCAAAGATTAATTAAATGGGACAATTTTAACTCGACAAATACGATTTTGAAATCCATTTCATGTGGCATCACCAGATTCAGCCATAACGTCTAGGCTGAGTTTGAGGTGTTACAATTCGTTTGTGAATTATTTCACTTGTGACATTTATGGTGTGATTTACGTAAACCCTAAGTTAGTCACTAACCATACATATGTAACTCATGTGCTTTGATATAACGGGAGGCTTATACTCTAAAATGATTGAGCCCATAACTAGTATGTTAAGTACATGACTTGTGTAAGGCATGGCTTTACTAGCAACAGTGGAATTCATAGCTCAATTAAAGTGTTAATGATATCCTTTCATAGGTATTGTGTGGATTGATAAATATGGAACATGGTCACGGGTTGCTTGTTCTCGAACAAATAATTTATCACGTTCTTTTGTTGACAGTGGTAATATTAATCATTAAGAAGACACAATGCTAACAATGAGATAAAATAGAATTGTATTGAGTGAACGGCTTTAACTCAAAGGAATCAAGGATATCATATGAGGGTAACACACACATGACAAGGTCATTGGAGAAAGAAATTGGATGAATAGCTTTCATAAAGAGTATACAATAAGGATTTTTCAATCATGGTACTTCTTGTGGACTGACTTCATGATTAAGTAATTTTGAATTATCGGAATGATGCTTCTGGACATAATTGCAATCACTAGAGTCTAATTGTATATGTCCGATCGATCCCTCCGCTAGCTCAACAAAAGCTTGATCGAATTGCATTTGAATCAGAAGAAAGTTCTACGACTTTGGAAATAATAAGTCAATTTATTCGATGTGGAATTAAATTAGGTGGTCGTAAAAATTGTTCAAATAGAGAATTTGATTAAAGAATTTTCTTGAGAAATTAATTTAGAAAATCTAAGTGATTTTTGGAAAAATTAAGTTTGATCAAGTAAACTTAAATTAATTAAAATCAATATGATATTTATCGAAGTTAATTTTCAAGTTACACAATTGGCTCAATCAGTAATTGAACTTGAAAATTGAACCTAAGATCGTAAATTGGGCCTGGGAGCCCTAAATCGAGACCAGGACCCAAAAACTGATTGAATCGGGCCTAGTATGTGAAACCGGGCTGATGGCCCAACTGGGGGCTAGACCAGACCGGTTGAGTCGTCATTAACCCGGACCGAACCGGCTCAAGTGTCGTAAGGGTGTCACACCTGTATCACCAAACACAGCGGTGCCGACAGCTACGACAGTGGCGTCTCGATGGCTGGCGGTGGTTGGTCATTGGTGGTTGAGCAGTGGAAGAGTTATACTCCTACTAGGACTCTACCAAAAAAGTTGATTTCAGATTAATTATTCCAAAAATAATATTATTTTAGTAGTTTAATATTAAATATAATTTAATACTTATCTTAATAGTAGTTTATTAATTTAATATTAAATTGATTATCTTAATATTTAATTTAATTTAATGTTTATCTTATAGATAAACATTCTATTATTTTAATAAGATTTAATATTAAATTTAATCTAATATTTATCTTGATAAATATTATATTAATTTAATATTAAAGTGACAAAGTTTAATCATAGTTGAACTCTGTAAACTCTCCATATATAAAAAGAGCCTTGGGTCATTATTTACACACACATGAATTCAAGAGAAAGTTGTAGAGAGAAAATTCTCTAAAGAGATTATTCCAGAAAACTTCTAGAGATATTTTTCTAACTTACAACTTGACCCAAAATTTTAGAGAAATTTCAAAATTATCCCACAGTAATTTTGTGAAAATTTTTTTGATTCAAAGCGAGCTCACACTCCACAGATGTGAGCTTGAAGATAGCGAAGAAGATTACTCTTAACACCCCAAATTCTGGGCCTAGAAGTATTGGGCCTTGAGCGTGGGAACTGTTAGTAGGCTACTTATAAATATTTTAGCTGAGCAAGAAAGTGATACAAATTGCATGTTTGGTTTAGTGGCTAAGTATTTGGGCATATTTGGGAGTGCTTGAGAAGCCTGGGTGCAAGTCTGGGTGTTTGCAAAATTTTAATTTTTAGGCTCTTAAGTGAACCTGGATGTTAGCTTATAGGACTTATAATAATTATTGTTTGTTTTATGACACAAAGAGAGAAGGGATCTAGTGACAAAGTGGCGCTACATGTGTGGCAAGGAGTCTGAGGTTCGAGGCAGGGCATGCGCAATTGTATGTCTATTTTGCTGCTTGAGCTGGGGAGGTGTTGGAACTGGACTGGAACTCTGTGGTTGAATTGGTCATAAGAATTTGAATTGAATTTGAATGGGGAGTTGGAGTAAATCAAGGAGAAAATTCGGTGGAGGGATTGGTGGAGTTTTTGAAGGATTTTGAAATGGGAGAAGTCGGAGTCGATTGGGGGAGTTTGTTTAGGAAAATTTGGCTAAGGGTCCATTATGGTGCATTTTTTGGCAATTTGGGGGTGTTGGGGTACCGAATTAGTAGAGGTCATTAAGTAGTTTTCCATTTTGTTTAGGTAGCATTTCTTTTGGAGTTTTGTCATTCTTGTTATTGTGTGTTTTGCGTTTTGACCATTCGGGTCTTTCTCCTTCTCTGGTTAGTAATCTTCAAATTTCCATTGGTCACTTTGCTGAAACCCAAGTCATAAGGTGCCGATTTCCTTTCCTCCTTGTTCTCAATATTGCTTCTCTCGTTACTTTATTCTTGCCTAGCCAAATTGTCTTTCTTTTCGTGCACTTCTTCTTCTTTTTCTTCCTTTACCTAAACAGGCTTCTTCCTATTGGTTTTCTTTATTCTCTTCTCCCTATTTTCTATTCTTCTTAATGTGAGCCGAATTCAACCTCTCTTTCTCTACCTTCATTCTTTTTTTTCCCTTTTCTATCGATCAAACATTTCGACCTACAAGCATTCTGACGAATCAGTAAGTATATCATTTAGCGATCTGTCAACTTTGCTTCTTCTATTATCTTCTTTAAACCAAACACCCTTTCTCCTAATTCTCTGTGATTGCCGAATGGTGACCCCCTTCTTCCATGATGTATGTTCGTGGATTCCAGGTATTACTGAGGAGTGAAGGGCACAGGATGTTCTCGAAACATCGAAACCCAGTCTTCTAATATTGGGTTAAGGTAATTCTGATACCTTGTTGGTTTGGGTATATGCCGATTACTCTTAGTTCTTTAAGTATTATCTTTATGGGTTTTAGGCTATTTCTTCACGGGTTCTATCTATTAATCTCTTATGTGTTTAGTTAAGTGTCAGGGTACGTGTGATCGGTTTTAACCAATCTAGTTGTAGCTAGCGACACACCTTTCGGTCAAGGCTTTAGGTGTGTGCAGTTCTCTCAACTTCACAAAGAGGTGTGTAATCATATGCCTTGTTTTGATAATCGGCTGAAAACCCAAAAATTTTTGTATTCATGCCCCACCTTATTGAAAATCGGCAAAAGCCAAAAAGCTGAAATTGGGCTAAATGGGCCACACGACCATGTGGGCCCACTTGGGCCGGGTAATGGGCCTTGGGCCCATTTTCACCGTTTTGACCATCTAGGATACTTAAGTCGCTTGAGGTGACGGCAGGCCATCTATGAGGTCATAATCTGTACTGGGACCCCAAAATTAGTAAAATGACCAAAATACCCCTTAAGGGTAAAATAACTGTTTTGCCCTTGAGGGTAAATGACTGATTTGTCTGTGATTTGTATGACTGATTTTGTGCATGACATTCCGCATACATGACATACTGCTTGGGATCGGGATATTGTTATGGAGGAAGAAACCGTACTGGTGGCTGTGCCACATATTCTGATTTTAGCAGCTTTACTGCGACTCTAGTTAGTGCCGCAACCGGTGCTAACACTGTAAGTGTAGAGATGGTGTGGGTGATTTATTCCCCACAGGTAGTGCAGGGTTGGACGGAGGCAAGTGTAGGGTTGGATGGGTGATCATGCATTATTCATATAGGTTTGATATTGAAATAGGTTAGACCCAACTGATATTGATTCTGAGATGGGCTAGGCCCAATTGATACTGTGATGGGTTGAGACCAAAATGTTAATGAATCGGGCTTTGGCCCACATATATTCTGAATTGGACTGTTTTGTTATTAAATAGGGCCCAAGCCCAGATTGGTTCTAAATTCCATTTTTGACTGACTATTTGGATGCTAGGGGATTATACACTGAGTTTTCGTAAACTCACCCCATTTTTAACTGTGCAAGTAATCCCCAACATTAGAAGGATCGGTGCTGCGAGGGACTCGAAGATGGCCACACGACTGCCTTTGGACTTTATTTATGTTTTAGATTTTGTTTTGGATTTTCAATGTAACACCCCAAACTCGGCCTAGACGTTATGGCCGAATCTGGCGATGTCACATTGAAGTGCTTTTCAAAACCATGACTTCATTGAAACCCATCTCACTATTTAAAACTTGTGTAAAGTCTCAGTTTGTGGTGGTTTAATTTCAAAATGTGGTTCATCAAAAAGTTAATCACTTTTAAAAACGTTATTAATTTCATTGAAAATCTCTTTCAATTGCGGAAGCTAATTTAAATTAAAGAAGTTTAAAACATATGTTTTTGAAAGCAGTAATTGGTTTGAAAACTCGTCTTTTCCTAGACTAGGCGTTTAAAGTGAGTAATCAAAAGCCCAATTAAAAGTAAATCCCACAAATGGCCTTATTACATAACCAAAAACCCAATATGAAATTTAAATAAATAAAGACAAATGTAGAACATCAACAATCGTGTGCCCACCTCTGAGTCCCTCGTAGCTCCAAACTGTCTAAGGCTGGGGATTACATGTATAGTTAAAAGAAAGGGTGAGTTTACGAAAACTCAGTATGTAATCCTCTAATAGACAACAGAAATCAGAATACGCAAAACAGTCTGGGCCTTAGCCCTATACAGTATTAGGTGGGCCTAAGCCTAATACAGAATCAATATCAGATGCAGATATGCAAACAGATATCCAGCCCAGTCCAACCAATACACCACCTGTACCAACCAACACACCATGTAAGGATAAAACCGACCCACCCAGCCAACACACCAAGCTTAGTACCGGTTACGGCACTAAGTCAACAGAATAGCTATAAGCCATAAGTATAGCAGAAAGGCTGAAAACCTTGTACAGAACGGCTACGGGTCGTACACTTTCTCCGTCAATATTAACCCAACCCCATGCAGGATGACATGTCACAGTAACATACGTGAATGTAGGATGTCATGCTCGGTATCAATCATATAACTATCATACATACATCAGTCAACCTACCACTAGGGGTGTAACGGACATCTCGTCAGTTAGGGGTAAAATAGTGATTTTACCCCCAAGGGTATTTTCGTCATTTTAGTAATATTGCGGTCTCGATACTTATTATGACCTCCTAGAAGGTCTATCATTGCTTCAAGGGACTCAGATAATCTACATGGCCAGAACAGCGTATATGCCTCAAAACCCGCTAATGGGCCCAAGTGAGCCCACGCGCTCGTGTGGCCCATTTAGTCTAGATTCACATACGGCATCGCGAGCCTCATAAACTAACCTATCAATGATCACTTATCGGGGATTTTACCCATGTGGCCCATTTCGTCTAGATTCAGAGTTAAACAGGGGTGTGAATACACACCTCTTTCGATTTTCTGACAATAACGATTTATGGTGTGCAGTTACACACCTGTTATGGATTGTACTTGAAACACCTCCAAGATTAAACACCAATCAACAACCGCAACCATTTCTAGTCCCAAAACCCTGTATTCTTTTCAATGCTATTACCACGAATCAAAAGATCCCATGCAGGGGAAAAGTAATCGGCCTACACCTTGGTTAAGGAAAACGAGTCCCCATAATTTGAAGAGATTAAGAAACGGTTAGGAACGAAGAAAAGAAGGTGTTTAGGCCTTAACAGATTCGGTCAACACAAGAAGAACAAAGGTTCTGAGAGAGAGAAGTATTCGGCTATCTTGAAAAGAAAAGAAACAATGAAAGGTAAAAAGAAGAAGTTGAGTTCGGCTTAATCAAACTTTAGGAACAAAAAAAGAAATGTTGAGAACAAGAGAATAATAAGTTCGGCCAGAAAAGAAAGGAATAGGCAACCGATATTCGGCTAATGATTGATTCGGTAGGTTTTGACACAAGACTTTCGGTATATTGACACTTACGATTCGGCACAAAAAAAAGCACTACACAAATCCCAAAAAACACAAGTGATTACCAAAGAAATTGGTACTAGAGAGCAAAGGAACCAAAAACGCAAAAACCCCCCAAAATGACTAAGAGGAAATTCAGCCCCTACTCAAACACCATTTGCCGAAAATACACATCCCAAACCCCCTAGCCGAATTTTGCACCAACAAGCTACCCAATTCGTCTACAACTCTTCCTCCAATCTCCAACTCCTAGAAAATCTCCATGATACTCTCCCTTTATCCCTCATTGATATCCTCCACAACCATCTTACAAGACCAATTCAAACTCTTTCAATGTTAGAGTTCAAATCCAACACCAACTCTTGTTGACCCCAGTTAGCAAAATAATTGTATGTTGCTTGCAAGGGAATTCGAACCCTTGCCCTTCTCCCATGCCCACACGCCACTTGCCTCCCTGCCACAAGCTCTCTTGTGTCACAAAAAATCCTCAATTAATTAAAAGGTCTACAGACCAAAATCCAGGTTCCTTTAAAAGAAAAACCAAAATAAATTGCAAGAGCCAAGACTTGAACCTAGGCTCCTTTACAACCTTAATGACGCCACAACCACTAGACTACGTGCTTCCTTGTGTCATTTTTTAACATAATAATTTAAAGGGCCTACTTCAAAGCATCCATGGTTTTACTCACTTAAAATTAAAATTCTATTAAAGCCCAAGTTTGCACCCAGCACTTCTCCAGTACTCCCAGACACTCCCAAATCACTTAACCATCAGAGCAGGCACTTTTTTTATGCCATCTTCCTGGAATTTTATATACAATTTCCTAACCATTCCCTTGCTCAAGGCCCAGTACTTTTAGGCCCAAATTTCGGGGCGCTACATTCAACTTTTGTAATAAGGCGTCTTAAAGTTTCTGGATTTTAGCTTTGGGTTTTACTTACTTCGATTTATAACTGTTTTTAAACAACACTACGTTTCTGCAACATTCTCGGAAAGGTTTCGCAACTTAGTTTTTAACATCACGTTTTTGTAAACCAGTTACTTTTAAAATTAGCTTCCGCAACTTAAAAGAAATTTTGGGAATAGAACTAATAACTTTTCAATGTACCACTTTATAAAATAAACTAATGTAACTATGATTTTACACAAGTTTTCAAATAAGAAGGATTTTCAATGAAAACATGGCTTTCAAAAAATACGATTTTCAAAAAATACTTTAATGTGACACGTCAGATTCAAGCCTAACTTCTAGGCCGAGTTTGGGGTGTTACATACTCAGTCGAAGTGTTCATCCTAGACAAATCGAAAAGGTACAATTTTGATTAAGTGTTTATTACTTTAAATATCACAACCAATATCTTGTTTTGGAAAAAAAAAGTTTACAACTCTGGTTTTCCCTAAATTTATTTTCTGCTGCATTTTCCAAACCAGTTTTTCCAACACTATGAAATGCATATGACAATTCAATTTCATTATTTGAATGCCCCCTAAAGTTTTGCATTTTATTCAATTTAGTCACTAAAATCAAAATTGTCATAACTTTCAAAATTGAGCTTCTATTTCGAAACTAATCTCAAATTCATTCTTTTACATCCCTCTATTATTTAAATTTATAAAAATATAACATCAATATTGAAATTTATTCAATCCAGTCCCTATGTTCAAAAACTAGCAATTAAACTTTACAAACTAGTCATTTTTCACTTTTAAGCTTAAAATCTAACACTTTAACACCAAGAACTTCAAGAAATCAACAATGGAAACTTTTTAAAACTTTAACAGTTTTACAAATTGGTACACGGGCTAGCTAAATCAAGCTCCTAGGACTTAAAAAATGTAAAAATTACAAGAAAATGACTAATTTGAACATACCAATTTGTTTCTTAAAGATGGAAACCCTTATGGTCGAATGTTTCCTTCTTAGCTATGGTGTTCAGTGCTTGAAGAAGAAAAGAGAAAATGTTTTTCTCTTTCTTTCCATGTTTCTTATTTGTTTTCTTTTATATTTTATACATATTTTATTTTATTAAAATTTTTAATATTATTTTAACCAAAATATCCTACCAACTATCCACTATAATTCTAAAATGGCTTATTTGCCATTTTAGAACTTGATTGAATTGCTTTATAAGTCTTTAAACCTTTGGCCAATTAAAAATCAATAGTTGTGAACTTTTACTTAGTCCTTGTACCATAGTTAACTATCCCAAAGATAAAATTTAGGGGCCAAACTTTAATTAATCTTTATACTAATGTAACAGTTCAGTTTAGACCCTAGTCGAAATAGTGGTTTCGAGACCACATATCTGATTCAGAAAAATATTTAAATATTATTTTCCGTGCTCATGATATGTGACTTAGCATCTGTGAAAATTCCGTATGAAAATTTAATCGTTTGTGTGCTTAATTTGATAAAAGGACTTAATCGCGTAAAATGTAAAAGTTGTCTGCTATATGTTAAAAGTGCCTATTTGATTTGGCTTTATAAATGAGAGATCCTTATGTGGTTATTATGCCATTTTCAGGTTAATGGAAATATATGGCCTTATTACAATGGTTTATTTATGTTTTAATGAAAGGGCAAAATGGTAACATGTTTCTTAAATGAATTAAAATAAAAACTAAGTTATGAAATTATGGTCATTTGTTCATCCATGACCAAAAAACACAAAGAAAAGGAAAGAAAAAGGCTTGCTAGGGTTCAGCAATATTAAGCTTTGATTTAGGTACATTTTTGTTTCAGTTTTTAATAATTTCTACGTTTTTGTAATCGTTGCTTAGTCTACTATCAAACCCATGCCTCAATTTCTAATTTTGATGATGATTTTTAAATGTCCCATTTATGAAATTATGAGTTTTGTGAAGTTAGTTGTTGATATATAAAAGTTTGATGTTGGGTTTATATGTTTTGTCTTTGGATTTTTGATGATTTTGAGTAAAATGGACTAAATTGTGAAATTTGTAAATTGAGGGACTAAAATGTGAAATAAATGAAATGTGTGGACTAGTATGAGTACTAGGAGAATTCGGCAAAGCATGAGTATATGCAAATTATGTGTATTTTGTGAATTTGTGAATTAGGGACTAAAGTGTCAAAATGTAAAAATGTGAGGGCTAAATTGTAAAATGCCTTAAATGAATTTTTTGGATTGATTTGAATTCTTTGGTGAATAAAAGGGTTAATTTTGAATACATATAGACCAAGAAAAGAGGAATTCGGATTTAGACTGAGGAAAGTCGAAGGTTATAGAGTAGACAATCCGAGTCGACAATTCTGAGTACGAAGTAAGTTTGTACGGGATAAATGATGTTATAGATATGTTTTAATGCGATAAAGTATAAATTGTATAGATATGCAATTACTGTTTGAGTACGATGGCAATTGACTAAGTTCGGCACTAATTGTGCGATTCGTATTAGCTTCGGCTATAAATAGCACTAAATGTGCAAAATGGAATAGCGCCGGCTATATGATACACTAAATGTGCGATACCGAAATAGCTTCGATTAATTGAGATGGCACTAAGTGTGCAAAATTGTTTTAGCTTCGGCTAATCTTTAAGGCACTAAGTGTGCGAATGTTTAAAGCATGAATAATCTTCAGAAAATCTTAAAATATCCGAACGAGAGATAAGAATGAAAACGAATAAATACGGGAAGGTTCAGATATGTACAATACCTATGTGGTAGATGATATTATGTATATGAATTTCATTGAATTGATATTAACCTATGAATTGTGTTGGCATAAAATTTGTAGGTGAATTGAGAACTAATAAATACTTATGGATTGATGTTTTATATTTTATAATCTGTTGATGATATTGAGTACGAGCTTACTAAGCTTATGAAAGCTTATTTTGTATGTGTTTGCATTGTTTTATAGATATCGAAGCTACTGTGAGCTCAGGGATCGTTGAGGACCGTCATCACACTATCAAAACTCATTTTGGTACCTTTTGAAAATGTATATAGTAAAGTATGGCATGTATAGGCTAGAAGTACTTTGGTTAAGTTGTAATGTATATATTATGCCATGTGATATGGCTAGTTTATGTTTGAACTTATGGTTGGAAATGTTACATGGTATGTTTTGAATGACCAAATGAAATGGTCAAAGTTAATGAGTTTTGGTAAGTTTTGAGCATGTGATTGAATGATGTATTGAAACATATGTTTTAGTATGATTTTAGTTTAGGTTTTGGTATGATTTGGTTGATGAATTGAGGTTGGATTTTATTGATATTGTAAAGGCTTGAATAATGTATGTTTTGGTGTAGAGATTGGCCGAAATTGGTGTACAAATATGCATAGTTTTTGGTGCTTGTAGGTGTGACCCAATTAGGGTGGCAAGTTGGCTATTCAAATGGCCTATTTTTGTCCTCACGGGCAGAGACACGGGCATGTGTCTCAGCCTTGTGTGACATGTAGCTATGTTGCACAGCCATGTGTCCCCTAGGGTACCCTACAATTGTAAGTCAGGCTCGAGCACGGCCAAGACACATGGGCGTGTGGCTAGCCGTGTGGCCCAAGTCAGACTCGACCATGGCCAAGGCACACAGGCGTGTTTTGTGGCCGTGTGAGTAAGTCAGTATGTATGACTTGTTTTGACACGGCCTAGACACACGGGGGTGCCTAATGCCGTGTGAGGCACACGGCCTGTTCACACAAGCGTGTGACCTGTACTTGTTTAAAAAATGTTTAAGTTTTGGAAAAATTGCGTATGTGTTCGGTTTAGTCCCGACCCCTTTCTAATGCATGTTTAAGGTCTCGATGACCTATATAAGGGACTTTATATTGATGATTGATCTTTAATGCTTTGATACTTATAAAATGAATGTTAAATGTTTTGATTTTGTCCGGTAATGCTTTTAACCCTAGTTCAGTGATGGATACGGGTTAGGGGTGTTACAACTAACCTCGTACATATTAAATAATAATAGTTATGCACTTGAACATAGAAAATAGGGTTCCGAAACCATAAGTTTTGACACATCTGAAAAATGGGTTGTTACAGTTGGATGGTCCATGTATCCGCCTTGTGTCTATGTCTGGTTAATAAGAATCATAAAACATATGCCTTGCTAACTGAAAGTCTATATTAAATGATAATAGAAAATGATTTATTTTATGTATAAATGTTAAAGGGACAAAAGATGGCATGTAAAAGATCATGCGAACCAGTTAAAACTAGCCCTAAGGGTCGATACAAATATAAAACTAATTAGTGGATTCAAGATGGAAATGAGAAAATAAATATACTTGATGATATGTCATGGAACAAATGTAATGTTATATGATGATTAATGTAATTATACATTCATATCTAACATGTGAAATGAAATATGATATGAGATTTTGCACATGAGACACGAAATGTATACTTGATACTAAATGATGATTAGATCACTTATTGATTGTGTCTAATAACATATTTCTATTTGAATTGTCGTTTCAAACCATGTTAGCACCACTGTGCCCTATTTCTCAAAGTATAGTTTGTTTATTTTCATGCGCAAGTACTGTAGATTTTGAAGTCACAAAGTGATCGGCAGCATTCAGATTCAACCCTCTCAACTCAAAAAGTATGTATAATTTGTTTTGTTATTAGTATGTATCTAAGGTTTTGGGTTAGATTTTAAGTTCAAGTCGTCATTTGGTATATTATGTTGGTAAAGAGTTACACTTTGAACATGACCATATGTGTTGGATGAGAAGTATTTATGAGTTTCTAGTAGATTAATTTTTACTTACCAATAAGCCATGTTATACATATTATTGAGTTTTTTGTTTCTTGAAAAGTAAATGAATGTGTTATGTAACGCCTCAAATTTGGGCCTTAAGTTTGGGTCCGTAAGGAGGTTGTATATAAGTATTTAATTGTGCAAGGATATGACACAATTAAATGGCTGCTCAAGTGGTTAAGGGTCCTGAGAGGAGTTGGAAAAGTCCTGGGTTCAAACCTAGGCTTTAGCAAAAATTTTGGTTTTAAGTGAATAAAACCCTGGATGCTTGGAAGTAGGCCTTTTATAATATTGTGGGAAATAAATGACACAAGGAAGCATGTGGTCTAGTGGTTGTGGCGTTATTAAGGTTGCAAGGGAGCCTGGGTTCAAGTCTTAGCTCTTGCAATTTATTTTGGTATTTTTTTTAAAGGAACCTGGACTTTGGCCTGTAGACCTTATAATTAATTGAGGCTAAATGGTGACACAAAAAGGCGCCTGTGGTGGAGTGGCAAGGTGGTGTGTTGTGTAACTGTGAGGTCTAAGGTTCAAGTCTTGGGAAGCGCAATGGAGTTTTTATTTTGCTGTTTGAGTTGTGTAGGAGGTGGAGTTGGACTGGGACTCTGTGGTTGAAGTGGTCATATAAAAATAAGGAATTTTCCTAAGGTTGAAAGTAATCCCACATCGGGAAGCTAACATGCGAATTGGCAAGAAGCTGGCATTAAATAGAGCGAACAAGATGAGTTGGTGGTCACTGATTTTAGGAGGGATTATTTCATACCTGCTTAACCAACGTTGGTGATCGTGGACTTCGACGCATTCTCATAAACAGGTGTGTAACATCTCAAAATAGGGCCTAAATGGAATAGTGGTTGCGAAACCACAAATTTGAGATAGAAAAGTTTATTTCGATTAATTTTTATGATTTACCGAGTGATTAGATGCATGTGTTAGAGTATTGATAAGAATGTTTAATTTGCCTATTAGGGCTTATTTGCAGAAGTTGCTGTAATAGCCCGATTTAGGGCCTAAACAGAACGATGGTTTTAGAACCACGAATTTGAAGTCAAAAAATTTATTCCGATTAAGTTTTAAGGTTTATTTATTAATTAAAATATTGTGTAAAAATATTGTTAAGAAATTTTATTGATAAAGTGCTTAATTGGACTTTTAGGACTAAATTGCAAAAGTTGCAAAATATGTGTTCTAATTCATAAGTACTTGATTGCAATTGGGTTTTAAAGAGGAGGTCCTTAAATGGTAATTAGACCATTATATTTTGTTTGGACAAAAATGGGCATGAATAGGACAAAATTTTAAAGAAAAGCCTTAAGGGCATTTTAGTCATTTGGTAATTAAAAGAAATAAAAAGGGAAAATAAAGCCAAAATTGACTCATCTTTCTCATGGAGGCCGAAATTAGCATGGGGGAAGCCATGGCTAGGATTTTAAAGCTTTCCAAGCTCAATAGTAAGTCCGTTCTAGCCCCTTTTTTAAGTTCATTACGTTTTTGGAATCCCGATAACTTGATTAAGCTTATTCTAGCAATAATTTAAGCTAGGGTTCATATTTGGAAAAATACCCATAGGTGAAATACGTTTATTTTGATGTTTTATGGTATAATATGAAGGCTAAAATTATGTTAAACAACTTTTGCTAAGCAGTTTTAAGCAAAAATGAGTAAAACGGCTTAATCGGTAAAAGTTGTTATTGTTCATAACTATGTTTTAGAGTGAGAATTTGATGTTGCCATAGAAGGGGGAAATGACCAGCATGTCATAAAACATAAGAATAAGGGATGAAGTTTAATTCCCGAGCCTAGGAGCAAAAGTGTAAATATGCAAAAGTTTAGGGGCAAAATTGTAATTTTACCAAAGTTTGAGTTAAGGACTGTTTTGAATAGTACATTAAATAAATAAGTAAAATATGATGTTTTAGATCCCGAAAAACGAGATTTGAACCTAGAATGGGAGAAAATTAGAAAATCGGGAAAGTTGGTAAAATGGCCGTTTTAGTATCGAGGTAAGTTCATATGTATAATAAGTATTAATTTATGCATGTTTCAATGTAAAATTGATATATTTACTATGATTGCTGATGTGTTAAAAGTAAGTATAATTATGATGATTTAAATGTTCAATATTAATTTGACATGGAAATGAGAAGGTATGTAAGTTTGTATGTAAATAATACATTATCTTTATTATGTTTTTATATTTCAGCAAATTTTATGTATTGTAGCTGATTTTTTAGTCATAATTGACTATTGGAAGAATGGAATAAAGTATTATAAAGTGAGATACTTCTTGTTTGAACCTTCGAAATCGAAAGATACAGATGGTATGTAGCTAGGTCACATGTGTAATACGGGATGTGTACCATGTGTACAAGAGAGCTACAAGACATTATGAGGTAGCTAGGTCGCATGGGTGATACTATGTGTACACCATGTAGACAAGAGAGCTATGAGATAAATGTAGCTAGGTTGCATGTGTGTTCCAGGTGAAGGACACCATGTAAACAAGAGAGCTACGAGATAAAGTGGCTAGGTCACATGGGTGGTACTAAGTGTTCACCATGTGTACAAGAGAGCCAAAATTAAGTGTACAATCGAGTTAGGTCACATGAGTGGTGCTAAGTGAAGGCCACTATGTGAACAAGAGAGCTTTGATTTTAAAGGTGGGTTGTGTGCGATACCATCACAGATATCATTATTATTCAAGCATTCAACTGGGAAATTGATTAAATGAAATTGTGTATGACTTTGTGATGATAAGTGTAAGTATATACGTGTGTAACTTATGAGAAATATGCTCGATATGTGATTGGAAATTAGAAAGATTGTTATGGGTAAGTGATGAATACAATTGAAGTGTGAAATATCAAAATTGACAATAAAACTGTTCGGGATAGTTGCAGTGATGGGAATCTAAAAATTTACCAAAAATAATAGAAATTGAATCAGAGACTGAATGAGATATCAAATTAGATCTTAATGAATCTATTTTCATATAATGGAAACAGAGCAAGCAAAGGAATTCTATATTATGAGATATTTAAGTTTTTGAGAGACTGGTCCAGAATGACTACGTGATCCCCTGTTCTGACTTGAAAAAATAATTAAAAATTGTAAAAAAATAATTATGGGATATAATTTATATTTTTGAAATCCTTAATGAGTCTAGTTTCAAATGAAATAAACGAGAACATTCTTTGAATTCTGTACGAGGAGAAAATTGGTTCGTAGTGAAGAATGGTTAGGGCAGTTAAGCAGTGAAATAGGGGTAACTTCAATGAATTAACTGTACTAATTGGCTAGACCAAAAATTCTAAAAATTTTATGGTAAGAATATATCTGAATCTAGTTTCAAGTAAAATTAACAGTTTGTAATTTGGAGTTCTGTAGATCCAGAAATAAACAATTTAGCTGCTGGTACTCTGCTAGATAGCTTATTTTGAACCTGTTTATGATTGTAATAGTGAAAGTATGTGTGTTTGTGATGGTAATATTCCGGGAACATATTGTGACTTTGTTTAAAGTATGATAATGTATTGTTATTTAATATTTACATATTTACTTACTAAGCTATAATGCTTACTCCCTTCCTTTTCTTTTTCCTATAGTGTCACAGATGTTAGCTCGAGTTGGAGGTCGCCGGAGGTTAAATCACACTATCAAACTATTGATCCATATATAAAGGTTTTAAAGTATTTTTAAGTCTTTGGCATGTACGGGAACTCGTTTAATTGTTATTAAGTTGCTAGGAGTTGGCCTAAAATACTGACCTATGTTATTTGAAGGTCTCTATTGTATAAAGTCATTTAATGTAGATAGTCTTGAATATGTTTGAAAAGTTTAAAATTGATGAAATTTTATGTCTCGGTTTTAAATGATTACAAGTACTCAAGTCCGGTAATACCTCGTACCTTGTTTCGGTGTCGAATACGGGTAAGCGGTGTTACAAGGTGTGTATTCATGCCCTTCTTTGTTGGAAGTCAGCAAAAGCCGAAAAGCCAAAACTTTGGCATTTGAGGCCCCACAAGCGTGCGATCGCTCGTGGGGTAAACCAAGCCCACAAACCATGGGCGATAGACTGTAGAAGCTGCCGCGAGCGTTCTCGTGTGTTGGGGCTGATCTAGGCCCATGGGCCCGCTTGTGTAAATCTAATTGTTAGGTGGGAAGTGGTTGGACTTGTCATGTCGTGTGCATGGCATAGGCCGTTAAGGGCTTAGTTGGGTCAAAATAGGCTGTGTGGGCCCAATGGGCTCATGGGCCCCACACAGATTAAATCCATGGTAGTTGATAAGTATTAGACTGGGCTATGTAGGTCACATAGTCGTAACTGAAGTTGGGCTAAATGGGCCATACGAGTGTGTGGGCCCACTTGGGCCGAGTAATGGGCCTTAGGCCCATTTGCACCGTTATGTTTGTTTAGATTACTTAAGTCGCTTGAGGCGACGATGGACCATCTGATGGGTCATAAATACCCCCAGTTTGTAAAATTACCGAAATACCCTTGTAGTGTAAAATGACCTTAATACCCCTGTATGGAAGAATGACGATTATGTCCTTATGTTCCGTATGACTGATGTGCCTATGATTTACTTATATGATTGCACTGAGTATGACTTTGCATACACGTAATATTTATGACATAACATACTCATGGGGTTGGGTTATTATTGACGGAGGAAGTGTACGGCTCGTAACCGTTCTGTACAAGGCTTTCAGCATTTCTGTGATACTTATGGCTTATAGCCGTTCTATTAACTAGCAACGTTGTTGTGATATTTACGGCCTTTAGTTGTTCTGTCACGGAGGAAATTCTGATAGGATCGCACGGGTCGCACGAGACGACTGTGGATCCAGTATTAATCTGTTAAGGTCGCACAAGACGACTGTGAACCGATGGACGGCTTAGTGCTACTTAATATGATTATGGCTCTGTGCCAACCTAAATATGGCTTTGTGCCATCTTGATTATGGCTTTGTGCCAATCGTATTTACCTGAGGCTAAGTGCCTATCATATTTATTGATGACTCTGTGTCGATCATATTTACCAGTGGCTATGTGTCGATTATATTATCATCACTGATAGCTATGTGCCAAACATATTACAGTTACCGATAGCTTGCCATCCTGATTATGGCTCTGTGCCATCCTGATTATGATTTATAACCATTCTGTCTATGGCTCTTGGCCATTCTGTTTACGGGCAGCTTTGTTGCGATATTTACGGCCTTTAGCCATTCTGTCTACGGCGTTGAGCCGTTCTGTTGACTTAGTGCCGCAATCGGTGCTAAGCTTGGTGTGTTGGATGGGTGGGTCAATTTTATCCCCACAATAAGTGCAGGGTTGGACGGAGGCAAGTTCAAGGTTGGATGGGATCGCATGCATCATTCATACATTATATATACTGTACACTTGATTCCGTTACTGATTCTGTAATGGGCTAAGACCTGACACTGTTTACTGATATGGGCTAGGCCCAATTGGTTCCGTTATGGGCTGAGACCCAAGTGATTTGTATTGAGCTTTGGCCACCTATATTCTGAACTAAATTGTCTTTATCGTAATGGGCTCCGCTCACATCGATTCTCAGATTACTGTTTGTTTACTAACTGTTATAGTTTAGGAGGGGATCACACACTGAGTTTTCATAAACTCACCCCGTTTATTAAATGTGCAGGTAGTCCCCAGCATTAGGAGGATCAGTGCTACGAGGGACTTGGAGATGGCCACACAACTGCTATTGTTTCTGATTTTCTTTTATCTAGTTATAAGTACTTATATTTTGATCTGGGTTGTAATAAGGCCTCTTTTAGTTTTTGATTTTTAATTTGGGAATTCTAGTTTATTACGTTTTCTATCTGTTAAAAGTAGATTGCGATTTTCCAAAACGATAACTGTTTTCAAAACACTACATTTTCGCAACACTTTTGGAAATACTTCTGCAACATAAAAAGAATTTCGGGAATGATAATAATAAGTTTTCAATGTACTACATTTTAAACAAGAAGGGTTTTTAATGAAAACATGATTTTCGAAAAACACTTCAATGTGACATGCCAGATTCGGCCATAACGTTTAGGCCGGGTTTGGGGTGTTACACGTTACATGCCTAAGATTATATATTGATAGGTATTGAACTAATGCCTAAATTACATTGTTGTTAAGTTTTTGGGTCACAATGACCATTTGATACTTGTACTTAGCAAATTGGAGATGAATGATGCAAAGTTAGGGGAAATTTCCTTCAAGGTTGCGACATTCCCCTATTGGTCTCGCGGCATCAAGCGACATTCCCCTATTGGTCTCGCGGCATCAAGCTTCTATTTTCACAGTCGTGATTCTCCCCTGCTGAGGTCACAACATCGAATTCCCTTATCCTCAAGGTCGTGACTCACCTCAATTGAAGTCATGACATTATGCTTCTATCCTCAGTGTTGCAACATGAATCCCTCAATGTTGTGACATTACCCTTGTATTATCTAAAATTTATGTTTTAGTCCCTCATTCGTCACCAGACTAGTAAGGGAGCTTTCGTGATGTCGTTTAAACCCAAAATTGAATAAATAATGTATTTTAATTAAGTTTTGGGAACTATTTTCTTGTATGAGTAATTGATTAGATATTTAAATGAAATCATAGTTGCTTCAACAACGAATGTGACACCTCACATTTCGAACCTGGTGACTGGGTTGGGTGTAGGGTGTTACAATATTTACAGTTCATAGTTACCTCATGATTAAGATTCATTAAGTCAAAACTTATCAAACCATTATTTTCAATATCTCTGCCATGAAATTTTCTACACATTAATTTACAAACTTACTTTCATGTTATTCAATTTTTTATTAATTTCTAAGCATGTTAGAATAAGAGAGTGAGAGTATCTAAGGGTACTTACCTCTTGAATTAATGTACTTATATTCAAACCAAGCTTCCAATTAGATGAATCCGCCCTTATACAGTTTGAAATTCTATTTCTCATAATTCCATCATTTTGTCATTCACAAAAATATAATCAAATATTAGTACCTAAGCTTTTCAAAGTTTCTCATAAGAACCAAACTCAAATATCAATTCTAGGAGAGATGAAAAACATTGTTCCTTACCTTATTTTCTCCCTCTAGCTTCAACTTTCTCTTACTGACATATAGAACCCCAACATAAGGAAAATGAAATTATTGGTGGAAATATTGTTGGAAACAAGAAAATATCAAGATTTATAAGAAATTTCATGGGATTTGGAGAGGGTTTGGCTTTGATGAAGACTTCATTGACGTATCAACTACCGTAGGGCAGGAGGAATGTTATTAGACAACCTATGCTTTTTTCTTTCTTTCTTGTTTTGCACAAATGGAGAGTTTCGGATACAATTCGTATACCAGACAGAGTACCATATATAACACAAAATTTGTAACACCCCAAACCCGGCCCAGAAGTTAGACCCGAATCTGGCGTGTCACATTGAAGTATTTTTTGAAAACTATGTTTTCATTAGAAACCCTTCTTATTTTTAACATAGTGCTTTGAAAACTTCTTAATTTTATTTCCAAAATTCCTTTTTACTTTGCAGAAGCTAATTCTAAAAGTAACCGATTTACGAAAACGTGATGTTTAAAAGTTAAGTTGCGAAAATGTAGTGTTTTGAAAATCGCGATCTACTTCTAACAAATATCAAACATAGTAAATAAATTTTCCCAAATGAAAAGTTAAGAAAGAAAATAAAGTGGCCCTATTACAACCCAAATCAAAAACCAAAGGCTTAACTAAATAAACGAAATAGAAAAACATGTGCAGATATGTGGTCATCTCTGAGTCCCTCTGCGACATCGATCCACCTAACGCTGGGGATTACCTACACAGTTAATAAATGGGGTGAGTTTACAAAAACTCAGTGTGTAATCCCCTTACTAGAGTAACGATCAATATCTGAAACAAAAAGCAAATTGATGCAGGCGAGCCCTTTAACGCTAACAGTACAGTCCAGTTCAGAGCATACGTGGGCCACAGCCCATTACAAATCACTTGGGTCTCAGCCCTTGTCAGAATCAAACCATATGCATAATGCAAAAATATATGCTAACCCATCTCATCCAACTGCTATAAACCAACTCTGTCCCCTGGTACACATCATGTGGGGATATAACTATCGACCCACCCATCCGATACATATCAATGCTAGCTCAGTTGCGGTACTACCTTCATTGCAGCAAGCTGCTAGCATATATACTACTTTAAGCCTTCAGTAGCGGTATTTTATTGGCACAAAGCCATCGGTAACTGTAATAAGTTCGGCACATATCCATCAACTAGAGTAACATAACCGGCACACAGCCCTAGGTAAATGTGATCGACACCGAGTCGTCAATAATCATATATTGGCACATAGCCTTAGGCAAATACGTTTGGCACAGAGCCATATGTAAGTTGACGCAAAGCCATAATCAAAATAATTGGCTTTAAGCCATCGGTAGCTGTATCATGTTAGGCACATAGCCATCAACGAAGGTAATATAGTCGGCACACAACCTCAGGTAAATATGATCGACACAAAGTCGTCAGAAATCATATATTGGGCTTAAAAGCCATCAGTGGGTCCACGGTCATCAAGCAACCATGCGATCCTTAATCAGTGGATCCACGGTCGTCAAGCAACCATGCAATCCTCAATAGATGGATCCATGATCGTCAAGCAACCATACGATCCTCAATCGGTGGGTCCAGGGTCGTCAAGCAACCATGCGATCCTCATATACTTCCTCTGTTCCATAATTCCCACCCATGTGCAACATAATATTATATGAATGCAGCAAATATACACACGGCATACAAAATCATACCAATCACGATCAACAACGGTCAATCACGATCATACATTCTCAGTCAGAATATAGCCAAATCAATCAAATTGTATTATCAGTGAGTCATATACCCTAGAGGGCAGAACGGTCTTTTTACCTATTAGGGGTATTTTAGTCATTTCACCCTACAATGGTGTTTTGGTAAATCTCAAACCAATGGTATTTCGATAATTTTGTAAACCAATGGTATTTCTGTAATTTTGTAAATAAGGGGTATTTCTATAATTTTGTAAATAAGGGGTATTTCTGTAATTTTTTAAATAAAGGGTATTTCGGTAATTTTCTAAATCAAGGGTATTTCGGTAATTCTACCCTACAGATATGAGATTCACATAGTCCAATCCAATATTTACTACACAATCATACAACTTACCGCCTACATGGCCCAAAGTAACCTAAGCCCACGAGAGCACTCTTGATGGCCTCAACCATCACGTTAAAGCTCCCACACGTGCACTCGCACGCTCGTGTGGCTACCATCGCTGTGTGACCGGTATTTCAGCATTTGCCGTTCTACAACTAGAGCAGTGCAAAATACACACCTGTTTATGTGAACGAATCAAAGTCCACGATCACCAACCTTGGCGCAACATCCTGTATTCAGTCTTCCTCCCAATTCATCTGGTTCGCTCTATTTACAGCCAACTTCTCACCAATTCTCATGTTAGCTTCCCGGTGTGGGATTACTTTCAACCATTAGGAAAATTTCTCAATCTTATGACCACTTCAACCACAGAGTTTCAGTCCAACTCCACCTCATTCGCAGCTCAAATAGCAAAATAAATACTCCACTGCGCATCCCAAGACCTGAACCTCAGACCTCACAGTTACACAACACTCCACATTGCCACCCCACCACAAGGCTTTTTGTGTGATAAAAACGGCCATAATTAACTTAAAGACATATGTGCCAGCGTCCAGATTCACTTAAGAGAAAAACCAAAATGAATTGTAAGAACCAATGCTTGAACCCAGGCTCCCTTGCAACCTTAAGGATGCCACAACCACTAGACCACATGCTTCCTTATGCCATTTATTTAACACAATAATTTAAAAGGCCATAATCCAAGCATCCAGGGTTTTATTCACTTAATATCAAAATTTTTACTAAAGCCCAGGTTTGAACCCAAGATTTCTCCAACACTTCTCAGGGCCATTAACCACCAAAGTAGACATTTAATTGTGTCATTTCCTTGCACAATTAAATACTTATATACAACCTCCTTACAAACCCATACTCAAGGCCTAATACTTCTAGGCCCAAATTCGGGGCATTACAAAATTTATCCATTGATTCCTTCTAGTCGAGCCTCATGGTCTGTCATTATACCCTAAGAAGTAGAAAGAATTACAATCCCCATCCCCTAAAAATTCTAAGAATTTGTTCATAGTTAAAATAGATTTGTAGACCTAGTCACTAATCCATCGTAAATTTAAAATAGTTTTATCTAGTCCTTTTCTATTTTCTGAGATGAAAGAGTATGATACGATCCGCCTCGGAGGAGTCGAGTCGTATTAGAGTGCCCGTTCGTCGACAAGAAGTTACGTTAGGTTTACTTGAAAGGTCAGATAAGAGAAAGAAGGATATTGGTTTTGGCCCGAATTAAGATAGGTAGGAAGAATTGAAAGTTTGAGTTTAGGGTCCGAATAGGTATAGATGAATGAATTGGTTCAATTAGGTGAAGGGAATTGAAGAAATGGTTGTAATGGTTGGAAAGGTAAGAACGGAATGGTATTATGAAATGGTACGAATGGAATGATGGGTTTGAACAAAAAGTGCAAACAAGAACCAATACTGACTTGGTATTGACCCGTTGTTTATAGGCTCTTTTAGTTCGGTTTGGTTTTAGTAAAGGAAAACCTCGACCCACTATCTAACAAGATAGGAACCTCGGTATGTTTGAACGCATACACTACGAGTAGTGATAAGTTCGATTTAGACAAAGAACAACGGTTGACACAACTAGAACGCTAGGAAGCCAATCGAATCTCTCAGAAGAAATTTGAGAAAAGTTTTGCCTCACAATTTTGGCAACATAACATTAACAAAGTCCAAAAAAAGTTCTTTTTACAATGAAAGTGAACAACTATTTATACTAGTAGCCTATGCTAATCGAATAGTCAAATTCATAGGCTTAACAACTAAGCAATGTAACTATTAATGGCTATGAAAATTCTAGAAATGGTCTTTCAATGTGCATGTCCATGTTCGGCCGAATGGAAGGTGGATGGAAGACTTCATGAATATACATTGATGTACTTGGATAAATGTTCTTCATGCATGCAAGGCTAGATTCGGCTAACTCCTTTAATGGGGCCTTTAATTCATGTTGTTTCACCATGAGTGGCTTAATTAAATGAGGCCTCATGAAGGGTCAAACTTGGGGTGAACAAGGAGCTTGAGTAGACTCTTGTGTATGAACATCCAACTAAATGGTCATCATGGTGTGAACACAAGGTGTGAACACATGATCAATACATGAACCGTCCAATGCATGTTCCTTCATTAATTTGATCCATGAATCTTCAAAATGCATGAATGACCATCATGAACATGCATATGCCTCTTTGATTGCCGTCCATTGAACCTTTCTATGCATGCACCTGCGACATTAAAATCAAGCATTAATCACCAATATGAACACATTAAGGTGGCAGCAAATATGAACATATTAAACACACTCATAAATTCGGCCAACACAAGAAATAATTGTAGTAATTTGAACACATTAAATCCTAGTTCAACCAAGACATATTAATAACATGTAATAACCTAATTAAATTCGGCACACCTATTTAAAATGTCCAGAATTAAACAAATTAATTATTTAAATAAATATGTTCAAATTTATTTAATGCATCAATCTTATTTAATAGCTAAGAACGAATAGACTTATTGAGCTCGTGATAGGTGCGTGAACTTGTGATGAGCTGGGGGTAAGCTCGAGAGCTGATAATGAGCTGGTTCCGAGCTAATGAGCTGGTGTGGAGCAACATGGGAGCTAACTTGAGCTGAAGGTGAGCTAGATGAGCTGAGCTGGACTTGCAGGTAGTTGCATGGTGAGTTCAAAGAGCTGGAATCTGCTTTCTCGGAGTGTCCTAATAGCGTTTCATTCCAAGTTTGAGCTACAAAAGCTGTGATAGACTCCTTAAACTTCTTGACTCGAGCTCGAGTAACAGGACCTTGTGGTAGCACCAAAGAATCTTTGCTCGAACTAGCTGAACCATGAGGCGCGATCGCATCATTCCCCCCTCTTCAAAACGACTTGTCCTCAAGTCGAAATCTGCATTAAAAGCAGTTAAATCCGATACATTAAAAGTAGCACTGACATTATAATCTCCTGGCAAATCAATTTTATAAGAGTTTTCATTTATTCGCTCTAAAACTTGAAAAGGTCCGTCTCCGCGAGGCAGTAGTTTAGATTTCCGTTGGGTCGGAAAACGCTCCTTGTGCATATGAATCCAAACCCATTATCCGGGTTCAAAAACTACTCGTTTTCGGCCTTTATTCGTATTGCGCACATAGGACTCAGTCCTAGCCTCGATATTGGCCCGCACCTTGCTATGTAAATCCTTGACAAAATCTGCCTTTTTCTTCGCATCTGTATCGACAAAATGATCAGTAGGTAAAGGCAATAAATCTAAAGGAGTCAGGGATTAAAACCGTAAGCAATTTCAAATGGGGAGAATTTAGTCGCAGAATGGACAGAACGATTATACGCAAACTCAATATGGGGTAGACAATCCTCCCACGTCTTCAAATTCTTCCGAACGATGGCCCGAAGCAAAGTAGATAGAACTCTATTGACAACTTCCGTTTGGCCATCGGTTTAGGGGTGGCAGTGGTCGAAAAATGCAAGTTTGGTCCCTAATTTACCCCACAAAGACCTCCAAAAGTGACTTAAAAATTTTGCATCTCGGTCTGACACGATTGTACGAGGAACGCCATGTAGTCTAACGATATCCCTGAAAAACAAATTCGCAACATGAACAAACCGTCGGTCTTAGTACGAGCAATAAAATGAGACATTTTGAAAATCTATCAACAACAACGAAAATAGAATCCTTCCCCGTTTTTGTGCGCGGAAGCCCGAGAACAAAGTCCATGGAGATGTCAATCCACGGTGCTTCAGGAATCGGCAATGGTGTGTACAAGCCATGGGGTTGCACCTTTGATTTAGCCTTTTTGCAGGCTATACACCTTTCGCAAACTCTCTCCACGTCTTTTCGCATCCGCGGCCAATAAAAATGTTCATGGAGAGTGGCAAGCGTCTTGTTGACTCCGAAGTGTCCCATAAGACCACCGCTATGTGCTTCGTGCACTAAGAGGTCTCGAACAGATCCACAGGGAATGCAAAGTTTGCCTTCTCGAAATAGATAGCCCTCGTACCTATAAAAATTTTCAAAAGAACCTTTCTCGCAAGCAAAGAAATATCTCACCAAAATCAGAATCGTTAACATAAGCATCTTTTAATAACGCAAAACCAAGAATTTTGGAATCCAAATATGATAACAAGGTATACCTTCTCGAGAGCGCATCAGCCACGATATTATCTTTACCTTTCTTGTATTTGATGACATACGGAAACGACTCAAGGTATTCAACCCACTTCGCATGGCGTTGATTCAACTTATGTTGGCCTTTGATGTGCTTCAAGGCTTCGTGATCGGAGTGAATAACGAATTCCTTAGGCCACAAGCAATGTTGCCATGTCTCAAGGGCTCGTATGAGCGCGTACATCTCTTTATCATACACCGGATAGTTGAGTATGGCTCCATTAAGTTTTTCACTGAAGTAAGCCACAGGACATCCGTCTTGTGTCAACACGACTCCGATTCTAATGCCCAAAGCATCGCACTCGATCTCAAAAGTCTTCGAGAAATCTGGAAGAGCAAGCAAAGGAGCGTTAGTGAGACAATCTTTGATTTTTATAAATGATTTCTCTTGTTCATTGTTCCAAATAAAAGAAGAATTTCTCTTAATGACACTCGTAAGTGGAGCAGCAATAGTGCTAAAATTCGAGACAAATCGTTGGTAGAAACTTGCTAGGCCATGGAAACTTCGAACTTGCGTAACGCTCGTAGGCCTTGGCCAATCTTGTATGGCCTTAATCTTCTCTTGGTCTACCTCGAGACCATCCGCACTAACTACAAATCCTAAAAAAAAATAGTTTTGTTAGAACAAAAAGAACATTTCTTTAAATTAGCATATAAGGTCTCTTTTCGTAAAACTTCTAAAACAGATTTGAGATGACTTACATGTTCTTCCATAGATTTGCTGTAAATCAATATATCATCGAAATATACCACACAAAACTTACCGATGAAAGGCCTTAAGACATGGTTCATTAGTCTCATGAACGTACTTGGAGCGTTGGTAAGGCCAAAAGGCATAACCAACCATTCGTATAGTCCGTGCTTGGTCTTGAATGTCGTTTTCCATTCGTCTCCTTCTCGCATCCGAATTTGGTGGTAGCCGCTCTTCAAATCGATTTTTGAGAACACTTTGGCCCCACTAAGCTCATCTAACATGTCATCTAAGCGAGGAATGGGATGACGGTATTTGATTGTTATCTTGTTAACGGCTCGGCAATCCACACACATGCGCCATGTTCCATCCTTTTTCTGTACCAATAATCACAAAAAGCACAAGGACTTAGGCTCTCGCGAATGTAGCCTTTTTCCATCAGTTCATTGACTTGTCTTTGCAACTCTTTGGTCTCCTCCGGATTGGCTTGGTAAGCAGGTCGATTTGGAATAACCGCTCCCGGCACAAAATCAATTTGATGCTCGATTCCACGAAGTGGTGGAAGACCACTCGGGGCTTCTTCCGGAAAAACATCTTGGAAATCCTGCAACAAAGACAAAATAGGAGGGGGTAGGGTATCGGGTAAATCGTTAGTAGAAATTAATGCTTCCTTGTACAAAAGTACAAGAACAGTTCGATTCATCACCAAAGCCTTCCTCACATCACTAACTCTTGGAAAAACACTCATTTTCTCAATTTTTTTTCTTTTTCTTCTTTTTCTTAGATATTTTTCTTGTCACTCTCTTTTGTTTTCTTTTTCTTATTTTTCTCTTCTTTTATTTTTTTACAACTTTCTTTTTCTTTTTCTTTCATTTGCTCAACAGAAGCTTTTAGTTTGATTTGGTCATCATACACTTGTTTGGGAGTCAACGGCGCCAACGTCACATTCTTTCCCATAAATTTGAATGTATACCGGTTGGTATACCCGTCGTGTTAAACTCGCCTATCAAATTGCCACGGTCGGCCAAGTAACAAATGCCCCGCGTGCATCGGTACGACGTCACAAAGAACTTCATCTGAATACTTGCCGATGTTGAAAGAGACAAGTTCTTGCTTCGTTACCTTAAGCTCTCCTCCGTCATTGAGCCATTGAAGTTTGTAAGGACTCGGATGCTTAGTTGTGGGTAGACCAATCTTTTCAACCATCATTGTACTTGCCACGTTGGCACAACTGCCTCCATCGATGATAACACTACATACTTTGCCTCCGACTTGACATCGGGTGTGGAAGATGTTCTCTCGTTGGAGATCATTGTCCGCGCCTTGGAGACTTAGACTTCACTTTACCACTAGTAGTTCTCCTTCCATAGGTTGTTCTAAGTCCTCCTCGACTTGAGTCGATTCAGACTCTTTCTCTTCCTCGTCTTCCGTCTCGATCTCGCCATCAGCCCTCAACACCATGGTCCTTCGGTTAGGACATTGGCTTGCTATATGGCCTCTTCCGAGGCACTTAAAGAACTTGATGTCCCGATTTCGATTGAAGGACGATTCGGGTGCCTTGCCTTTGTTCACTTCAGTGGTAGGCTTGTTGGTTTTCGGAGGAGCCGTGAACTCCTTTCCTCGAGAATTGGAAACACCTTTACTCGTTCCTTGGCCCTATTTGAGAGTGTTGGAAGTGGTAAATCCTCGACTCAGTCCCTTTCGTTTGAGTTGCTTTTCTACCTTGATGGCCATATGGACCATGTCAACCTGTAATATCCCGAATTAGGGCCTAATCGAAATAGTGGTTTCGTGACCACAAATTCGAGATAGAAATAATTATTTTATAATTATTTTGAGGTTTATGATATGATTACATGATTGTGTGAAAATTTCGTGAAGAAATTCTATGCCTAAAGTGTTTAAATTGAAAGTAGGGACTAAATCGAATAAGTTGCAAAATTTGCATTCTAGAAGTTTTTAGTATGAAATTGCATTGAAATATTAATTAGGAGGTCTTAAATAGCAACTTGACTAATTTAAGTTCATGGACAAAATTAGGACATGGAAGGAATTTTTGGAAAGTTTAGTAGTAAGGGCATTTTGGTCATTTAGTTATTAAAATGAATTAAAAACAAAATTAAAAGCCAATTTTTGTCCATCTTCTTCATTAGGCCGAAATTTCAAGGGTTCTCCATAGCTAGGGTTTGTTTCAAGCTTCCAAGCTCCATAGTAAGTGATTCCAAGCCCCGTTTTTAATGTTCTTTACGTTTTTGAGATCCCGATAACTCGATTAAGCTTATGTTAGCAATAATTTAACCTAGGGTTTATATTTGGAAAAATACTCATAGGTGAAATTTGTGTATTTTGATGTTTTATGATAGAATATGAAGTTTTAAATTATGTTAGACAACTTGTACTACTCGATTTTAAGCAAAAACGAGTAAAAGGGCTTAATCGGTAAAAATACCTAATAGTCACAAGTACATGTTAGAGTGAGAATTTGATGTTGCCATAGAAGATAAAATTGATCAGCATGTTGTAAAACATAAGAATAAGGAATAAGGTTTAATCTCGAGCCTAGGGGCAAAAATGTAAATATGTAAAAGTTTAGGGGTAAAATTGTAATTTTGCCAAAATTTGAGTTAAGGATTAATTTGATAATGTGAGTATTAAACAAGCTAAATGTGTTATTTTAGATCAAGAAAGACGTGGAATCGACCTCAATCGAGGAAAAGAAAAGATTGTGGACTAAATTGCAAAATCTTTGTATTTTGGTACCAAGGTAAGTTCATGTGTAAATAATATAGTATAATTTTTTTTAAAAAATTATTGATGTTAATTATATGATATGCTGATTTTTATCATGAAATATATGCTTTGTGGTTATTTTCGAATAAAATGCAAATTATTTGTATTATTTGTTAAATATAAAGTGTTACCGAGTATTGGTTTCGGTATTTTACGGAAGATGGCAAGGATATGTGTTCGAGGAAAATCCCGTTTGAACCTTAGGAATAGATTAGGATACAAGTGACATGTCACTAGGATGGTTGAGCATCCAACTCTCGTTGAGTTGAGTCCGAGTTCACTTATGGATGCGAATGTCCGAACTCGTTGAGTTGAGTCCGAGTTCGTGAGATGTAACTAAGCATCCGAGCTCGTTGAGTTGAGTCCGAGTTCACTTATGGATCTGACGCCGAGAGCTCGTTGAGTTGAGTCCGGGAGTTCGCTTATGGGCGGGTTACATGATTGCTTGATTGCATATATGGCACTTATGTGCAAGTTATCCATGTATCCGAATTATATTCCGATGTGTTCAACGGGTAAAGTTATACTCAAATGGAGGAATATTCGAGATGTAAAGAGACGTATTGGTAAGTGATGTGAAATGGATATTTTGGACAGGCATGTATTTAACCCTCGGGTTGAGTATTGATACAATCACGATAAGGTAATAAGATGATGAAAAATGATTAGAAATGTGATATGTGTTTTAGTGATGCATGCTAATGTTGATTGGTATGACCGTTTGTTATGTTACTTATTATTTGCATATGAACTTACTAAGCATTTATGCTTACTCCCTCCTTCTTACTCATTGTAGTTTTGGACAAACCAGCTCAGGAATCGGGATAGGTCGAAGGCTCAATCACACTATCCTAAGAAGACTTTTGGTAAATGGCTTGTAAATTTAAGTATGGCATGTATAGCAATATACCAATTTTTGTAAATGATCTTATGATATGGTGATGGAATGGTTGAGAAAATGTTTGATAATGATAAATTATGAAAATGGTTAGTTTAGATTATGTTTGATGTTAAGGAAAATTATTAAGATACTTAGTGCATAAGAAACTCATAAAAGGGATGAAATTTGCCATAAATGCAGAATCTTCGCAGCAACACTCGACACGAGTTTGAAAATTTACTAAAAATCATAGAAATTGAATTGGTGATGGAATACATATAAAATTGAAGCTTATTATGTCTAGTTTCACATGAAACAAATGAAACAGGTAAAGGAATTATATGTTAAAAGATATTTGAATTTTAGTGAAATAGGGTCATAGCAGTTTCTGAATCCCCTGTTCCAAATTTAGAAATTCACCATAAATTGTAAAGATATAATTAGGTGGTGTATTTTATATCCTAAAAATCCTTATTGAGTCTAGTTTTAGTATAAATAAACCTCATAGTCATATGAATTTTTTACAGAAAGAAATGTGGTTCGTAGTAAACAGGGGTCAAACCAGTCAAGTCCTGAAACAGGGGTAACTTTAACTAATAAACTGTACTAATTGGCTTAACCAAAAATTCTAGAAAAAAAATTAGTAGATAGGTATATGAGTCTAGATTCAAGGAAAATTTACGGATCTTGATTTCGAGTTTCTTAACTCGAGATATGATTTTTCTTGTGACTGTGACGCAAGTAGCTTAAAAGCTGTGAATGTAGAAACAAATAATCCAAAGTTCTAAAAATGTTAAATTAAGCTTAGTAACACCTCATACTCGACTCCGGTGACGGTCTCGGGCGTGGGGGCGTTACACAACCACTTTAAGGTAGTGTTGTAATTCAACAACATTGGCAATATCGCGGTTTAAACCAGCCAAGAATCGCACCATCGTTGCTTCAGTGTCTTCTTGCACGTCCGCGCGGATCATCGCGATTTCCATCTCTTTAAAGTAGTCCTCGACACTTTTGGTCCCTTGCGTTAGATTTTGGAGTTTTTGGTGTAACTCCCGGTGGTAATATGTGGGAATAAAGCGTCGCCTCATGGTCGCCTTCATTTCGGCCCAAGTGGAAATAGGACGTTCTCTGTTACGCCTTCGGCTAGTAGTTAATTGATCCCACCAAATCATGGCGTAGTCCGAGAACTCTATCACCGCTAGTTTCACCTTCTTGTTCTCAGAATAGTTGTGACACTCGAACACCAACTCTATCTTTTCCTCCCATTCAAGATAGGCCTCGGGATCAGATTTTCCTTGGAAAGGAGGAATGGAAAGTTTAATATTCTTCAAGTCATTATCTTCCCGCCTTCGATCTACTCATCCGCGGTATCGGGGACGTCTCCTTTCTAGGCTTATGTTAGACTCTTGATCACTTTCATTTTCACTATTTTCGTTAACATCATCTTCTTGAGCCCTTGGTTGTCTTCATCGTTGGTTGGGCCCTTCTCGTCGTTGCCTAGCAACTTCAGGGTATTCATCGCGTTGTCGTTGGGCCTCGACTTGGTAGAGTCGATCTTCAAGAGGATTAAGCCTTCGGTCAAGTAAGCGTTCCATCTCGCGCAAAAGGGCTTGCATTGGCAAATCCGGAACGTTTCTGACTGGTTGCCGCCCTTGTTGTTCCTCCATGTTTTGTCCACTATTTTGGGACATCTATTCGTTTTAAAATATCCTCACAAACAAATCCTCTCGATCCGCTCAGAAAGAAAGAAGTTTGATGACACTCACACTCGTGTTTACACTCTTAGTTCGGCTTTTACCTCCCCGAATGAGCTCACCCTCTTGCCTTTTACCTCTCTTAACTTTTCTCGTAATTTCGTAAGCGATTCATTAGGCTTAAACCTTGGCCTAGATGGTTCGGTTCAAAAGGGGTATCAAGAGATTGATGTATTCGATTTAGGGTAAATTTGAAAGAATAGGGGTTAGGTTAAAAGTGTGGCGTATTTGGGAGAGTAGTATAGAAAAATGGATCGGGAACTATATCAAATCAAAACTTGACGATCAAATAACAACTGAATTGCATAAATCACCTTTTTTTTTTCGAATTTTGTTTTTATTCGAATTTTTTTTTCGATTTTTTTTAACTTGTATAACTTTTTTTGTTTTGATCTATAACAACAACTAAATACAATAGGATCACTTTTGTACACGATTTTTTTTTTTTGCTTCGGCTGCATAGATTTTTGTTTTTATAATAACAACAACAAACTAATCGAAATGAGAAAACTTCGGTATACAAAAAAAAAATTCTATACTCTTTTTTTTGGATCCTACTTACTCGCGTACACTTGGACTAGCCCGGGATTGATTTCGTCGTACGAACTTCTCGTTTTAGTAGCTCTGATACCAGATGATACGATTCACCTCGGAGGAGTCGAGTCGTATTAGAGTGCCCGTTCATCGACAAGAAGTTACGTTAGGTTTACTTGAAAGGTCAGATAAGAGAAAGAAGGATATTGGTTTTGGCCTGAATTAGGATAGGTAAGAAGAATTGAAAGTTCGGGTTTAGGGTCCGAATAGGTATAGATGAATGAATTGGTTCAATTAGGTAAAGGGAATTGAAGAAATGGTTGTAATGGTAGGAAAGGTAAGACCGGAATGGTATTATGAAATGGTACGAATGGAATGATGGGTTTGAACAAAAAGTGCAAACAAGAACCAATACTGACTTGGTATCGACCCGTTGTTTATAGGCTCTTTTAGTTCGGTTTGGTTTTGGTAAAGGAAAACCTCGACCCACTATCTAACAAGATAGGAACCTCGGTATGTTTGAACGCCACACTACGAGTAGTGATAAGTTCAGTTTCGACAAAGAACAACGGTTGACACAACTAGAACACTAGGAAGCCAATCGAATCTCTGAACGAAATTTGAGAAAAGTTTTGCCTCACAATTTTGGCAGCATAACATTAACAAAGTCCAAAAAAAGTTCTTTTTACAATGAAAGTGAACAACTATTTATACTAGTAGCCTATGCTAACCGAATAGTCAAATTCATAGGCTTAACAACTAAGCAATGTAACTATTAATGGCTATGAAAATTCTAGAAATGGTCTTTCAATGTTCATGTCCATGTTCGGCCGAATGGAAGGTGGATGGAAGACTTCATGAATATACATTGATGTACTTGGATAAATGTTCTTCATGCATGCAAGGCTAGATTCGGCTAACTCCTTTAATCGGGCCTTTAATTCATGTTGTTTCACCATGAGTGGCTTAATTAAATGAGGCCTCATGAAGGGTCAAACTTGGTGTGAATAAGGAGCTTGAGTAGACTCTTGTGTATGAACATCCAACTAAATGGTCATCATGGTGTGAACACAAGGTGTGAACACATGATCAATACATGAACCGTCCAATGCATGTTCCTTCATTAATTTGATCCATGAATCTTCAAAATGCATGAATGACCATCATGAACATGCATATGCCTCTTTGATTGCCGTCCATTGAACCTTTCTATGCATGCACCTGCGACATTAAAATCAAGCATTAATCACCAATGTGAACACATTAAGGTGGCAGCAAATATGAACATATTAAACACACTCATAAATTCAAGCTAACACAAGAAATAATTGTAGTAATTTGAACACATTAAATCCTAGTTCAACCAAGACATATTAATAACATGTAATAACCTAATTAAATTCGACACACCTATTTAAAATGTCCAGAATTAAACAAATTAATTATTTAAATAAATATGTTCAAATTTATTTAATGCATCAATCTTATTTAATAGCTAAGAACGAATAGACTTATTCACTCGTGATAGGTGCGTGAACTAGTGATGAGTGGGGGTAAGCTCGAGAGCGATAATGAGTCTGTTCCCGAGCTAATGAGCTGGTGTGGAGCAACATGGGAGCTAACTTGAGTCTGAAGGTGAGCTCGATGAGTGAGCTGGACTTGCAGGTAGTTGCATGGTGAGTTCAAAGAGCTGGAATCTACTTTCTCGGAGTGTCCTAATAGCGTTTCATTCCAAGTTTGAGCTACAAAAGCTGTGATAGACTCCTTAAACTTCTTGACTCGAGCTCGAGTAACAGGACCTTGTGGTAGCACCAAAGAATCCTTGCTCGAACTAGCTGAACCATGGGGCGCGATCGCATCAGAGTAAGAGAGAATGTGTCATCGAAAATGAGGGTGAAAGAGATGAGAAAAATCTTATATTTCCCTCTTTATTCATAATAAAACTGGGTCAAAGGTCAACATTGGTAAAAAAAATCAACTAAATGTGTAGTTCACAATAAAACTTCTCTTTGAATCCAATCCAATGGCCCACAATTATTCCTAACAATTTAATACCTCATAATTTAATATTCCCAAAATAATTTTCATGACAGATGACCAAAATGCCCTTTTATGGAAAATTGCACTTTAGCACTTTCTCACTTATTATCCTTTTTCTAATTCCATTCCCAACACTTGATACATCAAAATTTCCACAATTTGCACTTGTCATATATAATTATTGATTATTCATGCAAAAAAATTACATTTATGACCTTTCTTGATAAAATAGAAAAATTATGATTAATCCCTATACTTTCCTATCCTCTCCAATTTAGTCCTAAAAGTGATCTTCATTATACTAATACATATTCCAAGTTTCACATCAAATAATCATTATTAACTCTTATTTCTTTTATTTGGTCAAATTACATTTTGGTCTTCCAACTTTTCAAATTTTACGATTTCATCTTTCCCCCCATATTTTCACATTACAAACTACTACATTGATTTCCACCTCCAATTTCAATTTAATTTTTTACCAATCTCTTTTTCTTTGAGTGATTTTCAAATTTCCTCAAAATTCATTGAACACTATCTCAAAACAATACCAGATAAATTTTGGGGGCGTCACATGTCAAGATAGTTTCGTAAGAGTACTTATCTATTTTTTGTTGGATTTCACTTCCTTTGTTTCCTACTTCTTCCTTTCACTTTTTTGCCACTTTCTTTCCTTTATCTAGAACACTTTCATCACCTTCCATCTCTTTCTCTTCATGAAATAACATAAACACAATCAAAACTCTTATCAATAGTCACCCCCTTATTTCTACTTCAATGAAACATAGAATCCACAAGAGAACACTTAAATTCTTACCTTGTCACCTTATTTTCTCACACTTGCTCAACTTTCTCACTTCCACCATAAATTCATGAATTCTATCATGAAAACTAAGCTCATTCTAATGTTGGAAACCTGATTTAATCACAAGTGTAACTCTAGTTCTACTTTTCCACCTATTCAATTTAATCCAACATCTATAGGTTTTACAATTTGACCCCTTCATTTTTTTTCCACTTTACAATTTAGTTTGTAACCCAAACTAATATACCATAATACATCACTTACTTCAACTTTATCCGACATTCAATAACCTCTTCTATCACTTATATCCAGTCAAGAAATCTAATACACATATTCTCAATATAGTACCACTTACATAATAATTTTGAAGGACGTTACACTCAATCTCGTTACACATCCAAGTCCACAAAACACGACCCTACAAATATGCTTGTAATCAAAATTATGTTAAAGATCCTGTTTATGTATAAAGTAAAAATTATAGGTATAAACTCAAGACTGAACATTTAATTGAAATTAAAATAAAGCGTTAAATTTAATCACTTCATTATTTTAATCGCAAAAAAGGTTTTTTCTATATTCTCCACTGGCCGTAAGCCTAGGAAGGAACGCTGAGATATTGTCTAAATTGAGTGCAATTATGCCCTTCAACTCCATGCAAACCCATGAATAAATGGGGACCGTAAGTGAGAAAATTGCAACAAGAATTGTGGCAGCAAAATATATTTTTTCATTCCATAAACAAGATTGTACCAACTCATCAAAGCCATACATTGTAACAAGAAAATCTCATTTAAGTTCTAATGGCTTTTGAGTTTCCACCCTAGCCCAAGATTTTGGGCACCAACCTCTGCAATGATCACCCTTCAAAAAAAAAAAAGCTAACACATCAGCATAAGATATGATCAATTTCCGCGGAGTTGGTAGCTCAGCAGCTATTTTTGTATCGAATTTTCTAGCAAGCTGGGTTTTGGAAGAGAAAATGTTGCGCTTGTCTCATCAACGTACCCGCTGGCCAATTGATCCCCACTGTTGGTGGGTCAGACAGACTAGAGCTTGAGTACAAGTCCAATAGGGCAGTGATCACTACCAATGACATCAGGAAGAATGAATGAATCATGAACATCATCAGCTATGGCTTCTGAGACAAGGAAGTAGTCAAGCCTCCATCCTGTTCCAAGAAACAAATATTTTAACTGAGTAGGAATGATGGAAGCTGATCACTAGTGACAGTTCCATTTATCCCCCTAAAAGATATTTGTAATATCTAGCTGCAACTTCAAAACAAAATTCACCCACTCTAGCACAAAATAAATACTGGATGACCATTTTGAGGTAGAAGACATATATTCAAGCCAAAAATACTTGAAAGGATTTCATATACTTGAAAAAAATTACATAAAGATGATCATACAAATGGAGGATAAAAGAATATGAAGGTAATATAGGATGTCTCACCTTTATTACCTTTGCGTGCACCATGCCGATAACCCCAGTAAGTATACCCAACAACATCTGGATTCTGCTTTCTAAAGGTGTCAACAAAGCCCCTGGATAAGAAATTTGTGCTAAAAGACTGCCTTTCTTCAATTGTAAACCCAGCACTCCTTCTGTTTCCCTATGTTTAAAATTTTAAACTATTACGACATTTCAATGAAAAAAATAGCTGCAGCTCTAATTTGCATAGGCATAGCAAGTATCATGATACAAGTTATAGATGTAGCTGAATTCAGCATATTTCAGAAACTCCTGAATCCTGATGATGCATTTAGCCTTCTTATACTGTTGTGATCACCAATACCAAGCAGTTTATAGATTGAACTCTGTTATACTGCATTGTTTTGCCTCTCAGAAATGAAAGTCTTACTAATTTAATGGGTAAGAGATGTCTTGTCCCACCCTTGATATCTCTAGGTTAGGATAACTCTCAATTAGATGTAAAATCAAGGAAAAGAGACAAGTCCATTGTCCCTGGATAAGGGGCATCAAATCAACCTTATTAATCAACAATGGCCCTTTAGTCATAAGACAGAAGGAACTTGTAATGTTAATTAATCAAATATTGCTATGTGGTTGCTTAAAATATTTCTGCTTACATTGGTTAAGCTACTAGACAAATGAAATACTGATATCATGAAAACATCAAAATCTTGATTGACTTACAGCCGGATTATAAATGTCTATCTCTTCATGCGCACAATTCAAATCCCCTGTCAAAATAACTGGCTTTGACTTTTCCAGTTCCTACATCATATAAGGGAAGCAGCCGAAGTATCAAACCTCCAAACAAGGAAAACGTCAAAAAAAAATTTTCAAAAACAAAGTTGGTTCAATTAAGAAAGAATTGACAGAAGCTCTTAAAAGATATTACAAATTACAATAGCTACAAAACAGTAATAAGGAACTGGCCTATTACATAGTCTTTTTTATATAGAACAAACAAGAGGGACTGAATTGGCTAGGACAAAGATAAGGCAAAGAGAGAATGGAGTTTCGAGAGAAATCACAGGGAAATAAAGGCAAATTGAGAAGAGGAATAATAGTGAAAATGGATTAAGTCTCAGCAGTTACTCTGATATTAGCGTAGGCACTTAACCACTACACTAAAAAGGCAAACTTGTTTAATATAATGTCCTAAAATACCTAGAGAATTAACACAATTAAATAAATTGGACCCATTTATGCTCCGAAACATCATCCTTCCCTGAATATGCATACTTAAAAGCTACAAAAATGAATTAGCATTTAGCTAAAGGTCAAGCTCGAAAAGGGTGATAGGATAACAACAAATGAACAAAGTGAAGTACTTCTATTATCTATTGGGATTTTGATTCAAATTTAGATTTGATTACGATTTTGTTGGTGTTTGATTCGTTTGCCGACACTACACTTCCCTCAGAGTTGACCTCTGTAGCAGCTGTGGTCGATACTATTTTCGAATTAGGTCTCAAATTCTGCCAAGGAGTCCTTCATAGGCCTGTAGCTTGGGATGGTTCGCATTTTCATAGACTTCATCAAGTTTTTGCATCTACACATATACTTAGATTGAATCTGATAACCCTGCAGTAAACAAACTAATTTGTTGATCCGGCCCCATAGAATCTGCACAGGCTAACAGTTCATGAAATTGACAAAGATAATCTTCCATTGCTCCTATTTGATTCAATTTCACTAATTCCCCCAAAGGGTTCCCACAGCGGTGGTCCAATCAAGGGTACAATATTTTTTGAATGCCTCTCATGGAAGATTAGGCTTTTTCTGCTCCATTTGACAATATCATAACCGTGTCCTTCCTATCAGGTGAAAAGTAACTAACCCCAATTTGTTTGATTCGGCTATCTTCTAATTCAAAAACAACTCTCACATTGGTGCAACCAAATTAAGGGGTTTTCTGTCCCATCGAAAGTCAAGAAGTCCAACTTCATCTATCATAGAGCCACACCAGATCCTGCCGTCGTCTCTGATCGGTTTTCCTGTTTCTTTAGCTAACTCTTGCTTTTGTCAATATTGATGTTATTGCTGTCAACCCTTTTTCCCTTATCAAAGTTCTAATTGGAAGTCAACAACTCCCTCATTTGTAGCACGGACTTATCGATTTTCGACTCTATTCTTGCTTTAAATAACTCCACCTCTTCTCAAGTAATGGAATCGCTTATTGTTTCTAGCTCTGAAGCCATGTTACGCCCCAACTAATGAATGACATATGATGAACAAGTGGAACTCCTTCAATGGGAATTTGTTCACCACTGACAATTGGCAGACTTGTTAATCAAGGCTGATCTGATTTCTCAAGGCTAAAGTATTGGGATTTTATTTATTCTATTTATTGTGAAGATTGTATTTCCTTTAAGTAGTTCAACATAGTTGTATATATATATCCATGTAAATACTTAAGTTTATGGACAAGGAAAAGGAATTTTTATTTTCAACATGTTATCAAGAGCTTGAGAATCAACATTTTGGAGCCTATCTTTTTCAAAATTCCCAAACCTTAGAAAATTCAATTTTGTACTATTCTTCTTCTGACCAAGTTTTTTTCATCGCCCCTTTCAATAGAGTTGTAGTCCAGTCTCCGGCGAAACCTCAAAATCCGGTGTCCAAACTCCCTGCGCGTGGCCCTCACGCACCACCCATACCTTTGGAATCCTTGTCCACACGCCAGCGCGTGCAGCCCACCTCCGTCGACTTTGATTCTTTGACCACCACTATTGGTTTTGTTGGTATTTCTTCGATATCCCTTGCAGTTATTGGCTCTAGTGATACTGTTTTTAAGAGAAAAAAATGGCCGACACAAAAAAAGTTATTTATGATAACCCCCCATTACAAATCTATCCAATAAAACTTGACGGGCACAATTATCTTGCATGGTCACGATCGTGCTTATTGTTTATCAAAGCGAGAGGACTATAGGGGTATATTACTAGTGATTCGAAAAAACCCGATGTTAATGATTCCACTTACCATCAGTGGGACTCTGATAACTCTCTTGTTATGTCTGGGCTTATCAACTCTATGCAACCCCAGATTTTCAGAACATACCTGTTAATTGACTCTGCAGAAAAAAATATGGCATGCAACTGCTCTCACCTACTTACAAGTTGGGAATGATGTAAACACTAAGCAAGGTGAGATGTCAATTTCTCAGTAGTTTTCTTAACTGAGCAGTTTATCACAGGAGCTAGATTATTACCAAGACTTGCAAAGTTTCAAAAGCTTTTAGAAAAAGAAAGGGTTTACGACTTTTTGGTCTGGTTAAACACTGAGTATGATCAAATTTGAGTTCAAGTTCTCAGAAAAATTCCTTTTCCTTCTCTTAAGGAAGCATACTACAATGTCCAACAAGAAGAAAGCAAAAGAGGTGTTATGCTTTATACAACACCAATTGAGAAGGGTGGGTTGATCGCTAATGGCTTTCAAGAGCCAAAGAAAGGTGATAACCTTGATAAAGATAATCTGTAGTGTGATTATTATGGGAAGCCATGGGACACTAAGGGCAAGTGCTGGAAATTACATGGTTGACCCACCAAATGCCGTGGAGGAAAACAAAATAAGTCAAATCAAGGTCGAGCAAACTTGTCTGAGACTATATAGTCATCTACAGAAACTGCATCCACTGGAACATTTTCTTCGGAAGAAATTCGACACCTCAGATGTCTTCTATCCCAACTTAACTCTTCCTTGAATCCAAAATCCAATTTTGTTAAGTCAGGTAATGCCTTTAACGCTTACAGTAATATTAACTCATGGATTATTAATTCTGGTGCAAATAGACAAATGACAGGTTCCTCTAAAAGTTTTTAAGTTACTCCCCAAGTCAAACAAAAGATAGTGTCAGGATAGCCAATGGGGTTTTTACTCCTGTAACCAGATCAAGTTTTGTCAATTGTACACCCAATATTAAACTATCCTCTACACTATATGCTCCTCATTTTTCAGTTAACCTTTTATTTGTCAGTGCTATCACAAATACCTTAAACTGCAAAATTGAACTTTTCTCTGATCATTGTGTATTCTAAGACCTTCAAACAGGGAGGAAGATTGGCAGTGGTAAATTGCATGATGGCTTATATATGTTGTAGGGTAGTAGTGGTTCTGTTCAAGCATTTTTTTGGAGGTAATAAGATTCTTAATCAAGAAATAATGCAATGGCATAGGAGATTAGAACACCATCATTTTTTGTTATGGAAAAGTTATATCTTAGTTTATTTTCAAAGACTTGGTTTGATTCATTACTTTGTGAAGCTTGTGAGTTTGCTGAACACACTAAAAATTATTATCCTTTGAGAAATAATAGAAGTAATACTCTTTTTATAACTATTTATTCAGATGTTTGGGGACTAACTCAACATGTCTCTTTATCTGATAATGGTTTGTTATTTTTATTTATTACTGCACTAGGACGACTTGGGTGTATTTGCTAAAATAAAATAAAAATGATGTGTTTACATGCTTTCAATTTTTTCATAAAATGGTGTGTACTAAATTTGATTTTAGAACTGACAATGTTACAAAGTACAATTTTGATACCTATTTGGAGTCTTATGTGATAATTCATTAGACAACTTATCCCGATACTAGTGTACTGGGGTCGCTGAAAGGAAAAATAGACATTTTCTAGAAGTCGTTAGATCTCTTCTGTTTACCATGAACCTTAATAAACCATTCTGGAGGGACGCAATTCTTGTAACGGCCTATCTTATTAATAAAACGCCACTCGAAATGCTTAATTTCAAGAGTCCCATAGAAACTTTACAAGGACACAATACTTATATTATTCCTCCAAGGGTATTTGGATGTGTTATGTCAATGATCAAAAAGCATGCAAATTAGATCCACGAGCCCTTAAATGTGTGTTCATTGGATATTCTCCAACACAAAAAGGATACAAGTGTTATCATCCTCCTTCACGACAAACTTTCGTTAATATGGATGTTACATTTAGAGAAATTGAGCCCTATTATGGTACAACTCAATCACCTCTTCAGGGGAAGATCAATGAGAGAGAAGAAGTGATACCTAGCACAGTAACTATTGAAAAACTTATTTTAGACAACACCATTATTCAATAGGTAGCGCTACTATTCAAGGGGAGACTATTGTTCAAAAGAAGATTATTGGGCATTTGGACAAACCAAATTTAAAGAAGTATTTAAGAAAGACGAATAGAAAAAGCCATTATGCAACCAACTATATGCCAAGAATCTTCCTCTTCTGGTGAGTTACGCTTACTTTCCTATCATTCAAATGATTTAGATAAGCTTATTTCCTAAAAAAAAGGTGTTAGATCTTGTACTAGACACTCTATGTCTAACTTTATCTCTTATAACCCATTGTCCCCTCCCTATAAAGTCTTTGTCTTGTCTTTGTCTTCTATGTCTATTCTACAGGATTGACGTGAAGCATTTGAAGATACCAATTGAAAAGAAGTCATGGTTGAAGAAATGAAAGCACTGGCAAAAAATAAGACTTGGGAGCTAGTAACTCCTCTAGCAGACAAGAACTTGGTGGGTTGCAAATGGGTGTTAACTGTGAAACACAAGTCTGATGATTCGATTAAAAGGTTCAAAACCAAATTGGTTGCTAAAGTCTTCACTCAAACTTATGGAGTGGACTATCAAGAAACGTTTGCCCCTGTTTCCAAAATGAACACCATCAAAATTTTGTTTTCTTGTATAGCCAACCTCGACTAGAACCTACAACAGTTTAATTTAAAAAATGCATTCCTACATGGACCTAAAAGAGAAAGTGTTTATGGAGATTCCTCATAGATTTAATAATACAAAAACACGAGAAAACATGCAGATTGAAGAAAGCCTTGTATGGACTAAACAATCTCCCAAAGCATTATTTAATAAATTCCGCAAAGTTATGATCACTTTTGGTTATCAACAGAGCAATGCTAATCATACCCTTTTTATGAAACATCACAAGGGTAAGGTCACTCTCCTTATAATATATGTTGATGGCAGAAGACGATGAGAAAAAAATGGCTCAACTGAAACCGTGTTTGGCTCAAGAATTTGAAATCAAAGATCTAGAAAAGTTACAATATTTCCTGGGAATTAAAGTTGCCAGATCAAAGAAAGGAATTTTCATCTCTCAGAGAAAATACATCTTAATCTCTTGACTGAGACAAGTATGATGGGATGCAAGCTTGCAAAATCACCTATAGAAAGCAATCATAAGTTGCAAGCTGTTATATGGAGTCAGTAGACACTAGACCTGACATAGCATATGCAGTCAGTTTGGTAAGTCAGTTTATGCATGATCCTCGAGAGTTTCATCTGTAGGCTGTCATTCGCATTCTACACTACCTAAAGTCTGCTTTAAGAAAGTCTCCTTTTTTTTCTAAACATGGTCACCTACAAATAAATGCTTTTACAAATGCAGATTGGGTTGGATCTTTGGATGATAGGAGATCTACATCTGGATATTGCACACTTGTGGGAGGAAACTTAGTCACTTGGAGAAGCAAGAAGCAAAATGTGGATGCTCGATTAACTACTAAGGCAAAATACAGAGCTATGGCTCAAGGTGTTTGCGAGCTAGTATAGTTATTGAAAGTTGCGGAGGAATTAAAGTTGTCGAATAAAGGAAAACTATCCTTATATCGTGACAAAAAGGCCGCCATCAACATAGCGCAAAACCCAATAAAACATGATCGAAAAAACGCATAGAAATTGATCGACACTTCATTAAAGAAAAGTTGACAGTCGACATCCTGGTTAAGTCATGTAGCCTCAGATGAACAATTAGTTGATGTGTTCACTAAAACACTCAATAGAACTTATCACAATTCAGTCTACAAGTTAGGCATGTGTGATATCTATGCACCAACTTGAGGGGAAGTGTTAACCATTGACTATCGACAGACTTATTAATTAAGGCTATCTGATTTCTTAAGGCTAAAGTATTGAGATTTTAATTATTCTATTTATTGTGAAAATTGTATTTCCTTAAGTAGTTCAACATAGTATATATATCCATGTAAATAGTTAAGTTAATAGACAAGGAAAAAGAATTTCTATTTCCAACAAAATTCCATACCTTAAACTTGTTAGAGAGAATATTAAATCTCATAGGAATTACTTAATCTGATATATCTTATTCACTTTTCAATTTGCCTCTGTCACATATTCTTAGAGATTAAGGGTTAACATTAGGATTTTATTTTGTTTCCTTTCTTTATTTACACTATATAAACTAGTTATAAATAAGCCAACTCTAGAGATGAAATATATGTAATATTTCATCAGTCTATTCTTCTCTTCGTATCCGTTAACATGGTATAAGACCTCTTAGCTCGATTTAGTGAGTTCGAGTTTTTTGTTTTGAACACGAACCGTTAGGGTATTTTTTGGGTTATTTCTGCAAAGTGATCTTTCGAGTACATTGTCGACACAAGGATGTGTGCCAACAACTCGACAACCAAACTGCAGATTTCGATGTACAAGAGGTTTACGCGTGAGTATCACGTGCTGCCAAAAGATCCAAGTGCTCTCTTCATACACTAGCACATAGGGTAGTGTTAGGCCACCGACTTTTGCCTTCAACGTCAACTTCTTGATTCGATTATAGCCCAGTGGACGGGTGTTCGAGTGGTTGAAGGTTCGCGGGTTGTTTGTTGAATTTCTTTTTTTTAGTTTGGGTAATATTTAACACTATTTCAATATTGTTGGGGCATTGCTTTCCTTTTGTAGGTTTCACGGGTATTACTGCCTTTTATCATATCATGAGTCCCTTTGCTTCATTTGCGGATTCAGGTAAATTTAATACATGTTTTATTTCCTCTTCATCCAAATGGGTAATCAATTTTGGAGCTACAGATCATATGACAGGTAATCCCAACCTTTTTACTTTTCAATCACTAAATTCACCTTTTCTTGTCACTATTGATGATGGATCCACCTATAAAGTTGTTAATTCTAGAACTATTAACCGAACTTCATTTATCATCCTATCATCGATTTTAAATTTACCTAACCTCGCCTTTAATTTAATCTTTTTCAGTGAACTTACCCATGACCAAAATTGCTACATCTCGTTTTTTTTCCCAATTATATTTTACAAGATCTTGTGACAAAGCACACTATTGATAAAGTATATGCATTTGATGGTCTTTATATTTTCGACTTGTGGGTTCCTCGATCCATGGCCTATCTTACTATTCTCTCTTTGATCGAAGCAAATTGTCAATCAGGACATCCTTCTCTTTCTTTATTGAAGAAGTTGGGTGCACAATTTCAAGATCTACCTTCGTTAAAATGTGAAACATCTCAATTTGCGAAGTACTGACAAATCCCCTTGAGATTGAGATCTAACAAACAAGTTATTTCTGCTTTTGAGTTAGTACACTCGGTTGCTTAGGGACCATTTTCATTAGAATCCAAACCTGAATTTCGATATTTTGTTACGTTTGTAAATGATTATTCTCGAATGAAATGGATATATTTTATGAAAAATCGATCAAAGGTGGTCTTACTTTCGTGCTTTTTGTATCGGTAGAACTCAATTTGGTGTGGCTATCTAGATTTTGCACAGCAATAATGCAAAAGAATACTTTTCCAAGTCTTACGAAGCCTTTATAACCCAAAATGAGATTTTTCAACAATCCTCTTTTGTTGACATGCCATCTCAACATGTAGTTGAATGGAAAAACAGACATCTCTTTGAGATAATTGTAGCTTTTTTATTTCAAATGGAAGTTCCTAAACAATTTTGGGTTGATGTTGTTTTGAAGGCCTGCTTTTTGATCAATCACATGCCTTCCTTTGTACTTGATGGTAATAACCCATACAATTTTCTATCTCCATCCAAACCATTATTTCCGATAGAACCAAGAATATTTAGGTGCACCTTTTTTGTTCGAGATGTTCTACCTCATGTTACTAAGTTGGATCCAAAATCCTTAAATGTGCATTTTTAGGGTATTCTCGCCTTCAAAAGGGATATAGATGTTACACTCCAGAACTTAACAAATATTTGGTGTTTATCAATGTTACATTCTCAGAAAAAGTATCATTCTTTTCAGAAGAGGCATATTCAAATCTTTCGAAACAAGGGGAGGAAGATGATTGGTTAATTTGCATTGTCACTACTTCTCCAACTCCTACTCCGACAAGGCCATCGATTACTCAAGTTCATTTGTCTCCTTGCTCTTTATTTGCATCCCTAGATTCTGTTTCTATTCCTAAGATAATCCGAGAGGCTTTGAATCATCTTGATTGGCATGATGCGATGTTGGAGAAAATACATGCATTAGATGAAAATGGTACTTGGAACCTAGTGAATTTGCCTATTGGTAAACAGGTTGCTGGGTGCAAATGGGTAATCACCATTTAGGTAAATCCAAATGGCTCAGTGCCTAAACTTAAAGCTAAGCTTAGATTTATGAGGTGAATTATTCAGATCCTTCCTCTCCAATGGCAAAACTCACCTTTGTTCGCCTATTTATCCACCTGTTGCTTTTCATAATTGGCCTTCACACCAATTAGGTTTCAAGAATGCTTTCTTCATGGGTTTGTTGCTTAGGGGTAGTATAGAAAGGTCTGTCATCTTAAGAAGTCCCCTTATGGACTGAAACAAAGTCCTCGTGCCTAGTTTGGAAAGTTCAGTGAGGTAGTTCAACAGTTTGGGCTTGAAGAAAAGCAGTTGTGATAATTCAATATTTTATAAATGATCTAAGGTTGGAGTTATTTTTCTTGTAGTACATGTTGATATTGTTATTACAAGAGATGATGTAGGGATCTCTTCTCTAAAGTCTTTCTTGCATACCAGGTTTCACACGAAAGACTTAGGTCAATTGAAGTATTTTTTAGGTCAATTGAAGTATTTTTTTGAGAAGCAAGAAATGAATTTTTTTGTCTCAGAGAAAGTATGTTTTTAATCTATTGGCAAAAACTAGAAAGTTGACAACTAAACCATGTAGTACTCTAATGGTTCCTAATGGTGCATCTTACAAAGGATAATGGTGATTTCTTTGATGACCCTAAGAGGTAAAGGAGGATAGCTAGGAAATTAAATTATCTCACTTAACTCGTTCGAGTATCGCATTTGTTGTGAGTATTGTTAGGCAATTTATGTCCACACCCACAATCAAACATTGGGCAACCTTGGGGCAGATCTTATGTTACTTGAAAGGAGCTCCTGGACATTGGATCTAAGATACATCAATCATGGGCATACCCGTATTGAGTGTTTTGCAAATGCTGATTAGGACGGATCTAAGATAGATAAAAGGTCTAGTATTGGATACTGTGTTTTTGTTGGTGGAAACTTAGTATAATGGAGGAGCAAGAAGCAGAATGTTGTATCTCGGTCTAGTGCAAAACTAGAATACAGGACTGGCACAATCCACGTGTAAAATGATGTGGATATGACATTTATTAACTAAAATTAGGTTGGAGCATTCGTCACCAGCAAAGCTCTTTTGCGATATCAAATAGCTCTTCATATCGCCTCAAATCCAATTTATCATGAAAGAACCAAACACATCGATGTTGATTCACTTTATGTGGTAGAAAATTTTAGACAATTCAATCTCCACGAGTTATGTGAAGACGAGAACTTATTGATTTGTTTACAAAGGCACTAAATGAGAATCAGATTGACTATTTATGTAACAAGCTCGGTATGATCAATATCTATACTCAAGCTTGAGGGGGTGTTATAAATTCTTAAGGATTAAGGCTAACATTAGGATCTTATTTTATTCTCTTCCCTTATTTACACACTATATAAACTTGTGTAGGCTAACTCTAGAGATGAAATATATGTAACTTTTCATCAGTCTATTCTTCTCTTGTTTTCATTCTTCTCTTTGTATCTGTTAACAACATCTTAAATAGGGATTACATAGTTTAATAGAAATACTTGCTAAGGAAATAATCCTACTAAGGAAAGACTACTTAAAAAAAGCAAGAAATACTTATAATTGAAATGATTAATACTTTACTAATAAAATAATGATAAAATTGATTCCTAACAACATAAATTTACCAACACCATCAAGCATCATTTGTTGTTGTCTTTCGCGAATCCTACGACGCACATAAGTTTTTCCAACAAATGCATCTGCAACAACTCCTTTACAGTTTTAATGTAGGCAACTCGCTTAAGACTTCCACAATCATAGGAAAAAATATGAATTGAAATAAGGGCAAAGACCCTTTCTTTGAATCTAATTTTTTTGCTACTCATTCAATGACTCGATTCTAGACCCAAGACCATTACACCACCACTGTCACAAAGGGAGAAGAGGACATGACCCCAACACCTTGAGCAAAGAGATACATGCATACGCTAAGTTCAGAGACAAATGCTTGGGTGCTCAATTTCCTTGAATCAAAACATGAATATCAAATGTATCCTAGGAATTCACAAGACAATTTGTGCCCAATCTGAATAACAAGTCAAAGGGTATAGAGGAGGAAGCAAGACCAAGGGGTTCATTAAACTTGCCAGGAGCACAAATTGGATAACAAAAATTAATTAAACGAGTCAAACAAAACAAAGGGGGGAGGGGGCAAATGAAATAAGGAAATGTAAGCATTCTTACTTTTATGTAATTACTAAGAGATGGATCCCATTCTGTAATCCTATATGTCTGGAATAGCAATAAAATCCTTTAGTAAAAAAGTTGAAATAAATCAAATGAAAGAAATGAAAACTTCAAGAATGTTGGCATGTAACATAAGAAAGGTTTTAAGCCCTTTACCAGCCTTCTCAAGCCATCACCAGAATTAGGAACATAGACACTTAATAAATAAAAAGAATCGAACTCTGCTGTCACAACCCGTCCTTCACTATCATGATCTGATATGCCTAAGCCATATCTGACTGAAACTGGCTTTATCTGTCAGAAAACTACTAATTTTTAACAGCAAATTAATAAATAAGAAGGAAATGTAAACATCAAACTCGATAGTTGATACTTGAATTTCGAAAGGTCAATCTCAACAACTGTACAGTAGACATGGAATCAAGAAAACAGACAACAATCCCAGCAACCAGTGAAAGCATAAGATTGAAATGAATCCCATTGATTAAGACTTGCTAAGTGGATAAAAATCAAGTATGATCGCTCTTCACTTATCACATAGTTTTCTGTATCATGTTTCAAAGTCCCATTTCATCATTAGAATTTGAAGGGTAGCTATAAACAAAAATTTTGATAGTGTTCTTTAAAAAAGTAATCTGCTAATTCCATTCACAGTATTTCAAAATTTTAACGTACAAGATAATCATTTTCAAACTTAAGGGATATATTACAAAACAAAGAAACTAGCAAATAAGAGTATTACTTTAACAGATATAAAATCCAAGTGAAGCTAAGATAAGAACAAACCTCATTGACAAAAAAACAGTGAATGCTTGTTCTCAAAGCAACACTAGGTCCTAATGTAAAACAATATAGGTATGTAAAAAGGTAACATAATTTCTATCCATATGTGAAAAATATTCTAAGGACCGCATCTAAGATAAACCACTCTAAATCAGACATACCCGAGATATTATTGCTGTTCCAGAATAACCAAGTCTTGTATTGCTGCAAGTCCAAAAGCTGTTCTCGTATCCTTCTATAAGAGACTGTTTGATTGACTCAACATCTTTCTCCTGTTCCAAGTTTAAAACATGCACTAAGCATACCAAGAAATTTAACAAGTCTTTTGCTCAAATTTCTATGTTAAAAGTAAAATAAATAATCTAATGAGGATATACAATTTCATAGTCAATCAAGCAATATTTAATGGCTAAATCAATGGGCAGAATTTTCTCTCGGAAAGAAATAAAAGAAATAAAATGTTCTCCTGCTTATCTTGGAAGCTAGTGCACCCAAGACTAAATCAATCTTTCTCAAATCGTAATCATAGGAACACTCAGAGAAGAAAGTTAGTATTACCTAGATTGGGTTAATGTAAAAATTAGAGAGAAAAAGAATAACTTGAATATTTGGTTGAGAAGGAAGATTACTCATTCGAAGTTTTTAATGCTTTTTAACCAATTAAAATTAGGAGTCACATTGCAACTTGACTCCAAGGCATAGGAAAACAAGTCCTAGGTGTCAAATAGAATCAACAGGCAAGAAAATGCCCACAGGCCATGGCTTAAGTGAAGGAAAAAAAAAACTGATATCAAACATGACAACCATAAATGGATAACGTCTATCAAAGGAAGAATATCTTAGCAACCGCTTTATAACTTAGACACTATTGCTGTAACTATGTTTGAACATTGCAATAAAAGATGTAAGTGGTGAATCAAGTGCTACAGTAAAATATCCAGTTATAAATATGCAAAAATCATGGTAGCAAAGAGACTTTCTAACAAAACTACTGATATTATATTGAAATTTTCTTAGCTACAGGTTATAAATTTATATACTTACCTGAAGCTTAGTTTCTTGCAAACACAATACATCAAAGTTTTCCTGTTTGGCAAGTTCCATAGCAGAGAATCCCTCTAGTTTCAGCAATGCTCTAAGCCCATTGACATTCCACGAAAGAATCTTGACAAACTTTGTATTCTCTATAGGAAGTGAACGTCTCATGGTTCTAGGATTATATGCTATCCACCCTTTTTGAGGCTTCTTATGGGCCAAAATAGTCCATGGTTCACTTTGATTTACAGGAAGAGTAACTCTATTTTTGGCACTAAAATATTTGCTATCAACATCTGAAGATGCTTTCTTCTTTGTCAGAGAAGTCATCCTACCTAACCAAATCAAGGTTCAAACACAATAACCCATCCTTCTAGTCAAATTAAATACACAACTAAAACAAATTAAAGAGAGAAAGAAGGAATAGTTCCATAAATCACAACAACACTACTAAGCACTACTGCTACATATGTCTATTTTCTGTACTACCTGAAGCACAAGCAGATTTCTTCTGCTCAGTAGCGACAATTTTAGCATTAACATCAACTGTTTTGCCCTTAATTTGCAACTGTTTTACAGTTCTCCTGCTCTGTTGAACCTTGGAAACCTTAGAAAAACTGTTAGCATCCCGAACTTGGTCCTCTACTGATTTTGTCTCCATCATCATAGATATTCTTTTATCAGAATTGGAGGGATCTTGTTTATCTGCTAAAAGAGAACTTTCACCTGCACCTGTAAAGAATTTCTAAGATAAGGAAAGAAAGCTTGAAAAAGCGGCTAGTTATTTTAACATTAAAAAATATTGATTTTTTATGCATGATCTTGGCACCTTCCATCTGAAGATTTGAAAATTGAAATAAATATCAAATTTTAATTTCCATAGAAAATTGCATACCATCCATTTCCTTGGCCAAATAAGACTGTAAAGCAGATACAAGGTCACGTTTCAAACCTTTGGGAGGGATCCCAGCAGTCCTATCAATTAGAAGTAGTTACAACAACCTTCAATAAAAGCAAATATGGATTTATATGTTACACCCTTGAAATTTGTTCTTTACCTCAATGCCGTTCTGAGTTGTTGAATCGTCATTGCCTCGATTTTGCTTGGATCATCCTTGATATCCTGCAACTCAACCAAATTTATATCTATCCTCTTTAATTACCGTAAAAAACATAAAAAGAAAAACATAAAATTAGTACCTTTTAACTCAAAATATGACATCCTATTAATCCATTAGAGCACCCATTTATCCTTTTAACTAGTTTATCTTCATTATGCGTACTAATTTAGTTTTCTAACCCCTTAAAACCCACATATAAAACTAAGAATTTTTTTTATATAAAATTAAAAGAAGAAACCTTGAGAAGAGGGTTATCAGAAATGGTGTTGTTTTCGTTGTCTATTGCTTCTCTGAGCTTTTTATCAATGTTTTGGTCAGCAATAGAGGATGAATTCGAAAAGCTTCTTCTCTTAGACCCCATTACTTTGCCTCTTAAGGGAGCCAATCTTCCAATACCCAATTTCCTAGGGTCCACCGGAAAGCTACACCTCGTTCTGTCAGATTGGGGAAAAAAACAGAAACAAAAGAAAAACAAAATACGGAAATTAATTAAAGAAAAAAAAACCTTGAAAGATTTATGAAAGTTCTAAAACCTAGTTGCAATGCTTGGTTCATCTATGGAACCCAATTTCAGAGGATGGGAGCTGTAGGGTAGGTTAAGCAGGCAAGAAGCGCAGGATAGCAATCAAACCGCCAAAATAAGCTTTTGCACTTTATTGCTCCTCCAAAACATGCAACAAAAGTTTCGACAGTTTCACCCATTTCCTATTTTATTTATGAAAATGTTTTATTTATTATTTATCAGAATGGGATAAAAATATAAAAATGCATTTAGGTAAAAGTATTTTAAGGAGAAATTTTAGTAAAATGCTCTCTCAATGTTTTTACCATGTAAGTAAAAAATGTAAGTGGACAAACTTTAACCCGTAGTTTTTTTTTGAATTAAGGCTATCTGTATTTTTAGTATCTAGAGTTTAGGGGTTTATGAAAATAATTTAGGAATTTATTTGTTTAGGATTTAGGGTTTATGATTAGTGACTTTAAAAAATAAATTAAGATTTAGTGTTTTTTAAAAAATTAATTAAATTAGGGTTTAAAATTTTTAAGAAAATTATTTAAATTACGGTTTAGGGATTTTTAAAAATAATTTTGTATTTAGATTTTAGGGTTTTTGTAAAAGGGTTTAGGGTTGAGTCTTTAAAAAATTATATTGACAAGATGGATTTTGTTTTTTTTAAGTAATTTCTGAAAAAATAATTTTGAGAAGACGATTCTGAAAAAATAGTGACAAAAATGCTTCAAGCAGGATACATTGTCAACAAAAGTACTAAAAAAAAAACTCTCATTTGGACGCTCTTTTTTTACAGTAGTTCTTGAAAAAATAATTTTCAAAAGATGTTTTTGAAAAAATAGTGATAAAAACGCTTCAAACAGGACGCACTGTCAGCAAAAGTACTGAAAAAAGCTCCCACTTGGACACTCTTTTTCTACAGTAGTTCCTAAAAAATAATTTTGAGAAGACGGTTCTGAAAGAATAGTGTCAAAAATGCTTCAAGTAAGCAGGATACACTATCAGCAAAAGTACTGGAAAAAAATCTCACGTGGATGCTTTTTTTCTACAGTAGTTCCTACTTGGCCTTATGTTATAAATAAGTCAAATTTCCTTCTCATGTTGCATAAGTTACAATAAGAAAAATTAGAGAAGTTCAGAAGAATAGAAACTAAAGATGAGTAAATGTATTAGTATTGTTATTTACTATGATAGTGAGGTCCATGACACCGAGAACGGCGTTGTTTTTTATTGAAGAACACAACGCGATTGGTTTTTAACCATAATATAGATTTGACAGAACTTCGTAAAAGAATTAGGCGCAAAATCTTTAAAACAATGCCAACGAGAGTTTCGTCTATTAAGTATCGATTTTATGCTTCGGTTGATCCCGTGACATATGACTCATTTGATATCAAAGGTGGTCGTAGCTTAGAGGCGATGGTGCAGACTCATCTTGCTAGTGGATCACCCTATCTTGAGTTATATGTACAATTTTCATCGCCAAATGAAGCAATTGCGACTTCAACATCTACTGTTGTTCAAGAGGAATACATGACCCCTGCCTGACACTCCGTTAGTGGGAGGTAGAACACGGAAGCACCCGTGTTTGGTGGCAGTATGGAATACACAACGTCTGCACGACACTCGATTAGTGGATGAGACATGCACATTAGTGGGTCGATGTCAGATGCTAGAAATACATACTAGGGAATGACATCAACTTCTAGTGGTTGACAATCCACATCTAATTGGGGATGTTACGAAACATCCATAAGAAGAGATGATGTACTCCCTACGACGTCCACTGGCGAGAGGATCTCGTACGTTGTAGATGATAGTGGGTTGGATGATGAGTCTAATGTGGATCCACCTCGAGAGCCTAACCCCAATGGTGCAGAAGTTGTATTATTTCTGAATTAGAGCCTGTTCCAATCGAACCTGAAGACGGTGAAGGGGGTTCAGATGAAGAAGAAGAAGATCCGCGATTCACGGCATACTCGCCTCCAGCCTCCAGCCTACATGCATAATGTTGATCTATCGGTAGATGATGCGTTGGAGTTTCCAAATCTACCACACAGAAGGCGTGACCATGCAAGTTCGTCATTGGATTCAGGTGAATTGGAAGTTGGTAAGGAGTTTTCCAGTAAGAATAGTTTTCTCGGTGCATTAAACAATATAGCATCATGAACGGGGTTAACTACCACGTGGTTAAATCTAAATTCGAAAAGTTCGAGGCCAAGTGTATAGTGCAAAACGGTACATGTTCATGGAAAATCATGGCTTCAGTTAAAAAAAAGACAGGGTTGTGTAAAATAAAGAAGTACAAATACCAACATATATGTGTTGCCAGTACAGTATCACTGGGTGTTTAAGGTTTTGAATAATATTGTTATTACTTAATGTTGTATTGTTTAACGTACTTCGTTGACAGGTGTTTCACAAGATCATCCTAAGATATATTCAAATATGATAGCTGGCTTAATACTACTGATGGTGAAAGCAGATCCCAGGACTTTTGTGTCGGTCTTAATTGTCAATATTCGTAGCCAATTCAAATGTACACCTTTTTACCGTAAGGCTTGGATAGCTAAGTAGAAGGCGTTGGAAAAGATGCATAGTGGGTGGGATACTGCATATAATAAGGTGTGACAGTGGTGTCAGGTGCTGGAGAGGTACGTCCTATATTGCGTAACAGACCTTGAAATAGACCTTGTGTACTACAACGACCGCTTGCTCCGTGGATGCCAAGTGGTTAAGCCATTGGTACAAATTGACGGTACCTTTATGACGGTACATTTTTATATGGTAGATATACTTATCGTCGCTTGATGCGTTAGGCCCAGTGATTGTGTGGGCGTTATTGATGGGCCTGCCCCGTCATCCCTTCTTCTTAGATTTAAAAGGTCTCGTCATCCCCTTTCGACACAGATTTGCCAACACATCTGTTCTTTTGAGAGCAAATATAGCTAGCCATGAATCCTAAACCATGGCATGTAATCCGGCGCACACGCTAACTCTGGATAGATGATCGGTTCACGAGTAGGTATATGATCATACTGATTTTCCCACATTTCGATATATTCTGAGAAGAATAGTGGCCAATGCGTATTCGGTCGCCGTAAGTCAATTTTATGCTCTTCATCGAGCACCTTAGTTGTCACGGGAATCGATTATCGGAATCTAAACTGCTGCAGCACTCTATCCTTCTAGTGCATCTCAATTGTAGCGTAGTTGATCAATGGGGCCTTAACATGCCAGATATTCGGATTTTGAAAGAATTCATCTGTAATTACTACTCGAATTACGGATCCTCATATGGTGTCCATTGAAACTATATGAGCGTGATAAAAATATTAGTTATCTACATAATACTAAATACTAAATATGAAACGACTATGTTATTTAATATATATATTTCATTTAATACTTACATGCGCTTCTGACCGTTGGTCTAATAGAAGTTGTATATCTTCAAGAGCGGTAGGTATACCAAAATAACTCGCCGAATATTTCTACCTAATTAAATAAATTTTTAGCATAAAATTATATTTTAAATCTATGTAATAATTGTAAAATCTAATATAAATTTTACCTTGTTATGAGTGAGAATGTATATGGGTGGTCAAGGACGTAAAAATAGAAAGCAAAACCGAGCCCGTGATTGTAGTAGTGATAGACAACCTCTGATTTTGGCTTTATTTGGTTTCGTCACCTCGCACTTCTCTCTTTACAATGTTGCCAACACGATAGACTTCCAACTAAGTTCACCAGCTGCCTAAAATCAACAAGTTTCAGCAGCCACCTCAGATGTACGAGGTTTTGTGACAAGTCTGACATCAGATAACCTCCAATTATCTCAAGGATGTATGCCCAAACATATCATATTCTTTCTACTTTATTCGAATCTTCCCTTAGCTCCGGGAATGTGTCACGTAACCAGCACATCTCAATTCGACCTCCGTAAACATTATTCAGGATCACATCCAAAAGATCGTAGCATATGACTCCCCAATTAGTAGATTGAACGGACTCGGTGAGTACGGGCCCATCCACTGACAATCCCAATTGCAACTGCACGTCCTCTAAAGTGATAGTACACTCCCCGCATGAAAGATGGAATGTGTGTGTCTCAGGTCTCCGCCTCTCTATGAACGCGCTGATGAGTTTCGGGTCCAACTTGCACCCCCCGCCTATATTGGTCACGTGCCAAAAACTTGCTTCCCTCAAGTAATTTTCTATCAACGGTGATGGAGGACCAAACATATTACGAATATAACATTGTAACACCTGATCTACTGACTGCTATAAAAAATTATAAAATAAAAATGAATTAAAATTACATAAATGAAAAAATATTAAATAATATTCAAAATTTGAAATTAACCCTTACCATTTTCATTTGTTCAACGGAGATATATTTATGATCAAGACGAATTAATTCCCCGGCCATTGCTAATACGATCAAATATCTTAGAAATTATAAAAAAATAATAATTTAGAAAAAAAATTAAAGGAAATAGTTAATTAAAGAGAGTTTTGAGAAATTTAAGGAAAAATTTGAGAGCTTTTTTGAGAATTTTGGAAGAAATGTTTGTGTGAAAAAAAATAAGTGGGGGGTTCATAGTTTTTTTTTTTTTATAACCATTGGACGGTCAAAATTTTAAATGACCGTTGGGGGTCAAAAACACGAGCGCGTCCACGTCAGCGCATTTTTGCTGACATGGCAAAAGCGCTCCCTCAAGGATGCGTTTTTCTGAAATTTCCCCTTAAAACGCTCCTACATGGACGCGTTTTTGTATTTTTAGCCCATTCCAGTAAATACTAAATAAAGTGGCTCATTTTCATAAATAACGTAGGAAATAGGCCTTTCTTAATAAAATGGTCAAAAGTTTCTTATCTCGTGATGTTAAATTACAATGATTATTATTTGCCACATATTTGGTTAATTGGAATGGAATAGAGTTAATTGAAATCGAATAGAATTGTAATGGAATAGATTTATAATCATTAATTCAATTGTTTGATTGAATGGAATGAAATAGAATTGTAATAATATTTTTGTGTTTGGTTGAATATAATAAATATTGTAATAGCATAAGGAAAAATTCTGAAATAATTAAATTACCCTTAACAATTAATAGAATTATTATTAAATATACTTTAATAAAAATAATACTAAATAATTTAATCTTATTAAAATATAATTATTATTAAATATAATTTAATAATATTTTTAATATAATCATTTTTATATTAAATTATATTAAAATATTTAAAATATTACATTTAATGATTTAATATATTAAAATATTAATAATTCAATACTATAAATTATAATAGATTATTTCTTTTACGTATTATCCCTATTTATTCCTCAATTATCTTTTTTCAATTCTCTCCTCCCCCATTTATTCTTTCATTTTCTCTTTTCAATGCTCTCCTCCCTTGCCAATTTCCTCTCCGTCTTCCTTAAATCTCTGTTTTTTTTTCTCAACCATCAATTTTCATTAATGGAGTAGAGCCATTCAAAGGTTCTAGAAAAGCCTGTTCTCACTTGCCATTCTGATCCTCCATTTTTTTCTCCATTTCTCTTCTCTCTAGCTTGTTTTTATTCCCATGCAATAACCCGATTTTCAGTGGTGTCAGAAACAGTGATTTTGAGACCATAATTCCAATGTAATAATTCATAAATATTATTCAATTAATATTTATGAGGACTATAAAGTTGTATTAAATTTTGGTTAGAAAATTTTATCTTTTGGATAGTTTAATGAGTAAAAATGACTGAATTGTAAAAGCTGCAAAGTTGAGTAATTAAATTAAAGGGGTTAAATGAATAATTTAACCATAAGAACATTAAGTTAGTAGGATTAGATGGTATTATGCATAGTGGATGGTTCAATTAAGCTTAACCTTGATTAATTAAAGTTAATTATGAAAGTTGTAAAAATTACAAAATTGCCATGGTATATATATATTAAGTTAAAACTAACATTAAAAGAAAATTTGGCTAATTCTCTCATCTTCTTCACGGAAAAACCTAGCAAAGTTAGGATTTTTGTTCTTTTTTATTCAAAGCCTTGATTGGTAAGTGATTAAATGCCCGTTTTTAGTAATTTTTATATTTTTGAACTCGTATTACTTTAATCTAGCTATTACGAGGACTAATTTACGAAACTGTTAAACATTATAAATGTTGTCATTGATAATTTGAGTTATTCTTTGAAGTTTAGGAAGGATTATGAAGTTTTATTATATGGGAAAACTATTTTGAAAAGTGCTTTTTAGTGATTTTAATGTTTAAGGACTAATTTGATAAAATGATAAAATTATTTGTATTTAGTGTGAAATAATAGTAGATAAGGATTGTTAGAAGACCATGGAATGTTTAGTTGAAATTGGGTTTAAAGAAAAATGGTTAATTTACATGATTAGGGCTTAAGGACTAGATTGAGTAAAGGTGAAAAATTATGGGTAATTGTGTAAATTGTCAAAAAAGACTTAATTGCAATAAGTGATTTATTTTTTTTATTGTTGAATTAGTTAATTGAATGAAACTATTGTGTTAGATCGAGAACGCATGGACGATCACGGGAAAGGGAAAATTGCGGAGTAGTCCTTGTACTTTGAAAAATTCTTCAAATTAGTTTTGTAAGTTCGTATACTTACTCAAACCACTAATGATTTTTATATTCTATGTAAATGTAGTCTTATTAAATGATATATCAAATATTTATGTTATCTTGGAACAAAAATGAAATACTGAATATATTGAATCGTTGCTTAAACGAGCAACCCTACTGAAATATATTGTATGCTACTCAAATGAGTAAAAGCTCACTAATTATCTGAGTGTTACTCAACTAAGCGTTACCTACTGATATACCGACTAAAGCTCAACCGAGCGATATCTACTACTAAATAAAGCTCAACCGAGTGATATCTACTAATATACTGAATAAAGCTTAACTGAGTGTTATTTACTGATATACTGAGTAAGCTCAATCGAGTATTATCCATTAAATATACTGGACTACTATACTAATTGTAAAACAGTGATCAAGGTTGCATATTGTATAAATCTCTATATTTGTTCTAAATCAATTACTATGACTAATTGGAAAGGTTTCTCATTTATAAATGAACTTACTAAGCTATATCCAAGCTTACTTATATTTGGTTCATTTTGTAGATTATGTTTTGAAGGCTTAGAGGATCTCAACACCAGAAATCACACTACCTAGGAGATCTTTAGTAGATTTTGTCTTAGTTTGGTATATATGGCATATATTAGGATTTCTTTTGTATGTTTGATATTAAATCCTAGTGGAGCAAGTATACTTAAGTTGTGCTATTTGATGGTAACAAAAGAAGCATGTTTGTTTACCTTAAGTTAAGTGTTAATCTTGAATGATATAATATTGACATTAGATGTGGATATGGTATAAAGTGAAATAGGTGTTGTTGATGAATAACTATACTTTGTATATGTCATTTTGAAGTTGAAATGTCATGAAATATTTTGTGGTGTCAATGAGGGCAAATTGGTTTGATATATATACGTTGAATTTATTGGCATTTTTAAGTGTGTTTGGAGATGGTTTTTGACCTATGAAATTGTGTAATTGAATGTGTTAGGTACCTAAGAGAAAGGGTAAATTTTGAGCAAGGAATTAGTCATTTTTGTGCACATACGGTTTGGGACACGGGCTGTCACACGACCGTGTGAAGCACATAGGCAACCCATACAAGCGTGTGTCCAGAGCGTGTTTAAAAACAATATAAGTGCAGTTTTCACACGGGCTGACACACGGCCTGTGACTTAGCCGTGTGATCCAAATCAGAGAGTTACACGGTCCATGCACATGGGTGTTTGGGATAGCCACACGGCCTTGTTAGAGTCACACGGGTTGGGCTCTCTCATACGGCCTGGACACACGGCCGCGTGACCCCTAACTTGAATTTTTTTAGTTTCTTCCTAAATATTCTGATTTGTTTCGAATTGGTCCCTAAATGTCCGTAATTTTTTTTAGAGTTTCAAAAGCTCGATTTAAGGCCTGAACTGAATGGTCTCTTTCATATTGAATATTACTTGTGATTATGGGATTGAATTGATTATTGAATATAAATTGTTATTAACTGTTCCAACTTGGCTAGTAACATCTTGTATCCTATTTCTACAACAGAAACGAGATAAGGGTGTTACATCCCATTCCCTCTCCATCTTTCTAATATTTCTATTGTTCTTCAATCAAGAACCCAAAAAAGCCAATTTTGAAAACTGCAATATGCACCACTGATTGTCGTTACATGCACCAGTCATTGCTTCATCAGTTCATCTCTGACTCCATATTTTCTTTTTTTATTATTATTAAAAAAACTTCATGATTTATTCATTTTAGATTTGCAAGCTCAACACCTACTTCCTATATTCCATTGAACCTTAGAGATTTTTTTTTTTGGTCTAATTTAAAATAAAAAAGTAAAAAATTGTAACACCAAACCCGGCCTAGATGTTAATGTCAGATTATGGAGGTTACAACGTTCGTAAAAACATTGTCAATTAACTTACGCAAAAACTTAGTTTTAATTCCAGAATAATAAAGTTATTTAATTTATCAAAAACAAGAGTTTTCAGAAGAATGCATGTAAGCACTTAAATGAAAATCTTGTTTTATTAATTTTATAAAAACAATCCCGAATGTTTAACCAATTGAGTTGTAAAAAGTCGTAATTAATTTCAAAACCTTGTAGCGGAAAAAATACTTTTAAAATTCTTATCTATTAAAATTATATCATTAGTTATGTCATCTTGGGTGTGTTTACGAGTTTTAAATAAAACGTCCGCGAAAACAACCACCAAAGCCAAGAATTTAACATTCCAAAACAAATTAAAATCCAAAAAACCGTAAAGTCTGAAATTAAAAACCAAATCAACTTTTACCAACTTGAGTGAATCAAGCTCCGGAGTCATTCCCAAGTCCTAAGTCGGAAGTACACCTGAAACGAATTAAACAAACGAGTGAGCTAGAAGCCCAGAGTGTGATCCAACCCACAAATAAATGTACATAAATAACAGATACATTCACAGTTACAAATTTGACATATACTCACATATATAATCGGATATATATATTTATAATCATATACAAGTGTAAACACTAATATCGGAACAAATTCTTACTCATAATGTACATATATGCAAATAGCATATCAAAATGTCATAACAGATCTAGAAGCATATATCGTTTTGGGCAGTCATAATTTTCAGAAATTTATATTTATCTATCGGATCATAATATTATATTAGAATAGAACAAATCCTACCCTCATCTGATACACACCAACTCTTTCCAACCAATCACACCAAATAGGACTATAAGAGTCCATCCATCCAATCACATCGAGTCGTGGTGGTATGCCACTCATAATAGTGCAGCTGATCTGTTAGACAGATATTACGGTTTAACCGCCAAAATTGCAGTAATACTGTCGGAAAACACTTCCTCCATCATATCAAAAACCATCCTAATGCAAATGCAAAATCATATTAACTTACATACATAACACATAGGTGGTATGCCATGCATACCTAAACACATGTTTTACAGAGCATAATACAACACATAACTTCTACAGATTGTATCATATCTTATTTCTTATACTACCAGAACACAGATCGCATTTACATTTTTCACGTACCTTAACCACATCACTTACAGACACATATTGACAACTATCACATTTCGAGTCTTATTTAAGCAAAACGGACCCCACGAAAGATCTAATTATGCATTTATAAGTCAAATGGGCTTAAGTGAAAATTTTCTAAAAAAATGGGTCCACATGCCCGTGTGTCCCACACAGCCTACCCAAGTTGCTTGTATAATCGCACATGTCCGTGTGCTCCGTATTGCCAGCCACACGACTGTGTGATGAACAACAATCTCAAAATAGCCTCTATTTTCTCAAGTTTTTTGAGTCCTGAATAACGTTTCGGGTTAGAATCACACACCTCATTGTTATTTTGATTAAACACACAAACGAGCACTTCTAAATCCTACATATAACATTAAATTGCATCGATTAACAGACATGAATTAACCCAATACTAACATTAAAACTTGAATTTGATGCACACAACTTAGCAAAATTAGTCTCTAAACTAATATACCAACACTTACCTCGCAAAAACAACAACTTATCACCAACTTAGTTCATCAGAGGAGCACCGGTCAGATATCGTTCTTCTCTTAATAGCACGCAAACGATAAAATTAAAACAAAAAACACTTGAAACCCATCTCCTCAACATAAATCTTAATACACGCAAATACCCTAATCCTATGTAAATACACAAGCCTACCTGATGATTTAATTGTCATATCCTTAAACCGGGTCTAGTGGTTTTGGGTATATTTTTTGGGTTTCGAGTGTGAAAATAGGAATTTATAGGGTTTCTAGTAATTTTTAGTTTAATTTAGGAGGTTAATTTCATCTAAAATTGATTAAACAATAATTCGAAAAATTTAAAAAATATTTTGAAAAAATTAATTTTAAAGATTGTAAATAATTATTAGTGAAAATGTAACAGCCTGATTTAGACCCTAGTCGGAATAGTGGTTTTGGGACCACAAATCCGAGACTAAAAAATTATTTTAATATTATTTTTCATGTTTATAATATGTGAATTGATATCTACGAAAGTTTCGTGTGAAAATTAGATTGTTCGTGTGTTTAATTTGATAAAAAGGACTTAACCGCAAAAATGCAAAAGTGGCCTTCTATTTGTTTAAGTGTTTAAATAATGTGTTTCTTTAAAATATGATGTCCTTAAGATGTAAATGGACCATTGGATTTTTGTTTGGACAAGTATGGACAATAGTTAGTGGAATTTTAATGAAATAGCTAAGGTTAATTTTGCAATTTACATCTTAAGTTATAATTAAATAAAACAAAACAAAAGATGAATGTATTCATCTTGTTCTTGCCAAAAATATCAAAGAAAAAGAAGGTTGAAGCTCAACTAGGGTTCGGCCATATATAAGTTCAATTAGGTAATCATTCGAACTCGATTTTTGATGATTTTTAAGTTTTTGAGATCGTTGCTTAGTAATCTATCAAGCCCATGCCCTAATTTTTGAATTGGTTGATGATTTTTAAAGGTGCCATTGATGGATTCATGTGTTTTATGATGTTTAATAATGAATTGTGTAAGCTTAGTGCTTGATATACATGTTTTGTCTTTAAATTATTGATGAATTTGATTAATTTGGAATAAATTGTGAAAATGAGATTTTGATGGACTAAAATGTGAAATAAATGAAATATGTGGGCTTATGTGAACATTATGAAAATTCGGCTAAGCTTGTGTAAGAGGAAATTTTGTGTATTTTGTGATTTTATGAAGTGGGACTAAAGTGATCAAATGTGAAAATGTGAGGGCTAAATTGTAAAATGCCCTAAATATGTGTATATGGATTGATTTGAATGATTTGGTGAATAAAATGGTTAATTTTGAACACATATAGATCAAGAAAAGAGGAATTCAGACTTAGACTGAGGGAAGTCGAAGGTCCTTGAGTAAACGGTCTGAATCGTCAATTCTGAGTGCGAGGTAAGTTCATACGTGATAAATGATGTTACAAGTATATTTTAATGCTTTGATAATGCATAAATTGTATATATAATTGACTATGGTTTGAGTAATATGATAAATCAACTATGTTCGGCACTAAGTGTGCGATTTGAAATAGTTTCGGTTATAAATAGCACTAAGTGTGCAAAATGGAATAGCTTCGGCTATATGATGCTCTAAGTGTGCGATACCGAGATAACTTCGGTTATCTATGATGGCACTAAATGTGCAGAATCGTTCTAGCTTTGGCTAACCAATAAAGCACTAAGTGTGCAAATTCTTAAAGCATGGATAGACTTCGGGAAGCATTAATGTATTCGAACGAGAGGTGAGAATGAAAATGAATAAATACGGGAAGGTTCAGGTATGTCTGATACCTATGTGGTAAATGATACTATGTGTATAAAGTTTGATGAATTAGTATGAACATGTTAATTGTGTTGGAAAAGAATTGATAGATGATTTGAGAACTACTAAGTGTTTATTAGTTGATGTTTTATACTTTATAAACTGTTGATATTATTTGGTACGAGCTTACTAAGCTTTAAAAGCTTACTATGTGAAATGTTCTCTGTTTTATAGTGTTATAAAGCTAGCTCGGATTCAATGATCGTTACCGACTCACTCACACTATCGGACATCTATTTTGGTACCATTTTGAGAGTTGTATATATAGTATATGACATGTATAGGCTAGTGTCATTTTGATATGTTTTGTGATGTGAATATTAGCCATGAGAATTGGCTTATAAATGTTAATATGTATGGCGTTTTAAGTTGGCTAAAATGGTGTGTTTGATAGGTAATATATGTGATGTTTATAATGTTTAAGTGATGTTTATTATGGGATATTGAAGTCATGATTTTGTGTATTTGGAACTTTGGTAAATTGTGTTGATGTTGGCATATTGAATTGGTTGAGATTATATAGTTTGTTATGTAATTGAATTGGCATGTATTGATTGATTATAAATGTGTGCAAATGATGTAAAATGTTGTGGATTTGGTGTGCTTGAGATAGGTGGGAAATGTGGCTTAAATCAAGCCTAATTTCACCCTACACGGTTAGGCACAAGGGCGTGTGTCTCGATCGTGTGTCTGTTGTAATTTTAACTATCCAAGTCAGGCTCGAGCACGACATTGACACACGGACGTGTCTGATGGCCATGCGACGCACACAGCCTTGGTACATGGGCGTGTGTGGCCATTTCGAAGGGTACACGAGCTCGACACACGGGTTTGTGGTCGGTCGTGTGACCCAAGTTAGTTTCAACTACGGCCAGGGCACACAGGCGTGTCTTGTGGCCGTGTGGTTATGTCAGTATGTATGCCCTGTTTTGCCACGGTTTAGACACACGGGCGTGTCTAAAGCCGTGTGAGGCGCACGGGCATATGGCCTGTGAAACTTTGAAAAATGCTTAAATTTTGAATAATTTCTTATGAGCTCGGTTTAGTCCCGACCCTTTTCTAAAGCATGTTTAAGGTCTTGTTGACCTACATGAGGGAATCTGTAGTGATATGTAACCATGATGCTTTGATGTTTAAGAAATGAATGCTTAATGTTTCGAGATGTCCGATAATGCCTTTAACCCTATTCCGGCGATGGATACGGGTTTGGGGTGTTACAGAAAATAATCAATTTAGGTTGAAAAATAATTTTAAAATAATTTTTATTGGGAGTAATTTGAGTAAATTTTAAATATTTATTAAATAAGATTTAATTTTAAAAGAAAGGAAAATTTAGAGTATTTATATGACAAATAAACCTTAAAAATCAAAATTTTGGAGGGAAATGATTAAATGGTAAAGAAAAGGAAATGTGGAAGTGGTCATTAGGAAAAATTCCAATTTTTAAATTTCTGGAGGGTGGTTTCAGCTTTAAAACTAATATATCTAGCCCACTTTTCACACATTTTACATCATATTAGAGAGCTTTAAAATTCATTTTCTTTGCATGATTTTAAAGATCTATCATCAGAGAATAGATCCAACCAATTTGGTTCTCAAAATACTCTCTCAATTCACCTGAAATTATTCTCAAAAGTAGCCAAAAATATTCTGAATTTTCTCAAGTTTCTTGAATCAAGATTTTCAATCAACGAATTTAGAGCGAATCAATATTCAATCCTAAATTTGTTTTTATGATGATTAGAAACATTTTTACATGATTTGAGAGTCAATTAAAGGATTTTTATCAATGTTGTAACACCCCTTACCCATAATCGACGCCGGAACAGGGTACGAGACATTACCGGACTTATACACAAGCAATCACACAAAACCGAGACGTAAATTTTCATCTCAATTTAAAACTTTTCACAAACATTCGTAACGTCCCTAAGACAAACCTACGAGGTACAAAACATACATTGGAAGCGGTTCGGGACTAAACCGAGAACTTCAGAAAATTTTACAACACTTAGAAAATTTTTCATGTTTTAAGAGCCACACGCTCGTGTAGCTTGGGACACTGCCGTGGGGGCAGGTCGTGTGGTCACACACACCCGTGTCCCTAACCCGTGTAACTCTCTATTCGTCACCCAAGAACAAATTGAAGACACACGGCCAAGTCACACGCCTGTGTACTAGGCCGTGTGGTCGATTTAAAATTTATGATTTTTCATAAAATAGGTACAGATTTCACACGCCTGTGCCTGGGGCTGTGTCATCCGCACGGCTAAGACACACACCCGTATCTCTACCCATGTGCTTAATTCTGACCATTCTATTTTGCAACAATTAAGGTGCAGAGGACACACGACCATAACACACGCCCATGGGGCAAGCCGTGTGTTATACACGGCCTAGACGCACACCTATGTGTCTACCCGTGTGGACAAAAAAAAGGCTATTTACCAAGCCATTTTGTCACCCCTTTTATGCACACACCTACACAACAAAACATAACACCAATCCAAGCAATTACATTCAACCAATTCAGCCACAATCAAGACATCCACACATCATTCACATGTTACCATTTACCACATACAAACATCACATACTTATCAACTTAAACCATGCAAATTTCCACATCCATGAAAACATCATCAGATGCATATATACTTAAACCAATATTAGCAAATTTCAATGGCCGTTTACAAAATGAATTATCAACCAATATAGGCCAACACATTAGGCCAATTCAATTATGACACATAACAAAATAACCAAGTCCTTATACATGCCACAACTCAAAACGTCAAATTCAATGGTACCCAAAATAATCAATTGACAGTGTGAGTGGATCTCCGACAGTCTCTGATCCTCGAGCTAGTTTGGTGACACTATAAAACAAAGGAAAGAAAAGGGGACTAAACTATATAGCTTAGTAAGTTCCCATGCATATAATAGGCATCATAAACCAAAATTTAACATACACTTAACATGATGATAATTGGCATTAATATTATTAAGATTTTATAATCATAACTTACTCAATCATAACCTTACCGAGGGTTCATCACATAATGAGCTCATTTCATATGAGTTTTACGTGCATACCTAAATCATCTCGAATTGGATTTACACACAATTCATCTTCGATATACTCGTTAAATTACCCGTTGAATCACTTGGAATACTAAAGGATACTCGGGAGTCCCGTACACCCGGAATCGTACCAATACCATATCCCAGATATGCTCTTACATGTAATCTCATATCGATGCCAATATCCCAGCTATGGTCTTACACAAAATCTCAAATCAATGCCATATCCCAGGTATCATCGCAACATCGACACGTGAAACACATTATGTATCATTTCCAACTCTGTCAGTAAAGCTAACCGATATGCTATTGGCCCTACTCTTTCAATGACTTCATACAGCCCAATGGAACGTGGACTTAACTTGCCTTTACGACCAAATCTCAGAATCCTCTTCCACGGAGATACTTTCAAAAATACTTTATCATTGACCTGATATTCAATCTCTTTTTATTTCAAATCTGCGTACGATTTCTGTCGATCTGAAGCTGCTTTCAAGCAATCATGGATTATCTTTACTTTTTCTTCGGTTTCCCTAACCAAGTCAACCCTGGGAATCTATTTCTCACAAAGCTCGGTCTAATACAAGTATGTTCGGCACTTGCGGCCATACAATGCCTTATAAGGTACCATCTTAATACTCGACTGAAAACTATTGTTATAAGCAAACTCGACTAATTGTAAATACTTTTCCCAACTACTCTCAAATTCTAGAACATAACAATGGAGCATATCTTCAAGTACCTGAATCGTTCTTTCAGACTGACCGTCAGTTTGCGGATGAAATGCTGTACTAAAGTTCAACTTTGTACCCAAAGCCTCTTATAACTTCTTCCAAAATCTGGAAGTGAGCCTTGGATCTCTATCCGAAATAATAGACATAGGCACCCCGTGCAATCTCATAATCTCAAAAATGTACAATTTCGATTCATTATTAATATGAACAATAATTCAACAGATTTGATTGACTAGAGTATAACAAAAAAAAAGAATCTATTAGAAATATATCGAATAAACGAATTTCTATTTTATACATGAGCAATATTCAAATAGAATTCAAAGAAAATAGATGCGATAAGAAAGAACAAATAGAAAAAGGTTTAATTTTGATTGCTTGCTATTCCTAGTTAGAAAGATTTATTACTGACGAGCCACAGCAATTGCACCTATCAAAGCAACTAAAAGAATTATTGAAATGAATCGGAATAAACTGAGCCGATTTTGTTAATCTATCAACAACAACCTAGATGGCATCTTTTTTTTAGGAGTCAAAGGTAACCCAGTTACAAAGTCCATAGTAATCCTATCCCATTTTCACTTGGGTACCATCACTGGCTGAAGTAAACCTGAAAGCACTTAGTGTTCAGCTTTTACTTGTTGACAAATCAAACACTTCGAAACAAACTCTGAAATATCTCATTTCATGACCACCAATACAGTTTCTTCAAATTATTATACATTTTCATGCTACCCCGATGTACAGATAAACAACCATTATGTGCTTCATGAAGAATTTTTTGAATAATTTCATCATTTTTCGGTACACAAACTCTGCCTTGGAACATCAAACAATCATTAGATCCGATATGAAAATTTGAATCACTTCCCGATTCACAATGAACTCTTTTGGATTGCAAATCACTGTCACATTTCTGAGCTTTACAAATTTGTTGAAGAAATAATGGTCTAGCTCTCAACTTAGCTAGACTCGAACCATTATCGGACAAAGTCAACCGTGTATTCATCACTCTCAAAGAAAACAAACTCTTTCTACTCAACGCATCTACGACTACATTTGCCTTACTCGGGTGGTAATCAATTACTAGCTCATAATCTTTCAGTAACTCAAGCCATCTCTGTTGCCACAAGTTTAAATCTTTCTGAGTCATCAAGTATTTTAAACTCTTATGATTAGGAAAGATATGACGTTTCTCACCGTACAAATGATGTCTCCAAATTTTTAAAGCAAACACAATGGCGGCTAATCCTAAATCATACATCGGATAATTCTTCTCGTGCGATTTCAACTGTCTTGAAACATAAGCTATCACTTTGCCCTCTTGCATCAACACACATCCTAATCCATTTAGTGACGCGTCACTATAAATTACGAATTCTTTTCTCGGTTCAGGTTGTACTAAAACCGGCGCCTCAGTCATTAATGCTTTAAACTTCTCAAATACTTTGCTGACATTTTTCAGACCATTCAAACTTAACATCTTTTTGCAACAACTTGGTCATAGGAGTAGCAATCATTGAAAATCCTTCAACAAAACGTCAGTAATATCCGGCTAAGCCAAACAAGCTTCTAACTTCAGATACATTTCGCGGCAGTTTCCAATCAACAATTGTCAAGATCTTACTTGGATCAACCCGAATACCATCGCTTGAAACAATATGTCCCAAAAATCTGACTTCTTGGAGCCAAAACTCACTTTTACTAAATTTAGCAAATAACTGTTTATCTCTCAAAGTCTGCAATACCGTTCTCAAGTGCTCAGCATGCTTGAACTCATCTCGAGAATAAATCAGGATATCATCGATGAACACAACCACAAACTTATCTAAATATGGTCTTAAGATTCTATTCATCAAGTTCATAAAAACAGCAGGTGCATTAGTCAGTCCGAAAGGCATAACAAGAAATTCATAGTGCGCATACCTTGTCCTAAAAGTGGTTTTCGGCACATCTGACTCTTTGACTCTCAGCTGATAGTAGCCAGATCTTAAATCAATCTTCGAGAATACTGTTGCTCCTCTCAACTGATCAAACAAGTCATCAATCCTCGGTAAAGGATACTTGTTCTTTATAGTCACCTTGTTGAGCTGACGGTAATCGATACAAAGCCATATGGATCTGTCTTTCTTCTTTACAAATAACACTGGAGCACCCTAGAGAGAAAAACTCGGGCTCGTAAAACCCTCATTCGTTAACTCCTGCAACTGAGCTTTCAATTCTTTCAATTCAGTTGGAGCAATTCTATATGGAGCAATAGATATCGATGAGGTCCCTGGTACTAAATTAATACCAAACTCGACTTCTCTAACTGGTGGTGACCCAGGCAACTCTTTTGAAAACACATCCGGATATTCACAAACTATCGACACTGAATCAATTTTCAATTCAGACTCTTTTGCATTCAACACATAAGCAAGATAGGTTTTACACCGTTTTCTTACATATCTTTGGGCAGACATTGAAGAAATCATAACAGGTAACTCACCCGACTCATCTGAATCAATTCGAAGAATTTTACCATTTTCACATTTCGGTTCAATAATCTTTCTTTTACAGTTCACTACGGCATCATGCAGTGTCAACCAATCCATTCCCAAAATAACATCGAATTCATCAAATGGCAACAGCATTAAATCAGCCAGAAAACAGTGACCTCGAATCATCAAAGGACAATTATTGGAAACTCTATCAACTAATACATGTTTGCTTAAAGGGTTTGACACTCTAATCACGAATTCAGTAAACTCAACAAGCAAGCTCTTACTAGCTACCAATTTCACACAAACATAAGAATGAGTCGATCTAGGGTCAATCAATGCAACTACTTTAGTATTATAGAGATAAAATGTACCAGTGATAACAACGGGAGATGTCGCTTCTCCGCGAGCACGGATGGCATAGGCTCTAGCAGGTGCTTGAGCTTCAGATCTCACAGCGGTATCTTTTGTCACACCTTTACTACTAGCTCTATTTCTAGTATTCCTCGGTGGCCTACCCCTATTAGTAGTATTACTCGGCCTTGTACTCTAAAATTTTTCTTTCTCAGCCATTTCAGGGCAATCTCGGATAAAATGCTCTTAGGAGCCACACTTGAAACAAGCCCGATCATTCATCTTACACTCATCTGGATGTCTTCTTCCACAATGCTAACATTCAGGTTTGTTAGGCCTTACATTACCCACACGTGCCATTGAAGTGAGTTGAGATTTAACACTCGAGTATTGCTTCCCGCGGTCTCTGTGGGAATACCTAGCTGATACATTCGAACAGGAATACATTTCTTTAAATTTCTTTGACTGAGATGGCAATGATTTACTCATAGGTCTTTTACTCAAATCTCTAGTTTCAAGATCAGCTTTCCTCTTTTCTTTAGTCAACTCTTCGGCCTTACTGGCTCGCTCGACTAACACAACAAATTCTTTTAGTTCTAAGATCCCAACTAACACACGAATATCCTAATTCAATCCATCCTCAAATCTCTTGCACATGATAGCCTCGGTGGAAACACACTCTCGAGCATATTTACTAAGTATGACAAATTCTCGCACATATTCAATTACTGACATTTGACCCGTTTTAGCTCAAGAAATTCCTTTCGTTTCTGATCGATGAACCGCTGGCTAATATATTTCTTTTAGAACTCCTCTTGAAAGAATTCCCAGGTAATCATCTCTCTTGGTACCACTGATACTAGTGTATTCCACCAGTGATATGCAAAATGTAACACCCCACACCCGAGTCCTACACCGGGACGGGATACGAGGTGTCACCTCACTTAAACACATGCATTCCAATTTTTTCGAATCATCAAAACTTGACCATATTTAAAAAAATTTCAGACCTTGTCTAAAATTCTTAACATGGGCCTACGAGACCTCAAACGACCATTGGAAATTATTGGGACCAGCTCGGGTCCTTAGCCAACTTTAGAAAAAAATAACCCTTGAAACAGGGCACACGCCCGTGTAGAAGGGCAACACACCCGTGTGGTAACTACGACATGGCCGTGTTGATGGCCCATGTGACACACACGACCTAAGCATTTAGGGACACGCTCGCGTCCCATGCCCATGTGAATTAAATTTTGAATTCGAAATTACATGGGTTTTCGCGCGGCCTGACACACGTCCGTGTCTATGGCCCGTGTCCCTCACACGGCCATGAAATGCCTGTGTCCTAGCCCGTGTCCAAAAACCTTGACATTCTATTTCTAACATCAACATCCAATTTAGGGCACACACGCGGTAGAGACACGCGCCCGTGGCGGGTCGTGTCCTCCACACGCACCGTGTGAGACACCTGCAGTGTGTCTCTGCCTGTGTGTTTACTACCATGCACACTGACTTACAATTTTTTTATGTGCAGGGGACACACGGCCGGACCACACGCCCATGGGGCTGACCGTGTGTCATACACGGCCTAGACACATGCCCGTGTATCTAACTGTGTGGACAATATAAGACTATTTACCAAGCCTTTTGCCACCCTGAAACACAATCTAATGCCAACCAACATATCAAAGCCTAATTTAATATGATTTCTCAACCAAACAACCATAGCTAACGCTTTTACACATTTCATATATACTTAAGCAACCAAAAATTTACTCATTCATGAAAAGGCTTCTTGTATTTATAAAACAACTTTCAACATTTTCCATTTTCCATGGCTTTGTACAAAATAAATCAATTGCTAAAGTAAGTCAACATATTTTGCAAATTAACATTGACACAAAACTCTAAAGTCAGGGTCCTATACATGCCATAGTCAAAATAAAAATATTTAAACTATACCAAGCGCTTCGATTGATAGTGTGATCGATCCCTCCGACGTCCGTTGATCCATGAGCTAATTAGGCGGCACTATAAGAAAATGGAAAGAAATAGGGTAAGCATAAAGCTTAGTAAGTTGCATGCAAATAATTATAAGAACAACTTTACCATCCATCATCATGCTCATAATACAAAAGTAGGCATAAGCATAACTTACTCGTCACTATCCAATTCAATTCACATAGCATATATTAAGCTTTCATCTCATACATTTCAAATACGTACCTGTACCACTCACAACATGGTTATACTTTTCTCGTTAAACTTAAACTGAAATTTTCATCGTTGAACCATTTGGAATGCTATCGGATATTCACTAAGCCTCAGACATAGGGTATAATGCCGATGCAATGTCCCAGACATGGTCTTACACTGGCTCATCCATCAAGTCGATGCCATGTCCCATACATGGTTTTACATTGACTATCGAAACCGAGGCCGATGCCATATCCAAGACATGGTCTTACACTAGCTCTCACATATTTGTGCCGATGCCATGTCCTAGACATGGTCTTACACTGACACATCTCGTTGTCGATGCATGTCCGAGACATGTCTTACACTAGCTTACATCTCGAGGCTGATGCATGTCCCAGACATGTCTTACACTAGCTCTTGTCTCAATGCCGATGCCATTTCCTAGACATGGTCATACACTGGCTCTCATAATGTGGCCGATGCATGTCCCAGACATGTCTTACACTAGCACACAAATAACCCGAATGTCATGGCATGAATATCCGATTTATTTTCGAAGGTTTAAATGGGAGTTCTACTATCTCAATATTTATCATACAAAATCATTTCCACCAACAAGCAATTTATGCTATATCAATACAAACACATGTAATAACAATGTAGATGTATTATTTACATACAACTTACCTCAGAAATCAAAATATAGATGACTAGTCAGTTTTAGTCCGCTAGCTTTGTTTTTCCCTCGTCTAGCCTTAAATTATGCAATTCTTGATCGAAAATGATAAAAATTCATAAATTCAATCATTTTATTAATCTAGGTACTCAAAAATTTAAAATTGGGTAAAATGACCATTTTGCCCCTAGACCTTTGCAAAATGAGCATTTTACCCCTAGGTCCGAAAATTAATGTTTATCGAATTTTTTCATATCTTAAGCCTAGCCGAACCCTTTTTACTCTTATAGCAGTCCAAAATTTCCATTATTTCTAACATTTATCATCTAATTTACAACTTATGCAAAATGGTCATTGGTTATGGTTTCCATGAAAACTACATCACAAAAGTTGTTTATTACACAACCATAACTCATATTCTTCCATAAAATTTCAGAAAACAACATGAAAATTCTCATGGAAAAACCCTAGTTTTTCAACCATTTTGCAAAATAGTCCCCTCATTTGAAAGCTCATGCTACAAAGGGTCCAAAAATACAAAAATCGTTAAGAAAAACCATCAAAATCACTTACTTGTGAATGTAAAGAGTGGCTGCAATTTTTCAAGCTTCTAAACCTATATTTTTGATGGTATTTTTGGTGGTGAAGAGGGTAAGAAAAGGATGATACCTTTTCCTCTTTATTTTATTTCATTTTGGTCAAATAAATTACCAAATTTCTACCTAATTTTGACTTTCTTTAGCTTTTGTCTCCTATGGGCGGCCAAGCTATAACCTAAGGGTCTATTTGCCCTTTAAAGACCCCTGATTTAGGTTTCATGGCAATTTAACACCCTTAACTATTAATTGAAGGCTTTTGCACTTTATGCGATTTAGTCCTTTTTCGAAATTAAGCTCACAAACGCTAAAATTACTTCACCAAATTTTTCATGCACTAATATAAACATGCTATAACTCTAAAATAATAATAAAATACTTTCTCTGACTTCAAATTGGTGGTCCCGAAACCCTTACTCTGACTGGGCCCAAAATCGGGCTGTTTTCGTCCCCAAAAATCTTATCGGTGAATAAGTTCGGGTATTGATCTCTAATAGTCTCTTCGGGTTCCCACGTGGCTTCCTCGACTCTGTGTCTATGCCACAAAACCTTTATGAGTGCTACACTTTTATTCCTCAACTTCTTGACCTCTTGATCCAAAATCTTAATCGGTTCTTCACCATAGGTCATATCCAAGCTTATTTCAATTTCTTCCGGTGAAATCACGTGTGAGGGGTTAGATTGGTAGCGATGCAACATTGATACATGGAATATATCATGAATTTTCTCTAGCTCATAAGGCAAGGCTAATCGATATGCTACCGGCCCAATTCTCTCGGTCACCTCATAAGGTCCAATAAATCGCGGACTCAGCTTGCCTTTTCTACCAAATCTAAGGACTTTCTTCCACAGGGATACTTTTAAAAACACTTTATCCCTGACTTGAAACTCGATCTCTTTCCGTTTCAAATTCGCATAGGATTTCTGTCTATCCAATGCGGCCTTTATACAATTAAAAATCACTTTAACCTTTTCTTCAGTCTCTCTGACTAAGTCGACCCCGTGAATCTGATTCTCTCTCAACTCGGTCCAATATAGAAGCGTTCGACACTTACGCCCATACAAAGCCTTATAAGGCGCCATTTGAGACTTAATTGATAACTGTTGTTGTAGACGAATTCGATCAGTGGTAAATACCTTTCCCAACTTCTTTAAAACTCGAGAACATAACATCGTAACATGTCTTTTAATATCTGAATTACTCTCTCTGACTGACCGTCAGTTTATGGGTGAAAAGCCGTGCTAAAATTTAGTTTCGCTCCCAATTTCTCTTGCAACTTCCTCTAAAATCGTGAGGTAAACCTCGAATCTCTTTTCAAAATAATCAACAAGGGCACTCCATAAAGTCTCACGATCTCAGAGACATAAAGATCGGCCAATTTCTCAAGGGAATAGTTGGTACACACTGGTATAAAACGTGCCGACTTAGTAACTCTATCAACAACAATCCAAACTGAATCCTTTTTCATTGGTGTCAAAGGCAACCCTGACACAAAATCCATGGTTACTCAGTCCCATTTCCACTCGAGAACCATTACAGGCTGAAGTAAATCCGAGGGTAGTTGGTGTTTGGCCTTCACTTGTTGACAAACTAGACACTTAGAGACAAACTCAGAAATGTCTCGTTTCATTCCCGACCACTAGTACATTTTCTTCAAGTCATTGTACATTTTCACACTACCCGGGTGGATAGACAAACAACCACTATGTGCCTCTTGTAAAATCTTCTAAATGAGCTCATTATCCTTGGGTACAAAAATTCTGCCTCGGTACATAATACAACCATCAGTACCAATACTGAACTCTGATTTGACACTCAACTCAAACTGAGTTCTTTTGGCTTGCAATTCACTGTCGTTATTCCGAGCTTCGCAAATCTCTTGCAGGAACATCGATCTAGCTCTCAACTCTGCCAGAATCAAACCATCATCAGTCACTGACAACTGAGCATTCATAGCCCTCAAGGCGAACAATGATTTCCTATTCAATGCATCATCTACTACATTAGCTTTTCCGGGGTGGTAGTCAATCACCAATTTGTAGTCTTTTATCAACTCTAACCATCGCTGTTGCCGTAAGTTCAAATCTTTCTGAGTTATCAAGTACTTTAGACTTTAATGGTTAGTGAACACCCGACATTTCTCGCCATACAAATGGTGCCTCCAAATTTTCAACGCGAACATAATGGCGACCAACTCTAAATCATGCATCGGGTAATTCTTCTCGTGTGGTTTTAGCTGTCTCGAGGCATAGGCTATCACTTTGCCTTCTTGCATTAGCAAGCACCCCAATCCATTCAAAGAGGTGTCACTATACACCATAAACTCTTTTCCCGATTTTGGTTGCACTAAAACTAGGGCTTCGGTCAATAAAGCCTTTAGTTTCTCGAAACTCTGTTGGCATTTCTCTGTCTATTCAAACTTGACATTCTTTTGTAACAACTTTATCATCGGAGTAGCTATTATCGAGAACCCATTTACAAATCTTCTGTAGTATCCAGCCAAACCCAGAAAGTTTTGAACCTCTGTCATATTCCTCGACAGTTTCCACTTAACAATGGCTGAGATCTTGCTTGGGTCAACTCTGATTCCATCTCCCGACACGATGTGTCCTAGGAATCCAACTTCTTTAAGCCAAAATTCACTCTTACTGAACTTGGCATATAACTACTTATCTCTTAAGGTTTGTAAAATCATTCTTAGATGCTCAGTGTGCTCACTCTCATCACGTGAGTAAATTAGTATGTTGTCGAAAAACCACCACGAACTTATCCAAATATGGCAAGAAAATGCGGTTCATTAAATCCATAAACACCATAGGCGCATTCATTAAACCGAAGGGTATAACAAAAAACTCGTAGTGCCCATACCTCGTCCTAAACGCGATTTTTGGTACATCTTGATTCTTAACCCTTAGCTGATAGTAGCCCAACCTTAAGTTGATCTTAGAAAACACGGTTGTAACGCCCCCACGCCCGAAACCGTCACCGGAGTCAAGCTTGAGGTGTTACTAAACTTATCTTACCTTTTAAACAACTCTAAACCACTTATTTTAATTTTCGGAATAAACTGTTTTTCTGCGTCATAGCTACTTAAAAATTCATTTCTCGAGTTTCAAAACTTGAAATTAAGATCCGTAAATTTTTCCTGAAACTAGACTCATATATCTATCTACTAATTTTTTTTTAGAATTTTTGACTTAGCCAATTAGTACAGTTTATTAGTTAAAGTTACCCCTGTTTCAGAATTCGACTGCACTGACCTCTACTTACTGCGAACCACTTTTCTCCCTATAAAAAATTAATATAACTATACTGTTTGTTTCTATTAAAACTAGATTCAATAAGGATTCTAACCATATAAATTAAACCCCCTAATTATTTTTTTACAATTTATGGTGAATTTCCAAAGTTGAAATAGGGGATCTAGAATTTTCTCTGACCCTGTTTCACTAAAACTCAGATATCTCATAAAATATAATACCTTTACCTGTTTTTCTTATTCCATAAGAAAATAGACATAATAAGATTTAATTTCATATATTATTCACCATCAAACCATGTCTCTACGATTTTTAGTGATTTTTCAAAATCACATTATTTCTGATACTTGAATCTGTTTTTAAGTTACTTTCACATTTTTCTTAGTTTTCATGTGATAGTTACTACTTATTCATACATACAATTAAACATGTATATCATCAGCCATTCTATTAACTAATCACTAGCAAGTATTTACACATCATTCATTGATCATATCATATCAAAAGAAACTAAGTTCCTATACATGCCATACACAAAACTAAACGTCTAACTATACCAATGTGATTTCTTCGATAGTGTGATCGGGTCTCCGACGTTTCCTTCGATCCCGAGTGGCTTGATAAAAACTATAAGAAAAAGAAAATAAAGAGAGTAAGCACTAGGCTTAGTAAACTTACAAGCAAATAAATTACAACATTCAACATAATGAATAATTATACATAATGTCACCTAGCCTCATAAACTTTCTTTACTTCTCATTTTCTACCTTCTTCTTTACTTACTTACCTTCTTTCTTACTGACCTTTCACTATTCATAAATATAATCTACCTTCCATTTTGCTGATAATTCACTGTAATTTAACGTGTACAATGACCCATTGAACCACTCGGAATACTAAGGATACCGGGTCGTTCTGCTCTATCAATATCTCTGCCAATGCCATGTCTTCGACATGGACTTACATGAATTATTCCTGTCTCCAATGCCATATATATATAATATGGGCTTACATGGCTCATTCCTGTCTCCAAAGCCATATAAGCGATATAGACTTACATGGCTCATTTCTGTCTCTGGTCTGTCTCACAACCCCAATATCCTAATATTCCTAAGGTTCAAACGGGGCTTCCTAATACTTTTTCTCTGTCACTTCGCCTTTAATTCGACTTTAAATATTCTCATAAAATAAGTATGTAAATGCTGGAAATTGATAATAATAATGTAAAATAAAATAATATTGCATTTATTTACTGTAAACTTACCTCGTATGCAAAAATAGCTACTTTTACCATTTCGTCCACAACTTGGTATTTTCTCCATTTTAACTTGAATTTCAGTTTTCCTTGCTCTATCATTTAAAATATAGTCTAATTAGGACTCAAATTATTCAAATTGACCCAAAATCATATTTTGGCAAAATTACAATTTTGCCCTAAAACTTTGCATATTTACACTTTTGCCCCAAAGCTCGTAAATTAAACTTCAGCCTATTTTCTTATGTTTTATGACATGCTGGTCATTTTTCCCTTCTATGGCAGCATCAAATTCATACTCTAACATGCACTTATGACTATTAGGTATTTTTACCAATTAAGTCCTTTTACTCGTTTTTGCTTAAAACCGAGTAGTACAAGTTGTCTAACATAATTTAAAACCTCATATTCTATCATAAAACATCAAAATAAACACATTTCACCCATGGGTATTTTTCCAAATATGAACCCTAGGTTGAATTATTGCTAGCATAAGCTTAATCGAGCTACCGGGACTCCAAAAACGTAAAAAACATTAAAAACGGGGCTTGGAATCACTTACTATTGAGCTTGGAAAGCTTGAAAACCCTAGCCATGGCTTCCCCCATGCTAATTTCGGCCTCCATGAAGAAGATGAGCAAAATTGGCTTTTAATTTTGTATTTTAATTCATTTTACCCCTAAATGACCAAAATGCCCTTACTACTAAACTTTCAAAAATTCCTTCCATGTCCTAATTTTGTCCATGAACTTAAAATTGGTCAAATTGCTATTTAAGACCTCCTAATTAATATTCTAATTCAATTTTATGCAAAATACTTCTAGAACACAAGTTTTGCAATTTATTCAATTTAGTCCCTAATTTCAAATTAAGTACTTTATGCATAGAATTTCTTCACGAACTTTTCACACAATCATGCAAACATATCATAGACCTCAAAATAATAATAAAATAAATTTTTCTACCTCAAATTTGTGGTTTCGCAACCACTGCTTCGTTTAGGCCCTATTTCGGGATGTTACATTTCTCCCCCTTTTGGGATTTTCGTCCCAGAAAATCTTACCAATGAAGAGATTTGGGTCTTTGTTTTGCATAGCCTCTTGAGTTCCCATGTAGCCTCGTCTACCCCATGTAGTCTGACTATCTCTGAAATATACAACTCGCCAACTTGTCAAGTGAAAAATCCATACGAACCGGGATAAAATGAGCCACTTCATTAACTTATCAATCACAACCCATACTGCATCTTTCTTTCTCGGTGTGTAAACGGCAATCCTGGCGATAGATCAAGCATCTAGAAACAAACTCTGAAATGTCCTTTTCATTCCTACCCACCAAGACATTTCTTCAAATCATTATACATCTTTGTACTACCTGGATGAATAGACAAAAAACTACTATGTGCTTCTGTAAGATCTTTCGAATAAGCTCATCATTCTTCTACACACACACCCAGGTGATAATCGATCACTAGCTCATAATCTTTAATCAACTCTAGCCATCTTCTTTGCTTTAATTTCAAACTTTTGTGATCGGTGAATATGTGGCACTTCTCACGTGCAAATGATGTCTCCAAATCTTCAACGCAAAAATAATGGCAGCTAGCTCTAAATCATGTATCGGATAGTTCTTCTCATGTGGCTTTAGCTGTCTAAAGGCATAAGCAATTACCTTCCCTTCCTGCATAAGTACACAACCAAGTCCATTCATGGACGCATCATCAAATCACAAACTCCTTACAGGTTCTAGTTGTACTAAAACAGGAGCTTTAGTCAATAATGCTTTTAACTTGTCAAAACTCTGTTGGCACTTCTCAATCCATTCAAACTTGATATCCTTTCGCAGAAATCTTGTCAACGGGGTAGCTATCATGGAAAATCCCTCTACAATATCTGGCAAGACCAAGAAAACTTCTAACTTCTGATACATTTCTAGGAGGCTTCCAATCAACAATGTCTGAAATCTTGCTCGGATCAACCTTAATACCTTCACCTGAAACAATATGTCCAAGAAAACTAACTTCTTGTAACCAGAACTCACTTTTGCTAAACTTGGCATACAACTGATTATCTCTCAGAATCTGTAAAACTGTTCTCAAATGCTCTGCATGCTCAGTCTCATCATGAGAATAAATCAAGATATCATCAATGAACACAACTACAAACTTATCTAAGTACGGTCTAAAAATTCGGTTCATTAAGTCCATGAAAATGGCAGGAGCATTAGTCAAGTCAAATGGCATCACAAGGAACTCATAATGACCATACCTAGTCCGGAAAGCGATCTTGAGACATCTAACTCTTTAACTCATAACCGATAGTATCCGGATCTCAAATCTATCTTGGAGAACACAAGAGCTCCCTTCAATTGATCAAACAGATCATCAATTCTAGGCAATGGATACTTGTTCTTTATCATACCTTGTTAAGTTGCGATAATTTATGCACAATCTTATCGATTCGTCATATTACCTTGTTTCAATTCCAGGAATTCCTTTCTCTTTTGGTCAATAAACCCCTGACTGATGTACTTTTTACGAAATTCCTCCTGAAAGAAATCCCAAGTGATCCTCTCCTTTGGTACAAGCCGATACAAGTGTCTTCCACCAGTAGTAAGGTGAGTCTCTAAGAAGTGATATTACACATTTCATACATTCATCGGGTGTACAAGATAATTCATCAAAGACTCTGATAGTATTTTCTAACCAAAATTTTGCTCTTTCTGCATCATCATGTTTTGTTGCTCGGAACTCTTCTGCCCCTTGTTTCCCGATTCTATCAACTGGTGGCTTTTTCTTATCATTGTACCTGTGACTGGGGAAGCTTGAGCTACATGGGTAGCTTTGAGAGTCATGAGGGGTGGAGGTTTAACTCTCGGATTCGTGCGAACGAACTCGGCAAACCAATTATTCAAAGCTTGGAAGAGAGCTTCTCGAGTCACTCCTCCTCGATTAATCTATTCTTCGGCCTATTCTCGGATGGCGCTACCCCTTCCGCGCGGAGCGGCGCATTACTTTCTACATCATCATCACCAGCTCGCTCGGGATCCATTACAATAAAACAAAATATTTAAAAATCGCGTCGAGTCGTCACACTATCAAAATACGGGTATGGCATGTATAGCTAGACATTTACTCACACTAACTATTCCGAGAACCGACTAAACCTGATCTCGATACCAATAAATGTAACGCCCCACGCCCAAACCGTCACCGAGTCAAGCTTGAGGTGTTACTAAACTTATCTTACCTTTTAAACAACTCTAAACCACTTATTTTAATTTTCGGAATAAACTGTTTTTCTGCGTCATAGCTGCTTAAAAATTCATTTCTCGAGTTTCAAAACTCAAAATTAAGATCCGTAAATTTTTCCTGAAACTATACTCATATATCTATCTACTAATTTTTTTTAGAATTTTTGACTTAGCCAATTAGTACAGTTTATTAGTTAAAGTTACTCCTATTTTAGAATTCGACTGCACTGACCTCTACTTACTACGAACCACTTTTCTCCCTATACAAAATTAATATAACTATACTGTTTGTTTCTATTAAAACTAGATTCAATAAGGATTCTAACCATATAAATTAAACCACCTAATTATTTTTTTACAATTTATGGTGAATTTCCAAAGTTGAAACAGGGGATCTAGAATTTTCTCTGACCCTGTTTCACTAAAACTCAGATATCTCATAAAATATAATACCTTTACCTGTTTTGCTTATTCCATAAGAAAATAGACATAATAAGCTTTAATTTCATATATTATTCACCATCAAACCATGTCTCTAAGATTTTTTGTGATTTTTCAAAATCACATTATTTCTGATACTTGAATCTGTTTTTAAGTTACTTTCACATTTTTCTTAGTTTTCATGTGATAGTTACTACTTATTCATACATACAATTAAACATGTATATCATCAGCCATTCTATTAACTAATCACTAGAAAGTATTTACACATCATTCATTGATCATATCATATCAAAAGAAACCAAGTTCCTATACATGCTATACACAAAACTAAACGTCTAACTATACCAATGTGATTTCTTTGATAGTGTGATCGGGTCTCCGACGTTTCCTTCGATCCCCGAGTGGCTTGATAAAAACTATAAGAAAAAGAAAATAAAGAGAGTAAGCACTAGGCTTAGTAAGCTTACAAGCAAATAAATTACAACATTCAACATAATGAATAATTATACATAATGTCACCTAGCCTCATAAACTTTCTTTACTTCTCATTTTCTACCTTCTTCTTTACTTACTTACCTTCTTTCTTACCTGACCTTTCACTATCATAAATATAATTTACCTTCCCTTTTGCTGATAATTCACTGTAATTTAACGTGTACAATGACCCATTGAACCACTCGGAATACTAAGGATACTGGGGTCGTTCCTGTCTATCAATATCCTGCCAATGCCATGTCTTCGACATGGACTTACATGAATTATTCCTGTCTCCAATGCCCCATATATATAATATGGGCTTACATGGCTCATTCCTGTCTCCAAAGCCATATAAGCGATATGGACTTACATGGCTCATTTCTGTCTGTCTGTCTGTCTCACAACCCCAATATCCTAATATTCCTAAGGTTCAAACTGGGCTTCCTAATACTTTTTCTCTGTCACTTACGCCTTTAATTCGACTTTAAATATTCTCATAAAATAAGTATGTAAATGCTGGAAATTGATAATAATAATGTAAAATAAAATAATATTGCATTTATTTCATCAGAAACTTACCTCGTATGCAAAAATAGCTACTTTTACCATTTCGTCCACAACTTGGTATTTTCTCCATTTTAGCTTGAATTTCAGTTTTCCTTGCTCTATCATTTAAAATATAGTCTAATTAGGACTCAAATTATTCAAATTGAACCAAAATCATATTTTGGCAAAATTACAATTTTGCCCCTAAACTTTTGCATATTTACACTTTTGTCCCAAAGCTCGTAAATTAAACTTCAGCCTATTTTCTTATGTTTTATGACATGCTGGTCATTTTTCCCTTCTATGGCAGCATCAAATTCATACTCTAACATGCACTTATGACTATTAGGTATTTTTACCAATTAAGTCCTTTTACTCGTTTTTGCTTAAAACCGAGTAGTACAAGTTGTCTAACATAATTTAAAACCTCATATTCTATCATAAAACATCAAAATAAACACATTTCACCTATGGGTATTTTTCCAAATATGAACCCTAGGTTGAATTATTGCTAGCATAAGCTTAATCGAGCTACCGGGAATCCAAAAACGTAAAAAACATTAAAAACGGGGCTTGGAATCACTTACTATTGAGCTTGGAAAGCTTGAAAACCCTAGCCATGGCTTCCCCCATGCTAATTTCGGCCTCCATGAAGAAGATGAGCAAAATTGGCTTTTAATTTTGTATTTTAATTCATTTTACCCCTAAATGACCAAAATGCCCTTACTACTAAACTTTCAAAAATTCCTTCCATGTCCTAATTTTGTCCATGAACTTAAAATTGGTCAAATTGCTATTTAAGACCTCCTAATTAATATTCTAATTCAATTTTATGCAAAATACTTCTAGAACACAAGTTTTGCAATTTATTCAATTTAGTCCCTAATTTCAAATTAAGTACTTTATGCATAGAATTTCTTCACGAACTTTTCACACAATCATGCAAACATATCATAGACCTCAAAATAATAATAAAATAAATTTTTCTACCTCAGATTTGTGGTTTCGCAACCACTGTTCCGTTTAGGCCCTATTTTGGGATGTTACAACGGTGGCCCCCTTCAACTGATCGAATAGATCATCGATCCTTGGCAAGGGATACTTGTTTTTCATAGTCACTTTCTTGAGCTATCTGTAGTCTATACATAACCTCATCGATCCATTCTTTTTCTTCACAAATAGCACTGGGGCACCCCAAGGAGAAAAACTCGGTCTCGCAAAACCCTTGTTAGTTAACTCTTGCAGTTGAACTTTTAACTCTTTTAACTCCGTAGGAGCCTTCTTATACGGAGCAATTGAGATGGGTTCTGTACCGGGGACCAACTCGATACCAAACTCAACTTCCCTAGCTGGAGGCAATCCAGGCAACTCTTCTGGAAATACATCCAGGTATTCACATACCACAGGCACTGACTCAATTTTCACTTCTGACACCTGAGTAGTCAACACAAATACAAGGTAGGACTCATATCCTTTTCTCAAATGTCTCTTCGCAGTCATAGACGATATTACTATAGACGATTTATCCGATTCACTTTGTTCAACCCGGAGGATATCCCTATTTTCACACTTTTACTTGATGACTTTTCGTCCACAATCCACTACAACCCTATGAGAAGTCAACTAGTCCATACCAAGGATTACATTGAATTCATCAAACGGCAACAACATAAGGTTAGTCGGAAAACAATGACCTCTAATTGTCAAGAGATAGTTTCTACATACTTGGTCTACCAACACATCTTTGCCTAACGGGTTAGACACTTTCACACAAATTCAGTAGGTTCAACTAGCATATTCATACTAGGTACTAATTTCAAGAAGACATAAGAATTGGTAGACCCCGGATCAATTAAAGTAATAACAGAAATATCATGAAGAGAAAAAGTACCCGTAATCACATCTGGTGAAGATGCCTCTTCGCGAGTGTGAATGGCATAAGTCCTTACAGGCACCTCTATCGCTAATAGCACCTCTATCGCTAGCCTCATTGCCTAGATTCTTTGGTGGTTTACCCCTGATCGCGATTTTCGTGTGTGATAATTTTTATAAATTTGTAATGACTCGTTCTTCAAACTAACTATTATCACGATGTAGGCTAGTGTACCTATCGAACAGTAGTATAGTTTTAGCAAGACCGGATTGTCGAACCCAAAGGACTAGGAGTACTAGTAATGACTGTCATTTTATTATCTAGCCAAATAAAAGAGGATTGTTTTGATTAACTAATTAAACTAAGAGCTTGCAGAAAATAGAAATTGGGTAATTATTGTTGGGGAAAACGATTTATTGAGACAATACCTAAGGAAAGAATCCACCTAGACTCTTACTTGTTATTCTGGCTCTGAATCGGACCATTTATTCATTCAACTTGTTCCGTAGAAATCCCTAATGTATATTATTATCCCTTTCGAGACTAACAACGTCTAATCCCTAGGTTGAATAACCAAGAGTTATCTCTAATTAACACCATAAGGTTGCATTAACTCGATCTACGGATTCCCTTATTAGGTTTCACCCTAATCCGGTAAAATCTTGTCACCCTATCTCTAGGCACGCAATCAACTCCGCTTAATTACGACAAAGTTACTCTTAGTCAGGGTCTATTCCTCCTCCACCTAAGAGTAGTAACTTGAAGTGATATCTTGAAATACCAAAACAAGAATTAAGAACACGTAATTAAGAACAAATCAAATATTTATCATACGATTCAGAAATAATAATAAGGTTTAGTCATAGGTTTCATCCCCCTTAGGTATTTAGGGGTTTAGTTCATAACTAAACAAGAACACATCTCAGAATAATAAAAATTACAAAACATAAAGAAAACCAAAAAACTCTTGAAGGGGAGGTTGAGGAGTGATCTTCAGTCTTGATGGTGGCTCCGGCTTCTGAGATGGATCAATCGGCTTCCTCGGAGTAATTCTTTACTCCCTATTCTTCGTCTTCTTTTTCTTCCTCCTTTAGGGTGTATTTATAGGCTTTGGAATGCCTAAGAAGCCCTAAAATTTGGCCTTTTTCGAATTGAACTTAGCTAGGGTTCAGTAGGGACATGCCCGTGTGACACGGCCGTGTGCGACTACTTCAGGCCGTGTTCAAGTCTGTTAGATTGGCACGGGAGTGTGAGCTACCTGTATGAGTAGTGCTTCAATTCTGCCAGATTGACACGACCGTGTGAGCTGCCTGTGTGAGGAGGTCCAAGCCGTGTTGATTTCGTGCTTTGGCCTATTTTCTCCGTTTTTGGCCCGTTTCTCGTTCCTTTCGCTCTCCTATGCTTACCTGAGAATAAAACATGAAATTAAGGCATTAGGAGCATCGGATTCACCAAATCTAAGGAGAAATCATTCATAAAATACGTTAAGCATGGGTTATAAATATGTATAAATTACGGTTTATTAAATACCCCCACACTTAAGCGTTTGCTTGTCCTCAAGGAAAATCCTCGGATCACAGTTAAAATTTCCTTTTTCTCAACTTATAATTCCGATTAATATTATCTCAAATCATCTCGTAAGTAATCATACATTGAAAATTCAACTAAAAGAACATTAAAGCCTCAAACATTCTAAGTTGAATATTTAATCCTAAAAAACTTAGATATCTCCCTTCATCTAAGTAGTTATCATTAATTCGGAACCTCACAGAATTTAACATCCTCACTAAAGATTAACTCAAATCATTCTAAGTGTTTAAGGATAATGAAATTAGCACTCATTGGTCAACATGAAAAGTTATTACCATAGGCTTGGATGAAAATCAGATCTCTACCACTATAATTCGAGATGGTACATCAATCAAAAGGTCTTTGAAGGGTTGTAATGAGGCTTAGTTAGGGGGTGTGGTCACAAGCTGAAAGAAAAGGTTAGAATCGAGATTGACTTGAAAAATTACTTAACTAGAAAAATATTTAATCATCACTTACATACAACATAACTCCTTTTCTGACTATGGAATTTGAATAAAGAAAACTACTAATATGTATACACACATTTTTTTTAAGAACAAATCAAATTAAATAATCATAGCTAATTATTAAGAACAAGACATAGCTAAGCAATTTATCCAACTCAATTCTCGACAAAAAATGGGGATCGAGTTAATTTTGGGGATTCCAATAATAATGGGTTAAGGGTTAATATTAAGGGTAATATAAGGAATGGTTTGTTAGGCTCAACGGGGTTTACTAAGGGTTAATTGTGGAGGTAGGCTTTCATGGCATGAGTGGGTTAATCCTAAGTGCCTCTATCATCTTGACATATCGAATCAAATAGTGTTGTCTCGACGTGCATAATCAGGCAAGTTTTAGAATAAAAATTCAATGTTGACACATTCAAAGCAATAATAGAAGTGAGCATGAAAGAATTAATAGATGCTCAAAAGGCTAAAAAATCTCACAAAAATTATGGCTTTTTGATGTTTACAACTGTAGGATTCAATTCAAGATAATACCTAGACTTGGGGAAGCAACCTAAAATTTTAAATTCTTAAAAATTAACTTATCATGCTTGATTTTCTAGTGTCTTAAAGTTCAACAACCAATGCATGAATGCCTATGTTCTTATTCAAGATATATCAATCCAAATAGTCAATCAAAATTCATCTTAAACATGATATGAGAAATTCACAAGAGAATAAAGCAATATTCAGGGATTTTCAGGTAATGAAATAAATACTCCCCACACTGAAGATGTACATTGCCCTCAATGTACAAGGTTAGATATATAAGAAAAATATAAGATTATAAGATAGGAAGAAAATTGAAACTTCCTGAGTTTTGAATGAATGAGTTCTCTAGTTTGGCGAAATGGAGGTGGAGGAGGATACTCCGGTGATGGTAGAGGTTGGGTACCACAGGTGCTGTGCCAAAAGAATATTATATCTCCTTATTGAGCAGGGCATGGTAACCGTGGCGAACCTTTTCCATCAGAGTTGGAAGTTCCTAAATGATTACGAACTTTGGAGCTCTTTGATAACTGTGATAAAAGTACGAACTGTTTAGGGGATATTAGGAAGAGTGATTTACTAGTAAAAGATTAGCCAATAGTAAAAATTGTTAGATAAATATTATAAGTCCTAATAAAATTAAAGAAAAATGAAAAGATGTCTTTAAATCAAAATAAAAACATAAAATAAAAAATAAAAACATAAAATAAAAAAATATCTGAACATCTTCATCGCTAGATGGTTCGCGAGGTGGGGCTGGCGATGAGATGTGGAAGTGCTGACAAATCTACTGTAAAATAGCATCAATGTTATCAAATCGTTGAAAACATTGCTGCTCGAATCGGTTGAGGCGCTCAGAGATGTCAGCATATGAAGCCGCCGCATGAACTGGCTGAGAAGGTAGTGGTGGTGGGCGGTGAAGCGGGTCCTCGTGTTGGGTAGGGACATCATCAGTAATGTTCTCGGGGACCTCCTCTTTGGTGGATTGAGTGAGACGATATTAGGGAGGGTAGGTTCCTCGGTGCCTCTCGTTCATCCTCATACTAAGCATGCTCGAGATGCCTTGTGGAGACATCTGGTCAATAAGGGTCAAGGATGATTCTTGGGCCGCGTTGTTGAAGAGTCCGAAGTGTCGTGCCAATTGAATCACGTAGGGGCTAATAGAGATGACCCCTTTCCGATGCCACTCCATTTGGGGGCATATGGCAAGGGCGATAAAGAAGGCGAGGTCGATGACGTGCCCGTTGGACATACACCACAAGTAGTAGACGTCGTGAGTAGTGACGACGCCGGTGCTCTCCCTCTGTCCTGTCAAAGTGTCAGATAAAAGAGAATGAAGGTACCTTAGGGATGGAGGGAGAGACGATGCCTTTGTGCGACTGGGGTCGTAGGTAGCCGATCGTGAGACGAGGCCGTCCCAATACCGTAAGGAAGAATGATGGATGTGGTGGTCAAGGGCGTGTAAGTCATTCTTCGCTCTAAACTCCTCAGTATAGAGACCTAAGGCGGTACCGAACTCGAGAACGCTTAGTTGGCAGATTAATCCGCCTAAGCGAAACTGTACAGTACCGGGATCATCATAGTTTGTCATCACGGTTTGAAGATGAAACGTGGAACATAGCTCCATCGTCAGCTCTAAATATGTTGGCTCGATAATCCTAAAAAATAATTCTCATAGATCGGTAGTAAGGAGGGCCCAAATTGCGTCAGCCAACTGGACTTGTTCGATGGCAGCCCAGTCTATGCAGCGGCCTGCTGCTAAAGGTCGGGCCCGTAGTATCTAAAAGAGTTCCTCTTGGGGCCCGTTGGGGAATTAGAGGAACGGGTGGCGGACTTCCTCGGTAGGACCCGAGGAAGATGACGCTCCCTTCCTTTTCTTTAAGGCAGGGACAGTTGTTTTCTTTCCTCGTGAAGACATTGTACCTATAATTGAAGAAAGAAATAACAATAGGTATATACATTGAAGAGTCATAATTTTGAAAAAATAAATTCAGCAAAAAATGAACCAAGCATAACCAATCCCATTTCTTTTAATAGCATATTTTTGTGCCATTTATCAATGTGAGGACATGTGGATGAGCATATGAATGGCATGTGAATGACAAAAGAATGAAACTTTTCTAACAATCCTCATAAGTATTTCAGCCACAATGATTTAGAGTTCATTAACACATTCTTTGGGCATTGTGGCATGAATCAGAGATAACAAGGAATGTAAAGTAATAAATTAAATGGATGAGAAAATTGCTACACACCAAGAATTCATGAACCATGTCAACTACTTTTATCATGAAATTTCTACATCTAACTAAATGAATGGAGTAAAGAAAGCATGCAATAACCCAAAACAAATGATGAATATTCTAGATTATGATATTTGAATGATGAAAATATAGAAAAAGAATCAAAAACTTGCATATAGTCATGCTAAATAAGCCTAAAAATCAATAAAATAGAAAAGGAAGAAGTAAACAAACACTATGAAGAGGAGAAAATGCGTCAAAAATGAAGTTAGAGGCAGCGCACAGGCGTGGCGTAGAGGCCATGTGGAGTTGTAGCGGCTAGGGTTAGGGTTTTTGAGTGGGGAAGACAATGAATAGTGCAGGGTATTTATAGATTTTGGGGCACATGGCCAAGAGGCACGCCCGTGTGTCCCAATTTTAGGCCGTGTGTTTCGCCTTTTTCCTTTTTTGGCACGTCTAAAATTCGGCCTATGCCCGTGTTCCTTGGGCGTGTTCTTTAACACGGCCGTGTCGCACGACTGTGTTTTGCCTTGTTCGCTTCTCCCACTCTCGTGTATGTAATCCCCACGCCCGTGTTAATTTGACAGGTTCGCCTACGGTTGTTAGACACAGGCATGTCGCACGCCCGTGTTAGTTTTTCAGTTTCGACCACGGTCTTTAGGCACGGGCGTGTCGGACGCACGTGTTGTTTTGGCAGGTTTGCCCACGGCCATGTTGCACGGCCGTGGTATTTTATCGTCACTTGTATTTTGGGAAAAACTTGCCCTATTTCCACACGGTCTTACACACACCCGTGTGCTTGGCTGTGTCCCTGTGGTAAACCTATTTTCAAGAGCAATGTTAGTCATGGAAAGTGTTAAACACTAAAATTTAAAGAAGTTAGTGCAATTAGTGCTCGCGTTGCCTCCCGAGAAGTGTTTATTTATAGTCTAAGCTCGACTTACCTCTCTGTTGAATGGTCAAGGTGGTTTAAGGAGTCCGTACTCGTCATTCCTTCTATCACTCTTATCAAAATAAAGTTTGAGCCGGGAATTGTTTACCTTAAAAGTGCCGAACTTGGGATGACTTACCTCCACTGTACCAAACGGGAAAATACTAAGTACCGTAAGAGGGGTTTCCTCATCCAGGTTGGGAGTGACAATGTGAGGGTCTGCGGCATCTAATAAGACTTGATCTCCAACCTTAAGTTGATGTGGAGAGGTATTGAGCTTATTTTGGCGTAGTTTCGGTTTATCGGGTGTTCTTGGTTTATGTGCTCGCCATTCGTCTAGCTCCTCTATCTGTAGCCTTCGTTCTTCATGAATGGGTCTTCTAGTGTTGTTGGAACATGGCTCGTGTACTTCTTTTAGGCTCAATCTCTGCAAAGTAGATTGCGTCATATTGTCAGTTTTAGTAGGATGATGTGGATCATTACCTTCCATATTCGATGTGATGCTAGAATTACAAGCTTGAAGAGTGATCGTCTCGTCTCCTACACGAAGGGTGAGTTCACCTATGCCAACATCAACAATTGTTTTAGCAGTTGCTAAAAAGGGCCTCCCTAAAATCAAAGGGGTGTTGGTTTCCTGCTCTATGTCTAAAACAACGAAATCAATGGGAAATATGAATTTATCCACTTTTACTAGTACATCTTCAATGATAACCTAAGGAAATCTTATAGTTTTACCTGCCAATTGGATGCTCATCCTAGTTTGTTTAGGTTTCCCAAGACCTAGTTGTTTAAACATTTTGTAAGGCATGACATTGATACTTGCCCCTAAATCGGCTAATGCATTATTCACATCTAAACTACCAATTAAGTAAGGAATTGTAAAACTCCCTGTATCTTTCAATTTATTGGGTAGCTTATTCTGTAGAATAGCTGAGCACACTGCGTTTAGCTCCACGTGTGACGCTTCATCCAACTTTCGCTTGTTTGCTAGAAGCTCTTTAAGAAATTTCATTGCATTTGGCATTTGTGACAGAGCTTCAATAAACGGTAAGTTAATACGTAATTTTTTCAAAAGTTTAAGGAATTTACCGAATTGTTTATCTGAGTGGTGTTTCCTTGTTGCTTTACGGTATGACACACGAGGTTTGTATTCTACGTTCACCATTTTATTATGACTTACCTCACCATCACCTTTACTTTCCACATTTTCTTACCTTGGTTCTGGCTCAGTCTCAACGCATCCTTCTTGAGCATTAATTGCATTGAGCTGTTCCCTTGGGTTTGGTTCAGTATTACTTGGCAAACTACCTTGTGGTCTTTCGGATATTAACTTGGACAGCTGACCTATCTGTGTCTCGAGCCCTTGAATTGATGCTTGTTGATTTTTGAGTGCTGTCTCAGTATTTTGGAAACGAGTTTCTGACACCGAGATAAATTTGAATAGCATCTCCTCAAGGTTTGGCTTCCTTTCCTATTGATAAGATGGCTGTTGGAAACCCTGAGGATTCTGTGGTCTTTGATTTCCTTGACTACCCCAAGAGAAATTTGGGTGGTTATTCCAACCTGCATTGTAAGTATTACTATATGGGTTATTTTGAGATCTGAAATTATTGTTACCCATATAGATGAATTGTTCCTCTTTGATTGTAGGATTGAATGTTGGGTATTCTGTAGGCACACCTCCTCCACTTGAATCGCATCTCATCGCTAGATGTACCTGTGTAGAACCAAGTAAACCATCAATTTTTTTATTCAGAAGTTCTACCTAATTTGACGACATGGTGAACGAATAGACGTTATAAACGCCTGCTGTTTTCATTGGCTTAGTCCTCATAACTTGCCACTGATAGTTATTCAGTGATATCTCCTCAATGAATTCAGAAGCCTCTTCAGGTGTCTTGTTATTGATGGTTCCACTGGCAGCTGCATCAATCATTTGTCTTGTCGAAGGGTTCACACCGTTGTAGAACGTTTGAACTTGCAGCCATAGAGGTAACCCATGGTGTGGGCACCTTCGTAAAAGGTCATTGAATCTCTCCCATGCATCGTAAAGCTTTTCTAAGTCCATCTGCACAAAAGAAGAAATATCATTACGTAACTTAGCTATTTTTACCAGTGGAAAATATTTTAATAGAAATTTTTCAGTCATTTTCTCCCAAGTGGTAATAGACCCTCGTGGTAATGAGCTCAACCACTGTTTAGCTTTATTCCTCAATGAAAAAGGAATAACCGAAGGTGAATGGCATCATCAGAAATGCCATTAATTTTGAAAGTGTCGCACAATTCTAGGAAATTTGCCAGGTGAGTGTTGGGATTCTCATCCTGCAAACCATCAAACTGAACAAATTCCTGTATCATCTGAATCGTGTTAGGTTTCAGTTCAAAATTATTTGCAGCAATAGCAGGCCTAACTATACTTGACTCAGTTCCTGTAAAATTAGGTTTAGCATAATCATACATAGTACAAGGAGCAGGATTCTGATTTGCTAATTCAGCAGGTATGGCTGGAGGTAGTGGATTGTCTTGATTTTTAGCCATCTCTTCAGTAGTAGTTGAGATATCGTCCTCTTGCTCTTCTTCTGTGTATCTTAAGCTGCGCCTAATTTCTCGTCGGTTTCTACGAGCTGTACGATCAATTTTCTCATCAAAAAGCAATGGTCATAACGGGTTTCTTCTAGTCATACACTACAAGAACCTATTAGGAGAAAAGGAAATAAAATTAGTAAAATAAAAATTAGAGTTAAATTGCAAGAAAATAAATGGCTAAAGTAATAAAAATTGAGTGTTCCTAATATCTTAGTCCCTGGCAACGGCCCCAAAAACTTGATCGCGATTTTTGTATGTGATAAGTTTTATAGATTTGTAATGACTCGTTCTTGAAACTAACTATTATCACAATGTAGGCAAGTGTACCTATCGAACAGTAGTATAGCTTTAGCAAGACCGGGTTGTCAAACCCAAAGGACTATAAGTACTAGCAATGACTATCTTTTTATTATCTAATCGAATAAAAGAGGATTGTTTTGACTAACTAATTAAACTAAGAGCGTGCAGAAAATAGAAATTGGTTAATTACTGTTGGGAAAAATGATTGATTGAGACAATACCTAAGGAAAGAATCCACCTAGACTCTTACTTGTTATTCTAGCTCCGAACCGGACGATTTATTCATTCAAATTGTTCCGTAGAAATCCCTAATGTATATTATTATCCCTTTCGAGACTAACAACGTCTAATCCCAAGGTAGAATAACCGAGAGTTATCTCTAATTAACACCCTAAGGTTGCATTAACTCGATCTATGGATTCTCTTATTAGGTTTCACCCTAATCTGGCAAAATCTTGTCACCCTATCTCTAGGCGTGCAATCAACTCCACTTAATTACGACAAAGTTACTCTTAGTCAAGTTCTATTCCTCCTCCAACTAAGAGTAGTAACTTAAAGTGATATCCTAAAATACCAAAATAAGAATTAAGAACACGTAATTAAGAACAAATCAAATATTTATCATACGATTCAGAAATAATAACAAGGTTTAGTCATAGGTTTCATCCCCCTTAGGTGTTTAGGGGTTTAGTTCATAACTAAACAAGAACACATCTCAGAATAATAAAAATTACAAAACATAAAAAAAACCCAAAAACTCCTGAAAGGGAGGTTGAGGAGAGATCTTCAGTCTTGATGGTGGCTCCAGCTTCTGAGATGGGTCAATCGGCTTTCTCGGAGTAATTCCTTACTCCCTATTCTCCGTCTTCTTTTTCTTCCTCCTTTAGGGTGTATTTATAGGCTTTGGAATGCCTAAGAAGCCCTAAAATTTGGCCTTTTTCGAATTGAACTTAGCTAGGGTTCGGCAGGGACAAGCCCGTGTGGTACGGTCATGTACGAGTACTTCAGGCCGTGTTCGAGCCTGTTAGATTGGCACGGGCGTGTGAGCTGCCCATGTGAGTCGTGCTTCAATTCTGCCAGATTGACACGGCTGTGTGAGCTACCCGTGTGAGGAGATCCAGGCCGTGTTGATTTCGTGCTTTGGCCCATTTTCTCCGTTTTTGGCCTGTTTTCGTTCATTTCGCTCTCTTATGCTTACCTGAGAGTAAAACATGAAATTAAGGCATTAGGAGCATCGAATTCACCAAATCTAAGGAGAAATCATTCATAAAATGCTTTAAGCATGGGTTATAAATGTGTATAAATTACGGTTTATCAACCCATCGAAGGAGCACTATTCGTCCTCACATCCTACTTTTTTTCTCATTTTCATCCAACTTAGGACAGTTACGAATAAAATGGTCTAACGACCCACATTTAAAACAGCCTCTCTCATTCATTCGACTCTTATCGAAGTGACGACAACCACAGTGCGAACACTCCAGCCTATTTGGCCAAACACTACCGACACTCGCGATAGAAGTGGTCTGGGCTTTAGAAGTCGTATTCTGCTTATTCTTGCTCTTATTTGAGAACCCCACTGACACGTTTGATCGGGTAAAAAACTCTCTCGATCTCTTAGATGAGGTTTGCTATGATTTCTCCATCTGTCTTTTTCTTAAGTCTCGGGACTCGAGGTCAGCTCTTCTTTTCTCTTTAGCCAATTCCTCGGCCATACATGCTCCTTCCACGAGCACCACAAATTTCCTCAATTCTAAAATGCCAATTAATAGACGGATATATTTGTTTAGACCATCTTCAAACCTCTTGCACATGATAGCTTCTGTAGATATACACTCCGGTGCATATTTGCTGAGTCTCACAAACTCACGCTTGTACTCCGTCACCGTCCTACGGCCTTGCTTCAATTCAAAAAATTCATTCATTTTTTGGTCTATAAACCTCTGGCTAATGTACTTCTTTCGGAACTCTTCCTAGAAGAACTCCCAAGTTATCCTCTTTCTCGATACAATAGACACGAGAGTATTCCACCATTGGTAGGTCGAGTCTCGTAGGTGTGACACTGCGCACTTCATACACTCCTCAGGTGTGCACGATAGCTCATCAAATACCCTAATGGTATTTTCCAACCAGAACTCTTCTCTGTCTAGGTCATTATCAACATTAGCTCGAAATTCCTCACCCCTTGCTTTCGTATTTTGTCCACCAGGGGTTTATCTCTCCTAACCAAATCTGCTCCCTGCGAAGCTACAGGGGCAAACAGAAGAATCAGAGAACGTAGGGGAGTTGGAGTGTTCGGATTCACATGAACAAACTCCGTGTACCAAGCGTCCATCATGTGGAGGTAAGCTTCTCTAGCCCCTCGGCCCTAACTCAGTGTCACGGGCCCACTATCTACTGGCACGGTCCCTTCAGTGGGAGCTGGTGCATTACTCTCCACATCATTTGCCGTAGCTATATCAGGATCCATTTACTATATGAAAGCACAATTTATAATCGTCAGGAGTCATCACACTATCAATATACAACTATGGCATGTATAGCTAGACTTGTACTCATGCTAGGTTAGTCCTAGAACTGGCTAAATCATAGCTCTGATACCACTAAATGTAACACCCCACACCCGAGTCCTACACTGGGAAGGGATACGAGGTGTCACCTCACTTAAACACATGCATTCCAACGTTTTCGAATCATCAAGACTTGGCCAAATTTAAAACTTTTTCAAACTTTGTCTAAACTTCTTAACATGGGCCTACGAGACCTCAAACGACCATTGGAAACCATTCGGAACCAACTTGGGTCTTTAGCCAACTTTAGAAAAGAAAATAACCCTTGGAATAGGGCACACGCCCATGTAGAAGGGCAACACACCTGTGTGGTCACTACGACATGCCATGCTAATGGCCCGTGTGACACACACGGCCTAAGCATTTAGAGACATGTGAATTAAATCCTGAATTCGAACCTACAGGGGTTTTCACACAGCCTGACACACGCCTATGTCTATGGCTCGTGTCCCTCACACGGCAATGACACACCTGTGTCCTAGCCCGTGTCCAAAAACCTTGACATTTTGTTTCTGACGTCAGCATCCAATTAAGGCACACAGCTAAGACCAGAGGCAATGTCCTCCACATGGCAGAGACACGATCGTGTCTCTGCCCGTGTGTTTACTACCATGCATACTGACTTGCAATTTTTTTACAGGCAGGGGACACACGGCTGGACCACATGTCCATGGGCTGACCGTGTGTCACACACGGCCTAGACACACTCTCGTGTGTCTAACCATGTGGACAATATAAGGCTATTTACCAAGCCTTTTGCCACCCTGAAACACAATCTAATGCTAACCAACATATCAAAGCCTAACTTAATATGATTTCTCAACTAAACAACCATAGTAAGGCTTTTACACATTTCATATATACTTAAGCAACCAACAATTTACTCATTCATGAAAGGGCTTCTTGTATTCATAAAACATCTTTCAACATTTGCCATTTTCCATGGCTTTGTACAAAATAAATCAATTGCTAAAGTAAGCCAACACATTTGTAAATTAACATTGACACAAAACTCTAAAGTCAGGGTCCTATACATGCCATAATCAAAATAAAAAAGATCTAAACTATACCAAGTGCTTCGATTCATAGTGTGATCAATGCCTCCGGCGTCCGTTGATCCACGAGCTAATTAGGCAACACTATAAGAAAATGGGAAGAAATAGGGTAAGCATAAAGCTTAGTAAGTTGCATGCAAATAATTATAACGACAACTTTACCATCCATCATCATTCTCATAATACAAAAGTAGGCATAAGCATAACTTACTCGTCACTATCCAATTCAATTCACATAGCATATATTAAGCTCTCATCTCATACATTTCAAATACATACCTGTACCACTCACAACATGGTTATACTTTTCTCGTTAAACTTAAACTGAAATTTTCACTGTTGAACCATTTGGAATACTATCGGATATTCACTAAGCCTCAGACATAGGGTAAAACATCGATGCCATATCCCAGCCATGGTCTTACACTGGCTCATCCATCAAGTTGATGCCATGTCCCAGATATGTTCTTATACTGACTATTGAAATCGAGGCCGACGCCATGTCCAAGACATGGTCTTATACTAGCTCTCACATATCCGTGCCGATGCCATATCCCAGACATGCTCTTACACTGACACATCTCATAGTTGATGCATGTCCGAGACATGTCTTACACTGGCTTACATCTCGAGGCCGATGCATGTCCTAGACATGGTCTTACACTAGCTTTCATAATGTGGCTGATGCATGTCCCAGACATGTCTTACACTAGCACACAAATAACCCAAATGTCATGGCATGAATATCTGATTTATTTCCTAAGGTTCAAACGGGAGTTCTATTATCTCAATATTCATCATACAAAATCATTTCCACCAACAAGCAATTTATGCTATATCAATACAAACACATGTAATAACAATGTAGATGTATTATTTACATACAACTTACCTCAGAAATCAAAATGAAGGCGACTAGTCAGTTTTACTCCGCTAGCTTTGTTTTTCCCCGGTCTAGGCCTAGATTGTGCAATTCTTGATCTAAAATGATAAAAATTCACGAATTTAATCATTTTATTAATCTAAGTACTCACAAATTTAAATTTGGGCAAAATAACCATTTTGCCCCTGTACCTTTGCAAAATGACCATTTTAGCCCTATGTTCGAAAATTAATTTTTATCGAATTTTTTCATATCTTAAGCCTAGCCGAACCCTGTTTACTCTTATAGCAGTCCAAAATTTCCACTATTTCTAACATTTATCATCTAATTTACAACTTATGCAAAATGGTCCTTGGTTAAGGTTTTCATGAAAACTACTTCACAAAAGTTGTTTATTACACAACCATAACTCATATTCTTCCATAAAATTTCAGAAAACAATGTGAATACTCTCATGGAAAAACCCTAGTCTTTCAACCATTTTCCAAATTTGAAAGCTCATGCTACAGGGGGTTTAAAAATACAAAAATCGTTAAGAAAAACTATCAAAATCACTTACTTGTGAAGGTAAAGAGTGGCTGTAATTTTTCAAGCTTTTAAACCTCTATTTTTGCTGGTATTTTCAGTAGCGAAGAGGGTGAGAAAAAGATGATATCTTTTCCTCTTTATTTTATTTCATTTTGGTCAAATAAATTACCAAATTTCTACCTAATTTTGACATTCTCTAGCTTTTGTCTCCTATGGGCGGCCAAGCTATAACCTAAGGGTCTATTTGCCCTTTAAAGACCCCTAATTTAGGTTTCATGGAAATTTAACACCCTTAGCTATTATTCAAGACTTTTGCACTTTATTCGATTTAGTCCTTTTTTGAAATTAAGCTCACAAACGCTAAAATTAGTTCACCAAATTTTTCATGCACTAATATAAACATGCTATAACTCTAAAATAATAATAAAATACTTTCTCTGAATTCAGATTGGTGGTCCCAAAACCACTGCTCTGATTAAGCCCAAAATCAGGCTGTTACACAGAATCTCTCAAAAGTGAGATGGAACACTTTAAACACTCATCCGGTGTGCAGGACAATTCATCAAACACCCTGATGGAGTTTTCGAGCCAAAACTCGTCTCTCTCAAGATCATCAACCACATTAGCTTTAAAATCTTTAGCCCCATGCTTTCGGATCTTATCAACTGGGGTCTTATTCATTCTTACAAATCCATACCTTGTGGAGCTACGGGAACCGTGTCCCTAACCCGTGTAACTCTCTGTTTGTCACCCAAGAACAAATTGAAGACACACGGCCAAGTCATACGCCCGTGTGCTAGGCTGTGTGGTCGATTTAAAATTTATGATTTTTCATAAAATAGGTACAGACTTCACATGCCTAGGGCACACGCTCGTGGCTGAGGCCGTGTCATCCACACGGCTGAGACACACGCCCGTGTCTCTGCCCGTGTGCTCAATTCTAAGCATTCTGTCTTGCAACAATTAAGGTGCAGGGGACATACGGCTAGAACACATGCCCATGGGGCAATCCGTGTGTCACACACGGCCTAGACACACGCCTGCGTGTGTTTACCCATGTGGACAAAAACAAAACTATTTACCAAACCATTTTATCACCCCTTTTATGCACACACCTACACAACAAAACATAACACCAATCTAAGCAATTACATTTAACCAATTCAGCCACAATCAAGACATCCACACATCATTGACATGCTACCATTTACCACATACAAACATCACATACTTATGAACTTAAACCATGCAAATTTCCACATCCATGAAAATATCATCAGATGCATATATACTTAAACCAATATTAGCCAATTTCAATGGCTATTTACAAAATGAATTATCAACCAATATAGGCCAACACATTAGGCTAATTCAATTATGACACATAACAAAATAACCAAGTCCCTATACATGCCATAACTCAAAATGTAAAATACAATGGTACCCAAAATAATTAGTTGATAGTATAAGTGGATCTCTGACAGTCTCTGATCCCCGAGCTAGCTTGGTGACACTATAAAATAAGGGAAAGAAAAGGGGAGTAAGCTACATAGCTTAGTAAGTTCCTATGCAAATAATAGGCATCATAAACCAACAATTAACATACACTTACCATGATGATAATTGGCATAAATATTATTAAGATTTTATAATCATAACTTACTCAATCATAACATTACCGAGGGTTCATCACATAAGGAGCTCTTTTCATATGATTTTTATGTGCATGCTTGAATCATCTCAAATTGGAATTACACACAATTCATCTTTGACATGCTCATTAAATTACCCATTGACCACTTGGAATACTAAAGGATACTCAGGAGTCCCATACACACGGAATCGTACCAATGCCATAACCCAGATATGGTCTTACATGTAATCTCGTATCGATGCCAATAGCCCAGCTATGGTCTTACATGAAATCTCATATCGATGCCATATCCCAGATATGGTCTTACACGAAGTCTCATACTGATGCAATATCCTAGATATGGTCTTAGACGAAGTCTCATACTGATGCCATATCCCAGATATGGCCTTACACATTGTCTTAGTAACCCTAATGTCACGACATTTGTATCTTATCTATTCCTACGGTTCAACCGGATTTCATACTTGTCGTAACTTTTTCAAATATGTCCATGAGTCAATAACAATTTATACAATAATAAAGCATTTAAAACATAATTAAAACAACGCATTATTTACATAAGAACTTACCTCGGTACAAAAATAGTAGAAATGGGACCTAATCGTCAAACACTTTGTTTTTCCCCCGATCTAGGTCCGAACCTCATTTCTCTTGATCTATAATAGAAAATTTAACTCATTTATTATTCACATTACTAAATTTAGTTCAAAAATCACATTAGGGCACCCCTAAAATTTAACATTTTTACACTTTGGTCCCTAGGCTCGTAAATTGAAATAGATTCAATTTCTCCGATTCCCAAGCCTAGCTGAACCTATTTCATGATTATAACATCCCACATTTTTCATTTAATCACACATTTACTACCCATTTTGTGAATTTTTACAAATAGGTCCTTTTTGACATTTTCATCAAAAATCACCTAGCAAAAGTTGTTTATCTTACATCTAACATACACTTCCTACCATTAGACATCAAAATGCACAAATATTATTTATGGGTAAAATTTTAGACTTTAATTTTCTTTCAAATTAGTCCTTGAAATAGCTAGATTAGGTTATAAGGATCTCAAAAAATAAAAATCATTAAAAATGGGGCTAGAACGGACTTACAATCGAGCTTGGAAGATGAACAAACCCTATCTATGGTTCCTCCTTGAAAATTTCAGCCGTGGGACGAAGATGGACAAAAATTGGCTTTTAATTTGACTTTTAATTCATTTATTAGCCAAATAACCAAAATGCCCCTAAATTAAGACATAAAATTTCTCTTACTTCATGTCTATTTTTGTCTACTAACTTAACAAATGGTCTAATTACCATATAAGGACCTTCAATTTAAAATTTCATAACAATTAGGCACCTCTAGCATGTAGAACTCAACTTTTTCACTTTTTACAATTTAGTCCTTTTTGCTAAATTGAGTGCTCGAACGTCAAAATTTTCGAACGAAATTTTTACAAAATCATTCCATAAAACTGTAGACCATAAAAATGTATTAAAAATAAGTTTTACTATGTCATATTCGTGGTCTTAAAACCACTGTTCTTACTAGGCCCTAAATCGTGTTGTTACAAATGTCATCTTCTTCCAAGAACACATTTTTTTTATGGTGAATCCTGAATTTCGAGATGAGATCCACAAATCAATAGATGTTCCAATTTAAAATAGATCTATTAAAAAGTTTTTGATCTTATGTATAAAGATTAAACATGATTTGTCAGGTAATTTAAAGAAATTCGAATTTTATCATATTCATGAACCGATTCTTCGGAATTTTGTGAAATTGATTTAAAGATGAAATTGATTCTTAGTATAAGTGTATTTGGTCTAGTATTGATGATTGAAAGTGTTTAGGAGGGTTGGAGAGATCGATTTTGTGAGGAATCGACTTTTCGACTTGATGTTGCAAATCTATTAAGGTATCTTTGTGTGAGGATTTCGATTAGTATAGTTAATAAAATTTCGTGTTTATTATAGCATTTGAAAGGTGATAATGTCTACTTTATCTCTAATGAAGCTCCAAATCTTGAAAAGGACAGAGATAATTGAAATTGCAGCTTGGATTTCCTTGGTTGATCACTTGTTTATGGTAGAATAAATTGGGTTGTGAGTGTTTCTAAGGGTGATTTGGTAAATTGACCCTCATTTATGTTTAATTAGTAGTTTAATTGATGATTTCAATTAATTAATTATGGTTGAATGACTGATTTTTGCAAGATTGATATTAAATGTGCAAGAATTGAAATTTTATTGAATAATGGTAAGTAAGCTTTTGGGTGGTGTTGTGTTATTTAATTAGGTTAATTATTAGGATGATTAAAGCATGTTTATTGGAGTTTTTGATCATGATATGTTGGTGTTACAATTGGTAATTAAATATTGGAAAATGGAAAATGAAATGCTTGATTTAATTCGATGTTAAATGGCAATGTTACATGTTACACACATTAAATTGAGCACAATTGTAACACCCTACACCCGTGCCCTACGTCGGGATGGAATACGAGGCGTTACTAAACTTAAACACAAGCGTACAAACATTTTCGAGTCATAAAGTATTGATCAAATTTAAAACTTTTCAAACTTTGTCTAAACTCCTTAATATGGGCCTACGAGGCCCAAAACACCCATTGAAAACCATCCGGGACCAACTCGGGTCTGTTAGGAAATTCTAAGAAATGACACCTGAAACAGGGGCACACGCCCATGTGTGAGGGGCGACACGCCCGTATGGTCATCTTGACATGGTCGTGTTGAAGGCCCATGCGACTCACACGGCCTAAGAATATAAGGACACGCCCGTGCCCCTTACTCGTGTGGATTTATTTTTCAATTCGAACCTACAGGGGTTTTCACATGGCCTGGCACACGCCCATGTCTATGGCCCGTGTCCCTCGCACAGCCTTGTGCCTTAGTCCGTGTTCAAAAACTTGGACATTCTGTTTCTGACGTCAGCAACCTTTAAGGGTCACACAGCCAAGGCACACACCCGTGTGCTAGGCCCTTCACATAGCTGAGACACATGACCGTGTCTCTGCCCGTTTGTTTACTACTATGCATACTGACTTGTAAATTTAACGTGCAGGGGACACACGGCCATGCAACACGCCCATGGGGCTGACCGTGTGACACACACGGTCTAGACACACGCCCGTATGTCTACCCGTGTGGGCAAAAACAAGGCTATCTTCCAAGACTTTATGCCACCCTTATAATCACCAATCAACACCATCATCTAACATGACCCAACTACCAGCAATACAAGGTATAATCAGCAGCAATAGGCATTAGTTCATTCATGCAATTTACTCATCCATGAAATTATCAACATATGCATATATCAACAATGAATATTAGCCATTATCCAAGACTTAATACAAAATCAAGGGTTTCATCCCAAGCCAACACATCTGGCCAATTCAACAATGACAAAAAACACAAAAGTCTAAGTCCCTATACATGCCATACTCAAAATAGAAAAAGACTAACTATACCAAGTGCTTCAACTGATAGTGTGATCGAATCTCCGACGTCTGGTGATCCACGAGCAAATCGGGCGACACTATAAGAAAATGGAAAGGAAAGAGAGTAAGCATAAAGCTTAGTAAGTTACATGTAAATATTAAACAACAAATTACCGTACCACTAATTACTCACAACAATTCATAGTTTATTCATAAATCAATAAATGAACATAAACACAACTTACTTCTCACTATCCCATACAATTCATATAGCATATATCAAGCTCACATCTCATACATTTCAAATAGGTACCTGTACCACTCACAACATGGTCATAACCTTTCTCATTTAGCTTAAACTATAATTCTCACCATTGAACCAATCGGAATACTCAAGGATATTCGATAAGCCTCTAACATAGGGTAGAATGTTGATGCCATGTCCCAGACATGGTCTTACACTGGCTCATACATCAAGTCGATGCCATGTCCCAGACATGGTCTTACACTGACTATCTTAATCGATGCCGATGCCATGTCCCAGACATAGTCTTACACAGGCTCTCACATATCTGCGCCGATGCTATGTCTCAGATAAGGTCTTACACTGGCTAGCATCTCGAGGCCGTTGCATGTCCCAGACATGTCTTACACTAGCTCTCGTCTCAATGCCAATGCCATGTCCCAGACATGGTCTTACACTGGCTCTCATAATGTGGCCGATGCATGTCTTAGACATGTCTTACACTAGCACACGAATGACCCAAATGTCATGGCATGAATATCTGATTTATTCCTAAGGTTCAATTGGGAGTTTCTACTACATCATTTCTCATCATGCATATTCATATTCACAATCAACCAATTTATGCTATAACAATTCATTCACACATGACAACAATGTAGTTGCAGTATTTACACACAACTTACCTCGGTATACAAAACTTGAGCGACTATTTTGGCTTAGTCTACTAGCTTGGCTTTTCCCTAGTCTAGGCCCGGATTTTGTAATTCTTGATCTAAAATGATAAAAATTCACTAATTTAATCATCATATTAATCTAGGTACTCAATAATTTATAATTGGGCAAAATGACCATTTTGCCCTTTGGCTTTCACAAAATGACCATTTTACCCCTAGGCTCGAAAATTTGTTTTGTATCAAATTTCTTTATTAACCAAGCTTAGCCGAATTCTTTTTATATTAGAAGCAACCCACAATTCCAAATATTTCACACATTTATCACCTAATTTATAATTTATGCAAAATGATCCTTAGTTAGGGTTTTCATGAAAACTACTTCGCAAAAGTTGTTTATTTCACAACCATGATCCATTTTCTTTCAGCAGCAAATATTACAAATGATCTCATGGAAAAACCCTAGACTTTCAACCATTTTGCAAAATAGTCCCCTTATTAGCTAGCTCATGCTACAAGGTTCTCAAAAGTACAAAAATTATCAAGAAAGGCCATCAAAATCACTTACTTGTGAGGGTGAAGAGTGGCTGCAAAATTTCAAGCTTTCAAACCCTTATTTTGCTGAAAATTTTAGTGGAGAATAAGATAGGAAAAATATGATATCTTTTTCTATTTATTTTATTTTTAATCTAGTCAAATAAGTCACCAAATGTCCATCTAACCTAGTCAACTTGTAACACCCCCTAACTCTAATCCGTCCCCAGAACAGGGTTACAGAGCATTACCGGACCTATCAGACATTTACAATTAATATACACATAAATACCAACACAACTGGATACACTCATAATTTTCCAAATTTAAACATTTACATATTATCCAATATTTAATTCTATTCAGATATCAAATATCATCAAATAAATCAATTTCATACTAAATTAACCAAATTCTATTATATATCATAACCAAACCTAAATCTATTTATTTCATCCTTACATTTACCATTTCAAAATGACACACACATAAGACACCCTAGGTACATGCCTTTACCAATAATTAACACACTTTACCTTATTGAATTTGGGATTGGCCTGGGATGCTGATTCAAAGTTCTATCTTTACTTAATCTGCGCACGGAAACAAACCGTACGCTAAGTATAGGTATACTCAATGGTATTTCTATAATCCGAACATTTAATAATATAACAAATACTTAAGATCATAATAACAATTACAATTATTCAATTATTTATTTCATAGATAAATTTCAACAACTTACCATATAAATTCTATACAAATCATATAATAAACACAATAACATTATTGTTCAATTCTTAAATAAATCCATTATTATTTATTCCATTCATTCACTTACTAATCGGTATAGCTTTCCTTAATTTATTCACAATTCAATATCAATAAACTATATTCAACTATGCACTTATCAATCATATTCCATTTTAATCCATTTCAATAACAGTCAATTTCATTTATATCATATCAACTTACTATCCCTGATAGCTTTCACTATATATATACGATTCATATATCTCAAATCACATTTCAATTCATCAAGTGGCATCATATATCATCAATTCGAACTCCAATCATTTCATGAACCTTTGGTTCATGTTTTCTATCTCATATCTCAATTTTCAATTCTCAGTTCAATTTCTCGTTTCATTTCAACAGCTTGATCAATCAAATTTATTCGATTTATCTTTTCACTTATTTACCCCTATTAACAAGACTAGGACCTTAGCGGATACACGGATCCAACCAATCACACCAGTTTTGCACCTAGTGCCTCATCGGATAGTTCGAAACAAAGTTGACACCCAGTGTCTCATCGGCCTAGCCGAAGAAAGTTGGTACCCAGTACCTCATCTAATCTATCCGAAGAAATATAATGACACCCAGTGTCTCATCGACTCGAGGTCGAAGTATCCCTGAACTTTTCCAATCCCATGGCATGCCAACTATATCCGACCTAACCCGATACTGTTAATAGGGTATTTGATTCTCTTTCTCAATTCAATAATTCTTTCATCAATATACCATTCTAATAATCACATATATTCACACATTTTCACAATTTCATACATTTTCATTCAAATATATTTCAATTATTCACATTAATTCATAATTCAATACAATTCAATTCACTTTCAATATCAAATATTCAAATATCACAAATCTCATATATTCATATCAATTTCCTCATATTTCCAATCAATATATTTTTCAATATAACATTTATTCAATATTCAAATTTTTATATCAATCATATATATTATATAATTCAATCAACATAAATTCAATCAAAATAATTTCAATCAATATAAATTCAATAAATTCACCGCATACCAAAATCAATCCATTTCAATTGTAAAACATCATAATTCTAACACTAACAATTGCCATATGTATATAAATATAACAAATAATGACTAAGTTCGGATTATAGAAATACAAACCGTATTTTCTCGAGCTAACTCCCGTTGTCTTTGCCATTTTCCTTGCTTAGCCGAGATTTCCCGAGACAACATTAGCTACGGGAATTAAAACAATTCATATTCATTAATTCACTATTAATTTATATCTAATTAATACAATTTCTATTCAATTTCTACTTTAATTTCAATTTAATCTTAACTAAATTCACTTACTTTTTCTATCTCAATTCATACTTCATTTCTATTCAAATTTTGTCCAAACTCATACTTAACTATTAAATTTCCAGCATATTTTCCTAATTTTGAAATTTTATCAATTTAGTCCCTACAACATAAAACTTATGAATTACTTTACAATTCAATCCTCATTTCATTTCTAACTTGAATTCCTATCAATCTTACCCCTAATTCATCTTTTTATTCAACATGAACAATATTTAGAAATCTAATAACTTTCAAAATATTAATTTAATTCATCAAAACATTGTTCTAAAGCTTTTAAAAGATCAAAATTAAGTGAAAAGGGCTATATTGGCTTACAAATTAAACTTTAAAGCTTCAAACCTTCAATTTTCCCTTTTCTTTCTTTCCTTTCTTTTTCTCCTTCTTTCTCCCCTGTTTCAAGTTTGCCTATTCTGTTTCTTTCCTTTTTATTTCTTTCATTTACTTTGTTTTGTTACATATATAATATAATAAGTTAATAAATATCTATTTAATAATCAATATTTATTTTACATTTGTATACATTTTTATTATTACACATGTCACAAATTTTACCATACATTTGTCATAATTTAATATATTTATTACATAAAAATCTCATAATATAATTATTTAATTAATAAATATCTTATTTAATAACAAATACTAATATTACAATTGTACACACTTATATTTTCACATTGTACCAATAAATTTATTACAATTGTCATTATTTAATTTATTTATCAAGCAAAAATCTCATTATTTAATTATTTAATTAATAAATATCTTTTATTCTAAAATTAAGTAAATATACAATTATATTCCAAGTGTTCAAATACATATATGACACTTGTACAATTTTATCATCATACATTTGTCTTTATTTCAATTTATTTAATAATAATAATAGTAATAATAATAATAATTAATAACTAATATATAAACCGTAATAATAACTATAATATATTTGTATATGACTTAAGAAAAATCTTATATTTTAATTAAATGTATGCAGCCTCGTCTATTGTCAATGGCTTAATTGCCATTTTAATCCTTTTTACTTTCTTTTAATCTACAATTCAACTTTCATCCTTTATTCAATTTAGTCATTTTTCCTAATTTCTCTTAATTAAGCTAAATTCACTTAATTAAAGCCTAGTTAATTACTCAATTAACTTCGTAATTATTTTTAATAAATATTTTCTAATCCATTTTTCAAAAATAGAGACCCGAAAATACACTTTTCCTATAACTTTAAAGTTCGGGTCGTTACACAACTTGACTCTTTTTGTCCCCTATGGCCGGCCACCTCTTTTAAATGGGTCTAATTGCACTTTAAAGACCTCAAATTATGATTCCCTAGCTATTTGACACCCTCTTACTAGAAAACAAAACTTTTGCCCTTTATGCGATTTAGTCCTTTTTCACAATTAAGCTTGAACTCGCTAGAATTAATTCACCAAAGTTTTCATGCACTCATATAATCATGCTTTAACACAAATAATAATATTAAAAATAATTTCTCCGACCTTGGGTTAGTGGTTCCGACTAGGCCCAAAATCGGGTTGTTACAATTCTCCCCCTTAGGGATTTTCTTCCCCGAAAATCTTACCGGTGAATAAGTTTTGGTGTTGGTCTCTCATAGTCTCCTCGGTTTCCCACGTGGCCTCTTCGACTCCATGTCTATGCCATAAAACTTTCACAAGTGCTATACTCTTATTCCTCAACTGTTTAACTTCTCAAGCTAAAATCTTAATAGGCTATTCGCCATAAGTCATATCTGAGCTAATTTCAATCTCTATCGGCGAGATCACATGCGAGGGGTTAGAATGGTAACAATGTAACATAGACACATGGAATACATCATAGATCTTTTCTAACTCAGATGGCAAGGCTAATTGGTATGCTACCGATCCAATCCTCTCGGTCACCTCATACAGTCCAATAAATCGTGGGCTTAATTTGCCTTTCCTACTGAATCAGAGAACATTCTTCCATGGGGATACTTTCAAAAACCCCTTATCACCGACTTGAAACTCAATTTCTTTTCGTTTCAGATCCACGTAGGATTTCTCTCTATCCGAAGTGGCCTTTAAACACTCACGGATTAATCTTACTTTCTCCTCGGTTTCTTTAACTAAGTCAACCCTATGAATCTGATTCTCTCTCAGTTTAGTCCAATACATAGGTGTTTGACACTTACACCTATACAAAGCTCATAAGGCTCCATTTTCAAACTCGACTGATAGCTATTGTTGTAAGCGAATTCGACCAGCGGTAGATACTTTTCCCAACTGCCTTGGAACTCAAGGGCACAACAACGCAACATGTCTTCAAGGATCTGACTTACTCTCTTTAATTGACCGTCGGTTTGCGGGTGGAAAGTGTGCTAAAATTTAACTTTGTCCCCAAGGCTTCTTGCAACTTTTTCCAAAACCTCGAGGTAAACTTTGGGTCCCTATCCTAAATAATCGACAAGGGCACTCCATGAAGTCTCACGATCTCAGAAACATACAAATCAACTAATTTCTCAAGGGAGTAGTCGGTACACACCGGTATAAAGTGTGCCGACTTTGTAAGTCTATCAACTACAACCCATACGACATCCTTTTTCCTCGACGATAAAGGTAACCTCGATACAAAATCTATAGTTACCCAGTCCTATTTCCACTCGGGAACCATTACGGGTTGAAGCAAACCTGAAGGTACTTGGTATTCAGCCTTCACTTGTTGACAAACTAGGCATTTAGAAATAAATTCTGAAATGTCTCTCTTTATCCCCGACCACCAATACATTTTCTTCAGGTCATTATACATCTTTGTACTACCAGGATGTACTGATAAACGACCACTATGCGCCTCAAGTAATATCTTTCAAATTAACTTGGTATCCTTAGGAACACAAATCCTATCCTGAAACATAAGACACCCATCGGAACCAATCTGAAAATCTGATTCAACCCCCAACTCACGCTGAGTTCTCTTGGTTTGCAATTCGCTGTCATTACCCTGAGCTTCACAAATTTCTTGTAGGAACATTGGTCTAGCTCTCATCTCTACCAAAACTAAACCATCATTAGTCACTGACAATTGAGCATTCATAGCCCTCAAGGCGAACAGTGACTTCCTACTCAAAGCGTTGGCGACTACATTCGCCTTCCCCGGGTGATAGTCGAGTATCAACTCATAGTCTTTTATCAACTCTAACCATCTCTGTTGTCATAAATTCAACTCCTTTTGAGTTATCAAATACTTGAGACTTTTATGGTCAGTGAACACTCGGCATTTCTCGCCATACAAATGGTGTCTCCATATCTTTAATGCGAACGCTATGGCTGCTAGCTCCAAATCGTGGGTCAGGTAATTTTTCTCGTGCGACTTAAGTTGTCTCGAGGCATATGCTATCACTTTGCGTTCTTGCATGAGCACGCACCCCAATCCATTCAAGGAGGCATCGCTATACACCACGAATTCTTTTTTCGGTTTTGGTTGCACTAAAATTGGACCTTCGGTCAATAAAGCCTTTAGTTTCTTGAAACTCTGTTGGCACTTCTCCGTCCATTAGTATAACACCCCTCGCCCGCATCCAATGCCAGGACAGGGTTCAAGGTGCTACCGGACTTAAACTCAATCAACTATAAAAATCAGGCCGTAAAATTTCAATCTATTTAAAACTTTTCATTTCACATATATTTTGTCCCTTATACGGGTTTACGAGGCCAAAACATACATTCGGGGTGGTTCGGGGCCAAATCGAAAACTTAAGAAAAAATTGGAAAATCCATGCATTAAGGCTGCACACGCTTGTGTAGATATAGGACACATGCCTGTGTGACCAATTGACATGGCTGTGTTGGTCCCCTTTGTGCACCACACGGCCTAGTGTATATCAGGACACGCTCTTCCCTCACCCGTGTCAATTTAATTCTTAAATCAACCTACAGGGGTTTTCACACGGCCTGGAACACACCCGTGTGCTTAGATCGTGTCCCCCACGCGGCCTCGACACGCCCGTGTCGTCCACCCGTGTAACTCTTTGTCCATTTGGTCATGAACAAAAGAAGACACACGGCCAAGGCACACGCCCGTGTGCTAGGCCGTGTCCTCCACACGGATGAGACACACGACCATGTTTCTACCCGTATGTTTACTACCATGTATACTTACTTGAATTTCCAAGGTGAAGGGGACACACGGTCGGTTCACACGCCCATGGGGCAGACCGTCTGTCACACACAGCCTAGACACACGCCCATGTGTCTACCCGTATGGACAAATACAAAGCTATTTTCCAAGCCATTTTGTCACCCTCACAACACATGCACCCATACTTATACCATAGCATACAACAATGCATACATAAGCACTTAAACATTCATAAACATGTCAATTTCTCATGCAATAGATATCATATATTTTACTCACATCTTTACCACATTCATGCCATAACTATCATCATATCACAAACCTCAATTCTAGCACTAAGCATTCATGATCACATCACATAAAACCTTGATGCTTGCATGCATTTATAAATAGGTTTACAACCCCAATATCAATATAAGCCAATACATTTGGCTAAAGCAAATATCACACACTCAAATATTTAAACTCCTATACATGCCATAGACTCAAAGTACTTGAAATCACTTACACCAATAGCAATAGCTTGACAGTGTGATAATATCTTCGATGAACTCCAACCTGAGCTAACCTGGCAACATTAGAGAACATGGGAAAGGAAGGGGGTAAGCTTTACGCTTAGTAAGTTCATATGAAAACAATAAGCAACTCATTAACATGTTTTTATGAAAGTTCCCAACACATTCTCAAGTTCATGATAAGCTGTCTTCTTGTACAATAGTCAATAATATATTTATATCTGGAGCTACGAAACTCCAAATTAAGTTCCGTTAATTTTCCTTGAAACTAGACTCATGTACCTTTCTACCATAAAATTTCCAGAATTTTTGGTTTAGCCAATTAGTACAGTTTACTCCTCAAAGTTACCCCTGATTCACTATCTGACAGTTCCAACCCTTTTGCACTAAAGTTTAATTATCTCATAGCACAAGACTCGAATAATGTTACCGTCTATTTATCTTGAAAATAGACTCATTAAGGATTATAAAAATATAAATTATAACTCATAAATATTTCTGTACAATTTATAATAATTTTCTAAAATCAGAACAGGGGATTTCGAAGTCATTCTGACTCTGTCTCACACAACTTCAAATATCTCATTATAGGAAATTATTTTGCTTACATGGTTTCTTTTATAAGAAACTATACTAAATAGGATTTAATTTCATATTTTATTCAGCCTCTAACTCATTTTCCACTATTTTTAGTGTATTTTCAAAGTTACACTACTGCAGTAGCCCAAAACTGTCAAGGCTAATTTACTCATTCACAATTATTGGTCACCAAATTAATACAACATCATTTCATCCATCATGGTAAGAACACATAGCTATGCATCATAAGCATGGACCCATAATCTCAATGTCATAAAGTATCAAAGACTTAGTCCAAATCATGCCATTTTCATAGTATTCACCAAATACTATATACATCATAGATTATCACATATCAAGGCATTACTCATAAGTTTAGTGTACATACTTGTACAACTTGTAACATAACTCAAGTACATACTTACCAATGACTTACCTCATTGGAACCATTATCAACTCTTTCCTCGGGTTTCTCGTTGAACACTTGGAATACTAATGGATACACAGAGGATTTCACATAAGTGCTATATACGTAGCTAGACCACTCAATAACGCTTAATATATGTAGCCAAAGCTACCTCATAACATGTAACACATCCATAATGTACTCGGACCACTCAACGAGCTCGGATGTTACATGCATCGCATCCATCATGAACTTAGACCACTCAACGAACTCGGATGCTCACATCCATAATGAACTCGAACCACTCAATGAGCTCGGATTTATAATTTCCTAGTGATATGTCACTTGTACCCTAGACTATTCCTAAGGTTCAAACGGGATTTTCTTTTCTCATACTTTGCATCTCTGTCATACTTGCTCGTAATGGCATCTCACCATGTTCATAACATATTCATACTTTCATGGAAATAATTGACATTTAAGGCATGTATCATCAAACACATCACATGGTAACAATAAAGCATTTAATTTCACATATTTCATATATCACATGTCAGGTATCGTCATTTTCTTACATTTCATGTAATATTCTCCATGTCATAATTCCACACATTAAACATCATTCCATCAACCTTTCCAATATGTTAAATCATATAATATATGCAATATTAACAAGGAATGTAATTCAAACATAACTTTGCATTATTATTATCATACGAACTTACCTCGACACCAAATTGGTAAAAGAGGCCTAAACATCAATTTCTTGTTTTTCCTCGTTCTAAGCCCGAATCTCATTTTTCATCATCTATAACATCACATTTAACTTATTAAAACAATATACTAATCAAATTAGTCCAATGACACATTTTGGCAAAATTTTTTATTTTGCCCCTAGACTTTGCCATAATTACTAAATTGCCCCTAGGCTCGTAAAATGATTTTTATTCAATTTCCTTACTCATTAAGCCTAGACAAACCATTTTCATAACTATATCAACTCACAAATTCAGTTATTTCACACATTTACACTTATTTTTCAAACTTTACCAAATAATCCATTTAGGTGCTTTCATGCAAATTTCTTTCACAAAAGTTATTTATAATACATCCAAGACTCATATTCTTCCATAAAAACTCAGCAAACAACACATATGCTTTCATGGCAAGACCCTATACTCTTAATTATTTCGCAAAATAGTCCCCTCTTTTGAAAGTTCATACTTTAGGGGTTCCAAAAATGTAAAAATTATCAAGAAAAGGCATTAAAAACACTTACTTACTAGGGAAATATGTTGCTGAAATTTTCCAGCTCTCAAACCCCCCATGTTGCTGCCATTTTCAGTGAAAGAGAAGAAGAAAAATGAAAGAAAATGACAACTTTTTCTTTATTTTATTTTATTACCAAGAAGTCACTTTAAATCCCATAAAATATGGCTTTTTGACCAATCTTGTCTCCCTTGGCCGGCCACCTCTATTAAAAAGGGTCTAATTGCAGTTCAAAGGCCCCTAATTTTAATTAACTAGCTATTAGACACATTTAGGTACTAAAATACAACTTTTACCTTTTACGTGATTTAGTCCTTTTTCGAAATTAAGCTAGAAATCGATAAAATAAAATTACCAAAATTTTCATACACCTTTATAAACATGCTATATCACATAAAATAATGTCAAAATAATTTTCTCTGGCCTCAGAATAATGGTTCCGAAACCACTATTTCGACTAGGCAAAATCAGGCTGTTACAGTTCGAACTTCACATCCTTTTGTAATAACCTTGTCATCGGAGTAGCTATCATGGAGAATCTATTTACAAACCGTCTGTAGTATACAGCCAAACCCAAAAAGCTTCGAATCTCTGACACATTCCTATGAAGTTTCCACTCAACGATAGCCGAGACCTTACTCGAGTCAACTCTAATCCTGTCACTTGACACAATGTGTCTCAAGAATCTGACCTCTTTAAGCCAAAATTTACTCTTACTGAACTTGGTATAACTGCTTATCTCTCAAAGTTTGTAAAACCATTCTCAAATGCTTCGCGTGCTCATTCTCATCACGCGAGTAAATCAATATGTCATCGATAAAAGCTACGACAAACTTATCCAAATATGGTCGAAAAATACGGTTTATCAAGTCCGTAAACACCACCGGGGCATTTTTTAAGCCAAAGGGCATGACAAGAAACTCACAGTGACCATACCTCATCCAAAAAGCAGTTTTCGGTACGTCTTGCTCCTTGACTCTTAGTTGGTAATAACCAGACCTCAGGTCTATTTTTGAAAACACAGTGGCTTCCTTTAATTGGTCAAATAAATCATCGATTTTTGGCAAAGGATACTTATTCATAACTGTAACCTTGTTGAGTTGTCGGTAGTCTATACATAATCTCATCGATCCATTCTTCTTCTTCACAAATAACACTGGAGCACCCCACGGGGAATAGCTCGGTCTCGTAAAACCCTTGTCAGTTAGTTCTTGTAACTGTACCTTTAACTCCTTTAAATCCGTTGGAGCCATTCTATAAGGTGCAATCGAAATAGGTGTCGTGCAGGGACTAACTCGATCCAAACTCAACTTCTCTAGTTGGAGGTAATCTGGGAAATTCTTTCGGAAACACATCCAGGTACTCACATACGACTGGCAATGACTCGATCTTTGATTCAGATACTTGAGTATTCAGCAGAAAAGTGAGATAGGCTTCGCACCCTTTTCTCAAATACCTCACTGCAGTCATGGACAATATCACTACAGGTGAGTTATCCGATTCACTCTGCTCAACCCGAAGAACATCCTCACTTCCACATTTCAACTCAATAACTTTTCGTCCACAATCTACTACAACACCATGAGAAGTCAACCAGTCCATACCAAGGATTACATCAAATTCATCAAATGGCAATAACATGAGATTAGCCGGAAAACTATGACCCTTAATTGTCAAGGGACAATTTCTACATACTTGGTCAACTAACACATGTTTGCCTAACGAGTTAGACACTTTTACTACAAATTCAGTAGACTCAACTAGCATATTCATACTGGGTACCAATTTCATGCAAATATAGGAATGGGTGGATCCCGTGTCCATCAAAGCAATAACAGGTATACCATGGATAGAGAAGGTACTCGTAATCACATCGGGAGACGCAACTTCCTCACGGGCACGAATGGCATAAGTCCTTGCAGATGCACGGCCCTCGGACCTCACAGTTGAATCTCTAGGCACACTTCTACTGTTAGCCCCACTACCTTAGTTCTTCTGTGGTTTACCCCTCGAAGGAGCATTACTCGCTCTCACATCTTGCTTTTTCTCTTTCTCATCAAAATCGGGACAGTTTCGGATGAAGTGGTCTAGTGATCCACATTTAAAACAACCTCTTTCATTTCCTCGGCACTCACTGAAGTGTCGTCTACCGCACTGCAAACACTCCGGTCTATTCGGTCGAGCACAACCAACGCTCACAATGGAAGTGGTTTGGGCTTTAGACACCGTGTACTACTTGTTCTTATTTCTACTCGAGAACCCCACCGAAACATTCGATTGGGTAGTGAACTCTCTCGATCTTTTAGATGAGGACTAATGCGATTTCCCTATCTGTCTTTTCTTTGAGTCACGTGACTCGATAGTAGCTTTTCTTTTCTCCTTAACCAATTCTTTTGCTTTGCAAGCTTTCTCAATAGGTACCATAAATTCTCTTAACTTTAATATGCCGAATAATACTCGGACATCTTCATTCAAACCATCTTCAAACCTCTTACACATGGTGGCTTTTGTAGATACGCACTCCCACGCATATTTGTTGAGCCTCACAAACTCCCGTTCATATTTTGTCACTGTCATACGGCCTTGCTTCAGTTCGAGAAATTCTTTCCTCTTTTGATCTACGAAATTTTGACTAATATACTTTTTACAGAACTCCTCCTAGAAGAAATCGCAAGTCACCCTCTCTCTTGGTACAACAGACACGAGAGTATTCTACCATTGGTAGGCCGAGTCTCGTAGGAGTGACACTACGTACTTCATGCACCCATCCGGTGTGCATGATATCTCATAAATACCCTAATGGTATTTTCCAACCAGAATTCTGCTCCCTCTAGGTCATCATCAATGTTAGCCCAAAATTCCTCAGCCCCTTGCTTTCGAATTTTGTCTACTAGAGGTTTCTCTCTCCTAACCATTTCTACCCCTTGAGGCAGACTGAGGAATCGAAGGAGGTGGGGGAGGTGGAGTGTTCAGGTTTGCACGAAGAAACTCCAAGTACCAAGTATTCATCATTCGAAGGTAGGCTTATCTAGGCCCTCCACCTTAAGTTATTATCACAGGCTCACTTTCAACAGGCGCGCTCCCTTCTGCGAGAGCCGGCGTATTACTCTCCACATCATCCGCCATAGCTCTGTCGGGATCCATTTACTAAACGAAAACACAATTTATAGTCGTCAAGAGTCGTCACACTATCAATATACAACTATGGCATGTATAGCTAGACTTGTACTCCCACTAGGTTAGTCCTAGAATTGACTAAACCATGGCTTTGATACCACTAAATGTAACACCCCACACCCGTGAACTATGCCGAGATGGAACACAAGGAGTTACTAAACTTAAACACAAGCGTACAGACATTTCCGAGTCATAAAGTCTTGATCAAATTTAAAAATTTTCAAACTTTGTCTAAAATCCTTAATATGGGCCTACGAAGCCCAAAACACCCATTGAAAACCATTCGGGACCAACTCGGGTCTATTAGGAAATTCAGAGAAATAACACCTGAAATAGGGGCACACGCCTGTGTGAGAGGGGCGACACTCCCGTGTGGTCATCTTGACATGGTTGTGTTGAAGGCCCGTGTGACTCACACGGCCTAAGCATATAGGGACACGCCTGTGCCCTTACTCGTAAGGATTTATTTTTAATTCTAACCTATAGGGGTTTTCACACGGCCTGGCACACACCCATGTCCCTCACATGGCCACGTGCCTTAGTCCGTGTTTAAAAACTTAGACATTCTGTTTTTGATGTCAGCAACCCTTAAGGGTCACACGGCCAAGGCACACATCCGTGTGCTAGGCCGTGCCCTTTACACGGCTAAGACACACAGCCGTGTCTCTGCCCGTGTGTTTACTACCATGCATACTGACTTGTAAATTTAACATGCAGGGGACACACGACCATGCAACATGCCCATGGGGCTGACTGTGTGTGACACACGGTCTAGACACACGCCCGAGTGTCTACCCGTCTGGGCAAAAACAAGGCTATCTTCCAAGCCTTTATGCCACCCTTATAAGCACCAATCAACACCATTATCTAACATAACCCAACTACCAACAATACAAGGTCTAATCAGCCACAATAGGCATTAGTTCATTCATGCAATTTACTCATCCATGAAATTATCAACATATGCATATATCAACAAGGAATATTAGCCATTATCCAAGGCTTAATACAAAATGAAGGGTTTCATCCTAAGCCAACACATCTGGCCAATTCAACAATGATACAAAACACAATGCCATACTCAAAATAGAAAAAGACTAACTATACCAAGTGCTTCAACTGATAGTGTGATCGATATTTTCTACATCCAGTGATCCATAAGCAAATCAAACGACACTATAAGAAAATGGAAAGGAGAGGGAGTAAGCATAAAGCTTAGTAAGTTGCATGTAAATATTAAACAACAAATTACCATACTATTACTTACTCACAACAATTCATAGTTTATTCATAAATCAATAAATGAACATAAACACAACTTACTTCTCACTATCCCATACAAGTCACATAGCATATATCGAGCTCACATCTCATACATTTCAAATAGGTACCTGTACCACTCACAACATGGTCATAATCTTTCTCATTTAGCTTAAACTATAATTCTCACCGTTGAACCAATCGGAATACTCAAGGATATTCGATAAGCCTCTAACATAGGGTAGAATGCCGATACATGTCCTAGACATGGTCTTACACTGGCTCATACATCAAGTCGATGCCATGTCCCGGACATGGTCTTACACTGACTATCTTAATCGAGGTCGACGTCATGTCCCAGAAATGGTCTTACACAGGCTATCACATATCCGTGCCGATGCCATGTCCTAGACATGGTCTTACACTAGCTAGCATCTCGAGGCCGATGCATGTCCCAGACATGTCTCACACTAGCTCTCGTCTCAATGCCGATGCCATGTCCCAGACATGGTCTTACACTGGCTCTCATAATGTGGCCGATGCATGTCTTAGACGTGTCTTACACTAGCACACAAATGACCCAAATGTCATGGCATGAATATCCGATTTATTCTTAATGTTCAACCGGGAGTTTCTACTACATCATTTCTCATCATGCATATTTATACTCACAATCAACCAATTTATGCTATAACAATTCATTTACACATGACAACAATGTAGTTGCATTATTTACACACAACTTACCTCGGTATACAAAACGTGAGCGACTATTTCAGCTTAGTCCGCTAGCTTGGCTTTTCTCCAATCTAGGCCAGGATTTTGTAATTCTTGATCTAAAATGATAAAAATTCACTAATTTAATCAGCATATTAATCTAGGTACTCAACAATTTATAATTGGGCAAAATGACCATTTTCCCCTAGGCTTTCACAAAATGACCATTTTACCCCTAGGCTCAAAAATTTTATTTTTATCAAATTTCTTTATTAACCAAGCCTAGCCGAATTCTTTTTATACTAGAAGCAACCCACAATTCCAAATATTTCACACATTTATCACCTAATTTATAACTTATGCAAAATGATCCCTAGTTAGGGTTTTCATGAAAACTACTTCACAAAAGTTGTTTATTTTACAACCATGATCCATTTTCTTTCACAAAGTTTCAGAAAATATTACAAATGATCTCATGGAAAAACCCTAGAATTTCAACCATTTTGCAAAATAGTCCCCTCATTAGCTAGTTCATGCTACAAGGGTCCCAAAAGTACAAAAATTATCAAGAAATGCCATCAAAATAACTTACTTGTGAGGATAAAGAGTGGCTGCGAAATTTCAAGCTTTCAAACCCTTATTTTGCTGAAAATTTTGGTGGAGAAGAAGATAAGAAAAAGATGATATATTCTTCTCTTTATTTTATTTTTATTTTAGTCAAATAAGTCACCAAATGTCCACCTAACCTAGTCAACATGACTCTTTTTGTCCCCTATGGCCGGCCACCTCTTTTAAATGGGTCTAATTGCACTTTAAAGACCTAAAATTATGGTTCTCTAGCTATTTGACACAATTTTGCTAGAAAACAAAACTTTTGCCCTTTATGCAATTTAGTCCTTTTTCACAATTAAGCTTGAACTCACTAGAATTAATTCACCAAAGTTTTCATGCACTCATATAATCATGCTATAACATAAATAATAATATTAAAAATAATTTCTCTGACCTCATGTTAGTGACTAGGCCCAAAATCAGGCTGTTACAACAATAATGACTGATTTATATGCTATGTTTGACTGAATATATAGCAACATACATGGTGGACCCATTGAATATAGTTGACATGCCATAGGATTTGTGAGTACTCACCTTTATTTGTGACATTATGACCATATGGCTCTTGGTGGATTGATTTGTTTGGAGTAGATAAGGGAGTGTTGAGCATGAGTCCCCACATAATGGGTTATTTGTGGCGTTATAAGGGAGTGTGTACTTCGGCCCACTAAACTCAGTGGACTATATTTGATATTTGTGGGAGTTTGAAGATCCATTTATCTAATTTATGATCACCCGGTTAAGCCATGAGAAGTGTATGCCAATATATTTATATGTGATTGTTGCTATATTATAATAGCCCAAATTTGCCCGGGCTCGTGAAATAGAATAAAACAAAAATTAATGAAATAATTTAAGGTCTGTAATGTCCATTTTACAAAACGGGCCTAAAGGCCTGATGACCCAAGACCCAATTAGCCTAAACTACCCACTAGCCCATTACACCCTTAACCCAAAAATGTACGGAGCCCAAGAAGGCCCAAACCGTAAACTAAGAATAGAATACCTAGGGTTTCAGAAACCTTAGGCGCCGCAAGCACTCCAACTAACGCGCCTTTTTGTCTCGCGTCATTCCAGTGACTTTCCATCAATGTCTCCACCAGCACCGTGACTCTAGCCTTGTATCACGCCGCAATCAGTGCACAAATCAACGCCAGCGCACTCATCGCCGTGAGATCCTCGCTGATATCTGCAAAAGAAGGAAAGAACCACAGCAGCAAAAGAAGCAAACTTGGAAAGAAATCAAAGGATTCTTTCCCCAAAATGTAACAGAGTGTTATAAAAACCCCTTTTTTCTAATTTGTAAAGGGGGGATTTTTTTAGAGAATATACAAACAGTTGATACACACATATAAATAAAGATATACCAATAGATTATCTAAGAAACAGAGGTGATTTTTACTTTTTTATGGTTATTTTTTGTTATGAATGTATGAAAATACCGCTAAAAAAAAGGAAGGAGAGGCTTACCAATGGATTCGTGCTGAAAAATGAAGCTCTTCAGCTTCCGACCGCCATACTCGGCAGGGTTAGTGATGACGCGTAGGCGCGTATGCCCGATGACCAGGGTTTGGCCTGACGGAGGCCGGAGCCCAGAGGGCTCTCCCCTTTCTCCTCTTTCAGAGGATTTTAGATGTTTTTTAAAGACTAACTTAAAAATGAAATTTTAGGTTAAAATTTGGCTTATATAGCCTTACGAAAACGATGTCGTTTTGCTTAAAACAATAAGCTTCAAAACGGCATCGTTTCAAAGCCCAGGATCCGCGTGTTGACCCGTGACCCGGATAGGATCCGCATGTTTTCGTTTAAAGGGGAAATTGCCCAATCGGTCCTTCCATTTTTTAAATTTATAATTTTATTTTATTTTTATTTTAAAATTGGCCCTAACTTTTATATTTGTTTCAATGTAGTCCCAATGGCCATTAAAACCTATTCTGAGGAACGACGTCGTTTTTTGGGATTAAGGGCTAATTGCCCAGTGAGTCCCCCTGATTTTAACGCGCACTTCAATTAGGCCTAAAATTTTTTATTTATTTGTAATTAACCCTAGATTTTTTAATTAAACTCAATTTTAATCCTTTTTATATAAATTCAATTTATTTTAAATACTATATATTTTTATACACATTAGTTATATGTAAAATAGTATATATATTATTTTTCTTTGTATATTATTTATTATATTATTTATATTATTATATATTATATTATATGTTGTACATTTTACTATATATATATATTATTCCACATATTATTTTTATTCTATCATAAATTATGTATTATTTTATTATTCATAAATTATGTAATTTAAAATTTGTAAGTTATTAATAAATAATATATATATCATTATTAAATATTTAGTATTTAATCTTCTAAGATTTATTAAAAATTTTCGTTCCTATTCAACATATTACTATTTTTATAAATATATATATTAAGCTACTATATTATATAGTATAATTTTTAAAGAATTACCCTTTATTATTTATATATTTTTATTTGTATTTAATTTTATCTTTTTCTTTTATTCTGACTTTTTTTGTATATTCCTAATTTATTTTTGTATCATTTTGTGTTTATTTAATACTATTTTAATATGATAATTGTATTTTATGAATTGCTTGTTATTTTTATTTCATTTATTATTTTATATATTTGCATAGGAAATCCATGTTGTTATTTTTATTAGCATGAAATATTATTGTATATATTATGTAATTTGTTTTGTTCTATTCATTATTCTTTATGTTGTATTTTGCATGGAACGATAATGTATGTATATTTACGTTATTTATGATTACAGAGGCATGAAATGTTAATGTATATTATGTGATTTATGTCATTATTTATCATTTTCTATACTATATTTGCATGAAATGATAAAGCATGAATCATGTAGTTAGGTTTATTTAGTATTGATCTTTTATAAGGTGTTAAATACATCATCGCTTTAAAAAATTTATATCTCATTTAATCCAAGAGAATTTTAAAAAGAGAGGCAATGTTTTTGATATTTAGGAATTCGGGAAGTAGTGCCCTAACATGCTGGGTTGCGATTTCCCGTTTGTCTAAATGTCTAAAATATCCTTCTAAATAAATTTTGTAAATTTCGAGATGATTTCAGTTACGAAAGTTTAAGAATATTGTGTCCAATCATGCTGGATGTGATGTTTGTACTCTTTTGGAGCGAAAGAACCTCGATTTTCAACAAATTACTATAGTTTTAAAAAGAGATCTTATTGCTAAATTCCTTCAAACCTTTGACATCAAGACAGAAAACTATTAAGTTTGGTACCAATTTTGGGCGTTGCGAGGGTGCTAATCCTTCCTCGCACGTAATCGACTCCCGAACCTATTTTCTCATGTTTTCGTAGGCCAAAATATTTTATGAGGTGATCTAATCACACCTAAAAAGGTTGGTGGCGACTCCCGTCGTTTTCAAAATCTCGTTTATTAAAAATAGAGGTTTCGACAGTTTGGCGACTCCGCTGGGGACATAAGAGAGTCAAGCCAAGAAATTGATTATTTTCTGTCTTAATATCGGAAGTTTGGAAAATTTTAAAATTGATCCTTTTTACATGTGTTTGCTGCATATGTTTGTTATCTTGTTGCCGCACACTGCATTTGCATGACCGCTGTGGTTGCACCCCTAAGTGGGAATGCGAAGCTACGCTTTCGTGAGGTTTTCACCTCCGTATGAGCTAGTGGATTGCTTCCGGGATACATCTGTACCTATGTCTTCGTGAGATTTTCATCTCTGCATGGCTATAGGGAAATGTGTCCCCTTGAACTGAACGTGGTCTATATGAGCTTATAATGGGTGAAGACCGAGGAATCTGCTGGTTTAGGTACCCTTTCTTTAGAACTAAAATGCATATAGTGAACTTTAAGTGCTTACCCTAGGGAGTATAGTGATAGCCTTTAGTAAATTAGCCTTATAAGTACTTGTTTATTATACTTTTATATATGATACTAACTTATTTTATTTTGCTATCATTGCATGTTATTCAACATTTACGTGTGTCGATTCACGGTTCGATTTCTATATTAGAAAGTTTTGTAATGAGAAATGAATATCTTGATAAAGTGGAGGACAACACCTCTGTCTGTACCTAGTCAGAGAAAACCTAGTTAGAGAAAGGAGATAGTGTCACCGAGGGGTATACATCAGAGTTATGGGACTTCACTCGTATTAGTTCAACACAGAATGAGTTTCAGGAGTTGAGAGACATTTGGGCCCAATGGGATGACGAGGCTAAGCAGCTGTTCTACCAGAATTATGGAGATCTTTCCTATTTGTTAGACATTAAGGAGGATAAGCATCTGTTTCGAGCTATGGTACAGTTTTGGAACCCTCCCTATAGTTGTTTTACCTTTGGAGAGGTAGACTTAGTACCTACATTGGAGGAGTATACGACCTTGCTTCGCTGTCCAAAAATTCAAGGTAACAAAGCTTATGTTAAGGCTGCTAATCTCCCAACTTTCGTGAAGAAATTAATGATGATCACAGGGATGAATGAACAGTGGGCTGTAGCTCGAATCCAACAAAAGGGTGATGGTAAATGCATTCCGTGGGTAAGTTTGAGGGATCTAATATTGGTAGACCCAGACGTGAAGAGGAGGGTCGATGTCCTGGCTTTAAGTATTTATGGTTTGGTGATTTTCCCAAAAACTATGGGACACATAGATGAGGCAGTCGCGGATTTATTCGATCGACTAGGTAAGCAAAATACACCTATGCCTGCAATCCTAGCTGAGACATTTAGATCCTTGAATGCATGTCGGAGAGTTGGGGAAGGTAGATTCATTGGATGTGCACAGTTGTTGTTAGTTTGGTTCCACAGTCACTTTTGGAAGGTCAATAAGGTTCCTTGCTGAGTGTTCTTTAAACATTATTCTCCCTTAAAGGAAGCAGTAGTTACACCAAGGAGGATGACATTATAGAGGAAAGGTGGATAGAAATACTTCAGAACCTCCGAGAAGAAGATGTTATGTGGAAAGCCCCTTGGATGACTCCTAGCGAAATTCTTTATCATTGCGGAAGCTTTGATTGGGTACCTCTTCTTGGAATTTGGGGAGTGGTCGGCTATGCACCATTACTTGTCTTAAGGCAATATAAGGCAGAGCAATTTATACCAGCAACACAAGGGCTAGCTCAGAGTGATTTTTCATATAAAGGGGATCATTATAAGAAAAAGATGCGAGAAATTTTCGAGGCTTGGAAGAAGGTTTGCTGTGTCAAGATTCTAACTAAAGGTCCGACGATAACTTTTGAATACAAAAGGTGGTTTAGTAAGAGGGTCAATGATAACATCCGTAGACCGAGTTTGCAGGCTGCTCGATCGATGGAGGAGAATTTACGAGTGATTCCATCAGAGTTAGAGGTCATAAAGTAAGAGTTCAAAAGGAAGAATTTGGAGCTTGGAAGAAAGATAAAGAGGCTTGAGGAGGAAAAGATGTACCTAAGCTTAGACATCAACGTTCAGAAAATTAAGGTCAAAAAAGTGAGGAAAGAAAAGAGAAAGATTGAGGAAGACCGAGATGACTTGAAGACGCAATATAAAAAGACATAGCTATCATTGAAGAGAGCTGGATTGGAAAGTCTTCAGAGTAATGGCAACAAGAGGTTCAAGAAGAAAGAGCCAAAGCCGAGTATTGGAAGAAGAAGTTCCAAGAGATATAAGTGCAGAATTAGGCCTTAGAGAAAGAGAATCAAGGATTAAAAGCTAAGGTGACTGAGCTTGGATGATCTCTTCATCATTATCAAAGTCGTAATTCTGCGGTCGAGTTAAAAGCAAGTCTGAACAAAATCGAGGAAATGAAGCACAAAATTGGAGAGTTGGAAACAGCACTGCAGAACTGTGAGATACGAATTGAACAGCTCGAGGCAAGGGAAGGACATTAGAAGGGAGAGCTTTACCATTTTCAGGATCAAGTCAGAGATAGAGACTATCTCATGGGAGAGGCCATAGCCCAGATTCGAGAGGTTGCTGATCATTTGCAAGACCTGGCAGCACAAGCTAATGTATTAAGTACAAAGTATGAGTTAGTGTCAGATAGAGGTCTAGAGTTAGCTTTGTTATTGATAGGGTTAAAACTTTAGGCCTGAAGGCGAAGGCGTATTTGTAATCGGTTTTGTGTAAATATTTTTGTTTCTTAAATAACGTTTTCTACAAGAAACTGAATCAGAATCTATATCTTTTAGCATTCATGCATTTGCATCTCATCGCATCATATGCATTCAAATTTATAGAAAGACCCTAATTAGTTAAAATTATTAGGGAGAAAGAGAGAGTGTGAGAAAGGAAAATCTAGAAGCAACACATCCTTATGGTACAGGCACTAAGACAAAGAATATGGATCAAAGACTTGAGAAGATTTAGAAAGAAATGCAAGAGCAATTGCATGAAAAATTGGCAAAAATCTAACAAGAGATGAAGGATCAAATGTTGGAGGCTCAAAGGAATATGATGGCTGAGATGGCTCAGTTACCGAAGGGGGCGACGGATAAAGGAAAGGCCTCTATGACCATCACTGAAGAAGATAATGAGGATCATCCTCTGGGTTTTACTCCGCCCCATGTGCAAACTCAACCTGAAGCATATCCCCGAAGGCCTTCTGTCACAATAAGGCCTCAACATGGGCAAGTCGATACTGGAATACCTATGAACTTTCAAACTGGCTTGGGATTCAACCTAGGATATAACCCTACCAATCCAGTCATCCCTGATTTAGATGTAGCTGAGAGGGAAGAGATGAGGCTCGAATCATTAAGGCAATTAGAAGAGCGTTGTAAATGGTTAGAGGAAAAGTTTAAGGTATTAGAAAACGCTGATAATTGTTAGGGAATTAACGCCAAAGACTTGAGTTTGGTCCCAGATTTGGTGCTTCCCCATAAGTTCAAAATGCCAAAATTTGAGAAGTACAATGGGACTACTTCCCTGAGGCCCATATCACCATGTTCTGTAGACGGATGACTGGCTATGTAAATAATGATCAATTGTTAATCCATTGTTTTTAGGATAGTTTGGTTGGGGCAGCGGCTAGGTGGTATAATCAATTGAGTCGTGTAAGGATAGGTTCTTGGAGAGACCTAGCGCAAGCCTTTATGCAGTAATATAATCATGTGACTGACATGACTCCTGATAGAATCACGTTGCAAAACATAAAAATGAAGCCTAATGAGAGTTTTAGGCAATATGCACAGAGGTGGAGGGAGGTTGCCATGCAAGTTCAACCACCACTCTTGGAGAAAGAAACTACTATGCTGTTTATTAACACTTTGAAGGCCCCATTTATTACTCACATGATTGGAAGTACCACCAAGAGCTTTACTGATATAGTTATGGCAGGAGAGATGATCGAGAATGCCATAAGGGGTGGCAAGATAGAAGGGGAAACTGCTAAAAGATAGGCCCCAAGAAAGAAAGATAATGAGGTGAACACTATGAGTAATTATAATTCAAAGGCGATTACGGTTAGATAGCCTAGAGTAACTACAGTTGGGCAACAGGATTCTTAAAAACAGGGATCTAGTTCGAGACAAAATTCTGATAAGTTCTCATTTACGCCTATCCTAGTGACGTATCGAAAGCTTTATCAAAGTTTATTTAATGCGCATGCAATAGCTCCTTTTCATTTGAAACCTCTGCAACCTCCATACCCTAAATGGTACGATGCAAACGCCAAATGTGAATACCATGCAGGGATATTGGGGCATTCAATCGGAAATTGCACTGGCTTTAAAAAAGCAGTGGAAAGACTCATCAAGTTGGAGGTTGTAAAATTTGACGATACCCTTAGTAATGAGAACCTGTTGCCAAATCATGATGATCAAGGGGTAAACGCAATTGGGGACACTGGTATAAGAAGGATTAAAGAGGGTGTGGTCGAGGTGAGAACACCGATGAAATTAATTTGGGAAGAAATAGTGAAAAAAGAGATGATAATCTCTAAAGAAAGGAATAGAGGAGTAAGGGACTACTGCGAGTTCCATGCTGAAGAGGGGCATGAGATCCAAGAATGTGACGAGTTTAAGGTGTTGGTACAAAGCCTTATGGATAATAAGGAGCTGGAATTTTATGAAGTTGGCCCAGACGAGGGATATATATGCACATTAGAAGGTGGACCGAAGAATCAAAATCGGCCAAGGATTATTATTTCTTTACCAAGAAATAATGAAGTTGAAATACCAACGGTACCGAAGGTCATTATCCATAAACCTGTTTCCTTTCCTTATAAGGGTAACAAGAGGGTACCCTGGAATTATGACTGTAATGTGACAATACCGGAGAATTAGGATATAGCTAGTATTTCTAAGGAGGTTCAATGTGAGGGTTCTTACACACGCAGTGGGAAACGTTATGATGTAGAAGGCGTTAGAGTTGAGTCCGCAAAAGCAAAAGCCTTCGACAAAGGAAAAGGGACTGAAATACTAGTTAATGAGCCGGTGAAGGAAGAAGAAGCCAGAGAATTTCTAAAATTCTTAAAACACAGTGAGTACAGTGTGGTTGAACAATTGCGCAAACAACCAGCTCGCATATCAGTGTTGGCTTTGCTTCTGAGTTCAGAGGTACATCGGGAAGCATTAATGAAGGTGCTCAATGACTAATGATATATCCATCAATAAGTTGGATCCATTAGTAAGTAACATAAGTGCTGACAATTTCATCTATTTCAATGATGACGAAATCCCACCTGGTGGCATGGGATCAGCTAAAGCTTTACACATCACCACTCGCTGTAAGGGGTATACATTGCCGAGTGTGCTTATTGATAATGGATCAGCCTTAAATGTCTTACCATTATCTACATTGAACAGATTACCCATAGGCAGTTCTTACATGAAAACATGCCATAATGTAGTGAGAGCATTCGATGGTAAGTAGAGAAAGGTCATGGGAAGAATTGATATTCCTTTGATGATTGGGCCAAATACTTATGAGGTGGACTTTTTAGTGATGGACATCAAGCCCTCTTACAATTGCTTGTTGGAGAGGCCTTGGATACACTTGGCAGGAGCGGTGCCCTCATCTTTGCACCAGAAATTGAAGTTAATAGCTGATGGACGGGTGGTCACTATAAACGCGGAGGAGGACATTATAGCAATAGTTACCAGTGGCGTACCCTATGTAGAAGAAAACGAAGAGGCAATTGAGTGCTCTTTCCGTTCATTAGAATTCGTTAATGCAACATTCATTTCAGAGGGGAGTGAGGTGCCAGTGACCAGATATTCAGAACTACAAGAATGGGTTTACGAATGACAATGGGGAAAGGAGCTTTGCCAGGAAAAGAATTGGGAAGATATCTTCAAGGAGAGATTCAAATTCCAGAACTAAAGGGGAAGAGAGACCGTTTTGGCTTGGGTTACAGGCCAGATCACAAGCAAATAAGGAAGAAAATAGAGAAGCATTAAGAAAGAAGAAGGGCGCATTTAAGTGAAAGAGAAGTGGGAATTGATGACATTCCCCCATATATCCCAAACTTTTATATCAGGAGGGATAATTAACCCTAAGGGAGGGTTGCTTGAAAAAGGAAGCTATCATATCAATGTTGTGCATAATGAAGAGTCTGGACAAGGAAACCTTGAGGGCATTCGCCCTTACAAACCGGGAAGCTCTTTAAACAATTGGGTTGCAGAAGAACTTCCTGCAGTTTTTAAAGATTCTTCAGAGTAATTTTCAAAACACTCTTATTGCTCTAAATCCTAGGAGTAGTAAGATCTCATTTATAAAATAGGCTCATGTTCGGATATCTACATTTCAATAAAACGCAACTTTTTGTTATTGATTCAAGTGAATATTCTTTTATAGCGTTCAATTTTCTTTCAAATTTTTCCATTTCATTCAACATATAAATAAATATTCCTAAAATTTATTCATTCTTTGTACATTCTTTCATACCCCGCAGGTCCCTAAATATCAATGACATAAGCACTAATACTACAAATCCTAGATTCTCTTTTGAGCAAGATATGTGTTTAGAAAAATTTCAGGATTTTGAAGATGATAGGGATTATGATATGTCTCCAGATCTATTGAGAATGGTGGAACAAGAGGAGAAACAAATGCTACCCCTTGAGAAAGAGGCAATAGAGAATGTAGCCTTGGAGGAAGGGAAAGAGGTGAAAATTGGCACACATATTGCTAAGGAAACAAGACAAGGCCTTGTTGAACTGCTACGTGAATTCAAAGATATCTTTGCATGGTCATATCAGGATATGCCAGGATTAAACACTAATATCGTGGTACATCGTCTTCCTATAAGACAGGATTGCACGCCAGTTCAACAAAAATTGAGAAGGATGAGGCCGGATATTGTGTTGAAAATAAAAGAGGAAGTCAAGAAGCAGTTTGATGCTGGATTCCTATAAGAAGTTAAGTACTCAGAATGGGTGGCTAATATTGTGCCTGTCCCTAAGAAGGATGGAAAGGTACGCATGTATGTTGATTATAGAGATTTAAACAAAGCTAGCCCGAAGGATAATTTTCCTTTACCACACATCGACACTTTGGTAGACAATACAGTGGGATATTCGTTGTTCTCTTTTATGGATGGTTTCTCAGGGTACAATCAGATAAAGATGCATCTTGAAGATATGGATAAAACTACCTTCATAACGTTGTGGGGCACCTTTTGTTACAAGGTAATGCCCTTTGGGCTGAAAAATACAGGACCAACATACCAAAGAGCTATGGTGACCTTATTCCATGATATGATGCACAAAGAGATTGAGGTGTATGTTGATGATATGATTGCCAAATCTCAAACGGAGAAGGAGCATATTGAAGTCTTGAGGAAGCTGTTCTTGAGATTAATAAAGTTTCAGTTGAAGCTTAATCCGGCAAAGTGCACTTTTAGAGCTAGGTCGGGGAAATTATTGGGCTTTGTGGTTAGCGAAAAGGGAATAGAATTTGACTCAGATGAAGTTAGAGCCATACGAGATTTGCCTCCACCATGTACTCAGAAGGAAGTTCAGGGTTTTCTTGAAAGGTTGAATTATATTGCTCTATTTATTTCACAATTAACAGATAAATGTGATCCTATATTTCACCTCCTTAGAAAACACAACCAAGGTACTTGGGATGAGGAATGCGAGAATACCTTTGATAAAGTCAAGCAATACTTGTTAAACGCTCCAGTACTATCTCCACCTATTCCAGATAGACCACTAATTCTGTACTTGTTGGTGTTTAGTAATTCCATGGGATGTGTGCTTGGTCAACATGACGAGTCAGGAAGAAAAGAGAGAGTGATATATTACCTCAGTAAGAAATTCACTGAGTGTGAAATGAGATATTCGTCAATTGAAAAGTTGTGTTGTGCTTTGATTTGGACAACTCAAAGGTTGAGGCAATATATGCTATATCATACGACTTGGCTAATTTCAAAACTTGATCCATTAAAGTACATGATGGAGTCAACAGCCTTAAATGGAAGAATGGCAAGGTGGCAAGTATTGCTTTCAGAGTTTGATGTAGTCTATGTAAGCCAAAAGGCTATAAAAGGAAGCGTGATAGCAGAATTTCTGGCTAGCAGAGCTTTAGAAGATTATGAGCCATTGAGTTTTGATTTCCCTAATGAGGAGTTGATGTATGTGGCAGCTATTGAAGAACATCCATGGAAGTTGAATTTTGATGGCGCATCCAACGTGTTAGGAAATGGGATTGGGGCAGTCTTGGTATCCCCAAATGGTGATCATTATCCATTTACATGTAAATTAGATTTTGACTGTACGAACAACATGGCCGAATATGAAGCATGCATCATGGGGATTCGAGCAGCCAAAGAGCGAAAAATTAGAACCCTAGAAATATATGGAGACTCTGCGTTGGTAATATACCAACTTAAGGGTGAATGGGAAACAAGGGACCCCAAGTTGATTAATTATCGAAGGGTAGTTTTGGAGTTACTTGAAGAGTTTGATAATGTCACTTTCAGTTATCTCCCACGGGATGAAAATCAGATGGCAGACGCTTTGGCAACATTAGCTTCCATGATTAAAGCAAATAAAAAAGAGGTTGTGAGACCAATTCAGATGAGCATTTCTGAGGTTCCAGCTCATTGCTGTAACATCGAGGAAGAGGAAAAGGATGACCATCCTTGGTATCAAGATATATTACGGTATGTAAGAAATCGTGAATATCCTGAGCAGGTAACTGAGAATGACAAAAGAACTTTGAGAAGTTTAGCCTGCGAATATTTGCTAGATGGGAACATCCTTTATAAAAGAAGAAAAGATCAGGTACTTTTAAGATGCATTGATGCTATAGAAGCTAGACAAATCTTGGAAGAAATACATGAAGGTGTTTGTGGGACACATGCTAATGGCTTTGCGATGGCAAGGCAAATCATGAGGTTTGGATACTATTGGTCTACTGTGGAAGGAGATTGTATCAGTTATGCTAAGAAATGTCATAAATGCCAGATATATGGGGATAAGATTCATGTACCACCTTCACCCTTGAATGTTATGACTTCCCCATGGCTCTTTTCCATGTGGGGCATGGATGTCATTGGGCCAATATCACCAAAAGCCTCGAATGAGCATCGTTTCATTTTCGTGGTCATCGACTACTTCACGAAATGGGTGGAGGCAGCTTCATATGCTAGTGTTACTAAGTCGACAGTGAGTCGATTCTTGAAAAAAGAGATTATTTGTCGGTATGGAATGCCTGAGAGGATTATATCGGATAATGCATTGAACTTGAATAATAGCATGATTGCGGAAGTTTGCAGTCAATTCAAGATCAAACATCATAATTCATCTCTATATCGCCCAAAAATGAATGGGGTAGTGGAAGCTGCCAATAAAAACATCAAGAAGATAGTGGGGAAAATGACTGAAACCTACAGAGATTGGCATGAGAAGTTGCCATTTGCACTCTTAGCCTATCGAACGTACTTCAGAACCTCTACTGGGGGAACTCCTTTCTCGTTGGTTTATGGGATGGAGGCAGTATTACCCATTAAAGTAGAAATACCTTCTCTTCAAATTTTGTCAGAGATAAAGCTGGATGAAGCAGAATGGATTCAATCGCGGTATGACCAATTGAACTTGATTGAATAAAAGAGGCTAAAAGCTATTCGCCATAGTCAGATGTATCAGAAGCGAATGATGCGAGCCTATGACAAGAAAGTTCGTCCAAGAGAACTTCACGAAGGGGACCTTGTATTGAGAAATATTCTCCCCATACAGAAGGACTTTAGAGGGAATGGATGCCGAATTGGGAAGGACTATATGTTGTGAAGAAGGCTTTCACTGGAGGTGCACTGATTTTGACAGAAATGGATGGGAAAAGTTTACCCAATCCAGTGAATTCAGACTCAGTTAAGAAGTACTTTGTCTGAAGGGAAGGGAAGCCAAGGTGAAAACCCACAAAGGGTGCTTTGAGGCTTCTAAAAAAAAAAAATGGAGAAGCCAAAGTGAAAATTCGCAAAGGGCACCTAGAGACCAAAGGGGTTTTGTGTTGAAAACCCGAAAGGGTTGCTCAAATTTCGAGAAGCATGCAGTGACCTTGCTATACCGGATTTGATGAGAAGTGGAGTGTATCGGGGCATCAACAAAGTACTTTTGATCTTCTAAACACATGTTAAACTCAAAACAGTCTTTAAGGAATTTGTATGCAGAAGCCCAAGCTGCGATATGTTGGACATTGAATTCTTGTTCTGTTTACTATCTTTGGATTCTTTTTCTTCTCAAAGATATATTCTTAGATTAACTTCCTAATGTATTTTGATAATTTATCTAATTATTCTCAAGATCAAATTATTTGTCTTCCAAAGTGTGTTGCATTGAAATAATGATTGATGAACTGAATATTTTTACAAATGAAGTTTTGCATATTACTCTGGAAATCTCTAGAGAATACGAGGAACTAAAACAGAACAGTTGTTTGAAGAATTCCCATAAATAAGGGTCGAAAGTACTCGAGAAAATTTCTTCTTCAGTTCAAAGAATGATTGGACAATTCAAACGATTCAATTCTAGGGGAGGATCATTTCCAGCAGGTCGTAATATTCAGAGAATAGCACAATAGGACCAACTTGACTTAAAGCATACGCACAGAGTATGATGGATATTTCGAGTGAAATAAGACTTTGATGGATGAACAAGTAAAGACGTCCGAAATAAGAGTCATTTTCATAGCATTTTACATCATAACATGTTTAATTAGGAGTTTTTGACTCATGGCATCCTAATCATTATGCATAAGCATATACGCATTCTACAGGTTATGTACTTTAAGGGACAATGTAGATCACCGTTCGAAGATTTGGCATCTCTGTATTAGACAGGGAGCAGATTGAAGAAGCAGATTTGACGTCTCTGTATTGAAGGAGAGCAGATCGAAGGAAGCAGATTTGGTGTCTCTGTATTGACGGAGAGCAGATCAGAGAAAGCACACCTGGTATCTCTGTATTGACAGAGAGCAGATCGAAGATAGCTGATTTGGTGTCTCTGTATTGACGGAGAGTAGATCAGAGAAAGCACATTTGGCATCTCTGTATTGACAGAGAGCAGATCGAAGATAGCTGATTTGGCGTCTCTGTATTGACGGAGAGCAGATCGGAGAAAGCACATCTGGCATCTCTGTATTGATAGAGAGTAGATCGAAGATAGCTGATTTGGCGTCTTTGTATTGACGGAGAGCAGATCAGAGAAAGCACATCTGGCATCTCTGTTTTGACAGAGAACATATCGAAGATAGCTGATTTGGCTTCTCTGTATTGACGGAGAGCAGAACGGAGAAAGTACATCTGGCATCTCTGTATTGATAGAGAACAGATCGAAGATAGCTGATTTGGCATCTCTGTATTGACGGAGAGCAGATCGGAGAAAGCACATCTGGCATCTCTGTTTTGACAGAGAGCAGATTGAAGATAGCTGATTTGGCGTCTCTGTATTGACGGAGAGCAGATCAGAGAAAGCACATCTGGCATCTCTGTATTGACAGAGAGCAGACCGAAGATAGCTGATTTGGCGTCTCTGTTTGACGGAGAGCAGATCAAAGAAAGCACATCTGGCATCTTTGTATTGACAGAGAGCAAATCGAAGATAGCTAATTTGGCGTCTCTGTTTTGACGGAGAGCAGATCAGAGAAAGCACATCTGGCATCTCTGTATTGATAGAGAGCAGATGGAAGATAGCTGATTTGGCATCTCTATATTGACAGGGGAGCAGATCGGAACAAGCACATCCGGAATCTCTGTATTGACAGAGAGCAGATCGAAGATAGCTGATTTGGCATTTCTGTATTGACGGGGAGCAGATCAAAGATGATAGATTTAGCATCTCTGTATTAGACGGGGAACAGATCGAAGATAGAAGATTTAACATTCGTATGTTCACATCGAAGCAGATTAAAGATAGTGGATCTGATATTCGTATGTTCACATCGAAGTAGATAGAAGATGACAGATTTGGCGTTTCTGTATTAACGGAGAGCAGATCGAAGAAAGCACATTTAACATTTCTGTATTGACAGAAAGCAGATCGAAGATAGCTGATTTGGTGTCTCTGTATTAGGTAAGGTGCAAATCAAAGACATCAGCATGGCGTCCCTGAGTTTGTGGAAAGCAGATTGAAGACTATGAAGTCAGGATCCGATAAGATCGGGGCAAATTTGATCCTTTTATAATCTTTGCTCTATTCCTGTTACATAGTAATAAGCAAAGAGGGGTAGTTGTAATAGCCCAAATTTGCCCGGGCCCCGTGAAATAGAATAAAACAAAAATTAATAAAATAATTTAAGGTCTGTAATGTCCAGTTTACGAAACGGGCCTAAAGGCCTGATGACCCAAGACCCAATTAGCCTAAACTACCCACTAGCCTATTACACCCTTAACCCAAAAATGTACGGAGCCCAAGAAGGCCCAAACCGTAAACTAAGGACAGAAGACCTAGGGTTTCAGAAACCCTAGGCGCCACAAGCACTCCAACCGACGCGCCTTTTCATCTTGCGTCGTTCCAGTGACTTTCCATCAACGTCTCCACCAGCGCCGTGACTCCAGCCTTGTATCACGCCATAATCGGTGCACAAATCAATGCCAGTGCACTCATCGCCGTGAGATCCTTGTTGATATCTGCAAAAGAAGGAAAAAACCACAGCAGCAAAAGAAGCAAACTTGGAAAGAAATCAAAGGATTCTTTCCCTAATAATGTAACAGAGGGTTATAAAAACCCCTTTTTTCTAATTTGTAAAGGGGAGATTTTTTTGGAGAATATACAAACAGTTGATACACACATATAAACAAAGATATACCAACAGATTATCGAAGAAACAGAGGTAATTTTTACTTTTTTATGGTTATTTTTTGTTATGAATGTATGAAAATACCGCTAAAAAAAGGGAAGGAGAGGCTTATCGATGGATTCGCGCTGAAAAATGAAGCTCTTCAGCTTTCGGCTGCCGTACTCAGCAAGGCTAGCGATGGCACGTGTGCCCGATGACCGGGGTTTGGCCTGACGGAGTCCGGAGCCCAGAGGGCTCCCCCCTTCTCCTCTTTCAGAGGATTTTAGATTTTTTTTTTTAAAGACTAACTTAAAAATGAAATTTTAGGTTAAAATTTGGCTTATATAGCCTTACGAAAACGGTGTCGTTTTGCTTAAAACAATAAGCTTCAAAATGGCGTCGTTTCAAAGCACAGGATCTGCGTGTTGACCCGTGACCCGGATCGTGTTTTCGTTTAAAGGGTAAATTGCCCAATCGATCCTTCCATTTTTTTAAATTTATAATTTCATTTTATTTTTATTTTAAAATTGGCCCTAACTTTTATATTTGTTTCAATTTAGTCCCAATGGCCATTAAAACCTATTTTGAGGAACGATGTCGTTTTTTGGGATTAAGGGCTAATTGCCTAGTGAGTCCCTTTGATTTTAATGCGCATTTCAATTAGGCCTAAAATTTTTTATTTATTTGTAATTAACCCTAGATTTTTTAATTAAACTCAATTTTAATCCTTTTTATATAAATTCAATTTATTTTAAATACTATATATTTTTATAAACATTAGTTATATGTAAAATAATATATATATTATTTATATTATTATATATTATTATATATTATATTATATGTTGTACATTTTACTATATATATATTATTCCACATATTATTTTTATTCTATCATAAATTATGTCTTATTTTATTATTCATAAATTATGTAATTTAAAATTTGTAAGTTATTAATAAATAATAAATATATCATTATTAAATATTTAGTATTTAATCTTCTAAGATTTATTATAAATTTTCATTCCTATTCAACATATTACTATTTTTATAATTATATATATTAAGCTACTATATTATATAGTATAATTTTTAAAGAATTACCCTTTATTATTTATATATTTTTATTTGTATTTAATTTTATCTTTTTCTTTTCTTCTGACTTTTGTTGTAAATTCCTAATTTATTTTTGTATCATTTTGTGTTTATTTAATACTATTTTAATATGATAATTGTATTTTATGAATTGCTTGTTATTCTTATTTCATTTATTATTTTATATATTTGCATAGGAAATCCATGTTGTTATTTTTATTCGCATGAAATATTATTGTATATATTATGTAATTTGTTTTGTTCTATTCATTATTATTTATGTTGTATTTTGTATGGAACGATAATGTATGTATATTTACGTTATTTACGATTATAGAGGCATGAAATGTTAATGTATATTATGTGATTTATGTCATTATTTATCATTTTCTATACTATATTTGCATGAAATGATAAAGCATGAATCATGTAGTTAGGTTTATTTAGTATTGATCTTTTGTAAGGTGTTAAATACATCATCGCTTTAAAAAATTTATATCTCATTTAATCCAAGAGAACTTTAAAAAGAGAGGCAATGTTTTTGATATTTAGGAATTCGAGAAGAAGTGCCCTAACATGCTGGGTTGTGATTTCCCGTTTGTCTAAATGTCTAAAATATCCTTCTAAATAAATTTCGTAAATCACGAGATGATTTTAATTATGAAAGTTTAAGAATATTGTGTCCAATCATGCTGGATGTGATGTTTGTACTCTTTTGGAGCGACAGAACCTCGATTTTCAGTATAGTTTTAAAAAGAGATCTTATTGCTAAATTCCTTCAAACCTTTGACATCAAGACAGAAAACTATTAAGTTTGGTACCAATTTTGGGCGTTGCGAGGGTGCTAATCCTTCCTCGCACGTAATCGACTCCTGAACCTATTTTCTCATGTTTTCGTAAACCAAAATATTTTATGAGGTGATTTAATCACACCTAAAAAGGTTGGTGGCGACTCCCGTCGTTTTCAAAATCTCGTTTTTTAAAAATGGAGGTTTCGACATATATCATTTGATGATTGAAAGTCATGAATAATTGATTCTTGATTTTGATAATGCATATGGAAATTGAATTGACATGTTTCAATATTATGACTGATAATTGGTGTTTGATTGGATATGATTTAAGCATGATTTGGATGTTAATTTACTAGTCATTTTTATTAACATTCACCGAGCTTTTTAAAGCTCACACCCTCACAATTTGTGTAGATAATCGTCGGGATTGAGGAGCTAAGCAAGAGAGTTTCAAGAGATTTAAGCTTGGTACATTTTAGAGATTGTAATCAGACATTGTGGAACCTCTGAGAATTAGTTTAATTTCGGTTGTAATTGGACTTTGGACTTTGGACATTGGACATTTTATTTTGGATAATTTTATAATAATTTTGAGGCATGTTTGAGTTTAATTATTGAATGATTTACGGTGTATTGTTGCTTGATAACACTGTGATTGATAACACGGTGTGTGATGCATGAAAGTTATACTAACGATTGTTTAAATGAAGCTTCCATAGAGTGGTTTACTAGCGACTAAGGTACACCACTTGTTTCATTTATTCGGTATTTGTTATGCATGAAATTGATTGCCTAATTCTATATAACTAAGGCTTAATTGATGTCAATAAATTTAATTAAAGGTGTATGTATATATATGTTAATTAATCATAGTTAAATTGGGTTTAATTGGCCATTAAAATATGCAAAATCAGGTTTTAAAATGAGTTTTTCGCAAAAATAGGTGTAGTGTTTTTCACATGGGCATGTGCCTGTCCACACGGGCGTGTGAGGGGTTGCACATTGGCGTATGGGTAAGTGACACGGACATATGGAGATTGGAGCTACCACAGACGGGCGTGTGTAATTAACCTACAAGTTTTTCACGACACGAACACGGTCGATTAATGACACATGATCTGGGGAACACGGCCGTGTGGGATTTTAAGGGTTCAAATTTTTGTCTTTCTAAATTGGTATTCTAATTTGTTTAAGTTACAATTTAGTTCTAAAAATTGATTAGTCTAATTAGAGCTTTGGATGATAATGAAACTTGGTAAGATTTTAGGATTAGTCTTGTAATGGGTAAAATTCGATAGAAACACCCTTAATTTATAATTCAAAATAGGTCTTGATAGTTTGTATTTGTTACAATTTAGTCCCTATTAATAAAACTTGAATTAGACATAATAAACGAATTCAAATTAAGTTGAAAGTTTTAGGCTTGCATAATTTAACTAAAAGAAGGTCGGTAGATACTTAGATCTAAAATCGGGTTAGTTTTACCATAGGTGGTAAAATGAAAAAAATGCCCTTAGGTTAAATTACCTAAGAAAAGTTTAAAATTGGCTCATAATTTGCTTTCGCATTAATAAATAACTAATAATTAGATAACATTGACGTGTTATAAGGTCGGGGTGTGTCTTGAGTGGTCGTTAGCCAGAGAGTCACTTAGGTGGCTAATGTAATGCTTCCAATTTGGACCGGTTCGTCCCGGTCGAGTTTGGGGTGTCACATAATCACACACATCTAACACCATATTCGAGATCAACATAAAAGAAGCAGAGACGAAATCATAATTAGGGAGTAACAAATTCAAGTAGTGACAAAATAAGCAAAGTAAGAAAACCAAAAAGAAAGAACAATGGAAAAAGAATGGAAAACACCATTGCCAGCAAAAAGGAACAAAAGAGAAAGAAAGAAATAATAATAAAATTAAGAAATGACGTGAAAGGGGTGAGAGAAAACGTGGGGGTTTAATTTTGAAAAACAAAATTGATTAATTAAAGTTCTTTTATTAAAAAAAAAACAGATCCTATCCCCCTAACAACCCATCAGAGATTTTTTTTTTAAAGTTTAAAACAAAAAAAAAAATTCACTTTGCATACTTCGAACACATAAGTTAGGGATTTAGGCAAAAATAGAAAAAATACAAGGCAAAAGATTTGAACTCAAAACCTCACATACATACCCACATCCCTTAACTACCAAACCAGATTAATTCTCTTAATAAAATATTCACCATCTTAACTAAAAATTCAAACATGACCCTACTAGGTTTCACCAACCCAATTTCTTCTAACCCAATTTTCGGGATGTGAAAAAAATTGTTAGTTTGATTTTAATTTGTGATTCACAGATTTGGGATAGAAATAACGGCTTTTGTATAAAAGAAATTTTGAGAAAAACTTTTTTTGATTTTGTACAAGGGAGTTTGAATAGATATCTAGAGCCCTCACTACTAAATCCCTATTACAAGAGTTAAGGGAATAAAAGTGCAATAGAATTATGCAGAATCACTGAAACAGTGAACCAAATAAGTGAATTACTGTAGCGCACAAAATAGTGACGGAATGGAATAGCCATTCCATCGAACCAAACAGCCTGTTAGTATATGGTCATTGGAATTACACAAGTTGAGGGTTAGTTTATGATGAGTGTTAGTTAAATTATATTTAAAAAAATTTAAAATAAATAAATAGACAAATGTAATTCTCTTAATCTTGTTTGTGAATTTTTTTCCTACATGACAATAACTCTATAAATAAAGAGAAAATATTTAGTATACTATCCGTAGTAGAGAGATTTTATAAGTTAGAGGTTTGAAAAATATTAAAAAGAATAAATATTAAAAAATTAATTATAATTTTTTAAAATTGCTTTTAAAATAAAATATATACATTGTTAGTTACTAATCCATAATTAAATATGAGTTTTTTTAAATAAAGTTTATAAAAGAATCACTTAAAGAGAAATCGTAAGGTATTTATTAAATTATTTTATATTATTAATATTAATTTTAAAATTTTATTTTATTTAAAACTTAATAAATTTCAAAATAAATAAAGGAAAGGGAATTTATTTATCAATATTATTAGAGAATTCTATTATTGTTTTTAATATGTTGATTTAATCAAAGTATTAGAAAGTAGTTACATCATTTACTAAAAATTTCTATTTTAATTATTATATTTTAGAAAAATATTTAATTTATTTTGTGAATAAAAATAAAAAATATAATTAATTTTATGTTTAAAAACGAAAAAAATCATGTTTTTTTGTTAAACTCATAGTTAAAAAAATTGTCTACATTTTAAAAAAACTATTAGTAAATTAATTAATTATCTAAAATAAATTCACATGATAATACATACATTAATATATAATCTTTGTTTTCTTACACACTAACTATATTACTAATTTAAAATTTTGCAGAGAATAAAGCTCCTTTTTCAATTTGTAAAGCTTGATTTGTAGAATTAACTTACCTCAGCAATGCATAGATTGATTTATATTTAAATTAAAATTTATTAAAATATTTTATATTTTAAATAAATTTTATGATTGTATGTGATTATTTAAATTATTATTATGTTTTAAAACTTTATCAATATTTTTATTGGTTTAAAAGCCCGTTATGCAAATAAATTTTTTAACTTTAATTTTTAAGTATTTTAATATAAGCGCGTTATCTTCTTATTTATGGGTTGCAGAAGGGCTATAAGTAATTCTAGTTTTATATTAAAAAGAGAAGATATGATAAAAATCTATAATAAGATTGTTCAACTATATATATTGTTCAAAACTATTTTAAAATTTTTAATTTTGTTTTGTTTTGTTTTATTTTGTATTTTTGCTTATTTTCAAAATTATTTCATATTAGTTGAAAACGCTATTTAATTTGAAATTTAATATACTTATAAATTACATTAATTTACAAATTCTAATAATATTTATAATTTTTTTATAAATTATGATTTAATTTTTTTGTTATTATAACATATTTAAATAAATTTAACAATTCAATTTTTGAAAACCGACAAAGTTAATATTTTAACATTAAAGACTTAATTAAACAATAGGAAGTGTGATTTGTATTAATTTTAAAGAATTGTATTAAAGAAAAGATATTATTTTTTAAAAATAACCTATTTTAAAGTGATTGAAATCATGCTTGATATGGAAAAAGATAATTTGATGTATTGGTTTGGCTTTTTTAAGTATTATATATTTGTTTAGTTAACCACAATGGTATAAGTAATTATATTTTGTAATATTTGCAACTTTACTGTGATACACCATGTTGAATTGGGTATATATTATTTAAATGAAAATATATTTATTATTGTAATTAATTACTAATTTATTGCATATTCTTGTGCACGGATCTTTTAGCTATAGACTTCAATTTAAAATGTTTAAATTTGACATCGAGAAAACAAAAATTAATAATATATTTGCAATAAATAGTGTATGTAATTTTATGTAAACTAAAAAAATATGTTTTCATGAAATGAAGAATTTGATAATAACTTAAATTATATACATTGTTATGATATTTATTATTGCCAACCCACAATTTGAATGGGTTTGGGTTGGATTCTACATGGTTCACATATTAAGCTCGTATATTAAGCTTGTACATTGGGCTCGCGTATCGAGCTCACATGACACTAAGTGTTGTTACATATGGGACCGTGTGATATGGGTTCGCACGTCACTACATAGGCGAACCCACATTGTATAACCACGTGTTAAGTCTAGAGTAGGGTACGTGTTGGCATGCATAAAACCTACCTAGAATATCACATCAATGAATAGTAACTATATCATATAAATATACAACCTTACCATCTAAAGAAGATAGAGATAAACACTTAACAATTTGGTGTGGTGAGCGTGGACAAACTTTCGATATTCAGATTTTAAATTTGCAAAAAACCAAAATGGCTCACCCTAATGAGAATTTCTCCACAAATTTTTCTCCACGACAAGCTAGAGGTTCTAGCACCAGTAATCAACCCAATGAGATGGATGCCGAAAAATTTGGGTAACTTGGCCCATGCAAAGGCCTCGAATTGTTTTAATTTAAATGTTCCTTCTGGTCAGGGATTATCATTTCCTTCTGATCAGGAGGCATCCTTAAAATAGTTATTTTCCCTTCAGGAGCAATTAAGGTTGATGAGAGAACAGATGGCTTTTACAAAGTAGTAGGTTTAAGTAACAACAAACGTTTCAACAAGAATTGTTAAGATAGAATGAAGAGTTGAAGAGGAATGTGGAATTTGATAATTTCGATCTTCAAAATAATGCCATGCTCGCCCAGGAAGAGGATGTTGGGGCACATGCAAGATCGTGGCAGAGTGAGATGGATGGCGTAAAGATGTACAAGCTTTGCATCCTGATACTCAGGATATGGATTGACTATTTTGTTCTAACAATCCACTGGCTCCTGAAGTGGCAACTGTGAGCTTACCAATCGAATTTAAAGTTTTCAAGGAAATGTTTAAAGGAAGAAGGATCCTCGAGCACATCTCATATAGTACAATGATTATATGAATGTGGTAGGAGCCTCTAACGCTATGAAGTGTAAGGCCTTCTCAATGACCCTTAAGGGAAGTGCAAAAGATTGGTATTTGTCTCTCCCGCAAGGTTTCATCCAAAGTATTTCACAGTTGGGTCAAATGTTCTTGGGAAGATTTCGGGCTCGTAGAACCATAATGAGCACTCCTATGGGTTTAATGTTTGTAAAATAGAGAGAGGAGAAACCTTGCAAGACTATGTTAAACGCTTTCATACAATGACATTAAATACAAAGAACTTGAAAGATTAGTGGGTCATTGATGCTTTTATCATGGGTGTTCAAAATGAGTACGTGCAATATACTTTTACTGATAATAGGCCACTGAGTTTGACAGATTTGTATGAGAGGGCCCACAAATTTGTTGAAGCAGAAGAGATTAAGAGAGTAGCTCACAATACATTTCAAAGAGATGACAAACAATTTAGGAATCGAGAAGGAGTTCGAGGTCACCAGGGCCTGCCTTCTCAAACTTTACGAGTACAAAGTGGGGGACAACAAAAGGATCATTCGCAGAATAAACTGTCAAGAGCATTTCTAAGATCTCAACTAGAGTGTATGAGATAATATGCCCCTCATGGTAAATTTGAGACATAACTCCTTTAAATGCTATGCGTGTCTATATCCTTAGCTAGGTTAAAAGTTTGGGCATCTTGCCAAGTCCTCCACCCATGCAATGTAATGCAACGAGATCGAGCTTCAGGGACATGTGTGCTTTTCACAATGATGGGGGACATAAGACTGAGGATTTCTATTATTTGAAAGATACTATTAAGGAAATGATTAGAAATGGCGAGCTAAAAGATTTTGTAGCTCAGGTCATTGGCCAACCAAGTCAGAGTTTGTGGGGCGAAGCCAAAGGAAAATAAAAGGTTAGAGGAAAAATTCATGTGATAACCAGTACAGATGAAGACTGGGTGACCTCTAATGCAAAGAGAAAGGCTCACCTTAGAAACGTAATGTCAGTCAACTTGCCAAAAAGGCCATGTCATTAAGAAAAGTGGAAGGTAAAATTTAATGATAAAAATGAGGAATTGATTTGTGATGAAAAAGGAAATGATCCGATGGTTGTGTCAGTTACTATTGTAAGGTTCGGGTAAAGAGAATATTTGTTGATAGTGGCAATACTGTGGAGGTGTTAACTTAGGAGACTTACCAGAAAATGGGATTGAAGGAATGAACATTGAGAAGGGCGAGCCCATTCTATGGTTTTGCGAACCATCTTGTCGAGGTAAAGGGATGCATTACTTTACCTGTGACCTTGGAGGGTGGCGAGCACTCCACAACAGAGTATGTTTAGTTCTTTGTGGTAGACCATCTAATAGCTTATAATGCCATTTTTGGGTGTTCCATCATGAGAATGGATAAGATGATGGTTGTAGCTTTCTCTTTGAAGATTAAATTTCCAACAAATACAGAGATATGCTTTATGAAATCTGATCAATGAACAGCTAGACAATGTCACATGTTTATAGTTAAGCAAATGCGTGAACAAGTGTTGCAAGGACAGTGCTCACAACAGACAGGAATGGATGGTCAAGTATTGGATTTGAACAGTTTGGATGTCAGGGGTGAAGAAAGAGTTAGGAAGTTTGAAGGGGTAGAGGTCACGGAAACTTTATAGTTGTTCTATAATAATGTGGATAAAGTGGTGAAAATTTCTTCGGTATTTGCAGATGAGGAAAAAGAGGATTTGGTTTAGTGTTTAAGTGCGAACTCTGATGTTTTTGCATGGTCAGCTGTAGACATGCTCGAGTTGGACCCTCAAGTAATTATTAAACTTGTTCCCTGAGGTCAAACCAGTTAAGTAGAAGAAGAAAAAGTTTGCTTCGCATGTTGTAGAGGCAATAAGGCAAAAGGTAGGAAATTGCTGTCACCAAGATTTATGAGAGAAATGGTGTACCCTGATTGGGTCTTGAATGTTGTGATGGTGAAGAAGGCTAGTAGAAACTTGAGAATGTGTATTGACTTCACCAACCTTAATAAAGCTTGCCCTAAGGACAATTTTCTTTTGCCCTCGATTGATAGATTGGTGGATGTGTCCTTAGGGCATAAATTCATGAGTTTTATGGATGCATTTTTAAGTTACAACCAAATATCCATGGCCCTAGAAGACCAGGATAAGACAACCTTTGTTATAGATGAAGGCTTATTTTGCTATCAGGTTGTGCCATTTGGTTTGAAGAATACAGGTGTGACCTACCAAAGGTTAGTTAACAAAAATTTCAAAAAGTAAATCGAACATAGTGTCGAAGTATATGTTGATGATATGTTGGTAAAGAGTTCTACTCTAGGGGACATGTTCAAGATTTGTTAGAGGCTTTCATCATTTTACGAGCTCATAACATGAAGTTCAACCCAAAGAAATGTGTTTTTGGAGTAAGAGCGGGTAAATTTCTAGGCTTCCTGGTCTCACAGAGAGGAATAGAAGTGAACCCAGAGAAAATTCGAGCAATTTTAGATATGCCTCTTGACCACCTTCGGACTCACTAACGTCTAGAGTGTGAATATTGCAACTAAAGATATAAATTTGTGGTGGTGTCCGCAAGTATACGCGTCAGACTATAATATAGTTTTTATAATGGAATCAGTGAGTATTTCGAGGATCGTACACAAGGGAGGCAAGTACTAAATTAAATTTAACCTAAACACAAATAGAATTAATTAGTAGTTTAAATAAATTATATTGCGATAAAACATAAAGAATGGAGTTTTAGGTTTTTATAAAAAAAGAAATACAAAACTGCATAAATAAAAGGGACTTTGAAAAACTAATTTCTAAACTTAATTAAACATAGACATGAGTGATTAGCTCACTTTGGTGATCATGACTAATTCCTATTTCGGGTTTCTATTCATCAACTAGTCGCCACCCTAGCAGGATCTCTCGATTTTCCACTAAACTAACGAGTCAACAAGAACTACTTATCTCTCGACCTCACAGTCCAAACCGGTTCGAGGCTAAGGTGTTCACAAATAGACTATACCAATTTTGGGTTAATTCCCACCTAAATGACTTCTTGGGGTTGTCAAGCCTAGGGTTTAAATTTTTCCTTTCCTAAACAACTGATTCACTAAGAAAACCCTACATAGCAATTAATTAATCACACCTCTACTCACTAACGCCCCATAAGAGAATTAGTTCCTCATGGGATCTATAAACATCATAAACTTGATAATAAGGATATGTATAAAGAGTAAATCAATAAAAGAGTAAAACAATAATAGATTTTAGAGAATCCTATTTGTATTTGATAAATGAAGTGCAGAAAATCTACTAGCATTTGATCGTGTTTACAAATCACATTCCTTGAAGAACACAAAATAGAAAGTAACTGAAAATAAACCTAAGTTTTAAAGCAAAGGACAACTAAATCTAAAATTATAGGCAAAAACTTAAAGTATGAAAAGTTGTTCTTAAACAAGTGCTAAATGAGCCTATTTATAGAATTAGGGTAGTCGTCGTCCTCAACCCTAGCTTAGCTGACATTCTCATGTTTAATTTCCATTGTGTAGACCAAAATGCCCTTGACTCACCTCGTATAGGGTCAGTGTCACGACACCTTAGTATCTGTGTCGTGATATTGAAGGTAGTATGCTTAGGTTTAGAGGTGGCTTCAGGGGTGTGTTGCGACATCCCATGGTTGTGTCGCGGTACCAAAGGCAGACTTGAAATTCTTGTTTTTTGCTTCCTATGTAAACTCCACATGTTGCAACACAACGACTAGCTTTGAGTTCCTACGCCTTGGAATGGTCTCTTTCACACTTACTAAGTATGTTAGTTGGCCTTTAGGCCTCATTTGACCCCTAATGTAACACTCCTAACCCGTCTCCGTCACTAAATTAGGGTTACAGAGCATTACAATGCAAATCAGAACATTTAACTTCAATAGAAACAATTATTCAAATTAAATAACAATATTTATTAATTTATTTTTAATCAAGATAGAAATGCACTTATGGGCCCTAATTTGAGCCTACGGGACCCTAAATATAGTTTTGGAATGTTCGAGGATCATTTCGGAAGAAATCAGAAAAATATAGAAAAATTGACAAATTTTGAAAATGGGGTCACATGGCCGTGTGACAAAGCCCAAGCTGTGTGTGTAATTCCCCAAAAATCTCGAAACCCAAAAATCCCGAAATCGTGAATTTTTCTTTTTGTGCTTAGCAATTCTGGTTAAGTGTTAATTACGCAAAGGTAGGTCTTGGGCAAGGTTTGAGTTTGACTTAGGAGGTAGAAGAAATTATAATTTAATTATTAAAAGAATCAGGGTTGGCAAGTAGTTGGGGTTTTAAATAAAGATAGGGGAAAATAACATCAAAAAGCCTTGTGGAGGAATGGCTAAGTGACGCCACTTAGAGTGTAGGGAGGTGGCGTTAATAGCTAGCAAGGAGGTCCAAGGTTCGAATCCTAGCTTAGTATTTTTAGGTGTTTAATTTTGGCCTTCTAGAAGGTTGGAAGTGGCTTGAAGATGGACTCTAAGGGGAGTGTTCAAAAGAGAAAATTAAGGAAAGGATCAAGGGGTTATCAGAGAGAAAAACGAGGAGATGAGAAGGGGGAAGTGATGGAGCCAAATGGGGAACTAAGGGCCAGGTAATTTGGCTATAAGGGCTATAAATAAGTGCCGAATGCAGGGTTGCCAGGCTAGTGCCGAATTTTCTTCACCCTGTTACCGGAAACCCTTTTCCCTAAAAGTCGAAAACCCTTTTGTTTTCTTCTTTTTCTTTCTGCTGATTTCTCCAAAAGCCGAAAACCCTTGTTCTCCTTTTATTTTTCTTGTGCTGATTTCTTTGTTTCACTTTTGGGTTTAGCCGATTCTTCTTCCTCTCTCTCTTGGTGCTGAATAAGAAATTGTACCATTCAAATCTCTAGAGCCGAATACTCTTTGACCGAATCTAGTGTAAGTGTTACTCTTCCAATCGGTTTTATTTACTAAGTATCGAATATTGTCCCTTACTCTTTCTAACCAATTGTGGTAGGGAATTAGTATTGGATCTCGGATCTTAGCTCTCTGCCGAAACTGCTCTTTAGGTGTTCGCAATCTTGGTAAGTATTCCTCTCCTATTGGCTAAGGTGGCAATTGTTCATAGTTAAGGTAAGAGGACTTGTGTTGGATACCAGTCACCTATTATTCTATTTCAATAGTTAAGATTGGGGCAGATCTGGGAGTTGATCGTGGTTCGGGATTTAAGAAGGTGTTGTTATACTTATCGTGCAAGATTTGGGGCTAAAGAGATCGCATCACGCTTGCTTACCAGGTGTGTACATACACTATACACACACTATGAACCGGCAAAAGCTGAAATACCGAAATGCCGAAAAGTCGAAATGTCGAAAAGTCGAAATGCCGAAAACCCGAAATGCCGAAAAGCCAAAATGCCAAAAAGCCGAAAGTGTGGCTATGGTAGTCTTGTGAGTGCGCGAATACTCGTAAGGGGGAGACCGGTAGGTTGCTGTGGCCCATGGGTGATTCCATGGACTTGGGTTGTGAATAGGCCAAGTGGGCCGGAATGGGCTAAATGGGCCCGATGGGCTGTTGGGCCCATAATAGGCAAAATTTGATAAGCGATGCTATGTGATAGGAAATTTGTATGTGAGCATAAATATAATGTGATTTGGGCCGGATGGGCCATATAAATGAGATTGGGCTGAATGGGCCATATGAATGTGAATTGGGCCTGATGGGCCATATGTATGAGATTGGGCCAAGTGGGCATATACATGTATGTAGGGGTTTTGGGCCTAGTATATGATAACCACATAAAACTTAATTAATATATTGCGACCGTGGACAAGTCATAAAGTTAAGGTGTGGCAATGGGTATATGCATGTCTAGGATTGGATCTAAGGAGAGCTTGGTACTTAAGCAGTCTTAATGACTCACCTCCTCTTCTCTGGAATCCTACTTGGTTCATAGCATTCATTCATCTTAGCTCACGGGATTTTTTAAAGGGCCAAGGTAAGTAAAAACCCGTAATAAAAGAAAATTACCGAAATGCCCCTAAGGGCAAAAATGACTAAAATACCCCTATTTGTTGAGTGTAAGATTTATGTTTGCTACATGCATCCATATGTATTCATATGATATCCTATTTAGGTTGCATATGGGTTGGGAATTATGGAACGGAGAGAGTATATGAGGGTCGCATGGTTGCTTGACAACCGTGGATCCACTGACGGTTTTTAAGCCCAATACGTGATTGGCAGCTTGCTGCAACTTGGGTAGTTCCGCAACCGGGCTACCATTGATGTGTATTGGTTGGGTGGGTCAATATTTATATCCCCACAGGTTGTAAAAAGAGGGACGGAGCAGAAGTGTACCGGTTGGATTATTGGGGTAGGTTGCACTGCGTTGCATTGCATGTTTGATGTATGATGACGTTTGAATGCTTGTTTTTGTCGAGGTTTGTACACACTGAGTTTGCAAAAACTCACCCCCTCTTTTATTTTATTTTCAGGTGATGCTTTGTAGAAGGTTCGATGTTTGGAGGGACTTTGGGTGGCCAGCTAGCAAGATAATTTGGACTTGTTTTTCTTTCTAAAGCTTATCAGTTTCTATGTTATTAAGTACTTTTCAAATCAGATTGTAATAGGGCTTCCACTTTATTATTATTTTTATGTGATGCAATTATAAGAAGTTGAACATGGTTTCTTAAACTATAGTATGACTTTTCTACGTTTCCTCAACTACATTTTAAAATGACATGTTTTCATAAAATCATATATTTTAAACAAGTGATTGAAAGGAGTTTTTTTTAAGGATAGTTAAGGTTTCTTTTATTTTAAGAAGGGTTTTCAATGAAAACATAGTTTTCGCTAAAACTCTTCAATGTGATGCGCCAGATTCGGCCATAATGTCCAGGCTGGGTTTGGGGTGTTACAGTGTGGCACAGGGACAAGGTTGTGTGGCCAACTGTGTGATAGACCGTGTAACTTTCAAAATAATTTCACATACTCGTGTCGCAGGCAGTGTGCCAGACTGTATTCAATTTGATATTGGGTCACATGACCGTGTCCCTGACTGTGTTACATACTGACTTGAAAGATGCAGCCGTGTAATGAGATTGTGTGCAAAACACGGCTGTGTGGCAGCTCGTATGCCCCTAATTGTGCCTTCAAGTACAAGTTTAACAAAACATGCTTACTTAGACATCAAGCAACCCATTGACCAGCAATTAAACATACCCAAAACACAATTAAACAAGCTCAAAATATGCCAAAACGTCCAACCTAAGTGCCTAACTAATGTGCCCTCATTGACACCACAATTCAATAAACAACTTTATCCACAAATCATGCAAAATAAGTTGCATTGAAACTTATAGTTTCATACATAAAAGCACTTATCAAAATTGCCATTTCATTCTATCTACTCACATAATCCTACCATAATTCAAACCTTTCCAAAAGATTTATACCAACTCATCAAAAACAAAAGTTATATACACATTTCATCCCAAACACCAAAAGCACATACATAAGTAATTTAAGACCAAGTTTAAGCAACCTTACATCAACCAAATATGCGACACATAAAAATATGTATTCAACATCAATATAAAACACTCCTATTACATGCCAGAAAACCAAGTATATCAATTTCAAGTCTACTAAAAAATAAAGCTGGATAGTGTGAACTTCAATTTGATTCGACCGCCTAGTTCCGCAAAACAAAGTCTACAAGAAAACATGAAAACAACACAAGTAAGCTTCAATATAGCTTAGTAAGTTCACAGCTTAAAACGTTATAACTTACCGCTTAATCACATATTTATAATTAACAAAATTAATGGCTAACATTAACCCTGTCAATCACAATCATTCAATAGGTGAGGTTCGTAAATACGAGTCATTTAATCACTTCATTTGTACAACATCAACCATTATCAAGTCGCGATAGAATATTGGGAATCATGAATACATGAAGAAGTCTTTCACAAGAAATTATAATAAAGTATCAATTACATATCATCATTAGATCATTTAACTATTAAAACTTCAGCTACATAAACGAAATAAACAAATATGGATACGTGATTAACCATCCAGAACACACCAGAACGCTCAAACAAGCTAAACCAATAGAGAACACACCTGGGCAGCAAGTGCCTAACCCGTAGGCTTTACATTCGCCTTTGGTAACACACCAGAATCAATATAAATATATCATGATAGTCTGCAATTCAATGGATAATAACAAGTCAGGAATCATCATCTTATCACAAGTCAATCCCTTACAGCATGCAATATAACCTATTGGCATGCCAATTATCTTTATGATTATAACATTATATAAATATACATATATATGGATATTCAACAAATCAAAACTCACAAGCCAATATAATATTATAATTTATTTTAATTTAAACTGTACGAACTTACTATGATTAAACTACATTAATGAAAAAAGTTAAGGGACTACGCAACAACTTCCCTTTTTCCTCGATTATCTACTTGTTCTTGATCTATAAAATAGTTTAATTTCACTTTATTAGCTTCAATTTCATGCATCACTCATTCTAGTACTTACCCTTCACTATTTACATTTTTTTCCAAAATTGCCCAAAAATTTTATACTTTATACAATTTAATCTCTAAACCCGAAAATTATAAAATTAATCTTCTTTGAACATAACCCATACTAGAAGAATATTTAAGGCCCATATATAGTCTTCTAAATACCATAATTTTACAATAATACTTTGGGATTTTACCATTTAAACAATTTAGTCCTTTAATAATAAAATCAACAAAAACTTCTTTTCAAAATAGTCCAATTTAACAACCAAACTTAATAATCTATCACAAACTTCTGTAAACACCTCAAACTCATCCATAACACATTCTAAAAAATTTAACAATTAAAAAAAAAAAGAAGTACAGGTTAGCTGGACCTAGTTACAATGATCTCAAAAAATAAAAATTACAAGAAATGAGTGAAAAATAGCCTACCATGCAAGGATTTTAGCTTTTCCGAAGCTTCCAAGGTATGAAAATGTTGATTTCGATAATGGGAATGAAAATTGAAGAAGATGAAAGCTTAATTTTTACTTTTATCTTATTAGTTTTATTTATTTTATTATTTTAATTAATTAAACTAAAGCATAAAACATATAAAATGTAATAATACCTAGTGACTAGCCATCCATGATGGTTTTTTAAGGTCTAATTACCATATAAGGCCTCCTTCAATCCCTAATTAAGCTATTTGATCAATAAAATTCAATAGCAATTAAGTTTTACATCTTTTACAATTTAGTCCTTTTTCTTTAATTCACTAATTAAATAATAAATTTTCTTAACCAAAACTTCACATACATAAATAGTAACTCCATAAATATTTAATAAAAATATTTATGAGTTTGGTTTTCAAAAATGAGGTCCCAATACCTTATTTTTTTGAAACCACTTGACTTTCTAGACAACTACTTATACTAGCCATTTATTCAATTAACTAAAATTTCATCAAATCAAAATATATTATAAATTATAATTGGCTCATATAATTTAAATACTAATTATTATAGATCTACTCGTCGGATTTGTGGTCACGAAACCACTTTTTTCGACACCACTAAAATCAACCTGTTACACCTAAGGTAAAAAAAAAAAGGACTCAAAATACACTTTTTATTGAATTTAAGCTAAACTAAGAAAACATAACTAAAACATACAAAAAGTGCTCGTATTCAAGCTCCTTAAGTATGAAAACTTGTTTAATCTGCTACACCAAATTACAACAGATCAAACTCCCCCACACTTAAGTCATTACTTGTCCTTAAGCAAGGCAAAATAAAAATAAAAAGTAAAAGACGACCCTTGAGCAAGTATGGTACAAAGATTGGTTTTGGAGTACATAATTAGGCATTTTCATATTTACACATAATCTTGGCATGATATATAAACGGCTTACCACTTTCGATATCAAACGCCTAAGTTCAATATATTACAACGTGTACATACGTTAAGGTTTTCAAATATATGAATCCATCCATAAATCATACATGTAATTTGATTATCCTAGCAGAATACTAATAGTCGTTAATTCAATTACTTAATATGATGTCAATTGATGAATAAGTTTACCAAGGTAACATAGGGTTTTTTGGCTTGTAACGTTTTGAGGCTTAGGACAGGTAAGAAATTCAAGAATAGGAAGCATCAAAATTGTTTCAAGCACGAAAATAGTTTGGCACATCATAGTGTTCCATATTCTTCTGCCTGAGTAACCCTTACTCGCTTCCCGTCTTATTTCTCCTTCTCTCACCTTCTTTATTTCTCCACATAGGAAGTCACAGCATGATACAACAACTACGGCTAGCTCACAAGTTTTTGTGCCCTAATAACTAAGTTTTTCTACCTTTGTGACTTTGTCACCTTTTGATCTTTTTCATCACATCTCACTCACAATGCTTTTTGCTTTCATGTAGTTTTTCTACTTATTTTTCTTGCTTTCTTTCTAAATTTTTCTTTTGTTTTGTACATGTTGGCTAACCTATAATCACTATATCTCACTACTTTTTCGTATTTCACTTTATTTTTACAAAATCTGCCATGATGTATCTACTTAATCGTCAATACGTATGGCCAAAAACGTCTATATTCATGCAATCAGGACCAAAGAAAAAAGAGTAAGTACAAATTAACGTTTTGACTCAGGTTTTTCATGAAGGTTATCAAGAAGAGTTTTCTGGCTCAAAATAGGTACTAAGGATTGATAAATAGGGTTAGCTTTTTGGCTCTAGGTGCATACCAAACAATGTCTTAGGTCATCCGTAGGTATCTCAATATTCACAAATTTAATCAATCAGACAATCGCAAATTCATCTGTTTATCATACATACTAGTATGCTCATTTCCCCGTATTTTCTATATCATTTGCTATATTCAATTACTTAATGCATATTTGCAATGTAATATATAGAACATAGTAGTTTAATTAAAAAAATTAAAATCATCCATTATCATGCCAAATTTATAGTGAGTACAATCAACCTATATACATGCTCCTAACCAATCACTTGCATTTCTACAAGCTCAAGCACACAACTGACAATAAAAATTAAAAAAAGACATAAAAAATTAAAAACAAATTTCCTATGTTATCACCCACACTTTAGTTAGAACATTGTCTTTAATATGTAATCCCCAAAAAATAAGAAAAGAAGTTACCCAATTGAACGTGACATTGCAATGGTCTAATGGTGGGTGCTTCCCTCCTTGTTCTTTATAAGCTTGAAATTGTCACGCTTCTTTCGCGTGAAGTTCCTACATAAAAACTTTTAGTAGAAAAAAACTAATAAATAAAAAAATTCTATTATTAATCTTACTTCTAAAATGATGAAGTAAAAATTATCCAGAATTAATTATAATCCTAAAAAAAAATCTAGTTTAATCATCATCAAAATTATCAAAATAGGGCAACTGCCCCCTCTCCATGGACGCTTTTCCCTTCCCCGAGACGCATCCTTGGGAAGAACTATCACCCGACAAGTGTGCATGTTAGGTTGGGCTACGGATGATGGGCCCCTTTGGCATAGAGTACTGCGATTGAAATGTCGCTTCGTAATCATCATCCTCTTCTTGAAGGCATTTTTCTGAGTGTTTGTTGTCGATTTCTTTTTTAGTGATGTGGGGACATCCATTTTGTGCTTTCTTCATTGGTTCCAGAATGTAATCTATTTTCTTTGAAGCTCAACATATCTCTCATCCAGTCTTCTATCCTAATTATTAGGCGGGAGTATTATCGTTCCTTTCAAAGAGGCGAAGACACCTTTGACGCAAAACCTACTTGACGAATAAAAATACTTATTTCCCTTTTTGTATTCTTTCTCTAATGTAATTTTCTTTTCTCCAGCAATTGTATTTTCAATCACTATATTTGCTTAATTATATGATCCCTGTATTCCTTTTTTGAATAATCTATTTCTACTGCCATTACCATCCACCAATGTTGGTGAATGTATCCAGTCATGTCATGAATTAACTTAACTAAACAAGGACTTGAGGGACTTAGCCAAATCAAATGCCTTACACATAAATAGTGCTTCTTCCAATTCCTAGGTCCAAAGGTTCGACTAAATCATTCTCTGATACCACTTAACTTGTAACACCCTTGATACAACTTAACTTGTAACACCCAACCTGATCACCAGATCTAGGTATGAGGGCCACAACTGGATTGTTTTTCTACATATTTAGAACTTACTAACTTTTGAAATCAGATTGTATTACCTATTTATTTAAAAGCATATGCAACAAGGATTAAAAAATTTAAAATAAAAGTTTATTGTCTTAACTTTGGACTCTAAAAAAACTATTTGGTTACAACACTTTTGCCCCATTGGTGAAGTCTTTAAAGGTATCCCCTTTCCTATGTGCATGGCACTTGTTAGCAGAGCTCCTGTTATAATATGCCCAAAGACCAATCATGAGATGATTGTAATTACGTACTTGTTTTACCTTGTTTATTAATATAAGACATTGTCATTATTATTTCATATTTTTTGTGTATATAAATAAACTGAATTCTAATAAAGTCCTAAGAAAATATGATTATTTTTAAAAGGTCCTTAATTAAGTTGTAACTTACCAAACCTGGCCTAGATGTTACGACCAAATCATGAAGGCCATATTGGACACCTTAGTGTCGAAGCTACTTTAATGACAGTTTAAAACCTTCAAGTACTATTTTTTATAAAATCGTGGTTTCTATTGTTAACTTTGGAAAACGTCCCTTTACTTAGTCCAACTATGTTTTAGTAAAATTAGCAAATTAGGTGAATTTTTATAAAACCTAATTGTCAGCATTGCTTTAGAAGAATAATTTTATAAAACTTAATATGCGATAAAATCGCCAATCCCTTTGTACTACAAATGTGATAAAATACCAATAACATATTGATTGTTGATTATTGGTGGTTTTACCAATAACATATAATATGTGATAAAATCACCAATCCACTCAGTATTCCAAATGCAATGCACTGACTTTGAATATATACAGACTTAATATGTTGCCGTTACCCCACGTAACTCCTCCATCAACCACAAAATATCCCAACCCAATGCATATGTAATATGTTAGATAAACTCATACATATTCATATTTCAATACTTTTCATATTTATTTGACATGTTTAACATGTCCTCAATAATCACATACTTTCAGTAAAAGGAAACAGTGTTCTAACTTTCAAATTACCATTAAGATGATATCTATCAATATCATTAACTTTCACATACTTTATGAATTTTATTGTGCATAAATAACAATCTCATGAATATACATCATAACAAATATTTCATGCATTTAAATCATGCATAAACCTAATTCTCAATAATTCATACCATTCAATCAAATATTCTCATATCACATAATAAAATTATGTATAACAATCTCAATCACACATTCATACTGTCAAACTAGTAATTTTACCAACACATTGATAAACCGTAATATATACATGTTTTTACCCTATGCTTGGCATATTTATGGATGATTTTTCATTGATTTTATTGAATTCGATGCTCCTGTAACGCCCTAATTTTTGGGATTTTCGGGATTTCTAAAAAATTTAGCGAATTTTAGGATTTCTATGTTTTGACTGCTTGTTGTAAGTCTAAGTATGTTAGTGGGCCTCTAGAAGGCCCAAGTCTAAGTTAAAAACTGATAAATTTAACTAATTTTAATTCTACAAGAAAAAGGGGTTCTGGTAATTTGGGCTTTTAAAATTTAATGGGTAAAATAAGCCACAAGGAAGCATGTGGCAAGTTGGCAAGTGACGCCACTTGGGTGCTCAAAAAGTGGCATGTGGATGACTAGGGAGAGCTAAGGTTCAAGTCACAAGGTAAGCAGATTGTGGTATTATTTTTTATGTACAGAAAAGGGATGTAATGGAACTCAAGTAGAACTCTGTTAGGAGGAGTTTGAGCTACTCAGGAGATTGAGTAAGGAGGGGATAAGGGAGAAGATTTAGGAGCTGATTAGGGAGTGCAGTATTGGCCGAATGGTGGACTCTCGAGGAGCAAGAGTTGGCCGGCCAAGGGATTCTGTAAAGGCAAAATTTGGCTAGGTCTACTGATAGTTGTAATTTCGGCATTTGGGGAAAAAGTTGTGCCGTTTCTAACCATTCTTCCTATTTTTCTTCTTTTCTCCTCTCTTTATCTACTTTCTCTTATTCTTCTTTTTCCTACTATTCTACTCATCTCCACTTCCTTACCATTTGTTTCCAAGCCTTATAGCCGATTGCCATAAAAGCTGAAATCTTGAACGCTTATTTTTCTTCTGTGCTGATTTCTCCTAGCCAAAACTCTCTGATTCTTCTTCATCTTCTTGGACGATTCTTTCATCTTCTAAACCCCAAAGTCCTATCGATAGAACCACTACAAAACCCTCATATCTTAGGTTTTTCTTCACTGTTTCAAAAAAACCGAAAACCCCATAGTCTTAGGGGCATAGCCGAATCATTAGACCAGTAAAGGTTTGATTTCTGCTATGGTTTGAAGGTTAGATCTACATTAGAATTGAATGGGAACTAAAGTGGAATTTTCAACTGAAGGAACTGGTGGTAAGTTTTCGAATCTATTCTTTATTACGGGATTTGGAAAAGCCGAAATCCCTAAAGGTTTAGAAAGGCTGTCGATTGGGCTTATGGCTCTAAGGGGTTGTGACAATTGTTTTATTGTAATGATCGTGTGATCTAGAGGCTGCTGATCAAAGGCTTGGACTAGCAGAACGATTGGATCTAAACCTAGTCACTAGCTTCGGAAAAAGGTAGGATTTTTAGTACCTAAAGTGTTAATGGCCGACTTTTGGGTAAGGAGTTTTGTATACAAGTTGTTATGGATTCATAGTTAACGTATTAGTAACTGACTGTAGGCAACTCGTGTGTGGAACTCGTCGCGGCGTTTACACAAAAACAGTGTGTAATCGACACCTCTCATAGACTAGATCGGCAAAAGCTGAAAAGTCAAAATGCCGATAAACCAGTATTTCGTGAACTTGCGAGTGTGTGAATGTTCATAAGATAAGTGGATTAACATATTCGATAATCTAAAGTTATAAGACTGCAGTACGCGCGATTTCGTGCATTTCGATATTTTGGGCTTAATGGGCCAAAATCGGGTTAATGGGCCAACGGGCCTAATACGGTAAGAACGTTTGGTAAGTACTTCTGTTAGTACGTAAATAGTGGAAATATGCATGAAAACCCTATAATAATTAAATTACTAAAATACCCCTATGCATGAAAAATTACCATTATACCCCTAGGTGCAAAATGACCATTATACCCCTAGGGTTAATTTTGACTGAAAAGCATGATGATCTGATTCTGTATGTTGTGTGCCATGATTTGTATATCTGTTGCATGGGGACATGGGTTATATTATGGAGGAAGCGTCCTGGTGGCTATGCCACAATTATCTGATCTGGTGGCTATGCCACAAATATCTGTTCTGGTGGCTCTGCCACGATTATTCAGATCTGTGACTTTGTCACATTATTCGCTTTTTAGCGACCATGCTTTGCAAATTCACATGGCTCTGTAGTGGTTGGGTGGGTTGAGTAGTCTCCCCACAAGGTGTAAGGTTGGACGGGGGTGCATATGGTTGGATTTGGGTTGGGTTTCTGCATAAACATGTAATATCTGTTCTGTTCTGTTATGGGCCTATAGGCTTCATTCTGAAATCTGTTCTAGGCTAAGGCCAAATTAATCTGTTTCTATGGTTTGAGCTGATATATACTATGGTTGGGTTATTTTACACACTGAGTTTCCAAACTTACCCCATTATTTTCATCCACGTAGGTAATCCCAAACCATAGTGGGCTTGGTGCTATGAGGGATTCGGAGTGGCCACACATTCTGCAAATTTCAGTTTTCTTCTGGTGAAATGGACCTTTTTTCCATTTACTTTTATGATTTGGGTTTTAAGTTGTAATAAGGCCGCTTTAATTATTTTAATTATTTTAATATGTTTTTCTAGAATAGATATGATATTATCTTAGTCACTGAAACTGGTTAGCTTTAGGGCGCTTTTCAAAAACAGTAATTGATTTCAAAATATCACGACAACAAGCAAAACTTCCGCGACGAAAATGTTTCCCAAAGTTAATCACTTTTCTTAAGATGGGCTTAATCGAATTGGTTTCCTAAGAGTATACCCAAAGTTAAGGTGTGGCAATGGGGTGTGCATGTCTAGGATTGGATCTGAAGGGAGCTTGGTACTTAAGTAGTCCGACGGGCTCACCTCCTCTTTTCCAGTTTCCTACCTGGTGCACAGCTTCCATTCACTTTAACCTATAATGAGATTATCTTTCAAAACACTAAGTAAGTTTTTCTAGATAAAAAATATAAAATGTTTTTAACGCTTCGATGTGGCACGTCGGATTCGGTCATAACGTCTAAGCTGGGTTTGGGGTGTTATAGCTCCTAATCCTTTTAATTCATGTTTTGTTCTCAGGAAATCCTAAGAGAGCAAAAAGAGCAAGAAAAGGGCCAAAAATGGACCAAATGAGCCTAAAATAGTGTTTCACACGGCCTAGGCACTTCTACACGGGTTATCCACACGCCCGTGTGTGACACACGGGTATACCACACGCCCGTGTGTCATGGCCGTGTCGACATTAATCCAAGTCAGAATTGCACACGGCTTGAGCACCTTCACACGGGCATGGCACACGGTCGTGTCCCTGTCGAGCCCAAGTCTAGTTCTACTTGGAAAAGGCTAATTTTGGGTATGGGAAGGTCTATTTAAACACCCTAGAGGAGGACTAGAGGGACACGCAGAGTTGGAAGCAGAAAATACCTAAGGACAACTATCATAATCATCTCAGAAGCAAGAATCTACATCAAGACTGAAGATTTCCCTCCAAATTCCTAGAAGTTCTTTTGGGGTTTTCTTTATGTTTTGTTATTTTCCATACTTTGAGATGTTTTCCATTAGTATGAACTAAACTTCCTAAATACCTAAGGGAGATGAAACCTAAGACGACTCTTATTATCCTTTGATTTATATGATAAATACTTGTTCTTATTCTTAATTGTGAGTTTAACTCTTGTTTTAATATTCCAGGGTATTAATCCAAGTTTTGATGTGCTTATTCAGTAGAGCAAAAGTCCCTATTTAAGATTAGATCATTCATAATTAAGTAGAGTTGAATGCAATCCTAGAGATAGGATGACATAAATCTACCGATTAGAGTCAAATCTAATAAGGGAATCCATACATTGAGTTAATGCGATAATAGGGGTTTTAATTAGAAAGAGATTTCAGTTAATCAACCTAGAGTCAGTTGTTTTTAGTCTCAAGAGAGATATTAACATAAATTAGGGATTTCTACAGAATAAATCAAGTGAATAAATCATCTAATTCAAAGATAATAAGTGAAGTCTAGGTGGATTCTTTCTTGGGTATTGTCTTCTCAATCTGTTTTCCTAAAGTATTTTCTAATTTTCATCTTTGTTATAATCTTAGTTAATTAGATAATTAGTTTTAGTTTAAAAACACCCTTTAATTCTTAGGCTAGATAATAAAAAGATAGTAATTACTAGTACTTTTAGTCCTCGTGGATACAATATTTCCGGTCTTATTAGAACTATACTACTGTTCAATAGGTGCGCTTGCCTTAATTGAATTTTTAGTTAGTTTCATGACCATCAAGTTTTTGGCGCCGTTGCCAGGGACTAAGATATTAGGAACACTTAATTTTTATTACTTTAGCCATTATTTTTATTTTTATTTAATTTTGTTTTTTATTTTTTATTTACTAAATTATCTTTTGTTTACTTCTGATAGGTTTTCATAGTTTATGACTAGAAGAAACCCGTCAGGACCTTTACTTTTTGATAGTAAGATCGAAAGCACAGCTCGCAAAAATCGAAGAGAAATAAGGCAAAGCCTACAATACATAGAGGAAGGGCAAGAGGATGATATCCATACTATAAACGAGGAGATGGCTGATAATCTATTTAATCCGCTACCTCTTGCGATTGCTGCAAATCCAATAGAACAGAACCCTGCCCCGCATACAATGTAGGATTATGCTAAACCTAGTTTAATAGGAACTGAATCGAGTATAGTTAGACCAGCTGTTGCTGCAAATAATTTTGAACTGGAACCTAACACGATTCGAATGATACAATAGTTGGTTCAGTTTGATGGTTTGCAGGACGAGGATCTAAACACTCATTTAGCAAATTTTCTGGAATTCTGCGACACTTTCAAGATCAATGGTGTTTCTGATGATGCCATTCGCCTTCGGTTTTTTCCCTTTTCACTAAGGAATAAGGCTAAACAGTGGTTGAACCTGTTACCATGAGGGTCAATCACTACTTGGGAAAAAATTACCAAAAAATTTCTGCTTAAATATTTCCCACCGGCTAAAACGGCTAAACTAAGGAATGATATTTCTTCTTTTGTGCAGATGGATTTAGAAACACTTTACGATGCATGGGAGAGATACAAGGATCTGTTGAGAAGGTGCCCTCACCATGGATTACCCCACTGGCTACAGGTTTAGACTTTCTACAACGGTTTGAATCCCTCGACTAGAAAAATCATTGATGCAGTCGCTGGTGGAACCATCGATAATAAGACCCCTGAAGATGCTTATGAGTTTATAGAAGAGATGTCACTGAATAATTATCAGTGGCAAGTTATGAGGACTAAGCCGACCAAAGCAGCAGGATTTTTAACATTGATTCAGTTACTATACTATCAAATCAGGTAGAACTCCTGAATAAAAAGATTGATGGTTTACTTGGTTCCACTTAGGTACATCCAGTAATGCAGTGCGATGCAAGTGGAGGTGGAATGAGCAATCCAGAATATCCAACCTACGGTCACAACATGGAGAGCGAGCAAATGAATTATATGGGTAATAATCCTCGACCTCAAAATAATCCTTATAGTAACACTTACAATGCAGGTTGGAGGAACCACCCAAATTTCTCATGGGGAGGCCAAGGGAATTAGAGGCCATCACCCCCTCCAGGCTTCCAACAACAACCTTACCAGCAAGAGAAAAAGCCGAACCTTGAGGACATGATGACAAAATTTATTTGATGGCAAATCCATTTTCGAAATCATCTGAAATCGCACTTAAAAATCAGTAAGCATCAGTCCAAAGGTTTGAGAATCAAATTGGACAGCTAGCTAAGATGATTTCAGAGAGACCACCAGGAAGTCTACCTAGTAACACCGAACCCAATCCGAAAGAGCATGTGAAAGCAATTACACTAAGCAGTGGGAAAGTGTTAGCTAAATCTAAAAAGAAGCCACCACAAGAAGTTGACAGAAACGAAGGATAGGAGGTAAAATCCGACAACAATGATAATCTAGTGCCAAAGGAATATAAACCACCAATCCCATATCCAGCAAAGGATGCACAATTCGGTAAAATTCTTGAACTTTTTAAACAATTGCATATTAACTTACCTTTTTTTGAAGCTATATCGCAGATGCCTACATATGCAAAGTTTTTAAAGGAGCTTCTAAAAAATAAAGGGAAGTTTGAATACTTATCTATAGTGGAACTCAACGAGGAGTGCTCGGCCATACTCCAAAATAAACTGCCCACCAAACTAAAAGACCCAGGAAGTTTTACTATTCCCTGCTTAATTGGTAGTTTGAATGTTGAGAAGGCACTAGCCGATTTAGGCGCTAGCATTAATTTGATGCCATATAAAATGTTTAAACAACTTGGTCTTGGGGAACCTAAACCCACTAGGATGAGTATTCAACTAGCTGATAGATCTGTTAAATATCCTAGGGGTATTATAGAGGACGTGCTTGTAAAAGTAGATAAATTTATATTCTCTATTGATTTCGTTGTGCTTGACATGGATAAGGATGTTAAAGTGCCTTTAATTTTAGGTCGTCCAGTTTTAGCCACTGCTAGGGCTGTTATCGATGTGGGAGATGGTAAATTTGTGCTTAGAGTAGGTGACAAAGAGATTATTTTTAAAATTTATGATGCCATGAGATTTTCTAGGGAACAGGATGACTCATGCTATTTTATTGACTCTATTGATCATGCTACTCAAGATTCTTTTCAGAAAATCGTACATAAGGACACGTAGGAACTGTGTCTTACCCAAGGAGAGAAGGTAGATGATGATGATTCTGAGATAGGTAAGGTAAAAATTAAACTAAACTCTAATGAACCCTTCTCAAGGCAAGCAGAATATGAGGGTATTAAGGTAAACGATGAACTTAAGCAAAAACCCTCTATTGAGGAACCTCCCAAACTGGAACTTAAACAATTACCAAATCACTTGGAATACGCATTCCTTGGAAATAATTCTACATTACCAGTGATTATTGCTTCTAACTTGTAACCCAAGGAGAAAGAGGAATTACTCCAAGTATTAAGGGAGCATCAAAGGGCTCTAGCTTGGAAAATTTCTGACATTAAAGGGATTAGTCCTTCTTTTTGCACCCACAAAATTTTAATGGAAGATGAATATAAACCATGTGTGCAAGCTCAAAGATGACTAAACCTCAATATGAAAGAAGTTGTTAAAGCTGAGGTAATTAAACTTCTACATGCTGGAATTATTTATCCTATTTCTGATAGTTCTTGGGTAAGTCCAGTGTAGGTTGTTCCTAAGAAAGGAGGTATGACTGTTGTAGCCAATGAGAAGAATGAATTAATCCCAACAAAGACAGTCTCATGTTAGAGAGTTTGCATTGACTACAGGAAACTGAATGATGCCACAAGAAAAGATCACTTTCCCCTGCCATTCATTGACCAAATGTTGGAAAGATTCTCAGGGCACATGTACTACTGCTTTCTAGATGGACTCTCTAGTTATTTTCAAATTCCAATAGCTCCTGAGGATCAAGAAAAGATGACATTTACATGTCCATACGATACGTTTGCTTATCGTAGAATGCCTTTTGGATTATGTAATGATTTTGCTACTTTTCAGCGCTGCATGATAGCCATTTTTGACGAACTCGTAGAAGACATCATGGAGGTATTTATGGATGATTTCTCGGTATTTGGTAACTCTTTCCATCTTTTCCTTAAAAAATTAAAACGAGTTTTAATAAGATGTGAGGAAACGAACCTTGTGCTTAACTGGGAAAAATGTCACTTTATGGTTCAAGAAGGTATTGTGTTAGGACATAAAATTTCTAGTAAAGGGATTGAGGTTGATAAATCTAAAATTGAAACCATCAAAAAACTACCTCCCCCTTGTTCGGTTAAGGCTATTAGAAGCTTTTTAGGACATGCTAGGTTTTATAGAAGATTTATTAAAGAATTTTCTAAAATAGCTAAGCCTTTGAGTAATTTATTAGAAGAAGATGTGCCCTTTAATTTCGATCAGGAATGTTTAAAAGCATTTAATACTTTAAAGGATAAATTGATTAATGCTCCAATTATAATTGCACCTGATTGGAATTTGCCTTTCGAACTAATGTGCGATGCGAGTGATTTTGCAGTAGGTGCAGTTTTGGGACAACGAAGAGACAAGCATTTTCAACCTATCTATTATGCTAGCAAAACTTTGACAGCCACACAAGAAAACTACACCACCACAGAGAAAGAGTTGCTAGCTGTGGTTTTTGCATTCGATAAATTTAGGCCATATCTAATATTGTCTAGAGTTGTCGTTTATACTAACCATTCTGCTCTTCGCTACCTTTTAACTAAAACTGATGCAAAACCTCGACTCATTCGATGGATTCTGTTATTACAGGAATTTGACTTAGAGATCCAGGATAAGAAAGGAGCTGAGAATCTCGCAGTTGATCATCTTTTCAGGCTTGAAAATTTAAGAACCAAAGAGCTAGATGAAGTTGAAATAAATGATTCGTTTCCTAAAGAACAATTCTTTACTATGTCTAATTCTGAGGTACCTTGGTTTGCAGACATTGTGAATTTTTTAGCCGCTAACGTTATCCCAAAAGGGTTGACACATCAGCAAAAGAAGCAATTCTGTACTGATGTGAAAAACTAATTTTGGGAAGACCCTTTTCTTTTCCGTATATGTGCAGATCAAGTCATTAGAGATGTGTTACAAGGTTAGAAGCATCAAAAATCTTGGAACATTGCCACTTAGGATCGACTGGAGGACATTACAATGGGACTAGGACTGCACATAAAGCACTTGAATCAGTTGAAAAAAGGTTGATGTAGTTGAACGAGTTACATGAGTGGCGAACTAATGCATATGAGAATTCATGCCTATACAAGAAAGCAACGAAGCGTCGCCACAATGCTCGTTTAAGGCAACGCAAGCAATTTGAATTTGGAGATCTTATCCTGTTATATAACTCGAGGCTCAAATTGTTTCCTAGGAAGCTTAAATCACGAAGGTCAGGTCCTTTCGTAGTCCAAAATGTCTTTCTATACGGCACAGTAGAGGTAAGTCACCCATCACAAGGCACTTTCAAGGTAAATGGACATCGTCTCAAACTTTATAACGGTGAGAATTTTAAAGACGATAGAGAGGAGCTACTGCTCCATGAACTTCCCTGAATATACCCACAAGGTAGAGTCGAGCTTAGACTCTAAATAAGCGCTTCTCGGGAGGCAACCTGAGCACTTACCCCACTAAATAACTTAGTTTGTTTTTCCTTTTTGTTTTACAATCTAATTGCAAGTATACTTAGCACACATGGCCTAGCACACGGCCGTGCTTGAAGGCGTGGGACCCCTATAGGTAGGAGACACGGGCGTGGCCATAACCGTGCTAAAACAGGACAAATATTTTTCCCAAGATAGGACGGGACACGGGCTGCAATAAATAGCCACGGTTGAGCGACATGGCCGTGTGAGCCACACGGTTACAAGATACGGGCGTGTCCCAGACCGTGGTAAAACTGCACCTTAATTTCTAAAAATATCAGCAAAAACATGGCCTACGGTAAATCCATATGGCCGTACGAGGCGGCCGTGGGAGACACACGGCCTTCAACACGGGCGTGCTTGAGACCGTGCACGAACTTGCCCAAAGATCAAAACGTTCGAACAAAGTCAAAATAGAACACCGGATTATGCCACGGCCGTGCTCTTAAGCCGTGTGCAATACTGATTGATTAACACGGGCATGTTGAACCTCACAGGGCGTGGGAGAAACGAAGGGAATGGCCGTGTGATGTAGCCGTGTAGGCCACACGGGCGTGTCCATAGGCCATGTGCGATACTGACTTAAAACATAAGGCCACAAGCATAAGTCATGAACACGGGCGTGTAAGACTCACCACTTGCATGGGAGAAGCGACCGAACGCAAGACATGGTCGCCGCGATGCGATGCGCAATGCGCGCACCATACGACTTTCTAACACCGGGCGTGCCCTACGGACTCGTGTTCGAACCTGACTATGAAATCACGAAAATCAAGGGTTGAGAGTATAACATTCTGGCGTGGACCACGGCCGTGTGGCCTAAAACGGGGCTTATACGACTGTGGCCCCTATTTTAAACACTCCTAACCCTAATTTCTTTTTACCTCATTCACTATTCATCTTCTTTCCCAAACCAGCCACCCTTATCTTTTCCCTTCTCCTCTCCATTACTCCCCTATTTCTTCACCCCCATCCTTTTCTTTTTCCCCATTGTTCTTTTTCTCTTCTTCTCTTCTTTCCCCTTTCTTTTCCTTTCCTCCTCTCTTCATTTTCTCCTCCCCTCCACTTTCCTCTTTTTTTCCGTCGCCCAAAACCCATGCTGTACCCCTCCTCCGTCGCGTCACTTCTTCCCCCCAGCCGATCTACCACCAACCCTCCTTGGTTACTCCTTATATCATCCTCTTCTTTTCTTTGTTTTCTTTTTCCTTCATTTTCTTTTATATTTTATTTTCTTTTAATTTTATTTCTCTTTTATTCATCCTTTATTTATTTACATTTGTTTTCACTTGATTATGTGATTCTTATTTAGTTTAACTGATTATTCTTATTAATTTTATTAGTTTAGGTTTCATTGCCATGTTTTATTCTACCATGCTGTTTATAGGATCATCCCTACTCACTATTAGGTGCTTTGAATTTTTAGGTTAGTTTAGTGTAGTTACTAATCCTTTGTTATGGCTAATTTAATTAGTATACTGTTGGCTTAGGTAGTAGCACATATAGGAATCGATGTTACACTTTGATCATTTTTTTTAGTATTCAATTTTTCACACATTTAGTCCTATCCACATATCTTATCCCACGATGTGTTTGATTCGTATTCCAAATTTAATCATATCACTGTTCTATTTTTTTAGGTACACCATGAAAAATACTCGTGGGAAAAAGATTGTCGTCCCAGTCTTTAAGAAAAGAAAGGGGTTAGGTGTGACCTCCACGAGCGCAAACACTGAAGTGCGGCAGCTTTTTCTCCAATTTTCACCAGGAAACCAAGAAGAACTATTCCAGATTCTACGTGCTCGACCTCTTGGTGTGGGTTGTTGCATCGATTGGACCGCAATAGAGCAGGTCTACCTAGCTAACTCGGTTCGGACCCTCCTAGCCACCGCTCCGTGGGACCGGTTCTTTGACATCATCGAGCCGACATATTTAGAATTTACCTTAGAATTAAGCTCGTCGTTTCAGTTACAGACGGTGATGACGGAGCACGACGACCCAGGAACAGTTTAATTCTGCCTTGGCAGTCTAATACGTCAGTTGAATGTCCCCGAATTTGGAGCTACCCTGGGACTCTATACAGACGAGTTCATGGACGCCGACATCTTTCCCAACCTCCACCGTCACATCCATCGTTCACCCTCTGTATACTGGAATGAACTCCAGCCTGCTACAGGAATTTATGATCCTAGTCGTTCAAAGGCATGGGCACTACCTCCAGCTCTGTCCTATCTCCATGCCCTTTTAGCACACACATTAACGGGGAGGCAAGAGAGCACTGGCATCGTCAACACTTATGACGCATACTTCCTTTGGAGTATGAGGAATGGGCACATCTTTGATCTCACGTACTTCGTCGCCCTTGCTATTCGCCATCAGACAGAATGACACTGAAAAGGAGTCATCAGTATCGGCCCATATGTGACTCGTCTAGCGCGCTATTTTGGGCTCCTGAATACAACGACACAGTCCTCCTCACTCACGCTCATTGGCCAGATGTTCCCACAGGGCATCCAAAGTATGCTCCATATGCGAATGATTGAGTGTCAGCATGGGTTTGACCCTCCTCAATATCGACTTGCACGAGCCGCCGATGAGGATGATGACAAGGATATTCCTGATGATATCCCTCCAGTTCAGGACGAGCTACCTTCTCAGCCACCACCACGACACCGGCCAGTTCATGCAGCTACTTCAGTGTCTAAAGTTTCAGACCACCTTCATCGCTTTAAGCATTACTGCACTCAGCGATTCGACAGCATCGAGGAGACTCTACAACAAATTTGCCAACATTTTCACATATCGCCTCCAACACCACCACTTTAGGATCCAGCTATCAATGAGGAATTTTAAGTCCATTTAATTTTAAAATTGTTTTTTATTTTATCTTTATTTTTGCATTTATTTTGAACTTTTTTTATAAATTTCCTCCAAGACTTTTATTAGTTTAATTTGAATTTTATTTTATCTAGTTATTTCTTTATTACTAACTATTAAAACCCTATAAATTTAAATACCCTAAACATTACTGATGGCATTGCAGTTTCCAAAGGTTCAGTCGATGGGAGCTACTCAGGAATAACCAAACACCCCTCTACGACTGCCATGTCCTGCTCGACCACAACCATAGCCACCACGACACCGACCACCACGATAACCTCTTCGCTGGGAACTGTGGTTGTGGAACCCAACCTCTACCACCACCTTCACCTCTGTCTACATACACATCACCTTCAATGCCTCTAAACTTGTTTCCGCTCTTTCAAGGATTACATTTCAATTCAGGGCAGTTTCACTTTTCTTCCTATCTTTTGATATTATGCTTATATTGTTACTAACTATCTCTGTACATTGAGGACAATGTACATCTTAAGTGTGGGGAGATCATTTATATGATCATCAGAAAATCCCTAAATTTTTATTTTGTCTCAAATAATTCTCTCATATTACTATTAGAATGAATCTTGATTTAGTTATGATCTTTTATTGATATGGTTTGAATTAAACCATAGGTAATTGTGCATTAATTGTTTAAACTTTAAGACATTAGAGAATCAACCATGATAAGTTGACTTTTGAGAAGTAAAATTACTAAGTTATTTCTCTGAATTGAGGTGTTACCTTGAAATTTTGAATTTAAAGGATTGACATCAAATACCCATAATTTTCGTGAGATTTTGAGCCTTTTAGAGCATATATCTTTCTTGCTCACTAATTTTATTGGTTATGAGTGTGTCAACATTGATTTGTTATTCTAGAACTTTCTTAGATTATGCATGTCAAGACCACACCTTTAATTTGATATACGAAAATGATAAAGGCACTTAGGTCTTAACCCACTTACCCCACAAAAAGACTACCCATATAATTGACCCCTAGTGAACTCCTTAGAGCCTTGACTATCATTTTTTTTATTTTCCCCTTTATATTAACTCACAACTTAACCTCTTTTTGATTCTTAGTTACATATTGTTCTAAAGAGCTCAGATCAGTTAAATACATTATATTGAGAGAAAAGTTCACCTCATTAGTTTTGGGTAGTGTTAATTCTGGCACTTGTTTGTAATTAAGTGATTAGATTTGTTTTTCTAAATTTGGTAAGCTATTAAATTAATCTCGATTCTAACCCTCTTTTTCAGCCATTATCCCCACCTTTAACCCAAGCCCCATTACAACCCTGTTAAAGACCTTTTGATTTGTGAATAAGCTCATTTATAGTAGTGGAGATTTGATTTTCATGTTTGACTATTGAGTGCTTAATTGTTAAAACCTTAAACACTGTGAGTGATTTGAGTGAATCTTTAGTGAGGATGTCAACCCTTGTCAATTTGGAATTAAAGGTAATTACTTAAATAAAGAGGGATACCTATGATTTTATGATTAAAATGCTCAACTTGGATTGTTTGAAACTTTAATGTTTTTTTGGTTAAGTTCTTAATGTATGATTGCTTGTGGCTTATTTTGAAAAATATTGATGAGAGTTATAAGTCGAGAAGGATTTATTTTAGTTGTGAGTTGAGAATTTTGCTTGAGGGCAAGCAAATGCTTAAGTGTGGGGATATTTGATAAACCGTAATATATACATGTTTTTACCCTATGCTTGGCATATTTATGGATGATTTTGCCTTGATTTTACTGAATTTGATGCTCCTAATCCTTTTAATTCATATTTTATTCTCAGGAAAGCTTAGGAGAGCAAAAGAGCGAGAAACGGGCCAAAAATGGACCAAATAAACCTAAAATAGTGTTTCACACGGCCTAGGCACTTCCACACGGGTTATCCACACGCCCGTGTATGACACACGGGTATACCACACTCTCGTGTGTCATGGCCGTGTCAACATTAATCCAAGTTAGAATTGCACACGGCCTGAGCACCTTCACACGGGCAAGGCACACGGCCGTGTCCCTGTTGAGTCCAAGTTTAGTTCTACTCGAAAAAGGCTAATTTTGGGATATTTTGGGCATTGGAAAGTCTATTTAAACACCCTAGAGGAGGATTAAAGGAATACACAGAGTTGGAAGCAGAAAATACCTAAGGACAACCATCATAATCATCTTAGAAGCAAGGATCTACATCATTACTGAAGATTTCCCTCCAAATTCCTAGAAGTTTTTTTGGGGTTTTCTTTATGTTTTGTTATTTTCCATCCTTTGAGATGTTTTCCATTAGTATGAACTAAACTTCCTAAATATCTAAGGGAGATGAAACCTAAGACGACTCTTATTATTCTTTGATTTATATGATAAATACTTGTTCTTATTCTTAATTGTGAGTTTAACTCTTGTTTTAATATTCTAGGGTATTAATCCAAGTTTTGATGTGCTTATTCAGTAGAGCAAAAGTCCCTATTTAATATTAGATCATTCATAATTAGGCGGAGTTGAATGCAATCCTAGAGATAGGACGACATAAATCTACTAGATTAGAGTCAAATCTAATAAGGGAATCCATAGATCGAGTTAATGCGATAATAGGGGTTTTAATTAGAAAGAGATTTCAATTAATCAACCTAGAGCCAGTTGTTTTTAGTCTCGAGAGAAATATTAACATAAATCAGTGATTTCTACGGAATAAGTCAAGTGAATAAATCGTCTAATTCAAAGATAATAAGTGAAGTCTAGGTGGATTCTTTCTTGGGTATTGTCTTCTCAATCGGTTTCCCTAAAGTATTTTCTAATTTTCATCTCTGTTATAATCTTAGTTAATTAGATAATGAGTTTTAGTTTAAAAACACCCTTTAATTCTTAGGCTAGATAATAAAAAGATAGTAATTACTAGTACTTTTAGTCCTCGTGGATATGATATTTCCGGTCTCACCAGAACTATGCTACTGTTCGATAGGTGTGCTTGCCTTAGTCGAATTTTTAGTTAGTTTCACGACCATCACACATCCATCTTTTAAGGCTTGAAACGTACCTGGTTTGGCCACTTAAAAAACTAAAATTTTGGCTATTAAGCCAATCCAATTAGCAAAGTAATTTATCAAATATAACATGAAATTTATATTTTCCTTAATAAATTCTTATACGAACCTAAACCAAAATTTGGTATAAATTTAATAAATTTACCTTTAAACCAGCCCCCAAATACCTACTTATGGGTTCAAACCAATAGTTGAAATTATAACTATTTTACGAATCCAAACCAGTTAGATTTCTTACACTGTTTTGTTGCTAATCGTACGTGCGATCGTTTTTCCTTTACGGTTGATTTGGGACATTCGGGTCAGCACCTAATTCAATAATATACTGTAAAATAAATAGATAATAATGATTAAATTAATTCATCTAATCAATCCATAACCTTTACCCAACAACTATGCTGAAACAACAAACTAGTTTACGCTTAATTACACTTACGCTTCCCAATTTATGAGTCCTGAATGGCCAAACAATCAAGAACGCTTTCCCTAATTGACATGGGTTTAAAGGATGATTAGAAGGGTTCAAGCACTCAAAATAAGTCTGAAATGAAATGGGCAAAATTCAAGAAACAAAATAGCCCCCTTTTCTACACATATGCGTATGCACCACCACTCATCGTGGCTAGAATTGGGGTTGAATTTTAAAACGATTTGAGATATAATTAAAAGATAGAAAAAATAAATTTTAAAAACATTAAAAATTACCCAAATTTCAGATCTAGAAATTTAGGTTTTTAAATTGCAAGATTACCCTAGAAATTTAAACAAAACGAGGTCTTACATAAGCTAATGGAGATGGGAGGCAATGACACTTTCTTGGCAAGGTTTGAGTTGATCTTGGAGATTCAATATTTTAGTTTTAGGGATGTTCCAATTGAAGAAAAATTGCAGCAAGGTAGGGATGAAGATGATGCTCAATCTTGAAGACAAAAGAAAGAAAAATAAAGAGTGAATGGTGGTGATAGGTGCGACGACAACAATGGTGGGAGAAGGAGAAAAGAAAGAAAAAAATTTAGATCAAGAGAGGGAGAGGAGGTTAGGGACGAATAAGGTAGGAGAAAAGAGAGTTAGAGGCTGATTATTTAGAGTAAAAAGTTGTATTTATACCTAGGTTTACTAGGCTTGGACAATAACACATTAAAAAACAAAGGAATTTTGCAAAAATTAAATTATTTTGCAAGAGATGGGACTTGAACTTGGGACCTCTAACTAACTTTCATGATTTTTAGATTTAATAACCAACCATTGGGCCAATTCCTTATTTTTGATATATTTCTAAATTTTTATTGAGCTAAATTTTGGGATGTTACAGCTCTATCCCCTTAAAGAAATTTTATCCTCGAAATTGCTTGATTAAAAAAGATGAGGATACTAAAGCTGAATTGAGTCCTCTAGGTCCCAAGTAGCCTCTTCGATGCCATGATTTCTCCACAATACTTTAACTAGTGGGATTTACTTTCATCTTAACACTTTGATCTCATGTTCTAATATTCGAACCGGTTCCTCCTCAAATGAAAAACCAAGTCTAACCTCAACCTCCTCCACTGGAATAATATGTGTTGGATTAGACTGATACCATCTCAACATCGAGACATGAAATACATTATGAATACGATCTAACTCTAGAGGCAATTCGATTTGGTAAGCCACAAAACCAACCCTCTTAAGCACTCAATATGGACCAATAAACCTAGGGCTTAACTTACCTTTTCGACTAGACCTTAAAACATTCTTCCATGGAGAGAATTTTAGGAAAACCAAATCTCCCACATTGAACTCAATGTCCTTGTGCTTCAAATCAGCATACGACTTCTGTTTATTAGAAGTTGCTTTTAGCCTTTCTTGAATTAACTAAATCTTATATTCGGTTCTAGTGACCAACTCTTGGCCAATCAGCTTTCTTTCACCCAGTTCAGTCCAACATAAAGGTGAGCGGCACTCACGACCATAAAGAGCTTTGTAAGGTGCCATTTGGATACTTGACTAATAACTGTTATTATAGGTGAACTTTGCGATAGGTAAATGTTCTTCCTAATCGCCTTGAATGCCAATTACACAACTCTTCAACATATCCTCCAATATCTGTATGACTTTTTTTGACTGACCATCAAATTGTGGATGGAAAGCCGTACTAAAATCAAATTGAGTACCTAAAGCCTCATGCAATTTCTTCCAGAATCAAGACATGAATCTAGGATCCCGATCTGAAATAATTAACACTGGTACACCATGTAATCTCATTATCTCATAAACATAAAGCTTAGTTAACTTCTGGAGAGAATAATTAGTGCAAACAAGAACAAAATGGGAAGACTTAGTCAATCTGTCCACTACAACCCAAATCGAATCTTTCTTAGTAGGTGTCAAGGGCAACCCTTTAAAAAAATCCATTATCACTCTCTCCCACATCCACTGTGGTACTCGAATCGGTTGGAAAAACCCTGATGGATACTGATGCTCTGCTTTAACTTGCTGGAAATTCAAACACTTAGATACACATTTGATCACTTGACGTTTAAGACCCGACAACCAATACACTTCCCTCAAGTCTTGATACATTTTAGTACTACCAGGATACATAGCATAATGGCTGCTATGTGTTTCCTAAAGTATAGATTGTCTTAATTCCTGATTATTGGGCACACAATATCTCCCTCTAAAGCACAAAATTTTATTAGAGTTAATCCCAAAGTCCTTAGTCGATCAATCCTCAACCTATTTAAATCGAGGTGTTAGAGTTCCATCCAAACTCTGCTTATCCTTAATTGGTTGAACCCAAGCAAGATTTACTTGAAATTCTTCCAAAATACCACCATCGTTAAAGAGACTGAAGCGAGCAAACATAGCCTTAAAGTCAGACATTGCCTTTCTGCTTATGGCATTGGCCACAACATTGGCCTTCCCAGGATGTACTCGATCGTACAGTCATAGTCCTTTATCGACTCAATCCATCTTTATTGCCTCAAATTAAGTCATTCTAAGTGAGGATATATTTGAGAATCTTGTGATTACACTTCTCACCATACATGTAGTGTCTCCAAATTTTGAGAGCAACCACAACAGCTGCTAACTCCAAATCATGAGTGGGGTAATTACCTTCATGTGGCCTAAGCTGTCTTGAAGCATAGGTTACCACTTTACCATCTTGCATTAACACGCAACCAAGTCCAACATGTGAAGCATTGTTATACACAACATATTTCTTACTAGATTCTGGTTGAATTAAAATGGGATCTTCTGTTAACACATATTTCAAAATGTTGAAACTGGGCTGCCATTCATCTCCCCACTTACAAAGAGCATTCTTCCTCAACAACTTAGTCAATGGTGCTGGTATCAAGGAAAAGCCCTCAACAAACCTTTGATAATACCTAACAAGACCTAAAAAACTCTGAATTTTTGAAACATTCTTCGGTTGCCTCCAATCTAGGATAGCTTCAACCTTTTTGGGATCTACACGAATACCCTTAGTTCATACCACGTGACCCAAAAACATCACTTAAAGCAAAATCCACACTTATTGAGTTTAGCAAAAAAGTTTCTTTTCATGGAGTATCTGTAAAACCACTCACAAATGCTCATCATGCTCGGTTTCTGTCTTAGAGTACACAAGGATGTCATTAATGAAAACTGTGATGAACTGATTAAGGAAAGGCTAAAAGACATGATTCATAAGGTCCATGAAAGTCGCTAGCATATTAGTCAACCCAAAAGCCATGACAAGGAACTCGTAATACAATTATGAATAACAATCTCAATCACACATTCATACTGTCAAACTAGCAATTTTGCCAACACATCAATCTTTTAAGGCCTGAAATGTACTTGGTTTGGCAACTCACAAAACTAAAATTAAGCCAATCCAATCAACAAGCTAATTTGTCAAATATAACATGACATTTATCATTATCAAACAAATTTACGAGTTTAGGACCCACACCTTGTAACACCCGATTCGATCACTAGATCCGGGTACGGGGGTCATAACTGAATCATTTTTCTACATATTTAGAACTCATTAACTTTTGAAATCAGATTGTTTTACCTATTTATTTAAAAACATATACAACAAGGATTATAAAATTTAAAATAAAAGTTTATTGTCTCAACTCTGGACTCTAAAGAAACTATTTGGTTGCAATGTTTTTGCCCCTTTGGCGAAGTCTCTAAAGGTATCCCCTTTCCTATGTGCATGACACTTATTAACGGAGCTCCTATTATAGTATGCCCAACGACCAATCATGAGATAATTGAATTACATACTTGTTTTACCTTGTTTATTAATATAAGACATTGTCATAATTATTTCAGATATGGAAATTTAGGTTTTTGGCTTGCAAGATTACCCAAGTAATTAAAAGAAAAAGATGTATTATACAAGCTAATGGAGGTGGGCGGCAATGACACTTTCTTGGCAAGGTTGGAGCTGATCTTGGAGATCCAAGATTTTAGTTTTGGGCCTATTCTAATTGAAGAAAAATTACAACAAGGTAGGGATGAAGATGATGTTCAATCTTGAAGACAAAAGAAAGCAAAATCGAGAGTGATTGGTGGTGATAGGTTTGAAGGTAATAATGGCGGGAGAAAGAGAAAAGAAAGAAAAAAATAAAGATCAAGAGAGGGAGAGGAGGTTAGGGATGGCTAGGGTAGGAGAGAATAGAGTTAGAGGCTAATTATTTAGAGTAAAAATTACATTTATACCTAGGTTTACTAGGCTTGGACGACAACACCTTAAAAAAAAGGGAAATTTGCAAAAAATAATTTATTTTGCAAGAGATGAGACTTGAACTTGGGACCTCCAACTAACTTTCATGCTTCCACATTTAATAACCAACCATTGGGCCAGTTCTTTATTTTTGATATATTTCTAAATTTTTATTGAACTAAATTTTGGGATGTTACACAAGTATAATTGTGGGCTTGGACAACAATAATGCATTGAGACTAATGTGTAGTTGATTGATGAGAAAAAGTTATCATTAACATAGAGATGTCAAAATCAATATATGAGCATGTGTTAGAGAATAACATATTGGACTGAGCCGCTATGAGTATGTTTATTGGATTTTATTTAATAGTCACAATATTACTCATAGTGATAACTATGTATATGATCCTCAGACTTGAGATCATCATTGTCCCAACATCGTGAGTCGTATATTTTGATATAGTCAAACGTCTACCATATAGGTTGTACTATAAAGATTGATGTTAGATATACCACAATCCATGTAGAAGGATATGGTTGATCACGATATGATTTATCCCTTCTACATAATTGTAGCAATATCTTAGCCCTCTAGATGGAGTGAGATTAGAAATGCATGGCCATGTCCGAATAAGTTGATATGAGATACCACACTTATTTGTTTATTATTGTAACACCCATAACCCATCTCCCTCGCTAGATTAGGGTTACGGAGTATTACCGTATAATTTAGAAGAATCCATATCATATCGCATCAACTTTACCAAATTAATCAACAAAAATTTCATAAATAAATCAGATTTGAGTGAACATACATTTATGGGCCTTAAATCGAGCTTACGAGGCCTTAAAATAATTTAGGCACATTCAGGGGTTAATTTGAAACAAAATAAGAGATTTGGGGCCAAAGTGAAAATTTTCAAAATAGGGCTCACACGGCTGTGTGACAGAGCCCAGATCGTGTACCTTTCAAAATAATTTCACACGGCCATGTCGCAGGTTGTGTGCTAGCACTTGAGCATTCAAAATGCCCTCACACAGCTGTTTCGTAGACTATGTGCCAGACCGTGTTCAATTTTATGTTGGGTTACACAATCATGTCACAGGTCGTGTGCCAACCCGTGTGAAACCTGCACCAAACACGTTCAGGAAACACGCCCGGTGGGTTGCCTGTGTGTTACACACGACCGTGTGACAGCCTGTGTCCGAGGCTGTGTGTGTTCAAATTGAGAAAAATCATGTTCATTTTCCATCCAATTGCATAGGTACCTAACCCCATTCATAACACATCATCACAAGACCTCCAAAACACATCAAGAGCAACCCAAGCATGCCAAATATATCCACCCAAGGCCTAACCAAAACATCATATACAAGTCACATTATAAGCATTTAACCTTTCACTACACTAACTATTGTTTACAAGAATAGCATATACACCATTTAACCTATCTCAACCTTATCAAACCATACCCTAACATGACATATACTATTCATTCTCACATACTCATGCTTAAGTTAAAGTTTAACAAGCATACATATAAGGTTACCATTCCACAACATCAAACATACCAAACCACCATACAAAGCTATGAAACATTACAGGCATATTCATTTGCCTATTACATGCCATATAAGCCAAGTTGTTTACAAATATACCAAAGAATTCCTTGGAATAATATGATTCTTCGAGTTGGTTCGATCTCGTAATTTCTACAAAATGTATCTACAACAATAAGACAAATAACACGAGTAAGCTTTTGTAAAGCTTAGTAAATTCGTTGTTTAAACGATAAAGCTTACCAAATTAAACATAATAATTCAAATAACAAGATTATTAAATCAAGTTCCTGTCAACAAGGTTCTTAACAGAATTCTTATCAATCACAGTGCACAATGGTAAGTAATGCCAGTACAATAATTCAAATCATATTCCATATTACTATCGTTTCAACTTTCCGAAAACAGTTATACTTGGATAATTCTTATCATTAAAATGCCACATGATAAATGATCATAACCAAGTCATCGTTCTAATAATATCTCATTTTGGTAATCGAAAGGGTATCACACATTCAAGTTAACTTTAGAACTATGACTGGCTCACGACGCTGATTACACAAGCTGTAGAGAATCGCAACACATGCAGGGTCTCAAGCCATCGCTACGGTTTGTATCGCCAGCTTAAGGACTGATAAATAATCAATGTATTCATTTATCATGTATTCTCTACTCATTAAATAGTTAAGTATAACATTGGATATAATTATAATAATGTGGAATGTGTAAGAAAATCATTATAATATAAAAAGAACAGTACAAACTTATTGGACTGATTTGCAATAACGACCCAAGTAAATGGACTACTCTACAACCTTTTCGTTTTCACGATTATCAACATATTTTGATCCTAAAATAAAAAATTCATTTAGTTAACTAATTCCAACAGTAAAATTAAATCATTTTATGCAATTAAGTCCTTTAAGATATTTTTATGAAATTGCCCCCAATATTTTACTTTTATGCAATTTAGTTCCTAAGTCCAAATCATGCAATTAACCATTTTCAATTGAATTCAAGCATAGAAGAACTATTTGGGACCCTATTACGGCCCATATTTATTGTTATTTTACATCAAGTCCTTACAATTTTATCACTTTAACATTTTAGTCTTTTTTAACATTAAAATAATCAAAAACTACTTTACAAAATAGTTTTATCTAGCAACCAAACTCAATAATCTTTCATAAAATTTCAAGAATACACTAAACCCATCAATGGCATAATCCAAAACATTTGACAGTTGTGCAAATTAGTCCATGGGTTAGCTAGATTAAGCTAATACGAGCTCAAAAACATAAAAATTATTAAAAACGGGCAATGTTTACTTACCCAATCAAGGAACACTAAGTGACTGAAGCTTGCTTCCCCCTTGGAAATGGAGTTTCAATTTTTAGATGAAATAAATAAAGATGATGATTCCATTTAAATTTTGTTATTCTTTAATTTTAACTTACATTTTTACCTATTTACAAAATTGTCCTTTAAAAACAATTGAAATTTCATGAATTCCATCACTTATACCGTCCACTAATACCTCAATGGTAAATTTATCATTCAAGGAGGATTTAATTGCATAGTTGGTCCTTTAATTATATTAAATTCCAATTAAACAAACTTAATTTCAATTTAACCCTAAACTAATTAGGACTAAATGAGCAAATAGCCCAAACATTACTGGATTTAATCATGTCACCACTGCTTGGACTTTTTGACCATGGTTTAATCACCATTTTAGTCCTTTTAGTATTTTAAATCTATAGCATTTAACTTTTATATCTTTTACAATTTAATCCTTTTACCTTAAATAAGAAATTAATCGTAAAAATTACCAAGCCAAACTTCAATTCACCTATAATACGACTTTGTAAATATTTAATAAAAATATTTCTAGCCTTAAATTACGAAAACAAGGCCCCAATACCTCATTTCAGCAACCATTTGACTTTTGGACTAAACCACTTATACTAATCATTAGTTTAATTAATTAAAATTCATCCAATCAAAATTCAATATAAAATTATTATTGACTTGTATAAGTTAAATATTAATTATACGAACTTACTCGTCGAATTTGTGATTCCGAAACCACTATTTCTGACAACACTAAAAAATGAGCTGTTACAATTGTAGTCTACTAAAAAAATCAAGAAATATGAGATTAGACTATACAAGTGTGACTATTCCATGACTTGTGTCCAATCTAGATATAATACATGAAAAGATTATCATAGAAAGGTTATGTCGAATTACGACTTCTTGTAACTTAGGTAGCAATGATGCATTGCTAGATGTCACTCATTGCTTGTATTATTAGAAATGTTCTAATATTACTACTAACGTTACAAGAACCTAAAAGGTCACACCTTATGGTTAAAACGAACAAAATCGAAACAGATTTGGTGTTGTGTTTAGCTTTCACATGAATTAAATTAATTTGATAGTTAAATATTAAACGAATTAAATATACAAGCTTGTTGTACACAAATTGAGAACATAGTTAAGATTAATAGATGAATTTGATTCATATAAAATTCTAACATAATATCTTTTATCAAAATTATTATAATAAATTATTATTTTGATTTCGGTCAAACATTGCAATATGCTAGTTATAATTCTTTTGGGAAAGAATATAACGTTTTTTTAATACTTTCCATATGCTATAGTTCTTTTTGGAAAGAGTATAACGTGTTTAATACTTTCCATATGTTCTCTATAAGATTTGATTCCATTTTCACTATATGATACCAAAATCTCGAATTAGGGTAAGTGTGTTTTAAAAAGAAAATTGACAAAAAGGTCTAGCAACTGTCTTTGAAATCTCTCTGAAATTGTTCAAAGAGTTTTTCTGTTCATGGTTGACTAGGTGTACTACGTAGAAGCCAGAACCTTTTCGTTGTAGCTTGGAATTGACATTGAATCAGCAGCATCCTTTTATCATTTTTTAGTTAATAAGGTACATCTTCAACCCTATTCCAGCTTGTTTCATTCCTCGTACATGGATCCATGGCTGTGGATCACCGGAATATTTTTTCCACTATGCTATGGGGCGTACTGGCAGTTCTAATAATGGTATCAGAGCCACTTGTATGATACAGATATAGGATTAAATTGATTGGTTGATGCCATTCTATAAGATACATTCTATTTGATATGTTTAATCGATCTATTTTTATGAATATATGATATTTGTTAATTTCTATTAAGAACGTGCTTATTTAATCTGTTAAACATATGTAAGTATGTGTTATTCTCAATCAATGATTAAGTGTTAATCATTGATTTTGAAGCCTATTGGATCTTGTATATGGTTTGTTAAGTGTTAACGAATCTGTTTTGGGGCAGTGGGGGTTTTTGTCATTCGAAGTTAATTTTTAACTTGTTAATTACATTTCAAAAAAGAACAAAAGTTGTTCTAGTAAGAAGCATCTCAGATCAAAATTTTTAAAAAATATTATTCTCTTTTTATAAATTTATCAAACAATAACGATTTTCAATAGAGATTTGAGTGCAGTTTTTAAAATTTCGTTGGGGTCTGCCACCTGCAGCACCGAGGTGCGAAACCCCCATAGGGGGTATCGCCCACTAACCCTTATGGTAGCCCACATTAATTGAAGAGACAATTTGGTAATTCATATTAACAAGCTGTTAAATAAAACATATCATATATTGTATACTATGTTCGTTTGCACGGTGTTTGGAAATGCATGGTTATAGCCCGATAGCCCATTTAATTTATTAATTGTAAAGGTTGTAATTTTATAAATACGGTCTGCGTGTCGTGCCTTTCTATATTGCTCTTGCATTTCTCTTCTCATCTTACTCCCTCGTAAGTAAAATGAGTTTCTATAATTGTAAATTGTATAAGCTGCTACGGATTAGAAGGAAAGAAGGTTGGGTTAACTAAAGTGGAAAGGAAGCTTGAGAAGTGGCATACACCCTTAGGATTCCTTTCGGTTCTCCCATTGGCTTGGGGGAACCACCTTAGTATTATGGGCTATAACTATTGCATTTATTTATTGCTTTATAGTTTTCTTGTATATGCTACGTTGGATGATATGTTAGCATGCATGTTATAGGACATTGATAAGATCAATTAAAGGATTAAAATAGACACAACGTTTACTATTAATGGTGAGATTAATTTAATTTAAAACCCTTCAATAAAATATTAAGTTAAGATTTCCTATAAATATTTACCCTTATTAAAGCCTCGATCGATACAATGTGGGTTCTGCTAAAGCGAAATACATGTATCTATCTTGGTCAAACGTGAAGAATAAGTAAGTGATATTTGCTAGTTATAATATTGGTTAATAACTGAACTAGGTTACTCTAATAGGATTAGATACCTAGAAGCAATAGTTTTGGATAATCATGAGATGATTGGAAGAATAGTTGTTCAAAAAAAGGAGGAGTAACATGCGATGTAATTAGCAAGTATTGCTTACCTAAATAACCATAATCTTAAGAGTAAAGCCAAAGCTAACTTAAGAAGAGGTGAAATATGGATCCTTACCTACTAGAAAACTTTAGAGAAAGTCTTTCTGAAATTAAGATATGAGGGTTATTAATTTTGAATAAAATAGTGGGAGCATCATCTAATAAATTCCTTTTTAATGATTATATTAAACTTGGTAAATGTACTCATTAGCATATTTTATTTTTTTAGATTTATTTGTCCTTGAGAAGGACAAGTTGAATGGTTTGAACTTCCTTGACTGTTTCATAACTTGAGGATTGTCCTCAAACAAGAACATAAATTATATGTCATTGAAGAACCTGTTCCTTATGAACCAATAGCTAATACCTATAGAACTGACAAGGATGCTTATAAGAAGCATCTTGATGACATGTTAGACATAGAATGTCTAATACTCTCCATCATGATTCCTGTGCTTCAAAAGAAACATGTGGATATGGTTGCCTATGATATGATCCAACACCTCAAGGAATTATATGAGGGGCAAGAATGTCAAGAGAGGTAAGAAGCCGCTAAAGCTCTATTTTGTTTCAAAATGGTGGAGGGAACTCCTGTGGGAACTCACGTTCTCAAGATGATAGGCTATATTGAAAGCCTTGAAAAACAAGGATTCTCTCTAGGTATGGAGTTAGCCACCGATGTCATCTGCAGTCATTGCTAGATATTTTTAGCCAATTTGTCCTTAATTTCAACATGAATGAGATTAATAAGACTTTTCCACAATTACTTAGCATGTTATGAACTGTTGAAAGTAACATGAAAAAGGCTAGACCTAAACCCATTTTGATGGTCTACAAGGACAAGGGCAAAGGAAAAGCTAAGGCAAAGCCCAAGACAGGAAAAACTACATTGAAAAATAAAGGAGGAATTTCTAAGGAAAGTAAATGTTTCCATTGTGGCAAGACCCGATACTGGAAAAAGAATAACCTACCTATCTTGAAGAGGTCAAGAAGGCAAAAGAAAGTGGAGTGTCCTCTTTAGGTATTTATGTTATTGATATTAATTTACCAACATCTATTTCTTGGGTATTAGATACTAGTTGTGGTTCTCATATTTGCACCTCTGTACAGTGGCTGCATAGGAGTATGAATTTGGCTAAAGGAGATGTGGACCTGGGAGTTGGAAATGGAGCAAGTGTTGTTGAATTATTTGTAGGAACACATATTTTATCATTGCCTAGTGGACTTGATTTAATTTTGGAGGATTGTTATTTTGTGCCAAGTTTGACTAGAAACATTATTTCAATTTCTTGTTTAGACATAATTGGTTTTGAGATAATTATTAAGAATAATTGTTGTTCATTTTATCTGGATAATGTTTTCTATGGTTCGGTAGAATTAGTACATGGCATCTATATTTTATATCAAGATATGCTCATTTATAACATAAATACTAAAATATCAAAAACAAATGACTCTAATCAAACTTGTCTTTAGCATTGTCGATTGGGCTATATAAGTGAGAAGCACATATGAAAGCTCTATAAAGAAGGAATTCTGGACTCTTTTGTTTTTGAACAATTGGATATATATGAGTCTTGTTGGGCAAAATGACTAAAACTCCTTTTAATAGTAAAAGTAAGTGAATTAGTGATTTATTGGGCTTAATACGTAGTGATGTATGTGGACCAATGAACACACAAGCCGGAGGAGATTTTCAATACTTCATTACTTTCACTAATGACTCTAGTAGATATGGGTATATTTGTCTTATGCACCATAAATCTGAAGCCCTTAAAAAGTTAAAAGAATTTAAAAATGAAGTACAAAACCAAATAGGCAAAAGTATTAAGCCACTTCAATTAGAGTGAGGAGGAGAATACTTAAGCTTAGAGTTTAATGAGTTTTTTAAAAAATGTGGGATTGCCTTACAACTTACACCTCCTACTACTTCACAATGGAATGGAGTTTCTAAAAGGAGAAATCAAACACTATTAGACATGGTTCGATCAATAATGAGTCATGCTGATCTTCTTACTTCCTTTCAGGGACATGCACTTGAAACAACTACTTTCACACAAAATCGTGTTCCATCTAAATCGATTCAAAAGACACCATATGAGATGCGGATTGGAAAGTGTCCTAGTATGTCTTTCATGAAGATTTGGGGTTGTGAAGCTTATGTTAAATGTTAGACGTCTACTAAGCTTGAATACAAATCTCAAAAGTGCATCTTTGTGGAATATCCTAAAGAAACTAAAGGATATTAAGTTTTCAATCCTACCAAGAACAAAGTGTTTGTATAATAGCCCGTTTTTAGTCAAATCAAAACAGTGATTTCGAGACCATAAATTTGAGGTCAAAATATTTATTTTATTATTATTTTAATGTTTACAATATGATATTATGTTGGTGTGAAAATTTCGTTAAGAAATTTTATCGCTTGATTGGTCAATTTGATAAAAAGGACTAAATCGCGTAAAATGTAATACTTGAGTTCTAATAGCTAAAGGTGTCTAATAGCTATAGAACCTTAAATTAAGGTCCTTAAGTGGTAATTAGGCCATTTTAATTGTGATTGGACAATGATTGACACAAAATGGATGTTATTAAATGGTTTTTATTAAAGGTTAATTTTGTAATTTGTTTATTAATCATAAAATAAATAAATAAAATAGACAATTTGTGTCCATTTTCTTCTCATAAACACCAAAATCAATTCTAACATGAAGAAACCATATCTAGGGTTCGGCCAAGCTCATTTGTGCAATTGTAAGTACATTTTTGTCTCGTTTTTAATGATTTTTATGTTTTTGTGATCGTTTCAACTAGTTCTAGCTACCCTAGGGACTATTTTGCAAAACTATTAAAGATTTTGAAAGTTTTCATTGATGAAAGTACGTGTTCTTTGATGTTTGATGATGAAATATGAAATCTTGTTGTCATATTTATATATTTTGTAAAGTGATTTTGAGTAAAAATACAAAATAGGGATTTATTTGTGAAAATGTGAAAATGTATGGTTAAATGTGTGAAATGTTGAAAAATATGGGTTGCTAGGGACTAATTGGTAAATTGGCTAGCATGGGTTGGTATTGAATTTCATTAATTTGAGATTTTGTGGAATAAAGACTAAATTGTAAAAGTGGTGAAACATTAGGGGCAAATGTGTAAATATGCTTAAATGTGTGTTTTGGACTAAAGTGAATAGAGAGATAATTAAATGAGCTGAATTTGATATTATATACATCAAGAAAAGAGGAATTTGGAATTAGATCGGGGAAAAGACAATGTACTCGATTAATCGACCAATTACATCGTTTTCGAACTCGAGGTAAGTTCGTATGTGATAAATTTCATTATAAATGTATTTTAAATGCTTTGATACTATATAAGTTATGAATATGAGACTTCGGATAAGTTCAACATTGACTCGATAGAAATTCGGCATTCGAAATCCCGGTTGAACCATAGGAATAGTTTAGGATACTAGTGACAAGTCATTAGGGGATACATGTATTGGCTTCGGGCCATGATATTAGCACTTTGGGTGTGAGATATAGTGATTTGGTTTCAGGCGATGAATATTGGCTAATTTGTCTTCGGGCCATGATATCAGTACTTCAGATATAAGTTACCTTGATTTGGCTTCGGGCCATGGTATAGGTACTTATCGTGTGAAACCCTTGAGTATCCGACTTCTATTCTGAATGGTTCAACGGGTAAACGATAAATATGGATGAGTATGAGATTGATGCTAGATGATACAGGTATGTACATGAATTATATAAGTTTCAAATTGAGGAAACTTGTGAATGAAGTGTATACTCTCATAATCGAGTATTTGAAAGGTTTGTTAATTATGTAAGCTATATGTTGGTATATTCAATTCAAAATATTGAATTATATTTGTGAGATTGCATTGAGTTTATTACATATGAGCTTACTAAGCTTTATAGCTTACTTTATTTTTCTCATGTTTTATAGTGTTATCAAAGTTAGCTCGGATTTGGGGATCGTTAGAGATCGCTTCACATTATCTACCTATCTCTTAGTACCTATGAACATTGGTATTTTAATTATATGGCATGTATAGGGACTTTGAGTCATTTTGGCAATGTAGCATGATTTTGGCCATTTGTGTTGGCTTGTAAATATTAAATGTTTGATTGTATGTTAGCAATGTAAGTTGGCTTATTTTGGAAATTATGTGTTGAATATATATATGTGTGTGTTAATGCCTCTTAGTGATGTGGTCCATGTTTGCTTGGAAATGGCTTGTTTAACGCAACTCTTAAGGTAGCTAATAGTTGATGAATTGAAAATGGTTATACTTGTAAATCGGTGCAAAATGATGTATGTTTGGTAGAGGTTTAGTTAGTTGATTTGTATATGTGTTTTTGGTATTTTTTGAATGAGTAAAACATGAGTTTACATGCATGTTGGTTGTTGGTATTAGAACTAGAATGATTTAGCCTTGATTATGGATAAGTTAGATGTTCATTTATACTATGAATTTGTACCATTTGGGTTGTGTAGGTACATGAAAATTTTGGGTGGCAAATTGGCTTGGTAAATAGTCTATTTTTTTCCACATGGGCGAAGACACGGGCATGTGTCTCAGCCGTGTGTTGCACACGGTCAAGTACATGGCCGTGTGTCCCCTAGTGTTGAAATTGAAATCGAGTTAGTATGCTTCACACAGCCTTACACACAGGCATGTGACTTGGCTGTGTGGCAAAAGTCAGTATACCTAACAGGTTTGGCACAACCTAGCACATGGGCTAACACACGGGCGTGTATGGCCATTATAGGGCACACGGGCTAGCTACACAGGCGTGTGTGTTGGCCGTGTGACCCAAGTTAAAAAGTTACACGGGGTCAAACATGGGCTAAGACACGGCCATTTGCTCCCATTTCGAATGTACACACGGCTTGTGACACGGGTGTGTCTGGTGGTCGTGTAAGACCCACGGCCGGGCCACACAGGCATGTGTCCCCTGTCTTGAGAAAACTTTTATAAGTGTTCCAAATGTTTCCAAGGTTATCAGTTTGATCCCAAACCACTCCCAATATATGTTTTAGGCCTCGTAGGCTCGTATTATGAACAAATTGATTGAGATTGAATGATTAATGCTTGAATTGTGAAAATGTATGCTAAGTAATGGTTTAACTATTTTATAAGTTCGTTAACGCTCCGTAACCCTATTCCAACATTGAATACGGGTGAAGGGTGTTATAATTTGTTGCTCGAACAGGAGTTTTCCTTGAAAGAGAGTTTGTCTCTAGAAAAGAAAGTGGTAGAAAAATAGGACTCGGAAAAATTTGAGAATAACAACAGATCACTGAATTAGAGATTAGACAATAACAGGTTCCACAAGTTGTTGTGGAACAATCAACTATTTTGGAAACACAACTATCGTGAAGATCTTTTAGAGAATGCCATGTACTTAAGAGATATGGATTTCTCATTACAACATATGATGATATTCTACTTATGGATCAAGATGAGCCTCAGACTTATCAAGAAGCGGTGGTGAGCCCAGATTTTGAGAAATGACTTGAGGCCATGAGGTCTAAGATGGATTCCATATTGACCCACAAGGTGCAACTGGGTTTTCAAAAAGAAAACCGACATCACTACAGCAAAACTGACTTTTAGCGACGTTTTTTAGGCCTTTAGCGGCGCTTTTAAACCATTAGCGACATTTTTGCAAGCGTCGCAAAAAACGCCGCTAAAGGTCATGATGTCAGGGCCTTTAGCGACGCTTTCCCCACAAATGCCGCTAAATGTCAGGACCTTTAGAGGGGCGCTTTCCCCACAACGCCGCTAAAGGTCAGGACCTTTAGCGGCTCTTTTCCATCAAACGCCGCTAAAGGTCATAAAATTAAAAAAAATATATTATAAAATATTATAAAAGTCATGAAAAATATAAAAAAATTAAAATTCATTATCAAAATATTGAGAAGAAGAATAATACCTATGATATAAATATATATCCCACCAAACAAAGAATTTATCAATAACAATCAAACAAAATACCGCACTTATCATACTACACCAGAAATCTAACAAAATACAAATAGAACAAAATAATGATAGAATGCACACTTTAAGATAAGCAGTTAGCTTAGACAAGTCGTCACTATGCATGAATTCAGCTAATCCTGGACCATGCATCCAACAAAAACTCAAACCTAAGAAAAAAGAAACAAAAGTTAATGAATGACACATATAACATCAAATTAATAATAAAATATGCAATTAACAAGTCAACATTAACGCCACATATAACATCAAATTGCACAGCTTAATATACTCAATACATTAGCATAAATAACATCACATTGAATAATGAATTTAACACATTCGAATAGATCAACTTTAAGCTCACTAATGGTTAATTTAGCATGTGAACAAAGATATAAATGTTTGCATTTACAAACATGGTTTAATCAACTTCAAGCAGGAAATTAAATGCTGCAAATTTCCAGCATTCAAAATCATATATGGACAATATTAATATGACATTTTCGAGCACCTTAAAGACATATTTGGAAAATTTGAAGAACCATTTGAACAACCACATTCGAACATCTTAAAGACAACTAAATTTTGTCTTGTTTTGGACAACCTTAGAGGTCAAGAAGGCATGTATTAAACCACGCCTAACATGTTTTTTTTTTCACATGCTTTGAACAACAATAAACAACCATTAAGCATTATATTAAATCAACTCTTTAACACATTCGAACAACTTAAAATACATCATTCGAATATCATAAATCACAACTTTCGGACACCATAAATTGCAGCATTTAACACCTAAAATTTCAGCATTTAACACATAAAATGGTTTTCTCCTTATTAAACACTTATACGACCCTCAAAGCGAGTAGTATGCACTGTAAGCCAAAGTCGGGCCGATAAAGAAATCACTTATGCGACCCTCAAAGCCACATATGTCAAAGCACATTATCTCGATCTCTTTGAATTATGATATGGAAAGATAAATTTTTAATAATGCCACCATAATGCAAGAATTAGAATTTGTTTCACACAAAAGTCATTGATCATTTTATTAATCATGTGCCTTTGCATGTACAGCGTTGCATCTAAAACCTACATAGTTTAAATAAAAATATCACCAAATCCATGGCCTATCCTCAAACAATCTATTATTTAGATACGTAAACAAGTCAAACAGAAAGCACCTCATGGCAAAGCATTTTCTGATCCACTATGTTAGTTGTTTTTATCTTTATTTCTTCCCCTGAGTTCAACTTTAAACCTCAAAATATCTAAATATATTGAAGCTCGGAATGCTTAATATTGCGGACAACCAACACAATAGTCTAATCTTTGGTTTATCTACTATGAAAAAATACTAAATTATAAGTTACATAGAGAACAATTTCAATTATTTTCATTTCGAAAGCACCAAAAGAGTTGAACAACCCGCCTAAATTTCATCTCATTAAGGTGGCAAACCTCGATTACACAAAAGCCTCTCTCACCTTTTTGAAATAAATAACCAGCTCTTATAGTAAAAATATATATAAGAACAAGTATCTTACCTCTGCAACAAAAGGCCATAATTTGCTCAATTGTTTGTTCAACCATTTTGCCTAAAAGGACAACATAGTGTAAGACAGTAAGCAACTACACTGCATAAAATCTTAACACCAAAATGGAAACACCTTTTTCTATACCTAACACATGCAAATGTATCTAGTTTCAAAATCTTAACATAATGTACTATAATTAGTACAGTTTTTATATCAATGGATTAAAAGTTTAAAGTTGTGATTAAATAGACTGCAAGGTTTAATATGTTCATTTTCTCTACAGCAAAAGTTTCAAATTAGTAATTATAATTTTGAGTAAACAAGCTTTGCAGTGCATTAACAAGTGTATTTTTTAAGTTTATTTTAAATTTCTGTAATTTTTCAATAGAAACAATCTGCAAATAAATGAGTATTTTAAAATGTTAAGTCAACAAATTTAATAAAAATATTTAAATCTGAATTTTAAAATATTCTAAGAACTTTCATTCAAGCACTTTGTTTTTCTAAGCAATCAATAAGATTCAACAAAATTATACACAAATAAAGACAATTAGGATTCAACAACACTCTTAGCATACGTGATATAAAAAGAATGAAGCAATCTAATGAACTAATCCAAACTAGCAAAGAGTTTAAAAAATCCACACCGAAACAATTGCATTGCTAGTTGTTTCTCTTACAATTTTTTTTCCATCTTTGCTATCTGCTTCAAATATTTCTTATTTTTTGCAGCAGCCTAAACATCCCTATCTTCGTCATCTTCATGGTTGAAAGGCAATGGTACTGATTTAAATGCACGGAACTTGCCAACTTTTTTCAAATGTTCATTCTCCAACCTGCTCATTTTCAATAGGAAATGGCTATCACAATGTTCAAAGGCTTCAAATTCTTATACAGAATCTTTATATTGGTCTGAAAACATAAATGGTTCTAATTGAATAAACACAAGGCTGATCTAAAGGTTAACCTGAAGAAATTCCAGATGCCGCGAAGAATGATCTCTAGACTGGCAAGCAGCTAATGTTTCACTGGGTAAAGACACTTTAAAATTCAACACTATTTGCATCCATGCAAATCTCAGCAATATATTCAATGCCTGCATCCACCAATTTAATTACTTACTCAATGCTGCAAAGTCTCATTATCAATTAGAACTAGCACATGTTTTTCTTCTTACCATGGCCCTAAAATATACACCTTTGTAAGGGATAAGCAATTTATCTCTCAACCAACGGTTTTTAGAGCGGCGTTGAAGAAGCCCCCAGTCGACAACAAGGTCCCAATACATACCATAGATAGCTGCTACGGCTGAACAGATCCAAGCTACAATTCTCCATCCAGTTCCTGCATTCAGGCTATAAGCAGTCATTGTGCAAACAGCAATAATTGTGCAAACAGCAGTTTCTTTGAGCTTTAGTCATTTGTCCTTCAGTAATTTACCTTGTAAAGAGGAGCACAAATACAGTGGAACAAAGTTGTGAGAAAAAATAAGCGACTTGAATGGTATAGGATGTTGAATGGGAAGATTAATATAACAAGTGCAAGCTGCAGAGACAAAAAAAAAAAAAAAAAAGAAACATGCTGAGTTTCAAGAAAGGTTTAAAATAAGAAGATTGATCAAGGAATGTACATCAGTTTAGTTCAGTAAGTCTTACTGTGACCAAGATTAGGGGAAGCAGTTCAGTTAGTGCTTTGTAATCTCCTGTTTTAGGGTCCATTTCCATATCAAGATTTGAGATGACACTGGCCAGTGCTAAAGCTGCAAGACCGAAAATCAGGAGCAAAACTTCTCGATAACCAAGCTCGGTCCCTTGTTTGAAGCCAAATATGGGATCAAAAGAAAATTTTTATTAAAGAAATCAAATCTAAAGAAAAGGAATAAAAGAAAGGTATCAAATGACTAGAGAGGACGACTTTAGAGCCATGACCCATCAAATACTTTCTTTCCCTTCAAATCAGCTTCCTTCAAGTCCCCAACGCTCTTCTTTGTAGCCATGGTAGTAGCACTTCTTCAACAACAACCAAACGTATAAACAACGCTACACCCGAAAAAAGGATTAGAGAACCGATCTGCAAAATCAATAAGAAAATGGGGGTTATTCAAAGTGAGAGTACTTACGAAGATGAGAGAGGAGAATATATCTAGACAGTGAAAAGAAATGAAGGATCGAGTGAAAAAGAGTAACGAGAGAAAAAGAGTAGCTAAATTTTATTTGGGGGATTTAGGGCGAGCGACATAGATGAGAAGAAGAGGGAGTAATGAGCGGGTAAGCAAAAGTTATTTTTTAGGAGTAGAGACCGACGACGACTGCGACGCAGCAAAGAGGTTAGTCGAGGGCGATGCACCAGGTGGTCCGGTCGGCGTCTTCGGTGGCAAATGGGTTGGGAACTTGGGGATGAAATTTTAATGATTCAAGGAGAAGAGATAGAATGGGGGAAATTTTGTTAAGGGGAAAAACAACAGCTATAGGGAGCACTTGGAATAAATTGGATGAAACTAAAACGACAGAGTTTTGGTTAAAAAAAATGACAGTTGCGGCGTTTATAAAAAAACGCTGCTAATTAGCGCCGCTAACTCCTTAAAATTATTGTAAAAATTAATTAAACCCATTCAAATTAAAATAAAATTTTATTAATAAATTACTATTGCACATTACATATATAATAACAAAATTAGTTTATATAATTTTATAAAATCATATTTATTATTTTCATATAAAAATATTATTTTGATAAAAAATAAAAAAGATATTTTTATCATTAATAACATTATGTGATATAAAGTTAATCGTGGAAATTATGCGTATGTACTAAAATAATTAAATATTACGAAAATTTTATTAATACAAGCATTATTCTTTTAAGTATGGTCCGCATTAGTTGTTTAGATTTTTATATAAATGGCATACTGGTTATTACATCAAATTTTATTAATTTTGTTACATAAAAATTCAATGAGTGTGCCATATTTTAGTATGATTATTTTACTTTACGAATTCAAAACATCCATTGTTTCGAATCGAGTTTTAAATAAAATTAATTGTAATTTTATAATTTATATCAATTTGAGTGCAATAATTGTTTGTCTCTGTAAATTAAATATTAAAAATATTTTTAGTTGAATCATATAAATGGAAAGAAAAATTTATAATTATAATTATTTTTTATTAAGTTAGTGTTATGGGTTAATCAAGTATATTAATTCAGTTGTGAAATTATTAATTTACCCTCTCACATATAAATTAAGTTATAAGAATGTATCTATATATATATAATAAAAATTCGAAACACAATTAACTTTATGATTATAACCAAAATAACAATTAATTTTTATATAAACTTTTAACAAATATACGAGTTAAATAATATCTTTTCGCATAGGAGTGTTAAATCTTAAAAAAGAAAAAGTAATTCTCTTAACATACTTTAACAAATTGAATACTAAACCACTTACTCTGTAAAAGCTAAAATATGAGATAAGTATTTGTACTTTTCGTAAAATTAAAATTTAGTCATTATATTTCTATTCTTAAGAATTTAATTCCTCTATGTTTCAAATTTCTGAATTTAAGTTTAATTGTTAAAATTACTTTATTATTATTATTAAATTCGTTAGGGATTTAGGATGTCGAATTTGGGAATGGGTGATAATACTTTAGGGATTTAGGATGAGGAAGAAGGGGGAAATAGAACTAGGGAAAAACGGGAAAAATGTTAAGTGTATCAGGTGTGGGTAAAAAATAAGATAGCTAAACGACAAAGTTTTGAACAAAATAATTTAACATTAGTAGCGTTTATAACCTAGCGCCACTAAAAATGCACCTATTGCGGCCGAGTATATTGTAGCTAGGAAGGCTGCAAAAGAGGCTGTTTGGATCAAGAAGTTCATATCTGAACTAGGGGTAGTGCCTAGCATATAAGATGCTATAGAACTTCGTTATGACAACAATGGAGCCATTGCACAAGAAAAAGAACCTAGATCTCACTAGTGGTCCAAACATATACTTAAGAGCTTTCATCTTATTTAAGAAATCATTGATCGAGAATGTGGAAATATGCAAAGTACCAACAGGTGATAACATTGTTGATCCACTAATGAAGCCTTTTGTAACAGCTCATTTTTAGTCAAATCGAAATAGTAGTTTCGGGACCAAAAATCTAAGGTCAAACTATTTATTTTATTATTATTTTAATGTCTGCAGCATGATAGTATGATTGTGTGAAAATTTTGTTAAGAAATTTTATCGTTTAAATGCTCAATTTGATAAATAGGACTCAATCGCGTAAAGTGTATGTAACACCCCAAATCCGGCCTAGACGATATGGCCGAATCTGGCGTGTTGAGTCAAAGCGCCGTTCAAAAATCGAGTTGTCGTTAGAAGTTCGTTTCTAAAATAAAAACCTTTTGTACGGGGTTAGCAAATCATCTTGTTACAAACTTTTGCCAAAATATTTGCCGTTGGAATACTAATTCAACTTAAAACGCGGAAGCATTTTGAAAAATTTGTGTTTGGTCGTGTTCTTTAGAAAATCGTGAATATTTTGAAAACTCGAGTTTTTTCTAGACTAGCAGTTTAATATAAAAAATCAAAAGCCCAATTAAAACTTAAACCCACAATGGCCTTATTACATAATAAAAAAACCCAATATGAAATTTAAAATAAATAAAGTCAGGTTATAGATCCACTACAATCGTGCGGCCACCTCCAAGTTCCTGACGGCTCCAAATTGTCTAAGGCTGGGAATTACCTGCACAGTTAGACAGACAGGGTAAGTTTGTGAAAACTCAGTGTGTAATCCCTTAAAAATACAAACAGTCATACATACGGTATGCAGAAACAGATTGGGCCTGAGCTCATCACAAAAACAGTAACAGATGGGCCTTAGCCCATTAGCAGAATCAGGTGGGCCTAAGCCCATTACAAAATCAGTATCAAATGCATATGCAGACAGATATCCAGCCCAGTCCAACCAATACACCACCCATACCAACCAACACCATGTGGGGATAAAATTGACCCACCCAGCCAACACACTAAGCTTAGCACCGGTTGCGGCACTAAGTCAACAGAACGACTCAACGCCGTAGACAGAATGGCTAAAGGCCGTAAATATCGCAGCAATGTTACCAGTTAACAGAACGACTATAAACCATAAGTATCACAGAAAGGCTGAAAGCCTTGTACAGAAAGGTTACAGGCCGTACACTTCCTCCATCAATAATAACCCAACCCCATGCAGTATGTCATGTCATAAATATTACATGTATGTAAAGTCATACTCAGTACAATCATATATGTAAATCATAAGCACATCAGTCATACGGAACATAAGGCATAATCTTCATTCTACCATACTGGGGTATTACAGTCATTTTACCCTACAGGGTCATTTTACACTACAAGGGTATTTTGGTAATTTCACAAATAGGGGTCTTAGCTAGGTCCACCATCTCCTCGAGCGACTTAAGTAACCTAACAGACATAACGGTACAAATGGGTTTAAGGCCCATTACTCGACCCAAGTGGGCCCACACGCTCGTATGGCCCATTTGGCCCAAATTTAGATACGGCTAAGTGTCCTAAATAGCTTGGTTTACCCCACGAGCATTCGCATGCTCGTGAGACCTCAAATGTCAAATTTTTGGCTTTTCGACTTTTGCCGATCTACAGTAGAGAAGGGTGTGAATACACACCTGTTTATGAGAACGCGTTGAAGTCCACGATCACCAACCTTGGTTAAGCAGGTATGAAATAATCCCTCCTAAAACTAGTGATCACCAACTCATCTTGTTCACTCTATTTAAAGCCAGCTTCTCGCCAATTCTCATGTTAGCTTCCCGATGTAGGATTACTTTCAACCATTAGGAAAATTCCTTATTTTTTTTATGACCACTTCAACTACAGAGTTCCAGTCCAACTCCACCTCCTACATAGCTCAAACAGCAAAATAAATACTCCATTGCGCATCCCAAGACTTGAACCTTAGACCTCACAGTTACACAACACGCCACCTTGCCACTCCACCACAGGCTATTTCTTTGTCACCATTTAGCCTCAATTAATTATAAAGTCTACAGGCCAAAGTATATGTTCCTTTAAAAGAAATACCAAAATAAATTGCAAGAGCAAAGACTTGAAGCAAGGCTCCCTTGCAACCTTAATAATGCCACAACCACTAGACCACGTGCTTCCTTGTGTCATTTATTTCCCACAATATTATGAAAGGCCTACTTCCAAGCATCCAGGGTTTTATTCACTTAAAACCAAAATTTTTGCTAAAGCCCAGGTTTGAACCCAGGACTTTTCCAACTCCTTTCAGGACCCTTAACCACTTGAGCAGCCTTTTAATTGTTTCATATCCTTGCACAATTAAATACTTATATACAAACTCCTTATGGACCCAAACTCAAGGCCCAATACTTTTGGGCCCAAATTCGGGGCGTTACAGTGTAAAACTTGAGTTCTATTAGCTAAAGGTGTCTAATAACTATGGAACCTTAAAGTAAAGATCCTTATGTGATAAATACCTTATTAATATGATAGTGGATGATAATGGCTTGGTAATTTTAAAATTTGTGATAATTTTAAAGGTTAGTTTTGGTATTTGGTAATTAAAGGTTAAATAAATAAAATAAAATCATATTTTAGTATCCATCTTCTTCATTTAGCCGATTTTAACAAGAGGAGTAGCCATTCTTATGTTTTTTTTCATTCGGCCAAGCTTCTATTGCTCATTTAGTTACGTTTCTGTCCCGTTTTTAATGATTTATATGTTTTTAAGATCGTTGCAGCTTATCTATCTAGCCCAGGGACTAATTTGCAAAATTGTTAAAGGTTTAGGGTTTTTCCATTGATAAGTACATGTGTATTTTAATTTTTGATGATAGAAAATATATGTTTTTTGTTAGATAAACAACATTTGTAAAGTGATTTTTAGTAAAATTTCTATTTAGGGATTAAATTGTGAAATGTGTAAATTTTATGGTTAAATTGTGAAATAAATGAAAAATATGGGCTGCTATGGGTCTATATGAAACTTAGATAGCATGGGTAGGGATCTAATTGCATGAATTTGTATTTTTATGAGATAAGGACTAAATTCTAAAAATGTTGAAATATTAGAGGCAAAAGTGTAAAGTTGCCATAATATGCATTTTGGGCTAAATTGAATAGAATGATAATTAAATAAGTTAATTTTGATTTCAAATTGATCAAGAAAAGTGAAATTCAGATTTACATCGGGGGGAAAACCAAGTGTTGGACTAATCGACTCATTTCGTCATTTTTGCATTCGAGGTAAGTTCGTATGTTAATAAGCATTATTATAATTGTGTTTTAAATGCTTTATGATTGAATTATTTTTGAATACAACCTTGCGGATATGTTCAATGACAATTCGACAAATGTGAAATCCCGGTTGAACCTTAGGAATAGATTAGGATACAAATGACATGTCATTAGGGGTTATGTGATTTGGGTGCTGGTCCGTACATCCTACCGGTGGCTAAGTTATCCGAAATGTGTTGCGAATTCTCGTCAGCTTGTGTGAGCAGCACCGTATAGCTACATCATGACCGTCAGCTTGCATGAGTAGACCCATTGATAGCTTGAGAGTGAGCATTATATGTGATATGAGATTGAAATAGCTTCAGCTATGTATTGGTACTTAGGGTGCGAGATTCTCGAGTATCTGATAGTATTCCAAATGGTTCAATAGGTATATCGAATATATGAAATGGTGAGAAATAGATACGTATCGGTACAGGTATGTATGAAAATTATACGAGTATTGAAACTATGAAAGTTATGATATCTTGATTAATTATGTGAAGGAATATATGTTAACCTTATAATTACATGATTTTGAAGTATACTATGTTATATTACTTGAATGGTGATCAAATTTACTTATTAACTATATGAGCTTACTAAGCTTTATAGCTTACTTTGTTTACTTTTCCATGTTTTATAGTGAATTTCGAAGCTAGCTTAGATTGGGAGTCGTCGGAGATTACATCACACTATCAAGCTTCAACTTTGGTACTTTTGAGTTTATGTATTTGGTTATATGGAATGTATAGGACTTATGGTCATTTTGGTTTATAGTTTGGTAATGAATTTAGCCAATTGAGTTGGCTTGTAAATGTTAAGTGTGTGGTTTTGTGTATAGCCATAAGAGTCAGCTTATTTTGCTATATTTGGTGATGTATATAATTTTGTAAATGGCAATTTTTTTGTGTGGTTGATAATTGCCAATTTATATGCTTGTTGTTAATTGGCATTATGGATGTGAAATGATTGAAATTGGAAGTTGATATGCTTATGGTTTTATAACAATATAATGTATGTATGAAGTTAATCATTTAGGTTAAATTGTGAATGCGAATGGCATATTTTGCATAGGCAATTTATAATGTTATGAGCTTTATAGTTTTTGGTATGGAAATAGCATGAATTAGACTTGATTGAGATTGGCTGGAATGCCTATTTATGCCATGTTATGTGCCATTTGGTTTGTGTAGGTGATTGAATGATTGGGTGAGAAAAATGGCCTGGCAAATAGCCTATTTTTGTCCACACGAGCAGAGACACAGGCGTGTGTCTCAGCCTTGTGTGACTGAGACACACGGTCAGGTGACACGTCCGTGTGTCCCCTGGTGTTTAATTTGAAATCAAGTCAGTATGGACCACACGACCCAGCACACAGGCGTGTGACTTGGCCGTGTGGCATAAGTCAGTATACCCTATAGGTACGGCACGACCTAACACATGGCCTGGCACACGGTTGTGTGAGGCCATTTCAAAGGGCACACAGGCTGGTCACATGGGCGTGTGGTTGGCCGTGTGAACCAAGTCAAAGGGTTACATAGGGCCAGACATGGGCTGGGACACGACCATGTGATCCTATTCCGAATGTCCACATGGCCTATGACACAGGCGTGTCTTTGGTCATGTGAGACACACGGCCGGGCCATACGAGCATGTATCCCTTGTATTTTGAAAAATTTTCTAAGTTTTTTGAAAATTTCCTGAGTTATCTGTTTAGTCTCGAACCACTCTTATAGTATGTTTTAGGCCTCGTAAGCTCGTAGTAGGGACGTTATGAATGTTTGTGAATGATTTATATTTGAATTATGGAAAATGTATGTGAAATGTATGATTGATTATGAAATAGGTCCGGTAATGCTCCTTAACCCTATTCCAACAATGAATACGATTGAGGGGCGTTACACCTTTGACACAGTAGAAGCATGAACTTCACACTAAGTCACTTGGTATTAAATATATGAGTGATTAATCTTAATGTTAGTGGGAGATTGTTATAGTATGCCTAAAGACTAATCATAAGATTATTGTAATTACATACTTGCTGTACCTTGTTTATTAATATAATGTATTGCCATTATTATTTCAATTTGTTTTTTTTTATGTATATAAATAAATTGAATTGTAATAAAGTCCTAAGAAAATATGATTATTCTTAAAAGGTCCTTAGTCAAGTATTATTGTGGGCTTGGATAACAATAATGCATTGAGACTAATGTGTAGTTGATTGATGAAAAAAAAGTTGTCATTGACATAGGGATGTCAAATTCAATGCATGAGTATGTGTTAGAGAACAACATATTTGACTGACCCGCTATGAGTATGTTTCTTAGATTATTATGTAATAATCACAATATAAATCATAGTGATAACTATGTATATGATCCTCAAGCTTGAGATCATCATTGTCCCAACATCTTGAGCCGTACATTTTGATACAATCAAATGTCTACTGTAATAGATTGTACTATAAAGACTGATGTTAAATATACCACAATCCATGTAGTGTGATATGGATGATCAAGATAGGATTTATCCCTCCTACATAATGGGAGCAATATCTTAGGCCTCTTGATGGGTGAAACTAGAAATGCATAGCCATGCTCGAATAACTTGATATGATATAGCACACTTATTTGTTTATTGTAGTCTACTCAGAAAATCAAGAAATATGACATTGGACTATACAAGTGTGACTATTCCATGATTTGTATCCAATCTATATATTAAGGATAAAAGGATATAATAAATGAAGAGATTACCACAGAAAGTTTATGTTGAATTACGACTTCTTGTAACTTAGGTAGCAATGATGCATTGCTAGATGCCACTCATTGCTTGTATTATTAGAAATGTTCTAGTATTACTACTAATGTAACAAGAACATAAAGGGTCACACCCTATGGTGAAAACGAACAAAATTGAAACACATTTGGTATTGTGTTTAGCTGTCAGATGAATAAAATTAATTATTGAATTAAATTAATTTGATAGTTAAATATTAAACGAATTAAATGTACAAGCTTGTTGTACAAAAATAGAGAAGATAGTTAAAATTAATATATGAATTTGATTCAAATAAAATTTTAACATAATATCTTTCACTGAGCTTATTATAATAAATTATTATTTTGATTTTGGTCAAACATTGAAACATGATAGTTATAATTCTTTCTCAAAAGAATATAACATTTTTTTAATCCTTTCCATTTGTGATAATTCTTTTTAGAAAGAGTATAACATGTTTAATGATTTTTATATGTTTTCTATAAGATTTAATTCCGTTTTCAATATATGATACCAAAATCCTGAATTAGGGTAAGTGTGCTTTAAAAAGAAAATTGACAAAAAGGTCTAGCAACCATTGATAACTCTTGAAAAGAGTTATATTTCATGCCTTTAGACTTAGCTAGTTGCTTGCACTTAGGTTCATTTAGTTGCATTTTAGGGCCTTCAATTCGTATTTTCATCATTTCATTAGGAGCTTGGATTGTGTTTAAATATTAGGTACTTTTAATTGCTTGTGGTAGGGTTGTGTTTGGTGGTTTGGCAGGTGCAGGTTGAAGAACGAGAAATAAAGGAGTGAAGGTGTGTCGGGGCAAAAGGTTGGACATTTTGGTAGCATGAATACCATAGAAATTGCAGGAAGACCGAGTCAACACTTAACGCATACTAGTTTCAAGCCCAACTGTACTTGTACCAAAAAAATTTCCTAAGAAAGAGGAGAAGATAATCCTGGGATGTTGGTTTTTATACTAGAAAAAAAGAATTAAAAAATAGGAGAAGATAATCTTGGGTTGTTGAAAATTTTTTTTTAAAAATAGGAGAAGATAAACATGGGTTATTGGATTTATCTTAGGAAAAATGCTATAAAAAAGCCAAAGGAGGAAACCCTAAGCGTCAAACAAGAGTGGAGAGCCTTAGGCAAAAATAGAGGGTAGCGACTGAGTAAAGCCGAAAAGAGTAAGACAAAAGCAGTCCCTTTCAGTCATCGCAAGACATTGTGCTGCTGGAGTGTGAACTGGACACATGAAAGCTGTCTTTCTGAAGTTTTCCATATTTCTTACCTTGTTCTTTCATGAATTGAATGATGAAAATGGTGTTAGGTGTTATTTTGGTTTTGAATTTTATGTGCCAACCCATAAGCTAAAACTCATCGAGTTGTGGTTACATGATGAACCTTTTATTTTCTTTAATGGTTGAAGCATAGATCCAAATCAATTTACTATTTCATTTAATTTTTTTTATTTCTAAACTGTATGCATACAATCTCTAGACATAGATGACTATTCGGCATGCCCATAAACTAAATCTAATTCTGAAAAGGTTGGATTATTTGGATTGATAATGAATGATATGAGCAAGTACTCGACTGATACTTGCAGTAGACTCTAGGCATAAAGCAGCGTTCATATAGAAGGAAAATAGTGCAGGGTACCATATTAAAAGCCTATAGACACTGACAAGGTAACTTGAGGTTTTTGCTCTCGAAAGAAGCAAACTATTTTAGAACTCTTCTGAGCAGTAAACTGAGTATGATTTTGTTGAGGCATTATTAACAGTAAAGGTAGATTCTTAGTAATACTGACCTTCCAAATCAACATCATATATCCTTTATTCTTTGTTGTTGTATCTTTATCATATCATTCTTAGTTATTTATTTGTTAATTTACATAATATTCTCGTAGTAATTCTCATAATTGCCATTACATTTCTACTCTTGTTTTGCCATAGCATTTCCAAGTATTCATTAATTCCACATATTGCATACATCATTATTCCTTTAATTGCCACTCCATACTTACCATAGCTTTACCATAACATTAATTGTATTTGATTATAATAACTTGACCACTTTTGTGCATTAATCCGATCCTCGTGGGAATGATACTCACTCATCACTTTATTACTTGATTCGACGTGTATACTTGCACAATTCGCATATCATATTCACATGCGACAACTATCTTTGAATTCTCTCTAAAATTGTTCAAAGAGTTTTTTTGTTCGTGGTTAACTAGGTGGACTACGTAAAGGCCAGAATTTTCATTGTGGCTTGGAATCGATATCAAATCAGCATCATCCTTTTATCATTTTTCGACTAAGAAGGTATATCTTCAACCTTATTCCAACTCATTTCATTTCTTGTACATGGATCCATGGTTGTAGATCATGAGAATATTTTTTTCCATTATGCCACGGGACATACTGGTGGTTCCAACCGCTCATTGGTCGAACATGCTCTAGCTTGGCCCCTCATCAAGTTCCTTATCCCGCGAATCCTACAATCACAGGTCAAACCATTGTAAGTTTAAATGAACTTATTGAGTTTCTACATTACATGAAAACATACCTCACCTTATTGGGGTTCAAATAAATAATATTAAAATACATTAAACTCCCTCTTGTTAGGGGAAAATTTTCTTATTACAACCTGATAGTTTCAGACCTATAACTAAACTTATCCGTTGGCGAATAGGTCGTTAAGCACTCCTTTCCTAAACCATACTAGTTTAAGGATTCCTTGTATGACTCCTCATATCTAAAATTTTTGCCCTTCCTGTGCTTATATTCTTTCTTCTAACCCTACCCCAAGGTGGGTTTCTTGTTTTCACCATATCCTATTATAGTGGCCCTTTGTGCCTACTCTCCAAGGCCATTGGGTATATTCCCCTTTAGCTATCATTCCAATTTTACTTAGTCCATGAATGACTCCTTTTCTTATTGTATTCCCATAAGACTTGCTTATGTGACATCTTTTGGAATAACTAATGAGGTCCTACACCACACTGCTGAACGAATCACATTTGGGTTAAATAATGATCAGATTACATATTTGTAACATGCCCTACTCGCATTACCTTACTCTTTTTCGTAACACGCCTATTTGCTCTAGGCCATTTTGGCCTATTGTCCAAAGCTTATTGTCATTTGAGTGACCATTAGAATTCATAGTTTTCTCTTATACAATGATTTCCCACGGAACTAACCATTTGATTGATACTTTCTCGATAGTATTTCCTTAGAGAGGAATAGCCTTGACAGACATATCTGTCAGTCGGGGTTTCCCTATTTGGTAACTTTATCTATTATTGGGTTCTAACTAACCCCTACATTCCTTATGGACTAATAGGCATACTTTCGATCAACTATGAACATACAGGGTTCCTTAAGCACCCTATGGAGATTCTAGATAGTGGATCCTTACCTGCGATCCTCATTTAAACCATATTTTGTTTGCCTGTACACCGGGCACTGTTGATGTGTCATTTCCCGTGGCTAGTTCTGTAACCTCCCTACCCCGGTCCAGACAGTATGACCTAATTTTGAAATCTACATTGACCACTGAATTGGCTTAAATAAACCTTCACATTTTAAATATACTTTAAAACCATTTGCTTATTCGTTCCAAACTACTGAAAAAAGTAATGTTCTTTCAATATATATATTTTTTTGCAAAACTATGTTAAGTTCAAAAACCAATTGATTTTAGTATTGCATTTGTAAAGATTAATCATTTTGAAAACCAAGATGAATTTTTTTATTAAAAACTTACTTTTAGTATTGCTATTGTAAAGAGTGATATTGAAAGATTTTTATTAAAAATCAAGTGTCATGCATAATCATTTCAAATACCAATTTAAGTTTTTTAAAAACTTTAATGTCATGCAATAAAAATAATCTTGAAATAAAACCCATGCCACAATCCAGATAAAATTTATTATAGTCTTGAACAAATATTAAAAATAAGTTTAAAATACTTTAAATGTAAAAACATTCGAATTGCTCCTCCAATAGCCATGTCTGAGTCTTAGCTTCAAGGGTTATCTAAACACACAATAACCTAAGGAGTGAGCTATAGAGCCTAGTGTAAGTCTTAACACATAAGCAAAATAGAGACAATATAATAATTAAGAATCATAATATCACATATAACCCATATTATGTTAAAAATGTGCATGATCATATTCAACAGTGCAATTTTGCAATTTCAGAAACAAATTCCTACCCAACTCTGCTACACACCATAATAAGAGTTCCCCATAACTCATCCATCTAATAACACATCAGTTTGTGGTCAAGCCACCAGTAATTGCAGATAAACTACCAATATTGTAGAAAAGCCATCAGTATTGCAGACAAACTACCAAAAATACATGGACAAGCCACTAGCATTATAGACAAGGTGTGAGTAATATGTGGACAAGCCACTAGTATTGCAGATAAATTGTCAGTACTTCCTCTTTTCATTTTCGTCCCAACCTTATTACAATGTAGTATGACATACATCAATAACAGAATTAGTATAGTAGGCATGATTTTAACATGCAACCAGTGACAGAAACAATAGGCATGAATTACCATGCATTAAATATTTTAGTATAAATAAACTTTTTTTAATATGTAATCATTTTTAATAGAAACAGTGGACATGTCTTTAACATTAATTCAAAGTTATCAATATCAGTGAACATTATTTATCGTAATATCAATATCAATAACAAAACAGTGGCATGTTTTAGTATCATATATCATGCAAAATAATATAGAATTGTTTAATATCATTGCACACATGACGAATTTCGTAAATCAGGGTACTTACTTTTAGCCAATCCAATTAAAGGATTTATTACTCATTGATCTTTTCATCAAGAATATTTTTGCACTTGGTTAGTCATAAATACAACAAGTGTTTTCCCGAATATTATTATCAAATTTACACATATATTTTTTATGGATAAAACATCCACAATTTTTAATTTGTTAGAACCCATACCTTTAATTTGCAAATCCGATGTACAATTTCGATCCTCAACACTCCTACAACGCATATCTAATTGTAGAACAATGGTACATACCTAAATCACACATGTTATTTCTGGCTACACAATCCAATATGATTCACTTATGAAATTAGATAAGGATCAAATTACAATATCACTTATTCGAAACGAAAATACAATAATCTCTTAGCACTAAAGGAGATCCGAACGATCTGAGTTAAAACCTTCAACAACATAATGTATACATGATTAAACATAATATTCAGCTTATCAAACATAACGAAAAAAGCAAGATTAAATTAGATTAATCATCACTTACGCTTTACCGGACTAGATCTGAATATTATGGCTCAATGGAAAATCCTTGAGTGACTAGAGAGAATCGACTATAGGAAATAAGTAGAGAGAATCGACTATCGGAAATAAGTGATGGAGAAAATAAAATAAGGATCTGGTCACATAAAAACAAAGTGAAGAAGGAAGAAAATAAAATAAAGTAGTTACATTGGCGATTCGATAGTAATACGATGGTGATGGGTGGTAGAATGAGGGGCAAAAATGGATAAAAAAGAAGGGCAAAAAAGAGGATAAATGATGGTTAAGTAAGAATAAAAAAAGAAGAGAATCATGAAATGAGGAAAAAATGATAAGAATAAAGGAGGTGATGGCAGCAGCAGCGTGCTGGTGATGCGGAGCAGGTATAGTGTTGCAATGGTGGTGTAAGGTGTAGTATGTGGTTGTGTGGAAATGGTGCAAACGGCAACACAAGGCTTAGGAAGTATTAAATAAGGTGGAACAAGGTGGTGTATGGTGGAGGAGATAGCGGCTCAAGATGGTGGTAAAGAGAGAAAATGATTGAAAAGAGAGAAAGATGATAAAAAAAATGAGATTGATAGTTTTGTTGGTGATCATACACAAGTCAAAGGGGGAAGAAATGGTAGGAGAGGAAACAAGGGAGAAGAAAGGAAAGGAAGAGGGCAAGAGAGTAAAAAGAGGAGAAAATGAGGAATGGAGGAGGAAGAAAAGGGAGGAAAGAATTTTTGGGTTAACAATCCATTTTGAAAACAAAATAGGTTGACCAAAGAGTGTGCCAAAAATTTTTTTTTTTTAAATACCTAAGGGGATTCAAACTTGGGTCTAAAAGGAAGCTACACTACCTAGCTACTAGGCTAGATACTCATTCTTGTACAAAAGATAATGATAACAATTTATAAAGTGGGGTGTGACAACTCTAGGATTTGAAGTACAATTGCAAAAAAATAAAATGATGCAAGGGAAGGGATGGAATGATACAAATGTGCAAGTGTACACAATCATATCAAGTAATAAAGTGCCAAGTAAATGTCGAGTTATCGTATCCATGGGGATGGTGAAAGAAAAATATTTATGAAATGCAACTTTAAACATTTTGGTGAAGGGAAAATATGTTGATTTGGAGAAGTGATTTAAAAACTAAAAATTAAGTAATTAAACTAAGAAAAATAAAAAGTAAAAATTCCAATGCATGATTTCTAAAAATGAGTTTAATCAATATGACATAAATGTGTCAGATCAATTACATTCATTAACTTAGAATTACTAGTCCCATGTTTTTGTTATTTCGAATATTTTCATGGCAATTTGGTATTTTTTTAACTAATGCACATACATACTTACTAAATTAATTAATCTCTTGAACATACTCCTATGTCAATTCAAACAATTAATCAATTTTCATGAGCAAGTATAACATTAAGTGAGGTAAAAACATATTCCTATATTAAAATAATTTAATCACAATAATCTTACAAGTTATGCAAGGCTAAAGTATCGTTTAATATCATTGTTAATTTAACCCTCAGCTACCTTAGGAGATTAAACATGCACCAATTAAATAATATGTCAATTAATTATAATTTCAATCCCATTAATAATTAATTCATTCGCTGCCTTACAATTATAATGCAAGTATAACATAAGTATGGTTTTATTTAATTGAACAATTTAACAAAACCTATAACAACACAAACATAATTTTAATAATTTAAGCAAACATAATGCAATCAATCTAACATGAATTAATCCATTTTAATTAAATCAAGAAGAAGAACACAAAAAATATTCATAATCATGACCACAACATAAATGAGAAAATAATAAAGAGAAAGGAACTAGGAAACAAATACTGGTGTTTCTCTGAAGTCAGACTAGTGCGCTCCTCTTCTTCTTTGCTCGTCCTTTCAGTCCAAGGCCTTCATGAAAACTTGAATGGTGCTACACAAGGGGCATGCAAGCTCTTTTTTAAGAGGGAAATTGGTAAGGGAAGAAGGAGAAAGGAAATGGGAAACAATAAGGAAATGGAAGAGAGAAAGGTGAGTAAAGTGAAGAAATGTGTAAGATGTGGGGGATGTGAAATAAGGAAAGGAAAATGGGTATTTATAGGTGGAGATGGATTCTAAATATAGCTAAGAAATAAAAGTCATTCCTTCTCCCTTGGTCGGCCATGCTTGATGCAAGTTTGATTGATTCAATCTTGCTATTTTTAGCTTGGAACTATAAATAGAAGGCACAAAAAGATGAGGGGTTTGAACAAAATTAAGGAAAGCTTCAAGGGTTTTTTTGAAATTAATAAAATAAGCTAAATAAGTTGATTGGGTCAGCTATATGGACGGTTTGGGCTGCAAAGTCCTTGATGGATAAGCCCATTAGTCCTCTACTTAACATAATTTGGGCGCCTTTTATTCTTCAGGCTTATAATTAATTTTTAACCTAATTTACGTTGGACCAAAATTAATTATAAAATATATTAAATAAATATTGTTGGACCATCCATGGCTGGAAAACTAATTAGCTATACCCTTGATTCACTCAATCCAAAAATTGCCCTAACGGTTTAAGCCTCTTGAGGTAACTACCGAGCCGATTTTCACCCCTTGTGCAAAATTGTCAAAAATAAATCAATTTTTTTAAATTTATTATAAAAATAATTAAAATTCAATATGTTAATAATTTGAGTGAAAATTAATTATTTTATAATGGAAGTATGAATTTCAACAAAAATTACTATGAAATTGCATGAATTAGGGCTAAAAAGGGGCTGAAAAAGTCTATGTATTTTTGTGTTTCCACACCCCTAAACTTAATTCATTGATCATCCCGAGTAATGCACAATTTTTAGAATAAGTTGCTTGAAATTACCTTTGAAAAATTCTTTCAGAAAACATTTCTCCCACAATTTCATGCATGTTTAGCTCTCCTAAGGAATTAAAATTTTATGGTACGATTTACAACATTTATTAAGAGTAACATTTATGCCATAGTTTGGCTAACATACCAATTATTGAAATAATAAAATTTTATTTATACTAAAGTTTAGCATAATTAACAAAAATTCAAAATCTTGAACAAAGTATAACTTAATCATAATTATAAGAAAAATGTATTCTGAAAAAGAAAAAACAATTTCAATTTTTGATCCCCCTACTTAAGATGAACAAAGTGCCCATTGTTAAAAATAATAGAGATGACGAAATTATAGAAGTGAATAGATGCTGTACATCAGGTAGAACCTTAGGAAAAAGATGTGAGTCAAGTTTGATTGCTTAAATACCAAGCTTTTCCTAGGCAGATCCAATCCTAAACATGTACATATTTATTACCTCACTTCCTATTTTGAAAATTGTTCAATTTTATTGATGATCTCTGCCTCTTTTTTTATTATGCAAGAAATAAAAATATCTTAAAAGAACCTAGGCCTAAGAACTTAAAATATCCTAAGAAATAAAATAAAATAAAGACAAGACAATATCTCTCCATTTTTATTTATTTACAGACACCTCAAAATCTGACCCATCTTTTGCTTCATCGTCTTTGACAACTCATCATGAAGATTTAGGTGAGGCGAATGAGTTCTAAACGTTGAGGTAGGCATGTTAGGTTTGGTCATTGGTTCAGTTGGTCCTGCCTCATCAGGGATTTCAGTTGGCTACATTGGTTCTTTCTCTGAAGGATCTTCTTCTTATTTGGGTTGTTTGCTTGATTCAGCTCACTGTTCTAGAATAGAATTTCCTGCTACTCAGAAAAGGTCTCAATCTATGATTGTGCCTTGGCTATACCCTGTCTTCTTTACATTTGAAAGAATTTTATCTTTTAAGCACAAAACTATTATCGTAAGGGGAAAGTATGTAGGTCCAAAATGTCTAGCAGCACAAATTTGAATTTCTCTCGGAATGGTTTTTCCCACATCAATGGTCTTTGTTGTCATAATTAAGTATAGCAAGATCATTCGTTCTACTGAATTGTAGTCCCATTTGAAATAGGCATAAGGCTGAACTGAATAAAATAAAACCATACCTTCGCTAATGTTGTCAAATATTCTCTGCGACAAGTGTGAGTCCAATGCTTTGACATAGTCCATTTAGAACTCAGAATTGTAAGTTCCTTGAGAATTTCTTGCAATTTTTCAGCCCCAATATTTTCCATTAAGGAAGAATATCCGTCGTCTTCAAAATCAGGTAAATCAAAGAATTCATTAATAGTGTTTGAGTTTATTGGTACCTTGATTCCTTGGATAGAGACTTCTGTTAATTTTCTTGAGGTCAAATTTGCATAAAATTCACAGACTAACTCTTAATCTGCACTCGGTTGTCTCTCACAAAACACTTTCCAATTTAAAGCTTCAGCAACTTGTCAAATACTTGCCATGAAATTAGTATAGTTGCTTTCTTTCAATGTAAAACCTTTTTCTGGGAGCATTTGTTGATTTTTGAAGACGTTATCATATCTTGCTTTGGCTTCTTCACAATGAAATTTGTTTTTTGATTCTTCAACTTGGATAGAGGCACGAGTTCTTTTGCGAGGCATGATTTAACCTAAACATCACATAAGATGGAAACAAACAATATTTTTCCCACAATTTAATTAGCATAAAATATTAAAAATTCATAAAATTTAAAAGTTAAATAATTGAATCAAAATAAAATTTAGGAGAAATTTTTTGGCTTAATGATAAAATTGGTCACTAATGTTTGCATGTTTTGTCAAAATGGCCCTAATTGTATTTTTGAGCTTTTTTTACCATCAACCTTTATTCTTTTTTGCAATCTACTTTTTCTAACATATTTAATGAATAAATTCTAAGTTTCAAATTTTATTTTCTTTCAAAAGGTTTCAATCTTTTATACGTTTGTTTATTGGGAAGTTTTTCTATTGAGTTAATTTTTTTAGATAATTACGTTTATTTTATTTAAATTAAAAGTTTTTTATTTTTTTCCACATGTAATTATCTTATTGGGTTACCTAAATAATAAATTACATCTCATTAAAAATATTCCACATATGAAATTCTACATCATCCCCGTTAACTTTTGTAATGGTACTTTCTTTAAATTTGCTAGAAAAAGCATATTGAAAAAAAAAAGTAATAAAGGTTGATGGCCAAAAAAGACTCAAAAATACAATTAGAGCACTTTTTATAAAACATGCAAATGTTAGTGACCAAATTTTTCATTAAGCCAAAAATTTTCTTACCACTTTTGTAAAAATAAAAACTCAACAAAATAATATGGAAATGAAGTAAAGTGATGTCGGGCTAGGTGTTAGAGAGAGGTTAGATACTACCTTATGTGTTGGTTGTAGTGGTGGCGAGGTGTAAATGGGTAGGTGTGTGCGAGCAGAGGTGTGGACGGCTAGGGATCAAGGTGCAGCAGCACACGGGCTAGATGGTAGGCTGGTGAGTGAGCAGGGACAAGGTGCGCGAAGATTGCTGGGTGTGTTGGGCATGCACAGCTGTTGGTGGGTGCATTTGAGGCTAGCGGTTGTTGTTACTAATGTCATAGGGCTAGACCTTTTGTCTTACGATCCATGCGGCCTTAGGCGATCTGTTTACTCCAAACTCATCTAAGTTAACCTTTACTCCCAAAAGTGAGGATTCGTTAAGAATTCCTCCGAGGCACTAACTTGTATAGTGGAAGAGATTTATGCCAAAAGAAGCAACAAAAGAATAATAGAAAGAACGCACACAAGGTGTTTGAGTAAATGCTCTTAATATTCTCTTATTCACAAAGAATAATGAAACAATGAAAATAATGAAACAATGAATGGAGTGAGTACAAATGAGGGGGAGGCTCTCTATTTATAGTTGAGCTCTCCCAAAACCGGCTGTCAAGATTACGATACATCAATGGAAGAGATTAAGTATATCCCTTGATTTTAGGGATTTAAAAGATATACCATATCAAATCTAATCTAATCTTTACAAGGTATAATTCTATCAATATTCTAATATTAGTTACCAAAATAGCCTAAGTTTTCATATCTTTATTATCGGGCCAACCAGACATCAATCTGATAGGCTTCTCTAACAGGTTACCGAATTGGGCCAATTCTTGCGGGCCAAATGGTCCCCATCTACACAATAGACCTCTATTGGATGCATTTGGTGATAGTCACGGGCTTTGAACTGTAGCCTGTGACATTCTCCACCACCAATTCTCGCAATGCCCTTATTGCGACTTCTGAATGGAATTGACTTGATTTGCCTGGTCTCGTCTCGACTCCTTAGCTTTTTCCTTTCTTTGGGACTTTTGCCTCGACTTACGTCGCTTCTTAACTCAAACTATCCTACTCATTTGTACATTTTGACGACAAGAAGTTATGTCACTCTCTTGCCCACATTCTAACTTGACTCGAACAGAATCCTCTTGATTCACAGCACTTGACTTTGTTTTGCCCACAGTATTTCAGCCTTTTTGCTCAAAAACTTCGAAAGGGCCCCTACGTTCTTGCCAAGTCAACAAGTTAGAATGCAGCACACTATCAAAGTGTTCAAAATGTACCTTTGCATTTACTCGGGTCAACTATCCCACTTGCATCATTTCTTTTTCCTTGAAGTTTGATGCACCACTTACGTTTCCCATATGTGGAAGCCTTTTCGATGACTCAACCAACTTTGACACTTCACTCAAATTGAGCCTCATTAGTCCCAGCTTCACTATTTTCATCGCAAATTTTTCCTCTAAGTTTGATGGTAAACTCACCTCTTCATTGGGTTGAACCCCTCCGACGACTCACCAAGCTCAAATGTTGCCTTTCCTTTGACTACGGCTTACTTTAGATAGTTCCGCAACTCATGCGGACCACGGCACAAGAAGCACTTTACTCACTTCTTTTTACTCCTCTTTGTCCTATTGGCTTTGACTTTTCCCTCACTCGAACCAAGGTTCTTGGGCTCCTTGTCTGCTCCATTGTTCCCTTCGATGATAAACTTCTTTAGACACTTCCGCAACCTATGCGGACCATGACATAAGAAGCACTCTACTGGCTTCTTCTTACTTTTGACCTCATTGGCTTCGACACCTCTTGCGCTCGAACCAAGTCCCAAGGCCTTACCCACTGTCATCTTTTTCTTAGAAAGCATAGATTTCTTTGGACATTTCTTCAACATTTGTGGACCGTCACAAACAAGGCATTTCAACTTGTCCCTTTTTTCTCTTGGGTTTCTTTTTCCCAACTTGTGGTTTCCCATTACCACGATTGTCACTGTTACCGTTGCCATCAATAACATCTTCCTTATGATCATTTTCACATGCACCCCTTTCCTCTGACTTAGAAGACCCAAGCTTGTCTTTCCCTAGACCAAGCTTGACCATAGACTCTACTACCGTCATGGCTTCCGACAGCTTTTGGACACCTCTTTGCTCCACCTCCTATTTGATCCACGTCTTCAATACATTCTGAAAAGCAAGCAATACTTCTTTCTCGGTCACATTTGAAACTTGGAGCATGAATTCCTTGAACTCTCGAACATACTCCTCCACTGTGACCTGTTGCGTTATCCCTTGCAACTTTGCTTGAGCTTCTTCCTTGGAAAATTCTGGGTAAAACTATCCCTTCAACTCACATTGGAACTCTTGCCACGTCCCCATCTCACCTTACCTTTTATCTGTGGTCCTACCTCGCCACCATAAAAGTGCAATATCAGTAAGAAACATTGAAGCAGTGTTTACCTTAACCACATCATCCACAATGCCTTTGGCATGGAAGTAGTTTTCCATCCAACACAAAAAATTGTCCACATCACATGCGAACCTTGTCCCCACAAACTCTTTTAGCTTCGGGATATCCTCGTAATTGAGTGTTGCACTTGACACTCCTTTCCCCATAGTTGCTCGGGACAAGGCCAGTTCTCTCTCAAGCTCCTCTATTCTTGTGCTCAAAGCCAACATCGTGGCCATTGTTTTCTCCTTCAAAGCCTTCACCATGGCTTCGAGAGTATCGTTCCTCTCCATTAGCTTCTTCCTTTGGGAATCTAGCAACTCTTGCATGCTATCCCTCTGGGAAGTGAGACATATGGTCACAAAATCCCTAGACTACTCCCTCAAGTCATTTATGCTTTCCCCAAGCGCATTGTCTGACTCTTTCGCGTCCTCCATGGACTCCTCAAGCTTACCCACGCGTTCTTCAACAGCCGGTAGCATCTCCCTCAAAGACTTTCTGGCCCACCTTTGTTTGAACTCTTCTTTCGACATCCTAATTGTGCCTTTGAACCAATAGCTCTGATACCACTTGTCATAAGGCTAGATCTTTTGTCTCGCGATCTGTGTGGCCTTAGGCGATTTGTTCACTCCAAACTCGCCTAAGTGAGCCTTTACTCTCAAAAGTGAGGATTCGTTAAGAATTCCTCCAAGGCACTAACTTGTATAGCGGAAGCGATTTATGCCAAAAGAAGCAACAAAGAACAACAGAAAGAATATACAAAAGGTGTTTGAGTAAATGCTCTCAATATTCTCTTATTCACAAAGAATAATGAAACAATGAATGGATTGAGTACAAATGAGCGGGAGGCTCTCTATTTGTAGTTGAGCTCCCCTAAAACCGAAGGTCAAAATTACAATACATCGACAGACGAGATTAACTATATCCCTTAATTTTAGGGATTTACAAGATATGTCATGTGACAGCCCTAATTTAACCCTAATCGAAAAGTGGTTTCGGGACCACAAAACCAAGTGGTATTAATAACTAACCGTCATATTTGATACTTATTATACGTGAATATGCATGTGTAAAAAAAAAAAAGTCTCATGCTTTAATTTTGTTATTTGTATGTGAAATTTTTATATAGGACTTAAGTGAGACATTTGTGAAATGTAATGGATAAATGTTAAGGTGGCTTACTTATGCATGTTGCTAAAAGGGTGGACTTGCATGTCTAAATAACCATTTTTAAGATAGTGGCCGGCCATGATAGAAATTAATACATATTATAAGTATTATCTATTAACATTTTAAGGTACAAAATGAATTAATGATTAAAGAAAAAGGAATTAATAGTTAGTGGGAGAAGAAACCAAAGTTGGCTCATTTTACTCCTCCATTGCCGTAATTAAAAAAGAAGAGGAAGAAATCCTTGTGCTAAATTCGGTTATGGTGTTTTGCTTAATTAAGGTATGTTCAATGTTATTCTTGGAAGCTTATACACCTTTTGGATGATTAGTCTAAAATTCTACCTATCTCATTGTTTGAATTTAAGTTATTTGAAGAGTTGAGATTCAGCTAAGGAGCTTAAACTTTCTAGTAGATGCTTTGATGATTTTAGCATGGTTAGTTAGGTAGGATGTGTTAAGTTGCTGGTCATGTTAGCATAAAAGTTGAAGTTATTAATTCAAATTAGGAGGTGCCGAATTTAGATTTTAAAAAAAAAATTTTGTTTAATGTGTTATAAGTTCAATATGTGAGCTTGTAAGTGAATTTGAAGATTGGTAAGATGGGGATGAGAGATGCCGAATGTAGTTTTTGAAATTGGCTTAAGGAATAATAATTTGGTGGCTTGAATTTAGTAACATTCGGCTAAAGATTTTAGGTGCTAGTAAATTTTTGCATTTTTGTATTGGATGTCTTGATGGATGAAGTCTATTAAAATGGATGTTTAAACAATGTATGTGATTATATCTCACAATGGAATAATTAGCTATTGTATTCAAGTTAATAAGAAAATAAATAGAGGGGGACTAAAATGTTAGGGTTGTACCTTAATTGTGGTTCGGCAAGCATGTATATTAGGTCAATGTGAGTTCATTTATAAGATAATGCTATAATGGTAAACTTAGTTGAACTTTAGCATTTTGAGTGATGCATTTGATTTTTGTGTCTATCTTGGATGATAAGTTAAAATGTTTGCGTAGTAATTATGAGTATATGCGTAATTGATTGTTTAATGATATTTTGGCTTTGTAAATGAAACATGAAATACGAATGTGTCTTGAAGAAGATGTCATATGTGCTTATTATAGATATATGAGTATTCGGCTAATGAATTAGAATTAATGTAGCATAAGTTACCAATGTTCTTGCCGAATGAGTGTTTAATAATCAAGGAGTTTGTTAATTAATGTTTAAATAAATTGGATAAGGTTTAATGTGACTAAACTTGTTAACATAGCTCAATAGCATAAAGGGGCAACATCGGATAGAGGAAAAGCTAAAGTCACGGAATAGCTAAACCAAGATTTGTTCAGAAGGATTTAAGGTAAGTCTTCGAGTAATGGAACTTAGTTTATGATTTGTTTAAGTTATAACATATAAGCATAACAAATAAACGGTGATATAATGATTCTACTTGAGTATATATTGAGGTAATTAGTTTATACTTATGACGGGCAGCCGAATGCGAATAGAGATCATGTTATGAAGCAAATCAAAATCATACTCTTAGAATGTGGCTATTGGGCCGAAATTGGCAATGGTTGATAAGTGTCTTGTGTTTGAGTTCTATTAATGAAAATGAAATCTAGATGTGTTATGATTTATGATATATGTGCATGATTATTCAAATTATATCCGGGCTAAGTCCCGAGGCATTTGTGCTAGTGACTACATCCGGCTAAGTCCCGAAGGCATTTGTGCTAGTGACTATATCCGGCTAAGTCCCGAGGCCTTTGTGCTAGTGACTATATCTCGGGCTAAGACCAAGAAGGTTTTGTGCTATTGACTATATCCGGCTAAGACCAAGGCAATTGTGCGAGTTGCTATATCCGCTAAATTCTCAAGGTACTTGGATTTTGGAAATGAGTGATCTTACTTGTGATAATTTCAATTAATACGCTCATAAAAATCCAAACAATAAGGTATGTTTTGTATATGCATCGGAAAAGTTAATTCCTTTCTAGATAGTATTCGCTCTATTGATTAACAACTTCCGACCTTTAGTAGGTTTGATCCTCGTGTATGAATATACTTGATTGATGTGTGAAGTAAGTATGATTTTGGGGAATATGCGTATATGCAACTACTCATTTAGTCACATGAACACTATAATCGTAATCGTAAATAATTTCATTACTTGAACTTACTAAGCATTAAAATGCTTACTCATTATTTTGATTCTCTGCTTTATAGATTTTGTTCAGTCACCATCGGATTCGTGAGGGTAAAAGTCAAGTCATCCACACTATCTAAGCCACTTTTTGGTACTCTCTTAGTTCTATTTCAAAACGGCATGTATAGGATTAACCTTGTTGTTAACTAAGTACCTTTTTGGTAATGTATATATATTCGGTTGGCCATGCGAAAATGGCTTATATATTTTGAGCATAGCGTTAAAATCATTTTGTATATATATATGGTTATAGAGAGGTGTGGAAATGCCTGGTAATGGTTAGCCATTGGAATGGTTAATCCCGATCATAATTGGTGCCATGTATGTCAAATAGCTAGTTGAATTATGGAAACTAGGAAATAGGTGAAATTGGCCTTAAAATAGATGCTGACAGCAGCAGTGGTATGAGTTTGAAAAATCACTAAAAATAGTAGAAACATAATTAATTAATGAATAAATTATGTAATAAAATCTTGATGAGTCTATTTTCATATGGAAGAAGCAAAACGACCATATGAGCCGTATTTTATGAGATGTTTAAGTTTTCGTGAAACAGGGCCAGAGCGATTACTGGATCCCCTGTTCTGACTTTGGAAATTCACCATAAATTAACCAGAGATAATTAGAAGTCATGCCTTATATGTACAGATTTCTTTCTGAGTCTAGTTTCATTAGAAGCAAACGGCATATGTATTGGAGCCTTGTACAGGAAGATATCTAGGTCGTAATACATAAAGGTCAGAATAGTCGAACCCTGAAATAGGGGAGACTTTAAATAATAAACTGTACTAATTGACCTGACCAAAACTTCTAGAAAAAAATATGTAGATGGATATATGAGTCTAGTTTCAGGAAAAAAACACCTAGTGTTTGACTCCGGCAACGGTCTCGGGTACGGGGCGTTACATGTCATATCAAATCTAATCTAATCTTTACAAGATATGATTCTATCAATCTTCTAAGATTTGTTACCAAAATAGCCTAAGTTGCCATATCTTCATTACCGGGTTAACCAAGCTTCAATCTAACAGGTTTCTCCAACAGGTTACCGAATCGGGCCAGTTCTTGCGGGCCAAATAATCCCCATCTACACAATAGACCTCCATCGAATGCATTTGGTACGATGGTCACGGGCTTTGAACTGCAACCTATGACACTAGCAACTTGGGATGTGCGACGCTAGGGTGTTTAGAGGATGGATGGTGCTAGGGCTGATGGTGGAGAAGGTGCGTGGGAAGGTGAAGCTAATGGTTTGGTAAGTGATGTTAATGGGTGAAGAGGGTGGTGGTATTTAAAGTGAATAAAGAAAGGATTTTAACTCAAACTCTGAAGAATAATAAGAATAAAATACGATAACTCCTAATCTTATATAAAGACAATAACAATTAATATAAAATATAAAATATATTAATATATTACTTGATATTATCTTATTTATTAGAAATAAAAGTTCTTAAATAAAATGGTGATAAAATATTAATTCTAATCTAATACAAGGTTAATTACAATTAATATATATTATATAAAATTAATTATATATTAGTTTTTATCATCTTATTTATACATTTATTTTAGTCGTTTTAAAATATTTATAGAAAAAGACAACTAATTTCAATATTTACAAAAAGTTCAATCAATTATTGCAAATAATTCAATTAAGTACTTGGACTTAGGTAATTTGAAAATTGAGTTGCAAACTAAAACTTGGATCAAAATCAACCCTTTTATTCGAAAAATTAAAATTTTATTTTGTCACTTAGGAGATATTTTTTTGGAAGATTATATTAAAATCAATTCCCAAGAAGATTTGGAGGGGTCACAAGCGGTCCCACTTAAGTTTCAATCTCCTAGACATAATTTTTTTAACATATTAATTTAGAAAATATAATCTAAGTCATTTATATTTTAAAGAAAAATAAAAAAAAATTAGGTATCTGATAAAATGAACTAGGTTTTATCCTGCTCAATTTTATCCCCCTAGTAATGCTTCAAGCGCTGAGTGTTCACTTTGAAATTACCTCCCTTACTGTGAAGTTCAACAACCTCATATGGGAAAACTTGATGAATAGTGAATGGAATGGACCAACGTGATTTTAACTTACCTAGAAAGAACCTTAATTTGGAATTAAACAATAAAAATTCCTCGAACTTGAATGTGCTTGTCATGCCATCTTTTCAATCTCTCATTGAGTAATTTGGCATTTTCATATGAGAACATTCGAAATTCTTCCAACTCATTCAGTTGAAGCATCCATTTCTCTTTAGCAAGCTTAAGGTCCAAGTTGAGCTGTTGGAGAGCCCAGTAAGATTTATGTTCTAACTCTAAGGGCAAATGACAGGTTTTCCCAAAAACTAGCCGATAGGGAGTGTAACGCCCTGTACCCATGTCTGACGCTGGGACAATATACGAGGCATTATTGGACTTAAATGCAAACAATCATGCAAACCGAGCCATAAAATTTCATTCATATTTTGAAACATTCAATCACATACACATAGTCCCTTATTTGGATCTACAAAGCCCAAAACATACTTTAGAAAGAGTTTAGGACTAAACCAAGAACTTTAGAAAGTTCTGGGAAAACTTAGAAATTTTTCATGTTTTGGAGAGTCACACGCCCGTGTGGGTAGGCCGTGTGGTCTCATACGCCCGTGTCCTAGCCCGTGTAACTCTCTGTTCATGACGTCAGCAAACAAATAAGGGTTACACGGCCAAGTCACATGCCCATGTGCTAGACAGTGTCTTCCACATGGCTGAGACACACGGCCGTGTCTTTGCCTGCGTGACAAGCACATAGGCTATTTTCCAAGCCTTCATGTTTCCCATAAACCCTTGCAACCTTATACACATCAAACTCACAAATCATGGCATCATTTTAGTGATTAAACACCATTTATTAAGACACATTCTGTAACAGCCCATTTTTAGGGTTAATCAGAACAGTGGTTTCAGGGCCACCAAATTCGACGAGTAGGTTTGTAAATATTATATTTAATATTTACGAGTTAATTGTGAGTTTAAAAAAGGTTTTTGATATTGTTATTTTTGTTTTATAAGCAATTTATTAAGTTCAAGTGGTATGACCCTAAGGTCAAGTGGGTTTAGAAAATGAGGTATCGAGACCTTGTTTCTATAAACCAAGTCATAAATATTTTTATAAATATTTACGGAGTGGCAATAAGATGGTATTAAAGTTTTGTTGAAAAATTTTATCGTTTTGATAGTTAATTAAGCAAAAAGGACTAAATCGCGTAAAGCGTAAAAGTTGTGTTCTATAAGTTAAAGATATTAAATGGCTATGGAATTAAATAGTGGGAGTCCTTAAATGGTAATTATTCCATAATTGTTGATAGTGGAATTCAATGGCTTGGTATAATGGAAATTATTAATGTATATTAAGGTTAAATATGGTATTTGGTAATTATAATAAAATAAAATAAAACAAAAGCCAAATTACATGCTATCATCCTCATCAATAGCCGAATGTGATAAAGAAAATAATGTTCTCAAAGCTTTGAAGGTTCGGCCATGGTTGTTCATGCATATCAAGCTAAGCCTCGTACGAGTCTATATCGAGGGAAAAACAGAGTTTCGGACTAGTCGATCCATTTTAACATTTTGACGATCGAGGTAAGTTCGTATGTATTAAGCATTGTTAAATTTATGCTTTTAATGCTTGATATTGTATAAATTGTCTATACGTAATCATTGTTATGATTAACGACTTATCAGCTAAAATGGCACTTAGTGTGCGGTTCAAAATAGCTTCGGCTAAAAGTGGCACTTGGTGTGCAATTTGATATAGCTTCGGCTACATATATATATATGGCACTTAGTGTGCAAAGTATCGAGGATGACACTTAATGAGCGAAACACCCAGAATAGCACTTAGCGTGCGAGGTATCAAGTATGGTACATAGTGTGCGAGACATCGAAGAGGCAACGGCATTATGTATATGTATGAAATGGTAAGGACCGGTATAGGTATGTACAGAAACTCAACTTAATATCAAATCCACAAATGGTAAGTTCATAAGCATTGTGAAATGATGTTTTATTAATTTGGTGAATAATGATATATGTTTATATATGTTTATAAATGTATGGATTTCTAATTGAAAGAAAGGAAGGTGTGGTAAATTTAGTTATTATTATTTTCTTACTAAAACAGTTTTGGACAGCAGCAGCAGTCCAACTTTCAAAATACACCAAAAATAGTATAAAGTGATTTATAGATTGAATAAAATATTTAATTGAAGCTTATTGAGTCTAGTTTCTTATAAAAGAAACGGTGTAAGCAAAATAATTTCATATTATGAGATATTTGAAGTTGTGTGAAACAGTGTTAGAACGATTTTAAAATCCCCTGTTCTGATTTGAGAAAATCATTAAAAATTGTAAACAAAAATTTATGGGTTATAATTTATATTCCTATAATTATTAATGAGTATATTTTTAATAAAAATATATGGGAACATGTAACACCCCATACCCATATTCTAGACCGAAATAAGGTACGGAGCATTACCATTCACGAAAACATGAATTCACACATTAACCTGACCTTACTCAATTTACTTACTTTAGCTTAGACTCAAGTTGATAGCATTAATGACATATACATAGATACATGTAGATTTTAAAATTAAAAAAAGTGATACTTTAAAACAAATTAATTATGACATATAACAAAATGATTAGTTTCTCTCTATACATGCCATAATTCCAAAGTAGTGATTACAAAATACCAAAAAGTATTGATAGTGTAGATGAGTCTCCGACGATCTCCAAAATCCCGAGCTGGCTTAATAATTCTATAAAACAAGAAAAAGAAAAGATGGTAAGCATATAGCTTAGTAAGTAAGTACTAAATTGATATATAATTTATCAAAGTAAAACAATCATACTAGTATATGGTTACATATATTGATCACAGGCTGTTCTCTAGAGTCCCGGTTAAAATAAAAATCATATCTTGAGCTACATATCTCGAAATTCAATTCCATAAATTTTCCTTGAAACTAGACTCATAAGTATATTTACTAATTTTTTTCTAGAATTTTTGGTCAGGCCAATTAGTACAGTTTATTAGTTAAAGTCTCCCCTATTTCAGGGTATGACTACTCTGATACCTATGCATTACGAACAAAATTTCTCCCTGTACAAGATTCCAAAAACCATTTCGTTTATTTCCATTAAAAATAGACTCAATAAGGAATCCATGCATGTATGGTATGACTCTTAATAATATTTGTACAATTTATGGTGAATTTCTAAAGTCAGAACAGGGGATCTTAATTTCATTCAGAACCTGTTTCACAAGAATTCAATTATCACATAATATAGAACTCTTTTGTTTCCCCTGTTTCTTTTATATGAAAGTAGACCCCTTAAGCTTTAATTCCATAATTTATTTGAGATTTAATTCTACTTCCATGATTTTTGGTGAATTTTCAAAATTATGCAACTGCTGCTGTCCAACATTGTTTTACTACAAAAATTCACTCTTACATATTTCGCTCAATCCTTTCCATTTTATCGAGGTTCGCTCACTTATCGAGCATATTGCTCATAAATTCAAATAAACATATACTTGCACTTATTCATCACATAATCACTTTTACATGTATCTTCATTTAAATCAATTTCCGTTGAACTCATCTAATAACAAATGATATACACCACTACTTGAACATTTTCCCATTTCCACACGTAGTGAAGCTATATATGATACGCATAGTAGCCTACACTTAGTACTACACATGCGACCAATAATCTGCACACGTAGTAGCCTACACTCGCACTACACACGTGACCACGGTTTTGGGCACGCATAGTAGCTCAGCACTTAGTACTACACATGCAACCAATAACTGCACACGTAGTAGCCTCGCACTTAGTACTACACGTGACCACACAATAGTTCATTTGTATCGCTTTTTATTCAAGGTTCAACAGAAATTTCTCACTTTTCCAACATTTTACTAAATTGTCCAAAATCAATTTAAATTCATAACTTACATCAAATAACCATTTGATAGGCAGCCATATTCCACATGTTATCAAAATACAATAACATAAAAGAAATCGATGATTTATTTATGTACAAACTTACCTCGGTGCAAAATATAGAAATTTTGCAGTTTAGTCCAAAGCTTTTTCTTTCCCCCGTTCGAGGTCAATTCCACGCCTTTCTTGATCTATAACAACACATTTAGTTCAATTAACACTCGAACTATTTATTTCAATCCAAAAATCACATTATGCAAAAATTACATTTTTGCCCCCTAACTTTTACAAAATTATGATTTTGCCCCAAGGCTCGGAAATTGAATTTCAGCCCTTATTCTTATGTTTAATGACATGCTGATCATTTTTCTCTTCTATGGTATCATCAAATTCTCATTCTAACACATAATTATGAACAATAGGTATTTTTATCGATTATGCTGTTTTACTCGTTTTCGCTAAAAATCGCTTAGAAAAGATCGTTCTCCTAACTTCAAACATTCATATTCTACCATCAAACATCAAAATACATGCCTATCATTCATGGGTAAATTTTTAAACATAAAACCTAACTCGAATAATAGTAGAAATAGATAAATCGAGCTACGAGGATTTCAAAAATGTAAAGAACATTAAAAACGGGGCTTGAAATTACTTACTATGAAGCTTGAAAGTTGAAGAAACCCTAGCTATGGAGGAGAGTAAATTTCGGCAGCAACTAGTGATGAAGATGACCAAATTTTGTGTTATTTTTCCCATTTTATTTCATTTAATATACAAATGACCAAAATGCCCTTACTACTAAACTTTCAAAAATTCCTTCCATGTCCAAATTTTGTCCATGAACCTAAAATTGGTCAAATTGCTATTTAATACCTCCTAATTAATATTTCAATGCAATTTCATACTAAAAACTTCTAGAATGCAAGTTTTGCAATTTATTCGGTTTAGTCCCTAATCTCAACTTAAGCGCTTAATGCATAGAATTTCATTACGAAATTTTCACGAAATCATGAAATCATATCATAAACCTCAAAATAAATATAAAATAAATATAAAATAATTATTTCTATCTCGGATTTGTGGTCACGAAACCACTGTTTCGATTAAGCCCTAATTCGGGTTGTCACAATTCTCCCCCCTTTAGAGATTTTCGTCCCCGAAAATCTTACCAGTAAAGAGATTCGGATATTGTTTCCTCATTGCTTCCTCAGGTTCCCACGTAGCCTCTTCCATTCCATGTCTGTGCCACAATACTTTCACTAAGGCTATATTTTTATTTCTTAACTGTTTAATTTCCCGAGCCAAAATCTTTATTGGTTCCTCCTCATAGGTCATATCCGGTCGAATTTTAATTTCCGTCAGAGGAATTACATGTGAAGGATCATAACGGTAAAGTCGCAGCATCGACATATGAAACACGTTATGAAATTTTTCCAACTCAGTTGGTAAGGCTAGCCGATAAGCCACTGGTCCAACTCTTTCAATAATCTTATAAGGCCCAATGAAACGTGGACTTAACTTGCCTTTTCGGCCAAACCTTAAAATTTTCTTCCATGGAGATACCTTTAGAAAAACTTTATCACCCACTTGGAATTCGATCTCTTTACTCTTCAAATCCACGTATGACTTTTGTCGATCTGAAGCAGCTTTCAGACAATCACGAATCACTTTCACTTTCTCTTCAGTTTCTTTTATCAAGTCAACTCCGTGAATCCGTTTTTCACTAAGCTCGGTCCAATACAAAGGAGTTCGACACTTGTGACCATACAATGCTTCGTACGGTTCCATCTGTATGCTCGACTGAAAATTGTTGTTATAGGTAAATTCAACCAAGGCTAAATATTTCTCCCAACTACCTTGAAACTCTAAAACACAACATCGGAGCATATCCTCGAGTACCTGAATTACTCTTCCAGATTGACCGTCCGTTTGTGGATGAAACGCGATGATCAAAATTCAATTTTGTACCCAAAGCTTCTTGCAACTTTTTCCAAAACCTCAAGTAAATCTCGGATCTCTATCCAAATAATAGATATAGGTACTCCGTGTAATCTTACAATTTCGAAATATATATTTTAGCCAACTTATCAAGGAGTCGCTCAGACGCATCGGTATAAAGTGAGCTGATTTTGTTAATCTATCAACCACAACCCAGATGGTATTTTTCCTTTTTGGAGTTAGAGGCAACCCTGTCACAAAATCCATCATAATTCTGTCCCATTTCCACTCGGGAGTCATCATCCGGTTGAAGTAAACTCAAGGTACCGTGTTCACTTTCACTTGCTAGCAAATCAAGCATTTGGCTACAAACTCAGAGATATCTCTTTTCATACCATTCCACCAATATATTTTCTTCAGGTCGTTGTACATTTTCGTACTACCAGGATGAACTTGCAAACAACCACTATGTGCTTCATGTAAAATCTTCTGAATCAACTCAGTATCTTTCGGTACACATACTCGATCACGAAACAATAAGCAATCGTCTGGTCCGATTCGAAAATCTGAGTCACAATCCAATTCACACTGAGCTCGCTTTGTTCGTAATTCACTGTCACTCTTCTGAGCTTCACGAATTTGTTGAAGAAATAGCGGCTTAACTCTTAATTCGGCCAAAAGCAAACCATCATCAGACATAGTTAAATTTGCACCCATAGCTCTCAAAGCAAACAAAGATTTTCTACTTAAAGCATCTGCGACTATATTCACTTTCCCGGTGTGATAATCAATTATTAATTCATAATCCTTTAACAATTCAAGCCATCTCCGTTGACGTAAATTCAAATCTTTTTGATCCATCAAATATTTCAAACTTTTGTGATCAGTAAAGATTCGGCACTTCTCACCGTATAAATAATGACGCCAAATCTTCAAAGCAAAGACAATGGTGGCCAACTCTAAATCATGTGTCGGGTAATTCTTCTCATGCGGTTTCAACTGTCGTGAGGCATAAGCTACTACTTTACCTTCTTGCATTAAAACACAACCAAGACCAATTGATGACGTATCACTATAGATCACAAATTCTTTCCCCGACTCAAAGTTGCACTAACACGGGTGTTTTGGTCAACCGCTTTTTTAACTTCTCGAAACTTAGTTGACATTCTTCATCCAATCAAACTTAACATTCTTTTGTAACAGCTTAGTCATTGGAGAGGCGATCATCGAAAATCCTCGACAAAGCGTCGATAATATCCAAATAAGCCCAAAAGCTTCTAACCTCGATACATCCTTTGGCGGTTTCCGCTTAACAATTGCTGAAATTTTGCTCGGATTAACTCGAATACCATCACCCGAAACTACATGTCCCAAAAAGCCAACTTCATGAAGCCAAAATTCACTTTTACTGAATTTTGCAAACAATTTCTTTTCTCTTAAAATCTATAATACCATTCTTAAATGTTCAAAGCATGTTCTGACTCATTCCGAGAATAAATCAAGATATCATCTATGAACACAACCATAAACCTATCCGTATGGTCGAAAGATTCAATTAATCAAATCCATAAAGATAGCCGAGGATTTGTTAGACCGAAAGGCATCACAAGGAATTCATAGTGTTCATACTCTGCTCTCAGCGGTTTTCGCACATCCGACTCCTTAACTCTCAACTGTAATAACTGCACCTCAAATCGATCTTTGAAAACACCAGGCCCCCTTTAACTAATCGAATAAATCATCAATCCTCGCAACGGCGGTACTTGTTTTTATAGTTACCTTATTGAGTCGACGGTAATCAATGCAAAGTCTCATTGAACCATCCTTCTTCTTTACGAACAATACAGAGCACCCCCGGAGAGAAACTCGGTCTCACAAATCCTTTGTTTGTTAACTCTTGCAACCGAGCCTTCAATTCTTTTAATTCACTGAGCCATTCAGATGGAGAGATCGAAATTGGTGCGCCTCGTAACAAATCAATAGAAAATTCTACCTCTCTAATCGGAGGCAACCCCGCAATTCTTCTGAAATACATCCGAGAACTCACAGACTACCAGATCGATTCAAGCTTCACTCGGACATTTTAGTATTTAATACGTAAGCAAGATAAGCTTCACACCCTTTTCGCATATATCGAAAGCAGATATATATGAAATCACCATAGGCAATTTATTTGATTCATTTGTTTCACCCAAGAATTTCACCATTTTCACATTTCAACTCAAGAGTTTTACATCTCGCAATTTACTCTAGCATCATGTAATATCAACCAATCCATACCCAAAATGACATCAAACTCGTCAAATGGTAGCAACATTAGATTAGCTTGGAAAATAGTGACTTTGAATCATCAAAGGACAATTTTTGCAAACCTTATTTACTAACACATATTTGCCTAAGGGGGTTTGACACTTTAATCACAAATTCAAAGAGATTCTACGGGCAAGCTCTTACTAGATACTAAATTCACACAAACATAAGAATGAGTAGATCCAAGATCAATCGATTGCAATAACAGAGTATCATAAAGAGAAAATGTACCAGTTGATCACATCGGAGATGACGCCTCTTCCCGAGCACGTATGGCGTAAGCTCTAGCAGTACTCTAGCTTCCTGGTCTCCCGCTTAATTCCTTTGTCACACTTCTACTCTGCTAGCTCCACTCCCAGGTATTTCTGAGGTCTACCTTTATTAGCAACACTAGTCCGTCTGCGTACTCAAATTTTTCTTCTTCAACCCTTTTGGACAATCCTTAATATAATGTTCTCGAGAACCACATTTGAAACAAGCCCAGCTAATCGTCCAACACTCCCCAAAATGTTGTTTTCCACAGTGCTGGCACTCGGGTCTATTAGATCTCACATTACCTACACTCGCTATTGAAGTGGCTTGGGCTTTAGAATCCGAATACGATCTTTCGCGATCCCGATACGAATGTTCAGTTGAAACAGTCAATCGAGGATTCATTTCTTTAGACTTCTTTGGCTGAGATTGGAATGACTTACTAATTGGCCTCTTTCTTGCATCTCTGGCTTCTCTCACAGCTTTTCTCTTCTCGTTGTTCAGTTCTTCAGCTTTACCAGCTCTGTCAACCAATACCACAAACTCTTTCAATTCTAAAATCCTAACTAGTAGCTTGATGTCTTCATTTAACCCATCCTCGAACCTCTTACACATAATAGCTTCGGTGGACACACACTCCTGAGCATACTTGCTAAGTCCGACAAATTCACGTTCATATTCTCGCCACGCACATTTTGCCTTGTTTGATTCAAGGAACTCTTTCCATTTTTTATCAATAAACCGGCTTATATACTTCTTTCTAAACTCCTCTTGAAAGAAATCCCATGTAATCCTTTCTTTTCTAACCACTCGATATCAATGTTTTCCACCAAAGATATGCCGAATCCCTTAGCAATGATACGGCACACTTCAAACATTCTTCGGGAGTACAAGAAAGCTCATCGAATACCCTGGTAGAATTTTTAAGCCAGAACTCTACTCTTTCGGGATCATCATCTATATTAGCCCTAAATTCTTCAGCCCCTTGCTTTCAAATTTTATCAACTGGGGGTTTGCTCGATCTTACCATTTCGGCACCTTGAGGAACTACGGGAACTGGTTGAGGAATAGGAGGAGGTGGAGGAGGCTGAGCGTTCGGATTTGCCCGAACAAAATCTGTATACCAATTACTCATCATACGGAGAAAGGCTTCCCGGGCCCTATCTCCCTGATCATGTGTCTCATGCCTACTTTCCACTGGCGCAGTCCCTTGCGCGGGAGCCGACGCATTACTTTCTAAATCATCAGCTACAGCTTGGTCGGGATCCATTTACTATAATAAAAAAACATGATTTAAAGTGTCAGAAGTCATCCCACTATCATAATATAATTATGGCATGTACAGATAGACTTCCACACACAGTACACACACAGTACGTAGATCCGAGAACCGCCTAAACTAGGCTCTGATACCAATAAATGTAACACCCCATACCCATATTCTAGACCGAAATAAGGTACGGAGCATTACCATTCACGAAAACATGAATTCACACATTAACCTGACCTTACTCAATTTACTTACTTTAGCTTAGACTGAAGTTGATAGCATTAACAGATATACATAGATACATGTAGATTTTAAAATTAAAAAAAGTGATACTTTAAAACAAATTAATTATGATATATAACAAAATGATTAGTTTCTCTCTATACATGCCATAATTCCAAAGTAGTGATTACAAAATACCAAAAAGTATTGATAATGTAGATGAGTCTCCGACGATCTCCAAAATCCCGAGCTGGCTTAATAATTCTATAAAACAAGAAAAAGAAAAGATGGTAAGCATATAGCTTAGTAAGTAAGTACTAAATTGATATATAATTTATCAAAGTAAAACAATCATACCAGTATATGGTTACATATATTGATGACAGGCTATTTTCTAGAGTCCCGGTTAAAAGAAAAATCATATCTTGAGCTACATATCTCGAAATTCAATTCCGTAAATTTTCCTTGAACCTAGACTCATAATTATATTTACTAATTTTTTTTCTAGAATTTTTGGTCAGGCCAATTAGTACAGTTTATTAGTTAAAGTCTCCCCTATTTCAGGGTATGACTACTCTGAGACCTGTGCATTACGAACAAAATTTCTCCATGTACAAGATTCCAACGACCATTCTGTTTATTTTCTTAAAAATATACTCAATAAGGAATCCATGCATGTATGGTATGACTCTTAATAATTTTTGTACAATTTATGGTGAATTTCTAAAGTCAGAACAGGGGATCTAAATTTCATTCAGAACCTATTTCACAAGAATTCAATTATCACATAATATAGAAGTCTTTTGTTTCCCCTGTTTCTTTTATATGAAAGTAGACCCCTTAAGATTTAATTCCATAATTTATTTGAGATTTAATTCTACTTCCATGATTTTTGGTGAATTTTCAAAATTATGCAACTGCTGCTGTCCAACATTGTTTTACTACAAAAATTCACTCTTACATATTTCGCTCAATCCTTTCCATTTTACTGAGGTTCGCTCACTTATCGAGCATATTGCTCATAAATTCAAATAAATATATACTTGCACTTATTCATCACATAATCACTTTTACATGTATCTTCATTTAAATCAATTTCCCGTTGAACTCATCGAATAACAATGAGATACACCACTACTTGAACATTTTCCCATTTCCACACGTAGCCGGCTATATGATACGCATAGTAGCTTTGCACTTAGTACTACACATGCGACCAATAATCTAGTACACGTAGTAGCCTGCACTTAGTACTACACATGCGACCAATAATCTGGTACACGTAGTAGCCTGCACTTAGTACTACACACGTGACCACACAATAGGTCATTTGTATCGTTTTTATTCAAGGTTCAACAGAAATTTCTCACTTTTCCAACATTTTACTAAATTGTCCAAATCAATTTAAATTCATAACTTACATCAAATAACCATTTGATAGGTAGCCATATTCCACATGTTATCAAAATACAATAACATAAAAGAAATCGATGATTTATTTACGTACAAACTTACCTCGGTGCAAAATATAGAAATTTTGCAGTTTAGTCCAAAGCTTTTTCTTTCCCCCGTTCGAGGTCAATTCCACGCCTTTCTTGATCTATAACAACACATTTAGTTCAATTAACACTCGAACTATTTATTTCAATCCAAAAATCACAGTATGCAAAAATTACATTTTTGCCACCTAACTTTTACAAAATTACGATTTTTCCCCAAGGCTCGGAAATTGAATTTCAGCCCTTATTCTTATGTTTAATGACATGCTGATCATTTTTCTCTTCTATGGTATCATCAAATTCTCATTCTAACACATAATTATGAACAATAGGTATTTTTATCGATTATGGCGTTTTACTCGTTTTCGCTAAAAATCGCTTAGAAAAGATCGTTCTCCTAACTTCAAACATTCATATTCTACCATCAAACATCAAAATACATGCCTATCATTCATGGGTAAATTTTTAAACATAAACCCTAACTCGAAATAATAGTAGAAATAGATAAATCGAGCTACGAGGATTTCAAAAATGTAAAGAACATTAAAAACGGGGCTTGAAATCACTTACTATGAAGCTTGAAAGTTGAAGAAACCCTAGCTATGGAGGAGAGTAAATTTCGGCAGCAACTAGTGATGAAGATGACCAAATTTTGTGTTATTTTTCCCATTTTATTTCATTTAATATACAAATGACCAAAATGCCCTTACTACTAAACTTTCAAAAATTCCTTCCATGTCCAAATTTTGTCCATGAACCTAAAATTGGTCAAATTGCTATTTAAGACCTCCTAATTAATATTTCAATGCAATTTCATACTAAAAACTTCTAGAATGCAAGTTTTGCAATTTATTCGGTTTAGTCCCTAATCTCAACTTAAGCGCTTAATGCATAGAATTTCATTACGAAATTTTCACGAAATCATGAAATCATATCATAAACCTCAAAATAAATATAAAATAATTATAAAATAATTATTTCTATCTCGGATTTGTGGTCACGAAACCACTATTCCGATTAGGCCCTAATTCGGGTTGTCACAGAACATCATCCAAGTCCCGTACTATGAGATAATTAATTTTTAATGAAGAAAGGTCGAAGCTGTCAGGCAGCAAGATAGGGATGATTTTAAAAAATAAACTGTACTTATTGGCTAAACCAAAAATTCTGAAAATTTTATGGTAAGAATATATGTAAGTCTTGTTTCAAGGAAAATTAGCAGAACTTAATTTGGAGTTCTGTAGCTCCAGATATAAATAAATTAGTGACTATGACTTGAGAAAACAGCTTGACCTAAACATAAGTAAAGATGCAAATATGGTTGTATTACCTTGAGAAGCAAGTTAATAAATTGCTTATTATTTTAATATGAACTTACTAAGTTTTATAGCTTACTCCCCTTCCTTTTCACCTCTTATAGGTTTATTTAGCTAGCTCGGGTTGGAGATCGCCGGAGATTCAATCATACTATCAAGCTACCATTTTGGGTATAAGTATTCAAATACTTAAGTCTATGGCATGTATAGGGGCTTTAACTTTTGTAATTATGTCATTACTAATGCGGCCAAATGTGTTGGCCTATAATGGTTATAGTTAAATTTGTGTATAGCCATGAATGGTGGCTTATGTTGATTATATGATTATGCATGTGCCTATGTCATGGAGATGAGGCTTGTGATCGTGTGTATGTAATGAGTTATATTGTTGGTGGTGAATGTTTGATGGTTTAATTGAGATGAGATGATGTGTTGATAACTAAGGCTTAAGTGTGTGATATGGGAGTAATCTTTTAAACTTTTATGCATGAGAATTAGTAAATTTGAGCTTGACTAAGCATGATGTTTTAAGTATGTAAAATATGATATGAGGTTACCATGATCTTGTATTGTTTGTGGATGATTGAATGTTCAAATGTGCCATGTTAATGGTCAATTAAAGTAAGCATGTGAGTTTGTTATTGAGGGTGGCAATTGGCTTGGAAAACAGCATAAAAATTGTCCACACGGGCCGTGTGTCCCCTGCATCATGTACTTTAGTTTCCAATTGGCCATACGGGCTGTGACCGGCCATGTGTCTCAGCTATGTGAGGGACACAGCCTGGAGGCACGGGCATGTGCCTTGGCCGTGTGCCCTTATTTTTGTGATGACGTCATAAATAGAGAGTTATATGGCCTGAAGACACGGGCGTGTCCCGAGCCACACGGGCATGTGACCCTGTTTCATGATGAAATTTTCTAAGTTTTCCAAAAGTTTCCAAAGTTCTCAGTTTAGTCTCGAACCACCCCAATGTATGTTTTGGGCCTCGTAGGCCCGTATAAGGGATGTTATGCATGTGTATGAAAAGTTTTAATTTGGATGAAATTTTATGGCCTGGTTTGGTATGAATGTTTTGATGTAAGTCTGGTAATGCCTCGAACCCTGTTCTGACGTTGGATACGGGTAAGGGGTGTTACACATTCAACATTAGCTCGTCATTATACATATGTTCCACCTACTCATGATAAACTAGTCTAGCCATATTATTACACATTCATTTGACCTTGTCATCGTATTAATCATGTAACACCTCCAACCCGTACCCGTCGCCGGAAGGATTAAGAAGTATTACAGAACAAGCAAGAAATCTCCTTTAACACTATAGAATAATCACCTAAGTTCACTTATAACAAAAACATTTACAACATTAATTGAATATCGACCACACATACATATTAACTATATGAAATACGTATAATATCTTAACAAGCCATTTTCGCATGGCTATGCGAATATACAATACCAAAAGATACTTAATTACTAACAAAGGTCAGTCCTATACATGCCTTTAACAAGTTCAGTTACAAAAGTACCAAAAGGACTTAGATAGTGTGGATGACTTTGATTTCAGAACTCCCGAGGACGATAGCTAACGAACAGGATCTATAAAACAAATAATCAAGACAAACAAGTAAGCATATTAATGCTTAGTAAGTCTTAAGTAAATCAACAGATACAAACTTGACATGTATATTAATATTATGAAATACCAAACTCAAGATCAACTTTACACCCCTTACTGATAACACATAAGTACACATATATATATATAAGCCAACACCAAAAATTTACCACCTGAGTTTCGATCATCAATATAGTTTATATAATCAATTTAGTCATAAACTTTCATGTCAAAATTAAACATCGCCTGAAATGGTTCTTTTCATATTCATAGATTCGGTAATCATCTATATATATATATATATCTATTCACACACATACATATTTGATTCATTGATGAAATTATTTAAATTAGAGATTGATTCACTTAGGCGCATCAAATTCATACCTGATCTTCATATTGTACAATACATAACTAATGGCAGTTACCCCGAACACTTAATTCATCACTTTACCCGACTTACTGACGTTAGGCCTACTAGGTTAAAACCCGAGTCCAAATCACTAGCACAAAGTCTTCGGGACCTTAAGCCCGGTCACAATTTCTGCACATGGCCTGCGGACTTGAAGTCCGGTTATAATTCTCGCACTTAGCCTGCGGACACGAGTCCGATATATAATTCCAAAGACATAGCTCATGCGGACACGAAGTCCTGATATAATTCCAAAGACATAGCTCATGGACACGAAGTCCGGATATCTAATGCCAAAGACAAAGCCTACTGACTATAAGTCCGGTTATATTCCTTTCATGAACAACATAAATACTTATTTACAATGAATCCAATTCACACAGCATTTCAAAATTTACTCATTCGAATAGTGATACATCATACACCAATTTAATAATTGTTTTGCTATAAGTTTGAAGCATGATTTATTCGTCAAACGACTACATCAAAGAAACAAGTAAGCATAGTACGGTTACTATTCAATTCCCATATCAAGATGCACTAAATGTAACCATCCGAACTTACATACTAATCTCTTATAATAACATCATTAATCATATTCTATAGGAAGATACTTAAAACTTACCTCGCGTAGGTTTGAATAGTTACGGTTCGGCTACTCGACTGCTTTCTCCTTTCCTTTACCCGATTTAGTTCCTCCTTGCTCTTGAGCTTTAAATTAAATAAATGAATTTGTTTAATTACTTACGCATCATTAATTCTTTAATAGTCATCTATGACAAACATATAATTTCGATGCATAATACGTTTAATAAAATGTGCCTTAACTCGGTATCATGTTTATCATATACACAAACTTAATATAACCGAATGTTTTTATGTCACAAGGTACTCACATAAGGCTCATATATTTATATACCTATGTGTGACTAACACAATTTAATCAATACTCATTTCATACATCACCACATATACCCATATATATTTATAACATGCTTTGACACTTCATGTACTACATTCAGCCCTAACCACTCAATTTAGTTTCCATATAAAAGTTCTATCTCATGATCAAAGTAGCAAATTGTACATAGACTTTACCCATGCTAAACAATGACTAAATATACATCTAAAAAAAAATACTTACTTAATACGTATCTCACGTGACAAAAGTATATACATATATGCATATATGACCTTAATGGCCGAATGTGCATCTCCACAATTCCTATGATTTAACCATTTATCCCTTTTTGCCGAATGTTCATTAAACATCTAGTTTGCATACAAAAACATAATCTCTTAAGGCTTATTATATCTTTAAGTACACATCATAACTATATAGCCGAGTATATACACATAATTTGCTCATCAAACCGATACTTAATCCTATTTTCCCTTAATCCAAATGTATTCGGTAATGACCACAACCATTTTCAATTTATCCTATTACCCCTAATGGCCGAATACACATACACATATATGTATAGAGAAACTCGAATAACACAAAAAAAAAAAATCATCTTTCCAAAATGCATATATATACATATACATACGGCAACTTCTATTCTTACCTTCCAACAATGAAATCAACTTATTTAACTAGGCTACCTTAACATATCAAACATCCTTCAAAATTCATCAATTAAACAAATTTATCTACTTGCCAAATGGTTATATATACTCAACACTTCATAAATCTTAACTATGGGCTAACTAAACCATACTCTTATCAACTTAGTCTCATAATCAATTAAAAAAATATCACAATGCATACCTTTAAATGGGAATAGCCATGGCTGAATGCCTTGGTTTCTTTTTCAATCTTTTCTTTCTCAATTTCGGCAATGAAGAAGAAAGATGAGCATTCTTTTATTTTTTTTTCTTTACCTTATTTTACTAATTATTATTTTATTTCAAACAATGCAAATTCTTATTATAATATTTAATTAAACACATTTTACCCAACAACAATCATTATGGCCGGCCACTATGTATAAAAAGGGTTATTTGACATGCAAAACCATTGTTTCCAATACATGCTTTAATAAATCCTTATGGATTAACCTATCACATTTCAAAAGTGTCACACATAAGTCCTATTAACTAGATTCACATGCAATCGACTAAATCGAAACTTAAAACTTTCACACATTCATATTCACATATAATAAACATAAAATATGACGGCTAAATATTTTTATGACTCGGTTTTGTGGTCCCGAGACCACTTCCCAACTAGGGTCAAATTAGGGTTGTCACAAATCACTTATACCATTATACTATGGTTACTAACTTATACATCAAACATCCATGTTCAAGGAAGTATCATCTTATTACCATATTACACATTTAATTCATGGTTATGACCACCTCAATTAGTCATAAAACATGCATTCAACACACATGACATATTACCAACCATAATCAATATGAGCCACATCTCATGGCCATATACAATAGCTTGATATAGGTCAATACATTTAGCCAAATCATAATAACACATGTCATAGAACTAGGTCCCTATACATGCCACTCACTTGATATTTCTAACATACATATCAATACTCCAAAGGTATTGGCTTGATAGTGTGATGCTGCCTTCGACGATCTCTAACCTCGAGCCGACCTTGGAACACTAAGGAAATGGAAAGTAGGGAGTAAGCTTTACGCTTATTAAGCTCGTATGAAAATAATAAGCAATATGTCAACATGCTTCTCAAGGTAATACAACCATAATTATACTGTTACTTATATTTTGGTCATGCTATTTTCTCGAGTCATAGTTACTAAATTATTTATATATGGAGCTATGAAACTCCAAATTAAGATCCGCTAATTTTCCTGAAACTAGACTCACGTATCTTTTTATCATCAAATTTTCAAAATTTTTGATCTAGCCAATAAGTACAGTTTATTCTTTAAAGTTTCTCCTATTTTGCTGCTTGACAACTTCAACCTTTCTTAACTAATATTTATTTATCTCTTAGTACGGGATTTGGATAATGTTCCTGTATGATTCTCTTGAAAATAGACTCATTAAGGACTTATCCATATGAATTCTAACCATAATTATTTTTTTACAATTCCTAGTGATTTTCCCAAGTCAGAACAGGGGATTTTGAACTCATTCTAATTCTATCTCACAAGAATTTGAATATCTCATAATATTAAATTATTTTTCTTATACCATTTATTCTATGTGAAACTAGACTTAATAAGCTTTCATTTCATATTTAATTCAGCCTTTAATTCAACTTCCACAATTTTTGGTGGATTTTCAAAGCCAGACTATTGCTGCTGTCTAAACAGTTTTAGAGCAACAAAATAATAATAATCACAAGATTGCCATAAAAATTATTCTCATATGTATCACTCATTTATTTGCATTCATACCACAAGTCCATTTCACTTCCCATGTCCAACACATGTTCATAGATTTTGAGTACATACTTGTGCTATCTCTTAGCACCACCACTCTTCCAAACATGACAATCATATCCATCAATATCTTATAACATAAATAAGTTTGTCATGGCAAAAACCCTTTTTATTCATTTCTCATATTAATCCCGTTGAATTTCTCAGAATCTCGATGGATATCCCATTTACTATCAAATCGTGCAAGTGACCATTTTAAATACAGACTCTCGTGAAACTCGCATCTTACGGTGCGACTACCAATCCAGGCTAAATCTCCCGTAGTATAAACTCATAGAGTAAATGTCGGGATTACCAATCCAGGCTAAATCCCCTGTAATGACAATTACTCTCATGAGTTCTGATTTGAATTACCAGTCTAGGTTAAACTCAGACCCTAATCAGATTATCCATTTGGACTAAATCCATATTGCACTCATATTCTTCGGGAGGCTAGATCACTTTAGAAACACCCGTCTGGGCTAGATCCTTTTATTGTCAATTCCTTTTTACAGATCCATCAAATATTCCTTTCATTCAATCGGGGTTTTCACTTTTCATTAAGTACATTAATGTGCATAGATGACCTTGTAATGTACATTCAAACCAACTCATTTTCATGTTTGTTAAACATTAAACCATACAATAAAAAAACATAGCACCTTATTTCCATACAACTTACTCATTTCATTTAAAATGTCATGTTCCATCAAACTTCCATTAACATCAATTTTAACATAATCATAGCAAGATATATTTCATGTATAACAATAATAACATATATAACATGCTTATTAAATCACACGAACTTACCTTGAATACGAAAATGGAAAATTTATCGATTTAGTCTTTAACCTTGTATTTTCCCGATTTAAGCTTGAATCTCAATTTCCTTGATCTATCATTTTAAATATAGCCCATTTAGGACTCAAATTATTCAAATTGACTCAAAAATAATATTTTGGAAAATTTACGTTTTTGGCCCTAAACTTTGTCAAAATTACACTTTTGCCCCTAGGCACGTAAAATAATTTTTATTCAATTTTCCCTCTCTATAGGCCTAGCTGAACCATTTTCATAACTATAGAAAACTATAATTCTGATCAAAACACCCTCTTTATACCATTTTTTGCAACTTTTACAAAATGGTCCTTCCGGACGTTTTCATCGAAAACCGCTTAGTAAAAGTCATTTATTTAACACCCAACACTCATTTTATACCATTAGACATCAAAATGCAAGCATGTCACACATGGGTCAATTTTTAAACATGAACCCTAGCTCAAATTAATGGTAGAAATAGGTAAATTGAGTTAGCGGGACTTCAAAAATGTAAAGAACATTAAAAACGGGGCTCAGGATCACTTACAAATGAGCTTGGAAGCTTGAACCAAACCCTATCCATGGTGTCCATGCAAGTTTTGGCTGAATGGAGAAGATGATGGCCAATTTTGGCTTATTTTCCCTTTTTAATTCTTGAAATTATTAGATTACCAAAACACTCCTAACTTAAAAATATTTTATTACACCCATTTCATGTCTACTTTTGTCCATTACTAACTAATGGTCTAATTGCCATCTAAGGACCCTTAATTTAAAAACTCATAACAATTTGACACTTCTAACATGTGAAACTCAGCTTTTGCACTTTTTACAATTTGGTCCTTTTGACTAAATTGAGTGCCCAAACGTCAAAATTTTCGAACAAAATTTTCATGAAATCATTTCGTGAAATTTTATACCATAAAAATATAATAAAAATAAAATTTTCCTCATTGAATTTGTGGTCCCGAAACCACTATTCCGACTAGGCCCAGAATCGGGATGTTACAGGGAGACATCCCTAAAAGTGTTTTGTATATTATCCTATAGGCCCACAAAGCATCATCCAGTCTTTTGGACCAATCTCATCAGGTTGGATAAACTACCTTTTCGATTATACCTTTTATCTCCATATTTTCCACTTTAGCTTGCCCATTCGTTTGCGGATGGTAAGTTGTGGCAACCTTGTGTTTTACTCTATGTTTATCAAGCAACAATTTCAACCATTTGTTCATAAAATGGGACCCCTCATCATTGATGATAGACCTAGGAGTTTCAAACCTTGTGAACACATGTTTCTACAAAAACTTCATTACAACCTTGGCATCATTCATCGGATATGCCTCGGTCTCAACCCATTCAGATACATAGTCTACTACTATCAATATATACTTGTGACCAAAAGAAGGAGGGAAAGGACCAAGAAAGCCAAAACCCCAAACATCAAATAATTCTACCTCAATGATGTTTGTTCGAGGCATCTCATTTCTGTTGGTGATGTTTCTATCCCTCTAACATCGATCACAACTCTTCATGTAGGCATACGCATCTTTGAATAGAGTTGGCCAAAAGAATCCGACTTGTAATACTTTGGTCGAAGTACATGAACCTCTGAAGTTTCCCTCACTTAGAGCTGTGTGACAATGATATAAAATCTTATGTACCTTGTTTTCTGCCACGCATCTCCTAATCATTTTATACCATCCTGAAATTCTATGAGTAAGGTGTCCAATTGGAAAATAAGGACCAAATTGAATAAATTGCAAAACTTGGATTCTAGAAGAAATTTGTATAAAATTGCTTTAGATTATTAATTAGAAGGTCTTAAAGAGCAATTTGCCCAGTTTCTAAGTTTTTGAACAAAAATGGGCATGTATGGATGAAATTTTAAAGAAAAGGCTTGAAGGCATTTTGGTCATTTGGCTAATTAACAAAATAAAATGGAAAAATATGCCAACAATTAACCATTCTTCTCCCTCATCCAGCCGAAATTCTCAAGCTCTCCATAGCTAGGGTTTTCAACATTTTCAAGCTCAATAGTAAGTGCTCCCAAGCCCCGTTTTTAATGTTCTTCGTATTTTTGAAATCCCGGTAGCTTACTCTCTCCATTTCTACCTGTAACACCCCTATCCCGTAACCGTCGCCGGAATAGGATGAGGCGTTACCAGAAAATTTGGAAGCAGATCAAAACAGTAAAATTTTGAACATTTTTTTTTTTTGTGAATAAAGATTATTCATTTAATTAAATTTCTAAACATAAATAAAGATCAAACTTATAACTTATAAAAATAGACTTCCAAAGGATGCCATATTCGCATGGCTTATAAATAATAGTTATGATATCATTCTAGTATAATCTATCCTATACATGCCATAAGCTAAATCCAAATCACAAGGTTTCCATAATAGTAGATAGTGTGATGAAGTGCTGACGATCCCCGAGCTGGTAATCAGAGTCCATAATCTATAAAACAAAGACAAAAGACAAACGGAGTTAGCTTACATAAGCTTAGTAAGTCTTAAGTAAAACGATAATTTTGCAGAATCAAATTCAATTATCATTTATCACTCGATTTTTTTTTTTTTCTAATCAATGAAGTCATTCTAGAACTCCATAACGAACTATAATTTCAATAACCATATCATTTAGTTACCACAATTTATTTCATGATAATGACCAAAATGGTCAAATATTCGTATGCTCACATGGCACACTTAGCTCATAATTACACTCCAATCTAAATGCCTCTATTATAGTTTAATCGAATACATTCTTATGGCATAACACATTGGCCAAATGTATCATAATCACATATACTGTGGTCACATTTGCATTCATACACTCATTCACATATGCATCGCTTTGTATACTTTTAATCTAATCCGAATTGAAAATCACATACAAGTACCTGATACATACCTGGCCAACTTAATGTACTGAACATCTCTAATCGTCGCTTTCATTACTAAGCCTCATCGTCTTAGACCTTGCAGAAACCCCGTTTAACAATATCAAGAGATCTCACCATTCCGTCACATAGTTCAAACCTCATGCACGCATATATAGTTTATCTATTTCTTCCAAATTTAATTCGCATAGTCTTTCGCATCTAGAAACCTCATATCTACTTCTAATTCAATCAATCAAACTAAAACATAATACTTTTACCACGCTTAGTTTCCATATTTAGAAGCACATAGTAATATCATAATTATCATGAATAGATTCATAGAGTCACTACTCATTTAGCATAACATATACTCTTTCAATAATCATAATCACTTGCTCAAACGTACTGCTTTCATGCACATACATGAATATATATATATATATATATATATATATATAAATTTAATTCCTTATTTCATAATCGCATCAAAACTTTCGAGTATTTAAACGTGGCATGTATTGAATTACAAGATGCGTATGGGTACGCAAAGAACCAAACATAAACCTTATCACATATAATGTAGGTTGACAAAATACAATCCTTCCCTTGCATTTGTACATCTAGCCGAATACAATTTATTCTCAATTCATAAGGCCTTTTTGGCCGAATATGCACAATTTCATATATAAATCTCAACACATACTTTTCTTTACTTAAAGCTCATACGATAAATTTAAATCAAATACTTTTTCATACTAACAACCATTGACCGAATAGATTATTCCCTTATTCAAAGATATAATAATCATTCCCACATATGTATCGTTCTTTAATACTAATAATTCACCGAATCGTTGGCCGAATGTACATGAGTACATTCATGAAAGCTTAGTATATACTACATTATACAAGCATACCAAGACTGATTAGATCATCCTCATTTTCGCAATATAATAATCAATCACATATACGTTTTTCTTGAATGCTAGTTATTCACTTTGAGGTAAACTTACAAATGAGGAGGTAATATGTATCTGAACATCTTAAATGCATAATACTTACTTGATGGTAGCTCACTGCGAACATTCAAGATCATAATCTTACGTAATTCACCAAACATTAAGCTGTGGGTGACTTAAACCCAATACAATCCCAAAGCATGAAGCCAGCGGGTCCCTAACCCGGATACAATCTCAGCACAATTCATTTAATATATATTTATATTTTTTTACTAACCTTGGCTTCATTAAATATATAATATTGCACACTTTTCACAATTGGTCATTCGGCCTTATCACATATTCCCTTACACATATATCACATTAACCATTCGGCCTTATCTCATGTATGCACTTTCACATTCATCACATTGGCCATTCGGCCTTATCACATATACACACTTTCATATTCATCACATTGGCCATTCGGCCTTATCTCATGTATGCACTTTCACATTCATCACATTGGCCATTCGGCCTTATCACATATACACACTTTCACATTCATCACATTGGCCATTCGGCCTTAAGCTAGATATTACGCCTTGTCATTTTATTTTGTCTTAGGTACAAAATCACATTAGTAAATTGATTCAAATACGTAAAATTTTCCATTCGGCCTTAGAACATATCATGGCCACATCATATTTTTCAATTTAGCCATTTCTATAATAGTATCCATTAATCAAAACTCAAAATAGGTTTAATTACTTAGAGACTTACCTCGAATGTCGTCGAATGACTACGGATCAGCTATTTGGTTAGTTTAGCTTTTCCTCTATCCGAATTAGGCTCCTTAAGCTCTTGAGCTTACTCTAAAAAAATTTAACTTATTAAAACCCATTGTGCTTGCTTATGGCCGAATACCACAAGAAATTTAATATGCCATATAACTACTTTTAGCTCAATATAAAATAATCGTGACGCATCTTTAATCACCTCAAACAATTTACTAAGTATTATAGAAAATCAAAGCATACTCATCGTTAGCCTTATTCGCCATCTCAATACGCTCTAAGTGACCATATGTATATACGCCTAATTTAAAGTGCTTTACATTAATAACACCATATCAACAATGTATAATGCCGAATTCCTTTTAAACCAATTATCCATACAAATATTATTTGTACACATTTCCTTACCTAAATTTCATATTCGCAACCACTTAATCAACTTAACAAATTTTCTATACTTCAAAACCACAAGTAAATATCATAATTTGTATCATTACATCGATTAAACTAAATCATGCATTAGCTTTTAGTACATTCGGCCATTAAAGAGACAACCCAATTAACATTCAAACCTTTTTAAGCTTAGATTTCCCAAGGCCGAATATCACATAAAGACCTTTAATACACATGCAAAATTTACACTTTAACTAATTATACATATACTAATAAACCGAATATTATTTAAACAACCATTTGAATAATTCTTTATCACATGATCACAATCGGCATAACCATGTTACAAATTCAATACATAAAAATCTTCTTATCCAAGGCTATATTTGACCTATATGTATTTTCTTTACAACCAATCATCAACAATTAAGCACATGTTTAATGGCCGAATGCACATACCTCTTACTCATTCTTAACAGATTTTTTTTTTTTATTATCAAGCTTCCATTTCCACTTAACTAGATTTTGCCATAGGCTTGCTTCCATACTTGAGACCATTCAAATAAATTTTCAAACTTAATCCTTCATTTCATTTCTCATTTTAGCACATATTCGGCTAATATATAAATATATGCACATGTGACTAAAACAAATTGAACCATTTTGAACACAAATATTAACTAAAATACAACCATTTCGCATGTTTATTATTATGCTTATAATTACATATTTTCAATATAAGCTAAATCATGACCGAATTATCACTATAATTGACATCATTAACAAACCATTTCCAAAACATATAACACCTTCAAAGATACCCATACAACCCATAGCCAAATGCATCATTTCAAATCATAACAAAAATTAAGTCATGGGCTATGAAAGGAGCTTAGCAATTAATTCAATTTCACATAAATTATCAAGAAATAAAATCAACATACCTCCAAATTAGAATACCAAGGCCGAATACCCAAGAACCCTTTTGTTTTACTTCTTCTTTCAATTTCGCAAAGATGAAAGAAGAATGGATGAAAACTTTGTTTTTCTCACCTATTTTCTTTTATTAATTCATGTTTTCAAATTATAAACTATTAAATATTATTTACTAAATATAATATACACATAATGCCAAAATAATAACATCATTACCATCCACTAATGTTAAAAGTGGGCCATTTGACATGCAAGTCCACAACTTTAGTAATTTAACATTTTACTCACTTGGACATTTGCCTATCATATTTTTAAAGTTTCTCAAATATGTCCTTTTTAGCTAATTTCACATCCAAATGGCAAAATTAAAACATGAAATTTTTACACATACTTATTCACAAATAATGAGCATAGAGTATAACAATTAATTATTTTTGTGACTCGATTTTGTGGTCCCGAAACCACTTTCCGACTAAGGTCGAATTAGGGGTGTCACACTACCCATATTTTGAGTTAGGGTTCATGTTTTCAAAGTGACCCATGTGTGACATGTTTATTCTTTGATGTTTTATAGAGGAATATGAAAGTTGGATGTGTGTTAAACATCTTTCCTTAGGTGATTTTCATGAAAAATCCTAAAGGGACCTTTTTGCAAAAGGTGTAAATTATGTGGTAGAAATGTGAAATAATGTAAAATTTTGGGCTACCATAAGGGGAAATAACATTCGACTAGGCTTGGGTAAGGTAGAAATTGCATGCATTTCATTATACGAGTTTAGGGACTAAATAATAAAAATGTGAAAAGTTAGGGGCAAAATGGTCATTTTGTCTAGGGGAAATGTAGAATCGAAAGGAATAATGTGAGGTATTAATGATTCATTTTTATTGTTATAAACCCCGAGGAACAAATTCTGGCGGTCGATCATGGTTTATATGTGACTTGAGATCTTGCATCGGTTGCAGAAAGGATTTAGCCCAGACGGGTAATCCGTTGATATCAAATATAGAAAGGACTTAGCCCAGACGGGTGTTCCTTGAGTGATCGAGCCTCCCGAAGAATACGTGTGCATTAAAGATTTAACCCGGATAGGTAATCCAATTAGGGTCTGAATTTAGCCTGGACTGGTAATTCAGATCCGAGCTTATTAAGGGTGTTTGTCTCTATAAGGGATTTAGCCTGGATTGGTAATCCCGACAACACCTTATAAGTTTACATTACGAGGATTTTAGCCTGGACCAGTAATCCCGCCATAAGATATGAGGTTCGTGGGAGTACATACATGAGATGATCACTCTTATGATTTGACGGTAAATGGATGATCCATCGAGATTTCCAAGAAACTTAACAGGATTAACATGAGATATAAAAATGAAAATGTTAAGTAATGAGCTCACTTAAGGCAAATTACATGGTGTATTGTTATGAGACTAACATGTTGATTGAGTGCTTGTGCTAGGGAAACCATTTCATGCTTGTTGGTTTTATTGCCTAATATGGGTGTATGCTAATTAATCGGTAAGTTTACATTCCAGTTATTCGGGCTTACTAAGCATGTAAATGGTTACCCCTCTATTTTTCCTGTCTTACAAAGCTCGAGGACTCGTAGGGATTGGAAGATAGTTAGAGATTCAACATACTATCATCTTGTCCAGCTTTGGTATATAGATACTTTTACTTTGTTCAATGGCATGTATAATTCAATGACATGTATAAGGCTTTTGTTTATTTTGTTATATGTTTCATTTGATTTTCCAGTATGAAGGCTTGTAAAGGTATACATATTCACTTGTATATGGCCATGGGAATTGGCTCATTTTGATGTAGGTTATGACCTACAAATTTATGCATGCTTAAGTTAAATTGTACTAGTAAGGATGAAATATGGTATATCACATTTAGACACATGTAATGTGACTAAATCACATGGGATGACTAAGCCACAATTGGCAATGAGTTATAATAATGAGCCAATCTTAAGTGTTATAAGGCATAGAAATCCTTAATACAAAGGGATCAACCCAGCATTTGTAAAACTGATGAGATGAGGTTTATCAAGGCCATGTTAATTATCATTGGAGTCTATAAGTTAGAATGGATGTTAGAGGATGACCAAAGGCTTGGAAAATAGCCTAATAAGGTCCACATGGGTAGGCACACGGGTGTGTATCTAGGTCGTGTGTGTGACATATGGATCACCCCATGGGCGTGTGGTATGGCCGTGTGTCCCCTGCACCTAAATAATTTAAGCCAGATTGCATGGTAGTAAATACACGGGTAGAGACGCGACCGTGTGTCTCAACCATGTGGAGGGCACAGCCTAGCGCACGGGCGTGTGTCTTGGCCGTGCGGCCCTAAGTGCATGCTGACCTTATAAACAGAATGTCTAGGCTTTTAGACACGAGTGACCACACAAGCGTGTCTAGGCTGTGTGAAGGATATGGGCCAAGGACACGGGCGTGTGCTTGGCCATGTGAAAACCCCTCTAGGTTCGAAATAGGAAATAAATTCAATTAATCCCACACGGGTAGGGGACACGGGCGTGTGTATCGCCTCCACCAGGCGTGTGAGGCATAACTTAGAAAATTTTCCACGAACTTTTGCAAGTTCTCGGTTTAGTCCCAGACCTTTCTCAATATATGTTTTGGGTCTCGTAGGCCCTTAATAGGGACATTAAGATGTCGTTTGATTGGTTTTAAATCGAAACAAAATTTTATAACCCGTATTTCCTGAAAGTGTTCGAGTACAAGTCTGGTAATGCCTCGTACGTGGTCCCGGTCTCAGGTACGGGTAAGGGTTGTTACATTTAGTTGTATCAGAGCTACAGTTTAGTCGGTTCTAGGACTACAATAGAGAGTATTGAGTTTCGCTATACATGCCATTATACGAATGTTGATAGTGTGACATCTCCTAACCTCTTAATTGTCTTTGAACATAGTAAATGTCTTCAAATCAAGCACAAGATGAGTCCGAGGGAGTCGAGAGCCATGCTCTAGCTTCCGTATAACGAGCTGTTTCTAGTAGTAGTAGAAGAATTATGTCTAAAGGCAGGGAAGAGGCTAGAGCCACCTTCTTTGACATTATGGATGAGTGGTTTGGGGATTATTTGAGAAATCGCCCCAAGATACCACGACCTCCCCCCTAACCAACCTGATAAGGATTTGCCACGAGGTATGGCACCTGTAAGAATTAGTAAAGCCCTTATAGATAAACTTAGAAAGTATGGGGCTGAGAAATTCAGAGCTAAAATCAATGACGATGCTGAAAGAGTCGAGTTCTGGCTTGAGACTACTACACGGGTATTAGATGAATTATCATGCACACCCGAAGAGTGCTTAAAGTATGTCATGTCTCTTCTGAAGGATACCACATATCACTGGTGGAAGACTATATCTTCAGTGGTGCCAAAGGAAAACATCACTTGGGAATTTTCCCAAATAGAGTTTAAGAAGAAATACATCAGCCAAAGGTTCTTAGACTCGAAGCAAAAGGAGTTCCTGGAACTCAAACAAGGAAATAAGACTATAGCGAAATACGAAAGGGAGTTTGTACGGCTAAGTCAGTATGCAACTGAATGGGTTCAAACCGAGTCAGAAATGTGTAAACACTTAGAGGAAGGTCTGAATGAGGAAATCAAGCTATTGATCGGGATTCTTGAGATACGATAGTTCACTGCATTAGCTGATCGGACCAAGAAGGCCGAGGAGCTCAATAATGAAAGGAAGCAAGCAAAGAGAGAAGCTCGAGTTTCGAGCAAGAGATTCAGCGGTAAGATGCTCTCATTTCCCACAAAGAAATCAAAGAGCCAAAATGAATGCTCTACTTCGTCGATAGGATATTCAGGTAGAGCGAGAAGCTCCAAACGACGTAACCAGAAGTCTTCTTCCCCGATGGTGACTAGTGTGGGGAGTGTAGATGATCAAAAGCCAAAGTGTAAAAGCTGCAATAAATTTCACTTCGGGAAGTGCCGAATAAAGCGTGGCGCGTGCTTTAGATGTGGTTCTCTTGACCACTTCCTCAGAGACTGCCTAGAGTGAACTGATAAAGAGATGAAAGTAGCCTCGAAATCGAGTACTCATATTCTATGAGGTAGGCCTCCGAGATATCCTGGGAGTGCTAGTGGCAGTAGAGCTGCGGCCAAAGACACTGTAAAATCAGAGGCTCGAGCCCCCGCAAGAACGTATGCAACACGCGCTTGATAGGAAGCCTCTGCTCTTGATGTCATCACGAGTACTTTTTCTCTTTTTAATACTTGTGTTGTTGCCTTAATTGATCTGGGGTCGACACATTCATACATTTTCATGAGATTGGTGTCAAGTATGAACATACCTATTGAACCTATGAAATTTATTATCAGAGTGTCGAACCCACCAGGCAAGTCAATTCTGGTTGATAAAGTCTGTAAGAATTGTCCTTTGATGATTCAAGGTTATTGTTTTCCGGCTAACCTTATGTTATTGCCATTTGATGAGTTTGATGTAATACTTGGTATGGATTGGTTAGCCCTGCATGATGTAATTGTAAACTGTGGTAGTAAGTATATTGAACTGAAGTGCCCAGATGGCGAAACTCTATGGGTTGATTCAGGAGAATTGGGTACGCCGCCCGTTGTAATTACCTCAATGATGGCTCAGAGATATATAAGAAAAGGGTACGAAGCCTACCTTGCTTTTGTACTGAACACTAAGGAAACAGAGTTGAAGATTGAGTTCGTGCCAATAGTATGTGAATATCCAGACGTGTTTCCAGAGGAATTATCCAGATTACCTCCTGAGAGAGAGATAGAGTTTGGTATTGAACTGGTGCCAGGAACAACCCCTATTTTTATTGCTCCGTACAGGATGACACTAACCGAGTTGAAAGAGTTAAAAGCATAGTTGCAAGAACTGACAGATAAAGGTTTTACAAGGCTAAGTTTTTCGCCTTGGGGTGCTTTCGTATTGTTTGTAAAGAAGAAAGATGGTACAATGAGGCTATGTATAGATTATCGACAACTGAATAAAGTAACTATCAAGAATAAGTATCGTTTGCCAGGGATTGATGATTTGTTCGACCAGTTGAGAGGAGCCACTGTATTCTCTAAGATAGACCTGAGATCCGCCTACTACCAGTTGCGAGTTAAGGAATCAGACAAGCCTAAGATAGCTTTCAGAATGAGGTATGGCCACTGTGAATTCCTTGTCATGCCATTTGGGTTGAAGAATGCACCGGCCGTATTTATGAACCTAATGAATAGGATATTTCAGCCATACTTGGACAAGTTCGTCGTTGTGTTCATTGATGACATTTTGATTTATTCCAAGGATGAGACAGAGCATGTGAAGCATCTGAGAATTGTGTTGCAGACTTTACAGGAAAAACAATTGTATGCTAAGTTTAGCAAGAGTGAGTTTTGGCTCCAAGAAGTAGGGTTTTTAGGTCATATTATTTCAAGTGAAGGTATCCAAGTTGATCCAAGTAAGATCTCTACCATTGTTGAATGGAAACCACCTAAAAATGTAACTGAGGTTAAAAGCTTTTTGGGCTTAGTTGGTTACTACCGAAGATTTGTGAAAGGATTCTCCATGATAGCGACTCCAATGATGAGGTTGCTACAGAAAGATGTTAAGTTTGAATGGACGGAAAAGTGTCAACAGAGTTTTGAAAAGTTGAAGACATTGCTAACTGAAGCTCTAGTTTCAGTTTGAATGGGCTAGGTTGTGTGCTTATGCAAGATGGCAAGGTGATAGCCTATGCTTCGCGGCAGTTGAAGCCACACAAAAAGAATTATCTGACGTACGACTTAGAGCTTGCCGCAATTGTTTTTGCCTTGAAATTTTGGAGGCAGTATTTATATGGTGAGACTTGTCGTATATTCACAGACCACAAGAGTTTGAAGTATTTGATGACTCAAAAAGAATTGAACCTAAGACAATGAAGATGGTTAGAGCTAATTAAAGATTATGAGCTGATCATCGATTACCTCCCAAGAAAGGCGAATGTGGTTGCCGATGCGCTGAGCAAAAAATCTTTGTTTGCATTAGGGCCATAAACGCTCGATTGGCATTGGTTGATGATGGTTCGATCTTGGCTGAGTTAAGAGCTAGGCCGACATTTCTTTAGGAAATTTATGATACTCAAACTAATGATAGTGACTTGCAAGCTAAAAGAACTCAATCTGAGTCAGACATTGAATCAGATTTTTAAATTAGTCCTGATGGATGTTTGATGTTTAGAAATAGAATTTACGTACCGAGGAACGATGAAATTATTTGGAGGATTTTGCAAGAAGCACATGATAGCCGTTTGTCTATTCATCTGGGAAGTACCAAGATATATAATAATTTGAAGAAATTATACTGGTGGAACGGCATGAAAAGAGATATCTTCAAATTTGTGTCGAAATGTTTGATATGTCAGCAAGTCAAAGCTGAACATCAAGTACCTTCAGGTTTGTTACAACCTGTGATGGTTCCCGAATGGAAGTGGGGCAAAATTCCTATGGACTTCGTAACAGGATTACCATTGACCTCTAAAAAGAAAGATGTTATATGGGTTGTAGTGGATAAGTTGACGAAGTTAGCTCATTTTATCCCGGTGAGGACAGATTACTCTCTTGATAGATTGGCCGACTTATACATATATGAGATTGTGAGATTACATGGGGTACAGCTATCAGTTATTTCAGACAGAGACCCAAGATTCATTTCAAAATTCTGGAAGAAGTTACAAGAAGCCTTGGGTACTAGGTTGAGTTTTAGTACAGCTTTTCACTCGCAGGCCGATGGTCAGTCTAAGCGGATGATTCAGATCCTTGAAGATATGTTACGATGTTGCATCCTCGAATTTCAGGGCAGCTGGGAAAAATGCCTGCCATTGGTAGAATTCGTCTACAACAACAGCTTTCAAATGAGTTTGAAGATGGCACCTTATAAGGCCTTGTATGGCAGAAAGTGCCGAACTCCATTTTATTAGACGAAGCTCAAGAAGAATCAGATTCACGGAGTTGATCTGATCAAGAAAACTGAAGAAAAAGTTAAAGTGATACGTGACTGTTTAAAAGCAGCATCGGATAGACAAAAGTCATATGCTGATCTGAAAAGAAAAGAGATCGAATTTCAAGTTAGAGATAGAGTATTCTTTAAAGTATCTCCATGGAAAAAAAGTATTGAGATTTCGCCAGAAAGGCAAACTGAGTCTGCGATTTATCAGACCATACGAGATCACTGAAAGAGTTGGACCATTAGCCTATCGTTTGGCATTGCCACCAGAACTGGAAAAAATTCACGACGTGTTTCATGTATCTATGTTAAGGCGATATCGATTAGATCCCTCTCATGTGATTTCACCAACGGAGATTGAAATTAGATCGGACATGACTTATGGTGAGGAATCAGTCAAAATTTTAGCTCGTGAGATTAAACAGTTGAGGAATAAAGATGTGGCTTTGGTAAAAGTCTTATGGCATCGACATGGTGTGGAAGAGGCTACATGGAAGCCAGAAGAAACCATGAGAAGCCAATATTCGAACCTATTTACTGGTAAGACTTTCGAGGACGAAAGTCCCTAAGGGAAGAGAAATGTAACATCCTAAAATAGGGCCTAGTCAGAATAGTGGGTTCGGGACCACAAATCTGACATCAAAATATTTGTTTTATGATTATTATGAGGTCTAGAATATGATAATATGCGTGTGTTAAAGTTTCATGAAGAACTTCTATGAGTAAGGTGTCCAATTGGAAAATAAGGAACAAATTGAATAAATTGCAAAACTTGGATTCTAGAAGCAATTTGTATAAAATTGCTTTAGATTATTAATTAGAAGGTCTTAAAGAGCAATTTTCCCAATTTCTAAGTTTTTGGACAAAAATAGGCATGTATGGATGAAATTTTAAAGAAAAGGCTTGAGGGTATTTTGGTCATTTGGCTAATTAATGAAATAAAATGGGAAAAATAAGCCAAAAATCAGCCATTCTTCTCCCTCATCCAGCCGAAATTCTCAAGCTCTCCATAGCTAGGGTTTTCAACATTTTCAAGCTCAACAGTAAGTGCTCCCAAGCCCCGTTTTTAATAGTCTTCGTGTTTTTAAAATCCCTGTAGCTTACTCTCTCCATTTCTACCCATATTTTGAGTTAGGGTTCATGTTTGCAAAGTGACCCATGTGTGACATGTTTATTCTTTGATGTTTTATGTAGGAATATGAAAGTTGGATGTGTGTTAAACATATTTTCTTAGGTGATTTTCATGAAAAACCCCTAAAGGGACCTTTTTGCAAAAGGTGTAAATTATGTGGTAGAAATGTGAAATAATGGAAAAATGTGGGCTTCCATAAGAGGAAAGAACATTCAGCTAGGCTTGGGTAAGGTAGAAATTGCATGCATTTCATTATACGAGTCTAGGGACTAAATCATAAAAATGTGAAAAGTTAGGGGCAAAATGGTTATTTTGTCCGGGGGTGAAATTTAGACTCGAAAGGAATAATGTGAGGTATTAATGATTAATTTTTATTGTTATAGACCCTGAGGAACAAATTTCGGAGGTCGATCCAGGAAAACAAAAAGTTTCGGAATAACCGAAACGCGAAACCGAAACGAGTACCAGTAAGTTTGAATAACTTAAGTAAACTCATAATATGCCTAAATGCATGTTTTATCAATAAGTGATAATTATATATAATTATGGCACGAAAATCCGTGAAATGTGTTAATAATAATGATATGATAATAAATGCCCCAATTGAGGTTAAACGAGAATTTCGATAGGTAAACCATGGTTTATATGTGACTTGAGATCCTGCATGGGTTGCAGAAAGGATTTAGCCCGGACGGGTAATCCATTGATCTCAAATATAGAAAGGACCTAGCCTGGACGAGTGCTCCTTAAGTGATTGAGCCTCCCGAAGAATACATGTGCATTAAGGATTTAACCCAGACGGGTAATTTGATTAGGGTCTGGATTTAGCCTGGACTGGTAATTCAGATCCGAGCTCATTTTGATGTAGGTTATGACCTGCAAATTTATGCATGCTTAAGTTCAATTGTACTAGTAAGGATGAAATATGGTATATCACATTTAGACATATGTAATGTGACTAAATCACATGGGATGACTAGGCCACAATTGGCAATGAGTTATAATAACGAGCCAATCTTAAAACTGCTATAAGGCATAGAAATCCTTAATACAAAGGGATCAACCTAGCATGTGTAAAACCAATGATATGAGGTTTACATGTAATGAGGTTTATCAAGGCCATGTTAATTATCATTGGGATCTATAAGTGAGAATGGATGTTAAAGGGTGACCAAAGACTTGGAAAATAGCCTAATAAGGTCCACACGGGTAGACACACAGGCATGTGTCTAGGCCGTGTGTGACACACGGATCGTTCCATGGGCGTATGGTATGGCCGTGTGTCCCCTGCACCTAAATAATTTAAGCTAGAATGCATGGTAGTAAATACACGGGTAGAGACATGGCCGTGTGTCTCAACCGTGTGGAGGGCACGGCCTAGCGCACGGGCGTATGTCTTGGCTGTGCGGTCTTAAATGCATGCTGACGTCATAAACAAAATGTCCAGGTTTTTGGACACGGGCAAACACACGGGAGGGTGTCTAGGTCGTGTGAAGGATATGGGCCAAGGACACGGCCGTGTGCTTGGTCGTGTGAAAACCCTTGTAGGTTTGAAATAGGAAATAAATTCAATTAATCCCACACGGGTAGGGGACACGGGCGTGTCCAAAAGCACTCGGGCTTGTGCATCGCCTCCACATGGGCATGTGATGCATAACTTAGAAAATTTTCCACGAACTTTTGCAAGTTCTCGGTTTAGTCCTAGACCTTTCTCAATATATGTTTTGGGTCTCATAGGCCCTTAATAGGGACATTAAGATGTTGTTTGATTGGTTTCAAATTGAAATGAAATTTTATAACTCGTATTTCCTGAAAGTGTTCGAGTACAAGTCTGGTACTGCCTCGTACCTAGTTCTGGTCTCGGGTACGGGTAAGGGGTGTTACACATTTGATTTGTACACTTTTTGAACATGTATGTTTCTTCCCAAAAATAGTACTTCTCATCGTGGAGAAGCTTTTTCCTTTGTTGATATGTTTTATCAAGTAGCATCAAACCACAAGCTAAATAATTAGCAAAATCAGCAAACCAATGGGTGTGATGGATGTGATTTACCTTAAGTATGTGCTCATTCGAGAATGTCTCATAGATGGGTGTAAGCGGAGAATTTCCTTCTTGGGGTTTCAATCTAGATAAGTAATCTGTTAATTGGTTTTCTACCCCTTTTCGATCTTGAATTTCTAGATCAAACTCTTAAAGTAAAAGTACCCATTGGATTAACCTCGGCTTGGCATCTTTCTTGGCAAGTAAATATTTAATTGCCGAATGATCTGTATAGACAGTCATTTTGGTACCTAAAAGATAAGATTGAAACTTGTCAAAAGCAAATACAATAGTAAGTAACTCTTTCTTTGTTACTGTATAATTCAGTTGAGCTCTCGTCAGAGTCTGACTTCGTAGTAGATGGGGGTGAAAAGCTTTGTTCCTTTGTTGGCCCATCACAACTCCTAACATGATGTCACATGCATTACACATTAATTCAAATGGCAATTCCCAATCTGGTGTGACGATAATGGGTGTCGAAACCAACCGATTCTTCAAATCATTAAAAGCTCTCAAACATTCTTCATCAAATTTGAATGTTGTATCCTTCTCCAATAATTTGCATAAGGGTTTAGCAATTTTGGAGAAGTCTTTGATAAATCCCTGATAGAATCTGGCGTGTCCCAAAAAGCTCCTAACACCCTTTACAAATGTTGGAGGTGGGAGTTTCTCAATAAAATCTACCTTGGAGTTATCTACCGCGATCCCTTGTCTCATTATTCAGTGCCACAAAATAATGCCTTCCCGTACCATGAAATGACACTTTTCCCAGTTGAGTACAAGGTTTGTTTCTTCGCACTATCGATTGTCTAAGCAATCATCAGAGGTGTCTCCAAACACTGAAAAATCATCCATAGAAACTTCCAAATTTTTTTCCACCAAGTCAGTAAAAATAGACATTATACATCTTTGAATTATAGCAGGTGTGTAACATCCCGATTTTGGGCCTAATCAGAATAGTGGCTTCAAGACCACAAATTCGATGAGGAAAAATTTTATTTTTATTATATTTTTATGGTCTACAATTTCACGGAATGATTTCGTGAAAATTTCGTTTGAAAATTTTGACGTTTGGGCACTCAATTTAATCAAAAGGACAAAATTGTAAAAAGTGCAAAAGTTGAGTCCTACATGCTAGATTGTTATGAAATTTTACATTGGACATTCTTATATGGTAATTAGACCATTGGTTATTTTTTGGACAAAAATGGACATGAAATAAGTGAAATAGAATATTTTTAGTTAGGGGCATTTTGGTCATTTAGTAATTAAAATGAATTAAAAACCAAATTAAAAGCCAGTTTTTGTCCATCTTCTACCCCATGGTCAAAACTTGCATGGAGAAGACATATATAGGGTTTTTCAAGCTTCCAAGCTCGATTGTAAGTCCGTTCTAGCCCCGTTTTTAATGATTTTTACGTTTTTGAAATCCTCGTAAAAAGATCTAGCTATTTCTACCATTTATTTGAGCTAGGGTTCATGTTTAAAAATTGACCCATATGTGACATGCATGCATTTTTTATGTCTAATGGTAGAAAATAAATGTTGGGTGTTAAATAAACGACTTTTACTAAACGATATTCGATGAAAATGTTCGAAAGGACTATTTTGTAAAAGTTGTAAAAATAGTATAAAAGGGTTTTTTGATGAGAATTGTAGTTTTCTATAGTAATGAAAATGGTTCAGCTAGGCCTATGGAGTGAGAAAATTGAATAAAAATTATTTTACGAGCCTAGGGGCAAAAGTGTAATTTTGACAAAGTTTAGGGGCAAAAACGTAAATTTTCCAAAATATGATTTTTGGATCACATTAAATAATGTGACTAATAATTAGACTAAATGTGATATTATATATCAAGGAAAACGAGGATTGGACCTAAATCGGGTGAAAAAATAGAAAATCAACGGTTAGGTTCCTTTTTGCTATTTTTGTGCCGAGGTAAGTTCGTGTGATAATAATAATGCAATATTATACTTGAATTTTATTGCTTGATATTACATGATTTGTAAGTTTGTGTGTAAGTAATTCAACAATTCCATTATTATGTGTTTAACATTTGATATCATATGATACATGTATGTATGCCCTAATGAAATTGGGTTGTGATGATTCAATGGAATCTTGACGATAGCATTGTATCTCGAAAATCCCGGGGGACCTTGAGGAATGCTTAGGATTCGGATATCATGACACCATGGTTAATGAGATCCCGTATAAGACCATGTCTGGGACATGCCATCGGCGATGATATGTATGCCAGTGTAAGACCATGTCTGGGACATGGCATCGGCGATGATATGTGTGCTCGTGTAAGACCATGTCTGGGATATGGCATCGGCACCGACATGAGACTTCGTATAAGACCATATCTGGGATATGGCATCGATATACGGATCCATGTAAGACCATGTCTGGGACATGGCTTTGGCACTCTATTTGGTGTATGATAATCTCGAATGTCCTTCAATATTTCGGGTGGTCCAATGGGTCATTCAAGATTATGGTTAAGAAGTGGAGTAATATGTGAAAAGTGTTGAAAGGGTACAGGTATGTACACTAAGCTTATGGTTATTGAGACTTTGAAATGTCGAGACCTCGATGAGCTAAGATGTATGAATTATGATCATGAATTTTATTACAATATCATGCTAACTTAAATTGTGTAATTGAACACGGAATCCATGAAATGGTGAGTTGATGATTAGTGGAAAATGAACTTATGATAGTTATCATCATATTGCACTAAAACAGTTTTGGACAGCAGCAATAGTCCAACTTTGAAAATCCACCAAAAATTGTGGACGTGTTGGAGACTGAATAAGATATACAATTAAAGCTTATTCAGTCTAGTTTTACATAGAAGAAATGATATAAGAAAAATAATTTATTATTATGAGATATTCGAATTCTTGTGTGATAGAGGCAGAATGAGTTTGAAATCCCCTATTCTGACTTGGGAAAATCACTAGAAATTGTACAAAAATAATTATGGGTTAGAATTATATGCTTAAAATCCTTAATAGTTTATTTTCAGGAGAAATAGACAGGATAATTATCCGAGTCTCATACTATGTGATAAATAAATTTTAGTGAAGAAAGGTCGAAGCTGTCAAACAAAAAAAACAGGGGAGACTTTAGAGAATAAACTTTACTTATTGGCTAGACCAAAAATTCTAAAAATTTTATGGTAAAATGATATGTGAGTGTAGTTTCAGAGAAAATTAGCAGATTTTAATTTAGATTTTCTTATCTCCGGATATAAATAAATTAATGAATGCGAGTCGAGAAAATAACTTAATTAGACTTTGAATAAATAGAAAGAATTTGAAAATAGCATTTTATTACATTGCTTATTATTTTTCATGTGAGCTTACTAAGCGTAAAGCTTACTCCCTCCTTTCCATTTCCTTTAGTGTTGCCAGGTTGGCTCGAGGTTGGAGACCGTCAGAGGCAGTATCACACTATCGAGACATCACCTTTGGAGTATTGATATATATATATATATACTAGCGATTTCAAGTGAGTGGCATGTATAGGGACTTAGTTTTATGATATGTTGTTATGATTAGCCAAATGTATTGGCTTATATTGATTCATTGTATACAGCCATGAGATGTGGCTTATAATGGTTATGGCTTGTAAGCCTATTTATCCATACTAAGTTCTAATGCTTGTGATGTGAATATGCTTGTTGAAAACGCATGATTGGTGTATAACATGTGTTTATAATGAATGCTTCATGACCAATCGAACCGGTCATTGCCATGAGAAAGTGCATGATATGGAAATAAGATGATGATGTTGATTGAACTTGAATGCTTAAGGTCTAATGAAATAAGTGATAAGTGGATAATTCTAGATTATTAGTAAAGGTGGTGCATTAGGAAACTAATAGATATGGATTGTTGCATCTAACTTAATATTAAACGAGTATGTGAAATATGTGAATGATGACATGTTAATGTTAATAATATATCTTAATAAAGGGTTTTTAATCATTAAAATGATGCCATGAAATGTGTCCTTAATGTGTGTAATGAGATGTGGAATTAAGGGTAACACGAAGGCTTGGGAGATAGCCTAAGTGTTGGCTACACGGGTAGAGACACGGCCGTGTGTCTCAGTTTGCATGACTGTTTGCTTTTAAGTTCGATAATGCCTCGTATCCTGTCCAGCATTGGACACGGGTAGGGGGTGTTACATTTAGTGGTATCAGAGCTATGGTTTAGTCAGTTCTCGGACTAACCTAGCATATGTATGAGAGTCTAGCTATACATGCCACGGATCTGAAATAGTGTGATGTTTCCCGATGCATATGATAGCCACTTTATTTAGACAAAGGTATTCTCCAACCGAGCTACATCTGACCATATTGATTGTGATAAGGAGGTATTTGAGTAAAGTACCGTCATGTTGAGTTGAAACTTGGAAAGGTACGAATAAGATTCATAATACCCTGTTAGGGATAAAATGTCATAGTCCTGATTGGATATTAAAATTTGATGGATTGCAATGAATTATTGAAATGATATAAAGGATTATATGGCATAATGAGCTTACCTGTGATTGATTGATAATTCCATGATGTACTTGGCTGAATTACTCGGGTAAATGCATGTGTTCAGATAACTTATCAAAAATATTAATGGGATGAATATTCATGTATATCTGTTTGGATGATTATGATTAGCGAGCTCGTATAGCTTGAGTAAATGTGTTAAATTTCTTGGACTGATTTATATGATTGTAATGATATGTCTAAATGATGGTGTACGAGATAAAAGTATAGATTGTAATAAACTTATCCATGTTTTTTGGCCCTTGTGTGATATCATGTGCATGACTTGTATGATTAAATGAATAGGTAAGTAAAGTTATCAAGAAAACATGGAATGCATGCATAAGTATACTTGTTAAAATGAGATAACTGGAACTTGGGCGTAAAATCAATATGAAAGTTAGTTTACCCGAAATGAATGACATGATTGTGATGATGTTGCTATGATGATGAAAATTATGTTACATGTATATGTATATGAGAGTCGAGTCAGAGGCCCTACGACTCCCTCCCCCTTACCAAAGTGGTGTTTTATAATGGAAATTCCTGAGATTTGTGTTGAATGAGTTCTCAGGTGAGAAACCAAAGAGTTTAGTGATAGAATGGTTATAAGCATGATTAGAGATTGAGAATGGGTTGATATGTATAGACATGAGCTAGAAAGATATCGGATTGACTGAAAGATTGTTTAATTTTCACAACATCACAGTTAGTGAAAAAGGTTAATTTTGGTGAAATGACCTATCCTGGTATGACGTCGAGAAATGTACTGATTGAAATTCCCTCATGAGATGATCTCCTTTAGTGAAAAGAATGATATGGCAATTTTGATGCAGAAAATAGTTAAAGGAATAATGTTTAAAATGCGAGATGTTTGAGTATGATAATTAAAGTGAGCAAATGATGGCTGTCTTTTTTAAGGCACTCTATGAGTCCATTTATTTCTGGAAATTTGTTATAGTGGTTGCATATTCTCTGAGGAATTTTTGTAATGTGGAATTGTTCCCTGATTTTAATGATAGACAAAGGCATTGTCAGTCTAATTGGTACATAATCTACATGATCCTATTTCTTTCTGATATTCTGTTACCTTCTGTCTGTTGGGAATAGATGAAAAAGGTGCGTATGATGCTATGATTCTGTTTCTTCTAATAGTTGATTTGTCCGATATGTATGTGGGAAGGTATATTATTCTTGTTGCATCTATCTTTAGTGGTCAGAATGATATTTTCTTCTGGATTTCTTTTCTCTAAAAAACCATTAAGGTCTTTCATATTTTCTTATGAACTTTGTTCTTGATCTTTCGATACGGTATCGTGATTGGACTTTCTTGTTTTGGATTTCTTTATGTTAGATTTCTATATTCTAGATTTCTCCGTTATGGATTTCCTTATCTTGAATTTTTGGTCATCTTTATCTTGTAACTTGTCGAATATGGCTTATAGTTAAAGTATGACCTTTAGCTTGTGATATATATATATATCAAGTATGATTATGCTTCTGATTTGATCATGGTAATCTTGTGATTTTAGTATTTGGATGTCTCTAAATTTCCATATAAGGATTTAACATTGGCAAAGGCTTAAGTGGTAAAATTTTCATCTTGTGAAATTAATGGGGTAATTCATGATTGGCAAAGTTTGGACAGATGAGAACATTGTTAACCGAAGCCTTTGAACTGGTCTAGTCTGTGTTGAGCAAAGACTTCCTGATTTTCAGTGATGTATTGTTGTTTGAATGGTGATGTGTTTTAAGACAACAAGACAAGTGATAGCTTAAAGTATATGATGTCATAGAAAGACCTGAGTTTGCTATAGTGTAAATGACTTGGGTATTAAAAGATGATGAGATGGTTATTGTATGATCCTTGTGTAAGAATATTTGAAATGTTAATGGGGTTAAAGCTGAGCCTCAGGTTCTACTAGAGTTATCTCTGCCAGTATTGATATTAGGATGGAAAATGAGAAAGGGTTATCCTCAAGGCCCTATCAGGATCATCCCTGTCTTTGAAAGAGAAAAATGTCATGTAGCTTATTGTTAAATATTTGATGAAATATGTAAATCATGCTAGTATGTACTGAATTTTCGCTCATCAGGTTCGAGGAATTTTGTGTCTTTATGATTGATGGATTTCTTGGAATACTAGTCTCCACTAATCGGATTGAGATTAGGGTTTCATATCGTGATTTCTTGGGAAAGCTAAAGGAGGCTTTGAAATGAAAGGTAACCAAGAGTTGAATTGACAAATAATCGGACCGTGTGAAATTATAATATAAAGCCGGGATGAACTGGCAAGTTTCACTATTCAAATTCGGAATAGATTTAAGTATGAATGTATATGTAACATGATGGTATGGGTCAGACTTTTGAATACATGAACTTTCTGATAGAGATTAAGTTGCAGTGAAAGTGTTGTAAAGCAAGAACCGCTCATGATTCTTGTTTGTGGAATTTTAAGAGATATGTAGTAAAAGTTCAGCCTTGAGTGAGAGTTCTTTGACATCGATTATAGGATTGAGGAATCTAAGTGAAAAACCAAAACCACTTTTCTAGGAAGATTTTCGGGGACGAAAATCCCTAAAAGGGGGAGAAATGTAACATCCCGATTTTGGGCCTAGTAGGAATAGTGGTTTCTGGACCACAAATCTAATGAGGAAAAGTTTTATTTTTATTATATTTTTATGGTCTACAATTTCATGGAATGATTTCGTGAAAATTTAGTTCGAAAATTTTGACGTTTGGGCACTCAATTTGGTCAAAAGGACTAAATTGTAAAAAGTGCAAAAGTTGAGTTCTACATGCTAGAGGTGTCCAATTGTTATGAAATTTTACATTGGAGGTCCTTATATGGTAATTAGACCATTGATTAATTTTTTGGACAAAAATGGACATGAAATAAGTGAAATAGAATATTTTTAAGTTAGGAGCATTTTGGTCATTTGGTAATTAAAATGAATTAAAAACAAAATTAAAATCCAACTTTTGTCCATCTTCTACCCCATGACCAAAAATTGCATGGAGAAGAGATAGCTAGGGTTTTTCAAGCTTCCAAGCTCGATTGTAAGTTCGTTCTAGCCTTATTTTTAATGATTTTAATGTTTTTGAAATCCTCGTAACAAGATCTAGCTATTTCTACCATTTATTTGAGCTAGGGTTCATGTTTAAAAATTGACCCATATCTGACATGCATGCATTTTGATGTGTAATTGTAGAAAATTAATGTTGGGTGTTAAATAAACGACTTTTACTAAGCGATTTTCGATGAAATCGTCTGAAAGGACCATTTTGTAAAAGTTGAAAAAATGGTATAAAAGGGTGTTTTGATGAGAATTGTAGTTTGCGATAATTATGAAAATGGTTCGATTAGGCCTATGGAGTGAGAAAATTGAATAAAAATTATTTTATGAGCCTAGGGGAAAAAGTGTAATTTTGACAAAGTTTTGGGATAAAAACGTAAATTTTCCAAAATATGATTTTTGGATCACATTAAATAATGTGACTAATAATTAGACTAAATGTGATATTATAGATCAAGGAAAACGAGGATTGGACCTAGATCGGGTGAAAAAATGGAAAAGCGATGGTTAGGTTCCTTTTTGCTATTTTGGTGCCGAGGTAAGTTCGTGTGATAATAATAATGCAATATTATACTTGAATTTTATTGCTTGACATTACATGATTTTTAAGTTTGTGTGTAAGTAATTCGACAATTCCATTATTATGTGTTTAGCATTTGATATCATATGATACATGTATGTATGCCCTAATGAAATTGGGTTGTGATGATTCAATGGAATCTTGATGATAGCATTGTATCTTGAAAATCCCGGGGGTCTTTGAGGAATGCTTAGGATTTGGATATCATGACACCATGGTTAATGAGATCCCGTGTAAGACCATGTCTGGGACATGCCATCAGCGTTTATATGTATGCTAGTGTAAGACCATGTCGGGGACATGGCATCAACGTTGATATGTATGTTAGTGTAAGACCATGCCTGGGACATGGAATCGGCAATGATATGTGTGCTAGTGTAAGACCATGTCTGGGATATGGCATCAGCACCGACATAAGACTTCTTATAAGACCATATCTGGGATATGGCATCGATATACGAACCCATGTATGACCATGTCTGGGACATGGCTTTGGCACTCTATTTGGTGTATGATAATCCTGAATTTCCTTCAAGATTATGGTTAAGAAGTGGAGTAATATGTGAAAAGTGTTGAAAGGGTACATGTATGTACACTAAGCTTATGGTTATTGAGACTTTGAAATGTCGAGACCTTAGTGAGCTAAGATGTATGAATTATGATCATGAACTTTATTGTAATATCATGCTAACTTATATTGTGTAACTGAACACGGAATCCATGAAATGGTGAGTTCATGATTAGTTGAAAATGAACTTATGATAGTTATCATCATATTGCACTAAAATAGTTTTGGACAGCAGCAGTAGTCCAACTTTGAAAATCCACCAAAAATTATGGAAATTGAGTTAGAGACTGAATAAGATATGCAATTAAATATTATTGAGTCTAGCTTCACATAGAAAAACGATATAAGAAAAAGAATTTATTATTATGAGATATTCGAATTCTTGTGAGACAGAGTCAAAATGAGTTCGATATCCCCTGTTCTGACTTGGAAAAATCACTAGAAATGTAAAAAACTAATTATGGGTTAGAATTTATATGCTTAAAATCCTTAATGAGTATATTTTTAAGGGCAATAGACAAGAGCATAATCCGAGTCTCGTACTATGAGATAAATAAATTTTAGTGAAGAAATGTTGAAGCTTTCAAACAGCAAAATAGGGGAGACTTTAGAGAATAAACTGTACTTATTGGCTGAACAAAAAATTCTGAAAATTTTATGGTAAAAAGATATGTAAGTCTAGTTTTAGGAAAAATTAGCAGATCTTAATTTGGAGTTCCATAGCTCCATATATAAATAATTTAATGACTGCAACTCAAGAAAATAACTTAATTAGACTTTGAATAAATAGAAAGAATTTGAAAATAGCATGTTATTACATTGCTTATTATTTTTCATGTGAGCTTACTAAGCATAAAGCTTACTCCCTCCTTTCAATTTCTTTTAGTGTTGTCAGGTCTGGTCGGGGTTAGAGACCATCGAAGTCAACATCACACTATCGAGACATAACCTTTGGAGTATTGATATATATATACTAGCAATTTCAAGTGAGTGGCATGTATAGGGACTTAGTTTTATGATAGATGTTGTTATGAGTAGCCAAATGTATTGGCTTATATTGATTCATTGTATATAGCCATGAGATGTGGCTTATAATGGTTATGGCTTGTAAGCCTACTTATCCATACTAAGTTCTAATGCTTGTGATGTGAATATGCTTGTTGAAAACGTATGATTGGTGTATAACATGTGTGTATAACGAATGCTTCATGACCAATCGAACCGGTCATTGCTATGAGAAAGTGCATGATATGGAAATAAGATGATGATGTTGATTGAACTTGAATGCTTAAGGTCTAATGAAAAAAGTGATAAGTGGATACTTCTAGATTATTAGTAAAGGTGGTGCATTAGTAAGACTAATAGATATGGATGGTTGCATCTAGACTTAATATTGCACGAGTATGCAAACTATGTGAATGATGACATGTTAATGTTAATAATATGTATTAATAAAGGGTTTTTAATCATTAAAATGATGCCATGAAATGTGTCCTTAATGTGTGTAATGAGATGTGGAATTAACGGTAACACGAAGGCTTGGAAAATACCCTAAGTGTTGGCTACACGGGCAGAGACACGGCCGTGTGTCTTGGTTTGCATGACTATTTACGTTTAATTCTGGTAATGCCTCGTATCCTGTCCAACGTCGGACATGGGTAGGGGGTGTTACCAGGTGCATTACATAAACCAAATGGCATACGTCTAAATGCAAACATACCGTACAAACTTGTGAATGTTGTTTTGTGTTAATCCTCTAGTGCTACTGTGATTTGATTGTACCTTGAGTACCCATTTAAAAAATAGTAATAGTCTTGCCCCTCGAGTCTATCCAACATTTGGTCTAAGAATGACAAAGGAAAATGATCTTTCCCTATCGCCTTGTTCAACTTTCAATAATCTATGCAAATTCTCTATCCCGTAACTATTCTGGTTGGTATCAACTCGTTATTTTCATTCTATACGATCATAATACCTCATTTCTTTGGCATACACTAGACCGGACTTACTCATGAACTATCTGAGATGGGGTAAATTATACCCACATCTAACCACTTAATGGTTTCCTTTTTTATCATGTCCTTTATAATGGGGTTTAGTCTCCATTATCCATCAATCATCCCTCTTTCTCACCATCTTTTAGGTTGATTTTGTGCATGTACACGGGTGTACTAATACCACGAATATTGGCTATGGTCCATCCGGTAGCCATCTTAAATTGTTTCAGCACTAAAATGAGTTTCTCTTCTTGTTCTATAGTTAGCTGAGATGAAATAACCACAGGAAAAATAGAGGCATCACCTAAACAAACATATTTTAAGTTCCAATTTAGGTGGCTCTTCGATCGACGCTTTTGGTTGAACATAATCTCTGCTCTCTAACTCCAAAGATTCAAAACGGGATTGCGGATTAAAACCCTTTTGGTTAGCTTTTAGCAAAACTAAGTATTCCTCCCCCTCTTTATCACTTGGAAGGTTTGACATCAAAACTTGTTCCAATGGGTCCTCAATAGAGTTGAGTTCCCATTCTATAGTTAAATCTTCAAACTTAGATACTGCAAAACACTCATCAATTGCATCTAGAAATCGCATAGATTTAAAAACATAGAACATACCTGATCGTCCTGAACACACATGGTAAGCTCGCCTTTCTGCACATCAATAAAGATCCTTCGAGTTGCTAGGAAAGGCCTTTCTATGATGATTGACACCTCATTATCTGCTTCAAATTCTAAAAACAACAAAGTCAATAGGAAGAATACATTTAACTACACGTACCAATACGTCCTCGATTTTTCCTTCTTAATGTGCTAAAAATTAATCTAATAACTGAAGTGTGACCGTAGTATGTCTAACTTCACCTATCCTCAACTTTCAACTTTCTAAATGTGGACATGGGCATCAAGTTATTACTCGCACCCAAATCACATAGTGCCTTACCATAATAAGTTGCTCCAATTTGCAAGGTATGGTAAAACATCCAGGGTATTTCATCTTTAGGGGTAGTTTATCTTGAAGATATGCGCTGCATTCCTTCATCAAAGCTACCGCATCAAATTCTCCAAGTCTCTGTTTCTTGGATAGGATATCCTTCATGAATTTGATGTAGTTTGGCATCTGGTCAAAAGCTTCCACCAACGAGATGTTGATATGAAGTTGCTTGAGTACATCTAGGAATTTCTTGAACTGGACTTCCTACTTCTATGTTGAGGATTCTTAACTTGAACTGGGCACTTCATCTGTTGTGGTACATCTAACAAAGGTGTTAGTTTGTCAGAATTAATTGTGTCAGAAGTTACCTTTTCAGAGTTTACAGGTTTTTGTTCTGGTGAAACTGAAGTTTCCACACTTGGTTAAATTTCCACTTTATCTTGAGCATCAACTTGCTCTTTTTCAACTTTGATAGCGTTGGCCTCTAACGTCTTTCCACTCTTTAGTTTTAATGCTTTACAATACTTTTTCCCCAAATTTCTTGGATTATCCATATCACTAGGCAAGGTACCTTGTGGTCGATTCCTAAGTTCAACTGCAAGTTAGCCCATTTGGTTTTCCAGATTTTTCAATGTGGCTGCTTGGCTTTAGATTAAAGCATCATTTTTTGCTTTGAATGCCTTCAGCAAGTTTTCTAAGTCGTTGGACGGTTCAACTTGAGTTGGTTTCTGAACTTGTTGGGTAGCTCTAGAGGGCTGGGTTGGTCTGGGTTGTGAGTAAGGGCTACTTTAGCATTGCTTTTGAGAAGTGCTTTTAAAAAGTGCTGTGGAAAAGTGATTTTGGAAAGTACTTTTGAAACGTTTGGTTTAAGATTTAAGTGTTTAGTATTGTTGTCAAAAAGTTCTTTTGAGAAATAAAATGTACATTTTAGACATGGTGTTATAAAGTAATAAATATGCATTTAAATAATGTTCAAATTAGTTAATATTATGATATCTTAGTAAGAATATAAAAAAATTATTATAATTTGTTGTTAATATTTTAATATATGAAATATAAATTTTAAATATTTTTAAACAATTAAAATTAATCATTCATAAAATTTAATTAAGTATATAAACTATATTTTAAATAATAAAATATAACCAATAAAAATTTAGATATATAATATTATATATTTAAAATAAATTTTAATATAAAAATAATTACATACAAAATATAAATATTATACAAAATATATTATAAGGGTTAAAACTATCATTTGGTCCAAAAGCACTTTTGTCAATAGTAAAAGCTAAGAAAAACTACTTCTGCTTTTAAGTTCAAAAGCATTTTTCAAAAGCACTTCTGACTCCAAAATTTGTCTGTTTAGCATTGCTTCTGGCTCCAAAAGTGCTTTTGACCCCAAAAGCACTTTTGAAAAGCCATGATAAACAAAGCATAAGTGTTATTGGTTACTCCAAGAGAAATTCAGGTGGTTTCTCCGAGATGGGTTATAGAAATTGGATTGCAGTCCTTGCCTTCCACAGTTTTGGTTCTGTTTGCTCATGTAATACACGAATTCTGGGCTTGATGGGCATTCTTTGAAGAAGTGCCCTTCCCCACAATAAACACAGACTATATTTTCGAATTGGTTTGGTTGTTGAGTTGAAAAGTTATTAAAACCATTAATAGTAAAGTTTTTAAGCATTTAGGATATCGAGGATACCTAAGATGCAAGTGAAGTGAGAGCGTCCACTTCATGTACTCCTACAACTCCCTTCCCGAAGCTGTTCAATTGGTTGGCCACTGGTAATTGTTGCTGGAAATTCTCTCAATGATTTCATAAGCCTCATTATAAGACTTAGAAAGGAGAGCACCATTGGTAGAAGCATCTACTACCATCCTCGTATGAGCATTGAGACCGTTATAAAATGTCTCTAATTGGACGTAATGTGGGACTCCATAGTGAGGGCATCTTCATAATAGTTCTTTAACTCTTTCCCATGCCTTATACAAGGACTCGTCATCCATCTATTGGAAGGTAGTGATCTCATTCTGCAACCTAGCATTCTTGCTAGGTGGAAAGTACTTCATAAGGAATCATTCTGCTAACTCTTGCCATATGGTGATAGAATCTGATGGCAATGAGTTCAATTAGGCTTGATCTCTATCCCTTAATTAATATGGGAACAACTTTAATCTTACTGCTTCTTCATGTACTCCAGCTAACTTGAAGGAGTCACACACCTTTATAAACAATCTAAAGTGAAGGTGAAGATCTTCAGTAGGCTTTCCACTAAATTGGCCCATTGTCTGAAGCATCTAAAACATAACTGGCTTCGAATCAAACTGTTATGCCTCAATTTTGGCTCTTCTAATACCCGGATTAAGCTCATGAAACACTGGCATATCATATTGTCTTAGAGCTCTATCCCTATCATCAACAATAAGAATAGGATTTTAAGCATGATTTGTCCGTTCCCTTGATTCTAGTTCTTAATGTTCATTTTAGGATCTACATAGATTAAGTCAATAATTCTATAAATACTCATAAACACTTGAAACAATAACTGAAAAAATGATTAAATTAAAATTAAATAGAAAAATAAACCAAAATGCAACATTAACAATTTCATAAATAATGTCTTTTAAAACAGTCCCTGGCAACGACGCCAAAAACTTGGAACGACGGAAATGTGCAAGTGTACACAATCGTATTAAGTAATAAAGTGACAAGTGAATGTTGAGTTATCGTACCCATAGAGACTGAAAGAAAAACATTTATGAAATGCAACTTTAAACAATCTGTAGAGGAAAAATATGTTGATTTCAAAAAGTGATTTAAAAACTAAAAATTAACTAAGTAATTAAGCTAAGAAAAATAAAAAGTAAAAATTTCAATGCACGATTTCTAAATATGAGTTTAATCAATATGACATAAATGTGTTAGATCAATTACATTCCTTAACTTAAAGTTACTAATCACATGTTCTTGTTGTTATGAATACTTTCACGACAACTTGGTATTTTGTTAACTAATGCACATACATACGTACTAAATTAATTAACCTCTTGAACATATTCCTATGTCAATTCAAATAATTAATTAACTTTCATAAGCAAGTATAAGATTAAGTGACGTAACAACATATTCCTATACTCAAACAATTTAATTACAATAATCTTACAAGTTGTGCAAGGCTGAAGTATCGTTTAACACCATCGCTAATTTAACTCTCAGCTACCTTAGAAGATTAAACATGCACCAGTTAAATGCTGTGTCAATTAATTATAATTTTAATCCAATTAATACTTAATTCATTCATTACCTTACAATTACAATGCAAGTATAACATAAGTATGGTTTTATTTAATTGAACAATTTACCAAGGCCTATAACAACACAAACATGATTTTAATAACTTAAGTGCATAGAATGCGATCAATCTAACATGAATTAAATTAAAGTCATTTTAATTAAATCAAGAAAAAAAGCACAAAAAATATTCATAATCGTGATCACAACATAAACGAGAAAAAAATAAAGAGAAAGGAACTAAGAAACAAATCCCAGTGTTTCTCCGAAGCTACACTAGTGCGCTCCTCTTCTTATTTGCTCGTCTTATCAGTTGAAGGCCTTCACGAAAAATTGAATGCTTGTAACACCCCATACCCGTAACCCACACCGAGGAGGAGTACAAGGCATTACCTAACTTGATCTCATGCACACAACCAAACTCAAGTCACCAAGACTCGGTCCAAATTAAAACTTTTTTAACTTCTACTTAAACTCCTCAATATGGGTCTACAAACCCCAAATTGACCATTGGAAACTATTCGGGACCGTTTCGGGTCCTTAAAACACCTATTAAAATTTTGCCTTAAAAACAGAGCACATGGCCGTGTGGAAGGGTAACTCGCCTGTGTGACCATTTCGACATGGTCGAGCTAATGGCCCGTATGGCTCACACGGCTTAAGCACATAGGGAAATGCCCGTGTCCCTTACCCGTGCGGGATTAAATTCTAATTTGAACCTACAGGGGTTTTCACAAGGCCAGACACACACCCGTGTCAATGGCCCGTGTCCCCCACACGGCAATGACATGCCTGTGTCTTAGCTCGTGTGATAAAACCTAGGTATTTTATTTTTGATGTCAGCAACCCTAAAATGTCACACGGCCAAGGCACACACCCGTGTACTAGGCCGTGTCCTTCACACGGCTGAGACATACGGCCGTGCCTCTGCCCATGTGTTTATTACCATGCATACTGATGTGTAATTTTTATGTGCAGGGGACACACGGCTGGACTACATGCCCATGGGGCAGACCGTGTGTCACACATGGCCTAGACACATGCCCGTGTGTCTACCCGTATGGACAATATAAGGCTATTTACCAAGCCTCATTGCCACCTTTACATACATAACTCCATACAAAACCAATCAACACCAAAACAAGCACAATTCATATAACCAAATCAGCCTCAATAGATATTAATACAACCATGAAAAATGCATCTTTTATAGAATAAAAATGAATGTTAGCCATCATTCATGGTTTAATACAAAATGAAGGGTTTCCAACCCAGGCCAACACATTTAGCCAATTCTCAATGACACAAAAATAATAAAGTCTAAGCCTATACATGCCATATTCAAAAATATAAACCCAACTATACCAAATACTTCGGTTGATAGTGTGATCGATATCTCTAACTTCCGGTGATCCTTGAGCTAGTTAGGTGGCACTATAAGAAAATGGAAAGAAAAGGGAGCAAGCATATAGCTTAGTAAGTTGCACATAAATAAATATGCAACAACTACTTTACCATTCATCAACAAGCTCATAATATAAAGCGGGCATAAGCTTCACTTACTCATCACTACCCATACAAATCACATAGCATATATATATTGAACTCACATCTCATACATATCAATTTGGTACCTGTACCACTTACAACACGGTTATGCTTTCCTAATTACTTAAAATCATAACTCTCACCGTTGAACCATTAGTAACACTATTGAATATTCCATAAGCCTCAAACATAGGGTAAGATGTTGATGCCATGTCCCAGACATGGCCTTACACTGGCTATCATCATCGAGGCAGATGCCATGTCCTGGACATGGTCTTACACTAGCTCTCGCATTTCCGTGCCGATGCCATGTCCCAGACTTGGTCTTACACTGACACATCTTGTAGCTGATGCATGTCCCAGACATGTCTTACACTGGCTTACGTCTCGAGGCCGATGCATGTCCCAGACATGTCTTACACTGGCACATGTCTTACACTAGCTCACACAAGCGACCTAAATGTCATGGCATGAATCTCCAATTTACTTCCTAAGGTTCCAATTAGGTTCCAATTAGAATTCTACTATCTCAATTACCATTATACAATCTCAATTCCACAACCAAGCAATTCATGCTATATCGATTCAATGATAATTCAAACACATATTGTAACAATGTAGTTGTATTATTTACATACAACTTACCTCGGATTACAAAATATACACGACTAGTTGGTTTAGTCAGTTTGCTTGGTTTTCCTCCGGTCTAAGTTTGGATTCGATAATACGTGATGTAAAACAGCAAAACGTACCCATTTAATCATTAAATAAAATTAAGTAGTTAAAAATTCACATCTTTGGTAAATTAAACATTTTGTCCCTAAACTTTGACAAAATGACCATTTTACCCCTATGCTCGAAAATTAATTTTTATCAAATTTCTTTGTATCCCAAGCCTAGCCAAACCCTTTTTAATCTTATGGCAACTCCAAATTCTCACTATTTCACACATTTATCATCTATTTTACAAACTTTACAAAATGGTCCTATTAGGTGTTTTCCATGAAAATCCCTTCACAAAAGTTTTTTGTTATACAATCCTAACTCATATTATTCCATAAAAACTCAGTAAACATTACAAATCCTTTCATGGTAAAACCCCAAACCCTTAATCATTTTGCAAAATAGACCCTTCATTTGAAAGCTCATGCTTCAAGGGTCTCAAAAATGCAAAAATTATCAACAAAGGGTATGGAAACCACTTACTTGTGAGTGCTTCAAGTTGCTAAAAATTTTAAGCTTTCAAAATCCCCTTCAATGGCTAATTTTCGGTAGAGAAAGAAGATGAAAAAGGGATGATATCATCTTATCTTTATTTATTTCTATTTTAGTATAAAATAAGCCACCTAACTCACCAAATTTGAAAATTTTGTCTCCTCTTTGACTCTATGGCCAGCTATGCCTTCTTTTAAGGATCTATTTGTCCTTTAAAGACCCCCAATTTAATATCATGGAAATTTAACATCTTTAGCTATCAATTTAAGACTTTTGCACTTTATACGATTTAGTCTTTTTTCATAATTGGGCTCAAAATCACTAAAATTAATTCCCCAAATTTTTCATGCACTAATATAAACATGCTATAACCCCAACATAATAATAAAATAATTTTTTTGACATTTGAATTTGTGGTCCCGAGACCATTATTCTGACTAGGCCCTAAATTAGGCTATTACATTTCTGCCCCCTTTAGGGATTTTCGTCCCTAAAAATCTTACAGGTGAATAAGTTCGACTACTGATCTCTCATAATCTCTTCGGGTTCCCATGTGGCTTTTTTGACCCCATGTGTATGCCAAAAAACTTTCACGAGTTCTATACTCTTATTCCTTAACTATTGCTGTAATCACATGCAAAAGGTCTGATTTATATCGGCGTAGCATGGACACATGAAACACGTCGTGAATCTTTTCCAATTCCAGTGGCAAATCCAATCGATAGGCAACTGGCCCTACTCTCTCGGTAACCACATAAGGTCCTATGAAACAAGGACTCAACTTGCCTCTTCTACCAAATTTGAGGACTTTCCTCTATAGGGATACTTTCAAAAATACCTTATCACTGACTTGAAACTCAATTTCCTTTCATTTCAAGTTTGCGTAGGATTTCTGTCTATCCAAGGCGGCCTTCAAGCAGTCACGAATCACTTTAAATTTCTCTTCAGTCTCTTTGACTAAATCGACCCTTTGAATCTGACTCTTTCTAAGCTCAGCCCAATATAAGGGTGTTCGACACTTTCGCCCGTACAAAGCCTCATGAGGCGCCATCTTCAAACTCGTCTGATAAGTGTTGTTGTAGGCGAATTCAACCAATGGTAAATATCCTTCCCAACTTCCCTGGAACTCGAGAACAAAATACCACAACATGTCCTCTAAAATCTGAATCACTCTTTTCGACTGACCGTCAGTTTGCAGGTGGAATGCCGTGCTAAAACTCAACTTGGTTCCTAATGCCTCTTGTAACTTCTTCCAAAATCTCGAGGTAAATCTCGGGTCTCTATCTGAAACAATTGACAAAGGCACTCTATGAAGCCTCACAATCTCAAAAATGTATAAGTCAGCCAGTTTCTCGAGGGACTAGTCGGTACACACTAGTATGAATTGTACTGACTTTGTTAGCCTATCCACAATGACCCAAACAACATCATTTTTCTTCGGGGTTACCAGTAAACCTGTCACAAAATCCATAGTGATCTGATCCCACTTCCACTCAGGGACCATGATAGGCTGAGGTAGACCCAAAGGCACGTAGTGCTCAGTCTTCACTTGCTGACACACAAGACACTTGGAAACGAACTCTAAAATGTCTCCCTTCATGCCCGACCACCAGTACATTTTCTTCAGGTCGTTGTACATTTTTACACTACTCAGGTGGACGGAAAAACAACCATTATGTGCCTCTCTCAGAATCCTCTAAATAAGTTTATTGTCCTTCGGTAAACAAACTCTATCTTTGAACATTATACATCTATCAGTACTAATACTAAAATCTGATTCAATCCCCAACTCATACTGAGTTCTCTTGGCTTGCAATTTCTTATCACCGTTCTGAGCTTCACGAATCTCCTAAAGAAATGTCAATCTAGATCTCAACTCTACTAGAATCGAACCATTACTAGAATAGTCAACTGAGTATTCATGGCTCTCAAGACAAACAATGACTTTCTACTCAAAGCATCGGCGACTACATTCGCCTTTCCCGGATGGTAGTTGATAATCAACTCATAATCTTTTATTAGTTCTAACCATCGTACTTTATGTCTTTTTACAGCAGTCTTGTCATTGAGGTAGCTATCATAGAGAATTTGTTTACAAATCGTCTATAATATCCGACCAAGCCCAAAAAGCTTCGGACCTCTATCACATTCCTTGGCGGTTTCCACTCAACAATAGCTAAGATCTTGCTTGGGTCAACTCGGATCCCGTCACCCGACACAATGTGTCCTAGGAATCCAACCTCTTTAAGCCAAAATTCACTCTTACTAAACTTGGCGTATAACTGCTTGTCTCTCAAGGTTTACAACACAAATCTCACATGCTCCGCGTACTCGCTCTCATCACGTGAATAAATCAATATGTCATTGATGAAAACGACGAGGAACTTATCCAGATATGGTCGAAAAATACGGTTCATCAAATCCATAAACCCGCCAAGGAATTTGTCAAACCAAAGGCATGACAAGAAACTCATAATGCCTGTATCTCGTTTGAAACACCGTCTTCGGCACATCTTGCTCCTTAACCCTTAACTGGTAGTATCCCGACCTTAGGTCAATCTTGGAAAATATAGTGGCTCCCTTTAACTGATCAAACAGGTCATCGATCATTGGCAAAGGATACTTGTTCTTCACTGTTACCTTGTTGAGTTGCCTATAGTCGATACACAGCCTAATCGACTAGTCTTTCTTTTTCACGAAGAGTACCGGAGCACCCCACGAGGAAAAGCTCGGTCTCACAGAGCCCTTGTCCATTGATTCTTGTAGTTGAACTTTCAACTCCTTTAACTCTGTGAGAGCCATTCCATACGAAGCAATCGAGATAGGTGCTGTACCAGGGACCAACTCAAATCCAAACTCAACTTCCCTCACTAGAGGTAATCCGAGTAATTCCTCCAGAAACACATCTGTAAACTCACAAACCACTGGTACCGATTCAATCTTCAACTCAGACACTTGAGTACTCACTACAAAAGCTAAGTAGGACTCATACCCCTTTCTCAAATATTTCTCAATAGTCAAAGACGATACTACTACAGGCAAGTTATCTAACTCATCTGATCTAACCCAAAGAATATTCCTGTCTTTACACTTCAACTCAATAACTTTTCTCCTACAGCCCACTACAACACAATGAGTAGTCAACCAATCCATCCCGACGATTACATCAAATTCAGTAAATAATAATAACATCAAGTTAGCCGGAAAACAATGACCTCTAATTGTCAAAGGATAATTTCTACATACTTGGTCCACTAATACATGTCTGCCTAAAGGATTGGACACTTTTATCACAAATTTAGTGGACTCTACTATCATGTTCATACGGGGTATCAATTCTATACAAATATAATAGTGGGTAGATCCCGGCTCAATTAAAGCAACAACAGATATTTCATGGATAGAAAAGGTACCCATGATCACGTCGGGAGACTCTGCCTCTTTTCGAGCACATATAGCATAGGTCCTTGCTGGCGCTCTGCCCTCGGACCTCACTGCGGCATCTCTTGGCGCGCCTCTACTACTAGCCCACTTCTGGGGTTCTTTTGTGGTCTACCCCTCAAAGGAGCACTACTTGCCTTCGCTTCTTGCTTTTTCTCTCTCTCCTCTATTTTGGGACAATGCCAGATGAAATGCTCTAATGATCCACACTTGAAGCAGCCTATTTTATTCCCCTAGAACTCGCCGAAGTGATGCCTACCACATTGCGAACACTTCGACCTATTTGGCCGAGCACTACCGACACTCGCGACCGAAGTGGTCTGGGCTCTAGATGTCGTGTTCTGCTAGTTTTTGTTTCTATTCAAAAACCCCACCAAAGCATTCGATCGGGTAGCAAATTTCTTCGATCTCTTAGACGAGGACTGATATGATTTCTCCATCTGTCTCTTTTTTGAGTCTCGCGACTCAATAGCAGCTTTTCGTCTATCCTTAATCAACTCTTCTACTTTACAGGCTCTTTCAACAAGTGCTACAAATTCCTGTAGCTCTAAAATGCCAATAAACACTCGGATGTCTTCATTAAGACCATCCTCAAACCTCTTGCACATTGTGGCTTCTATAGACACGCATTCCCGCGCATACTTGTTGAGCCTCACAAACTCACGCTCGTATTTTGGCACCGATATCTGGCCTTACTTTAGCTCTAGAAATTCTTTCCTCTTTTGGTCTATAAACCTCTGGCTAATATACTTCTTTCAAAACTCTTCCTGGAAGAATTCCTAAGTTACTCTTTCTCTCGGTACCACAGACACGAGAGTGTTCCACCACTGGTAAGTTGAATCTCTCAAGAGTGATATTGTACAATTCATGCACTCCTCAGACGTGCATGATAGTTCATCAAACACTCTGATGGTATTCCCTAACTAAAACTCTGCTTTCTTTGGGTCGTCATCTAATTTAGCCCAGAATTCCTCGGCCCCTTGTTTTCAGATTTTATCTACCGTAGGCCTCTCGCTTCTAAACATGTTCGCACCTTGTGGAGCTACCGGGGCACACTGAGGAATCAGAGGAAGTGGGGAAGGTGAAGTGTTCGGATTCATACGAACAAACTCTATGTACCAAGCGTCCATCATTCGGAGGTAGGCTTTCCTAGCCCCTCTGCCGTGGCCTATATTCACAGGCTCACTCTCAACTGGAGCAGTCCCTTCGGTGGGAGTCGGCGTGTTACTCTCCACGTCATTTTTCGTGGCTCTATCAGGATCCATTTACTATATAAAAACATAATTTATAATCGTTAGGAGTCGTCACACTATCAATATACAATTTTGGCATGTATAGCTAGACTCGTACTCTCTCTAAGTTAGTCCTAGAACCGACTAAACCATAGCTCTGATACTACTAAATGTAACACCCCATACCCGTAACCTACACTGGGGCAGAATACAAGGCATTACCTAACTTGATCTTATGTACACAACCAAACTCAAGTCACTAAGACTCGGTCCAAATTAAAACTTTTTTGATTTCTACATAAACTCCTCAATATGGGTCTACGAACCCCAAATTGACCATTGGAAACTATTCGAGACCATCCCGGGTCCTTGAACCACCTATTAAAATTTTGCCTTAAAAACAGAGCACAGGCCTGTGTGGAAGGGCAACACGCTCGTGTGACCACTTCGACATGGTCGTGCTGATGGCCCATGTGGCTCACATGGCCTAAGCACATAGGGACACGTCTGTGTCCCTTACCCGTGCTGAATTAAATTCTAATTCGAACCTACAGGGGTTCTCACATGGCCAGACACATGCCCGTGTCACCAACACGGCCATGACACACCCGTGTCTTAGCCGGTGTGCCAAAACCTGGGTATTCAGTTTCTGACTTCAGCATCCCTAAAATGTCACATGGCCAAGGCACACACCCGTGTACTAGTTCATAACTAAATAGGAAAACATCTCAGAACAATAAAGAATACAAAACATAAAGAAAACCTAAAACTCCTGAATGGAAATTGAGGAGAGATCTTCAGTCTTGATGATGAATCCGGCTTCTAAGATGGATCAATCTGCTCCCTTGGAGTAATTCCTTACTCTCTACTCGTCGTCCCCCTTTTAGTCCTCCTTTAGGGTGTTTAAATAGGCTTTGGAATGCCTAAAAGCCCTAAAAATTTCCCTTTTCCGAATAGAACCTAACTAGGGCTCGGTAGGGACACGCACATGTGCGATTACTTCAGGCCGTGGTCAAAGCTGAGAGATCAACACGCCCGTGTTGAGGTTATTTTAAGCCGTGGTCAAGCCTGTTAGAATGGCACGAGCGTGTGTTCTGCCCGTGTGAGGAAGTCCAAGCTGTGTTGTTTTCCCACGTCGGCCCATTTTCTCTTTTTTTGGCCTGTTTCTTGTTCTTTTCGCTCTTCTATACTCACCTAAGTATAAAACATGAAATTAAAGGATTAGGAGCACCAAATTCACCAAATCTAAGGAGAATTCATTCATAAATGTGTTAAGCATGGGATAAAAATATGTATAAATTACGGTTTATCACCTGTTTTTCTACCAGTGTGGACAATATATGGCTGTTTACCAAGCCTCATTGCTACCCTTACATACGTAACTCCATAAAAAACTAACCAATACCAAACAAGCACAATTCATATAACCAAATCAGTCGCAATAGACATTAATACAACTATGAAAAATGCATCTTTTATAGAATCAAAATGAATGTTAGCCATCATTCAAGGTTTAATACAAAATGAAGGGTTTCCAACCCAAGCCAACACATTTGGCCAACTCTCAATGACACAAAAATAATAAAGTCTAAGCCCTATACATGCCATATTCAAATATATAAACCCAACTATACCGAATACTTCGGTTGATAGTGTTATCGAATCTCTGACTTCTAGAGATCCTTCAGCTAGTTAGGTAGCACTATAAGAAAACGAAAAGAAAAGGGAGTAAGCATATAGCTTAGTAAGTTTCACATAAATAAATATACAACAACTACTTTACCATTCATCAACAAGCTCATAATACAAAGCGGGCATAAGTTTCACTTACTCATCACTACCCATACAAATCACATAGCATATATATATTGAACTCACATCTGATACAGATCAATTTGGTACATGTACCACTCACAACACGGTTATACTTTCCTCATTACCCAAAATCATAACTCTTACCATTGAACTATTAGGACCACTATCGGATATTCCATAAGCCTCAAACATGGGGTAAGATGCCGATGCCATGTCCCAAACATGGTCTTACACTGGCTATCGTCATCGAGGCCGATGCCATGTCCCAGACATGGTCTTAAACTAGCTCTCACACATCCATGCCGATGCCATGTCCCAGACATGGTCTTACACTGACACATCTCTTAGCGAATGCATGTCCCAGACATGTCTTACACTGGCTTACGTCTTGAGGCCGATGCATGTCCCAGACATGTCTTACACTGACACTCATCTCAATGTCGATGCCATGTCCCAAACATGGTCTTACACTGGCTCTCATAATGTGGCCGATGCATGTCCCAGACATGTCTTACACTAGTTCACACAAGCGACCCAATTGTCATGGCATGAATATCCGATTTACTTCCTAAGGTTCCAATGAGAATTCTACTATCTCAATTATCATTATACAATCTCAATTCCACAATCAAGCAATTCACGTTATACCGATTCAATGATAATTCAAACACATATAGTAACAATGTAGTTGTATTATTTACATACAACTTACCTCGAATTACAAAATGTACACGACTAGTCAGTTTAGTCAGTTTGCTTGGCTTTCCCCTAGTCTAAGTTCAGATTCGACAATTCTTGATCTAAAATAGAAAAACGCACTCATTTAATCACTAAATAAAATTAAGCAATTAAAAATTCACATCTTTGGTAAATTGGCCATTTTGCTCCTAAACTTTGACAAAATGACCATTTTACCCCTATGCTTAAAAATTGATTTTTATCGAATTTCTTTGTATCCCAAGCCTAGCTGAACCCTGTTTAATCTTATGGAAACTACAAATATTGGTCACTCCTTCTCCCTTGGCCTCCCATGCTTGGTGCAAGTTTATTTGATTAAAACTTGCTATTTTTATCTTGGGGCTAAAAATAGAAGGAACAAAAAGAGGAGGGGTTTGAACAAAATTAATGAATAATGCAAGGTCTATTTTTTAATTAATAAAATTAGCTAAATAAGCTAATTGGGTTGGCTATATAGACGGTTTGGGCTGCCAAGTCCTTGATGGATCAATCCTCTACTTAACACAATTTGGGCCCTTTTTCTTCTTCAAGCTTACAATTATTTTTTAACCCAATTTATGTTAGACCAAAATTAATTATAAAATTTATTCAATACATATTTTTGGACTGTCCATGGCTAGAAAATTAATTAGCTATACTCTTGGTTCACGTAATGCAAAAATTACCCTAATGGTTCAAGCCTCTTGAGATGACTCCCAAGCCGATTTTCACCATTTGTGCAAAACAATCAAAAGTAAATCAAATTTGAGTAAATTTATTATAAAAATAATTAAAATTAAATATTTTATTAATTTGAGTGCAGTGTAATTATTTTATAATTAAAGTATGAATTTTGATAAAAATTACTACGAAATTGCATGAATTAGGGCTAAAAAGGGGCTGAAAAAATCTATGCATTTTTGTGTTTCCATGGGATTGGAACTTGGTTTTCAAGGATGAACTCACTCTTAACCATCAAGCCTATAACTCATTTTATTAACAAACACACAAAGATAACTGTAAAAATTGGGCCATGACCACTCTCGATTCACAAATCTAATTCTACTAACCAGATTTTTGGGATGTGACAACTTTCCCCTCCTAAAAAGAAATTTCATCCTCAAAATTTTCCTATAGACACACCATTCACTTAGGCACAAAATCTGTTATCCTTCATTTCAAACCGACCACCACGCTTCCACTATGCAACTTTTATTCCAATGTAGGTCTAGGCAATACTTGTCCTTAAACCACCAACAAACTTCTCTTAAAGATCCAAATCACCACCACAGACTGTCCCAAAGGACTAACTATAGTAACTTCACTAGCTATTTCCTCTACTCCAAATTCTCAGTTTAACAAAACACTACTAACAGTAAACAATTGGGTAAAACCAACCTTAGTCAATGCAAGGTACAAATTAAATTGGGTTAAAAAAGTACGTTCAATGACATCAGATATGTCTTGGACCTCCTGATGCCTAGCTGTATAAACCAATGCTTGTTGTCAAACCTTAGTTTTGACCATACCCCTCGGGGTAGCTATCCAACTCTCTGGTTATGAGTTTGAGCTGGAGCTTGCATCAGGCCATGAGGACAATGTGGACAATCCTTAACACAGTGCTTAGAGGACTGACCACCTTTTGACGTACTAGTGTAAAGAATATAAATACTGCTACAAAAAATATGGGATTGAGGTTATGTTCGCAAGTATACAAGTTAGGCTGTAATATAGTTTTCCACGGAGTCGATTAGTACTCCAAGGATTGTACCCAAGGAAGGCAAGTAATAAATTAATATTAACCTAAACATAAATAGATTGAATTAGTATTGTAAATAAATTATAATATGACAAAGTATAAAGTGAAAATACTTGTTTTTATCAAAAAAGAAATAAACATGCATAAAATAATGAGAACAGAGGATTAATATGTAAAATCCATCAATTTTAAGCATGTAACAGCCCTATTTTGGGTCTAGTCAGAACGGTGATTTTGGGACCACAAATCTGATGCAGAAAAATTTATTTTATATTTTTATGGTCTACAGTTTGCAGAATGATTCTGTGAAACTTTCATTTGAAAATTTTGACGTTTGAGCACACAATTTAGCAAAAAGACTAAATTGCAAAAGGTGCAAAACTTGAGTTCTATAAGCTAGAGGTGTCTAATTGCTATGAAATTTTAAATTAAAGGTCCTTAGATGGTAATTAGACCATATGTTAAGTTAGTGGACAAAAATGGACATGAAGTAAGAGAAATTTTAGCGTTTTAAGAAAAGGGTATTTTGGCCATTTGGTAATTAAATGAATTAAAAAGCAAAAATCAAGTCAAAATCTTTGTCCATCTTCTCTCTCATGGAAAAATATCCCTAAGGAAGACATAGCTAGGGTTTGTTCATCTTCCAAGTTCGATTGTAAGTCGTTCTTGCCCCGTTTTTAATGCTCTTTACATTTTGAAGTCGTTAAAATTCAATCTACCTATTTCTAGTACTAATTTGAAGTATGATTAAGGTCTAGGGTTTGAACCATGTTAGACATGTATGTATTTTGATGGATAATGGTAGAAAATGCATGTATGTTGTTAGAAAAATAACTTTTGCTAAGTGATTTTCGGTAAAAATGTAAAAAAGGACCTATTTGTAAAAGTTATAAAATAAGCAGTAAAAGTATGATTAAGTGGAAAATGTGGACTAGTATAAGTATGAAAATTGTTCGGCTAGGCTTGGGTTTTGAAGAAATTGAATACATTTCAATTTACGAGCCTAGGGACTAAATTATAAAAATGTGAAATATTAGGGGCAAAAATGTAATTTTTCCATGAAATGATTTTTGGACTGAATTGAACAATATGAGTATTGAATAAGTTAAATTTGTTATTATAGATCAAGAAAAATGAGGTTCGGACCTAGATCGAGGGAAAAATAAAGTGTTTGACAATTAGGTCCAATTCTACTATTTTTGTACCGAGGTAAGTTTGCATGTAAATAATACATTATTATATTTATGTTTTAAATGCTTTAGTATTGTATGAATTGTGAATGACTCTTTGGACGTATTCGACAAAGTTTCGACAAGCGAGAATTCCTGGTTGAGCCTTAGGAATAGAATAGGATACGAGTGACATGTCACTAGGAACCCATGTGTCCTACCAGTGGCTGGGTATGCCGGCATATGTTGCGGATACCTGATAGCTTGTGTGAGCAGCACTGAGTAGCTATGTCTTGACTGACAGCTTGTGTGAACAGGCCCGTGAATAGCTCGAAAGAGAGCTATATGTATTATGAGATGTGAGGTAGCTATGGATACATATATGGCACTTATGTGCAAGATTTTCGAGTATCCGTTAATATTCTGAGTGTTCAATGGGAATGTCAAAGTTATGAAAGACTATGGTTATGTTGCGAGTTGGTACAGGTATGTACGTGAAACTCATACATAATGAGTTCAATATGTGATGAACCCTTGGTAAGGTTGTGATTGAGTAAGTTATGATTATAAGATCTTAATAATATTCATGCCAATTTTCATTATGTTAATTGTATGTTAAATGTGTGGTTATGATGCTTATTATTTGCATAGGAACTTACTAAGCTATATAGCTTACTCCCCTTCCTTTCCCTTATGTTATAGTGTCACCAAGCTAGCTCGGGGATCGGAGACCGTCGGAGATCCACTCACACTATCAAAAATTATTTTGGTACCAATGGTTTCAACATTTTGAGTTATGGCATGTATAGGGGACTTGTTCATTTTGTTATGTGTCATAATTGATTTGGCCAAATGTGTTGGCTTATATTGGTTAATAGTTCATTTTGTATAAGGCCATTGGAAATGGGCTAATATTGGTATAAGTAATTTATATGATGATGCTTTCATGGATGTGGGAATTTACATGATTTGAGTTAATATGTATGTGATGTTTGTGAATGATAGATGGTAGCATGTGAATGATGTATTGATGTCTTGGTTGTGGCTGATTTGGTTGTATGTATATGCTTGGATGGGTGCTATGTTATGTTGTGTAGGTATATGCATTATAGGGTGGCAAAATGGCTTTGTAAATAGCCTTGTTTTTGTCTACACGAGTAGACACACAGGCGTGTGTCTAAGCCGTGTGCGACACACGGCTTGCCCCACGGGCATGTGTTTAGGCCATGTGTCCCTTGCACCCTAATTTTTGCAAAATAGAATGCCCAATATTGAGTACACGGGTAGAGACACAGTTGTGTGTCTCAGTCGTGTGAGGGCCACGGCCTTAGACATGAGCATGTGTCCCGAGTGTGTGAAGCCTGCACCTATTTAATGAAAAATCATGAATTTTAAATCAACCACACAGCCTAGCACACGGGCATGTGACTTGGCCATGTGTCTTCAATTTGTTCTTGGGTGACAAACAAAGAGTTACACGGGTTCGGGACTCGGACGTGTGACCCCTGTTTAGTAAAAAAATTCTAAGTTTTGTAAAATTTCTAAAGTTCTCGGTTTAGTCCTGAACCAGTTTCAAAGCACGATTTGGGCCTCGTAGGCTCGTATTAGGGACTTTATGATTAAATACAAAAAGTTCTAATTCAGACAAAAATTCATTGCTCGAAAATATATTTGCTTGTGTTTAGGTCCGGTAATGCCTTGTACCCTATTCTGGCATCGAATACGGGTAAGAGGTGTTACATTTAGTGGTATCAGAGCTATAGTTTAGTCGATTCTCAGACTAGCGTAGCATGTGTAAGAGTCTAGCTATACATGCCATATATGAACTGTGATAGTGTGATGACTCCTAACAATATTAAATTGTGTTTTCATATAGTAAAATGGATCCCGACCGAGCTGTAATTGATGATGTAAAAAGTAATGCACTGGCTCCTGCTCAAGGGGTAGCGTCATCTGAAAATAGACCTCCTACGGTCAGTCAGGGAGGAGGGGCCAGAGAAGCCTTCCTCCACATGACGAACGAGTTATATTCAGAATTTGTTCGAACAAATCCAAATGCTCAACATCCTCCACCCCCTCCTTATCCCTAACTGATTCCCGTAGTTCCTCAAGGAGTGGATTTGGTAAGACAGAATAAGCCTCTGGTTGATAAGATTCAAAAGCAAGGGGCTAAAGAATTCAGGGCTAATGTAGATGATGACCCCAATAGAGCCGAGTTCTGGCTTGAAAATATTATCAGGGTATTTGATGAGTTATCATGTGCACCCGGAGAATGTTTGAAATGTGCTATATCATTATTAAGGGACACAGCATATCACTGGTGGAAAACACTAGTACTTGTGGTACCGAGAGAGAGGGTTATAGAGGAATTCTTTCAAGAGAAATTCTGAAAGAAATATATCAATCAGCGGTTCATCGATAAAAAATGTAAAGAATTTCTTGAGCTGAAACATGGCCGTATGTCAGTGACAGATATGAGCGAGAATTTGTTAGGCTCAGTATGTATGCCCGAGAGTGTGTTTCCTCCGAGGCTATTATGTGTAAAAGGTTCGAAGATGGGCTGAATGAGGACATCCGACTGTTAGTTGGAATTTTAGAATTAAAAGAATTTGTTGTATTGGTTGAACGAGCTTGCAAAGATAAAGAGCTAAGCAAAGAGAAAAGAAAGGCCAAGAGTGAGGCTAGAAATGCAAGAAAAAAGCTAATGAGTAAGTCATTTCAATCTCATTCAAAGAAATCCAGAGAAATGTATTCTCGTTCGAATGTTTCAGCCAGGTATTCACACAGAGACCGTGGGAAACAATATTCGGGTCCTAAATCTCAAGCTACTTTAATGGCAAGTGTGGGTAATGTTAGGTCTAACAGACCTGAATGTCAGCATTGTAGAAGAAGACACCCCGGCGAGTGTCGGATGAATGACCGAGCTTGTTTCAAGTGTGGTTCTCAGGAGTATTTCATTCGAGATTGCCCTGAGATGGCTGAGAAAGAACAATTTCTGAGTGCTAGGCCAGGTAATACTTCCAATAAGGGTAGGCCACTGAGAAATACCAGGAATGGAACTAGTAGTAAAGGTGTGACGAAAGATACAACCATGAGATCTGATGCCAGAGCACCTACTAGAGCTTATGCGATACGTGCTCGTGAGGATGCGTCATCTCTCGATGTGATTACTGATACATTTTCTCTTTATGATACTAATATTATTGCATTGATTGATCCTGGATCGACTTATTCTTATGTTTGTGTGAATTAGTAAGAATTTGTCTACTGAGTTTACTGAGTTTGTGATTAAAGTGTCAAACCCATTAGGCAAATATGTGCTAGTTGATAAAGTTCGCAAGAATTGTCCTTTGATGATTCGAGGTCACTATTTTTCGGCTGACTTAATGTTGTTGCCATTTGACGAATTCGATGTTATTTTGGGTATGGATTGGTTAACACTACATGATGCCATAGTAAATTGTAGACAGAAAACTATTGAATTGAAGTGTGAAAATGGTGAATTTCTTCGGGTTGAAACTGATGAATCAAGTGAATTGCCTATTGTGATTTCGTCTATGTTTGCTCAGAGGTATGTAAAGGAAGGTTGTGAAGCTTATCTAGCTTATGTGTTGAATACAAAAATGTCTGAATTGAAAATTGAATCAGTGCCGGTAGTCTGTGAATATACGGATGTGTTTCTAGAAGAGTTGCCTGGATTACCTCCGATCAGAGAGTTTGAGTTTGGTATTGATTTAGTACCTGGGACTGTACTGATATCAATTGCTCCGTATAGGATGGCTTAGACTAAATTGAAAGAATTGAAAGCTAACTTGCAAGAGCTCACAGATAAGGGTTTTGCGATACTGAGTTTTTCTCCCTGGGGTGCTCCAGTGTTATTTGTAAAGAAGAAGGACGAATCTATGAGACTTTGTATCGATTACCGATAGGTCAACAAGGTGACAATAAAGAACAAGTATCCTTTGCTGAGAATTGATGACTTGTTTGATCAGTTGAAAGGAGCAACGATATTCTCGAAGATTGATTTGAAATCTAGCTATTATCAGTTGAGAGTTAAAGATCTAATGTGCCGAAAACTACTTTTAGGACAAGGTACATGTAACACCCCTTACCCATATCCGGCGCCGAAACAGGGCACGAGGTATTACCGGACTTGAGTACTTGTAATCATTTAAAACCGAGACATAAAATTTCATCAATTTTAAACTTTTCAAACATAATCAAGACTATCTACATTAAATGACTTTATACAATAGAGACCTTTAAATAACATAGGTCAGTATTTTAGGCCAACTCCTAGCAACTTAATAACAATTAAATGAGTCCCCATACATGCCAAAGACTTAAAAATACTTTAAAACCTTTATATATGGATCAATAGTTTGATAGTGTGATTTAACCTCCGGCGACCTCCAACTCGAGCTAACATCTGTGACACTATAGAAAGAGGAAAGGAAGGGAGTAAGCATTATAGCTTAGTCAGTAAATATGTAAATATTAATAAACAATACATTATCATACATTAAACAAAGTCACAATATGTTCCCGGAATATTACCATCACAAACACACATATTTTCACTATTACAATTATAAACAGGTTCAAAATAAGCTGTCTAGCAGAGTACCAGCAGCTAAATTATTTATTTCTTGAGCTACAGAACTCCAAATTAGAAACCGTTAGTTTTCCTTGAAACTAGAACTACGTATATTTTTACTGTAAAATTTTCAGAATTTTTGGTCTAGCCAGTTAGTACAGTTTATTCATTGAAGTTACCCCTGTTTCACTGCTCAACTACCTTGACCACTCTTCATTACAAATAAATTTTCTCTTCTTACAGAACTCATATTATGTTATCATTTATTTTATTTGAAACTAGACTCATTAAGGATTTTAAAAATACAAATTATATTCCATAATGATTTTTGTACAATTTTTAATGATTTTTCAAATTCAGAACAGGGGATCTCGAATTCATTCTGACACTATCTTGAAAAAATGCAAATATCACATAATATAGAACTCTTTTGCTTCCCCTGTTTCTTTTATATGAAAATAGACCCATTAAGATTTAATTCCATAATTTATTTGAGATATAATTTAACTTTCATGATTTTTAGTGAATTTTCAAAATCACGCAACTGCTGCTGTCCAATACTGTTTTACTACTAAAATTCACTCTTACATGATTTCACTTAATTCATTTTGTCTTATCGAAGTTCGCTCAAATATCAAGAACATTGCTCATAATTTTTTTCATAAACATATATCTGCACTTATTCATCACATAATCATGTTCACATGTATTTTTACTTAATTGATTTTCCCGCTGAACTCTTCGGAATAATAACTGATACTCGGTTGCTTGCACATATTTTCACACTTGTAGCCAAGGCTATTTGGTACGCATAGTAGCCTGCACGTAGTACTACACATGTGACCAATTATCTGGTATACGTAGTAGCCTGCACTTAGTACTACACACGTGATCGAAGCTATCGGGTACGCATAGTAGCCTGCACTTAGTACTACAAATGCGACCAATTATCCGGTACACGTAGTAGCCTGCACTTAGTACTACACACGTGGTCGAAGTTATCGGGTACGCATAGTAGCCTACACTTAGTACTACACACGCGACCAATTATTCGGTACACGTAGTAGCCTGCACTTAGTACTACACACGTGACCTCACAATAGATTGTTCGTATCATTCCTATTCCGAAGGCTCAGTCGGGAAATTCCTCACTTTCCAATATGTTACAAATTTATTCATAGTCTTTTTTTTTCAATTTGAAATTTACAACAAATAATCATTCTATAGGCAGCCACATTCTATATGATAACAAAATATAATAAAGTAAAAAGAATCGATGAGTTATTTACGTACAAACTTACATACTCTCTCATTTCCATGTTGAATTAATATTGAACATTTAAATCATCATAATTATACTCACTTTCAACACCTCGGCAATCATATTAAATATATAAATTTTACATTGAAACATGCATAAATTAATGCTTATTATACATATGAACTTACCTCGAGACTAAAACGGCCATTTTATCAACTTTCTTAATTTTCTATTTTTCTCCCATTCTAGGTTCAAATCTCGTTTTCCGGGATCTAAAACATCATATTTTACTTATTTAATTAATGTACTATTCAAAACAGTCCTTAACTCAAACTTTGGCAAAATTACAATTTTGCCCCTAAACTTTTGCATATTTACACTTTTGCCCCTAGGCTCGGGAATTAAACTTCATCCCTTATTATTATGTTTTATGACATGCTAATAAATTTTCCCTTCTATGGCAACATCCAATTCTCACTCTAACACATAGTTATGAATAATAACAACTTTTACCGATTAAGCCGTTTTACTCATTTTTGCTTAAAACCGCTTAGCAAAAGTTGTTTAACATAATTTCAACCTTCATATTCTACCATAAAACATCAAAATAAACACACTTCACCTATGGGCATTTTTCCAAATATGAACCCTAGCTTAAATTATTGCTAGAATAAGCTTAATCAAGTTACCGGGATTCCAAAAACGTAAAGAACTTGAAAAACGGGGCTAGAACGGACTTACTATTGAGCTTGGAAAGCTTGAAAACCCTAGCCATGGCTTCCCCCATGCTAATTTCGGCCTCCATGAGAAAGATGATTCAATTTTGGCTTTATTTTTCCTTTTTATTTCTTTTAATTACCAAATGACTAAAATGCCCTTAAGGCCTTTCTTTAAAATTTTGTCCTATTCATGCCCATTTTTGTCCAAACAAAATATAATGGTCTAATTAAATTTAAGGACCTCCTCTTTAAAACCCCATTTCAACCAAGTACTTATGAATTAGAACACATATTTTGCAACTTTTGCAATTTAGTCCTAAAAGTCCAATTAAGCACTTTATCAGTAAAATTTCTTAACGATATTTTTACACAATATTTTTATCAATAAATAAACCTTAAAAATTAATTGGAATAATTTTTTTGACTTCGAATTCGTGGTTCTAAAATCATCATTTCGTTTAGGCCCTAAACCGGGCTGTTACAGCAACTTCTGCAAATAAGCCCTAATAGGCAAATTAAACATGCAATCTATAAAATTTCTTATCAATACTCTAACACATGCATCTAATACTCGGTAATTCATAAAAATTAATCAAAATAAACTTTTCTATCTCAGATTTGTGGTTTCACAACCACTATTCCATTTAGGCCCTATTTCGAGATTTTACATTTCTCCCCTCTTTAGGGATTTTCGTCCCCAAAAATCTTACAGGTAAAAAGATTCAATATCTTTTCTCAAAATTTCTTAAACATCTCCAAACAAATTTTCTTCAAAGCAGTACTTTCAAAATCACCCCACTATCAAATTGAAATCCAATATAACTAAGTTTCAACTCAGTATGACCTCTATATTAATCAAACTCGTTTCCAATTCCCACATTTGCTTTCACTTTTTTTTTTTTTTTTAAAACCAAAAACTCGCATTCAAATATTAATACAACACTCAATCATTATTCTTCTGTCTAATTCTATCATTACTAAATCCACATTATCTCATTCACAATCAAAATTTATTTTTAAAAAATCCAAAGAATCATATACTTTAAGCATCATACCGGATGAGTTAATTAACTAAGTCTAATCTTTCTTTAATCGTAACATTTCGAATTGAAAAATCTTCATATTAACTCGACATCTTTTACATAAATCGAGTTCATTTATTAAACTATTCTCAAATGCTATCACATTGTCAATTAATCTTATTGGAAGGGGGTGAGGCTATAACACTTCTAACTTGCCTCTTATATATTCATGCATATAACTTAACACTCATCAATATATATATAATTTGCTTCAAATAACTCAAAATGCATATTCATTTTACACAACCCTCCTATCATCTTATACAAACAAATACACTTATACATGTTTCATAATTCTCAAATAGAATTACTCATAACATTCATTTAATTTCACAAGTTACACTCATAGCATCACACAATTGCCAATCAACATGAGCAGTTATCATAATATAAACTTTCCCTTCATCTCATCTTTCATATTCCAAGAGAAATTCTTATTCACAACTCATTCATTATCACATAAACATCATGAACCAATACTCTTACCTTTTACGAGTCTCATTTCATCTTAATATTATCACAGTTATACAATTCACTTTAGACAGACTTACACACATATTCATATCTTAAAACAAATACACTCAAACATACATTTCACGAATTTGAGTAAATCTATTTATCACATTCGCTTAGTCAAATAAATTAGACACATAATATCATGTCAATGTCAAACGAACATAGATGAGTTTATAACGATGTAAACTTTCGTTTCTTTTCACTTTTCTATATTTCTCCACTTATGTCTATTTCATTTTACACTTGATCTCACACATATCATTACAAGTCACCAAGATCAAATTTTAAGTACACCAATATATCCACCAAATTATATGAACTTACTTAACCCCTTTTTACACTGTCGATGGTAGCTCAGTTGGAAAACACTTTTGTCACAACAAAACTATTTCATCGGGATCGGGAGGCATCAAACTATCACAGGTAGTAATATGGCGTGTATAGCTTAACTCTTACACATGCTAGGTTAGTCCGAGAATCGACTAAACCATAGCTCTGATACCACTAAATGTAACACCCCTTACCCGTATCCGATGCCGAAACAGGGTACGAGGTATTACCGGACTTGAGTACTTGTAATCATTTAAAGTCGAGACATAAAATTTCATCAATTTTAAACTTTCCAAACATATTCAAGACTATCTATATTAAATGACTTTATACAATAGAGACCTTCAAATAACATAGGTCGGTATTTTAGGCCAACTCCTAACAACTTAATAACAATTAAACGAGTCCCCATACATGCCAAAGACTTAAAAATACTTTAAAACCTTTATATATGGATCAATAGTTTGATAGTGTGATTTAGCCTCCGGTGACCTCCAGCTCGAGCTAACATTTGTGACACTATAGAAAAAGGAAAGGAAGGGAGTAAGCATTATAGCTTAGTAAGTAAATATGTAAATATTAATAAACAATACATTATCATACATTAAACAAAGTCACAAGATGTTCCCGGAATATTACCATCACAAACACACATATTTTCACTATTACAATTATAAACAAGTTCAAAATAAGCTATCTAGTAGAGTACCAGCAGCTAAATTATTTATTTCTGGAGCTACTGAACTCCAAATTACAAACCGTTAATTTTCCATGAAACTAGATTCAGGTATATTTTTACCATAAAATTTTAAGAATTTTTGGTCAATCCAATTAGTACAGTTTATTCATTGAAATTACCCCTATTTCACTGCTCAACTGCCCTGACCACTCTTCACTACAAATAAATTTTCTCTTCGTACAGAACTCATATTATGTTATCATTTATTTTATTTGAAATTATACTCATTAAGGATTTCAAAAATACAAATTATATCCCATAATTATTTTTATACAATTTTTAATGATTTTTTAAAGTCAGAACAGGGGATCTCGAATTCATTCTGACACTGTCTCGTAAAAATTCAAATATCACATAATATAGAACTCTTTTGCTTCCCTGTTTCTTTTATATGAAAATAGACCCATTAATATTTAATTCCATAATTTATTTGAGATTTAATTCAACTTCCATGATTTTTGGCGAATTTTCAAAATAAACTTTTCTATCTCAAATTTGTGGTTTCACAACTACTATTCCATTTAGGCCCTATTTCGAGATGTTACAGTACAAGATTGATTTGAGATCTGACTAACTAATGCACCTGTTGTTTTTATGAATTTGATGAATCAGATCTTTCGACCGTATTTAGATAAGTTTGTGGTTGTGTTTATCGATGATACTCTGATTTATTCTTGAGACGAGTCCGAGCATGCTGGGCATTTAACAACTGTATTGCAGACGTTGAGAGATAAGAAATTGTTTGCTAAATTTAGTAAAAGTGAGTTTTGGATTTGAGAAGTCAGATTTTTGGGACATATCGTTTCAGAAGATGGTATTCGGGTTGATCCAAATAAGATTTTAGCAATTGTTGAATGGAAACCGCCAAGGAATGTATCTGAAGTTAGAAGCTTTTTGGGTTTAGCTGGTTATTACCGACGTTTTGTTGAAGGATTTTCGATGATTGCTACTCCTATGACCAAGTTGTTGCAAAAAGATGTTAAATTTGAATGGTTTGAAAAATGTCAGCAAAGTTTTGAGAACTTGAAAGCATTATTGACTGAAGCACCGGTTTTAGTACAACCTGAATCGGGAAAGAATTTGTAATTTACAGCGACACGTCATTGAATGGTTTGGGTTGTGTGTTGATGCAAGACGGCAAAGTGGTAGCTTATGCCTCGAGATAGTTGAAACCACACAAGAAGAATTATTCGGTGCACGACTTGGAATTGGCCGCCATCGTTTTTTCTTTGAAAATTTGGCGTCATCATTTGAACAATGAGAAATGTCATATCTTTACTAATCATAAGAGTTTAAAATATTTGATGACTTAGAAAGATCTAAACTTGCAACAACAGAGATGACTCAAGTTACTGAAGAATTATGAACTAGTGATTGACTATCATCCGGGAAAGGCAAATGTAATTGTAGATGCCTTGAGTAGAAAGTCCTTGTTTGCTTTGAAAGCTATGAATACAAAACTGACTTTGTCTAATGACAGTTCAATTTTGGCCGAGTTGAGAGCTAGACCGATATTTCTTTAGCAAATTTGTGAAGCTCAGAAAAATTATAGTGAATTGCAAGCCAAAAGAGCTCAGTGTGAATCAGGTAGTGATACAGGCTTTCGGATTGGTTCAGATGATTGTTTGATGTTCCGAGATAGAGTATGTGTATCAAAAAATGATAAACTTATTCAAAAAATTTTACACGAGGCATACAATGGTTGTTTATCAGTTCATCCAAGTAGTATGAAAATGTATAATGATTTGAAGAAATTGTATTGGTGGTCAGGTATGAAAAGAGATATTTTTGATTTCGTATCGAGATGTTTGATATGTCAACAAGTAAAAGCCGAACACCAAGTGCCTTCGGGTTTACTTTAGCCAACGATGGTACCTGAATGGAAATGAGATAGGACTACGATGGACTTCATAACGGGTTTGCCTTTGACTCCGGAAAAGAAAGATGTTGCCTGGGTTGTTGTTGACAGATTAACAAAATCAACTCATTTTATTCCGGTACGTATCGACTATTCACTTGAAAAGTTAGCTAAATTGTACATTGTTGAAATTGTTAGATTGCACGAAGTGCCTATTTCTATTATTTCGGATAAAGATCCGAGATTTACTTCGAGATTTTGGAAGAAATTACAAGAAGCTTTAGGTAAGAATGTTAAATTTTAGTACTGCTTTTCATCTGCAAACTGACAGTCAATCTGAAAAAGTAGTTCAAATTCTTGAAGATATGCTCCGATGTTGTGTTCTAGAATTTGAAGGTAGTTGGGAGAAATATCTACCATTGGTTGAATTTGCTTATAACAACAATTTTCAGTCGAGTATAAAGATGGCACCGTATAAGGCATTGTATGGGCGCAAGTGTCGAACTCGATTGTACTAGACCGAGCTCAGTGAGAGATAGATTCACGAGGTTGATTTGGTTAAAAAACTGAAGAAAAAGTAAAGGTAATCCGTGATTGCTTGAAAGTTGCTTCAGATTGACAAAAGTCATACGTAGATTTGAAAATAAAAGAGATAGAATTTTATATTGGTGATAAAGCATTTCTGAAAGTATCTCCGTGGAAGAAGATTTTGAGATTTGGCCGTAAAGGCAAGTTGAGTCCACGTTTCATTGGGCCGTAGGAGATTATTGAAAGAATAGGGCCAGTGGCATATCGATTAGCTTTACCGACACAGTTAGAAAGGATTCATAATGTATTTCATGTGTCGATGTTGTGATGATACCATTCTAATCCCTCACATGTGATTTCATCGACAGAAGTTGACCTGATATGACTTATGGTGAGGAACCGATCAAGATTTTAGCTCAGGAGGTTAAACAGTTGACAAATAAAAGTATAACCTTAGTAATTTTTTTATGGCAATGACATGGGGTCGAAGAGGCTACGTGGGAACCCGAGGAAGCTATGAGAAAATAGTACCCAAACCTATTTTCCGGTAAGATTTTCGGGGATGAAAATCCCTAAGGGGGGAGAGTTGTAATAGCCTATTTTGGGTCTAGTCGGAACTGTGGTTTTGGGATCATAAATCCAACGAAAAAAATTTATTTTTCTTATATTTTTATGGTATACAGTTTTATAGAATGATTCTGTGAAAATTTTATTCGAAAATTTTAACGTTTGAGCACTCAATTTCGCAAAAAAAGACTAAATTGCAAAAGTGCAAAACTTGAGTTCTATAAGCTAAAGGTGTCTAACTACTATGAAATTTTAAATTGAAGGTCCTTAGATGGTAATTAGACCATTTGGTAAGTTAGTGGACAAAAATGGACATGAAGTAAGAGAAATTTTAGTGTTTTAAGAAAAAGGCATTTTGGTCATTTGGTCATTAAATGAATTAAAAAGCAAAAATCAACTCAAAATCTTTGTCCATCTTCTCTCCCATGGTCTAATATCCCTAAGGAAGACATAGCTAATGTTTTTTCTTCTTCCAAGCTCGATTGTAAGTCCATTCCTGCCCTGTTTTTAATGCTCTTTACATTTTCGAAGTCGTTGTAACTCGATCTACCTATTTTTAGTACTAATTTGAAGTATGATTAAGATCTAGGGTTTGACCCATGTTAGAAATGTGTGTATTTTGATGGCTAATGGTAGCAAATGCATGTTTTTCGTTAGAAAAACAACTTTTGCTCAGTGATTTTTAGTAAAGATGTCAAAAAGGACATATTTGTAAAAGTTATAAAATAAGCAGTAAAAGTGTGATTAAGTGGAAAATATGGACTAGTATAAGTATGAAAATGGTTCGGCTAGGCTTGGGTTTTGAAGAAATTGAATACATTTCAATTTATGAACCTAAGGACTAAACTGTAAAAATGTGAAACATTAGGGGCAAAAATGTAAATTTTCCATGAAATGAATTTTGGAATGAATTGAACAATGTGAGTATTAAATAAGTTAAATTTATTATTATAGATCAAGAAAAATGAGGCTCGGACCTAGATCGGGGGAAAAACAAAGTGTTTGACGATTAGGTCCAATTCTACTATTTTTGTACTGAGGTCAGTTCGTATGTAAATAATGCATTGTTATATTTATGTTTTAAATGCTTTAATATTTTATGAATTGTGAATGATTCTTTGGACGTATTCGACAAAGTTTTACAAGCGAGAATTTTCGGTTGAGCTTTAGGAATAGAATAGGATACGAGTGACATGTCACTAGGAACCCATGTGTTTATGTGATTCGGGTGCTGGTCTTGTACATCCTACCAGTGGTTGGGTATGCCAGCATATGTTGCGAATACCTGTCAGCTTGTGTGAGCAGCACTGAGTAGTTACGCCCACTGACAACTTGTGTGAGCAGCACTGTGAATAGCTTGAAAGCAAGCCTATATGTATTATGAGATGTGAGGTAGCTATGGCTACATATATGGCACTTATGTGCAAGATTTCTGAGTATCCGTTAATATTTTGAGTGCTCAACGGGAATGTCAAAGTTGTGAAAGACTATGGTTATGTTGCGAGTTGGTATAGGTATGTACGTAAAACTCATACATAAAAAGCTCGATATGTGATGAACCATTGGTAAGGTTGTCATTGAGTAAGTTATGACTATAAGATCTTAATAATATTCATGCCAATTTTTATTATGTTAATTGTATGTTAAATGTGTGGTTATGATGCTTATTATTTGCATAGGAACTTACTAAGCTATATAGCTTACTCCCCTTCCTTTCTCTTGTATTATAGTGTCACTGAGCTAGCTCGGGGATCGGAGACCATTGGAGATCCCCTCACACTATCAAAAATTATTTTGGTACCAATGATTTCAACATTTTGAGTTATGGCATGTATAGGGGACTTGTTCATTTTGTAATGTGTCATAATTGATTTGGCCAAATGTGTTGGCTTATATTGGTTAATAGTTCATTTTGTATAAGGCCATTGGAAATGGGCTAATATTGGTATAAGTAATTTATATAATGATGCTTTCATGGATGTTGGAATTTACATGATTTGAGTTAATGAGTATGTGATGTTTGTGAATGATAGATGGTAGCATATTAATGATGTGTTGATGTCTTGGTTGTGGCTGATTTGGTTGTATGTATATGTTTGGATGGGTGCTATGTTATGTTGTGTAGGTGTGTGAATTCAAGGGTGGCAAAATGGCTTGGTAAATAGCTTTATTTTTGTCCACACGAGTAGACATATGGGCGTGTGTCTAGGCCGTGTGCGACACACGGCTTGCCCCACGGGCATGTGTTTAGGTCGTGTGTCCCCTGTACCCTAATTTTTCGAAAACAGAATGCCCAATATTTAGTACATGGGTAGAGACACGGCCGTGTGTCTCAACCGTGTGAGGGCCACGGCCTTGGACATGGGCGTGTGTCCCGGGCGTGTGAAGTCTGCACCTATTTAATGAAAAATCATGAATTTTAAATCGAACACACGGCCTAGCACATGGGCGTGTGACTTGGCCGTGTGTCTTCAATTTGTTCTTGCGTGACAAACAGAAAGTTACACGGGTTCGGGACACGGGTGTGTGTGACCACACGGCCTGCCCACACGGGCATGTCCTATATCTACACGGGCGTGTGATCCCTATTTAGTAAAAAAGTTTCTAAGTTTTGTAAAATTTTCTAAAGTTCTCGTTTTAGTCCCAAACCACTTTCAAAGCACAATTTGGACCTCGTAGGCTCGTATGAGGGACTTTATGATTAAATACAAAAATTTTTAATTCGGACGAAAATTCATGGCTTAGAAATGTATGTTTACTTGTGTTTAAGTCCGATAATTCCTCTCTTGGGTTTCTACTCAATCAACTAGTTGTTACTCTAGTAGGATCTCTCGATCTTCCACTAAACTAACAAGTCGACAGAACTACTTATCTCTCGCCCTCAAAGTCCAGACCGGATTGGGGTAAGGGGTTCAATGATAGGCAATACCAATTTTGGATTAATTCCCACCTAGATGAAATCCTAGGGTTGTTAGGCCAAGGGTTTAAGTTCTTTCTATCCCAAACAGCTGATCCGTGAGAAATCCTACATAGAAATTAATTAATCACATTGATCTATCATAATTCAGTGTAGCAAATTAAACAAGATTTCATACTTTAGGAGCTTTAATAAGAGTATTTTAATTATGTTTTAGTTAAGTTTTCGTATTTTATTTTAAATTTAATAAAGAGTCTATTTTGAGTCTTTTATTGACCTTAGGGACTGAATGAGGCCTAAAGATGAGCTAACATACTTAGTGAGTGTATAGGTAACCATCCAAAGGCATAGGAGCTTAGATTGCTCACTGTGTTGCAACATAAGAAGCTCAATGTCATAACAAAGGGAACAGAATACAAGAATCTCAAGTTTGCCTTTGGTGTCGTGACACAACCATTAGATGTCACGACACACTCTTAAAGCCACCTCTTAACCATAGTATTCTTCCTTCGACGTCATGACACAGACACTAGGGCGTCGTGACACTAGCCTTGTATAGGATTAATTATAAACAAAGGCATTTTGGTCTGCACAATGGAAATTAAACACGAAAACATCAACTAACCTAGGTTGAGGATGACGGCTACCCTAAATTTTTGAATAGGCTCAGTTAACACTTGTTTAAAGGCAGCTTTTCATATTCTAAGTTTTTTCCTGTAATTTTAGTTTTATTATTCTCTCTTAGGTTTTAGATTTATTTTACAATTCTTTTTAATTACTATTTTGTGGAAAACGTGATTTGTAAATGCAATCAGACTATTGTGGTTTTCATGTTTCATTCAAATACATCTTAGGATTTTTCTTAAACTCATTTCTATTGTGGATTTCGTGTTTCATTCAAATACATCTTAAGATTTTTCTTAAACTCATTTCTTGATTTTTTTTTTTTAATGTTCATCTTATTTATCAAGTTTATTGTGTTTATGAGATCCATGAGGAACTAATACTCTTATAGGGGATTAGTAAGTGGATGTGTGATTAATTAATTATTATGTAGGGTTTTCTCAATGAATCAGCTGTTTGAGAGAGGAAGAACTTATACCCTAGGCTTGATGATCCTACGAAGTCATTTACGTGGGAATTAACCCAAAGTTGGTATAGCCTATCTTTAAACACCCTAGCTTCGAAACGGTCTGGAATGTAAGGTCGAGAGATAAGTAGATCCTACTGACTTGTTAGTTTAATGGAAAATTGAGAGATCTTTTCTAGGGTAACTAATAGCACTAGAAAGAACATAGGTTTTCCCCCAACCTATTGGTTAAATTGTTCCCAGTTAGTTATCCTTAGCATACATTTTAGCATTTTCAATTTAATAAATTGCATTTATAACTCAATGAATCCTAGCCTACTTTATCCTTATTTTTGCTACCTTATTACATTAATTTCGCTACATGAGTTAATTCTAGATTGCATTCAGAATTGTCGCCGCACCTGACAGATGTCCGCATGTTGCTGCATGGGTTAATTCCAGATTGCGTTTAGAATTGTCGTTACACCTGACAGCTGTCCGAATAAGAACCAGAATTATTTAAGCTGTCCAGTCTGGTATAACCAACCTGTACGAACAAGGACAGAATAATTTTAAGGAAAGGACACTTGTACTATAGGGGAGGGCATAAAAGGTGGACACAAGAAGAAAATGAGGCCTTCTTGAGTGGTTTTTATCCATCATTATCTTCATCATTCGGCCTTGAAGCTTGCGATCATGGTAGCTTAAACCTCTCACGGGTAAGCCAACGTAAAAACCAGATGCAGACTAACTCCTGACAAGGAGACCTAACTGCACGACAAGAGGAAATAGAGAGATTCAGTCAAGTTGCCTATGGATAGTATTCTCCATTCGAGCCTTTCTTATTTCTTTCTAAATGCTGCTGATTACTCTTTGATTTCTGGGTGTATGGAAGTACTAATGAATTCTTGGTGAAATTTTATATTATTTAATTTATTGTTTAATCTTGGGGTTTGAATGTTTTTGTTCCATGGAAGTGTTATTGTGCAGATCCATGACCTTCGAAAAAGTGCAAATGATGATTTAAGCAAAAAGGCATTACAATTGAAGTTGAGTGAGGATTAGAGGAATTTACCCCACTTGTTCTTAATAGTGCCATTCTACCATCATCGGAAGGTGAGGTTAATATGCATGGTTAAGTCTGAGATTAAATGGAGGAGTAACACTGAGTAAGATATACATTGAATTTTATTGCATCGACAATTTCCTATACTTTTATACCTTGTGAGCACTTAGTATTCTGTTGACGATTCATGTTGGTGATTCCAGTTTATCATCATCATATTTTATTTTGTTGTTTTTAAAGTTATTGCATCGATAACTATCCTCACAATTCATCTCATTTATATCCAGTTATTGTACCGAGATTAATAGACAAAAGACACCCATCCATGTGGGATTGATATCCAACAGACTCACATCTGTCTACTATACTTGCATCGACAGTGTACGCTTGCACATTATTATTGTGACGTTAAACAACCGATCATGTTTTTGGTGCCATTGCCGAGGATGGTGTTTGTATGATGTTTGATTTTGTTTTTGTGTGTTTTTGCACTTTATTTTCCTTATATAATATTTAGTATTCACTAACTATTTATTTTTCTTCATTGCTATTTCTTTAACTTCATTTTAGGTGTTTTATGACCCGAAGAAATTCAGACTTTCTTGCCACTTTTGATCCAGAAATTGAAACGACTGCTCGAAATAGACATCGAGAATAAAGAAATATGGCTTTACTAGGGAACAATACAGCCATACCCCCAATACAGCGGCAAAATGTTAATAAACTATTGTTGCCGCAAGATGCTTGTATACAAAATAAGACTATATGAGATTTTGTAGTACCTATCTTGGATGATTTGCAACCAGGAGTTGTTAGGCTAGCAATCTAAGCTAGAAATTTTGAACTCAAGCTAGTAATGTTTCAAATGCTTAATTCTAATGGACAGTATGTTGGATTGCCACATAAAGATGCGAGAGAACATCTTAAATCCTTTTTATTGATCTGTGCTTCCTTTAGTCAACAAGGTGTTCTTGAAGATGCAATTATATCCTTATTCCTTACATGGAAGAGCACGTATTTGGTTTTTTGGACTCCCTGCCAGATCAATTACTTCCTGGGATGCATTAGCAATACAGCTTGTTTTGCGATTTAACCCATCGATAATGAATGCTCGTCTTCAAAATGATATTATTGCTTATCATCAGCAGGATGATGAAAATCTTCACACCATATGGGAACATTATAAAGCTTTACTCTGACATTGTCCCATGCATGGTATTCAACTAGAAATGCAAATTGAGATTTTTTATAATGGGTTAAATTCACATACAATAAATCTTGCTGACGCATCAGCCAATGGACCTCTACTAAATTGTACTTATAATGATGCTATGAGAATTCTTCAGAGAATTACTCAAAGTTATTATCAATTCCCTGTCTCTAGAGCTGCACAAGCAAAAACTACTGCAGGAGTTATTGAATTGGATGCAATAACCGCACTAAGTGCTTAAGTTTCTTCTCTCACAAACATGATTAAAAATAAGCAAGGGATGAGTGGCGTTACACCTATACAAGTCGCTTAACAAGTTGATGTTCCTCCTTTTTCTCGTGAGATTTGTAATGACAACCATAGTTATGAAGACTATCTACAACATGCAGAGAATGTCTGTTATATTAGTAACATCTGCAACAATTCTTATGGAAATTCTTACAACAACTCTGTACGCAACCAACTATTTTGGGGAACTCAGAATGCTAGACAAAGTGTCGTGACATTCAAATATGGGAATACATCTACTCAAGGCAATTATAATCCTAAACAAGGATATTATAATCAACAACAGTATAACTATAATCAGCACACTCAGATGCATCCACAGCAAGGCCATACACATCCATACCAAAATCTAATGCAACCACAACACTCTTCAATACTAAATCAACAAGTTCAAGGCAATCGATAGCAACCGTACACTCAAGCTTCTACTTCTGACTCATTAGAAACTCTTAAGGAGCTAATGTGAGAGCATATTACTCGCATGGAAGCTATCATCCAAGGGAATTCAACTTCTATTCAAGCATTGGAGGCACAATTAGGACACCTTGCTTCAAATCTGAATAATTGACCACCAGGTTCATTACCTAGTGACACAAAAAATCCTAGTCCGAAGGGGAAAGAACATTATAAGGTTATCACTCTTAGGAGTGGTAAACAAACTAGTGAACTATTTATTGACTCTTCTATAGCACCTCAAGATGCAGATGGAGTGATCACTAGTGAGAAGGTTGTAAATGCATCAGACAAAGAAGTTCCACAAATTGTAACTCAAATGCCTACTGTCCAACCTTCGAAACTGTCAACACAATCAAAGGTGTCGATACAAGCAGATATATCCATACCTTTACCTTTCCCACAAAGATTCAGGAAGAATGAGCATGACAAGCAGTATTAGGAGTTCTTGGACATACTGAAGCAACTGCAAATCAACATTCCTTTAATAGATGCTCTGGTACAAATTTTGAGTTGTGGGAAATTTATGAAAGACCTCTTGTCCAAGAAGAAAAACCTCATCAATATTGAAACTATTGCACTCATAGAAGGCTGTAGTGTTGTTTTGACGAACAAGTTGCCCCCTAAATTGAAGGATCCTAAGAACTTTACCATACCATGTTCAATTGGCAATCATTATTTGCATAAGGCTTTATGTGACTTGGGAGCTAGCATTAACCTAATGCCAATATCTACTTTCAGAAAGTTAGGAATTGGTCACATGAAATCTACTACAGTGACATTACAACTGGCCGATCGATCATTGGCTCAACCAAAAAAGGAAAATAAAAGACATCTTAGTTCGTGTGGATAAATTCATTTTTCCGGCTAATTTATCATACTTGATTGCGAGGCAAACAAGAAGGTTTCCATAATCTTGGGATGACCATTTTTAGCCACCGGCTGAGCTCTGATTGATGTGTATAAAGGTGAACTAACCATGCGACTTAATGATGAGCAAGTCACCTTCGGTGGTTTTGAATCTGTTCAATGCAAGGAAAAAGAAGAGTGACATACTATTGATGTTCTAGATGATCTAATTGAGAAGAATTCAATGACCAAAGCACAACACTCTTTAAAGAGTTTGTAGTGACATCTGATGCCGAATTCTTAGTCAATTGTGATAGCATGGTTGAAGCTCATAATCTTGAAATCAAGCATGGATGGTAGATTGAATCCTTAGACCTAGTGTAGCACGCCTAACCTATATCCTTCACCGGAACAAGGTTACAGAGCACTACCAGAGTTTACAAATCAAATAAATAGACATTTCATATAATATAACTTTCATGTCAAAAACAATCGAAATCAAACATATTGTCCCTTATACGAGCCCTCAGGGCCCAAAATACGTAGTAGAAACAAGCCAGTACTAAATCGGGTACTCAAAGAATTTTTCAGAATACATTGAAATTTTTCAAAGCTACAGGAGTCACACGACCGTGTGGCTAGGCCGTGTGACTCACACGATCAAGAGACACCCCCGTCTATCGAGTCGTGTGGTCATTTGAAATAGGGACACACGGCTGTGTCCAGCCCGTGTCCATACCCATATAACTATCTAACTTGGGTCACACGGCCAAGTCACAAGCCCGTGTGCTAGGCCGTGTGAGTATACTAACTTGCATTCCAAAAAGATACAAGGGAATATGGCCGTGTGTCATACACGATTGAGACACACGCCCGTGTCTCTACCCGTGTGGACAAAATTAGGTCATTTTCTAAGCCACATTTCTCACCCATATTGACACCAACCTAGCCTCAACAATTTGCACATCAACAAGCCATGGCAAGGCATTCAACACAAGCTAAAATCAAGTCTTAAACATGTATTATCACCACATACAACTAATAAAATTTTAGGCACCTCAAATGACAACTTAGAAAAATGTCAACCAAGTATCCAACCTTACCTAATTAGTTTATTTAACCAAGTTACCAAAGGTCACTATAACTCAATTATATACATACATACATATATCACTTATAATAACATCACAATCATACCTTAATTTCATACCAATATGTAAGTTTGGTATATAAACAAAATATTTTTCATAATATTTTCATAACCTAAACTTTGACTAAGTTTGTACAAAAGCCTATACATGCCATATAAACCATATTTAGTGTTTCAAAAACTACCGAGATAAGTTGGATAGTGTGACTTGAGTGCTGATCTGATCGTCCAACCTTCTGAAAATCTACAAAGACATTAAAAAATGCAAATAAGCTTGATGAAGCTTAGTAAGTTTGACAGGTTAAATAAAAATCTTACTGAACCTACTAGAACAAGTCAAATAAATAAAATTATTCATGTCAATTTCCTGTCATTCACAACTTCAATTGATAAATTCATTCGTATTCAAATCCATACAAAATAAATAACATGTTTCTCAAATTCATTAAATAATTCACTTTACCAAAATTTTTCCATTCGAAGAATGACTTACGGATAAGAGTACATTGTCAACAGAAGCTCATAAGAGCTAGTCTTCCTAAATACGTCAACAGAAGCTTGAAAGCTTAGCAGAAGCTCATTAGAGCTTAACAGAATCTCGTAAGAGCTGATTCACCCAATTACTCCAAACAAAAAGTAAAACACGAGAGTTTGTAACAAATGTTGAAACCCGATTTACTTGGAAAAAATTTCGTTGTCTCCTTCCAATGCCATCATACACCAATTTACGAATGTACTCAAATCCCGTGTTCCATTCAAACAGAATATCCAATTTAATATTATAATTCCAACAATGATTCATTTCCAACAATAGAATAAATGCATAATATCATTCACCAAATTTATACAAATTAAATATAAAATTTTAACTGTACGAACCTACCTAAATTGAATTGTAGTAATTGTAGAAGTTTAATGACTATTCTGCTATTTTTCCTTTTTCACGAGTATCTACGGGATCTTGATCTCAAATATAAAACTATTAATTTATTAGCATATATTTCATTTCCAATTCATTTTACAATTAATACCCTTTTATTTTTTAAATTTTACACAATTACCCCAAACTTTTACAAGTTTTGCAATTTAATCCCTTAATTAGTTAATCCATCAAATTAACTAATTTTCTCAATCAATAATCTATCCAAATATTATAGGCCTTCAAACAGCCCCTAATAAACCCAAAGTTCACTATCAAACCCTAATATTTTAACCTTTTCACAATTTAATCCTAAAATCAATATTTAACAAAATCACTTTATCAAATCATCATACAACACAATAAAAGTGCTAAATCCATGTTATTCATCAAAAACATCTAATATTTATCAATGGAAACTTTCAAATTTTTTAATAAAATAAAAAAAGGTATGATTTAGTTGGACCTAATTGTAACAATCTCAGAAACATAAAAATTATGAAAAACCAACTTAATCTCTCTCTCCTATGGCTGTTTTGGCTGAAAATTTAAGAAATGTCTAGAAAACCTTTGAATTCAATTTGTTTTTCTTTTTAATTTCATCAAAATTACCATTTTCCCATTAAATCATTTTATTTTATTATTTTCTCTTCATATGCCACCTTAATCTTTTAATTTAGGTTTATTTATTCATGTTTTTATTATTCAAGCCATTTAATCACTTAATTATTATAATTAGCAAGTTTTGCACCTTTTTCAATTGAGTCCTTTTTAATTACTTAATTATCGAAATGTTAAAATTTTTCAATGAAACTTTAATACTACCTTAATGACACTCTGTAAATATTTATAAAAATATTTATAGCTCGGTTAATAGAAACAAGGTATCGATACCTCACTTTAAAAAACCACTTGACTTAATAAATCATTATAAAACACAAATTACCAATTCAAAAACATTTTTAAAACCATATTTGACTCGTAAATATTATTAACTTACTCCCCAAATTTGGTGGCCTCGAACCACTATTTTGGACACCACTGAAAAATTAGGCTGTTACACCTAGCCAATAGAAGAACCCTAATTTTCAAACCATCTATTGAAGAAGCTCCTACTCTGGAATTGAAACCACTACCTCCTCATCTTAAATATGTCTTTCTAGGTGATCACAATACTCTCCCAGTTATTGTCTCTACAACACTAGATGTAACTTAAGAAAAGAAATTGGTCCATATTCTCAAGCAACATAAAAGAGCTATTGCTTGGAGTTTTTTCGATATTCAAGGTATTAGTCCTTCTTTTTGCATGCACAAGATCAAGTTGGAAGATGAAGGTAGCAATCGATTGAACGGCAAAGAAGATTAAACGAGAAAATGAAAGAAGTTGTCAAAAAGGAAATCATAAAATGGCTTGATGTTGGAATTATTTACTCGATTTCTAATAGAAATTGGGTAAGTCCAGTACAATGCGTGCCTAAAAAGAGTGGCATCATTGTGGTTCGCAATGATAAGGATGAAACAATTCCTACATGCATTCCCATGGAATGGCGAGTTTGTATGGATTATTACAAACTGAATGCGGCCACAAAGAAGAATCACTCCTCACTTCATTTCATTGACCAACTGCTAGATCAGCTTGCTGGAAAAGCTTATGATTGCTTTTTAGAAGGCTATTCTGGGTACAATCAAATTGCTATCGCACTGGAGGATCAGGAGAAAATAACCTTCACCTAGCCTTTTGGTAATTTCATTGACCAAATGCTAGATCGGCTTGCTGGAAAAGCTTATGATTGCTTTTTAGAAGGCTATTCTAGGTCCAATCAAATTGCTATCGCACTGGAGGATCAGGAGAAAACAACCTTCACCTAACCTTTTGGTAGTTTCGCTTTTCACCGATGCCTTTTGGTCTTTGTAACGCACTAGCCACATTTCAAAGGTGCATGATGGCAATATTCTCAGATATTATTGAAGATTCTTTAGGGGCATTTATGGACGATTTCTCAGTCTATGGGAACAATTTTGATCATTCCACTATCAATTTGGATAAAGTACTGAAACGATGTGAGGACACATATCTTGTCTTGAATTGGGAAAAATGTCATTTCATGGCAACTGAAGGCATTGTGTTAGGGCACTGCATCTCTAGTTAAGGCATTTTAGTAGACAAAGTTAAGGTGGAAATCATTGGGAAATTACCTCTACCAACAAACATGAAAGGTATTCACAGTTTTTTTGGACATACAGGGTTTTACCGATGGTTTATTAGAGATTTTTCAAAAATTGCAAAGCCCTTATGCTCATTGCTGGAACAGAATAAAAATATATTCTTTGACGATACATGTTTGGATTCCTTTATTCAATTAAAAAAGAAGCTACTGAATGTACCCATTGTCATTGCATCCGGTTGGTCTCAACCTTTTGAAGTTATGTGCGATGCAAGTGACTTTGTTGTGGGTGGACTGCTAGGACAACGACAGGGGAAAATGTTTCATGCCATCTATTATGCTAGAAAAACTCTTACAGAGGCTCAACTCAATTATACCACCACAGTGAAAGAATTGATGGCTATAGTCTTTGCTTTCGACAAGTTTTTTTCCTATCATGTTGGTGCAAAGGTTACTGTATTCACTGATAATTTGGCGTTGAGATATCCCTTTGCGAAAAAGGATGCCAAACAAAGACTAATACGTTGGATATTACTGTTGCAAGATTTTGACATCAAGATAAAACACCATAAGGGTTCAGAAAATCAAGTTGCTGACCATCTATCTTGATTAGAAGTTGGCAACGAAGATGGAAACATACTTCGAATTGTCAACGCATTCCCAGATGAGAAGTTATTTGTTGTAGATGCAACCCATTGGTATGTAGATTTTGTTAATTATCTAGTGTGTGGAAAAATCCTATTAGGTGTCACAGGCCATAAAAAAGAAAGATTTATTTGTGACATAATAAAGTATCATTGGAACGAACCATATTTATTCAAGGTATGGAATGACAACATTATTTGACATTGTGTTCCGGAAGAGGAAATGCTTTCAATCCTGAAGCATTGTCATGATGCTCCTTATGGAGGTCATTTTAGTGGTATAAGAACTGCTGCTAAAGTTCTCCAATCAGGATTATACTGGTTTACATCATTCAAAGACGCCCACAATTTTGTGAATCAATGTGATAGGTGTTAGCACACCAGTTTTATATCCCAACGCAATGAATTGTTATAGCAACCAATTATGGATGTTAAATTATTCAATGTTTGGGGTATGGATTTTATGGGACCATTTTTGAGTTCATTTGGAAATCTGTATATATTAGTAGTTGTTAACTATGTCTAGAAGTGGGTGGAAGTTGTTACAGTCCCAAAAGATGATGCAAAGACAGTGCTAAAATTTTTTCACATGCATATACTCACCCGAATTGGCACACCAAAGGCATTGATTAGTTATCAAGGTACACGCTTTCATTGCAACCAAATGGCAGCCGCCCTGAAGATATATGGAGTTAATCATAGAATGGCTAATACTTATCATTCGCAAACCAATGGACAAGTCGAAGTATTGAATACAAATTTACAACATAAAACTAGTAGAAAGGAAAAGGTTTATTTACAAAAAAAAGAGAGGTTGGTGGATCATAAGTGGATAGAGAGAGGTTTTCTAAACTTTTTTCGATGATCTCTTAGGCTTCCTTCATCCCTCTTTTTATATGAGAATTATTAAACTCTATTTAATTTTCTTTGAAATTCGCCAAGTTTTTCTGATAAGGATAATGTCTCATCATTGATTTTACATGGTTGCTTTCATATTGCTTCCTTTTTTGTCTACATCTGGATGTCGTTTTTCCAAGTTGCTTCTTTGGATATCATTTTCCCATGTAGCTTCCTTTTTTATTTAGACTTGGATGTCATTTTCCCAAGTTGCTTCCTTGATATTTTAATTGGTTTTTTCCTACTGGCTTTTATCATTCTTGAATATTATCTTGATTAATTTCCTCTATTTCATCTAGATGTAATGAATCTATTGACAGTCTTGGTGAGTTCCAATTTTCCCATGTATTCTTGATTTTCTTCTATTATGTGTGATGGAAAATCATCAACCTCCAAGTTAGCTATCTTTTTTAATAGTTGCACGAATTCTTCATCTCTATCATCCTGAGTGTTTCCAATATCACATGCCAATATTCTTCTTCCATCAATCCATAGGCTATAAGTTTTTTGTTGAAGTAAATATTGGGCTTTGGTCATTAAATCTATTCCTATTTGGATCTAATAATAACTGGGATTATTATAACACTTGTCAATATTTTTTGTCAAGTGTCTTTCTTCTTCTTTAGCTGCTAAAAGTTGGGACCTCCAATCATTTTTTTAATGATCCAAATTTGATATGGCTGATAAAATTTTTCTTTTTCAGCTATACCAATAAGACTACTAATTTCAAGATGAAAATAATAATAAAAATCATCTTCATATATCATACGTAATAATATAGATTTAATAAATGCATAAAAGTATTTTAATAAATGGAAAGAAAAATTTTGAATTGTTATTTCTTTAACAAAACCCCATTCAATACTGTTTATATCAAATGGTTTATGATCAAGTCTAAATTTTATAGTAGGGAATTTTTCATTTAAATCATTTGTAAAAACATGGGCCTGTAAGTATTCTGAAAAAGCTTTTTGAAATTAAACTTGTTGTTTGCAGATAGCTCCAATTATTTTTGTAAATATTTCTACTGGCAAAATTTTTCTAGCCTTAAAAACATATCCTAAACATTTTATTCATAATCGGGCTATTTGTTCCTTTATTAATAAAATACTGAAATATATCGAGAAGATTCTTTATCTCCTTAATATAAAATAACTGATTTCTAGTTCTTCCCAATCTCGGTCTAAAATGGATTTTAATAATAAATCATGAGCTTCATGTTCTTTAGTTATTTTTTCAACTAAAAATTGTGAAAGCTTAGTAAGAGCTCTTCTGAAATTAGCTCTTTATTCAGTAATATGGTTTTTCCATATATCATTAATAAAATTATATAATTCTAATGGTAAGCCTGGATTATAAAAATATTTTATTTCCTGAATTTGTTGTGGTTTCAACAAATTTTCTGATGCACAAAATTTTTCTGCTCCTTTTATGATTTCAGCATAACTGGCTTGGTATGCTGAATTGGATCTTGAGACCAAGGGAATTGACTTACCGGTTGTCGTGTAAATGATAAACGAGTTCCAATTGGTAGTCTTACTATTGGATATGGAATATAATATCCTTCGTTAGGATAAAAAGATACTTGAGAGTGTATTGTCACAAATCCTTGATTAGAATTTGTTGATTTTAATGTTTTCCCTTTGTTGGGCCTTTTATGAAGAGTAGTCCATTCACCAACTTTTTCTAGAGGTTTTTTACCTCTATCCATATGGCCTGCTAAGATAATCAGCGATAATATTGTTAGTTCCTTTTACATATAAAACTTTAAAATTAAAAGTACATAATTCATTATACCATCTAATTCTTCTAGGTACCGTTTTCAAACTTCAAGATATGAAGAGATCCTAGAATTTGTTTTACGCTTATACCAGAGCCTAGAACAGTTCTATTGTAGCCACATTAGGCCAAATGAGCCCATCCCCACTATCGAAATTCCCTATGTTTCCACCAATCACTCACAATTATGACATTTCTTATTTAGATGACGACTTAGAAGATTGAGATAGACAGGTGGCATCCCCACCCATTGTGCAGGTCTCTAATAATGAGACAGAAGAGGCATTCAGGGACATCGAAGAATGCTTGTGAAGGATTGATAGCTTGTTTGAGGATGGTATTTTTGTTGATCAGAAAGACACTATTGTTGAGAAGGAAGTTGATGCTACAGAAGCAGAAGTTGTTGTAGAAGAGGAAGTTGTTGCTGAAAAAGAGGAAATTGCTGAAAATGAGAAAGAAAAAGAAGAAGAAGATTTTGTTGAGAAGGTTGTCACCGCACCCAAGTCTGTGGGTGCAAATATTGATAATTTGGTGTGAACTGGAGCAAGACCGGCAGAAGTTGCTAAAGTCACCAGTGAGGAGCAATGCAATTCATTGGCAATACTGGTCTACATTGGACCACTCCAAGTGGCCTCTCCTACACAAATAGTAGCCGATCATGCCGGGGTTGAGCCAGGAACTAAAAAGCAATCCAATGACCGGTAAAGTCTAAAGAAAACAAAATGAAGCACTCCAAGGATAAAAAATGAAAGGAGGAGGAAAAAGAAACATCATGCAGCCACATCAATGGCTGTAGATAACTGAGTTAGTTTGTTTTAAGCTTTAGTTATAGCATTCATGAATTGCATGTAGCTGTAGGTTTTATTTTGATAAGTACACATTGTCATTGCATTTTCATTGTCATTACCTTTTAGTGTTAGTGCATTGGGGACAATGCAAACTTAAGTTTGGGGGAAAGCACATGGGGCTTGGAAATGCACCCACATTTCAAAATTTTTGTATTCGAAAATGAAGCATGCAAGGTTTAATTATACTTAATGAAAATTGTTCAAAAAAAATTTTGTTACATTCGATGCTTAATTCTTGAAGCATGTAAATTAGCAACGAATGAGTTGGATAAATTTGATATAAGATTGTAGCTTCAATTCTTTGATGAATGAATTAGGTTGCATTAGTAATGGATGACTGCTACCATTCTTTAAATCTTGAATAAATCTGCTTTGTACAGCTGCTTATATGTATATATAGTTATAAAGTAGAGACACTTCAAAGTGGGTGTAGTATGGAATGTTAAAAAGGGAACACTCTAATACAAGCGTTAGAAAAATCAATTTGGCCAAAGGCTACCAGTGCATGAGTGTGTGTCAGTGCAATTACGTACTCCCTGGGGGTTTGTTGCACCCCATTGTTACTTTTCAGGAACAAGGGTATAGTAATGCAACCTAATTCATTCATGCTTAGTATATATATACTTAGTATTATACATTATATGTTGTAATGGTAGATAGAACTTAGGGTTTGAAGCATGATGCTAGCATTGATGAAGTTGCAACCTTACTCATTCATGCTTATGAATTGCCGACGTAATATTCTTTCATCTGAATGTGGTTCATCCATTGGGAATTTAGATGGTTCAAGTTGCTAAAATGATCATTTGCCTTAGTAAAGTTTTGTTTTATTTTATTTTTGTAGCCTTGCTAGTTTCTGTTTTACTTCAGGACAAGTAAAAACTCAAGTTTGGGGGTGTGATAGAACTAGAAAGAACATAGGGTTTCCCCCTACTTATTGGTTAAATTTCTCTCATTTAGTTATCCTTAGCATACATTTTAGCATTTTCAGTTTAGTAAATTGCATTTTATAACTCAGTGAATCCTTGCCTATTTTATCCTTAATTTTGCTATCTTATTACATTAATGTCACTGCATGAGCTAATTCTAGATTGCATCCAGAATTATCATCGCACCTGACAGATGTCTGCATGGCGCTGCATGGGTTAATTCCAGATTGCGTTCAGAATTGTCATCACACCTGACAATTGTCCGATTAAGAACCACAATTATGTGAGCTGTCTAGTATGGTATACTAACCTGAACGAACAAGGATAGAATAATTTTAGGGAAATGACACTTGTACTATGGGGGAGGACATAAAAGGTGGACACGAGAAGAAAAAAAGGCCTTCTTGAGTAGTTTTTCTCCATCATTATCTTCATCATCCGGCCTTGAAGCTTGCAGCCATGGTAGCTTAAACATCTCACGGGTGGGCCAACGTGAAAACCAGATACAGACTAGCTCCTAATGAGGAGACCTAAGTGCGTGACAAGAGGGAATAGAGAGATTCATTTGAGTTGTCTAGGGATAGTATTATCCATTCAAGTCTTTCTTATTTCTTTCTAAATGCTAGTGATTACCCTTTGATTTCTAGGTGTCTGGAAGTACTAATGAATTCTTGGTGAAATGTTATCTTATTTAATCTTTCATTTATTGTTTAATCTTGGGGTTTGAATATTTTTCTTACACGAAAGATTTATTGCACTCACTGACACTGGAAACTGCAGTGACAGTTTGAGCCAACAAGCATTACAACGGAAGTTGAGTGAGGATTAGAGGAATTTAGTCCACTTTAAATCCTGAATAAATCTTCTTTGTACAGCTGCTTATATGTATATATAGTTATAAAGTAGAGACACTTCAAAGTGGGTGTAGTATGGAATGTTAAAAAGGGAACACTCTAATACAAGCATTAGAAAAATCAATTTGGCCAAAGGCTACCAGTGCATGAGTGTGTGTCAGTGCAATTACGTACTCCATGGGGGTTTGTTGCACCCCATTATTACTTTTCAGGAACAAGGGTACAGTAATGCAACCTAATTCATTCATGCTTAGTATATATATACTTAGTATTATACATTATATGTTGTAATGGTAGATAGAACTTAGGGTTTGAAGCATGATGCTAGCATTGATGAAGTTGCAACCTTACTCATTCATGCTTATGAATTGCTGACGTAATATTCTTTCATCTGAATGTGGTTCATCCATTGGGAATTTAGATGGTTCAAGTTGCTAAAATGATCATTTGCCTTAGTAAAGTTTTGTTTTATTTTATTTTTGTAGCCTTGCTAGTTTCTGTTTTACTTTAGGACAAGTAAAAACTCAAGTTTGGGGGTGTGATAGAACTAGAAAGAACATAGGGTTTCCCCCTACTTATTGGTTAAATTGCTCCCATTTAGTTATCCTTAGCATACATTTTAGCATTTTCAATTTAGTAAATTGCATTTTATAACTCAGTGAATCCTAGCCTATTTCATCCTTAATTTTGCTATCTTATTACATTAATGTCACTACATGAGTTAATTCTAGATTACATCCAGAATTATCATCGCACCTGACAGATGTCTGCATGCCGCTGCATGGGTTAATTCCAGATTGCATTCAGAATTGTCATCACACCTGATAATTGTCCGATTAAGAACCACAATTATGTGAGCTTTCTAGTATGGTATACTAACCTGAACGAACAAGGACAAAATAATTTTAGGGAAATGACACTTGTACTATGGGGGAGGACATAAAAGGTGGACACGAGAAGAAAAAAAGGCCTTCTTGAGTAGTTTTTCTCCATCATTATCTTCATCATCTGGCCTTGAAGCTTATAGCCATGATAGCTTAAACATCTCACGGGTGGGCCAACGTGAAAACCAGATACAGACTAGCTCCTAACGAGGAGACCTAAGTGCGTGACAAGAGGGAATAGAGAGATTCATTTGAGTTGTCTAGGGATAGTATTATCCATTCAAGTCTTTCTTATTTCTTTCTAAATGCTAGTGATTACTCTTTGATTTCTAGGTGTATGGAAGTACTAATGAATTCTTGGTGAAATGTTATCTTATTTAATCTTTCATTTATGTTTTAATCTTGGGGTTTGAATATTTTTCTTACACGAAAGATTTATTGCACTCACTGACACTGGAAACTGCAGTGACAGTTTGAGCCAACAAGCATTACAACGGAAGTTGAGTGAGAATTAGAGGAATTTAGTCCACTTGTTCTTAATAGTGCCATTCTTCCATCATCAGAAGGTGAGGTTAATATGCATAGTTAAGTCTGAGATTAAATGGAGGAGTAACGCTGAGTAAGATATGCGTTGAATTTTATTGCATCAACAATCACCTATACTTTTATACCTTGTGAGAACTTAGTATTTTGTTGAAGATTCATGTTGAGGATCCCAATTTATCATCATCATATTGTTTTTATTGTTTTTAAATTTATTGCATTCGCATCTATGCTCACAATTTATCTCATTTATATCCAATTATTGTACCGACATTAACAGACAAAAAACACCCATCCCTGTGGGATCGATATCTAACAGACTCGCATCTGTCTACTATACTTGCATCGACAGTGTACGCTTGCACATTGTTGCTATGACATTAAACAACCGATCAGTAACGTCTAGTTGATTGAATAGAAACATGACATAGGAATTAGCTATGACCACTGAAGCAAGCTAAGCTCACATATCTAGATTTGATTAAGTTTATAAGTCAGTTGTATAAAGTCTAATTTATTTGTGCTATTTTTATTTTCTTTCTTATCAAATCTAAAATATTTCCTCTATGTTTTATCACATACAAATTACTTATATTTGTGTTTAGGTTAACATTAATTTAGTACTCACCTCCTTTGGGTACGATCCTCAAAATACTCACCTACTTTGTTGTAAAAACTATATTACAACCTGACCCATATACAAGCGAATACCACCTTAATTCCACATCTTTTGTTATAGTATTTACACTCTAGATGTTGGTACGTCTGGAGGCGGTCAAGTTGTTGGCACCGTTGCAGGGGACGCAACATTACTAAATTGATTTTAATGTTTACATTTTAATATAATAATTAGGAAATATCAAAGTTATAAATATGATCATTATTTTATTTTGACTAACGTATTTTACTTTCTTCTTTATTTTAGTGTATGACTCGCAGTAGGGGACACCTATAGAGCCAGCCACTTACCCAAAGAGAATAATTCGTAGGAATAATCGATAGCAACAACAAATGCACAATAAGCCACCAATTGCAGGCAATCTACCATGCAATAACCCACCGTATGACAAGATTAATGAACCTAACATCCAAGATCTACCACCACCATATTTACTAGCAAACCCATGTATGGCCCATGAAGAAAGAACCCTAAACGACTGTGCGCTATCCAAACCATAGATGGTTCAGGGAAGCATTAGAAGGGCAACCATCATGACAAATAACTTCAATATTAAACTGTTCATGATCCAGATGATCCAAAATAATCTACAGTTCAGAGGCCCTAAGACGGAGGACCCAAATCAGCACCTTAAATGGTTCCTTCAGCTCTGTGATATGTTTAAATATAATGGGGTAACTGATGACACTATTCATCCTCGATTGTTCCCTTTCTCCTTGATTGATAACGTGTGTACTTGGTTAGACTCGTAGGCTCTCAGATCGATCACGACATGGAATAAACTGTGGAAAACTTTCTATAGAAGTTCTTTCCTATTAGAAAAATAATCCAATTAAGGAGAGAGATTGACACATTCAAAAAACTAGAAGGAGAAAGTTTTCATGAAGCCTGAGAGTGTTTTAAAATGCTAATACAGAGATGCCCACACCATGGTTTACCTAAGTGGCTGAGATTATAGATGTTTTATAATGGGTTGGATGCACATGAACGCTCAAGATTAGATGGAGCCACAAGAGGAGCCCTAATGAATAGGACATTCAAGTATGCATATGACCTAATTAAAAACATGGCGATGAATTCCTGCCAGTGGCCAAACGAAAGATTTAGTCATGGCCAGCGATCATGTAACAACCTGTTTTTAGTTAAATCAGAACAGTGGTTTTGAGACAATAAATTCAAGGTTGAAATATTTATTTTATTATTATTTTGAGGTCTACAGCATGATAGTATGATTGTGTGAAATTTTCATTAAGAAATTTTATCGTTTGAGTGCTTAATTTGATAAAAAGGACTAAATCGCATAAAATGTAAAACTTGAGTTCTAATAGCTAATGGTGTCTAATAGCTATGGAATCTTAAAGAGGAGGTCCTTATGTGGTAATTAGCCCATTTATAAAGTAATTGGACTTTCATGGACATGATTTATGTGTTTTCAAAGGTTAATATTAAAGTTTAAAAATGTTATTTAAATAATAAACATACTAAAATAATAAAAACAAAAGTATTGTCTTCCTAATTTCATCCATCCACCAAAATTCTAAGCTTAGAAAACTCCATGGAAGCTTGTTAGCTTCGGCTAAGCAAAACTTGGTGCATGTTGAGTATTTTTCAATCCGTTTTTAATGATGTCTATGTTTTCAGAGTCGTTGTAGCTTAATCTAGCTAGCTCAGGGACTAATTTGCAAAAAAATTAAATGTTTAGGGTTTTAACATTGATGAATATGTTTGTATTTTGATGTTTGATGATAGAAAATGAATGGATGTTGTTACATAAACAACATTTGTTAAGTGATTTTTGATAAAATTGTCAATTAGGGATTAAATTGAGAAAGGTGATAAATTGTGCAGTAAATGTGTGAAATAATGAAAAATATGGGCTGTTATGAGAATAAGGGAAATCCGGCTAGCATGGGTAGGGACTTAATTGCATGAATTTTTATTTTTATGAGCTAGGGACTAAATTGTAAAAAAGTTGAAATATTATGGGTAAGTGTAAAATTACCATAATATGTATTTTTGGGCTAAATTGAATAGAATGAATAATAAATGGATTAAATTTGATTACATATAGATCAAGAAAAGTGAAATTCGGATTTAGATCGGGGAAAAAATAAAGCATTGGACTAGTCGATCCTATTCCGACGTTTTTTATAATTGAGGTAAGTTCGTATGTTAATAAGCATTAATATAATTGTGTTTTAAATGCTTTATTATTGAATTAATTGTGAATACGATTTTACGAAAATGTTCGACGAAGATTCAGCAATGTGAAATCTCGGTTGAACCTTAGGAATAGATAGGATACAAATAACATGTCATTAGGGATTATTGTGTTTGGGTGCTAGTCCGTACGTTCTACGGGTGGCTGTGTTTTTCGGCATGTGCTACGAATTCTTGTTAGCTTGTGTGAGCAGTACTATGTAGTTACGTCTTGACTGTTAGCTTGTGTGAGCAAACCCTTTGATAGCTCAAGAGTGAGCATTATTATGAGATATGAGATTAAAATGGCTTTGGTCTTGTATTGGCACTTAGGGCGTGAGATTCCTGAGTATTCGATATTATTCCAAATGGTTCAATGGGTATATTAAAAATATGGATTGGTGAGAGATAGATACGTCTAAGTACAAGTATGTACGGAAATCATATGAGCATTGAATCTATGAAATTTAGGAGTTCATGATTAATTATGTGAATAAATGTTAAATTTGTGATTAAATGGTTTTGTAGTATATTATGTTTATATTACTTGAATGATGAATGAATGGTAAGTTTTACTTATTTACTATACGAGCTTACTAAGCTTATAGCTTACTCTGTTTATTTTTCCATGTTTTATAGTGATATCGAAGCTTGCTCGAATTTAGGAGTCGTCAGAGATCTCATCACACTATCCAACTGTCGTTTTGGTACTTTTGAACTTATGTATTTGGTTATATGGCATGTAATGGATTTAGCCAATTGATTTGGCTTGTAAAAGATGAATGTTTAGTTATATGTATAGCCATGTGACTTGGCTTATTTTGATATATTTGGTTATGTATATATATGTGCAAATGCCCTTTTGTGATGTGGTTTAAAATTTCCATGTGAATGGTTGTTTGTGGATTAGTATCTTGAGTATCAAATGGTTAAAAATTGAGATTGGTATGCTTGTAGTATTAGGCAAAATAATGCATAATTGAAAGTGATTATTTAAGTGAATTGTGATTGTGAAATTGGTATGTTTTGAATTGGAAAAACATGATCTTATGAGCATTTTAATTGTTGATATTGGTATAGCATGATTTTAGGCTTGATTGAAATTGGTTGGAATGCCGATTGATGCCATGTTATATGCCATTTGATAAGTTTAGGATAATGCAAATTTGGTGAGAAAGATGGCTTGGAAAATAGCCTATTTTTGTCCACACGGGTAGAGACATGGGCGTGTGCCTCAGCCGTGTGTGAAACACGATCAGGTATGGCCGTGTGTCCCCTAATGTTTAATTAGAAACCAAGTCAGTATGCTCTACACAGCCCAGCACACGGGCGTGTGACTTGGTCGTGTAGCATAAGTCAGTATACCCTATAGTTTTGGCACGGCCTAGCACACGGCCTGGCACATGGGTGTGTGTGGCCATTTTAAAGGGTACATGGGCTAGTCACACAGTCGTGTAGTTGGTCGTCTGATCCAAGTCAGAGAGTTACAGGGGGTAGGACATGGGCTGGGACACAACCATGTGATCCCATTTTGAATGTCCCCTGTATTCTGAAAATTTTTCTTTATTTTCCAAAAATTTCCTGAGTTATCGGTTTAGTCCTAAACCACTTCTAATGCATGATTTGGGCCTCGTAGGCTCGTATTAGGGACAAAATAATTGAATGTGAATGTATTTTATTGGATATGAAAAATGTATGAGAAATGTATGATTGTGTAATTGTTAAGCCTGGTAATGTTCCGTAACTCTATTCCAATGATGAATACGGGTTAGGGGTGTTACAAATCATCTATTATAACACCACTAACCCGTATTCGTGGCCAAAATAGGATTACGAGGCATTACTGAATAATACACATCATTCACATACATTTATACAATAATAATGAAAATCCAATCAACTCATTCAAATTGTCCCTTATAAGGTCTTACGGGACCTTAAAACATACTTAAAAGAGGTACAGGACTAAACCGATAATTTTTACAAACTTTGGGAAACTTAGAAAATTTTCAAACATATAAGGGTCACATTCCCGTGTGAATAGGCTGTGTCTCACACGGTCACCAAACACGCCCGTGTCATAGGCCGTGTGAAAACAGGGCATACATACTGACTTGCACCACACGGCCAAAGACACGCTCGTTTGCCATAGCTGTGGGAAACCTTGGGTGGTTACTGACTTAGGTCACACGGCCGGCCACAATCCAATGTGCCAGCTCGTGTGCCACACACGGCCAATAGACACGCCCATGTGTCTAGGCTGTGTCAAAACTGTAGGATATACTGACTTTAATTCGAAAGGGTACCCCAAGGGACACACGATCGTGTATCATGACCATGTGTAGCACACAGCTGAGACACACACTCGTGTCTTTGCCTGTGTGGACAAAAATAGGCCATTTGCAAAGCCAATTTGCCACCCTTTCACATGCTCACTTAAACAACCAAAAAGGTACCAATTCACCATACAATAGGCACCACAAAATCATTAACCAAATGCACAATTTATACCATATCCATTTCAATCAAATTCCATCATCAATTCAAACCAAATACCTATTCAAAAACTTAGATCATCTAACATTCATTCACAAGCATATATACTCTCAATTTATCAACTTAAATCATACCATATAAGTCCTTTACTAAACTTCAAACATTACCATTTGAACAACTATGAAACCTTAGCCACATTTATACCAAAACATACCAAACCAAGCCATCACACATGGCTATCTATACAAATCAAAACATATACATAATAAGCTAAATCTCATGACATGTTCACAACCAAAGCAGCATAACTAGCCTATACATGCCATATACCATATATACAAAGCTTCAAAAGTACCAACAAAATGATCGATAGTATGATGACACTTCCCGACAATCCCTGAGTTTGAGTTAGCTTTGATTCTCTATAAAACAAAGAGAAATAACACACAGTAAGCTTCATAGCTTAGTAAGTTTGTACCAACAATACTCAACAGTTCTTAATATACAAATCATCAATTAATAAACACTTAGTAGTTCCCATATCATCATTCAATTCTAATTCATGACCATTGATTATGTATATAAAAATTCACCAAGCTTCATACACATAGTATCAACTACCACATAGGTATCGTACGTACTTGTACTTTCCCATATTTATTTATCTCATTCGTTCGGAAATCTTTCAATGCTTTAAGAACTCTCACTTAGTGCATAAATGCTTAGCCAGAGCTATAAAGATATAGCACACTTAGTGCCATCACATTAAACCGAAGCTATGTTGGTATTGCACACTTAGTGCCACATAAAGCTGAAACTATTCCAATTCGCACACTAAGTGTTGTATATAGCCGAAGCTATCTCGAAACACACACTAAGTGCCAAACATAGTCGATTTGTTGTCGTACGTATTTGTAGTCGCATATATGCAATTTATGCATTATTAAAGCATTCAAAACATAATTGTAACAATGTTTATCACGTACAAACTTACCTCGTACTCGAAATTGACAAATCAGATCAATTACCCGATAACCTTCGATTTTCCCCGATCTAAATCCGAATTCTTTCTTTCTTGATCTATATGTATTCAAAATTAACTCATTTAATCACCAACTCAATCAATTTCATCCAAAAACACATATTTTAGCCAATTTACACTTTGTCCCTAAACTTTCACATTTCTTACAATTTAATCCCTATTTCAAAAATACACAAAATTCACACAATTAAATCCAATTACATGCTAGCCGAATTTCATAGGGACCCCTAGTAGTCCAAAACTTTCATTTATTTCACAATTTAACCGCTAAATTTACACTTTTCTCAATTTAATGCCTAATATGCATTTTTACTCAAAATCACTTTACAAAACGTATATCAAGCACCAAGCTCTCATAATTCATCATCAAAATCATAGAACACATGAATTCATCAATGGAAATTTCCAAATTCATCAACAAAATCAAAAATTAGGGTATGGGCTAGCTAGAACTCGAAGCAACGATCACAAAAACATAGAAATCATCAAAAACGGATAAAAAACCGTACCTTAATAAGCTAGAAATGCTTGGCCAAATGAAAACCTAACCTTAGCTATTCCTTTTTTAAAGTTTTGGCTAATGAAGATGATAATCTAACAAATTTTAGCTTTTATTTTATTTATTATATCATTTATTAACCATTTACTAATTTAACCTTAAAATTAATTCAATATTTAAATAATGACAAACCAAATATCATCCACTAACTCAAAATAAGGCTATTTACTTCATAAGGACTTTAACTTTAAAATTCTATAGCTATTAGACATCTTTAGCTAATAGAACAACACTTTTGCACTTTACGCGATTTAGTCATTTTTCTCAAATTGAGCAATTAAACGATAAATTAGCTCACGAAATTTTCACACATATATAATCACATTCTATAAAAACCAAAAAAATATTAAAATAATTTTATGACCTCAAATTTGTGGTCTCAAAACCACTATTCTGATTTAGCTAAAATCAGGTTGTTACATCTACTATAAAAGCTATCTAAGAATATGATAAATACCAACAGATATTGGACAAACTTAATCACATAGAATCCTCATCTAGTTTGTCATCAATATGTGGAGGAGATAAAGCTCTCTTCCATTATCTCAATAACCCAACCAAGGATGGAGCTACATCAGAAATAGGGGTGGAAACCCTTCTTGAAATACTTACAATCTTGGTTGGACAGATCACCCAAACCTGAGACGGGTGGAAACTAGGAAGGAGGTGATAACGCTAATTCTGCTAAAAATAATACTTACCAACATCCCTATTTACAAAAGCCTCAGGAAAAGGCCAACCTAAATGACCATACTATACTCGGTCAACGCCTGGATCAAATCAAGGGGGAAATGTTGTTAATAAGGACCAAAGTAAAACATGTGTAGTCTGAGTGCACCAATATGACAGAAACATTGACTAAGCTTGAAGATCAAATTAGCCAATTGATGAGCATGATGGCAGATATTAATAGGTAAATTGGCATCGAAATCCCAAGCAACATATAGATTAATCCTTGAAGGGAAGAGAATGAATGAGTAAAAGCAATTGTGCTTCGCTTGAGTAAAGTACTGAGTAACCCAAAAAAATTGACTCAATAGGAGAACAAAGAGGATTCCGAATATCTTCAAGAGAACCCTCAAGCAACTAAAACTGAACCAGATCTAGAAGGTAGTCGAACCGACAGTTAAGCCAGATAAAGATCTAATCAAAGAATCTGCACTAACAAGGGTACCATTCCCTTCATAGTTAGAAGATAAGAGAAAACAAGATGAAGTAGAGTTCATAAGTTTCCTAAACTTATTTAGATCTCTAAATGTTAACCTCCCTTTAATAGAGTTAATTGAAAAAGTTCTTAAATACACCAGGTATTTAAAAGAACTTATGTCTAGTAGTAGGAAATTTAAAACAGGAAAGCATGTTAATATAGATGCATCTTATAGTGTGATAATATCTAAACAGATTCCCCCAAAGTTAAAAGATCTAGGGAGTTTTACAATACCTATAGAATAAGAGATATTCACTTTAGTAAGGTTTTGTGTTATTTAGGAGCCAATATTAATTTAATGCCCTTATCTGTATATGAAAAACTCGAGTTAAAGGAGCTTAAAAATACCCAAATCACACTACAGCTAGTCGATATGTGTTCAATACAACTGAAAGGGGTACTTGAATATGTGTTAGTGAAAGTGCGAAGTTTTATCATTCAGATTGATTTCGTAAATCTAGATTTTGAAGAGGACAGTGAGATACCTATTCTGTTGGATAAACCATTGCTAGCAACCTCAAGGTCCACCACTGACCTAGAAAATAATGAGTTAACTATGAGGATCAATAGTAAGGAAAAAAAATTTAAATGTGTTCACCAACAAAATGAGGTAAATAGGAAAACATTAAGCAAATAATGTTACGAAATATCTATACAAAACCTTAATTACCTTGAACCAGGAATTTTTTTTTTTTTTTTTGTAATTAGTGCAGGTTGAAAAAACAAATTCAGAGAACAAGATAAGTAAAGAAAGGTGGAGTCGCACAATGGATGTCAGACCAATATCAATAGAAACGAAACCAAAGGACCATGCATGTGTGCGTTAATAGGACTGACAGATGAATCCAGCTGCAAGACTTGACATTTTTGAACTAAATTTTAACTTTATGTATATTATTGTACTTTTAACTAAACAATAATTTAGAATATAATCTTTACTTAAATTGATGTTTAATCTAAATCGAAACACTTTAAAAATTGAGAATTGGGGATGATACAGAGTTGGTGTCACAACACAGCACCTTTGTGTCACGACACAACAAGAAGAATAGCCTAGGACTTTAAATTCCAAGATCTGTTATGACATCAAACCCTAATGTCGCAACATCAACATTCTGCTAGGGATGTCACGACACAGAACCCCTGTGTTGCGTCATAACTGTAATTTTCTTCAAGGTCGACTCGACTCATTATGCAACATGTTAGTTTCTAACTTGTTTTAACCTAATTTGAAATCTTAAAAACATAAAAAAAAATTAACCTAAACTCATTCCTACTTAGTTTTAAAACCTTAACAACATTTAAACCCTTTCAAAACCTATCAAATTTTTTAAACCCTAAAAATCTTTTTTATACTCAAATTCCTATTCGTGTAAACTCTTTCTTACTTTTGATTCCAAGTGGTGCAAGAATGGAAGTAAAATGTAAAGGAGTTACATCAACACAATCTTCATGAAGAATTAGAAGCAAAACAAACCGAGGTTAAGAGTTAATATCTTATTTTATTATTTTGTTGATTATTGTTTGAAGTTTTTTTAGCTATTCAAGATTTAAAAATATCAAATATGCTTCTGAGAAAATCTAAGAGAACTAATGAACCCGAACCATCAACGACTAAAATCCCCTCTAATTTCCCAAATCAAAATGCTGAAAAATACATTTTAGAACTTCAAGGGAAAACATTTATTCAAGAATGGGGGTTTTAACTGCCAATGGTTTTATGTCAGGAAATATGACCCTTAGTATGATACCATAGGTGGGAACTTTTTTCGTTATCCCAAAAGATTACACTATGGTCCTAGTAGTACAAGAATTTTACGCATCTCTTCAGGACCAAGAGTCTAGAAGAACAGAATGTGTCACGTGGGAAACAGTACTTGTACGAGGGAAAGAAGTAACAGTTACCCCTCGAATTATTTGTGAATTTTATAACGCTCCAAATTATGAAAATGATTTTGTGGAAGAAATAAATTTGGAATATTTCAAAATATAAATATGGATAATGTTATAAATTACCTAACAGAGGGTAGGGGTGAATGGAAATGTCACCCTAGTACTAAAATTCCCATATCTTGCAATCAGGCAATAATGTTCCCTATTACCAAAATATGGATTCAATTTGTGTGCACACAAGTTACTCTTGATTTAAATGTCTCTAATGTCAATACCTTTCGAGTAGTTTTGCTTTATGTTATTTTGCAGAAAAATAGGTATGCATCAGGGCATGGGTATACAATTACATGAAAAGGTGCGTTAGTGGCTAAAGAGTCAAGATTTTATTTCCCCATGTAGTGACGGCCCTGTGCAAGAGAGTCAGCATTCTAATGATATGACTATCGAGCAGTCTACGAAGCTTTCTAGAAGTATTATAGGAGATACACTTTACACACAATATACAAAGCTTTGACAGAAACAAATAAAAGATTGGAACAAACGTCGAAAAGAGAAGATGGATGTCCTGACTTCAATTAACGAAAAGCAAGGCCGACAAATCAATAAGAAATTGGTGAGAGCATCAACCCAAAGTTGGATTGGATGATATAGTTGATGCAAGAGACGGGCTCGGTTTTCCAAGAATACGTGTGGTAGAATAACATGAGAGTACCAAACTATCCGCTAGATATGTTTGGCCTGACACATTCTTGGCATAAAGAAGAGCAAAAGAGTGATGAACAAGAAGAAAGTGGGGATGAGGAAGGAGAGAAGATGGATTTTGAGGAAGCAGAGGACGATTGAACTCTTAATTTTTATTTTTTTGAGGATTGTATTGATTTTGGGATAGTTTTTATTTTTTTTTTCATTTTAGGATAGAATTAAAAGTAGATTTTTTTTTGTTTTGTTTTTCTATTTCAAGTCTTTTGTGTAGAAACCCCCACATGAAAGAAGCACAACAATTTTGAGCTTATAACAAACAAGGACAAAAACACCCACCATTAGACCATTCCAAAGTCACGATCGATCAAGTAACTTCTTTCCTTATCTATTCAAGGTTGCACATTAGGGACAATGTGCTATCTAAAGTTTGGGGGGTAACATAGGAAATATGTTTTCATTTTTATGCTTCTCCTTTTTAACTTTTTATTGTCAAATGTGTGCTTGAGCTTGTAGAAAAACAAGTGATTAGTTAGAAGCATTTACATAAGTTGACTGTATTTACTATAAATTTAGCATGACAGTGAATGATTTTAAATTTTTTATTATTAGACTACTAAGTTCTATATAGTACACTGTAAATAGGCATTGAGTAATTGAATATACATGTAACCCCTCAAATCGGGCCTAGACGTTACGACCCAATCTGAGCAATTACATGGGCCATGATGATGGACAAAACATTTTCATAAGAAAAATCCATTTGTCCTTGAAACATGTCAATTTTGAAAATATCATGCCTTTTAAATAAAATTATTTGTTCCTTTTGTTTAAAATACTTGTCGTATAACCTAGTTTAAAAAAAAACTCATTTGCAGTGGATATTAATTCTTAAAAACGTTTAATGATCATTTTAAAACTAAATATCCAACCTAACAATTCATGCAATAATTTAAACGTGTCCAAAAAGGAAAATCCCTATGCCACAGTCCATAACTTAAAATAAAGTCCCAAAAAGTTATTAAAACCAGCCCGAATAAAAGTCCATAAAAATCTATCAATGGTATAAAGTCCATAATTTATTAAGAAGATTACATCCGAGAACATCACTAAGAATCCACATCCGAGTCCTAATTACGAGGATTACCTGAAACATACACTTAAGATGGGTGAGTTTACAAGCCCAGTGTGAGATCAACAAAATATTATATCATGCATATCAACATATCAATTAAACATGTCCATTTTAACATATATATCATATTCGTAGAAATCTCAGATCATCACTAATACGCATACATGACTATTTCGTGACATGCTTATGCAACATTGCACATTTTGAATAATTTCCTACCCATCTCCGCTACACACCAATTTCGATTTCCCCATAACCTATCCATCCAATAACACACCATTTATGGACAAGCTACCACATATATGCTGATAAACGGCCACATTACACATTGTGGACAAGCCACCACATAATTGCCGATAACGACCACATAATCGTAGATAAACTACCATATAACTTCCACCTTTCACAAGACCCACCCTATTCATGTGATATGGTCATTTTTCAAATTTAAGACATATAATTCACATTTCACATTTTTCACGTGATCATGCTTATAATCTCACATAACACATATTTCTTCATTTTACACATATGCATGTAAACATGCTCACATTTTCTCATATCACATATTATTTGTTTTTTATACACTTTTAGCATGATTTAATAAATTTTTCATATAAAATCATGGATCTTATCACACACATATATATAACACATATTTAAATCATCAACATATCAATTAAGCCATGTATCACATAACATAGAGATGAGATTTGCACACTTGTCATCATCACATACATCAACACATCAGAAATCATGCTTTTCATGAAACTAAAGGATTAAGATTATTTACTTGGATTTCCTTTCAATGAGTTTTTCAACTCCTCTTAGAGTGCTTTGTGTACTTTCAAATAGTTCTTTATAACATATTATTAAAAATAAAAGTGACCTATTATATTCAAATTATAGGTTTAGATCCCACACCTTATATTGTATATCCGATTACCACAATCCTATTAGAAGAGATTGCGCTTGGATCTAAACCCGGCAGATGAATCTAATGCACCAAATATGTATTTTAGTATAGATCCATTAGATATGGTTTATTACTTAAAGTGTAATATCCCGAATTAGGGCCTAATCGGAATAGTGGTTTTGTCACCACAAATCTGAGATAGATATAATTATTTTATGATTATTTTGAGGTCTATGATATTATTTCATGATTGTGTGAAAATTTCGTGAAGAAATTTTATGCATAAAGTGCTTAAATTGAAATTAGGGACTAAATCGAATAATTTGCAAAACTTGCATTCTAGAAGTTTTTAGTATGAAATTGCTTTGGAATATTAATGAGGAGGTCTTAAATAGCAATTTGACCAATTTCTAAGTCTATGGACAAAAATTGGACATGGATGGAATTTTTGAAAGTTTAGTAGTAAGGGCATTTTGGTTATTTAGGGGTAAAATGAATTAAAATACAAAATTAAAAGCTAATTTTGCTCATCTTCTTCACCATGGACGTGTATACCAAGGGAGACTCCATGGCGAGGGTTTCCAAGCTTCCAAGCTCGATTGTAAGTCCGTTCTAGCCTCGTTTTTAATGATTTTTACGTTTTTGGAATCCCGGTAACTTGATTAAGCTTATTTTAGCAATAATTTAAGCTAGGGTTCATATTTTGTAACATCTCAAAATAGGGTCTAAATGGAATAGTGGTTGCGAAACCACAAATTTGAGACAGAAAAGTTTATTTCAATTAATTTTTATGATTTACCGAGTCATTAGATGCATGTGTTAGAATATTGATAAGAAATTTTATAGATTGCATGTTTAATTTGCCTATTAGGGCTTATTTGCAGAAGTTGCTGTAAGAGCCCGATTTAGGGCCTAAACGGAATGATGGTTTTAGAACCACAAATTTGAAGCCAAAAAATTTATTCCGATTAAGTTTTAAGGTTTATTTATTGATTAAAATATTGTGTAAAAATATCGTTAAGTAATTTTACTGATAAAGTGCTTAATTGGACTTTTAGGACTAAATTGCAAAAGTTGCAAAATATGTGTTCTAATTCATAAGTACTTGATTGAAATGGGAGTTTAAAGAGGAGGTCCTTAAATGGAATTAGACCATTATGTTTTTTTTGGACAAAAATGGGTATAAATAGAACAAAATTTTAAAGAAAGGCCTTAAGGGCATTTTAGTCATTTGGTAATTAAAAGAAATAAAAAAGGAAAATAAAGCCAAAATTGACTCATCTTTCTCATGGAGGCCGAAATTAGCATGGGGGAAGCCATGGCTAGGGTTTTCAAGCTTTCCAAGCTCAATAGTAAGTCCGTTCTAGCCCCATTTTTCAAGTTCTTTACGTTTTTAGAATCCCGGTAACTTGATTAAGCTTATTCTAGCAATAATTTAAGCTAGGGTTCATATTTGGAAAAATACCCATAGGTGAAATGTGTTTATTTTGATGTTTTATGGTAGAATATGAAGGCTAAAATTATGTTAAACAACTTTTGCTAAGCGGTTTTAAGCAAAAATGAGTAAAACGGATTAATCGGTAAAAGTTGTTATTGTTCATAACTGTGTTAGAGTGATAATTTTATGTTTCCATAGAAGGGAAAAATGATCAGCATATCATAAAACATAATAATAAGGGATGAAGTTTAATTCCCGAGCCTAGGGGCAAAAGTGTAAATATGCAAAAGTTTAGGGGTAAAATTGTAATTTTTCCAAAGTTTGAGTTAAGGACTGTTTTGAATAGTACATTAATTAAATAAGTAAAATATGATGTTTTAGATCCCAGAAAATGAGATTTGAACCTAGAATGGGAGAAAAATCGAAAATCGGGAAAGTTGATAAAATGGCCGTTTTAGTATCGAGGTAAGTTCATATGTATAATAAGTATTAATTTATGCATGTTTCAATGTAAAATTGATATATTTACTATGATTGTCGAGGTGTTGAAAGTAAGTATAATTATGATGATTTAAATGTTCAATATTAATTCGACATGAAAATGAGAAAGTATGTAAGTTTGTATGTAAATAATACATTATCTTTATTATGTTTTTATATTTCAGCATATTTTATGTATTGTAGCTGATTTTTTAATCATAATTGACTATTTGAAGTATGGAATCAAGTATTAGAAAGAGAGAGAAATCCCGGTTGAACCTTCGGAAAGATTGGATGATACAAATGGTATGTAGCTAGGTCACATGTATGGTACTAAGTGTTCACCATGTCTACAAGAGAGCCAAAATTATGTGTACAATCGAGCTAGGTCACATGAGTGGTGATAAGTGAAGGCCACTATGTGTACAAGAGAGCTTCGATTTTAAAGGTGGGTTGTGTGCGATCATCGCATATCTGTTATTATTCCAAAGCGTTCAACTGGGAAATTGATTAAATGAAATTGTGTACGACTTTGTGATGATAAGTGTAAGTATATATGTGTGTAACTTATGAGCAATATGCTCGATATGTGATTGGAAATTGGAAAGATTGTTATGGGTAAGTGATGAATACAATTGACGTGTGAAAGATCAAAATTTACAATAAAACTGTTCTGGATGGTTGCAGTGACGAGAATTTAAAAATTTACCAAAAATAGTATAAATTGAATCAGAGACCAAATGAGATATAAAATTAAAGCTTAATGAGTCTATTTTCATATAACAGAAACAGAATAAGCAAAAGAATTCTATATTCTGAGATATTTAAGTTTCTATGAGACTGGTTCAGAATGACTACGTGATCCCCTGTTCTGACTTGGAAAAATCATTAAAAATTTTACAAAAATAATTATGGGATATAATTTATATGCTTGATATCTTTAATGAGTCTAGTTTCAAATGAAATAAACGAGAACATCCTTTTAATTCTGTACAAGGAGAAAATTGATTCGTGGTGAAGAGTGGTCAGAACAGTTGAGCAGTGAAACAGGGGTAACTTCAATGAATAAACTGTACTAATTGGCTGGACCAAAAATTCTGAAAATTTTATGGTAAGAATATACATGAATCTAGTTTCAAGGAAAATTAACGGTTTGTAATTTGGAGTTCTGTACCTCCAGAAATAAATAATTTAGCTGCTAGTACTCTGCTAGACGGCTTATTTTGAATCTGTTTGTAATTGTAATAGTGAAAGTATGTGTGTTTGTGATGGTAATATTCCGGGAACATATAGTGACTTTGTTTAATGTATGATAATGTATTGTTTATTAATATTTACATATTTACTTACTAAGCTATAATGCTTACTCCCTTCCTTTCCTTTTTCCTATAGTGTCGTAGATGTTAGCTCGAGTTGGAGGTCGCCGGAGGTTAAATCACACTATCAAACTATTGAAAAGGTTTTAAAGTATTTTTAAGTCTTTGGCATGTGTGGAGACTCGTTTAATTGTTATTAAGTTACTAGGAGTTGGCCTAAAATGCTGACCTATGTTATTTAAATGTCTCTATTGTATAAAGTCATTTAATGTATATAGTCTTGAATATGTTCAAAAAGTTTAAAATTGATAAAATTTTATGTCTCGGTTTTAAATGATTACAAGTACTCAAGTCCGGTAATACCTCGTACCCTGTTCTGGCGTCAGATACGGGTAAGGAGTGTTACATATTTGGAAAAATACCCATAGGTGAAATTTGTGTATTTTGGTGTTTTATGATAGAATATGAGGTTTTAAATTATGTTAAACAACTTGTACTACTCGGTTTTAAGTGAAAACGAGTAAAAGGGCTTAATCGGTAAAAATACCTAATAGTCATAAGTACATGTTAGAGTGAGAATTTGATGTTGCCATAGAAGGGAAAAATGATCAGAATGTCATAAAACATAAGAAAATAGGATGAAGTTTAATTTCTGAACCTTGGGGCAAAAGTGCAAATATGCAAAAGTTTAGGGGTCAAAATAAAAATTTTTAAAAATATGATTTTTGGATCCGTATGAATAATGTGACTAATTATTAGGCTAAATGTGATATTATAGATGAAGGAAATCGAGATTCGGACTTAAATCGGGAAAATACAAGGTTATGGACTAAAATAGTAAATTGTCGTTTCTGGATCGAGGTAAGTTGGTATGATAATAATACTGCAATAATTTTGTAATTTATATTTAAAGTTAAATTTAGTGAATTAATTGAATTATGTTAAATTAAATGTTATGGTGCCAAGTTTATGAATTGATTTAAAAATATGTCTATAGTATATGAAGTGTATTGAATTATCATACATAAATGTGATTTCTATGATTATGGATATTATGAGTAATTGTAAGTTCATATGATTTTTAATAATAATGCAATGTGAAATTTAATGTTATTGCATTGATATTAAATGAGATGTAAGTTTATATGTAAGTAATACATCAATTTTACTTGTATTATGATATTTTATAATAATATTGGAAATATGTTTGTTGATAATCACTTGATTGGTAAAATTGTTGGAAAAGAGAGAGAAATCCCGGTTGAACCTTCGGAAAGATTGGATGATACAGATGGTATGTAGCTAGGTCACATGTATGGTGCTGAGTGCACATCATGTGTACAAGAGAGCTACGAGACATTATGATGTAGCTAGGTCGCATGGGTGATACTATGTGTACACCATGTAGACAAGAGAGATACGGGATATATGTAGCTAGGTTGCATGCGTGGTTCCAGGTGAAGGACACCATGTAGACAAGAGAGCTACGAGATAAACTGGCTAGGTCACATGATGGTTCTAAGTGTTCACCATGTGTACAAGAGAGCCGAACTTTATTATGGGTGGAGCTATGTGCTGAAACCACCAAGTATCAAGGATTGATCCGAAGTGTTCAACGGGAGACTTGCTATGTACTGCTTTGTGAGTTTTGTGATGAATAAGTGCAGGAACTTAGTTATGTGAATGATGTGTTCAGTAAGTGACCGGGATGTGGTAAGGTTATAAACAAGTAAGTTATACATGAGGATGACCTTGTAATCATGGGCCTATACTTGTGATGTATGAAATGTGGTGAAAATGATTTGTGATATGTATGTTAAAATGAGGTTAATACAAAGAAAGTGTAAAAGAGTGAATTAACAATAAAATTGTTTTGGACAGTAGCAGTGACGTGACTTTGAAAAATCACTAAAAATAGTATAAATTTAATTAGAGGCTGATTAAGATATGAAATTAAAGCTTAATGAGTCTCTTTTCATATAAAAGAAACAGAGCAAGCAAAGAAATTCTATATTTTGAGATATTTATATTTTTGTGAGACTGGTTCAGAATGATTACGTGATCTTCTGTTCTGAATTTAGAAATTCACCATAAATTGTACAAAAATTATTAAGAGACATACCTTACATTCATGGATTTCTTATTGAGTCTGTTTTTAAGGAAAACAAACGGAATGGTCGTTGGAATTCTGTACAGGGAGAAATTTGGTTCGTAGTGCACAGAGGTCAGAGTAGTTGTACTCTGAAACAGTGGAGACTTTAACTAATAAACTGTACTAATTGGCTAAACCAAAAATTCTGGAAATTTTATGGGAGAAATATATATGAATCTAGTTTCAAGGAAAATTAACGAAACTAAATTTGGAGTTTTGTAGCTTCAGATATGAATGATTTAGTAACTGTAACTCGATAACACAGCTTAACCTGAATATGTGTAATTGTACAATTATAGTGTTTTATCTTGAAAAGCATGGTAGTAATTGCTTATTATTTTCATATGAACTTACTAAGCGTAAAGCTTACCCATCCTCTCCATTTCTTTAGTATTGGCAGGTCAGCTCGGGGTTGGAGATCGTCGGAGGCAAAATCACACTATCAAACTATCATTTTTGGGAGAATTAATTCAAATATTAGAAATATCAAGTGAGTGGCATGTATAGGAAGTTGGTTTGTGATATGTATTTTTATTATGATTTTGACCATACGTATTAGTCTGCATTGAGTTATCGTATATGATTATGAGATGTAGTCCTTATCCATTAAGGTTTATAAGTTTAATTAATCGTGCTATGTCCTATGTTTTGATGTAATGATATAATTAGTTTTGTTTGTTATGCATTTGTTTGAAAAGTTTTGAATTAGATGAAATTTTATGGCCCGATTTTCGTCTATGTGCATTGTTAAGTCTGGTAATGCCTCGTACTTTGTTCCGGCCTTGGATACGGGTAAAAGGTGTTACATAAAGATTGATTATTAAAATAAATCTCACCAACTACTTACCCCTAGATCAAAACTTAGATTTGATGCCCTCGTTGTCACACTAATGATTTTCTAGATTGGCGTCGTTTGGTCCTTCAAAGAACATAGGTACAAGATGTCAACACATGAAAAATTAAAGTATCTTAATACCATTCGGCTATGAGGGAAAAATATAAAGAGAAAAGACTATTCTCAATACTTCTAATGTACTTACACTATTCAATTACACAACGAAGTCGATGATGAATCTCGATGAAGGAACAGAGAGGTTTAACTAACTACAATGAGTCTTGGTCACAAAATAAATAAAATAGGATGATTGACCCCTAGAAAAGATGGGAGAGATTAAAAGAGAAAGAAAAAGGGAAAATTTGAAACCCGACAAAAAAAAATAGCATCGGCGACGATGGCGGCGGTGGTCCAGCAGTGGTCCAATGAGGTGGGAAAAAAAATAAAAAGAGTGGGAGGGTTCGATCACAATATTGAGAGAAAAGAGAATGAGTGGTGGAGGAAGGTTTTCCCATGGTGGTTTATGATGTTTCACGATGGCTCACAGCGGTGACGATGGCTATGAAGGGCGGTGATCAAAATAAAAGAGGGGGAGAAGAGAACCTTGGACGGTGGTGAAGCTATAGCTCACGGTGGAGGAATTTTAGGTGGTTGTTGAATATGGTAGTTGTTTTGTCAAAAAAGGAGAAGAGATGAGAGGAAAAATAAAAGAAGAAAAGAGGGAATGATAGCGGTGGACAGAAATGGGGTGTTTTTTGGTGGTCAACACTTGATTTTTGGTAAGGATGAGGTGAAAGCAATGAGAGGGAACATAGGAGCATAAAAGGGGATCATGCTCCCCAACTTATGGCAAGTTTGACCCATAAAAGGGGAAACGAATCAAACTAAGGCAACAGTGAGGGGTTGGATGGAAATGCTTTAATGCACATGGGAAAAGTGTGTGAAAAATTTAATAAAAAAAATAAAGGAGCAAGGGGATTCGAAGTAGAGACCTCCTAGATAGCCTAGGGGCTTGCTACCACTAGACTACACCTTTCCTTTTTTTTTTTTTTTTTTTGCACTACAATTTAAAATATATATATATGGGATATGACAATACCAAATGTTATAGAGAATGCAAGGAAACGAGAATGCTAGTATCTATGATAAATAATTGAATTTGTGATTGTTTAAGTAATTAAATTTGTGAATATTGAGATCCCTAGGGATGACCTTAGGTATTGTTTGGTATAGGCCCAAAGCCAAAAAAATAACCCTATTTATCAATCCTTAGTATTTATTTTGAGCCAAAAAACCCTTCTTAATGAACCTTCATGCAAAACCCGAGCCAAAACATTAATTTGTACTTACCCTTTTTCCTTGGTCTTGAGTTGCACGAATATAAACGTCTAGCCATACATATTGAGGGTTAAGTAGATACATCACGGTGGATTTTGTAAAAAACAGAGTGAAATGGGAAGAAGTAGTGTGATATAGTAATTATAGGTTAGGCAATATGTGCAAGACAAAAGAAAATTTCGAAAGAAAGTCAAAACAAGTGGAAAAAGTGCGTAAAAATCAAAAGCATTATGAGTGAAATGTGTGAAAAAAGAAAGAAAATGGTGAAAAAGTCACGAAAGTAGAAAACTTAGTCATTATTACATAAAAACTCGTAAGCTAGTTGTAGTTGCTAAATTATTCTGACTTCTTATGTTGAGAAATAAGGAAGGTTAGAGAAGGAGAAGTAAAGTGATGAGTGAGTAAGGGTTATTAAGGGGGAAGAATAAGGAACAACACGATGTGTCAAACTATCTTTGTGCTTAAAAATATTTTGATGCTTTCTGTTCTTGAATTCCATACATGTCCTAAGCCTCAGAATGTTACAAGCCGAAAAGCCATATCTGACCTAGGTAAATTTATTCATGAATCGACATTATTTTGAGCAATTGCAGTAACGACTGTTTGTATTCTATTAGGATAATCAAATTACTTGTATGATTTATGGATGGATTCATATATTTGAAAACCTTAATGACTGTATACTTTGTAATATATTGAGCTTAGGTGTTTCATATTGAAAGTGATAAATCATTTATATATCATGCCAAGATTATGTGTAAATATAAAAATTCCTAGTTATGTACTCTGAAACCAATCTTTGCACTATACTTGCTCAAGGGTAGTCTTTTATTTTTTTGTTTCTATCTTGCCTTACTTGAGGACAAGCAACGACTTAAGTGTGGGGGAGTTTGATCTGCCGTAATTTGGCATAGCTAATTAAACTAGTTTTCATACTTTATGAGCTTGAATACGAGCATTTTTATTACGTTTTAGTTAATTTTTCATATCTTTCTTTAAATTCAATAAAAAAAAGTGTATTTTGAATCTATTATTGACCTTAGGAGCCAAATGAGGCCTAAAGGTGAGCTAACGTACTTAGTGAGTGTGCAGGAGACCATTCAAAGACATAGGAGCTCAAGGCTGGTCACTATGTTGCAACACAAAAAGTTCAATGTCGCAGCATAAGGAGCAGAATACAAGAATCTCAAGTCTGTCTTTGGTGTCGCGACACAGCCAATAGATGTCGTGACATACCACTAAAGCCACCTCTGAACCAGAGTATATTGTCTTTAATGTCGCGACACAAACACTAAGGTGTCACGACACCGGCCCTATATGGGATTACTTACGATCCAGGGGTATATTGGTCCGTGGAATGAAAACTAAACACAAAAACATCAACTAATCTAGGGTTGAGGACGACGACTACCCTAAATATATAAATATGCTCAATTAGCACTTGTTTAAAGACAACTTTTCATATTCTAAGTTTTTCTCTGTAATTTTAGTATTAGTTTTTCTTTCTCTTAGGCTTTAGATTTATTTTACAATTCTTTTAATTACTGTTCTTAGGAGAATGTGATTTATAAATGCGATCGGAATATTGTGGATTTCATGCTTCATTCAAATACATCTCAATATTTTTCTTAAACTCTTTTATTGAATTGTTTTTAATGTTCATCTTATTGTAATAGCCCAAATTTGCTCGGGCCCAATAAAAACAATAAACCAAAATAATTAAATGTTCAGTCCATTTACAAAGCCCACGGTTAATCCGATAGCCTAAACTACCCAACAGCCCATTACACCCTTAACCCAAAGATACACGGGGCCCAAAAGGCCTAAATCAGTTAGCAGGTTAGGAAACCCGAGGGTTTATAAAAGCTTCGTGCCACAAGCACTCCAATCATCACGCCCCTTCGTCTCGCGCCGTTCCAGTGACCCTTCATCGACGCCTTCATCAGCGTCGTGACTCCAGCTCCGTATCACGCCGTAATCAGTATACGAATCAACGCCAGCGCATTCACCCTCGTGATATCCTCGCTGGTACCTGCAAAAATGAAATAACTACAGTAGAAAAGGGAAGCAAACATGGAAAGAAATCAAAGATTTCTTTCCCAAAATGTAACAATTTACAGAAGGCTATAAAAGCCTCTTTTCTAAATCTGTAAGGGACACGATTCATCGGATATAAAAACATAGAGAAACAAATTATAGACTTTTTTTGAGCTTTTCCAGAAAACAGAGGTGATTCTTTTAGCTTTATTTTCTTTATTTTCATCTTGGATACCTGCATTTCATACATACAAAGTACTATAAAAAAAATTAAAAAGAGGATTACCTCTCGATTCGCTGTGAAAGTGAAGCTTTTCGAATCCCGACTGCCGTACGTGGTGGAGTCGACAGCGACGCGTGGGCGCGTGGGCACGTAGGAGCCCGATGACGGAGGCTCGACGGAGCTCCGAGGGCCTACTCCCAGTCCTCTTTCAGAGGTTTTTTTAGTTTTTTTTTCAAAAACGGGTTGAAAATGAATTTTTGGGGCCAAAATTTGGCTTATATAGCCTCATGGGAATGGCGTCGTTTTGCTTAAAACAATAGGCTTCAAGACGGCGTCGTTTCAAAGGCAGGGATCCGCGCATTGACCCACGACCCGGGAAGGATCCGCGTGTTTTTTTGTTTAAAGGGCTAATTTCCCAATTGATCCTTCCGCATTTTTAAAATTTATAATTTCATTTTATTTTTATTTTTATTTTAATTTAGCCCTAACCTTTTATTTTTGTTTCAATTTAGTCCTAATGGCCAATATAAAACTTATTTTGGGAACGACGTCGTTTTTGGGATTAGGGCTAATTGCCCAGTGAGTCCCTCGAATTTTAGCGCGCGTTTCAATTAGGTCCAAATTTTTATTATTTTAAAATTAACCCTAGAGTTTTATTTTTTATTTAATTTTAATCCTTTTTAAATTTTTTATATATAATTTATTTATTTTATATATTTTATATATTATTTATTTTTACTATAAACATTATTTATATATGTAAAAATTATTATATATATTATTTTTATTTATGTATTATTTATTTTATTATTTATATTTTATTATATATTTTATTTATATATTTTATTATATATTATATCATTTTATTATATATATTATTCATTATTTTATTTTATTTTATTATATATTATATTATATTATTATTTATTATTTATTATTTATTATTTATTATTATGTATAATTTTAAAATTTTGTAAATTATTATTTAATAATACATATATCATTATTAAATAATTAGTATATTATGTAATATTCTAAAATTTACTATGAAGTTTTGTTCCTATTTAATATAATATTATTTTTATAAAATATATATTAAATTATTATATCATATAGTATTTTTTATTAATTAACCATTTTTTTTAAATTCTCCTTTATTATTTATATATTGTTTTAAATATTTTTAATACCTCATTTATTTTTAACGGTATTTAGTTTTTATCTTTATTTTTTGACTTATTTTACATATGTTCATAATGTGTTGATTTATTTTCGTTTTATTTATTTAGTATTGTTTTAGTATGTTAATTTTATCTCATAAATTATTTGTATTTTTATGTTATTTATTGTTTTTATATATTTGCATGGAAATTAATCATTTATGTTGCTATTTTAGGTTATACTTGTATGAAATATTATTGTGTGTACCATATAATTTTATATTTTATGTTTATTATTTTCTATGTTTATTTGCATGACATGTAAATGTATATATTATGTAGTGTATATTGTTATTTATTATTTGCTATGTTATATTCGCTTGAAGTATTAATGTATGAATTATATAGTTTAGTATTGATATCTTGTAATATGTTAATATTATTTCCTGATTGCATCATTGTTTTAAAAAAATATATATACCCAAAAATATTTTAAAAATGAGGCAATGTTTTTGTGTTTAGGGATTCGGGAAATAGTGCCCTAACGTGCTGGGTTGCGATTCCCTGTTCGTCTAAATACTTAAAATATCCTTCTAAATAGATTTTGTAAATCACGAGATGATTTCAGTTATGAAAGTTTAAGAATATCGTGTCCAATCATGCTGGATGTGATGTTCGTACCCTTTTGGAGCGAAGGAATCTCGATTTTCAACTCAAATTATTCCAGTTTTAAAAAAGGGTCCTATTTTTAAATTCTTTCAAACTTTTGACATTAAGACAAGAAAACTATTTAATTTGGTACCAATTTTGGGCGTTATGAGGCTGCTAATCCATCCTCGTACGTAACCGACTCTCGAACCTATTTTCTCATATTTTCGTAGAACAAAATGTTTTATAAGGTGATCCAATCACACCTGAAAAGGTTGGTGGCGACTCCCGTTTTCAAAATCTCTTTTTAAAAATGGTTTCGACAGCTTGGCGACTCCGCTGGGGACGAATAAGAGAGTCAAGCCAAGAAATTGATTATTTTCTGTCTTAATGTCAAAAGTTTGGAAAAATTTTAAAAATATCGATCTTTTTACATGTGTTTGTTGCATATGTTTTTTATTTTGTTTTCGCGCACATTGCATTTGCATGACCGCTGTGGTCGCACCCTTAAGTAGGAGTGAGAAGCTACGCTTTCGTGAGGTTTTCACCTCCGCATAGGCTGGTGGATTACTTCCGGGATACATCCGTACCTATGTCTTCGTGAGATTTTCATCTCTGCATGGCCATAGGGAAATGTGTCCCCGAACTGAACCTGGTCCATATGAGCCTATAATGGGTGAGGATCGAGGAATCTGCTGGTTCAGGTACCCTCGCTTTAGAACTGAAATACATATAGTGAACTTTAAGTGCTTACCCTAGGGAGTACAGTGATAGCCTTTAGTAAGCTACCCTTATAAGTGCTTGTTTATTATACTTTTTATATATGACACTGAGCTATTTTATTTTGTTATCATTGCATGTCATTCAACATTTAAAGGTGTCGATTCACGGTTCGATTTCTAGATTAGAAAGTTTTGTAATGAGGAATGAGTATCTTGATAAAGTGGAGGACAACGCTTCTGTCTGTGCGTGGTCAGAGAAAACCCAGTTAGAGAAAGGAGATAGTGTTACCGAGGGGTATACGTCAGAGTTGTGGGACTTCACTCATATCAGTTCGACACAGAATAAGTTTCAGGAGTTGAAGGACATTTGGTTCTAATGGGATGACGAGGCTAAGCAGCTGTTCTACCAGAATTATGGAGATCTTCCCTATTTGCTAGACATCAAGGTGGATAAGCATCTGTTTCGAGTTATGGTACAATTTTGGAACCCTTCTTATAGTTGTTTTACATTTGGAGAGGTAGACTTAGTACCTATCTTGGAGGAGTATACGACTTTGCTTCGCTGTCCAAGAATTCAAGGTAACAAAGCTTATGTTAGGGCTGCTAATCTCCCAAATTTTGTGAAGAAATTAATGATGATCACAGGGATGAGTGAACAGTGGGCCGCAGCTGTAATCCAACAAAAGGGTGATGGAAAATGCATTCCGTGGGCAAGTTTGAGGGATCTGATATTGGCACACCCAGATGTGAAGAAGAGGGTTGATGTCTTGGACTTAAGTATTTATGGTTTGGTGATTTTCCCCAAAGCTATGGGGCACATAGATGAGGCAGTTGCCGATTTATTCGATCGACTTGGTAAACAGAACACACTTGTGCCTGCAATCCTAGCTGAGACGTTCAAATCCTTGAGTGCATGTCGGAGAGCTGGTGAAGGTAGATTCATTGGATGCGCACAGTTGTTGTTAGTATGGTTCCATAGTCACTTTTGAAAGGTTGATAAGGTTCCTTGCCGAGTGTTCTTTGAGGATTATTCTCCCTTAAAGGAAGCAGCAGCTACTCCGAGGAGGGACGACATTACAGAGGAAAGGTGGATGGAAATACTTCAGAATCTCTGAGAGGAAGATGTTATGTGGAAAGCCCCTTGGATGGCTCCTAATGAAGTCCTTTATCGTTGCGGAAGCTTTGATTGGGTACCTCTTCCTGGAATTTGGGGAGTTGTTGGTTATGCACCATTACTCGTTCTAAGGCAATACAAAGCGGGGCAGTTTATACCGACAGCACAAGGGTTAGCTCAAAGTGATTTTTCATATAAGGGGGATCATTATAAAAAGAAGATGCGAGAAATTTCTGAGGCTTGGAAGAAGATTTGCTGTGTGAAGATTTTGACTGAAGGTCCGACGATAACCCTTGAGTACAAAGAGTGGTTTAGCAAGAGGATCACTGATAACATCCCTAGGCCGAGTTTGGGGCTGCTCAATCAATAGAGGAGAATTTACGAGTGGTTCCATCAGAGTTAGAAATTATAAAGCAAGAGTTCAAAAGAAAGAGTTTGGAGCTCAGGAAAAGGATAGAGAAACTGGAGGAAGAGAAGATGTACCTAAGCTTAGACGTCGACGTTCAGAAAATTAAGGTTGAAAAAGTGAGGAAAGAAAAGAGAAAGATAGAGGAAGACCGAGATGACTTGAAGACGCAATATAAGAGGATACAGCTATCAATGAAGAGAGCTGGATTAGGGAAGTCTTCAAAGTAGTGGCAACAAGAGGTTCAAGAAGAAAGAGCCAAAGTCGAGTATTGGGAGAAGAAGTTCTAAGAGATGCAGGCGCAGAATTAGGCCCTAGAGAAGGAGAATCAAGGATTGAAAGCTAAGGGTGACTGAGCTTGGACGATCTCTTCATCATCACCGAAGTTGTAACTCTATGGTCCAGTTAAAGGCAAGTCTGAACAAGATCGAGGAAATGAAGCACAATATTGGAGGGTTGGAAGCAGCATTGCAGAGCTGTGAACTTCGGATTGAGCAGCTTGAGGCAAGAGAAGGACATTAGAAGGGAGAGCTTCACCATTTTCAGGATCAAGTCAGAGATAGGGACTACCTCATGGGAGAAGCAATAGTCCAGATTCGAGAGGTTGCTGATCATTTGCAAGACCTGGCAGCACAAGCTAATGTATTGAGTGCAAAGTATGATTCAGTGTCAGATAGAGGTCAAGAGTTAGCTTTGTTTTTAGATAGGGTTAAAACTCTGGGCCTGAGGGCGAAAGCATATTTGTAATCCGTTCTGTGTAAAGATTTTTGTTTCTTAAATAACGTTTTCTAAAAGAAACTGAATCAGAATCGATGTCTTTTGGCATTCATGCATTTGCATCTCATCGCATCATATGCATTCAAATTTATAGAAAGACCCTAATTAGTTAAAATTACTAGAGAGAGAAAGAGAGAGTAAAAGAAAGAGAAAACCTAGAAGCAACACATCCTTACAGTACACGCACTAAAACAAAGAATATGGATCAAAGACTTGAGCAGTTCCAGAGAGAAATGCAAGAGCAATTGCAGGAACAATTGGCAAAAATCTAACAGGAGATGAAGGATCAAATGTTGGAAGCCCAAAGGAATATGATGGTTGAAATGGCTCAGCTGCTGAAGGGGGAAACAGATAAAGGAAAGGCCCCTATGACTATCACTGAAGAGGATAATGAGGATCATCCTCCGGGTTTTACCCCACCCTATGTACAAACTCAACCTGAGGCATATCCCCGAAGGTCGTCCATCACAATAAGGCCTCAACATGGGCAAGTTGATGTTGGAATACCCATGAACTTTCAAACTAGCTCGAGTTCCAACCCGGGAGATAACCCTACCAATCCAGTCATCCATAATTTAGATGTAGCTGAGAGGGAAGAGATGAGACTCGAATCATCAAGGCAATTAGAGGAACATTGCAGATGGTTAGAGGAGAAATTTAAGGCATTGGAAAACGCTGATAATCGTCAGGGAATTGATGCTAAGGACTTGAGTTTGGTCCCAGATTTGGTGCTTCCTCATAAGTTCAAGATGCTAGAATTTGAGAAGTACAATGAGACTACTTGCCCTAAGGCTCATATCACCATGTTCTGTAGGCGGATGACTGGCTATGTAAAAAATGATCAACTATTGATCCATTGTTTCTAAGATAGTTTGGTTAGGGCAGCGGCTAAGTGGTACAATTAATTAAGTCGCGCTAGGATCGGTTCTTGGAGAGACTTAGCGCAAGCCTTCATGCAGCAATATAATCATGTGACCGACATGACTCTTGATAGAATTACTTTTGCAGAACATGGAAAGGAAGCCTAATGAGAGCTTTAGGCAATATGCACAGAGGTGGAGGGAGGTTGCCATGCAAGTTCAACCATGGCTCTTGGAGAAAGAAACAACCATGCTATTCATTAACACCTTGAAGGCCCCATTCATTACTCATATGATTGGAAGTACTACCAAGAGCTTTGCTGATATAATTATGGCAGGGGAAATGATTGAGAATGCCATAAGGGGTGGCAAGATAGAGGGGGAAACTGCTAAAAGATCGGCCCCAAGAAGGAAAGATAATGAGGTGAACAATACGAGTAGTTATAACTCAAAAGCAATTACAGTTAGTCAGCCCAGAACAACTATAGTTGGGCAACAGGGTTCCCAAAAGCAGGGATTTGGTACGAGACAAAACTCTAAAAAGGTCTCATTCACGCCTATCCCAGTGACGTACCGAGAGCTTTATCAAAGTTTATTTGATGTTCATGCAATAGCTCTTTTTTATTTGAAACCACTACAACCCTCATATCCCACATGGTACGATGCAAATGCCAAATGTGAATACCATGTAGGGATATCGGGGCATTCGATCAAAAATTGCACTGGCTTTAAAAAAGTAGTAGAAGGACTTATCAAGATGGGGGTCGTAAAATTTGACGACACCCCTAGTATAGAGAACTCGTTGCCGAACCATGGTGATCAAAGGGTAAACACAATTGGGGAAACTAGTATGAGAAGGATTAAAGAGGCCGTGGCCGAGGTAAGAATGCCTTTGAAAGTAATCTGGGAAGAAATGATGAAAAGAGAGATGATAATATCTGAAGAAGGAAATAAAGGAGTGAGGGACTATTGCGAGTTCCATCCGGAAGAGGGACACGAGATCCAAGAATGTGACGAGTTTAAGGCTTTGGTACAAAGCCTTATGGATAAAAAAGAGCTGGAATTTTATGAAGCTGGCTCAGATGAGGGACACGTATACGCATTAGAAGGTGAACCAAAGAATCAACCAGCCAAGGATCACTATTTCTCTACCAAGGAATAATGAAGCTGAAACACAAATAGCGCCCCGAAAGTCATTATTCACAAACCCATTTCCTTTCCTTATAAGGATAATAAGAGGGTACCCTGGAATTATGACTGCAATGTGACAATACCGGAGAAAGAAGATATAGCTAGTGCTTCTAAGGAGGCTCAAGTTGAAGGTTCTTACACACGTAGTGGGAAGCGTTATGATGCAGAAGGCGTCAGAGTTGAGCCCACGAAAGTAAAAGCCTTTGACAAGGAGAAGGGGGCTGAGGTACTTGTTAATGAGCCAGTGAAGGAAAAAGAAGCTAGAGAGTTTCTAAAATTCCTAAAACACAGTGAGGACAGCGTGGTTGAACAATTGCGCAAACAACCAGCTCGCATATCAGTGTTGCTTTGCTTTTGAGTTCAGAGGTACATCGGTGCTCAATGAGACTTACGTTACTAATGATATATCTATCAACAAGTTGGATCGTTTGGTTAGTAACATAAGCGTTGACAACTTTATTTATTTCAATGATGATGAAATCCCAGCTGGTGGCATGAGATCAGCTAAAGCTTTGCACATCACCACTCGCTGCAAAGGATATACATTATCGAGTGTGCTTATTGATAATGGGTCAGCCTTAAATGTCCTGCCATTATCCACATTGAGTAGATTACCCATAGACAGTTCGCACATGAAAACATGCCATAATGTAGTGAGAGCATTTGATGGCACAGAGAGAAAGGTCATGGGAAGAATTGATATCCCTATGATGATCGAGCCAAACACGTATGAGGTAGACTTCCTAGTGATGGACATCAAGCCCTCTTATAATTGCTTGTTGGGGAGGCCTTGGATACATTCGGCAGGAGCGGTGCCCTCATCTTTGCACCAGAAATTAAAGCTAGTAACAGACGGACGGCTGGACACCAAAAACGCGAAGGAAGACATCATAGCAGCAGTTACTAGTGACGCAACCTATGTAGAGGCGAACGAAGAGGCCGTTGAGTTTTCTTTTCTCTCCTTAGAATTCTTTAATACAACAATTATTTCAGAGGGAAATAAGGTGCCGGTGCCTAAGATAGCCAAAATGTGACAGCCCTAATTTGACCCTGGTCGGAAAGTGGTTTCGGGACCACAGAACCGAATCATAAAAATAATTAACCGTTATATTCTAAGCTTATTATATGTATAAATGCATGTGTAAAAGTTTCATACTTTGATTTTGTTATTTGAATGTGAAATTTAGTAAATAGCATTTATGTGTGACATTTTTGAAATGTGATGGGTTAATTTTAAAATGGACTATTAATGTATGTTATAAAAAAATAATGGACTTGCATGTCCATTCACCCATTTTAATTAGTGCCCGGCCATGTTATTGTTTAATATATATTATATGTATTTTTATATTAACATTATTTTCAACTAAATGAATTAAAGAATGAATAAAAATGGGTGAGTGGAGGAGAAACCAAAGTTGGTTTATCTTTTGATTTCTTTGGCCAAAAATTCTAAGAAGAGAAGGGAGGGGAAACAAGCATTCGGCTACTCCTTTCTAGTCTTGATTAAGGTAAGTTTGAAGTGTTTTGAAAGAAATTACTTGTGTATTTTAGGATAGTTTCTTAGTTCCTCCATAACCCATGTACAAATTTTTATTTTGGTAGCTATGGGAGCAATCGGTCATGAGAGAATTTTTCATTTGGAAATGATACTTTGATGTTTTTTTTTTAATTAATAAAAGTACTCCATTCGGTTGAAATTATAAAAGTATGTTAATTTTTAAAAAAATTAGTTTGAATTTTTAAATATAAAAATTAAGTGTGCTTGTGTTATAGCCGAATATACTTTGAAAATTATAATGGAGAAATTCTTATGATATAAGCTTGTAAATTGAAGTTATAATTTGTGCTTTGTAGTTTTAAATGGTTAAAGACTATTCGGTTATAGCCTTTATTTTTCATGAAGAAATCAAGTTAAATGTATATGTGCCTATGTTATGGCCGAATGTACTAAGGGTGGATTAATATGGAGTTTAATGTTATATTGATTCGGGTTTGTTAGTTTTTGATATATAAAAATGATTGTATCGGGGATTTTAGAGATGTGGATTGGTAGGTGATATGTATTTAAATTGTTTATTAAGGTGTTGGCTATATGGTTAAAAATGTGCACATGAAAGTATAATAGGTCAAGTGAATTTTATGTTTCTATATGTATGATTTAGTTGATGGTGTGATATATTAGCATATTTGGATATTGATGTTTGTGTGTCTCGTGTTAATATGATAATCGGCCATAGGAATGATTAAATGGTCCGGTCATTGTTTGGCATAGGTGAAATCTATATGAATTTGTTACATTCGGTCATAAAATGGAATTAAATATGGAAGCTAAGTTTGAGTGGTTAGTTCCGAATGTGTTCGAATGTGACTTACAAAGTACATAAATTTGAAAATGAAATGGCAATAGACTTAAAGTGAACAAATGATTCGAATTAATTGTTTTTTTTTTTGAAATGTATATGGTTGTCGTATATATGTGTTTGATTGAGAAATAAATTTGTTTGATTTAGCTCAAGAGCTTAGAGGACCAAGGTTGGATAGGGGAAAGGAGAAAGTAACCGAATAGCCGTTGAAATTGTTCGACAACATCCGAGGTAAGTTTTGAGTAGTCTCCTTTAGTTTATAATTGATGATGCCTTTATAATAGTATATTAGATGAATTTTGATCTTTGGCTTACACTTGAATAGAGTTGTATAATAAATAATGCATGTATAGGACTTATAGTCTGATAGTCACTTTGAGTTTAAGATCGAATAGTGAAATGAATGTGTGATATGAGGTATAACTCTTGAGCTGAAATCTGAATGATGATGCGCATATTGAATTTATATCCGAATGTAATATATGATTTCTAAAGTGATAAGATGCCTAAGTATGTATGAGATTTGGAATGTTATCCGGGCTTAAAGACCCGCAGGCTATATGCTGGAATGTTATCCGGGCTTAAAGACTGCAGAGCTTCGTCTTTGGAATGCTATCCAAGCTAAATACCATGAGTCATGAAATGGTATTTATACCGGGTTTAAATTCCCGCAGGCTTATGCTAGAAATTTGTTTCAAGTTCTAAGACTTATCAGGATTGATGCCAGTAAATTAAGTAGGATTACGACATTGAATATCTGCGGAAAACCACCATCGAGTAAGTATGATATATTTAACATGTTAAGGTATGTATTATGTGCTCATATGTGAATCGATTTTTAATGAATTATTAGTATCAAAGAACGGTATATATATATTGTGTGGATGATTACGGTATTTAGGAATAAAAGAATGACCTATTCGGTCAATGTATGTCATTATATGAAAGTATGTGACTTAAAGTAATTGTATGAGTCATATAGTATAGTGAAATATGTGCTGAAAATTTCTTGTGTATTCATATATAAATATTCGGCCAACAGGCTTTATAACTAGTGTATTTGTGTATATTCAGCCAAGTGATTTACAATTAGAATACGAGTTTTGTGATACTTAATGTTCGATTTAAATGATAATTTTTAATTTTTTGAAATGCTTAAAACTTATTAAGCCTCGAAAGCTTACTCTGTTTCTTATTTCTCTGTTTTATAGATTGTTGATTTTGGCCACCGTCTCGAGGATCGTCAGCAGTTCATCATACTATAGCCCCTTTAGTACAATTATATTTTGACCTTGCTATGGCATGTATAGGTTAGGTCAGTAATAGATAAGTTTTGTTATTGTAAATATTTTGGCCATGTGAAAATGGTATATATATATAACTCAAGAATCAGTATGTATTTAGCACGATTTTTGTTTTAGTTGATAGATTAGATGAATACGATTAAATGTTTAGCTCAGTAATACCTCTTAGCCTAAACCGGCGATCGGACTCGGGCTAAGGGTGTTACAATTTTATTGGTATTAGAGCTACGGTTTAGTCGATTCTAGGACTAGTGCAGAGTGTTTGAGTCTAACTATACATGCCATACAGTATTATTACGATAGTATGATGAATTCTGATAGTTAAAAATGTGTTTTCGTATAGTAATGGATCCTGATCCCAATTGAGCGGTAGCTGATGATGTCGAGAGTGTAGCGCCTGCTCCCGCGCATGGGACAGCGCTGATGGACTCTCAACCTATTGCAACCAATCAGAACGATGAGGCTAGACAGGCTTTTTATAGTGTAATGAATGATTGGTTCAACCAATACATTCGAACTAATACGGCTGCTCCACAACCCCCACTCCCAAATAATACACCCCTTGCACCTACGATACATTCGGTAATTGATCAGACGAGGTTAAATAAGCACCCGGTTGACAAAATCTGAAAGCACGGGGCTACAGAGTTTAAGGCTACAGATAGTGATGATGCTGAGCAAGCTAAATTTTGGTTGGACAATACTATCCGAGTGTTTGATGAACTGTCCTGCACATCCGATGAATGCTTAAAATGTGCTATATCTTTGCTACGTGATACTGCCTACTACTGGTGGAATACGTTGATTTCTGTTGTACCCAGAGAGTAAGTGACTTGGGAGTTCTTCCAAACCGAGTTTCAGAAAAAGTATATCAGCCAGAGATTCATTGATCAGAAACGGAAAGAATTTCTTGAACTTAAACAAGGTTCCATGTCAGTAACTGATTATGAAAGAAAATTTGTGAGGCTTAGCCGGTATGCTCAAGAATGTGTTTCTTCAGAAGCTATAATGTGTAAACGTTTCGAAGATGGATTGAACGAAGATATAAAACTGTATGTTGGCATTCTTGAAATTAGAGAATTTGTAATACTTGTCGAACGAGCTTGCAAAGCTGAAGAGCTCAGTAAAGAGAAGAGAAAGGCTGAAGTGGGAGCAAGAGAGTTTCGTAAGAGATCTTTGGGAAAGCCCTTTCAGGAGTCACTGAAGAAATTTAGAGATGATTCAGGCCGATCAAAAGACACTTCGGGCTTTTCCAAATGAGACTGTGATCGACCCCCTGTGAGTACGCGAGCCACTTCAGTTGCCAGCGTTGGAAACGATCGTCGGGACAGAACTGAGTGCAAGCATTGTGGGAAATGGCATTCAGGGAGTTGTAGATTCCATGACCGCTCCTGTTATAAGTGTGGATCAACTAACCACTTTATCAAAGACTGCCCGAGATTGTCTGAACAGAATGTGAATCAGAGTGGGAAACCGGGTACTACTACAGCTCGAGGTAGACCATCTAGGAATGCGAGGAATGCTAGTGGCGGTCAGAGAGGGTCTAGAGATGCTACGACTAGATCTGAGGCTCGTGCTCCTACTAGAGCTTATGCAATACGCGCACACGAGGATGCTTCTTCGCCAGATGTTATTACCGGTACTTTCACTCTCTTTTATACTAATGTGATTGCATTGATTGACCCTGGTTCTACTCATTCATATGTATGTGAGACTCTAGCATCCAGTAAGACTCTACCTGTTGAGTCTACTGAGTTCGTAATTCGAGTATCGAATCCATTGGGTCGTTGTGTGCTTGTTGACTAGGTGTCTAAGAAATGCCCCCTAGTAATCTGAGGTTCTTATTTTTCGGCCGATTTGATGCTTTTACCGTTTGATGAATTTGATGTTATTCTCGGTATGGATTGGTTGACCGTACATGATGCAGTTGTAAATTGCAAACGAAAGACCATTGATTTGAGATGTGCAAATAATGAGATAATCCGAGTGGAGTCTACTGACTTGAATGGATTGCCAGCAATAATATCCTCGATGTTGACTCAGAAATATGTGAGAAAGGGATGTGAAGCATATCTTGAGTACATGCTGGATAGCAAAGAGTCCGAAAAGAAACTTGAATCAGTGCCAGTGGTTTGTGAGTATTCAGATGTTTTTCCTGAGAAATTACCGGGATTACCACCCGTTCGGGAGATAGAATTCAGCATCGAACTTGTACCTGAGACTACACCAATTTCGATAGGTCCATACCGTATGGCACCAACGAAATTAAAAGAATTGAAAACTCAGTTGCAAGAGTTGACGGATAGAGGTTTCGCTCAGTCGAGTTTCTCACTTTGGGGTGCACCAGTATTATTCGTGAAAAAGAAAGACGGAACCATGAGGATGTGCATCGACTATCGTCAATTGAATAAAGTGACAATAAAGAACAAATATCCGTTACCGCGTATTGATGATTTGTTTGATTAGCTGAAGGGAGCCTCAGTGTTTTCAAAGATAGATTTGAGATCAGGTTATTATCAGTTGCGAGTCCGAGACTCAGATATACCTAAAACTATTTTCAGGATGAGATACAGTCATTATAAGTTCTTAGTGATGCCGTTTGGGCTCACTAATGCCCCTGCAATATTTATGGACTTGATGAATCGAATTTTCAGGCAGTATTTGGACCGGTTTGTAGTTGTGTTTATAGACGACATCTTGATTTATTCAGGCGATAAAACCGAACATACCGAGCACCTGAGATTAGGTTGCAGATATTACGGACTAAGCAGTTATATGCTAAGTTCAGTAAATGTGAATTCTGGTTGAGAGAAGTTAGCTTTTTGAGACATGTGGTATCTGCATCGGGTATTAGAGTTGATCCTAATAAAATTTCAGCCATACTCGATTAGAAGCCTCTGAGAAATGTTACTGAAGTTCGGAGCTTTTTGGGACTTGCTGGTTATTACAGATGATTTGTAAAGGGTTTCTCGATGATAGCCTCACCAATGACGAAACTACTTCAAAAAGATGTTAAGTTTGAATGGTCAGGAAAATGTCAGAAAAGTTTTGATCAATTGAAATCTTATTTGACCAAGCCCAGTGCTAGTGCAAATTAATCCGTAAAGAGTTTGTCATTTACAGTGACGCATCCTTACTTGGGCTGGGTTGTGTATTGATGCAAGAAGGTAGAGTTTTAGCTTACGCGTCGAGGCAATTAAAACCGCATGAGAAAAACTATCCGACCCATGATCTCGAATTAGCTGCCATCGTATTCGCTTTGAAGATATGGCAACACTACTTGTTTGGAGAGAGGTGTCATGTATATTCGGATCAAAAAAGCCTCAAATATTTGATGACTCAAAGAGATTTGAATTTGCGTCAAAGACGTTGGCTTGAGTTGTTGAAAGATTATGAGCTCGTCATTGACTATCACCAGGGAAAGGCTAACGTGGTTGCCGATGCTTTAAGTCACAAGTCACTGTTTACTTTGCGAGCAATGAATGTACACCTGTCCGTTTCTTCTGATAATATGTTAGTAGCAGAATTGAAAGTCAAACCATTATTGATTCATCAAATATGTGAATCTCAGAAAGTCGACTATGAATTGGTAGCTAAACGAGCTGAATGTACTTCTAATGTGGAATTAGAGTTTCAATTAGACGACAACGATTGTTTGAGGTTCAGAAGTCGACTGTGTGTTCCAAGAAATTCAGAACTTATTTCGATGAATTTGAGCGAGGCTCATAGTAGTCGAATGTCAATCCACCCGGGTAGTACGAAAATGTACAACGATCTGAAGTGTCAGTTTTGGTGGCCTGGTATGAAACGAGACATTTCTAACTTTATTTCGAAGTGTTTCATATGTCAACAAGTGAAAGAGGAACATCAAGTGCCTTCAGGGTTACTTCAGCCGATCGTGATACCCGAATGGAAATGGGATCGAGTTACAATGGATTTTGTGCCTGGGTTACCTTTGTCACTGAGCAAGAAAGATGCGATATGGGTTGTTGTGGATAGATTGACTAAATCAGCTCATTTCATTCCTGTACATATGGATTTCTCCCTCGATAAGCTAGCCGAGTTGTATGTTTCTCAGATTGTCAGATTACACGAGGTACCCGTTTCAATTGTGTCAGATAGAGACCCAAGATTCACATCGCGATTTTGGAAGAAATTGCAAGAAGCATTGGGTACTAAGTTGCATTTTAGCACCGCTTTTCATCCCCAGACCGATGGTCAATCCGAGCGGATAATTCAGATACTCGAGGATATGTTGAGATGTTGCATCCTTGAGTTTAGTGGTTTATGGGAACGGTATTTGCCTTTGGTTGAATTCGCTTACAACAATAGTTTTCAATCAAGCATTAAGATGGCACCTTACGAGGCTTTGTACGGTCGTAAATGCCGTACACCATTATTTTGGACCGAGCTTTGTGAAAGTAAAATCTTCAGGGTTGATTTGATTAAAGATGCTGAACAAAAAGTAATAGTGATCCGTGAAAGCCTGAAAGCAGCTTCAGATCGTCAGAAGTCGTATGCGGATTTAAAACGAAAAGACATTGAATATCAGATTGGAGACAAAGTGTTTCTTAAAGTTTCACCTTGGAAAAAAGTGCTCAGATTTGGCCGTAAGGGCAAATTGAGTCCGAGATTCATCGGGCCGTATGAAATATCCGAACGAATTGGGCCAGTCGCATATAGATTGATTTTACCCCCTGAACTTGAAAGGATTCACAACATTTTTCATGTTTCGATGCTTAGACGTTATAGATCCAATCCATCGCACGTAATTAATCCATCAGAGGTTGAGATTCAAGCTGATTTGAGTTACGAAGAAGAACCAGTTCGTATTTTGGCTCGTGAAGTAAAAGAACTACGAAATAAGAAAATCTCTTTAGTGAAGGTACTGTGGCTTAAGCATGGGGTTGAATAAGCTACTTGAGAACCTAAAGATTCTATGAAAGATAGATATCCTAACTTATTCACTGGTAAGATTTTCGGGGACGAAAATTCCTTATGTGGGGGAGAGTTGTGACAGCCCTAATTTGACCCTAGTCGGAAAGTGGTTTCGGGACCACAGAACCGAATCATAAAAATAATTAACCTTTATATTCTAAGCTTATTATATGTATAAATGCATGTGTGAAAGTTTCATACTTTGATTTTGTTATTTGAATGTGAAATTTAGTAAATAGGATTTATGTGTGACATTTTTGAAATTTAGTCTGATAGTCACTTTGAGTTTAAGATCGAATGGTGAAATGAATGTGTGATATGAGGTATAACTCTTGAGCTGAAATCTGAATGATGATGCGCATATTGAATTTATATCCGAATGTAATATATGATTTCTAAAGTGATAAGATGACTAAGTATGTATGAGATTTGGAATGTTATCCGGGCTTAAAGACCCATGAGCTATATCTTTGGAATGTTATCCGGCTTAAAGACCCATGCAGCTATATCTTTGGAATGTTATCTCGAGCTTAAAGACCATGAGCTTCATGTTTGGAATGCTATCCGGGCTAAAGACCCGCAGTCTACGAGCTGGTATTTATACCGGGTTTAAATTCTCGCAGGCTTACGCTAGAAATTTGTTTCAAGTTCTAAGACTTGCCAGGATTGATGCTAGTAAATTAAGTAGGATTACGACATTGAATATCCGCAGAAAACTACCATCGAGTAAGTATGATATATTTAACATGTTAAGGTATGTATTATGTGCTCATATGTGAATTGATTTTTAATAAATTATTAGTATCAAAGAACGGTATATGTATATTGTATGGATGATTACGGTATCTAGGAATAAGAGAATGACCTATTCGGTCAATGTATGTCATTATATGAAAGTATGTGACTTAAAGTAATTGTATGAGTCATATAGTATAGTGAAATATGTGCTGAAAATTTCTTGTGTATTCATATATAAATATTCGGCCAATAGGCTTTATAACTAGTGTATTTGTGTATATTTAGCCAAGTGATTTACAATTAGAATACGAGTTTTGTGATACTTAATGTTCGATTTAAATGATAATTTTTAATTGTTTGAAATGCTTAAAACTTACTAAGCCTCGAAAGCTTACTCTGTTTCTTATTTCTCTGTTTTATAGATTGTTGATTTTGGCCACCGTCTCGGGGATCGTCAGTAGTTCATCATACTATAGCCCTTTTGGTACAATTATATTTTGACCTTGCTATGGCATGTATAGGTTAGGTCGGTAATAGATAAGTTTTGTTATTGTAAATATTTTGGCCATGTGAAAATGGTATATATATATATATATAACTCAAGAATCAGTATGTATTCAGCATGATTTCTATTTTAGTTGATAGATTAGATGAATACGATTAAATGTTTAGCTCAGTAATACCTCTTAGCCTAAACTGACGATCGGACTCGGGCTAAGGGTGTTACACAGAACCACAAGAATGGGTTTGCAGATGACAGCGGGGAAAGGAGCCTTGCAGGAAAAGGATTGGGAAGATATCTCCAAGGAGGGATTCAAGTCCCAAAACTCAAAGAGAAGAGAGACTATTTTGGCTTGGGTTTCAGGCCAGATCACAGGCATAGGAGGAAAGAAATAGAGAAACGTCAAGAAAGAAAAAGGGCACGTTTAAGTGGAAGAGAAGTAGAGTGGGAATCGATGACGTTCCCTCATATATCCCAGACCTTTATATCAGGAGGGATAATTCACCCTAAGAGAGGGTTGCTCGAAAAAGGAAGTCATCACATCAATGCAGTACATAATGAAGAGTCTGAACGAAGAAACCTTAAGGGTATTCGCCCTTACGAACCGAGAAGCTCTTTAAGCTATTAGACTGTAGAAGAACTTCCTGTAGTTTTTAAAGATTTTTCAGAGTAATTTTCAGAACACTCTGGTTGCTCTAGAGCCTAGGAGTAATAAGATTTCATTTGCAAAATAGGCTCATGTTCGGATATTTGCGTTTCAATAAAACACAAGTTTTGTTATCAATTCGAGTAAATATTCTTTTATACCGATCAAATATTCTTTTGACCTTTTTAAAAATTTTTCAATTTTTTTTTCATTTCATTCATAACATATAAATAAACATTCTTAAAATTCATTCATTCTTTGTACATTCTTTTGTACCCCGTAGGTCCCTAGATATCAATGACATGAGTACTGATACTACAAATCCTGAATTCTCTTTTGAGCAAGACATGTGTTTAGAAGAACCTCAGCATTTTGAAGATGACAGGGATTGTGATGTATCTCCAGATCTGTTGAGAATGGTGAAACAAGAGGAGAAACAAATCCTACCCCGTGAGAAAGAGGCAATAGGGAATGTAGCCTTAGAGGAAGGAAAAGAGGTGAAAATTGGGACACGCATTGCTAAGAAAACGAGACAAGGTCTTGTTGAGCTGCTACGTGAATTCAAAGAATTTTTGCATGGTCATATTAGGATATGCCGGGGTTGAATACTGATATCTTGGTACATCGTCTCCCTATAAGACAGGATTGCAATCCAGTCCAACAAAAATTACGAAGGATGAGGCCTGATATTGTGCTGAAAATAAAAGATGAAGTCAAGAAGCAGTTTGATGCTGGATTCTTACAAGACGTTAAGTACTCAGAATGGGTGGCTAACATTGTGCCTGTCCCTAAGAAGGATGGGAAGGTACGAATGTGTGTTGATTATAGAGATTTGAACAAAGCTAGCCCAAAGGACAACTTTCCTTTACCGCACATCGATACTTTGGTGGATGATACAGCGGGATATTCGTTGTTCTCCTTTATGGATGGCTTCTCAGGGTACAATCAGATAAAGATGCATCATGAGGACATGGATAAAACCACCTTCATAATATTATGGGGCACCTTTTTTTTACAAGGTAATGCCCTTTGGGCTGAAGAATGCAGGGGCAACATACCAAAGGACTATGGTGACCTTATTCCATGATATGATGCACAATGAGATTGAGGTGTATGTTGATGACATGATTGCCAAATCTCAAACAGAGAAGGAGCATATTGAAGTCTTGAGGAAGTTGTTCCCGAGATTGAAGAAGTTTCAGTTGAAGCTTAATCCGGCAAAGTGCACCTTTAGAGCTAGGTCGGGGAAATTATTGGGCTTTGTGGTAAGCGAAAAAGGAATAAAAGTTGACTCGGACAAGGTTAGAGACATACGAGAATTGCCTCCACCACGTACTCAGAAAGAATTTCGGGATTTTCTTGGAAGGTTGAATTATATCGCTCGGTTTATTTCACAATTAACCGAGAAATGTGATCCTATACTTTGCCTCCTTAGAAAACACAACCAAGGTACTTGGTATGAGGAATGCAAGAATACTTTTGATAAAGTCAAGCAATACTTGTTAAACGCTCCAGTGTTATCTCCGCCGAGTCCAAATAGGCTATTAATTCTGTACTTATCAGTGCTTATTAATTCTAGGGATGTGTGCTTGGTCAACGTGACGAGTTAGGAAGAAAAGAGAAGGCGATATATTACCTCAGTAAGAAATTCACTGAGTGTGAGATGAGATATTCGCCAATTGAGAAGTTGTGTTGTGCTTTGATCTGGATGACTCGAAGGTTGAGGAAATATATGCTATATCATATGACTTGGCTAATTTCGAAACTTGATCTATTAAAGTACATGATAGAGTCAACAGCCCTAAATGGAAGAATGGCAAGGTGGCAAGTACTGCTTTAGGAGTTTGATATAGTCTATGTGAGTCAAAAGGCTATATAAGGAAGCGCAATAGCAAAATTTCTGGCTAGCAGAGCTCTAGAAGATTATGAGCCATTGAGCTTTGATTTCCCTAATGGGGAGTTGATGTATGTGGCAACTACTGAAGAATATCCATGGAAGCTGAACTTTGACGGCGCATCCAATGCGGTAGGAAATGGAATTGGGGCAGTCTTGGTATCCCCAAATGGTGATCATTATCCATTTACATGTAAATTTGATTTTGACTGCACGAACAATATGCTGAGTATGAAGCATGCATCATGGGGATTTGAGCGGCCAAAGAGGGAAAAATTAGAACCCTGGAAGTATTTGGAGACTCTGCGTTGGTAATTTACCAGCTTAGGGGTGAATGGGAGACAAGGGATCCCAAATTGATTAATTATCGAAAGGTAGTTTTGGGGTTACTTGAAGAGTTTGATAACATCACCTTCAATTATCTCCCATGGGACGAAAACCAGATGGCAGATGCTTTAACAACATTGGCTTCCATGATTAAAGCAAATAAAAAAGAGGATGTGAGACCAATTCAGATGAGTATTTCTGAGGTTCCAGCTCATTGTTATAACATCGAAGAAGAGGAAAAGGATGACCATCCTTGGTATCAAGATATATTACGGTATGTGAGAAATCGTGAATATCCTGAGCAGGCAACTGAGAATGAAAAAAGAACCTTGAGGAGGTTAGCATGTGAATATGTACTAGATAGGGACATCATTTATAAAAGAAGGAAAGATCATGTGCTTTTGAGATGTGTCAACACTGTGGAAGCAAGGCAAATCTTGGAATAAGTACATGAAGGTGTTTGTGGGACACATGCTAATGGCTTTACAATGGCAAGGCAAATCATGAGGTTTGGATACTATTGGTCTACTATAAAAGGAGATTGTATCAGCTATGCCAAGAAGTGTCATAAACGTCAGATATATGGGGATGAGATTCATGTACCACCTTTACCTTTGCATGTTATGACTTCTCCATGGCCTTTTTCCATGTGGGGCATGGATGTCATTGGGCCAATATCACCAACAGCTTCGAATGGGCATCGTTTCATTTTCGTGGTCATTGACTACTTCACAAAATGGGTAGAGGCAGCTTCATATGCTAGTGTTACCAAGTCGGCAGTAAGTCGATTCTTGAAAAAGGAGATCATTTGTCGGTATGGAATGCCTAAGAGGATCATATCAGACAATGCATTGAACTTGAATAGCAGCATGATTGCCGAAGTCTACAGCCAATTCAAAATCAAACATCATAATTCATCTCCATATCGCCCAAAAATGAATGGGGCAGTGGAAGCTGCCAACAAAAAATATCAAAAAGATAGTGGGGAAAATGACTGAGACCTACAGAGATTGGCATGAGAAATTACCATTTGCACTCTTTGCCTATCGAAAGTCCGTCAGAACCTCTACTGGGGCAACACTTTTCTCGTTGGTTTATGGGATGGAGGCAGTGTTACCCATTGAAGTGGAAATACCTTCTCTTCAAATTTTGTCAGAGATAGAGCTGGATAAAGCAGAATGGATTCAATCGCGGTATGATAAATTGAATTTGATTGAAGAAAAGAGGCTAAGGGCTATTCGTCATGGTCAGATGTATCAGAAGCGAATGATGCGAGCTTATGACAAGAAAGTTCATCCAAGAGAATTTCACGAAAGGGACCTTGTACTGAAAAAGATTCTTCCTATACACAAGGACTATAGAGGAAAATGGATGCCGAATTGGGAAGGGTCGTACGTTGTGGAAAAGGCTTTCTCTGGTGATGCACTGATTTTGACAGAAATGGATGGGAGGAGTTTACCCAATCCAGTGAACTCAAACTCAGTTAAGAAGTACTTTGTCTAAAGAAAAGGGAAGCCAAGGTGAAAACCCGCAAAGGGAGCCTTGAGACCAAAAGGGGTTTTGAGTTGAAAACTCGAAAGGGCAGCTCAAATTTTGAAAAGCATGCAGTGACCTTGCTATACTGGATTTGACAAGAAGTGGAGTATGTTGCATACTGGGGCATTAACAAAGTACTTTGAATCTTCTAAACACGCATTAAACTCAAAGCAGTCTTCATGGAGTTTGTATATAGAAGCCCAAGCTGCGATATTTGGGGCATCTAATTTTTTTTGTCCTGTTTACTATCTTTGGATTCTTTTTCTTCTCAAAGATGTGTTTCCAGATTAATTTCATTTGTGTTTTTGATAACTTATTCAAATCTAAATATCCTCAAAATCAATTTATTTGTCATCCATTATTCATAAAGTGTGTGGCATTGAAATAATTGATTGATGAACTAAATATTTTTACAAACGAAGTTTTGCATATTACTCTGGAAATCTCTAGATAATACAAGAAACTAAAACAAGACAATTGTTTGAAGAATTCCCATGAGTGAGAGTTGAAAGTACTCGGGAAAATTGAAATTCTTCAGTCCAAATGATGATTGGACAACTCAAACGATTCGATCCTAAGAAAGGATCATTTTACAAACGCCTCCAGCAGGTCGTAACATTCGAGGAATGGTACAAAATGACCAAATTGATTCAAAGCATACGAGCAGAGTATGATTGATACTTCGAGTGAAACTTCAATGAATGAATAAGTGATGACATCCGAAATAGTAATCATTTTCATTTTGCATCATAATAGGTCTAATTAGGAGCACTTGACTCATTTCGATCATAGCATCCTAATCACTAGGCATAAGCACATACCCATTCTACAGGTTATATCCTCTAGAAAATAGATTTGGCGTCTCTGTATTGACGGGGAGCAGATCGAAGAAAGCTGATTTGGTGTCTCTGTATTAGATGGGGAGCAGATTGAAGATAGTAAATTTGGCATCTCTGTATTAGACGGGGAGCAGATTGAAGATAGCAGATCTGACATTCGCGTGTTTACATCGAAGCAAATCGAAGATGACAGATTTGGCTTCCTTGTATTAGACGGGGAGCAGATCGAAGATAGCAGATCTGACATTCGTGTGTTTGCATCGAAGCAGATCGAAGATGACAGATTTGGCGTCTCTGTATTAGACGGGGAGCAAATCGAAGATAGCAGATTTGACATTCGTGTGTTTGCATCGAAGCAGATCGAAGATGACAGATTTGGCGTCTCTGTATTAGATAGGGAGCAGATCAAAGATAGCAGATCTGACATTTGTGTATTTACATCAAAGCAGATCGAAAATGACAAATTTGGCATCTCTGTATTAGACGGGGAGCAGGTCGAAGATAGCAGATCTGACATTCGTGTGTTTACATCGAAGCAGATCGAAGATAGCAGATTTGGCGTCTTTGTATTTGACGGGGAGCAGATCAAGGATATTAACATGGCGTCTTTGAGTCTGCAAGGAGCAAATTGAAGACCATGAAGTCAGGATCCAATAAGACCGGGAAAATTTGGTCCTTTTATAAGTCTTTGCTCTATTCCTGTTACATGGCAATGAGCAAAGAGGGGCAGCTATAATATCCCAAATTCGCCTGGGCCCAATAAAAACAATAAACCAAAATACACAAAAAACCAAAATAATTAAATGTTCAGTCCATTTACAAAGCCCATCATTAATCCGATGTACTCGACCTAAACTATCCAAAGACCTATTACACCCTCAAACCAAAGATACACGGGGCCCAAAAGGCCCAAATCAGTTAGCAGGTTAGGAAACCCTAGGTTTTACAGAAGCTTCGTGTCGCAAGCACTCCAATCGTCACGCCCCTTCGTCTCGCACCGTTCCAGTGACCCTTTATGACGCCTCCATCGGTGCCGTGACTCCAGCTCCGTACCGCGCCGTAATCGGCGTACGAATCAACACCAGCGCATTCACCGCCCTGATATCCTCGCTGGTACCTGCAAAAAGGAAAGAACCACAACAGAAAAGGGAAGCAAACATGGAAAGAAATCAAAGATTTCTTTCCCAAAATGTAACAATTTACAGAAGGCTATAAAAGCCTCTTTTCTAAATCTGTAAGGGACACGATTCATTGGATATAAAAACACAGAGAAACAGATTATAGACTTTTTTTTAGCTTTGCCAGAAAACAGAGGTGATTCTTTTTGCTTTATTTTCTTTATTTTCCTCTTGGATACCTGCATTTCATACATACAAAGTACTATAAAAAAAAATAAAAAGAGGATTACCTCTCGAGTCGCTGTGAAAAGTGAAGCTTTTCGAATCCCGACCGCCGTATGTGGCGGAGTCGACAGTGGCGCGTGGGCACGTGGGAGCCCGATGACGGAGGCTCGACAGAGCTCCGAGGGCCTGCTCTCAGTCCTCTTTCAGAGGTTTTTTTTAGTTTTTTTTCAAAAACGGGTTGAAAATGAATTTCTGGGGCCAAAATTTGGTTTATATAGCCTCATGGGAACTGCGTCGTTTTGCTTAAAACAATAGGCTTCAAGACGGCGTCGTTTCAAAGGCAGGGATCCGCGCGTTGACCCGCGACCAGGGAAGGATTCGCGTGTTTTTTTGTTTAAAGGGCTAATTGCCCAATTGATCCTTCCGCATTTTTAAAATTTATAATTTCATTTTATTTTTCTTTTAATTTGGCCCTAACCTTTTATTTTTGTTTCAATTTAGTCCTAATGGCCATTATAAAACTTATTTTGGGAACGACGTCGTTTTTGGGATTAGGGCTAATTGCCCAGTGAGTCTCTCAGATTTTAGCGCACGTTTCAATTAGGTCTAAATTTTTTATTATTTTAAAATTAACCCTAGAGTTTTATTTTTATTTAATTTTAATCCTTTTTAAATTTTTTATATATAATTGATTTATTTTAAATATTTTATATATTATTTATTTTTACTATAAACATTATTTATATATGTAAAAATTATTATGTATATTATTTTTATTTATGTATTATTTATTTTATTATTTATATTTTATTATATATTTTATTTATATATTTTATTATATATTATATCATTTTATTATATATATTATTCATTATATTATTTTATTTTATTATATATTTTATTATTTATTATTTATTATTATGTATAATTTTAAAAATTTGTAAATTATTATTAAATAATACATAGATCATTATTAAATATTTAGTATATTATGTAATATTCTAAAATTTACTATGAAGTTTTGTTCCTATTTAATATAATATTATTTTTATAAAATATATATTAAATTATTATATCGTATTTTTTATTAATTAACCATTTTTTTTAAATTCTCCTTTATTATTTATATATTGTTTTAAATATTTTTAATACCTCATTTATTTTTAACTGTATTTAGTTTTCATCTTTATTTTTTGACTTATTTTACATATGTTCATAATGTGTTGATTTATTTTCGTTTTATTTATTTAGTATTGTTTTAATATGTTAATTTTATCTCATAAATTATTTGTATTTTTATGTTATTTATTGTTTTTATATATTTGCATGGAAATTAATCATTTATGTTGCTATTTTAGGTTATACTTGTATGAAATATTATTGTGTGTACCATGTAATTTTATTTTTTATGTTTATTATTTTCTATGTTTATTTGCATGACATGTAAATGTACATATTATGTAGTGTATATTGTTATTTATTATTTGCTATGTTATATTCGCATGAAGTATTAATCTATGAATTATATAGTTTAGTATTGATATCTTGTAATATGTTAATATTATTTCTTGATTGCATCATTGTTTTAAAAAATATATATACCCAAAAATGTTTTAAAAACGAGGCAATGTTTTTGTGTTTAGCGATTCCCTGTTTGTCTAAATACCTAAAATATCCTTCTAAATAGATTTTGTAAATCACGAAATGATTTCAGTTATGAAAGTTTAAGAATATCGTGTCCAATCATGCTGGATGTGATGTTTGTACTCTTTTGGAGCGAAAGAATCTCGATTTTCAACTCAAATTATTCCAGTTTTAAAAAGGGGTCCTATTTTTAAATTCTTTCAAACTTTTGACATTAAGACAAGAAAACTATTCAATTTGGTACCAATTTTGGGCGTTATGAGGCTGCTAATCCTTCCTCGTACGTAACTGACTCCCGAACCTATTTTCTCACATTTTCATAGACCAAAATGTTTTATAAGGTGATCCAATCACACCTAAAAAGGTTGGTGGCGACTCCCGTTTTCAAAATCTCCCTTTAAAAATGGTTTCAACACTTATTTATCAAGTTCATTGTGTTTATGAGATCAATGAGGAACTAATCCTCTTATGGGGGATTAGTGAGTGGAGGTGTGATTAATTAATTGTTATGTAGGGTTTTCTTAGCAGATCAGTTGTTTGGGAGAGGAAGTAAACCCTAAGCTTAATGATCATAGCACTCATAATCATCACAAGCACTCATACATGTTTATGCTTATAATATAATTTTCATAACTTGTATAAAAGATACTCATTTAAAGTTAAATCATGTATGAGTGTTCAAAAAGTCATTGGCTAATTGAATTTAAGTGTAATTATCCATGTAATTATTTCAATACTCAAAGAATTGAAAAGTATAATTGATTTGTTTCATTTACACCCAATTCAGTAAGACCCACTAATTACAATTATTAACCAAATATACCACACCCTTGTGTAATTACAAACAATTACACTCATATCTAATTATAAAGTGGCTTTCCAAACATTAACTTAATAACATTTAACACGACAACTCACATAACAATCTAATGATCTACTACATCATTATTAACATGAATAATTTTTTATAAATCTTTTTATAACTTTATTTTGAATTTGTTAGTTTTTATAATGTTTTATGATATGTGAACTACCCCGTAATATCGTTACAATTTGAAATATTTAGGGTTTGTTTATTTCATTAAAAATGGCTTTAGGAAAATTATTTTTGGAAAATAACTTACTTTCTTGAAAAAATTAATATTTTATGGTGTTTGGATAAATTTGTGTAAAATATTTTTTGTTGTTTGACAGATTTCTTAAAAATATTTTATAAAAGTTGTTTTCAATTAAATAAACATATATTTGAGATTTTCTTATTTTTCATTATTTAATTAAGTTTATTTTATATCTATAAATTTATATTTTAAATTGTTTTTGCATATATTAAAAAAATTTCATTAAATTTAGATTCATTACATCATTTTTTAGTTATATGACTACCAAGTGAGTATTTTTTATTTAAAAATATGACATCAACAAAATTAACAAAAAATTAACAATATCAACAATTGAACTTGATTTTCAAATCTGAAAAGTAGAGGGACTCAATTCTAAAAAATAAAAATACAGAAATTAAATTACAAATTTGTGAAGAGTACATAGACTTATAATATATTTTAATATTTATACTACAAAATATTTATTATTAATATATTTATAATTATAATAAATATTTATTATTAAAATATTAATATTGAATATTTTAAATAATATTTATTTTCAACAATATGTGAAGAATATTATTTAAAATTATTGTTTTCAAAATTTTATTATTAAAATAAAATTAAAATATTAAATAATTTACTAAAATAATAAATTATATTAATAATTTATTATATGTCTAAAAAAATAATTAAACATGTATTTTAATAATATTGAAAAATATAATATTTTATATTAATATATTAATAATTTTAAATATTTTAAAAAATAAAAATAAAAATTATTATAATATAATAATATTAAACTTGATTTAAATTAATTTTTATATAAAAATAAAATTATCTATAAGGGAAATATTTTCAAAAAAATAATTTACGCTTCTGAAAAAATTAATCATTTTAGAAGAAAAATGACTTATTTGACACAAACTTATAAGTTATTTTCCGTTATCTATAAGTCATTTTCTGTTGACCAAATTATTTTTTACGAAACAAACACAAAAAAATATAAAAAACTATTTTTCATAAAATATTTTACATATAAACAAACCAACCCTTAGTTACTTTTAGGAAAAAAAGAATAATTAAATTTTAAAAGGGAATGGCTAAAGCGATTAAGAAAACGTTAAAACTGGAGTGAAAAAAATATAAAACGTCAAAAGATGAATTTACTGTTTACGTTAAAATACTTCCTAGTTTTTGCTAAAACAAAATGCAAAAACCCGAACTAAAATAAAATTGACATCTTTGTCTCATTGGCTGATAAAACTGAAAGATGAAGTTTTTATATAATGATCAGATCCAAAAGCTGGCTTTGGCATAAAAAAGGGAGAGAATATGAAAGTCAATACTTGGATCAAGTTCAACCCCAGGGACACCAAGGCCCTTTTTCTCTTTTTTTGTTTTTTCTGGACCATTCAGGAACTCTAAGACCTTAAACTAAATAAAATATGACAGAATAAGAGGGGAACATTATAGCAATCAACACTGTAACATGAGCATGAGCATGTCTTAATCCTCATATTCTGTAATGCCTTATGATAATGTATTTGGAACTAAATTTATCCAGGACGCTAGCTACTGAGATCCATTTTCCCAGCAGAAAGTCGTAGATGCAGGAAGAATGAGCAACCCCATGACGACAATCTACATATCGGAAACCAGCAGGAAGCTATTCTCTAGGTATTAGTAATTGCTCGCAATCCCTTGCAATGCAGAATATGTCCCCAAAATAGCACAGATGATGGCAATTACAGCTGCTGTTGAACTCAAAACAATCTGTTCATATGTTAAAAAGCTTTGCTTAATTAAAGCAAAGTAAGCAAGTATATAGGTATATGTGCATATAAAGTTAACCAAAATGAAGATTAAGCAACCCAAGAAGATCACTAAGCATGGTACAGCTTGAGTTCATCCTAAACACAATGTAATTTCTCAACAAGGGCTTTCTCATATAAGAGACCAACAACATAAAAGAACACTATACGCTTTAGTATCAAATTTTAGAAGTTGTAACTTATAAACCACCAAATTCTTCTGCATACAATCTCCTCATGATGTCAGCATTAACATTGCATTCACTGAACTGTTACAACTTGGAACTAACGGAACCAACAGCTCACCTTATTCCAGAAAGTATCAGTTGATATAAAATCTCAAACCTAAAATCTACTTCAGCCGATCAGCTATCAGCTGACGTGATAAGAGATACATGCACATTTAGGTGTACATCTGTACATGTATGCGTATGTGAATTTCATTTTTATGTGTATATGTATGTACATGAGGTCGTTCCGCTGCCAATATTACTAGCATCAACCATGCTCAAACTGAAATTTAGGTCCGCTTCAATGCATCAAGCAACATGAAAGGTGATGTAGTATGCATTCCATATTTAGAAGATAATTGATGCAAGCGACCAATGTTAACTTATTATTATTCAATTATAATCTCAATGGTGGTTCAATGGATACATCAATTTATTACTTTTGTTCACAAATATTCTACTTTTCCTATTCCAGTTTGCATTAGAATATATTTAGAAGACAAATTAAATGCAAGTAACAAGTGTTCTATTTTTGAAAAAAGAAAAAGGAAACAAGCATAAATGCATGTAACAAGTTGATTCTGCTTACATCTGTCCTTGAAGCTTTTCTCCCGACAATCTTTATGAAACACAGTGCTGGCATTATTATAGCCTGAAAATATAGAAAATTTGGTTGTCCTTACAAAAGATAAATTCTTTTCCTTTTTCACTGCCTTCAATGACGCTTCTATAAATGGTTTTTCCATTCTAATATTTGAATAAACAGAACACAGTACTTACCACCATGAAGCTTAGAACAGAACCAATTAAAGCCATCAGAAGACCTGAGATCAATGTTGCATATAAATCATAGAATTCTTATAATAAATTTAATGAAATGGATGAAAATAATAAATTATTAAGAACTTAGCTGAAGCTACCAAAAATCGCATAGAAATATCTGTTACAAATCATTGTACAATCATACTCCCAATATTGTTGGCAAAAATTGTGACAATGTTATTACTAAAATGTATTTTGAAAGTTAATTTGGTGCTTAACTTTTAGCATCATACCAATGTGGAATTTATTTCTATAACCCTACCAGCTTAATCGAGTTCCACTCATTAGATTGCTCGTAGAGGCGGTACTTGACAAGAAGCTTTCAATAGATAGTTATTCTTTGTATTACAACAGATAGTTATTCTTTGTATTACAACAGAAGAGCTGACAGAAGTAACTAGTTAAGCATGCTAAAATGTTTAGCTGCATAAGAATATTTCAATATTTTTGAAACAAGGACTACAGCTTGCTTCTGCGAGTGTCCCTAGCCTAGTGAAAGGTCCTTGCAGGTTTGTTCTATTGTACAAGTTCATGCCACTGACTACTGTTCCTAGCCTATTAAAAGATCTTTGCAGATGATTCCCCTTTTACTCCACAAATGATCAAGCTGGTATCATGCCCATACCAGATTAAGCCAACTAGAAGAGTTGACTACAGGACCAGATTGGAGCCACTAAACTCAGTACGGATCCACCTAGGAAGGACTAGTCCAGCAAAACACAGTACGGTCCAGATAGGCCAAATCTGATCAACTGTCCGGACAATTGCTGGCTTGCCTACCTTAGACCTTGGCCAGTTCAACTCCTTACTCAAGCCAATACTGCTTTGCTCGTAACCAAGGAAAAAATAGAAGAGGTAAAAGGAAGGAATAAAGAAAATAGTTCCACAATTGCCACCAACAATTTCCTTTTACTCCATTTTTTTCAAATTAGAAAATTTGTTCGTTTTAGGTTTGAAAGGGAATAATCCTTCCAAGTATTTCTTCCCCTTAATTTTTGATTGAATTTTACCAATATAAAAGTTGAATGAGCAAATTGAGCCAAACAAAGTAGATCGAAATATTGATTATAGACCAAGAGAACAGAGACAGTGGCAATGAGGTAGATATCCTTGAATTTCACTTTTGGTAATGCGCATTCTGATTTGGTAGGTTGCTATCTTACAAACATAACTTAGCACAGATTTAAAAGAACAAAACGCTAATGATTACATGCACTGTATTAAGTAAAAAGTTATTCACATATTTAAGCTTCGTATTAAATACTTTTGGCGAACAATAAAGAAAAAATAAAGATATGGAATACAAACACTGTTCCTAGAATATAAAAGAGTTCAAGTTTGCCTAAGATTATTTCTTAGCTTCTATGATAAACTGCATCATGAAGTATGAAACTTAACTAAATCTAGAGTGTTGAGAGAAAGCAAATTCCAAACCTTACCAAAGAAAGGCATGACAAATGCAACACCAACGGTAGAAAAGACAAGTAGCGCTCTAAGAAGAAAGAAACACCATAAACTATCTACAACATGATCTGGTAGCAGTTCCTCTATACTCCTCGCCAAGGGGATCAACAACAATGCATATTTGTTTAATGTCAAGGAAAAAAATTGGTATATTGAAAGGAAATTCAGAACATATGAAACATTCATTTAATTTTCCAAATTCTAATATATACAACCAAAAGGATATTTTGTGAGTGGATTGATAACCTGCGACACAACAATAAAGGCAACTTAGAAACAACAACAAACCTCTCTCTCTCTCTCTCTCTCTCTCTCTGAAAAGACCTTTGAAATGAAGAGCCTCATACTTACTGTCGTCCACAATGCAATTTTAGAAACAAAAGCTTGTGGTGGCATATTCAAAGTTATTTGAGACAATGTGCTTTGACCAAACTCGAGGTAACCCATGGCTGCAACACCCCCATACAATACTATACACAGAAAAAAACTGCAGAAAAACATGAAACAGAAATCAGAATAAAAGGAGCACATGAAACATCCTCCCAAGCCACAACAAATTTCCTTACCATATTTGCATTGCTTTCTTAAATTGTGATTTATCAGCCATTGATTGATAGATATTAGGAAACACAGAGTGTCCCGAATGACAAAATCCATATACACCAATTACAACGGGAATGCCACTCCAATTAACAGCTTTACCAGTATGATGGAAGCCAACACCACCTGCTGCACCAAGGTATAGCAGACACAGAACTATCACCAATGTTGCAACAACCCCACCAGCTGCAAAATAAGTAATGGGAAATCTGGTGTAAGATCATAATGTATTTTCAATATTTTAAATGCTTGACTACATCAAGAATCTTTGAAACGACTTTGCTGCACCTGAAAGATATGAAATCAGACGGATATCTTTTAACCAGACAGTGGGTAGAACAACCAAGGCAGTTACAATTGCAAATAGATGCATTGAGTCCAGATTTAAAAAAGGCCAGTCCAAAGAAACTCCAGGAAATAGCCTTGTAAGATTATCACCTTCCATGATAATAAATTCCACACAATATGACTGTACAGGAAAAATGAAACTTTTGTCAATTAGATAGAGAAGTTGCAGCATACAATTCAACAAGTAAATGAGAGGCACAAGCTTACATATAATTCTGTATAGAGAACAATCTGCATTAACCCAACAAATACAGTATTAGAGAATTTTGCCATAACCAAACCAAAATGAAAATAATCTGTATTAGCAATTGAATTTTCATTTTCCAGTCAACTTAAAAATTATAATACATAACTATTGTCACTAAAGCCATCCTTGCATAACAAAATATTCATTATACTTAAAAGCAAGAAGCTAAGAATAACTCACAGATACAAAAAGGCGTCCAAATCGTCCAAAGGCAGCTTCACCCATATCGGGGTAAGATATAATTCCTTCTCTGCTTTCAAAGCAGTATTTCATGAGTATGGCCGTATAACAACATACAACTGCAAAAAAGATTAGGACCAACAAGCTTGCCCAGCCTCCTTGTGCTATTGTATGAGGTGTTGATAGAAGCCCAACTCCAACCATTACATTTATTGCTATCACAAAATAAAAACCATAAAGTTAAAACTTTTGAAACCATAATTGTCAATTTCTTAAATTCCAACAACAAAAACTATAAGAATTGTCAGATTGCTTTCCCAGGATGCAAGTACGATGATTTGGCACAGGTAACTAGACAACACCGTGCAAATTTCCATCTAGATCATTTGACAAGAGGTTCTCAACTATTTTCAAGCATAGACATAAAGAAACTAAAAGCACTCAAACATAACAAAAATAAGGGAAACAGAGCATGATAACAACATAGCTTACCATTAAAGACTGTTTGGGTCACGCTACATCCGTAAGCTATGGGAAATTCTCCAGTAAGTTGCTTAGCAAATGAATGCTTCTGTGACCAAGTTGACTGTGCTCCTGAGATGCTGTCTAAAAATTCCCTAGAATAACTCTTTCGATTTTCAGGCAGAAGAGGAAGCTTTCCATCCAGCTCCAAATTACTTTTCTGACTGCTAAAACTAAAATGTCTAAAATTTGAAATTCCCCCAATAAGTCCAAAGCTTGGTGATGCTGTGATTGTATAAGGATCCATTGTCTCTCTGTAAAAACCACAAAGGGAGTAGCCAGAAAAAAAAAAATTAAAAAGTGCAGGTGGTACATCAACCAACCGAGGGACAGCTTCTGAAGGATTTGACAAAAAGCTATATGGTTACCAATTCTTTACGTATATGAAAGTTCTAACTTTTATATGCATGAAGTGAAGTGCCAAGATATAGGATTTTCTTGGTAGGAGAATAGAAAGATGGTCTCATCACCTTCCTATTTTCTAGGATAACCATTAGATACGTTCTGGCCAAATACATGGTAAAAATTACGCAGCATGACTAAGAGAAGAAAGGCATTACTTGAAGCTCTGAGGCCATTGCTGTGAAGTGAAAGTGGTGGAAGGACCTCCCCGGCCTCCCTCACCGTCATCATCACTATTGTAGTTGCTGCTGCTGCTGCCGTCCCCTGCCTTGCTCTCTTCAAGGTCGTCCTCATTATCGTCAACATCACTTTCCAGGACGAACTCTTCATTATGCCTCTCCTTAACCTCGTCAGCCATAACTGCAAATATAGATATATAGATTAAAAAAGAGAGTAAAGGAAAAAGCAAACAACATAGTTTTATGGATTATACCATATACGAATACATTTACAAGGTAAGTAATAAAATAACAACTAAACTAAGAGAGAAGGGAAAGATAGGATTAATCACATGATTAATAACAGAAGACAATATTCGGGATATGAGTGCTGAATAAAGAGTGAGAAACAGAAAGAGGAAAAAATCAACGGGAATGAAGATGGGGGTTCCAGTGGGAGGGTTGTTTTGATCGTTTACTTTAAGAAATAAAAATGCAGGATTTCAGGGTGAATGGATGGCTGTAAAGTATAGATAAGAGTTCAGAATGAAAGTATCAATGGAGAGAAATAAGGATCGATAAGAAGGTTTTCGCGTAAAATCCAGAAGACATGAGTGACGTGTTACATCAGAAAATTATGGAAATTGTTTGTTTTCCTTTCAAGCTTCCCGCATTCAACCAGCCAGCTGTAGAGCTGTACATGGCCGGGCCGGGTTAGGACCGGGTTCATATAAAATTTTAAGTCCATTTTTTAAACTCAGGTCTAGCCCGAAATAAAATTTTTAAGTTGAAATCTGGCTCGGCTCGGCCTATATTAACTTTTTTAACTTATTTTATTAAATAAAAAATTTAAAATATAATAAATCATTAATTATATTTAAAATAAATATTAAAACAAGAAATAAATAAAAAATGATATTAAAATAATTCTTAAAATAATACACAAATTGAAAATATAATAAAAAGTGATTATATTAAAATTAAAATCAAAATGCAAATATGATTAAAAATTAAAAAAAATATATATATTTAGTATATAATTCGGGCCGGGCTTGTAACACCCCTTACCCGTACCCGAGGCCGGGATAAGGTACGAGGCGTTACCGGACAAAGATAAAAACATTAAACTAAAATACGGGCCATAAAATTTGTATCAAATTCAAACTTTTTGCATTTAATCATAAGGTCCCTAATACAAACCTACGAGGCCCAAAACATACTTTAGAAAGGGTTCGGGACTAAACCAGGAACTTACGAAAATCTTGGAAATTTCATGCTTTAAGGCTCCACATGCCCTGTCCCAAGTCGTGTTCCATACACTACTGAGACACATGGTCGTGTCTGCCTGCTGTGTGGAATATACCTAGGCTATTTTCCAAGCTTTGGTCAACCTTAATCTCTTACCCACTTATACAAAATCAAAAGCATATAACATGGTATTCATTTAATGATTAAACAATCTCAATTTAAACCACAAACATAGCATTTCTATGTCATCATACATGTGTCTCTCATAGTTATTTTACCTTGTCTATTATAGTACCACTTATACATTTACACCAAGATTGTCATCTTACCACTTCAAATTTAATCATCAAGCATTCATATTTAAAGCTAGATCATATCTTTATAAAATACCACAATTCAGATCTGCATGAATAATAACATGTTTGCTCAAACATTTCAATTCAACTCCATACCAAACAAGCATTACATTAAGACTAGCCATATATTTATATATATATATACATGTCATGACACATATCATTCTCTTTCTATTTTCTTATAAACACATATCATTTATTTCATTATATCAATATTTCATATACCATAGTTTCCATGTATTCCACATATATTTATTTTCCTCCTCCTCCTCTCCATTCCACATCCTTAATGTATAGAGCATTCTTGTAAGTACGATTTCACAATTTACTAATAAATGCTCACATCAAACTGTCCACACGAGTCATAGTCACTTACTTATTTATAATTCGAGCTACAGAGCTCGAAATTAAGATCCGTAAATTTTCGCTGAAACTAGACTCACATATCTTTCCACCATAAAATTTTCATAATTTTTGGTTTAGCCAATTAGTACAGTTTATTAGTTAAAGCCTCCCCTGTTTTAGAGTACGACTACTCTGACCTCTGTGTACTACGAACCAAATTTCTCCCTGTACAGAATTCCAACGACCATGTCATTTATTTCCCTTAAAAATAGACTCAATAAGGAATCCATGCATGTAAGGTATGACTCTTAATAATTTTTGTACAATTTATGGTGAATTTATAAAGTCAGAATAGGGGATCTCGAATTCATTCAGACCCTGTTTCAAAAGAATTCAAATACCACACAATATAGAATTCTTTTGCTTCCCCCGTTTCTTTCATGTAAAAATAGACTCATTAAGCTTTATTTTCATATATCATTTGCATTTTTATTCAACTTCCACAATTTTTAGTGAATTTTCAAAGTCACGCAACTGCTGCTGTCCAACACTATTTTACTACTAAAATTCATTCTTACATAATTCCACTTAATCCGTTTTGTCTTATCAAAGTTCACCAAACTATCGAGCACATTGCTCATAATTTTCATAAACATATACCTACACTATTTCATCACAAAACTCACAAAGCAGTACATAGTAAGTCTCCCGTTGAACACTTCGGATCAATCCTCGATATTTGGTGGTTTCAGCACATAGCTCCACCCATCATAAAGTTCGGCTCTCTTGTACACATGGTGAACACTTAGTACCACCGATGTGACCTAGCCAGTTTATCTCGTAGCTCTCTTGTCTACATGGTGTCCTTCACCTGGAACCACACATGCGACCTAGCTACATATATCTCGTAGCTCTCTTGTCGACATGGTGTACACATAGTATCACCCATGTGACCTAGCTACATCATAATGTCTCGTAGCTCTCTTGTACACATGATGTGCACTCAGCACCATACACGTGACCTAGCTACATATCATCTGTATCATCCAATCTTTCCGAAGGTTCAACAGGGATTTCTCTCTCTTTTCTAACAATTTCACCAATCAAATAATTATCCACAAACATATTTCCAATATTATTATAAAATATCATAATACAAGTAATATTGATGTATTACTTACATATAAACTTACATCTCATTTAATATCAAGGCAATAACATTAAATTACACATTGCCTTATTAAAAATCATATGAACTTACAATTTCGCATAATATCCATAATCATAGAAATCACATTTATGTATGATAATTCAATGCACTTCATGTACCATAGACATATTTTTAAATCAATTCATAAACTTGGCACCATAATCATTTAATTTAACATAATTCAATTAATTCACTAAATTTAACTTTCAAATATAAATTACAGCATTATTGCTTTATTATTATCATACCAACTTACATACTTTCAACACCTCGGATATCATAGTAAATGTATCAATTTTACATTGAAACATGCATAAATTAATGCTTATTATACATATTAACTTACCTCGATACTAAAACGGCCATTTTACCAACTTTCTCAATTTTTAATTTTTCTCTCATTCTAGGTTCAAATCTCATTTTCCGGGATCTAAAACATCATATTTTACTTATTTAACTAATGTACTATTCAAAACAGTCCTTAACTCAAACTTTGGAAAAAATACAATTTTGCCCCTAAACTTTTGCATATTTACACTTTTGCCCCTAGGCTCGGGAATTAAACTTCATCCCTTATTCTTATGTTTCATGACATGCTGATCACTTTTTCCTTCTTTGGAAACATCAAATTCTCACTCTAACATTTACTTATAACTATTAGGTATTTTTACCGATTAAGCCCTTTTACTCATTTTCACTCAAAACCGAGTAGCACAAGTTGTTTAACATAATTTAAAACCTCATATTCTATCATAAAACATCAAAATAAACACATTTCACCTATGGGTATTTTTTCAAATATGAACCCTAGCTTAAATTATTGCTAGAATAAGCTTAATCAAATTACCGGGATTCCAAAAACGTAAAGAACTTGAAAAACGGGGCTAGAACGGACTTACTATTGAGCTTGGAAAGCTTGAAAACCCTAGCCATGGCTTCCCCCATGCTAATTTCGGCCTCCATGAAGAAGATGAGTAAATTTTGGCTTTATTTTCCCTTTTTATTTCTTTTAATTACCAAATGACCAAAATACCCTTCCTTACTAAACTTTCAAAAATTCCATCCATGTCCAATTTTTGTCCATAACTTAGAAATTGGTCAAATTGCTATTTAAGACCTCCTAATTAATATTTCAAAGCAATTTCATACTAGAAACTTCTAGAGTGCAAGTTTTGCAACTTATTCAATTTAGTCCCTAACTTCAAATTGAGCACTTTATGCATAGAATTTCTTCACGAAATTTCACAGAATCGTGCAATCATATCATAGACCTCAGAATAATCATAAAATAATTATTTCTATCTCTAATTTTGTGGTCCCGAAACCTCTGTTCCAACTAGACCCAATTTTGGGCTATTACAACTCTCCCCCCCTTTAGAGATTTTCGTCCTCGAAAATCTTTCTGGAGTGAGGTTTAGTATCTTTCTCATAATTTCCAGCATTACTAACTAATTTTTTTCAAGACGATACTTTCAGAAACACTGTGTCATCAATTTGAATCCCAATATAACTCAGTGAACTCTGATATTTCTCTAACTCTGTCCTTCACTTGTCAACCATTCTCAGTCTCTGGTCATATCTATAATTATTTTATCACTGAACTATTTGATTTCACACTTAGGAACTTAGTCAACATAATTCTCATGAATTTCCGTTACTTACACCTCATCGGTAAGGGGGTGAGGTCGTATAGTCTCTAACTCGATTCTGACATATATCTATACGACACATTCTCTTTTTTTTTTTTTTCATTATCCACATATATCATTATAATCATACTATCCACTTCAAACAATTTATTATTCATATCTGTCTTACATAAAATTTCCAATTATCTCATTTTAAACAAGTGCAGTCACTCATACATTCTATGAATTTTGAATAACTTTAGTCATCACATTTACTCATTAATTTAGTCAAGCATGCAACAATATATGAAGGCCAAACAAATATGAATAAATATATCACTATATAAACTTTCATCTCACATATTATCACATATACATATATCACGAATTCTTATTCATACCTTTCCGAGTTTAACACATCATAGCTGCACTTTATTCAAATACTTCAATATCGCTATCAAATGGTCAGATTTAGCTCGGTTGTAGAATACTTCGTTTTCAACAAAATGGTCCTCATTAGTGTCGGGAGACATCACATTATCACATATTTATGGCATGTATAACTAAACTCTCACACTTGCTATGTTAGTCCGAGTATCGACTAAACTCGCTCTCGATACCACTAAATGTAACACCCTTACCCGCACTGCAGAGGCCGGGATAAGGTACGAGGCGCACTGGGACAAAGATAAAAATATTAAACTAAAATACGGGCCATAAAATTTGTATCATCAAATTCAAACTTTTGCATTTAATCATAAGGTCCCTAATACAAACCTACGAGGCCCAAAACATACTTTAGAAAGGGTTCGGGACTAAACCAGAACTTACGAAAATCTTGGAAATTTCATGCTTTAAGGCTCCACATGCCCGTGTCCCAAGTCGTGTTCCATACACTACCGAGACACATGGTCGTGTCTGCTCAGTGTGGAATATACCTAGGCTATTTTCCAAGCTTTGGTCAACCTTAATCTCTTACCCACTTATACAAAATCAAAAGCATATAACATGGTATTCATTTAATGATTAAACAATCTCAATTTAAACCACAAACATAGCATTTCTATGTCATCATACATGTGTCTCTCATAGTTATTTTACCTTGTCTATTATAGTACCACTTATACATTTACACCAAGATTATCATCTTACCACTTCACTTAATCATCAAGCATTCATATTTAAAGCTAGATCATATCTTTATAAAATACCACAGTTCGGATATGCGTGAATAACATGTTTGCTGAAACATTTCAATTCAATCTGCATACCCAACAAGCATTACATTAAGACTAGTCATATATTTATATATATATATACATGTCATGACACATATCATTCTCTTTCTATTTTCTTATAAACACATATCATTTATTTCATTATATCAATATTTCATATACCATAGTTTCCATGTATTCCACATATATTTATTTTCCTCCTCCTCCTCTCCATTCCACATCCTTAATGTATAGAGCATTCTTGTAAGTACGATTTCACAATTTACTAATAAATGCTCACATCAAACTGTCCACACGAGTCATAGTCACTTACTTATTTATAATTCGAGCTACAGAGCTCTAAATTAAGATCCGTAAATTTTCTTTGAAACCAGACTCACATATCTTTCCACCATAAAATTTTCATAATTTTTTGTTTAGCCAATTAGTACATTTTATTAGTTAAATCCTCCCCTGTTTCAGAGTACGACTACTCTGACCTCTGTGTACTACGAACCAAATTTCTCCCTGTACAGAATTCCAACGACCATGCCATTTATTTCCCTTAAAAAGAGACTCAATAAGAAATCCATGCATGTAAGGTATGACTCTTAATAATATTTGTACAATTTATGGTGAATTTATAAAGTCAGAATAGGGGATCTCGAATTCATTCAGACCCTGTTTCACAAGAATTCAAATACCACACAATATAGAATTCTTTTGCTTCCCCCGTTTCTTTCATGTGAAAATAGACTCATTAAGCTTTATTTTCATATATCATTTGCATTTTTATTCAACTTCCACAATTTTTAGTGAATTTTCAAAGTCACGCAACTGCTGCTGTCCAACACTATTTTACTACTAAAATTCATTCTTACATAATTCCACTTAATCCGTTTTGTCTTATCAAAGTTCACCAAACTATCGAGCACATTGCTCATAATTTTCATAAACATATACATACACTATTTCATCACAAAACTCACAAAGCAGTACATAGTAAGTCTCCCGTTACTTCGGATCAATCCTCGATATTTGGTGGTTTCAGCACATAGCTCCACCCATCATAAAGTTTGGCTCTCTTGTACACATGGTGAACACTTAGTACCACCGATGTGACCTAGCCAGTTTATCTCGTAGCTCTCTTATCTACATGGTGTCCTTCACTTGGAACCACGCATGCAACCTAGCTACATATATCCCGTAGCTCTCTTGTCTACATGGTGTACACATAGTATCACCCATGTGACCTAGCTACATCATAATGTCTCAGTAGCTTCTTGTACACATGATGTGCACTCAAAGCACCATACATGTGACCTAGCTACATACCATCTGTATCATCCAATCTTTTCGAAGGTTCAACAGGGATTTCTCTCTCTTTTCCAACAATTTCACCAATCAAATAATTATCCACAAACATATTTCCAATATTATTATAAAATATCATAATACAAGTAATATTGATGTATTACTTACATATAAACTTACATCTCGTTTAATATCAAGGCAATAACATTAAATTACACATTGCCTTATTAAAAATCATATGAACTTAAAATTTCAAATAATATCCATAATCATAGAAATCACATTTATGCATGATAATTCAATGCACTTCATGTACCATAGACATATTTTTAAATCAATTCATAAACTTGGCACCATAATCATTTAATTTAACATAATTCAATTAATTCACTAAATTTAACTTTCAAATATAAATTACAGCATTATTGCTTTACTATTATCATACCAACTTACATACTTTCAACACCTCGGATATCATAGTAAATATATCAATTTTACATTGAAACATGCATAAATTAATGCTTATTATACATATTAACTTACCTCGATACTAAAACGGCCATTTTACCAACTTTCTCAATTTTTAATTTTTCTCTCATTGTAGGTTCAAATCTCATTTTCCGGGATCTAAAACATCATATTTTACTTATTTAACTAATGTACTATTCAAAACAGTCCTTAACTCAAACTTTGGAAAAATTACAATTTTGCCCATAAACTTTTGCATATTTACACTTTTGCCCCTAGGCTCGGGAATTAAACTTCATCCCTTATTCTTATGTTTAATGACATGCTGATCACTTTTCCCTTCTATGGAAACATCAAATTCTCACTCTAACATATACTTATAACTATTAGGTATTTTTACCGATTAAGCCCTTTTACTCATTTTCACTCAAAACCGAGTAGCACAAGTTGTTTAACATAATTTAAAACCTCATATTCTATCATAAAACATCAAAATAAACACATTTCACCTATGGGTATTTTTCCAAATATGAACCCTATCTTAAATTATTGCTAGAATAAGCTTAATCAAATTACCGGGATTCCAAAAACGTAAAGAACTTGAAAAACTGGGCTAGAAACGGACTTACTATTGAGCTTGGAAAGCTTGAAAACCCTAGCCATGGCTTCCCCATGCTAATTTCGGCCTCCATGAAGAAGATGAGTAAATTTTGGATTTATTTTCCCTTTTTATTTCTTTTAATTACCAAATGACCAAAATGCCCTTCCTTACTAAACTTTCAAAAATTCCATCCATGTCCAATTTTTGTCCATAACTTAGAAATTGGTCAAATTTCTATTTAAGACCTCCTAATTAATATTTCAAAGCAATTTCATACTAGAAACTTCTAGAGTGCAAGTTTTGCAACTTATTCAATTTAGTCCCTAACTTCAAATTGAGCACTTTATGCATAGAATTTCTTCACGAAATTTTCACAGAATCGTGCAATCATATCATAGACCTCAGAATAATCATAAAATAATTATTTCTATCTCTGATTTTGTGGTCCCAAACCTCTGCTCCAACTAGACCCAATTTTGGGCTATTACAACTCTCCCTTTTAGAGATTTTCGTCCTCGAAAATCTTTCTGGAGTGAGGTTTAGTATCTTTCTCATAATTTCCAGCATTACTAACTAATTTTTTTCAAGACGATACTTTCAGAAACACTGTGTCATCAATTTGAATCCCAAGATAACTCAGTCAACTCTGATATTTCTCTAACTCTGTCCTTCACTTGTCAACCATTCTCAGTCTCTGGTCATATCTATAATTATTTTATCACTGAACTCTTTGATTCCACACTTAGGAACTTAGTCAACATAATTCTCATGAATTTCCGTTATTTACACCTCATCGGTAAGGGGGTGAGGTCGTATAGTCTTTAACTCGATTCTGACATATATCTATATGACACATTCTCTTTTTTTTTTTTCATTATCCACATATATCATTATAATCATACTATCCACTTCAAACAATTTATTATTCATATCTGTCTTACATAAAATTTCCAATTATCTCATTTTAAACAAGTGCACTCACTCATACATTCTATGAATTTTGAATAACTTTAGTCATCACATTTACTCATTAATTTAGTCAAGCATGCAACAACATATGAAGGCCAAACAAATATGAATAAATATATCACATATACATATATCACAAATTTGAATAACATGTTTGCCTAAAACATTTCAATTCAACTCCATACCCAACAAGCATTACATTAAGACTAGTCATATATTTATATATATATACATGTCATGACACATATCATTCTCTTTCTATTTTCTTATAAACACATATCATTTATTTCATTATATCAATATTTCATATACCATAGTTTCCATGTATTCCACATATATTTAGTTTCCTCCTCCTCCTCTCCATTCCACATCCTTAATATATAGAGCATTCTTGTAAGTACGATTTCACAATTTACTAATAAATGCTCACATCAAACTATCCACACGAGTCATAGTCACTTACTTATTTATAATTCGAGCTACAGAGCTCGAAATTAAGATCCGTAAATTTTCTCTGAAACTAGACTCACATATCTTTCCATCATAAAATTCTCATAATTTTTGGTTTAGCCAATTAGTACATTTTATTAGTTAAATCCTCCCCTGTTTCAGAGTACGACTACTCTGACCTCTATGTACTACGAACCAAATTTCTCCCTGTACAGAATTCCAACGACCATGCCATTTATTTCCCTTAAAAATAGACTCAATAAGGAATCCATGCATGTAAGGTATGACTCTTAATAATATTTTTACAATTTATGGTGAATTTATAAAGTCAGAATAGGGGATCTCAAATTCATTCAGACCCTGTTTCACAAGAATTCAAATACCACACAATATAGAATTCTTTTGCTTCCTCCGTTTCTTTCATGTGAAAATAGACTCATTAAGATTTATTGTCATATATCATTTTCATTTTTATTCAACTTCCACAATTTTTAGTGAATTTTCAAAGTCACGCAACTGCTGCTGTCCAACACTATTTTACTACTAAAATTCATTCTTACATAATTCCACTTAATCCGTTTTGTCTTATCAAAGTTCACCAAACTATCGAGCACATTGCTCATAATTTTCATAAACATATACCTACACTATTTCATCACAAAACTCACAAAGCAGTACATAGTAAGTCTCCCGTTTAACACTTCGGATCAATCCTCGATACTTGGTGGTTTCAGCACATAGCTCCACCCATCATAAAGTTCGGCTCTCTTGTACACATGGTGAACACTTAGTACCACTGATGTGACCTAGCCAGTTTATCTCATAGCTCTCTTGTCTACATGGTGTCCTTCACCTGGAACCACGCATGCGACCTAGCTACATATATCCCGTAGCTCTCTTGTCTACATGGTGTACACATAGTATCACCCATGTGACCTAGCTACATCATAATGTCTCGTAGCTCTCTTGTACACATGATGTGCACTCAGCACCATACACGTGACCTAGCTACATACCATCTGTATCATCCAATCTTTCCGAAGGTTCAACAGAGATTTCTCTCTCTTTTCCAACAATTTCACCAATCAAATAATTATCCACAAACATATTTCCAATATTATTATAAAATATCATAATACAAGTAATATTGATGTATTACTTACATATAAACTTACATCTCATTTAATATCAAGGCAATAACATTAAATTACACATTGCCTTATTAAAAATCATATGAACTTACAATTTCGCATAATATCCATAATCATAGAAATCACATTTATGCATGATAATTCAATGCACTTCATGTACCATAGACATATTTTTAAATCAATTCATAAACTTGGCACCATAATCATTTAATTTAACATAATTCAATTAATTCACTAAATTTAACTTTCAAATATAAATTACAAACATTATTGCTTTATTATTATCATACCAACTTACATACTTTCAACACCTCGGATATCATAGTAAATATATCAATTTTACATTGAAACATGCATAAATTAATGCTTATTATACATATTAACTTACTTCGATACTAAAACGGCCATTTTACCAACTTTCTCAATTTTTAATTTTTCTCTCATTCTAGGTTCAAATCTCATTTTTCGGATCTAAAACATCATATTTTACTTATTTAACTAATGTACTATTCAAAACATTCCTTAACTCAAACTTTGGAAAAATACAATTTTGCCCCTAAACTTTTGCATATTTACACTTTTGCCCCTAGGCTCAGAATTAAACTTCATCCCTTATTCTTATGTTTTATGACATGCTGATCACTTTTCCCTTCTATGGAAACATCAAATTCTCACTCTAACATATACTTATAACTATTAGGTATTTTTACCGATTAAGCCCTTTACTCATTTTCACTCAAAACCGAGTAGCACAAGTTGTTTAACATAATTTAAAACCTCATATTCTATCATAAAACATCAAAATAAACACATTTCACCTATGGGTATTTTTCCAAATATGAACCCTATCTTAAATTATTGCTAGAATAAGCTTAATCAAATTACAGGATTCCAAAAACGTAAAGAACTTGAAAAACAGGGGCTAGAACGGACTTACTATTGAGCTTGGAAAGCTTGAAAACCCTAGCCATGGCTTCCCCATGCTAATTTCGGCCTCCATGAAGAAGATGAGTAAATTTTGGCTTTATTTTCCTTTTTATTTCTTTTAATTACCAAATGACCAAAATGCCCTTCCTTACTAAACTTTCAAAAATTCCATCCATGTCCAATTTTTGTCCATAACTTAGAAATTGGTCAAATTTCTATTTAAGACCTCCTAATTAATATTTCAAAGCAATTTCATACTAGAAACTTCTAGAGTGCAAGTTTTGCAACTTATTCAATTTAGTCCCTAACTTCAAATTGAGCACTTTATGCATAGAATTTCTTCACGAAATTTTCACAGAATCATGCAATCATATCATAGACCTCAGAATAATCATAAAATAATTATTTCTATCTCTGATTTTGTGGTCCCGAAACCTCTGTTCCAACTAGACCCAATTTTGGGCTATTACAGGGCTGTGCTCGGGCTAAAAAAATTTTACCCAAGCCCAGCCCGTTTTCTAAACGGGCCTCATTTTTTTCCCAAACCCATATTTCAGACCTATATTTTTACCCGAATCCTCCTATTTTTCGGGCGAGCAGGGTAACCCGGCCCATGCACACCTCTAGCCAGCTGTCTCATAAATGTTTTTATAATTGCATCCCATCAAATAATCAATTTTCGATTTAATTATCACTAATAAATATTAAAATTAAAAAAGTACTCTTTTGGCAAAATTTGCTAGCTTTTGTTAAGTAATTAAAGCAATTTATAACTCTTCCTTTAGTTACAAATAAATTTTAGTAATATTATATTAAAATATTATTTTATTATTTAATTTCTAATTACATTTTCATCACGTTTGGTTCATTGTAATGGAATAGAACTGTAATGGAATAGAGTTGTAATAGAATAGAACTATAATAGCAATTCAATTGTTTAGTTGAATGGAATGAAATAAAACTGTAGTAGTATTCTTGTGTTTGGTTGAATGGAATAGAGTTGTAATAGCATAAGAAAAGAAGCTAAAATGATCAGAGTACCCTTAGCAGAAATTTTGTTAAAGGGATGATTATTGTTATTAAATTTTAATAAGATGGTTATTAAATATAATTTAATAAAAACAATAATACATAATTTAATCCTATTTTAATAAATTTATTATTAAATATAATTTAACAATAATAATATATAATTTAATAATATTCTTAATATAACAATAATTAAAATATGAATTAATAAAAATTATATATAATCTATTTTATTATTTTTAAAATATAATGCATATTTAATGTGTTAAAATATTATTAGTGAAACAAATAATTTAGCATATATATCACAATCTATATGTTACTTAAAGTATAATTTAAAAGAGTAATTTAAAGAATATCTTGTCTCAAATATTTTTACTCATAGACAGATGTTGAATACATCAAAAGAACTAATGAAATTGTTATGTTGTATATATATATATATATATATCTAACATATTTTCATTAAAATATTTATGTTGCTAGACATGTATAATATACGAATCTCATGTAAAAGTAAAAATGAACAATACAGATTTAATGTATGTAATCACAAACTCTTATGTAACTTCATTTTTACATGTACCAAACTTCAAAAGAATAGTATTAAGGTTCCTTTAAAATATTGACGTAGAGTATTCTATAGAATCAAATATGATAATACAAGGCTATTTTAATATAATATATATTAATGGAAAATTATTGAACATATAAAGCTTCCCTGCATCAATGAATGTATTTTAGAAGCTGGAAAATACAAAGCAAGAATATCAATAGACTAAATATACTTGAATAACACGCAACCATTGGCTCCTCTTCTTGAAAATTTCTAAAGTTTTTGCAGCTGCAATGAATGGAAACTCAGTCTCCCAAGCTACCATTTGTCCAGTGCTCCATAAACTGTCTCTTTTTCATTGGGAAGTTGAGAAACTATTTTTACATATAGAATCAGTGTATATCTTTTATCTTTAAATACTAAATACATACTATAACTAAAATTTATACCCAAAATAGAGAATTGCATACAATTAGTACAAGAGCAGCCGCTCTTGTTAGCACATCTTCCCGAGAAGCAATAAATCCAGCTGATCCGGGATTTGGAATGGCTGGAACTGTAGTGGCAGGCGTAGCTGTTGCCATAAATTGCCCAACTGGTGCTGCACTAGAAGGTTGTGAGATTGCTGGCGAACCTTTGTTGAAGTCATCTAAGATACTTTGTTGGTCCGATTTCTTGAGGACTTGCTAATGAAATTTTCAAGTTTTTACTCTAGAAAAGTTATTTTAATGATATCCTGAACTTCAAGCTATCATTCAGTTAAAACTGAAATCAAAGTCAACTTCACCTTAAGCTCTAGAATTCGCTCTGGTAGGCAGTAGCAATGCACGGTATGTATCCGCAACCGAATCAACAGGCAATAGTATAACATGGGTAATAATGATAAGGAGCAAAGGCGTATTATGATAGATGGCCATAACCTGATAGAATAAGAGCTGACCAGACTTTTTGTCACAAACCTTCAAAAGTGCTTCAGCTTTGCTCATCTCTCTACTTACAAATTTTGAATAGCCAGCAGCACCATATGTCTGCCAATACAAGTTAAAAATTTATCAGTTCTTTTTTGCACCCTCAAATTCTCCGTGTCTTGCAAAAATAGGAGAAAGGATGATCATGAAAATGCAAATGGAAACAAATGCTTACGTATATACCAGAGATAACTTCATTATTGAAATTGCAAAACAAATAGAGTACCGAAATGAAGGGGTGTAAACCAATCGAACGATCAAGTTTTCAAGCATAAACCACATCTTTACAATTTGTGTACCAGAGACTAGAGTGAGAGTGGATAATATAGTAGTGTCCCTTTAAATAATAAAATATACAACGTCACGCATCTTTCCAACATCAATTTTTTTTTCCACAGTGAGAGTGGATTAATTATTGAAATTTCAAAATAGCAAATGAATTCAATAAGAGCTGTGAGAAGCGTGATTTCATGAATATGCACACTCCACAACTAAAAAGTGATGCAGCCTTGCTGAAAATAGAGATGCAAAACCATGAGTTATGTCTGTAAAAGCTAACTGCAGCATCAAATGTGACAGATGCTAAATAAGGGAAATAAAAATGCCTTAAACCAGGATAACTAGAATATTCACACGCAACAACCAGTAGACGAATAGGAAATCATGAGTATTCATTTGGATGCATAACTCACCTGTCGACCAAGTGAAGGAAATTCCAAAAGAATTGTCTTTACAGCTTGAGTATCCAACAGCATCTGCAATACAATATACCATTAGTTTTATACATTAATATACTTCAATGCTCCGGTATCAATTATTCCAAATTCCATTTTTGTTATCAGAAGCCATTCAAATCACATTCAAATGTTGATACATGGTCGTTAGAAGTAATTGTAAATAAGTTAGCGCACATCACAAAGACATAAACAACTAAGTATCAAATCTCAATTGACCTTGCCTTGTATGCTAATATTCACAAAAGGTTAATAGATGTAATAGAGTTAATGGCAATATTAGTATTACATAACCACAAGAATAGCAAGAAGGAAACTGAGAGAAACAATATGTGAAAAGTACTTGTTGGGCTCCAGTTTCTGATATCTGCTTGCATTTGAAAATATTCATGTAGAACCGGGGGCCAACCGATGATGCAACTGCAAGAATTATCAATAAGCAAGTTGCACAAAATATCTATCTACAAAAGGAAAGAGAGAAGAAAAAGAAAATAGTAAGAGTAAACCATGTTACAAGACATAGTACAAGACCCCTCTTTTCTGGTATTTACCTTGTCCAAGAAGAACTAGAAGTAAATAGGTGAAAGAAGGCTCCTAAGTACAGGAATGCTACTGCTAAGGATCATATTTATGCCATTGACATATCTGCCACAAAGACAATGAGATTGCTTTTAAAAGTTGACCCTAGCCTGGGTGAAATCAAAATCTTAAAAAGGAATGCATCTTACCCTGATTGGTCCCCAACGCTTTCAAGGGTACACCATGGACACGGGTCATTGCAGCCATTTCGGCATCAAATTTAGTTTCTAGGCCATGCACCAACGTTACTAAAGATTTGGTTATAACCGCTGAAAATTCATCCTGTAAAATAGCAAGACCTTGTAGAACCAACAGAAGTAATGTTGCAAAATGAATTTTTTATGAAGTAAGCAATACTTGCACTTCAAACATATCCACTCGGTCTGCAAATTGAGAATAGATGATTTTGGATACACTTTCAGCCAGTTCCCCAGACTGTTGAAAAAGTAGATATGGGTTACTAAAACTCTAAAATCAGTTTTCATTATCAATGTAATCATGAATCTAAGTTCGTCTATAACTAGAATACAAGGGCATGATGTACATCTACATCAATATATAATACACGGGCATGATACTTCAGAAGCTCCAAGATTCCCAAAACCAAGTCATTGATGTAGCAAAAGCCAGATGCCTCACACTTCTTGGCATGATGTAAACCACCAGCCCAATTTATAACAATATCGCAAACTGATTGTTTAATCTTCTTGCAGCATCTGCCAGCCATGACAATCAATTACAAATAAAAATGCACAAATCAAATTAAGAGAAACGACCCACCAGCGTAGATTTGACAAAATTCAAACAAGTTTTCAAACACAGGGCAGTTTTCTCCAAGATTGTTTGGGAAGAAGAAAATAGAAAAAGATGGAAATCAAACTCCAAAGCCATATACATCAGAAAAATCATAAACTAATCCTTTCTCTATATGATGTTTGCATGTTCCAATGAACGGGTAAAATACATATGACAATTTTGATAGAGAGGGAAAAGAATAAGAAAATAGACAGCGAAGGGAAGAAGACTAACAACAATCGCTGATAGTTGATCGGAGCCTCACCATTCCCATAATCATTGGGCTGCACGGTGGGAGAAGTGCGAATTTCTTTGGAAAGCTCTACCTTTGCCATCGATTTCTCCATATTTTCTACCACATGCAAATCTGCCACACCCAAAATCCAAAAACAGAGAGTATTTTATGCATTTTTTGGAAAACCCATGAAGATTTTCGTCTGAATGATGAGTGGAAGTGGGAGGAGTTTTCATCTGAAATAAAAAAGGCTATTACGAGAGCCATCGAATAGGCATTTAGAGCCTGACCCTCTGAATGGTTATGCAGAGTTTACGCGTAATAGAGCCCACACGGAATAGCTATTCGGCGGTCAAATTTCAAACAAACAAATGGGTCACTATAATGCATGGAATAGGGGCGGAATGGAATGGCCATTCCCTCGAACCAAACATGCTCTTCTAGTTTGTCTCGTTACTTAAAAGTTGAAACTTAAAAAAGAGAAATTTATTCTTTTCTTGTTTTTGCATAAAAACTCGATGTAATCCTTAAAACAAATAATATATTAATTTAAAAAGTATAGAAGAAATATATTGTAAATAAAGTTTTGAGTAAAATACACCAACAGTCATGTAACTTTGATTTTAATGATAAAACAATCATTCAACTTTTAACTCTGTCACTAAACTATCAAAAAATAACAAATCAGTCAACAGTAACCATTTTTCGTTATAGACTTAACGAAACTACCATTTTCCGTTACGACATAACGGAGTTGCCATTTTCTATCCTTCTCTCCCCCTCCCCACTTGTCTCTCTACTCCTACCACTGGTCTTCCATCGCTCTCCCTTTTCCCCACCATCCCTCCCTCTACTTTGATTCTCTCCCTCTCCTACTGTCTCTTTCCCTCTGCTAACTCACCCACCCTTCAAGCCCATTGATTTTGTCTCCCAAAACCATGGGTCATGTTCTTCCCAACCAAAAATCTCGGTTAAATGCATAAAAAAAGATCACGTTCTTAATTTTTCTGTTAAATTGCTCCATTCCTCGTTTCGTCCACTACTTGTAAGCTTCTCTCTTTCTCTCATCTTCTTCTTCTTTTGCTTATCAAAATGGCAACTTTAACAAATTTGGCAAAAATAATTAAGTTTGAAGTTATTTCTGGGTTTTTCTTCTCATATCCAAACAAAACAAATGGGAAGAAAACATCTAAAAATATATAAAAATTGACAAAAATGGATTTGAGCTTCTCTAAAATGGGATCCACCATTTTCTAATTATTTTGAAATCGTAGTGATTTGATAGCCCGAACTCTTTATTACCCAATAATAATAAGGGTAAAGTACACCAATAGTCATTGTTGTTTAACCCATCTTACCCAATAATAATTTTAGTGATTTGTCTGTAATACAAATGATTAAGCAAAAAACCTAACAAATGAATTTTGAAGCAACAAGATAGTGAAAATTGTGAAACATAAAATAAGGGTTTTGTTTAACCTATCTTACCCAATCCAAATAAAAAAAACTCGATCAGTTGTGGATTTGGAAACTTGTCAAAGTAGAAAAAAAAATTAAGAACGAGACCTTTTTTTATGCATTTAACTGAGATTTTTGGTTGGGAAGTATAACGCCCTCCACCTGACCCTAGTTGTAACAACCCTTGCCCGTATCCGACGTCGGAATAGGGTTCAAGGTATTACCTGACTTAAACTCAACCACTATATAAAACCGGGCCATGAAATCTCAAACAATTTAAAAACTTTTCCTTTCTCATGTAATCTGTCCCAAACATGGGCTTACGAGACCCAAAATATACATCCGGGGTGGTTCGGAGCCTAACTATGAACTCATTTAAAACTTAGAAAAATTTCATACAACAAGGCTCTACACGCCCGTGTGGTTATAGAGCTTACGACCGTGTGCTTGGGACACGCCCATGTCCTGTACCCGTGTCTGAAGACCTGGGCATTCTGCCAAAACCACACGGCCCAAGCGCACACCCGTGTCCTTCACACGGCCGAGACACATGGCCGTGTCTCTTGTCCGTGTACAACTAGCATGCATACTAACATTATGACATGGCATGGACACACACTAGTGTGCTAAAATGACTTCAAAATTTTAAGTGTAGGGGACGCACGGCTATAACACACACCAACAATCTCACCATTAGTCATCATACTTATAGCTCAAAAGTAAACATAATCTGACTTACTCATTGTCATCTACTTGAGTCACATTTTCTAATTAGGCTCGTTACTCATGCTTACCATATAGGTACCTGTAACACTCACAACATGATCATTCTTTCTTTATCAAAATTGATCCATAACTCTCACCATTGAAACATTTGGAATACTACCGGATATTCTATGAACCTTCAACATGAGATATATTGCTGATTCCATGTCCCACACATGGTCTTACACTGGCTCTCATATATTCGTGCTGATGCATGTCCCAGACATGTCTTACACTAGCACAACTCTTAGCCAATGCGTGTCCCAGACACGTCTTACACTGGCTATCTCCGTCGAGGCCGATGCATGTCCCAGACATGTCTTACACTAGCACTTATCTCTGTGCCGATGCAATGTCCCAGACATGGTCTTACACTGGCTCTCAGAATGTGGTCGAAGCATGTCCCAAACATATCTTACACGGGCGCACAAATCACCCAATGCCTTGGCACGAATATCCAGTTCGTATCCTAATGTTTCAGCGGGATACTTTTATTATCTCAAATATTACTATGCATTCTCAACTTATAACTTAACAACTCATACAATATCAATTCAATGGCTATATGGATACAAATATTAACAGTGTAGTTGTGTTATTAACATACAACTTACCTCGGTTTACAAAAAGTACTCGACTATTCGGTTTAGTCGGTTTGCTTGGCCTTCCCCCGATCTAGGTTTGGATTTGGTAAATCTTGATCTATAATGACAATGTGCACTCATTCAGTCACTAATTAGGATTAAGCAATCGTAAATTCACATCTTTGGTAAAATGATCATTTTGCTCCTAAACTTTGACAAAATGACCATTTTACCCCTATGGCCTAAAATCGATTTTTATCAAATTTCTTTGTATCTTAAGCCTAATCGGACTATTTTTAATCTTATGGCAACTTTAAATTATCACTATTTCACATACTTATTAACTATTTTACAACTTATGCAAAATAGTCCCTTTAGGTGTTTTCATGCTAACACCTTTCACAAAAGTTGTTTATAACCCAACTAGGACTCATATTATTCCAAAAAAACTCAATAAACATCTCAAAAACATCCATGGCAAAATCTTAAACTCTTGACCATTTTGCAAGATATCACCCTCATTTGAAAGCTCATGCTTCAAGGGTCTCAAAAACAAAAAAATCACTAAAAGAAACTATCAAAGTCACTTACTTGATAGGCTTAATGTTGCTGCAAATTTTTGAAGCTCAAAACCTCAACAATGGCTGATAAAAATTGGTGGAGAGAAGAAAAATAGAGAAGAAATGGCCTTTGTTTAATTTAATTTAAAACTAGTCAAATTTGATGACCTCATCTTCACCTAATTTTGACCTTCTCCTCAATTTGTCAAATTTAAAACTAGTCCATAGTGATACGATCCCATTTCCACTTTGGAACCATAATAGGCTGAGTAGCCCCAAAGGTACTTGGTGTTTAGCCTTTACTTGCTGACATACTAAACACTTGGAAATAAACTCCGAAATATCCCTTTTCATTCCCGACCACCAATACATTTTCTTCAGGTCGTTATACATTTTTACGCTATCTGGGTGGATGGATAAACTACCTCTATGTGCTTCTCGTAAAATTTTCTGAATGAGCTCACTATCTTTAGGCACACAAATTCTATTTTTGAACATTAAACATCCGTCGATACCAACCTGAAAATCTGATTCAACACCTGACTCACACTGATTTTTCCTGGCTTGAAACTTCTCATCATTTTTCTGAGCTTCTCGAATTTCATGAAGAAAAGTCAGTCTAACTCTCAGTTCTGCTAAGATCGAACCATCCTTAAATACGGTCAATTGTGTATTCAAAGCTCTCAAGGCAAACAACGATTTTTTACTTAAGGCATCAGCGACTACATTCGCCTTTCCCGGATGGTAATCGATGATTAACTCATAATCCTTTAATAGTTCTAACCATCGATGCTGCCTCAAATTCAACTCCTTTTGAGTCATCAAGTATTTTAAACTCTTGTGGTCAGTAAATACCCTACATTTCTCCCTATACAAATGGTGTCGCCAAATCTTCAAGACGAACACTACAGCTGCTAGCTCTAAATCATGGGTCGGATAATTTTTCTCGTGTAGTTTTAGCTGTCTTGAGGCATAGGCTACAACCTTGCCTTCTTGCATGAGTACACACCCTAAACCATTTAAGGAGGCGTCACTATAAATTACAAATTCTTTACCTGACTCCGGTTGCACTAAAATTGGGGCTTCGGTCAACAAGGTCTTTAATTTTTCAAAACTCCGCTGACATTCTTCCGTCCATTCAAACTGGATGTCTTTCTGCAATAGTCTCATTATTGGGGTAGCTATCATAGAAAATCCATTTACAAAGCATCTGTAATACCCTGCTGGCCCCAGAAAACTACGAACCTCTGTTACATTCCTCGGCGATTCCCACTCCATAATAGCTGAGATCTTATTTGGGTCAACTCTGATCCCATCACCCGACACGATGTGTCCTAGAAATCCAACTTCATTAAGCCAAAACTCACTCTTACTAAACTTAGCATAAAGCTGTTTATCTCTCAGAGTCTGTAATACAGTTCTCAAATGTTTCGCGTGCTCACTCTCATCACATGAATAAATCAGTATGTCATCTATAAAAACAATGATGAACCTATCCCATTACCCGAGGCATTCGTTAATCCAAAAGGCATAAAAAGAAACTCGTAATGCCCATATCTCGTCTAAAAACCAGTCTTCGGCACGTCTTGTTCCTTGACCCTTAACTAGTAATAACCTGATCTCAAATCTATTTTAGAAAATACAGTGGCTCCTCTCAATTGGTCGAAGAGATCATCATTCCTTGGAAAAGGATACTTGTTCTTCACTTTCACTTTGTTAAGCTGTCTATAGTCGATACATAATCTCATCGACCCGTCCTTTTTTACAAAAAGTATTGGAGCACCCCATGGTGAATAACTCGGTCTAGTAAAACCTTTATCTATTAACTCTTGCAACTGTACTTTTAACTCCTTTAACTCAGTGGGGGACATCCTATACGGTGCAATCGAGATTGGCGTTGTACCAGGAGCCAACTCGATACCAAACTCAACCTCTCTCTGGGGGTAACCCTGGTAACTCCTCCGGAAAGACATCTATAAACTCACAAACCATTGGTACTGACTCAATCTTCGACTCGGACACTTGGGTATTCAGCATAAAAGCTAGATAAGCTTTATAACCTTTTCTCAAGTATTTTTCGGTGGTCAAAGACGATATTACCACAGGCAGGTTATCTGACTTATCTGGCCCAACTCGAAGAACGTTACCATTCTCACATCTTAACTGAATTACTTTTTCTCCAAAGTCTACTACAACGCCGTGGGAGGTTAGCCAGTCCATCTCAAGAATTACATCGAATTCGTTAAACGACAACAACATCAAGTTGCCCGGAAAACAATGGCCTCTAATTGTCAAAAGACAATTTTTACATACTTGGTCAACTAATACATGCTTGCCTAACGGGTTAGACACTTTCATAACAAGCTCAGTAGACTCTATAAGCATGTCTATACGAGGTATCAAATCCATGCATATGTAAGAACGGGTAGATCCCGGGTCAATTAAAGTGACAACAGTAATATCGTGAATAGAAAAGGTACCCGTGATCACGTCTGGAGACTCTGCCTCTTCTCGGGCTCATATAGCATAGGTCCTCGCTGGTGCTTTGCCTTCAGACCTCATTGCAGTATCTCTCGGTGCACCTCTACTACCAGTCCCACTCCCGGGGTTCCTTTGATGCCTACCCCTCAAAGGAGCATTGCTTGCTTTCGCATCTTGTTTTCTCTCTCTCTCGTCCATCTCAGGACACTCGCAGATAAAGTGGTCAAGTGACCCACATTTGAAACAGCCCCTCTTGTTAACTCGATATTCGCCCAAGTGACATCTTCCACATTGTGAACACTCCGACCTATTTGGCCGAGCACTACCAACACTTGCAACTGAAGTAGTTTGGGCTTTAGGTGCCAGGTTCTACTGATTCTTATTTCTCTTCGAATACCCCACCGAAGTATTCGATCAAGTAGTAAATTCTTTTGACCTCTTGGAGGAGGATTGTTATGCTTTCCCCATCTGTCTTTTCTTTAAATCTCGCGACTCGCTGGCTGCTTTCCTCCTCTTTTTCACCAACTCTTCTGCTTTACACGCTCTATCAACGAGCACTACAAATTCTTTCAACTCCAAGATGCCCACAAATACTCGAATGTCTTCATTGAGGCCATCCTCAAACCTCTTACACATAGTAGCTTCAGTGGATACGCACTCTCGCGCATACTTGCTGAGTTTCACAAACTCCCGCTCATACTCTGTCACAGTCTTATTACCTTCCTTCAACTCTAGAAATTTTTTCCTTTTCTGATCCATAAACCTCTGGCTAATGTACTTCTTTCAGAACTCTCCTTCGAAGAATTCCCAAGTTACTCTTTCTCTTGGTACTACAGACACTAGAGTGTTCCACCACTGATAAGCCAAGTCTCGTAGAAGTGACATGGCACACTTCACGCACTCTTTAGACGTGCATGACAGTTCATCGAATACCCTCAGGGTATTCTCTAGCCAAAACTCCGCTCTCTGTAGGTCATCATCTACACTAGCCCAAAATTCCTTGGCCCCTTGCTTCCGGATCTTATCTATCGGAGGCTTCTCTCACCTGAACACATCCGCACCTTGCGGAGCCATTGAGGCATATTGAGAAATCGGAAGAGGTGGAAGAGGTGGAGTGTTCGGGTTCGCACGGACAAACTCTATATACCAAGCATCCATCATTCGGAGGTAGGCTTCCCTAGCCCCGCCGCCCTAGCCCATACTCATAGGCTCACTCTCTATTGGCACGGTCCCTTCTGCGGGAGCCGACGTACTACTTTTCACGTCATCCGCCATGGTTCTATCAAGATCCATTACTATAAAGACACAACTTATAATCGTCAGGAATCGTCACACTATCAATATGCATATACGTGGCATGTATAGCTAGACTTGTACTCTGACTAGCTTAGTCTACGAATTGACTAAACCATGCTCTGATACCACCAAATGTAACACCCCTCGCCCGTATCCGACACTGAAATAGGGTTCGAGGTATTACCTGACTTAAACTCAACCACTATATAAAACCGAGCCATGAAATCTCAAACAATTTAAAAAATTTTCATTTCTCATGTAATCTGTCCCAAACATGGGCTTATGAGACCCAAAATATACATCCAAAGTGGTTCGAAACCAAACTAAGAACTCATTTAAAACTTAGAAAAATTTCATGAAACAAGGCTTTACACGCCCGTGTGGTTATAGAGCACACGACCGTGTGCTTGGGACACGCTCATGTCCTGTACCCGTGTCTGAAGACCTGGGTATTCTGCCAAAACCACACGGCCCAAGTGCACACCCGTGTCCTTCACACGGTAGAGACACATGGTTGTGTCTCTTGCCTGTGTATTCTAGCATGTATATTGACTTTATGACATGTCATGGACACACGCTCGTGTGGCCTGCCCATGTGCTAAAATGACTTCAAAATTTTAAGTACAGGGGATGCACGGCCATAACACACACCCATGGGCGTGAGCCATGTGTCACACATGGCCTAGATACAGGCCCGTGTGTCTTACCCGTGTGGACAAACTACGCTATTTCCCAAGCCCATTTGTCACCCTTTTTGCACAACCTACACAAGATCATTTCAATATACAAATCTCATCACAATGGACACTAACTCATCCATAGAAAGAACATCATACGCATTCATCAAAATGAATAATGGCCATTATTATAGGCTTCATACAAAATAAAGGGCTTTTGACTTAAGCCAAAATACATAAATCATTCTCTTAAATCTACATCCTAGCCTAGCCCTATACATGCCACCTTCAAAAATATAAATCAAACTATACCGAATATTGCGGCCGATAGTGTGATCGATATCTCTGACTTTAATGGATCTTTAAGCTTGCTTGGTGACATTGAAAGAAGAGGGAAAAGAAAGAGGGTAAGCATAAACTTTAGTAAGTTACATATAAATAAATATACAACAACAATCTCACCATTAGTCATCATACTTATAGCTCAAAAGTAAACATAATCTGACTTACTTATTGTCATCTACTTGAGTCACATTTTCTAATTAGGCTCGTTACTCATGCTTACCATATAGGTACCTGTAACACTCACAATATGATCATTCTTTCTTTATCAAAATTGATCCATAACTCTCACCATTGAAATATTTGGAATACTACCGGATATTCTATGAACCTTCAACATGGGATATATTGTCGATGCCATGCCCCAGACATGGTCTTACACTGGCTCTCATATATACGTGCTGATGCATGTCCCAGACATGTCTTACACTAGCACAATTCTTAGCCGATGCGTGTCCCAGACACGTCTTACACTGGCTATCTCTGTCGAGGCTGATGCATGTCCCAGACATGTCTTATACTGGCATTCATCTCTATGCCGATGCCATGTCCCAGACATGATCCTACACTGGCTATCATAGTATGGTTAATGCATGTCCCAGACATGTCTTACACTAGCCCTCGTTTAGAAGCCGATGCCATGTCCCAGACGTGGTCTTACACTGGCTTTCAGAATGTGGCCGTAGCATGTCCCAGACATGTCTTACACGGGCGCACAAATCACCCAATGCCTTGGCACGAATATCCAGTTCGTATCCTAATGTTTCAGCGGGATACTTTTATTATCTCAAATATTACTATGCATTCTCAACTTATAACTTAACAACTCATACAATATCAATTCAATGGCTATATGGATACAAATATTAACATGTAGTTGTGTTATTATTAACATACAACTTACCTCGGTTTACAAAAAGTACTCGACTATTCGGTTTAGTCGGTTTGCTTGCCTTCCCCGATCTAGGTTTGGATTTGGTAAATCTTGATCTATAATGACAATGTGCACTCATTCACCACTAATTAGGATTAAGCAATCGTAAATTCACATCTTTGGTAAAATGATCATTTTGCTCCTAAACTTTGACAAAATGACCATTTTACCCCTATGGCCTAAAATCGATTTTTATCAAATTTCTTTGTATCTTAAGCCTAATCGGACTATTTTTAATCTTATGGCAACTTTAAATTATCACTATTTCACATACTTATTAACTATTTTACAACTTATGCAAAATAGTCCCTTTAGGTGTTTTCATGCTAACACCTTTCACAAAAGTTGTTTATAACCCAACTAGGACTCATATTATTCCAAAAAAACTCAATAAACATCTCAAAAACATCCATGGCAAAATCTTAAACTCTTGACCATTTTGCAAGATATCACCCTCATTTGAAAGCTTAAAAACACAAAAATCACTAAAAGAAACTATCAAAGTCACTTACTTGAGAGGCTTAATGTTGCTACAAATTTTTAAAGCTCAAAACCCCAACAATGGCTGATAAAAATCGGTGGAGAGAAGAAAAATAGAGAAGAAATGGCCTTTGTTTAATTTAATTTAAAACTAGTCAAATTTGATGACCTCATCTTCACCTAATTTTGACCTTCTCCTCAATTTTTCTACCCATGGCCAGCTATGCCATATCACAAGGGTCTAATTGCCTTTTAAAGACTCTAAATTTTTATTCTCTAGCTATTTAACACATTTGGGTACAAAAATGTCACTTTTGCCTTTTATGTGATTTAGTTCTTTTTCAAAATCGGGCTAGAAAACGTTAAAATTAGCTTACCAAAATTTTCATGCACTAATAAAATCATACTATAACCTCATAAAAATAATAAAAATTTTTTTTATCTAACTTCAAATTTGTGGTCCTGAGACCACTGTTCCGACTAGGCCCTAAATCGGGCTGTTGCACTAGCCACACGATCGAGCGAAGGGTGTTACGTCCTAACCCAGACGCATCCTAGACTTTCTTACTCACCTATGTAATAAAATTTCTAGGTTTTCTTTAGCTGAATTACCTCGTTTTATTATTGTTACTCAAATACTTGTATTGTGTAATAATTTCTTTTACAACATAAATACTAAAGCTATTGTTCTCGCTTTATTTACATCTGCCTACAATCAGAGTGTTACACTATACGTAGATTTAACTTCACCCTAAGGCTTATCTCATACTTATACATTATGGCTAATGACAATTGTGTGGCTCCCTTAGCCTTTCCTTTGGCATAGACTACACTTCAGCCACAATCTTTCCTTTCATATTCTCTATATGCATATCAACATGTATCATCACTTCCATGGCATAGCCTTGGCATTGTATCTCATCTTTCTTCGTTCTAACGAATCCTACAATTAGAGGCATTTGTAATGTAACACCCCTTACCTGGGTCCGAGGCCAGGACTAGGCACGAGGTATTACCTGACTTAAACATATGCATACAGTCATTTCGAGTCATAAAAATTCAATCGAATTTAAAACTTTTTAATCTTACTCTAGAATTTTTTAATATGGGCCTACGAGGCCCAAATCAAAACTTGGGGATGACCTGGGACTAATCTGAACACCTCTAAAAACTTTTAAAAAATGTCACTTGAAACAGGGGTACATGCCTGTATGAAAGGGCGACACGCCCGTGTAGCCCTTTTGACATGGCCATGCTGAAGGCCCATGTGGTTCACACGGCCTAAGCACAAGGGGAAACGCCCGTGCCCCAAACCCGTGTGAATTTAATTCCACATTCTAACATACAGGGGTTTTTATACGGCCTGGCACATGCCCGTGTCCATGGCCTGTGTCCCTCACACGGCCTTGACACGCCCATGTCTCAGCCCGTGTCCAAAAACCTAGACATTCTATTTCTGACGTCAGCAACCCTTAAGGGTGACACGGCCAAGGCACACGCCCGTGTGCTAGGCCGTGCCCTTCACACGGCTGAGACACACGGTCGTGTCTCTGCTCGTGTGTTTACTACCATGCATATTGACTTACAAATTTAACATGCAGGGGACACACGGCCGTGCAACACACCCATGGGGCTACTCGTGTGGGAAAATCAAGGCTATTTTCCAAGCCTTTATGTCACCCTTACATGCACCAACCTACACTATCATCTAACATGACCAATCCACACAGCCATACAAGGTCTAATTAGCCACAATAGGCATTAGTTCAATCATGCAATTTACCCATCCATGAAAATATCATCACTTGCATATATCAATAATGAATATTAGCCATTATCTAAGGCTTTATAAAAAATGAAGGGTTCATCCCAAGCCAACACATTTGGCCAATATAATAATGACACAAAAGTCTAAGTCCCTATACATGCCATACTCAAAATAGAAAAAGACTAACCATACCAAATGCTTCAAGGATAGGGTGTGACTGGCTTCTCCAATGTAAGGCGATGATCCACGAGCTACTTTTGTGGTACTATAAGAAAATGGAAAGGAAAAAGGGTAAGCATAAAGCTTAGTAAGTCGCGTATAAATAATGAAATAACTACAATTTACCATAAAGGATCATACTCCTAATATAACTCAATCTGTACACGAAAGTGAGGACTCATAAATATTATTTGTTCATATTCATCTCTCACCAAGCATACAACGTTGATTGAATTCACATTCCATACTTTGTAACAGCCCGATTTTCGGCCTAGTCAGAATAGTGGTTTCAGAACCGCTATTCTGGGGCTGGAGAAATTATTTTAATGATATTTTATATGTTATAGCATGATTATATGTGTGCATGAAAATTTTGGTGAAATAATTTTAGCGATTTCATGCTTAATTGCGAAAAAGGACTAAATTGCATAAAGGGAAAAAGTTGTGATTTGCTAGCTAAATATGTTAAATTGCTAGAGAACCATAATTGGGGGTGTTTAAAGTACAAATAGACCCATTTTATAGGCTTGGCCGGCCATAGAGACAAATAGGAGTAGAAAAGTCAAAGTTAGGTGAAGTTAGTAGCTTAATTTTTACTAGAAATAAAGCAAAAAGAAAAGGGTTGTCATCTTTTTCATCTCTTGTCCATACCACTAAAAATATCAACCACTTTAGGGGTTTTGGAGCTTTAAAAATTTCAGCCACTCTTTACCCTTACAAGTAAGCAATTTTGATGGCCTTTCTTGATAATTTTTGTACTTTTGGGACCTTTGTAGCATAATCTAGCTAATGAGGGGACTATTTTGCAAAATGGTTGAAAGTTTAGGGTTTTTACATGAGAGCATTTATGTTGTTTTCTGAATTTTTATGGAAGAAAATGAGTCTTGGTTGTGTAATAAACAACTTTTGTGAAAGAAGTTTGCATGAAAACACCTAAAAGGGGCTATTCTGTAAAGTTGTAAAATAAGTTGTAAATGTGTGAAATAATTGAAATTATGAGTTGCTATAGTTATAAAAAGAATTCGGCTAGGCTTGGTAAAGGAGGAAATTCGATAAAAATCGATTTACGAGCCTAAGGGCAAAATAGTAACTTTTGTAAAGTCTAAGGGCAAAACGATTATTTTGCCAAATTGTGAATTATAGAATGTTTTAATTAATGTAATGATTAAATGAGTGAATTTCATCATGTTAGATCAAGAAAATCGAGATTTGAGCATAAATCGAAAAGTACGAGGTTATGGACTAAAATGAAGTAATTAGCTAAAATTACATTCGAGGTAAGTCCGTGTGATTAAATAAGCCTGATATCCATGTTATTATTAATATACTTAAAATCTATCTTGCTGTCATTATATTGAAATATATGTTGATGATATTGTATATGAAAAAGTGATGCCAAATGTTAATAACATTTTTGTGATGATTTAAAATATTGGAAAAGTTGATGGAATGGTGTATATGATATGGAAATATGACATGGAAGAATATTACATGAAATTCAAGAAAATGTTGATACATGACAAGTGATATATGAAATATGTGAGAAATCTGAACTTGTTGAGTTGGTCCAGGTTCGTGATATAAATGAGGCATCCAAGCTCGTTGAGTTGGTCCGAGTTCATAATGGATGTGATACATGTAATTGGGTTCTGGGAAATGGTCTTGTGTGTCCTACCGGTGGCTAGGTAATCCTTGAGTTGGTCGGATACTTGGCATCTTGTGTGAGCAGCCCGTGTAGCGACACCTTGACCGATAGCTTTTATGAGCAAGCCGTGAGTAGCTCCATTGTGAGCATTACATGTTATGAGTTAGCTTTGGCTACATATGTATATGTGGCACTTATGTGCAAGTTTTCCATGTACCCAATAGTATTCCGAGTGTTCAACAGGTAATGCAATAGATATGATGAAAATCCCGAAGAGGGCTGGTTAAAGAGGTATGGTTATATGATATATTACGATGAGTATAGGTATGTACACTAAGCTTATGATTATTGAGACTTTGAAATGTTGAGACATCAGCGAGCTAAGATGTATGAATTATGATTGTAAATTTTGTTGCAATATCATGGTAACTTATATTGTGCATTTGAACATAGAATTCATGAAATGGTGAGTTCATGATTAGTCAAAAGTGAACTTATGATAGTTATCAGTATATTGCATTAAAACAGTGTTGGACAGCAGTAGTTGTGTGACTTTGAAAATCCACCAAAAATTATGGAAATTGATTTAGAGTCTGAATAAAATATTAAATTAAAGCTTAATGAGTATATTTTCACATAGAAGAAATGGTGTAAGCAAAAGATTTTCATATTATGAAATATTTAAATTGTTGTGAGACAGAGTCAAAATAATTTCGAAGTCCCTTATTCTGATTTGTGAAAATCATTGAAAATTATACAAAAATATTTATGGGTTTTAATTTATATTTTTAGAATTATTAATGAGTCTATTTTCAATAGAAATAGATGGGAACATCATCCGAGTTTCGTATTATGAGATAATTAATTTTTAGTGAAGAAGGGTCGGAACTGTCAGACAGTGTAAAAGGGGTGACTTTGAAGAATAAACTGTACTAATTGGCTGAACCAAAAATTATAAAAATTTTATGGTAAGAATATATGTGATTCTAGTTTCTTGGAAAATTAGAGGATCTTAATTTTAAGTTCTGTAACTCTAGATATAAATAATATAGTGACTATTACTTGAGAAAATAGCTTGACCTAAGTATAAGTAAAAGTGCAAATATGGTTGTATTACCATGAGAAGCAAGTTGATAAATTGCTTATTATTTTCATACGGTCTTACTAAGATATAAAGCTTACTCCCTTCCTCTCCTTTTCTTTAGTGTTGACAGGTTAGCTCGGGGTTGGAGATCGTCGGAGGCAGCATCACACTATCAAGTCACTATCTTTGGAATAATGAAGCATATATTAGAATTTCAAGTGAGTGGCATGTATAGGGATCCAGTTTTATGACATGTGTTATTACACTTTGGCTAAATGTATTGGCTTATATTAAGTTATATCTATATGGCCATGAGATGTGGCTCATATTGATTATGGCTTGTAAATCTAGCTATTCATGTCATGTCTAATATTTATGATGTGATTATGTTTTTTTGCCATGCATGGTTGGTAATATGATATGTGTGTTGGATGTATACTCTATGACCAATTAAGGTGGTCATAGCCATGTAGTAATTGCACGTTATAAAAACAACATGATAATGGTTGAACATGAGTGCTTGATAGATTAGTTGGTAACCATAGTATAATGGTAAAAGTGATCATTAAAATGACAAGTCTCATGAATGTGAATTAAGGAATCTAGACTTGGTATTGCATGAGTAGATGCATTGCTTGTAAGAGGACATGTTAATGTTGTGAATATGTCTTAATAAAGAGTGTTTAATCACTAAAATGATACCATGATTTGTGGTTTTAATATGCATAAGGTTGTAAGGGTTTATGGGTAACGTGAAGGCTTGGGAAATAGCCTAAGTGTTGACTACACGGGTAGAGACACGGTCTTGTGTCTCAACCGTGTAAGGGACACGGCTTGGAGACAGGGGCGTGTGGTCTGGCTGTGTGGTTCGATTTGCATGCTGACATCATAAATAGAGAGTTACACGGCCTGAGGAGATAGACGTGCCAAAGGTAGATGGGCGTACCCCTATGTCCCCATGGGCGTGTGACCCTATTTCAGGGGAAAATTTTCTAAGTTTTCCTGAAACTTCTCAAGTTCTCAGTTTAGTCTCGAATCAATTCTCGAATCAATCTTGATGTATGTTTTGGGCTTCATAGACTCAAATAAGGGACGACATGCTTGTGTTTGAAAAGTTTTGAATTAAAAGAAATTTTATGGCCCGATTTTGCATGTTTATGGACGATTAAGTCTGGTAATGCCTTGTACCCTGTTCTGACATCGGACACGAGTAAGGGAGTGGTATCAGGGACTGGTTTAGTTGGTTCTCAGACTAACCTAGCACGTATGAGAGTTTAGCTATACATGCCATAAATTTATGATAGTGTGATGTCTCCCGACGCGAATGAGAACTATCTTGCTTAGACAAAAGTACTCTCCAACCGAGCTACACCCAACTATGTTGATAGTAATACCAAAGCATTTGAATGAAGTGCTATGGTGACGAGTTGAAACTCGAAAAGGTACGAACAAGGTTCATAATATCATGCTACGGATAAAATGATATTGTTCCGTTTGAACATTAAAATTTTGATGGATTGCAATGGTTCCTTGAAATGAGATAAAGGACTATATTGTAGTGAGTTTATTTATGTTTAGTTGATGATTCTATGATGTATATGGTCGGTTTACTCAGGCGAAAACATGTGTTTAGATAACTTATCAAAAATATTGATGGAATGAATGTTCATGAATACTTATTTGAATGAATGTGGTTGGCAAGTTCACATAGTCTGAGTATAAGTGTTAAATTGCTTGGATTGATTTACATGTTTGTAATGATATGCATACGATGATGTGCAAGTTGAAAGTATAGATTGGAATATACTTATCCATGTTTGTTGGCTCTCGTATGATGTTATGTACATGATTTGTTTGATTAAATGAATGGGATAAGTAAAGTTACTCAGAATTCATAGAGTGCGTGCATAAGTGTACTTGTCTAAATGAGATAACAAGAAAGTTGGCGTAAAATGAATATGAATGTTAGTTTGTCTGAAATGAATGGTATGATTTTGATGATGTTGCTATGATGATGAAAGTTGTGTCGCATATGTATGTATATGAGAGTCGAGTCAGAGGCCCTACGACCTCACCCCTTACCAGAGTGGTGTTTTGTAATGGAATTTTCATGAAACTTGCGCTGAATAAACTCACAAGTGTGAAAACAAAAGATTTCAGTGGAGAAATATCTATAAACATGATTAGAGATTGAGAGTGAGTTGATAAGTAAAGCCAAAGCTAGAAAGGTATCAGATTGACATAAAGATTATGTGAATTATGCACTGTCACAGTTAGAGAAGAAATTTACTTTGGTAAATCGAATTACTCAGGGACGAGCTCGAGAAAATGTAATGATTGAGATCTTCTCAGAACTGATCTTCTTTAGTGAAAAGAATAATATGGGATTTGTGATGACAGAAATAGTTGGAGAAATAACATTTGAAATATAAGATGTCTGGGTATGGAAATTACAATGAACAAATGATGACAGCCTCTCTTGACATATTCTAAAAGATCATTGTTCTCAGAAGTGCTATAGTAGCTACCTATCTTCTGATCAAATTCTTGTTATATGAGAATGCTATTTTATTTAAATGTTAGACGAAGACATTGTCGGTTTGACTAGTTTATAATTTGTTTTGCTCTACTTCTCTCTGGTATTCTGTTATATTCTATCTGTTGGGAACTTATGAGAAAAATACATATAATGCTATGATTCTGTTTCCTTTAATTAGTTGCATGTGATTCTAGTGGGATGAAATGATGTTTTCTTTTGGACTTTTTCTCTCTGAGGAATTATCGAGGTCTTTCATATTTCCTTAAGAGTTTGTTTATGGTCTTCCGATATAGTATCGTATCTTGGGATTTCTCTATCCTGGATTTCTTTACTTGGTTTTCTTGTTATCTTTGTTTCATAATCTTTCAATTATGGCTCATGCTCAAAATGTGTTCTTTAGTTGTGATAATCATGTCAAGTGTGACTATGCTCCTGATTTGATCATGGTACTGCGGTGATTTTAGTATTTGGATTTCTCTAATTTACGTGTAAGGATTCGACATCGGCAAAGGCATAAGTGGTGAAAATTTTGAATTTCAATTGGTATGATAAATCTCTTTTCTCAAGTAAGTTAATCAAAGCTAATGTCTTCAGTTGAGATATATTGGTTATTTGAGCTAATGCAAGTGAAATGGTCTTTGATTAGCATGATAAGTGAATTCCGAATGATTGTATGATAAAATTTTCGTCTTATGAAAGTCGAATGGCTTAATCCATGATTAGCAAAACTTGGACAGATTAGAATATTATTAATCGAAGCATTTGAATTGGTCTAGTTGTACTTGGGTAGAGACTTTTTAGTTTTCAGTGATGCACTATTGTATGAACGATGATGTGTTTTAAGACAATAAGATAATGTGATAGCTTAGAGCATTCGATACCACAAAAAAATTTGAGTTGTTAACAGGGTTAGAGCCGAACATCAGGTCTTACCGGAGCTATATTCTCTAGTGCTGATATTAGAATAGAAATGAGAAAGGATTATTCTTGAGGCCTTATCAGAATTATTTCTGTCTTGGGAAGAGGAAAAATGTGATGTAGCTTATTGTTAAATGTTTGATGAGATCTGTAAATCATGTCAGTATGTATTGAATTCCCGCTCATCATATTAATGAGACTTTGTGCCTTTATGATTGTCGAATTTCTCAGAATGCTAGTCCCCATTAATCGGACTGTGTGAAATTAGAGAGTATAAGGTCAAGATAAACTGACTAGTTTTACTATTCGAATTCGAAATGATACAAGTATGTGTGTATATGTGACATGATGACGTAGATCAGAATTTTGTGAGTATGAACTCTCAAATAGAGGTTGAAATTTAACCGAGGTCGAATTCTGAAAATTTTATGGTAAGAATATATGTGAGTCTAGTTTTTGGGAAAATTAGTGGATCTTAATTTGGAGTTCCGTAACTCCAGATATAAATAATTTAGTGGCTTTTACTCGAGAAAACAGCTTGACTTGAGTATAAGTAAAAGTACAAATATGGTTGTATTACCTTGAGAAGCAAGTTGATAAATTGCTTATTATTTTCATACGATGATACACACTCACCTCAGTTGAGGTTTGAGTTGTAATGTTTGCCCGATCGCAAATCGAGTAAGCTAAGGGTTATTCGAGAAATGGTTGTTTAGAAGGAAAGAAATAGGTCCAAAATGGTTCGGTAGGATAATGGATAGTTTGGTAGATATTAGGATGGAATTCAGTTAAGGATCAAAGTAAGAACTAACACAACGTTGGTGTGCTAACTCGTTACTTATGAGACACTTAAATCGAAAAATGAAAGACAGATACAGGATAGTTTATGGAGACCTTGACCCGCTATCAAAAAACGATAGGAACCGCGGTATAACTTAGAATGCCACACTTTGGAAATCAAAGTGATAAGTTCAGAAACAAAGATAGAATGACGCCACAAGGATTCTTGATAAGTCAAACTAGTCTTTGAAGAATATTGAGAGTCGAAAACAAACTCACAAAGTTGATAAAATTCATAAATTGTTCATTAGCCACTGCAAGAAAAAAATAGCACCTATTTATAGCTAAAGTCTAACTAGCTGAATGGTCATATGGGCATTCAAGGGGATGGCAACTTAAAGGCTAAGCAAGAAGGAAACTCCCATGAAGCTTCTTGATCCTTTCTAGAATATTCTTGTCATGAAAATCTCAATAGTTGGTCTCTAGAAGAGATGATTCGACTGGCCTCTTTAATGGAAATGTCTATGTTCGGCCAAGGCACTCTAGCAACTGAAAGGCCTTAAGTATGAACGCTCCAATATGATCCTTGGAGAACATAATCAGTCAGCCTTGAAAAGAGCAAGCATCACTTGTATTTAGTGCCGAAAATAGTAGCAGATTTAATTTGGGCAGCAAGCCTTCTTTATTGCCAGCAGCTTCATTAAGGCGTCCATCCAACTAGCTTCATTGAAGCGTTCATGCATGAAAAGTCCAACCACTCTTTAAATGCTTGCTGTTCACGAAGTCCTCATTCATTGTGCCGTCCATTGCTTGGGAAAAGAATTCGACAACCCCTTAAGTGCTGTCCCACGCATGCTGCTCCTTTAATGCATGTTTGCTGCACATTTATTTTAACTCATTAGTCAACATAATCTTGAATTCGGCTGCAGCATTAATACTATTAAATTCAGCTGTAACTAATATTGCAACATGCAATAAATTCGACTAGTCAAATTGGCAGCAACTAATTAAATTTGTCTCTAAGCTAGACACATTAAATTGATGTCCTAAACTAGACACATTTAAGCTATGTATTAATATAAGACAAATTTAATAATTTAAATTAAAAATGTCCAGTTTTAAGACACATAAATTAATTAATTATTTAAGCATAAATTTAACTAATTAACTAACACAACTAATTAAATTTATTCTAGACAAATAAATGCATCAAATAAATAAATAGACATTTAGCTCAAAGAGCTAGCTAAGTGTTGAATTGAGCTCCTTAAGCTAGCACGAGCTAAGTCAGCTTGTAACACATTTCACAACGAGCTACTCGATCTAGACTCTTGATGTTCGGCCATGCCTTCCATCCAAACTCAAGCAATGTAACTTGCTACGGCTTCTTGGAACCTTTTGGCACGGGCTCGAGTGATTGGCCCCGATGGCAATTCCATGGTCTTCATGGGCAAGCTCGCATCATACGGTCTTACTAAGCTATAAAGCTTACTCCCTTCCTCTCCTTTTCTTTAGTGTTGACAGGTTAGCTCGGGGTTGGAGATCGTCGGAGGCAGCATCACACTATTAAGTCATTATCTTTGGAATAATGAAGCATATATTAGAATTTCAAGTGAGTGACATGTATAGGGATCTAGTTTTATGACATGTGTTATTACACTTTGGCCAAATGTATTAGCTTATATTGAGTTATATGTATATGGCCATGAGGTGTGACTCATATTGATTATGGCCTGTAAATCTAGCTATTCATGTCATGTCTAATATTTATGATGTGATTATGTTTTTTTGCCATGCATGGTTGGTAATATGATATGTGTGTTGGATGTATACTCTATGACCAATTGAGGTGGTCATAGCCATGTAGTAATTGCACATTATAAAAGCAACATTATAATTGTTGAACATGAGTGCTTGATGGATAAGTTGGTAACCATAGTATAATGGTAAAAGTGATCATTAAAATGACAAGTCTCATGAATGTGAATTAAGGAATCTAGACTTGGTATTGCATGAGTAGATGCATTGCTTGTAAGAGGACATGTTAATGTTGTGAATATGTCTTAATAAAGAGTGTTTAATCACTAAAATGATACCATGATTTGTGATTTTAATATGTATAAGGTTGTGAGGGTTTATGGGTAGCGTGAAGGCTTGGGAAATAGCCTAAGTGTTGACTACACGGGCTGAGACATGGTCTTGTGTCTCAACCGTGTGAGGGACACGGCCTGGAGATAGGGGCGTGTGGTCTGGCCGTGTGGTTCGATTTGCATGCTGACGTCAACAAAGAGTTACACGGCCTGGGGAGACGGGCTTGCCAAAGGTACACGGGCGTATCCTTATGTCCACACTAGCGTGTGACCCTATTTCAGGGGAAAATTTTCTAAGTTTTCCTGAAACTTCTCAAGTTCTTAGTTTAGTCCTGAATCAATCTTGATGTATGTTTTGGGCTTCGTAGACCCAAATAAGGGACGACATACATGTGTTTGAAAAGTTTTGAATTAAAAGAAATTTTATGGCCCGATTTTTGCATGTTTGTGAACGATTAAATTCAGTAATGCCTAGTACCTTGTTCTGGCATCGGACATGGGTATGGGGTGTTACATACTTCATATAAAATGCACAAGTGATCATAAGCATAACTTACTCACTTTCTTTCCTTATTAAACATACCACGTAATTGAGGCTCATATTTCATAATTCTCATTTAGGTACCTGTACCACTTACCACATGGTCATAAGTTCTCTCATTTCGATATAAACCATAAATCTCCCATTGAACTATTTGGAATACTATCAGATATTAAATAGCCCCAAACATGGGAATAGATGTCGACGCCATGTCCCAGACATGGTCTTACACTGGTTAGCACGTCAAAGTCGATGCCATGTCCCAGACAGGTCTTACACTGACTTTCATCTATCGAGGCCAATACCGTGTCCTAAACAGGTCTTACATTGGCTCTCATCTATCAGTGTCGATGCCATGTCCCAGACAGGTCTTACACTGACACATAACAAGCTGACGCCATGTCTTAGACAGGTCTTACACTAGCTTGTATATCTCGAGGCTGATGCATGTCCCAGACATGTCTTACACTAGCTCTCGTCTCAATGCCGGTGCATGTCCCAGACATGTCTTACACTAGCACACATATCGCCCAATGTCATGGCATGAATATCCAAATCTAATCCTAATGTTCGACCAGGAGTCTTTGTTACATTAATTTCTCAACATGCATACTCATATTCAAAATCAAAACAACTTTTGCAATATCAATTCAATCATACATCATAACAATATAGTTGCATTATTAACATACAACTTACCTCGGATTACAAAATATAGACGACTAGTTGATTTAATGTACTTGCTTGGCTTTCCCCCAGTCTAGGTGTAGATTTTGTATTTCCTGATCTAAAATGACAACATTTAGTCATTTAATCATCAATTAAATCTAAATGCTCAATAATTTATAATTAGGGGAAATGGCCATTTTACCCTTAAGCTCTAAAATCAATTTTTATCGAATTTTTTTATTAGCCAAGCCTAACCGACCATTTATTACTCTTATGACAACCCCAAATTTCCACTATTTCACACAATTACAACCAATTTTATAACTTTTACAAAATGGCCCTTTTAGGGTTTCATGAGAAGTCCTTTCACAAAAGTTATTTACCCAACTACTAAGACTCATTTTCTTCCATAAAAACTAAACAAATATTACAAATCCTTTCATGGCAAATCCCTAAACTATCAACCATTTCACAAAATAGTCTCCCCATTAGCTAGCTCATGCTACAAGGGTTCCAAAAGTACCAAAATTATCAAAAATAGGCATCTAAATCACTTACTTGCAAGAAGATAGCTTGGCTGAAATTTTAAATCTTCGAAAACCCCTATTTTGCTAATATTTTCTGTGGATGAAGGAAGAAGATGATGACCCTTTTCTTTTTGTTTTATTTTAGTCAAATAGGTTACCAAATTTCCACCTAATCTTTGAATTTCACATTTTCTTGTCCCCCTATGGCCGGCCATCACCTAAATAAAGGTATATTTGCCCTTTAAAGACCTCAAATTTTAATTCTCTAGCTATTTAACATATTTAGCTAGTAAAATAAAACTTTTGCCCTTTATGCGATTTAGTCCTTTTTCAAAATTAAGCTTCCAATCACTAAAATTAAGTCACCAAAATTTTCATACCCTCATATAATCATACAATGACATCAAAATAATAATAAAAATAATGTCTCAACCTCAGATTTAAGGTCCCAAAACCACTGTTCCAACTATGCCAAAAATCGGGCTGTTACAATTCTCCCCCTTAAGGATTTTCGTCCCCGAAAATCTTACCGGTGAATAGATTCGGGTATTGTTTTCTCATGGTCTCTTCGGTTTCCCACGTGGTTTCTTCGACTCCATGTCTATGCCATAATAATTTAACAACTGCTATACTTTTATTACTCAATTGTTTAATCTCCCGAGCCAAAATCTTAACTGGCTCTTCACCATAAGTCATATTCGGCTAAATTTGTGAAGCCTCCTCACAAGATGAAAAAATCCATTTAGCCCTGGTTTGAAACTTTTTCTTTTTTAGTTTTAAGTACTAAACATGGCAAGCTCAAATCTCAACCTCAGTTGGCACGATCACATGCAAAGTATCCGATCTATATCGACACAACGTGGACACATGAAACACGTTGTGAATCTTTTCCAACTCTAAGGGCAAAACTGATCGGTAGGCAACAGGCTTTATTCTCTCAATAATCTCATAAGGTCTTATGAAACGAGGACTCAGCTTGCCTTTTCTACCAAATTTGAGGACTTTCCTCCACGGGGATACTTTCAAAAACACCCTATCACCGACTTGAAATTGAATTTTCTTTTCTTTTAAAATCCGTGTTGGATTTCTGTCTATCTGAAATGGCCTTCAAACTGTCAAGAATCACCTGAACTTTCTTTTCACTTTCTTTGACTAGATCCACCCTGTGTATCTAATTTTCTTTAAGGTCGGTCCAATACAAGAGCGTTCGGCACTTACTCCCATACAAAGCCTCATAGGGCGCCATTTTCAAACTCGACTGATAGCTATTGTTATAGGCACCATTTTCAAACTCGAAGGTACTTGGTGTTTAGCCTTCACTTGCAGACTAACCAAGCATTTAGAAACAAACTCTGAAATGTCCCTTTTCATTCCCAACCACTAATACATTTTTGTCAAGTCATTATACATTTTTACACTACCCGGATGGATAGACAAGCAACCACTATGTGCCTCTTGTAAAATTCTCTGAATAAGTTCATTGTCCTTTGGTACACACACCCTATCTTTGAACATTATAAACCCATCAGTACCAATCCAAAAGTCTGATTCAACCCTCGACTCACACTGAATTCTCTTGGCTTGCAATTCACTGTCATTACCCTGAGCTTCACAAATCTTTTGTAGGAACATTGGTCTAGCTTTCATCTCTGCCAAAACTGAACCATCATCAGTCAGAGACAACTGAGCATTCATAGCCCTCAAGGCTAACAGTGAGTTCCTACTCAAAGCATCAGTGACTACATTCGCCTTCCCAGGGTGATAGTCTATTATCAATGATTGTCACTTGCTATAAGTTTTAAAATTTATAATTGATCGTACCTTAACTAACTATTATCACGATGAAGGCAAGCGCACCTATTGAATAGCAGTATAGTTTTAGCAAGATCGGATGTCGAACCCAAAGGAACTAAAAGTACTAGTATTAACTTTATTTTTATTATCTAACCTAAGAATAATGGGGGGTTTTAATTAACTACTTAACTAATCTAAGGATGCACAGAAAATAGATTTGGGGAATTACTTTTAGAAAACTGATTGATTTTAAGACAATACCCAAGGAAAAATCCACCTAGACTTCATTTGTTATTTGACTCTGAATCAGAAGATTTATTCATTCAACTTGTTCTGTAGAAATCCCTAAGTTATGTTATTATCCCTATTCAAGACTAATAACGTCTAACCCTAGATTGAATAATTGAAATCTCTTTCTAATTAACACCCTAGGGTTACATTAACTCGATCTATGAATCCCCTTATTAGGTTTCACCCTAATTCGGCAAAATCTTGTCACCCTATCTGTAGGCATGCAATAAATTCCGCTTAATTATGACAAATTACTCTTAGACAGGGACTATTTATCCTCCAAATAAGAGCATTAACTTGAATCAATATCCTAAAATACTGAAGCAAGAATTAAGAACACATAATTAAGAACAAGTTAAATATTTATCATACAATTCAGATAGTAATAACAAGATTCGTCTTAGGTTTCATTCCCCTTAGGTATTTAGGGGGTTTAGTTCATAACTAAAAAGGAAAACATCTCAGAAGAATAATGAAAGCAAAACATTAAGAAAACCCAAAACTCCTGAAGGGAAATTGAGGGGCAATCTTCACTCTTGATGATGAATTCGGCTTCTGAGATGGATCAATCGGCTTTCTTCGAGTAATTCCTTACTCCCTACTCTGTGTGTCCACTTTAATCCTCCTCTAAGGTGTATAAATAGGCTTTAGAATGCCTAAAAGCCCTCAAAATCGCCCTTTTCCGAATAGAACTTAACTTGGGCTCGACAAGGACATGCCCGTGTGCGATTACTTCAGGTCGTGGTCAAGGCTGAGAGATCAACACGCCTGTGTTGAAGTTGTTTTAGGCCGTGTTTGAGCCAGCTAGAATGGCACGAACGTGTGTGCTATCCGTGTTAGGAAGTCCAGGCCGTGTTGTTTTCTCACTTAGGCCCATTGTTTCCGTTTTTGGCCCGTTTCTTGTTCGTTTTGCTCTCCTGTGCTCACCTAAGTATAAAACATGAAATTAAAGGATTAGGAGCATAAAGTTCACTAAATCTAAGGAGAAATCATTCATAAATGTGTTAAGCATGGGATAATAATATGTATAAATTACGGTTTATCAAATACCCCCACACTTACGCATTTGCTTGTCCTCAAGCAAAATCCTCAATTCACAATTAAGAATTCCCTTTTCTCAACTTATAATTCCTATCATTAATATCTCAAACTAATCCATAAGTAATCATACTTTGAGAATTCGACTAGAAGAACATTAAAGTTTCAAACGTTCCAAGTTGAGCATTTAATCATGAAAAATATAGGCATCTCCCCTTATTTAAGTAATCACCTTTGATTCAAAATCTCACAGAGTTTAACATCCTCACTAAAGATTCACTCAAATCACTCGAAGTGTTTAAGGATAATGAATGTAGCACTCAACAGTCAATATGAAAAGTTATTACGATAGGCTTGCATGAAAATCAAATCTCCACCACTATAAATTGAGATGATACATCGATCAAGAGGTCTTTAGAGGGTTGTAACGAGGCTTTGGTTAGGGGGTGTGGTCATAAACTAAAAGAGAAGGTTAGAATCGAGATTGAATTAAAGAATTACTTAACTAGAAAAATACTAATTACACTTGAATAAAAATGAGCTTCACCTTAAAATATGGAATTAAATACTTAAGCTCAAAAACAAAAGATCACTACTAATATATATATATATGTATTTTTTTAAGAACAAATTAATTATCGTAGACTAACTATTAAGAACAAGACATAGCTAAGCAATCTATTCAAATCAAATCTCGACAAAAATAGGGATCAAATTAATTAAGGGGATTTCAACAATAATGAGTTAAGGGTTAATATTGGGGATAAATCAAGGAATGACTTGTTAGGCTCAAAGGGGGTTTACTAAGGGTTAGTTATGAAGGTAGGTTTTTCATGGCATGAGTGGGTTAAACCTAAGTGCCTCTATCATCTTGACATATCAAATCAAATGGGGTGGTCTTGACATGCATAATCAAGCAAGTTCTAGAATAAAAATTTGATATTGACGCACTTAAAGCAACAATAAAAGTGAGCATGCTAAAGGCTCAAAATCTCACAAAAATTATGGCTTTTTGATGTTTAAACCTGTGGATTTCAATTCAAGGTAATACCTAAACTTGGAGAAAATAACCTAAAATTTTAAATTCTCAAAAATCAACTTATCATGCTTAATTCTCTAATGTCTTAAAGTTTAAATAATAAATGCATGAATGCCTATGTTTTAATTCAAGATATATCAATAAAAATCATAAATTAATCAAAATTCATCCTAAAAATTATATGAGAGATTTCCAAGAGAGGAATACAAAATTCAGGGATTTTTCTGATAGTGATATAATTTACCCCCAACACTTAAGATGTACATTGCCCTCAATGTACAAAGATAAAGTTAGTGGCAATTATAGATATAAAATCATAAGATAGGGAGAGAAGTGAAACTTCATGAATGTTAAATGAATGAACTCCCTAGTTTGGAGTTATGTAGAGTGGAGGAGGATACTCCGGTGGTGGTAGAGGTTGGGTTCCACAATTGCTGCGCCAAAAGAAAATTATATCTCGTGGTCGAGCAGGGCATGGAAGTCGTGGAAAACCTTTTCCAATGGAGTTTGAAGTTCCTAAGTAATTGTGAGCTTTGTAGCTCTTTATAACTGTGATAAAATCAGGAACTTTTTAGGGGATATAAAGAAGAATAATTACTCGTAATGAAATAATCGAAATTAAAAATTATTTATAAACCTAAAAATAAAATAGTATCAAAAGGAAATAAAATGAAAATTTAAAAGTGAAAATAATAAGAAAAATGATAAATAAAAATAGAAATAAAAATAGAAATAAAGATAAAATAAAATAAAATATTTAAACATCATTATCACCGGATGGTTCGCGAGGTGGTGGTTGTGATGAAATGTGGAGGTGCTGACAAATCTGCTGTAGAGTAGCATCAATGTTATCAAATCGCTGAAAACACTACTGTTCAAATCGAGTGAGGCGCTCAGAGATGTTAGAATATGAAGCCGCTGCATGAACTGGACGATGGGTAGGTGGTGGCTGAGATGGTGGGTCCTCGTGTCGTGGAGGGACATCATCAGTAATGTCCTCGGGGGCCTCCTTCTCGGTTGATTGGGCGAGACGATATTGAGGAGGGTAGGTTCCATGGTTCTTTTCGATCATCTTCATACTTAGCATGCTCGAGATGCCTTGTGGAGACATCTGGCCAATAAGGGTAAGGGAGGATGCTTATGCCGCGGTGTTGAGGAGCCCGAAGTGCCGAGCCAATCAAGTCACATAGGGGCCAATGGAGATGACCCCCTTCCGATACCACTCCGTCTGGTGGCGAATGGCGAGGGCTATGAAATAGGTGAGGTCGAAGACGTGCCCATACGACATACACCATAGAAAGTAGATGTCGTGAGTGTTGACGACGTTAGTGCTCTCTTGTCTCCCTGTCAAAGTGTGGGCCAAGATGGCGTGTAGGTACCTCAATGATGGAGGGAGAGCCGATGCCTTGGAGCGGCTTGGATCGTAGGTGGCCGAGCGTGGTACTAACATGTCCCAGCACCGTGAGGGAGAATGATGAATGTGGCGGTTGAGAGTGTGAAGGTCATTCTCCTCTGTGTAGAGGCCCAATGCGGTACTGAACTCTAGGACGCTTAACTAGCGGACTAGACCACTGAGGCAAAATTGAGCCGTCCTCGGATCATCAAAGTTGGTCATTACTGTCTGAAGGTGGAACATTAAGTAGAGTTCCATTGTGAGCTCGAGATATGTTGGCTCAACGATCGCAAAGAAAAGTTCCCATGGGTCGGTGGTGAGGAGGGCTCAAATCGCATCAGCCAGTTGGACTTATTCTAGTGCGGCCCAGTCGATGCAGCGGCCCACACCTAACGGTCGGGCCTGGAGTATCTAGAAGAGTTCTTCCTGTGGTCCAACGGGAAACTGAAGGAAGGGGTGGCAAATTTCAGTGGTAGGACCTGAGGAAGATGACACTCCCTTCCTTTTCTTCAAAGCGGGGATGACGACCTTTTTACCACGTGAAGATGACATGGTATATTTGCAGTGAAACCAATACACCCCAAGTATGTTAAAATTAAACGATAAAACTTCATGGGGTTCACAGATTAATTTGATGAACATGCTAAAACAACCAAAACAAATATATCAAGTCATTATTATGAATAGGACTTCGAGAATAATGTTAATGGAAATATTTAGTGAGTGATGCATGTGGGTTTGGTAGCATGAAATCTATGGAAACAAGAAAAAAGGATGAATGTAACATAATGTATTGATGAAAAATTTCAAAACAAAAGGCATGAGTATTTCTATTATCCTAACTATGAATATTCACTTTAAAATAGTTAAATGGAGCAAAGAAATCATGCAATAAGTAAAAAAAATTCAATATGAAATAGATGATAACTACTCTAAAAATGAAATTTAAATGATAGCAAAATGGAAATAATATGAAAAAAATGAAGATTATTATGCTAATAAACATCAAGAGTAAATAAAATAGAAGAGAAAAGAGTAAACAAACGCAAGAGGGAGGAGCTTGGGCTTTGGAAATGGAGTTGAAGGCGGCACACGGGCGTGACAGAGTGGGCGTCTGGAGTTGTAGCAGCTAGGGTTAGGGATTTTGGGGGAAGAAGATGATGAATAGTGAGGGGTTTTATAGATTTTGAGGCACATGGCCATGGGACACGCCCGTGTGCCTTAATTTTAACCCGTGTGTTTTGCGTTTTTTCGAATTTCGGTGCGTCTGACATTTGCCCCACGCCTGTGTACCTTAGGCGTGTTGGTGAACACGGCCGTGTCGCGCGGCCGTGCCTAGCTTCGTTCACTTCTCCCAAGCTCGTGTATGTAGGCCCACACCCGTGTTAATTTAATAGGTTCAACCACGGGTGCTACACCCGTGCTATTTTCTCAGGTTCAACTACGATTCTAAGACACGGGCGTGTCGCATGCCCGTGTTGTTTTGGTAGGATCACCCACGGCCATGTCGCATGGCCGTGGCAACTTGTTGAATCCCATGTTGGGGAAAAATGTTTTCCCTATTTTTACACTGTCTTCAACACGCCTGTATGCCTAGCCGTGTGAGTATGGAAAAGCTATATTCAAGAGCTCAGTTAGTAAGTTAGGTGTTAAATACTAGAATTTAAAGAAGTTAATATCGTTAGTGCTCGGGTTGCCTCCCGAGAAGCACTTATTTATAGTCTAAGCTCGAATTACCTAGGTTTCACGCAGTCATGGTGGTTCGAGGAGTTTACACTCCTCATTCCTGCTATCAGTTTTATCAAAATAAGGTTTTAAACGAGTAATATTTACCTTAAACGTGCCGAATTTGGAATGATTTACCTCGACTGTGCCGTATGGGAAAATGTTAAGTACCGTAAGAGGGTTTGCTCCATTCGGTTCAGAAGTGGTAATACGAGGATCTACGGCATCTAATAGTACTTTGTCTCCAACCTTAAGTTGATTTTGGGAAAAATTTAGCTCATAATGGCTGTTTTCAGTTTATGTGTCCGCCATTCATCTAACTCCTCGATTTGTAGCCTTCGTTCTTCATGGATAGGTCCTTTGTTGTTGCTTGAACATGGCTCGTGTATGTCCTTTGAACTTATTTCCTGCAAAGTAGATTGCAACATATGGTCAGTTTTGGTAGAATGATTTATACAACCACCTTCAACTTTTGATGTGTTACTCGAATTACGAGCTTGAAGGGTGATTGTTTCGTCTCCCACACGAAGTGTGAGTTCGCCTGTGCCAACATCAATAATTATTCTAGTAGTTGCTAAAAAAAGGGCCTTCCTAAAATTAAAGGAACGTTACTATCCTCCTCTATGTCTAGAACAACAAATTCTACTGGGAAGATAAATTTGTTAATTTTAACGAGTACATCTTCAATAATACCCCTAGGAAATCTAATAGTTTTATCTGCTAATTGAATGCTCATCCCAGTTTGTTTCGGTTTCCAGAGACCTAGTTGCTTAAACATTTTGTAAGGCATGACGTTTATGCTAGCCCCTAAATCAGCCAATGCATTATTAACATCTAAGCTACCAATTAAGCAAGGAATTGTAAAACTCCCTGGATCTTTTAATTTATTGGGTAGCTTATTTTGTAGAATAGCTAAGCAAACTGCATTTAGCTCTACATGCGACGCCTCGTTCAACTTCCACTTATTTGCTAAAAGCTCCTTTAAAAACTTCATTGCATTCGGCGTCTGCGAGAGAGCTTCAATAAACGGTAAGTTGATATGTAATTTCTTTAAAAGTTTAAAGAATTTACCAAATTGTTCATCTGAGCTGTCTTTCCTTGTCGCATTGGGGTATGGCACATGAGGTTTATATTCTACACTTACTGGGTTCTGTTCATTGTGACCTACCTCACCTTTACCTTTGCTTTCCACAGCCTCTTGCTTTGGTTCTGGTTTAGATACAACTAACCCTTCCTCATTTCTAGTGTCAATCGCATTGAGTTGTTCCGTTGGGTTAGGTTCAGTGTTACTTGGCAAGCTACCTTGTGGTCATTTAGAAATTAATTTGGACAGCTGGCCTATCTAAGTTTCGAGCCCTTGGATCGATGTTTATTGATTTTTAAGTGCTGTCTCGATATGCTAGAAATGAGTTTCTAACACCGCGATGAATTTGGATAGCATCTCCTCAAGGTTCGATTTCTTTTCCTGTTGATAAGGCGGTTGTTGAATACCCGGAGGATTTTATGGCCTTTGATTTCCTTGACCACCCCATGAGAAATTTGGGTGGTTCTTCCAACCTGCATTGTAAGTATTACTGTATAGGTTATTTTGAGGTCTAGAGTTATTGTTACCCATATAGTGGACTTGTTCCTCTTCGGTTGTAGGATTGAAGGGTTGATATTCGGTATGTATGCCTCCTCCACTTGAATCACACCTCATTACTGGATGTACCTGCATAGAACCAAGTAAACCATCAATCTTTTTATTTAGAAGCTCCACATGATTTGATAACATATTAACCACATCGATGTTATAAACGCCTGCTGTTTTGGTTGGCTTAGACCTCATGACTTGCCACTGGTAGTTATTCAGTGACATCTCCTCGATAAATTCATAAACCACTTCAAGTGTTTTGTTGTTGATGGTTCCACCAGCTGCTGCATCAATCATCTGTCTTGTCAAGGGGTTCACACCATTATAAAATGTTTGAACTTGCAGCCATAGAGGTAATCCATGGTGAGGGCACCTTCGCAGTAGGTCCTTGTATCTCTCCCATGCATCGTAAAGTGTTTCTAAATCCATCTGCACAAAAGAAGAAATATCATTACGTAATTTAGCTGTTTTAGCTTGCAGAAAATACTTTAATAAAAAGTTTTCGGTCATTTGTTCCCAAGTAGTGATTGACCCTCGTGGTAACGAGTTTAATCACTGTTTAGCTTTGTTTCTCAATGAAAAAGGGAATAACCAAAGGTGAATGGCATCATCAGAAACGCCATTAATTTTAAATGTGTCACAGAATTCTAGAAACTTTGCCAAGTGAGCGTTGGGATCCTTATCCTGCAAACCATCAAACTGAACAAATTGCTATATCATTTGAATCGTGTTAGGTTTTAGTTCAAAATTATTTGCAGCAATAGCAGGCCTAACTATACTTGACTCAATTCCTGTTAAATTTGGCTTAGCATAATCATACATAGTGCATGGAGCATGATTCTGATTTACTTGATCTGCAGTAATCGTAGGAGGTAGTAGATTTTCCTGATTTTCGGCCATCTCCTTGGTTGTAGTTGGGATATCGTCCTCCTACTCTTCCTCTGTGTATCTTAGGCTTCACCTTATTTCTCTTTGATTTCTGTGAGCTGTGCGGTCAATTTCTTCATCAAAGAGTAATGGTCCAGACGGGTTTCTTCTAGTCATAAAGTATAAGAACTTGCCAGAAGAAAGCAAAAGAAAATTTAGTAACAAAAATCAAAACAAAAGTAAAATTGCAATAAAAGTAAATGGCTAAAGTAATAAAAATTGAGTGTTCTTAATATCTTAGTTCCCCGGCAACGGCGCCAAAAACTTGTTTATCACTCGCGATAAGTTTTAAAATTTATAATTGATCGTACCTTAACTAACTATTATCACGATGAAGGCAAGCGCACCTATCGAATAGCAGTATAGTTTTAGCAAGAGTGGATGTCGAACCCAAAGGAACTAAAAGTACTAGTATTAACTTTCTTTTTATTATCTAGCCTAAGAATAATGGGGGTTTTAATTAACTACTTAACTAATCTAAGGATGCATAAAAAATAGATCTGGGGAATTACTTTTAGAAAACTGATTCATTTTAAGACAATACCCAAAGAAAAATCCACCTAGACTTCATTTGTTATTTGACTCTAAATCAGACGATTTATTCATTCAACTTGTTCCATAGAAATCCATAAGTTATGTTATTATCCCTATTCAAGACTAATAACGTCTAAACCTAGATTGAATAATTGAAATCTCTTTCTAATTAACACCCTAGGGTTGCACTAACTCGATCTATGGATCCCCTTATTAGGTTTCACCCTAATCCAGCAAAATCTTGTCACCCTATCTGCAGGCGTGCAATCAACTCTGCTTAATTATGAAAAATTACTCTTAGACAGGGACTATTCATCCTCTGAATAAGAGCATTAACTTGAATCAATATCCTGAAATACCGAAGCAAGAATTAAGAACACATAATTAAGAACAAGTTAAATATTTATCATACAATTCAGATAATAATAACAAGATTCGTCTTAGATTTCATTCCCTTTTGGTATTTAGGGGGTTTAGTTCATAACTAAAAAGGAAAACATCTCAAAAGAATAATGAATGTAAAACATTAAGAAAACCCAAAACTTCTGAAGGGAAATTGAGGGGCGATCTTCAGTCTTAATGATGAATCCGGCTACTGAGATGGATCAATCGGCTTTCTTCGAGTAATTCCTTACTCTTTAATCCTCCTCTAGGGTGTTTAAATAGGCTTTAGAATGCCTAAAAGCCCTCAAAATCGCCCTTTTCTGAATTGAACTTAACTTGGGCTCGAAGGGACACGCCCGTGTGCGATTACTTCAGGCCGTGGTCAAGACTAAGAGATCAACACGCCTATGTTGAGGTTGTTTTAGACCGTGTTCGAGCCTACTAGAATGGCATGGGCATGTGTGCTACCCATGTGAAGAAGTCCAGGCCGTGTTGTTTTCCCACGTTGGCCCATTTTCTCCGTTTTTGGCCCGTTTCTTGTTCTTTTTTCTCTCCTGTGCTCACCTAAGTATAAAACATGAAATTAAAGGATTAAGAACATCAAATTCACCAAATCTAAGGAGAAATCATTCATAAATGTATTAAGCATGGGATAATAATATGTATAAATTATGGTTTATCAATCAACTCGTAATCTTTTATCAACTTTAACCATCTCCATTGTCATAGGTTCAACTCCTTTTGGGTCATCAAATACTTCAGATTTTTTTGGTCGGTGAACACTCAGCATTTCTCGCCGTACAAATGGTGTCTCCAAATCTTTAATGCGAACGCTATAGCTGCTAGCTCCAAATCGTGGGTCGGGTAATTTTTCCCGTGTAGTTTAAGTTTTCTTGAGGCATATGCTATCACTTTGCCTTCTTGCATGAGTACGCACCCCAATCCATTCAAGGAGGCGTCGCTATACACCACGAATTTTTTTCGGTTCTGTTTGCACTAAAACTGAAGCTTCAGTCAACAAGGTCTTTAGTTTCTCGAAACTCTGTTGGCACTTGTCCATCCATTCGAACTTGACATCCTTTTTTAACTACCTTGTCATCGGTGTAGCTATCATCGAGAATCCATTTACAAACTGTTTGTAGTATCCAGCCAAACCCAAAAATCTTTGAATCTCTAACACACTACTAGGCGGTTTCCACTCAACGATAGCCAAGATCTTACTCTGGTCAACTCTAATCCCGTCACCCGACACAATGTGTCCCAAGAATCTGACCACTTTAAGCCAAAATTCGCTCTTACCAAACATGGTGTATAACTGGTTATCTCTTAAAGTTTGTAAAACCGTTCTAAAATGCTCCACGTGCTCACTCTCATCACGCGAGTAAATCAATATGTCATCGATAAAAACGATGACGAACTTATCCAAATATGGTCAAAAAATACAGTTCATCAAGTCCATAAATACCACCGAGGCATTTGTTAAGCCAAAGGGCATGACGAGGAACTCATAGTGCCCGTACCTCATCCGAAACGCGATTTTATGTACATCTTGCTGCTTAACTCTTAGCTGGTAATAACCAGACCTTAAGTCTATCTTAGAAAACACGGTGGCTCCATTCAATTGATCGAACAAATCATTAATTCTTGGCAAATGATACTTGTTCTTAACTGTAACCTTGTTGAGCTGTCTATAATCTATACATAACCTCATCGTCCCGTATTTCTTTTTCACAAAAAGTACCGGAGCACCCCACGGAGAATAGCTTGGTCTCGTAAAACCTTTATCCGTTAACTCTTGTAGCTGAACTTTTAACTATTTTAACTCCGTCGGAGCCATCCTATACGAAGCAATCAAGATGGGTGCCGTACTAGGGACTAATTCGATGCCAAACTCAACTTCCCTTACTGGAGGCAATCCAGGTAATTCCTTCGGAAACACATCTGTGAACTCACATACCACTCGTACTGACTCGATCTTCAATTCAGATGGTTGAGTATTCAACACAAGGGCTAGGTAAGCTTCGCACCCTTTTCTCAAATATCTCTTTGCAGTCATAGACGATATCACTACAGGAAATTTATCCAATCCACCTAATTCAACTCGAAGAACATCCCCGCTTTCACATTTCAACTTAATCACTTTACGTCCACAATCCACTACAACACCATGAGAAGTTAACCAATCCATCCCAAGGATTACATCAAATTCATTAAACGACAATAACATCAAGTTAGCTGGAAAACAATGACCTCTAATTGTCAAAGGACAATTTCTACATACTTGGTCAACCAACAGATGTTTGCCTAACGGGTTAGACACTTTTACTACAAATTCAGTAGACTCGACTAGCATATTCATACGGGGTATCAATTTCATACAAATATAAGAGTGGGTAGACCCCGGGTCAATCAAAGCAATGACAGATATATCATGGATAGAAAAGGTACCCGTAATCACATTGGGAGGCTCTGCCTCTTTCTGGGCATGTATAGCATAAGTTCTGGCAGGTGCTTTGCCCTCGGACTTCACAGTGGAATCTTTAGGTGTACCCCGGCAGCTAGCCCCACTTCTCGGGTTCTTTTATGGTCTACCCCTCGAAGGAGCGTTACTCAATCTCACAGTTTGATCTCTATTTTTCTCACCCATCTCGGGACAACTACGGATAAAATGGTCAAGCGACCCACATTTGAAATAGCCTCTTTCACTTCCGCGACATTCACTAAAATGACGTCTACCGCACTGAGGACACTGGTCGATCTGGGCGAGCACTACCGACACTCGCAATGGAAGTGGTTTGGGCTTTTGTCGCCGCATACTGCTTATTCTTACTCTTACTCGAGAACCCCACTGACGCATTTGATCGAGTGGAAAACTCTCTTGATCTCTTGGATGAGGTCTGATGTGACTTCCCCATTTGTCTTTTCTTTGAGTCACGAGACTCGATGTCAGCTCTTCTCTTCTCCTCAGCTAATTCTCCGGCCTTGCAAGCTCTTTCAGCAAGTACCACAACTCCCTCAGTTCTATGATACCAACCAATAATCGGATGTCTTTGTTCAGTCCATCTTTGAACCTCTTACACATGGTGGCTTCTGTAGATACGCATTCTTGCGCATATTTGTTGAGTCTCACAAACTCGCACTCATATTCCGTCACCATCAAGCGGCCTTACTTCAACTCAAGGAACTGCTTCCTCTTTTGATCAATGAAACTTTGACTAATGTACTTCTTACGAAACTCTTTTTGAAAGAATTCCCAAGTTATCCACTCTCTCAGTACAACTGACATGAGAGTATTCCACCATTGGTAGGCTGAATCTCGTAGGAGTGACACTACACACTTCATACACTCTTCTGACGTGCACGATAACTCGTTAAATACCCTAATGGTAATTTCCAACCGAAACTCTGCCATCATCAATATTTGCCCGAAATTCCTTAACCCCGTGCTTCCTAATTTATCCACTGGAGGTTTCTCTCTTCTAGCCATTCCTACTCCTTGAGGAGATATAGGGATGGGTTAAGGAATTTGGGGAGGTGGGGGAGGTGGAGTATTCGGATTCGCACGAATAAACTCCAAGTACCAAGCATCCATCATATAGAGGTAAGCTTCTCTAGCCCCTCCGCCTTGACTCATTGTCACGGGCCCACTATCTACCGGCACAGTCCCTTCATGGGAGCCAGCGCATTACTTTCCACATCCCGTAGCCACGTCAGGATCTATTTACTATATAGAAAAACACAATTTGTTTCATCAGGAGTCGTCACACTATCAATATACGACTATGGCATGTACAGCTAGACTTATACTCACGTTAGGTTAGTCCTAGAATCAACTAAACCATAGCTCTGATACCACTAAATGTAACACCCTTTACTCGGGTCCGAGGCTAGGACTGGGCACGAGGCATTACCTGACTTAAACACATGCATACAGTCATTTCGATTCATAAAAATTCGATCGAATTTAATACTTTTTAATCTTACTCTAGAAGTTTTTAATATAGGCCTACAAGGCTCAAATCACAACTTGGGAACGACTTGGGAGTAATTCGAACACCTCTCAAAACTATTAAAAAAAATGTCACTTGAAACAGGGGTACACGCCCGTGTGAAAGGGCGATACGCCCGTGTGGCCATTTTGACATGGCCGTGATGAAGACCAGTGTGGTTCACACGGCCTAAGCACAAGGAGACACGCCCGTGCCTCAAACTCATGCGAATTTAATTCCAAATTCAAACCTACAGGGTTTTTACACGGCCTGGCACACGCCCGTGTCCATGGCCCGTGTCCCTCACACGGCCTTGACATGCCCGTGTCTTAGCTCATGTCCAAAAACCTGGATATTCTGTTTCTGACGTCAGCAACCCTTAAGGGTCACACAGCCAAGGCACACGCCCATGTGCTAGGCCGTGCCCTTCATACGGTAGAGACACATGGCTGTGTATCTGCCCATGTGTTTACTACCATGCATACTGACTTAAACATGTAACGTGCAGGGGACACACAATCGTGCAACACGCCTATGGGGCTGCCTGTGTGTCACACATGGCTTAGACACACGCCCGTGTGTCATGTAGGTAAAACAAGGCTATTTTCCAAGCCTTTATGTCACCCTTACATATACCAACCTACACCATCATCTAACATGACCAATCCACATAGCCATACAAGGTCTAATCAGCCACAATAGGCATAGTTAAATCATGCAATTTACCCATCCATGAAAATATCATTACTTGCATATATCAATAATGAATATTAGCCATTATCCAAGGCTTTATACAAAATGAAGAGTTCATCCCAAGCCAACACATTTGGCCAATATAATAATGACACAAAAGTCTAAGTCCCTATACATGCCATACTCAAAATAGAAAAAGACTAACTATACTAAATGCTTCAAGGATAATGTGACTGGCTTCTCCGACGTAAGGTAATGATCCATGAGCTACTTTGGCTGCACTATAAGAAAATGAAAAGGAAAAAGGGTAAGCATAAAGCTTAGTAAGTCGCATGTAAATAATGAAATAACTACAAGTTACCATAAAGGATCATACTCCCAATATAACTCAATCTGTACACGAAAGTGAGGACTCGTAAATATTATTTGTTCATATTTGTCTCTCACCAAGCATACAACATTGTTTAGATTCACATTCCATACTTCATATAAAATGCACAAGTGATGATAAGCATAACTTACTCACTTTCTTTTCTTATTAAACATACCACGTAATTGAGGCTCGTATTTCGTAATTCTCATTTAGGTACCTGTACCAGTCACCACATGGTCATAAGTTCTCTCATTTCGATATAAACCATAAATCTCCCATTGAACTATTTGGAATACTATCGGATATTCAATAGCCCCAAACATGGGAATAGATGCTGACGCCATGTCCCAGACATGGTCTTACGCTAGCTAGCATGTCAAAGTCGATGCCATGTCCTAGACAGGTCTTACATTGACTTTCATATATCGAGGTTGATGTCGTGTCCCAGATAGGTCTTACACTGGCTCTCATCTATCGGTGTCAATGCCATGTTCCAGACAGGTCTTACACTGACACACAACAAGCTGACGCCATGTCTCAGACAGGTCTTACACTAGCTTGTATATCTCAAGGCCAATGCATGCCCAGACATGTCTTACACTAGCTCTCGTCTCAATGCTGATGTATGTTCCAGAAATGTCTTACACTGGCTTTAGTAATGTGGCTGATGCATGTCCCAAACATGTCTTACACTAGCACGCATATCACCCAATGTCATGGCATGAATATCCAAATCTATTCCTAATGTTCAACCGGGAGTCTTTGTTACATTAATTTCTCAACATGCATACTCATATTCATAATCAAAACAACTTTTGCAATATCAATTCAATCACACATCATAACAGTATAGTTGCATTATTAACATACAACTTACCTCGAATTACAAAATGTAGACGACTAGTTGATTTAATCTACTTGCTTGGCTTTCCTTCGGTCTAGGTTCAGATTTTGTATTTCTTGATCTAAAATGGCAACATTTAGTCATTTAATCATCAATTAAATCTAAAAGCTCAATAATTTATAATTCTCATTTTGCCCCTAAACTTTTACAAAATGACCATTTTACCCCTAGGCTTGGAAATCAATTTTTATCAAATTTCCTTATTAGACAAGCCTAACCGACCATTTATTACTCTTATGATAACCCCAAATTTCCACTATTTCACACAATTACAACCTATTTTATAACTTTTTACAAAATGGCCCTTTTAGGGTTTTCATGAGAAGTCCTTTCACAAAAGTTGTTTAGCAAACAACTAAGACTCATTTTCTTCCATAAAAACTCAGCAAAGATTACAAATCCTTCCATGGAAAATCCCTAGACTATCAACCATTTCACAAATAATCCCCCCATTAGCTAGCTCATGCTATAAGGGTTCCAAAAGTACCAAAATTATCAAAAATAGGTATCTAAATCACTTACTTGCAAGAAGGTAGCTTGGCTGAAATTTTAAAGCTTCCAAAACCCCTATTTTACTGATATTTTCAGTGAATGAAGGAAGAAGATGATGGCCCTTTTCTTTTTGTCTTATTTTAGTCAATTAGGTTACCAAATTTCCACCTAATCTTTGAATTTCACATTTTCTTATCCCCCTATGGCCGGCCATCACCTAAATAAAGGTCTATTTGCCCTTTAAAGACCTCAAATTTTAATTCTCAAGCTATTTAACATATTTAGCTAGTAAAATAAAACTTTTTCCCTTTATGCGATTTAGTCTTTTTTCAAAATTAAGCTTCCAATCGCTAAAATTAATTCACCAAAATTTTCATACACTCATATAATCATACTATGACATCAAAATAGTAATAAAAATAATGTTTCGACCTCAGATTTATGGTCCCGAAACCACTATTTTGCCTAAGCCCAAAATTGAGCTGTTACACGTAATAAGTTCACAAGTACCTAGCAAGGCGTTATCATACATACATACAACATTATATACATTCATAACATACATACAACATCACAACATTCATCCTTATAGATCAAATCTAAAATGTCACAACATACTTTATGAAATTAGACGAATATTCATTAGTTCAGCACAACACGAGTATTACACTCTTCTTACCTGATACTCATTCACATTTAGTGATTATCTTACTCGGTTGGCATCATTCAACTTACCTACAGGTTCGTTTTGACTACTTACTCTTCCTTTAGAGTTAGCCACTTTGGCAGTGGCTTTGAATTCTTTGTCTTGAGACCATTTCACGAACTGCACCACTATGGCGTACACTTCACTTTAAATTTTTTCCCTTGTCCTTAGAAGTTGCAGACATACGCTTTGTCAACAGATAGCCACAAGGGTGTCCATACATCTTCAAAGAGCCACTAAGGCATCCACTTGCATTCAAACAATCATCCTCATAAAGACGCACATATAAAAGAAACAACCATAAGACTTCCACATATAGTAGGTTCCACCACAAAGGTTCACATATATCAGATTTTTGCCACAAGGGCTCACGTGTAACAACTTCTTGCCACAAGGGCTCACACATAGCAAGTTCCCGCCACAAGGGCTCACATGTTAGATTATAGCCATAAAGGCTCACACATACCAAGTATCTACCACAAGGGCTTACAGAAAACAACCACAGAGGCTCAAATATATCAAAACATCCATAATGGCTTCCTTAGAACAACTACAAAGGCTTCCACATAATAGCCACAAAGGCTTCCACAGAATCGTCAACTTGGTGTTTTCGACAATAAGGATTCGCCTACACTCATCCCTTAAGTTAAAATTATTCCCTTATTCATTGTGAGATCGTGCCAAATCATGGTTGAATGCGTTGCCATCAAGTACGGTGGCATCTTGGAATGAACTGTGTTAAAGATTTTTACTTAGTTACAATCCTCCAAACATGAATGCCAAGCTTAGGAATGATATTACATCATTCAGGCAATTTGAAGATGAAACGTTATATGAAGCATGTGAGCCTTTTAAAGAACTAATTAGAAAATGCCCGATCATTGATTTTCAACATTGGACACAGATAGAAATGTTATACAATGGGTTAAAGGCTCATATGCGAATGATGGTGGATGCATCTACTAATGGGACATTGCTTGACAAATCCTACAATGAATCATACGAAATTCTTGAAAGAATAACAAACAATGATTATCAATACCCCACTACCAAAGTTGGTACTGGTAGAAGAGTTACTAGAGCAATAGAACTTGATGCGATTACATCTTTAACAGCTCAGGTATGATCTTTAACAAATATGATTAAAACTTTAAAAAAACCCTCTATAGTGTAGGAGATGAAGGTTGCAGAACTAGCATGCGTATACTATGGAAAAGATCATGTTTTTGATGAATACCCATAAAATCCAACCTCTTTGTATTACATGGGAAATTTTAATCGTAGCAACAACAATCCCTACTCCAGTACATACAATCCAGGGTGGAAACAACATCCGAATTTCAGCTAGAGTAATCAAGGATGGGAAATGCCAGCAATGTTAATCGATAAAATATGGCTGGTGTACCACCTGGATATAGTCAACCAATGCCACTGCAAAGTGTACAACAAAGTTCGTCATCTGTAACAGCAACTATGGAAGCTCTATTAAAAAACCATATGGCTAAGAATGATGTAATTATTCAGAGTCAGCTAGCTTTCTTAAGAGCCTTAGAGAATCAAGTGTGACAAATTGCCACTGCATTAAGTTCCAGACAACAATGACCATTACCTAATGACACAGAAAGTTCTCGGCCTCAAGGAAAGGAACAATGTAAGGCTATAAAACGCTAGAGTGCATTCAACTACCAAGAGTTGTGAATGATGCCTTTACTAAGGAGGAAAGTTCAAAAGTTCCCAAAAGAACAACTTTCAAATTAGTAGTGGAACAAACTACAAAATATGGGAGTATACAGAAGCATACAACAACAAATTCATCTTGTAAAGCCAATACAAATGCCATGGCAAAACAACCTCAACAAATGGAAGGAAGACCACTGCCACCCTGTCCCATCATTCCAAAAGTCAAAGCAAGATGTTCAATTCAAGAAATTTTTAGAGGTCTTGAAATAATTACACATTAGTACACCTTTGGTGGAAGCATTAGAACAAATGCCTAACTATATGAAATTCATGAAAGGTATCCTATCCAAGAAGAGAATGTTAGGGGAGTTCGAAATTGTTGCACTTAAATTGCCACCAAAAGTAAAAGATCTAGGGAGTTTCACTATACCTTGCTCGATTGGAAACCATTATGTAGGCAAAGCATTATGCGATTTTGGTGTAAGTATCAATCTAATGCTTATGTCTGTTTTAAGGAAACTCGGGATAGGAAAGGCAAGACCTACTATAGTCACACTACAACTAGTTGATAGACCATACGTCCATCTAGAAGGTAAAATTGAAGATGTACTGGTAAGAGTTGACAAGTTCATTTTTCCAGTAGATTTTATTATTTTGGAATGTGAAGTAGATAAAGAGGTACCCATAATACCTGGATGACCTTTCTTAGCAACTGGTAGAATATTAATTGATGTATAGAAAAGTGAATTAACCATGAGAATTAATGATCAGTAGTTGACATTTAATGTTTTTGATGCTTTAAAGTGTGCAGATCCAGATGAAGAATGCCATGCTGCTGAATTTGTTGACATTGCAACACAGGAAGAAATTGTAGGTCATATACACAACAATTCTGATGTAGATTCTATTGAAGTAAATAGAAAAGAATTGACTGAAGAATCTGAAGAACTGATGGACATTCAACAATCTAGAAATGGATTCAGAAAGAGCTTTGGATCATTAGACTTATTAAGTCGATCGTTCAACCCTCCTCGATCGTCAATAGAAGATCCACCTATGCTGGAGTTAAAGCCATTACCAATGCATTTGAAGTACACTTATTTGGGAGATAACGATACACTATGTGACAGCCCTAATTTGACCTTATTCGAAAAGTGGTTTCGGGACCACAAAATCGAGTCGTAAAAATAATTAACTGTCATATTCGATGCTTATTATATGTGAACGTGCATGTGTGAAAGTTTCATACCTTAATTTTGTCATTTGAATGTGAAATTTATTAAATAGGATTTATGTGAATCAATTGTGAAATGTGTTAGGTAATTTTGAAAGGGGTCTATTAATGCATGTTATAAAAAAATTAGACATGCATGTCAAATATTCCTTTTGTTAGTAGTGGCCGACCATGATAATGATTTTACATTAAAATATGTATTAATTTTTGGTTAAATGGTTTTATACTTTAAATAAAAATAAGGAAAAATGGGTGATGAAAACAAAGCTCCATCTTTGTTCATCTTGGCCGAATGGAAGGAAGAAAAGAGGGGAAGAATTTCGGTCACTTGAATCATTAGGGAGGTTAGTATATTGTGTTAAATTTGTGAAATGTTAACTTGTTTTAGGTAAATCATCATGGTTCTTACTTAGCCCATGCTAAAATTTTCAATATTGATGGATGAATGGAGCATTCGGCTATGGTTATAAAGGAAGGAATTTTGATTGTTTCATTTAAGTCTTGATGATGAATGTGATGAGGAAAGAAATTGGTCTTCTTAAAAATATGAATGGTTAATGTTTATATTAGTAATAGCCGAAAATAAAGATACTTGATGTCTTGAACAAATGTTATTTATATGTTTTGAATTGAGTAAAAATTTGATGTTTGAACACTTAAGGATTCGACATTGCTCATGATTATTTTATTTAGAATGTGATTTTGAATGTTATGAGTATTGGAATGTAAGTATATGCGTGCTCGGTCATAGGAGTTTGTTATGAAATTTTGTTAGGTTTGAGTGATGAATGGCCGAATGAACTATAGGCTATGTAAGGATGAACTTTGTATATAAGTAGTAGGTGTGGCTTTATTAATTAATGGCATTCGGCATTATATTTTTTTATATGTGTGCATTCGGTCTTTGGGGGTAATAAGATGAAGTCAAAATGTTAAAGAAGGTTTCTAAGACTTGTTAAGTTGTTGTGGCCATTGCAGAATGTGTTTGTGGTTAAAGGAAATTTTCAAATCGTCTATGTATGGCAAATTGTATAAACATGATGCATTGAAGTTACCCTATAAGATCGAAATGGGTAATTAAATTATTGATGTGAATATAGTTCTATTCTTTGTAACTTGGCATGTGAAATGGATGTATGAGGGTTAGGTACTTTAAAATTTCCTTTGATGTTAGAAATGGTTAAAACAAATTCATTTGTTTGAATCAATCTCAAGAGCAAAGAGGAACTAGATCTGATAGGGGAAAGGAGAAAGCAATCGAATAGCCTATCCGCAACTATTCGAAAATATACGAGGTAAGTTTTGAGTAATTACAGTTATTAGATAATTGATATAATGAAATAAGTATTATAAATAAATTGAGTATATGGCATATGATTGAATGAATAGTAGGAGTTAAGATGAGACAAATAAATGGTTATGTGTTATTGCGTATAAGTGTTGAACCGAGGTTATATTGAAGGTTTGTTTCTTTGTGTGCTTATATTCAAATGAAGTACAAATGTGATATGTTATGTGAGCCGAGTTATCATGTGGATAAATATGCTTAGCATTTGATATGTAATATATATATATCCGGGTTAAATCCCGCAGGCTTCATGCTGGTAATACATATCCGGGTTAAATCCCGCAGGTTTGTGCTGGTAATATATATATATATCCGGGTTAAATCCCGCAGGCTTTGTGCTGGTACTATATCCGGACTTAAAGTTTCGCAGGCTTTCTGCTAGCAACTGGATTCGGGTTTATAAACCTAGCAGGCCTAACGCCGGTGACTCGAGGGGGATTACAAATTCGAATGTTCAAAGCAAACTATTATTGATTATGTGTGGTATATGATAATGTCCAGGTACGTATCACGTACTTATATATGTGAATTGATTTCTAGGTGAATGATTAATATCAAATAACGACATAATTGTGTGAAAGGTTATTATATTTATGAATAAGAGAATGACCTATTCGGTCGATGTCCACATTATATGAAAATGTGTGAATTAAATCAGTTGTTTGAGCCATAAGGTTAAGTGAAGCATATGTTAAAAATTTCTTTGTGTATATACATATATTCGGCCAATAGTCTTTATATGTAGTATAATTGTGTATATTCGGCCTAGTGATTGTAAATTGAATACGAGTCTTGTAATATTTGTTGTTCGTTTTAATTAACATGCTTTAATTGTTGAAATGCTTAAAACTTACTAAGCCTCAAAAGCTTCCTCTGTTCTTTATTTCTTTGTTTTGTAGATTTTCGATATCGGCCACTAACTCGGGGATCATCTGCAATTCGTCATACTATCGACTCTTTTTGGTATAGTTGCATTTTGGCCTTGATATGGCATGTATAGGTTAGACTGGTAATAGTAATGTTTTGTATTTGAAAATATTTTGGCCATGTGAAAATGGTGTATATATTTTTATAACTAAAAGATCTATATGTTTCCAGCTTGATTGATGTTCTCAGTTGATAAATTATAGGAATAGAATTAAATGTTTAGCTCAGTAATACCTCATAGCCTAAACCGGTGATCAGACACGGGTTAGGGGTGTTACACACTACCTGTAGTTATCTCTGTCGAGCTTACAACAAACCAATAGATGCAATTATTGGAAGTTTTAAAAAATCCAAGAAAGCTTTAGGATGGTCAATTGCGGATATCAAAGGAATTAGCCAATAAATCTACATGCACAAAATAATACTTGAAGATTGCCATAGCAAATCTATTGAACAACAAAGGAGACTAAATCTTGTCATGAAGGAAGTAGTTAAAAATGAGATTATCAAATGGTTGGATGCTGGAATTATATACCCAATTTCTGATAACTCTTGGGTGAGCCTTGTTTAGTGTGCACCTAAGAAAGGAGGGGTCATTGTGGTCAGCAATGATAACAACGAACTCATTCCCGAACGTACTGTCACAGGTTGGAGAGTTTGTATGAATTATCGAAATCTTAACAAAGTAACGAAGAAGGACCATTTCCCTTTGCCTTTTATAGATCAAATGTTAGACAGACTAGCAAGGAAAGCCTTCTACTATTTCTTAGATGGCTACTCAGGGTACAACCAAATTGCCATATCTCCTACTGATCAAGAAAAGACAACATTCACTTATCCTTATAGAACATTTGCCTTTAGAAGAATGCCATTTGGGTTATGTAATACCCTAAAAACATTCCAGCATTGCATGATGGAAATATTTTTTGACATGGTGGAGAAATTCCTTGAAGGATTCATGGATAATTTCTCGGTGTTTGGTGACACTTTTGAAGACTGTTTGAAAATGTTGGAGTTAGTACTTTGCCGATGTCAAGAAACAAATCTTGTGCTGAATTGGGAAAAATGCCACTTCATGGTTTGTAAAGGCATTATTTTGGGCCACAAGATTTTACAACAAGGAATTACTATCGACAAAGACAAAATAGAAGTCATTCAAAGTTGTCACCACCTACTTCAATGAAAGGAATTAGAAGCTTTCTTGGTCATACTGGATTTTACCATCGATTTATCAATTATTTTTCTAAGATATCCCAACCTCTATTTCAACTGTTGGAACAAAACAAACCATTTCATTTTGATGAGTTATGCTCAAAAGCATTCGAAGAGTTAAATGAGTGATTGATTACAACACCTATAGTCACTGCACCAGAATGGACTTTACCATTCAAACTAATATGTGATGCAAGTGACTTTGCTGTAGGAGCAATTTTGGGACAAAGAAAAGCCAAGATGTTTCATGCTATATATTATGCCAGTCGTACGTTGACATATTCACAGCTCAATTATTCCACCACTAAGAAAGAGTTGTTAGTAGTGGTATTTGCCTTTGAAAAATTTAGAGCATATTTAGTGGGCACCAAAGTCACAATTTATATAGACCATTCTGCCATTCTGCCAAAGTTACAGCTTATTTAGCTGTTTGCTCTATCCATCTTTTTAGTTAAAAGCTTTTATTTCATGAGTGATTTATATTCAAATTGTGACATGTTATAATACATGACAGTCTAGTGTATACTCCATTGAGGTTTTCAGGTATAAAAGCATGTGACAATATGAATTCTCTAGAAAAATTTTGTGTCGGAAATTGAATAAGTGTCTAAAAAAATTGAGTTTAGGAGAGAGATAACCTAGGTATATTCAGAAGAAATCTGCTATAGTTTTCATTGCTGAAATATTTAGGACTTTTTATCTTTAGGAAACATTTCTGCACTTCATTTGCTAAACAGGTTTAGAAGAACTATAAGTAAGTTTTCCTTGTTTCAGTAGAAGATTGTTGAGAATAGAGGTACACAGTATGCTCACTATGATTTGGCAATATCATTGGTGACTAATTGTTTAACAATTCCTTACATTTATGCGTATTCATACATCATTTACTTGAGGACAAATAATAATTCAGGTTTGAGGGTGAGATAACTCTTGAAAAGAGTTATATTTTAGGCCTCTAGATGGAATTAATTGTTTGAAATTAAGTAAATACAACTACATTTTTAGGATAATTTTAGAACATTGTATAATAAATCTTGGATTGCGCTATATTGGTCATCATTTATTACTTTTATTACTTGGGGAAGGAAAAGTTATGGTTGTGGTTGGACACATATGTAGGTAGAAGAAGAGGATGAAGAGGATGTAGAAAGAAAATAATGGAAGTGAAATATTTCCATGGCAAATGGTGAGATTGATTGTCAACATAATTGCCATTGCAATTCCAGGAAGATGACTCAGCACTCTATCCACGTCACTCTCAGCCAGCTGGACGTGTACTAGAAAAACTATCTTGAAAAAAAGGAGAAACAAATGTGTGCTAGAAGGGATGGATCCACCCAATAAAAGAAGGAGAGATAAGAAGAAAGTGGGAGGAGAATTAGTGTAAGAAAGAGACTAGTGACAACAATTTTCTCTCTGTGCAAAGAAGAACTCCATTGGAGAATTGCAGAGAAAGAAAGGGTAGTAGGTTAGAAGAGAGTAGAATACAGATGTGAGGAAGGGGGAGAGAAATCTATCCTAGATTCACGAGCAATATGAAGAACCAAGGGGAGCTAAGGTATGGAATTAACTTGCTGCAGTTCTGCCATTATTTTCTAGATTGAAATTTTTGTGATTCAAACTTATTTTAAGAATGCTGATGAATGATTTTATTTTGGTGTTAACTTTTCCACCCATGAACTAAATCTTATCTAGGTTGGAGTTATTTGGGTGAATGCTTTATCATCTTTAATGCTCATGATTTGAGATTGTCTTTGTCATTGTTTCATTTGATTTATGCTTATTTTGAGTATCTAAATGCAAGCTTTAGACATAGTTGATTGTGTGTTGTGTTCTTTGATGTATTTTTAATTCTGAAAAGGTTAAATATACTGAATCTTGAATTCTTTGATGCAAGTGAATACTCAACAGAATATTCGTAGCACTCTAGACATAAATGTTGTGAGTTGTGTAGGAAAGAACATTCATTGTAGTTATTAATCTAGAGTTTTGTAGACGTAGATAAACTTAGATTTTTAGCTTAAGATCTAGCTATCGAAAGAGGTAGGTCATAGTAGCAAATCTCTGGGCAGTAGTAGATTAGATAATATTTTGCCATGGTATTATCTTCATATGAACATTTCTCCTGAATAATTCAAACCCTATTCATTCAACAACAAAAATACTCTTGATATTCTCTATGAATTGCCACATCATTTTATTTTCCATATCAATTCTTTGTTATTTATCATTTAATTTCAGTAATTCATTATTCTAGTTTCTTATTCACTCTAAGATTATTTCCTGATATTTCGGTATAATTAACAGTATTATAATAACATGCTCAATTTCTTACTAGTTTTTGATCCCTATGGAGACTATACTTACTTATCACTTTATTACTTGAATGACGTGTACACTTGCACAATTACACTAGTTATTTTACACGCAACAGTATACAAATAAACTACCACTATTTCCACCTTTCACATAATCCAACCCCATGCATGTGATATGACAATTTCACTTTTAAAACATAAGGATCACTTTTACTCTTATGGATGCAAACATGCTCTCATAATCACATATCACATAATAACCACTTTTAACGTGTTAAACATGTTTTTCACATAGATCATAGATCTCGATTTGTCATACACATATATACACAAGTCGCACATGTTTAAATCATCACATATATCACATAAGCTATACATCACATATCATGAGGATAAGATCTATGCATACTTCATAATCATAACCAAAATCACAATCACATCAATTATCATGTGTTTCATAAAATCACTCTGTTAGAGTCACTTGGTGTTCATCTTGATAAGGTTTTCAATTCTACATGATTATTTAGTGTACTAATGATTTATTATAATTAATTTCTTGATGTAATAAAATAACCGTATCACACAAGATAAAAGCTAACGATCGCATACCTTATATTGTAGATCTGATTGCCATAATCATTATTAATGATTTCACTTGATCTATCTTGCAAGACAATCTAACACATAAGTAACGTTTATTAATTAGAATCCTTTGAAAGTATTATATCACTTTAAAGATCGATTACTAATAATCTCATCAACACTTACCCCAAATCTAAGACTCTCGAAAGGAGGATTTCTAAAGCAAAGTTACGGGTCTCCCCTATGATTATTGTTTGGTCCTTCAAGACGATATGAAATTGTATTGGTAAGAGAATAAATAATAATAAAATATTACATTGTTCCTATGGCACTATACCATTCGACCATGATAGGAAATTACTACGAGAAGGATTTACGATCAAAATAACCCACACTTATAGTTGTAACATGTAACACCCCAAACCCGGCCTGGAAATTATGGCCGAATCTAGTGATGTCACATTGAAGTGTTTCTTGTAAAGTGCAAAGCTGTTAAAAACCCATTCTCTATTAAACCTTTTTGAATGACATTAAAGATGATTTCAAGGCTTGTCATTTATTTTCAAAATGTAAGTTGTTTGTCGAAAATTAATCATATTAAAACATCGTTATTTATTTTTAAACGTTGTTTCTTGCGGAAGCTCTTAAAATCGATTACATATTCATGGTATTTTTGAAAAAAAATTATCTTTTTGAAAACCCGCGTCTTTTCTACTGCTAGCAGTTATAAATCAAAACAAATAACAACCCAAATTAAAAATAAAATCCGAAGAGGCCTTATTGCAATAAAATACCCAAAAATTAGATTTCTTATAATTTAAAATCAAATGAGAAAGCATGCGTGGTTGTGTGGCCACCTTTGAGTCCCTCGTAACACCGATCCACTAAAGACTGGGTCTTTCTATACAGTTAAACAGATGGGTGAGTTTACGAAAACTCAATGTGTAATCCAATATAAGCAAATAGTCAGAAAACAAGCACAGTCTGGGCCTAAGCCCTTTTTAGTAACAGTGACAAGATCAGTTTGGGCTTTAGCCCATCTCAATACAGAAACAGTCATGTGTTTGGGCCTTGGCCTATTACAGTAACAATAATTAGTGCAGTAACAGTTTAAACATTATATAAGTCCTACCTATCCAGCCTCTACACTCCAACTCTGTCTAACTCTACACTCCATGTGGGGATATAATCAACCCACCCATTCCTACACTCCAGAGTTAGCACCGGTTGCGGCACTATATAGTAATATGCAGCTGGGCTGCCAGTAATTTAGGCTCGAAGCCTTTCAGTACACTTCCTCCGATCAATATAAACCCATCCCTATACAATGCATCATACAATCATGTCATGTCATATCATAGAATCATACATGTATCCATTACAGTGTAAATAGCACGCTAAAAATACGGTCATACATGCACAAATATATATATACCTCACATAGGGGCAAAATAGTCATTTTATCATATATAGAGGTCTAAGTAAACTTACCGACCCAACTGTAGGTCTACAGTCGCCTCGAGTGACCCGTACAACCTTGATAATCAAGTAGTGAAAATCGGCCCAAAGCCCATACTACGGGCCCACACGTCTGTGAAATCGCTCATGGCCGGCCTCAACGACCATACGCCCATGTTTAGGCATATGGACTACCACGCGAGTGAACGAACGCTCGCTTAACGTCATTGGTAACTTATCTCGGCTTTTGCCGACTTACGATTAGGGCAATGTTTACACACCTTGATGCAAGAGTGTGCAATAGACCACAAGCGCTCCAACCCTTGGTCGATCGACTGAGGATCACTCCCTTAATCCATTGCAAAAGACTGATTCAACCCTTTTTAGAAGTATCCTACAATCCAACCAAGGCTTAACAATCTAAACCAATAATGATCATACCAAAAGATTGTACTAACCATGTAACACTTACCGAAAGCGCCACACTGAGAAAATGAAAGGAAGCAATCGGCCTATACCCCTAAGATCACACCCTTAAACCAAGGCACGAGATGGTACAATCACACCCCTGACAGTACTAAGCAGAGAAAAAAAGATGTTAGAGGGAAAACTATTAGTATGACAAAAAGAGAAAAAGAGAGAGAGAGTAATCGAATAGTTGTAGTTACCACCAACCTTAATAGAGAGCAATGAAGAATCGACACAGTAAGGTGAAAGAAAAAGTATTATTCGGTCAAGAAGAAACCGATTGAGGGAGAGAAAAAGAAGAGCAAAATGAATTAGGTAGATTAAAAGATATTTGAAAGACCTCTAGCACTAGTCAGCCTTCAAAACAGAAAGTGAAAAGAACCAAAACGAATTGTCAGCAACCGAAAAGAAGAGAGAACTCACCAAAGCTGAATTCTCATTGATCAGAGTACCAATTCGACAACAACTCTTCCATTCTTCCCAAATTCCTTAATTTCCTCCTCAAATCACTCAACCGATCACTCCTCTATCCAAATCCCTTATTTCCCCCTAAAATTTGGCTACACAATCCCCACACCCCTCAAACACTCCAACCGCCCTCTAGCATCAGAGTTCCAATGATATTCAACCACTTACACGGCACATCAGCAAAATAAACACTCCACTGCCCCCACCAGGATTTGAACCTTAGTCTTCTGGCATAGGTAACACGCCACTTATCTCCCTAGACTTGCAGGCCCTTTTTGTCATAAATTATCCACATTTATTTTAAAGCCTACTGACTAAAGACAAGGGTTATCTGTTAGAAACAAAAATTTTGCCCAAGCTAAAGCTTGAACCCATGACTTCCCAAACACTTCCCACGACACTTAACCACTGAAGTAGGCATGTATTAGTGTCACTTTATTGCACAACTAAACACTTATGTGTAGCCTCCTAGCTGTTCCCATGCTCAAGACCTAATACTTCTAGGCCCAAAATTCGGGGCATTACATAACAACCCGATTTAGACCCTATTCAAAATGGTGGTTTTGAGATCACAAATCTGAGTCAAAAAAATATTTAAAAATTATTTTCTGTGTTTATTGTGTGTGAATTTATGTGTGTGAAAATTTCATTCAAAAATTTTATCATTTGAGTGCCCGATTTAATAAAAAAGGCTTAATTGCGTCAAATGAAAATTTGATGGTTTAACTTGTAACGGCTGAATTGTGGTTGTCTTTATAATTTGAAGTGTTTAAGTTGTAATTAGACCATAGTTAAAGGTGATGGACGGTTGTGACCTTATTTTATAATGGTTACATATTAATTAGTAAAGGTTAAAAATGTAAAATGTAAAATAATATATATGTTATAATAAAACATAAAATAAACACATGCATTCATCTTTTTCCACCATGACCGAATGCTAAAAGAAAAGACAAAGAATAAGCTTTGAAAGTTTCGGCCATTTGGTAGCATAATCAAGGCATGTAACTAGCTCGATTTTTGATAATTTTTACGTTTTTGAGATCGTTGTAGTAAAATGTACAAAGCCCATGCTTTAATTTTTGATTTTGATGAGTATTTTGAGTTATGCCATTGATAAATAATTGATTTTTGTGATGTTAATTGATGAATTATGAAAGATATGTTTTGGATTAATATGTTTTGTATTGGAATTTTCCATGAATTTGAGTAATTAGGGTTAAATTGTAAAAATAATAATTTGAGGGACTAAAATGTGAAACAAATGAAATGTATGGACTTGTATGAGCATAAGGAAGGTTTGGCCTAAGCATGGTGTACTCAAATTTTGCATGTTTTGTGTTTTGTGCAATTTGGACTAAATTATAAAAAGTGTGAATGTTAGGGGCAAAATGGTAAATTTCCCATTTATGTGTTTTTGGACTAAATTGAATGAAATTATGTTTGAATGAGCTTAATTTGAATATGTTTAGATCAAGAACCAAAGAAATCAAATTTGGATAGGGGGAAAACAAAAGTTGTCGAGTAATCGTTCCGTTCCGATTATCGTTGTCCAAGGTAAGTTTATAAGCAAATAAATGCTCTTAATTTTGAATATATGTGAATTTAAAATGCTGAATTGAATTTTATGAGCATATATATATATATGATGGTCGAATGGTTATATGCATGAGAGCAATGTGTACAAGCTCGACCCCTGTACGAACCTTAGGAATAGTTAGGATACATATGTCATGACATAGGGTTCCAATATGTGTATTCATGTAAGACTGCATTTGGTACATTGGCATCATTATGTGATTACGTGTAAGACCCTGTCTGGGACAGTGGCACCGATATGTGATTACATGTAAGACCACGTCTGGGACGTTGGCATTGTGCGATATGTGCGACTATCTGAGTATCCTATTCAATTCTGAATGGTTCAACGGGCAATGGTAAGTTAAGAGTAAATGTAATGTCAAGTTAAAAGGCTCAGGTATGTATTTATACTAAGTTATGAAAATATGGTAAGTTAGATGTTTGAATTGATGATATAAAAGTTATATGTTAATGTGAACTATGTGTATGCATATGTGAATGTATACATTCAACCAAATAATGTAATTGCAATATAGAAAATGAAGGTTAAACATGCTAATGTTCAAATGAGTATTCGGCCAAAGGAAAACTTATACAAAATTATATGTCTTGGGATATGAAATTATAAGTTTGGAAATGTATATGAATTTATGATGGTTTATTTCAGTTTAACTAAATTGAATTATGAATGTGACTGAATGTCGTATTTGTTTATGACTTACTAAGCTATGAAAGCTTACTCTGTATGTGTTTGATCTATGTTTTATAGATTGTGGAAGCTAGTTACAAGCTCAGAGATCGTCATAGAAGTCTATCACACTATTGACCGTTTCGATACTTTTATAAGTTTGAACTCGAACCTATGGCATGTATAGGCTAGTTTATATATTTGATTTTGGGGTATGTAAATATGAGCCATGCGAAAATTGCTTATTATTTTGTTAAGCTTGGATTTTATGCTTTGATCAAATGATGGTTATGTTTGGTTTTGGTGTTTCGGCTATGGCTTATATATATAAGTATATATACATGTGACTCTTGTTTGATATCCATTGTTAAGGTTTTATTATGTGAATTGGTATTAAGGTAAATTTTGTTATGGCATATAGAGGAAGTGAATTTGATATGGTTTATTAATATTTGAAGTTTAGTAAGTTTGATTATGGATGAGTTTATTTTGGTAAAAATGTTAATGATATATGTGTTTGATGAATGTATTCGGCTATGATATTAAATTTAGGTAATGAATATAAGTTGTTTGAGATTCGACAATAGATTAATTAGGAAATTAATGTTTATTCATAAATGGCTATGATTAATATTAAATTTTATGCATTTCGACCATCTTTATATTTATATGATTTATTTATATGTTTTTATTTTATTTGAGAGTTTGGTTAAATTATGTATATATATAAACTTGTAAAATGCTTGACATGAAATGCAAATTATAGTTGATGTATGGAATTTATTTTATGCAATGTTAATGTGTGTGATATGGTTGAGTAAAATGAAAGTGGACATTGAATAAACATACGTATTTAGCAAGTTTATATTTGGCTAAGGCATTGGAAAATGACCAAATGAATAGTAAATTTAAGTTATAAGGAATCATGATTGTTTTTATGCAAATTAGGTAAGTTGATTTTTGAGTTTAAGTTATTAATCAAATGGTTCTTACTAATATGTACCATGCGCATAACGTTATAAATTTTAAAATTATGCTTGAGGTATTTGTGAGATTTATTAATGCAATATTTGTTGTATGTTTAATAGTTATGAATTAACAGTTGTTACTATATGTTTCAAAGCATGGTTACACATTATATTTATATGACTATTTTTGAATATGACAGGGTTCGAGTATGAAATGAGATCTTTGTTTAATGTTAATGTTTCGTAAAAGTTTACTGTGTGTTTTATAAATTATTATGTATGCATTCGTAGTGACCTAAGAGTTTATGTAATCATTCAGAAGTTGTGTCTAGTCTAGTAATACCTCATAATCCCATTCCGACGACGGATTTGGATTAGGGGTGTTACACACTTGGTTAAATCGGATTGGACAATGAGTCAAAAAAGTATCAAAGTCAATGAATTGAGTGATAAAAAAGGATTGATAGAGTAAAGAGAAGATGAGAGCTTAATAAATTATAAAAAAAGGTGAGTGAAAGAAGAAGAGAAAGAAAGAATTTCGATTACCGACGGTCTAGCAGTGGCAACGGTGATGGCTCGGTGACAGTCTGATGATGATGGAGTGGCAGTCTGTCGGTTAAAGGCTATGGGGGTTTCGATGAAAAGGGGAAGAATGAGTAAGAAAATGAAAATAGAAATAAGGAGGAAAAGGGTTCGCAGTGGCTTACGATGATGGTCACGGTGGCAATCGGTGACGCTAGATGAAGAAAGAGGAGGGAAAAGAAGGTGCTATGGTGGCTAAAAGGTGTTACGGTGGTGGTGTTATGGTCGGTTTTGGTAGAGGAAAAGCAAAGATTTAGAAGAAAAAGAGTGGTGGTTATTTTGTAAAAGAAGGGAAAATGGATGAGAAAGGAAATGGAAAAGCGAAAGAATGGAAGAAATAGGGAGGTAGGGATGGCAAAGGGTGGTGAAAGCTTGGTCAACTGTGACTAGGTTCAATGAACTACAACAAATAGGCAAGATATGAAGTTCTGTCAAGAAGAGGGAGACATGGAGTGAAAAAAGGGATCATGCTCCCTCAACTTAAGGTAAGTTTGACTCCAATGGAGGAAAGGAATCCTCTTAGTTATGGTAACTATGGGGTGGATGGCAAGCTTAATAATCACATGGGTAAATGTGTTCAAAATTAAATAAAAAGATGAGAACAAGGGGACTTGAACTTAGGACCTCAGGATAGCTTATGAGCACTTAACCACTTGACCACTTTACTTCCTTTTTTTTTATTTTAACAAAAAATATTTAAAAACATGGGATGACCTTTGTTAAGGGTTTAAAATAAATTTTCAGTGAAGGCCAAGTCCCCTTGTTCTCATCTTTTTATTTATTTTTGGTGCATGACTCTTCATGTGATGACCATTACTTAAATCATCAAGGACAACTTATTTTACTCATGCATGACTCTTTATGTAACTCTTTACTCATGCATAACGAACCTGCACACGCAAACAGGCTCGATATCCAGACTTATGCATGAATGACTCTTTATACAGACTTTAACATGCAGATGAATTTACTCTTTTATTCATGTGACACTTATTTTATTCATGCATGACTCTTCATGCAGAGACTCATGACAGACACATGACCACATGCATTTACTTAAAGAAAAGTGTTACATAAGCGACATACTAAAGCTCACCAGGCGCATAATTATCAAGCACGTATATCTTAATAGAATAAAGGCATATCATTCATGTCATGCTTTTTTCACAAAGGAGGCGTATTATCATTTGACCTTAAGCCACATATGCAACATATCAGATACATATTTCTACAAAATCATCATGTCATACATAGTTCACATATTCATCACAAGAATAACCACACAACATAGAGAATCACAGATAAACACATGCATGCATCAATAGTTAGAATACTCAAAGAGTTTACAGGGTTACTTAACCTAACACTCACAAGGTACACACAACTTTCTCACTTTATAGTACCAACAAGAGATCTACATCATATAATTTCATAGAGCCTTACAGGGTCTCACAGAGCCTCACCTATTGCTCGTTGTTAGTAGCTTCATATGTTAGACTTGGTCTTCCTTCGAGTAGATCGTAAGCCCCAAAATGTTAAACCACAAAAAACACATTAAGGCTTACTTATCTAACTCATTTCTCCCTCTACATTGAGCAGTAAATCATATAGCAAAACTTTACTAAGCTTGCTCTACCAAGCTAAACAGAACTATTCTCTAGCAGTTTAGCATGAAAGGCCAGAAGACTTATCTTTCAAGGGGCATCTTAGGGCTAATCTTCTCATTCTAGGCTTATCCTAAAGGATGAAAGGATTTTTCCCTGCAGCTCACCCTTTTATAGGCCTTCTTGAGGAAGTAATAAATAGTACCCATCACTTACTCGATTATCAGATATATTTCTTTGGTTTTAGTGGATGTTCGACACGTGTACTAATCCATGTGATTGCCAGTTAGATGGAAGACAATTGTAAGGTCGTGTGTATGTGAAAACACATTCATGGTCTAGCCTTGAGTCTCCACTTAATTATGGTCCTTAGTCATCTCATTAGAGCGTTACTGGTGGTGTATTGCTAAGGCTTTGTACATCACACCTCATTGGCGTCGTCTCCTTTAAATATCTCCCCAAAAGATATCTCGCCTCATAGGGACTTACATGCCTATGTCCACACCAAGTGTCTTAGTGGGTGTTCAATGTTTTATTTACTTAAAAACTATAGACCTCGCCCATTATTTGGCCTTATCCTAAGTTTAAGAGAAGTCTTTCTATCTTCCTTTATCTTACTCTCTCGAGGAGAGATCTTAAAATCTTTGACCAGAACTATGCATTTAATTGGGACCAAATGAACGTCACATCAATCATTCAGTGGTCTTATTCAAATCTTACCAATTCCAAGATTATTAATCAAATACTTTCCATTGGTTCTTAACCATTTTAGTTCATTTTCAGTTAAGTTCTATCCATTGTTTCCTGGCTGTTTCAAAACCATCATTACAAAGTACACTCATTACTGACTTAGACTTACACAGTTTATTTCCTTATTTCTTATAATAGATTCAACCCATCCTGTCCATGCTAGTCCTGGGCTCCTTGGGTGAATCCTTTCTTAATTCTTAATTAGCATGTGCTATTCCAGTTTTTGCCAACATTAAGGCGTCACTGACGCACTCAAATAGTTCTTTTTTTAAACTAACTTTTGGCTCTATGCACCTTTAAACTTATTCTATCTGTCTTATTCTTTTGAATAGTATTCAGATCCTAAGATTCAATCAGGCGGGATGTTACAGGAAGTATAGGACCCATGGTTTTTGGAGACAAAATTAAGAGGCTTGAAGGGTAGGTGGGTTAGTAGAGGGAAAGGGACAGTGGGGGAGAGGAAGAGGGAGACAGTCAAAGTAGGGGGAGGGATAGTGGGGGAGAGGGAGAGGGAGAGAATTGAAGTAGGAGGAGGGATGACGGGGAAGAGGGAGAGAATCGAAGTAAGGGGAGGGATGATAGGGAAGAGGGAGAGAGATGGGATAGCAGCGATAGCGGGAGGGAGATGAGAAGGGAGGGGGAAGAAAGATGGAAAATGGTAGTTCCGTTATGTCTATAAAGGAAAATAGCATTTTCATTACATCTATAATGGAAAATGGTTAGTGGTGACCGAATTTTTTATTTTTTGAATGTTTAGTGACTGAGTTGAAAGTTGAGTGGTTGTTTTGTCATTGAGATCAAAGTTGAGTGACTGTTCGTGTACTTTACCCTAAAGTTTTTCCCCTTAAAGATTTCTTTTTCTATTTCTATTTCAAAATTGCCTCTTGAATTCTACCCATGGCTCATTAGAGAAATTTCAATCTCTCTCTTTTATTTTTTCTTTTAGTTTCTTCTCTTGCTTTTCTTTTTCTTTCTAATTAAGCTTGGTTGTTTTGGGCTATTCTTTCCATTTTCTTATCTACATTTCTTTATTTTCTTCTTCCCTCCATCATGCATTTCTTTATCTTCTTCTTCATTCCATCATGCATTCATTTACAATAGCAGCAAACCTAATGGTCCAAATTTGGGTTGGGTTCAAAGGGTGTTTTTAATTAATTTTTATTTTTATTTTAGATTTGGGTTGACTAGTTTAGCAAAAAGACTTGGGCTTTTATTTTTTTCCTAGTTTGGGCCAAAATTTGAGAGAGAAAAAACACAAAACCTAATTCAATTGGTTTTTTACCGGTTCAATTAGTTTTCAATTTGTGGTTCAAGTGTTGTTCTAAATTGTTTACAAGCTAATCGATTTAACTTCTTCCTTAGATTCGTATACCGACCGATCTATCCGGTCCAGTTTAAATAACAATGGTCTCATATAAAATCTTGTATCTTTACTCACTATGTATATATATTTGGTACTTTTCATGTATGTTTTAAGGTCTATGTTTGGAGTTTATTGTTGCCCCTCCCAACAATGTCGTCTTCAAGGTTCGAATCCTATTGTCCTCTTGTAACACGCCTTACCTAGAGTGAACCAATACATCACGAGCAAGGGATGTCACAATTAGAGACTATCTCTATTCAACTTGATCATCAATTTTAAATATTTTTTAACATAATGAGACTCCTTTGGAGTTATTCAAGTCATTTCTAGGCTTTTCCTAAAGCTTGGTTACAAATGGTACCAAAAGGGTCAATATCATGGCACCAAAGACAAATTACTCTATTTACTCCAATGTCGCGACACTGAAAGTTGGATGTCACTACACCGAAGACAGATTGCCAAAAACTTGTTTGAAACATTTAAAACCAAATCTCTACTATCATCAACCATTCCAAATAATTTTTAAATGTCATAAAACATAAATCTCCGTCAAACATCATATATTTCCACATCTAATTCAATCAAAATTTAACAAGTTTACAAAATTACCTTGCTGAACAAATTCCATCAAGTTTCCATTAGAATTCATCCACACACATGCTTGGTTTAAACCATTGTACATGTCATAAACTATTACCAAAAATTAAAATCATACTCTCTTCCAAGCTACGGTATGTGATGAGATGATGTAGAAATTGACCTTCACTTTAGAACTTCAAATCTAACCCTTCACCTATGCATTAGAAAAATAAAGTGTTAAGATTGTGAAAGCTTAGTAAGTACATCAAGAATTAAACTTTTCATTTAAAATTTAACCAATATCAATGTATAAAAAAAATTATGAAATAAATACTATCATACATGAAATTAATTTAATGATAACTATATCAGAATCTCAAGCTTACAATTCATAAGTCACTTACCATTAAAATTTATAGCCCAATTGTAGACTTAATAGAACATATAGGCTTTGGAAAAAAATCAATAATTTGCATAGAAGTGCCACTATCACTTGCAGGCATGAAGATTTCCTAATGATATGTGATTTATATCCTACTAGTTCCCATTTTATCTATAGAGTCATTTATGCACTTAATTTCATTACATTCTCTCAATAAATAAAGCCAATCCAAACTTAACTCCTTTTATGATTTAGTCCTTATTTAGCAAGAGGTCTACAATCATCAGTTATCACTTGATGTTCATTTTATCATTGTTTAACACTTCACATAAGAGCGTATATAGTTATCTATTTCACTTATCTAACTTTTATACTGTAACAACCTGTTTTTGGTCAAATCAGAATAGTGTTTTGGGACCACAAGTTTGAGGTCAAAATAATTATATTATTATTATTTTAGTATTTACAATATGATTAAATGATTGTGTGAAAATTTTGTTAAGAAATTTTATCATCTGAGTGATTAATTTGATAAAAAGGACTAAATTGTGTAAAGTGTAAAATTTGAGTTCTATTAGTTAAAGGTACTAAATACTATGAGATTAAATTATGGAGGTCCTTATGTGGTAATTATATCATTTTTATATTGAGTGGAAAAATATGGACATTGGTTATGAAATTTAAAGGTTATATTTTAAGGTTAAATTAGTAAATTAGTTAATAAGTAAATTAAAATAAAAGAATAATGTATCATCTTTTCTAATTTGAAAGACACCACTGAAAATTGAAGATAGAAACCTCTATGGAAGCTTGACATTCGGCCAAATTAATTCTCATGCATGTAAGTTCAATTTTGTCCTATTTTTAATGATTTCTATGTTTTGGATATCGTTGCAGCTTAATCTAGCTAGCCCAAGAACTAATTTGCAAAAATTTTAAAGGTTTAGGGTTTTTCCATTCATGAATGTTAATGTATTTTGATGTTTAATGGTAGAAAATGCATGCTTGTTGTTAGATAAACAACATTTGTAAAGTGATTTTTGACAAAATTGTCAATTGGGGGTTAAATTGTGAAATGTGTAAATTTTATGGTTAAATTGTGAAATAAATGGAAAATATGGACTGCTATTTGTCTAGCATGGGTGTTGGTTGATTGCATGAATTTGTGATTTTATGAAATAACGAGTAAATTGTAAAAATGTTGAAATGTTAGGGGCAAAAATGTAAAAGTGCCTTAATGTGTGTTTTGGATTAAATTGAATAGAGAGATTATTAAATAAGATAATTTTGATTACACTTAAATCAAGAAAAGAAAAATACAGATTTAGATCGGGGAAAGCACAAGGTTTCAGATTAATCAACTTAATTCGCTATTTTTTCATTCGAGGTAAGTTCAAATGTAATAAGCATTATTGTATTTGTATTTTAAATGTTTTGATATTGCATAACCTGGGAATACAACACTACAGACATGTTCGGCGACGATTCGGCAAGTGTGAAATCCCGATTGAACCTTAGGAATAGATTAGGATACAAATGACATGTCATTAGGGGTTATGTAATTTGGGTGCTGGTCCGTATGTCCTACCGGTGGTTGAGTTATCCAGCATGTGTTGCGGATACTCGTGAGCTTGTGTGAGCAATACCGTGTAGCTTCATCATGATCGTCAACTTGTGTGAGCAGACCCGTTGATTGCTCTAGTGTGAGCATTATATGTGATACGAGATTGAGATAGCTTCAGCTATGTATATGGCACTTAGGGTGCGAGATTCTCGAGTATCTGATAGTATTCTGAATTGTTCAACGGGCATGTCAAAGATGTGGATGAGTATGAGTTTGATATGAGATGGTACAGGTATGTACATGAACCAAACAATACATTGAAATAAGGAAAAATTATGAAAGTTACATCAAACTTTGTGAATGCAAATAAGGTAGGTTGGTGGTTCATTACAAGATATGTTATATTGTGTATTATTTTCTTAATTAAGCATATATGATGAGTCAATTTAAATACTATACGAACTTACGAAGCTTTATAGCTTACATTGTTAAATTTTTCATGTTTTATAGTGAATTTAGAGCTAACTTGGATTCAGGGACCATCGGAGACTTCATCACGCTATCCAACTATCACTTGGTACCTTTAAACTTAAGTATTTTGGGTATATGGCATGTATAGGTTTATGGTCATTTTGATATATATATAGTTTGATAATGAAGTTAGCCATTTGAATTTGCTTGAAAATGTAAATGTTTTGGTTTTGTATATGGCCATGAGATTTGGCTTAATTTGGTTGTTTTGGTTGTGTATAAATATGTGTATATTGTTTTGGTTAGATGTTTAAATATGGTTATGTTATGCTTATTAATATTTGGTAACTTTAGGTGTTAAATGGTTGAGGATTGAACTTGGTATGCTTGTGAGATTAGGCTAAATGATGCAAAACTGAGAGTGCTCATATTGATGATTTGAGATTATGAGTTTTAGTATGAAATTGAAATGGCATATTGTGGTATTGTTATGATATGTATTGGTTGGCATTGAAATGGTAAAATTTATGCTTGGTTGAAAGTAGATGAATGCCTATATATGCCATGTTTTGATTCCATATGGATTGTTTTAGGTATGTGTAAAGTTGGGTGGCAAATTGGCTTGGTAAATAGCCTATTTTGTCCACACGGGCAGAGACACGAGCATGTGTCTCAGCCGTGTGTGACACACGGTTATGTTACAGGACCATGTGTTCCTTGGTGTTTAATTAAAAATCAAGTCAGTATACTTCACACGGCTCAGCAGACGGGCGTGTGACTTGGTCGTGTGTCATAAGTTAGTATACCCTACAGGTTTGGCACGGCTTAGCACATGGGTGTGTGTAGCCATTTTAGGGCACATGGGCTAGCTACTTGGGCGTGTGTGTTGGCCGCATGACCCAAGTCAGAGAGTTACACAGGGTCAAACATAGGCTAGGACACGGCCATGTGATCCCATTTCAATTGTCCACAGGCTTGTGACACGGGCGTGTTTTTGGCTGTGTGAGACACGCGACTGGGCCACACGGGGGTGTGTCCCTTATATTTTGAAAAAAAATCTAAGTTCTGTAAAAAATTCATAAGTTATCGGTTTAGTCTCGAACCACCTCGAATGCATGCTTTGGGCCTCATAGGCTCGTATTAGGGATGATGTGAATGATGTTAAATGATGATTATATGAAAATTTAAAATGTATGTGAATTGTGTGTTTAATTGTATAGTAAGTCTGGTAATGCTTTGTAACCCTATTCCAGTGTTGAATATAGGTGAAGGGTGTTATATTTATTAGTATCAGAGCTACGGTCTAATCGATTCTTGGACTAACGTAGCGTATGTGAGAGTCTAGCTATACATGCCATATATAACCTGTGATAGTGTGATATCTCCTGACAATTTAAATTGTGTTTTCATATAGTAAATGGATCCCAATCGAGTTGTAGTTGATGATGTTGAAAGTAATGCGCCTGCATCCATTCACGGAGTAGCGCAATTGGAGTATAGACCTATATCAGATAGACAGAGAGGAGAGGCTAAAGAAGCCTTCTTCCAGATGATGAATGAGTGGTTTACGAAATTTATTCAAACAAATCCAGCTGCTCAACGACCTCCACCCTCACCTAATCCCCAACCAGTTCCCGTAACTTCTCAAGGTGTGGAGCTTCTATGACTGAATAAGCCACCAGTTGATAAGATTCGAAAATACGGGGCTGAAGAGTTCAGAGCTACTACTGATGTCGATCCCGAGAGAGCCGAGTTTTGGCTTGAAAACACTATCAGAGTATTTGATAAACTTTCTTGCATACCGACTGTATAACACCCCTTACCCGTATCCGACGTCGGAACAGGATTCGAGGTATTATCGGACTTACATCAAAACATTCATACAAAACCAAGCCATAAAATTTCATCCAAATTAAAACTTTTCATACACATGCATAACATCCCTTATATAGGCCTACAAGGCCCAAAACATACATCTGGGGTGGTTCGGGACTAAACTGAGAACTTTGGAAACTTTTGAAAAACTTAGAAAATTTCATCATGAAACAAGGTCACACGCCTGTATGGCTCGGGACACGCCCGTGTAACTCTCTGTTTATGACTTCATCACAAAAATAAGGGCACACGGCCAAGGCACACGCCCATGCCTCTAGGCCGTGTCCCTCACACAGCTGAGACACATGGCCGTGTTATAGCCTGTGTGGCCAATTCGAAACTAAAGTACATGATGCAGGGGACACACGGCCAGACTACACGCCCATGAGGGCAGGCCGTGTGTCACACACGCCCGTGTGTCTACCTGTGTGGACAATTTTTAAGCTATTTTCCATGCCAATTGCCACCCTCAATAACAAACTCACATGCTTACTTTTATTGACCATTAACATGGCACATTTGAACATTCAATCATCCACAAACAATACAAGATCATGGTAACCTCATATCATATTTTACATACTTAAATCATCATGCTTAGTCAAGCTCAGATTTACTAATTCTCATGCATCAAAGTTTATAAGATTACTCCCATATCACACATTTAAGCCTTAGTTATCAACACATCATCTCATCTCAATTAAACCCTCAAGCATTCACCACCAACAATATAACTCATTACATACACACGATCACAAGCCTCATCTCCATGACATAGGCACATGCATATCATATAATCAACATAAGCCACCATTCATGGATATAAACAAATTGAACTATAACTATTATAGGCCAACACATTTGGCCACATTAGTAATGGCATAATTACAAAAGATAAAGCCCCTATACATGCCATAGACTTAAGTATTTGAATACTTATACCCAAAATGGTAGCTTGATAGTATGATTGAATCTCCGGCGATCTCCAACCCGAGCTAGCTAAATAAACCTATAAGAGATGAAAAGGAAGGGGAGTAAGCTATAAAACTTAGTAAGTTCATATGAAAATAATAAGCAATTTATTAACTTGCTTCTCAAGGTAATACAACCGTATTTACATTTTTACTTATGTTTAGGTCAAGCTGTTTTCTTGAGTCATAGTCACTAATTTATTTATATCTGGAGCTACAGAAGTTCAAATTAAGATCCGCTAATTTTCCTTGAAACTAGACTCACATATATTCTTACCATAAAATTTTCATAATTTTTGGTTTAGCCAATAAGTACAGTTTATTCTTTAAAATCACCCCTGTTTCGCTGCCAGACAACTTCGACCTTTCTTCACTAAAAATTAATTATCTCATAGTACGTGAATTGGATGATGTTCCCATATATTTCTATTGAAAATATACTCATTAAGAATTATATTAATATAAATTATAACCCATAAATATTGTTTTAAAATTTTTAATGATTTTCTCAAATTAGAGCAGGGGATTTCGAAATTATTTTGACTCTGTCTCACATAACTTCAAATATCTCATAATATGAAATTCTTTTGCTTACACCATTTCTTTTATAAGAAACTAGACTTAATAAGCTTAAATTCCATGTTTTATTCAATCTCTATCTCACTTTCTACTATTTTTGGTGTATTTTCAAAATCAAACTGCTGCTGCTGTCCAAAACTGTTTTAGTAAGAAAATGATAATAACTAAATTTACCACACCTTCCTTTTTTTCAATTAGAAATCCATACATTTATAAACATAAATCATTATTCACCAAATTAACAAAACATCATTTCACAGTGCTCATGGACTTACCATTCATGGATTTCATATTAAGTTGAGTTTATGTACATATCTGTACCGATCCTTACCATTTCATACATATACATAATGCCGTTGCATCTTTGATGCCTCGCACATTATGTACCAAACTCGATACCTCGCATGTTAAGTGCTATTCTGGATGTTTCACACACTAAGTGCCATCCTTGATACTTTGCACACTAAGTGTCATTTATATAAATATAGCCGAAGCATTCTCAAATTGCACACCAAGTGCCACTTTTAGCCGAAGCTATTTCGAACCGCACACTAAGTGCCATTTTAGCCGATAAGTCGTTAATCATAACAATAATCACGTATATACAATTTATACAATATCAAGCATTAAAAGCATGAATTTAACCATGCTTAATACATACGAATTTATCCCGATAGTCAAAACGTTGAAATGGATCGACTAGTCTGAAACTCTGTTTTTCCTTCGATATAGACTCGTACGAGGCTTAACTTGATCTAATCAATCAAATTCAGCAAGTTCAATTCATATTCTATTCATTTTAACTCAATTTCATATTTTGGTAAAATTACTATTTTACCCCTACACTTTTGACCTTTTGCAAATTAGTCCCTAAGGTTGAAAAATGCAAATTTAGTCAATTTCATCATAGCCCAAGATATCCGAATTTCATACATGCTCATATCAGCCCATATTTTTCATTTATTCACACTTTTACGACACACTTTATTATATTTCACAATTTAGTCCAAAATTGACATTTTTGCCAAAATTCACTTAACAAAACTCAATAATCTACCATCAAAGATTTATTTTCTATCATTAAACATCAAGATAATCAAATATTCAACAATGGAATCATCCAAATACTCTAACAATTTTGAAATCGGAGGTACGGGCTAGCTAGATTACGAAGCAACGATCTCAAAAACGTAGAAATTATTACAAACCAAACACAAAACATACCTCCGCCAAGGCATGCAAGTGTCGAGCTTAAAGAAGCTTCAATGGCTTTCCTTTCTTCTCATATTTGGCCATAAAGATGAAGAATGCATGCTTTTTTTTATGTTTTGTTTTATTATAATATCATTATTATACTATTTACCATATTAACCTTTATAAATACATTTAAAATCCACTAGGATATGTCCATCCATGTCCATTTACTAGAGTTATGGTCTAATTACAACATAAGGCTTTTTATTTAATAAGACATGGCAAATAGACACCTTTATCAATTAGCATGCTACTTTTGCATTTTACGCGATTTAGTCATTTTTGCCGAATTAAGCACTTAAATGATAAAATTTCTTTACGAAATTTTCACACTACTCTAATATCATACTGTAAATATTAAAATAATAATAAAATAAATTTTTTTGATGTCAGATTGTGGTCCCGAAATTGCTATTTTGATTAACCCCAAAAATGGGCTGTTACAAACTGAGTGTTTAAAATGTGCCGTATCACTTCTGAGGGACACTGCATATCAATGGTGGAATACTTTGGTGTCTGTGGTACCGAGAGAAAGATTTACCTAAGAATTCTTTCAAGCTGAGTTCAGAAAGAAATACATCAGTCAAAGGTTCATTGATAAAAAATGCAAAGAGTTTCTAGAGTTGAAACAGGGCCTTATGTCTGTGACAGAGTATGAGTGAGAGTTCGTGAGACTTAGTAAATATGCTTGGAAATGTGTTTCAATCGAAGCAATCATGTGTAAAAGGTTTGAAGATGGATTGAATAAAGACATCAGACTGTTGGTCGGGATTCTAGAACTGAAAGAATTTGTTGTTTTAGTTGACCGAGCTTGCTAAAGAATTGGGCAAAGAAAAGCGACAAGCTGATTTCGAGGCTAGAGATTCGAGAAAAAGATTGATGAATAAGCCATACCAATCTTCATCAAAGAAATCACGAGATTCGTATAGTCACTCAAATGCTTCAGTCGGATATTTAAACAGAGATTGTGGAAAGCAATATTCAAGTCCTAAAACTCAAGCTACATCAGTATCAAGTGTTGGCAGCGCAAGAAACAATAAACTCGAGTGTCAACATTGAGGTCGACGACATTTGGGTGAGTGATGGGCGAATAATAGAGGTTGTTTTAAATGTGGCTCGTAAGATCATTTCATTCATGATTGCCCGGATTAGTTGAGAAAGATAAGTTCCAAAATGCAAGACCGAGCAACATAGCTAATAGAGGGAGGCCACCTAGAAATGCGGGGAATGTGACTAGTAGTATAGGAATGACTAAGGACTCCGCTGTGAGATCCGAGGCTAGAGCACCTGCTAGAGCTTACGCTATTCACGCTCGCGAAGATGCGTCATCACCAGATGTTGTTACCGATACATTTTCTCTTTATGACACTAATGTAATTGCATTGATTGATCCTGGATCGACTCATTCATGTATACATGTATGGATTTAGTGTCTAATAAGAGTTTGCCTGTTGAGTCTACTGAGTTTGTGGTTGAAGTATCGAACCCCTTAGGCAAGTATGTCCTAGTTGATAAAGTTTGCAAGAACTATCATTTAATGACTCGAGGTTACTATTTTCTAGTTGACTTGATGTTTTTGCCGTTTGAGGAGTTCAATGTAATTCTGGGTATGGATTGGTTGACGCTGCATGACACTGTTGTGAATTGTAGACGAAAGACTATTGAATTGAAATGTCAGAACAGTGAAATAATTCGAATTGAAATAAATGAGTCGAGTGAATTGCCTGATGTGATTTCGTCTATGTCAGCTCAGAGATGTATGAGAAAAGGTTGCGAAGCTTATCTTGCTTATTTATTGGATACAAAAGTGTCTGAATCGAAAATTGAATCTATGCCAATAGTCTATGAGTATCCGAATGTATTTCCAGAAGAGTTACTAGGGTTGCCACCGATAAGAGATGTCGAATTTTCCATTGAACTAGTACTGGGAACATCACCGATATTGATAGCTTCGTACAGAATGGCTCTGACAAAATTGAAAGAGTTGAAAGCCCGGTTGCAAGAGTTAACAGATAGAGGTTTTGCCCAACCTAGTTTTTTGCCCTAGGGTGCACCAATGTTGTTCGTAAAGAAGAAAGACGGATCAATGAGACTTTGTATTGATTATCGTCAGCTCAACAAGGTTACCATAAAAAACAAGTATCCTTTACCGAGAATCGATGATTTGTTTGATCAATTGAAAGGGGCAACAGTGTTCTCAAAGATTGATTTGAGATCTGGCTACTATCAGTTGCAAGTTAAAGGTTCAGATGTGCCAAAAACTGCGTTCAGAACAAGGTATGGGCATTATGAATTTCTTGTTATGCCTTTTGGATTAACTAACCCTCCTGTAGTTTTTGTGGATCTGATGAATCAAATTTTTAGACCGTATTTAGACAAATTTTTTGTGGTATTCATTGACGATATTCTAATCTATTCACGAGATGAGTCTGAGCATGCCGAGCATTTGAGAATTGTGCTACAAACCTTGAGAGATAATCAACTGTTTGCTAAATTCAGCACATGTGAGTTTTGTCTCTGAGAAGTTAGATTTTTTGGGGCATAATATTTCAGCTAAAGGCGTACGAGTTGATCCGAGCAAGATTTTTGTAGTTGTTGATTGGAAACCACCAAGAAATGTATCTGAAGTTAGAAGCTTTTTGGGTTTAGTTGGTTACTATCGGCGTTTTGTCAAAGGATTTTTGATAACTGCTATACCGATGACTAGATTGCTACAGAAAGATGTGAAATTAGAATTGCCCGAAAAATATTAGCAAAGTTTTGAACAGTTGAAAGCATTGCTAACTGAAGCACCACTTTTTGTTCAACCTGAACCGAGTAAAGAATTTGTGATTTTTAGTCACATGTCATTGAATGGTTTGGGTTGTGTATTGATGCAAGAGGGTAAAGTGATAGCTTATACTTCTAAACAATTGAAGTCGCATGAAAATAATTATTTGACGAATGATTTAGAGTTGGCTGCTATTGTATTTGCACTAAAAATTTGGCGACATTATTTATACGGTGAAAAATGTCATATCTTTACTGATCATAAGAGCTTAAAGTATATAATGACTCAGAAATATTTAAATTTTTGACAACGAAGATGGCTCCAGTTGTTGAAAGACTATGGTTTAGTTATTGATTACCATCGAGGGAAAACGAACGTAGTCACAGATGCTTTAAGTAGAAAATCTTTTTTTGCTTTGAGAGCGATGAATACTCAGATAACCTTGTCTGATTATGGTTCGATTATAGCAGAATTAAAAGCTAAACCGGTATTTCTTCAACAAATTTGTAAAGCTCAAAAGTTTGATAACGAGTTACAAGCTAAAAGAGTACAGTACGATTTGAATAGTGATTCAGACTACCAGATTGAGTCTGATGATTGTTTTATGCTCAGAGAAAAATTTGTGTATCAAAGAATTTCGAGCTTATTCAGAAAATTCTACACGAAGCACACAATGGTTGTTTATTTGTTCATCTGAGAAGTACAAAAATGTTTAATGATTTGAAATAGTTGTATTGGTGGTCGGGCATGAAATGAGACATTTTTGAGTTTATGTCGAGATGTTTGGTTTGTCAGCAAGTTAAAGCTGAACATTAGGTGCCTTCAGGATTGTTACAACCAGTGATGATACCAGAGTGGAAATGGGATAGAGTTACGATGGATTTCCTATCGAGTTTGCCTCTATCTCTAAAAAAGAAAGATGCTATTTGGATTGTCGTTGATCGACTGATGAAGTCCGCACATTTCATTCCAGTACGTACAGATTATTCACTTGATAAATTGGCTGAATTGTACATCTCTGAGATTGTTAGATTGCATAGGGTACCGGTTTCTATTATTTCGGATAGAGATCTGAGGTTTACGTCGCATTTTGGAAGAAATTGCAAAAAGCTTTGGGTATGAGGTTGAACTTTAGTACCACATTTCATCCGCACTCTGAAGGTCAGTCTGAGAGAGTGAAACAAATTCTTGAAGATATGCTTCGTTGTTGTGTTTTAGAATTTGAAGGCAACTGGGAGAAATTTTTGCCATTGGTTGAATTCGCGTACAATAACAGCTTTCAATCGAGCTTAAAGATGGCGCCGTATGTGTAACAACCCTAACCTGTATCCGTCGTCAGTACAGGGTTTCAGAGTATTACCGAAACTTTCAGAACACTTTACAATAATTTATGCAAATTAATATTCATTAACCGAGATCATACAAAACGTCCCTTAATTGGACCCTCGAGGCCCAATACGAGCATTAGAATCGAGTCAGGACTTAATCGGGAGCTCTTAGAAGTTTTTGCTAAATTACAAAAATTTTCCAAGGTACAGGGCTCACACGCCCATGTGGTCCAAGGGACATACTCGTGTGACTCTGGGACACGCCCGTGCTACAGGCCATGTTTGACCCCGTGTAACTCTCTGACTTGTACACACAGCCATGCCACATGCCTGTGTGGTAGGCCGTGTGGTTAATTAGTTTAATTTGAAATTAGGTACAGGTTTCACACGGCCAAGACACACGCCCGTGTTCTAGGCCGTGTAGCACACACGGCTAAGACACACGCCCGTGTCTCTGCCCGTGGCTCAATTCTGAGTATTCTGTTTCTCAAAATTAAGGTGCAGGGGACACACGACCTAACTACACGCTCATGTTACCAAGCCATGTGTCACACACGGTCTAGACATACGCCCGTGTGGACAAAATAAAGCTATTTCCTAGCCTCATTTGTTACCCAAATTTACCATTTTCCTACACTAAAACACTCATCCAAATACCAACCATTTCAAGCATTCAAATTAAGCAAATTCCATCATTCAACAAGGCATATCATTACATGCATATATGTTTATAATCTTACCTTGGTATATTCCATATGTTAGGCATAATTTGAACAACCACTGAACATATATTTAACTACCATAGCATGACATTACAAGTATATCAAAACAACCATTAGTAGCCATTTCAATGGCTAGATTTCAAATGTCATTTTCAAGCCACTGATGGTCAAGTTGTCCTATACATGCCATTATACCAAAATGATTATACTATATGTATACCCTAAAATAACTAGTTGATAGTGTGACGATGCTCCAATGATCTCCAACCTTCGCAAGCTTTCGAGCACTATAAAACAGGGAAAATAAAACGGAGTAAGCATTACATGCTTAGTAAGTTCGTATAACAGAAACTAAACTTACCAATCTCGTTTATTAAATCTAAGCATACAATATCATGTTTTTCCATCCATTAGCAAAATTGCCTAACCGCATGCATTCAATCAAATATGTTAGTCACCAAAATCTTCATATCAATCAAGTAAACATAGATGAGCTCATCATGCAATATTCTTTCAAGTCATTATCATTTCATCTCAAAATTTTCATACCATGTCAAGAGTCGTGTCCATTGAATCATTGAAATTCTGATGGATGTTCAAATAGTACACTCAAGGTGTACGATTTAATAACCCTTCAATTCTTATTCAAGGGTACCCATTAGGGCACTTAATCAAGGAACACACTCTCGAGCTACATATCGTATAATAGGATTACCAGTCCAGGCTAAATCTTTTATATAACGTATGCTTAGAAGAGGTTAATTAGGATTACCAGTCCAGGCTAAACCCTAATCATAATGTATACTCAAGAGGTATTATATCAAGATTACCCGTTCGGGCTAAATCCTTGCCATAATGAGGTCAATAGGATTACTCGTCCGAGCTAAATCCTGTCGCAACAAATGCAGGACCTCATCCATTTCGGGAAGCACATATATTCATCGAAATTCAATATTCAATCGAGACTTAACCCCTTTTTCACCATTTCAAGCATGTATTAAATAGTCCATTATAGCATTCAAGTAGTGCATTTCAATATAAGTCACATTACATACAAGCATAACATTCAATTAACATAATTACATACTCGATTAAGTTATACGAACTTACCTCGACACTTGTTCGCGTATATAATCTACTAATCTGAAACCGTTTCTTTTCCTCGGTCTAACCTCAAATTTTTGTTTTTTGGATCTATATAAATAACTTGAATCATTAATTTCTCATATTTCATATTTATTTGAACTCAATTTATGCCCTAGGAAAAATTACCATTTTGCCCTTAATTTTTTCATAAAATCCAATTTCGTCCTTAGGCTCGGAAAATGAAACTTATGCAATTTACTCCCTATTCCAAGCCTAACCAAAATCCCATTACAAAATTTACAGCACATGTATTCATAAAAAAATCAACATTTTTCTTCAATTTCACAAGTTTACATTTTAGTCCCTAAATCATGTTTTCATCAAAAATTACTTTGTAAAAGTTGTTGATCTATCAACAACCTTTCATTTTCTACCTTAAATTTCTAATTTTCAGCATATACATCCATGGCCCATTTTTCATACTTTGATAACTTTTTAAATTAATCCCCCAAATAGATAGTTTAAGCTCTCCGGTTTCAAAAACATCAAAATTACTAAAAATGAGACAAGGAAACTTACCCAATTAAGCCTTGAACGTTTCTTCTCTCTCTCCTAGGGTTTCTATATAATTTTGGGGTTGAAGATGACAAAAATAATAAGATGATATCATTTATCATCTTTGTAATTAATTAATTATTTCAATTTCCAATTTAGTCCCTACTTTTTTCTAACTTTTCCATGGATGAGTCACCAAAAATCTACATGCTTTTCTTTAATGGTCTAATGGCATAACATAACATATACCATTATCAAGTTATAATTTCAAACATAAACTAGCCAAATCACATGGCTAAATATATACATCACAAAACATAATACTACAACTACTAGCCTATACATGCCATACTTCAAAATATACATTTTCAAAGTACCAAAATGAAGTTTGATAGTGTGGTGACGATCCTTGATGATCACCGAGCTTGTAGTAGCTTCGATATCTATAAAACAATGCAAACATACATAAAGTAAGCTTTCAAAAGCTTAGTAAGCTCGTACCAAACATCATCAACAGTATATAAAACATAAAACATCAACATATAAGTGCTTATAATTTCTAAAATCATTAATCCATTCTATGCCAACACAATTCTTATGTTCATACTAATTCAATGAACTTCATATACATAATGTCATCTACCACATACGTATCATACATACCTGAATCTTCCCGTACTTATCCATTTTCATTCTGACTTTCCGTTCAGATAATTTAAGTCTCTTCATAAATTATTCTTTCTTTAAACATCTGCACACTTAGTGCATTAAAAGTTAGCCGAAGCTAGAACGATTTTGCACACTTAGTGCCATTCCAATTAATCGAAACTATATCGGTATCACACACTTAGTGCCTCATATAGCCGAAGCTAGTTTAAATCGCACACTTAGTGCCAAATACCATTGGTTTATCATCGAATTCATCCAACTCAATTATATATATACATCAATGCATAATCAAAACAACAACATATACTTATAATATCATATTCTACATACAAACCTACCTCGTACTCAAAATTGTCGACTCGATCGTCTATTCTATAATCTTCGACTTCCCTCGGTCTAAATCTGAATTCCTCTTTTCTTGATCTATATGTATTCAAAATTAACCCTTTTATTCACCAAATCATTCAAAACAACCCATAGACACATATTTAGGACATTTTGCAAACTAGTCCTTACATTTTCACATTTTGACACTTTAGTCCCTAATTCAAAAAATCACAAAATACACAAAATTTGAATATACTCATGCTTAGCTGAATTCTCCTAGCTCTCAAACAAGCCCATACATTTCATTAGTTCACATTTTAGTCCCTCAAAATAACATTTTTACAAATTAGCCAAAATTACTCAATTTCATAAAAAATCCAAAGATAAAACATGTATACCCAACATCAAGCTCTCATAATTCATCAACAAACATTACAAAGCTCTTAGTTCCATCTATGGCACCTTTCAAAATCATCATCAAAATCAAAAATTGAAGCATGGGTTTGATAGTATACAAAGCAACAATTACAAAAACATAGAAATTATCAAAAACCGAGCAAAACTCATACCTTAATTATGTCTTGTATGTGCCGAAACTTAAAGCTCTCCAAACATAGGTTTTCTTTTCTATTTTCGGTAGATGAACATACATACATAATGGCCTTATTTCATGTTTTATTACTTATTATTAACTTAATAAACAAATTCCAAATTTTCCCTTTTTTAACCAATTATAAAGCCATTTAATGAATGGTTGTTTTAGTCCATTAACATTCTCAATGGACAAATAACCACATAAGGACCTTTGCTTTAGAAAGCCAAATCAAATAAGCACTTTAACGTCTAGCACACAGCTTTTACATTTTACGCGATTAGGTCATTTTTGCAAATTAAGCACGCAAACAGTTAAATTTTTACACTAGACTTTCTCACATGCTAATTCACATATCACAAGCACAGAAAATAATATTTAAATATTTTTTGGACTTGGACATGTGGTCTTGAAACCACTATTCTGACTAGGGTCCTTAACCCCTATCCATTGCTGGAGTACGGTTACAAAGTATTACTGATCAATTCACAACGTATAGTATATCTTTATCAACCATAAATCATTCATTCTCATAAATCATTCAACATAACCACATTGTCCCTTATAAAGGCCTACGAGGCCTTAAACATGCTTTAGAAGTGGTTTGGGACTAAACTGATATCATATGAAAATTTTGGAAACTTAGAAAAATTTCAGTCATACAAGAGTCACACGGCCTGTTCACGGCTCCAAACACGCTCGTGTCTTAGGCCATGTGAAAATAGGGCAGACATACTGACTTGGGTCACACGGTCAACCACACACCCATGTGTCCAACCCATGTGCCCTTCGAAGAGGCCACACACGCCCGTGTACCAGGTCGTGTACTAGACCGTGTCAAAACTGTAGGGTATGCTGACTAATGCAATGCGGCCAAGTCATACGCCCATGTGCTAGGCCATGTGCCAAATAGGGGGTATATTAACTTGTACCACACGACCAGTCACACGCCTGTGTGTAAGACCATGTGGAGCATACTGACTTCATTTTAATAACAACACCAGGAGACACATGGCCGTGCAACATGACTGTGTGTCACACATGGCTGAAACACAGGCCTGTGTCTCTGCCCGTGTGGACAAAAATAGGCTATTTACCAAGCCATTTTGCCACCTCAAATTACCATCCACCTACACAGCTCACATGGCACATAATAATAGCATAATTGGGCATTCTAAGCAACCAAATCAAGATCAAAACATGCTTTCCCAATATCAACAATTCAAGTATCGAAATACCAAATTAGGCCATTCAAATTTATACTGAAAACTCATCATCATAATTCATCAATGTGATCACCATCAAATATGCATTATTTACCTTAATTCACTAGCATATCAATACTCAAAATTTTACTACTTGATATTCATAATACCAACCATTAACAAGCAACACAATTTCATTCATCACCTCATAACATAAGCCATTTGCACAAATATAAACACAACCCAATCAACCAAAATATGCCAACTTCCTTGGCTATATTCAAACCAAACATAGATATTCATAAGCCAACTCAAATGGCTATAATCACAACCAAAATACCACATGTAGCCTATAGATGCCATATACCATATACACAACTCAAAAGTACCAAAAAGATGCTCGATAGTGTGATGATGTTCCCGACGACTTCCAGATCCGAGCTAGCCTTGATTCACTATAAAACATAGAAAAATAACACGAAGTAAGATTCATAGCTTAGTAAGCTCGTATGTAAATAACTTAATTCATGAAATAAATTTAAATCAACTAATTTTACATTAACTACAAACATTTCTCATGTCTCAAAACATGATTAAATACCATCTCATTGAACTTTCTCTATTTAATACTCAAATAGGTTCTGTACATACCTGTATCGCCTCGTACTAACCTCTTCCTCAACCACATCATTCACACACCCATTGAACCATTCAGAATAGAAATTGGATACTTAATAGTCTTATACGATAAGTACCTATACCATGCCCGGTAGCCAAATCAAGGTACCTTATCCGAGGAACAATTATCATGGCCCGAAGCCAAATCATTCGATATGCATGGCCCAAAGCCAAATCAGTATAACTCGCACCTAAAGTGCCAATATCATGGCCCGAAGCCAACTCAACTTATCATCTAATAACAAGACACTAGTATCGAAATCTATTCCTAAAGTTCAACCAGGATTTCACACTTTTCATTTCTATCATCGAATGCATTTGTAGAGTTGTTTTCACAATTTGAACATTATTCATAATCTCATAATCACAATTTATGCAATATCAAAGCTTTTAACATACTTTTATAATGAAATTACCACATACGAACTTACCTCTAGTACGAAAACGACGAAATGAGTCAATTACTCAATAATCTTGCCTTTCCCCCGATCTAATTTCGGATTCCTCTTTCCTTGATCTAAATATATTCAAAATTAACTTCTTTAACCAACCACTCATCCAATTTAGTCCAAAACATACATCTAGGCCTATTTGCTCTTTAGCCCTTAAACTTTTACACTTTTAACAATTTAGTACCTATTTCACAAATACACAAAATTCACATATTTTCAATAAACCCAAGGTTGGCCAAATTACATATAAGTCCCTAGCAGCCCAAACCTTTCAATTATTTCACATTTCAACCACTTAATTTGTATATTTCACAATTTAATCCCTACTATGTAATTTCATCAAAAATCACTTTACAAAACATCAAAATCTATCATCAAAAATTCATATTTCATCTTCAAACATCAAAGAACATGTAAACTCATCAATGGAAACTCTCAAAATCTTTACCAGTTTCAAAATTAAAGGTACGGGCTAGCTAGAGTGAGCTACAACGATTACAAAAACATAGAAATAATAAAAAACTGAGCAAAAACCATACCTTAATCAAGCTAGGAGTTGGCCGAACCCTAGAAAGCTCCAAACCATTTCTTTGTTTTCTAATTTTTGGTTGTAAGTGAGAAAGATGAACATAAATTTCATTTGCTTTTATTTATTTTAACTTAATAAACTAAATTACCTTTTTTTAACCTTTTTTATAAACATATAATAACATATAATGGATGGGCATAATCATCCACTTACATTAAAGATGGTCTAATTACAACATAAGGACCCTAAATTTAAGCTTCTATAGCCATTTAATACTCTTAGCTAATAGAACAACACTTTTGCACTTTATGTGATTTAGTCCTTTTTCTTAAATTGAGCAATTAAATGATAAAATCAGCTCACGAAATTTTTACACATACATGCTATCATGCTGTAAACACCAAAAATAACATTAAAATAATTTTCCAACATCAAATTTGGGGTTCCAAAACCACTGTTCTGATTTTGCTGAAACTGGGGTGTTACAAATTCAATCAATTTTGAACTTCAATTCCTAATCGTTTTTTATTTCTATCACCCTTGAACCTTAAACTTCCATAAGCTACTAAGAAAAACACCCAAACATACCATAGTTCCTCCATTGTCAAGCTTTTGGGTTTTTTGGGTTTTCGATCAAACACATAGATTTTCTTCATCTAAGGTAACAGTTCAATTCTTTTAATGTTATCTAGTATTTAAAACTAAATTTTTAGCCGTTAAAAAGCATGTTCTTGATCAAAACCAAAAATCGGGTCATTAATGGTAAATTTCGAGTTTGTGAATAAAAACTTGATTTTAAAGTGTTTTCAGCTTGTTTTAACATGATTAAAAGATTTCTAAAGTTACTTTGAATTTTCATTAAGAAATTCTTGAGTTTTAATGAATTTTCGTCATAAAGGCCAAATTTATCGACTTATTTCGATACCTTAAAAAGTGTAGTTTTGTGTAGTTTAAAAATTGATAATTAATCATAGATGAATATGTAGATGAATGGAATTCGTTTTGTGCAAAAAGATTAAATGTAGACGTAGATATTCAAATCTATAGTTTTCTATGTTGAAAGTTTCAGTTAAAAGATAAGAAAGCTTAGGCTTATGTTTGCCACTATTTTAACAAAATTGATGATTGATTGTTGAATGTGTGTTTGTGTGGTGTATCTTGTTGAAGCATCGGAGTCAATAGGACCTTCAACGAGTAGAGACAAAGGCAAATAAAAGCTTGTCTAAGTTTTTCATTTTTGGCAAAAGTGTATATTTTGGTGAGTGTTTGGATTAGTTGATCATAAGCGATTCATTGTGTTATTTTAGAATTTAGAGGTAGCCTAAACCCCTTCTCTAAATTTCAAGTGTAAGTGTTCTTTTACCTATGCTTGCTAAATATGTGATAAATATGTTTGTGAATTGTGATAAAGAGAGTTATGATGTGACAAATATAAACATGTTGTGATGACTGTTGTGACGGTAAATATGAGGGTATGTTATTCATTCCATGTGACAGTGTGTATAATGTGCTAATGATATGGTTATGCTGAGAATATGTATGAATAATTGGTAAAGTAATATTTGATGACAGTATGGATATTTTGGCCTTGTGACTTAATGATATAGTTGGATATAGTTGGCATGCCATAGGATTGTGAGTACTCACTTATATGTGTTGTGATATTTGGGGTGTTCAGGCCCAAGGATAGTTTTTGGAGAGACAAGGGAATGCTAGCTAAGCTCCATTCACCGGGATATGTGTGTTTGGTGTATTAGAGAGTGTTAGCTTTAAGCTACACTTATGGGATATGTTCGACTCTACGAGTCTATATGTGGTGTGTTGGAGATCCTTGTATCCGATGAGTGATGATAGAGCTCACTTTTATGTTTCATAGCTTAAGTGCCAAATTATCTTTAAAAGTGTATATATGTGTAATATGATGTATGCCTAAACGAGTATGTAGATGCTATGCTAATTATTATAAATTTCGTTTAAATGGGATTATATGTGAATATATGTAATCAATATGTAAAGGTGTAAAAGGGATACATGAAAGATGATTAAATATGCAAATTATGACACTAAGTTAAAGACGTTTTGGAAAAATGCTATAAGTTGTTTGGTTGACGCATGACGACTTGTTTGCGTAGTGGTTATTTTGAGCATTCATTAAGCTTGTTAAGCTCACCCACTCCTTTTAAACCGTTGTAGATAAGTAGTGCCAGAGTGAGCAGTGTGGTCTCGAGAAGTGATCCAAGCCAGGAACTTAGTTGCTATTAGTAGGTGTTATTTATTTAATTGGGTTTTGGGAATAAAAGGCAATGTGGTAGATGTTATGTGATTTTACCATGAATTTTTATTTGATTACATGCCTATTATGACTGGTATTCTGTAGACTTTAAAATATGATGTTTGGGACTACCATTTGAGGTATTTTTGCGCGTATTTTATAAGGTATTTGATGCATGATGTTTAAGACTAATCGAGAATGATCAATGTGTTGATACATGTTATATCTTTAAGGTCTAGAACAGAGGTATCGGTATTCGGGCTTTAAAACCGATACTTGTAACAACCCTAGCCCACATCCGTCACCAGATTAGGGCTATGGAGCATTACCAAAGCATAAAGTCATACAATAAACAATTTAATTTATAAAATCACAAGGTAAAACATAACAATATAAAACCAAAACATACATATGGTCCCTTATACGAGCCCTCAAGGCCCAAAATAGACATTAGAAACTATTCGCGACCAAATCGGAAACATATGAAATTTCTCGAAAAAAGTCAATAATTTTCAAACTACAGGGGTCACACGGTCATGTGGGCATTCGAAATAGGGACACACGACCATGTCCCTCCTCGTGTCCGTACCTGTGTAACTCACTGACTTAGGCCACACAGCCAAGCCACACGCCCATGTGCCAGGCCGTGTACCCTTTGAAATAACCTCACACGCCCATGTACTAGGTCGTGTGCTAGGCCATGTAATAGCCTGACTTGCAACCCTTTTAAAGCCACAGGAGGAGCACAGCCATGTCACTTGGCCATGTGTCACACATGGCTAAGACACACGCCTGTGTCTTTGCCCGTGTGGACGAAAAATAGGCCATTTCTAAGTCATTTTTCTCACCCAAATTCACAACTCATGCGCAAGCCAATTGCACCTAAAATCTATCATTCAAAACTCACTTTGCATATGCATATCCAAGCTAAATCAACCTAAAATTTAACCATTCAACCAATATGCCAAAATGGCACCTCAATTCAACAAAATAAATTTACTTAAACACCTAACCAATTCAATCACAACTAAACTACTAATTAAATAAATTCACTAACACAATTTTCATATTGATCTTATACCAAAAGTTCATAAACAACCAATGCAAAAATAACCATTTCTCACCTAACATGCACCATACGAATATGGCCAAAGATGCTTACCTCTAAAATACCAAAAACTAACCATTTTCAACATTTTGCCACTTTCATTCCATATTAACCACTAATTGCTACTATGTCATTCCCATCAACATTTCCTTACCATTATCTTAACCAACACAACATCAATTTAACAACCACACAAAATACCATATAATCTTAATAACATACCAACTAATTTATCAACCAAAATAACATATATACAAGCCATACATAATGGCTAAATTCATTAAACAAGACACCTATACATGCCATTATAACCATGATTCAAAATCTTTAAAATATGTAAATATAACTGATGGATAGTGTGATGGTTCTCCGACAAGCTTCCAAACTGCACAAACCTTTGATTAACTAGAATCATAAGAGAAAACCATACAAGTAGGCTTAAAATGCTTAGTAAGTTCGTAAATCATTAACATTACTTACCATTTCATTATAAAAGCTTAAAAAAACAAAATAGTAAACATATCCAATATTTCTTGGCACAAGCCTAAGCACCAACAACAATCCTCAAGTACAATTAGCATATAAATTAACCAAACTCATTATACAACAAAGAGCTTCATTAAGTTTTTCAATGCAAACATTCATTTTATTATGAACATACTAAAAATCTTTAATCAATATCTTATCATACCTTTCTCATGCTTTTATGGCATTATAAGTCGATGCTTATACCAATCCATCACTTTTTGCATACCCGTTGAACCACTAGAATATTATCAGATACGTGGGAATTTTACACAGTAACTGCCCACATGTGGTCGAACCATTACTAACTCATATCTCATATCTATGTTATATTTCGAGCCATAAATGGGTCTGCTCACACAAGCTGTTAGATAAGACGTAGCTACACGGTGCTGCTCACACAAGCTGTCAAGTAACCGTAACACATGTCGGAAACCCAGCTACCGATAGGACGTACGAAACCAACACCCAAAACACGGTAACCCCTAATGACATATCATTTGTATCCTATATATTCCTAAGGTTCAAATGGGATTCAAAAGTCGCCAAAACCTCATTGGATATTTTCGTAGAGTCATAATATCAAGAATATAACATAAAAGCATTTAAATCAAACATAATTTAATGCTAATTAAATGTACGAACTTACCTCAAACACGTACGGAGAAAAACGATCGATTAATCCAGTACTTTTTCTTTTCCCCGATCTAAATTCGGACATTGCTTTTCTTGATCTATATAATCAAATTTAACTTACTTAAAATTCATTCTATTCAATTTAATCCAAAAATCATGTTTTGGCAAAAATTACACTTTTGCCTCTTAAATTTTAAATTCAATACAATTTAGTCCCTAGCTCATAAAAATGCAAATTCATGCAATCTAATCCATACCCATGCCAGCAAAATATTAATTTAGTCCATAGTAATCCCTACATTTCCTTTATTTCACAATTTAACCATGAATATTTTTCTATTATTCAATTTAACCCCTAATTGACAAATTTATCAAAATTTTCTTTATTAAAGTTATTCAACTATCATCAAGCATTCATTTTCATCCATCAAACATTAAAAACAACTAACATACATTCATGGTAAAACCCCAAACTTTTAATAGTTTTGCAAATTAGTTCTTGGGCTAGCTGGATTAAGCTACAACGAATCCAAAAACATAAAAATCATTAAAAACTGAACAAAAATGCAATTACATGCACCAGGGAATGTTGGCCGAATGCTTGGTGTCCTTTAATGGATTCTTTGTTGCTATATTCGGTTGGAGAATGAAGAAGAAAAGATGATACTTTTCTTTTTCTTACTTTAATTTTAGTTTATTTTATTAATTACCTATTTACCATTACTTATACATTAAAACATACAAAAATAATGTTCATCATTGTCCACCATTAATATTAATGGTCTAATTACCACTTAAGGCTACTCACATTCAAATTCCATATTAAATTGTCACCTAACACAAGTTTTGCACTTTATGCAATTTAGTCCTTTTTATCAAATTAAAAATGCAAACGATAAAATTTCTTCACAAAACTTTTGTACGACACTACTAACATGCTGTAAAAATTAAAATAATAATAAAATAATTTTTTTAACATCAGATTTGTGATCTCGAAACTACTATTCCGATTTCACTGAAAACGGTCTATTACAACTCTCCCCCCAAGAAATTTTTGTCCCAAAAAATCTTACCAAAAAATTGATTTGGATATTGCTTTCTCATGGCTTCTTTGGGTTCCCAGGTGGCCTCCTCTATCCCATGATGTTGCCAAAGAACCTTTACTAAAACTATGCTTTTGTTTATTAACTCTTTAATCTCTAGTGCTATAATTATGATCGGTTCTTCGTTATACGACATGCCGGGCTGAATCTCAACATCTGTGGGAGAAATTATATGTGAAGGGTCTAATCGGTATCGTCATATCATGGATACATGAAACACATTATGAATCTTTTCTAACTTTGACAGTAAAGCTAGCCAATATGCCACTGGCCCTATTCTTTCGATAATCTCGTATGCCCTAATAAATCATGGACTAAGCTTCCTTTTTCGACCAAAACAAAGAATCATTTTCCCAGGTGATACTTTCAGAAATACTTTATCGTTATCTAAAATTCAATATCTTTTCATTTCAAATCTGCATATGATTTCTGTCGATTTGAAGCTGCTTTCAAACTATCACGGATTACTTCCACTTTTTCCTCAGTCTCTTGAATCAAATCAACTCTGTGAATCTTTTTCTCACTGAGCTCAGTCCAATAAAAAGGAGTTCGACATTTAAGACCATATAAAGCTTTGTACGGTGCACTTTTATACTTGACGGATACCTGTTTAACTGTATGGAAGCATAAGCTATCACTTTACCTTCCTGCATCAAAATACAGCCTAAACCATTCAAAGATGCATCACTAAAAATTACAAATTCTTTACCCGACTTAGGATAAACTAAAACTGGTGCCTCGGTCAATAGTTCTTTCAACTGATTGAAACTTTGTTGACATTTCTCAGACCATTCGAACTTCACAACTTTCTATAATAAACGTGCCATCGGAGTAGCTATCTTCAATAATCCTTTGACAAATCTTCTGTAATAACCAGCTAATCATAGAAAACTTCTAACTTCTAATATGTTTTTCGAAGGTTTCCAATCAAGAACTACTGAAATTTTACTTGGATCCACTCTGATGCCTTTAGCTGATACTATATGTCCTAGAAAACTGATTTCCCAAAGCCAAAATTCACATTTACTAAATTTGGCAAACAAATGCTTCTCACACAGGGTCTGCAATACAATTCTCAAATGCTTGGCATGCTCAGTCTAATCTCGAGAATAAATCAGAATATCATCAATAAAAACCATGACGAATCGGTCTAAATACGGTTTAAAAATTCTGTTTATTAAATCCATAAATACTGCAAGTGCATTAGTTAACCCAAACGACTTCACAAGAATAAATACTACAAGTGCGTTAGTTAACCCAAACGGCTTCACAAGAAATTCATAGTGTCTGTACATGGTCCTGAACTCAATTTTTGACACATCCGAATCTTTAACCCGCAACTGATAATAACCAGAACGTAAATCAATCTTCAAAAATACTGTGGTACCTCTCATTTGATCAAACAAATCATCAATTCGCGGCAATGGATATTTATACTTGATCATAAATCTATTGAGCTGTCAATAATCGATACACAATCTCATTGATTTGTTCTTTTTCTTAACGAACAGAACCGGTGCACCCCAAGATGAGAAACTAGGTCATGCAAAACCTTTATCTGTTAACTCTTGAAACTGAGCTTTTGTAACACCCCTAACCTGTAACCGTCACCGGAATAGGTTAAGAGGCATTATCGGACCTTTCATAGCTTACTAAAAATATATCACATACATAGTTTACAAACTATCAAATCACATTCAATCATCTTCACAATGTCCTTAAAATAGGTCTACGGGACCTTAAATATGCTTTGGAAAAGGTTTAGAACTAAACCGAGCACATACAAAATTTTCCACAAACTTAAACATTTTTCAAAGTTATAAAGGTCACAAGCCTGTGCGAACAGGCCGTGTGCCTCACACGATTACCAGACACGCCTGTGTCATAGACCTTGTGAAAACAAAGCATACATACTGACTTGAACCTCACGACTGGAGACACGCCCATGTGCCTTGGCCGTGGTCAAAACTGTAGGGTATATTGCCTTAATTCGAAAGGCTATTCTAGGGGACACACGGCTGTGTAACATGACCGTGTGTCGTACATGGCTGAGACACAAGCTCGTGTCTCTGCCCGTGTGAACAAAAATAGGCCATTTACATCGCCACTTTGCCACCCAATTTGGGTCATCCCTACAAGTATCAAACCAAGCATATTTCATGTCCAAAATGCATTCAAAAGCATACCAAATCATGCATTAGTTGACCCATAATATCATCATTCATTCTCACATACAAATCATACTCAAACATACCAATTCAAAGTACTAACTGCATATCAAAAACATATGATTCATACATTATATTAATCCATTTGAGTTTATAGCATTTCTCACCATATCAACTTCTCAAATCAACTATAAAACTTACCAAAATTTACCATTTCATTTGGCCATTCATGAGCACATTAAATCATACTATTTTTGAACACAAAGCATATACCAAAATTCATTCAAAATCTCATCCGTAACCAAGCCATATCACATGGCTATATATACACATCTCAAAACATATCTAAAATTCTCTAGTGTATACATGCCATATAACCAAAAACTCAAAGCTTTTATTACCGAAACGATAACCGAGTAGTGTGATGACGTCTCCTACGACTTCCAATCCGAGCAAGTCTCTGAAACTCTATAGACATAGGAAAAACACATAGAGTAAGATTTGAAAGCTTAGTAAGCCATTAGCAAATAAATCATTTCAATGATATTTATAAACCAATATCACTAAACTGAATTTAACAAATCTCAATCACATATACATTCATTGCACTTGTAAATTCATATAACCACATTAAATAACTCCATTTATCTTATTTATCAATGAACGTAAAACCATGCTTCCAAATTCAAATAACAACCGTTAGCTCAATCATATACATCAAGCTTGCACATATTCATTATATCGCCAACTAAACCATGGTCTTTTATTGCAAATCATACTTAAAGTTATATTAACTTCTTTATAAACACTTCCAAACTCGAATATCTACAATTCTCTTATTCACATAAACCAAATTTGCATACATAAATCATATAGCCCATTCAACTATTTTAAAATTCATTATCAGTTCAAGTTTTCGGACCAAGTAATCATACATCAAAGCCATGTTTCATGTTTCATAAATCTCATGTTCAAAACATAGGACCACAATTTTATATAACGAGCGTATATAACACATCATTCAATTTTAATCCTTGACCATTTATCATGTATATACAAATTCATTAAGCTTCATACACATAGTATCAACTACCACATAGGTATCGTATATACCTGAACTTTCCTATATTTATTCATTTCTTTCTCACCTCTTTGTTCAATACATTAATTCATTCGGGAGCCTTACAATTCTCTAAGAATTCGCACACTTAGTGCATCAATGATAGCCAAAGCCAAATCGATCTTGCACACTTAGTGCCATCTCAATAAATCAAAGCTATCTCGGTATTGCACACTTAGTGCCTCATATAGCCGAAGCTATTTCAATTCGCACACTCAGTGCTATTTATAGCCGAAGCTATTTTGAAATGCACACTTAATGCTAAACATAGTCGATTTATCATCGTACTTAAACCATAGTCACATATACATTTCTTTACAACTCAATTCAGCACATATAATGCACATACATTTCAATTTAACGACATTTATTTACTTATGAACTTACCTCAACTAACACGAACGGACCGAAATGATTATTCGATAATTTTTGACTTTCCCCGATCCAAATCTGATTTCCTCATTTATTGATATAATTCAATACAAATTTGGCTTATTTAATCATATATTAAATAAAATTCATCCAAAAATACATAAATGGGCTAATTACACTTTTGCCCTTAACATTTCACATTATTATAATTTAGTCCCTAATTCAAAACAACACAAATTATTCAAAATTTCATTATACCCATGTTAAGCCGAATTCAACTTGGGGCCCTAACAGCCCATTTATTCAATTTATTTCACATTTTGATCCCTCAATTTACAAATTTCTCAATTTAGTCCATAAAACACATTTTTATGAAAGATCACTTAACTAAACATAATAATCTATCAACAAAGATTTATTTTCCATCATCAAACAACAAATTCATCACATTATCAACAATGGAAAATCTCAAATTCATCATCAATTTTGAAAATTAAAGTATGGGCTAGCTAATTTACAAAGCAACGATCTCAAAAACATAAAAATTATCAAAAACCAAACAAAATTCATACCTCAATTTTAACTTCAAAGTGTCGAACCCTTAACAATTTAAATGGCTTTCTTTTCTTCTCAAAACCGACCATAAATGATGAGCACGCATTAACTTATTCATTTGTTTTATTTATTTCTTATTAATATACTATTTACTATTTTAACCTTTGTAATTTAATTAGAAAACCATATAATATTATCCTATAACTGTCCATGCCATGGTTTAATGGCCAAATTACAACATAAGGATTCCATCTTTAATAAATCAAAGCAATTAAACACTTTAACAATTAGAATGCCACTTTTACATTTTACGCGATTAAGTCCTTTTTGCAAATTGAGCACATAAACGATAAAATTTTCATACGAAACTTTCACACATATTAATTCACATACTTTAAGCACGGAATATAATATTAAAATATTTTTTTGACTCGAATTTGTGGTCCCAAAACTACTGTTCCGACTAAGGTCTAAACCGAGCTATTACAACTCTCCCCCTTAGGGATTTTCGTCCCCAAAAATCTTATCAGAAAGTAAATTAAGGATTTGCTTTCACACAGTACATTTCAAATTCTCATATAGCTTTGGATTTCATATCTCTTTAATCTCACAGTTAAGATTCTGATTTGTTTTCCGCTATACGTCATATCAAACTGAATCTGCTTCTAACTGTATTGAGTTACCTTCATTTTCTGCTTTATTTCGTCGATGATATTAATCTCATTAATTATTTACTCACAAAGCTTGATCCTGAAACAACAGAGTTAGGTAACTGCCACGTATAATATCTCATACAATGTCACTTTTATACTTACCTGATAGTTTATCAAACAGCAACAATCTTTCATAATTGCTTTGAAACTCCAAAGCACAATGAAACATAAATATTTCGAGAATTTGATTTGCATTCCTCGATTTCAATGCAATCTCATACTCACAGACTACTGTAATTTCCCTCAAATTTGTCATATGAGTTTTAGATCTTAATCCAAAACAATAATTACTGGCACCATAAGCAGATTTACTATCACAGAAATGGATAACTCAACTGTTATATCAAAAGAGAAAATCTATACTTACTGAGAGATTTCTTCAGACAGTTAACAACATTTCAAATAACTCTATCTTTCTCAATAATAAGGATAATTTTTATACAGAATTCATCCACACTCTATTTCTATAATCAACAAAGTCTGAAATATCACATTTCACACTCAATCATCGATATCATATCTCGAATTGTTCTGCATCTTGTTAATCCCATATGAACAAGTAAACTACCACTGAGAGTTTCTTGTAGCAGTTGTTGTATATTTGTATAACTTTTCAGTATACACACTCTGTCTCAAAATGACAAATAACCATCGATACCATATCTGAGGTTCTGAATTAGAAATCAATTTATGCTGAACCCTTTTTTAATTTATAATTCGCTGACATGTTCGCTCAAAAAGCATACAAAAGTTTCCCACTCAAAATATTCGAAACTATAATCATTCTCCTCGGATAAGAATCACTTACAGACTCAAAAGTTTTTCGACGATTCGAGCAAACTTTGTTGTGCCAGGTTCGGATCTTTTGCTGACATTAAACATTTTAAACTCTTATAGTCATCATATATATCACATAACTCTTTATTCAACTCAGATGGAGCCAGAAATGACATTTTGATTGATAATGCCTTCGGGCAAAAGAAAGCTTCAACATTCGAACTAACTTTAATTTACCACAACATTTCTCAGATAGAATTGTCCAATAGATATACTTCTGTACTAAATTTTCAAGAATACGAATTCTTCTTTCAGACTATTCTTCAATTCACACATGTACGTTCAAAGTTTATTTCCAATACGGTGGATAGATTCAAACACGTATAACTCAATTAACTTTTCCAATCAAATAATTTAGATCAGACTAAACCACTGAATCAGTCTTTTCGAAGAAATCTTTTCTTCTCATTAGAAAAATAACCCAAGACATATCACTATACAGATACCACAATCATCACATAGAAATCATAATGTCATAATAAGATCAACGTCTTACCCGTAACAATAGATAATATCCCGGTTGTTAATAAAGCATTTGAACCCAGAAGAAAATCAAATACGATTTGAACAACAACCAATGCAGAAGTACGACTTTTGTAACTCTGATAATGGTACTACAATACTTCCCAAATTTCAGAACAGAACTTATGATTGTAACAGATAAAGCCATTTCCGTCAAATAGATATCTCTTATTGATAATCACATAGAACTATAAGAAAACCAGAATAAAGAAATTTTCAACATCTGAAGCTACACAGAATATCAGAAAATTAGAACTCATATAGAATGATATCAACTCCGATGATATCCTAGAAAATGTCCAGAAAGAATAATATCACTCATAAATACTGGAATTCACAATAACAGAAGCAATGTAATCTTCACATATTTTCAACAGAATAATAGCCAGTAGAAACAGAATATTAGCATCATACAAATTTTATCGTCGACTTTCATATCCACACAATTGAATAAATACCAGAGAAAGACATAGCAATGTCGAACATAACTCAAACAGACCAACAATACTGTCGTCTATTAATATGTTTAACTAATGTTCTCATACGATAAGAATTCCTTTTGAAACTAAACAAGTGTATATACTTCTAAGGATAAATGTACACATAGAATGCCCATAAAGAATCATAGTAACTGCCCAACTATAACCATTGCACTCAGCCATCAATACAATTCAATCATTATTCAACTGACTAATTCTGTCATCAGAAATTTTCACATTATCCCTTCACTAACAGAAGTCAATTCAGAGAAGCTTCTAGCTAATATTTTCTTCAAATAACATACCTAAATAGGTCATTTAATCGGAGTTAATTTCGTCTGTAACAGTGACTTTGTATAATCTAAATAGTCTTAGAACTATCCAATATCTCTTTTAATACTATCATCATTTGCTGGTTCATTAACTTTTCTGACCACATTATTAATCTTCCAAACACAGACTTCTATAATTCCACACTCGTAGGCTTATTCAACCCAAATCTTACTTATAGATTTCATAGTAACATTCTACTGATAAGGGGGTGAGGGTAGTAAAGCCTCAAATTTAACTCTCTCATACATGCACTTAACACATACTATCACAAATAGTCAGTTCATTTCTAATTTTACATTCTCAAAACATCTAATAAACATTTGCTTTTAATCGCTTTTGCTCTTAACACATAGTTCATATGCCAACTCAAATTACTAATCCACGATCAAAGCATTCATATAGTAATCATAATCCAAATACTATAACTCATATGCTCATAGAATTATAACATTATCAATAACAAAATGTCATACTCTTTGATCCATACCTTTATGAGTTTCAACTCATAATCAACACATTTTCATTCAAACATCTGAGTACACATTCCGTACTATCAGAATTAGTTCGGTTGGAAAACTTATTTGTCTCATCAAAACAATTTTCGTCAGACTCGGGAGATATCACACTATCGTAGGTTAAATATGGCATGTATAGCTAGACTCACATATGCTATGGTAGTCCTAGAACTGACTAAACCATAGCTCTGATACCAATAAATGTAACATCCCTAACCCGTAACCGTCGCCGGAAGGTTAAGAGGCATTATCGGACCTTTCATAACTTACTAAAAATATATCACATACATAGTTTACAAACTATGAAATCACATTCAATCATCTTCACAATGTCCTTAAAATAGGTCTACGAGACTTTAAACATGATTTAGAGAAGGTTCAGAACTAAACTGATCACATACAAATTTTTCCAAAACTTAAACATTTTTCAAAGTTATAAAGGTCACACTCCCGTGTGCCTCACACGGTTACCAGACACGCCCGTGTACCTTGGCCGTGGTCGAAGCTTTAAGGTATACTGCCTTAATTCGAAAGGTTACCCTAGGGGACACACGGCCATTTAACATGACCGTGTGTCGCACACGGCTAAGACACATGCCCATGTCTCTACATTTATGGACAAAAATAGGCCATTTACATGGCCACTTGGCCACCCAATTTGGGTCACCCCTACAAGTATCAAACCAAGCATATTTCAAGTCCAAAAGGCATTCAAAAGCATACCAAATCATGCATTAGTTGACCCATAATATCATTATTCATTCTCATATACAAATCCAACTCAAACATGACAATTCAAAGTACTAACTACATATCAAAAACATATGATTCATACATCATATTAATCCAGTTGAATTTATTGCATTTCTCATCATATCAACTTCTCAAATCAACCATAAAACTTACCAAAATTTACCATTTCATTTGGCCATTCATGAGCACATTAAATCATACTATTTTAGAACACAAAGCATATACCAAAATTCATTCATAATCTCATCCATAACCAAGCCATATCACATGGCTAGATATACACATCTCAAAACATATCTAAAGTTTTCTAGCCAATACATGCCACATAACTAAAAAGTCAAAGCTTTTATTTACCGAAACGATAACCGGATAGTGTGATGACGTCTCATACGACTTCAAATCTGAGCAAGTCTCTGAAACTATATAGCCATAGGAAAAACACAAAGAGTAAGCTTTGAAAGCTTAGTAAGCCATAGTCGTTACATCACACATATTCATTACATCGCCAACCAGACCATGGTCTTTTATTACAAATCATAGTTAAAGTTATATTAACTTCTTTATAAACACTTCCAAACTCGAATATCCACAATTCTCTTATTCACATAAACCAAATTCGCATACATGAATCATATAGCCAACTCAACCATTTTAACATTCATTATCAGTTCAAGTTTTTGAACCAAGTAATCATACATCAAAGCCATGTTTCATGTTTCATAAATCTCATGTTCGAAACATAAGACCACAGTTTCATATAACGAGCTTATATAACACATCATTCAATTCTAATCCTTGACCATTTATCATGTATATACAAATTCATTAAGCTTCATACACATAGTATCAACTACCACATAAGTATCATACATACTTGAACTTTCCTATATTTATTCATTTTTTTCTCACCTTTTTGTTTAATACATTAATTCATTCGGGAGCCTTTCAATTCTCTAAGAATTCACACACTTAGTGCATCAATGATTAGCCAAAGCCAAATCGATCTCGCACACTTAGTGCCATCTCAATAAACCGAAGCTATCTCTGTATCACACACTTAGTGCCTCATATAGCCGAAGCTATTTCAATTCGTACACTTAGTGTTATTTATAGCTGAAGCTATTTTGAAACGCACAATTAGTGCCAAACATAGTCGATTTATCAGTGTACTTAAACCATAGTCACATATATATTTCTTTACAACTCAATTCAGCACATATAATGCACATACATTTCAATTTAACAACATTTATTTACTTATGAACTGACCTCGTACTAACACGAACGGACCAAAATGACTATTCGATAATTTTTGACTTTCCCCGATCCAAATTCGATTTCCTCATTTCTTGATCTAATTCAATACAAATTTGGCTTATTTAATCATTTATTCAATCAAATTCATCCAAAAATACATAAATAGCTAATTACACTTTTGCCCTTAACATTTTACATTATCACAATTTAGCCCCTAATTCAAAACAACACAAATTATTCAAAATTTCATTATACCCATGTTAAGCCGAATTCACCTTAGGTCCCTAACAGCCCATTTATTCAATTTATTTCACATTTTGATCCCTCAATTTACAAATTTTTCAATTTAGTCCTTAATACACATTTTTATGAAAAATTAGTTAATTAAACATAATAATCTATCAACAAAGATTTATTTTCCATCATCAATCAACAAATTCATCACATTATCAACAATGGAAAATCTCAAATTCATCATCAATTTTGGAAATTAAAGCATGGTGTAGCTAACTTACAAAGCAACGATCTCAAAAATGTAAAAATTATCAAAAACCAAACAAAATTCATACCTCAATTTTAACTTCAAAGTGTCGAACCCTTCACAATTTAAATGGCTTTCTTTTCTTCTCAAAACCAACCATAAAAGATGAACACCCACTAATATACTATTTACTATTTTAACCTTTGTAATTTAATTAGAAAACCATATAATATAAGCCTATAACCGTCCATCCCATGGTTTAATGGCCAAATTACAACATAAGGATTCCATATTTAATAAATCAAAGTAATTAAACACTTTAACAATTAGAAAGCCACTTTTACATTTTACGCGATTAAGTCCTTTTTGCAAATTGAGCTCACAAACGATAAAATTTTCATACGAAACTTTCACACATATTAACTCACATACTTTAAGCACGGAATATAATATTAAAATATTTTTTGACACAAACTAGGGTCGTAAAACCACTGTTCATACTAGGGTCTAAACCGAGCTGTTACAGCTTTCAACTCTTTTAACTTTGTAAGAGCCATTCTGTACGAAGCTATCGATGTCGATGATGTTCCCGATACTAACTCAACAGCAAATTTGACCTTTCTAATCAGTGGTAGCTTAAGTTACTCTTCTGAAAACACATCTTGATATTCACAAACTACGGGCACTGATTCAAGTTTCAACTCAGATACTTTTAAATCCAAAACATAAGCAAATGCATTATAACCTTTTCTCACATATTTCTATGCCACCATAGCTGAAATAACAATAGGCAACTCACTCGATTCATCAGATTCAATCTGAAGTGTCTCACCATTCTGACATTTAAGTACAATAAGCTTTCGTCTACAATTCACTATAGCATCATGTAGAGTCAGCCAATTCATACCCAGAATCACATCAAACTCATCAAATGGTAATAACATCAAATTGGCCAAAAAGTTATAACCCCGAATCATCAAAGGACAACTCTTGTAAACTTTATCAACTAACACATACTGACCTAGGGGGTTTAATACTTTAACCAAAAATTCAGTGGACTCAACAGGTAAATTTTCACTTGACACTAGATTCGTGCATACGTACGAATGAGTTGATCCAGGATCAATCAAATTAGTAAATTTAGTGTTAAAGATAGAAAAAGTACCAGTAATAACATCTGGAGCAGGAGCTTCCTCATGCACATGAATCCTATAAGCTCTAGCTGATGCTCGTGCCTCGGACCTTGCAGCCAAATTCTTAGTTGTACTTTGACTATTGTTCACATTTCTAGGATTCCTCGGTGGTCTCTCTCTCACCGCTGTATTGCTCGGTCGAACAAATTGAAATTTTCTTTTCTAGTTAACTCAAGACAATCCCGAATAAAATGCTTATGTGAACCACATTTGGAAGAAGCTCGTCATTCATCTGACATTCACCAAAGTGTTGTCTTCCACATTGTTGATAATCAGGTTTGTTGGCCTTAACACTACCAACACTTGCTACTGGTGTAGCTTGAGGTTTAGAACTTGCGTGTTACTTATGATGATCTCTGCTAGGATATCCATTGAAGCAGTCGAACGACCATGGTAATTGTTCGATTTCTTTTACAATGAATGATACAATTCCCCCATTGATCTCTTTCTGGAATCTCTAGCTTCTAAATCAGCTTTCTTTTTTCTTTACTAAGCTCCTTGGCTTTGTCTGCTCTATCAACCAAAACAACAGATTCTTTCAACTCAAGAATTCCAACTAAAAGCTTGATGTGTTCATTTAACCCGTCTTCAAACCGTTTACACATAGCAGCTTTGGTTGGAATGCACTCTTGGGCAATCTTACTCAATTTGACAAACTCTCTTTCATATTCTGATACTATCATACGACCTAGTTTAAGCTATAAAAATTCTTTTCACTTTCGATCGAGGAACCTTTAACTTATATATTTCTTTCTAAACTCGGTTTGAAAGAATTCCAAAGTGATCCGCTCTCTCAGTACTACTAAAATCAACGTGTTCTACCACTGATATGCTGAATCTTTTGATAGAGATATAGTACATTTGACACATTCGATCGGTGAACAAGATAACTCATTAAAGAGTCAGATCGTATTTTCTAACCAAAAGTCACTCTCTCAGGATCATCATCAACTATAGCCCTAAATTCCTCCACCTCATATTTGTAAAATTTATCAATAGGTAGCTTACTCACGCATAAGGTTCCAAACCTTGAGGAACTACGGGAATCGACTGGGGAATAGGTGGGGGTAGAGGTCATTGAACAACTTAATTAGTTCAGACAAACTCTGTGAACCACTCATTCATCATTCGGAAGAAGGCTTATTGAGCCTCTCCTTCCTGACCCTCAAATATGGGCCTCGATGTAGACGACGCTACTCCATGAATAGAGGCTTATGCGTTACTTTCTACATCATCAAAGTCTGCTCGGTTGGAATCCGTTACTATATGAAAACATAATTCAAAACGTGACAAGATTTATCACACTATTAAAGGTCATATAATGGCATGTATATCTAGACTCACATACGCTAAGTTCAGTCTGAGAATCAACAAAATCGTGACCCTGATACTAATAAACGTAACACCCCTAGCCCATATCCGTTGCTGGATTAGGGTTGCGGAGCATTACCGAAGCATAATGTCATACAATGAACAATTTAATTCATAAATATCACAAGGTAAAACATAACAATATCAAACCAAAACATACATACAGTCCTTTATATGAGCCCTCAAGGCCCAAACAGAATTGGAAACTATTCAGGACTAAATTAGAAACATATGATATTTTTTAGAAAAAGTCAAAAAATTTTAAATTATAGGGGTCACACGACTGTGTGGCCAACCCGTGTGACTCACACGGCCAAAAGATACGCCCATGTTTTAGACCATGCTGGCATTTGAAATAGGGACACATGGCCGTGTCTCTGACAGTGTCCGTACCTGTTTCATTATAAAAGCCTAAAAAAACAAAATAGTGAACATATCCAACATTTCTTGGCACAAGCCTAAGCACCAACAACAATTCTCAAGTGTAATTAGCATATAAATTAACCAAACTCATTATACAATAAAGAGCTTCATTAAGCTTTTCAATGTAAACATTTATTCTATTATGAACATACTAAAAATCTTTAATCAATACATTATCATACCTTTCTCATGCTTTCAAGACATTATAAGTTGAAGCTTATATCGATCCTTCACTTTTTGTATACCCATTGAACCACCGAAATATTATCCGATACGCGGGAATTTCACACATTAATTGCCCACATGTGATCGAACCACTACTAACTCATATCTCATATCAAAGCTCTCTTTCAAGCCATAAATGGATCTGCTCACACAAGCTGTCAGTCTAGACGTAGCTACACGGTGCTGCTCACACAAGTTGTCAAGTAACCATGACACATGCCAGAAACTCAGCCACCGGTTGGACGTACGGGACCAACACCCAAAACACGGTAACCCCAATGAAATGTCATTTGTGTAACACCCCAAACCTGGCCCGGACGTTATGGCCAAATCCAGCGTGTCACATCGAAGTGTTTTATCGAAAACCTTGTTTTCATTGAAAACCCTTCTTTAAATAAAAACTATTCCTTCTTACATGATAATAATTACTTTGTAAAATCTCTTTTCAGTTGCGGAAGCTTTATTTAAAACAAATGATCTATGAAAACTTGTCATTTAAAAATTGAGTTGCAGAAACGTGGTATTTAAAAATAGTTATGGTTTAGGAAAACCATGTTCTACTTTTAATAAATATAAAGCGTAAAAATAATAATCAACCTCATTTGAAATAATAACTAGAGGAAAGGCCTTATTACAATCTGGACTGAAATAACTTAAAACACTAGAAATTATATGCTAAAGAAAACAAGTCCAAGTCGTCTTGCTAGCTAGCTACGTCGGAGTCCCTCCTACCGTCGAACCACCTACTGAGGATCACCTGAGAAAAATAAAAGAGGGGGTGAGTTTTTGAAAACACAGTGTGTACAACCCTCGGCAAATAGAAAAGCATGCAATAGCAAGTCTTTTCGAGCCTGAGCCTAATTCAATATCAGAACATATGTAAAGCAATCAAATATGCATGGATCCCACCCATCCAACCGCTACACACCATCTCCATCCCCCGATACACACCATGTGGGGATATAAATATCGACCCACCCATCTGATACACTCTAATGGTAGCCCGGTTGCGGTACTACCTAACGTTGCAGCAAAGCTACTAATCATATATTGGGCTTAAAAAGCCATCAGTGGATCCACGGTCATCAAGCAACCATGCGATCCTCATATACTTCCTCCGTTCCATAATTCCCAACCCATGTGCAACCTAAACAGAATATCATATGAATGCAACAGGTATACATATAACATCCATAAATCTTACATTCAACATATAGGGGTATTTTAGTCATTTTCACCCTTAGGGGCTTTTCGGTAATTTCTCTTTATTATGGGTTATTACTTACCTTGGCCCACTAACAAGTCCTCGTTGGCTAAAGTGAATAGATACTATGCACTAGGTAGAAATCCAAAGAAGAGGAGGTGGGTCAATAAGACCGCTTAAGTACCAAGCTCTCCCTAGATCTAATCCTAGACATGCATATACCCATTGCCACACCTTAACCTTATGGCTTGTCCACGGTCACAATTAATTAATTTTTTAAGTTTTATGTCTGTTTAAGTAGTTATCAGATACTAGGCCCAAAACCCCTTACAAAGCCCAAACGAGTCTACATACATGCATATGGCCCACTAGGCCCAATCTCATTCATATGGCCCATTAGGCCCAAATCACATTCATATGGCCCATTAGGCCCAATCACATTCATAGTCATGCAATCATATGATTTTTCATCACTTAGTAACAAATTGCCAATTTTGCCTATTATGGGCCCTACAGCCCATCGGGCCCATTTAACCCATTCTGGCCCAGTTGGCCAATACAGGGTCCAAGTCCATGGAATCGCACATGGGGCCTCTAATAACCTATCAGTTTCCCCTTACGAGTGTTCGCGCACTCACAAGTCTATTGTAGCCAAACTTCCAGCTTTTCGGCATTTTGGGATTTGTCGATCTACTCTGTGTATGCAGTGTATGTACACACCTGGTACTAAAACGTACTGCGATGTCCTTAGCCACGAACCTACAAATAATGTCACTCAATGATTAATCACACACTTCTCAAATATGATCACCAAAAGCCGAAAATCTCACCTTTGCCTTACCTTGAATGACAAGCCTTAACAGTCCTTCCTTGATCACTAATCACGAGTATTTCTTAAATATGCATCATTCTTAATCATTAAAACTAAACAGCATGTGACTCAAAATCATCTTAAGTCACTCTTAAATCCTCCATGGCCATTCGGCCAACCTTAACCAATAAAAAAGGAATACTTACCAAAACTTCAAAATGCCTAAGAGCAATTCGGCAGAGATCTGGAATCCAATATTCAATAAGAATCGACCGAAGTAGAGGGAGTAGCTGCGGCACAGAGTGTTTTCAGCCAAAGAGGTATTTGGCTTTTGAGATTTGTATGGTGAAAGGGTTATTCGGCACAAATAAGAAGAAGAGAAGAAGGAATCGGCTAAAACCAAAGGTGAATCAAAAGAGAATTTGAGAAGAGAAAGAATGGAAAATTGGCAAGCAAGGAATAAGGAATTCAGCTTCTGAGCACTTAGAGAGAAAAGTGTTTTGGCAACACAAAAATGAGGAATTTGGCTAAAGGAATAGAAGTAATTTTGGCATTACCTAGAATCCTCAAAATCAGCACCTATATATACTATAGTCAAATTTACCTATGCCCAAATTCCCTATTCGGCTCCACTTCTTTACACCCCTTATCTCCTAACTTTTCTCCTTGATAACTCCTTAATCCCTTCCTTAAATTTCTCCTCTGATCACTCCCTTCAGAGTTCACATCCAACGCCACTACTGGCCATTTGTTGAGCAAAAACAAATCCTTCTTTTGAGTAAGGAGGGATTCGAACCCCAAACCTCCTTGCCATGCATGTGATGCTACCTCTAAGCCCCACATGTGACGCTACTTTCCACTCTAACACAAGGATCCTTGTGTCCAATTCCTCTTTCATTTATTTAAAAACCAAACTACTTGCCATCAAGGTTCTTTCAATTATTAAACTATAATTTCTTTCACCCCAAAGTTCGAACTCAAAACTTAACCAGGCCTATTATCACATAAATAACACTCGACTAGGAATATTAAGCACACCTTTTATCAAAATCGAAAAAGAAAGAAAGTTTAGGATTTTTGGGGCGTTACAATTTGTATCCTATATATTCCTAAGGTTCAAACGGGATTTGAATTTCACCGAAACCTTATTGGATATTTCTGTAGAGTCATAATATCAAGAATATAACATAAAAACATTTAAATCAAACATAATTTAATGCTAATTAAATATACGAACTTACCTCAAACACGTACGGAAAAAAATGATCGATTAATCCAGTACTTTTTCTTTTCCCCGATCTAAATTCGTATGTTGCTTTTCTTGATCTATATAATCAAATTTAACTCACTTAAAATTCATTCTTTTTCAATTTAATCCAAAAATCATGTTTTGGCAAAAATTACACTTTTGCCCCTTAAATTTTAAATTCAATACAATTTAATCCCTAGCTCATAAAAATGCAAATTCATGCAATTTAATCCATACCAATGCTAGCTGAATATTAACTTAGTCCATAGCAATCCCTACATTTTCTTTATTTCACAATTTAGCCATGAATATTTTTCTATTATTTAATTTAGCCCCTAATTGACAAATTCATCAAAATTTCCTTTATTAAAGTTGTTCAACAATCATCAAGCATTCATTTTCATCCATAAAACATCAAAAACAACTAACATGCATTCATGGTAAAACCCCATGCTTTTAATAGTTTTGCAAATTAGTCATTGGCTAGCTAGATTAAGCTACAATGGCTCCAAAAACATAGAAATCATTAAAAACCGAACAAAAATGCACGTACACGCACTAGGGAATATTGGCCGAATGCTTGGTGTTCTTTAATGGCTTCTTTGTTTCTATATTCGGTTGGAGAATGAAGAAGAAAAGATGATACTTTTCCTTTTATTACTTTAATTTTAGTTTATTTTATTAATTACCCATTTACCTTTACTTATACATTAAAACATACAAAAATAATGTCCATCATTGTCCACCATTAATATTAATAGCCTAATTACCACTAAGGCTACTCACATTCAAATGCCATATTAAATTGTCACCTTTTTTAATGGAACATAAGTTTTTTATTTTATGCAATTTAGTCCTTTTTATTAAATTAAACATGCAAACGATAAAATTTCTTACGAAACTTTTATACGACACTGCTAACATGCTGTAAACATTAAAATAATAATAAAATAATTTTTTTGATGTTGGATTTGTGGTCCCGAAATCATTGTTCTGATTTCACTGAAAACGGGCTGCTACAATACCTCTGCTATTTTTGAATTTCAAGAAGTCTATTTTGCTTGTAGGTGTCGATATTTTATCTCGAGTATCGATACTCGAGTTAAAATTATTAATACTTCGTCAGTGGTACCTGTATTTTTTGAAAGTTGGGTTTTTGAAATAAGAAACAGTAAGCTAATTTGGTATTGATATTTTTCTCAAGTGGTATCCATATTCTCTCAAGTGGTATCCATACCACGCTTTTAGTATTGATACCTATGTAACAGTTTGGAAATTTTGTTGATTGGTCTAAATGCATGTATAATTACTGTTATAAGACTATGTGATGTATGATTAGCATGTAGCGATGATAACTAAAAAGTAAGATTGACTTAAAACCTATATGAATACTGAAGTAGAAGAAATTTCTTTTACAACAAGATTTTAAAATGTTGTGTATGACACGAGGCGGTAATGTGACATCCTGATATTTGGGCTTGGCAACTATGCCAGGTATAGGGTGTTACAATCCAGATACATGAACTCATTCAATACCACAGGTGGGAAAAAATTTTTACAACCCTGACAAAACTAGCTAACATTCTGATTGTACAAAAATTTATGCATTGCTAAATGAAACAGAAGTCAGAAGATCATCGAACGAACTATGGTCACATGTCAAAGCGAGGGGTGTGAAAATATTACTATCACCTCAAGAAATTAGCAGATATTATGATGTCCCATTCTATATGGTTTTTTTCTACAAAGAATCGGTTTCAATTTTTTCCAAAATATAGATATGGACACCATAATAGACTAATTAACTGAAGGTAAAGGTGAATGGAAATGGAAATTTGAGACCGAGTTTCCAATCTCATTCTCAAGCATTAGACTAAGGATTTGCCCTACACAAAATATGATTCATATTAATGTTTTTTTAGCTACGATGTTGTATTTTTTTTACAGAAAAAACGAATCTCAATTGGTACGTGGATTTATCGACATATGATTTGATGTTTCCATAAGAAGAAAGTAGGCCTATTCTTTCCACATCTGGTGACAGCACTATGCAAACAAGCGAAAGTACCCATAGGACGATCAGAATCACGTTTAAGGCCTTCCATAACTCCTATAAAAGATTTTGGCACGTAAGTTTAGAAACAGAAATAGGAGTCAAAAACTAAGCAAATTCAAGGCAATGAAATGATTTCTTATTACGAATGGATCATTCGATGGATGCATGAAGCAGGACCAATTTATAAGGATTACGCTCAGAGATATGGTCTACGGAAACCAAAATTCCCAGCAAACAAGTACGATGGAAAACGCAACCAAAGAAGTAACAGAGGGGACGAGGATCTAGAAGATGAGGAAGATTCTGTGGAAGACGAGGAGGAGCTGGATGCCGATTTTAATTAAAAACTTTTAAAATTTTAATTTTATTTTAACTTTTAGGACCTGTAATTTTATTTTGGGATGATTTTATTTTATTTTATTTATTTACTTTTTGCTTTAGTTTATCTTTTAGTTAATTTCTGTGTAGGAACCCCATACGATATGTGACACTACATCTTGGAGCTAAATTGACACAAGAAGGACTACTCGATCATATCCGAGGACCTTTAATGCAAAAACCAAGTAGTTTCTTCTCCTATCTTTGGGACACACATTAAGGACAATGTGCCAAATAAAGTGTAAGGGTAACATAGAAGTTTTTCAAATTTTTTTTATGTTTTTGGTTTATTTATATTTTTTTCATTTCTGTATTGTTTGTGCGCAAGGTTGTAGCAATACAAGTGAATGGTTAGGAGTATGTAAATAGAATTGTGTGCTTCAATTGCAAATTTAATTTTATAGCAATTTATTTTAGGTTGTTCAATATTACACTGTTTAGTTCATTTTATTAGAATTTGAATAAAGGATAGTGTGTTAGGTGCACGAAGTGACTAATAGGTACATGAAAAGCATATGTTTTTTGTTTGAATAACATGTGTTAGTATGTTAATTTTTAGTTAATTATCATCCATGAATTGATATGCTTAGGGATGACCTAACGCATTGTTTGCTAAATTTTTTGAGCCAAAAACCTTACCTTAATTTAAAATCGCTAGTACCATAATTTTGTAGCCTAAATCTTGTTTTCTGAATGAACCACAATGTAACCCTAAGCCTTAAAATATTATCTCTTGATCCGAATTTTTGCATGATCTTAGTATTGGAAAACCAGTACACCCCATGGCATAGTGGAAAAATAAATCTGATGATCATATCCAGGGATCCATGTGCAAGGAGTGAACGGGTTGAGAAGGGTATGAACGATTACCTTTAATCGTTTGGAAATCCAGCGATACCTATTGTGAAATTGATTATGCAATTGCATGTCGATTCCAAGCCACTATGAAAAGTTTAGGTCTCTACGTAATCCACCCGGTGTGAAAACAAATGGCAAGAACTCTCTTAAACTTTTTCAGAGAGAAAAACTCATTGACGGTTGCTAGACCTCGTACACTATATTTCAGGTATATAAGGTTTTTCTTAAAAACCCTATATTTCCTAATTCGGGAATAGTTGATATCTTAATATGATTCAAAATTTATTATCATAATTAATTAAATATAATAATTATAATTACCATAATTATAATAATGTTTGACCAAAAAATTAAAATTACGATAATTATAATAATATTCAATTGTAAATTATAATTACAATAATTATAACAAGGGTTTCCGTAAATTATGTTTAGTTAAATTTTATACGAATCAAATTCATATATATTAATTTAACCATGTCCTCATAATTTGTACAACATACTTGTACAAATAATTTGTTCAATATTTAACTTCCCAATTAGATTAATTCTATAATCAATTTAATTCATGCGGTAGCCAGAAAACAATACCAACTATGTTTGGATTTTGTTCGTTTCAACCATAGAGTGTGACCCTATAGGTTCTTGTAACGTTAGTAGTAATACTAGAACGATTCTAATATTACAAAAGATGAGTAGCATCTAGCAATGCATCATTGCTACCTAAGTTACAAGAAGTCATGATTTGACATAAGATCTATGTGATTAAGCCTTCATGTATTAGATCCTCTTGTCCTTTATATCTAGAATGGACACAAGTCATGGAATAGTCACACTTGCATACTCCATCTAATGTTTCTTGATATCCTGAGTACACTATGATGAACAAATAAGTATGATATCTCATATCAACTTATTCGAGCATGGCCATGCATTTCTAGTCTCACTCAATTAAGTGGCCTAAGATATTGCTTCCATTACATAGATTATGGTATATCCAACATCAGCTTGTATAGAATAACTAGTTACGGTGGATGTTTAACTATATCAAAATATACAAATCACAATGTTGGGATAATGATGATCTCAAGTCTTAGGATCATATACGTAGTAATCACTATGAGTAATGTTTAGGATCATATACATAGTAATCACTATGAGTAATGTTATGACTATTACATAATAATCCAAGAAACATACCCATAGCGGGTCAGTCCTGTTATTTTCTAACACACATACTCATGTATTGATTTTGACATCCCATGTCTATGACAACACTTTGTCATCAATAAACTATACATTAGTCTTAATGCATTATTGCTGTCCAAGCCCACAATAATACTCAACTAAGGACCTTTTAAGAATAATCATATTATTCTCAGGACATTATTATAATATAGTATATTTATATACACAGAAAAGAAACTGAAATAATAATGGCAATGCCTTTTATTAATAAACAAGGTAAAACAAGTGTGTTATTACAATCATCTCATGATTGGTCTTTGGGCATACTCTAACAATCTCTCACTGGCACTAAGACCAATCACTCATATATCTAATACCAAGTGACCTAATGTGACAATCATACTTCTGCTGTGTCAGAGGCTTGGCCAATGGATTAGCAATGTTATCATCTGTAGGTATTCTACATATCTCCACATCCCCTCGATCGATAATCTCTTGAATAAGTTGATATTGCCTAAGTTTATGTTTGGATCATTGCTGATATCTGGGTTCATTGGTGTAACACCCTTAACCCGTCTCTGTCGTTGAATTAGGGTTATGGAGCATTATAGTACAATTGAAAAACATTTACCTTCATAACATTAAATATCTTAAACATATAGTAAACCATTAAATCATATGAATTTTGTCCCTAAATCGAGCCTTCGAGGTCCTAAAAATAGCTACGAAGTAATTTGGGACTAAATTGAAACAAAATAGAAGTTTTAAGAAAAAGATAAAAAATTGGAAAATAGGGGTTACACGGTCGTCTGGCTAGGCCGTGTGACATAGCCCAGGCTGTGTAACATTCAAACTAAGGGATATACAGCCGTGTCCCAGCTTGTGTCCTCACCTGTGTAACTTAATGAGTAAGGTCACACGGCCATGTCGTAGCCCATGTGCCAAGCCGTGTGCTAGGCCATGTAACTCACTAAATTGAAACACTAAATTTTCAATTGACACACGGTCGTGTCGCCAGGCCCTATGTATCACGCAGCCGTGTGACAACTTGTGTCCCAGGCTGTGTGACCCAAAATTTACTAAAATTAACCCGTTTCAAGACCAATCAGTACCTAACTATTCAAACCATTTGGGCACACATTAAAGGGTTTTAAACATAATTCAAACATACATAAACGTGCCATTTCAAACATCCTAAATCACCTAACCAATATGTCATTCAAAGGCACCGTAATTATATCAAACATTAAGAATCATACCAAAGCAACTTGACCATATCTCAAACACACAACCTAGTTCACTTAACTACCATACATGACCATTTGCAAGCCATCAAAACATGCCAAAATAACCTTATTACAAGCACTTAAAAGTGACCAATTTGACATAACGTAATCTTCAAATCATAAACATGCCAAATCACCATCACAAAACATCCTATACATGCCATTATTAACCTTAGCCAAATTACACAAAAACTACGGAAAAGATTGTTGGATAGTGTGATAGGTCTTCGACGAGCTTCCAACTGATTAAGTTTCTGAATATCTATAAGACAAGGGAAAGTAACTACGTAAGCAACGAGTAATTACTAAGCTCGTATAAACTTAAACATAACTTACCACCTTAATAACACAATTCATAGACTAAGCATAAACCATTACCAATGTCATGAGATTAGTATAAGCCTATCCAAGCATCATCAAGCTCACATGTTAGTAGGTTCATTAACATCACATATACGCTCATCTACATCATAAGTAGATTTCGTAAGGTACATTACATATGCATCAACCTTTTCATAAAATCATGAACATTTCCATTAACTTACTTACCCTTTCATTCCTTTTCTTACCTGTTGAACCATTTAGAATTACATCGGATGCTCAGGAAAGCTTACACATAGTGTGCCTTTACATATAATCGTACACGAGCTGTGGATCAGAATGTAAGCTACACATGCTACTCACATGAGCTGTGGAGAATCCACAACAAATGTAGGACCTCAACCATCGGTAAGACATTCAAGATTAGCACCCGAAACATGAAATCCCTAATGACATGTCATTTGTATCCTAAGAATTCTTAAGGTTCAACCAAGATCCATCAATTCATCATAACATGGATACATTTATATATAGATTCATTTACATTAAAACAACATAGCAAATAGTCATTTAAGCTAACATTAAAACGATCACAGTTCATACGAATTTACCTCGATAATAAAGTCGTAGAGGTAAAGTCGAACTAATCTGAAGCTTTATCTTTTCTTCGATTTAAGTTCGATTAGGGTTTATCTTTATCTAAATAAATAATTTGATTAAATTAAGTACTTCTAGAATTCAATTTAATCCATAATTCATATTTATGAAAAATTATAAAATTATCCCAATACTTTGACTTTTCACAATTTAGTCCTTAAGCTCCTAACTTTGAATCTAACCATTTTAACCTATATCCAACTTAACTCATGTTGCAAGGGACCTTAAAGCAACTCATATTTATCAACAATTCACAACAAAACCCATGGATTTATAGTTTTAACAATTTAATCCCTATTTGTAATTTTGTCAAAAATTCACTTAACAAAACATGTTTATTTTGCAACAAGGATTAATAATCTATCAACTAACATCAAAACTCATTCAAAAAAATGCATCGTAAGTCCCTCAACCTTTAATAGTTTTGAAAATTAACCCTCGGGCTAGCTAGATTAAGCTAAAACGAACTCAAAAACATAAAACTCATTATAAACAAGACTTGAACACACACCATGCAAATGAGAACAATGCTTAGCCAAACCCTAGCTATTCTTCCATGGATGAATTGGTTATGAAGAAAGAATTATAAGGAAGACGATGATTTTAGCCTATTTGATTTTAACTTTATTTACCAATTTACCATTTTACCCTTTAAAAACTATCAAAATTTTATTAAAACCTTGTCCTTGCGCATCCGCTGACCCTTTAAATGGTATATTTACTATTAAAATCCTTTAGCCATTGGATATCTTTAACTAATAGAACTCAAATTTTACACATTTTATAATTTAGTCTTTTTCTCCTAATTAACCATTTAAACATCAAATTTTCTTAATAAAACTTTAATACGACCTTAATATAATCCCATAAACATTAAATAAATAATAAATTAATAATTCACTAGTTGAATTAATGGTCCTAAAACCACTATTTCTGACATTACTAAAAACGGGTTGTTACACTTGGCTTGTGAATGGCTCTGTTGTGACAACAATGGAATTCTATAGCATCTGATATGCTAGGCACTACCCCTAGTTCAATAATTAACTTCTTGATCTAAACAGCTTTTTTTGTTACCTCATTTGTAGAATCAGCTACTATATCTTGCTTTGAACTTTTCTAGCTCACAGCACCACTATTAAGTCAAAACACAAAACCTGATTACGATCTAGAATCATTTTTATCGGTTTGGAAGCTAGCATCAGTGTAACTTTTTACACTTAGCTCTTCCTCACCTCCATACATAAGGAATGCATCCTTAGTCATTCTCAAGTACTTAAGGATGTTTTTAACTGCCACCCAAAAACCTTCACCGATATCTACTTGGTATTGACTCGTCATACTTAAAGCATATGACATGTTTGGATGAGTACATAACATGACATACATGATATAGACCCTATACTCGAAGCATATAGAATCTTACTCAAACGTTATCTCTCTTGTGAAGTTGAAGGACACATTTCCTTCAAGAGTGAAATACCATGTCTCATAGGTAGGAATCCTCTCTTAGATTCTTTCATATTGAACCTTTTCAGTATTTTAACTATGTATGTATTTTAGCTTAGACCTAGGAGTCGTCTTGGTCTATCTCTATAAATCTTGACTCCTAAGATGTAAGTAGCTTCGCCCAAGTTTCTCATAGAAAAACAACTTCCTAACCAAGTCTTAATAGACTATAAGGTAGGTATGTCATTTCCTATGATAAGTATATCATCCACATACAATACCAAGAATGTGATAATGCTCCTACTAACTTTCTTGTAAACACAAGGATCATCTTCATTTTTGATAAAACCAAACTCTTTGATTGCATCATTAAAATGAAGATTCCAACTTCGAGAAGCTTATTTTAATCCATAAATGGATCTTTCTAGTTTGTATATTTTTTTAGCATATTTTGAATCTATAAAGCCTTCAGGTTGTGCCATGTAGACATCCTCTTCAAGTTTTCCATCAAAGAAAGCAGTTTTAATGTCCATCTACCAGATTACGTAATCATGAAATGCAGCTATTACAAGTAAGATCCAGATGGATTTAAACATAGCAACAGGAGAAAAGGTCTCGTCATAGTCTATACCATGAACTTTGAAAAAACCTTTAGCGAATAATTGCCCTTTGAATGTTTTTACATTACCATCCATGTCCATTTTGTTTTTTAAAACCTGCTTGCACTGATAAACCGTAATTTATACATATTATTATCCCATGCTTAACACATTTATGAATGATTTCTCCTTAGATTTGGTGAATTTGATGCTCCTAATCCTTTAATTTCATGTTTTATACTTAGGTGAGCACACAAGAAACGGGCCAAAAACAGAGAAAATGTGCCGACGTGGGAAAACAACGTGGCCTGGACTTCCTCACATGGGTAGCATACCCGTCTGTGCCATTCTAGCAGGCTCAAACACGGCCTAAAACAACCTCAACACGGGCGTGTTGATCTCTCAGCCTTGACCACAGCCTGAAGCAATCGTACAAGGGCGTATCACATGAGCGTGTCCCTGTCGAACCCAAGTTAAGTTCTATTCAGAAAAGGGCAATTTTGAGGGCTTTTAGGCATTCTAAAGCCTATTTAAAAACCCTAGAGGAGAATTAAAGAGAACACACAGAGTAAGAAGCAAGGAATTACTCGAAGAAAGCCGATTGATTCTTCTCAGAAGCCAGATTCACCTCCAAGACTGAAGATCTCCCTTCAATTGCCTTCAGGGTTTTTGGGTTTTCTTTATGTTTTGTTCATTCCTCATAGATGTTTTCTTTTCTAGTTATGAACTAAATCCCCTAAATACCTAAGAGGGATGAAACCTAAGACGGATCTTATTAATATTTTCTGAACTGTATGATAAATATTTGATTTGTTCTTAATTATGACTTTAACCCTTGTTTGAATATTCCAGGATATTGATTCAAGTATTGATGTGCTTATTCGGAGGATGAATAGTCCCTGTCTAAGAGTAGATCACTCATAGTTAAGCGGAGTTGCATGCAATCCTAGAGATAGGACGACATAAATCTAGCGGATTAGAGTCAAATCTAGTAAGGGAATCCATAGAACGAGTTAATTCAAAACTAGGGGTTTTAATTAGAAAGAGATTTCAATTAATCAACCTAGGGTTAGACGTTATTAGTCTTGAATAGGGATAATAACATAACTTAGGGATTCCTACGGATCAAGTCAAGTGAATAAATCATCTGGTTCAGAGTCAGTTAATAAGAGAAGTCTAGGTGGATTCTTCCTTGGGTATTGTCTTAATCAATCAGTTTTTCAAAAGTATTTTCCCCAATTCTATATTCTGTGCATCCTTAGATTAGTTAATTAGTTAATTAAAATAACCTTCATTATTCTTAGGCTAGATAATAAAAAGAAAGTTAATACTAGTACTTTTGGTTCCTTTGGGTTCGACATCCGGTCTTGCTAAAACTATACTACAGTTTGATAGGTGCGCTTGCCTTCATCGTGATAATAGTTAGTTCGAGTACGACCATTTATAAATTTTAAAACTTATCACGAGTGACAATCAAGTTTTTGGCACCGTTGTCGGGGAACTATGATATTACGAACGCTCGATTTTTATTACTTTAACCATTTACTTTTATTGCAATTTAAATTTTGTTTTGATTTTCATTACTAAATTCTCTCTTTCTTTCTTCTAGCAGGTTTTTATAGTTTATGAGTAGAATAAACCCGTCAGGACCATTAGTTTTTGACGAAGAAATCGATCGCACATCTCACAGAAAACGAAGAGAAATAAGGTGAAGCCTAAGATACATAGAGGAAGAGCAAGAGGACGATATTCCAACTACAACCGAGGAGATGGCCGAAAATCAGGAAAATCTGATACCTCCTATGATTGCTGCTGACCTAGTGAATCATAATCTTGCTCCTCGTACCATCTATGATTATGCTAAACCTACTTTAACAGGAACCGAATCGAGTATAGTTAGGCCTGCTATTGTTGTATATAATTTTGAACTGAAACCTAGCACAATTCAAATGATACAACAGTTTGTTCAGTTTGATGGTTTGCAGGACGAAAACCCAAATACTCATTTAGCAAATTTCCTGGAGCTTTGTGACACATTCAAGATCAATGGCATTTCTGACGATGCCATTTACCTTCGGCTATTTCCCTTTTCATTGAGGAATAAAGCTAAATAGTGGTTGAACTTGTTACCACGAGGATCAATCACTACTTGGGAACAAATGACCAAAAAGTTCTTATTAAAATACTTTCCAGCTGCTAAAATAGCTAAACTAAGGAATGATATTTTTTTCTTTTGTGCAGATGGATTTAGAAACCCTTTACGATGCATGGGAGAGATACAAGGACCTCATCAAGAAGGTGCCCTTTCATGGGTTACCTCTATGGCTGCAAGTTCAAACATTTTATAATGGTGTGAACCCCTTGACAAGACAGATGATTAATGCAGTAGCTGGAGAACCATCAACAAAAAAACACCTAAAGCAGCTTACGAATTTATTGAGGAGATGTCACTGAATAACTATCAGTGACAAGTCATGAGGACTAAGCCAACCAAAACAGCAGGCGTTTATAACGTCGATGCGGTTAATATGTTATCAAATTAGGTGGAGCTTCTAAATAAAAAAGTTGATGTTTACTTGGTTCTACGCAGGTCCATCCAGTGATGAGGTGTGATTCAAGTGGAGGAGGCGTACATACAGAATACTAACCCTTCAATCCTACAACCGAAGAGGAACAAGTCCACTATATAGGTAGCAATAACTTTAGACCTCAAAATAACCCATACAGTAACACTTATAATTCAGGTTGGAGGAACTACCCAAATTTCTCATGAGGTGGTCAAGGATATCAAATGCCACAAAATCCTCTGGGTTTTCAACAACCACCTTATCAACAGGAAAAGAAACCGAACCTTGAGGAGATACTATCCAAATTCATCGTGGTGTCAGAAACTCATTTCCAGAATACCGAGACAGCACTTAAAAATCAACAAACATCGATCTAAGGGCTCAAAACTCAGATAGGCCAGCTATCCAAATTAATTTCTAAATGACCACAAGATAGCTTGCCAAGTAATACTGAACCTAACCCAAGGGAATAAACCAATGCGATTAACATTAGAAATGAGGAAGGGTTAGTTGCAACTGAACCAGAACCAAAGCAAGAAACTGTGGTAAGCAAAGGTAAAGGTGAAGTAGGACACAATGAGCAGAAACCAGTAAGTGTAGAATATAAACCTCGTGTACCATACCCTAATACGATAAGGAAAGACCACTCAGATGAACAATTTGGTAAATTCCTTAAACTTTTAAAGATATTACATATCAACTTACCGTTTATTGAAGCTCTCTCGCAGATGCCGAACGCAATGAAATTTTTAAAGGAGCTTTTAGCAAATAAGTGGAAGTTGGATGAGGCGTCGCATGTGGAGTTAAATGCAGTTTGCTCAGCTATTTTACAAAATAAGCTGCCCAATAAATTAAAAGATCTAGGGAGTTTTACAATTCCTTGTTTAATTGGTAGTTTAGATGTGAACAATGCGTTGGTTGATTTAGGGGCTAGTATCAATGTCATGCCTCACAAAATGTTTAAGCAACTAGGACTTGGGAAACCCAAACAAACTAGGATGAGCATTCAATTAGCAGATAAAACTATCAGATTTCCTAGGGGTATTGTTGAATATGTACTCGTTAAAATTGACAAATTTATATTCCCAGTAGATTTCGTTGTTCTAGACATAGAAGAAGATAGTAACATTCCTTTAATTTTAGGAAGGCCCTTTTTAGCAACTGCTAGAACAATTATTGATGTTAGCACAGGCGAACTCACACTTCGTGTAGGAGATGAAACAATCACCCTTCAAGCTCGAAATTCGAGCAACACATCAACAATTGAAGGTGGTTGTATAAAACATTCTACTAAGACTGACCATATTTTGCAACCTACATTGTAGGAAATAAGTTCGAAGGACATACATGAGCCAAGTTCAAGCAACAACAAAGGACCTATCCATGAAGAACGAAGGCTACAAATCGAGGACTTAGATTAATGGCGGACAGATAAACCGAAAACACGCCATGATGAGCTAATTTTATCACAAATCAAATTAAGGTTGGAGACAAAGTACTATTAGATGCCGTAGATCCTCGTATTACCAATTCTGAACTGAATGAAGCAATCCCTCTTACGGTACTTAACATCTTCCCATATGGTACAGTCGAGATAACTCATTCCAAATTCAGCACGTTTAAGGTAAATATTACTCGTTTAAAACCTTATTTTGATAAAACTAATAGCAGGAATGAGGACTGTAAACTCCTCCAACCACCATGACGTGTGAAACCCAGGTAAGTCGAGCTTAGACTATAAATAAGCGCTTCTCGAGAGGCAACCCGAGCACTAACGGTATTAACTTCTTTAAATTCTAGTATTTAACACCAAACCTACTAACTGAGCTCTTGAATATAGGTTTTTTACACCCACACGACCAGGCACACGGGCGTTCTGATGATCGTGTGAAAACAGGGCAAGGATTTTTCCCCAACACGGGATGTGATAAGTTGCCATGGCCGTGAGACAGGGCCGTGGGCGATCCTACCAAAATAACACGGGCGTGTGACACGCCTTTGTTTTAAAACTGTGGTCAAACCTATCAAATTAACACGGGCATGGGCCTAGATACACAGGCGTGGGAGAAGCGAATGAAGCTAGACACCCGTGTGCACTAACACGGCCGCGTGACACGACCGTCGCCCAAGGAACACGAGCATGGGCTGAATGTCAGAGGCACTGAAATTTAAAAAAATGCGAAACATACGGGCTAAAATTAGGGCACACGGGCGTGTCCCATGGCCGTGTGCCCCAAAATCTATAAAAACCCTCACTATTCATCATCTTCACCCAAAATCCCTAACCCTAGCCGCTGCAATTCCATACGCCTTCTCTGCCATGCCCGTGCACCGCCTTCAACTTTATTTTCGCCACCCAAGCTCCTCCCTCTTGCGTTTGTTTACTATTTTCTCTTCTATTTTACTTACTTTTGATGTTTATTAGCTAAATAATCTTCATTTTTTTTCCATGTTATTTCCATTTTACTCATTATCCTATCATTTAAATTTTATTCTTATGATTTTTATCATATTTTTCATGTTGAATCGAGTTGTTAAGGAAGCCTCATGCTATTGTCATACCCATGCCATTACTATGCTCATGCTCATGTTGATTATTTTGGTTGAGTTTTGTTAGTGTTAGTAGTTTTGGCTGAAATTGTTAGTTTAAATTTATGGATTTTTCCTTTTCAAATTTGTTTACCTATTACTTTTTCCATTTATTAAGACGAAATAATAATTCTTCTTGTAGGTATACAATGTCGTCTTCATGTGCTAAAAAAGGCCATCGTCCCTGCTTCAAAGAAAAGGAAAGGAGCATCGTCTTCCTCGAGTCCTACCGCAGAGATTCGCCACCCCTTCCTTCAGTTTCCCGTTGGACCCTAGGAAGAACTCTTCCAAATACTTTGGGCCCAACCTTTAGTTGCGGGTCGCTGCATTAACTGGGCTACACTTGAAGAAGTCTAACTAGCTTATGCGATCAGAGCTCTTCTGACAACCGATCCATAGGAACTCTTCTTTGCGATCATCGAGCCGACGTACCTCGAGCTCACACTTGAACTTTGCTCGACCTTTCATCTTCAAGATGTCATGACCAACTACGATGATCCTGGCATAGTTCAATTTTGCCTCGGCGGTTTAGTCTGCCAGTTGAGCGTCCCAAAATTCGGTACTGCACTGGGCCTCTACACGAAGGAGTTCAAGGAGGAGACTGACCTTGATACTCTCAACTGCCACATCCATTATTCTCCCTCGAAGTGCTGGAACACCCTTGTCCCTCGCTCGGTCACCTACGACCCTAGCTGCTCTAAGGCATCGGCTCTTTCTCCATCGTTGAGGTACCTACACGCCATCTTGGCCCACACTCAAATAGGGAGACGAGAGAGCACCAGCGTAATCAACACTCACGACGCCTACTTTCTATGGTGTATGTCACATGGGCACATCTTTGACCTCGCCTATTTCATCGCCCTTTCCATTCGCCATCAGACAGAGCGACATCGGAAGGGGGTCATCTCCATTGGCCCCTATGTGACTCAACTGGCTCGACAGTTCGGGCTCCTCAACGCAGTGGCACAAGTATCCTCCCTTACCCTCATTGGCCAGATGTCTCCACAAGGCAACCTGAGCATGCTAAGTATGAGGATGATCGAAAAGCGCTATGGAACCTACCCTCCTCAGTATCGTCTCGCCCAATCAACTGAGGAGGAGGCCCCCGAGGACATTACTGATGATGTCCCTCCATGACATGATGACCCACCGTCTCAGCCATCACCCACCCATCGTCCAATTCATGCGGCGGCTTCAAATTCTGACATCTCTGACTGCCTTACTCGATTAAAGCAGCAGCATTTTTAGTGCTTTGATAACATTGAAGCGACTCTACAGCAAATTTGTCAGCACCTTCACATTTCATCGACACCACCACCTCGCGAACCATCCGACGATGATGATATTTAAAGATTTTATTTTATCTTTATTTCTATTTTTATTTATCATTTTTCTTATTATTTTCACTTTTCACTTTTCATTTTATTTCCTTTTGATACTATTTTATTTTTAGGTTTTATAAACAAATTTTAATTTTGGCTATTTCATTATGAGTAATTATTCTTCTTTATATTCCCTAAAGAGTTCCTGATTTCATCACAGTTATAAAGAGCTCCAAAGCTCACTATTACTTAGGAACTTCAAACTCCACTGGAAAAGGTTCTTCACGACTGCCATGCCCTGCTTGACCATGACCATAGCCACCACGAGATATAATATTCTTTTGGCACAGCACTTGTGGAACCCAACCTCTAGCTACCGGAGTATTCTCCTCCACTGTACATAACTCCAAACTAGGGAGTTCATTCATTTAACATTCAGGAAGTTTCACTTCTCTCCCTATCTTATGATCTTATATCTATAATTGCCACTAACTTTATCTTTATACATTGAGGGCAATGTACATCTTAAGTGTGGGGGGGTCAATTATATCACTATAAAAAAAATCCCTGAATTTTGTCTTGGTTCTCTTGTAAATTCCTTATATCATTATTAGAATGAATTTTGATTAATTTATGATTTTTATTGATATATCTTGAATTAAAACATAGGCATTCATGCATTGACTATTTAAACTTTAAGACATTAGAGAATTAAGAATGATAAGTTGATTTTTGAGAATTTAAAATCTTAGGTTGTTTTCCCTAAGTTTAGGTATTATCTTGAATTGAAAGCCACAAGTTTAAACATAAAAAAACCATAATTTTTGTGAGATTTTGAGCCTTCAGAGCACCTTTTATTTCTTTCATGCTCAGTTTTATTGTTGTTTTAAGTGCGTCAATATCGAATTGTTATTCTAGAACTTGCTTGATTATGCATGTCAAGACCACACCATTTGATTTGATATGTCAAGATGATAGAGGCACTTAGGTTTAACCCACTCATGCCATAAAAAGCCTACCTTCACAATTAACGCTTAGTAAACCTCTTTGAGCTTAACATCCCATTCATTGATTTACCCTCAATATTAACCCATAACTCATTATTGTTGAAATCCCCTCAATTAATTTTATCCCTATTTTTGTCAAGATCTGATTTGAATAAATTGCTTAGCTATGTCTTATTCTTGATAGTTAGTCTATATTATTTGATGTATGTAAAAAAAATACATACATATCTATATATTAGCAGTAAGTCATATTTTTGAAGCTTGAGTGTTTAATTCCATATTCTAAGAAGAAGCTCTTTTGTACGCAATTGATGATTAATTATTTTTCTAGTTAAGTAATTCTACAATTCAATCTCGATTCTATCCTTTTCTTCTAGTTTGTGGCCACACCCCCTAACCAAAGCCTCGTTACAGCCTTCTAAAGACCTTTTGATTGATGTATCATATCAATTTATAGTGGTGGAGATTTGATTTTCATGAAAGCCTATGGTAATAACTTTTCATATTGACTGTTGAGTGCTAATTTCATTATCCTTAAGCACTTTGAGTGATTTGAGTGAATCTTTAGTGAGGATGTTAAACTCTGTGAGATTTCGAATCAATGGTGATTACTTAGACAAGGGGAGATGCCTATGTTTTTTGTAATGAAATGTTCAACTTGGACTGTTTGAAACTTTAAAGTTCTTCTAGTTGAATTCTCAATGTATGATTACTTATGGATTAGTTTGAGATATTATTGATAGGAATTATAAGTTGAGAAAAGGGAATTCTTAATTATGAATTCAGGATTTTGCTTGAGGACAATCAAACGCTTAAGTGTGGGGGTATTTGATAAACCGTAATTTATACATATTATTATCCCATGCTTAACACATTTATGAATGATTTCTCCTTAGATTTGGTGAATTTGATGCTCCTAATCCTTTAATTTCATGTTTTATACTTAGGTGAGCATAGGAGAGAGAAAAGAACAAGAAACGGGCCAAAAACAGAGAAAATGGACCGATATGGGAAAACAACACGGCCTGGACTTCCTCACACAGGCAGCCTACACGCCCGTGCCATTCTAGACGGCTCGAACACGGCCTAAAACAACCTCAACACGGGCGTGTTGATCTCTCAGTCTTGACTACGGCCTGAAGCAATCGTACACAGGCGTATCACACGAGCGTGTCCCTGTCGGACCCAAGTTAAGTTCTATTCGGAAAAGGGTGATTTTGAGGGATTTTAGGCATTCTAAAGCCTATTTAAACACCCTAGAGGAGAATTAAAGAGGACACACAGAATAGGAAGCAAGGAACTGCTCGAAGAAAGCTGATTGATTCATCTCAGAAGTCGGATTCACCTCTAAGACTGAAGATCTCCCTTCAATTGCCTTCAGGGTTTTTGGTTTTTCTTTATGTTTTTTTATCATTCCTCTGAGATTTTTTCTTTTCTAGTTATGAACTAAATCCCCTAAATACCTAAAGGGGATGAAACCTAAGACGGATCTTGTTAATATTTTCTGAACTGTATGATAGATATTTGATTTGTTCTTAATTATGACTTTAACCCTTATTTGAATATTCTAGGATATTGATTCAAGTATTGATGTGCTTATTCAGAGGATTAATAGTCCATGTCTAAGAGTAGATCACTCATAATTAAGCGGAGTTGCATGCAATCTTAAAGATAGGACGACATAAATCTGCCAGATTAGAGTCAAATCTAATAAGGGAATCCATAAAACGAGTTAATGCAAAACTATGGGTTTTAATTAGAAAGATATTTCAATTAATCAACCTAGGGTTAGATGTTATTAGTCTTGAATAGGGATAATAACATAACTTAAGGATTCCTACAGATCAAGTCAAGTGAATAAATCGTCTGGTTCAGAGTCAGTTAACAAGAGAAGTCTAGGTGGATTCTTCTTTGGGTATTGTCTTAATCAATCAGTTTTCCAAAAGTATTTTCCCCAATTCTATTTTCTGTGCGTCCTTAGATTAGTTAATTAGTTAATTAAAACAACCTTCATTATTCTTAGGCTAGATAATGAAAAGAAAGTTAATACTAGTACTTTTGGTTCCTTTGGGTTCGACATCCGGTCTTGCTAAAACTACACTACTGTTTGATAGGTACGCTTACCTTCATCATGATAATAGTTAGTTCAAGTACGATCATTTATAAATTTTAAAACTTATCGCGAGTGACAATCATGCACCCTATGGGTTTAATCCCTTCAGGTGGATCAACCAAGTTCCATACTTGGTTTTCTGACATGGAATCCATCTCAGACCTCATGGCTTTAAGCCATTTCTCAAAGTCTAGGCCTGCCACCACTTCTTCATAAGTCTTAAGCTCATTATAAGAAGAACATCACTGTAACACCCCAAACTGGGCCTAGACGTTATGATCGGATCCGACACGCAACATCGAAGTGTTCAAAACATCCCGTATTACTTAATTTAGAAAACATAGTTGATGTTGTAGAAGATACCTTTAAAATAGGTTAAAGTGAATGGAAGCTGTGCAACAGGTAGGAAACCAAAAAAGAGGAGGTGAGTCCGTCGGACTGCTTAAGTACCAAGCTCCCTCTGGATCCAATCCTAGACATCCACACTGCCATTGCAACACTTTAACATCTCGTATAATTGTGGAAAAAACCAGTTGATTAAGTCTATCTTAAGAAAATGATTAAGTTTGAAAACGTTTGCTTAGCGGAAGCTTTACTTGTAGTCGTGTTATTTTGAAATCATTTAATGTTTTTGAAAACGCGTCCTAGAGCTAATCCATTTCAATAGTTATCATAGTTCATTTTTATCATAATTAGAATAAAATAATAAAAACCATAAAAATAATTAAGCGGCCTTATTACACTTAAAAACCCAAAACTGTAATTGAAAATAAAAAGATGTCCAGTTCACCAGAAAGAAAACCAGGTTCGTAGAAACATGTGGCCACTCCGAATCCTCTACAGCTCCAATCCCACTATGGTTGGAAATTACCTGCGAGGATGAAAATAAAGGGATGAGTTTGGGGAAACTCAGTGTGTAAATTAACCCAACCATAGCCTATATCAGCTCAAACCACAAAAACAGAATAAATTGGCCTTAGCCCAAAATAGAAGTCAGAACAAAGCCCATAGGCCCATAACAGATCAGAACAATTATTACATGCTAATGCAAAAACCCAACCCATATCCAACCATGTACAACCCCTTACCTTCCTTTCACTATGTGGGGAGACTACTCGACCCACCCAACCGCTACACGCCATTAAATATGCGGCATGGTCGCTGCGAGCGAATAACGTGGTCGAGTCACCGAAAATAGATAATTGTGGTGAGCCACGGAGCAGATATATATATATATGTGGCAGAGCCACCAGAATATATAGTTTATGGCATAGCCACCAGGACGCTTCCTCCATAATATAACCCATGCCCCCATGCAACAGATATCCATTCATGTCATACACCATACAGATTTAAATCATCATACTTTTCAGACAAAATTAACACTAGGGGTATAATGGTCATTTTACACCTAGAGTATAATGGTAATTTTCATACATAGGGGTATTCTAGTAAATTAACTGTCTTAGAGTTTATATGCATATTCTACCATTACATACTATCAAAAACACTTACCGCGCGTACTTACCGAATTAGGCCCTTTAGCCCATTTTTCCCAATTTAGGCCACTGAGCCCAAAAACATCGAAACGCACGGAATAGTGCACTTTGCAGTCTTACCTCCACGGATTACCAGAATTATTAACCCATTTATCTTACGAGCATTCACACACTCATAAGTTCCTAAAATATTGATTTTTCGGTATTTTACCTTTTCGGCTTTTACCGATCTAGTTTATAGGAGGGTGTCAGTTACACACCTATTTTGCGACGATTCGTTGTCGAGATCCACGCACGAACTGCCTACAATTAAATTACTAACACATTACTCTAGATATCGAATTAACACTGAGTATACAGCCCCTTACCATATTCGGCCAAACATGCTTAGAACCTTCTTGCTCTTACCTTGTTGCCGAACTATGTCTTAAATCCAAAGATCTAATCATTCCACCTGTCCAAGCCCTTGATCAGCAGCCTCTAAATCACACCATTTACCAAAGCAGAATAGTTATCACAACCCCTTAGGGCTACAAGTCCAAATCGACAGCCTCCCTAACATTTAGGGATTCTGGCTTTTCCTAAAATACGAAAGAAATACTAAGTTTTGGAAAGACTTACCACCGATTCCTTAGTTAATGATTCCAATGAGTTTCCACTCGATCCCGATGTAGATCTAAGCCCTCAGATGATAACAAAAGTCGAGCTTTTAGTGACTCCAGTATTCGGCTATGCTCCCTAGACTATGGGGTTTTTCGGCTTTTTGTAACAATGAAAGAAAAGATGGAATAGTAGGGTTATTGTAGTGGCTTTGTCGACAGAGGTTTTAGATTAAGAAGAAGGAAGAATCGACCACAAGATGGAGAAAAACCACAGAGTTTGGCTAGGAGAAATCGGCACAGAAGAACTATAAGCTTTCGAGATTTCAGCTTTTGTGTATAAGGCTTAAGAACAAATGATAAGAACGTGGAGATGAGTAGAATAATTGAAAGATTCGGCTATGGGGAAAAGAAGAAGAGAAAATAGATGGAGAGAAAAAGAAAAGAAAGAAAGAGAAGGAAGAATGGTCAGAAAAACGGCACAACACTTCCAAATGCTGAATTTATACCTAGCTTTTGACCTAGCCAAAATTTACCCCCTAAAGAAACCCTTGGCTGGCCAACTCTTGCTCCTCAAGAGTCCACTATTCGGCCAACACCATCCTCCTTGATCAGCTCCTAAATCCTCTCCCTTATGCCTTCCTTACTCAATCTCCTGAGCAACTCAAACTCCTCCTGACAGACTTTTACTTCAGTTCCATTACTTCCCTTTTCTGTGCATAAAAATTAATCCCTTAATTTGCTGTCATTGTGACTTGAACCTGGGTCCTCCCAATCATCCACACGCCACCTATAGCATTCCCAGTGGCGTCACTTAGCCACTTTACAACATGCTTCCTTGTGATTTATTTTACACAATTAATACCTAAAAGCCCAATTAACCAGAACCCTCTTTTTCTTATGGAATTAAAATTAACTAAAACTATCGGGTTTTAACTTAAGCTTGGGCCTTCTAGAGGCCCACTAACATAACTAATCCTACGCCTAGCAGACAAAACACAGAATATTAAATTTTGCCAACATTTTTAGAATTCCCAAAAATTGGGGCGTTACAACTCTACCCGCCTTAAAGTATTTTTGTCCTCGAAATTTACCTGGTCCGAACAGATGGGGGTATTGCTGTTGCATCGCCTCTTCTGGCTCCCAAGTAGCTTCCTCTCTGCCATGGTTACACCAAAGCACTTTTACTAATGGACCATATTTCCTTCTCAGAATCTTAACATCTCGATCCAAAATTTGCACAGGCTCATCCCCAAAGGTCAAATCAGTTTGCACCTCAATTTCTGCAGCCGGCACGACATGAGTAGGGTCAGAATGATAACGCCTTAACATGGAGACGTGAAAAACATTATGAATCCTGTCTAACTCTGGAGGCAATTCCAACTGATAAGCTACTGGGCTTACTCGCTTCAAAACCCGATAAGGCCCAATGAACCGCGGACTCAACTTGCCCTTCTTGCCAAACCTTAATATCTTCTTCCAAGGAGAGACCTTCAAGAAGACCATATCACCCACTGAGTATTCAATCTCCTTACGCTTCAAATCTGCATATGACTTTTTCCTATTAGATGCTTCTTTTAATCGATCTCTAATTATTCTGACTTTTTCCTCAGTATCCGCTATCAACTCTGGTCCAAGAATTTGTCGCTCTCCTAGTTCGATCCAATAACTAGGTGCTCGACACCTTCACCCATACAGTGCTTCATATGGTGCCATTCGAATACTCGCCTAATAACTATTATTGTACGCAAATTCTGCTAATGGCAAGTAATCCTCCCAACTACCTCAGAAATCAATGACACATCCCCTCAACATGTCCTCTAGAATTTGGATAACTCTTTCCGACTGACCATCAGTTTGGGGATGGAAAGCCGTACTAAAGTTTAATCGCTTCCCCAACACCTCATGCAACTTCTGCCAAAACTGAGATGTAAATCTAGGATCCCGGTCAGAGATAATCAAAACTGGAACTCCATGAAGTCACACAATCTCCACCACATACAACTTGGCTAACTTCTGAAGTGAAAAGTCAGTGCAAACCGGTAGAAAATGAGCTGATTTGGTCAACCTATCCACAATCACCCATATCGAGTCCTTTTTCGATGGTGTCAAGGGTAGCCCACTCATAAAGTCCATGGTTACCCTCTCCCACTTCCAAAGTGGTATCTTTACTTGCTGCAACAATCCAGAAGGTAATTAATGCTCAACTTTCACTTGCTGGCATGTCAGACATTTCCCCACAAATTCTGTTACTTCGCGTTTCAGCCCAGGCCACCAATACAGTTCTCGCAAGTCATGATACAACTTATTCCCTCCAGGATGCATGGCACAAAGTCCCCCATGAGCTTCCTTCAAAATGGACTGTCTCAAGTCAGAGTCCTTTGGAACACAAATTCTTCCTCGAAAACATAGGACTCCTTCGTTATTTCACCCAAACTCAGAAGTTTCCCCTTCTTTAATTTGTTGAAAACGAGCAACCAAAGACTCATCTTTCAACTGTTTTTCCTTAATTTGATCCACCTAGGTTGGCCTTACTTGCAATTCAGCCAACAGACTTCCATCATCATACAGACTTAGACGAGCAAACATTGCTCTCAAATCAGATACAGCTCTACGACTTAGAGCATCAGCTACCATATTAGCCTTGCCTGGGTGATATTCGATCGAACAATCATAATCCTTAAGTAACTCGATCCACCTCATTTGCCTCAGGTTCAATTCCTTCTGAGTCAGCAAATACTTAAGACTCTTATGATCTGTGTATATAATACACCTTTCTCCACAAAAACAATGTCTCCAAATCTTAAGTGCAAAGATTACTGTTTCCAACTCCAAATCATGAGTATGATAGTTTCCTTCGTGAGGTTTAAGCTGTCGTGATGCATAAGCAGCCACCTTACCCTCTTGCATCAGCACACAACCCAAACCTACGTGTGATGCATCACTGTACACAGTAAAATCCTTCCCAGATTCTGGTTGAATTAATATAGGTGCTTCTGTCAGAACTTTCTTCAACTTCTCAAAGGCTTCCTGCTGCTTCTCAGTCCATACAAACGGCACTCTTTTCCTTATAAGTTTCGTTCAAGGTGCTGCCATCACAGAAAAACCTTCCACGAACCTTCTGTAGTATCCAGCCAACCCTAGGAAACTTCGAATTTTTGACACCGACCTAAGTGGCTTCCATTCTAAAATTGCTTCAATCTTTCGAGGGTCCATCTTAATCCCCTCAGCAGAGACATGTCCTAAGAAAGTTACCTGCCTTAACCAGAATTCACACTTGCTAAACTTCGCATATAGTTCCTTCTCCCTTAACACTTGTAGCACAATGCGAAGATGCTCATCATGTTTGGCTTCTGTTTCAGAATATACCAGGATATCGTCAATAAAGACGACTACGAACAGATCCAAGAATGGTTGGAACACACAATTCATCAGATCCATGAATGCTACAGGAGCATTTGTCAGTCCAAATGGCATAACCAGAAACTCGAAATGACCATACCGAGTCCCGAATACCGTCTTATGGATATCTACCTCTTTGACCCTTAACTGATGATATCAAGATCAAAGATTGATCTTGGAAAATCCAGAAGCTCCTCTAAACTGGTCGAACAGATCGTCAATCCTCGGTAGTGGATACTTATTCTTAATCGTCAGTTTGTTCAACTGGCGATAATCAATGCACATGCGCATCGTCCCATCTTTCTTCTTCATGAATAGCACCGGTGCTCCCCATGGAGACACACTTGGCCTAATAAAGCCCCTATCCAACAACTCTTGAATTTGCGCCTTTAACTCCACTAACTCTTTCGGGGCCATCCTATACGGTGCAATGGACACTGGTGCTGTTCCAGGCAACAAATCGATTCCAAACTCGACTTCTCAGTTTAGAGGCAATCCCGGAAGCTCCTCCGAAAAAATATCTTGGAACTCTTTAACGGTCCTGACCTTATCTACTGTCAATCCCTCAGCTTCCTTTTGACTCACAAATGCCAAATAGGCCTCACAACCTTTCCGAATCCACTTTTTAGCCTTCAATGCCGATACCACATTAGACAAATAGTCCCTTCGTTCACCTATCATCATAACCTCATCCCCTTCCGTGGTCCTTAGCACCATCTGCTTAGCAGTACAATCCAAAGTCGCCTTATGCTTAACAAGCCAGTCCATTCCCAGAATAAGGTCAAACTCTCCGAACGGTAACTCTATTAGATCTCCAGGAAAGATCCTACCTTGAGTTTCTAATGGTACATCCCTATACAGTTTGTCTACCCTAATCGAGTGGGCCAAAGGACTTAACACAGATACCCCACTCACTATCTTCTCAGAATGCATTCCCAATGACCCAGATATGGCACATGCAACATAGGAATGAGTAGATCCAATATCCACCAAAGCAATATATGGCACGCTAGAAACCAAAAACGTACCAGTTATGACGTCAGGTGCGTCGCCCTACTCTCAACGACGAGCTGCATACACCAACGCTGCCTGTCGAGCCTCAGCATTTTCGACACCCCTGCCAGGCGCCCCTCGACCTCGACCATTTCCATTTCTATTTTCGCCCCTACATTGTCCATGTCCTCTCGGTGGTTGTGGTCCACCTCTCGCGGGTTGAGCAACCTACTGTTCAGCAACCTGAACCTGATCAGCTCTTTGAGGACAATCCTTAACTCTGTGCTCCATAGGTTTGCATCGAAAACAAGTACTAGAACGTTTCCTACACTCACCCAAGTGTACCTTACCACAGTCTCCATAAATTGGCGGTCTAACCATATTCACCGGAGCTACTCGAACTGGCTCCTCCACTCTCGCCCTTTTGACATTCTTATTTGCTCCACCCAAAGGTCCAGAATCCCTCCGGAAACAGTTTCGATCTTTCTCACGGTTCTACCTCTCAGTACGCTTTACCTCCTCAGCTATCTTAGCTTTTTCCACCAGAACCGCGAAATCCCGCTCCCTCTGCAGAGCAATCAGCACCTTAAGGTCATCTCTGAGTCCATACTCAAAGCGAACGCTATGCTCATACTCCGTAGCGACTATCCCCATAGCATACCGGCTCAGCCTCAGAAACTCAGCCTCATACTCAGCAACAGTTTTACCTCCTTGGGCCAGATTCAGGAATTCCTTCCTACGGGCATCCACATAACTTGCCCCGACGTACTTTCCTTTAAAGGCTGTCTTAAACAGCTCCCAAGTAACCCTATCAGCTGGGGTTCCATCCCTCATGGTGAGCCACCACTGATAAGCCTCATCTCGCAGCAGCGATACAGCGCCCTTCAACTTCAGCTCCACCGAGCAGTCCAAGTCATCCATAATTCGTTCTGTGGCCTCCAACAAATATTCTGCCATGTTCGGGGCTACACCAGATACGCCCCTAAGGATCTCCGCTCCGTTAGCCCGGAGTCGTTCAGAAATCGATCCTCGAATTCCGTTGCCCGAACTTACCCCGGTAACCCTTTCCAGAACTTGAAGCATAGCCTGCGACAGGGCGTCATGCCTGGTACCACGATCATGAGACTCTACTTCAGTTACCAGTGGTACCGGTGCCTCTGCTGTCGGCATATGCCCAGAAGATGCAATTCTTACCTGAGCACTACCTCAGCCCCGTCCACGGCCTCTTCCACGAGCTGCTCGCGTACTCATATCGTAATATCTATTTTACAAATTTTATGCATTAATTTTAGCATTCCAGTGATTGTTACAGATGTTTTATGATTGAATGATGATTGAGTTGGTTTTCGCGAGAAATCGATGTCTAGCTACGATTTGATCTTTTAGCAAGCTTTTCTAGGGTTTCAGTAGCATCCTTTCTAGAGTATTCTAGTAAAGTTTCAGTACAGACAGATAATTCAGAATATATATTCAGAAAAGTTCAGAATTACTCACAGACTTGGGCCAGAGATTCGGAATGCCACTCAAAGATCCAGATTTTGAAAACAGAGTTTTACAGTCTTCATAAAACTTTCATTTTTGAAAAATCTTTGTTTTTGTAAACCCATTCCACAGCCGAGTTGTTGCAACCTAGGCTCTGATACCACTAAATGTAACACCCCAAACCCGGTCTAGACGTTACGACCGGATCCGACGCGCCACATTAAAGTGTTCAACACATCCCGTATTACTTAATTTGGAAAACATAGTTGGTGTTGTAGAATATACCTTTAAAATAGGTTAAAGTGAATGGAAGCTGTGCACCAGGTAGGAAACTGAAAAAGAAGAGGTGAGTCCGTCGGACTGCTTAAGTACCAAGCTCCCTTCGGATCCAATTGCCACACTCTAACATCTCGTATAATTGTGGAAAGAACCAGTTGATTAAGTCTATCTTAAGAAAATGATTAAGTTTGAAAACGTTTGCTTAGCGGAAGCTTTACTTGTAGTCGTGTTATTTTGAAATCACTTAATGTTTTTGAAAACGCGTCCTAGAGCTAATCCATTTCAATAGTTATCATAGTTCATTTTTATCATAATTAGAATAAAATAATAAAAACCGTAAAAATAATTAAGCGGCCTTATTAAACTTAAAAACCCAAAAACGTAATTGAAAATAAAAGGACGTCCAGTTCACCAGAAAGAAAACCAGGTTCGTAGAAACATATGGCCACTCCGAATCCCCCACAGCTCCAAGCCCACTATGGTTGGGGATTACGTGCGAGGATGAAAATAAAGGGATGAGTTTGGGGAAACTTAGTGTGTAAATTAACCCAACCATAGCCTATATCAGCTCAAACCACAGAAATAGAATAAATTGGCCTTAGCCTAGAACAGAAGTCAGAACAAAGCCCGTAGGCCCATAACAGATCAGAACAATTATTACATGCTAATGCAAAAACCCAACCCATATCCAACCATGTACACCCCCTTACCTTCCTTTCACCATGTGGGGAGACTACTCGACCCACCCAACCGCTACACGCCACAGAAATATGCAGCATGGTCGCTGAGCGAATAACGTGGTGAGTCACCAGAAACAGATAATTGTGGCTGAGCCACCAGAACAGATATATATATGTGGCAGAGCCACCAGAACAGATAGTTTGTGGCATAGCCACCAGGACACTTCCTCCATAATATAACCCATGTCCCCATGCAACAGATATTCATTCATGTCATAAACCATACAGATTTAAATCATCATACTTTTCAGACAAAATTAACACTAGGGGTATAATGGTCATTTTACACCTAAGGTATAACAGTAATTTTCATACATAGGGGTATTCTAGTAAATTAACTGTCTTAGAGTTTATATGCATATTCTACCTTTACGTACTACCAAAAACACTTACCGCGCGTACTTACCGAATTGGGCCCTTTAGCCCATTTTTCCCAATTTAGGCCCACTAAGCCCAAAAACGTCGAAACGCACGGAATAGTGCACTTTGCAGTCTTACCTCCATGGATTACCAGAATTATTAACCCATTTATCTTACGAGCATTCACACACTCATAAGTTTCCAAAATATCGATTTTTCGGTATTTCAACTTTTCAGCTTTTACCGATCTAGTCTATAGTAGGGTGTCAGTTACACACCTATTTTGCGACGATTCATTGTCGAGATCCACGCACGAACTGCCTACAATTAAATTACTAACACATTACTCTAGATATCGAATTAACACTGAGTATACAGCCCCTTACCATATTCGGCCAAACATGCTTAGAACCTTCTTGCTCTTACCTTGTTGCCGAACTATGTCTTAAATCCAAAGATCTGACCGTTCCACCTATCCAAGCCCTTGATCAGTAGCCTCTAAATCACACCATTTACCAAAGCATAATAGTTATCACAACCCCTTAGGGCTACAAGTCCAAATCGACAGCCTCCCTAACATTTAGGGATTTCGGCTTTTCTTAAAATACGAAAGAAAGACTAAGTTTTGGAAAGACTTACCACCGATTCCTTAGTCAATGATTCCAATGAGTTTCCACTCGATCCCGATGTAGATCTAAGCCCTCAGATGATAACAAAAGTCAAGCTTTCAGTGCCTTTAGTATTCGGCTATGCTCCCTAGACTATGGGGTTTTTTGGCTTTTTGTAACAATGAAAGAAAAGATGGAATAGTAGGGTTATTGTAGTGGCTTTGTCGACAGAGGTTTTAGATTAAGAAGAAGGAAGAATTGACCACAAGATGGAGAAAAACCACAGAGTTTGGCTAGGAGAAATCGGCACAGAAGAACTATAAGCTTTCGGGATTTCGGCTTTTGTGTATAAGGCTTAAGAACAAATGATAAGAACGTGGAGATGAGTAGAATAATGAAAATATTCAGCTATGGGGAAAAGAATAAGAGAAAATAGATAGAGATAAAAAGAAAAGAAAGGAAGAGAAGGAAGAATGGTCAGAAAAACAGCACAACACTTCCAAATGCTGAATTTATACCTAGCTTTTGACCTAGCCAAAATTTACCCACATAAAGAAACCTTTGGCCGGCCAACTCTTTCTCCTCAAAAGTCCACTATTCGGCCAACACCATCCTCCTTGATCAGCTCCTAAATCCTCTCCCTTATCCCTTCCTTACTCAATCTCCTGAGTAACTCAAACTCCTCCTGACAGACTTTTACTTCAGTTCCATTACTTCACTTTTCTGTGTATAAAAATTAATCCCTTAATCTGCTGTCATTGTGACTTGAACCTGGGTCCTCCCAATCATCAACACGCCACCTATAGCATTCCTAGTGGCGTCACTTAGCCACTTTACCACATTCTTCTTTGTGATTTATTTTACACAATTAATACCTAAAAGCCCAATTAACCAGAACCTTTTTTTTCTTATGGAATTAAAATTAACTAAAACTATCGGGTTTTAACTTAAGCTTGGGCCTTCTAGAGGCCCACTAACATAATTAATCCTATGCCTAGCAGACAAAACACAGAAAATTAAAATTTTCCAACATTTTTAGAATTCTCAAAAATTGGGGCGTTACAATCACCATGTGTTGTAACAAGAAATCTATATCTCTTAGGTGCATGGCGTTCTCTTAAAGATCTGCACGGTGGTTGTGTTTCTATAGTAGTTACTTGTTCCTCAATTTCTTGTGAAACCTGCTGTTGTTTTATCTCTAGTTCAATGGTACTTTGTGGTTCTTAAATCTCTTCTAGTTCAATCTTTCTCTCACTTCCTTTTCTAGAGTCAAATTCTCTTTCTAGGAAGACACCAATTTGAGCAACAAACATTTTGTTCTGAATGGGATTAAAGAAATAACATCCTTTGGTTTCGTTTAGATATCCCACAAATAAGCACTTTTCAGATTGGGGTTCAAGCTTAGTAGATGTTTGACGTTTAACATAAGCTTTACAACCCCAAATCTTCATAAAAGACATACTGGGAGGTTTCCTAGTCCACATCTCATATAGAGTATTTTGAACCGATTTAGATGGAACACGATTTAGTGTGAAAGTAGTTGTCCCTAGTGCATGCCCCTAAAAGGAAGTCGGTAAATCAGCATGACTCATCATTGACCGAACCATGTCTAATAGAGTTTGATTTCTTCTCTCAGAAACTATATTCCATTGAGGAGTACCAGGAGGGGTAAGTTGTGAGACTATCCCACATTCCTTCAAAAAGTCATCGAACTCTAAGTTCAAAAATTCTCTACCTCGATCAAATCAAAATGTCTTGATAGTTTTCCTAGCTGATTTTGTACTTTATTTTGAATTCTTTGAACTTTTCAAGGGCTTCCAACTTATGGCGCATCAGACAAACATACACATATCTATTAAAATCATCAGTGAAAGTATTGAAATCCACCTCTGGCTTGTGTAGTCATTGGTCTACATACATCAGTATGTATTAGGCCCAATAAATCACTAGCCCGCTCACTCTTACTAGTAAAAGGAGCTTTAGTCATTTTTCCCAATAAGCATGATTCACACACTTTAATTTGTTTGAAAACAAATGAATCCAAGAAACCATCTTTATGGAGTTTGGATATGCATTTCTCACTTATGTGGCCCAAAAGACAATGCCAAATATAAGTTTGATTTGAGTAATTTATTTTAGATCTTTTAGTATTTATGTTGTAAATGGGATTAACTTGATCTAAAATATAGAGGTCATTCACCAATGGTGTCGAACCATAGAAAACATTATTGAGATAAAATGAACAACAATTATTCTTAATAATTATCTCAAAACCAATTTTGTCTAAGCAAGAAATTGAAATAATGTTTTTAATCAAACTGGGCACAAAATAACAATCCTCTAAACATAAAACAAGTCCATTAATCAAAGACAAAGTATATGTTCCTTAAACTAATGCAGCAACTCTTGCTCCATTTCCAACTCGTAGGTCCACATCTCCTCTAGCCAGAGCCCTACTCCTTTGCAGTCTCTGAATAGAAGTACAAATATAAGAACCAAAAACAGTATCTAATACCCAAGTACTAGTTGATAAATTAATATCAATAACATAAATACCTGAAGCAAATGCTCCACTTGCTTTGGCCTTCTTGACTTCCTCCAGATAGACAGCGTAGTTTCTTTTCTAATGTCCAGTCACACCACAATGGAAGCAGTTTCCTTCCTTAACCATCCATCCTTTGGGCATCAGCGTAGCCTTTTCATTTTCAGATTTGGGCCTACCTTTTCCCTTGCACTTTGCCTTAGCCTTAGCTTTACCCTTGCCCTTCTTATTACGAACCATCAGAATGGGCTTGGGTCCAGCCTTTTTCATGTTACCTTTAAAGTTCGTAACATGTTGAGTAACTGTGGCAGAGTCTTGTCAATTTCATTTATATTGAAATTGAGGACAAATCATTCATATTGAAATTGAGGACAAACTTGATATAGTTATCAGGCAACGATTGTAGAATAACATTAGGGCCAACTCTTGGCTTAGTGGAAATCCAAGTTTAGCCAGGCTTTCTATATAGCCTATCATCTTATTAACATGAGGTCTTACTAGGCTTCCTTTTACCAGCTTGCATTGCAAAAGGGCCTTAGAGGTATCAAGCCGCTCTTGTCATGCTTGCCCTTGATAAAATTCTTTCAGGTGCTCGATCATATCATAAGCATCCATGTCCTCATCTTGTTTTTGAAGCTCAGGATTCATAGTGGCAAGCATAAGACATCCTATTTCATCAAGATGCTTCTTGTAAACATCTCTATCAGCCCTCGAGGCATTACTAGGTGGTTCATTAGGAAGAGGTTGTTCAATGACATATAATTTTCATTTTTGTTTGAGGACAATCCTCAAGTTACGGAACCAATCAAGGAAATTCAAACCATTCAATTTATCCTTCTCAAGGGCCAATCTACAATAATGAAATATGCGAGTGAGTAAACTTACCAAGTTCATATTAATCATTAGAAGGACTTGATTAAATGATACTCCCACTATTTTATTCAAAATTAATAACCCTTATATTTTAATTTCAAAAGAACTTTCTCAAAAGTTTTTCCAGTGGGTAAGGATCTATATTTCACCTCCTTTTAAGTCAGCTTTGGCTTTACTCTAAAGATTATGGTTACTTAGGTAAGAAACACTTGCTAATTACATCACATGTAACTCCTAAATTGTGACGGCCCTAATTAGACCCTAGTCGAAAAAAGGTTTCGGGACCACAAAATCGAGTCACAAAAATTTATTTTTGTTTTAATTGCATATATTTATGTGTGATAGTGTATGTGTGAAAAATTAAATGCTTAAAATTAGCCTTAGGAATGTGAATTTTCTCATAAGGACTTAGTTGAGAAATTTAGAAAAGATGATAGGTAAATTGTAAGGATTAAATAACAATAAGGTGAGAAAGCATGGATTTGCATGTCAAAATGCCCATTTTTGCACTAAGTGGCCGGCCAAGTAATGATGCCCATGTGGATGTGGAACACGCCCGTGTGGGTAGGCTGTGTGGTCACACACGCCCATGTCCTGAACCCGTGAAACTCTTTGTTTGTTACCTAAGATCAAATTGAAAACACACGGCCAAGTCACACGCCCGTGTGCTAGGCTGTGTGGTCGATTTAAAATTTGTGATTTTTCATTAAATAGGTGCAGACTTCACAAGCCTGAGACACACGCCCGTGTCCAAGGCTGTGGCCTGCACATTACTGAGACACACGACTGTGTCTCTACCCGTGTACTCAATATTGGGCATTCTGTTTTGAAAAAATTATGATGTAGGGGACACACGGCCTAAACACATGCCCGTGGCAAGCCGTGTGTCATACACGGCCTAGACACACATCCATGTACCTACCTATGTGGATTAATATAAGGTTATTTACCAAGCCATTTTTCCACCCTTTAATTCACACACCTACACAACATAACATGTCACCAATGCAAGCATATACAAACAACCAAATCAGCCACAACCAAGACATCAACACATCATTCACATGCTACCATCTACCATACAGAAATGTCACATACTCATCAACTCAAATCATGTAAATTCCAAAATTCATGAAAGGCATCATTATATAAATTACAATACCAATAGTAGCCAATTTCAACTGGCCTTATATAAAATGAACTTCCAACCAATATAAGCCAATACATTTGGCTAAATCAATTATGACACTTAACAAAATGACCAAGTCCCTTATACATGCCATAACTCAAAATGTTGAAACGATTGGTACCAAAATAATTGTTGATAGTATGAGTGGATCTCCGATAGTCTCTGATCCTCGGGCTAGCTTGGTGACACTATAAGACAAGGGAAAAGAAGGGGAGTAAGCTATAAATATTAGTAAGTTCCTATGCAAATAATAAGCATCATAACCATACATTTAACATACAATTAACATGATGAAAACTAGCATGAATGATATTAAAATCTTTAGTCATAACTTACTTAATCACAACCTTACCAAGGGTTCATCACATATCGAGCTCATTACGTATGAGTTTTATGTACATACCTGTACCAACTCGCAACATAACCATAATCTTTCACAACTTTGACATTCCCGTTGAACACTCGGAATATTAACAGACACTCGAAAATCTTGTACATGAGTGTCGTATATGTAGCTGAAGCTACCTCATATCTCACAATACATATGGTCTCATTTTCGAGCTATTCACGGGCCTGCTCACACAAGCTATTGGTTAGGACGTAGCTGCTCATACAAGCTGTCATGTAACAGCTAAATTTTGGAGCTAGTTAGAATAGTGGTCTCGGGACCACAAATCCTACGTAGAAAATTTCATTTTTATTATATTTTTATGGTCTATACTTCTATGAAACTATTCTGTGAAAATCTCGTTCAAAAATTTTGACGTTTGGGCACTCAATTTAATCAAAAGGACTAAATCATAAAAAGTACAATTGCTATGAGATTTTAAATTAGAGGTCCCTAGTTGGTAACTAGACCATTGGATAAGTTAGTGGACAAAAATGGACATGAATAGGTAAAATTTCAAAGTTATGCATTAAGGGCATTTTGGTCATTTGGTAAATAAAAGAATAGAAAGGGAAAATAAAGCCAAAATTTGTTCATCATTCTTCAACCTTGGCTGAATTTTACAATGAGACCATAGCTAGGGTTTCTTCAACTTTCAAGCTTGATTGTAAGTACATCCTAGCCCTATTTTGAATGTTCTTTACATTTTTGAAGTCCTCGTAACCCGATTTACCTATTTCTACCATTATTTTGAAGTAGGGCTCATGTTTAAAAATTTACCCATGTGTGACATGCATGTATTTTGATGTTTGATGGAAGATATTGTATGTTTAAGGTGTGATAAATAACTTTTACTAAGTGATTTTTAGTGAAAATGCATAAAAAAGACTTATTTGTAAAAGTTGTGAAAATGGGTAGTACAAATGTGATTTGATGAAAAATGTAGGTTGTTATGAGCATGATTTAGGTTCGGCTAGGCTTGGGTAACAAAGAAAATGGATACATTTCATTTTACGAGCCTAAAGACTAAAATGTAAATATGTTAAAGTTTAGGGGAAAAAATGTAATTTTGCCATAAGTTGATTTTTGGACAGCATTGAGTAATGTGATACTTAAATAAGTTAAATTTGCTATTATAGATAAAGAAAAATGAAGTTCAGACCTTGATCGAGGGAAAACCAAGGTCATTAACGATTAAGTCCATTTCCTACCATTTTGAACCGAGGTAAGTTTGTGTGTAAATAAAGGCAATGTTATACTTGTATTGTTATATGTTTTACTATGCATGAATTGTATAAATGATAATGTGGATACGTTCAACGAATAAATGACAAGTGATAAATCTCGTTTTGAACCTTAGGAATAGTTTAGGATACAAGTGACATGTCACTAGGAAACCATGTGTTATGTGATCTATGTGAATTCGGGTGCTGCTCATGTACGTCCTACCGGTGGCTGGGTAGTTTGGCATGTGTTGTGGATACCTGATAGCTTGTGTGAGCAAGCACGTGATTAGCTCATGTGCGAGCCCTATGTGTTATGAAATATGACATAGCATTGGCTACATATGTGGCACTTATGTGCAAGGCCTTCCTTGTATCCGATAGTATTCCAAGTGTTCAACGGGTAATCCGAAGAGTATATCAAAGTTGACAAAATACGCAACTATGTTATGAGTTGGTACAGGTATGTATGTAAAACTCATGAGTATGGACTTTAGTTTGAGATAAACTCTTGGTAAGAATGCTAATGAGTAAGTTATGCCTAAGATATATGATGATATTTATGTTAACTTATGTTGAGTAGTTATATGATTAATGTATGATTTAGGTTGCTTATTATTTTCATGCAAACTTACTAAGCTTTAAAGCATACTCCCCTTTTTCTTTCCATTTCTTATAGTATTGCCAAGCCAGCTCGGAGATTGAGGAATGTTGGAGCTCGATTCACACTATCAAACGATTGTTTTGGGTATACTTGGTTTCAATATTTTGAGTATGGCATGTATAGGGACTTGGTCATTTTGTTATGTGTCATATTGGTTTAGTGAAATGTGTTGGCATTGTAATAGTTAATGATTCATTTTGTATGTGGCCATTGGAAGTTGGCTAATATTAATTTTATTGGTCATTGGCATGTTTCTGTAATGATGCTTATCATGAAGATGAAATTGGAATGAATGGAGAAGAAAGTATGTCATGTTTATGCATGATAGATGTTAGTATGTGCAAATGATGTATTGATATCTTGTTTATGGCTGATTTGGTTGTATGTATATGCTTGGATTGGTGTTGCTTGTTGTTGTGTAGGTTGGTGCAAGTAAGGGTGGCAAAATGGCTTGATAAATAGCCTTACTTTTGTCCACACGGGCAGAGACATGGCCGTGTGTCTCATCCTTGTCTCAGCCGTGTGAAGCACACAGCCTTAGGTCATGGGCGTGTGTCCAAGGCATGTGAAGTCTGTACCTATTTTATCAAAAATTTTGAAAATTAAATTCGCCACACGGCCTAGCACACAGGCGTATAACTTGGCTGTGTGACTTCTTTTGTTGCATGACGTCATAAACAGAGAGTTACACGGGCTAGGGATAGGGGCATGTGTGACCACACGTCCTACCCACACGGGCATGTCCTAAGCCACATTGGCGTGTGACCCTGTTTGATAAAAAAATTTCTAAGTATTTTAAAAATTTTCAAAAGTTCTTGGTTTAGTCTCGAATCGCTTCCAATGTATGTTTTGGGCCTTGTAGGCCTATATTAGGGACGATATGAATATATGCGAAAATTTTTAAATTTGGATGGAAATTTACGTCTCGGTTTTGTATGATTACTTGTGTATAAGTCTGACAATGCCTCATACCTATTCAGGCATTGGATACGGGTAAGGGGTGTTACGTTTTGTGGTATTAGAGCTACGGTTTAGTATGTTCTTGAACTAACATAGCGTGTGTACGAGTCTAGCTATATATGCCAAATATAAATTATGATAGTGTGACGACTCCTGACAATTTTAAACTATGTTTTAATATAGTAATGGATCCCGATTGAGCTATGGCAGAGGATGTAGAAAGTAATGCGCCAACTCCCGCCAAAGGACGGTGGCAGTTGAGAGTAGACCTATAACTATGAGTCAAGGAAGAGAGGCTCGGGATGTAACACCCCAAGCCTAGCCTGGACGTTATGGCTGAATCTGTCGATGTCACATTGTAGTGTTTTTTGTAAAGTGTGATATTGTTGAGAAACCCAACCTCTATTTAACCTCTTTGTGTGATCTTAAAAAAAAAAATTTTAAGACATTCGTTCATTCTCAAAATGTGAGTCGTTTGTCAAAAAGTTAACCATATTAAAACGTCATTATTGTTTCACTAAAATGATATTTCTGGCGAAAGCTCTTAAAGCAGGTTGCGTGTTCGTAGTATCTTTGAAAAACATTTATCTTTTTGAAAACTCGCGTCTTTTCCTACTTCTAGTAGTATTAAATCAAAGCAAATAAAAATCCCAAATTAAAAATAAAATCCAAAGAGGCCTTATTACAATAAAAATACCCCGACTAATAATACTTATAATTAAATTCAAATGCGAAAATAATTGCAATTGTGTGGCCACCACTGAGTTTCCCACTGCATCGATCCACCTAAGTCTGAGGATTACCTGTGCAGATAAACAGAAGGGTAAGTTTACGAAAACTCAGTGTGTAATCCCATATCAAACAATCATACAGTGAGCAAATACAGTCTAGGCCTAAGCCTATTTCAGTACTGGTTTAGTTTCAATTAGGGCCTTAGCCCAATACAATATCAGTATTAGTTTGGATCTGAGCCCATCTCAGTGACAGTAACGGTATAGATATGCAATCAAGAAATCCTACCCAACCAGCCTCTACACTCCATCTCCGTCCAACCCTACACTCCATGTGGGGATATAATCAACCCACCCATCCCAACAATCCAAGTAGTATCGGTTGCAGAACTAAACAGTATTTGCAGTAGAGCTGCCAGTACAGTACACTTCCTCCAATCATAATAAACCCATCACCATGCAATGCATCATGCAACATGTCATGTCATATCACAATATTACACATGTACTCAATGCAGATAAAATATCATGCTAAAATATAGTCATACATCACATACGGGCAAAACAGTCATTTTATCAAATAGGGGTCATCAGTAAGTCCGCAGTCATCTCGGGTGACCCATGCAACCTTAACAGTCAAACAGTGAAATTGAGGCCGTGTGTATTACACAGCCTGACCCAATAATTTCCACACATCCGTGTGGTTTACCCATGTAGGGCCCATACAGCCCAGTTCAGCCCAAAATGGCCCAGTACGACCTCAGCCCATAAAATCGCTCATGGCCGGCCATGTCGACTATACGCCCTTGTTTACTAATGTGACCTACATACATGATGGCGAGCATGCCCGTGTAGCATCGACGTTCACTTATTTCGGCTTTTGCTGTTTTCTATAGTCGAGTTGTGTTTGTATACACCTTGTTTGCGAACGTACGCAGATAGCCCACGAGCACTCCAAACCTATAGTCAATCAAGACACTCCATTAATCATTTAACAGTAGGATTAAACCACCCCTCTTATAGCACTTATCCAAAATATTAATTATCACTTGCCTTGATTGAACGATTAAGACTTACACACTTCAACCGTTGCAGAAGACTGGTTACTAGCCCTTAGAGATCACCTGCATTCCAATTGAATCTCATTAACCTTAACCATTATTGTTCACACAAATAGTTTGAACCAAACGTATACCACTTACTGAAAATGCAAAACCAATTACAGAGAAAAGAAGCAATTGGCCTACTCCAAAACGATCACACGATACGACAGAGGTAAAGGATAGCACAACCATACCCTTAGCAATAAACGGCAGGAAAAGAATATGTTAGAAGAAAGACTATTACGGCAGAGAGAGGGAGAGAGAGAAAAGAAAACAACCATGTGCACCTGGACAGAGACGGCAAAGAGAGGCAGGGTTCGGCTACAAAAAAAAAACCGACAGCCAGAAAGAAACAAGCAAAATGAAAAGAGAGGAATTTGCCAAAAACCGAAAGCTAGAGGGAGAGAGAAAACGTATTCGACCAAAGAACCAGGAGCTAAAAGCTGAAAGAATTGAGAGAGGGGGGAAAAGATATTCGGCCAAAGAATAAAAGGGAACAAGGGAAAGAACGAAGGTTAAAAGAGTAGAGGAAGAGGAGAAAATCGATCGGTAAGGGCACTCTAATGAAGAGCAAAATCGAAATAGAAAAAAATAAAAGGTACCTGAATGATCCCTTAGTAGAATTTGGCCATGAAGAAGTGAAGAGAAAAAAAAAATGGTCACAGAGACCCAAAATGGATAGAAGATGCCCTAACAAAGCCGGAACCCCCAAAGTCAAGAGTTCACATTCGGCCCCAACACTCCCACTCCTTTTAAAATCCCCTAATTTCCTCTCCAAATCATTCAAGACCGTCCACTCCTCCCTCAACCACCTAATTCGAATTCCACTACAACTCTTCAGTAGTTCAGGTTGACTAAAATTCCCACACAGCCCTATCAGCAAAATAAAATACTCTATTGCGCAAACCAGGACTTGAACTTTAGACCTCAGGTAACCATAACACGCCACTTATCCCTTAGACCAGCAGGCCCTTTCTGTCATGTTTTACCCACATTTATTTAAAAGCCTACTGACTAGAGACATAGGTTTATTCATATTAAAAACAAAACTTTTGCACAAGCGAAGGCTTGAACACAAGACTTCTCAGACTCTTCCCAGGACACTTAACCATTAAAGCAGACATGCATTTGTGTAATAAAAACATATGGAAATAAACATTAAAGATTTTTGGGGCGTTACAACTCTACCCCTCTAAAAGAAAATTTTGACCTCAAAATTTTACCTGATCAGAACAGATGAGGGTATTATTGTCGCATTGCCTCCTCAGGTTCCCACGTGCCCTCATCAGAGCTGTGATTATGCCAAAGAACCTTAACCAGTGGGATAGACTTCCTCTATAAAACCTTTACATCACGGTCTAATATCTGAATTGGCTCCTCCTCAAAAGTCAGATTTGGCCTAACTTCAACCTTCTCAATCAAAATAACATGCATAGGATCAGAACGGTACCACCTCAACATAGAGACGTGGAACACTTCCTGAATCTGATCCAACTCTGGAGGTAACTCTAACTGATAGGCAACCGGTCCCACACGTTTTAGTATGCGGTAAGGTCCGATAAACCTGGGGCTCAACTTGCCTTTATGTCCAAACGTCAGTACCTTCTTCCACGGTGAGACCTTGAGGAAAAGAAGTCCCCCACAAAATGCTAAATCTCTTTATGCTTTAGATCCGTATACGACTTCTGTCTGTCTGATGCCGCTTTCAGTCGATTCTGAATTAGTCTAACTTTATCCTTGGTATTAGAAACTAATTCAGGGCCCAGAACACACAACTCGTCCAACTCAGTCCAATACGAAGGAGTACGACACCTACGACTATATAATGCCTTGTAAGGTGCCATTTTTTATTCTAGACTAGTAGCTGTTGTTATAAGCAAACTCTGCTAGCGGCAAGTAATCCTCCCAACTGCCTCAGAAATCAATCACGCAACTCCTTAACATGTCCTCCAGTATCTGAATCACTCTCTCTGACTAACCATCTGTTTGAGAATTGAACGCAGTACTGAAATCCAACCTTATCCCTAAAGCTTCATATAACTTTTTCCAAAATCGAGATGTGAAGCTAGGATCCCTATCAGATATTATTGAAACTGGTACCCCATGCAGTCTCACTATCTCAGGCACATATAGTTTAGCTAGCTTCTGCAAAGAGTAATCAGTACGAACTGGTATGAAATGGACAGATTTGGTCAATCGATCCACGATGACCCACACTGAATCCTTCTTAGTAGGCGTTAAGGCAGCCCACTAACGAAGTCCATAGTCACTCTCTCCCACTTCCAAAGTGGAATTTTAACTAGTTGAAGCAACCCTAAAGGTAACTGATCTTCAGCCTTAACCAGTTGACAAGTTAGACATTTACCCACAAAGTGCGTAACTTCACGCTTAAGACTCGACCACCAATATAACTTAAAAAGGTCTCGGTACATCTTATTTTCACCAAGGTGTATAGCATAAGGGCTACTATGCGCCTCTCATAGTATAGACTGCCTCAAATTAGTATCATTAGGTACACAGATTCTCCCACAAAAATGGAGCACCCCTTCACTATTCAGCCCAAAATCCACAGTATCACCATTCTCAACCTTCAGAAACGAAAACGCAGTGACTCCTCCTTCGACTGTTTACCCTTAATCTGATCCATCCATGTCGGTTTAACTTAGAGCTTAGCCAACAAACTACCATCTCTCAAATAAACTGAGGCGAGCAAACATCACCCTCAAATCAGTCATAGCTCTACGACTCAGTGCGTCTGCCACCACATTGGCCTTCGCAGGATGGTATACGATCGTACAGCCATAGTCTTTAAGCAGCTCAATCCATCTATGCTGCCTAAGATTCAGCTCCTTCTGAATGAGGAGATATTTGAGGGTCTTGTGATCAGTGTAAATGATACACTTCTCACCGTTTTTAATGCTTGATTGTAAGTACATCCTAGCCTCGTTTTTAATGCTCTTTACATTTTTGAAGTCCTCGTAACCCGATTTACCTATTTCTACAATTATTTTGAAGTGGGGTTCATGTTTAAAAATTTCCCATGTGTGACTTGCATGTATTTTGATGTTTGATGGAAGATATTGTATGTTTAAGGTGTGATAAATAACTTTTACTAAGTGATTTTTAGTGAAAATGCATAAAAAGGACTTATTTGTAACTGTTGTGAAAATGGGTATTAGAAATGTGATTTGATGAAAAATTTGGGTTGTTATGAGCATGATTTAGGTTCGGCTAGGCTTGGGTAACAAAGAAAATGGATACATTTTATTTTACGAGCCTAAGGACTAAAATGTAAATATGTTAAAGTTTAGGGGCAAAAATATAATTTTTTAATAAGTTGATTTTTGGATAGCATTGAGTAATGTGATAATTAAATAAGTTAAATTTGCTATTATAGATAAAGAAAAATGAAGTTTGAACCTTGATCAGGGGAAAAACGAGGTTATTAATGATTAGGTCCATTTCCTACCATTTTGTACCGAGGTAAGTTTGTGTGTAAATAAAGGCAATTTTATACTTGTATTGTTATATGTTTTATTATGCATGAATTGTATAAATGATAATGTGGATATGTTTGACGATGAAATGACAAGTGAGAAACCCCTTTTGAACCTTAGGAATAGTTTAGGATACAAGTGACATGTCACTAGGAAACCATGTTTTATGTGATCTATGTGAATATGGGTGCTGGTCATGTACGTCCTACCAGTGGCTACATAGTTCGGCATGTGTTACGGATACCTAACAGCTTGTATGATAGCCCGTGCAGATACGTCTTGACTGATAGCTTGTGTGAGCAGGCCCGTGATTAGCTCGTGTGGGAGCCCTATGTGTTATGAAATATGAGGTAGCATTGGCTACATATGTGGCACTTATATGCAAGACCTTCCGTGTATTCGATAGTATTCCAAGTGTTCAACGGGTAATCCAAAGAGTATATCAAAGTTGACAAAGTATGCAACTATGTTATGAGTTGGTACATGTATGTATGTAAAACTCATGAGTATGGACTTTAGTATGAGATGAACTCTTGGTAAGAATGCTAATGAGTAAGTTATGCCTAAGATATATGATGATATTTATGTTAACTTATGTTGAGTAGTTATATGATTAATGTATGATTTAGGTTGCTTATTATTTGCATGAAAACTTACTAAGCTTTAAAGCTTACTCCCCTTTTTCTTTCCATTTCTTATAGTGTTACCAGGCTAGCTCAGAGATTGAGGAATGTCGGAGCTCAATTCACACTATCAAACGATTGTTTTGGGTATACTTGGTTTCAATACTTTGAGTATGGCATTTATAGGGACTTGGTCATTTTGTTATGTGCCATATTAGTTTAGCCAAATGTGTTGGCAATGTAATAGTTAATGATTCATTTTGTATATGGCCATTGGAAGTTGGCTAATATTAATCTTATTGGTCATTGGTATGTTTATGTGATGATGCTTATCATGAAGATGAAATTGGCATGAATGGAAAAGAAAGTATGTGATGTTTATGCATGATAGATGTTAGAATGTGCAAATGATGTATTGATATCTTGTTTGTGGTTGATTTGGTTGTATGTATGTGCTTGGATTGGTGTTGCTTGTTGTTGTGTAGGTTGGTGCAAGTACGGGTGGCAAAATGGCTTGATAAACAGCTTATTTTTCTCCACATGAGCAGAGACACGGCCATGTGTCTCAGCTATGTGAAGGACACGGCCTTAGGACATGGGCGTGTGTCTAGGGCATGTGAAATCTGCACCTATTTTATGAAAATTTTCAAAAATTAACTCCGCCACAAAGCCTAGCACATGGGCGTGTGACTTGGCCGTGTGACTTCTTTTGTTGCATGACGTCATAAATAGAAAGTTACACGGGTTAGGGATACGGGCGTTTCCCAAGTGACATAGGCGTGTGACCCTATTTGATAAAAAAATTTCTAAGTGTTTAAAAAATTTTCGAAAGTTCTCAGTTTAGTCCCAAACCGCTTCCAATGTATGTTTTGGGCCTCATAGGCCTTAGGGACGATATGAATGTATGTGAAAAGTTTATATTTGGATGGGAATTTACATCTCAATTTTGTATGATTGCTTGTGTGTAAGTCCGATAATGCCTCGTACCCTATTCCGGCGTTGGATACGGGTAAGGGGTATTACATGTCAGGTATCTGCAACATATGCCGACATACCCAGCCACTGGTAGGACGTACAAGAATAGCACCCGAATCACATAAACACATGGGTTCCTAGTGACATGTCACTCGTATCCTATTCTATTCCTAAGGCCCAACCGGGAATTCTCGTTTGTCAAAACTTTGTTGAATACGTCCAAATAGTCATTCACAATTCATACAATATTAAAGCATTTAAAACATAAATATAACAATGCATTATTTACATACGTACTTACCTCGGTACAAAAATAGTAGAATTGGACCTAATCGTCAAACACTTTATTTTTTCCTCGATCTAGGTCTAAACCTCGTTTTTCTTGATCTACAATAAAAAATTTAACTCATTTAATACTCACATTATTCAATTTAGCCTAAAATTTTACTCGTAAACTAAAACGTGTTTAATTTCTTCAAAACCCAAGCCTAGCCGAACCATTTTCATACTTATACTAGCCTACATTTTCCACTTAATCACACTTTTACTACTTATTTTATAACTTTTACAAATAAGTCCTTTTTGACTTTTTCCCAAAAATCACTTAGAAAAAGTTGTTTATCTAACACCAAACATGCATTTTCTACCATTAGACATCAAAATACACACATGTCTAACATGGGTCATACCCTAGACCTTAATCATACTCCAAATTAGTAATAGAAATAGGTAGATCGAGTTACAACGACTTCGAAAATGTAATGAGCATTAAAAACGGGGCAAGAATGGACTTACAATCAAGCTTGGAAGATGAAAAAACCCTATTTATGTCTTCCTTATGGATATTCGGCCATGCAAGAAGAAGATAGAAAAGATTTTGACTTGATTTTTGCTTTTTAATTCATTTAATTAACAAATGACCAAAATGCCCTTTTCTTAAAACACTAAAATTTCTCTTACTCCATGTCCTTTTTTGTCCAATAACTTAAGTAATGGTATAATTACCATCTAAGGACCTCTAATTTAAAAATTCATAGCAATTAGACACATCTAGCTTATAGAACTCAAGTTTTGCACTTTTACAATTTAATCCTTTTTGCTAAATTGAGTGCTCAAACGTCAAAATTTTTTAACAAAATTTTCACAGAATCATTCCATAAAAGTGTAGAACATAAAAATATAAGAAAATTAATTTTTTTGAGTCGAATTTGTGGTCCCAAAACCATCGTTTCGACTATACCCCTAATAGGGCTGTTACACATAGCATCTCATACATGAATAAGTAAAGCAGTAAATAAATGCAATAGTTATAGCCCATAAACTAAGGTGGTTCCTCTCAAGCCAATGGGAGAACCAAAAGGAAACCTAAAGGTGTAAGTCACTTCACATGCTTCTTGTCCACTTTAGTTGGCCCATCTTTCTTCTAGTCTGGTACACAGCAACTCAAGCAATTTACAATTTGTAGAAACTCATTTTACATACAAGGGAGTAAGATGAGAAGAGAAATACAAGTGAAAAATAGTAAGGCACGACATGCAAGTCGTATTTATAAAATTTACAACCTTTTCAAATGGGTTATTGGGCTATAACTATGCATTCCCAACACCATGCATGTCAAACATAGTAGACAGAATACAACATGTTTTATCCAATATTTTATTATTATTATTTTAAAATGAATCATTAAAAGTCCCTTTCTACTTTTGTGACCTACACCTGGGGTCCTTGTTTTGATTCGACCCAAACAGCTCAAGGTACGACCTGCTTAGTGGAAGAAATAAATTGAGAACAAAATGGGGATCTGTGATGGATGCAGAGGAAATGGGCTGAACGAATTACTATTCAACTGGATATGCTTGAAACCTCATTATTTGATAACTTTTATCAATAGTATCGTGTTTTCAGGATTTCCATCCTTGAGATTTCTTACTGGAACAACCCTTGTTCCAAGTTCAAACGAAAACAACCAATTAACTCTTAACTGGAACTCGCAAATTCATCACTATCATTAAGATAAAAAATTTGTTAACACTTAACAAAAACGAAACTAAATAGGCCACAAATTATGATTAACATTTAATCGATAATCGAAAGGAACAGATTATGTATATTACGACTTAAAGCAGTAATAATGAATATCAAATATTCAAGATTAAATCGAAAATGCAAGAAAAATAAAGAATGCATCTCATATAATTGCAATTGCATCAATCAAGTATTTAAACCTGAGTCTGTCTCGCAAAAATGGCTCTAACAACATTATTGGAACACTGGTACACCCCACAACACAGTGGAAAAATAAATCTAGTGATCACATCTAGGGATCCATGTGTGAGGAATGAATTGAGGTGAGAAGGGTATGAATGATTACCTTTAATCATCTAGAAAACCCAAGATAACTGTTGTGAAACTGATTACGCAATTGTATGTTAATTCCAAGCCGCTATGAAAAGTTTCGGTCTCTACGTAATCTATCCGGTGTGAAAACAAACGGCAAGAACTCTCTTAAACTTTTTAAGAGAGAAAAACTCATTGACGGTTGCTGACCCCACACACTATATTTTGAGTATATAAGGTTTTCCTTAAAAACCCTATATTTCCTAATTTAGGAATAGTTGATATCTTAATATGAATCAAAATTCATTATAATAATTAACAGAATATAATAATTATAATTACCATAATTATAATAATGTTTGACCTAAAAATTACAATTACAATAATTATAATAATATTCAATTGTAAATTATAAATACAATAATTATAACAAGGATTTTTGTAAGTTATGTTTAGTTAAATTTTATACGAATCATATTCATATCTATTAATTTAACCATGTCCTTATTATGTGTACAACATACTTGTATAAATAATTCGTTCGATATTTAACTGCCCAATTAGATTAATTCTATAATCAATTTAATTCATGTGATAGCCAGAAAACAATACCAACTATGTTTGGATCCCATCTGTTTCAACCATAGAGTGTGACCCTATATGTTCTTGTAACGTTAGAAGTAATACTAGAACGGTTCTAATATTACAAATGATGAGTGGCATCTAGCAATGCATCATTGCTACCTAAGTTACAAAAAGTCATGATTTGACATAACCTTTATGTGATTAAACCTTCATGTATTAAATCCTTTTGTCCTTTATATCTAGAATGGACACAAGACATGGAATAGTCACACTTGAATAGTCCATCTAATGTTTCTTGATATCCTGAGTAGACTATGATAAACAAATAAGTATGATATCTCATATCAACTTATTCGAGCATGGCCATGCATTTCTAGTTTCACTGAATCAAGTGACCTAAGATATTGCTCCCATTATGTAGGAGGGATAAATCCTATATTGATCAACCATATCCTACTACATATATTGTGGTATATCCAACATTAGTCGTTATAAAACAACCAATTACCGTGGATGTTTGACTGTATCAAAATATACGACTCATGATGTTTGGATAATGATGATCTCAAGCCTAAGAATCATATACATAGTAATCACTATGAGTAATGTTATGACTATTACATAATAATCCAAGAAACATACTCATAGCGAGTCAGTCCAATATGTTCTTCTCTAACACAAATACTCATGTATTGATTTTGACATCCCATGTCAAAAACACTTTGTCATTAATAAACTAAAAGTTAGTCTTAATGCATTATTGTTGTCCAAGCCCACAATAATACTCGACTCAGGACCTTTTAAGAATAATCATATTATTCTCAGAACATTATTATAAAACAATTTATTTATATACATAGAAAAGAAAATGAAATAATAATGGAAATGTCTTATATTAATAAATGGGGTAAAACAAGTATGTTATTACAATCATCTCATGATTGGCCTTTGGGCATACTCTAATACTTAGTCGTCGGGCCATTGATATTGATGGTTAGGTAGATATTATACAATGGTTTCCAAAATAAAAGAAAAATAAGAGTGAACCTAAGGGACAGTATAGTATGGTGAGTATAAGAGTCTTACAAATTTGTGCATAACTAGAAAATTTGAGAATTATTCAAAAATAAAATGTTTGAATAGGCTAAAATAGTTGAGCAAGAAGTTCTCGAGAAAATATGAAAGGAAAGTGAGTGAAAAAGAAAAAATTCCTTATTCTTGCACATTAGTCACTAGGATGATTGTATTCACTAATACTTTACTATACCTTAGGAATTGGAGATAAAAGGTAGTTGAGAGAAGGGAATATAAGGTGGTGAGCTAAAAGGTCAAATTGGGGAAGTACTGGGGTCAATGTAATGTGTCAAACTATTTTTGTGCTTTAATGATTTTATCTGTCTATTTTTTTATTCTGAACCAACCTAAGCCATAGAATGTTACAAGCCGAAAGACCTACGTGACCTAAGTGATACGAATTATGGATGAAAATTGAATGAATTTTGATGTAACACCCCTTACCCGAGACCGTCGCCGGAGTCGAGCACGAGGCGTTACCAGACTTATCTTACTTGTTCGGGGCATAAAAAAATTAGTTTTAAAAAAAATTAATTCTCTCACATTCATCCAATAAATCCCTAAAAAGGGCCCTCCAGGCCCTAAAATGTGCAATTGGAACAGTTCAGGACGAAACCGGGAACATTAAAAATTTTCCGATTACTTACACAAATCAGAACAATTTATTTTACTATTCATAATAAAACTGTCCATCTGCGTAACAGTCACTAAATTAATTATAACTTGAGTTACAAAACTTGAAATTTAAATCCGTAAATTTTTCCTGAAACTAGACTCATATATCTTCTTACCATAATTTTTCTAGAAGTTTTTGTTGGGCCAATTAGTACATTTTATACATTAAAATTTCCCCCGTTTTGCAGTTCTGTAGACCTGACCTCTCTTCACTAAAAATCAATTATCTCATTATACAAAAATGGATAATGTTTTCATTTGTTTATAATGAAAATAGACTCACTGAAGAATCTAAAAATATAAAAGTTTACTTATAATTATTTTTTTTATAATTTCTAGTGATTTTCCAAAGTTGGAAAAGGGAATCACGAAGTCACTCTGTACCAGTCTTATAGAAATTTAAATATCTCAGAATATAGACTTCCTTTGCTTGCTATGTTTCTTTCCTATGAAAATAGACTCAATAAGGTTTAATTATATATCTCATTCACCATTTAATTCCATTTATAAAATATTTAGTGATTTTTCAAAACCATGTCACTGCTGCTATTTCCTAACTGTTCCATAGCCAACTCTTACTCTTTTATAGTTTCTTTGCATCAAACCTCATTTAGGCATACATAATACCTAAACATGTTCTAATTTAGCTATATCATATGCTAATCATTACCAAGTATTCACATACCATTCTTTAATCATATCATAACGACATACTCACAAAATAGCCAAGTCCTTATACATGCCATAACTTAAAGTATTTCTAGTTACAAAATACTAAGATAACTCGTTGATAGTGTGAGGCGATTTCTAACGTCCTTATGATTTTTTGAGTTGGCTTTGCAATACTATAAAAAAGATAGAAAAGAAAGGGAGTAAGCATAAAGCTTAGTAATTTTGCATGTAAATAAATAACAACATTCTAAATGAATTATCAAGATAACCTGAACCTTTCGAACATGGACTTATCTTACCTTCCCTTTTGTACACTCTTTGAATTTTTCGTTGAACCATTTGGAATACTAAGGATACACGGGTACCTTTCCTTTTTAAACTTACCATTTCCATGTCTTGACATGGTCTTACGTGGTATCCTTGCCTTTGAACTCACCATTGCCATGCCTTGGCATGGTCTTACATGGGATCTTTGCCTTATAGTAGTTTATCAATGCCATGTCTTGACATGGTCTTACATAATTTCCTTGCCTTGTAAAACTTACCAATGCCATTCCTTGGCATGGTATTACTTGGTAACCTTAAACCCTAATGTCATGACATTTGTATCCTACACATTCCTAAGGTTCAACCGGAACTTTTAAGTATCATTTCTCCGTCAATTCTTACATGAATCATCAAGGAATAAATTTACAAAATAAATATATAGATGCTGAAAAATAACATCATTAATTATAAATAATAAAACATTGCATTTATTTATCGCAAACTTACCTCGATACAAAATACGATCAAATATTTTGATTTAGTCCTCAACCTTTTTCTTTCCTCGGTCTAACCCCAAATTTTGTTCTTCTTGATCTATAATCGAACTTATTTAATATTCACATTTATCAAAACAGTCTTTAACTCTAACTTTGGTAAAATTACAATTTTGCCCCTAAACTTTTGCATATTTACACTTTTTCTCCAAGGCTCGAAAATGAAACTTTATCCCTAATTCTTATGTTTTATGACATGCTGATTCATTTATTTACCTATGGCAACATCAAATTCCCACTCTAACATGTACTTATGACTATTAGGTATTTTTACCGATTTTGTCGTTTTACTCGTTTTTGCTTAAAATCGCTTAGCTCAAGTTGTTTAACATAATTTCAAGCTTCATATTCTACCGTAAAAAATCAAAATAAACACATTTCACGTATGGGTATTTTTCCAAATATGAACCCTAGGTTAAATTATTGCTAGAATAAGCTAAATCAACTTACCGAGACTTAAAAAACGTAAAGAACATTAAAAACGAGGCTTGGAATCACTTACTATGAAGCTTGGAAGCTTAACAAAACCCTAGCTATGAAGAACCCTTGAAATTTCGGCCTAATGAAGAAGATGGGCACATTTTGCCATCTTTTTTCCCTTTTTTAATCTTTTAATTACCAAATGACTAAAATACCCTTCATTAAAACTTTAGTTATTTTTATCTATGTATGTCCATTTTTGTCAATGAAAACCTAATGGTCTAATTACCATTTAAGGACCTATACTTTAATTATACTCTTCAATTTAATCCTTTAGCATCTAAAACTCATATTTATCAACTTTTGCAATTAAACCCTAGTAGGCAAATTAAGCATGCTATCTATAAAATTTTCCATCGATACTCTAACACAAGCATCTAATCACTCGGTAAATTATAAAAATTAACTGGAATAAACTTTTCTATCTTAGATTCGTGGTTTCGCAACCACTGTTCTATTTAGGCCCTATTTTGGGACGTTACATTTGATGTTTCTAATTACTTGTGTTCTTTGAGCATAAATGTATTGTAACACCCCAAACCCGGCCTGGACGTTATGGCTGAATCTAGCGATGTCAAATTGAAGTGTTTTTCGTAAAGTGTGATATCGTTGAAAAACCTTTACCATATTTATTTTCGTTGAGTGATCTTAATGGGGATTTTAAAACATGTCATTCATTTTAAACTTGCATTCCCAATCAAAAGGTATTTACTTAAAGACTGTTTAAATGTCAAGATATTGTTTAAAGACGGAAACTTTCTGAAACAATTGCGTTCCTGCGTTTACTTTGTAAAAACGTTGTTTCTTTTTAAAACTCGAGTTCCTAATACTAGCAGTTATAACTAAAGAAAATTAAAATCCCAAATTAAAGATAAAATCCAAGAAGGCCTTATTACAATAAAAATACCCAAAATAAAATTACTTATAATTTAAAAATCAAATACGGAAATACGTGCAATTGTGTGGCCACCTTTGAGTCCCTCGCAGCACCGATCCGCCTAAGACTGGTGATTACCTGTACGGATAAACAGTTGGGTGAGTTATGAACAACTCTGTAACACCCCTCGCCCGTATCCGTCGCCGGAGGGGTAAGGAATGTTGCTAAATAAACCTTAATTTCTTTTCTAAATATCATCCATATAAATAAAACATTCAAGTATTCTCGATCACATCCATAAACACCTACATTACTTATGAAAAACACATGTTAACTTAATAAGCCATTTGCGCATGGCTATGCATATATACATCACCAAAAGATACCAGGTCAATTTACAAAGTCAATCCTATACATGCCATTATCAAAATTTCATCAAAAGTGTACCAAAAAGCTTAGATAGTGTGGTCGACTTCGACTTTGAAACTCCCGAATCCGATGGATGACGAGCAAAAATCTATAAAACAGAGAATCAAAGCAAAAGAATAAGCATTTCTATGCTTAGTAAGCTTTAAGTAATGAAATCATCTAGAAGATTAGCATAATAATGTCAAGTCTATATGAATCAACCCTTGGCCGAATCTAAACATAACTAAAGTACTTCTTTATCGATCATATCATAAAGGTGAAATCAATACATCCATCTATTTTCATTTATAGCCGAATACATTCGTCTCAAATTTTCATGCAAATCTCATGAATATATATATACATACATATCATACTAGTGATGTTGGATTTGTCTAATTCGGTACTCATACATTCTAATCAAATCATAAACGTTCAAAGGATTTAAAACAATGGTCTAAGCATACTTACCGACTTTCGTAATACTAAATTAAATAATTAATCATATTCTCAACGAGAGTAAGTTACTTACTTGATCGTTTCACGGTAAGTTGCACATGTGTTTGAAATTAATTTGACATGTATTATATAATTTCTCTTACGCATACTTACAGTTTATCAACCCAATTATTAGGCCGGCATAGACGTCCTTCTGAACTAAACCCGAATCTTAGCACTGGCTCAGAAGCCCTTCGAGACCAAGCTCAGTTTATGCCACTGACTTGAAGGCCCTTCGAAACTAAGTTCGGTTATAACGCTGGCTCAAAGCCCTTCGGAACTAAGTCCGGTTATGACGCTGGCTTAAAGCCCTTCGAAACTAAGTCTGGTTATGACGCTGGCTTAAAGCCCTTCGGAACTAAGTCCGGTTATAACACTGGCTCAAAGCCCTTCGAGACCAAGCTCGGATTTAAACCTCGATTAACATTCACACATATATGCACATTTAAATATCACTTTGATACTCGAATACAATTTCACAGCATTCTTACTAACTATATCGCGATCAGTTCACTAATCATAAACAAATAACATGATCCCGTTTCATTATCCCGAAGCTTTCTATTATTATACGGCTACAAACGAATACTTTACTTATTTATTTGGTCATGTAACGCAAAAGCGAACCACTAGGTCATAAATTATTTATCGCACTCATAATTATATAATTTACGTATCTAAACATAAGCTAAATTCCATTACTCAAAGACTTACCTCGGGTATGCTTGGATAATTACTGGATAGACTACTCGGTTGCTTTCTCCTTTCCTTTATCTCGATTTTGATCCCTTTAGCTCTTGAGCTTAAATTAAAACAAATAAATTTATTTAATCATTTCAACATCAAAGGAAAATTTAAAGCTCCTAACTTTTATACTCAATAATGAAATCAACCATTTATCTAATTATTTTAACACCTCACTTTAAGCACACAATTTATCTATCATACATCCATTTCACAAGCTCGGTCACACAATGAATAGAAATACATGCATACCAATGAGTTACTTATAGCATGCTTTAATATCTTATATATCCCATTCGGCCTTAGCTTCTAACAATTAACTTTCATATTCAAATTCCATCTCATGATCAAATGTAGCTAGTTACACCTAGGTTACCATATTGCCAAACAATGACCGATTTTGCATATCAATTAATTAGATTACTTAACACCTATCTCACATAGTCCAAGTTCATATAACCTTAATGTCTAAATGTGTATGGTACCTAAAATTCTTATAACTTAACCCTTTAACCCATTTTGCCGAAATTTTTTATTAAATATCCTATTCACATACATATACATAATCCATATTTGAAAATTTCCTTTAATCAACCTACATTCTAAGCAATGGCTACAACGACTTGATAAGTCTTAGAAACATTTCAATTTCATCTATTTCTTTAAAGACCGAATATATATATATATATATATATATATATACAATAATAATGCTGAATGCTATTAACTATTAAAGTCACATACACAACTTATATACAAAATTTATCCTTGCATAGCCTATAGCTTATTCGGCTATTCCTTACTCAATCCTAACAAAGTTTCATATCAAACTCCTATGACTAAGCACACATATTCTTACATTCCAATAATCATAATCTTTAAAAATCACATTCTAAATAAAGCATCATGAGCAATGCCGAATCTTCAATTGTTCCAATGTCTAGTTTACTCAATTCAAAAACAATCATAATAACATTTGTTCATAACATCAAATATACATTTTTTTTTCAGCTAGAACATATATGAGTATTAAAATTCATATTTTTAACAAGATCCATTTCTTTTCTCAACACATTCATCATCAAAACTTAAAGGAAATTATCAAATTCTTTCTTTAATACCCATAGCCGAATGCTCCCTCTATCCTCCACAACTTAAAAATTTTAGCATGGGCTAAGTAGTAAACAAGATGATTACATAAAACAAGCTTAGATTTCAAGAAAATTTAACACCATTCACTAACCTTTCTTAGCTTCAATTGACCGAAAATTTTCTCCCTTTTCTTCCCTTCAATTCGGCCAAGAAGAAATAAAGGTGAAGCTTTGTTTTTTTCACCCAATTTTCACTTAATTCTTTTTCCATTAATTCATTTTGTATATTAAAATGTTAATAAACAAATTAAATAATTAAAATAAAATGCACATATTATGAGTTAGTCATTATCATGGCCGGCCACTATCTTTAAAAAGGTTAATTAGACATGCAAGTCCACCTTTTTAATAACATGCATAAATAGGTCATCTTAGAAATTACCCATCACATTTCACAATGTCTCACTTAAGTCCTATTTAAGATTTTCACATACAAATGACAAAATCAAAATATAAGATTTTCACAATTGCATGTACACATATAATAAACACAGAATTTAACAGTTAATTATTTTTATGACTCGGTTTTATGGTCTCGAAACCATTTTCCGACTAGGGTCACATTAGGGTTGTCACAAACTCAGTGTGTAATCCCATATCAAAAAGACAAATAGTGTGTACACGATGCAGGGCCTAAGCCCAATCCAAAGTGATTTAGTATCGCTTAGGGCACTCAAAGATGTCGGATCGGTTTGGGTCAGAGCCCATCTCAGTGACAATACAGTATATATATGCAATCAAGAGATCCTACCCAACTAGCCTCTGCACTCCATCTCCATCCAACCCTACACTCCATGTAGGGATATAATCAACCCACCCATCCTTACTCTCCAAGTAGTACCGGTTGCGGCACTAATTAATAATTACAGTAGAGCTGCCAGTATAGTACACTTCCTCCAATCATAATAAAACCCATCCCCATGCAACATATCATGCATTGTGTCATGTCGTGTCATAATATCATACGTGTAATCAATATGCTTAGAATGGCATGCTCAAATATAATCATAGATCTCATAGGGCATAACAATCATTTTATCACACAGGGGCATAATAGTCATTTTATCGATTAAGGGTCCAGGTACACTTACTGACCTAAGAGTAGGCCCACAATCGTCTCTGGCAACCCGTACAACCTTAACAGTCAAATAGTGAAAATGGGCCCAAGGCCCATAATGCGAGCCCATGTGGGCCCACACGCCCGTGTGGCCCACATAGCCTAGAATGGCCTTGGTCGTGTGGATTACATAGCTTTGCCTAATATCCTCCACACATCTGTGTGGTTTACCCGAATGGGGCCCACATGCTCGTGGGGCCCATATGGCCCAGTTCAGCCCGAAATGGCCCATAATGACCTTGGCCCATGAGATCGCTCATGGTTGGCCTCGACGATCATACACCCCTGTTTAGTCACATGGTCTACCACATAAGTGAGCGCACACCCATGTAGCGTTATGGCTCACATTTTTTAGCTTTTGTCGATTTCCAAGAATAGGTTTGCATTTACACACCTTGTTTTCGAAGTTGTGCAAATGTCCACAAGCACCGAACCTTGATTGAACGAATACAGCTTAGCCCATTTCAACAGCTAACAAAGATTGATTACAAGCTCCTTGACGAATATCTTCGATTGAGTGACGAGAGAGGGGGTTTCAATCCCTCCAATATCAATGAATAATCCTTCACTTCTCGAAAAGTTTCAGAAACTGAGAGGAACACAACAATAAGAAAGAGGGGATGAGAGTCGGCAATAAAAGAGAGGAAAAATTGCCAACAATGAAAGAATAGAGAGAGGAAAAGAACCAAAAAGTAATCAGCCAAGGGAAACCGATTAAGAAAGAGGAAAGAACATGAATTCGGCAAAGGAGAGAAAAGGTAACCGAATGTTGAGAGAACAAGAGCCAAAACCTGAAAGTGTTGAGAGGGAGAGAAGATGAAGTAATCGACCAAAGAGGAAAAACCGATTGGAAAAGGGGAATAATAGATATTCGGCCAAGCAAAGTAAACAAAGAAAGCAAAGAGGATTTGTAACACCCCAAACCTGACCTAGACATTATGGCCGTATCTGCCGTGTCACATTAAATCGTTTTTCTGGCGTGTCACATTAAATCGCTTTTTCGAAAAAAAAAACTGTCTTATTAATAAATCTTGCTTGAAAGACAAAAGCCCCTTTATTTAATTTTAAAGTCAACTTAATTATCTATTAACCATTTTAAACCAGCCTTACTTTTAAAAACATGTTTGTTACGGAAGCATTTCAACAGTGTTACGAAAATGTGATGTTTTGAAAACAGATATCATTTTGGAAAACCGCGCTCTACTTTTAACAAAAATAAATCATAGTAGTTAAAATCCCCCAAATTAAAAGCTAAAAAAATAGAGAAAAGGCCTTATTACATCAAAAAAACCCAAAGAGAAAGTAATCAAGGTAATGTATAAGAAAATATGAAAATTTAAAGTTGCTCGTAGTGTGGCCACCTCCGAGTCCTCCAATACGTCGAACTGCCTATTGAGGATTACCTAAAAAATTTAAAAGAGGGGGTGACTTTACGAAAACTCAGTGTGAATAACCCTTATCGATCATAAAGCATGCATCACAATAATTTGGGCCTAAGCCCATTACAATAACGGTGGCACTTGGGCCTTAGCCTATAGTAGCCTCAGTTGGGCCTGAGCCCGTGTCACAATCAAAAACGGATTATGAAATGCACAAATACCCAACCAACCCTGCACTCCATATCGCTGTGGGGATTTAATCGACCCACCCATCCCTACACTCCTGATGTAGCACCGATTGCAGCACTAACCAATTATGCAGCAGAGCTGCCAATAATATAATGGCTTTAAGCCGTCGGTGAATCCACAGTCGTCCAGCGACCATGCGACCATAACAAATCATATACTTCCTCCAAATTAATGAACCCGTCCCCAATGCAGTATAATATCACATGAATGCAAACATATCATAAATGGCATACAATAACAATTATATAACATGTAGGGGCATTTTATCCATTTTGCCCTTCGAGGGCATAATGGTCATTTTGTAAATCAGGGTCTAAGTACACTTACTAACCGATCAGTAGGTTCACAGTAGTCTCGCGCGACCCGTGCAACCTTTAGCAAACAAATAGTACGATTGGGCCCAAAGCCCATTTAAGCAGGCCCATAGGCCCACACGACCCATTGGCCCACCAAGCCTGAAATCCGTTACGGCTATGTTGCCTACATAGCCTAGTCCAATATTTATCACTTATCGAGGATTTAATCTGTGTGGGGCCCACGAGCTTATTGGGCCCACACAGCCCAGCGAGGCCTATAACTGCCCAAGCCTACAGAAACGCTCGTGGTGGCCTTTACAGTCTATCTCCCATGATTTGTGGGCTCGGTTTACCCGATGAGTGATGGCACGCTCGTGAGGCCTCAAATGTCGAAGTTTCGGCACTTCAGCTTTTCAGATTTTACCGATCTACAGTAAGGAAGGGTGTGGTTACACACCTGTTTGCGAAAACAATGCGAATAGTGCTCGAGTACCAAAACCTATATCCATTGACAACACACGATTAATCGCATGTCAATAGGAAAACAACCAGCCTTAATCAATATACTTAGTCACTTAAATCACAACCACCTACGCTTGCTTGAGCCAATGAATATTTGCACCAAACTACTGATCAAGAGCGATTACCCACTCCTTGATTAATATCTACAAATGAAACGACCCCCCTATTAACATATATTTATGAAAACAATTGATCCATAGCGAAACACATACTCACCGAAGTCGCGAACATAGAACCGAATAGAATTAAAAGTCAGCAGAGAAGGCAAAAGAGCAATTTCGGCACAGTGGGGGTAAAAGTATGATGGAATATTAGAAATAACAGAGAAAAAGGGAGCATTCTAACTTAGCAATAATCCCCAACTTCCGGCAGCAACCCTAGGAAAAACGACACCTAAAGAAAAGAAAGGGAAAAAGAGTTGCTTTCATAGAGGAACCAAACAATAATCGGCCAAGAGAAAAACTTGTCAAAACCAAAAATGTTGAAAGGTAAAAAAAAGGGTTTAAAAATAATCGGTCTAAAGAAAAAGCAATTGAGAAAGGAAGGAGACGAAGAATAATTAAATCAGCCACAGTCTCCAGGCTGCAAAAATAATAAATGTAAAAAATGATAGAGTTTGAGTAAGGGAGGAAGTATGTAATCGGTTTAAAGAGAAAGATAGAGAAATAGTTTTAGAATGAGGAAAGTAGAAAAGGCAAAAAGATGAGAGTCGAGAAACTTGAAGAAGTGTGTACAACCAAAACCAGCAAAGGGAAAAGACACTATCAGAAACTCTTTTTGCACTCACTTCTCGAAACCAAAATTCCTGAGTGCCTTACAGATCAAAAACATCATACTCCTCTCCCACACCTCAACCTCCCTTAATTTTCTCCCCAATATCCTCCTAAAAATCCTCCTTTATCTCCTCCATAAATTTCTTCATAATCCATTCCTTGATCAGTTCAAATTCCAACCACCCTTGTAGTGTTTTATTCAAACTCCACCACTCACACAGCAAATGAGTTAAATAAATACTCCTTTGTGCATAAAGTGACTCGAACTCAAGCTCCCTTGCCACCTTAAAGACGCCACAACCACTGGACTACAAGCTCATCTTGTGTCACATTTTAATCTTAATTATTTAAAAGGCTTACTTCCAAATACCAAGGGTCTTATTCACTTAAATAAAAAATTTAGCTAAAGCCCAGGTTTGAACCCAGGACTTCTCCAACACTCCCAAATATGCCCAAATACTTAGCCACTAAAGCCAACAAGAAATTTGTGTCACTTTTTTGCTCTCAAAAATTTTAGGCGCTCCCAAACCCAAGGCCCAATTCTTCTAAGCCCAAAATTCGAGGTGTTATAGCTCTACCCCCTTAAAAAAATTTCATCCTTGAAATTTCCAACTATCCAATAGTCGCACAATTCAAGTTACACCACTATGCTTCTGCTGCGCACTCTAATTATCATTTCAAAATAGATAAATAGTACACTATGGATACAGTATGTACCAGTATTTGCATCTGGAGCGTCTTCTTCCTCTCGCGGTGTGCTGCATAGACCAAAGCTGGCTACCTCACTTCAGTACGATCAGCATCTCTTCCTGGTGCTCCACGACTTAAACCGTTTCCATCCCTGGCCTAACTACGGCCTCTAAGGGACTGCTGACAACCCCCTCGGTGGCTGTACATTACCCCTACTGAAGACTTGCATCAGATCCGGTCTTCTAGGACACTCTTTGAGACGATACTCCATGGAACCACAACTCAGACAGGCTCCCGTTCTCCTCCAGCACTCTCCTTTATGACCTTTTCCACAAATAACACAAGGTGGTAACACAGTATTAGCAATAGGGGGCCCCGTTCTGACGGCCCATCCACTCTGGCCCTTCTCTTAGGCCTCTGATCGTAATTGGAAGGCTCAGAATCCTTTTTATTTATGCCCATTTCTCTTTCCCGATTTAGGCGCTCAGTGTGCTTTACATCTTCAATAATTTTTGCTTTCTCTACCAATGCTGCGAAATCCCACTCCCTCTGAGGAGCAATCAGCACCCGAAGACTGTCTCTGAGGCTGTCTTCGAACCGAGCACAATGTTCATAATCTGTTGCGACTATTCTTTTAACATACTGATTGAGTCGTAAGAACTCTACCTCGTACTCTGCCACAGATCGGTCTCCCTGAGTTAAGTTCAAGAATTCCTTCCTTCAAGCATCCACATAACTTGCGCTTACGTATTTCCCTTGAAACGCTGATTTGAAGAATTCCCAGGTTATCTGGTCAAGCTGAGTGCCCTCTTTCATGGTAAGCCACCACTGGTAAGCTTCCTCTCGCAGCAGCGACACTACTCCTTTCATTTTTTGCTCGAAAGTGCAATCCAAGTCATCCATTATTCTTTCGGTGGCCTCCAACCAATATTCAACCATATTTAGTGCTACTCCCACGATACCGTTGAAGATCTCGGCTCTATTCGACCGGAGTCTCTTAGAAATGGACCATTGGCTCCTAACACAAGTGTTGGGCCCAGTGACCCTTTTTGGAATCCTTAACATTGCTTGGGACAATACGTCATCCCCAGCTGTTCGATCATACGACCCTGTCTCGGGTACCGGTGAAGTCGGTGCTTCTCTCACCTCAACGTTGGGCATTTGACCTGATACCGAAGATCCAACCCTAGCACTTCCACGGCCTCTGCCGCGGCCTCTTGCACCCCTTCCAGTGCTCATTATCGCTTCACGTATAATCTGGTTTAGAAATTTTATGCAATTTAGCTCATAGTTTTAGTAATTAAGCAGATGTTTTATGACAGTAGTAGTTAAAAGTTGTTTTCACAATCACACGCTCGCTACAATTTTAGTTTCTTATAATTTTTCAGTTTACTCTAGCTAAAGAGTCTCAGTGTAGTCTATCATCTAAAGTAAGCCCAGTAACTATCTATAGTATAATAGTTTAAAATAGAATTCAATATCAGGAGAACTTACTTGGTTCGACGCTAAAGATTCGGTGTGCCACACTTTTAAGAAGAAATATCTCAAACATATCACATATGTAGAAATAGCTTTTTGAAATTTCAACTTTTGAAAACCCATTCCACAGTTGATTTTTGCAACTCGGCTCTAATACCACTATATGTAACACCCCAAACCCAGCCTAGACGTTATGGCCGTATCTGGCGTGTCACATTGAAACGTTTTTCTGGCATGTCACATTAAAACGCTTTTTCGAAGAAAAAAACTTTGTTTTATTAATAAATCTCGCTTGAAAGACAAAAGCCCCTTTGTTTAATTCTAAAGTCAACTTAATTATCTGTTAACCATTTTAAACCATCCTTACTTTTAAAAACATGTTTGTTGCGGAAGCATTTCAACAGTGTTTGAAAACGTGATGTTTTGAAAACAGATATCATTTTGGAAAACCGCGCTCTACTTTTAATAGAAATAAATCATAGTAGTTAAAAACCCCAAAATTAAAAGTTAGAAAGTAAGAGAAAAGGCCTTATTACATCAAAAAAACCCAAAGAGAAAGTAATCAAGGTAATGCATAGGAAAATACTAAAATTTAAAACTGTTCGTAGTGTGGCCACCTCCGAGTCCTCCCATACGTCGAACCGCATACTGAGGATTACCTGAAAAATTTAAAAGAGGGGGGTGAGTTTACAAAAACTTAGTGTGAACAACCTTCATCGATCATAAAGCATGCATCACAACAATTTGGGCCTAAGCCCATTACAATAACAGTGGCACTTGCGCCTTAGCCCATAGTAGCCTCAGTTGGGCCTGAGCCCATGTCACAATCAGAAATGGATTATGCAATACACAAATACCCAACCAACCCTGCACTCCGTATCCCATCCAACCCTACACTCCTGTGGGGATTTAATCGACCCACCCATCCCTACACTCTAGATGTAGCACCAGTTGCGGCACTAACCAATTACGCAGCAGAGCTACCAATCACATAATGGCTTTAAGCCGTCGGTGGATCCACAGTCGTCCAGCGACCATGCGACCCTAAAAAATATATACTTCCTCCAAATTAATAAACCCGTCCCTCATGTAGCATATTATCACATGAATGCAAACATATCATAAATGGCATACAATAACAATCATATAACATGTAGGGGCATTTTAGCCATTTTCCCCTACGGAGGCATAACGGTCATTTATAAATCGGGGTCTAAGTACACTTACTGACCCATCAGTAGGTTCACAGCTGTCTCGCGTGACCAGTGCAACCTTTAGCAAACAAACAGTGCGATTGGGCCCAAATCCCATTTAAGCAGGCCCATAGGCCCACACGACCCATTGGCCCACCAAGCCCGAATTCCGTTAAGGCTATGTGACCTACATAGCCTAGTCCAATATTTATCACATACCAAGGATTTAATCTGTGTAGGGCCCATGAGCCCATTGGGCACACATGACCCAATTCGGCCTAACGAGGCCCATAACGGCCCAAGTCTACGAAAACACTCGTGGTGGCCTTTACAGTTTATCTCCCACGATTTGTGGGCTCGATTTACCCCACGAGTGATCGCATGCTTGTGAGGCCTTAAATGCCAAAGTTTCGGCACTTTACTATTTCGGCTTTTGCCAATCTACAGTAAGGAAGAGTGTGGTTACACACCTATTTGCAAATACAATGCAACCGAAACGAACCCCTTATTAACATATATTTATGAAAACAATTGATCCTTAGCGAAACACATACTCACCGAAGTCGTGAACGTAGAACCGAATAGAATTAAAAGTCAGTAGAGAAGGCAAAAGAGCAATTTTGGCACAGTGAGGGTAAAAGTATGATGGAATATTGGCAATAACAGAGAACGAGGGAGCATTCTAACTTAGCAATAATCCCCAACTTCTGGTGGCAACCCTAGGAAAAACAACAGCCTAAAGAAAAGGAAGGGAGAAAGAGTTGCTTTCACAGAGGAACCAAACAATAATCGGCCAAGAGAAAAACTTGTCAAAAATGAAAATGTTGAGAGAGGAAAAAAGGGTTTAAAAGCAATCGGTCCAGAGAAAAAGAAATTGAGAAAGGAAGGAGAAGAAGAATAATTAAATCAGCCACAGTTTCTAGGCTACAAAAATAATAAATAAAAAAAACGACAGAGTTTGAGTAAGGGAGGAAGTATGTTATCGGTTTAAAGAGAAAGAAAGAGAAATAGTTTTAGAAGGAGGAGAGTAGAAGAGCAAAAAGATGAGAGTCAAGAAACTTGAAGAAGAGTGTACAACCGAAACCAGCAAAGGGAAAAGACACTATTAGAAACTCTTTTTGTACTCATTTCTCGAAACCAAAATTCCTAAGCGCCTTACAGATCAAAAACGTCACACTCTTCTCCTACACCTCAACCTCCCTTGATTTCCTCCCCAATCTTCTCGTAAAAATCCTCCTTTATCTCCTCCATAATTTTCTCCATAATCCATTCCTTGACCAGTTCAAATTCCAACCACCCTTGTAGTGTTTTATTCAAACTCCACCACTCACACAGCAAAGGAGTAAAATAAATACTCCTTTGTGCATAAAGTGACTCGAACTCAAGCTCCCTTGCCACCTTAAAGACGCCACAACCACTAGACTACAAGCTCATCTTGTGTCACATTTTAATCTTAATTATTTAAAAGGCTTACTTCCAAATACCAATGGTCTTATTCACTTAAATTAAAAATTTAGCTAAAGCCCAGGTTTGAACCCATGACTTCTCCAACACTCCCAAATATGCCCAAATACTTAGCCAGTAAAGCCAACAAGCAATTTGTGTCACTTTCTTGCTCTAAAAAATTTTAGGCGCTCCCAAACCCAAGGCACAATTCTTCTAAGCCCAAAGTTCAGGGCGTTACAGGATGACTATTGGAAGAGCACACTCAGAAAACAACAAAGAAAAGAATGAAAAAATTCCCAAAAAGGTCTATAGCATATTCAGCCTCCAAACTAAAGAGTGAAAAGAACCAAAATGGTAACAACCACCTAAATGGAGTGCAATTGACAACCCAAAGCCGAATTCTGAGTGTTGGGAGTCCAAAGTCGGCACCAACACTCTCACTCTTCAAAATACCTTAATTTCCTCCCCAAATATCTCCTCAAATCACTCAAACCGATCACTCCTCCCTCAACTACTCAATTCGAATTCCACTCAAACACTTCAGTGTTCCAGTCAAACCACAATACCCCCACGGCACCAGTAGCAAAATAAAACACCTCCATGCGTCTACCAGCACTCGAACCTCAGACCTTATGAAACGACAACACACCACCTATCCCCTAGACTAGCAGGCCCTTTTCTGACATAAAATACCCACATTTATTTAAAAGCCTACTGCCTAGAGACAGTGTTTATTCACATAAAAATTTTTTTTGCATAAGCCAAGGCTTGAACCTAAGACTTCTTAGACACTTTCCAGAACACATAACCACTGAAGCAGACATGCATTTGCATGACACAATCATACAAAAATAGTTACTTAGGATTTTGGGTGTTACAACTCTACCCTCTAAAAGAAATTTCAGCCTCAAAATTTTACCTGTGAGGGTATTGTTGTCGCATCGCCTTTTCAGGTTCCCACGTAGCCTCCTCAGAGCTATGATTACGCAAAAGAACCTTAACCAATGGAATAGACTTCTTTATTAAAACCTTTACATCATAATCCAATATCTGCACTAGCTACTCCTCAAAAGTCAGATCTGGCCTTGTAACACCCCTAACCCGTATCCGTCGCCGAATAAGGTTACAAGACATTACCGAACAAAAGTGCAATCCCAAACATTCATATATTCACACAAGTCAAAACTCATTTATATAGAGCATATAGATAATTTACATATCAAAACATACATTAATTTTCATATTGTATACATAATCCATAACACAAATTTCAATACATTACTCACAGCATATTATGCACTAAAATACACAACATTTAATTATTTTCAACATGGTCAAACATACTTCTAATACCATCTTTCTATTTATGTGAATAACCATCAAATCTCATATCATTTCAATATGTAACATTATAGTTATTAATCAAATGTATGGCAACATGTCTATTTCTTTTGCCAACTATCAATATGACATTTCCTTAACCAATATACATACACATTCTTAAAACCATTCATCATTAAAGACCACATTTTCATATGCAAATTAAACATCCATACGACAATAATCATACATTGTCATATACTTCATTTAAAACCATTCATCATTAAAGACTAAACATACCTATTTTTAATCATTAGATCATATGCATAAGACCATAATAAATTAAGCTATTTTAAGTACAAACATCACCAAAATGTACACTCATCTCTTATGCTAATTAATATACCTAAAATTACATACTCATTAACCAATAATAGTTAACATTCGGTCATTCAAAACAACTTCAATATGACTATTAAAAAAATATTGTTCACTTATTGCCATACACGACTGAATTTAAATAACAAATCCATGGTAAACATGTTTTAAGCATACTACCATACTTTGACTAGGTTTAGCCGTATAATCATGCATTAAATAATATTCCATGAAAACATATTTTCAATATAATCTAAAGCATAACCGAATTGTCATTATAATTGACATTATTTACAAACCACAACTTAAAAACATCCCTTTTCCATTTAACAAGCTTACTTAAAGCTATTTCTAATTTGTTCATGTCATTAACCAAATGAAGACATATATAATCCAAAACACAAATCTTATATACCATATAATATGCATATCAAAATATATTCCTACCATGTTCGAACATAACCAAATATCTTTTAATGCCAATTCACATAATAACACCTTAATCAAACATAACAACCAAATTCACATATACTTTTATCAATGCATGTATCTTAGCCGAATCAACCAAACATACACATCCAAAATCACCAACCATTTTCAATGCATATAACACATATAAACATGACCAAAGTTTCATATAATCACTTATCATATTAGCCATTTTCGCATGGCTTAATATATACACAACTTCAAACTTAATTAAATAAAACCTAGCTTATACATGCCATAATATCAAGTTTAAACTTATAATGTACCAAAAATAGTTGATAGTGTGATAGACTTTGCTGACAATCCACGAGCTCGTAACTAGACTCCAAAATCTATAAAACAAAGGCAAACAAAAACACACACAGTAATCTATCATAGCTTAGTAAGTCATAAGCAAATAATTAACTCAATGTTAATATCAACTCAACTTAACCAAACTAATTTATGCTATCATATTCACATTTTTTCTCAAGATCATAATTTCATATATAACATATACTTTCATATACAATTTCACATTAGCCGAATATACATAAACTCATATACATGTATTCATGAATAATTTCATAAATATTCACCTTATATAATTAAAAGGCCGAATACACTTTCGATATAAACATACATTTTTATTTACATCACACATGATTTGCAACAAATATCAAGTAACTTACTTACCTAATTTCAAATAGGTAATAAGCTAACTCATACCTAATCATTTTAGCTCGTTTTACATATTCGATCACGACTTATCGTTGCCCAATGAACCATTCAGAATTGGATAGGACACTCGAATAATCACATATATCGGAATCCTATGTCATGACATATGTATCCTAGCTATTCCTAAGGTTCATACGGGGCTTTTAGACGCCATAACTCGGTCGAAACGAATTCGTAAACATAGCTCCCAAACTTATTTACATTCGGCTAACACATATATATTTCCACATAGTTCATCTCAGTATATAAAATTCATATTTATTTAAAATTAAAAATATCTATTTGCTTATAAACTTACCTCGGACGATGAAAATCGAAACGGGACGGCTAATCGACAACTTTAGTTTTCCCCCTATCTAAATCCGATTTCTTTGGTTCTTGATCTAAACATATTCAAAATAAACTCATTCAAACATATTTTCACTCATTTTAGTCCAAAATCACATAAATGGGCAAATTACAGGTTTACCCCTGACATTTTACACTTTTTACAATTTAGTCTAAGTTGCCCAGAACACAATACATGCAAAATTTGCACATACCATGCTTAGGCCGAATGTTCCATCTGTTCATACAAGTCCATACATTTCATTTATTTCACATTTTAGTCCCTCAATTTATTATTTTTGTAATTTAGTCCTAATTACTCAAAATCATCAAAAATTTCAATACAAAACATGTTAATCTAAAACATATCTTTCATATTTCATCAACTATCATCACAAATCTCAAATATTCATCAATGGAATAACTCAAAATATTCATCAAAATTAGAAATTCAAGCATGGGCTTTGTACATTACACTGCAACGATCTCAAAAATGTAAAAATTATCAAAAATTGAGCAAAAACTCACCTTGAATCAAGCTTGCTAATGGCCAAATGCCTCAAACTTTTGTTCTTTTTCTTTCTTTTGTTATTCGGTCAACATAAAAAAAGATGAAAAATGGCTTTTACTTATAATGTTTTATTATAAACATATTATTTACCATTTTACATATTTAACCTTTAAAAACTAATTACTAAAACACATATTCTAAGGTCACTACCGTACATACCATAATCTCATGGTCAAATTGCATTTTAGATACCTTAAATTAATAAGACAATAGCAATTTGGCCTTTATATATATAACCATCAAATTTTTATTTTACGCGATTAAGCCTTTTTATTTAATCGAGCACTCAAACGACAAAATTAAATCACGAAAATTTCACATATATAAATTCACACATAATAAACACTGAAAATAATTTTAAATATTTTTTTGACTCAAATTCGTGGTCCCAAAACCACTGTTTCGAATAGGGTCTAAATTGGGCTGTTACAGGCCTAATCTCAATCTCCTCAACCGAGATAACATGCATGGGATCAGAGCGGTAACACCTCAGCATGGAGACGAGGAACACATCGTGAATCTGGTCTAACTCTGGAGGTAACTCTAGCTGGCAGGCAATTGGTCCCATGCGCTTTAGTATGCTGTAAGGCCCAATGAACCTAGGGCCGTCCAAACCTCAGTACCTTCTTCCATGGCGAGACCTTGAGAAAAATGAAGTCCCCTACAGAATACTCAATCTCTTTACTCTTCAAATTCGTATACGACTTCTGTCTGTTTGATGCAGCCTTCAGTCGATCTCGAATTAGCCTAACTTTATCCTCGGTATCAGAAACTAATTCAGGGCCCAGAATATGCCGCTCACCCAACTCAGTCCAACACGAAGGAGTACGACACCTACGACGATATAATGCCTCGTATGGTGCCATCTTTATGCTAGACTGATAGCTATTGTTATAAGTAAATTGTGCTAGAGGCAAGTATTCCTCCCAACTACCTCGGAAATCAATCACACAACTCCTTAACATGTCTTCTAGTATCTGAATCACCCTCTCAGACTGACCATCTGTCTGACGATAGAATGCAGTACTAAAGTTTAACCTTGTACCCAGAGCTTCATGCAACTTCTTCCATAACTGAGACGTGAACCGAGGATCCCTATCAGATATTATGGAAATCGGTACCCCATGCAGTCTCACTATCTCAGACACATACAGCTTAGCCAGCTTCTGCAAAGAATAATCAGTACAAACTGGGATGAAATGGGCAGATTTGGTCAACCGATCCACAATGACCCATACTGAATCCTTCTTAGTAGGCGTTAGGGGCAGCCCACTAATGAAATCCGTAGTCACCCTCTCTCACATCCAAAGTGGAATTTTAACTGGCTGAAGCAACCCTGAAGGTAACTGATGTTCAGCCTTAACCTGTTGACAAGTTAGACATTTACTCACAAAGTCGATAACTTCACGCTTAAGACTTGAACACCAATATAACCCACGAAGGTCTCGGTACATCTTATTCCCACCAGGATGCATAGCATAAGGACTACTGTGCGCCTCACGCAGTATAGACTGCCTCAAATCAGTATCCCTCATAACACAGATTCTCCCATTGAAACAGAGCACCCCTTCGCTATTTAGTCTAAAATCCACAGTATCACCACTCTTAACTTGACAGAAACGATGACCCAATGACTCATCCTCTAACTGTTTACCCTTAATCTGCTTAATCCATGCAACTTTAACTTGGAGCTCGGCCAATAGGCTACCATCATCAAATAAACTGAGGCGAGCAAACATCACCCTCAGATCAGTTATATCCCTACGACTCAGTACATTCACCACTACATTGGCCTTCCTAGGATTGTACAGTCATAACCATATTTATTTTCGTTGAGTGATCTTAATGGCAATTTTAAAACGTGTCATTCATTTTAAACTTGTGTTCCCAATCAAAAGGTATTTACTTAAAGACTGTTTGAATGTCAAGATATCATTTAAAGATGGAAGCTTTCTGAAACAATTGTGTTCATGCGTTTACTTTGTAAAAATGCTGTTTCTTTTTAAAACTCAAGCTCCTAATACTAATAGTTATAACCAAAGCAAATTAAAATCCCAAATTAAAGATAAAATCCAAAGAGGCCTTATTACAATAAAAATACCAAAAATAAAATTACTTATAATTTAAAAATCAAATATGAAAATACGTGCAGTCGTGTGGCCACCTTTGAGTCCCTCGCAGCATTGATCCACCTAAGGCTGGTGATTACCTGTACGGATAAACAGTTGGGTGAGTTATGAACAACTCAATGTGTAATCCCATATCAAAAAGACAAACAGTATGTACACAGTCTGGGCCTAAGCCTAATCCAGTGACAGTTCAGTATCAGTTAGGGCCTTCCCCCATTATAGTATCAGCATCAGTTTGGGTTAGAGCCCATCTCAGTGACAGTACAGTACAGATATACAACCAAGAGATCCTACCCAACCAGCCTCTACACTTTATCTCCGTCCAACATTGCACTCTATGTGGGGATATAATCAACCCACCCATCCCTACACTCCAAATAGTACCGGTTGCGGCACTAACCAGTAATTGCAGCAGAGCTGCCAGTACAGTACACTTCCTCTAATCATAATAATACCCATCCCCATGCAACATATCATGCATCGTGTCATGTCGTGTCATAATATCGTACGTGTAATCAATATGCTTAAAGTGGCATGCTCAAATATAATCATACATCTCATGGGGCATAACAGTCATTTTATCACATCGGGGCATAATAGTTATTTTATCGATTAGGGGTCCAGGTACACTTATCGACCCAACAGTAGGCCCATAGTCGTCTCGGGTGACCTGTGCAACCTTAATTGTCAATACTAAAAATGGGCCCAAGGCCCATAATGCAGGCCAATGTGGGCCACATGCACGTGTGGCCCACATAGCCCAGAAATGGCCTTGGTCGTATGGATTACACAGCCTGGCCCAATATCCTCTACACGTCAATGTGTTTTACCCGAATGGAGTCCACATGCCCGTGGGGCCCACACGGCCCAATTCTACCCGAAATGGCCCACAACAGCCTCGGCCCATGAAATCGCTCATGGTTGGCCTCGACGATCATATGCCAATATTTAGTCACATAAACTACCACACAAGCGAGCACACGCCCGTGTAGCGTTATGGCTCACGTTTTTCGACTTTTTTTTATTTCCAAGATTAGGTTTGTATTTACACACCTTGTCTGCAAAGATGTGCAAATGCCCACGAGCACCAAACCTTAATTGAACAAATGCGGCTTAGCCTACTTAAACCGCTGACAAAGTTTGATTACAAGTTCCCTGACAAATATATTCGATTGAGTGACTAGAGAGGGGCTTTCGATCGCTCCAATATCAACAAATAATCCTTCACTCCTCGAAAAGTTTTAAAAATTGAGAGGAACACAACAATAAGAAAGAGGGAATGAGAGTCGACAATGAAGGAGAGGGAAACTTACCAACAACGAAAGAATAGAGAGAGAGAGGGAAAAAGAACCAAAAAGCAATCAGCCAAGGGAAACCGATTCAGAATGATGAAAGAACACGAATTTGAAAAAGGAGAGAAAAGGTAACTGAATGTTGAGAGAACAAGAGCCAAAACCCGAAAGTGTTGAGAGGGAGAGAAGATGAAGTAATCGGCCAAAGAGGAAAAATTGATTGGAAAAGGGGAATAATAGATATTCAGCTAAGCAAAGAAAACAAAGAAAGCAAAGAGGATGACTGATTGAAGAGCACACTCAAAAAACAACAAAGAAAAGAATGAAAAAATCCCCGAAAAGGTCTATAACATATTCGGCCTCCTAACCAAAGAGTGAAAAGAACCAAAATGGTAATAGCCATCGAAATGGAGAGCAATTGACAACCCAAAGCCGAATTCTGAGTGTTGGGAGTCCAAAGTTGGCACCAATACTCCCACTCCCTCAAAATCCCTTAATTCCCTCCCCAAATCTCTCCTCAAATCACTCAAACCGATCACTCCTCCTTCAATTACTCAATTCGAATTCCACTCAAACACTTCAGTGTTTCAGTCAAACCACAATCCCCCACGGCACCAGCAGCAAAATAAAACACCTCAATATGTCTACCAGCTTTCGAACCTCAGACCTTATGGAACAACAACATGCCACCTATTCCCTAGACCAACAGGCCCTTTCTAACATAAAATACCCACATTTATTTAAAAGCCTACTGCCTAGAGACAATGTTTATTCACATAAAAACAAAACTTTTACATAAGCCAAGGCTTGAACCCAAAACTTCTTAAACACTTCCCAGAACACATAACCACTGAAGCAAACATGCATTTGCGTGACACAATCATACAAAAATAGTTACTTAGGATTTTGGGGCATTACATGTATCCTTTGTGTACCTGTTTCAATGGATTAATGTACTTACACTCTTGAATTTGTTTATTTTGTAATTTTATGAACTAATGTGTGTGGCATTGAAGTTCGAGAGTCTATTGTATATCGTGTTAGCGTTACATAGTCGTTCACATTGTTTTACGTACATAGTTCCAAACTAGTCCTTGTATACGAATGCTCAAACACTGCTTTATTTTATTTTCTCGTGTGCATGTTTTATTTTGTTTCTTTTTATCTTGTTGCTTGAGGATAATCAACAACTTAAGTGTGGGGGAGTTTGATCTACCACAGCTTATTTTGGCAAATTAAATTCTTTTCGACACTTAACGAGCTTATTTTATAGTGTTTTGATGTGTTTAATTTATGCAAAATTAGTGTTCTTACACAATTTTTAGTTATGTTATGACCTAATGCACCACAATGGGCCTAGGGATAATCTAAAAGCTCTATCTACTATGTAGGACACTGTTTTTGGGCTTAGAAGGTGAAGGACGACTGTAGTGTCTCAACACTGGGAAGTGGTGTTGCAATACCTAACTTTGAAGCAAAAATACCCAGGAAATGAAGGTAGTGTCATGACTGTTAGAGTATGCCCAAACCTTAGTTCATCAAATTTTGATTTCCAAAACTATATTCCTTTGATTTCTATCAACACCCAAGCCATAAACCTTTATAAAATTTCAAGAAAAATGCCCAAAACACCATAGATTTCGCCATTGTCAAATTTGTGGGTTTTTCGATTTTTCAATCAAAAGCTTATTTTTCTTCCATTAAAGGCAACCATTCATCTACCCATTAGTTTTAAATGTTTTTTAGTCTTTAAAACTGAGTTTTTAGCCATTGAATCACATGTTTTCAATAAAAGTTGAAACTTGGGTCGTTAATGATGAATTTTAGGATTTTGAGCAAAAAACATAGTTTCAAAGTGTTTTTCAATTAGCTTTGAGAAGATTAGAAGGTTTTTAAACTTGGTTTGAAGTTTTGTTAAATATTTCTAAGGATTTAAAGAATTTTCGTGAAAATTACCATAAACAAGTCAAAAATTTTGAAACTGTGAATTAAGTAGTTTTGCATAGTTTAAAGGTTGAGAGTCTATTGTAGGTGAATAATTAGATTAATGGAATTAATTTTATGCAAAACAATTAAGTATAGACTGAGATATTTTAAATTTAAGTTTGCTATGTTGAAGGTTTCGGTTACTTGAGAACTTAGCTTAGGCTTATGTTTTTGATTGCTTGAAGTGAGTCCTTAGTTGGTTGTGATTGAGTTGTTGTATGATTTATGTTTTTGAAGTTTTGAATTCATTAGGACCTTCCACGAGTTAAGGAAAGGCTACTTTGAGCTTTTGGCATTTTGACGAAAGCATTGGTAAGTGTTTAGAGTCACTGCTTGTGGACACAATTCATTGCGTTAATTGGGAATTTAGAAGTAGCCTAAACCCCTACTCTAAATACTAAGTGTATGCTTTCTTGTACTCTTGATTTAATTTGTGAAATATGTGCTAGTGTGATTGTGAAAATGTGAACTGTACAAGATGCTATAGCATGTGTTATGTGTTCATGATTATTGTTGTTAAAGTCTAAATGTAGGCATGTTATGCATGCTAAATGACAGAAACAGTGTTGTGTTGATATTTGCAGTGAATAAGTGCGGTGAATGATAAGTAAGTGTGTGTGTTAATAACAGATATTTTGGCCTTGTGATCTTTGAGACCGTTGGATATAGTTAGCATGCCGTTCAATGGGACATGTTTGGTGTGTTGAGAGTGTTAGCTTTATGCTTCACTTTTTGGGATATGTTCGACTCTATGAGTCAATTGGTGTGTTGGAGATTTGTGTATTCGATGTGTAATGATAGATCCCACTTCTATGTTTCACAGCTCAAGTGCCAAATTATCTTTAAATATGATTCTTCGTGACTACCTCACTGAGCTTGTGTTTTGGGCTTATGTTCGCATGAGCTGGAACAAGTATTTTTAGTGGTCCCAAATTTGGAACTGAAGTATCCTGGCAACAACGCACATTATTACCATTACCCATTGACCATATCAAATTATCAAAAAGCAAAGGCCATACCTTAGAGATGGACTTCCACAAAAAGAAAATTTTGCTTTATGAAATACACTCGGGTAATCTATCAGTAATGCCATACTTTTCTCTAAGTACGCGAACCCATAAAGCTTCAGTTTTGGTGACAACATAAAATCCAACTTCATCATAAAGGCAGTGTTCTAATCACTAAGGTATCGTATCCCAAATCCTCCACACGAACTAGGCTATCAGATAGCTTCCCAGCCCACTAATACCATTTTTCTTTTACCACTACAAGATCCCTATCTAAATTATCGCACCATTCCTTCAATTTCGTCGCGCACACCTTTCAAAACCATTAAAGATTGCATTAGATAACCTAGAATTGAAAGAAGTACTAACTGCGCAAGAGTAACCCTTCCAGCAAAATATAATTTCTTAGCTTCCCAACTAGATAGCTTTCTTCAAACTCTATCCACCAAAAAGCTCAACGTACCTTCGGTAATTCTTTAGTGCAAAAGAGGAACTCCCAAAAACTGTCCAAGACTGTGGACATGTTGGAAACCAAGTATGTTAGTAATCTCCTCCACTAAATCCTCCTTAACTCCTACAAAAAAGAAAAGATTAGTCTTTTGTACAGTAACCTTATATCCCGAAAAGTCACAGAAGTTCCCAAGGAATTCTTTAAGAAGGTTACTATACTTTAAATCTGCTTTACTAAAGATCACTAAGTCATCTGCAAAAAAATGCGATAGATCAGGTCCCCTTTGAGATAATCAAATGAAACGTAAGGAAGTTAGGAATATTTTTTCGCTTTTAGAGACGCTTCCATATCAGAACTCCATTCCACAAAACTTGCATTGTTGACGTTAAGATGGCTGACATGATAACCTATATCAGGAAGTTATGAAAATTTTTCGCTTTTAGAGACAATTCCATAAAGTCCCAACACACTTTGCCATAGGCTTTCTCCAAGTCTATCTTAACGACAATCCATTGCACTATTCTTTTAATTCTCATAGTGTGCAACACTTCTTGTGCAATGACCACATTGTCAGTAATATTCTTTCCTGCAATAAACCTCGCTTGTTCTTGGCCAATGATTTTGGGAAAAAAAATCTTGAAAAGGTTTACCATTACCTTCATATCCAACTTGTATAAAATAGAATAGAGACTAATACACCAGAATTGGGAGAAGTTCTTCAGAGTTGAAACTTTGGGAATTAAAACAATGAGAGTGTTTTTAAATTCTAGGTCTATAGCACTACCTTCAAAAATCTTCTTTACCCATTCGTAGATTCCCTTTTCAATTGTTTCCCATTGTCTTTAAAAGAACAAGGCATGAAAACCATCACCGCTTGGTACCTCAAAAAGGGCCATGTAAAAAAGAGCACACTTAACATCATCATCTAATGCAAATCTTCTAAGAAATTTGATGTCTTTAGGCTCAAGTTGCGGAAACCTACTCATAGGTAAACTCCCCATTGGACCAGAAACCTCACCATACAACTTTTGAAAGAATGCAGCAACCTCTGATTTTAAAAGTTCAAGTTCAAAAATCCACTCACCTTCAGAGTTGCACAAAGTTGTTATATTATTATCTTTCTGCCTTTGAATCGTGTGTCTATGAAAGTACTTAGTGTTGCAATCACCCATACTCAACCAGTTGCATCTCAATTTCTGCTTCTAAAGCAACTCCTCATGGTAAAGAATTTATTCCAGCTCCTCTTGAGTCTCTAACTCTTTCTCTGCTAGACTATTTTAACAGAAAAAATCATTACTCGTTGAATACTAGACAACTTTTGAATCAACTGTGTATTACGGGTATTTATATGTCCAAAGACACATTTATTCCAATCCCTGAGCCTTTCAGTAAAATGATTCAGAGTACCTGACATGTTACCATCAAACCTCCAATTATCTGAGACAAAGTCTAAAAATTTTGGATATTCCAACCAACCAACTAAGAAACGAAATGGCCTACCTTTAGGTGAAGAGAAATTTGGCTGTTGTAACACCCCTAACTTGTATTTGTCATCAAATTAGGGTTACAAAGCATTACCATACAGAATAGAACAATTAACTTCAAAACAGATCAATAACATCATTTAATAATAATTACCTAAAACTCATTACAAACCTATCATACATATACATTTGGGCCTAAACTCAAGCTTTACAGGCCCTAAAAATAGTTCAGAAACAATTTAAGACTAATTTAAATAAATTCAGAAAGTTTGGGAAAAAAGTTCTAGAATTTTTTAAAATAGGGGTCACACGGCCTTGTGGCCAAGCCATGTGACATAACCTAAACCATGTAGTGTTTGAACAATGAGATACACAGTCATGTCCCAGCCTCTAACGCCCCAAAAATCTCAAAATCTGGAATTGTTTTTTTTTCTGTTCTGATAAAAAAATGTGTTCTTAGTATTCCTGGTTAAGTGTTAATTATGTGATAGTAGGTCTCGGTTAGTTTTGGAGTTAAAACTGAGAAGTTAAGGGAATTATGTTTAATTATTAAAGGAAACCTGATGGAAAGTATGTGGGCTTTTGAATAAATGAAGGAAGAATTGGACAGAAAAGAGCTTGCAGGCCTAGTGGATAAGTGGCGTGTTGCTAGTGTCAGAAGTTTGGGGTTCGAATCCCTCCTTGCTCAAAAGGGGGATTTATTTTTGCTTGAAATATGGACAGAGGTGCCGTTGGAAATGAACTCTGTAGGGAGTGATAAGAAGAGAAATTTGAGGAAAGGATCAAGAGGTTATCAGGGAGAAAAACAAGAAGATGAGGAGTGAGGAAGAGGTAGAGCCGAATTGGAAATTTGGGCTTGGGAAATTTGGCTATAGAGGCTATATATAGGTGCCGAATGGGAGGTTTCCAAGCTAATGCCGAATTCTCCTTCACCTTGTTGCCAGAAACCCTTTTTCCTAAAAGCCGAAAACCCTTGTTTTTCTTCCTTTTCCTTGTGTCAATTTCCCATCCTTCCTCTACTCAATTTTCTATGATTCACTTTTGGTTTAGCCGACTTCTTCTTCCCTTTTCCCTTGGTGCCGAATAATCTTTTGTTTGCCATACAAAACTCAATGGCTGAACATCTCTTTGGCCGAATACCCTTGGTGTCGCCACTACCCTTTCCACTCAATCAATTCTAGTGTAAGTGTTTACTCTCCTAATCGGTTTTTGCTAAGTATCGAGTATTTAGTTCCTCACTTCTTCTAATCGATTTTGGTAGGATTAGGCATCGAATCTCAGTCTTTTGGATTCCTGTTGACTTGCTCCTCAGGTGAGAGACTTTGGTAAGTGTTCTTGATCTTAGTTGGCCGATGGTCATATTTAAGGGAAGGAGGACTTGTGTTGGATACAAGTCACCTGTTATTCTGGTTTTAATAATTAAAATTTGGTGCAGATCTAGGAGTTGATCGTGGTTAGTGATTAAAGAAGGGACTGTTATAACTTGTCGCGCAAGATAAGGTGAAGGGTGAGGTTTCGATTTTGGTAAAGATATGTATTAAGCATGCGATTAATTGAAGGGTGATATAGATTGTAGGTTCGGGGCTAAGGAAATCGTAGCACACTTTATTATCAGGTGTGTACATACACTGCACACACAAGTAGATCGGCAAAAGTCGAAATGCCGAAAAGCCAAAAGTTTGGCTACGGTAGTCTTGCGAGTGCACAAACACTCGTAAGGGGGAAACTGATAGGTTGTCTAAGACCCCATGGGCGATTCCATGGACTTGGGTTGTGAATTGGCCAACTAGGCCAGAATGGGCTAAATGGGCACGATGGGCTGTTGGAGAATTGATAATTGTTGCTATGTGATGGAAAATTGCATGTGAGCATGACATTAAATGTGATTTGGGCCTAATAGGCCACATAAATGAGATTGGGCCTAATAGGCCATATGGAAGATATTGGTCCTAGTGGGCCATATACAGGTATGTGGATTTTTCTGGGCTTCGTAAGAGGTTTTAGGCCTAGAATATGATGACTGCATAAAACATAATTAATTTATTGAGACCATGGACAAGTCATAGGGTTAAGGTGTGGCAACAGGTATATGCATGTCTAGGATTGGATCTAAGGAGAGCTTGGTACTTAAGCGGTCTTAATGACTCACCTCTTCTTCTCTGGAATCCTACCTGATGCATAGTATTCATTCATCTTAGCTCACGGGATTTGTTAACGGGCCAAGGTAAGTAAAAACCCGTAATAAAGGAAAATTACCGAAATCCCTCTAAGGGCGAAAATGACTAAAACACCCTTATGTGTCGAGTGGAAGATTTATGGATGTTACATGTATACCTGCTGCATTCATATGCATTCATATGATATCCTGTTTAGGTTGCATATGGGTTGGGAATTATGGAACGGAGGAAGTATATGAGGGTCGCATGGTTGCTTGACAACTGTGGATCCACCAACGGCTTTTAAGCCCAATATGTGATTGGCAGCTTGCTACAACTAAGGTAGTTCCGCAACTGGGCTACCATTGATGTGTATCGGTTGGGTGGGTCAATATTTATATCCCCACAGGATGTGTATCGGGGGACGGAGCTGAAGTGTACCGGCTGGATTATTGGGGTGGGTTGCACTACATTACATTGCATGTATGTTGTATGGTGATTGATGAATGCTTGTTTCTCGTCGAGGGTTGTACACACTGAGTTTTCGAAAACTCACCCCCCTCTTTTATTTTCCTCAGGTGATGCTCAGTAGGAGGTTCGATGTCTGGGGGGACTCTGGGTGGCCAGCTAGCAAGACAACTTGGATTTGATTTAAAAGCATACAAGTTATTGGTTTATTAAGTAATTTAGTCTGGATTGTAATAAGGCCTCCCCTTTTCGTTATAATTTAGATTATTAATTTTATGCGTTGTAATTATGAGAAGTCAAATATAGACTTTCTAAACCATAGTTTTTATATCTACATTTTCGTAACTAAATTTTTAAATGATAAGTTTCTTAAATCAAATGTTTTAAACAAAGCTTCCGCAACTGAAAAGAAATTTTACAAAGTAACTGAGGTGTATCTTTTTTAAGGAAGGGTTTTCAATGAAAACAAGGTTTTCGTTAAAACACTTCAATGTGACACGCCAGATTCGGCCATAACGTCTGGGCCAAGTTTGGGGTGTTACACAGCCGGTGTCTTAAACCTGTAACCCACTGACTTAGATCACACAACTGTGCTGTAGGTCGTTGACTTGATACACACGGTCGTGTCGCAAACCGTGTGCCAGATAGTGTGACTCACTGACTTGATACACACGGCTATGTCGGAGGTCGTGTGGCAGCCCATGTCCCAGGCCATGTGCACCAAAACGTACCTTGAAAATTCAAGTTTACCAAAAATGCTTACTTGAGACACAAACTTACCATTTACAAACCAATTTACCTACTCAAAACACACCTAAACAAGACAAAAACATGCCAAAATCACACATAAATCATACAATTCAAAATCTTATCCAATTTACTCTCATTGGTACCACAATTAAACATCTAAACAATTCAACCTCAATGTCATGGTTTCATATCCCAAAAATACATCACATACTTACCATTCAACCATTTCATTCACACTTCAATATACCAAAAAGTTACCTGATCACAAGATATTCATAAATAACCAAAACATATATTTACCTCATCATGTACCAAATATCATCATAGGATATTAAAATACATTAAAAGCTTGGCACAATATCAAAACATCCCAAGTTACCAAAATAATATACAACCCTAAACATGCCATTTATAACAAATTCCATATATTTAAAAACTACCAAAATAGATCGATGGATAGTGTGATCGTCCTCCGATGTCGATTCCAACCATTTTAGCTTTCTGATGATATATAAAACATAGAAAAACAATTACGTAAGCAACTAGTGCTTAGTAAGCTCGAATAAAGAAACTTTGATTTTCAGAACATAAATGATTAAATTGTTAAAACATTACTCATTTAAAATTAGGCACACTTTTTGTTCCTAATCACAACACACTAAACGATTAGCAGGTGTATAAATGAACATATCCAACCAATTGAACATAAAACGTATCAATATAAAGTTCAATACATAATTCCTCAATCTATTACTTAATTGGTTCCCTTTTCACTTCATATTCATATACCAACATTTTCCATTTCATGCTTCCATAACATAGTTCATTTCATATACGCATTCATTCGTTAAACTTTAATCACCTGTTGAATCAAATAAAATAACACCGAATACTAAAAAAAATACTCATATAACCACTAAATTCCCTAAACAGACCACAACATCATAATTTAACTCATTTATAGACATATGAAACATATAATCACACCAAGACATTAATATTCACTATCAAATCATACTACTAAAAACATTCATCTCATATTCATACTAGCGATACAAATCTTACCCAAAACATGTTACCTGATTAGTTATTATTGAAGGATGCCCTGATGTCTTTCAACCATGGTCTTATTCACTTACCGACATGTTGCCATAGTGTCTTTCAACCATGGTCTTATTCATTTTCCAATATGATGTTGTAGTGTACTTCAACCATGGTCTTATTCATTTTCCAATATGATGCCATCATGTGTTTAAACTATGGTCTTATTCATTTTCCAATATGACTTCATAGTGTCTTTCAACCATGGTCTTGTTCAATTTTTTATTTGATACCATTGTGTCTTTCAACCATGGTCTTATTCATTTTTCGATATGATGCCATAGTGTCTTTCAACTATGGTCTTATTCATTTTCGATAAGATGTCATAGTGCCTTTCAACTATGGCCTTACTCATCTGAATCATGATGTCATAGTGTCTCTTAGCTATGGTCTTACTCGTTTTCATCTTGATGAACCTACTCATGTATATTTCAGAGGTTATACCATTCAATTCACACATACTTATTTACCATGCTTCAAAAATCAATTATTTAATTTCAATTTCATGTCTTACCTCATTTAATCATGTTAACTATAATATATATAAACAAAACCTTTCTTATTGAATTTATATAATTATAAACACATTAATTCATCACAAAATTTCATCTTTAACTTAACATTTCAGCTTAATCCATTTCATTGCTTACAATTTATTAAGCAAATGAACTCAATCACAACATAAATCTATGGATATTAAAACAAAAAAACAACATTTAAATTAAAATAAATTAATTTATGAACTTACCTTGACTAAATTGTAATAATTGCAGAAGTTCAAAGAATATTCCGAAAATTTCCCTTTTCCATGTAAGTCAATAAGGTCTAGGTTTAAAATGTAAAATTTTCCCTTTATTAGCTTATATTCATATGCCAATTAATTCTGCATTATATACCCTTTATTCTTTTTGAAATTACATTATTACTCCTAACTTTTACAACTTTTGCAATTTAGTCCTTTAACCCAAAAATCATCAAACTAACCATTTTCTCAAGTTCAAAATTTACAGTTGAATAACCTAGGCCTTTAAATAGGCCCAATTATACCTCTAATTCACCATAAACCCTTGAAATTTTAACATTTTAACAATTTAATCTGTAATAGCCCAATTTTAGTGAAATCGGAACAGTGGTTTCGGGAGAAAAAATCTGAGCCAAAAATAAATTAAGTTTTCTTTCATTATTTGGTCCGTATTAAGTTATAAATGTCATGTGAAAATTTTGATATGAAAATTTTATCAATTATGTGTTTAATTAGGGAAATGACCAAATCGCGTAAAATGCAAAAGTTAAGTTGTAGTAGCTATAAGGACTAAATAGCCATAGAATTCAAAACTTGAGGTCCTTATATGGTAATTAGACCATTAATAAAAATTTAGTAGATATTTTTGGATGATTCATCCATGGAAAATTAGAAAAAGGCTAAGGATGAAATTGAAAATCAAAATTATTACAGATGAGAAATTAATTAAATAGAAATAAAAATCATTTTTATCATCTTCTTCCCCAAAATATTCCATGGAAACCCTAAAAGAGAGAGAAGAAACTTTCTTGGCCAAATTGGGTAAGTTTTCTTGTCTCGTTTTTAGTAATTTTGATATTTTTGAAACCTAGATAGCTTAATCTATCTATTTTGGGGATTAATTTGAAAAGTTATCAAGGTATGGAATTAGGGTCATGGATGAATATGCTAAAAATTAGAAATTTATGGTAGAAAATGAAAGGTTGTTGTTAGATAAACAACTTTTACAAAGTGATTTTTTATGAAAACATAATTTAGGGACTAACATGTAAAGTTGTGAATTTTGATGAAAAAAATGCTTTTTTTTTATGAATACATGTTTTGTAACTTTTGTAATGGGATTTTGGTTAGGCTTGGAATAGGGAGTCAATTGCACAAATTTTATTTTTCGAGCCTAGGGACGAAATGGGAATTTATGGAAAAGTTAAGGGCAAAATGGTAATTTTTCCTAGGATGAAAATTAAGTCCACTTGAATGTGAAATATGGTAAATTGATGTTAAATTTACTTGTATAGATCCGGATAGACTTGTACATGGAATTTGTTTGTTGAGTACGTACAGCCTTGATTCTAGACTTGTACACCTTGAGTGTACTAATCGTGACCTTGATATTCTGAGTAATACGGGTAAAGTTCTGATATGAAATGATTTGAACTCGGGATGAACTCTAATGAAATTATACTTGTAATATAAAGAGATGATTTATACATGTTGTGGAAAGCATATGTGTTTGGAAACTTGATTGTTGTTGAGTCCATATATGTTTGTGATGTTATTATGGATTATATGACTAACAAGGCCAATGAGGATATGTGTAGGGCTTGAGGGAAAATTGATTGAATATGCCTTACATAGTTACCTCAAAATAGAATGAATGGTAAGTTAAATACCATGTTATACAAACGTACTAAGCATTTTATGCTTACTTAGTTTTTTTTCCCTGTTTTATAGTAAATCGAAAGCTCGTTGGATTGGAAGCTTGGCGGAGATCACTCACACTATGTATCGACCCATGTCGGTACAATATGGTAAAGCAATTATGGTTACAATGGCATGTATAGGTTATATTGGTCATATTGGCATGTAACTGTAAATGATTATTGTAATCTAGCCGTTGGAATGGCTAGTGATGATTATGTTTTGGTACATGTATATATGTGTATTTAAGTTTATTTTATGGAGATAACATAAGTGTTTATTATTCATTGATTGAGAAAGGTTAAAATGAGTATGCTTATAAAAGGTAAGATTATAAACATGTATGCATGTAATTATATGCCATGTGAAATGATAGAGTTAGCTTAATTTGAATGCTTGAAATGGTTGGTATTTGGATGTGAGTTTAAATGTAAGAAATTGGTATGATTTTGGGTGAAAAATGAAGCTAGGAATGGCTTTATTTTGTCCACACGGGCAGACAGACGAGCATGTGTCTAGACCGTGTGTGACACACGGCCTAGTACATGGGCGTGTGGTTAGGCCATGTGTCCCTTGCACCTTAAATTAAAGAAAACAGAATGCTTAGAATTGAGCACACGGGCAAAGACACGAGCGTGTGTCTTAGCCATGTGTGCTACACGGCCTAGCACACAAGCGTGTGGCATGGCCATGTGGACAAGTCAGAGAGTTACACAGGGTCAAACATGGCCTCCAGCACGGGCGTGTTCCTTGGACCACACGGGCGTGTAACAGTCCGGTTTTGACCCTAGTCGGAATAGTAGTTTCGGGACCACATATCTGAGTAAGAAAAATGTTTAAATTTTATTTTCCGTGGTCATGATATGTGAATTAGAATCTGTGAAAGTTCCGTATAAAAATTTAATCGTTTGTGTGCTTAATTTGAAAAAAGGACCTAATCGTGTAAAATGTGAAAGTTACATGCTATATGTTAAAAGTGCCTATTTGATTTGTCTTTGTTTATGAGAGGTCCTTATGTGGCAATTGGACCATTAACATGGTTAATGGACTTTTATGGACAGCTGTTATAAGCTTTTATTATTATTTCATTAAGGTTAAAAATGGTATTTGATAATTATGTTTAATTAATAAAACAAATGCATGAAAATTTGTTCATTCATGCTTATTATTGCCGAAAATACAAAGTAAAAGAAAAGAAAAGAATTAGGTAGGGTTCAACCATACCAAGCTTGATTCAAGGTTCATTTTTGTTTGGTTTTTAAAAATTTCTATGTTTTTGTGACCGTTGCTTAGTATACTATACAGCCCCATGTGTAATATCCTGATTTTGGGCCTAGTCGGAACAGTGGTTTTGAGACCATAAATCCGAGATAGAAATATTTATTTTATGACTATTATAAGGTCTATGATATATTTCTATGCTTGTGTGAAGATTTCATGAAGAAATTTTATGTGAAAAATGCTTAATTGGACTTTAGGGACTAAATTGAATAAACTGCAAAACTTGTGTTCTAGAAGCATCTTGTATGAAATTAAGTTAGATTATTAATTAGAGGTCCTTAAAGAGTAATTTGACCAAGTTCTAAAAATTTGGACAAAAATGGGCTTCGAAGGGTAAAAATTTAAAGAATAGTAAAAAGGGTATTTTGGTCATTTAGGGGCAAAATGAATTAAAACACAAAATTAAAAGCCAATTTTGCTCATCTTCTTCACCAAGGCCGAAATTTGCATGGAGAAACCATGGCTAGGGTTTTTCAAGCTTCCAAGCTCGATTGTAAGTCTGTTCTAGTCCTGTTTTTAATGATTTTTACATTTTTGAAATCTCGGTAACATGTTCTACCTATTTCTACCAATATTTTGAGCTAGGGTTTATATTTAAAAATTTACCCATGGATGATATGTATGAATTTTGATGTTTTATGGTAGAATATGAAGTTTGAGATTGTGTTAAACGACTTTTGCTATGTGATTTTTCGTAAAAACGAGTAAAATGACATAATCGGTAAAAATACCTAATATTCATAAGTACATGTTAGAGTGTGAATTTGATGTTGCTGTAGAAGGGAAAAATGATCAGCATGTCATAAAACATACGAAAATAGGATGATGTTTAATTTACGAGCCTTGGGGCAAAAGTGCAAATATGTGAATATTTAGGGGCAAAATGGTAATTTTGCCAAAGTTCGTATTAGGGGCTGTTTTGATGAATTTGTGTATTAAATAAATAAATTTGGTATTATAGATCAAGATGTGTGTATTAAATAAATTAATTTGGTATTATAGATCAAGAGAAAAGAGATTCGAGTCGAGATCAGGGGAAAAATAAAGTTTACGAGGAATAGGCTCGACTATTCTCATTTTGTATTGAGGTAAGTTCATATGTAAATATTGTAATATAACAGTTATTTTAAATCATTTAATGCTATATATACGATATTATGATTGTTATCATGTAATTCTATGCTTTGTGGTCATTGTTGGATAACATGCAAAAATTTTATGAATTATGTGGAAAATGTGAAAGACTACCGAAGTATCGTCATTGGTATTCTAAGGAGAATGGTAAAGGAGTATGAACGAGGAAACTCCCGTTGAACCTTAGGAATAGATTAGGATACAAGTGACATGTCACTAGGATATTTAGGCATCCGAACTCGTTGAGTCGAGTCCGAGTTCACTTATGGATGCGAATGTTCGAGCTCGTTGAGTTGAGTCTGAGTTCGTGAGATGTAACTAGGCATCCGAGCTCATTGAGTTGAGTCCGAGTTCACTTATGGATGCGAACACCTGAGCTCTTTGAGTTGAGTCTGAGTTCGCTTATGGGCGGGTTACATGGTAGCTTCGCTACATATATGGCACTTATGTGCAAACTTTCCATGTATCCGAGTTATATTCCGATGTGTTCAACCGGTAAAGTTCTAGTGAAGTGGAAGAAGACTTGAGATGAAAGTGACGAGTTGGTAAGTGTTGTGAAATGGGTACCTTAGACAGGTATGCACTTAACTCTCGGGTTGAGACCTCAATATATCAATAATATGGTAAGATGATGAATGGAAATGTAATATGAATACCTTGGTGATATTATGCAAATGATGATTTCGTATGATTGCATGGTTATGTTACTTGCTATTTGCATGTGAACTTACTAAGCAATTATGCTTACTCCCTCCTTTCCATTCCTTGTAGTTTGACAAGCCGACTCAGAAAATCGGGACCCGTCGGAGGCACGTTCACACTATCGGTGACCACTTTCGGTATAGTGGCTTGTACATTTTGGAAATATGGCATGTATAGCATTATAATCATTTTGTGTATATAATCTTATGATATGGTGAATGGATGGAATGGAAATGTTTGAGAATGATTAGCTATTGGAATGGCTAATCAAGTTTATATACGATAACATGTATGCTTTATGTCTTAACTAAACCATGAAAATCCTTGGAAAGGTAAAATTGGCCACAAAACAGAATCAGACAGCAGCAGTTACATGAATTTGAAAAATCACTAAAAATAGTATAAATGGAATTAAATGATGAATAAGTTATGGAATCGAATCTTGACAAGTATATTTTTATATAGAAGAAGTTAAACAGGTAAATGAGTTATATTTTATGAGATATTTAAGTTTTGGTGGAACAGGGTCAGAGCGATCTCTGAATCCCCTGTTTTGACTTTAAAAATTCATCATAAATTGTACAAAAAGAATTAGGAGTTGTACCTTACATGTATGAAATCCTTATTGAGTCTAATTTTATGAGAAATAAACGGCATAGTCATTGAAACTCGGTACAGGGAGATATCTGATTAGTAATACACAGGGGTCAGAGTAGCCAAACCCTAAAATAGGGGAGATTTTAACTAATAAACTGTACTAATTGGGCCGACCAAAAATTCTATAAAAAATATTAGTAAGTATATATATGAGTCTAGTTTTAGGGAAAATTTACGGAATTGGATTTTGGGTTTCATAACTCGAGATATGGATTTTTTTAGCGACTGTGATGCAGTTAGCCAACTCGTCTAAAAATTCTAAAATAAATTGTTTGAGCTGTTTAATTAATAAATTAAGTCCGTTAACACCTCATGCTCGACTCCAGTGACGGTCTCGGTACGAGGCATTACACCATGTCTCAATTTTTGATTTTGTTGATGATTTTGAGTTAAGCCATTGATGAAACTATGAGCTTTATGATGCTAGTTGATGAATTATGAAAGATATGTTTTGGGTTAACATATGTTGTCTTTAAATTTTTGATGAAATTGAGTAATTTGGGCTAAATTGTAAAAATGTTATTTTGAGGGACTAAAATATGAAATAAATGAAATGTATGGACTAGTATGAGAGCTATGAAAATTTTTCTAAGCTTGTGTACAAGCAAATTTTGTGTATTTTGTGTATTTTGTGAATTAGGGACTAAAGTGTCGAAATGTAAAAATATAAGGGCTAGTTTGCAAAATGCCCTAAATATGTGTCTATGGATTTTTTTGAATGATTTGTTGAATAAAAGGGTTAATTTTGAATCCATATAGATCAAGAAAAGAGGAATCTAAACTTAGATCGAGGGAAGTCGAAGATTATAGAGTAAACGATTCGAGTTGACAATTTGGAGTACGAGGTAAGTTTGTACATAAAATATGATGTTATAAGTATGTTTTGATGTTTTGTTTATACATAGATTGTATATACATCTAGCTTGGTTAAATATGATGATAAATCAATAGTATTTAGCACTAAGTGTGCGATTTAAACTAGCTTCGGCTACATAAGGCACTAAGTGTGTGATACCGATATAACTTCAGTTAATTTAGATGGCACTAACTGTGCGGAATCGTACTAGCTTTGGCTAAGCTTTAGAGCACTAAGTGTGCGGATGTCTAAAGCACAAATAATTTACAGAAAGTCTTAAAATATCCGAACGGAAGGTGAAAATGAAAATGTATAAGTACGGGAAGGTTTAGGTATGTACAATACCTATGTGGTAGATGATATTATGTATGTAAAGTTCATTTAATTGGTATGAACATATGAATTGTGTTGGCATAGAATTGATAGATGATTTGAGAATTTATAAGCACTTATGTGTTGATGTTTTATGTTTTATATATTGTTGATGATTTTTGGTACGAGCTTACTAAGCTTTTGGAAGCTTACTTTGTGTGTGTTTGCATTGTTTTATAGATATCGAAGCTACTGCGAGCTTGGGGATCGTCAAGGATCGTCACACACTATCAAACCTCATTTTGGTACTTTGAAAATGTATATATTAAAGTATGGCATGTATAGGCTAGAAGTTGTGGAATTATGTTTTGTGCTATATATATTTAGCCATGTGATATGGCTTGTAATGGTTGTGATTATGATGTAATTTTGGTATATGAAATGTGAGGAAATATAATGTGTTTAATGTGTTCATGTATGGTTAAAAGAATGGCAAGTTTGGTAAGCTCATAGCATAAGTTTGAATGATGTATTGATCATTTGGTTAGGTATGATGTTAGTTTAAGTTTTGGTGTGAATTGAGTGATGAATTGAGAATGGTAACGTTTTAGAATGAATGATAAATATTTTGGCATAAAAATTGGTTGAAATGGTTATGAAATTAGGCTTATTTCTTTGCTTGTAGGTTGACCCAAATTAGGGTGGCAAATTGGCTATTTAAATGGCCTATTTTTGTCCACACGGGCAGAGACACGGGTGTGTCTCTCAACCATGTGCGACACACGGTCACACTATACGGCCGTGTGTCCCCTGGGGTACCCTACGAATTAAAGGCAATATACCCTCCAGTTTTGACACGGCCTAGACACACGGGCGTGTCTATTGATCGTGTGTGGCACACGACCTGCCACACGGGCGTGTGGTCGGTCGTGTGGCCAAGTCAGTAGCCTTCTAATTTTCACACGTCCCGGCACAAGGGCGTGTCTTGTGGCCGTGTGAACAAGTCAGTATGTATACCCTGTTTCGCCAAAGCTTAGACACACAGACATGTCTAAGGCCGTGTGAGGCACACGGCCTGTTCACACGGGCATGTGACCTTTGAAAAGTTAAAAAATTTTATAAGTTCTGAAACTTTTACATCTTATCGATTTAGTTCTAAATGTATGGATTAGACCTTGTATGCTCGGTTTAAGTTCGTATTGAACATGAATGACTGTTATTTATGGAAATGATATGATATTTGATATTCGATTGTTCTAAACTGTGTTACGAGTCCAATAATGCCTCTTAACCTATTCCGTCGACGGTTACAGGTTAGGGGTGTTATAGGGCGTGTGAGCCCTGTAACTTGGAAATTTTTTGAAATTTCATAAAAAATTCTTAGAGTTCCCTATTAAGTCCCGACTCAATTCTAATGCTCGTATTGGGCCTTGAGGGTCCAATGAAGGGACGTTTTGAATGATCTCGATTAATGAAAAGTAATTTACATAAATTATTTTTAAAATGTTTTGAAAGTTTTGTTAATGCTCTAAAACCCTATTTTGATGACCGATACGAGTTGGGGTGTTAAATTTACTGGTATCAGAGCTATGGTTTAGTCAGTTCTCGAACTGAACGTAGCGTATGTGGACTCTAGAAATACATGCCATTATATAACCTGTGATAGTGTGATATCTCCTGACTCTAGTGAAAAAATTATTTTGCTAATACACAGGGATGCTTTCCAACTGAGCTAATTCCGATAATGCTGAAAGTGATACTCACGTGCCTGAGTGAAAATGTTACTTATGATGAAAGAAAATTTGAAAAGGTACGGATAAAAGTTTTATAGTACATGAGAATGATAAATGCTATGTTATATGAGTATATATATGAAAGTTAAATTTTAAGGCTTACGATCTCCACCCCCTTACCAGTATAGTGTTATACGATGAAATTCACAAGATTTATATGGATTAAGCTCATGAATGTGGAACTAAAGAGTTCAAAAGCTAAATGATTAATGATGTAGTCAGGATTGGGAATAGGTTAGTAAGTAAAGGCGGTATCAAAAGAGATATCAGATTTTTCTGAAGATTATTCTGAACATGTGATGTCATTGTTAAGGAAGAAGTTATTCATGAGTAATCGACTCTTTTAGTGATATGAAGATTTTTCTGAAGATTATCCAAATATGATATTTACAGAACGGATTAGCTAAAAAATTCTTCTAAATTGACTCTTTCAGTGAACTGAATAATGTAAGATTGTTGATGACTTCATTAGTCAGTGGAATAGTGATGAAATTGTAAAGATATTTGAATACAACTGTTATAATTGAGTATATTACAGCAACATCTCTTGGGTACTCTATAAGTTCTGTTATTCTCAGAGGCATATGAAATTGTTCATGTTCAAATGCAACATTTGTCGTATTGAAAGGCTGGCTAATTATAATAGATGGAATTACTAGAAGTCTGGTTGATTCATGAGCTGTATTGCTCTATCTTACTTGGGTTTTCTAATTTATCATAATTGATATAAGATTTGAGGAGAAGATTCATATGATGTTATTTTCTATTTCTATAGATTGAATCCCTAAATTGTGAATGTGCAAGTTATATTGTCTTTATCATAGTTGTTTCTACTGAGTATGTGTGATATTACCCTTCTAAATTTTCTCTGAGATATCATCAATCTCTTTATTATTCAAGCATGGTTTATCTATGAAAGATATTCATCGGTTGGAGGTAATTACATTTATTTTAGTTATAAATATTGACTCGGTCATGAGGTATGGTGATAGAGATCACAGATTATAGAAACTGTATTACTGTATTAGTTATTTTGGGGTCACTTTCGGTTATCCCTCTTTTAATTTGAGGTGCACTATTGATGTTTAAGTGTTGCTTTATCTAGACAGCTGACATGTCAGTCATATTATTGTACAATCTGATGGTTGTGGCTTTGGAAAAACTCAAAGCTTTAATGTTAATAATTGAAATAGCTACATTGCTAACATAATTATTACAGAAAGATGTAAGATTTGAATGGATTGAAAACTGTTAGTAAAGTTTTGACCAGTTGAAAGCTCTGTTGATCAAAGTATTAATTTTGGTTTAGCCTGAATCGGGTAAGGAATTCGTTATTAGAGTACTACACTATTGAACAGGATTAGACTATGTTTTAATGCAGTAAGACAAGGTAATAGCCTGTACTTTCAGACAGTTAAAAACCACATGGAAAGAATTACTTGATACATGATCTAGAATTGACGACTATTGTTTTTATATTGAAATCTGACAGCATTACTTGTTTGGTGAAAAATGTCATATATTCACCGATTATTAAAAGTTGAAGTATCTAATGTCACAAAAACATTTGACTTTGAGATAGCGTATATGGCTTGAATTGTTGAAAGATTATGATTTGACAATTGTATATAATTTGGAAAGAATGAATGTGGTTACAGATATGCTAAGTAGAAAATCTCTGTATACTTTGCAAGCCATGGATACCGATTATGATTGTCTGATAATAGCTTAATTTTGGCTGAGTATAGAGCTAAACTGATGTTTCTACGACAGAACAGTGAAACTCAAAAAAGTGAGAATAAGTTGTAAGGTAAATGGGTATAGAATGAAATAATTATTGAATCAGGATCGCAGATTTGAATTTGATGATTGTCTGTTATTCCGAGATAGAGCCTGTGTACTGAAGAATTTGGAACTTTTACAGAAAATTTTACATGAATGATCATAGTGGTACTATGTATGTTTATCTGGGAAATGATAAGATGCACAATGATTTGAAAACGATGTATTGGTAACCTGGAATGAAATGTGGTATTTCTGAATCTATATTTAAATGTTGGATGTATCAACAAGATAGAGATGATACTTTCAAGATGGTTATAGTCAGTGAAAATACCGAAATGGAAATGGGACAAAGTTACTATGAATTTTATATTAGGATTCTCCCTGTCTATGAAAAAAGAAAGATACTATTTGAATAATTGTTGATTGTTTGACGAAGCCTTCACATTTTATTCTAGCATGAATGGATTTCTCACTTGATAGATTGCTTGAATTATTTATTTTTGAGATTTTCAGATCATATGATGCGCTAGTTTCTGTTGTTCTAATAGAGATCTACAGTTTATATTCCAATTCTGAAACAAGTTACAAGAAACTCTGGGTATACAGTTACATTTTAGCACCGTATTTCATTCTTAAACAAATGATCAATCTGAACACATGATTCAGATTTTTGAAGATATGTTTCAATGTTGTATTTTAGAATTCAAAGGCAATTGAAAAAAGAAAATATTTACCATTAGCTGAATTCGTATATAGTAACAGTTAACAGTCAAGTATAAAATTGTACCGTACTAGGTTTTATATGGTCACAAGTGTAAAACTTCGGTGTTTTTGACTGAGTTCAGTGAGAAAAGATACATGTAGTTGGTTTGATTCTTTGAAACCAAAGAAAGATGAAAGTGATCTGAGACAATTTAAAAGTAGTATTTGATCGTTAGAAATTTGATGTGAGTTTAAGATGAAAAGAAATAGAGTTTTAGATTGGCAACAAAATATTTTTGAAAGTTTCACCATGGAAAAAAGTTCTCCGGTTTGGTAGTAAAGGCAAATTAATTCTGTGGTTTAATGGGTCATGTGAGATCATTGAAAAGAATTAGACCTGTTGCGTGTTGATTGGTATTATTATCAGAGTTCTATAGAATTCACAATGTTTTATGTGTGTATGTATTATGACAGTATCGATCAGACCCATCATCTGTTATTTCTCTGATAGAGATTGAAATTCAGCTTGGCATGACTTCCAATGAGTGACTGGTTGAAATTTTGGCATGTGAAGTGAAAGAAACAAAAAATATAAAAGTAGCTTTAGCGAAAGTTCTTTGACAATGATACGATATAGAGAAAGCTATCTGGGAACTGGATGGAAACATGAGAAAGTAATGTTGGAATCTATTTACTGGTAAGATTTTCGAGGACGAAAATCACTAAAAGGAGAGAGAGTTGTACCAGCCCAATTTCAGTGAAATTAGAACAGTGGTTTGGGGACCACAAATTTGAGTCGAAATAAATTAATTTTTATTTTATTATATGGTCTGTATTAAGTTAGAAATGTCATGTGAAAATTTCGATACGAAAATTTTATCGATTATGTGTTTAATTAGGGGACTAAATCGCATAAAACGCAAAAGTTAAGTTGTAGTAGCTATAAGGATCAAATAACTATGGAATTCAAAAATTGAGGTCCTTATATGGTAATTACACCATTAATAAAATGTTAGTAGATATTTTTGGATGATTCATTCATGGAAAATTAGAAAAAGGCTAAGGACTGAATTGGAAATCAAAATTATGAAAGATGATAAATTAATTAAATAGAAATAAAAATCATTTTTATCACCTTTGTCCCCAAAATATTCCATGGAAACCCTAGGAAAGAGAGCAAAGACTTTCTTGGCCAAATTGGGTGAGTTTTCTTCTCCCGTTTTCAGTAATTTTGATATTTTTAAAACTGAGATAGCTTAATCTATCTATTTAGGGGATTAATTTGAAAAGTTATCAAGGTATGAAATTTGGGTCATGGATGAATATGCCGAAATTAGAAATTTATGCTAAAAAATGAAAGGTTGTTGTTAGATAAACAACTTTTACAAGGTGATTTTTGATGAAAACATGATTTAGGGACTAAAATGGAAAGTTGTGAAATTTGATAAAAAAGGCTAAAATTTTATGAATACATATGCTGTAAATTTTGTAATGGGATTTTGGTTAGGCTTGGAATAGGGAGTAAATTGCACAAATTTTATTCTCCGAGCCTAGGGACAAAATGGGAATTTATGAAAAAGTTAGGGGCAAAATGGTAATTTTGCCTAGGATGAAAATTAAGTCCACTTGAATGTGAAATATGGTAACTTGATGTTAAATTTACTTGTATAGATCTGGATAGACTAAATTTGGAGCTAGAACGAGGAAAGAGGAAAATGTCGGATTAGTAGATTTTACGTACACGAACATTGTCGAGATAAGTTTGTGTAACTAAATTGTATATGTTTTTATGCTTGAATTAAATGTTGTGTTTGTAAATTGTATAAATGTTATAAATATGTGAAATGATCATATTCTCGTTAAAGCCTGATAAATGAAAGTACCTAATCAATTATAATGCCTGAGAAATGATAAATGATAAAAATGTTTATTTTATGCTTGAGTTGAATGTGAACCTTTGAATTGCATAAATGCATAAATATATGAGATTGACCGTAACACCCCTTACTAGTATTCGACGCTAGAACATTTGACTGTAATACCCGTGTGCTAGGCCGTATGGTTAATTTAACTTTCATAATTTTTCATAAAATAGGTGCAGACTTCACACGCTTAGGGCACACGCCTGTGCCTGAGGCCATGTCATCCACACGAATGAGACACACGCCCGTGTCTCTGCCCATGTTCTCAATTTTGAGCATTCTGTTTTGCAACAATTAAGGTGCAGGGGACACACGGCCAAAACACACGCCCATAGGGCAAGCCGTGTGTCACACACAGCCTAGACACATGCCCGTGTGTCTACCCGTATGGACAACAACAAGGCTATTTACCAAGCCATATTGTCACCCTTATGTCAATACACCTACACAACAAAACATAACACCAATCTAAGCAATTACAATCAACCAATTCAGCCACAATCAAGATATCTACACATCATTCACATGCTACCATTTACCACATACAAACATCACATACTTATCAACTTCAACCATACAAACTTACACATCCATGAAAACCTCATCATTGAATAATTACTTAAACCAATATTAGCCAATTCCATTTGGCCACTTACAAAATGAATTATCAACCAATATAGGCTAACACATTAGGCCAAATCAGTTATGACACATAACAAAATAAGCAAGTCTCTATACATGCCCTAACTCAAAATATTGAAATCACTGGTTCCCAAAATATTAAGTTGATGGTGTGACTAGATCTCCAACAATCTCCTATCCCTGAGCTAGCTTGGTGACACTATAAGAAAAGGGAAAAGAAAGGGAGTATGCTATATAGCTTAGTAAGTTCCCATGCAAATAATTGTCATCATAAACACACATTTAACATACAATTAACATGAAGTAAATTAAAATAAATGTCATTATAATTCCGGTAGTCAAACTTAATCACATCCTTACTGAGGGATTCATTACATATCGAGCTCATTAAGCATGAGTCTTATGTACGTACATGTACCCATTTACAACATACCATATTATTTCACAACTTCGACAATTCTCACTGCATTTCCCATTAAACCACTTGGAATACTAAAGGATACTCGGGTATCTCGCACACGTGGTACTACACCAATGGCATATCCCAGATATGGTCTTACATGGGATCTCGTATCAATGCCAATAACCCAGATGAAATCTCATATCAATTCTATATCCCAAATATGGTCTTACACGAAGTCTCATAATGATGCCATATCCCGGATATGGTCTTACACATAGCCTCGGTAACCCTAATGTCATGACATTTGTGTAACACCCTGATTTTTGAGATTTTTATAATTTTTGAGAATTTGGTAAAATTTTTAAAATTAGGTATTTGGTTGTGAAATTCATATTTGGAGTGTGTAAATAGGCCTATGGAAGGCCCATGTGTTGGCCAAAACCTGGTAGAATTTTTGAATTTTGGACTTAAGGAGTTAGGGGCATTGGATGGGTGGCCTTATTAAAAGATGTGGGTAGAATATAACACAAGAGAGCACTTGGAAAAGTGGTTAAGTGACGCCACTAATGAGCTAAAAAAGTGGCGTGTAAGTGGTTAGGGGAAGGCCAAGGTTCGATTCACTAAGCTGGCAATTATGTTGTTATTTTTATGTCTTGAGATGTAGAAGTATGAAGACGAATAGAACTCTGTTGGAGGGAGTTTGAATCAGTCAAATGCATGAATTTAGGAGTGATAAGGGGAGAGATTTTGGGGATTTGAATGGAGGCTTAGTGTTGGCCGAATAGTGGGAAGTGAGGGAGGAGAAATTGGCTTAGGGGTTTTAGGTTAGTGTTTCGGCATAGGGGGCTTTAGTTGTGCCGTTTTCTTTTGTTTAAACATCATAGGGTTATTCTTTTCTTCCCTTTTCTTCTCCAGCCAAAATCACCACTCCTTTCATCTACTTTTCTTTCTCTTCTTTTTCCAAAACCAAACTACTACTCCTTTTCTTTTCATCTACTACTCCCTTTCTTTTCATCACCCTTGCCGAATAGCCATAAGAGCCGAAACTTTTGAAGTTGGATGTGCCGATTTCGTGTAGACCAGTATCCTTCTTTTCTCTTCATTTGTTGTGACTGATCCCTTCATCTGGTAAGTACTCATTTTCCAAATCGATTCAGTGGTGTAAATGTTAAGAAAAACCGAAACCCCCTATAGTTTAGGGAGGTTATCAATTTAAGGCTTAGGCCTCACCGGGATTTTTTCATTCGACTTTTATGATTTGTGTAGTGATACAGAAAACTTTGGAGGAGCAGCAAGGCTTGGAGTATCGGTTTGGATAAACTTGGATCAAATCATCGGACCCTGTGAAGGTAAGTGATCTATGGCTATTAGGGGTTCTTTGGCTGAATATGGTAAGGTGGATTTTGGGTTTGATAAGCATGAATTGTAAACTAAGAATGGTGGTGTTTAATTGTAGGTTGTCGTGGGAGACTTTGTTAGCAAACGTCACAAAGCAGGTGTGTAACAACCCTCGTAGTAGCTTAGACTAATATTCACTGAAAAGCCGAAATGCCTAAATTCTAGCATTTTGGGAACTTGTAATTTTGCGTTTGGTTATAGATGCGATAAATACGATATGATCAGTGTTTGGATCGATGGGACAGGTAAGAGTGTAAATTTGTGCACGATGGTAAGTTGGGCCTCAATGGGCTGAAATTGGGCCCAATGGGCTTTCGGGCCCATTTGGGTAAATTTGATAGAAAATGGAATTTGGAAAGGTTGCATGACACCACGGTTAGTACTGTTGTAAAATTTGGGTTAAGCGGGCTTAGCGGGCTAAATCGGCATTCGTAGGGCCCATTAGAAGTTTTGGGCCCAAAAGCTCGAATTTGAGAAAGCAGGTTAAAGATCATTGTTTAAACACTCGAAAATATTGATAATTGCTAATGAACATGGGAAACCCATGATATTCGGTAAAATTACGAAATTACCCTTATAATATGAAAAATGACTATTTTACCCCTATGTAAAAATGACCATTATACCCCTAGGGTTTAATTATGAATGTGATGCATGAGATATTGATATACATGATATGACATGCACATGATATGCTATGATACTCATTATATGCATGGGTTGGGTTTTAAATAGATGGAGGAAGTGCGAAAAGGGCTTTGCCCCAGTTTACCAAAAAGGGCTTTACCCCGGTTATTAAAAGAGGCTAGGCCTCCAGTTATATGATAAAGCAGCTATGCTGCCAGTGGAGAGTTTGGTTGGGTGGGTTGAGTTATTCCCCACACGGAGAGCTTGGCTGGTACGGGTGGAGAGTAGCAGATGGTGGGTTGAGAAGTCTCCCCAAATGGGCTTGCATATATTCATTGGTATTTCATGTGAAATTGAAATGGGCCTATGGGCCATATCGTTTACAGTAAAGGCTTCAGCCCAGTAACCGTTAAATGAAAGGCTTCGGCCCAGTATATGTTGAAACTGAACTAGGGCTTAGGCCCAGTATGCTGATATTAGTTGGGCTCTGAAAGGGGCTTGTTGCACACTGAGTTTCCAAACTCACCCTTTTCCTTAACCTTGCAGGTGAACCCTGATATGGGGACTTAGAGCCGGAGAGGATTCAGAGTGGCCGTGGTGATCACTTTCGAACTTTACAATAAGTTACCAATTTTTTTTAATTATTATTATTATTTGGTTTTGGGTTGTAATAAGGCCATTTTAATTATTTTTCTGGAATTATTTTATTTTATACTCTATATTTTACTGATAATAACTCAAAATGGGTTAGACTTAAGGCACGTTTTCAAAATGGTACTTGTCTTCAAAATAACGCAATGATACAATTAATCGATTTATCAAAAATATCTACTTAAATGAATTCCAACTCGTTTTTTTCAAAAACCTAACCTCGCACCAAAGTGTGGCAACGGTTGTGGGCATGTCTAGGATTGGATCCAATCAAGAGCTTGGTACTTAAGTAGCCTTCATGGCTCACCTCCTCTGTTTCAGATATCTACCTGGTGCACAGCTTCCATTGACTTTATTAACTTAGCAAAGACTATCTTTTAAAACACTAAGAAGGACGTTGAAAGAGGTATGGGTTTTCTTAAAAACTTCAATGTGACACGTCGGATCCGGCCATAACGTCTGGGCTGGGTTTGGGGTGTTACATTTAGTGGTATCAGAGCCAAGTTGCAACAACTCGGCTGTGGGTTCTAAACGGGTTTAGAATCAAGAATTTCAAAACAAAGGTATTTTAAATCAATTTCTAAGAATTTCTAAAAAGAAACCTTTTTTATGACCAAATACATGTTTTTAAGTTTTAAATGGTTTGGAGAAAGAAGTGGCACACTGAATCCTCGGCACCAAGTCTGTAAGTATACTTTCCTTTACATCGTGTGATATTGATATGATGCTATAGATAGAATTGAGACCCTACTATGACACTTTAGATAGGGTAGAGCTATAAAACTGTAGGATTAAAACTGTAGCTAGGCTACAACATTGCGAAAACAATCCCTGAACTGCTATATTTCCATAAAGCATCTGGTAATAAACAACTGAAATTTTAAACTAATGTCATAAAATTCGTAATCAGATAATTCGATATAAGTACAAGAGAAACTTGTGGACTAGGCCGCGGACGTGGTCGCGAAAGGGTGCAAGCTGAATCTTCATCCTCAGGGCATAGGCCACCTGAGGAGGCATTCATGCCACAGGCAACTAAGACTGGGTCACATGATCGGGCTGTGGGGGACGATGCTTTGTCCTAAGCGATGTTAAGGGTTTTGGAAAGGGTTGCTGGAGCTAGTACCGGGACAGTGAATAAGGGATCTATCTCTGAGCGACTCCGAGCTAATAGAGCAGAGGTTTTTAGGGGCATATCTGGAGTAGCCCCAAACGAGGCTGAGTATTGGCTAGAGGCAACAAAGCGGATTATGGACGACCTAGATTGCTCTGTGGAGCAAAAGCTGAAGGGGGCCGTGTCGTTGCTACGAGATGAGGCATACCAGTGGTGGATCACTGTAAGGGAGAGTACCCCGATCGAACGAGTAACTTGGGAACTGTTCAAGATGGCTTTTAAGGGAAGGTATGTTGGAACTAGTTATGTGGATGCCCGTCGAAAGGAATTTTTGAATCTGGCTCAGGGTAATAAGACCGTTGCAGAGTATGAGGTGGAATTCTTGAAGTTGAGTCGATATGCTAGCGGGATAGTTGCGACCGAATATGAGCGCAGTGTTCGATTCGAGGATGGCCTCTGCGATGAGCTTAGGGTGCTGATAGCTCCACAGAGGGAGCGTGATTTCGCTGCGTTGGTAGAGAAGGCTAAGATAGCCGAGGAGGTAAAACGAACTAAACGGTAGAATCGTGAGAGGGATCGACCCAGATTCAGAGGGATTCTAGACCCTCGGGTGTTGCATATAGAAATGCTAAAAGAGCTAGAATAGAGGAACCAGTTCGATCAGTTCTGGTGAATACCTTTATACCACAGGCTTGTAGGGACTGTGGCAGAGTGCATATGGGGGAGTGCTGGAAACGAACTGGAGCATGTTTTCGATGTGGGTCAAAGGAACATAAGTTCAGAGAGTGTCCTCGAAAAGTAGCTCAGGATCAAGTTGCGGAGCAAAGAGGTGTCCAACCGCTGTGAAGAGGACCACCACCACAGAGAGGTCGTGGGCAAGGTAGAGGTGGCAATGATAATAGACGAGGACATGGGGCACCTGGCAGGGGTGCTGGACATGCGGAAGCTCGACAGCCGGCGTTGGTTTATGCTGCACGGTATCGTGAGGAGGGTGATGCTCCTGATGTTATAACTGGTACATTCTTCATTTATAGCACGCCTTACACTGCTTTGATTAATGTAGGTTCCACTCATTCGTATGTTACCTATAATGTATCTGAGGCGTTGGGTGTGCTTCCTGAGGAGACTGTGAGTGGGGTATCAGTGATAAGTCCTTTGGGACACTCAGTTAAGGTAGATAAATTCTTTAGAGAGGTGCCTTTAGAGACACAAGATAGGATATTTGTAGGAGATTTGATGGAGCTGCCATTTGGGGAATTTGACCTTATTTTGGGAATGGACTGGTTAACTAAGCATAGGGCGACGTTGGATTGTGCTGTTAAGAGAATGGTGCTAAGAACTGCCAAGGATGAGGAGATAATGGTCATAGGGGAGCAAAGGAACTATTTTTCCAATGTTGTCTTAGCTTTAAGGGTTGAGAAGTTGATTCGAAAAGGTTGTGAAGCGTTTTTAGCATTCATGAGTCAAGCTAAACTTGAGGGGATGACTGTGGACTCAGTTAGGACCATCAAAGAAATTCAAGATGTATTTCCTGAAGAGCTTCCTGGGCTACCTCCGAATAGAGAAGTCGAGTTCAGAATCGACTTGTTACCTGGAACAGCTCCAGTGTCCATTGCACCTTACCGGATGGCACCAAAGGAGTTGGTGGAACTGAAAGCTTAGATTCAAAAACTGTTGGATAGAGGGTTTATAAGACCAAGTGTTTCTCCACGGGGCGCACCAGTGTTGTTCGTTAAGAAGAAAGATAGGACCATGCGGATGTGTATTGATTATCGGCAATTGAACAAACTGACGATCAAGAACAAGTATCCTTTGCCAAGAATCGACGATCTGTTCGACCAACTAAGAGGAGCTTTAGTATTTTCTAAGATCGACCTTCGGTCAGGATATCATCAGTTGAGAGTCAAAGAAGAGGATATTCATAAGACGGCATTCAGAACTCGATATGGTCATTATGAGTTTCTGGTTATGCCCTTTGGTTTGACTAATGCACCGGCAGCATTCATGGATATGATAAATCGAGTATTTTAGCCATACTTGGACTAGTTCTTAGTCGTTTTTATTGATGATAACTTGGTGTACTCGAAAACAGAAGAGAAGCATGATGAGCATCTTCATATTGCGCTGCAAGTGCTAAGGGAAAAGCAACTCTATGCAAAGTTCAGTAAGTGCGAGTTTTGGTTTAGTGAAGTAACTTTCTTGGGGCATGTTGTGTCTGCTGAGGGGATCAAGGTAGACCTTTGGAAGATTGCGGCGATTCTGGAGTGGAAGCCACCGAGGTCAGTAACAAAAATCTAAAGTTTTCTAGGGTTGGCAGGTTATTATCAAAGATTTATGGAAGGATTTTCTATGTTGGCAATGCCGTTAACTAAACTTATAAGGAAGAGAGCACCGTTTGTTTGGAAAAATAAGCAGCAAGAGGCTTTTAAGAAGTTAAAGAAGGTTCTGACTGAGGCACCAGTGTTGATTCAGCCAGAGTCTGGTAAGGATTTCACTGTGTACAGTGATGCATCACATGTAGGTTTGGGTTGTGTGTTGATGCAAGAGGGTAAAGTGGTAGCTTATGCTGCACGACAGCTTAAGCCTCATGAGGTAAACTATCCTACTCATGACTTGGAGTTGGCAGCGGTGATCTTTGCGCTTAAGATATGGAGGCACTACTTGTATGGGGAGAGATGCATTATCTATACGGATCATAAGAGTCTTAAGTTCTTTGCTGACTCAAAAAGAGTTGAATCTTAGACAACGAAGGTGGATAGAGTTGTTAAAGGACTATGACTGTTCGATTGAGTACCATCCAGGTAAGGCAAATGTCTTGGCTGATGCGTTGAGTCAAAGGACTGTGGCGGAATTGAAGGTAATGTTTGCTCGTTTAAGCTTGTATGACGATGGAAGCTTATTGGCAGAGTTACAAGTGAGACCGACTTAGGTGGAGCAGATTAAGAAGCAGTAGTTGGTGGATGAGTCGTTGGTTTCTCGGTTTCAGCAAACTGAGAAGGGGGAGAATCCAGACTTTGGATTAAATGGTGATGGGGTTCTTTGTTTTCGAGGAAGAATCTGTATGCTGAAGGACTCTGATTTGAGATTGATGATTTTGAGAGAGGCACATGGTGGACCTTGTGCTATGCATCCAGGAGGTAGTAAGTTGTATCGAGACTTGCGAGAGCTCTATTGGTGGCCTGGGCTTATGCGAGAAGTGACCGAATTTGTGGGAAAATGTTTGATGTGTCAACAAGTAAAGACCGAGCATCAACTGCCTTCAGGATTGTTACAGCCAGTGAAGATACCACTTTGGAAATGGGAGAGGGTAACCATGGATTTTGTGAGTGGGCTGCCATTGACACCTTCCAAGAAGGACTCAGTTTGGGTGATTGTGGTTAGGCTAATGAAATCTGCCCATTTTATACATGTCCGAACCGATTACTCACTTCAGAGGTTGGCCAAGTTGTATGTGGCAGATATAGTGCGGTTGCATGGGGTGCCAGTATCGATAATTTTTGACCGAGACCCAAGGTTTACATCTCGATTTTGGCAGAAGTTGCATGAGGCGTTGGGAACGCGATTGGATTTTAGTATGGCTTTTCACCCTCAGTCGGATGGGCAGTTAGAGAGGGTCATTCAGATTCTAGAAGACATGTTGAGGGGTTGTGTTATCGACTTTAGGGGCAGTTGGGAGGATTACTTGTCGTTGGTAGAGTTCGCGTATAACAACAGTTACCAAGCAAGTATTCAGATGGCTCCTTACGAGGCACTGTATGGGCGAAGGTGTCGTTCGCCTAGTTGTTGGGCAGAGTTGGGGGAAAGGCAAGTACTTGGACCGGAGTTAGTAGCGAATACTGAAGACAAAGTTAAGGTGATCAGGAATCGGTTAAAGGAGGCAGCGGATCGACAAAAGTCTTATGCTGATTTGAAGCGTAAAGATATTGAGTATGCTGTAGGGGACATGGTCTTTTTGAAGGTTTCGCCTTGGAAGAAGATACTGAGGTTTGGTAAGAATCACGGTTCATTGGGCCTTATCGGATCCTCAAGCGGATAGGGCCGGTGGCCTACCAGCTAGAGTTACCTCTAGATCTGGATTGTATTCACGAGGTCTTTCATGTGTCCATGCTAAGGCGATATCATTCTGACCCTACCCATATCGTGCCAGTTACAGAAATTGAGGTACAGTCAGATTTGACCTTCGAAGAAGAACCTGTGTAGATACTTGATCGTGACGTCAAGGTGTTGAGAAGAAAGTCAGTCCCATTGGTGAAGGTACTTTGGAGAAACCATGGCAAAGAATAAGCTACTTGGGAGTCCAAGGAGAGTCAACAATACCCTCAACTATTTGGATCAGGTAAAATTTCGAGGCTAAAATTTTTTTAAGGAGGGTAAAGTTGTAACACCCTGATTTTTGAGATTTTCATAATTTTTGAGAATTTGGTAAAATTTTTAAAATTAGGTATTTGGTTGTGAAATTCATATTTGGAGTGTGTAAATGGCCTATGGAAGGCCCATGTGTTGGCCAAAACCTGGTAGAATTTTTGAATTTTGGACTTCAGGAGTTAGGGGTATTGGATGGGTGGCCTTATTAAAGATGTGGGTAGAATATAACACAAGAGAGCCCCTGGCAAAGTGGTTAAGTGACGCCACTAATGAGCTAAAAAAGGGGCGTGTAAGTGGTGGGGGAAGGCCAAGGTTCGATTACTAAGCTGGCAATTGTGTTGTTATTTTTATGTCTTGAGCATGTAGGAGCGTGAAGACGAATAGAACTCTATTGGAGAGAGTTTGAATCAGTCAATTGCATGAATTTAAGAGTGATAAGGGGAGAGATTTTGGGGATTTGAATGGAGGCTTAGTGTTGGCCGAATAGCGGGAAGTGAGGGAGGAGAAATCAGCTTAGGGGTTTTAGGTTAGTGTTTCGACATTAAGGGGCTTTAGTTGTGCCATTTTCTTTTGTTTAAACATCATAGGGTTATTCTTTTCTTCCCTTTTCTTCTCTAGCCGAAATCACCACTCCTTTCATCCACTTTTCTTTCTCTTCTTTTTCCAAAAACAAACTACTACTCCCTTTCTTTTCATCTAGTACCTCCTTTCTTTTCATCACCCTTGCCGAATAGCCATAAGAGCCAAAACTTTTGAAGTTGGATGTGCCGATTTCGTGTAGACCAGCATCCTTCTTTTCTCTTCATTTGTTGTGACCGATCCCTTCATCTGGTAAGCACTCGTTTTCCAAATCGATTCAGTGGTGTAAATGTTAAGAAAAGTCGAAACCCCCTACAGTTTAGGGAGGTTATCGATTTGAGGTTTAGGCCTCACTGGGCTTTTTTCATTCGACTTTGTGATTTGTGTAGTGATATAGACAACTTTAGAGGAGCAGCAAGGCTTGGAGTATCGGTTTGGATAAACTTGGATCGAATCATCGGACCCTGTGAAGGTAAGTGATCTATGGCTATTAGGGGTTCTTTGGCTGAATATGGTAAGGTGGATTTTGGGTTTGATAAGCATGAATTGTAAACTAAGAATGGTGGTGTTTAATTGTAGGTTGTCGTGGGAGACTTTGTTAGCAAACATCACAAAGCAGGTGTGTAACAACCCTCGTAGTAGCTTAGACTAATATTCGCTGAAAAGCCAAAATGCCTAAATTCCAGCATTTTGGAAACTTGTGATTTTGCGTTTGGTTATAGATACGATAAATATGATATGATCGGTGTTTGGATCGATGGAACAAGTAAGAGCGCAAATTTGTGCACGATGGTAAGTTGGGCCTCAATGGGCTGGAATTGGGCCCAATGGGCTTTTAGGCCCATTTGGGTAAAATTGATAGAAAATGGAATTTGGAAAGGTTGCATGACACCACGGTTAGTACTGTTGTAAAATTTGGGTTAAGCGGGCTTAGGAGGCTAAATCGGCATTCGTAGGGCCCATTAGGGGTTTTGGGCCCAAAAGCCCGAATTTGATAAAGTGGGTTAAAGATTATTGTTTAAACACTCGAAAATATTGATAATTGTTAATGAACATGGGAAACCCATGATATTCGGTAAATTACAAAATTACCCTTATAAATGAAAAATGACTATTTTGCCTCTAGGTAAAAATAACCATTATACCCCTAGGGTTTAATTATGAATGTGATGCATGAGATATTGATATACATGATATGCACATGATATGCACATGATATGCTATGATACTCATTATATGCATGGGTTGGGTTTTAAATAGATGGAGGAAGTCCGAAAAGGGCTTTGCCCCAGTTTACCAAAAAGGGATTTGCCCCAGTTATTAAAAGAGGCTAAGCCTCCAGTTATATGATAAAGCAAATGGCTTTGCCGATGGAGAGTTTGGTTGGGTGGGTTGAGTTATTCCCCACATGGAGAGCTTGGCTGGTACCGGTGGAGAGTAGTAGATGGTGGGTTGAGTAGTCTCCCCAAATGGGCTTGCATACATTCATTGGTATTTCATGTGAAATTGAAATGGGCCTATGGGCCATCTGCATTTCTGATAAAGGCTTGACCCGATGAATCATTAAATGAAAGGCTTGACCCAAAGATATGTTGAGACTGAACTAGGGCTTAGGCCCAATATGCTGATTTTAGTTGGGCTCTGAAAGGGGCTTGTTACACACTGAGTTTCCAAACTCACCCCTTTCCTTAACCTTGCAGGTGAGTCTTGATGTAGGGACTCAGAGCCGGAGGGGATTCAGAGTGGCCGTGGTGATCGCTTTCGAACTTTACAATAAGTTACTAGTTTTTTTAATTATTATTATTATTTGGTTTTGGGTTGTAATAAGGCCATTTTAATTATTTTTCTGGAATTATTTTATTTAATACTCTATATTTTACTGATAATAATTCAAAATGGGTTAGACTTAGGGCGCGTTTTCAAAATGATACTTGTCTTCAAAATAACGCAACGATACAATTAATCGATTTATCAAAAATATCTACTTAAATGAATTCCAACTCGTTTTTTTTCCAAAACCTAACCTCGCACCAAAGTGTGGAAATGGTTGTGGGCATGTCTAAGATTTGATCCAATCAAGAGCTTGGTACTTAAGCAGCCTTCATGGCTCACCTCCTCTGTTTCGGATATCTACCTGGTGCACAGCTTCCATTCACTTTATTAACTTAGCAAAGACTATCTTTTAAAACACTAAGAAGGACGTTGAAAGAGGCATGGGTTTTCTTAAAAACTTCAATGTGACACGTCGGATCCGGCCTTAACGTCTGGGCCAGGTTTGGGGTGTTACAATTTGTATCATGTCTATTCTTAAGGTTCAATCAGGATTTCATACTTGTCGTAACTTTCTCAAACACACACAATGGTTGATCATAATTCATACAATAGTAAAGCATTCCGTTATTTACATAAGAACTCACCTCGGTACAAAAATAGTAGGAAATGGACCTAATCGTCAAATACTTTATTTTTCCCCCGATCTAGGTCTGAAACTCGTTTCTCTTTATCTATAATAGAAATTTTAACTCATTTATTAATCTCATTACTCAATTCAGTCCAAAACTTACATTATGGTAAAATTACATTTTTGCCCCTAAACTTTAGCATATTTACATTTTAGTCCCTAGGCTCGTAAAATGAAATATATTCAATTTCATCAAGACCCAAGCCTATCCAAACCTCATTCATGCTTATAATAGCTCGCATTTTCCTTTTAATCACACTTTTATACACATCTTGAAATTTTTTTTTACAAATAGGTCATTTTGACATTTTCATCAAAAATCCAAAATCACCTAGCAAAAGCTGTTTACCTAACATTAAACTTCCATAATCTACCATTAGACATCAATATACACAAATATCTAACATGTTTCAAACCCTAGACCTCAGTTATCTCTCAAATTGATGATAGAAATAGATAGATCAGGTGATAATGACTTTAAAATTGTAAAAAGCATTAAAAACGGGGCAAGAACGAACTTACAATCGAGCTTGAAAAGTGGAAAAACCCTAGAAATGTCTCCCTTGCAAATTTTGTCCAAGCATGAAGAAGGTGGACTAAGCTTTGGCTTGATTTTTGGTTTTTAATTCATTTAATTACCAAATGACCAAAATGCCCTTTTCTCAAAACACTAAAATTCTCTTACCTCATGTCTATTTTTGTCCAAATTAAAGTAAAATGGTCTAATTACCATCTAAGAACCTTCAATTTAAAATTTCATAAAAATTACACACCTCTAGCATGTAGAACTCAACTTTTGCACTCTTTACAATTTAGTCCTTTTTGCTAAATTGAGTGCTCAAACGTCAAAATTTTCGAATGAGATTTTCACAAAATCATTCCGTAAAACTATAGACCATGAAAATGTAATAAAAACAAGTTTTTCTACGTCAGATTCGTGGTCCCAAAATCACTATTTCGACTAGGCCCAAAATCGAGCTGTTACATTGACCATATGCTTGATAATGCTTTAAAAATGCTAAATTTCATTTGAATAAATGGAAAATTCGAAGGATACTTGTTTTCCAAAAATGAATGAGGTCTTCCATTTGTTGAGGACAGGATTTAGCTCGGACGAGTAATACTATTGATCTCATCATAGAAAGGACTTAGCTCAGACGGGTAATCCTGATATGAGTCCTCTTGAGCATATGTTATGGATTGGATTTAGCCCGGACGGGTAATCTAGATCAAGCTCTTTAGATAATATGTCATAAAAAGAATTTAGCCTGGACTGGTAATCCTGTTGTATACATTTATGGCTCAAGAGTGTACTCTCATGTAATACCCTATAGGTACCATTGGACATGAATTGACTGATTCTTATTCGTACACCTCAAGTGTACTACCTACGTATCCATTGATATTTCGTGTAAGTTCAATGGGTAAAAGTTCTTAACATGAGATGATACGAATAAGAAATGAGTTATTACACATATCGGCCTGAAATTCATGAAAATGACAATACATGATAATAAATATATGGAAATATGAAATGATGATATTGTACACGGAATTTATTTGATGAGTATGTACATCCTTGACTCTAGACTTGTACACCTTGAGTGTACTAATCGTGCCCTTGATATTTCAAGTAATACTGGTAAAGTTCTAATATGAAATGATCTGAACTCGGGATGAACTATTATGAAATTATACTTGTAATATAAAGAGATAATTTATACATGTTAAATGAATACATGTTGTGGAAAGCATATGTGTTTGGAAACTTGATTGTTGTTGAGCCCATATATGTTTGTGATGTCATTATGGATTATATGACTAACAAGGGCAATGAGGATATGTGTAGGGCTTGAGGGCAAATTGATTGAATATGCCTTACATAGTTACCTCAAAATAGAATGAATGGTAAGCTAAATACCATGTTATACGAACTTACTAAGCATTTTATGCTTACTTAGTTTTATTTCCCTATTTTATAGTAAATCGAAAGCTCATTGGATTAGAAGCTTGGCGGAGATCACTCACACTATCCATCGGTCCATGTCGGTGCAATATGGTAAAGCAATTATGATTATAATGGCATGTATAGGTTATATTGGTTATATTGGCATGTAGGTGTAAATGATTATTGTAATCTAACTATTGGAATGGCTAGTGATGATTATGTTTTGGTACATGTATATATGTGTATTTAAGTTTATTTTATGGAGATAACGTAAGTGTTTATTATTGATTGAATGAGAAAGTTTAAAATGAGTATGCTTATAAAAGGTAAGATTATAAACATGTATGCATGTAATGATATGCCATGTGAAATGACAGAGTTAGCTTAATTTGAATACTTGAAATGGTTGGTATTTGGATGTGAGTTTAATTGTGAGAAATTGGTATGATTTTGGGTGAGAAATGAAGCTAGGAATGGCTTTATTTTTTCCATTCGGGCAGACACACGGGGGTGTGTCTAGACCGTGTGTGACACACAGCCTGGTACATGGGCGTGTGGTTAGGCCATGTGTCTCCTGCACCTTAAATTCGAGAAAATAGAATGCTCAGAATTAAGCACACTGGTAGAGACACGGGTATGTGTCTCAGCTGTGTGTGCTACACGGCCTAGCACACAAGCGTGTGGCATGGCCGTGTGCACAAGTTAGAGAGTTGCACGGGGTCAAACACGGTCTCTAGCATGGGTGTGTCCTAGGGTCACACGGGCGTCTCCCTTGGACCACACGAGCGTGTGAGCCCTGTAACTTGGAAATTTTTTGAAATGTCACGAAAAATTCTTAGAGTTCCTAATTAAGTCCCAACTCAATTCTAATGCTCGTATTAGGCCTCGAGGGTCCAATTAAGGGACGTTTTGAATGATCTTGGTTAATGAAAAGTAATTTACATAAATTATTTGTAAAATGTTCTGGAAGTTTCGGCAATGTTCTGAAACCTTGTTTCGACGACGGATATGGGTTAGGGGTGTTACATAATCCTTAAATCAAAAACTAATAAAAATTACTTCACAAAATAAACAAATACCACAATCAAAGCTTCAAACACATAATTATCATAAAAAATAACCAAGATTCATCAATGGCAACTTCTAAAATTTTTGACAGATTCAAAAACGAAGGTACGGGTTAGCTGGATCTAGTTGTAACGATCTCAAAAACATAAAAATGAAAAGAAACGGGTGAAAAATGGCTTACCATACAAGAGAATATTAGTGGCCGAACCTCGGTTCTTCTTGCCATGGTGTTTCGATTGCTAAATTCCTAATAAAGAAGATGATGCTTTTAATTTTATTATAATTGATGCCTTTATTACCATTTCTTCATTTATTAACTACTTAAATTTCATGAAATTTTCCATCAAAATCGTCCACTATAATGCTAAATGGTACATTTTCCATTTAAGTATCCTTATTAATCCTTCCCTAGACATTTGACACCATTATCTAATAGCAACTTACTTTTGCAACTTTTACAATTTAGTCCTTTTCATATAAATAACTATCTAAACATTAAAATTTCTTAACCAAAATTTAATAAAACCTCAATTGATACGAACTCACCTTGGTGATGATTCGAGTCATTTATGTTGCCCTATCATAAAATGGAAAAGTATTGTTCTTCAATAGAGTATTGGTCGAATTCGGCTAAGTAAGGCTTTAAACAAAAGGGGTATGTGATAGTTTAAGATAATTAAGGGATATGGTTTGGTTTAACAAAGGAACTCGGGTGGTTTGAAAAATGGTAATGTGGATGGCTTGAATGGCTTTAAGATCAAGAAAGAACTAGTACTAAAATAGAGTACTAACCCAAATCTTATAGGACACTTAAAGGTGGATAGAAAGATAGATAAATCGTGACCTACTATCTACATGGAGATAGGAACTAGTCGGTATAAGGGTGAACACCATACTCTATTTAAGAGTGATAAGTTCGAAAAGAACAGGATGACGCCACTAGCAAACTAGATAAGTCATGCTAAGTCTAAAACGAAATAGGAGAGTTGAAAAAATCACAAAATGTTATAAACATTAATCAAAAGATCAAAAGTCTCCTAAACTAGCTGATTACAAAGTCTTTATAGTGCTACATGAGACCTAGATAAAAAGTCACTTGAATTCAGCTTTAATGTGTGGTTATGAGTTGAAATAAAACTCAATTACTAAGCAACAACTCTTAAAATCTCCAAGCCTAAGTAACAACAGCTATTAACAAGATTTAATGTTCCAATTCAGTTGAATAAATGAGCTGAAAACTTAAGCTGGAAGAGTTCAACGTTTTGAGGAGCCAAATGACTTCAATTCCTTCATTAAATCAGTCTTGGGCAGCTGAATAGACGCCAACAACATGTATAATGCTCTCTTTTAATTGTTGTCCATTGCTATTCTTGAACAACTCCTTGGAGAAGAGGAATAGGTTGCTGAAATTTAATGGTGGATAATGCTCTTCTTTAAATGTTGTAACAACCCCTTGAATGTAACCGATTCCAACTGAATAGTCACATTTAACACTTTGTAACAGCTCCCTTGGACTTAACTTATTCAAGCTAAAAAGTCACCTACAAACATTAACAAACGCATTAAAAACACATTTAAACACACTATAATTAATAAACACTTTTAACTCTTAACTTAATTTAATAAACTGTAAATAAACATATTTAAAACATGTAATAGGCTGGACATATTAAAAGCATGTGATAATTTAAGGCACATTTAAATTCAGCTGAAACATATTAAAATTATGTATGAACTAACACTTAATTAAAATGGCCAGAATTTAGACACATTTATTTAGACTAAACTATATTAACTAACTTAATTAAATAGCTAGCAGCTTTAGAATGCATGGACTAATTGAGCTGAACCAAATTAACTAATTTAGCTAAGCAAGTAATTATTCCAGCAACTAAAACGAAATAAATTCAAAATGAGCAAACAAGCTTATTGAGCTGGAAATGAGTTGAATTGAGCTCAACGAGCTGCAATTAAGCTTCATTTTGCACTTGGCCCCTCGAGCTTAGGCCACTCTCGATGACGTTGAGTTATGTTGAAACATGATGCAACCAGGTCACAAACATCATAACATCAAAGGTCAAACATTATTATTAAGTCCCTTACGTAGGTCATCGAGACCTTAAACATGCATTAGAAAGGGGTCGAGACTAAACTGAGCTCATACAATTTTTTTTGAAATTTGAACATTTTTCAAAGTTATACAAGTCACATGCCCGTATGAATAGGTCGTGTGCCTTACATGGCATTAGAGATGCCCGTGTGTCTAGGCCGAGTAAAAATAGGGCATACATACTGACTTGCTCATACGACCACAAGACACGCCTGTATGTCTTGGCCATGGTCTAAACTGACTTGGGTCACACGGCTGACCACACGCCCGTGTGCCTTGACCGTGCTCAAGCCTGACTTAAAATCGTAGGTACCCTAGGGGACACACGGCCGTGCAACATAACCATATGTCGCACACGACTGAGACACACGCCCGTGTCTCTACCCGTGTGGACAAAAATAGGCCATTTGAAAAGCAATTTGCCACCCAATTTGGGTCAATCCTACAATCTTCAAACCAAGCACAATTGCACTATAATTTCAGCCAATTTCAATACCAAAACATATATTATTCATGCCATTACATTATCAACAACTTCCATTCTCAATTCATCAACCAAATCATACTAAATCTAAACCCAAAATCATACCAAAATCTTACCAATTTTCATAATAGACACATTCCAAAAAATTACCAAATTGACCAATTCTCTTGGCCATTCAAAGCACTTTATATAAGCACAATTTGCATCACATATCATATACCAAAATCAAACCATAATTTCAACCACAACTAGCCAAATCACATGGCATGATATAAACATTACAAAACATATCCAAATACGCCTAGCCTATACATGCCATATTCTAAAATATACATTTCCAAAAGGTACCAAAGTATGGTTTGATAGTGTGGTGATGATCCTCGATGTTCCCTGAGCTTCTAATAGCTACGATATCTATAAAATAGTTGAAAAACACATAGAGTAAGCTTTCAAAAGCTTAGTAAGCCATATACAAATAAACTTATCAAATAAAACATGTAAACATCAACAAATTACATATACTTTGTAGCCAATAACCAAGACAAACCTCTTGTTCATATACATATCACATATTCTCAAATCATTTGCACATATAGCATATATTCACATACTTAGATTATATATCATCATTTGCATATATATTTACCTTTCATTGTCAAACATAGTATACAATTCAAATGTACTTGAATCGGATACACATCTCATATAATCATTCATTTCTCAGAATAACTGTTGAACCATTCGGAAACATAAGGATACGCGGATAACTCAGAAAGCAAATACAATGCCAACATCCCATACGTGGTCTTACATGTAATCAAACATCGATGCCACTATCCTAGACAGGGTCTTACATGAAATCAAATACGATGCCAATGTCTTAAACACTGTCTTACACGTAAATTATAAGTCGATGCCAATGTCCCAGACGTGGTCTTACACGATAACACATATCGGATCCTATGTCATGACATATGTATCCTAATTATTCCTAAGGTTCATGCGGGGCTAATCGGATGTCGGAACTTTGTTAATACTTTCTCAGATATCTCATATTAAATTCCCATAATATCATTCATCATAATACAATGTCATATATACATGAAAAAATCAATTCAAATACATTATCGACTTCCCTCGTACGGATTCAGATAGACAGAATTGGCTACTCGACGACTTTTGACTTTCCCCAATATAATTTTGTTTTCTTTAATTCTTGATCTATATAAATTCAAATTTAATTATTTTATTCACCAAATCAATCAAATCAATCCAAAAACACATATTTAGGGCATTTTACAATTTAGCCCTCACATTTCCACATTTTTACAATTTAGTCCCTAATCACAAAAATCACAAAATACACCAAATTTCTTTAAACATATGCTTGGTCGAATTCTCCTAGTACTCATACAAGTCCACACATTTCATTTATTTCACATTTTAGTCCTTCAATTTACAATTTTCACAATTTAGCCCAAATTACTCAAATTCATCAAAAATTCAAAGACAAAATATATCAATCCAACACATATCTTTTATTTTCCAACTATTAACATCACAAAGCTTATAATTTCATCAATGGCTCAACTCAAAATCATCAACAAAATCAAAAATTGAGACATGGGCTTGATAGTATACAAAGCAACGATTACAAAAATATAGAAATTATCAAAAAGGAAAAAAACTCATACCCTAATCAAAGAAACCAATAAACGAACCCTAGATGAATCTTTTTCTTTTCTTTTTCTTTGTATTTTCAGCAATATGGATGAATTATGGCCAATTTCATGTTTTATTTTATTTAATATATGTTTAATATACCAATTACCAATTTACCCTTCAATAAACCATTATAAAATCACTTAATGGATGGTTATTTAAGTTCATTAACATTATCAATGGAAAAATAACAACATAAAGACTCTTGCTTTAGAAAACCATAACCAATAGATACCTTTATAATATAAAAAGCCACTTTTACATTTTATGCGATTAGGTCCTTTTTATCAAATTAAACACACAAACGATTAAATTTTCATACGAAACTTTCATACATACTAATTCATATATCATAAGCACGGAAAATAATATTTAATTAGATTTGTGGTCCTAAAACCACTATTCTGACTAGGGTCTAAATTGGACTGTTACAGCATCAGCTTTAAAACCACTGGCTCTCATCTCTAACAAACTAATATTGTTCAGATTATACTCATTATATTCTCAAAATATTCGGGGGGAATTTCAAAATTGCGCATCCCTGTACATTCTAAGACATAATAGATAAATTCACATAAAAAAGATTGGGAAAAAGAACCACACTTATTATCGACTAAGGACATGACAATTTGGTCTTTCTTTTCCTTTCATCGCCTTCTCTTGGATAGCATGCCCTTCTAGTTCAGAAGTGGTGAGGTCTGCTACCTTCAACATTGTCCTTGATTAAGAAACTCGAGAGCTACCGTCGCCTTAAACCAATTACTCGACCTTTTAATTGTTTTTTTTATTTTCCAACCTCTCTTAGAGCCAACAACATTTCCTCCACTACCCCAAACCTTAACCGGTTTAGACAATTTTCAATATTGTTCGCTACATTGTTACCAGTCTTACCAACCAAGTTTAGGTTCAAATTCTTTTGAAAATTAGCTATTATGTTTTTAGTTGTGTCAAGCACCCTTTCATTAACAGCCGTAGGCACAATTGACAAGTCTTCAACTACAGGATTGAAATGAATAGAGGTTACCTCATCTCCTACATCACGAACTGACCGACCAAGAGCATTAATAAAAATTGTAGTACCTTACTCCTCCAATTCTTTTAATTTTTTAGTTTCCCCACTTGAACTCAAAATGCCAATAGTGTTTCCATTTCTCAATGGAGCATTAGAAATCTCTTTATGTACCAAAGGGTCGTTAACACCCCTAACCAGTCTCCGTCGCTGAATTAGGGTTATAAAGCATTACCGTACAATCAGAAACATTTAAACATTTAAACATTCAATAACTTAGATCAAATCATGGATCATTCATACACATGCATACTATCCCTAAATCGAGCTATCGAGGCCTTAAAAATAGCTTAGAAGAAAATTGGGACTAACTTGAAACAATTTGGAAAGTTTAGAAAAGAGTTGCAAAATTTGTGAAATAGGGGTCTGGAAACACAAAAATTTATATACTTTTTCATACCCATTTTTACTTGAATTCGTGCAAAATCGATTAAATTCTTGTCAAAAAATAATTAAATATTATAAAATAATTAAATTGTGTTAAAAATATAAACATGGTGAATTTTAGTTAATTTTATACTTAATTTGGATTAATTTTGACTATTTTCGACAGATTCGCGCAAAGGACGAAAATTGGCTCAGTTGACACTATTGAAAGCACAAAATCGAGAAGCAATTTGAAGTATCGAGGCACATTAATTTCCAGCCTAAGAAGGTCCAGAAATGTTTATTAATTCATAATTTAATTAATTTTAATTTATTCCCCATTTAATTTGGGTTAAATAAATTATTTTTAATTAATTAAGGAGAAAGGGTCCAGTTGAACCGCACTGGTCGAACCAAATTGAGTGAACCGAACCAGCCACCAATTGGGAAGCCCAGAACCGTCCATATGCTGACCCAAATCAGCATTTTAGCTGATTAAATATTTTTCAAAAAGGCCCTTGAAAGACTTCCAAATTGCATTCAAACCCCACCTTTAATTGTGGCTTTGTAGATTTGCCCCAGGCTATTTTTAGCAAAGTTGAAAGTCTCAACTTTTTCCAAGTAGATAGATGGCCATAGGGGGGCTCTTTGGCTGCTATAATTTGCTATTTTTATCAGCCACAATCATCTATAAAATCCACCCCTTGCTGATCATTCAAACCATCCCTCAATCCCACAACATTCTCTCATTCTCTCTTCTCCTCTCTCACTTTTCTCTCCATTTTTTCCATCCAATTTTCCTTTTTGTTCAAGTGCCGATTTCTTCTCTTGGGAAAGAGGCTCTCATCAGCCATTTTGGAGCAGCAATTAGGTGTTCATAAGCCACCTTGATAGCCGAGGGCAATGAAGAACGAAGAATGGAGCAGCTAGCCAAGCCAAGGAAAAACACCGGATTTGCTTCTTGTTCCCTATCTCTTTAATTTTTGTTGTTGTTTTAACGAACATGTTTACGAATAGTTATGCTATTGAAATGGTTATTTTAATCAATTTAGTTTAAATTAAGTTTGTGTTGGGTTGATTATATTCTGCCTACTTGAATTGTTAAAATGATGTTTATACTATTATAGGCCTCGGTAAATTGCTTGGTTAAGTAAAATCTTGGCTAAGTTATTCTTGCAATATAATTGTTCAATAACTAATGAATTAATTATTAAATCGTATTGAAATTATAATTAATAGACACAATGCTTAATCAATGCATGTTTATTCTTCTAAGGTAGCTGAAGTTTAAATTAGCATTGTATTCGGCGATACATATGCCTTGCATAACTTGCAAGATTTTTTTTGATTAAATTGTTTCAAGGTAGAAATACCCTATTACCTCACTTAATCTTTTATATGCTTGTGAATATTGATTAACCGCTTGGATTAACATTGAAAAATGTTCAAGAGATCGATTAATTTAATAAGTATGTATGAGCAGTAGTTAGCAAATTACCGAGTTGCCGTGAATTTATTCATAGCAATATAAACAAAAGTTTGATAATTCTAAGTTAAAGAAATGTAATTAATCCAACACAAGTATGTTATCTTGACTAAATCTTATTTGAAATCGTGCATTAGAACTCATTTGTTTTAGTTTAATTATTTACTTAGTTTTTAAATAGTTTTTGACCACCTTTCAAAACCAAATTATTTTTACCTCACAAAGTGTTTTACAATTAATTTCATAAATAATTCTTTTTATAGTCCCTGTGGGTATGATAACTTGACATTTACTTGTCACTTTATTACTTGTTGCGATTGTGTACACTTCAACATTTTTTGTCGTTCCAGGGTCACACGGCCGTGTGGCCAAGCCGTGTACCTCACACGGCTGAAAAGCACGCCCGTGTCTCAGGCCGTGTAACCTTCAAATTAGGGACACACGGCCATGTCCCAACCTGTGTCCTTACACATGTAACTTTCTGAGTAGGGTCACATAGTCGTGTCACACGCCCGTGTCACCAGGTCGTGTGTCATATATAGTTGAGCCACACTCCCGTGTCTCAGGCTGTGTGGACCTAAAATTAACCTAAAACAATCCATTCCCAACACCAATCCATGCATATACATTTGAACCATTTGTGCACTGTAACAATCTGGTTTAGACCCTAGTCAGAATAGTGGTTTCGGGACCATATATCTGAGTCTGAAAAATATTTAAATATTATTTTCTATGCTTATGATATGTGAATTAGCATGTGTGAAAATTTCGTATTAAAATTTAATCGTATGTGTGCTCAATTTGATAAAAGGACCTAATCGCGTAAAATGTAAAAGCTGAGTGGTAGATGTTAAAAGTGCCTATTTGATTTGGCTTTCTAAAGCAAGGGTCCTTATGTTGTTATTTTTCCATTGATAATGTTAATGGTCTTAAACAACCATCCATTAAATGGTTTTATAATGGTTTAGTAAAGGATAATTTGGTAAATGGTTTATTAAACATATACTAATAAAACAAAACATTAAAATTTGCTATCATATTCACCATCTAGTTGAAATTGAAGAAATAAAATTAGGGTTCTAAGTCTTTAAGCATTCGGCACTCACATTGGTTGTTGTTAAGTGTTCTAGCTAGCCCATGCTTAAATTCATGAAATTGTTGATGATTTGATGAGATTCCATTTATGAAACTATGAGCTTTGTGATGCTAGTTGATGAATTATGAAAGATATGTTTTGGGTTAATACATCTTGTCTTTGGATTTTTGATGATTTTGAGTAAAATGGGCTAAATTGTGAAAATTGTAAATTAAGGGACTAAAATGTAAAATAAATGAAATGTGTATGGACTTGTATGAGAACTAGGAAAATTCGGCTAAGCTTGTGTACAAGTAAATTTTGTATATTTTGCGATTTTGTGAATTAGGGACTAAAGTGTCGAAATGTAAAAATGTGAGGCCTATTTTGGAAAATGCCCTAATTGTGTGCATATGGATTGGTTTGAATGATTTAGTGAATAAAAGGGTTAATTTTGAATACATATAGATCAAGAAAAGAGAAATTCAGACTTAGACCGAGGGAAGTCGAAGATTGTAGAGTAAACAGTCCGAGTCGACAATTTCAGGTACGAGGTAAGTTCGTTCGTAAAATATGATGTTATAAGTATATTTTTCTGTTTTGAGTATGCATAGATTGTATATATATTTGGTTTGGATGAATACAATGATAAACCAATGGTATTTGGCACTAAGTGTGCGATTTAAATTAGCTTCGGTTATATGAGGCACTAAGTGTGCGATACCAAAATAGCATCGGTTAATCTTTAAAGCACTGAGTGTGTAGATGTTTAAAGCATTGGTAATCTTCGGAAAGTCTTAAAATATCCGAAGAAGAGGTGAGAATGAAAATGAATGAATACGGGAATGTTCAAGTAAGTATAATACCTATGTGGTAGATGGTAAAATGCATAAAAAGTTTATTGAATTGGTATAAACATATGTATGATGTTGGCATGGACTTGATAGATGAGTTGAGAATTTATAAGTATTTATGTGTTGATGTTTCATATTTTATATACTGTTGATGTTTTTGGTACAAGCTACTAAGCTTTTTAAAGCTTACTTTGTGTGTGTTTGCATTGCTTTATAGATATCGAAGCTACTGTAAGCTCGGGGATCGTCAAGGATCGTCACCACACTATCGAACCTCATTTTGGTATTTTGAAAATGTATATTTTGAAGTATGGCATGTATAGGCTAGTAGTTGTAAGATTATGTTTGCTGATGGATATATTTAGCTATGTGATTTGACTAGTTTATGTTTGAAATTATAGCTTGATAATGGTATATGATATGTTATGCCAATGTTCAATTGTCGTATGTGTTTAGTTGGTCAAAAGAAATGGTAAATGTTGGTAAGTTTTGGTGAGTTTTGGCATGAGATTAAATGATGTATGGAAAGAAATGCTTTGATATGCTTTTGACATATATTTTGACTTAGATTAGTAAGGCTTGTGAGCATGGATTTGGGTGATTATAACATGACTTGAATGGCTTATGTTTTGGTAGTGAATTGGCTGAAATGGTTGAGCAAATATGCTTATTTCTTTGCTTGTACGTTGACTCAAATTGGGGTGGCAAATTGGCTATTCAAATGGCCTATTTTTGTCCACACGGGCAGAGACACGGGCGTGTGTCTCAGCTGTGTGCGACACATGGTCATGTTACACGGCCGTGTGTCCCCTGGGGTACCCTACGAGTTAAGGTCAGTATACCCTCCAGTTTTGACACGGCCTGTTCACACGGGTGTGTCTATTGGTCGTGTGTGGCACACGAGCTGGCACACAGGTGTGTGGTCGGCCGTGTGGCCAAGTCAGTAGCCTCTATAATTTTCACACGGCCTAGCACACAGGCATGTCTTGTGGCTATGTGGACAAGTCAGTATGTATGCCCTGTTTCGCCACGGCTTAGATACACGGGCGTGTTACATGCACACTTGCAAAACATACCATATGAGCCATTCCAAACATACATCATAAGATAGCCAGAACAACATAATCTAGCAAGTATCAAATGGTGCTAAGCCAAAATAACATCCATAACTTATACAATCCAAATTCTAACAAGACATTTATCAAAATAACATTATAAGTCCACCTATACATGTTAATATTGTCATTTACCATACATACTAACCTAGCTCAAATATGAACTAAAACATGTCACAAGGATCCATTTTCAAACCATCATCAACATGCCAAGATATCCATATCAACAAGTACTTTAAAGTAACCAAAATCACATAATTCGGTAAGATATCAAGGTGTACCAAACCAACATAGCTTTCCAAAGCTTATACATACTAAAACACCATTAACACATGCATCATAATACCATTACAAATCACCCTATACATGCCATTATAAAGCTTAGCCAAATTACTTAAAATCTACCAATTTGTCCACTGGATAGTGTGATAGATCTCTGACAAACTTTAAACCAATCGAGCTTCTGATAATCTGTAAAGTAAAAGAAAGTAACTACGTAAGCAATGAATGCTTAGTAGGCTCGTATAATCTTTAAGCATAATATACCATTTTAATAATGAACTTTATAAAATTGTATAAACCTTTACCAATGCCATAAGACTAATAAAGCCTATATAACACCGTCAAACTCACAAGGTAGATACTTGTTCATGATACATATGAAATCAACCATATATATATAAACATAACATTTAATTCATCATCGTTACCATACAATCATGTTTCATTCCATTTACTTAATTACCATTTCCAATACCATGAGTTTAATATAAGCCTATTTAAGCATCATCAAGCTCACATGTTAGTAGATTCATTGACAATCATATAAACTCATTTATAACATAAATAGATTTCATAAGATACATTACATAAGCATCAACCTTTTCATATATTTATGAACCTTTCCATTAAGTCACTTATTGTTCCATTCCTTTCCCTACCCGTTTCATTTGCATAGTACAAAGCATAAGCATAAAAATCAACTGTAACCACAAGCTTGACATAAGCCTAAACAACATCATCAATCTACCAGTTAGTACACTTGTTCATATATATATGATACCATTCATAAAACATGTATTCATTATGTGTAAACATAACCTTTGCACCTTTAATGTTCCATAATTTCATGATTCAATACAATTGCGTACTTACCTTTTCATTCCCTTTTCTTAGCCGTTGAACCATTTAGAATTTCATCGGATACTTGGGTAAGCTCACATGGAGTGTGCTTAAACATATAATCGTAACTTTTCCTTTACATCAATGCTCACACGAGCTATGAAATGGGCCTGCTCACACGAGTTGTGGGTTGGAATGTAAGCTACATGATGCTGCTCACACTAACTATGGCGTATCTGCAACAAATGCAGGACCTCAGCCATTAGTAGGACATTCAAAATCAGCACCCGAAACATGAAATCCCTAGTGACATGTCATTTGTATCCTAAGAACTCATAAGGTTCAACTGAGACTCATTAACTATCAATTCATCGTAACATTGATACGTTCATATATGTATTGATCCATTTACATTAAGATTAACATAATATGACATTCAATTTAAATGACAATAACACAGTAAACATTCATATAGACTTACTTAGCTAAATTGCAGCAATGACTAAGTACATGAGCTATTTGGTAAATTTCTCTTCTCTTCGATTTTCCACTCATTCTTAATCTAAATTAATGATTCCATTCAATTCATTAATTCAAATAGAAAAACAAATTCATTTTATGCAATTAAGTCTTTTTGACACTTTTACAAAATTGCCATTAATGTTTTACTTTTATGCAATTTAGTCCCTAAGCCCAAAACATGCAAATTAACCATTTTTATTAAATTTCATAATTAGCTAAATTTTTTGGAACCCTACTACAGCCCATATTTTCTATTATTTGATAATAAGTCCCTATACTTTTACTAATTTCACATTTTAGTCCATAAACACTAAAATCATAAAAAATTACTTAACAAAATACTAATATTTAACAATAAAACTTAATAATATATCATGAAATTTCAAGAACACCTCAAATTCTTCCATGGTGAAATTCTAGACATTTAAGAATTTAACAAATTGACCCTGGGTTAGCTAGATTAAGCTAATACGATAACAAAAACATAAAAATCGTTAAAAACGGGATCAAAATGCTTACCATGCACCCAAAACCAATTTAGTCGAAAGCTTCCTTAAGCTATCCGTAGAGGTTTCGATTGTATTTGAGAAAAACCAAAAAGATTATAACATTTAGGCCTTTTGGTTTCTTTTAATTTCATTTAATTATAAAATTACAAATTTTTCATTTTAAAAATCAACCAAATTTCAAGTTTTTAATTACCCAAAACCATCCACCAATAATCCAACTGGTATAATTACCAATTAAGTCCAACAATTCACCTTTTCATAGCTATTAGACACTTTTAATTAATAGAATTCAACTTTTGCATCTTTTACAATTTAGACCTTTTCAATTAATTAACTACTTAAACATTAATGAAACTTTAATACAACCTTAATAACACTCCTTAAATATTTAATAAAATATTTACGACTTGGTTTATGAAAACGAGGTCCTGATACCTCATTTTCTAAAACCACTTGACTTTAGGGTCATACCACTTGAACCTAATTATTCATTCAAATAACATAAATTGTCAATAGTAAAATTTATTTTAATATCATTTTTGACTCATAAATATTAAATAATAATATTTACGAACTCACTTATCAGATTTGTGGCCCCAAAATCACTATTTCCGGCACCACTAAAAAACGGGCTGTTACAAAACCCATTGCTCTGCCCATTGTTTTGACCATCCAAGCGAATCAGGCCCTTATCACTTAAATTAGACCTGGGTCATTTACGTGTGGTTGGCTACTCCCCACTAAACACAATTCCCATATTTCTTTTATGGGGCCCAGCATCTAAATTGTTACCCCTATTAAAACCTTCATAGAATCGACCTTCAAAATTTCTTTCCCATTTCTTTTGGTAGGTGTTACCTCCTCATCCTTCCCCAAATCACTCCCCAGCGCAAAAGAATTAATAAAAGAACTTAATGCATTAAATCTCAAGCCTTTAGATTTTTCCCCATCCCCAACTTTCCAAAACTACTTTCGTTATGTGGGTTGCGTCTAGCCTTCCTCTCCACTAGTATCCAAGGGTCGTACTCATCTTTTTTGGCCTTCGATTCACCAGTCGTGCAGGGAGTTCTTGCCATCGGATCTTTCTCCCATGATGAGTTTGTTGTTGTAAAGACTTGCAGACAAGTTTTCTTGAAGTGACCATAACGTCCACACGAGAAACACACCACAGGTAGGCATTCATACTCAATATGTTGGAGTTTCCCATTAATTAGAACTTGAGAAACCAGCAGCTTTTCTAGGTTGATGTACACTGCCATACATGTGTATAGTCCCCTCAATTTGCTATATGCATTGAAATCCAATTTTGTAACAACCTATTTTTTGGTGATGTCAGAAACGGTGGTTTTGGGGCCACAAATCTGAAGAACAAGACCGTAAATATTATTATTTAATATTTATGAGTCAAACATATTATTATAATAAATTTTGATTTGATAATTTATGTTATTTGAATGAATAATTAGGTTCAAGTGGCTTGCCCCTAAAGTCAAGTGGTTTAGAAAATGAGGTTTCGGGACCTCATTTCTATAAATCGAGCCCGTAAATATTTTTATTAAATATTTATGGAGTTACTAAATAGGTATATTAAAGTTCAGTCTAAAAATTTTAGTGATTTGATTGATAATTAAAGAAAAATGACTAAATCATAAAAGATACAAAAGTTAATCGCTAATGGTCTATAAGGGCTGAATTCGTTTAAATTAATTGTTGGATGTTTTTAATGGAAATTTAGCCATAATTATGTCATAGTGAACGGTTTGGTGTTCTATAATATGAAATGTGATGAATTTATCAAGGGTAGTTGTAATATCCCTAAACCAGGTTTAGTAGTTTTAGGTATATTTTTCGGGTTCCAAACATGTATTTAGGAATTTATCGGGTTAATAGTAATTTTTAATTTAATTTAGGAGGTCAATTTCATCTAAAGCAGATTAAACAATAATCTGAAAAAATAAAAATATTTTTTAGAAAATTAATTTTAAAGTAGTTAAATAATTATTAGTGAAAATAATTAATTTGGGTCGAAAACAAATTTTAAAATAATTTTTATTAGGGGTTAATTTGAGTTAAATTTAAATATTAATTAAATTGGATTTAATTGTAAAATAAGAGAAATTTTGGAGTATTTATTTGGCAAATATTAATTTTGGATTTAAATTTGGAATTTCGAAGGGAAAGGATGAATTGGTAAAGTAACAGAAATGTGAGATTGGTCATTGGGCAAATTTCCCAATTTTAAAATTTTTGGTTGGTTGTTTCAGTTTTAAACACAATGCATCTAACCTACTTTTCACACCATTTATATCAGATTAGAGAGCTATAAAACTCATTTTCTTTGCATGGTTTTAAAGATCTATCATCAGAGAATAGATTCAACAAATTTTCTTCTCAAAATACTCTCTCTTTTCACCTAAAATTATTCACAAAAGTAGCCAAAAATATTTTGGAATTTCTCAAAAATCTTGAATCAAAATTTCCAATCAAAGGTAATTATTATTTCTAAACTTATTTTTATGATGAGTAGAAGCATATTTACATGATTTAAGTGATAATTACATGTTTTTTTTATCAATGTCATCTTCTTCAAAAGCTTAAGGTGTTTTAATGGTGGATCTTGAATTTTGAGAGGAAATCCACAAATCAATGGATGTTCCAACTCAAAATGGATCTGGAACACCCCAAAATAGGGCATAGGAGTTTTAAGGGTATTTTGGAAATTTTAGCTTTAAAGTGCTCGAAATTTTGCAACATGGTTTATCAATAATGTTTTCAATTATGGTTTTTAGAAAATTAAATCAATTTCTGAAAATTATTTTTATATACCTTTAATTTTGAAAATAGGACTGGTTTGCAAAAGAGTCAAAATTGTGAGTCTTTATGAAGCAATTAAACCAAATTTTAATTACCAACCTATTTCTTCCTTCCCACCTATAATTTTGACGTTAACTCCTCCCAAAATTTGTGTTTGCCATCCATTGATTCTCTCTTGCTATTCTAATCAATTTTGAACTCCAATTCCTAATCCTCTTTGATTTCTATCACCCTTGAACCTTAAACCTCTATAAAAGACCAAGAAAAACACTAAAAAATACCATAGTTCCTCTACTGTTAAGCTTTCCCCTTTTTTAGGTTTTCAATCAAACGCTCGATTTTTCATCAACTAAGGTAACGATTCATCTTCCTATTAGTTTTAAATGTTATTTAGTCTTTAAAACCAAGTTTTTTTCCAGTAAATTGCATGTTTTAAATAAAAGTCAAAAAATAGGTCTTTAATTGTGAATTTTGGGTTTATGGATAAAAATATGGTTTCAAAGTGTTTTTCAACCTATTTTAACATGACTAGAAGGTTACTAAACTTACTTTGACATTTCGTTAAAGATTTCTTTTTCAAAAAATAGCCATAAAACATGTCGAAAAAGTCGATATCATGAATTAAGTAGTTTTGTGTAGTTTACAGGTTGAGAATTAGCCGTAGGAGACACACGCCCGTGTCTATGCCCGTGTGGACAAAAAAAATTAGGCTATTTACCAAGCCATTTTGCCACCCAATTTGTATACACCTACACCAAACCAAATGGCATAGAAACATAGCATAAATAGGCATCCAATTCAAGCACAACCAAGACCAAAACATGCCAATTCAAAGCATACAAGTTTCACAATTTCAAAACACTTAATTGGTCACTTTTAATTGTGCACTAATTTACCTAAAACCACATATCTATCATAACTCTTAATAAATTCATATGGTACTCAATGTACCAATCCACAATAAGGCATACCCTAAGCAATTTACTACCTTTTATACTAAGTCTCAACAAGCCATTCAGCAAGCAAGTATAAACCACATCACCAAAGAGCATTAGTACATATATATATATACATCACCATATTTTTCAAAGTAAGCCAACTCAAATGGCTATATACAAACAAAATACTTAACTTTTACAAGCCAACACGAATGGCCAAATTCACAATAACATAAACCAAAATGACTCAAAGTCCCTATACATGCCATATGACCAAAAATTAATTTCAAAACTACCAAGTGATAGTTGGATAGTGTGATAAAGTCTCCAACGATCCCCGAATCCGAGCTAGCTTTAAAATCACTATAAAACACAGAAAAACAAATAATGTAAGCTGTAAAGCTTAGTAAGCTTGTATGAATTAATAAGCAAACTCACCATTTATTCACAATTAAATAATATAAACATAATATGCTACAAAACATTCAAATAAAAATGTTAACTTGTATTCAACCACAGCTATAACCATGAACTTATAACTTCCATAAATTTGATGCTCACATAGTTTCTGTACATACCTGTACTATTACGTATCTATTCTCACCATTTCATATCTTCGATATACCCGTTGAACCATTTGGAATATAAGTCGGATACTCGAAAGTCTCGCACCCTAAGTGCCAATATCATGGCCCGAAGCCAACTCAATGAATCTCGTACCCGAAGTGCCAATATCATGGCCTGAAGCCAACTCAATGAATCTCACACTCGAAGTGCCAATATCATGGCCCGAAGCCAACTCAATGTAACCCCTAATGACATGTCATTTGTATCCTACTCTATTCCTAAGGTTCAACCGAGATTTTCAATGTTGAATCTTCATCGAATGTGTTCGCAAGGTCATAATTCAAAATTTTAAAAATATTAAGGTATTTAAAATACAATTAAAACAAGCTTATAACATACGAACTTACCTCAGATGCAAAAACGGCAAAACGAGTCGATTAATCCAAAACCTTGTTCCTTCCCCGATCTAATTTCGTATTTCACTTTTCTTGATCTATATAATATCAAATTTAGCCTATTCAATAATATCTCTATTCAATTTAATCCAAAATACACTTTAACGCACATTTACACTTTTACCCCTAATATTTTAACATTTTTACAATTTAGTCCTTATTTCTTAAAATTACAAATTCATGCAATTCAACCACAACCCATGCTAGCCAATTTTCAATTAGGTCCCTAGCAGCCCATTTTTTCATTTATTTCACATTTTAACCACAAAGTTTCCACATTTCACAATTTAATCCCTAATTTGCATTTTCACTAAAAATCACTTAACAAAACTTGTATAACTATCATCAAACATTCATAATCTATCATCAATCATTAAATAACATATTCAACAATGAAAACATTCTAAACCTTTAACATTTTTGTAAATTCGTCCCTGGGTTAGCTAGATTAAGCTACAACGATCTCAAAAACATAGAAATCATTAAAAACGAGATAAAAAATCATACCAATGCAAAATAAATAGCTTGGCCGAATGCCCTAGCATGCTGCCATGGTTTTCTTCTTTAAAAATTGATGAAATAGATGACAATAGATGATAAAAAATGGTTTTATTTTAATTTAATTAACAATATTTACCAAATACCAAAATTAACATTATTATTAACCCAAAATTTCAATAATATCAAGCCATTATCATCCATTATCTAATTAATGGCCCATTTATCACATAAGGACCCCTAAATTAAATTTCTATAGCTATTAAACACCTTTAGCTAATAGAACACAAGTTTTACGCTTTACGCGATTTAGTCTTTTTTATCAAATTAAGCATTTAAACGATAAAATTTCTTAACAAAATTTTCACACAATCATAATATCATGATATCGATATTAAAATAATAATAAAATAAATATTTTGATCTCATATTTCGTGGTCTCGAAATCACTATTTTGATTTGACTAAAAATGGGTTGTTACATGTCATGATAAAGATTTCGATTACAAGGGAACTTAGTTTAGGCTTATGTTTTGTATGCTTGTAATAAGTACTTGACTGATTTTTGAATACATTGTTGTGTGAATTGTTGTGTTGAAGTTCCAGATTCGATAGGACCTTCTACGAGTAGAGATAAAGGCAAGGAAAAGCTAGTTTGAGCTTTCGGCTTTTCTGTGAACTTGTAATTGGTGAGTGTTTGGAATAATTATTTGTGGACATGATTCAAAGCATTATTTGGGAATTTAGTAGTAGCCTAAACCCCTACTCTAAATTTTGAGTGTAAGCTTTCCCATACCTATGTTATCTTATGAATAAAGTGTTTATGTGTTTGTGAATATGTAAATTGAGATGAGATGGTATAACATATGATATGTGGTTATGATAACTATTGTGAAAAATATGTACATGTTATGTATATGTTAAATGTTAGTGACAGTGTTTTGCTAAATATGCAAATATGCAGTGATTGTGCGTGGATAATCGGTAAGTGATATGTGTTCGGATATTTTGTCCGTGTGAACTTGAAACTGTTGGATATAGTTGGCATGCCATAGGATTGTGAGTACTCACCTATATGTATAGTGATTTTGGGCATTGAGGCCCTGGGACATGTTGGAGGGATAAGGAAATTTGAGCTAAGCTCCATTCAATGGGACATGTAAGGGAAAATAAGAAGAGTGCTAGCTTTATGCTTCACTTTTGGGACATGTGTAACACCCCTTACCCGTATCTGACGTTGGAATAGGGTTCGAGGCATCACCGGACTTAACTACAAACTAACATGCAAAATCGAGATATAAATTTCCATCCAAATTTAAAACTTTTTTTATAATCATATCATCCCTAAAATGAGCCTACAAGGCCCAAAACATACATTGGAGGTGGTTTGGGACTAAATCTAGAACTTTAAAAAATTCTTCAACACTTAGAAAACTTTTCATCAAAACAGGGTCACACGCTCGTATGGCTTGGGACACGCCCGTGTGGTCACACATGCCCGTGTCCCTAACCCTGTGTAACTCTCTATTTATGACGTCATGCTCCAAAGGAAGTCACACGGCCAAGTCACACACACGTGTGCTAGGCCGTGTGGCAAATTTAATTTTCAAATTTTTTCATAAAATAGGTGCAGACTTCACAAGCCCTGGACACACGCCCATGCCCCTAGACCGTGTCATTCACACGGCTGAGACACACGGCCATGTCTCTGCCCGTGTGGCCAAAATAAGGCTTTTTACCAAGCCATTTTACCACCCTTACTTGCACCAACTTGCACAACATCAAGCAACACCAAATCCAAGTATATACATTCAACCAATTCAGCCACAACAAGATATCAATAGATCATTTGCACATACTAACATCTATTATGCATACACATCACATACTTTCTTTTCCATTCATGCCAATTTCATCTTCATGATAAGCATCATGACAATAACATACCAATGACCAATAAAATTAATATTAGCCAACTTTCAAAGGCCATATACAAAATGAACCATTAACCATTACAATGCTAACACATTTGGCTAAACCAATATGACACATAATAAAATGATCAAGTCCCTATACATGCCATACTCAAAATATTGAAACCAAGTATACCCAAAATAATCGTTTGATAGTGTGAATTGAGCTCCAACGTTCCTCAATCTGTGTGAATCGAGCTCCAACGTTCCTCAATCTCTGAGCTAGCTTGGCGACACTATGAGGAATGGAAAGAAAAGGGGAGTAAGCTTTAACACTTAGTAAGTTTGCATGCAAATAATAAAATATATAAATCACTCATTAGTCATATAACTACTCAACATAAGTTAACATAAATATCATTATGTATCTTAGGCATAACTTACTCATTAGCATTCTTACCAAGAATTCACCCCATACCAAAGTTCATACTCATGGGTTTTACATACATACCTGTACCAACTCGTAACATAGTCACATACTTTGTCATCTTTGACAGACTATTTGGATTTGTAACATCCCGAAATAGGGCCTAAACAGAATAGTGGTTGTGAAACCACGAATCTGAGGTTAAAAAATTTTATTCTGATTAAGTTTTAAGGTTTATTCATTGATTGAATAATTGTGTGAAAATTTCGTCAAGAAATTTTATGTATAAGTGCCTAATTTGATAATTAGGACTAAATTGTAAAATTAGCAAAATGTGTGTTCTAGATAATAAAGGGGATTTAATTGAAATGGGTTCTTAAATTGGAGGTCCTTATTTAGTAATTAGACTATTATATTTAATTTTGGACAAAAATGGGCAAGAATAGGACAAATTTGAAAGAAAAGCCTTTAAGGGCATTTTGGTTATCTAGTAATTAAAAGAATGAAAAAGGGAAAATAAAGCCAAAATTAGTCCATCTTCTTCATGGAGTCCGAATATAGCATCGGGGAAGCCATGGTTAGGGTTTCCAAGCTTTCCAAGCTCAATAGTAGGTCCGTTCTAGCCTCATTTTTAATGTTCTTTACGTTTTTGGAGTCTTGGTGACTTGATTTAGCTTATTCTAGCAATAATTCATGCTAGGATTCATATTTGGAAAAATACCCATAGGTTAAATGTGTTTATTTTGATGTTTTATGGTAGAATATGAAGCTTGAAATTATATTAAACAACTTTTATTAAGCGATTTTAATTGAAAACAAGTAAAACGACATAATCGGTAAAAATACCTAATGTTCATAAGTACATGATAGAGTGGGAATTTGATGTTGCCATATAAGGGAAAAATATTTAGCATGTCATAGAACATAAGAAAAATGGATAAATTTTAATTTCTGAGCCTAGGGGTAAAATCGTAATTCTGCAAAGGTTTAGGGGTTAAAATTATAATTTTTCCAAAGTTTGAGTTAGGGAATGTTTTGAATAGTAAATCAATTAAATAATTGAAATATGATGTTTTAGATCCCGAAAAATGAGATTTGGACCTAGAACGGGAGAAAAACTAAAAATCGGAAAAGTTGGTAAAATGGTCGTTTTGGTATCGAGGTAAGTTCATATGTTTAATAAGTATTTAATTATGCATATTTGAATGATAAATTGTTATTTTGGCCATAAATACTTTAGTATTGAGTTTCAGTTATAATGATTAATGTTTGATAATAATTCGATATTGGAAAGAGAACTTGTATAATTTATATGTAAGACCATATTTTGTATTATGGCTTTGCATGGCAACAAGAAAGTATTGACTAGCATAGTTTGATGAGAATAAGTTAAGTTGATGATATAATGAGATTGAGAATGTAAGTATGTAAGTTGAGTAGCATTTTATTATTATGTAATTATTGTTATTAGTATTGTTATTATTGAGTTATGCAACTAACCTTGAGAATTTGAGCAAGTATGTTTTAGCTATGACTTGACAAGGCATTGATATCTCAAATTCCATGGTTGTACCATGGCAATTAAAGAAGAATTAACAGAAAATTCCATGTTCATAACATAGCATATAAGGAGGAATTGACAGTTAAGGATACCATGTAAGACAATGTCAAGACATGGCATTGGTAAGGCAAGGATTCCGTGTAAGACCATGTCAAGACATGGCATCGGCATTGATTAAGGACTCCATGTAAGACCACATCAAGATGTGGCATTGGCACTAAGATAAGGATACCATGTAAGACCATGTTTGGAACATGGCATTTAGTAAGACAAGGATACCATGTAAGACCATGTTTGGAACATGGCATTTAGTAAGATAAGGATATCATGTAAGACCATGCCAAGGCATGGCATTGATAAGTTCTATAAGGCAAGGAAATCATGTAAGACCATGTCAAGACATGGCATTGATGAGTTATTATAAGGCAAAGGTCGCATGTAAGACCATGCCAAGGCATGGCATTGGTGAGTTCATAAGGCAAGGATACCATGTAAGACCATGTCAAGACATGGCAATGGTAAGTTTAAAAAGGAAAAGGTTCCCGAGTAATCCAAAGAGCAAGTCAAAGAAACGACGAGGTGAGAACATGAAAAAAGAGTACAGGTATGCATTTAAGGCTTATTTAATATTGAGATTGTAAGTAATTGAGATTATCAAGTATTAAGTAAGTGATGAGTTTTCAGTTATGCTTGTGACACTTTATGACATGATTGGCAATATGCCTATATTATGAAATAGTACTCATGTGTTAAGTGAGATGTTGCAGGTATGTAAGCAAGCTACTAAGTAAGGTGCCTTTTTTATTCTAAGCCTTTGGTAAGGTTACCGATGAGTAAGATGGGAAAGTAAGAACTAAACATTATTTAAGCAAATTATGACAGCATAGTAGTAAGCTAAATTGATTGCTAATGCTTATTATTTTACATGTGAACTTACTAAGCTTTATAAGCTTACTTCTTTCACTTTTCCCATGTTTCAGAGTACTTAAAAGCAAGCTCGGGTTGGAGGTCGTCGAGATCACTTCACACTATCGACTATCAAGTTACCAAATAGGTATCTTCGTTTACAAACGTTCTAGTTTATGGCATGTATAAGGACTTAGCCATTTTGTGTGTATGTCCTTATGATATGGCTAAAGAATGGTATGTAAATATTTGATAATGATTAGGTATTGAAATGGCTAATGAAGAACATGTTTTGGTGTTATGTATGCCTAAGTGGTAGTTAATACAAAAAAATCATGAAAAAGTGAAATTAGTATTAAAACAGTATTGAATAACAGCAGTGACGTGATCTTGAAAAATCACCAAGAATAGCATAAATGGAATTAGATGATGAATAAGATATATAATTAAATCTTATTGAGTCTATTTTCATATGAAAGAAACATAATAAGCAAAAGAAGTGTATATTATGAGATATTTGGATTTTAGTGAGATAGGGTCAGAGCAATTTCTAAATCCCCTATTCTAAATTTATAAATTCACTAAAAATTGTAAACAAATAATTAGGAGTTATAGTTTCTATTTCTAGATTCCTTGGTGAATCTACTTTCAAGAGAAACAAACGGCCTGGTTATTTGAGTTCTGTAGAGGGAGAAAATTGATTCGTAATGAGGAGAGGTTAGAGTAGTCAAATAGTGCAACAGGGGAAATTTTAACTAATAAACTGTACTAATTGGCTAGACCAAAAGTTCTGAAAAAAAAAATTAGTAAGAAGATACATGAGTCTAGTTTTAGGTAAAATTCATGAATTTAAATTTTGAGTTTTTTTACTCGAGTTATGATTTATTTAGTGACTATGACGCAGGCGGGCAGTTTTATAAGGAATAACGAAATAAATTGTTTTGATTTGTCTAAGTATTCGGAAAATTTTTAATGTTCCCGGTTTGGTCCCGAACCGTTTCAATTGCATGTTTTAGGGTCTTGAGGGCCCTTTTTAGGGACATATTGAATGAATGTAAATAAATTAATTTTAAAAGCAAATTTTATGCCCCGAATTAGTAAGTTAAGTCAGGTAACGCCTCGTGCTCGACTTCTGCGACGGTCTCGGGTAAGGAGTCTTACAGGATTACCTGTTGAACACTGGGAATACTATCGGTTACATGAAAAGTCTTGCACATAAGTGACACATAAGTAGCCAATGCTACCTCATATCTTATAACACATAGGGCTCGCACACGAGCTAATCACGGGCCTGCTCACACAAGTTGCCAGTCAAGACGTAGCTACGCGGGCTGCTCACACAAGCTATCAAGTATCCGCAACACATGCTGGACTACCCAGCCACCGGTGAGACATACATGACCAGCACCCAGATTCACATAAATCACATAACTCATGGTTTCCTAGTGACATGTCACCTGTATCCTAAACTATTCCTAAGGTTCAACCGGGATTTCCTCATCGTCGAAACTTCGTTGAATATTTCAATAGAAACAATCATACAATTTATGCAATATTAAGAATTAAATACATAGTATAACATTGTGTTATTTACACACAAACTTACATCGATACAAAATGGTAAGAAATGGACTTAATCGTCAATAACCTTGTTCTTCCCCCGGTCAAGGTCCGAACTTCGTTTTTCTTGATCTATAATAGCAAATTTAACTTATTTAATTATCACATTACTCGATGCTATCCAAAAATCAACTTATTACAAAATTACATTTGTACCCCAAAACTTTGACATATTTACAAATTAGTTCTTAGGCTCGTAAAATGAAACTTATTCATTTTCTTTGTTACCCAAGCCTAGCCAAACCTAAATCATGCTCATAACCGCCCACATTTTTTATCAAATCACATTTCTACTACCCATTTTTACAACTTTTACAAATAAGTCCTTTTTATGCATTTTAACTAAAAATCACTTAGTAAAAGTTGTTTATCACAACTTAAACATACAATATCTTCCATCAAACATCAAAATACTTGCATTTCACACATGGGTAAATTTTTAAACATGAACCCTACTTCAAAATAATGGTAAAAATAGGTAAATCGGGTTATGAGGACTTTAAAAATGTAAAGAGCATTAAAAATGGGGTTAGGATGTACTTACAATCAAGCTTGAAAGTTGAAGAAACCCTATCTATGGTATCATTCTAAAATTTGGCCAAGTTTAAGAAGATGGACACAAATTTTGGCTTGATTTTCCCTTTTTATTCTTTTATTTACCGAATGACTAAAATGTCCTTAATGCATAACTTTGAAATTTTACCTATTCATGTCCATTTTTTTCCACAACTTATCTAATGGTATAATTACCAACTAAGGACCTCTAATTTAAAATATCATAGCAATTGGACACCTTTAGCAAGTAGAACTCAACTTTTGCACTTTTTATGATTTAGTCCTTTGATGAAATTGAGTGCCCAAACATCAAGATTTTTTAACGAGATTTTCATAGAGTAGTTCCATAAAACTGTAGGCCATAAAAAATAAAAATGGATTTTTCTACGTCGGATTCGTGGTCCCAAAACCACTATTCTGACTAGCCTCAAAATCGGGTAGTAACAACATGTTTGACTCATGAGTCTATGTTTGGTGTGTTGGAGATCCGCATATCTGATGAGTGATGATAGAGCTCACTTTTATGTTTCATAGCTCAAGTGCCAAATTATCTTAAAATGTAAATATGTGTAATGTGATGTACGCCTAATTGAGTATGTGACCACTATGCAATTTATCTATAAACCTATTTTTGAATATTATGATATATGCTTGAACGTTAGGTGATTATATGTGTACTAGGATATATGCTTAAAAGTGAATATGTTTACCATGTAAAAGAACTAAAAATAATGCACAAGTATATTATGACACTAAAGTTGGAACTGTTAAAAGTTATGCTATATGGTTGTTTCGTTAATGCTTGATGAACAGTTTGCATGGTAGTAGTTCTAGGCATTCACTGAGCTTGTTAAGCTCACCCACTCCATTCTTTAACCATTACAGATTAGTTATGTGCCAGTGTGAGCAATGTGGTTTCCGAGAGGTGTCCAAGCAAGACTTTTGGATTATTTTGTAGGTGTTCTATTTTTTATTTACGTTTTGGGAACAAGGCAATGTGGTAGACTTGTTTATTGCCATGACATGTTTGGGATATTTACCGAATTTGTTATTTCATTTTTGGAAATTTACGAATTTATATGGTTGCTTATGTTCATGAATTTTAATGATGGTTTGATGTATCTTGTTTGGACTCATTTAGACAGTTTGAACTAAACAAATTAATCGTAGGATGATTATTTATCGAAGTAAGAGATGCATGATACTTAGAATCTAATTTGGAACGAGTTCATTGCATATGTATGTTGCATTTTGATGTCCAAAGGTAGATTGATATTCGAGATTTATAATTGATACCTCTATGTTTTAAATCATGGAGGGAGTCAAAATAAAGATTTGGTATCGATACATTTGCTCAAGTATCAATACTCGAGGGCAAAATTATTGATACTTATTCGGTGGTACCAATATTTTTTGACAGTTGGGTTTTTAATCGAGAAACAGAATACAAGTTTAGTATCATTTTTCCAAGTGGTATCGGTACCACTTAGAGAAAATATCGATACCCTACTGTCAGTATCGATAATTACAGTCATGTTTTGGGAATTTTGCTAAATGGATATCATGCATGATTTACATTATTTATAACCCTAATTATGGTAAAATTATCATGTAGCAATGATAACTACCTTGAATGATTGACTTAAAACCTATATGGACAATAAAATGATGGATGTTTTGTTTATAATGAGCTTTCTACTTGATGTATGTGATATGAAACAGTGGTGTGACATCCCGTATTTGGGCTTGGCGACCAAGCCGGGTATAGGGTGTTACAGGATCTATTAGAAGGTTTATGATCTTATTTATCAAGATTAAACATGTTTTGTAAGGTAATTTAAAGAAATTTGAATTTCATCATCTTCATGAACCGATTTTTTGGATTTTTGTGAAATTGATTTAAATGTGAAATTTATGTTTAGTATATGTTTATTTGGTCTAGTATTGACGTTTGGAAGTGATTAGGAGGGTTGGAGTGATCGATTTTGTGAGGAATCGAGTTTTTGACTTGATGATACAAATTCGATAAGGTAACTTTGAGTGAGAATTTCGTGTAACCTAATTGATGAAAATTTGTGTTTATTATATCTTTTGAAATATGGTGATATCTATTTTATCTCTGTTAAAGCTTCGAACCTTGAAGAGGATCGAGCTAATAGAAATTGAAGTTTGGATTTACTTGGTTGATCACTTGGTTGTGGTTGAGTTAATTGTATGGTGAGTGTTATTAAAGGGTGTTTTGGTAAATTGACCCTCACTAATGCTTAATTGGATGATTAATTACTGATTGCAAATATTTAATTCAGTTCTGGTTGGTTAATTTTGTAAGATTGTTGATATATGTTTAGGTGATGAAAATTTTTGTTAAGTGTTGGTAAGTGAGCATCTAGCAATTTTATGTGCTTGATTTGATTGATTATAATGGTGAACTAAGCAAGCATCTAGAGTTTTTGATTCATGGTATGTTGATATTTCAATTGATAAATGAACATTGAGAATAGGTAATTAGTATGCTAGATTTAATTTGATGTTAAAATGGCTATGTTACATGATTCACATATATATTTTGGCACTTTAAATTGAGCACATTATTGACTGAAATTATGTTATGATTGATTGATTATATTGGCATTATAGCATGGTGGATCCATTGGATGTAGTTGGCATGCCATAGGATTAGTGAGTACTCACCATATTGATATGTTATTTGTGAGCAATGAGGCTCTAGGTGGACTGATTTGGAGTAGATTGAGCTTGTGCCTTCACTCAACGGGACTGATTTGAGGCAATATAAGGGAGCGTCTGGCCTCAGCCCGCTCAATCCAGGATTGATTTTGATCGTGATTGGGAGTAAGGAGATTCATTTATTCGATGTATGATTACCCGATTAAGCCATGATTGTATATGCCAATATAAATGTATGAAATGTTATATGCTAAATTGATAATTATATGTCATGATTAATTATGATTTATGATACATGGTTGAGCATATGACATTGAAATATTATGGATTGATATTGTGATTGAAAATTTATATTTGATTGGTTTCAATTTAAGCATGATTTGGGTGCTAATTTACTCATCATTTTATTAACATTCACTGAGTTTTTTAAGCTCACACCCTCACATTCGTGCAATTAATCGATAAGATTGAGGAGTTGAGCAAGAGAGTTCCAAGATATTAAAGCTCGGTAGAGATTTAGTTACACATTTTAGAGATGTTAATCAGGCGTTATGGAACTTCTAGGACTTAGTTTAATATTTGTTATAATTGAACTTGGACATTGGGATTTTTTATTTTGGAATGTTTGAGCTTGATTATTGAATAATTTACGGTGTATTGTTGCTTGATAACACGGTGATTGATAACATGATGTGTGAGGCATGATGTTTACACTAACCATTTTTTAAATGAAGCTTCAATGGAGTGGTTTACTAGCGACTAAGGTACGCCACTTGTTTGAATTAATCGGTGGGTGATATGCATGAAATTGAATGTTTAATTCAATTTAATTGAGGCTTAATTGGTGTTAATAAATTCAATTGAAGGTGTATGAATATGTATTATATTTAATTGTAGCTAAACTGGGTTTAATTGGCCATTAAAATACTCAAAATCAGGTTTAAAATCGAATTTTTCGCACAAAAAAACTATAATGGACTGTTGGGGGTTTGAATTCTGGTCTTTTTAAATTGGTTCTCTAGTCCATTTAAATTACAAATTAGTCATGTAACTTGATAAGTCTAATTAAAGCCTTAAATGGTAAGAAAACTTGATAATATTTTAGGATTGGACTTGTAATTGATAAAATTTGTTAGAAATGCTCTCACTTTAATATTCAGGTATAGTACTGATAGTTTGAAATCGTTACAATTTAGTACTTAATGATAAAACTTGAATTACACATAGAAAATAAACTCGTATTAAGTTGAATTTTTTTAGGGATTACATAAATTGACTAAAAGAGGGTTGGTAAATGTATAGATCTAAATTCGTGTAACACCCCTAACCCGTATCCGTCGCCGAAATAGGGTTACGAGGCATTACCAATCAAATCATAACATACAACATAAATTTCATCATACATGAAACCAACATTACATAAAAATTAATCAAACATATTCACATTGTCCTTTATAAGGCTCTACGAGACCTTAAAACATGCCTAGAAGAGGTTCGAGACTAAACCGATAACATTTAAAAACTTTGGGGAACTTATAAAATTTTCATGCATACAGGGATCACACGCCCGTGTGAACAGGCCATGTGCCTCACACGGTCACCAGACATGCCCGTGTCACAAGCCATGTGGAAACAAGGCATACATACTGACTTGCATCACACGGTCGGAGACACGCCCGTGTGCCTTGGCCATGTAAAATTTGAAGGGTAACTAACTTGGGTCACACGGCTGGCCACACGCTCATGTGCCAGCCCGTGTGTCACACACGGCCAGTAGACACACCTGTGTGTCTAAGCCGTGTAACTCTTTAACTTGTTTAACTAAGTTACAGCAGGCATACGGTAGAGACACACGCCTGTGTGCTCAACCCTGTGGGGCAAAATTAGGCTTGGTTTAAGCCATGTTTCCCACCCACTTAAAGCATACCTAAATCACAACATTTCATACCATTTCAATACACTTATAAGCAACCAAAACATGCCAATTCATATACAAATTATGTCATTTCATCTTCAACCATTTCACTACTCAAATCATAACCATAAACATACCAAGACAATATGTCATCACCAACAATTTCACCTATCTTCCCTATGCATTTTTCTCATCATTTTATCAACAAATTCATGCCACAAAAATATACCAATTCATCATCCCTATATCATACCAAATCAACCATGATATATAATTAGTAATTAACCAAAACAATTAACCACTTAACCATCACAACAACCATACCAAACATGCCAAAACACAAGGCTATATATATATACATCATATATCACTTACAAAACTTACGAATTAAGCCAACTTAAATGGCCAAATACACACCAACATTTACATCATATACAAGCCAAACTCACATTCAACATTACCAAACACATTTCAACAAAACTCAAGCCTATACATGCCATATAACCAAGTCACAAGTGTATAAATACCGAAATCAAAAACCAGATAGTGTGATACGATCTCCGCCGACTTCTAACCCGAGCGAACGTCTGAATCACTATAAAACATAGAAAAATAACACAAAGTAAGCTATAAAGCTTAGTAAGCTCATATGATATTAAACATAGCTTATTGAATAAGCATATATTAAGCGTTTACTTATACTATAACATAAATTCATTTGATTTCACCTTTATACCATAATTCCAATCACATAATTAACAAAGATTCACAAGTTTATTTATTTTTATGCTCATACAAATCAAAAACATTCTAATCAATTCGATCACATTTACATATACAAAATCAACTAACTATATAACTTCATTCAAACCAACATTCCTCACATTTTCTTTAGCCAAGGTGAATCGTGTTAATTATCATCAAGTAACAGTATTTCGCACGTTATATACCTTATGTATATATAATTAAAACAAACATAACTCATGCCTCATTTAACATCCAATTTATACCTCCATATAGCCAAATGAACCCATTTTGGCATAAAACATATTTATACACAAATCTTTCTCATTTCATATACATGATACAATATGAACTCACCGCTTTCATTCGATTCTCACATAAGTTTTGTATGTACCTGTATTACTTATTTCGATCATACTTTCATTCTTGCCTTGACTATGCCCATCAAACCATTCAAAATCACTAAGGATACTTGGAAATCTCGTATAGCTCATACAATGCCATATCCCAGATATGGTTTTACATGTTATAGTATATCGATGCCAATAGCCCAGCTATGGTCTTACACGAATCTCATATCGATGCCAATGTCCCATACATGGTCTTACATGAATCTCATATCCCGGTAATCCTAATGTCATGACATTTAGATCCTAAGCTATTCCTAAGGTTCGTACGTGACTTCCGGACGTCATAACCTGTCGATTGTGCTCATACTCATTTCCAATCAGCATTATAATTCAATTCAACAATAATAATAACTTTATAGCACAATTTAACAGCATCTATTAACATACGAACTTACCTCGATCGTTAAAACAATAGATCAGATCGACTACTCCAATACTTTATCTTTTCCTCGATCTAGACCCGTATTTCACTTTTCTCAATCAATTAAGTCATGCAAGTGCCGAAATTTCAAAGGCTTCAATGGTGTTCTTTTTCTTTCACTTTCGATGGAAGATGATGAGAAATAAGCATGAAATTGTCTTTATTTTATTTAATTTAACTTATTACACTAATTACCATTTTGCCCTTTGTTATAAACATAAAATTTCACCAAAATATGCACATAACCGTCCATTTAAAATATAAAAGGGCTAATTACAACATAAATCCCCTAACTACTTTATCTCTTAGCCATTTAATGCATTTGAACTATAGAACTCACATTTTTCACTTTACGCGATTTAGTCCTTTTTATCAAATTAGACACTCAAACGATAAAATTTCTTTACGAAAATTTCACACAACTCTAATATCATGCTATAAATAATAAAATAATAATAAAATAAATTTTTTGATGTCAGATTTGTGGTTTCGAAACCACTATTTTGATTTAGCTAAAAAGTAGGCTGTTACAACTCTCCCCCCTTAGGGATTTTCATCCCTGAAAATCTTATCAGAGAATAGATTAAAGATTTGCTTTCATAGAGCCTTATCAATTTCTCACATAGCTACAGATTTTTCAACTCTTTAATCTCACAAGCTAAGATTTTTTATCTTTTCTTTGCTATATGTCATATCAAGCTGAGTTTCTACTTCTAAAAGAGATATTATAGACAAAGGATCTTATTTGTATCATCACATCATATATATATATAAGAAACACATTACGGATCTTCTCAAGTTCTGATGATAATCTCATACAGCTCGATGAATCACGAACTCAACTTCTCTTTATAGCTAAATCGAGAAATTCTATTTCCACTGCAATGCTTTCACAAATATTTAGTTTTCTAAATGCTTTTACTTTTTGTCAATCTGAAACTACTTTTAGATTGTTGTGAACTACTTTCACTTTCTCTTCAGTCTTTCTAATCACATCGACCCTATAATTCCTTTTATCATAATTCAATCCAGTACAACGGAGTTCAGTAATCGCAACCATACCATACTCATACAATGCTATCTTAATATTCATCTCAACTATTATTATACGCAAACTTAACCAACAGTAAATGTCTTTCTCAGTTGCTTTCAAGTTCTAAAACACAGTAGCAAAATATATTTTTCAAAAATCTGAATCACTTTTCATATTAACTATCACATTGAGGATAGTAAACAGTGTTACAAAGCAATCGCATACCCAAAGCTCACGGTTGTTTACTTCAGTAACACGATACAAACCTCATGAAAACTAGCATTATGTAAAAATTAACCATCTCAAGAATGTATAACTCAACTAGTCTATCAAGAGAGAAATTCGTACATACAGAGATAAAATATGCAGACTTCTTCAAATATTCAACAATAGTTCAAATAACATCTGTCTTTTTTGGTGATAAGAATAATCCCGATACAACAATTTATCAAAATTCTATTTCGTCTCCACTCAGATAATAACATAGGCTGTAACAGTTTTGAAGGTACTTGGTAATCAACTTTAACTTGTTGATAAATCAGACATTTGGATACAAAGTCAGAAATATCACGTTTCAAACTCATTCACCACTACAACTGTCTTAGATTATTGAATATCATAGTACTTCCCGAATGAACAATTAGTTATCATTGTGAACCATATGTAACAACTGTTGCATAATTTCTGGATTTCTCGGTACACGTTTGATACATCAAATAATCATCAATTTTAAACTGAAATTCTGAATCATGAATCAATTTATGTTGAACCCCTTTTTAACTTGCAATTTACTGATACATTTCTAAACTTCACAAATTCGCTGAATGCTTTTAACACAGCTAATATATGTCCATCATCCGATAAAATCAATCATGTATTCATAGCTCGTAAAGCACACAAAGATTTCTTGTTCAAAATATCCGTGACTAAAATTGTTTGTCCAAGAGAATTGAAACACCCCTAACCTATATCCGTAGCTGAACTAGGGTTAAAGGCGTTACTGGACAAATCAGAACATTTAACATTCATTACATAAATATCATAGCATCATAATTCAAACATCAATGTTAAGTCCCTTACATAGGTCATCGAGACCTAAAACATGCATTAGAAAGGGGTCGGGACTAAACCGAACACATACAAAAATTTTCAAAACTTAAACCATTTTCAAAGTTGTACAGGTCACACGCTCGTGTGAGTAGGCCGTGTGTCTTACACAGCTTTAGACACACTTGTATGTCTAGACTGTGTCAAAACAAGGCATACATACTGACTTACACACACGGCCACAAGACATGCCCGTGTGCCTTGGCCGTGGTCAAGACAAACTTGGGTCACACTGCTAGCCACACGCTCGTGTGCCTTGACTGCGCCCAAGTCTGACTTAAAATCATAAGGTACCCCAAGGGACACATGGCCATGCAACATGACCGTGTGTCACACACGGCTGAGACACACACCCGTGTCTCTGTCCATGTGGACAAAAATAGGCCATTTGAAAAGCCAATTTGCCACCCAAATTTGGATCAACCTACAAGCACCATACTAAGCATATTTGCATAAAAATTTTAGCCAATTTCTATACCAAAACATATATCAGCCATGCCATAACATTATCAACCATTTACATGTTCATTTCACATACCAAAACTTATAGTTTCATAATTTCAAACACATGACCAAATCTCATGCCAAGATCTTACCAATTTCCATAAATAAACACATACCAAAAACTTACCAAACTTACCATTTCTCTTAACCAATCATGAACACATCAAATAGATCATATTGCCTCACATTTCATATACCAAAATCAAATCATATCACAACCATACCAAGCCATATCACATGGCTAAATATATACATCACAAAACATAATCAAAACACTTCTAGCCTATACATGCCATACCTCAATATATACATTTTCAAAAGGTACCAAAATATAGTTTGATAGTGTGGTGAGGATCCTCGACAATCCCTGAGCTCCCAGTAGCTTCTATATCTATAAAATAGTTGAAAAACACACAGAGTAAGCTTTCAAAAGCTTGGTAAGCCAAATACAAATAAACTTATCTATTAAAGCAAATAAACATCATCAAAATACATATACTTCATAGTCAAATAGTATCATCAACCACATAATTCATATACATTCCTCATATACTTAATTCATTTGCACATACTATCATTTGAACATACACTTACCTTTGTTTTCTAGTATAATATACACTTTCAACGTACCTGAATTGGATACACGTCTCATATATATTCATTCGTTTCTCGGAATGCCCGTTGAACCATTCGGAATCATAAGGATACGTGGATAGCTCAGAAAACAAATACAATGCGAAAGTCCTAGACATGGTCTTACATGTAATCAAACATCGATGCCACTATCCCAGACAGGGTCTTACACGAAATCAAGCACGATGCAAACGTCCCAGACGTGGTCTTACACGATAACACATATCGGATCCTATGTCATGACATATGTATCCTAACTATTCCTAAGGTTTGTACGGGGCTTTTCGGACGTCGGAACTTTGTAGATACTTTCTCAGATAACACATATTGAGTTTGAATATTCATTCATCACAATTCAATATCATATGAGCAATAATAATTCAATTCAAACACGTTTGTTTGTATATCGACTTACCTCGTACAGATTCGGATAGACTGAATCGGCTACTCGACAACTTTCGACTTTCCTCGATCTAATTTCGTTTTCTTTAATTCTTGATCTATATAAATTCAAATTTGACTTATTCAATCACACATTCATTCAAAACAATCCATAAACACACATTTAGGGCATTTTACAAATTAACCCTCACATTTTTACATTTTAACACTTTAGTCCTTATTTCACAAAATCACAAAATACACATAATTTCTTTAAACATGTGCTAGGCCGAATATTCATAGTACTCATATAAGTCCACAAATTTCATTTATTTCACATTTTAGTCCCTTAATTTACAAATTTCATAATTTAGCCCATTTTACTCAAATTTATCAAAAATCCAAAGACAAAAGATATTAACCCAACATCAAGCTTTCATATTTCACCATTTAACAACACAAAACTCATGAATTCATCCATGGCATTTTTCAAAATCATCATCAAAATCAGAAAATTAGGCATGGGCTTAGTAGAACACAAAGCAACGATCACAAAAACGTAGAAATTATAGAAAACGGATCAAAGAACATACCTTAATCACAATCAAAAGGAGCCGAACCCTAGCATAGACTTTTCTTTTTCTATTTCTTGTATTTTCGGTCATGGATGATAGAAATAAGATGATTTTTAACTTTGGTTTTAACTAATATAACATTAATATGCATTTTACCAATTTAACCTTATTATAATTCATTACAATTCCACTAACTAATGCCTATTTATGTCATTTAATTCATTCCATGGTCAAATAACCTCATAAGGACCTCACAATCATAAAGCCAAATCAAATAAGCACTTTAACAAATAGAAGGCAACTTTTACCTTTTTCGCGATTAAGTCCTTTTTTCAAATTAAGCACACAAACAATTAAATTTTTATATGAAACTTTCACACGTGCTAATTCATATATCATAAACACAGAAAATAATATTTAAATATTTTTCTGACTCGAATTTGTGATCTCGAAACCACTATTCTGACTAGGGTCTAAACCGGACTGTTATAATGATAACCAATTACTGACTCAAACAATTCAAGCCATCTTTGCTGTCCCAAATTCAGATCTCTCTGTAACATCAAATAATTTAAATTCTTGTAGTCATCCATTAGGTTACATTACTCACCAAACAATTAACATCGTTAACTATTCAATGTAATTACAATGTCAACCATCTCTAATTCACGCATCGAATAACTCCTTTCATGTAACTTTAACTGTATGGAAGCATAAGCTGTCACTGTACATTCTTGTACTAAAACACACTCCAAACCATTCAATGAGGCATGACTAAAAATCATAAACTCTTTACCTGATTCAGGCTTAACCAAAATTGATGCTTCAGTTAATAGTGTTTTTAACTGTATATAACTTTATTAACATATATTAAGCCAAATCAAACTTCGCACAAACGAGAACTTCAACAATCGAAACAACTTTAATTTACAATAATATTTCTCAAATAGAACCGTTCCGATGAATATAATTTTGTATCATGTCTTCTAAAATATGAATTCTTCATTCAGATTATCCATCTATTTACCCATGAACATACAAAATTTATTTTCGAACCCAAGGATAAACTCAAACACATATAACTCAATTAACCTTTCAAACAAATAACTTAATCAAACTAAACAACTGAATCGATCTTGTCTGTCAAACAATAACTTTTCAAAGGAAACCTTTCTTCTTGTTGTCAAGATAACTCAGGCATACAATTTATTGCAATTTCTTCAGAATACTAGTCAAAGATCTTCTTTAAAAAAGCTGCATAACTCGAATATGACATAACATTCCGTCTTTACTCATTAGCACATATCAAGATTTACCTGGAAGTGATAACTATTATACAGATTTGAACTTGATCTTCTATCATCTATGCTTTTGCCGATGTCAATTCCTTTTCAAGAAAAATAGAAAGGATTATAATAAAGCTATCTCAACTATTAATCATTGAAGCATTGTAATATACTAAAGCCACCTCTGTCGGATGAAAAAAAATCATAATCCCATAATAAGACTGACATCTCAACCATATAAATAAATAATATCCCAGATGTTAATAATGCATTTTGAACACAAAAGAAAATCAAATATTGTTTCAACATAAATAAATGCATAAACATAACCTCTATAAGTCTGATGACAATACCACAGTACTCCCATGATCAGACCAGAATTTATATTCATAATAGATATATTCATCTCCGTCAAAAGAATATCTCTTGCAGATAATCACATAGAATCATAATAAAACCGAGGTAGCAAAATATCAAAGTATGGAACTATATAGAATTTCTGACAATTACAACCCATATAGAATGATAAAGATCTCAATGATATACCAGAGAAATTCCAGAAGAAAACATCACTCATAAGCACTGAAATCAACTTGACAGAAGCAATATAATCTTCATGTATATTCAACAAAACAATAACCAGTAGAAATAGAATACTAGCATCATACGAATTTTACCGTCGACTTTTCTATCAACACAGTGGAATAGAATACCAGGGAAAATAGAACAATGCTGATCATAACCCAAACAGATCAACAATGCTTTCTTCTATTAGTATTTTTAGCTAGTGTTCTCATCAGACAAGAATCTCATCCGGAACTGAACTGGTACATATATCTCTGAGAATGAATGAACACATAAAATACCCAGAAGAGTTCGTTATAATCTACTCAACTATAACCACTGTACTCAGATATCTTTACCATTCAAACGTGATTCTACTGACTATTACAATCATCCCTAATCTCATATTATTCCATTCACTAACGAAAGTAAATTTAGAAGAATTTCCAGTTAATACATTCTTTAGACATCATACCTGAATATTTTGTTTCCGTCTAATTCAACTTCTTCTTTAACAGTGATTTTGCATAATCTGAATGATCTTCAGAACGATCCAATATCTCTTTTAGTGATGTCTTTGCTTGCTGACTCATTCTCCTATCTGATTACAGTATTAACCTTTCAATTGGAAAACTCTATAATTCTACACTCGTGAGCTTATTTAGTATAAATATTACAAATTTTCATTGTAAAACCTTATTGATGAGGGTGAGGGTCGTAAAGCCTCAAATTTAACTGTCACACATATATATACACATAACATAACATTTATCAATAACATGATATTATGAACTTTATTCATACCTTTATGAGTTTTAACTCATCATAAACACATTTTCACTCAAACATTTGAGTACCACTTTATGCACTATCGAAATTAGCTTGGTTGGAAAACGCATCTGCCTAATTAAAACAATTCTCGTCAAAATCGGGAGATATCACACTATCACAGGTTAAATATGGCATCTACAGTTAGACTCACATATGCTACGTTAGTCCTAAAATCGACTAAACTGTAGCTCTGATACCAATTAAATGTAACACCCCTAACCCGTATCCATCGCAGGAATAGGGTTACGAGGCATTACCTATCAAATCAAAACATACAACATAAATTTCATCATAAATGAAACCAACATTACATAAACATTGATCAAACATATTCACATTGTCCCTTATAAGGCTCTATGAGACCTTAAAACATGCCTGGAAGAGGTTCGGGACTAAACTGATAACATTTGAAAACTTTGGGAAACTTATAAAATTTTCATGCATACAGGGATCACATGCCCGTGTGAACAGGCCATGTACCTCACACGGTCACCAGACACGCCCGTGTCACAAGCCGTGTGGAAACAGGGCATACATACTAACTTGCATCACATGGCCGGAGACACGCCCATGTCACAACCATTTCACTACTCAAATCATAACCATAAACATACCAAGACAATATGTCATCACCAAAAATTTCACCTATCTTCCCTATGCATTTTTCTCATCATTTTATCAACTAATTCATGCCACAAAAATAAACCAATTCATCATCCCTATATCATACCAAATCAACCATGATATATCATTGGTAATTAACCAAAACAATTAACCACTTAACCATCACAACAACCATACCAAACATGCCAAAACACAAGGCTATATATATACATCATATATCACTTATAAAACTTATGAATTAAGTCAACTTAAATGGCCAAATACACACCAACATTTACATCATATACAAGCCAAACTCACATTCAACATTACCAAACACATTTCCACATAACTCAAGCCTATACATGCCATATAACCAAGTCACAAGTGTATAAATACCGAAATCAAAAACCAGATAGTGTGATGAGATCTCCGCTGACTTCCAACCTGAGTGAACGTCTGAATCACTATAAAACATAGAAAAATAACACAAAGTAAGCTATAAATCTTAGTAAGCTCGTATGATATTAAACTTATCTTATTGAATAAGCACATATTAAGAATTTACATATACTATAATATAAATTCATTTGATTTCACCTTTATACCATAATTCCAATCACATAATCAACAAAGCTTCACAAGTTTATTTATTTCTATGCTCATACGGATAAAAAACATTCTTATCAATTCGATCACATTTACATATACAAAATTAACTAACTATATAACTTCATTCAAACCAACATTCCTCACATTTTCTTTAGCCAAGGTGAATTGTGTTAATTATCATCAAGTAACAGTATTTCGCACGTTATATACCTTATGTATATATAATTAAAACAAACATAACTCATGCCTCATTTAACATCTAATTTATACCTCCATATAGCCAAATGAACCCATTTTGGCAAAAAAACATATTTATACACAAATCTTTCTCATTTCATAAACAGGATACAATATGAACTCACCACTTTCATTCGATTCTCACATAAGTTTTGTATGTACCTGTATTACTTATTTCGATCGCACTTTCATTCTTGTCTTCACTATGCTCGTCGAACCATTCAAAATTGCTAAGGATACTTGGAAATCTCGTATAACTCATACAATGCCATATCCCAGAGATGGTCTTTTATGTTATAGTATATCAATGCTAATAGCCCAGCTATGATCTTACACGGATCTCATATCAATGCCAATGTCCTAGACATGATCTTACACGAATCTCATATTCTGGTAATCCTTATGTCATGACATTTAGATCCTAAGGTATTCATAAGGTTCGTACGGGACTTCCGGACGTCATAACTCTGTCGATTGTGATCGTACTCATTTTCAATCAGTATTATAATTCAATTCAACAATAATAATAAATTTATAGCACAATTTAACAATAGTTATTAACATACAAACTTACCTCGATCGTTAAATTGACGGAACAGATCAACTAGTCCACTACTTTATCTTTTCCTCGATCTAGATTCGTATTTCACTTTTCTCAATCAATTAAGTCATGCAAATGCTTAACTTTCAAAGGCTTCAATGGTGTTCTTTTTCTTTCACTTTCGGTGGACGGTGATGAGAAATAAGCATGAAATTGTCTTTATTTTATTTAATTTAACTTATTACACTAATTACCATTTTGCCTTTTGTTATAAACATTAAAATATCACCAAAATATGCACATAACCCTCCACTTACAATATAAAAGGGCTAATTACAACATAAATCCCCTAACTACTTTATCTCTTAGCCATTTAATGCATTTGAACTATAGAACTCACATTTTTCACTTTACGCGATTTAGTCCTTTTTATCAAATTAGACATTCAAACGATAAAATTTCTTTATGAAAATTTCATACAAATCTAATATCTTGCTGTAAATAATAAAATAATAATAAAATAAATTTTTTGATGCCAGATTTGTGGTCCCAAAATCACTGTTCTTATTTAGCTAAAAATGGGCTGTTACAATTCGGGTTAGTTTAACTGTAGGTGGTAAAATCACAAAAATGCCGTTAGGTTAAATTACTTATAAAAAGTTTAAAATTGGTTCAAAAAATTTGAGGTGTATCTTGGGAGGTTTTTAGCCAAATAGTCGCTTAGGTGGCTAATGTAACGCTTCGAATTCGGGTCGGTCCGTTCCGGTCGAGTTTGGGGTGTCATAGTAAACTTGTAATTTGATAAATAAATATAATTAAAATAAAACAAATGATGAATGGCCATCATCTTTTACATTTTTGACTTGACTAAAACCTATTTCTCCATAGTTGTGTAACTAAAGCTTTTGGCCATTCTTCAAGTTCATGCGTGATTAGGAAACGCCTAATCTAATTTAAATTAAGGAAAAGCTAAAGTTTCAGACTAGTTGTCGACTCTATTTTAGTAACTGTTTCAGTCGGGGTAAGTTCGTATAAGGATTGAAATCATTATTTTTTATTTTGGATGAATGTAAATAAATATTTATGCTATGTTTAAATTAAATTGATAAAGGTGTGACAAATTATTATTATGGACCAACTAGAGAAATTAACCAAATTAAAGGATATGTGAACAATTATTAATGTGATTGGTGAAATTGTATTTGGTGATCAGGAATTATAGGTTGCCTCTTTAAATGTTTACTTTGATTAAGGTAAGTTCCTAGTAAGTTGTTATGTAAATGTAAGTTAATTGTGGTTACACTATTGTTTCTACTTAGTTGCAAGCATATATGTGAAATTCTATTGGTTATTTATATATATATTGGAATATTGCAAATTAGTACATATGAAGTCGAGAAATTGATAGTAGAATTTCTTGAGGTTGAATGTTAAAGATATGAAAGTAATGAAATTATGGTATATGTACGGAAAGGATGAAGTCACATGGTCGCCTTATTTCGAATACATACACGGGTAGACACAAGGGCTGGGATACGGCCATATGTCCCTATTTCAAATGTCCACATGGTCTGGGCTATGTCACACGGCCGTGTGGCCCCTGTTTCCCAATTTTTCATCTTTTTTCAAAATTTTCTGTTTTGATTCAACTTGATCCCCAATAGTTTTCAAATTGTTTTTAGGGCCCCAAAGGTTCGATTTAAGGCCCAAATATGTATATTTGTTGTGATTGTAATGAGTTATTGTTAATTTAATATTAAATGGTATTATTGATCTGTTTGAAGCTAAAGGTTTTATTTTGTTCAGTAATGCTCCGTAACCCTAATCTGGTGATAGAGACAGGTTAGGGGCATTACAAATTTAATCACCTTTCTAACCATTCCCTCGATTTCCCATAAAACCTCATTTTTATAGAGATAGTTGGGAGTCATGAAAATCTAATCCATGCAAGAACAGTAGTAGGGTATTGATTCAAAGGATTGAAATCAATCATCCATGGTTGTATTATTAAATACTGTCCAAAGATTATCCAAGGTCCCTGTGATAAAACCTTCTCATAATCAAGAGTTTTGGAACTTTGCTAAGAAATAGTCGTTTTCTATATCCATAAGCTGAAAAGGTTAAGACGGCCTCTATAACCTATACACCTTATTCTGCAAGGCTACAACACCAATATTCATTCCTAACAGCTTGAGGATCATAGAGGGAAACATGTCCTTGACTAAGAGTTTTTGAACTTTATTAGAAAAGTCAATAACTAGGATACCATTGATCACAGACTTCTTGACATCACCTTTAAGAAGGGAGAAGCCCCATTAGTAGAGTGAACAATACTCGACTCTTTTGATTCAGTAAAAACCTTCCCCAAAACCATATCTTTCCATGACAAGGTTGGAGCCGACGTTGATTCAGCAACCATCTCAACATCTAGAATGGTTTTCAAGTCCTTGAAATGCACCTTCTTGGTGTTCAGGTCTCCTGGGAGATTTTCCCCATTACCGCTGCTTCCACAAAGAGAATCCATTATAGAATCAACTTTTCTTTTAAAAATGTAACATTTATCTCATTAAGTTCTTAATATATACGTTATTTTATCTAAAACTACCCATAGTCCCTCCCCAACCTTTAAATAGGAGGATAATGCATTTCAGCGCACTCGAATCCACGTCCTCTTGCACTGGCACAATAGCGATGTCAATCAAGTTGAGACTCAATTGACACCACTTCATTAATTAATATCCGTGTAACAGCCCGTTTTTAGGATTAACCTGAACAGTGGTTTCGGGGTCATCAAATTCGACGAGTAGGTTTGTAAATATTATATTTAATATTTACGAGTTAATTGTGATTTTAAAAATGTTTTTGATATTGTGATATTTGTTTTATAAGTGATTTATTAAGTTCAAGTGGTATGACCCTAAGGTCAAGTGGGGTTAGGAAATGAGGTATCGAGACCTCATTTCTATAAACTGAGTCATAAATATTTTTATGAATATTTACGGAGTGGCAAAAAGATGGTATTAAAGTTTCGTTGAAAAATTTTATCGTTTCGATAGTTAATTAAGCAAAAAGGACTAAATCGCGTAAAATGCAAAAGTTGCATTCTAATTGTTTAAGTGTTTATTTTTCATGTTTTACTAAAGTAGAAGTCCCTATTTATCAAATGATAGTGGAGATTGGTGGTTTGGCATATATGAAATTATGTATTATTATAAAGGACAAAAAGGTAAACGGAATATTAAAATGTATTAAATAAAAATAAAACATAAAATGGCCATGCAAATTTTATTTCTTGGCCAAATATGGAGGAGAAAAAGAAAGCCATTGAAGCTTCCTTAGTTTCGGCACTTGCATGAAATGATTTAGGTATGTTTTGTGTTCGGTTTTTGATAATTTTTATATTTTTGAGATCGTTGCTTCGTATTCTAGCTAGCCCGTACCTCTAATTTTAAAATTGTTAAAGTATTTGGATGATGCCATTATTGAATGTTTGAGTATCTTGATGTTTAATGATAGAAAATAAATCTTTGATGTTAGATTAATAAGTTTTGTTAAGTGAATTTTGGTAAAAATGTCAATTTTGGATTAAATTGTGAAATGTGGAAATTTAGTGGTTAAAATGTGAAATTTTGAAATATATGGGTTGTTTGAGTGTCTTTGAAGGTGTTATATGAATTGAGTTTTATGGTTTTGGATTTTTAAGTGTTGTTAAATACTTTGAATAATATATATAAGTGGCTTTGATATGTGAAATTTGGCCAAGTGGTTATAAGCATGATTTTAGAAATTCAATGATATTCGGCCAATTTGAATAATTCATGGCACCTCAAGCAAATTAGTTTTAGATGTTATTAAATATTGAAGATTATTTAAGCATATTACCAAATGTGATTTTAGTTAATGATTCGGTTATGAGTGCTGATTTTGTTTTATAATTAGCCGAATGTGTATATGTATGCTATGAGGTGGTTTAGCTTAAAGAAAAATTAAGGTGCTCGGAAGGTGATTGCCGTAGATAGTTTAAGTAATGAAATTTAATTTCTGTTATGTAAAGTGATGACATTGCCGTTTGCAAATTGAAGTTAAAAATTGTTGATTGAGCATCAAGAGCTTATGGGGACAAACTCGAATCGAGAAAAAAACGAAGGTAGTCGTGTAGTCGATATAGCCGTACGATAACTTTTGAGGTAAGCTCTTAAACGATTAAGTTGAATTTATGTGTGTAAAGATTAAATGAATATAGAATAAAGTTTTAGTATATGTGATATATAAATATATATATTTTCGAATGATTAATAATGTTCATAATATGAGCCAAAAATGGCTAACTTTCTCGATTGAATTGTGCATGGAAATGAGGTATATGCTAAAAGAGTTTTAGAGAATGATATATAATCTCTGTGTTTCGGTTAAGTAATGGTAAATAGAATGAGTATGAATTTAGTGAGGACTTTGTGTGATAGCCAAATGTCTTATGGACTAATATGTGTGAATGGTATTTTGAATACATGAAATAAGATGGAATAACCGGAAGCATCATGAGTTAAGACGCAAATAAAATACTATGAATTTCTTGTAAATGCCGAATAGTGATTACTTTTGGCTATGAAATTATGCTTCAAATTCTTGAATGTATTTGAAATCAATATAAGGAAATGGTATTTTAATAAATTATGTGATGAATTACCGAATGAATTATGAGATGAATTGTGGATTAATGTTACAAAGTAAGTGAAACTACTAATGTGATTAGGAAATTGAAGAAGGGAAGTTGAGATCTTAGTAAGTTCTTAAGTGTTTGAACTTTTGGAAATTTAAGAGTAAATTGTAATAGATCTGCTTGGGACAGCAGCAATAGCATGATTTTAGAAAATCACCATAAATTGTTGGAGTTGAGTTAGAGGCTAAAAAAATTATGTAGTTAAAGCTTAATGAGTCTAGTTTCAAATGAAATCAACGAGAACATATTTTGAATTCTGTACAATGAGAAATTTGATTCGAAGTGAAGAGTGGTCAGATTAGTCATACAGTGAAATAGGGGAAACTTTAAGAAAAATCTGGTATTGACTAGCCAAACCAAAAATTCTGAAAATTTTATGGATGAAATATATATGAGTCTATTTTCAGGGAAAATTAACGGCACTTGATTTGGAGTTTCGTAGCTCCAGTTACAAATAATTTAATGACTGTTGCTCAGGAAGACAGCTTGTAGTGAATTTGTGATTATGTTGTAAACATTGATAAAACTGTTTGAGTTGCTTATAAGATATTGATTAAAACCATATGTGAATTTTGAATTGTGATGTTAGGAAATGATATATAAGGGGTTTTGATATGGTGAAATTGATGTACAGGATATGTATATGTGGTGAGGCCGAAATGGCTAATATTAAATGTGTGCAAGTTATCTGAATGGCCTTTATGAAAATGTGTGCTATCTTAGTTGTATAGTGAAGCCGAATGGTTACTTAGAAATGTAATATGGCTGAGTGGTTATTTAAATGAAAGCAAAGTATATGATGTATTAGCAAGTAATGATCAAAGCATTATCTTATATATATGCTTATGTGTATATAATGTGGCCGAATGATCAATTGTGAAAAGTGGGTATTATTAGATATTTGATGAGGCCAAAGTTAGTAAAAAGTATATAAAATAAATTGTGCTGAGATTGTATCCGGGTTTAAAGTCCTGTAGGCTTCGTGCTGGTGTTATGTTCGGGTTTTATACCTCGCAGGCCAAATGCTAGTGAATTCGATAAAGTATATGACTACGAGATCCTATGCTAAGATGATAAATTGAACTCGTATAACACATTAAGTGATTCAGGTATGTGATATATATATATATATTATATATGTGAGATTGATCTGACAGGAATTAAGAATGTGTAATGAGAAGCATATGAAAAGATGTTGTAAATTCATATGTATATTTGTATATGTGTGCATTCAGTCATTATGCAAAGTTACAAGATAGTTTTCGATATGCCATTTAACTATGAACGTTGAAAGTAAGTGTGGGTAAGAAATGATACACTAGTGAAATTTGAAAGAATTAAAGTTAATCCAGAAGCTTGTAAATACTAAGTTTATATGAGTTTGAGTATAAACGGAGTAAAATGATATGTGTTTGTGCATAATCGGCCAAATAGTATTGTACTCAGAAAGTGTTATGTGATTTCGAACATTTGGTTTGTTTTTAAGTTCAACTGTTTAAATTGCTTAAGACTTACTAAGCTTATGAAAGCTTACTTTGAATGTTATGTTTCTCTATTTATTTTTGTAGATCGTTGACTCTTACTATTATCTCGGGATCGTCAAGGACTTTGTCACACTATCTACTATTGTGGTAATCATGTGATTTGGACTTAGCTTATGGCATGTATAGGTTAGACTATAAGTAGAATGATATTTTGACTATTGTATATAAGCCATGCGAATATGGCATCTTATAGAAGTTTACTTTTATAAGTTTTAAATTCGATCTTTGTTTGTGTCTATTAGTTATATAAATAAATGATCTTTTATTTAAGAAAAGGTTCAAAATTTTACTATTCTAATCCGATTCCTAATTTCTGGTAACGTCTCGTCCTATTCCGGCGACGGTTACGGGATAGGGGTGTTACAATCCGCTTTATATTTAAAAATAGTAATATTGAGGAGAGAAAAAGTAAAAATTGGAGAACCTATTTAGATAATCATTTGATGCATTAATTATTGATTTGATTGATGGGGTTAATTGCATGTTAGTTCTGTTAGTTGTTTTCTTATTTGATTTACTCGATGTAGTCTTTGTTTTTAATTTGATTTTCTGTTATTGAATTTAGTTTATGCTGTATTCAATTTGTTTATTAATGTCCCTGTATAAAGATTCAATTTGTATTCAATTTATTACATGATTTATTTAATTTCATTATTTTTGCATTATGAACTTTAACTTTAATTTTATTTTTGGTTAAAATTTAATTATATTAGTTTACTTTCTTTTTATTTATTTTTTCTAAAGTATGTTTGTGAATCAATTCTCCAATAAGAAATAATCTTTTTATTAAATAGTTTTCAAATTTCGAATACGTATTCATAAATGATCATTGATTAAATTTAAAAAAGAAGTTGATAATTTAGTTTCCATTATAAATTATTTTTTTTTACAATTATTACTACTAAAATTTAAATAAAATAACAATTAAGATAATTAAAATATAAAATTATCAATCTTATCATATCATTAGCAATATTATGTGAGGTGTTACATAAGGTAGTGTAACCCATGTGCCATAACACAAAGAACAACACTTGAAAAAAAAAAATATTTTAGAATATTAACAACGCCAACATACTTGTTTGATGTAAAAATTAGAATAACAATCATTTGATACAATATACCATTTGGTGTAGGACGTACCAAATTTAACTGATGATTAAATTTCTCTACTTCATTGGAACTATTTAAGAACTCCTACTTTGTCATAACTATGTCATCTAACTTATTATGTTTTTGCTAGGTGGCAGTAGCCATCGTTAGGTTTTTAATTTTCATCCTGTCTATTGCAAATTCTTCATCCCTTCACTTATATTTAACATTTATGTTCATTTTTAAGTGAAACAAACACATGAAGAAAAGGCATAATAATACATTTACATTTTTACCGTTATTTATATTGAACAAATTTATTTTTAACAAAATAACTTAATTTCACATTATTGCCCTATGTTTGATACATTTTCTTTTAATTTTTTTAATAATTTAAAACATTTTTAAAATTATTATAATACTATTAAACATTTTTAGGAATACTATTTAAACATTAATATTTTCTCCTACAATATTTGTGCATTCAATATATTTAATTATTTACATTTCAATTAATTTATACATACAGTAAATTGGTGGGTAAAAAGACCTAGTATAATATATATATGATTTAAGAATATTTTGTTTTTCAATTTTTTCTTTAATGGTAAATAACATAAAAATTAGGACTAATGGCAATGTAACAATTTGTCATTGCTGAAGTATCAACAAGTGATTAGTGACACATGTAGAACTATTTGTTTTCAAAATTATGCATATAATATATATAATATTTTAGCTTTCAGTTCTTTTATTTAAATAACATAAAAGTTAGGACTAACAGTCATATAACACTTTTGTCATTGCTGAAGTGTGAGCCAGTAATTGCTGACATTCGTCACTCAATGAATTGTGCCAGAACTATTTATAATATACTAATTGTCACCGGTTTACTCTTTACATAAATTATTTGTAATATTTTGAATATATTAAAAATTAACTGTAAGTTCAATACTATAAATTTTACAGGAAAAATATTAAAATTTAAATAGTATTTAAAAACTATTTTACATAAGATGATGATATGGGTTAATTAAAATATATTTCATTTTTATTAATATTTTAATACAAAAAAAAACATATATTAAACAAAATGATTTAATGTGAGATAAAACTATGATCATAGTTTTATTTATAATAAAAATTAAGAAATTATTGTAAAAATAATAATAATCTTTAATTTTCATGTAAAATTCCTGGAAACACTAAGATTTAAATAGTATTGAATGATTGATTTTACTAATAAAATTTATAAGTTAAATTATAAATATATTTAAATTAGGTTTAAGCCAAAAATTCATAGTAAGTTCTATATTAGAAAATTTATTTAATTTCAACGAAAAAAATGCTTAAACAAATTAAAACACTATATAAAATATAAAATTTTGACATTATAATTTTAAAATAATTCACACAACCATTGTCGCTTTTTAATAAACTTTTTAAAATAATAGTATGTGAAAAACACTAAACTTATTAATATTTAAATAAATAATTTATTATATTTATAAAAAATATATTTTTATTCGTTCATATGTAAAAGTTTCTCTATAAAAGATCATTAAAATTAAATAATTATGTAATTTCATAAAAATCATAAAGTGGAAATTAATTGTTCAAAAAATAGAAATTAAATAAGATAAATTCATTAATATAAAAATAAGATAAATTAAAATACAATTATATTTTTTTCGTATTTTTTATGTTCGTTTTGCGGTTTATATTTTAAGTTCATTGATATTATGAATTCTTTTTGTAATATAATATTAATGACATAAATAAAAATTTTATAATAAATGGAAAGATTGAAATCATATTGCTAAAAGAAAAGAGATTGAAATTATAAAAGAAAAATAGTTAAAAGGAATTTAACGTGTAATTAACATGTAATATTACATAACTATCTAAAGAAGAGTAACGGATATATATTGAAAAGTTTTAAAAATGGATTGGTTAAAAACAATGCTAAAAATTTGTGTACTTCGAAAACAAATATGCTAAAAAAAATTATGGATATCAGAAACAAATGCACTAATGAAGCTAAGAAAGAAGTATATAATTATTAAAAGAGAATCCTATGATTTAAAATATAAGCATTAAGGATTATCATTTACCATAATCCCATCTCGGTTTTATTATTATTAAAATAAAATTACCCTATCTTTTATACAACATAAACACATGTAATAAAATTAGTATCCATATAAAAACAGTTTTTCTTTTTTTTGCTAATAGGAAGATTCATTCCATAAAAGATCAAGTACAACACGAGTAAGAAAAGCCCAGAAATAAACAATAATGAAAACAAGGGCTTAAAAGCCCGACACAACTCCCCATCCCCCTAAAGAAAAATGAAAAAACCTAAGAGCATTCACCAGCCACTACGGAGAAGAGAAAGCACCAGGGAAACTAAGGGACATGACAACTGTACCCAGCTATCGGCATGCACAACTTTGGTAAAGATCATGCCAAAACAAAGTCCAAAACACAGTACCAAAACCATCATGGAGCTGGTCGAACGTCGATGGAGGTGGAGCCAAAGCCATTTCAGTAGCGACAACCACTAGAAACAAGTTCTGGTGCGATGACTCCAGATATCTATCAAAATTCAAACTTCATGGACCCAAAGTAGCGTCGAAGCCAGAACATCAAGCGAAAGGGCTTCGCCGGAAAGAAAGCAAAAGCAGGAACCATCAAAAGAGGACCTCGCCATAACAAAAGGAGGTGGCTCCTAACAACCGTGGTGACGACCATATGACAACTGAGATCTCAGTCGTCCGTTCTACGACGACCGAAGGCTAAAGGAAGACAGTAGAAGCAATATCTACACATTATTTCGCTGAACTACCAAAGAAGATTGGTGAACCAAAACAAAAAGGGAAAGGAGGGCCTTAACGGCGAGGAAGATGCTTGATGCCGGCCCGAAGGCCAGGAGGCCTCTCATAGAAGCTCAACTCTCACTCTCTAGCGTCAAGAAGGAGATGAGAACGAGAGGTTTAGATTCCCTCATTTGACAAAAATAAATAAACAAATTCGACTTTGTGCGTCTAAGGCAATTAAAAAATACTTTGTACCGCCTCACCAGCAATGGCTAAGCCCAAGCAAATCATTATATAGAAAATTACAATATCACAACCGAGGGTGGAACTTCTGTGGCTAAAACTAACGGCAATGGATCTTCCCCTTTAACTTTACTCTACAAGAATCAACACAAGACCAAATTACGGGCAAAGTGATAAATTTGAAGTCATTCCATCCCAACAAAGCAAACAAATCTAAAACAAGATTATATAAAATAAAATAAAACCGTACGATATTTACAAAAGAAGCTACAACTCAAGGATTAGGGCAGGATTACAAACTTCCGTATTCAAACTCTGGATCTCCTAAATGCCACCTCTTAATGATACTGCATGAATAGTAAAACTCAAATTTTATCTGATATTATTCATATTTCTGCATATTGGTTTACAAACTTCTGACATTAAAACTTTTGGAAGATGCTCAACTGAACGTAATCCAAAAACCCTATTTCAAACGAAAAGGCCTTAGTTATATATGCACATGTAATTATATATAGTCAACCAAAATGCCCATCCCTCATTACCTATCAATAAGATTATCATAGGAAGCATTCAACACCACAGTGCCACACAAATTCCAAGACAAAAGCAAGTTGACTGAGTAAACATCATAGGCACAAAAGGAAAACAAAACACTATGCATGTTCCTTTGAATTTATTTTTAACCTGTTTTCCAATCTTCGAACCATCCAATCATCGTCAGTGAACTTCTGTCTATAAACCAAAAGAGTTGAATTTTTCAGCTTCCAAAATGTTATATACAAACCTTTTTTTTGCCTAGAGCAGCAGTTGGACCTGCAGTAATACATCGTACAAAAGAAAAAAAAAAGTTGTAAGTCATAGTTGAATACCAAATATAATAAATTGCCAAGGAAGAAAATATTCTCACAAATAGCTAATGTAACATTAGCAAGTTGAGAGAGAAGATTAAAGTATGATCACATTGACTACCTTGTAATAAAATGATTAGAATCCATTCCATTACTTATACAATAACCATTAGCATTCTTCAGTTAACTAGATGTGCAAAAATAAATGAACTTAGACGCAGTGCATTATGTAGTTTCATCTAAAAATATGCAAGGATTTTCTTGCAGTTAAAATAAGATCACCAAATTTAACAGTGAAGAATGAACTTGATCATCATATTAGAACACCAAATGCAATTAATTGAAGTTGAAGGGAGCGCATACAAACCTATCAAAATGCTCATTAAACCATCTTTTGTAATTTTACAGATGCTACAGTGAAACATCAAGCAGAGAAAAAGAGGAGAAATACAGATAACTAACTAGATTTTCTATATGCCATTGTTAAATTCTAATAGTTGGAACAAACATTTAACTAGAAAAAACCATCGGTCGAATCAATGATTAATTAATACTTGGTTATTTTAAGATATGATACAACAAAACGTATACTGACAAGGGAAGGATGAAACTCAGGAAAACATGATATTGGAAATAAAAAGTGATATTGGAAGTAAAAGTATCTTAGTAGATGCAAAAACTTCTCAAAGAATCTACCATGCAAGTAAATTCCAAACAGTTGCTAGCACAGCTGATGAGGAAAAAATAAAGTAAATTAATATACTCTTTGTAAACCTGTACCATTGCCTTTGCAGAGCTACTTATTTCTATAACCATCAAAGCTTAATCCCTCTGATATGTTGTCCAACCTTTTGTTCTCTCCTATAATCCACAGATATAAAAAATATCTTGCTCTTTGTAAATCACAGTTAAAAATCAACAAATAAAAGTTTGGACGGGGAGACAGTGGAGAAAAGAATATCACCTTGATGTTCTCTTTCATGAGAATCCAAGAAATTTTCATTATCTGTTCCTAAAAAGAGTGATCGGGGGTAGCTTTCCAGTATACCTGAGCGGTTATTCTTAAAGTAAGTATAACTAGATATCATTATTTGGATCACGTCTATATGAAAATAAATATATCTGAAATTATTAATAGACTATGCTTAAAATATTGTGATTTTCATGAATGAATTAACTAATGGTAACTGGGCCAAGTACTTGCTTATGAACTGGAGAAAATATTTTAGATAGGGAACACATAAAAGGCCTCCAACCTCGGCTAAATCCAGCATAATGTCTAAAACAGACTCACAATGAAGACATGGATGCACGCAGAAAATATGTGCTACAGGGCAAATGCATGTGCCCATACAAATTGACAGAAAGAAACCTGATCTCGGAGAAAAGTCAGCTGCGAGATCTGAAAGATTGAAATTGCGAGAGATCTGGCCTAAAAGTCCAAATGAAGAAATGTCAGCATCCGGAAGTGGTTCATTTAGTGATTGTGTGCTTGGTTCTGCACTATTGAAAGCTGTATCCCCAATTGTTGGACGTGTCTCTAGAAGACTGCTCTCAGCACCAAACATGTAAGCAGAACTGCCTGAAAAACCAGCTGCTGATTTTAGCATCTTCCCATTTATTTCTTGCATCAAACTCATATTTGAATTCTGAGTTGAAAGCATGGCTGATGGTGCATGAATCCTGCTGGCAAGGGTAGGAAGCTCAATACTAGCATGTGTCCCACTGTACAAAGATGAACTACTATTACTGAATACATTAGGCAAACTAGATCCCATGAGATACTGCAAGCTCTCCTGCTTCCGAGCTTTTCCTGTGTTCCCTGGCGCACAGCAGGATGAGTTCTGGGGGACTATAAGAGAAAGCTATATCAGTAGCAAAATGTTGAAACCTGGAGAAAGCCAAAGCATGGCTTTCAGATTTTCAGAAACTAAACTTAGGGAAATTCAATAATTATCAATTGATTGCTACATACTCAAAAATCAATGGATAAACTGCAAGAAAGATAAAGGAATACTGAGAAAGTAAATAGACCAAAACAAGATAAGCAAAATAAGAAATTTCATACAACTGGTCCCTTTTATCAGAAGTGGATATAGGAAATAAGTTTATAAGTGATCACCTGATGTTCAAACCTTCCAATATCCAAATTCTACACAGTTACAGATAAGTAAGAAGTAAAATGAAGTCTTTATGGTTTTTGTCAACAATCAGAGTTAAAGAATAACTTAGACAAGCCTTCTTCTATCTTTGTTCATCTTCACAGTTATATTAAAATAAAATGAGAATAAGAAACTACCCTCAATCTCTGCTGCTAGATAAAAAAGTGTAATGATTGTTTAGCCAAAAAGAGCCAATTCCACAAATTTGGAGTATTTGCGATTAAACAGAAATGAAAATAACATGCCCAACTAGGCAAAAAGCAATCTTACTCTGTGACAAGTGAGGTCCATTCAATTTAGAGATTGAGGAAACTCCAGATGGATGAATCTCATGCATGAGTTGCACCTGTTGCTCAAGTAGCTTGTTGAATTCCATTATTTGTTGCTTTACCATCAGTCTGAGATAATAAGCCTGGAAGAATTCTCGATTCTCTTCTTCAAGCTTTTGCCAAACTGATAAACATGAAACATTTAGTACAAGGAAATAAATTTTTTTTTTTAAAAACTAACATTATTTAGTGACTGTAAAATGTTGTCAGAATCCCGTGATTGACAACAATCACTGTACATTGCCAATAATCCCAACAATAAGTTAAAGCCTAGGTAATAAAAAGGCGGTTTGGACCATCCAGTCTATAAGCTTTCCTTAAAACAGATTTTTGCCAAAGGGCAAGTCAATCCATCTGAGAAACGGGTCCTGGACTGCAAGCCCTGCTTCTAAAAAGTGGGGCCTACTTTCTTTTTTGCTCTTAATCTGTTCATAAGGGTTGGCAGATGTAGGGCAAAGCCATTACATGGATTTAGAGTATCTCTTCGTATAATAGGCTATACCTATCAAGCTAGTGGGGTTTCAAATAAGGATGGGCAACCAAGAATAAGCATGGCTGTTATGAGAAAATAAAATATTTTAACTTTTTGTTACCAAGTTCAGTAAAACCAGGCTCAATTTTGGCCTGAGCCAGCAGAGTTTCCACAACTTCCTTCTGCGTCATGTAGAGTTGAAGGCATCTTTCTATGAGGTTTTGAACCTAAATTCACACATTAGGGTAAAAACAACATTAGCCATCATAGACAACGTACCACCTCAAAAGCCTACATGCCAAACAAATCTAAGACAGTAGAAACAGCTCAATGCACACAAACAAAAGGATGAACAGCATGACCATGTAGAAAAAATAGAACATCAGAATTCAGATATAAATCTTAATTTTGCTTGGGGGTAATAAAAACAGTTTTATACAATATTTTCCATTTCTCCTTTCTCCGCTCCTCTCTCCTTAATTATGAGACTAATACCATGCCAAGAATTTAATCCGGATATTCATCAGAAAGGTTAAATAGCAGGTAATAGTCTTCAGTTAAAATTATCATTTTCTGTTATCTAAACTTTTCATAGTTAGCATATGAAGATGCATTCAACGCTAATTGCTAAGACAATCAGGAATGACATTATAAGCTCCATACAGTCAAAAACTCAATGAAAAAGAATCCCAACGATAACCATATCTCTAGCATTCTCACAAGGTGGTTGGTCCAACAACACAAAATTCAAAGACAAGATTTTATTTTGATATAAAAATAAAAACCAAACACAATGAAAGTTAGTAACGACTCACCAATGATTTGTTTGTCTGTTTTTCCATGTCACCGCAGGCTATTGGCAATTTAGATTCTAGGACAAGGTCTATGTTTCCTCTAAGATGTTAGTAATTGGATAGATCAAGTGAAATTAATCAGGAGGAGAATAGACCAAGGCTGAGATCAGAAATTGCTTGCAATTTCTATAGTGAAAAAAAAGCAGCCATCTAGATGGATAGCATAACTTGGCTATAAGAAATATCAGCCAAGATCTCTAAGTCAGCAAAATTTAGTTTTCTACATTAAGTGTCACTTTCCTTAAAAAGATATCCACTACCCTCTATCTTTTGTATCTTTACACTTTATCGTATAAAGCAAGCAACTTCCTTTTTCCTTTACCTTTATCTTTGCACATATTATTTAGTAATACAAAACTTGTCACAGTTACAAATTACAAACAATCTATTGCTCTTGAGAAGGCTTTTTACTGGTATCTGAGCTGATCAAGGGCCAATTCCATAAATGAAAAGTAGATTCCAAAACTTCAATAATTTAGCCCATGCTTTTGCTTTTAAATTTGAACTCTTATAAACTTACAACCTTTTTTTCTTTTGTTATTATTTCCATCTATTAGTCCATTCTTCTAAAAAGCTCCAAAAATTAAAATCCATAGAAACATTAAAAAAATTTCTTCTATGTGCATTACCAACTAAACAATTATATCTACATAGCACTCAACCCACAATAATTACACAACTCCACTCTTCCCAGAATAAAGTAATAATTTAGCAAGAAATCTAAGTTTTTCATAAGGGAAAATGAAAACAACAAAATGAATACATAAATTTATACCTACCACAGAATTAATACATAGGGATTCAGTTCACTATAGAAGATCATTCATTAAGTATAAAGATCAAGGTCAAAATCTTACCAACTGTATATCTTGACGAGAAACCCTTCTTACTGGTACAGTCGACATATCTTTTACTAAGTTTCTAACTAACTATACCGATAATTACAAATTGTCTTCCCAAGATACCGAAAATGTGAATCAGACAATCTTGCATGCAGCTATGTACCTGAAAAGCGAACAATTTGACATCAAACACACAAAGAAAATATTCAAGAATAAATCATTTAAGATAAGAATATTAAATTCTCTATTGATAGATTTTTTATCAATAATTTAACAGCAACTTCTGTACGGAAAAAATCACATGAACGGAAAGATGAATCCTTTAACAATAATGAAATAAGGGAAAAATAACTAGATTATTTGATCGTATAAACACAAGATTCCATTAAAAAGTAACTAGACTTCTTCAATGTATCTAATTTCTTCTAACAGAAGAAGTTTGACGCAGTTCAACACGAAAACAACAAAACTAGCCATTCTATAACAAGAATTCACGCCATGAGAACATAGAATAAGGAGAAAAATTCGCAGCGTATATAAAATTGAGGAAGCAGTTTTATTTACAATACCGGAGGGAATGTAAAGAAGTGCGGTTTTGTGTGATAAAAATAATTGAGACTGAGATCCGTACTGAAGTGCAGAGAAAATATTGAGAAAAGCAGAGTATTTAAAGAGAAAATAGGAAATCATAAGAGAGAGAGTTTGTTTATTTATTTACCTTAATAAAAACGAAGTGGCGAAAGATTCTTGTTTGCTTAAACGCTACCCTGCCCTTGCCGTTTTCTCCTCTATAATTTAATTTCGGGTAAACTATATTATATAGTTCAGTAAGTTTCTTTTTAGATCATTAACTTATAAAACAGAAGTTACAAAATCAATTGACATTTTTTTTCAAAATCTATGTACATATAAAGGTTTGGGATCCCAAAAAATTTCATTCTCCACCTTCAATTATAAAAAAGAAATTCTAAATATTTAAAAAGAGTTGTAAAAGTATAAGTAAGACAAAAAAAATCAAATTGGAAAATTTGGAAAATAACAGAAGTAATGTGTAATTTAATCAAAATGTGAAAATGAGAAGGAAATACCCTAAAAAGAGTTGTAAGGTGAAAGTATGACAAATAAAAATAATTTGAAAATTTTGAAAACTATGAGGAGTAAAGTACAATTTGATCAAAATGTGAAAATGTAAGTTATTATTGATTAATTGATATAAGAATAAGATGAAATATGCATTGATATGATGGAAATAAAATTTGGGACTAAAATGGAAAAATTAAAAAGTACATGGACAATACAATTTGAAAGTTATTATTGATTTATTGACATAAGAATTAGTTTAAATATGCATTAGTATGATGGAAATCAAATTTGAAATTAAATTGGAAAAAATTAGAAAACATAAGGACTACATTGTAATTTTTCTATTTTCACTAGGAAGAGGACTCTACACTTCTCACCATCCAAGGACTTATATTAAGAGTTAAATATGAAGTAAGAATTTGGATTAGTCAAAAAGTCAAATTTTGAGATGAAATTGTGAGAAAGGGTAAAAAGGGACAAAATAATAATTTTGCCATGAAAGGTTTTGATTAACTCTCGAGACTTCTATTATGGAAATAATATTTAAATGTGATATTTGATATTAAAATTTATTTTGGATCATTGGACTTGGGCTCATTTATTAATCTTTATAAATGGGAGAACCCCCCCAAACCAACCCTCATTTTTTTCTTCTCCAACCGATAGTAGCCTCCCAAGGCTCCTCTTCTTATTTTCCATTTTCTTGGTTTTTTTTTTTTCCATTTTCTCTCAAAAGCCTTATCTTTCACATTGAGATTTTATCAAAATCTCCATTGAAACAACCTCCTAAGCTCAATTCATCCATCCATTTCTTCAATGGCATCCTAGGTTTTATGGAGTTTTAGTGAGAGAAGTTGAAGCTAGAGTGAGAAAGCTTCAATAAGGTAAGAAATGGCTTCCTACACCTCCACTAGCTTAATTTTTAAAAAAAAATATGTTATGAAAAAGCTTAGAAGAAATCTATATTATTTTATGAAAAAGCTTAGAAGAAATCTATATTATTTTTTGAATGTATTTTTGGTGTATGAGAATAAGGAAATGGAGATTTATGGATTTTAAAGCTTGATTAATGATGTATTGGAGTACATGGAAGCTTGATTATGTATTGTAAAGTATCCATTAAGGTAAGTACCTTGGATACTCATACTTCTCCTAAGTTAATAAGCTTAGGAAACTATGAAATTGATGTTATAATTAAATAGTTATCATGTGAAATTCCATGGCACAATGTTGTGAAATAAATCATTAAAATGTAAAAGTGGAATTGTGTAGCCATGAAATGTTTAATTAAAATTATGATATAAGAAGTTTGATTGTCATATAAGTATCAGTGAATATATATGAACCATGTCATTAATATGAAAAAGATTGGACAATACCACTATGGCCAAAGCATGTAAAAATGTAAAGTTTTGCATAATGTCAACAAGAATCAATACAAGCTAAAAATAAGAAATAACAATACTATGAAAAAAAACATGTAACATTGAAACTTGGTATAAGGCCTAATTAAAAATGTGAATTAAAATGTATGTGAGAGGGCCTTTGAATGCATAAAAGTAGAGTTAGGAAAAGAATTACCTGCTTAGCTATGAGTTCTAAGAATTGGAATAAAAGACTCTAAGTAATTGATAATCACATTTATGACCAAAATAATATATGCATGATTTGTCAAATAAAATTTTTGTTAAATTCTGTTAAAGTGGCATAAGCCATGAAACTATTATTAATTTCTATTATAGTGGGAAATGCCACGAAAATTTGTTACTGAAACTGAATTTAAGTTGAAATGGAAATCATTTAATAAAAATGGAATTAATAAAATATAACCCTAATAGCTTGGTGAGTTTGCTAGTATATAATTAGCATGCCAATAAGGATGTATGTGTGTGCATGTGTTAGGAAATTAGGCTTCAGTCATGGTTTAGCCTTCGAGAGTAGCACATCAATGCATTATGTATCCATTTTTTAGTCTATGGAAGTTTACAGGAGAGTCAAGGATGAGCTAAGAGAAGAGTATTGGATTCTGTTGATATGTCACGAGCTCCATTAAACCTATTCGTCACATGAGTACAGAAATAGAAAAATCTGCATGCTGAGCAAAAAAGCTCAGTAGTGCTTGACTCTGTGTACATGCAGAACAAACAAGCAAAATACTCAACAATTAAATGCGTCTTAACTGCAATTATATAGTGTCAACTTGTAATATAATTTTGTTTGCATCGAAACATCGGAGTATTCCAAGGATCAAACCCTAGAGAGATATGCCACACCTGATTTTCACTTATGTCTTGAATTTAAAGGAAAGATAGGAGTTAATTGAATAGAATGGTAAGTTGACAGGCTATGTTGGAAAACTTGGGAAAGTTGTGGCTAGTTAGTAATTAGTTGAGATGTAAATCTGGTTCATTTAGGTTGGAACTGGCTGATTCCATAATGGGAAACAAAATGATTGTTAATGAATGGCTAATTGAGATTTAGAAGACTATGCAAGAGAGTTATATATTTAGGTGAGAAGGGAAATTCCTGCTAAGGGAATTCTTCTCAATTTTGCTTTTAGTTTTTCTTTTAATTTGTTTCTTCTTCGTCAGTTACTCCGAAGAAGAAGAAGAAGTTAAAGGAAGCTTTGCATGTGGTGGTAAATATGAGATTCGAGTCTGGGAAACAAAGAATTTAATAAGTTGGTAAGCTCCTAAGCCTCTATGTACTCATGAATTAAAGGAAAAGGAAGTAAGAATTCTTGGAAAGCTTCTGTATAATTATGGGTTTTGGGATTTAAGCTTCAACACCTTTGGTTTAACTATTAAGTGGTTGTCATGCTTAGTTTCTAGGACGATGGAGGCTCTGGCGTTTGGGCAAGCTAAGTTAGCAAGGAAAAAAGATGTGATGTGAGTTTTTATACTCCATGTTTGGGTGATTTGTTGTTGCCGTAGTGCTTTTATGATTTGTACTAAGTTTAGTTTGAATTTATGGTTGTTTTTGTGTATGAATTTAGGTTGTGTGGATATAATATGTATGCATTTGTTTGCATAAATAGAAGAATTTTAATAATGTTTATTAAATTGATATGATCATGTAGTGGTGAAATGTTGGCGTATGACATGACATATTGAATAGATAGTATTGATTAAAATAATGTGAGAGTATAGGTGCTTATAAAATGCGATGAATGGAGGATAGCAAGTGACGGGGTAGTTGAAGATAGGAAAATTTTGGTGTATTGGGTGAATGGGCGGACTGAAATGGGGATTCAAGGGAGTTTGGGTGACATTTTGGAATGGTATCTACTGGATCGCTAGAGCGACACCGTGACAATGATTTATCGAATCTATGGAGTGACATTGCAATGGCAGGTTATCATTTGGCTTGCTAAAGTAACACCGTGACAATGGTCTATTGACTATATGGAGTGACACCGCAAAAGCAGCTATCACTAGTCCTTCAGGCGACACATCAGAAGAGGTTTATTGGTTCCTCGGAATCAAAAATCCGCCAGGAATGTAAACATGAGAACATATTGTGTAAGGCCATAGTTGGGCTATGGCAACATATAAAGTTCACCAGGACAATAAACATGGGAACATATTATGCAAGGCCATAGCTGGGCTACGACTACATATGAAGTTTGCTAGGACAATAAACATGGGAACATATTGTGCAAGACCATAGTTGCACTATGACACCATATGAAGTTTGCCAGGACAGTGAACCAGGAATCCCACCAGGGTATAAAGGAGAAGTTGAGGTACAGCTCGTGTGACAAGTAGTAGGAAAAAATGATATTAGCATGTCTAAGAATGTGAACAAATAGGATAATAAGAGGACTCACCAAGATGCATAGACAAGTGAAACTAAAAGAAACTTATTAACTCAGGTCTATGTGAGAGAAGGGAGAAATCCCTTAAATGTATCAAAAAATATAGTATCTGCCATTAAGAATCCTCCTAAGGTTAATGTAAAGCCAACATTGGTTAAATAGGTACAGTATGAATTATCGTAGTTAAAATCATAAACAATGATCGATAAAAAGATATAGACAAAAAAGGGGGTAGTCTGCCAAATGACTACATGGAAGAGATTGTTCGCATATATAAAGTGGCACCCTTAGAAGCCATGCCTCAGGGGTTCAGTTGGATACGCCTGTATTGGAGTCTTAATTTAAAATTTGTAAATAGTTGTTAAATTTATTAAGGAATCAAAGTTGTAAGATTTTATCACTCATGTGATATAAGTTTTAGTAGTAATTAAATTTCGATATTTGAGGTTCTCTAAGTATATAATTAAATTAGATCCAAAATTTTGTAGTTATTCAGGTTATTTGTGACTTTCAGTCCCCAGACCTCACGACCAAGTCACGTATAGGGTGTTAAAAATTTAGTGGTATCAAAGCTTTAGTTCAGCCGATCCTCTGGACATAGGAAGTTAAGGAATGGCTCTATATACATATTGCATTAGATCTAACTTAGTCTCTTAAGTTAGTATAAGTTTAAGTTGTGTTATGAAAGCTTGAGGCAGTTGTGTGGAACGTTATAATTCGATACTAGGTATATAAAAATAGAAAAGGGAAATTTGAATAAGGTAAATATGGAAAATAGGTGTAGAAAGAAAGAAAAATCTCATTAAGAGTAAAGATGAGATATAGTATATATGTACAATAGAATAAATTTCAAAGCTCCCATTGGGCGGGAGAGGTGGCAGCCTCATTAGGGTTTTCATCTTCTGAGGCAGTACCATCTGAAGAATTGGAGTTGGACATATCTGATGTAACACCCTCTACCTAGCCTAATCGTCGGGTCTGGGTACCAAGTCTCGTAAGAAAAACTTGATTTAACAGTATTTAACCAATTTATTCTAGCGCTCAAACAATATCAAGTTTAGAAATATGACCCCTGCTACAACTCATATTATGCAAGAATTTAAAAATTCTTACAAGATTGATGCCTTATTAAAGCTGACATTTATTTACAGATTAAATCTAGACTTTAATATAAATATAACCAACTTCAACCCTAAGGCATGGCCTTTAAGGGTGCCCCTCTATTATACATGTAATAGCTACCGGACCCATCTCTTGAATCTGGCAGGGTTTGGCTTGGTCCCTCCACTAAGTTTCTGAGTCATCACCTACCCTGCGTAGAAACAGTAAACACTATAAGTTGGAGAGAACTAAGTGAGATCCTATTGATCTGTCGTAATTCCTTATTGTAGATTAAACTAGTTTTCTCACTTTAGGAGCTTGAACATAAGCATTTTGGTTAAGTTTTAATTACGTTTTCGCAATTTTAGTTAAATTCAATAAAGTGTATAATTTGAGTCTTTTATTGACCTTAAGGACCGAATGAGGCCTAAGGGTGAGCTAATACATTTTTTGAGCATACAGGAGACCATTAGAAGGCATGCTAAACTCGATACTAGTTGTTGTATTGCAACACAGAGAGCTGGATGTCGTAACATAGGGAGCAAAATAGAAGAATTTCAAGACTGCCTTCGGTGTCATGACATACCTCTAAATATGAAACATACTGCCTTCGATGTCGCGACAAAAGAGTAGTGTGTCACGACATCACCTTTGTACGTGAAATAATTACGATCCAGAGGTGTTTTGGTCCACATAACCAAACAATGAGCACGAGGATGATAACTGACCTAGGGTTAAGGATAACGGCCTCTCTAAAGTTTATATATACGCTCATTTAACACATATGGCAAACAATTTTCATATCGTATAATTTCCTTCTTAGTTTTAGACTTTAGTCTTTCTCTTTTCTTAGGCTTTAGGTTTATTTTAGTTTTCGTTCTTTACTTTGTGGAAGAAATCATATTTGTGAAACATGCTCAAACTCTGTAAGGATTCAACATTCTATTCTAATACAAATTAGACTTCTTCTAAACTTTATATTCTTGAATTGTTATTCATGTCTATTTTATATATCAAGTTTATATTATTTATGAGATCCATGAGGAACTAATCCTCCTATCTAGGATTAGCGAGTAGAGGTATGATTAATTAATTGTTTTGCAGGGTTCTCTTACCAGATCAACTATTCAAGAAAGGAAGAACTTAAACCCTTAGCCTAAAAACCCTAGGAAGTCATTAAGGTGGGAATCAACCCCAAATTGGTATGGTCTATCTGTGAAAACCTTAACCCTGAACCGGTTTGGACTGTGAGGTCAAGAGATAAGTAGTTCTTTCCGACTCGTTATTCTAGTGGAAGATCAGAAGATCTTGTTGGGATATCAGCTATTGATTGAACAAAGAAAACCCAAAGCGATAGTTAATTATGATTACCAAAGCAAGCTAATCACCCATGCTCAGATTTGATAAATCTTACTGTTTGATTTCTCATTATTTTTTTATTTATTTATTTTCTTGTTATTTTTATTAAGAATCCTAAAAACCTTTCTTTATATTTGGTTGTAATATAATTTATCTAAAGTACTAATTAGATCTATTTATACTTAGGTTAGAATTAACTAGGTGCTCTCCTCCCTTGGGTACGATCCTCAGAGTATTCATCTATTCTATTGTAACTATATTACAACCTGACCCGTATACTTGTGGACACTACTTCTTCATATATTTTGGGCAGGATTTCTACTCCGGACATCGGTACGTCCAGAGGTGGTCACCTATACAATGATATTCATAGAAGTTCTTTTTTTTTTTAAATCAGGGAATGTTGAATTTTAAGCACAAATAAGAAACTCACTAAAATCTTGTAGGAATGTAACACCCCTAACCCCGTATCCATTGTTGGATTAGAGTTACAGAACATTACCATTCAAACAAAACATTTAAACATACATCTCATATATAATCATAAACATATCATATAAGAATCATTCACATACGTATCATCCCTAAATCGAGCCTTTGAAGCCCTAGAAGTACCTTAGAAACTATTAAGGACTAAATTGGAAACATTTGGAAAGTTTAAGAAAAAAGTTACAAAAATTTGACTACAGAGGTCACATGGCTGAGACATACGCCCGTGTCTCAGGTTGTGTAACATTCGAATTAAGGACATATGACTGTGTCCCAGCCCGTGTAACTCTCTAAGTAGGGTCACACGGTCGTATGCTAGGCCATGTAACTCTTGAAATTGCCTCACGCACCCATGTGTCAAGCCACGTGCTAGGCCATCTAACTGATTGACTTGCATGCAAAGGATTCTACAGGGGACACACGGCTAAGTCACACACCCATGTCTTAGGCTGTGTGGACATAAATTTTCCCAAAATCAAACCATTTCCAACACCATAACATGCATAAACCTATAAGCCTTTTGTGTACATAATCAAGGCATCAAAATATTTTCAAACATATAATGACCAATTCAAGTGTCCTAAAATCAACTAACCAATATTCCATTCAAGGTACCTCAAATGCAAACATCCAAAACTTACATAAACATGCACATTTTACCACTTTTCATTCATCAACTACTAGCATCCAAAACTTACCAAACATGCCTCAATTTTACCATTACCATTCCATCACAAAAACATGCCATTTGAGCCATTCAAAACATGCAACATGATATAGTCACTATGACACAAACTAGCAAGGCATCAAGAGGCATCAACCAAGATAACTTATACATACCAAAACCTCAACTAATCATTTAGCTAAATACCGTTACAAGTCCACCTATGCATGCCATTATAACCTTGGCAAAAATATTCAAAAACTACTGATATTTATGCTGGATAGTGTGATAGATCTCCGACGAGCTTCCAAATCGATCGAGCTTTCGATAATCTATAAAACATAGGAATGAAGTAACGTAAGCACATAATGCTTAGTAAGTTCGTAGAACATGAAACATAACTTACCATTTCATTTGTATAACATTAAGTATAAGCATAATATAATCCAACCACAAGCTTGGCATAAGCCTATGCATCATCATCAATACACAAGTTAGTGCATTATACATAATTCACTTGAATTAAACACATGATAATTCATTTCCACATGAACATACATCATTTGAATCACTAATAATTTTCATGAGTATATGCATAATTTCATTTGGCAACTTACCATTTCAATCCTTTTTCTTGCCTGTTGAACTAGCTAGAATATCATGGAATTCTCGAGAAAGCTCACACGAAGTGTGCTTAAACATTTAACTGTAACTGTAACACCCCTAACTCGTATCCGTCGTTGGAGTAGGGTTACGAGGTATTACCGATCAATACACATCATTTAACATACATAACTCATACATTTATGCATTCATACTCAAATACCATTTAATCACAAACACATTGTCCCTTATAAGGCCTATGAGGCCTTAAACATGCTTTAGAAGTGATTCGGGACTAAACCGATAACATATGAAAATTTTGGAAACATAAAAAAATTTCAACCATACGGGGGTCACACTCCTGTGTGAACAGGCCGTGTGTCTCACACAATTCCAGACACGCCCGTGTCTCAGGCCGTGTAATAGCCTGTTTTTAGGGTTAATTGGAACAGTGGTTTTGAGACCACAATCTGACATTGAAAAATTTATTTTATTATTATTTTAATATTTAAAACATGATATTAGAGTTTTTTGAAATTTTCGTAAAGAAAATTTATCGTTTAAGTGGTTAATTCGGTAAAAAGGACTAAACGCGTAAAGCGTAAAAGTTGGGTTCTATAAGCTAAAAGTGTCAAATAGCTATAGAACTTAAAAGTGAAGGTCCTTATGTGGCAAATATCTCATTTATGAGATAGTGGATGTTAGTGGAGTGGCATTTGGTGTAATTATTAATGTTTTTAAAGGGTAAAAAGGTAAATAGGTAATTAAAGTTAATAATAAATAAAATAAAAACCAAAGTCATGCTTATTTCCTTTATCTTCCACCGAATGTAGATAAAATAAATAGCCCTGGAAGTATTTTAGGGTTCAGCGCTTGTTATTTTTAATTGAGGTATGTTTCGAGCTCGATTTTTGATGATTTTTATGTTTTTGTGATCGTTGCTTCGTGTTCTAGCTAGCCCGTACCCTAATTTATGAATTTTTTGATGAATTTGGGAGTTGCAATTGATGATAGCTTGATATTTTTGAGCGTTGATGATGGAAAATGAATAATTTTTGATAGATTAATATGTTTTGGTAAGTGATTTTTGATAAAAATGTCACATAAGGATTAAATTGTGAAAAGTGTAAATTGAGTGGTTGAAATGTGAAATAAATTGAAAATATGGGTTGAGAGTATTATATGGAAAATTTTTCTAGCTTGGGTTTGTGTTTAATTTCATGAAATTGTGATTTTATGTGATGAGGACTAAATTGCAAAAATGTGGAATAATAAGGGCAAAAGTGTAATTTTGCAAAAATTTGTAAATTGTGTTAAATTGAATGAATTAATGATTAAATAAGTAAATTTTGTTATTATATAGATTGAGAAAAATGAGATTCGGATCTAGAACGGGAGAATAAGTATCTGACTAGTCGATCCGTTCCGTCGTTTTAACAATCGAGGTAAGTTCATATGCAATAAGCATTGTTATATTTATGCTTTTAATGCTTTGATATTGTATAAATTGTATATACATGACTATTGTTACGTTTGATGATATATCGGCTAAATATGGCATTTAGTGTGCGGTTTGAGATAGCTTCGGCTATGTACAGCACTTAGTGTGCTGGATAAGTGTGCAAAATATTGAGAATGACACTTAGTGTGCAAAATATCAAATGATTCAGCAGGCATAGTCAAGACGAGAATTAAAGTACGGTCAGAATAAGTAATACAAGTATGTACAGAACTTATGTGAGAATCGAATGAAAGTAAATTGGTAAGTTCATGTTGTATTATGTATATTAAATAAGAAAGTATTGAGTATAAGTATGTTTCACGTCAAAATGTGTTTATTTGACTATAATGAAGTATATATTGAATGTTATGTGAGATATGAATAATAGTTGTTTAAACTAAATATACATATGGCAATCAACTAATAAGACCGTAACCGAGTTATGGCACGTTAAAGAAAGACCACAGCAGGGCCTTGGCAATGTATGTGTAAGACTATAGTTGGACTATGGCATCGGATAATCGATGAATTTGTATCATAAGAACTTATAAACCAGAGAGGTTTGATAAGAGTATGGGTGATAAATAGAAAGGTATCAGTACAGGTATGTACGGAAAACTACTCAAGTATCAAGTTATATGAAGTTGAGAACTTGCAGATGAGGACATGAATAATTTGATGTTAGCTCATGAGTTGATGCTTTAAATGTTAATGATTTATCTATTTCGAATTGCTATATGAATGTTGTGATCATTTTAGGCTCACATACGAACTTACTAAGCTATGAAGCTTACTTTGTGTTATTTTTCTATATTTTATAGTGTCTCGGACGTTCGCTCGGGGTGGGAGTCAACGGAGATCGCATCACACTATCCGACTATTGATTTTCGATATTTTACACCTTGTGGCTTGGTTTTATGGCATGTATAGGCTATGGTATTTTTGATATGTTTTTTTAAATGTATATGGCCATTCGAAATGGCTTATTAATGATTTTGGTTGATGGTTATAATGTGGCCTTATGATTTGGCATGGTTGGTATAAAATGTGTATTTGGCTTATGTTATGAATTTGTGTTGTGGCTTGGAATGCAAATAAGGTAATAATGTGGTTTAAAAAATGGCATGTATTGGTATGAGTTTGAGATGATGCATTGATAAGCTTTGATTTGGTTATAGGTTAGATGATATGATTGGTTATTTAGTTGGAATTTGAGACATATGAAAAAACGTTAAAGATGATAAATGATTCATGCTAGTTTTGGTATGTGTTTTGGTCAAGAAATGGTTGAGATTTGAGAAATGAAATGTAATAATTCAATATGGTATGATTTATGCTAGAAGTGATCACTTTTGGTTGCTTATTTGGTTGTATATCTGGTACCATTTGGATGCCTTAAGATGCATGTGCCTTAAGTGAGAAAAGTAGCTTATAGCAAGCCTATTTTCATGCCACACGGTTGAGCACATGGGCGTGTGACTCGACCGTCTGACCCATGATGCTTAATTAAAACAAGTTAGTGAGTTACACGGCTTAGACACACGGGCATGTCTACTGGCTGTGTATGGCACACGGGCTGTCACATGGGCGTAGGGTCGACCGTGTGGCCGAAGTCAGTATGTATGCCCTGTTTTCACACGGTCTGTGACATGGGCATGTTTGGTGGCCGTGTGAGGCACACGGCCTATTCACACTGGCGTGTGAGCCTAGAATACATGAAAATTTTCTAAATTTCTCAAAGTTTTCAAATGTATAAAGTTTTGTCCCGAACTTCATTTAAGCATGTTTTAAGGTCTTGTAGAGCCTTACAAGGGACATTGTGAATGTTTTGAATGGATTTTGAGTATGAATGCGTAAATGTATGGATTATGTTGTGATTGATCGGTAATGCCTTGTAACCCTATTCTGGCTACGAATATGGGTTAAGGGTGTTACAGGCCGTGTGAAAACAGGGCATACATATTGACTTGTATCACACGGCTGAGGACACGCTCGGGTGCCAAGCCGTGTAAAAATTAGAGGGTATACTGACTGGGCCACACGACTGACCACACGCTCGTGCGTCTAGGCCATATAACTCACTGACTTGATTTCTAAGCATCATCAGGGGACACACGGCCATATACCATGACCGTGTGTTGCACACGGCTGAGACACACACCTGTGTCTCTGCCCATGTGAACAAAAATAGGCCATTTGCAAGGCCAATTTGCCACCCCAACTTCAATGTACCTACACAATGCAAAATGTACAATTTCCATACACAAAGGGCAGCCAAATCAATTCCAATTCATGCACAATTCATGCTATACAAATACAACCATTTCATTTACTCAAATATATACTAAAACAACATAATCCCTAACCTTAATTCATCAAATATGTATATATATACCAACTTAATATTCACAACCGAATACCATCCTCAACTCAATCAATTCATTCACTGTAATACATACCATTTAACTACCAATTTGACATGTAAATTCATGCCACATTACGACCTTTCTCAAGCTTTCATCCTCCATAGTTCAACAAGGCATTATAAAAATCTTACAAAAGTCATTAACAACCGTTTCTAATAGCCAAACATATATCAATATTAACATAATTTACAAGCCAAATCTCATGGCTATAATCACAACCAAAATATCACATCTAGCCTATACATGCCATATACCATACTTGTATAATTCAAAAGTACCAACTTAGATGTTTGATAATGTGATGATGTTCCCGATGACTCCTGAATCCGAGCTAGCCTTGATTCACTATAAAATATAGAAAATTAACACGAAGTAAGCTTCATAGCTTAGTAAGCTCGTATGTGAATGACTTAATTCATCGAATAAATGCAAATCAACCAATTACACATGACAAAACCATGTACACATAAACTACAAACCTTTCTCATGTCTCAAAACATAATTAAATACAAATTCATCCACTATTTAATACTCGAATAGGTTCTGCACATACTTGTATCACCTCATACTACCTCTTTCTCAACCACATCATTTTTTTACCCATTGAACCATTTGGAATAAAAATTGGATACTCAGGAGTGTTGTATAATAAGTACCTATACCATGGCCTGTAGCCAAATCAAGGTAACTTATCCAAAGAACTATTATCATGGCCTGAAGCCAAATCATCCAATATGCATGGTTCGAAGCCAAATTAGTAAAATACGCACCTGAAGTGCTAATATTATGGCCCGAAGCCAACTCAACGTATCACTTACTGACATGTCAATAGTATCCAAAACTATTCTTAAGGTTCAACTAGGCTTTCACACTTTTCATTTCTATCATCGAATGCATTGGTAGAGTCATTTTCACAATTCATACATTGTCCATAATCCTGTTTTAGCAATTTATACAATATTAAAGCATTTTAACATACATTTATAATGTAATCATCACATACGAACTTACCTCGTATTCAAAATTGACGGATCGGGTCGACTACTCGATAACCTTGCTTTTCCCCTGATCTAAATCTGAATTCTTTCTTTCTTGATCTATATGAATTCAAAATTAACTTATTTATTCATCTACTTATTTAATTAATCCAAAAATACACATTTGGACATTTTTACACATTAGCTCCTGAACTTTCACATTTAATCAATTTAATCCCTATTTCAGAATTACACAAAATTCACACAATTCAACAAAGCCCATGCTTGGCTGAATTATACATATGTCCCTAGCAACCCAAAACGTTCATTTATTTCACATTTCAACCACACAATTTGTACATTTCACAATTTAATCCCTATTATGCATTTTTATCAAAAATCTCATAACAAAACATGTAAAACTATCGTCAAGCTTTCATATTTCAACATTAAACATCAAAGAACACATAGATTCAACAATGAAAACTCTCAAAATCTTTAACAGTTTCGAAATATAAAGTATGGGGCTAGCTAGAATACGAAGCAACAATCTCAAAAACGTAAAAATCATCAAAAACTGAGCTCAAAACACTTACCAATAAGCTATGAACCTAATATGCACAAAGATGGTGTTTTTCACCTTGGAATTTTGGCAACGGAAAAAAGAATGAACAAAAATCATGTTTTGTTATATTTTTATTAACTTAATTACATAATTAATTATTTACCCTTAATGAATAAATATACAAATTTATAATGCATGTCCATTAATGTCCATTAACACTACCAATGGTCTATTATCATCATAAGGACTTTTAATTTAATTAATCATAGCAATTAAGCACTTTCAACAAATAGTATGCAACTGTTGCATTTTACGCGACTTAATCTTTTTTATCAAATTAACCAACTAATCGATAAAATTAGCTCACGAAATTTTCACACATATCAAATAACATGCTTTAAATACCGAAAATAATATTAAAATAATTTTTTTAATCAGATTTGTGGTTCCAAAACCACTGTTTTGATTTAGCTAAAACCAGGCTGTTACAACTCTCCCCTCTTTAGGGGTTTTCGTCCCCAAAAATCTTACCAGTGTATATGTTCGGATAATGTTTTCTCATAGCATCCTCGGGTTCCCATGTAGCGTCTTTAACCCCTTGTTGATGCCGTAATACTTTCGCTAATGTGATTCTCTTATTTCTCAGCTCTTTGATCTCCCAACTAAAATTCGAATCGGTTCTTCAGCATATGACATATCAGACTGAATTTCAACCTCGATCGGGGAAATGACATGTAAAGGGTCAGATCGGTATCGTTGAAGCATCGACACATGAAACACATCATGTAGTTTCTCTAACTCAGGGGGTAAAGATAGCCGATATGCCACTGGCCCAACTCGCTCAGTAATCCCATACGGTCCAATGAATCGCGGACTTAATTTCCCTTTCCGACCAAACCGCAATATATTTTTCCATGGCGACACTTTCACAAACACTTTATCCCTGATCTGGAACTCAATATCTTTCTGTTTCAAGTCTGCGTACGATTTCTGTCGATCCAAAGCTGCTTTCAAACTATCGCGAATTACTTTCACTTTTTCTTCAGTCTCTCTGATCAGATCAACCCCGTGAATCTTATTTTCGCAGAGGTCACTCCAGTACAAAGGTGTTTGACATTTACGACCGTATAGAGCTTCGTACAGTTCCATCTTTATACTCGATTGGAAGCTATTATTGTAAACAAATTCAATCAGCGGTAGATATTTCTCCTAACTACCTTCAAACTCAAGAAAGCAACAATGCAACATATCCTTATGTATCTAAATAACTCATCTGGATTGACCATCTGTTTGAGGGTGAAATGCAGTGCTAAAATGCAGCTTTAAACCCAAAGCTTCTTGCAATTTCTTCCAAAATCGTAAAGTATATGTTGGATCTCTATCCGAAACAATAGATTGGGGAACACCATATAATCTCACAATTTAAGAAATATACAACTCTGCTAATTTATCAAGCAAGAAATCTATAGTACCAGAATGAAATGAGCTCATCTTGTCAATCTGTCAACAACAACCTAGATCACATTTTTTTTTCAGAGATAAGGGCAAACCCGATACGAAATCCATTGTTACTCTATCCCACTTCCACTCAGGAATCTTAATAGGCTGTAATAAACCTGATGACACTTGATGCTCAACTTTGACTTGCAGACAAATCAAACATTTCGAAACAAATTCTGAGATAACTCGTTTCATGTTGTGCCACGAATAAAGCTGTTTCAAATCATTATACATTTTCGTGCTTCCCAAATGTACTGATAAACAACTACTGTGTGCTTCGTTTAGAATCTTCCAAATGAGCTTAAAATTTCTTGGTACACATATTCTATCACTAAACATCAAACAGTTATCAGGCCCTATTCGAAACTCTGAATCAGAAGTCGACTCACACTGAGCTCGTTTTGCTTGTAATTCAATATCAAATTTTTGAGTCTCACAAATCTGCTATAGAAATAACGATCTCACTTTCAACTCGGCTACTATCAAACCGTTGTCAGACAAAGCTAATTGTGTGTTCAAAGCACATAAAACAAATAAGGACTTTTGGCTCAAAACATCAGCAACTATGTTCGCTTTCCCCTGATGATAGTCAATCACTAATTCATAGTCTTTTAGCAATTCTAACCATCTCCGCTATCATAAATTCAAATCTTTCTAAGTCATCAGATATTTCAAGCTTTTGTGGTCGGTATAAATATGGCATTTCTTACCAAACAAGTAATAACGCCAAATTTTTAATGCGAACATTATCGCGGCTAACTCTAGATCCTGCGTCAGATAATTCTTTTCGTGCAGCTTCAAGTGTCTCGAGGCATAAGCTACAACTTTGCCTTCCTACATCAAAACACAACCCAGGCCATTTAACGATGCATCACTGAAAACTACGAATTCTTTACCTGACTCAGGCTGCACTAACACTGGTGCCTCTGTCAATAATGCTTTCAACTGCATCGAAGCTCTTCTGACACTTTTCTGACCACTCAAATTTAACATCTTTTTGAAGCACTCGTGTCATCGGAGTCACAATCATCTAGAAGCCATTCACAAATCATCTATAATAACCGATTAGTCCCAGAAAACTATGGACTTCTCATACATTTCTCAGAGGCTTCCAATCTATAATCGCAGAAATTTTGTTCGGGTCAACTCGGATACCCGCAGCTGAAACTATATGTCCCAGAAAACCAACCTCTCGTAACCAAAACTCATATTTGCGGAACTTTGCAAACAACTATTTATCTCTCAAAGTTTGTAACACGATTCTCAAATGCTCGGCATGCTCAGATTCATAACAAGAGTAAATCAAAATGTCATCAATAAACACAACTACGAATCGGTTTAAGTATGACCTGAAAATCCTGTTCATCAAGTCCATAAAAATAACAGGTACATTTGTTAGTCCAAAAGGCATAACAAGAAATTTGTGGTGTCTGTACCTTGTTCTAAATGCAATCTTTGGCACATCTGAGTCTTTAACTCGCAACTGGTAATAACCCGATCTCAAATCAAAATTTGAAAACACTGTTGCTCCTTTTAACTGATCAATAAATCATTTATTCGTGGCAAAGGATATTTATTCTTGATCGTCACTTTGTTGAGCTATCGATAGTCTATACACATTCTCATCATGCCATCTTTCTTTTTTACAAATAACACCGGTGCACCCAAGGGAGAGAAACTTGGTCTAGCAAAACCTCTATCTGCCAACTCTTGCAACTGAGCTTTCAATTCTTTTAACTCTGTCGGAGCCATTCTATACAGAGCTATCGATATCAGCGTTGTTCCCGGTACTAATTCAATACCAAACTCAACCTCTCTGAAAGGTGGTAAACCCAGTATGGGAAATACGTCTGGATACTCGCACACAACTGGTACTAATTAAATCGTTGTTTTTGTCACTTTCATATCAAGTACATAAGCAAGATAAGCTTCACACCCCTTTCTCACAAATCTCTGAGCTAACATAGACGAGATCACAACTGGTGAACTATTCAGATCATCAGATTCAATTCTAATAGTCTCATTGTTCTGACATTTTGGTTAAATTGTCTTTCGTCTACAATTCACTACAACATCATGCGTCGTTAGCCAATCCATACCTAAAATCATATCAAATTTATCGACTGGAAACAATATTGATTAGCCGAAAAACAGAAATCCTGATTCATTAATAGACAATTCTTGCAGACTTTGTGAACCAAAACAAATTTGCCTAAAGGGTTCAATGCTCTAATCACAAATTCAGTAGACTCTACAAGCAAATTCTTACTAGATACTAAATTTATACATTATAAGAATGAGTTGATCCTGGATTTATCAATGCAATCACATTAGTATCATAGTGAGTAAAAGTACCAGTGATAACATCTGGAGATGATGCTTCTTCACGAGTACGAATAGCATAGGCTCTAGCAGGTGCTCTGGCCTCGGATATCATAGCTAAATCCTTTGTCGCTCCTCTACTACCACTTACATTTTTGTCCATTCTAGGTGGTCTACCTCTATTCGACGTGTTACTTGGTCTCACATTCTAAACTTTATCTTTCTCATCCAGTTCAGGGCAATCTCGGATGAGGCGATCTAGCGAACCACATTTGTAACAAGCTTTAATACTTTTATTCCAGCATTCTCCAAAATTTTGTCTCCCACACTGCTGACACTTGGGTTCGTTGTCTCTCACACTGCCAACACTCGATACTGATGTAGCTTGAGTTTTAGAACCTGAGTATTATTTTTTACGATCTCTGTTTGAATATTCGTTTGAAGCATTTGGACGAGCGTACGAATCTCTAGATTTTTTTGATGAAGATTGATACGACTTACTCATCGATCTTTTTCTTGAGTCTCTAGCTTCTGAATCTGTTTTTCTCCTTTTTTTTGCTAAGATCCTCGGCTTTACAAGCCCTTTCAACCAGAACGACAAATTCTTTCAACTTTAGCATTCTGACTAGTAGTTTTATATCTTCGTTCAACCTGTCGATGAACCATATACATATAATCTCTTCGGTAGAAACATATTCCCTTGTATACTTACTCAATCGTACAAATTCTGTAACAGCCTGATTTAGACCTTAATCGAAATGGTGGTTTCGGGACCACGAATCTGAGTCAAGAAAATATTTAAAAAATATTTTCTTTTTTTTATTATGTGTGAATTTGTATGTGTGAAATTTTCGTGATTTAATTTTGTCATTTGAGTGTTCGATTAAATAAAAGGGCTCAATCGCGTAAAATGAAAATTTGATGGTTAAATATGAAAGTGCCTAATTGTTGTTGTCTTTATAATATGAAGCATTTATGTTGCAATTATACCATTGATTTATGTATGGACAGTCATGACCTTAACATATAATGGTTTTATATTTTATGATAAAGATTAATTAAGTATAATAAATAATAATGTTAATATATGTTATATTATAACATAATTAGAAAGCCAAAGTTTTATTCTTATTTCTCATGGCTGAATAACAAAATAAGAAAGAAAATAAAAAGAAAGCTAGGGTAAAACCTTGTTCAAGCTTGATTAAGGTATGTGTTTAGCTCGATTTTTGATAATTTTATGTTTTTGAGATCATTGCTAAGTTATCTACAAGACCCATGCTTGAATTTTTGATTTTGGTGAATATTTTGAATTATGCCATTGTTGAAAGCTTATGATTTTTGTTGTTTAATGGTAGAAAATAAAAGATATGTGATAGATTAACATGTTTTATATTGGAATTTTTGATGATTTTAAGTAATTAGGACTAAATTACAAAAATAATAAATTGAGGGACTAAAATGTGAAATAAATGAAATATATGGACTTGTATGAACATGGGTAAAATTTGGCCTAACATGGGTGTATTCAAAATTTGAATATTTTGTGTTTTGAGAAATAGAGACTAAATTGTGAAAAATGTGAAATGTTAGGGGAAAAAGTGTAATTTTCCCATTTATGTGTTTTTGGATGAATTTTATTGAATATTTGATTAAATAAGTTTAATTTATATTAATTTAGATCAAGAAAAGAGAAAATCAGATTTGGATCAGGGGAAAAATAAAGCTGTCGACTGGCTGTCCCGTTCCGATTTTTCATCGTCCGAGGTAAGTTTATAAGCAAATAGACGTCGTTAATTTTAATTAAATGTGAACTATATATGCTAAAATGAATATGTGAATAAATACATGTACTACCCGAATGTGTACAAGCTTGGCAGCTATGTTTATGAATCTATTTTGACTGAGTTACGACGTCTAAAAGCCCCGTATAAACCTTAGGAATAGCAAGGATACATATGTCATGACATAGGATTCTGATATTTGATGTGTGAGTAAGACCATGGCATCGATATATGTGTGAGAGTAAGGCCATGTTTAATACGTTGGCATCGATATGTGATTCCGATATATGTGTGCGAGTAAGACCCTGTCTGGGATAGTGGCATCGATATGTGATTACATGTAAGACCACGTCTGGGATGCTGGCGTTGTACGATATGTGTGATAATCTGAGTATCCTATCCAATTCTGAATGGTTCAATGGGCAGTGATATGTTGTGATCGAAGGTGTAAAACATGCTAAAACGATCAGATATGAGTTAGTTAATTACCTATTTGAAAATAAGGTAAGTTGGTCATTTAATATGTGATTCAAATAATACAAGTTAATGTAAATATATGTGCATTTGGTGGTATATTCGGCCATTTGATATGAATAAGTATGTGGTTGTTATATTTTGACTTATGAGTATATGTATATAAGTGTATATGTACTTGGTATGATAAAGATATTTTGGCTTGGAAATTGAATGATAGTTTGTTAATGTATATATATATTCATTCGGCCGTGAATAATTTGTATGTGAAAGTATATATAATATATGTAATTGTAAGCTTAAGATTTAAAGTGATTATGATAGTATAATTTGGTTTAGTTTAAACGAACTAAGTATGTTAATTAGTTATTTATTTGCTTATGACTTACTAAGCTATGATAGCTTACTGTGTGCGTTCATGTTTACCTCTGTTTTTATAGATTTTGGATTCAAGTTACGAGCTCAGGGATTCGTCAGCAAAGCCTATGACACTATCGACTGTCTTTGGTATTTTATAAGCTGAATTTTTGAACCTATGGCATGTATAGGCTGGATCATATTTAGATGTTGGATTTTGGTTTATGTATAAATCTAAGCCTTGCGAAAATGGCTTGATTTCTATGCTTGAATTTGGTTATGTTTGATCATGGTTTAAATTCATTTTGGTTAAAATGCTACGTGCTATGAATGAATGGTATTTGTGTGATGCTTGGTATAAAATATGATTTGGTATGAAATAATTGTATATGGCTTATGATTACTACTATTAAAAAATAAAAGCTTGACATATATATATATATATATATATATATGGTTGATGAATGTGATTGAATTATGGATTGTCTATATAATTATGTATTTGGCTAGGTGATAAAATATAAGTGATAGTTATGAATTAGTTGAGATTTGGTAATTATAATCATTAAACGTGATGAATGGTTTGATATTTTATTTGGTTTAGTATGGTAAAGAATGTTTATATTGTAAATGTTATGTAAGGAAGTTAGTAAGGATGTTTGGATATATACATATATATATATTGAAAGTTTGATTAGATAGCCGAAGGTATATAACAAATTAGTTGAGTTGTATATGTGAAATTTTGGATGGATCTATGTTATATGGAATTTGCTCATTTCGACTAAGTTAAAGTGCTTATAAAATGGTTTATGTTAGTCAAGTGAATAATAAAAATATATATTGGTTTATGATGCATATGAAATTCGGTCATTTGGTATGCTTGTTTGTAATTGTATAATATTATTATATAACCGCAAAGTATAGTTTAATTTAAGCTAAAATGTGCATGTTGAAAAAGTATATATATATACATATATATATAAACGCATTGATGTTATTCTAGGAGACCAAATGCTATATTTTAAAATCAATAGATTTGGTTTGTGATGATTAATATTAAATATGACTTGAATTAATAAAGTTAGCCTATTAATGAACACAAATATGTGCACATAATTTATGATTGAAATGCATAGATTTGGATGTGGTTATATGTGCATAAGGCTTTGATGTGTAATGTTGCATAATACATTCGTATTGTTAAGTTGTTAATGTCGTGAATGTTATTGAGTAATAGGTTATATTATATGGTTTATTTGACTTAATATGTGCAGGAATGAAGTATGAATTAAAATGCTTGTTTTTATTAAGTGTTCAAATAATATTAAAATGATGAACATATGTTTTGAATGATGTATGATTAAATTAATAGTGGTATGATTTTGGAACATAGCTAGTGATAATTAAATATGATATATGATTGACATGAGACAAGTTATGATATGATTCGTAAAGAACTTTAAAATTAGTTATATATGTTAACATTTGGTTGATTTAAAAGTTTGAGCAAGTATATGTACATGATTGAAAAAAAAAATTGTATCTCATCTGGTAATATCTCGTAACCCTATTCCGCTGATGGATACGGGTTAGGGGTGTTACAAATTCTCTTTCATATTCGATTACAGTCATTCGGCCTTATTCTAATTCTAGAAACTCTTTGTGCTTTTGATCTAGAAATCTTTGACTGATGTATATCTTTTGGAATTCGAATTGAAAGAACTCCGAAGTAGCCCATTCTTTCAGAACCACAGATATCAATGTGTTCCACCATTGATACACGATGTCTCTCAGCAAAAATACAGCACATTTAATACATTCATCAGGAGTACAAGACAATTCATCGAATACTCGAATTGTATTTTCGAGCCAGAAATCAGCTCTCTCAGCATCATCATTAGGAGTAGCCCGGAACTCTTCAGCTCCATATTTACGAATCTTATCTACTGGAGGCTTGTTCAATTGTGTCGGATCTGTAACTTGAGGAACAACAGGGATTTATTGAGGAATAGGTGGGGGTGGAGGTTGTTGAGCAGCCAGATTCGTTCGAACGAACTCCATGAACCACCCGTTCACCATTTGGTAAAAGGCTTGTTTAGGCTCTCCCTCGTGGCTACTCACTACAGGCCTAGAATCAAATGGCACTGCCCCTTGAGTGGGAGTGGGTGCATTACACTCAACCTCATCGGCTATAGCTCAATTGGGATCTATTACTATATGAAAACACAGTTTAAAACGCCAGGAGTCATCACACTATCTCAATTTATATATATGGCATGTATAGCTAGATTCACATATGCTACATTAGTCCTAAAATCGACTAAACCGTAGCTCTGATTCCAATAAAATGTAACACCCCTAACCCGCATCTGTCACTGGAGTAGGGTTACGAGGTATTATCGATCAATACACATCATTTAACATACATAACTTATATATTTATGCATTCATACTCAAATACCATTTAATCACAAACACATTGTCCCTTATAAGGCCTACGAGGCCTTAAACATGCTTTAGAAGTGATTCGAGACTAAACCAATAATATATGAAAATTTTGGAAACTTAGAAAAATTTCAGCCAAACAGGGGTCACACGCCCGTATGAACAGGCCATGTGTCTCACAAAGCTCTAGGCACGCCTGCGTCTCAGGCCGTATGAAAACAGGGCATACATATTGACTTGATTACAAAGCCGAGGACACACTCGTGTGCCAGGCCGTGTGAAAACTGGAGGGTATACTGACTTGGCTATATGGCTGACCACACGCCTATGTGTCTAGGCCATGTAACTCACTAACTTGATTTCTAAGCATCATTAGTGAACACACGGCCGTATACCACGACCATGTGTTGCACACGGCTGAGACACAAGTTCGTGTGGACAAAAATAGGCCATTTGGAAGGCCAATTTGCCACCCCAACTTCAATGTACCTACACAAGGCAAAATGTACAATTTCCATACACAAAGGGCAACCAAATCAATCCCAATTCATGTACAATTCATGTTATACAAATACAGCCATTTCACTTACTCAAATATATACCAAAACAACATGATCCCTAACCTTAATTCATAAAATATGTATATATATACTAACTTAATATTCACAATCGAATACCATCCTCAACTCAATCAATTCATTCACTATGATACATACCATTTAACTACCAATTTGACATGTAAATTCATGCCACAATAAGACCTTTCTCAAGCTTTCATCCTCCATAATTCAAATAACCATTTTAACTTCCATAATGTCTTGGTTACCACCATGCCAAAACAAACCATCTCACAAGGCATTATAAACATCTTACAAAAGTCAGTAACAACCATTTCTAATAGCCAAACATATATCAATATTAACATCATTTACAAGCTAAATCTCATGGCTATAATCACAACCAAAATATCACATCTAGCCTATACATCATATACCATACTTGTATAATTCAAAAGTACCAACTTAGATGTTTGATAGTGCGATGATGTTCTTGACGACTCCTGAATCCAAGACTTTTGCACAAGCCAAGGCTTCAACCCAAGACTTCTCAGACTCTTCCCAGGACACTCAACCACTGAAGCAGACATGCATTTGTATAACACAAACATACGAAAATAAATATTAAGGATTTTTTGGGAGTTACAACTCTACCCCCTAAAAGAAAATTTTGGCCTGGAAATTTTACCTAATTAGAACAGATGAGGGTATTATTGTCGCATCGCCTCCTCAGGTTCCCACGTGTCCTCCTCAGAACTGTGATTACGCCAAAGAACCTTGACCAGTGGGATAGACTTCCTCCTCAAAACCTTTACATTATGATCTAATATCTGCACTGGTTCCTCCTCAAAAGTTAGATCTGGCCTCACCTCTATCTCCTCAATCGAAATAACGTGCGTAGGATTAGAGCGGTAACGCCTTAGCATAGAGACTTGGAAGACATCGTGAATTCGGTCTAACTCTGGAGGTAATTCTAACAGATACACAACTAGTCCCACTCGCTTTAGTATGCGATAAGGCCCGATAAACCTAGGGCTCAACTTCCCTTTATGTCTAAACCTCAATACCTTCTTTCATGGTGAGACCTTGAGAAAAACGGAGTCCCCCACAGAATACTCTATCTCTCGATGTTTCAGATCTGTGTACGACTTTTGTCTGTCTGTTGCCACTTTCAGTCGATCCTGAATCAGTCCAACATGAAGGAGTGCGACACCTATGACCATATAATGCCTCATAAGGTGCCATCCGTATGCTAGACTGATAACCATTGTTATAAACAAACTCTGCTAGCAGCAAGTAATCATCCCAACTGCCTCGAAAGTCAATCACGCAACTCCTTAACATGTCCTCTAGTATCTGAATCACCCTCTCTGACTGACCATCTGTTTGAGGATGGAACGCAATACTGAAGTCCAATCTTGTACCCAGAGATTCATGAAACTTCTTCCAGAACCTAGACGTGAAGTGAGGATCCCTATCAGATATTATTGAAACTGGTACCCCATACAGTCTCACTATCTCATACACATACAGTTTAGCCAACTTCTGCAAAGAGTAATCAGTACGAACTGGTCTGAAATGGGCAGATTTGGTCAATCGATCCACGATGACCCATACTGAATCCTTCTTAGTAGGCATTAGGGGTAGCCCACTAACGAAGTCTATAGTCACTCTCTCCCACTTCCAAAGTGGAATTTTAACTGGCTGAAGTAACCCTGAAGGTAACTGATGTTCAGCCTTAACTTGCTGGCAAGTTAGACATTTACCCATGAAGTCGGTGACCTCACACTTAAGACCCGACCACCAATATAACTCACGAAGGTCTCGGTACATCTTATTCCTGCCAGGATGCATAGCATAAGGACTACTATGCGCCTCTCGCAATATATACTGCCTCAAATCAGTATCCTTCGATACACAGATTCTCCTATGGAAACAGCGTACCCCTTCGCTATTCAGTCCAAAATCCACAGTATCCCTATTCTCAACCTATCGAAAACGAGGACCCAGTGACTCATCCTCCAACTGTTTCCACTTAATCAGCTCAATCCACACCGATTTAACCTGAAGCTCAACCAACAGACTACCATCATCAAATAAAGTGAGGCGAGCAAACATCACCCTTAGATTGGTCATAACTCTACGACTCAGTGCGTCGGCCACCACATTGGCCTTACTAGGATGGTATTCGATCGTACAGTCATAGTCTTTAAGTAGCTCAATCCATCTATGCTGCCTAAGATTTAGCTCATTCTGAGTGAGGAGATATTTGAGGCTCTTGTGATCAGTGTAGATGATACACTTCTCACCGTACAAGTAATGCCTCCAAATTTTTAGTGCGAATACCACTGCGGCCAACTCCAAGTCATGCGCCTGGTAATTCATCTCATGAGTCTTAAGCTGACGAGACGCGTATGCTACCACCTTACCCTTTTGCATCAATACATATCCTAAACCAACATGTGATGCATCGCTGTAGACAGTGAACTCTTTCCTTGACTCTGGCTGTATCAAGACAGGGGCCTCAGTCACTACCTTCTTGAGCTTCTCGAAACTCTCCTGCTGCGCATCAGTCCAGTTAAATGGCACACCCTTATGTAGCAGCTCAGTCAAAGGTGCTGCAATAAGTGAAAACCCTTCTACAAATCGTCAATAATACCCTGCCAGTCCTTGAAAACTACAGATCTCAGATACAGTCTTAGGTTGCTTCCATTCCAGTACTACCTCAATCTTTGGAGGATCGACCTTAATCCCTTCAGTAGATACCACATGACCCAAAAATGTAACCTCTCGTAACCAGAACTCATATTTACTGAATTTGGCATACAATTGTTTCTCCCTCAGAATCTACAAAATCACTTAGAGTTGTTCATCGTGTTTACCCTCAGTTCTCGAATACACCAGAATGTCATCAATAAAAACTACTACGAACTGATCCAGATAGGGCTGCAACATTCGGTTCATCAGATCCATAAAAGTCGCTGGTGCATTCGTCAGTCCAAATGACATTACTAGGAACTCATAATGACCATAACGAGTCCTAAATGATGTCTTGTATACATCAGTCTCTTTGACCCTCAGTTGATGATACCCAGATCGGAGATCAATCTTAGAAAAAACCAAACCCCTCGAAACTGGTCGAATAGATCATCTATCCTCGGTAGGGGGTACTTATTCTTAATAGTCAATTTATTCAGTTGCCGGTAATCGATGCACATAAAAATGGATCCATCCTTCTTTTTCACAAACAAAACTGGTGCCCCCCATGGAGACACACTAGGGCCAATGAACCCACGATCTAACAACTCTTGAATCTGAGCTTTAAGCTCCACAAGCTCCTTCGGTGCCATTTTATAAGGGGCGATGGACACTGGAGCTGTACCAGGCAGGAGCTCAATCCCAAACTCAACTTCACGGTTTGTAGGTAACCCATGTAGCTCATCAGAAAAAACATTCGGAAAGTCTTTAACTATTCTGATATCTTTAATAGAAGAAACCCTAGAATTCGAAACACTAATATAGGCCAGATACGCCTCACAACCCTTATGAACCAACTTCTCAGCCCTTAATGCACAAATCACATTCGATAAGTAATTCTGACGTTCCCCAACTATAACTACCTCGTCCTCCTCTACAGTTCTTGGTACCATCCGTTTGGTAGCACAATCCAAGCTTACTCGATGTTTAACCAGCCAGTCCATTCCTATTATTAAATCAAATTCTCCAAAAGGAAGTTCCATCAAATTCGCCAAAAAGATAACCCCTTGAACCTCCAAAGGTACATCTCTGAACAGTTTATTTACCCTCACCGACTGCCCCAATGGACTCAATATAGTAACTACACTCCTAGTGCTCTCAACCAAGATACCCAAAGTCTTAGACACAGTACAAGCTATGTAAAAGTGAGTAGATCCTATATCTATCAGTACAATATAGGGTATATCTTAGATAAAGAATGTACCAGTGATAACATCCAGAGCATCTCCATCCTCTTGGTGACGTGCAATATAAACTAGAGCTGGCTGCCTTGCCTCAGTATACCCAACACCTTTGCCCGGTGCTCTCTGACCACGGCCCAAACCATTACTGCCTTTGGCCTGACCATGGCCTCTCAATGGTTGCTAAACACCCTTCGGCGGTTGTGTAGAACCCAAACTTGTAGCTTGCACCTGATTGGGCCTCTATGGACACTCTCCGATACGGTGCTCCAATGACCCATATCTTAAACATGCCCTAATCCTTTTCCAGCACTCACCTTGATGGCGTCTCCCACAATCAGCACAGGGCTGCGGTCCAGCAGCAGCAACAGGGGCCCCAAATCTGACCAGCCCATCAATTCTGGCCTTTTTCTTAGGCCTCAAAAAGGAACTCGAGGACTCAGAATCCTTCTTATTCCTACCTCTCTCCTTCTCACAGTTCAGACGCTCCGCGCACTTTATTTCCTCGACGATCTTTATCTTTTCAACCAATGCAGCAAAATCTCGCTCCCTCTGTGGAGCTATCAGAACCCGTAAACTATCCCTAAGGCTGTCCTTAAAATGAACACAATGCTCGTATTCAGTTGCCACCATCCCATGCGGATAGCAGCTTAGTCGCAAAAATTCAGCCTCATACTCAGCCACTGATTTATCCCCCTGTTTCAGATTCAAAAACTCTCTCCTCCAGGCATACTCATAACTAGCACCCACATACTTTCCTTTAAAAGTAGTCTTGAAAAATTCCCAAGTCAATCGATTGGGCTGAGTGCCCTCTTTGACCGTAAGCCACCACTGGTAAGCCTTACCTCTCAGCAGTGACACTACACCCTTTAGTTTCTGCTCGGGGGTGCAGTCGAGATCGTCCATGATCCTCTCTGTGGCCTCAATCCAATTCTCAAACACATTAGGGGCAGCTCCAGCTATACCCCTGAAAATCTCAACTCTATTAGACTGGAGTTGTTCTGTAATCGACCCACAGCCTACAAAACCAGTATTGGGCCCAGCAACCCTCTCCAGAATCCGTAACATAGCTTGGGATAGTGTGTCGTCCGCAGCCACATGATCATGAGACCGAGTCTCAGTCACTGGTGAAACAAGCATCTCCCTAGTTTTTATGTTAGGTATGTGGCCAGATGACGAAGACCTAGCTCGAGCACCTCCGCGGCCTCTGACACGGCCACTTGTACCCCGTCCGCGAGTTCCTCTAATACTCATATCGAATTGCATTTTATCTGTATTAACAGTTTTATGTATCAAGTTACAGTTCCAGTGTTTATTAGTAGATATTTTATGGAAAACAATATTAGTAATTATGAGTTTGTTTTCGCAGATCGCAGTCTTACTACAGTTTTTAGTTTACCTAAATAGAGTATCTCAGTATAGTCTACTACCTACAGTAGTCTCAACATTTCAGTTTAAAAAAACAATAGTTTCAAAAGACTTACAGAATCGGCGCCAGAGACACGGTGTACCATACATTCAGTAAAACATTTCAAAATACTTCAAATCATTTGAAACAGTTCTTTTAGAAATTCCAAGTTTTAAAAGAAACCCAAATCCACAGCCGAGTTTTGTAACCTGGCTCTGATACCACTAAATGTAACACCTTCAAACCCAGCCTAGACGTTATGGCTGAATCTGGCGATGTCACATTGAAGTGTTTTTCGTAAAGTGTTATATCGATGAAAACCCTTAATATATTTAACCTCTTTGTGTGATCCTAATGGTGATTCTGAGATATGTCGTTCATATCAAAACTTGCGTTACTATAAAAAAGTATTTACTTTAAAAACATTATTAATTTCAAAATATCATTTTATAGCAGAAGCTTTTCAAAACAGTTGCGTACTTACGTTTACTTTGTAAAAACATTGTTTCTTTTGAAAACTCGAGTTTCCTAATACTAATAGTTATAAACTAAAGAAAGTAAAAATCCCAAATTAAAGTTAAAATCCATAAAGGCCTTATTACAGTAAAAATACCCAAAGTAAAATTTACTTATAATTATAAAGAAAATATGAAGGTATATGCGGTTGTGTGGCTGCCTTTGAGTCCCTCGCAGCACAGATCTGCCTAAGCCTGAGGATTACCTGCACAGATAAACAGAAGGGTGAGTTTACGAAAACTCAGTGTGTAACCTCATATCAAACATCCAGACAATGAGCAAATACAGTTTGGGCCTAAGCCCATTTCAGTAATGGTTTAGTTTCAGTTAGGGCCTTAGCCCATTACAATATCAGTATCAGTTTGGGCCTGAGCCCATCTCGATGACCGTAACGGTATAGATATGCAATCAAGAAGTCCTACCCAACCAGCCTCTACACTCCATCTCCGTCCAACCCTACACTCTATGTGGGGATGTAATCAACCCACCCATCCCTACACTCCAAGTAGTACCGATTGCGGCACTAAACAGTATTTGCAGCAGAGCTGCCAATACAGTACACTTCCTCCAATCATATTAAACCCATCCCCATGCAACACATCATGCAACATGCCATGTCATATCATAATATTACATATGTACTCAATGCAGTTAAAATAGCATGCTAACATGATCACATATGAATATAGATCCAAACATCACATAGGGAAAAACAATCATTTTATCAAATAGGGGGTCTAGGTAAACTTACCGTCCCAGCAATAGGCCTACAGTCGTCTTGGGCGACCCTACATCCTTAGCAGTCAAACAGTGAAAATGGACCCATGTGGCCCACACGCCCGTGTGGCCCACACAACCCAGAAATGGCCTTGGCCGTGTAGTTTACATAGCCAGGCCTATCAATTTCCACACGTCTGTGTGATTCATTCGTGTGGGGCCCACATGCCTGTGGACCTACACGGGCCAATTCAGCCCAATATGGCCCAATACGGCCTTAGCCCATGAAATCACTCATGGTCGGCCTTATCAACTATACGCCCGTGTTTAATCACGTGGTCTACCTATACGGCCGCGAGCACGCTCGTGTGGCGTCGACGTTCACTTATTCTGGCTTTTTTCGTATTCTATAGTCGGAGTGGTGTTTGTACACACCTTGTTTGCGAAATGCGCAAATAGCCCACGAGCACTCTAAACCTATATTCAATCACAACATTCGGTTAATCGCCTGCCAATCGAATTACAAAGAACCCTAGCCAAAACACTTATCCAAAAGATTAATTATCACTTGCCTTGATCGGTCGATTGAGGCTTGAACACTTAAACTGATGTAAGAGATTGCTTACTAGCCTTAGAGATTAGCTGCATTCCAACCAAATCTTATTAACTATTATAGTTCACACAAATAGCTTGAACCATACGCACCCAAACTTACCGAAGTGCAAAACCTAGTAAAAGAGAAAGAAGCAATTGGCCTACACCCAAAACGAAGGCCAATCGCACACGACACAATAGAGGCAAAAGATAGAACAACCGCACCCCTAGCAAAATTTGGCAGCAAAAGGGAAATTTTAGGGGAAAACTACCATAGCAGAGAGAGAAAATAAAAAACAACCATGCACCTGAACAGAGACAGTGAAAGAGGCAGGGTTCGGCTACAAGCCAAGAATTCGACAGTCAGAGGAAACAACAAAGTGAAAAGGGAGGAATTTCCCAAAAACTAAAAGAGTAGAGGGAGAGAGAAAAAGTATTCGGCCAAAGCACAAAGGGTGATTGAAGTCAAAAGAAAATGAGAAGGGGTAGGGGAGAAAGGGATAGAATTCGACTAAAGAGAAAAGGGAGAGAATGTCTGTTAGATGAGTAGGAGAAGAAGAGCAAAGTGATAAGCACCGGACTTGTAGGGAAGACTAAAATCAAAATAAGCAAAAACGAAAGATACCAAGAAAATCCCCTAGCACAATTCGGCCTCTAAAAAGTGAAGAAAAGTTGACAGAAACCGAAAATGGAGAGAACAACCAACCCAAAGCCAAAATCCTGAGAGGTAGGAGTTCAAATTCGACACCAACTCTCCCACTTCTTTCAAAATCCCATATTTTCCTCCCCAAATCACTCAAAACTGTCCACTCCTCCCTCAACTACCTAATTCAAATTCCACCACAACTCTTTAGTAGTTCGGGTTGACTAGAACTCTTACACGGCCCTGTTAGCAAAATAAGACACTCCATTGTGCAAAGCAAGAATCGAACTTTAGACCTCAGGTTACAGTAACACGCCACTAATCCCCTAGACCAGCAGGCCATTTTCTGACATAAAATACCCACATTTATTTAAGAACCTACAGACTAGAGACAGGGTTTATTCATAAAAAAAACAAAACTTTTGCACAAGCCAAAGCTTCAACCCAAGACTTCTCAGACTCTTTCCAGGACACTCAACCACTGAAGCAGACATGCATTTGTATAACACAAACATACAAAAATAAATATTCAGGATTTTTGGGGCGTTACAGGTAACTTATCTGAAGAACTATTATCATGGCCCGAAGCCAAATCATCCGATATGCATGGCCCGAAGCCAAATCATTCGATATGCATGGCCTGAAGCCAAATTGGTAAAATAAGCACCCAAAGTGCTAATATCATGGCCTAAAGCCAACTCAATGTACCACTTACTAACATGTCAATAGCATCTAAAACTATTCTTAAGGTTCAACCGGGCTTTCACACTATTCATTTCTATCATCGAATGCATTCGTAGAGTCGTTTTCACAATTCATACATTATCCATAATCCCGTTTTAAAAATTTATACAATATTAAAGCATTTTAAGATGAATTTATAATGTAATCATCACATACGAACTTACCTCATATTCAAAATTGAAGGATCGGGTCGACTACTTGATAACCTTGCTTTTCCCCCGATCTAAATCTGAATTCTTTCTTTCTTGATCTATATGAATTCAAAATTAACTTATTTATTCATCTACTCATTTAATTAATCCAAAAAAAAATACATATTTGGGAATTTTTACACATTAGCCCCTAAACTTTAGCATTTAATCAATTTAGTCCCTATTTCACAATTCAACAAAATTCACACAATTCAACAAAACCCATGCTTGGCCGAATTATATATATGTCCCTAGTAGCCCAAAACTTTTATTTATTTCACATTTCAACCACACAATTTGTACATTTCACAATTTAATCCCTATTATGCATTTTCATCAAAAATCTCATAACAAAACATGTAAAACTATCATCAAGCTTTCATATTTCAACATTAAACATCAAATAACACATAGATTCAACAATGGAAACTCTCAAAATCTTTAACAATTTCGAAATCTAAGGTACGGGCTTGCTAGAATACGAAGCAACGATCTCAAAAACGTAAAAATCATTAAAAATCGAGCTCAAAACACTTACCGATTAAGCTATGAAGATACCGAACCCTAATAAGCATAAAATTGGTGTTTTTCACCTTGGAATTTCAACAATGGAAAAAAGAATGAACAAAAATCATGTTTTGCTATATTTTTATTAACTTAATTACATAATTACTTATTTAACGTTAATGAATAAATATAAAAAATTATAATGCATGTCCATTAATGTCCATTAACACTACCAATGGTCTAATATCATCATAAGGACTTTTAATTTAATTAATCATAGCAATTAAGCACTTTAAACAAATAGTATGCAACTTTTACATTTTACGCTATTTAACCTTTTTTATCAAATTAACCAACCAATCGATAAAATTAGCTCACGAAATTTTTACACATATCAAATAACATGCTGTAAATAGTGAAAATAATATTAAAATAATTTTTTGACGTCAGATTTGTGGTTCCAAAACTACTATTTTAATTTAGTTAAAATCGGGCTGTTACAATAACCTTTCCATTACATTATTGCTCACATGAGCTGTGAGATGAGCCTGCCCACATGAGCTGTGAGATGTGGAGTGTACACAACAAATGCAGGACCTCAGCCATCGGTAGGACATTCAAGACCAACACTTGAAACATGATATTCCTAATGGGATGTCTTTTGTATCCTACGAATTCCTAAGGTTCAATTGGGACTCAATAACCATAATAGAATTTCTTTGGATATACATTGTTCAATAGAATTACAAAATACATAATAACATATAATTGAATAACATGAATATAGTAATCCGTACATATGGACTTACCTCGACGATTAAGGCATAAAAACGAAGTCGAACTAATCCGAGGCTTTAGCTTTTCCCTGATCTAAATCCATACGTGGTTTATCTTAATCTAAATAGATAAATTCAATCTTTTTAATATCTCTAGTAATCAATTTAGTCCACATTTCATATTTATGAAAAATTACCATTTTGCCTCTAACATTTTAACTTTTTACAATTTAGTCCTTAAGCTCATAAATTGAAATTTAAACATTTTAATCCTCTTCTCAAGCTAGCCAAATTCTATAGGGACTTAAATCAATCCATACAAACCATCATTTCATAAATTTAACATGAACTTTTACCACTTCTACAAACAAGTCTCTAAATACAATTTTTATCAAAAATCACTTTACAAAACTTGTTTATTTATCAACAAGGACTCATAATCTATCATTAAACATCAAGAATCACATAAAAGCATTCATGAAATAACCCTCAATCTTTAACAGTTGTACAAATTGTTCCCCAAGCTAGCTAGATTAAGCTAAAGAAACTTCAAAAACAGAGAAATCATTAAAAATGGGGTTGAAAACACTTACATGCAAGCAATCTAAGCTTGGCCGAACAAGCTATCAACATTGGAGTCTCTCTTCTCCAATATTCAGTCAAACATAAAGAAAAAATAAAAGATGATATCTTTTCTTTACTTTTATTTTAATTTTAATTACGTAATTACCAAATTAACCTTTAAAAACTTTAATAATTTCAACAAAACCATGTCCGTAAACATCCACTATCAACTCATTGGTCTATTTACCATCCAAGTTCCTTAGATTAAAATTTCATAGCTATTTGACACATTTAACTAGTAGAACTCTAATTTTTTACTTTTTATGATTTAGTCCTTTTTACTTAATTAATCATGCAAACATTAAAATTTCTTAACGAAATTTTAATACGACCTCACTAATATCCCATAGATATTAAAATATTAATAAAATAAAAATTTTCTCATTAGATTTGTGGTCTCAAAACCACTATTTCGATTTCACTAAAAGCGGGTTGTTACAACTCTCTCCCTAAAGGAATTTTCGTCCCCGAAATTCTTACCAGAAAATAAATTCGGGTATTGTACTTTCAAAGCTTCTTTTGGTTCCCAGGCAGCTTCTTGTATTCCGTGCAGCAGCCAAAGAACTTTCAAAGCTTCTTCAATTCTTTAACTTCCCGAGCTTAAATTCTGATCGGTTATTCACTGTACGTTATATCTGGCTGTATCTCAACATCAACAGGTGAAATTACGTATGAATCTTTTCTAACTTTGACATCAAAGCCAATTTGTAAGCTACTAGCCCAATTCTCTCAATGATCTCGTATGGCCCGATAAATCATGAACTAAGCTTTCCTTTTCGGCCAAATTGAAGAACTTTCTTCCAAGGTGATACTTTCAGATATACTTGTCACTGACTTGAAATTCAATATATTTTCTTCTCAAATCTGCATAGGATTTCTGTCGATCCAAAGCTGCTTTCAAACTATTATGTATCACTTTGACCTTTTCTACAGTTTCTCGAATCAAATCAACACAGAATAACTTTTTCTCACTGTCTCAGTCTAGTATAATGATGTTTGAGACTTTCGACCATACAAAGCTTCGTACGGTGCCATTTTAATGCTCACTTGATAATTATTATTATACGCAAATTCAACTAGAGGCAAAAATATCTCCCAATTACCTTCGAACTCTAAAACACAACATCGAAGCATATCTTTGAGTACCTGAATTACTCGCTCAGACTGTCCATCGGTCTATGGATGAAACGCTGTACTAAAATGTTGTTGAGTACCTAGAGTTTTGTATAACTTGCTCTAAAATCGAGACGCAAATTGTAAATCCCTATCAGAGATAATAGAAACTGGCACACCGTGAAATCTAACAATCTCAACAACATACAACTCTACCAATCTCCCAAGTGAAAAAATCTGTACGCACTAGAATGAAAAAATCTGTAAACACTAGAATGACATGCGTGGTTTTCGTCAAATATTTTACAATCACCCACATGACATCTTTCTTTCTTGGAGTTAGAGGCAATCCCGATACGAAATCTATCGTGACACATTCTCATTTCCACTCTAAAATCATCACACCAGAAGGTACCTCATGTTTGACTTTAACTTTCTGACAAACCAAACATTTCAATATGAACTCTGAAATCTCCCGTTTCATAGCTGGCCACCAATACATCTGTAACACCCCTAGCCAAAGTCTGATAGCCGGTTTAGGCTATAAGGTATTACCGAACTAAACATTTAATTTTTCATTCAAAAAATTTATCAATAAAAGTAAAAATCGAACTGAACACATACCAAACTTTGAGTTATATACATGCCATTTTCATATGGCCAAAATATTTACAATTTCAAAACATATTTTGTCAACAGCCTAACCTATACATGCCATATCGAGTCCAAAATATAACTGTACCAAAAAGATTGATAGTATGAAGAACTGCAGATAATCCCCGAGACGGTGGCCAAAATCAACAATCTATAAAATAGAGAAATAAGAAACAGAGTAAGCTTTCGAGGCTTAGTAAGTTTTAAGCATTTCAACAATTAAAACATGTCATTTAGATCGAACAATGAATATTACCAAATTGGTATTCTAAAATCAATCACTAGGCCAAATATACACAAGTATACCACACATAAAGACTATTGGCCGAATGTAAATACTCAAAGAAATTTTCAGCACATGCTTCACTTTACTTTATGGCTCATGCAACTAATTTAATTCACATATTTTCATATAATGGCAAACATCGATCGAATAGATCATTTCCCTTATTCATAGATCTATTAATCATTCACATAATTATATCGTTGTTTGATACTAATGACTCACTTTGCAATCAATTCACATAACAGTATATAATACGTACCTGGTCATTACCATGTATCATACATACCCGATAATAGTTTACTTTGAACATTTAAATTTGTAATCTCATTCAAATCACCGGCATTAAGCCTGCTAGGTTTCAAAACCTGAATCCAGTTAAGTCTGGATATACTGCCAGCACTAAGCCTGCGGGATTTAACCCGGATATTTATTACCAGCACAAAGCCTGCAGGATTTAACCCGAATATATATTACCAGCACAAAGCCTGCGGGATTTAACCCGGATATATATTACCAGCATGAAGCCTGTGGGATTTAACCCGGATATATATTATATAGAGAGCTAAGCATACTTACCCACATGATAATTCGACTCATTTAACATATCACATTTGTACTTCATTTTCTTTATTCGAGTTTGAGCACACAACGAAAACATACTTTCAATATAACATCGGTTCAACACTTATACACAAGAACACATAACCATCTATTTGTCTCAGCTTAACTTCTACTATCCATTCGGTTATATGCCATATACTCAATCTATTTCTCATACTTATTTCATTATATCAATTATCTAATAATTGTAACTACTCAAAACTTACCTCGTATATCTTTGAAATGTTTGCAGAGATAGGCTATTCGATTGCTTTCTCCTTTCCCCTATCGATCTAGTTTCTCTTTGCTCTTGAGCTTTATTCAAACAATGAATTTGTTTTAATCATTTCGAACATCAAAGGAAATTTTAAAGCACCTAACTCTTATACTCAATAATGAAATCAACCATATACCTAATTATTTTAACACCTCACTTTAAGCACACATATTAACTATCATACATCTATTTCACATGCTCAGTTACAATGAATAGAAATACATACATACCAATAATTTATTTATAGCATGCTTTAATATCTTATATATCCCATTCGACCTTAACCACTCAAAATTAACTTTCATATTCAAATTCCATCTCATGATCAAATGTAGCAAGTTACACCTAGGTTACAATATTGCCAAACAATGACCGATTATGCCTATCAAATAATTAGATTACTTAACACCTAACTCACATAGTCAAAGTTCATATAACCTTAATGTCCAAATATGAATAGTACCTAAAATTCTTATGACTTAACCCTTTAACCCTATTTTGCCGAATTTTCATTAAATATTCTGTTCACATACATATATATAAACGAATTTGAAAATTTCCTTTAATCAACCTACATTCGGCAATGGCCACAACGACTGAACAAGTCTTAGAAACATTTTAATTTCATCTATTTCCCTAAAGACCGAATGTATATGTATATATATAATATAATAATAATGCTGAATGCTATTAACTAATAAAGTCACATACATAACTTATATACAAAACTCATTCTTACATAGCATATAGCTCATTCGGCCATTCATTACTTAAACCTAACAAAGCTTCATATCAAACTCCTATGACCAAGCACACATATACTTACATTCTAATACTCATAACCTTTAAAAATCACATTCTAAATAAAGTATCATGAACAATGCTGAATCTTTAGTCATTCAAATATCTAATTTACTCAATTCAAAAGATCAAAATAACATTTGTTCATGACATCAAGTATTTTTTTTTATTTTTGGCTAGTACATATATGAGCATTAAAATTCATATCTTTAACAAGATCAATTTCTTTCCTCAACACATTCATCATCAAAACTTAAAGGAAATAATCAAATTCTTTCTTTAATAACCATAGCCGAATGCTCTATTCATCCATCAAAATTTAAAATTTTAGCATGGGCTAAGTAATAAACAAGATGATTACCTAAAACAAGCTTAAATTTCAAAAAAAAATATAACACCATTCACTAACCTTTCTTAGGTTTCAATTGACCGAAAGTCTTCCCCCTTCTCTTCCCTTCAATTCGGCCAAGAAGAACAAAGGTGAAGCTTTGTTTTTTTCACCCACATTTTCACTTATTTCTTTATTCATTAATTCATTTTGTATATTAAAATGTTAATAAACAATTTAAATAATAAAAAAAATGCATATAATATGAGTTAATCATTATCATGGCCGGCCACTATCTCTAAATGGTTAATTAGACATGCAAGTCCATCTTTTTAATAACATGCATAAATAGATCACCTTAAAAATTACCCATCACATTTCACAAATGTATCAGTTAAGTCCTATTTAAGATTTTCACATACAAATGACAAAATCAAAACATGAGATTTTCACAAATGCATTTACACATATAATAGGCATAGAATTTAACAGTTAATTATTTTTAAAGACTCGGTTTTGTGGTCCCGAAACTACTTTCTGACTAGGGTCAAAATAGGGCTGTCACAACATCTATTTCAAATTGCCATACATTTTATTGCTACTAGGACGAATTGATGAGCTACTACTATAAGCTTCCTGTAAAATCTTCTGAATGAGATCAGAACATTTCGGAACAAAAATTCTATCGTTGAAGTACAAACTATCGTCTAAAACAACATGAAAAGCTAAGTCAGATGTCGACTCAATCTGTTTTCGTTTAGTGACCAAATTAGCATCACATTTCTGAGCTTCACAAATCTATTGTAAAAATGTCGATCTAACTTTCAATTCATCCAAAATTGAACCGTCATCAATCAACGTCAATTGTGTGTTCAATGCTCCTAACGGAAATAGAGATTTTCTACTCAAAGTATCAACAATGACATTAGTCTTTCCTGGATGGTAGTCGATGATCAAATCATAATTTTTAAATAACTCAAGCCATCTGCACTGTCTCAAAATCAAGTCTTTCTATAACATCAAATACTTTAGGCCTTTTTGATCAGTGAAGATGTGACATTTTTCTTCGTGCAAATGGTGTCGCCAAATCTTTAGAACAAATACAATAGCTACGAGCTCTAAATCGTGAGTTGGATACTTCTTTTCTTGTGGTTTCAACTGTCAAGAAGCATACGCTATCACTTTGCCTTCTTGCATCAAAACACAACCCAAAACATTCAATAAAACATCACTAGAAATTACAAATTCTTTATCGGACTCTAGCTAAACCATCATAGGTGCTTCAATTAACAATGCTTTCAATTGATTAAAACTTTGTTGACATTTTTCCAACCATTCGAATTTAACATCTTTTTGCAGCAGTTTCGTCAACGGCATAGCAATCATCCAAAGTCCCTTGAAAAATCTTAGATAATATCCGGTTAAGCCCAGAAAACTTCTGACTTCAGATACATTTCTTAGAGGTTTCCATTCTACCACAACTGAGATTTTACTCGGATCAACCCTAATTCCATCTGCTGATACCACATGTCTAAAAAATTTGACTTCTCGGAGCCAGAACTCACATTTACTAAACTTAGCGAACAATTGTTTTTCGTGTAAAGTTTGCAAAACAATTTTCAAATGCTGGGCAAGCTCTGTCTCATCTCGTGAATAGATCAGCATGTCATCAATGAATATAATAACAAATCTGTCTAAATATGGTCTAAAAATTCTGTTCATCAAGTCTATAAATACAGCTGGTGCATTGGTCAAACCAAATATAATCAAAAGAAATTCATAATGTCCGTACCTGGTTTTGAATGCAATTATTGACACATTAGAGTCTTTAACTCGTACCTGATAATATCAAGAGTGAAGATCGACCTTTGAAAATACTATTGTACCTTTCAATTGGTTAAACAAATCATCGATACGCGACAATGGATACATATACTTGATTGTGACTTTGTTGAGTTGTCGATAGTCGATACATAATCGCATTGACCCATCTTTTATCTTAACAAATAATACAAGAGCACCCCAAGGAGAAAAGCCAGGCCGAGCAAAACCCCTATCTGTCAACTTTTGCAACTTTGCTTTCAACTTTTTCAATTCTGTAGGTGCCATTCTATACAGAGATATTGATATCGAAGATGTTCTAGGCATTAATTCTGTAACAACCCATTTTAGGGTCAAAACAGAACAGTGGTTTCAGGACCAGAAATTCGAAGTAGAAATATTTATTTTGTTATTATTTTAAGGTCTACAGTATGATTGAGATTGTGTGAAAATTTCGTTAAGAAATTTTATCGATTGAGTGTCCACTTTGATTAATAAGACTAAATTGCAATAGGTGCAAAATATGTGTTCTAAAAGCTAGAGGTGTCTAATTGCTATGAAATTTTAAATTGGAGGTCCTCAAATGGTAATTAGACCATTATACTTTAAGTTGGACAAAAATGGGCATGGTTAGGTAAAATTTTAAAGTTTGGCATTAAGGGTGTTTTGGTCATTTGGTTAATAAAGACAAATTAACTAATAAAAAGATGTCATCTTCTCCAACTTAGTCCCTATAGTTGAATTTCTCAAGCAACCATAGCTAGGGTTTTTGGCCAAGCTTCCAAGCTCGATTGTAAGTCTGTCTTTGTCCCGTTTTTAATGATCTTTACATTTTTGTGAATGTTGTAACTTGATTTAGCTATTCTAAGGACTAATTTGAAAGAAAATCAAAGTCTAAAATTTTAACCATGTTTAATATTTGTGTGTTTTGATGTTTAATGGTAGGAAATACATGTTGGGTGTTAGATAAATAACATTTATCAAGTGATTTTTGATGAAAATGTCAAATAGGGACTTATTTGTAAAACTTGTAATATGTGTGTAAAAATGTGAATAAATGAAAAATGTGGGTGGATATGAGTACTAATAATATTCAACTAGGCATGGTAATAAAGAAATCAAATGAAAATCATTTTACGAGCCTAGGGACTAAAATGTAAAAAGTTAAAAGTTAGGGGCAAAAATGTAATTTTTACCATGGGATTAAATTGAATAATGTGATGATTGAATGAGTTAAATGTGGTATTATAGGTCAAGAAAGACAAGGTTCTGACCTAAACCGGGGAAAGAACAAAGTTATGGACTAAATCGAACTATTAGCCATTTTGTACCGCGGTAAGTTCGTATGTTAAAAATAAGCTTTAGAATAATTGTATTTAAATGCTTTAATATTGTATGAATTTTATATTTGATTATGTGAATGAGTATAACTCAATGAACGAGTTCGACAATGAATCGACAAGCAAGATGTAATATCCTGAATTAGGACTTAATCGGAATAGTGGTTTCGTGACCACAAATCTGAGATAGAAATAATTATTTTATAATTATTTTGATGATTATGATATGATTGCATGATTGTGTGAAAATTTCGTGATGAAATTCTATGCCTAAAGTGTTTAAATTGAAAGTAGGGACTAAATCGAATAAGTTGCAAAATTTGCATTCTAGAAGTTTTTAGTATGAAATTGCATTGAAATATTAATTCGGAGGTCTTAAATAGCAATTTGACCAATTTTAAGTTCATGGACAAAATTAGGACATGGAAGGAATTTTTGAAAGTTTAGTAGTAAGGGCATTTTGGTCATTTAGTTATTAAAATGAATTAAAAACAAAATTAAAAGCCAATTTTTGTCCATCTTCTTCATTAGGCCGAAATTTCAAGGATTCTCCATAGCTAGGGTTTGTTTCAAGCTTCCAAGCTCCATAGTAAGTGTTTTCAAGCCCCGTTTTTAATGTTCTTTACGTTTTTGGAATCCCGGTAGCTTGATTAAGCTTATGCTAACAATTATTCAACCTAGAGTTTATATTTGGAAAGATACCCATAGGTGAAATTTGTGTATTTTGATGTTTTATGATAGAATATGAGGTTTTAAATTATGTTAGACAACTTGTGCTACTCGGTTTTGAGTGAAAACGAGTAAAAGGGCTTAATCGGTAAAAATACCAAATAGTCATAAGTACATGTTAGAGTGTGAATTTGATATTGTCATAGAAGGGAAAAATGATCAACATGTCATAAAACATAAGAATAAGGGATAAAGTTTAATTCCCGAGCCTAGGGGCAAAAGTGTAATTATGCAAAAGTTTAGGGGCAAAAGTGTAATTTTCCAAAGTTCGTATTAAATGCTGTTTTGATGAATGTATGTATTAAATAAGATTAATTTGGTATTATAGATCAAGAGAAGCGGGAATCAAGTCGCGATCGAGGAAAAGAAAAGATTGTGGACTAAATTGCAAAATCTTTATATTTTGGTACCAAGGTAAGTTCATGTGTAAATAATGTAGCATAATTGTTATTTTTAAGTTATTGATGTTAATTATATGATATGATGATTTTTTATCGTGAAATATTATGCTTTGTGGTTAATGTTGAGTAATATGCAAATTATGTTTACTACTTGATAAATATGAATTGCTATCGAGTATCGGTTCCGATATTCCGTGGAAGACGGCTAATGTCAGATCGAGGGAAAAAGCCCGTTTGAACCTTAGGAATAGATTAGGATACAAGTGACATGTCACTAAGATATTTGGCATCTTAACTCGTTGAGTTGAGTCCGAGTTCACTTATGGATGCGAATGTTTGAACTCGTTGAGTTGAGTCCGAGTTCGTGAGATGTAACTAGGCATCCGAACTCGTTGAGTTGAGTCCGAGTTCACTTATGGATGCGAACGCCCGAGCTCCTTGAGTTGAGTCCGAGTTCACTTATGGGCGGGTTACATGATTGCTTGATTACATATGTGGCACTTATGTGCAAATTATCCGTGTATCCGAGTTATATTCCGATGTGTTCAACGGGTGAAAATTTCTATGAAATGGAAGAACACTTAAGATGCAAGTGACGTTTTGGTAAGTGTTGTGAAATGGGCACTTTGGACAGGTATGTACTTAACCCTCGGGTTGAAAATAGATACAACAACGATAAAGTGGTAAGATGATGAATGATGTTTAGAAATGTGATATATGTTTTGGTGATGCCATGCTAAGGTTGTTTGGTATAATTGTATTGTTATGTTACTTGTTATTTGCATATGAACTTACTAAGCATTTATGCTTACTCCTTCCTTTTCATTCATTGTAGTTTTGAACAAGTCAGCTCGGGAATCGGGACAGGTCGAAGTTTCGATCACACTATCCGAAGGATTTCTATTGGTAAATGGCTTGTAAAACTTAAGGATGGCATGTATAGCAATGCACATATTTTGTGTAAATAATTTTATGATATGGCCATTTTTGGTTGAGAAAATGTTTGATATTGATAAGTCATGGTGATGGCTAATTAGATCATGTTTGATATCATGGAAGTTTAATAGGTTATCTAGTTCATAAAAAAATTCATGGAAAGATGAAACTTGCCTTAAAACAGAATATTGCTGTAGCAATGACATGAATTTGAAAAATCACTAGAAATAGTATAAGTGGAACTAAATAATGAGTAAGTTATAAAATTGAAGCTTAATGAGTCTATTTTCATGTGGATTGAACAAAACAGGCTTATAAATTATATTTTATGAGATATTTAAACTTTTGTGAAACAGGGCCAGAATGATTTCTGGATCCCCTGTTCTGACTTTAAAAATTTATAATAAATTTTAAAAAAATAATTATAAGTTTTTGTTTACATGTACAGATTCCTTATTGAGTCTAGTTTTAAGAGAAACAAACTTCATGGTCATTGAAATTTTGTATAGAGAGATATCTGATTCGTAATACACAGAGGTCAGAGCAGTCAAACCCTGAAATAGGAGAGAATTTAACTAATAAACTGTACTAATTGGCCCAACAAAAAATTCTAGAAAAAAATTAGTAAATATATATATGAGTCTATATTTAGGGAAATTTTACGGATCTTGATTTTGAGTTTTGTAACTTGAGATATGATTTTTCTTGTAACTGTGACGCAGATAGCTAGAAAGCTGTGAATATAGAAACAAATGATTCGAAGTACTTAAATTGATAAATTATGTTCGGTAACACCTCAAGCTCGATTCCGGCGTTGGTCTTGGGCGTGGGGGCGTTACACGAGAAATCCCGTTTGAGCCTTAGGAATAGGGTAGGATACAAGTGACATGTCACTAGGGTCATTATGTGTTATGTTATTTTGTGATCCGGGTGCTAGTATTGTACGTCCCACCGGTGGCTGGGTATACCAACATATGTTGCGGGTACTTGACAACTTGTGTGAGCAGCACCGCGTAGTTATGTCTTGACTGACAACTTGTGTGAGCAGGCCCGTTGATAGCTCGAGAGTCAGCAAATATTTGATATGAGACTTGGGTAGCTTTGGCTACATATGTGGCACTCAGTGTGCAAATTTCCCGAGTATCCGACATTTTTATTCCGGGTGGTTCACGGGTCTGTCAAAGATGAGAATATGTTTAAGTTCATTTCGAGATGGTTCAGGTATGTACATAAAGTTCATGTTAATTAAATGCTTGAAGCGATGAATATGAGATAAGTTTTGTGGTAGAATGAGTTATGATCATGAGACTGTGGTAAATTTACATTTAATTATGTTATATTGTTTAAATGTTATATGCATGTAAGGTAAGGTTTCTTATTTCTTGCATACGAGCTTACTAAGTTATATAGCTTACTTTGTTTATTTTTCCATGTTTTATAGTGTCGCCAAGCTAACTCGGATTGGAGATCGTCAGAGATTCGAATCACACTATCAAACTCTCATTTTTGGGTATTGATGACCTTAGTATTTTGAAAGTATGGCATGTATAGGGACTTGGTCATTTTGTTATATGTGTCATTATGATTGGCCAAATGTATTGGCTTGTAATAGTTATTGGTTGATTTGGTACTTTGTCATACTAATTGGCTTATTTTGGCTAACATGGTTGTAAACCTAAGTATATTCATATATATGCCAATGTCTTTGGTGATATGGCCATGTTATGCTTGGTGAATGATGGAATGTGATTCATAGCATGAATATGAAATGTTTGGAAATGTGATATATTGATGAGATGATAAGATTGTGCATAATTAAGTGTATTGAAAGTAGTAAATTGAGGCTTAATGAATGTGAAATTTGCATGACTGAGTTAGGGCATAATAAATGTTGTGAGTATGATGGATGTTGCTATTGTATTGGCATGTGTTGGTCATAATTGTGGATGTTTTGGTTGCCTAAGTATGCCATTAATTGTGCTATTGAGTTGGTGTAAGTGTAGGTGTAAATGAGGGTGGCAAGTGGCTTGGTAAATAGCCTTTTTTTTGTCTACACGGGTAGACACACGGGCATGTGTCTAGGCTGTGTGCTCTATGGGCATGTGTTTTGGCCGTGTCTCCCCTGCACCTAAATTTTGAGAAACAAAATGCTCAAAATTGAGCACACAGGTAGAGACACGGGTGTGTGTACCAGCCGTGTAAATGATACGGCCCTAGGCACGGGTGTATGTCCTGGCCGTGTGAAGTCTGCACCTATTTTCTGAAAATTTAATTATCCACATGGCCTAGCACACGGGCGTGTGACTTGGCCGTGTGACATCAATTTGTTCATGCATTGCAAAATGGATAGTTACACAGGTTAGGGACACGGGCGTGTGTGACCACACGGGCTACCACCCGGGCGTGTCCCAAACCACATGGGCGTGTGACCCTTGTTTATAGCAAAAATTTTGTAAGTTTTGTAAAAATTTCTAAAGTTCTTGGTTTAGTCCTAGACCACTTCCAAAGTATGTTTTGGGCCTCGTAGGCTCATATTAGGGACTTCATGGTTGGATGCAAATGGTTTTAATTTGGACGCAAATTTATGACTCAGATTTGTGTGAATGCTTTTTTTGTAAGTTCGGTAATGCCTCGTAGCCTGTTCCATCGTTGAATTCGGGTAAGGGGTGTTACAAATTCAATAGCAAACTCAACCTCTCTGGTCAGCGATAACCTAGGAAATTATTTTGGAAATATATTTGTAATCTTACATACAATCAAAACCGGCTCTACTTTCAATTCTGAAACCCTGGAATCAAATATATAAGCGAGATACGTTTCACAACCTTTTCTAACATATTTCTATGTCGTCATAGCTGAAATAACATTAGATATACTATCCAGACTATCTAATTCAATTCGAAGTTTTTCACCATTCTGACACTTTAACGCAATATGCTTTCATCTACAGTTCACAACAACATCATGTAGAGTTAACCAATCCATACCAAAAATCACATCAAACTCATCGAAGGGTAATAACATCAAATCAACTGGAAAGTTGCAACCTTGAATCATCAAAGGATAGTTTTTACAGACTTTATCAGCTAAAACATACTGACCTAGAGGGTTCGTAACTTTAACCACAAACTTAGTAGACTCAAAAGGTATTTTCTTATCTGACACTAAAGTTGTGCATACATAAGAGTACGTTGACCCCAGGTCAATCAAAGCATTAACATTAGTATCAAAGATAGAAAATGTACTGGTGATCATATCAGGTGCTGAAGCTTCCTCTTGAGCATGGATCGCGTAAGCTCTTCCGGTTCTTGCGCCTTAGATCTCACAGCAGAATCTTTCGTCCCACTACGACTATTACCCGTGTTTCCAGTGTTTCAGGGTGGTCTTCCTCTCGCAGTTGTATTACTTGGTCAAGTAGCCAAAACCTTTTTTTTGTCAAATCTTTCAGGGCAATCTCTAGGATAATGCTCATAAGAACTGCGTTTAAAACACGATTCGTCCTTCAGTCTGCACTCACCAAAATGTCGTCTATTACATTGTTGACATTTAGGCTTGTTGTTTCTAACATTGCCCACGCTCACTACAAAGCTTGAGGTTTCGAGCTCGAATGTTGTTTTCCTCTATCTTTGCTAGAGTAACCCACTAAAGCTAATGAACAACCATGATATTCTTTTAATTTCTTTGATGGCGATGAAATTATTTTCCCATGAGTCACTTTCCTAAATCACGAGCCTCAGAATCAACTTTTCTTTTTTGCTTTGCTGAGTTCTTCAGCCTTGTGCACTCTGTCAACTAAAATCACAAATTCTTTTAACTCAAGAATCTCAACTAATAGCTTGATATATTCATTTAAGCCGTCTTCAAATCGAGTACAAATAGCAACCTCTGTCAGTATACATTCTCAGGCATACTTACTGAGTCGCACAAACTCCCTCTTGTATTCAGCTACTGTCATATGGCCTTGCTTCAACTTAAGGAACTCTTTATGTTTCTTATCCAGAAACATCTGACTCACATATTTTTTTCTAAACTCTGTCTGAAAGAATTCCAAGTTTACTCAATCTCTCGGTATTACCACAACTAAGGTGTTCCACCACTGCTAAGTTGAATCTTTAAACAATGAAATATCACATTTCAAGCATTCAACTAGGGCACACAATAATTCATCAAAAACTCTCACTGTATTTTCTAACCAGAACTCAGCTCTCTTCAGATCATCTTCAGCTGTACCTCAGAACACTTTAGCCCCATACTTTCAAATTTTATCAACTAGAGGCTTGCTTACTCTCACTGGTTCTAAACCCTGAGGAACTATAGGGATCAGTTGGGGTATAGGTTTGGGTGGAGGCTGTTGAGCCATTGGGTTCATTCAAACGAACTCTGAAACCACTCTAGCATCATCTAAAAGAATGTCTTTAGCCTCTCCTCTCCAGCCCTCAGATACGGGCCTACTACCACTCTAACATCATTTGAAGTCTACACTTTTATCCATCATCATTACACCTTAAAATATCTACTTGGCTAGTTACCACTTTATCCCACCTTATCTTTTATAATTCCTAAGATGATTCATACTCAATATTTGGAAAATCTTCTTCTCAATCCTCCCTTCCTTTCTACTACCATTATGTATCACCTAACTCTTTATTTTTCCTACTTTGGCGACAACAAGTCCTCTATTTCCTATCTAAGAAGTATTTTCTAATTTCTTATTGGGTCTAAATACTTCCTAATTTAATACTAAAAATCCTTATTTAGTTTGTTTAAAAAAATCTCCATTATTTCCTGACCCGATCCATCACTGTACCTAACTCCAAGTCAAAATGTGGTTGTTACAATTCATATCTTGCATGATTCGTTTATTGAACTAATTAATTCATTAAGTTGATTAATTAACAAAAGAATAAGGGTTCATAATAGGATTAGTTGATATAGATTACACGTTCCTAAACCCTAGGCTAAAAAATGCTAGGAAGTAATCATAAGGGAGACGAGATCGGGAGACAAGTTGAGCCGAGTAAATCGTAGTTTATCTTAGCGAAAAAAGTGAGGTCAGGAGATAAGCGAGTATCCACCGATTAATTAATTAGTAAAGGCTTGGAGGTAAGGCTAGGTAATTAATAGTTATTTCACATTAAACCTAAATTCTAAAATTAGTTAATCTTCTATTTATTAATTAGGTAATTAATAGGCTAGAGGCTCGTATTGTCAACACTAGGAATAGGAAATTCCATTAGGTTAGTTAAGTTAATTAATTTAATTAGTTTAATTAATATTTTATTTTGGATTAACACTACTAATTAATGAATAGATTAGATTAGTAATTATTTTCTATAATTGATTTAATAATAGTTTCTCCAATCTGTAACCCTTGGGTACGATCATCAGAATACTTATTAGTGTTTCGCTATAAACTTTACTATATTACAATTTGACCCATGCACTTGTGGACACTGCCGATTTAATTATATTTATTTTGGTGTGATATTTATACTATAAATGATAACACATTTATAGGTGGTCAAGTTGTTGGCACTGTTGTCAGGGATTGTGACGATGAAATTTTTGTTAGATTGATTACTGTAAAATAATATTAATCAAAATGTGAACGAGCTAGATAGTGTTCTAAATTTTATTTAAGTAATTTTATTTTATTTTAGTGTAAAAAAAAGAAAAAAAGTTATTATGATTATTAGTAATTTTTTTACTTACCTTGTTGATTATTAGATTTAATCATGAATATTGAGTTTCATAGGTTAGTTTACGAGCTATCCAAATTGAGTTGATTGTACAGAGATTCGACAAACCAATGGAGGCATGATTACAAAGATGAGCAACCTGAGTATTCAGAAGAAGTCCCACCCAAGCTGAATGAGTATACATCCAAGAGGAAGGGAGATCCGATGAATAATTGGAGGTACGACAGAGAATGTGACATGCCTGACGATTTAGTTCAGTAAGAATTGGATTTAATAAAGAATGATGATGCATGTAGGCACTTTTTGAGCAGCATTGGAGCAAATAGAGGCAAAGTCGGACACAAGAAGTATAAAAAAATCAGTGGAGTGATTATCATAATATTGGAGACTACGATTATTCATCTTAACTTCCTTATGAGTCGGATTTATATAAGTCCTTTCTCTGAGATCTGGAACTCCAAGCTAAATTATAAGAATTTAAAAAATGGGTAGACCTACTAGAGGAAACACACCAAAAGAAAACAAAAGAAAAGATTCCATGAGAAGAGACATATGGGCAACATTTGGGAACAACTGAATATTTAACCAAAACTCCTTATGATTCGTATGACTATACGTTCGAACAGGAAAGTCGTGAGTGAGAATTCCAAGCTAAATCAAGGAGAATCCAACAACAGTTGGATCAAGTAGAGGAAATCTTCTTGCTAAGATCCCAAGCAATTACTCCATTAGGAGAGGACGCATATGATGTGTCCAATTTTGATCCGAAGGACCAATATATTACTGACAACCCTCCAGAATTAAATCTTGAAAACAAACAAGAGTTTGGATCCGGAAATGGGAACAAATTGAATTTAACCAAATATTTCTCAAATCCAATTAACATAGATGTAGATATAGATATAGAAGTAGATGTAGTAGTAAAATCATAAGTAGAATATCTACATCCAATTTTGAATGAAAGTGTAGATGAGTCGGTACACTTTTTGGCCATAACCGAGGAGGTGCCAATCGAAGAAATCGATGAGTTTATCTCATTCTTGTTTGATGATGAAGAGAAAGCTCTAGTTAACCGAACCTCGCTTGATAGGTAGAGGAGGAAGTTCGAGCCAATAATACTCTTGACGATAATTTAGGGTTGGCTCAGATTCGGCACCTAGTGGCTCATGGTGTGAATGTCGCGTCAGTTGAAGATAAGGCGACATCATTGGAGTCAATTGACGGTACTAGTTCAAATTTATCAAAAATGAAACAAGTGACGGATCAAAGTGTCAATGACCAGTTGGAACTTCTTCTTTGGGGGCGATACGGATCGTTCTAACTCTAAAAAAGAACTTCTCTGTTAAAATTTATTTTTCATTCCTTTTATTGTTAGTTAGATTTTAGGATTTAGATTTTTAATTTGATGTTAGAATTTGAAGAAAATAGGTTTTTAGGAGCAACAAAGGAGTTAAAAGCATTCTGGGGTTAAGTACAAAAATTCGAAGGACTTCAACACACGTGGAAAAAGTGCAGATGAGGTTGTTCTGTGCCATACACATTTTATGACGTAAGATACGCACTTTGAAGCAAACATAAGGGCATGAACTCACATAGTGTCCCGCCATGCCTTCTCCATAGCGTGACATGCAGGCCATTTCAGTAACTTTCCATTCTTAGTTCAATGGGATCCTTAGAGATATTCCTCAAGTTGAACATCAAGTGAAATCCTAGATGGCTTCTATATATTGTTCTTATTAGAATACGCACCCTCCAAGCCTCTATAAGAAGCTGAATATCCTGTGCTACTTTATTCTTTGAGATTCCGCAAATTCTCTACCTTCACTTGTTCCATAGTCCTAAAACGATAGAGTATGCCCAAAGACCAATCATGAGATGATTGTAATCACATACTCGTTTTACCTTGTTTGTTAATATAAGGCATTGTCATTGTTATTTTAATTTCTTTTTTTTTTGTGTGTGTAAATAAACTAATTAATAATAAAGTCTTGAGAATGATATTATTATTCTTAAAAGGTCCTTAGTCAAGTATTGTTATGGGCTTGGACAATAATAATGCATTGAGACTAATATGTAGTTGATTGACGACAAAATGTTGTTATTGACATAAGGATGTCAAAATCAATACATGAGTATGTGTTGGAGAACAACATACTAGAAAAACACACTATGTGTATGTTTCTTGGATTATTATGTAATAGTCACAACATTACTCATAGTGACAACTATGTATACGATCCTCAAATTTGAGATCATCATTGTCCCAACATCGTGAGTTGTATATTTTTATACAATCAAATGTCTACAGTAATGGGTTGTAATATAAAGACTGATGTTGGATATACCACAATCTATGTAGTGGGATATGATTGACCAAGATAGGATTTGTACCCCTTACATAATGGGAGCAATATCTTATGCCACTTGATGGAGTGAGACTAGAAATGCATGGTCATGCTCAAATAAGTTGATATGAGGTATCACATTTATTTGTTTATTGTAGTGTACTCAGAATATCAAGAAATATGACATTGGATTATACAAGTGCAACTGTTCCATGACTTGTTCCAATCTAGATAGAAAGGATAAAATGATATAATACATAAAAAATTATCACAGAAAGGTTATGTCGATTCACGACTTCTTGTAACTTAGGTAGCAATAATGCATTGCTAAATGGATCTATGGTTGACGATTGTCGAAATAATTTTTTCACTACGCCACGGGGTGTACCGATGTTCCAAAAATGAGGAGTAACCTTTCAAACACCAAATCAAGAGTCGATAATTTAAAAAACTTTGTGAAAGGGAGCTCAAAATTCACTTTCGAGCCATTTAGCAAAAATTCCCCTTCAAGAGAGAGGTTTCGAGTCTCGGATGTCCCTGACTAGTGAGACGATGGACATAGTCAAATTTCATAGATAGGAAAATCTATGAGAAATCCAAAAGGAACGAGCATGTATCCTGATCGTCCATGAATTTTATATGTCCTTAAATGAGATAGAGAAGAATATATAGGTGGATGTAAATGGATGTGGGGTGTTGTCTCCTACAGAACCCTTACTAACCCTTTTGCTATTACTACAGGTTCCACAAATTTCCTTAATTATTCCAAAAATCCACCACACATGGATTTGGAGGCTCTTAAGAAGAGTTCGCAAAAGGCTGTGCTAGTAGCTGATGTTAGGGAGAGAGCAGTTAATAGTGGCTACAAGAGACAGATGTTAGAAGAAGAATCCTTCAGTACAGGAGGTAAGGGCAAGGTTGGATTGGTCTGCCATAGACCTGGCAAGGAACCTTTGTCCCAAAGGGGGAGCCTCTCATCTCTCCTTTAGCCCTTTTTACAGCTCCCACAGAGCCAAACAATACTGCAGTCTCCTCCCCACACCTATTAGTGTTTCAACCCGGGGTTCCAATCTAGGACGCTACTAGTTCCATCTAACACACATCTCCAATCTATGCTCTCTATTATACTTCCCCTTCTGATGAGGTACAAACCTTCTTTTCATGGAGAAATCACATAGGTATGGGTCGATATCCCTTTTCTCCACTCCCGATTCAGTGAAACCAAGACAAGGACTTGCACCCAGAGTTTAAGAATTTGTGTACCCATCTTCTTCATCCGAGGGCATCCGAATGGGAACTTATGAGTTGGGCTCTTAATCGCCTATAAACGAGTTATCATTTATATTAAAAATATAACACAAAAATTATAAGAATTAAGAACGACATCATCAACAAGTGCACGGGTCAAATTGTAATATAGTTTAGTACAATGAAATACTAGAAAGTATTTCGAGGATCATACTCAAAGGAGGATAGAATAAATTATGAAAACACATTTACAATAATAAGTCTAAGAAGTAGGATTTAATCCCTATATTTCGATGAACCATAAAATAAAATAGTGAAAGAAAATTAAATAACTAAAATAATATAAACAAGAAAAACTAAATAAACAAAATAAATCAATAAACCAATCAAGAAGATTAACTTGCTTCAGGGTTTGTAACTAACTTTAGATTAGGGTTTTAGAGTGGGCTAGCTATCGATTAACCAATTATTACCTTTTAGCCTCTAACTAATTAAATGATTTGTTGATACTCACTTATCCCTTGACCTACTCTCTTAACCAGGATAAATTACGATTTACTCAGGTCGACTTATCTCCTAACCTCGTCTAGCTTATGATAACTTCCTAGGGTTGTCAATCCTAGTAGTTTAAGAACACATAATTCATACCAACTAACTGTCGCGTGTGAAATGATATGCAAATTGTGCAAGTATACAGGTTGAATCAAGTAATAAAGTGATAAGTGAGATCGTCTCCATAGGGATAGGTTAGGTATAAAATGGCCAAGTTATTATACTGAAGTATGATTAATGTTATGGAAAAAATAACGTTAAGACTGGAACGGTAATTTTAATCAATAATAATGTGTAATATGTGTAACTGATAAATTATAGAAAATGCTATGACAAGACAAGAGTAAAAATGCAATGGAAATTGCAAGAATAATTATGTGAATGATATGTAAATGAATAAATAAACAACTAAGAATGCTATGGCAAAGATACTGCGGTAAAGGATAAAGGATAGAGGGCCTACGATGTTGATTTGGAAGGTCAGGATTACTAGAATCTGCCCTTACTAACAGTAATGCCTCAAGAAAATCTTACTTAATCTACTGCTCAGGAGAGTACAAAAATGGTATGCTTCTTTCGAGAGCAAAACCTCAAGTTACCTTGCCTTAAGCGATATATGTCTATAGGCCTTAAGCACGACACCATGCATTGTTTGTTTTCCTCCCATATGAACGTTGCTCTATGTATAGAGTCTACTACAAGTATCGATAGAGTACTTGCTTATATCATTCAATTTTAGTCCAACTAATACAACCTTTTCTAATTAGAGTAGTTTTTGGGCATGCTGCACAGTTATCTATGTCTAGGGGTTGCACGTACAATTTAGGAATAAAAACAACTGAATGAAACAATAAATTAATTCAGATCTATGCTTCAACCATTAAAGAAAAGAAAGGTTTCATCATATAATCCCAACCCTATGAGAATTGGTTCATAGGCTGGTAAGTAAAATTCAAAAGAAAAATACCATCTAACACCATTACAATAAAATCAATTCATGGTAGAATAGATTAAGAAATACTAGAAGAAATTTGGGAAAATGGCTTTCGTTAAACGAGTCTACAATCCAGTAGCAATAGTGTTCTATGGTGGCTGAGACAGACTGTCTTCGGTTTCCTCTTTCTGTCTCTACTCAATCGCTACCCTCTATTTTTGCCTTCAGATCTCCACACCCTTTAGGGTTTCCTGCTTTGGCTTTTTATAAGCTTTTTCCCTAAGGTAAATCCAATAGCCCACGATATATTTTTTTTCTTTTTTTAGGTAGATTTTTCTATAATTTGGGCAAAGAAGTATTAGGTCTTGAGCATGGGTACAGTTAGAAGGTTGCACATATATATTTAATTATGCAAGAAAGTGACACAAATCTATATCTATTCCAGTGGTTAAGTGCTCTGGGAAGCGTCTGAGAAGTTTTGGGTTCAAGCCTGGGTAGGTGCAAAAAGTTTTGTTTTTAAAGGAATAGGCACTGTCTTTGGGCAGTAGGCTTTTAAATAAAATTGGGTAAAACATGACATAAAAAGGCCTGTTGGTCTAGGGGATTAGAGGCGTGTAGAGTATGCTAGTGGTCTGAGGCTCGAATCCCTACTTATGCAAATGGAGATTATTTTTACTGGTGGTTGTGGGAGGAAGTTGTGTTTGACCAAAACACTAAAAGTTTGAACAAATTTAAATGGAGTTATTGTTAGCTGAATTTGGGGAGTGAAAAGGGGGGATTTTCAATTGTCGAGGCTTGTGAACAAGAGGAAATTAAGGAGAAAATCAAGCAAGTTCGAATTGGGAGAAGAGTTGGAGCCGAATAGGGATAGTAGGCACTAATGAATTCAGTTTGGGGTAGAACTCGGCTTTAGAGTGTGCATTAGTTTCGGTTGCCGTTCACTTTTGTTGTTTTCTCTCCTCACTTTTGGTTTTTGGTAGCTGCTTTTTGGGTTTCTGCATTTTTGTTGCTAGCCGATTTCTACTAGGGGATATTTTGAGTACTTTCATTTTGTCTACTTCAATTTTTGTTTTTCTACCTATTTTTTTTCTTAAAGATTGATTCCCCTTGTTACCTTTTGGTTGGCTAAATGCTTTCCTTTCTCCCTCAAATCCATTCAGTTTTTGTGGGCTGATTCTCTTCTTCTTCCTCTTCCCCTTTCAACCGATTTCTTTTCTTTAATCTAGTGCTTCTCTTTCTCTGGTGGTGGCTTGGCCGAATATCACTTTTTCATCTACACTCTCTGTGTCGAATTCTTCATCTTTTTTGATGATCTTTGTGGTAATGGCTGCTATTCAATTTTCCCACTCTTTTCCTCTCTGCCGTATTTATTGTCCTCATCTGACACTTTCTTTTTCTATCGACAATTGCTAGGGGTGTGGCCTAGCCCTTGCCTCTATCGCATAGGGTGATTATCGTGGAGATAGACCAATTGCTTCCCTTTGGTATATAAGTAATTTTACGTTTTCGGTAAGTTATTTATGCTTGGTTCAATTCATGTGTGCGGGTAATATGATTAAGGCTGATAGGTTTGGGTGAAATGCAGGTGATCTCTAAAGAGTGCAACGAATGAAGGGTGCAAGCCTAAATCGGTGATAAAGGCAAGTGATAGTCCACCCTATTTAGATCAATATTGAAAAGAGCCGTTAAATCTATTATCAGTTGATTAATGGAGTAGTTTGATCGAATGTAGGTTTTGGTGTTCGTGGGTTGCGTGCACTTTCGCAAACAGGTGTGTAACCACACTGCTTACCTACAAAAGCCGGAAGATATAACAAATGACACTACACGAGCATGCGCTCGCTCGTGTGGTAAACCGAATGCGTAAAACATGAGCATTTGATCGTGGAGGCCACCATAAGCGATTTCATGGGCTTAGGCCGATTTGGGCCACGTTGGGCTGAAATAAGCCGTGTGGGCCCCTCATGGGTAAACCACATAGCAGTGTGGAGAATATTGGGCCAGGCTATGTATTCCACACAGCCAAGGCCATTTCTGGGCTATGTGGGCCACACGAACATGTGTGCCCACATGGACCCACAATATGGGCTTTAGCCCCATTTTTTCTGTTTGATTCTCAAGGTTGCACGGGTCACCCGAGACGAGTGTAGACCTACTGTTGGGTCAGTAAGTATACCTAGACCCTAATTTGATGAAATCATCGTTATACCCTTATGAGGTAAAATGATTATTTTGCCCTTATAAGGTAAAATGACTGTTTTGCCCTTATGTGGTAAAATGACTATTTTGCCCTTATGTGGTAAAATGACTGAAATGCCCCTACATGGTATATTGACTGTTTTGCCCTATGTGAGGTGTTTATATATATGTACATGTATGATTGTATTTTAGCTTGCTATTTAAACTATAATGGATACATGTATGATTCTATGATATGACATGACATGACTGTATGATGCATTACATGGGGATGGGTTTATTATGATTGGGGGAAGTGTACTGTACTGGCAGCTCTGCTGCAAATACTGTTTAGTGTCGCAATCGGTGCTATTTTGGAGTGTAGGGATGGGTGGGTTGATTTTATCCCCACATGGAGTGTAGGGTTGGACGGAGTGGAGTGTAGAGGCTGGTTGAGTAGGACTTGCATACTGTTTAAACTGTTACTGCTCTATTTACTGTTACTGTGATATGTTAAGGCCCAAACACATGATTGTTTTTGTATTGAGATGGGCTAAAGCCCAAAACTGATGTTGTCACTGTTATTGATATGGGCTTAGGCCCAGACTGTATTTGCTCACTGAATGTATATCTGTCTGTTTATTAAGGGATTACACACTGAGTATTCATAAACTCACCCTTTTGCATATCTACGCATGTGACAGCCCTAATTTGGCCCTAGTTGGAAAGAGGTTTCGGGATCACAAAATCGAGTCACAAAAATAATTAGATGTTATATTCTGTGCTTATTGTATGTGGAATTTGTATGTGTGAATATTTCGTCCCTTGATTTTATCAATTAGGTGTTAACTAATAAGAAAGGACTCATGTGATAAGACTTGAAAATGTGATAGGTGAATTTCAAGTGGCCAATTAATGATGAATTATTGACATGGGGGACTTGCATGTCAAATGGACCACTTTTAATATAGTGGCCGGGCAAGGTGATGGGTGATAGATATTTATGCATTTTAGCATTTTAATAGTTAGTGGGTGATGGGCATTTCCATGTCTTTTATATTAAATAATTAAATAGATGAAATATGAATTATTATAATAGTTAATGGTTTAGATTAAAAAAAAAAAAAAAAGGAAGAAAGAAGGCCATACATCCTTGCCTTGTTCTTGCCGATTGTTGGAGAAAGAATGAAGAAATATACTTTGAGGATTTTGGCAATGGAGCAAGCTCAAAATCTAAGATAAACCAAAAAGGGGGTGAAAAGAACAAAGTTTGTTCATCCTTGTTCTTCCTTAGCCGAAACTTAAGGGAGCAAATAGGAGATGAGAAGCTCTTGAATATTCGGTCACAAGGGGAAAAGTTTCTAAGAAGTTTGGCCATGCATGTAACTAGATTGAGGTATGTTTGACATTATTCTTTGAGATTCATGTATATTTTAAGTTGTAAGTTTGAAATCTACCTAGCCATGGTTCAAATTTTGCTATTTGATGGAGATGATATTCGGCCATGAATGTTACATTCTTGGTTGGTATTTTGATGTCTTTGGTGATGAGGTATGAAGATAGTTGATTTTGAGTGTTTAATAAAAATGATACATGAATTGTTGTTAAATTATGGCCGAATGTGAACTTGGATAATATTGAGTAATGGTTGTGCTTTAAAATGATGAAATGGAGGTTATGCTTAAGTGAAATTATAGATAAGTGATGATTGATTTGTGATATGTATGTTTAAATAACATGCATGCAAGGTAAGTGTGAAAGAGTGAATTGGTAATAAATCTGCTTGGGACAGCAGCAGTAACGTGATTTTAGAAAATCACCATAAATTGTGGGAGATGAGTTAGAAACTGAATAAATTATGTAATTAAAGCCTAATGAGTCTAGTTTCTTATAAGAGAAACCTGTAAGCAAAAGAATTTCTGATAATGAGATATTTGAAGTGATGTGGGACAGGGTCAAAATGACTTCTAGATCCCCTATTCTGTTTTTATAAAATCATTATAAATTGTAAAAAAATGATCATAAGATTAAGTTTATATGCTTAGACTCCTTAATGAGTCTAGTTTCAAATGAAATAAGCGAGAACATATTTTGAATTTTTTACAATGAGAAATTTGATTCGTAGTGAAGAGTGGTCAGATTAGTCAAACAGTGAAACAAGGGAAAATTTAAGAAAAATCTGGTATTGATTGGACAAACCAAAAATTCTGAAAATTTTATGGATAGAAGATATATGAGTCTATTTTCAGGGAAAATTAACGGAAATTGATTTGGAGTTTCTTAGCTCCAGTTATAAATGATTAAGTGACTGTTACTCAGGAAGACAGCTTGCAGTGAAATTATGATTATGTGGTAAACATTGACAAAAAAATTTGTTAGTGAGTTGCTTATTGATTTCTTATAAGCTTACTATGATCTATATGTGTGAAATTCGAATATATATATATATATATATATATATATTATATATTCTGAAAGTGATGCTTGAATAGTCGAATAATGACTAAGTTTAAAATTGTTGAATTTAAGCTCAAGAGCATACAGGGGCAAATTCGGATAGGGGAAAAGAGAAAGTAATCGAATAGCCGTTGTAATCGTTCGGCAACATTCAAGGTAAGTTCTTAAGTGTTTCAGCTTGATTCTTTTTTTATATGCCTAAGAGTTATATTAATATGGCAAAGAGAATGTGAATTTTATTTAGTTAATGTGCCGAATATGTAATGATTTAAGGCTATAAGCCGGTTATGGCTATTATGCTTAAGTTGAATTGGATTTGGAAATTTGATGCACTAAATGAGTGTTACAATAAGTAAACTATGCCCTATATGTGCTGGTAGAGATATCACAACTTGTGATTATTAAATATCTAAAGGAAACCATGATGTGTATAAAATTATTTTTATTAGTCCTTTGTGGTAGCCGAATGTGGCTGGGTACTAAAGTGATTGATGTGAATCGAACATATAAGAAATGGTTTCATGTTTATGTTCAACTATGAGACCTTGTGTTAAATCGACAATCGAGTTCGTTCAATACATTAATTTGGTCAGGCATGCGATATGTACTTATGCATGTTAAATCGATTGGAATTGAATCATGAATGTGAATTGAGAAGCAATGGTGAAAATGCCTATGTCATATATGTGAGTGAGGATAAAAATCATCGTAAATTATCGATAAGGATGGGCTATGTGCGGAACCATCTTATAGTTGCTAAAATGAAATGTTATGTGAATTCGGTGTTCCCTGTAAGATAGGGATTTAGCCGAATGTTAAAGATGAAATGATAGTGTATTGTATCATGCTTATATGGCCTAATGGTAAGTATAACATGTTGGTAAATATGTAATGTGCTTTTATAATTGATTGATAAGTTTGAAATGAATGTGAGTGAAATGTTATGCATAAGCTATCAAATGCTAAGTGTGAAAATGAGATGAAAGAAAAGTGTTTGAGATGTGTTAATATATGATTAAATATGCATGATATTTGATGTGTATCCGGGTTAAATCCCACAGGCTTTATGCTGGTATTATATCCGGGTTAAATCCCGCAGGCTTTGTGCTGGTAATATATCCGGGTTAAATCCCGCAGGCTTCGTGCTGGTATTATATCCGGGTTAAATCCCGCAGGCCTAGTGCTGGTATTATATTCAGGTCTTTGAGCCTAGCAGGCTATTATGCCAGTGAGATACTATTCAGGCCTTTGAGCCTAGCAGGCTATAATGCCGGTGAAATGATATCGGGCCTCGAGCCTAGTAGGCAAAATGCCGGTGAATGAATAAAAGTTTAAGGTTAAGGCACCTCGTATTAGATTGACAAATGAATACATTCAATACGTTAAGTGGGCCAGGTGCGTATTATGTACTCATATGTGAGTTTGATCTGCAGTGAATCATAAGTGTGTAATGTGATACATACGTGAATAAAGGTTATAACTATATCTATGATCATGATACACCTGATCAGGGTGTGAAAGTATGTGAAAGTATTTAATTTAATTATGTTATATGAATTCAGATTAAGTGTGATAAGAATGTTGAACGTGCATTATGTGCTTGTGTATATTCGGCCAGATGGCAATATACCTAGAATATGGCCTCGTGAGAAATTGAATAATCGAAGTATAACTGCGTTTATTTGTTTGAATTGCTTAAAACTTACTAAGCTTATGAAAGCTTACTCCGTTGTTACATTTCTCTGTTTTATAGATTGTTGACTCAAGTTACTTGCTCGGGTTGGAGTTCGCCGGAGTTATTATCACACTGTCGAGCTCACGCTATTGGTGTAAGTAAATCCTAGTATTTTGAGTCTATGGCATGTATAGGGTTTTAATGTTGAGTATGTGATATTATAATTTAGCCAAAGGTGGTGGCTTGTATTGATAAAGTGTTTTGGCCATGTAAATTGGCCTAGGTTGGCTAGTGATGTTTTGGGCCTCGTAAGCCCATATATGGGACATATTGCATGTGAAAAGAAAACTTTTAGATTGATTGAAATTTTTCGACACGGTTTTTGTGTGATTGACTGAGTTTAAGTCGGGTAACACCTCGAACCCTGTTCCGGTGAGGAGTACGGGCGAGGGGTGTTACAGCGCAGGTAATCCTTAAGCGGATCGGTGCTGCGAGAGACTCGAAGGTGGCCACACAACAGCTTAGGCTTTCATCTTTGACTTATAATATATAAATAGTTTAGTTTGGGTATTTTATTCTGTAATAAGGCCTCTTTAAAGTACATTTTTCGAAAAGCACTTCAATGTGACATCGCCAGATTCAGCCATAACGTCCAGGCCGAGTTTGGAGTGTTACATTTAGTGGTATCAAAGTTGAGTTGCAAAACTCGGCTGTGGACTTGGTTTCTTTTTAGACTTGGAATTTCTAAAAGAACTGTTTAATACAAGTTGACGGTTTAAAGTTTTGTACACTTTGAGAGTACTACATGTGTATCCATCAATATTTAAAATAAATTCAATGGGAATAGTTTTGACAAGGTTGAATTGAACTTAAGAAATATGATATGAAAAGCACATGTTTGTGAAAGTTATTACATCGTAAGCTCATCTTTGATTTTTGATGTTTAGACAAATGACTATAATGATTTGGATGCATGTTTGTATACTTATTTTGAATGTACATGATTGACAAGTTAAATTCTTTGTTATACGAACTTACTAAGCATTTGAAATGCTTACTCTATTTTTTTTCTCTATTTTTAGTGCTTGGAAGCTCGTAAAGGTTGGAATTGGTTGGAGCATCATCACACTATCTTTCAGCATGTTTTGGTATAAATAGCAAACTTATTTTAGTATAATGGCATGTATAGGCTAACTTGGCCAATGTTAGCAAGTAAATGGTTATTTGTAATCTAGCCATTGGAATGGCTAGTAATGGTATATTTAGTGAATATATACTTGAGGTTATAATATGGTTAATATATGTGTGCTTGGAATAATTAGATTGAATTATGGCAAACATATGTGTCTTACAAAAGGTGAGTTTGAATACATGTGATGATATATCATGTATAATGTTAATGTTGGCTTGGTTTTAATGTTTTGAATTGGTTGTTATATGTATGCAAGTATTAATGTAGGTACAAGGAAAAATTTGGGTGAGAAATAAGGCTTAAAATGACCTTATTTTATCCTCTACGGGTAGACACACGAGCATGTGTCTCAACCATGTGTGACACACGAGCATATGCACGGACGTGTGGTTTGGCCATGTGTCCCCTGCATTTTAAAAATTTAAAAATAGAATGCTCAGAATTGGTCACACGGACAGAAACATGGGCGTGTGTCTTAGTTGTGTGAAACACACGGCCCAACACATGGGCGTGTGTCTTGGCAGTGTGAATCTTGCACCTATTTTTGAAAATTAAATTGTCCACATGGCCTAGCACATGGGCGTGTGGCTAGCTGTGTGACCCAAGTTAGTAGCTACCCTAATTTGAACACGAGTTGGGACACGACCGTGTGCATCACATCGAATACCCACACGACCTAAGACATGGGCGTGTCACTTGGTCGTGTGAGCCACACGGTCTGACCACACGAGTGCGTGTCCCCTGCACCTAATAAATTTTTTTTAAAATTTCACGAAAAATTCTTTGAGTTCTTGATTTAGTCCCGACTTGTTTCCAATGTATAAATAGGACCTCGAGGGTCCATTTAAGGGACAACATGATTGAATTATGATTTGTTTCAGATATGAATAGTAAAAGAGATGAATTAATTTTCTCTGGAATGATAAATGTCAAAATAGTTTCTAGAAATTGAAGAATATATTAACTGAAGCTCCAGTTTTGACTCAACTTGAAAGCGAAAAAGAATTTATTGTTTATAGTGATGCTTCCCTTTGTGGTTTAGGTTGTGTTTTGATGCAGAGCGGTAAAGTGTTTACCTATGCCTCGAGGCAGTTGAAACCTCACCCGACATAGGATTTGGAATTGACTACAATGGTTTTTGCTTTGAAGATCTGGCGACATTACTTATACTGTGAGAAATGTCATATTTTTACCGATCATAAGCGTTTGAAATATCTGAAGACTCAGAAAGAATTGAATTTACATTAGCGTATGTGGCTTGAATTATTAAAAGATTATGATTTTGTAATTTATTATCACCCTAAGAAAGCTAATATTGTTGCAGATGCACTAAGTTAGAAATATTTGTTTGCTCTAAAAGCTATGAATGCAAATTTAACTTTGGATCGTGATGGTTCTATATTGGCGGAGTTAATAGTAAGGCCATTGTTTTTATTAAAGATCAAGAACTTCAGAAAGTTGATTTAGAATTATTTTCGAGGCTCAATCTAGTGAAAAGTGGCTAGAAATCTTATTTTTATATCGGGAGTGATGATTGTTTATATTTTCGAGATAGAATTTTTGTACCAAACAATCCCGAGTTAAAACAAGAATTGTTGAACGAAGTGCATAGTAGTGTTTATTCGATTCACCTTAGGAGTACAAAAATGTATAATGATCTGAAGCAACGTTATTGATGGCCTAGAATGAAACGTGAAATAACAGAGTTTGTATCCAGATGTTTAGTTTGTCAGCAAGTGAAAGTGTAACACCCCAAACCCGGCCTGGACGTTATGGCCGAATCTGGCGATGTCACATTGAAGTGTTTTTCGTAAAATGTTATATCGTTGAAAAAAACCAATCTCTATTTAACCTCTTTGTGTGATCTTAAAGATGATTTTAAGACATCCGTTCATTTTCAAAAAAATGTGAGTCATTTGTCAAAAATTTAACCATATTAAAACGTCATCATTATTTTCACTAAAACGTTATTTCTTACGGAAGCTCTTAAAACAGGTTGCATATTCGTGGTATCTTTGAAAAACATTTATCTTTTTGATAAATCGTGTCTTTCCCTACTGCTAGCAGTATTAAATCAAAGCAACTCCCAAATTAAAAATAAAATCCAAAGAGGCCTTACTAATATAAAAATACCCCGACTAATAAAACTTATAAATAAAATCAAATGTGAAAATAATAGCATTTGTGTGGCCACCTCTGAGTTCCCCGCTACTTCGATCCACCTAAGTCTGGGGATTACCTACGCAGATAAACAGAAGGGTGAGTTTACGAAAACTCAGTGTGTAATTCCATATCAAACAACCATACAGTGCAAGAAAACAGTCTGGGCCTAAGCTCGTTTGTAACAACCCGATTTTGGGCCTAGTCGGAACAGTGGTTTCAGAACCACTATTCTGAGGCTGGGGAAAATTATTTTGATGTTATTTTATGTGTTTTAATGTGATTTTATAAGTGCATGTTAATTTTGGTATATAAATTTTAACGATTTCTAGTCTAATTTCGAAAAAGGACTAAATCGCATAAATGGTAAAAGTTGTGTTTTGATGCCTAAAGGTGTTAAATTGCTTTGTATCTTAAATTGGGGGTTTTTAAAGTGAAATTAGGCCATTGAAATTGTGATGGCCGGCCAAGGGATACAAAATGGTCAGAAAGCCAAAATTTGTGGCTTTTTGGTGACTAAATTAACTAAAAATAGAATAAAATAAAGAAAAGAAAAAAATCTCATCTTTTCTTCATCTTCTCTCCACCGAAATTACCAGCAAAGAAAGGTTTTTGAGGCTGGAAAATTTCAGCAAAGAAAGTCCCATGCTAGTAAGTGATTTTTAATGTCTTCTTGATAATTTTTGTATTTTTGGAACCCCTAAAGCATAAGCTTTCAAATGAGGGGACTATTTTGCAAAATGATTAAGAGTCTAGGATTTTGCCATGAAAGCGTATGTGTGGTTTGCTAAGTTTTTATGGAAGAATATGATTCTTAGATGTGTTATAAATAACTTTTATGAAGGAAGTTTGCTTGAAAACACCTAAACAGGGTTATTTTGCAAAGTTGTAAAATAAGTGTAAATGTATGAAATGATTGAATTTGTGAGTTGCTATAGTTATGAAAATGGTTTGTCTAGGCTTGAAGAGTAAGAAAATGTGATAAAAATCATTTTACGAGCCTAGGGGAAATTTGGTAATTATGGCAAAGTATAGGGGCAAAATAAAAAATTTTGTCAAAATGTGTCATTGAACTAATTTGATTAGTATATTGTTTTAATAAGTTAAATGTGATGTTATGGATGATGAAAAATGAGATTTGGGCTTAGAACGAGGAAAAACGAGAAATTGATGTTTAGGCCTCTCTTACCAATTTGGTGTCGAGGTAAGTTCGTATGGCAATAAAAATGCAATATCATGTTTGAATTAAAATTCTTTATTGTTATGGCATTAACTATATGATTTAATAAATTGGAAGTTTGATGGAATATGATGTTTCTTTGAAACGAGCAAGCTTGTATGAAAGTAATTTATCAACTTCATTATCATGTGCTTAATACTTGATATTGTACGAAATGTGGATATATGCCTTTATTGGAATTGAATTGTGATGATTCAATGAAAATGTGATGATATGTGTGCCAGTGTAAGACCATGTCTAAGACATGGCATCAGTGATGATATGTGTGCTAGTATAAGACCATGTCTGGGACATGGCATTGGCGCTGACATGAGACCTTGTATAAGACCATATCCGGGATATGGCAACAATATGTGGATCCATGTAAGACCATGTATGGGACATGGCTTTGGCATTTTATTTGGTGTATGATAATTCTGAACATCCTTTAGCATCCCGAGTGTTCAACGGGTATTGTAATGGATGATGTAATGAAAGCCCTAAGGAGGGCATGTTAAAGAAGGTATAATTATATACTTTATTATGAGTTGGTATAGGTATGTACACTAAACTTATGAGTAATTCCTTGATATGTGATAATCTATGATGTATATAGTATTTGGTGAATACTATGAAAATGGCATGATTTGGAATAAGTCTTTGATACTTGATTACATTGAGATTATGGATCCATGCTTATGATGCATAGCTATGTGTTCTTACCATGATAAATGAAATGATGTTGTATTAATTTGGTGAGCAATAATTGTGAATGAGTAAATTAGCCTAGACAGTTTTGGGCGACTGCAGTGGTGTAACTTTGAAAATACACCAAAAATAGTAGAAAGTGAATTAGAGGCTGAATAAAATATAAAGTTAAATCTTATTGAGTCTAGTTTCTTATAAAAGAAATTATGTAAGCAAAAGAATTTCCTATAATGATATATTTGAAGTTGTGTGAGACAGAGTTAGAATGAATTCGAAATCCCCTGTTCTAATTTGAGAAAATCATTATAAATTGTAAATAAATAGTTAGGAGTTATAATTTATATTTTTAGAATCCTTAATGAGTCTATTTTCAAGAGAAATAGACGAGAACATTATTCGAGTCCTGTGCTATGAGATAATTGAACTTTAGTACAGACGGGTCGAAACTGTCAAACAGTGCATTAGGGGTAACTTTGAGGAATAAATGTACCAATTGGCTAAAGCAAAAATTCTGGAAATCGATGGTAGAAAGGTATATGAGTCTAGTTTCAAGGAAAATTAAAGGAACTTAATTTGGAGTTTCATAGCCCCAGATATAAATATTTTATTGACTGTTGTACAAGAAGACAACTTATCATGAACTTGAGAATATGTTAGGAACATTGATAAAAGCATGTTAATGAGTTGCTTATTGTTTTCATATGAACTTACTAAGCGCAAAGCTTACCCCCTTCCTTTCCCATGTTCTCTAGTGTTGTCAGGTTAGCTTGGGTTGGAGTTCGTCGGAGATATTATCACACTGTCAAGCTATCGCTATTGGTGTAAGTGATTTCAAGTACTTTGAGTATGTGATATTTGCTTCAGTCAAATGTATTGGTTTATAATGAGTATGAGGTTTGATGATATGTCGATAGCTATAGCATTAATATGGTAAAGATGTGAGTAAAATCTATGATATCTATTACATGAGAAATTGACATGAGCATAACATGTTTATGGATGTTTTAGTGCCCATGTATGCCTTGTTGTATGGTATTATATAAGTATGTGCGCGTATGTTGTGAGGGTGATAAAATGGCTTGGAAAATAGCCTTGCATTTGTCCACATGGGTAGACATATGCTTGTGTGTCTAGGCCGTGTGTGACACACGGTCTGGCCACATGGGTGTGTGACCCAGCCGTGTGTCCCCTGCACCTTGGAAATTCAAGTTAGTATGCATGGTAGTAAACACACAGGCAGAGAAATGGTTGTGTGTCTCAACCGTGTGGTGGACACGGCCGAGCACATGGGCGTGTGCCTTGGCCATGTGCCTTCTTTTGTTCATGACCAAATGGACAGAGTTACACGGGTGAGGGACACGAGCATGTCCCAATGAACACTAGGCCGTGTGGTGCACACGGGCAACCAACACGACCATGTCAAAATAATCACACGGGCGTGTGCCCTATGCCCACACGAGCGTGTGGAGCCTTAAAGTATGAAATTTTCCAAGTTTTTCTTGAGTCCTCGGTTTGGTCCCGAACCACCCTGAATGTATGTTTTGGGCCTCGTGACCCTATTTAGGGGACAATGAACATATGTTTGATTGAAATAAATTTGGGCAAAACTTTATGGCCCGGTTTTATTTGCGTATACTTGAGTTAAGTCCGGTAGCACCTCGAACCCTGTCCCGGCATCGGATACGGGCGAGGGGTGTTACACTGTTTCAATAATGGTTCAGTTTTAGTTAGAGCCTCAGCCCATTACAGTATCAGTATCAGTTTGGGCCTGAGCCCATCTCAGTGACGGTAATGGTATAGATATGCAATCAAGAAATCCTACCCAACCAACCTTTACACTCCATCTCCGTCCAACCGTACACTCCATGTGGAGATATAATCAACCTACCCATCCCTACACTTCAAGTAGTACCAGTTGCGACACTAAACAGTATTTGCAGTAGAGCTGCCAGTACAGTACACTTCCTCCAATCATAATAAACCCATCCCCATGCCACACATCATGCAACATGTTATGTCATATCATAATATTACACATTTACTCAATGCAGATAAAATATCATGCCAAAATATAGTCATACATCACATAGGGGCAATACAGTCATTTAATCAAATAGGGGTCTAGGTAACTTACCAACCCATCAGTAGGTCCACAGTTGTCTCGGGCGACCCGTGCAACCTTAACAGTCAAATAGTGAAAATGGGCCCACGGCCCATATTGGGGGACCTTGTGGGCTCGTACGCCCATGTAGCCCACACGGCCCCTAATGGCCTTGGCCGTGTGTATTACACAGCCTACCCCAATAATTTCCACACGTTTGTGTGGTTTACTCGTGTGGGGCCCACATGCTCGTGGGGCCCACACGGCCCAGTTCGATCTAAAATAGCTCAATACAGCCTTAGCCCATGAATCACTTATGGCCGGCCATGTCGACTATACGCCCATGTTTACTCACATGGCCTACCTACACAGCCGCAAGCACGACCGTGTGGCGTCAACGTTCACTAATTCTGGCTTTTGTCATTTTCTGTAGTCGAAGTTGTGTTTGTAAACATATAATGTGATTTGAAGTTAACCTCACTCCGAATACTCTTATCCCTGAATTCAATCAAAATTCCATTTAATCAGTTACCTAACTTATAAATCAAATGGAGCCTAATGGAGTTCCAAATCGATCACAATAACCACCTCCTTACCGAAACTCAATCGAAATCGTACCCTGGGTTCTTAGGAGACGCACGAATCAACCTTGATCTTCACCTACACAAAAGTCCCAACCATTTTATTAAATCTATACTTCGATTATAATACAATCTCGACTGAACCGTACTTACCGCTCAACAACACCTTCATTCAGTAACTTATGATTCGTTACAACAAATGTCTAAAACACTTACCAAAAGAGTGTATTTCGGTGATGCAACGAACCAAGAACCAAAGAGGGATTTTAAACTGAAAAGGCCAAAAGGGGACAAAAGTAAAGCAAAGACTTACCTATCAATATTCGACCAACAAAACGTGCAAGAAGATGCCCAGCCTGCTGGAGGAAAAAAGGAAGAAACAGAGAATGGAAAATCGGCAGGAAAGCAAGCAAGATAAGAAGAGGGATTTGCCCGAAAACTGAAAGACTAGAGAGGGGTAGAGAAGAAGTACTCGACAAAAGCACAAAGGGAGAGGGTGACTGTTAAGAACCAATTGAGAGAGGAGGAAGAAGAAGAAATCAGTCAGCAAGATAACTCTAGGGAAGAGCAACTCAGAATAAACAACAACAACAAAAAAAAGAGAAACCAGAATGATCCTTAGTAATAATCGGCCTCAAGAAGTGAATAGAACCAAAAATGCTGACAGAAATCGTAATGGAGAGCAAACCAACCAAAGCCGAATTCTTGAGTGCCCAGGATTCAAATTTGGCACCAAATCTCAACCTATCCCTAAAACTTCCCCACAATATCCTCTTAAAATTCGGCCACAACAACCCCGCACTCTTCAAACACTCTAATCTCCTCTAGCATCAGAATTCCACTGTTATACAAACACTTGCATGACATCCAGCAAAATAAAACTCCCCACTGCATTGCCAAGACTCGAACTCAAGACCTTCAATAACAATGACATGCCACTTACCCACTAGACTAGTAGGTCCTTTCTAACATGTTTTACCCATATTTATTTAAAATCCTACTGACTAGAGATAGAGGTTTATTCATAAAAATAAAACTTTTTCACAAGCCAAGGCTTAAACCCAAGACTTCTCATACTCTTCCTAGTACATTTAACCATTGAAGCAGACATGCATTTGTGTAACACAAACATACGAAAATAAACATTAAGGATTTTTGGGGCGTTACAACTCTACCCCCTAAAAGAAAATTTCGGCCTTAAAATTTTACTAGATCAAAACAGATGAGGGTATTGTTGTCGCATCGCCTCCTCATATTTCCACGTGGCCTCCTCAGAGCTGTGATTATGCCAAAGAACCTTAACCAGTGGGATAATCTTCTTCTTTAAAACCTTTACATCAGTTTACTCAACCGAAATAATATGCGTGGGATCCGAGCAGTAGCACCTCAGCATAGAGACGTGAAACACATTGTGAATCTGGTCTAACTCTAGAGGTAACTCTATTTAATAAGCAACTCGTCCCACACGTTTCAGTATGCGGTAAGGCCCAACAAACCTAGGGCTCAACTTGCCCTTATGTCCAAACCTCAGTACCTTCTTCCATGGGAGACCTTGAGAAAAATGAAGTCCCCTATAGAATACTCAATCTTTTTACACTACAGATTCACATACGACTGCTGTCTGTCAGATGCCGCCTTTAGTCGAACATGAAGGAGTACAACACCTACGACCATATAATGCCTCGTAAGGTGCCATCTGTATGCTAGACTGATAGCTATTGTTATAAGCAAACTCTGTTAGCGGCAAGTAATCCTCCCAACTGCCTCAGAAATCAATCACGCAACTCCTTAGCATGTCTTCCAATATCTGAATCACCCTCTCTGATTGGCCATCTGTCTGAGGGTGGAATGCAGTACTGAAGTCCAACCTCATACCCAGAGCTTCATGGAGCTTCATGTAACTTCTTCCAGAACCGAGATATGAAGCGAGGATCCCTATCTAATATTATTGAAACAGGAACCCCATGTAGTCTCACGATCTCAGATACATACAGTTTAGCCTATGTGTCTAGCCAACTTCTGCAAATAGCAGTCAGTACGAACTGGTATGAAATGGGCAGATTTTGTCAATCAATCCACGATGACCCATACTGAATCCTTCTTAGTAGGCGTTAGGGGTAGCCTACTAACGAAGTCCATAGCCACTCTCTCCCACTTCCAAAGTGGAATTTTAACTGGCTGAAGCAACCCTAAAGGTAACTGATGTTCAGCCTTAACTTGCTGGCAGGTTAGACATTTACCCACGAAGTCAGTAACTTTACGCTTAAGACCCAGCCACCAATATAACTCACGAAGGTCTCGGTACATCTTATTTCCACCAGGGTACATAGCATAAGGGCTACTATGAGCCTCTCGCAAAATAGATTGCCTCAAATTAGTATCCTTCGGTACACAGATTCTCCCACGGAAACAGAGTACCCCTTCGTTATTCAGCCCAAAATCCATAGTATCCCCACTCTCAACCAGACGGAAATGGAAACCCAATGGCTCAACTTCCATCTGTTTACCCTTAATCTGATCCATCTACGTCAGTTTAACTTGAAGCTCAGCCAACAAGCTACCATTATCAAATAAACTGAGGCGAGTAAACATCGCCATCAGATCAGTCATAGCTCTACGACTCAGTGTGTCCGCCACCACACTAGCCTTCCTAGGATGGTATTCGATTGTACAGTCATAGTATTTAAATAGCTCAATCCATCTACGCTGCCTAAGAATTAGCTCCTTCTAAGTGAAGAGGTATTTGAGCCTCTTGTGATCAGTGTAGATGATACACTTCTCATCGTACAAATAATGCCTCCAAATTTTTAATGTGAATACCACCGTAGCCAACTCCAAATCGTGTGGCAGATAATTTGCCTCATGAGTCTTAAGCTGACGGGACGCATATGCAACCATCTTACCCTCTTGTATCAACACACATCTCAAACCAATATGTGATGCATCGCTGAACACAGTGAACTTTTTTCCAGACTTTAGCTGTATCAAGACAGGGGCCTCAGTCAAAACCTTCTTAAGCTTTTTGAAGCTCTCCTGCTGCGCATCAGTCTAGTTAAATGGCACACCCTTACGCAACAGCTTAGACAAAGGTGCTGCAATCAATGAAAACCCCTCTACAAATCGTCAATAATACCCTGCTAGTCCCAGAAAACTACAGATCTCAGATACAGTCTTAGGGAGATTCCAATCCAAAATGGCCTCAATATTTCGAGGATCAACCCTAATCCCTTCAACAGCTACCACATGGCCCAAAAATGTCACCTCTCATAACCAGAACTCACATTTACTGAACTTGGCGTACAGTTGTTTCTCCATCAGAATCTGCAGAACCACTCGGAGATGTTCATCATGTTCATCTTCAGTCTTCGAATACACTAGGATGTCGTCAATAAAAACCACTACGAACCGATCAGATAGGTCTGAAACACTCAGTTCATCATGTCTATAAAAGCCGTCGGTGCATTTGTCAATCCAAACAGCATCACAAGGAACTCCTAATGACCATAACGAGTTCTAAACGCTGTCTTGTATACATCAGTCTCTTTAACCCTCAGTTGATGGTACCCTGATCGAAGATCAATCTTAGAAAAAATCGAAGCTCCTCAAAATTGGTCGAACAGATCATCTATCCTTGGTAAGGGGTACATATTCTTAATAGTCAATTTATTCAATTTTCGGTAATCAATGCACATACACATAGATCCATCCTTCTTTTTCACAAACAAAACTGGTGCTCCCCATGGAGACACACTAGGTCGGATGAACCCACGATCCAATAATTCTTGAATCTAAGCTTTAAGTTCTACAAGCTCCTTCGGTGCCATTCTATAAGGGGCAATGGACACTGGAGCTATACCAGGCAGGAGCTCAATCCCAAACTCAACTTCATGGTTTGGAGGTAACCCAGGTAGCTCATCAGGAAAGACATCAGGAAAGTATTTAACTATTCTGATATCTTTAACGGAAGGAACCCTAGAATCTGAAACACTAATGTAGGCTAGGTACGCCTCACAACCCTTACGAACCAATTTCTCGGCCCTTAATGCAAAAATCACATTTGACAAGTAGTTTCGACGTTCCCCAACTACAACTACCTCATCATCCTTCATAGTTCTCAGTACTACCTGTTTAGTAGCACAATCCAAGCTCACCCGATGTTTAACCAGCCAGTCCATTCCCAATATTAAATCAAATTCTTCAAAAGGATGTTCCATCAAATCCGCCAAAAATATAACCCCTTGAACATCCAAAGGTACATCTCTGAATAGTTTATTTACCCTCACCGACTGCCCTGAAGGACTCAATACAATAACCTCACTTGTAGTACTCTCAACCAAGATACCCAAAGTCTTAGACACAGTACAAGCTATGTAGGAGTGAGTAGATCTTATATCTATCAGTGCAATATAAGGTATATCATAGATAAAGAACGTACCCGTGATAACATCTAGAGCATCTCCAACCTCTCAGCGGCATGCAGCATAAACTAGAGCTGGCTGCCTCGCCTCAGTATGCCCAGCACCTCTACCCTGTGCTCTCTAACCATAACCCAAACCATTAGCACCTCTGGCCTGACCACGGCCTCTCAATGGCTGCTGAACACCCCTCGTGGCTGTGTAATACCCAAACCTGTAGCTTGCACCTGATCGGGCCTCTGTTGACACTCTCTAATACGGTGCTTTAATGATCCACATCTCAAACATGCCCAGTCCTTTTCCAGCACTCGCTTTGATGGCGTCTTCCATAATCAATACAGGGCTACGGTCTAGTAGCAGCAACAGGGGCCCCAACTCTGACCGACCCATCAACTCTGGCCTTTTTCTTAGACCTCAACAAGGAACTTGAAGACTCTGAATCCCTCTTATTCCTACCTCTCTCTTCACGGTTTAGACGCTCCGTGCGCTTTACTTCCTCGATGATCTTCACCTTTTCAACCAATGTAGCAAAATCTCACTCCCTCTGTAGAGCTATCAGAACCTGTAAACTATCCTTGAGGCCGTCCTCGAAATGAACACAACACTCATATTCAGTTGCCACCATCCCACGCGCATAGGGGCTTAGTCATAAAAATTCAGCCTCATATTCAACCACTGATTTATCCCCTTGTGTCAGATTCAGAAACTCTCTCCTCCGGGTATCCACATAACTTGTAATGCCCCGTACCCAAGACCGTCGCCGGAGTCGAACACGAGGTGTTAACAGACTTAATTCATTACTTTAAACAGCTCAAACAATTTATTTTTAAAATTTTCAGTCAAGCTAGCAATCTGCGTCACAGTCGCTTAAAAATTCATATCTCGAGTTCTGAAACTCGAAATCCAATTCCGTAAATTTTCCCTGAAACTAGACTCATATATATATTTACTAATTGTTTTATAGAATTTTTGGTCAAGCAAATTAGTACAGTTTATTAGTTAAAGTCTCCTCTGTTTTAGGGTTTGACTGCACTGACCTCTGTGTATTACGAATCAGATATCTCCCTGTACAGAGTTTCAATAACTATGCCATTTATTTATAATAAAACTAGACTCAATAAGGAATCTGTACATATAAATAATGACTTCTAATTATCTTTTAAAAATTTATGGTGAATTTCCAAAGTCAAAACAAGGGATCCAGAAATTGCTCTGGCCCGTTTTCACAAAAATTTAAACATCTCATAAAATATAACTCATATACCTGTTTTGTTCCATCCATATGAAAATAGGCTCATCAAGCTTCAATTCCATAACTTATTCATTATTTAATTCCATTTCTACTATTTTTAGTGATTTTTCAAATTCACGTTACTACTGCTGTCTGAATCTATTTTATGGTAAATTTTACCCATTTCATGGTTCCCATGGATTAGATAGCAATTTAGCATGCATAACACCAAATATGATCATGATTAGCCATTCCAATGGCTAATCATTACCAAGAATTTCCATACCACTCAATAACCATATCATAAGACCATATATACAAAATGATTATAATGCTATACATGCCATACTCAAAATATACAAGCCATTATGCCAAGATGGTATACGGATAGTGTGAGCGTGCCTCCGACCGTTTCCGATTTCTGAGCTGGCTTGTCAACACTACAAGGAATGAAAAGGAGGGAGTAAGCACAAACGCTTAGTAATTTCACATGCAAATAGCAAGTAACACAACTATATAAGCAAACATAAACATCATTTGCATGATCATCACCGAGACATTCATATCACATTTTCATTTATCATCTTACCATATTGTTGTTATATCGAGTTTTCAACCTGAGGGTTAAGTACATACCTGTTCAAAGTATCCATTTCACAACACTTACCAATACGTCCCTTTCATCTCAAGTATTCCTCTATTTGAGTAGAATTTTACCCGTTGAACACATCGGAATATAATTCGGATACATGGAAAGTTTGCACATAAGTGCCACATATGTAGCCAAGCTACCATGTAACCCGTCCATAAGTGAACTCGGACTCAACTCAATGAGCTCGGGCGTTCGCATCCATAAGTGAACTCAGACTCAACTCAACGAGCTCGGATGCCTAGTTACATCTCTCGAACTCGGACTTAATTCAATGAGTTCGGACATTCGCATCCATAAGTGACCTCGGACTCAACTCAACGAGTTCGGATGCCCAAATATCCTAGTGACATGTCACTTGTATCCTAATCCACTCCTAAGGTTCAACGGGACCATTTTCCCAATCATGTGTCTCAATCATCTCCTACGGATTGCCGATACCGATACTCGGTAGTATTTCACATTTTCCAAGAATATCACATAATTTGACATATTATCAAACAATTATCACGAGTATAATATTTCATAATAATTATCATATCATTTAAATAACATAAAAACATTTAAAATAATAACTATGTTACCAACATTTACATATGAACTTACCTCGTATGTGAAAATGGCTACTTTTACCATTTCGTCCACAACTTGGTATTTTCCCCATTTTAGCCCGAATTTTAGTTTTCCTTGCTAATCGAGCTTGGAAGCTTGAAAAACCCTAGCCATGGTTTCTCCTTGCTATATTCGACCATGGGGTTGAAGATGAGCAAAATTGGCTTTTAATTTTGTATTTTAATTCATTTTACCCCTAAATGACTAAAATGCCCTTACTACTAAACTTTCCAAAAATTTCATCCATGTCTAATTTTTGTCCATAGACTTAGAAATTGGTAAAATTGCTATTTTAGACCTCCTAATTAATATTTCAAAACAATTTCATACTAAAAACTTCTAGAATGCAAGTTTTGCAAATTATTCGATTTAGTCCCTAATTTCAATTTAAGCACTTTATGCATAAAATTTCTTCACGAAATTTTCACACAATCATGCAATCATTTCATAGACCTCAAAATAATCATAAAATAATTATTTCTATTTTGGATTTTGTGGTCACGAAACCACTATTTTGACTAGGCCCAAAATCAGGATATTACATAACTAGCACCCACATACTTTCCCTGAAAAGTAGTCTTGAAAAATTCTCAGGTCAATCGATCGGGCTGAGTGCCCTCTTTAACCATAACCCACCACTGGTAAGCCTCATCTCTCAGTAGTGACACTACACCCTTTAATTTCTGCTCGGGGGTGCAGTCGAGATCGTCCATGATCCTCTCTGTGGCCTTCATCCAATACTCAGCCACATTAGGGGCAACACTAGCAATACTCCTAAACATCTCAGCTCTATTAGACTGAAGTCATTTTGTAACCGACCCACAGCCCACAGCACTATTTTGGGCCCAATGACCCTCTCCAGAATCCGTAACATAGCTTGGGACAGCGCGTCATCCCCAACCGCACGATCATGAAACCCAGTCTCAGTCACTGGTGAAACAGGCATCTCCCTAGCTTCTACGTTAGGTATGTGGCCAAAAGACGAAGACCCAGCTCGAGCACCTCCGCGGCCTCCGCCACGGCCTCTTGAGTCCTGTCCGCGAGTACCTGTAGTGCTTATTGTCTAATTATGTTTATCTATATTAATAGTTTTATGCAGATCAGTTTATAGTTCCAGTGTTTATTAATAGATATTTTATGAAAAATAGTATTAGTAATTTAGAGTTCGTTTTCATAGATCGCAGTCTCACTACAGTTTTTAGTTTACACTAACTAGAGTGTTTCAGTACAGTCTACTACCTACAGTAGTCTCAGTATTTTCTATTTATAGCATTTCAATTTAAAACAAACAACAGTTTCAGAAGAATTACAAAATCAGCATCGGAGACTCGGTGTACCACACCTTCGATAAAACATTTCAAAATACTTCAAATCATTTGAAACAGTTCTTTCCAAAATTCCATGTTTTAAAAGGAACCCAAATCCACGACCGTGTTTTGCAACCTGACTCTGATACCACTAAATGTAACACCTCAAGCTCGGCCTGGACGTTATGGCCGAATTTGGCAATGTCACATTGAAGTATTTTTCGTAAAGTGTGATATTGTTGAAAAAAACCAATCTCTATTTAACCTCTTTGTGTGATCTTAAAGATGATTTTAAGATGTTCATTCATTTTCAAAAAAATGTGAGTCGTTTGTCAAAAATTTAACCATATTAAAACGTCATTATTATTTTCAATAGAACGTTATTTCTTGCGGAAGCTCTTAAAACAGGTTACGTATTATTGGTATCTTTGAAAAATATTTATCTTTTTGAAAACAAGCATCCGTCCCTATTGCTAGCAATATTAATCAAAGCAACTCCCAAATTAAAAATAAAATCTAAACAAGCCTTACTACAATAAAAATATCCCAACTAGTAAAACTTATAATTAAAATCAAATGCGAAAATAATAGCATTTATGTGGCCACCTCTGAGTTCCCCACTGCTCCGATCCACCTAAGTCTGGGGATTACCAACGCAGATAAATAGAAGGGTGACTTTACGAAAACTCAGTGTGTAATCCCATATCAAACAACCATACAGTGCAAGAAAACAATCTAGGCCTAAGCCCGTTTCTATAATGGTTCAGTTTTAGTTAGGGCCTTAGCCTATTACAGTATCAGTGTTAGTTTGAGCCTGAGCCCATCTCAGTGACGGTAACAGTATAGATATGCAATCAAGAAATCCTACCCAACCAACCTCTACACTCCATCTCTACCCAAGCCTACACTCCATGTGGGGATATAATCAACCCACCCATCCCTACACTCCAAGTAGTACTGGTTGTGGCACTAAACAGTATTTACAGCAGAGCTACCAGTATAATACACTTCCTCCAATCATAATACACCCATCCCCATGCCACACATCATGCAACATGTCATGTCATATCATAATATTACACATGTACTAAATGCAGATACAATATCATGCCAAAATATAGTTATACATCACATAAGGAAAAATAGTCATTTAATCAAATAGGGGTCTAGGTAACTTACCGACCCCTCAGTAGTTCCACAGTCGTCTCAGGTGACTAGTGCAACCTTAGTAGTCAAACAGTAAAAATGGGCCCACAGCTCATATTACGGGCCCATGTGGGCCACACGGCCCTAATGGCCTTGGCCGTGTGTATTACACAGCCTGGCCCAATAATTTCCACACGTCCGTGTGGTTTACCCGTGTGGGGCCCACATGCTCGTGGGGCCCATATGACCTAGTTCAGCCCAAAATGGCCCAATACGGCCTCAGCCCATGAAATGGCTCATGGCTGACCATGTCAACTATACGCCCATGTTTACTCACGTGGCTTACCTACACGGTCGCGAGCACGATGTGTGGCATCGATGTTCACTTATTTCGGCTTTTACCGTTTTCTATAGTTGAAGTTATGTTTGTACACACCTAATGTGATTTGAAGTTAATCGCACTCCGAATACTCTTATCCCTGAATTCAATCAAAATGCTATTTAATCAGTTACCTAACTCAAAAATCAAATGGAACCTAACGGAGTTCCAAATCGACCATAATAACCACCTTCTTACCGAAACTCAATCAAAATCGCACCCTTGGTTCCTAGGAGATGCACCAATCAACCTTGATCTCCACCTACATGGAAGTCCCAACCTTTTTATTAAACCTATACTTGGATTATAATACAATCTCGACTAAACCACACTTACCGCTCAACAACACCTTCATTTAGTAACTTATGATTCATTACAACAAATGCTTAAAAAACTTACCAAAAGAGTGTAGTTTGATGATACAGCGAACCAAGAACCGAAGAGGGAGATTGAACTGAAAAAGTAAACAAAAGGGTAACAGCAAGAAGAGGGAAAGAAAAGAAATGGTGCTCAAAAAAGTCAAAAGTTGAAAGGGGACAAAAGTAAAGCAAAGACTTACCTGTCAATATTCGGCCAACGAAATGTGCAAGAAGATAACCAGCCTGTTGGAGGAAAAGAGGAAGAAACAAAGAAGGCAAATTAGGCAGGAAAGAAAGCAAGATGAGAAGAGGGATTTGCCCAAAAATCGAAAGACAAGAGATGGGGAGATAAGAAGTATTCGGCCAGAGCACAAAGAGAGAGGGTGACTGTTAAGAACCGATTGAGAGAGGGAAAAGAAGAAAAAATTAGTCAGGAAGAGAACTCTAGGGAAGAGCAACCCGAAATAAATAAAAAAATAAAAAAATGAGAGAAACCCGAATGATCCTTAGCAATAATCGGCCCCAAGAAGTGAAAATAACCAAAAATGCTGACAGAAACCGTAATGGAGAGCAAACCAACCAAAGCCGAATTCTTGAGTGCCCAGAATTCAAATTTGGCACCAACTCTCAAACTATCCTTAAAACTTCTCCATAGTATCCTTCTAAAATTCAGCCACAACAACCCCACACTCTTCAAACACTCCAACTATACTCTAGCATCAAAATTCACTGTTATACAAACACTTGCACGACATCTAGCAAAATAAAACACCTCACTGCATCGCCAAGACTCAAACTCAAGACCTTTAGTAACAATGAAATGACACTTACCCCCTAGACCAGTAGGCCCTTTCTAACATGTTTTACCCATATTTATTTAAAAGCCTACTAACTAGAGACAGAGGTTTATTCATAAAAACTTGCACAGCCAAGGCTTGAACCCAAGACTTCTCAGACTCTTCCTAGGACACTTAACCACTGAAGCAGACATGCATTTGTGTAACACAAACATACGAAAATAAACATTAAGGATTTTTGGGGCGTTACAGAAAGCCAAAAACCAGATTTCGTCAAGTTTGTTGCAACTGGTAATGATTCCTGAGTAGAAGTGGGAATGAGTCACGATGAATTTTGTTTCAGGGTTACCTTTGACTCCAAAATGAAAAGACTTGATCTGGGTTATCATGGATAGATTAACAAAAAAGAACTCATTTTATTCCTGTTCAAGCTGACTATCACTTGAAAAATTAGTTGAATTGTATGTTTCAGAAATTGTGAGATTACACTGTGTACCACTTTTGATTGTCTTCGATATGACTCGAGGTTTACTTCTAGATTTTAGGGTAAATTACACGACGCTCTGGGTTCCAGTTTGAATTTTAGTACTGCTTTTCATCCGTAAACAGATGGCAATCCTAGTGAATAATACAAATTTTAGAAGATATGTTACGATGTTTTGTTATTGCGTTTGAAGGCAACTGGGAAAAGTATTTGTCATTAGTCAAGTTCACGTATAATAACAATTATCAGTTGAGCATAAAGATGGCTTCGTACGAGGCTTTATACAGGTATAAAAGTAGGATTCCATTATATTGTTTTGAATTGAATGAAAGAAAAATGGTTGGGTTGGTTTAGTTAAGGAAACTGCAGAAAAAGTTTGAGTTATCCAATATTCTTAGAAAGTTGCATTTGATCGTTAGAAATCTTATGTTGCTTTGGAACGTAAAAGTATAGAATTTTTTGTCGGTGGAAAAGTGTTTCTAAAAGTCTCCCCTGGAAGAAAGTTTTACGTTTCGGCAGAAAAGGAAAACTCAGTCTTAGATTTATCGGATTGTAAGAAGTGCTAGAAAGAATCGGATCTGTAGCGTATCACTTAGCATTACCTCCAAAACTTGATAGAATTCATAATGTTTTTCACATTTCGATGCTTCAAGGTTATCATTTGGATCCATCACATGTTTTGACTATGGATGAAATTCAGTTATAGCCTAATCTAACTTATGATGAGGAATCGATGAAGATTCTAACTCTGAAAATTAAAGAATTGAGAAATAATCTGTGTCATTAGTTAAAGTTCTTTGGAGATGACATGGAGTAGAGGAAACTATGTGGGAGATAGAAGAAATTATGAAAAATCAAGATCCGAACCTTTTCTCTGGTAAGATACTCGAGGGTGAAAATTTTTTTAGGGGGAGAGTTGTAATATCTCATTTTTTAGTGATGTCAGAAATAGTGGTTTCGAGACCACAATTTCAATATGTGAGGTCATGTTTATTGTTTAATTAATATTTTTGGAGTAACATTAGAGACATATTAAATTTTTGGAAATGAAATTTTAACATTTAGTTATTTAATTGAAAAAAAAGGACTAGCTTATAAAAACACAAAAGTTAGTAATTATCAAATTGAATTTATTTAATATCTTAGTTATTAAAATAAAGAGGACTTATGATGCGATTAGTCCATTAGAGATGTAAATGGAAGATTAGTGGCCTTTTAAAAATAAAATTGTAAGATTATGATTGAGGGCAAATTGGTAATTTAGTATTTAAGTAAAATAATAAAACAACATGAATCATCATCTTCCACAAGTGGTTAGCAAAAATTGGAAAGGTATAAAACCATCTTATGAAGCTTCGAGTTCGGCCAAGCATTTGATGTATGCATGTGAGTAATTTTTATACTGTTTCTTGTAATTTTTATGTTTTTATGATTATTACAACTAGGTCTAGCTAATTCGTACCACCATTTTTGAAACTGTAAAAGATTTTAGATGTTACCATTGATGAGCTCTTGATGTTCATGATCTTAAATAATATATTTGAGTTATTAGTTGTTGATTATGAGTATTTTATAAAATGGTCTTTGTTAGTTTTTGAGTAAAGGGTTAAATTGATTAAATGTTAGAATTGATAGGGAATTTTTGTGAATTTAGAATAAATGTGGGCTGAATATAGTAGGGTAAAAATTTGGCTGGCAAGTTATGTTATAGTATTTTTTTAATTTTGGTATTTTGAAGGTAGGGACTAAATTGTGAAGTATGTAAAAGTATATGAAAAATTATGTAATTAATGAAAAATTAAAGGTCATATGCATTAAATTAAGCATGAATTTTATATTAAATTAATATAGGATATTTAGTTGTTATTTTAGATCAAGACTTGAATAAAAAAGACTAATCGTGGAAAAGGAAAAATTGTGAAGTAGTCCCTGCTATGAAATCAGGAGTGACCGTAGGTAAGTTCATAGTATTTCAATATGGAAATGTATGTTTCTTGTGATAATTTATCATTTTCTAGTTATTAGTAGGAAATCTTATGAAAATTCAATAGTGTAACATCCAAAAAAAGGGCCTAAACTGAAAAGTGGTTGCGAAACCACGAATCCAAGATAAAAAAGTTTATTTTGATTAATTTTTATAATTTTTCGAGTGATTAGATGCATGTTTTAGAGTATCGATGGAAAATTTTATAGATAGCATGCTTAATTTGCCTACTAGGGCTTAATTGCAAAAGTTGATAAATATGAGTTTTAGATGCTAAAGGATTAAATTGAAGAGTATAATTGAAGTAGAGGTCCTTAAATGGTAACTAGACCATTAGGTTTTCATGGACAAAAATAGACATACATAGATAAAAATAACTAAAGTTTTAATGAAGGGTATTTTAGTTATTTGGTAATTAAAAGATTAAAAAAGGGAAAAAGATGGCAAAATGTGCCCATCTTCTTCATTAGGCCGAAATTTCAAGGGTTCATCATAACTAGGGTTTTGTCAAGCTTCCAAGCTTCATAGTAAGTGATTCCAAGCCCCGTTTTTAATGTTCTTCACGTTTTTGAAGTCCCGGTAGCTTAATTTAGCTTATTCTAGCAATAATTTAACCTAGGGTTCATATTTGGAAAAATACCCATAGGTGAAATGTGTTTATTTTGATGTTTTATGGTAGAATATGAAGCCTGAAATTATGTTAAACGACTTGAGCTAAGCGATTTTAAGCAAAAACGAGTAAAACGACATAATCGATAAAAATACCTAATGGTCATAAGTACATGTTAGAGTGGGAATTTGATGTTTCCGTAGGTAAATAAATGAATCAGCATGTCATAAAACATAAGAATTAGGGATAAATTTTCAATTATGAGCCTTGGGGCAAAAGTGTAAATATGAAAAAGTTTAGGGGCAAAATCATAATTTTGCCAAAGTTAGAGTTAAGGACTGTTTTGATAAATGTGAATATTAAACAAGTTAAATTTGCTATTATAAATCAAGAAGAATGAAATTCGGGGTTAGACCGAGGAAAGAAAAAGTTTAAGGACTAAATCAAAATATTTGATCGTATTTTGTATCGAGGTAAGTTTGCGGTAAATAAATGCAATGTTTTATTATTTATAATTAATGATGTTATTTTTCAGCATCTATATATTTATTTTGTAAATTTATTACTTGATGATTCAAGTAAGAATTGACGGAGAAATGATACTTAAAAGTTCCAGTTGAACCTTAGGAATGTGTATGATAAAAATGTCATGACATTAGGGTTTAAGGATACCAAGCAAGACCATGCCAAGGCGTGGCATTGGTAAGTTTTACAAGGCAAGGAAATCATGTAAAACCATGTCAAGACATGGTATTGGTAAGTTTTACAAGGCAAGGAAATCATGTAAGACCATGTTAAGACATGGCATTGATAAACTACTATAAGGCAAAGATCCCATGTAAGACCATGCCAAGGCATGGCAATGGTGAGTTCATAAGGTAAGGATACCACGTAAGACCATGTCAAGACATGGAAATGGCAATTTTGTAAAGGAAAGGTACCCGTGTATCCTTAGTATTCCAAATGGTTCAACGGAAAATTCAAAGAGTGTACCAAAGGGAAGGTAAGATAAGTCCATGTTTGAAAGGTTCAGGTTATCTTAATAATTCATTTAGAATGTTGTTATTTATTTACATGCAAACTTACTAAGCTTTATGCCTAATCCCTTTCTTTTCTCTCTGCTTTATGCCTACTCCCTTTCTTTTCTCTCTTTTTTATAGTATCACAAAGCCAACTCAGAAAACCGTAAGAACGTCAGAGATCGCCTCACACTATCAACGAGTTTTCTCGGTATTTTGTGACTAGAAATACTTTAAGTTATGACATGTATAGGGACTTGGCTATTTTGTGTGTATGTCCTTATGATATGATTAAATAATGGCATGTGAATACTTGGTATGATTAGCTTATGGTATAGCTAATTAAGAACATGTTTTGGTATTATGTATGCCTAAATGAGGTTTGATGCAAAGAAACTATGAAAGAGTAAGAGTTGGCCATGGAACAATTAGGAAATAGCAGCAGTGAAGTGGTTTTTAAAAAATCACTAAAAATTGTATAATTTGAATTAAATGGTGAATGATATATATAATTAAAGCTTGTTGAGTCTATTTTTATAGGAAAGAAACAGAAAGCAAACGAAGTCTATATTCTGAGATATTTAAATTTCTATAAGACTGGTTCAGAGTGACTTTGTAATCCCCTGTTCCAACTTTGGGAAATAACTAGAAATTGTAAAAAAAGAATTATAAGTCAAATTTTTTATTTTTAGATTTCTTAGTGAGTCTATTTTCATTATAAACAAACAAAAATGTTGTCCAATTTCTGTATAATGAGATATTTGATTTTTAGTGAAGAGAGGTCAGGTCCGCTGAACTACGAAACAGGGAAAAATTTAATGAATAAAATGTACCAATTGGCGTAACCAAAAATTCTGGAAATATTATGGTAAGAAGATATATGAGTCTAGTTTCAGGAAAAATTTACGGATTTAAATTTTAAGTTTCGTAACTCGAGTTATAATTAATTTAGTGACTGTTACGCAGATGGACAGTTTTATTATAAATAGTGAAATAAATTGTTTTGATTTGTGTAAGTAATCGAAAAATTTTTAATGTTCCCAGTTTGGTCCTGAACCATTCCAATTACACGTTTTAGGGCCTCGAGGGCCCTTTTTAGGGATTTGTTGGATGAATGTGAGCGAATTAATTTTTTTTAAAAGTAATTTTTTGTATGCCCTGAACAAGTAAGATAGGTCTGGTAACGCCTCGTGCTCGACTCCTGCGACAGTCTTAGTAAGGGGTGTTACATTTATTGGTATCAGAGCAAGAGTTTAGTCGTTTCTCAGAATATTCAGTATGAGTAAGAGTCTAGCTATACATGCCATACTTATATTTTGATAGTGTGACAACTTCTGACGATTTTAAAATGTTTTTCTTTTATAGTTATGGATTCTGAATGAGTTGGTGCAAATGATGTAGAAAGTAATGCACCTGCTCCAGCAGAAGGGACAGTGCCACCAGATAGTAGTGAAAGGCCCGTTACAGTTAGTCAGGGAGGAGGGGCTCGAGAAGCCTTTTTCCAAGCTATGAATGAATTGTTTGTCGAGTTCATTTGTACGAATCTGTCCATTAGACCTCCACCCCCTCATGATCCTCAGACTACCCATGTAGCTTCCTCAGTCACAGATACAGTCAGAAGAGAGAAGCCACTAGTTGATAAAATTAGAAAACAAGGGGCCGAAGAGTTTCGGGCTACTAAAGATGACGATGCAAAGAAAGCTGAGTATTGGCTCGAGAATACTATCAGGGTCTTTGATGAGTTATCCTGCACACCTGAAGAGTGCATGAAGTGTGTTGTATCACTTTTACGAGACTCGGCCTACCATTAGTGGAAGACACTTGTGTCAATAGTACTGAAAGAGAGGGTTCCTTGGGATTTCTTTCAAGAGGAGTTTCGTAAGAAATACATTAGTCAGAGGTTCATCAATTAGAAAAGAAAACAATTCCTTGAACTAAAGCAGGGTAAGATGATAGTGACTAAATATGAACGTGAATTTGTCAGACTCAATAATTATGCTCAAGAGTGTGTGTCTATTGAAGCTATTATGTGCAAGAGATTTGAAGATGGGCTCAATGATGATATTCGACTGCCAATCGGTGTTCTAGAAATAAAAGAGTTCATCGTTTTAGTTGAAAGAGCTTGTAAGGCAGAGGAGTTGCTGAAAGGAAAGGGTAAAGCTGAAATTGAGATGCAAGACACGAAGAAAAGACAGATGAGCAAGTAGTTTTAGTCTACATCCAGGAGGCCTAGAGAGTTCTTTACGAGATCTAATTTTTCAGTAGGGTATTCTAGCCGAAACAGAGGTAGAAGATTTATGGGTCAGAAAGCTCAGACCACTTTAATTGCTAGTGTTAGCACTATTCAGCCTGATAGACCCGAGTGTCCTCAATGTGGTCAACATCATCCAGGTCAATGTTGAGCAACTGAGACTGGTTGTTTCCAATGTGGTGCATCAGATCATTTCATTCTGGAGTGTCCTGAGATGGTTAAAAGAGAAATAATACCTAGTGTAAGATCAAGCAATGCCCCCGTTAGAAGCAGACCTCAGCGAATTTCGGGAATAAGGGCAGGTAGAGGTGCATCTAGAGATTTAATAGTGAGACCAGATGTTAGAGCACCTGCAAGGACCTATGCTATCCATGCTCGTGAAAAGGTATCCTCCCCGATGTAATTACGGGTACATTTTCTCTTCATGATGTTAATGTTATTGCTTTTATTGATCCGGGTTCGACCCATTCCTATGTTTGCATAAAATTGATACCTAGTATGAATATGTCCATAGAGTCTACGAGATTTGTGATTAAAGTATCGAATCCATTGGGTCAGTATCTATTACTAGATAAAGTATGTAAAAATTGCCCTTTGATGATTAGAGGTTACTGTTTTCCGGCGTGCATGACATGATAGTGAATTGTGGAAAGAAATTCATTGAGTTGAAATGCAAAAATGGTGAAATTCTTTGGGTTAATTCAGATGAGTCAGATAGTTCAATTGCTATGATTTCTATTATGTTTGCTCAGAAATGTTTGAGAAAAGGATATGAAGCTTATCTTTCTTTTGTGTTGAATACTAAAGATCCAGAGTTGAAAATTGAATTAGTGCCTGTATGTAAGTTTCCTGATGTGTTTCCAGAAGAACTACCAGGTTTGCCTCCTACCAGAGAAGTTGAGTTTGGTATTGAATTGGTTCCAGGTACAACACCCATTTCTATTGCTCCTTATAGAATAGCTCCAATGGAATTGAGAATTGAAAGTTCAGTTGCAGGAACTAACAGAGAAAGGCTTTACAAGACCTAGTTGTTCACCATGGGGTGCACCAATGCCTTTTGGGAAAAAGAAAGATGGTTCGATGAGATTGTGCATAGATTATCAGTAGCTTAACAAGATGACTATTAAGAACAAGTATCCACTGCCTAGAATTGACAATTTGTTTGATCAATTGAAAGGAGCTACTATGTTCTCCAAGATAGATTTGAGATCTGGATATTATCAGTTGCGAGTTAAAGAGTCAGATGTTCTGAAGACTGCTTTTCGAACTAGGTATGGCCATTATGAGTTCCTTGTTATGCCATTTGGCTTGGCTAATGCTCCTACCATTTTTATGAACTTAATGAATCAAATTTTTAGACCTTACTTGGATAAATTTGTAGTTGTGTTCATTGATGATATCTTGATTTACTCTCATGATAAGACTGAGCATTCAGAGCATTTGAGAATAGTTTTATACAAACTTTGAGAGATAATCAGCTTTATGCCAAGTTTAGCAAAAGTGAGTTCTGGTTACAGGAAGTTGGTTTTCTTGGACATATAGTCTTAGGTGAAGGTATTAGAGTTGATCCGAGCAAGGTTTCAACCATTGTTGATTGGAAGCCTCCCAGGAATGTATTAAAGGTAAGAAGTTTTCTTGGTCTCGTCGGTTATTATAGACGATTTGTAGAGGGATTTTCCATGATAGCTACTCCATTAACAAGATTGCTATAGAAAGATGTCAAGTTTGAATGGACTGAAAGGTGTCAGCAGAGTTCTGACAAGTTAAAGGCATTGTTGACTGAAGCTCCTGCCTTAGTACAACCAGGACCGAGTAAAGAGCTTGTGATTTACAGTGATGTGTCCTTGAACGGACTAGGCTATGTACTTATGCAGGAAGGAAAGGTAATTGCTTATGCCTCTAGATAGCTAAAGCCATATGAGAAAAATTATCCAATACATGATTTAGAACTAGCTGCCATTGTATTTGCGTTGAAAATCTGGAGACATCACTTGTATGGTGAGAAGCGCCGAATATTTACTAATCATAAAAGTTTGAAATACTTGATGACTCAAAAAGATTTGAACTTGAGGCAAAGAAGATGGCTAGAGTTGATTAGAGATTATGAACTAGTGATCGATTATCACCCGGGTAAGGTAAATATAGTTGCTGATGCTTTGAGTAAAAATTCTTTATTTGCATTAAGAGCTTCGAACACTAGTTTAACCTTATCGGATGATGGTTCTATCTTAGCCGAATTAAGAGCTGAGCTAATGTTTCTTGAAGAAATTTGTGAAGTTCAGAAAGATGACAGAGAGTTGAAAGCCAAAAGAGCTCAGTGTGAGTCGGGTATAGAGTCAGATTTTTAGATCAGTTCTGATAGTTGTTTAATGTTCAGAAATCATATATGTGTACCAAAGAATGATGAGCTTATTCAAAAGATTTTAGAGGAAGCACATAGCAGTTCTTTGTCTATTCATCCAGGTAATATAAAGATGTATAATGATTTGAAGAAAATGTATTGGTGGGTAAGAATGAAGAGAAATATCTCAGAGTTTGTTTCTAGATGCTTGATCTGTCAGCAGGTAAAAGCTAAACATTAGGTACCTTCAGGTTTATTGCAGCCTGTGTTAGTTCCTAAGTGGAAATTGGACCGAGTTGCCATGGATTTTGTGATAGGATTGTCGTTGACACCGAGAAAGAAAGATGCATTATGGGTTGTGATTGATAAGCTAATAAAGTCAGCTCATTTTATTCTAGTTCGTATGGATTATTCACTTAACAAGTTGACCGAGTTGTATATTTCAGAGATAATCAGACTACATGGAGTACCATTATCGATTATTTTAGATAGAGACTCGAGATTCAGTTTGCAGTTTTCGAAGAAGTTACAGGAAGATTTAGGTACAAAATAGAGTTTTAGTATAGCTTTCCATCTTTAGACTGATGGTCAGTCAGAGAGAGTTATTCAGATACTTGAGGATATGCTTAGATGTTGTGTCTTAGAATTTCAAGTTAGTTGGGAGAAATATTTGCCATTGGTAGAGTTTGCTTATAATAATAGTTATTAGTAGAGTTTGAAAATGGCACCTTATGAAACTTTGTATGGATGTAAATGTTGCACACCTTTGTATTGGACAGAGCTTAAAGAAAATCAGATTTACAGGGTTGATTTAGTTAAAGAAACTAAAGAGAAAGTGAAGTTATTAGAGATTTCTTGAAAGCAGCTTCAGATAGACAGAAGGCTTATGCAGACTTGAAAAGAAAAGAGATTGAGTATCAAGTTAGTGACAAAGTGTTCTTGAAAGTATCCCCGAGGAAGAAAGTCTTTATTTTTGGCAAGAAAGGAAAACTAAGTCCACGTTTTATTAGACCGTTTGAGGTGACTGAAAGAGTTGGACCATTAGCATATCGATTAGCTTTGCCACCAGAGTTAGAGAAGATTCATGATGTGTTCTATATGTCCATGTTACATTGTTACCATTCTGATCCTTCACATGTGATTTCACAGATAGAGGTTGAGATTGAGCAAGATATGACCTATGATGAAGAACCAGTAAAGATTTTAGCTCGAGAGGCCAACCAACAAAGGAAAAAAAGTATTGCACTTGTGAAAGTATTACGGAATATGCATGGGGTAGACGAGGCTACATGAGAGCCTAAAGAGGTTATCCGAAAATAGTATCCAAATCTTTTCACAGGTAAGATTTTCGAGGACGAAAATCCCTAAAGGGGGGAGAAATGTAACATCCCAAAATAGGGCCTAAACAGAAAAGTGGTTGCGAAACCACGAATTTGAGATAGAAAAGTTTATTCCGATTAATTTTTATAATTTACCGAGTGATTAGATGCATGTGTTAGAGTATCGATGGAAAATTTTATAGATAGCATGCTTAATTTGCCTACTAGGGCTTCATTGCAAAAGTTGATAAATATGAGTTTTAGATGCTAAAGGATTAAATTAAAGAATATAATTGAAGTAGAGGTCCTTAAATGGTAATTAGACCATTAGGTTTTCATGGACAAAAATGGACATACATAGATAAAAATAACTAAAGTTTTAATGAAGGATATTTTAGTCATTTGGTAATTAAAAGATTAAAAAAGGGAAAAAGATGGCAAAATGTGCCCATCTTCTTCATTAGGCCAAAATTTCAAGGGTTGTTCATAGCTAGGATTTTGTCAAGCTTCCAAGCTTCAAGTAAGTGATTCCATGCCCTGTTTTTAATGTTCTTTACATTTTTAAAGTCCCGGTAACTTGATTTAGCTTATTCTAGCAATAATTTAACCTAGGGTTCATATTTGGGAAAATACCCATAGGTGAAATGTGTTTATTTTGATGTTTTATGGTAGAATATGAAGCTTAAAATTATGTTAAACAACTTGAGCTAAGCGATTTTAAGCGAAAACGAGTAAAACGACATAATCAGTAAAAATACCTAATGGTCATAAGTACATGTTAGAGTGGGAATTTGATGTTGACGTAGGTAAATAAATGAATCAGCATGTCATAAAACATAAGAATTAGGGATAAATTTTCATTTCCGAGCCTTGGGGCAAAAGTGTAAATATAAAAAAGTTTAAGGGCAAAATCATAATTTTGCCAAAGTTAGAGTTAAGGACTGTTTTAATAAATGTGAATATTAAATAAGTTAAATTTGCTATTATAGATCAAGAAGAATGAAATTCGGGGTTAGACCGAGGAAAGAAAAAGGTTGAGGACAAAATCAAAATATTTGATCGTATTTTGTATCAAGGTAAGTTTGCGGTAAATAAATGCAATGTTTTATTATTTATAATTAATTATGTTATTTTTCAGCATCTATATATTTATTTTGTAAATTTATTCCTTGATGATTCAAGTAAGAATTAACGGAGAAATGATACTTAAAAGTTTCAGTTGAACCTTAGGAATGTGTAGGATACAAATGCCATGACATTAGGGTTTAAGGATACCAAGTAAGACCATGCCAAGACATGGCATTGGTAAGTTTTACAAGGCAAGGAAATCATGTAAGACTATGTCAAGACATGGCATTGATAAACTACTATAAGGCAAAGATCCCATGTAAGACCATGCCAAGGCATGGCAATGGTGAGTTCATAAGGCAAGGATACCACATAAGACCATGTCAAGATAAGGCAATGGTAAGTTTAAAAAGAAAAAGTACCCGTGTATCCTTAGTATTCCAAATGGTTCAATGGAAAATTCAAAGAGTGTACCAAAGGGAAGGTAAGATAAGTCCATGTTCGAAAGGTTCAGGTTATCTTGACAATTCATTTAGAATGTTGTTATTCATTTACATGTAAACTTAATAAGTTTTATGCTTACTCCCTTTATCTTCTCTCTTTTTTATAGTATCGCAAAGCCAACTCGGAAAATCGTAAGGACATCGGAGATCGCCTCACACTATCAACGAGTTATCTCGGTATTTTGTGACTAGAAATACTTTAAGTTATGGGATGTACAGGGACTTGGCTATTTTGTGTGTATATCCTTATGATATGATTAAAGAATGGCATGTGAATGCTTGGTAATGATTAGCTTATGATATAGCTAATTAAGAACATGTTTTGGTATTATGTATGCCTAAAAGAGGTTTGATGCAAAGAAACTATGAAAGAGTAAGACTTGGCCATGGAACAGTTAGGAAACAGTAGCAATGATGTGGTTTTGAAAAAATCACTAAAAATTGTATAAATGGAATTAAATGGTAAATGAGATATATAATTAAATCTTATTGAGTCTATTTTTATAGGAAAGAAACAGAGCAAGCAAAGGAAATCTATATTCTATGATATTTAAATTTCTGTAAGACTGGTTCAGAGTGACTTCGTGATCCCCTGTTCCAACTTTGGAAAATCACTAGAAATTGTACAAAAAGAATTATAAGTCAAATTTTATATTTTTAGATTCCTTAGTGAGTCTATTTTCATTAGAAATAAACAAAAACGTTATCCAATTTTTTTATAATGAGATACTTGATTTTTAGTGAAGAGAAGTCAGATCCACTGAACTGCGAAATAGGGGAATCTTTAATGAATAAACTGTACTAATTAGCCTAACCAAAAATTGTGGAAACATTATGGTAAGAAGATATATGAGTCTAGTTTCAGGAAAATTTACGGGTTTAAATTTTGAGTTTTGTAACTCGAGTTATAATTAATTTAGTGACTATTACGCAGATGAACAATTTTATTATGAATAGTGAAATAAATTGTTTTGATTTGTGTAAGTAATCAAAAAAATTTTAATGGTCCCGGTTTAGTCCCGAACCATTCCAATTGCACGTTTTAGGGCCCTGAGGGCCCTTTTTAGGGATTTATTGGATGAATGTGAGCGAATTAATTTTTTTAAAGTAAATTTATTTTATGCCCCGAACAAGTAAGATAAGTCTGGTAACGCCTCGTACTCGACTCCGGCAACAGTCTCGGGTAAGGGGTGTTACAAATAGATAGGGATATATGATTGCAATATACAATTAAATATGTATGGAAATATACGATTGATGGTGGTATTTTGATGATTTCATATTATGAATGTGTTTATAATAGAAGTACCATATGTGTATGAAAAATGACGAAGTGCCTCTGAATTGATATAAAGGAAATGGAATTTTGGTTACTGCCCAGTCAAACATAGTAATTGTGTAGGATACCATTGGCATGCCAATAGGGTTAGTATGCGCGCTAGTACGGGATTTGCACTTCGGTGCCTCTGATCGGACATTTGTGCTCATGCCTACACTTCCGTGCCTCTGTTATTGATAACTTTTTAAAAGAGATATATTTCATACCTTTAGACCTAGTTAATTACTTGTACTTGGGTACACTTAGTGGCATTTTAGGGCATTTTATTAGTATTTTTATCATTTGCATTTAGAGCTTGGACTATGTTTACATGTAAGATACCTTTAATTGTGTGTGGAAGGGGTGTGTTTGGTGGTTTGGCAGGTGCAGGATATGGAGAAAGAAATAAAGGAGTGAAGGTTTGTCCGTGCAAAAGGTTGGACAATTTTCCATTAGTATGCCGTGGCAATTCAGGAAGATGACTGAGCCAACACTCATTGCGGACTAGTTTTAGCCTAATTCTACTTGTACCAAAAAAACTGCCTAAAAAAAGAGGAGAAGATATCGTGGGCTGTTGGAGCTATTCTAGGAAGAAAAAAACCTATAAAAAGTCGAAAGAGGAAGCCTTAGGGGAGAAGAGATCCGGAGGCAACAATTGAAGGTAGCGGCTGAGTAGAGACAAAAAGGGGAGACCGAAGGTGTAACACCCCTAACTCGTAACCATCGCCAAAATAGGTTAAGAGGCATTACCGGATAATACACGTCAATCACATACATTTATGCATTCACTATCATAAAACATTCAAAACAAGCATACAAAGCTTTAATCATACATTCGGCACTAATTCGGTAACTTATAAAAATTTCGAATACTTAAAAAAATTTTCAACATTTCAAGTACCACATGCCCATGTGAACAGACTGTGTGCCTCACACGGTTACCATACACGCCCGTGTCATAGACTGTGTGAAAACAGAGCATACATACTGATTTGTACCACACGGCCGGAGACACGCCCGTGCGCCTTGGTCGTGGTCAAAACTGACTTGTGTCACATAGCTGACCATACGCTCGTGTGTCTAGACTGTGCTCGAGACTAACTTTAAATTGTAGGACTACCCCAGGGGATCCGTATGTCACATACGGCCATGCACCATGACCGTGTGTCACACACAGCTGAGACACACGCTCATGTCTTTGCCCGTGTGGACAAAAATAGGCCATTTAAAAAGCCAATTTGCCACCCTTATCTCTTGTTCACCTAGCCATCAAAATAGAAGCATTTCAACTCATATATAGGTAGCCAAAACATACCAATTCAATCACATATCATGCAATCAATATCATTAATCATATCCAAACAAAATTTCAACTCAAACATACTAATTCCATGTACCTAATTTCTATCATTTTTGCATCACATATCATATACCAAAAATCAAACCATAAGTTCAACCGTAATCAAGCCATATCTCATTGCATGATATACCCATCTCAAAACATACCACATTGGTCCTAGCCTATACATGTCATACTTTGTTATATACATTTTCAAATGATACCAAAATAAAGTTTGATAGTATGGTGATGATCCTTGACGATCCCTAAGCTTCCAGTAGCTTCGATATCTTAAAATAAAACAATGCAAACACACACAAAGTAAGCTTTCAAAATCTTAGTAAGCCATATACAAATAAACTTATCAATAAACAATTATAGACCAATTCGTACATATGAATCATAGCAAAACACGATTGCAAGATCTTATTTCTCATATAGCTCAATTGTTCTTAATCACTTGCTTATAAACACATAACATTTTCATATAGTTCACATATCACATGATCATATACATTCTTGCTTCTCATTGCTAAATTTTATATACCTTTCGTACGTACCTGAATCAGATACACATTCACTTGATCATTTATTTCTCAATAATGGCTATTGAATCGTTCGAAAACAATAAGGATACTCGGATAGCTCAAAAAGCTCGTACAGTGCCAACGTCCCAGACGTGGTCCTACATGTGATCAAATATCGATGCCACTATCCCAGATAGGGTCTTACACGAAATCATATACGATGTCGATGTCCCAGATATAGTCTTACACGTAAATCACAAGTCAATGCCAAAGTCCTAGGCATGGTCTTACAAGAAATCGTATCTAGGAATCTTATGTCATGTGTAACGCCCTGTACCCGAGACCGTCGCTGGAGTCGAATACGAGGTGTTAACAGACTTAATTCATTACTTAAATAGCTCAAACAATTTAATTTTAAAATTTTCAGACAAGCTAAAAATCTGCGTCACAGTGGCTAAAAAAATTCATATCTCGAGTTACGAAACTCAAAATTAAAATCTGTAAATTTTCTATGAAACTAGACTCATATTTCTATCTACTAATTTTTTTCTAGAATTTTTTTCTGAGCCAAATAGTACAGTTTATTAGTTAAAGTCTCCCCTATTTTAGGGTTAGACCACTCTAACCTCTATGTATTACGAATCAGATATCTCTCTATAAAAAATTTCAATGACTATGAGGTTTGTTTCTCTTAAAACTAGACTCAATAAGGAATCTATAAATATAAAGAACAACTTCTAATTATTTTTTTAAAATTTATTATGAATTTTTATAGTCAGAACAGGGGATCCAGAAATCACTCTAGCCCTATTTCACAAAAATTTAAATATCTCATAAAATATAATTTATATGCCTGTTTTGTTCATTCCATATGAAAATAGACTCATCAAGCTTCAATTCCATAACTTATTCATTATTTAATTCCATTTCTACTATTTTTAGTGATTTTTCAAATTCACGTCACTACTGCTGTCTAAATCTATTTTATGGTAAATTTTACCTATTTCACGGTTTGGTATACGGATAGTGTGAGCGAGCCTCCGACCGTTCCCGATTTCCGAGCTGACTTGTCAAAACTACAAGGAATGAAAAGGAGGGAGTAAGCATAAATGCTTAGTAAGTTCACATGCAAATAGCAAGTAACATAACCATATAAGTAAACATAAAATATCATTTGCATAATCATCATCAAGACATTCATGTCATATTTTCATTTATCATCTTACCACATTGTTGATATATCGAGTTTTCAACCCGAGGGTTAAGTACATACCTGTTCAAAGTATCCATCTCACAACACTTACCAATATGTCCCTTTCATCTCTAGTATTCCTCCATTTGAGTAGAACTTTACCCGTTGAACACATCGGAATATAATTCGGATACATGGAAAGTTTGCACATAAGTGCCACATATGTAGCCAAGCTACCATGTAACCCGCCCATAAGTGAACTCGGACTCAACTCAACGAGCTCGGGCATTCGCATCCATAAGTGAACTCGGACTCAACTCAACGAGTTCGGATGCCTAGTTACATCTCACGAACTCGGACTGAACTCAACGAGTTCGAACATTCGCATCCATAAGTGAACTCGGACTCAACTCAACGAGTTCGGATGCTCAACCATCCTAGTGACATGTCACTTGCATCCTAATCTATTCCTAAGGTTCAAACGGGCTTTTTCCCTCGATCTGACATTTTTCGTCTTCCACGGAATATCGGAACCGATACTCGGTAGCAATTCATATTTATCAAGTAGTAAACATAATTTGCATATTACTCAACATTAAACACAAAGCATAATATTTCAAATAAAAATCAGCATATCATATAATTAACATCAATAACTTAAAAATAACAATTATGCTACATTATTTACACATGAACTTACCTCGTATGCGAAAATGGCTACTTTTACCATTTCGTTTACAACTTGGTATTTTCCCCATTTTAGCCCAAATATCATTTTTCCTTGCTCTATCATTTAAAATATAGTCTAATTAGGACTCACATTATTCAAATTGACCCAAAATCATATTTTGGCAAAATTACAATTTTGCCCCTAAACTTTTGCATATTTACACTTTTGCCCCAAAGCTCGTAAATTAAACTTCAGCCTATTTTCTTATGTTTTATGACATTCTAATCATTTTTCCCTTCTATAGCAACATCAAATTCTCACTCTAACATATACTTATGAACATTAGGTATTTTTACCGATTATGTCGTTTTACTCGTTTTTACATAAAATCACTAAGCAAAAGTTGTTTAACACAATTTCAAGCTTCATATTCTACCATAAAACATCAAAATAAACACATTTCACCTATGGGTATTTTTCCAAATATGAACCCTAGCTTAAATTATTGCTAGAATAAGCTTAATCGAGGCTACCGGATTCTGAAAACGTAAAGAACATTAAAAACGGGGCTTGGAATCACTTACTATTGAGCTTGGAAAGCTTGAAAACCCTATCCATGGCTTCCCCCATGCTAATTTCGGTCTCCATGAAGAAGATGAGCAAAATTGGCTTTTAATTTTGTATTTTAATTCATTTTACCCCTAAATGACCAAAATGCCCTTACTACTAAACTTTCAAAAATTCCTTCCATGTCCTAATTTTGTCCATGAACTTAAAATTGGTCAAATTGCTATTTAATACCTCCTAATTAATATTTCAATGCAATTTCATACTAAAAACTTCTAGAATGCAAATTTTGCAACTTATTCGATTTAGTCCCTACTTTCAATTTAAACACTTTAGGCATAGAATTTCATCAAGAAATTTTCACACATCATGCAATCATATCATAATCATCAAAATAATCATAAAATAATTATTTCTATCTCAAATTTTGTGGTCACGAAACTACTATTCCGACTAAGCCCAAAATCGTGGATATTACAGCTCTCCCCCTTTTAAGGATTTTCGTCCTCTAAAAATCTTACCTAAAAAAGTGGTCTTCACTTTTAATCTCATATTCGGTGCCAGAAAAACTTTCACTTAGGCTCATGACGTCCAATACATCTCTTTAATTTCTCATATGATCTCAAAGCTTACGATCAGCAACTCTCAATCGTTCTTAAATTTTCAACCCTTCTCAATTTCCCATGATATCATGACATAAAACTCGGATCTCAACTTGATTAATGGAGACCGGAATTCCAAGAAATCCAACAATCAAAGAGACCTAAAATTCCATGAATCGATGAGTAGTAATTCATTCAATATAGATATGATTTATGGATCTCGCCATTTTCCTCTTTCGCCATAGAAATAATTCGATATGGCCTCAAGAATAATCCTTCTCATTTTCATCCCAATATCAACACTGGCAAGGATAATTTTGATAGATCCCAATGCTCGGCTTTAACCTCTTTAACAATTCAGATTTTATGTAACATCGAATGCTCTAAACTATCACATTACCTCACTGTCTTGAAACACATCACAATTCATACGATGAGTACATTACTTCTGAAAGTCAAGAAGTTTTTACTCAATGTAGACTAGTCTAGTTCAGACGCTTCGGTTACCAATATTCTCATCTATCTGAACTCTGTCAAGATGTAATAAACTTTTCAGTTTTCACAAAACGAAAACCTTATCATTCGTAGTGACTTTAACTAATATCCAACTCTTTCTAATAAATATACACTTCTCGTTCAGACTATTTACTCTTTTATCAGTACAAAAATGAAATTCTATTATCAGACTTGGGAAAAATAATCCTGACATAATTGTCACATAAAATCTTTCAAATAAATAATTCACCATACCAACTGAAACTCGCACTTTTATCACTTATGCCTTTACTGATGTCAAATCCTTACACAGAAATTAGAAAAAAAACCCCAATACTAAAATCACCACATTACCAAGATCAAATTAGAAGTATAGTCATATTTGACATGATTATCACGAGCTGAAGAACACACTTCGAACATGAGTCATAATTGATAAATTATGGAACAAAGATAACAAGAAAACCGAATAAAGAAATCCAAGTTAGAGAAACCCAGAATAAAGAAATCCAGAATAAAGAGACCCAAGATACGATACTATGCCGGAGAATCAAAAACCAAACTCATAGAGAAAATACGGAATACTCCGATAATTCTTCAAAGAAAGAAAGTCCAAAAGAAAACATCATTTAATCCCACTGAAATCAAATATAACAAGATCAATATATCTTCTCATACATATGTATCGGATGAAGCATCAAGTAGAAGAAAGCAGAATCATAATATCATATGTATTCTCTCATCAATTCTTATCAAAGTAAATGAAATAGAATACCCGATGAAATAGAGCAATATAAATTATAAACCAGTCAGATTACCAATGCTTTCATCCAACACGAAATTAGAAGACATTCCCATATAACAAAAATTTCTTTAGAAGATTAATAGCCATAGAAATATTTACGAGAACGGGTAAACACATATAACATCTCAAAAGAGATCACTAAATCTGTCCAAATCATAATCACACACTCAGATAGTTCACATTTCAAATATCATTTCCCTAACTAGTTTTGCCGTTACAAATTTCATATTAAACCATTCACTAAAGAAGGCCGATTCTGAATAAATTTCGATTTACACTTTTCTCAGCCTTGCACCTGAGTAATTCGATTTACCAAAGAGAATTCCTTCTCTAATTGGGACAGTACATAACTCCAGTAATCTTTACGTCAATCCGATACTTACTGTCTCTGACTTTACTTATCAGCTCATTTTCAATCTCTGATCATACTTATAATTATTCTATCAGTGAACTCTTTGGGTTCTCAACCAGAAACTTATTCAATACAGATCTCATGAAATTCCATTATAAGTACCACTTCGGTAAGGGGGAGGGGTTGTAGGACCTCTGACTCGACTTTCTTATACATACACATATAACACAACTTCCATCATCATAGCAACATCATCAAAATCATGTCATTCATTCAGGCAATGCAACATTCATGTTGGCTTACACAAATTTTCCTATTGTCCCATTTAGACAATATACTTATGCATATATTCTATGTTTTCTAGATAGCTTTACTTATCGATTCATTTAATTAAATTAAGTCATGCTCATGACATCATATAAGGCCAAACAAACATAGATATTTGCACCACAATTACAACTTTCATTTCGTGCATCATCATGTACATATCATTACAATCATATAATTCAGTCCAACAATTTAACATAGATAAGTTCATTTCATTATAATCCTTTATCTCACAAAAATTATATATCATTAACATTTATCAACATTCGACGTCCAAATCAAGACAAGGACATTTCCATTCATCTTATCAATTAAGCCACATACACTACATCATATGAGCATTAAACAATTATGGATATTTATCACATATGCATCATAAACTTTTATTCATACTTTTCTGAACTGAGACTTATCATAATCATAACTTTACTCAAATACCTTCACATAATATTAAACATGGTCGGTGCAGCTCGGTTGGAGAGTACCCTGTCTAAATAAGACGGTACTCATACGCGTCGGAAGACATCACACTATCATAGATCAGTGGCATGTATAGCTAAACTTTTACACATGCTAGGCTAGTCAGAGAACCGACTAAACCTACTCTGATACCACCAAATGTAATGCCCTGTGCCGAGACTGTCATTTGAGTCGAATACGAGGTGTTAACAGACTTAATTCATTACTTAAACAGCTCAAACAATTTAATTTTAAAATTTTCAGACAAGCTAAAAATCTGCGTCACAGTCGCTAAAAAATTCATATCTCGAGTTACAAAACTGAAAATTAAAATATGTAAATTTTATATGAAACTAGACTCATATTTCTATCTACTAATTTTTTTCTAGAATTTTTGTCTGAGCCAAATAGTACAGTTTATTAGTTAAAATCTCCCCTATTTCAGGTTAGACTACTCTGACCTCTGTGTATTACGAATCAGATATCTCTCTATAAAAAATTTCAATGACTATGAGGTTTGTTTCTCTTAAAACTAGACTCAATAAGGAATCTGTAAATATAAAGAACAACTTCTAATTATTTTTTTAAAATTTATTATGAATTTTTATAGTCAGAACAGGGGATCCAAAAATCACTCTGGCCCTATTTCACAAAAATTTAAATATCTCATAAAATATAATTTATATGCCTGTTTTGTTCATTCCATATGAAAATAGACTCATCAAGCTTCGATTCCATAACTTATTCATTATTTAATTCCATTTCTACTATTTTTAGTGATTTTTCAAATTCACGTCACTACTGCTGTCTAAATCTATTTTATGGTAAATTTTACCTATTTCATGGTTTGGTATACGGATAGTGTGAGCAAGCCTCCGACCGTTCCCGATTTTCGAGCTGACTTGTCAAAACTACAAGGAATGAAAAAGGAGGGAGTAAGCATAAATTCTTATAAGTTCACATGCAAATAGCAAGTAACATAACCATATAAGCAAACATAAAATATCATTTGCATAATCATCATCAAGACATTCATGTCATATTTTCATTTATCATCTTACCACATTGTTGATATATCGAGTTTTCAACCCAAGGGTTAAGTACATACCTATTCAAAGTATCCATCTCACAACACTTACCAATATGTCCCTTTCATCTCTAGTACTCCTCCATTTGAGTAGAACTTTACCCGTTGAACACATCGGAATATAATTCGGATACATGGAAAGTTTGCACATAAGTGCCACATATGTAGCCAAGCTACCATGTAACCCGCCCATAAGTGAACTCGGACTCAACTCAACGAGCTCGGGCATTTGCATCCATAAGTGAACTCGGACTCAACTCAACAAGTTCGGATGCCTAGTTACATCTCACGAACTCGGACTCAACTCAACGAGTTCGAACATTCGCATCCATAAGTGAACTCGGACTCAACTCAACGAGTTCGGATGCTCAACCATCCTAGTGACATGTCACTTGTATCCTAATCTATTTCTAAGGTTCAAACGGGCTTTTTCCCTCTATCTGACATTTTCCGTCTTCCACGGAATATCGGTACCGATACTCGGTAGCAATTCATATTTATCAAGTAGTAAACATAATTTGCATATTACTCAACATTAAACACAAAGCATAATATTTCAAGTAAAAATCAGCATATCATATAATTAACATCAATAACTTAAAAATAACAATTATGCTACATTATTTACACATGAACTTACCTCGTATGCGAAAATGGCTACTTTTACCATTTCGTCCACAACTTGGTATTTTCCCCATTTTAGCCCAAATATCATTTTTCCTTGCTCTATCATTTAAAATATAGTCTAATTAGGACTCACATTATTCAAATTGACCCAAAATCATATTTTGGCAAAATTACAATTTTGCCCCTAAACTTTTGCATATTTACACTTTTGCCCCAAAGCTCGTAAATTAAACTTCAGCCTATTTTCTTATGTTTTATGACATTCTAATCATTTTTCCCTTCTATAGCAACATCAAATTCTCACTCTAACATGTACTTATGAACATTAAGTATTTTTACCGATTATGTCGTTTTACTCGTTTTTACATAAAATCACTAAGCAAAAGTTGTTTAACACAATTTCAAGCTTCATATTCTACCATAAAACATCAAAATAAACACATTTCACCTATGGGTATTTTTCCAAATATGAACCCTAGCTTAAATTATTGCTAGAATAAGCTTAATCGAGCTACCGGGATTCTAAAAACGTAAAGAACATTAAAAACGGGGCTTGGAATCACTTACTATTGAGCTTGGAAAGCTTGAAAACCCTATCCATGGCTTCCCCCATGCTAATTTCGGCCTCCATGAAGAAGATGAGCAAAATTGGCTTTTAATTTTGTATTTTAATTCATTTTACCCCTAAATGACCAAAATGCCCTTACTACTAAACTTTCAAAAATTCCTTCCATGTCCTAATTTTGTCCATGAACTTAAAATTGGTCAAATTGCTATTTAATACCTCCTAATTAATATTTCAATGCAATTTCATACTAAAAACTTCTAGAATGCAAATTTTGTAACTTATTCGATTTAGTCCCTACTTTCAATTTAAACACTTCAGGCATAGAATTTCATCACGAAATTTTCACACAGTCATGCAATCATATCATAGTCATCAAAATAATCATAAAATAATTATTTCTATCTCAAATTTTGTGGTCATGAAACTACAATTCTGACTAAGCCCAAAATCAGGATATTACATCATGAGATATGTATTCTATAATATTCCTATGGTTTAAACGGGGCTTTCGGATGTCGTAACTTTCTCAATTTTTTCTCGGATTAAATTATTTAGCTATAATAGCAATTCAATACATTTCCACAACAATCAATCATATATTATTCAATTGAAATATGTTTATTTTCATATAAACTTACCTCGGAAATGAGAACACTAAACAAGTCAATTATTCTACAACCTTCGATTTTCCCCGATCTAATTCTGATTTCTTTGGTTCTTGATCTAAACACATTCAAATTTGATTCTTCAATCTCAAATTCATTCAAATCAATCCATAAACACATATTTAGGGCATTTTACAGATTAGCCCTCACATTTTCACATTTTGACACTTAAGTCCCTATTTCATAAAATCACAAAATATGCATAAATTCATATTACACATGCTAGGCCGAATGTTTATGGGGTTCATATAAGCCCACATATTTCATTTATTTCACATTTTAGTCCCTCCAAATATAATTTTCACAAATTAGCCTAATGTACTCAAATTCATCAAAAATCCAAAGACGAAACATATTTATCAAATACATATCTTTCATTTTTCACCAAATAACATCACAGTGCTGACAATTTCATCAATGGTATAACTCAAAATCATCATAAATTCTAGATATTGAGACATAGGCTTGATAGATTACTAAGCAATAATCTCAAAAACATAGAAATTATCAAAAATCGAACAAAAACAGACCTTTAATCAAGCTCGAAGTACCCGAATATCAAAACATATGAGCCCTAGCTTTTATTTCTTCAATTTTTGGAAAATTGATGAAAAGATGAATCAAAAATCATGTTTGGTTTAATTAATAAACATTAATTCATCATTTACCAAAATAACCTAATTATATCCATTTAAAATCCACTAACCCTTGACATATATGTCCATTCATAATTTCAGTGGTCTAATATCAACATAATCACCTCATAATTAATAAGCCATGTTAATTCGACACTTATTCATGTAACACACAACTTTTGCATTTTCTGCGATTTTGTCTTTTTATCAAATTAAGCACACAAATGATTAAATTTTCATACAAAACTTTCACACATCTTAACCACATACTGTAAACACGAAAAATAATATTAAAATATTTTTTGACTCAAATTTGTGGTCCCAAAACCACTATTCTAACTAGGGTCTAAATCGGGCTATTACAACTCTCCCCCCTTAGGGATTTTTATCCCCGAAAATCTTACCGTTGAACAGAGTCAGATATTGTTGTCTTATAGCATCCTCAGGTTCCCACGTAGCTTCTTTGGTCTCGTGTTTATGCCATAATACTTTCACGAAAGAAATTTTCTTATTTTGTAATTCTTTAACTTCATGAACCAAAATACAGATCGGTTCTTCTTTATATGTCATATCAGACTGAATTTCTATTTCTGACAGAGAAATCACATGCGAGGGATCAGATCTGTATCGCCAAAGCATCGACACGTGAAACACATTGTGGATCTTTTCTAACTTAGATGGTAATAACAATATATATGCAATTGGCCCGATACGCTCAATAATCTCAAATGGTCCAATGAGCCTCGGACTCAATTTGCCTTTTCTGCAGAATCAGAGTACTTTCTTCCACGGAGATTCTTTCAAAAACACTTTATCCCTTATTTCAAACTCAATATCTTTTCGTTTCAAGTCTGCGTATGATTTCTGACGATCTGATGCTATTTTTAGACTATTTCGAATAACTTTTACTTTCTGTTCAGTCTCTTTGATCACATCAACCCCGTGAATTTTATTCCACTAAGCTCAGACCAGTATAACGTTGTTCGGCATTTACGAGCCTATAAAGCTTCGTACGGTGCTATTTTAATGCTCGATTGAAAACTATTATTATACGCGAATTCAATCAATGGTAAATACTATTCCCACGAACCTTCAAACTCAAGGATGCAGCATCTCAACATATCCTCAAGTATCTGAATAATCTGCTTGGATTGACCATCCGTATTTGGGTGAAAAGTAGTATTGAAATACAATTTCTTACCTAAATCATCTTGCAGTTTCTTCCAAAATCTTGAAGTAAATCTTAGATCTCTATCAGACACAATAGACAGTGGCATCCTGTGTAATCTAACAATTTTGAAAATGTATAACTTAGCTAACTTATCAAGTGAGTAGTCTGTTCAAACTGGAATGAAACGAGATGATTTCGTAAATCTACCAACTACAACCCAAATTGCATTCTTGTTTCTTGGGGATAGGGGTAAACCTGAAACAAAATCCATTGTCACTCTATCCCATTTCCATTTGGGAATTATAATAGGCTGTAACAAATTGAAAGACACTTGATGTTCAGCTTTAACTTGTTGACATATCAAACATTTCGAAAAAAAATCAGCGATATCTCTTTTCATGCCATGCCACCAGTATAGCTGTTTCAAATCGTTATACATTTTCGTACTTCTCGGATGCATAGATAAACGACTACTATGAGCTTCATTCAAAATCATCTGGATTAACTCTGAATTTCTCAGAACACAAACTCAGCCTTTGAATCTCAAACAATCATCAGTATCAACTTGAAATTATGAATCAGGGTTCAAATCACACTAAGCTCACTTTGATATTATCTCATTATCAGCTTCTTGACATCAATAATCTGTTGTAAAAACAACGGTCTCGCTTTCAATTTGGCTAAAACTGAACCATCATCAGACAGAACTAACTGAGCATTCATCGCACATAGCACAAATAGTGATTTTCGACTCAAAGCATTAGCAACAACATTTGCTTTTCCCGGATGGTAATCAATAACTAGCTCGTAGCCTTTTAACAGTTCTAGCCATCTTCTCTGTCGTAGATTCAAATCTTTCTGAGTAATCAGATATTTCAAACTTTTATGATCTGAGAACACATGACACTTTTCACTGAACAGATAATCGCACCAAATTTTCAAAGCAAATAAAATAGTAGCTAATTCAAGGTCGTGTGTCAGATAATTCTTTTTATGCGACTTCAATTGTCTCGAGGCATAGGCTATTACCTTGCCTTCCTGCATTAAGATACAACCTAGTCCATTCAACGAAGCATCATTGTAAATCACGAATTTTTTACCCGGATCTGGTTGCACTAATACCTGAGTTTCAGTCAATAAGGCTTTCAACTGATCAAAACTTTTCTGACACATTTCGGACCATTCAAACTTAATGTCTTTCTGAAGCAATTTTGTCAATGGAGTTGCAATCACCAAAAAGCGTTTTACAAACCATCGGTAATAACTAGTAATTCCTAGAAAACTGCAAACTTCAGACACATTTCTCGGAAGCTTTCAATCTAAGAGAGCTAAAATTTTGCTCGGATCGACTTGTATACCAGTGCTGACACAATATGCCCCAGAAAACTGACTTCTTACAACCAGAATTCACATTTACTAAACTTTGCAAATGACTATTTATCATGCAGAGTCTGTAACACTATACTTAGGTGTTCAGCATGTTCGGATTCATCATGAGAATATATCAAAATATCATCAATGAATACAACAACAAATTGATCTAAATACGGTCTGAAAATTCTGTTCATCAGGTCCATAAAAATAGCAGGTGCATTTGTTAATCCAAATGGCACAACTATGAACTTATACTGTCCGTACCGTGATTGAAAAGCTATTTTTAGAATGTCTGAATCTTCTACTCGCAATTGATAGTAGCTTGATCTCATATCTATCTTTGAAAACACAGTAGCTCCTTTCAACTAATGGAACAAATCATCAATTCTGGGTAGAGGATATTTGCTCTTAATAGTCACTTTGTTCAACTGACGGTAATCAATACACATTCTCATCGTGCCGGTTTTCTTTTTCACAAACAGAATAGGAGCACCTTAGGGAGAAAAGCTCGGTCACACGAATCTTCTATCGTTCAACTCTTGCAATTGAGATTTCAATTCTTTCAATTCTGCCGGAACCATTCTATATGGAGCTATTGATATAGGAGTAGTCCCCGGTACAAACTCAATGCCAAACTCAACTTCTCGTATCGGAGGTAATCCCGATAATTCTTTAGGAAACACATTAGGGAACTCACAGATAACCAGTACAGATTCTATTTTCTTTTCTGTCACTTTTGAATCAATCACATAGGCAAAGTAGGCTTCACAACTCTTTTTCACATATTTCAGAGCTTTTGATGCAGATATCACAGCTAGTAGCCCATTCAAATCACTGGACTCAACTCAGATTATCTCGTCATTCTTTCATCTCAAATCAATAGTTTTTCGTTTGCAGTTCATAATAGCATCATGCAAAGTTAGCCAATCCATACCCAAAATTATATCGAATTCGTCAAAAGGTAATAGCATCAGATCAGCCAAAAAATAATTATCTCGAATCATTAGCGGACAAATCTTTCACACTTTATTAACTAGGACACTTTTGCCTAAGGGGTTCGATACTATAATCACAAATTCAGTAGACTCTACAGGTAAAGTCTTACTGGATACTAAATTCATGCATATATACAAATGCATTGATCTTGGATCTATCAATGTAATCACAGAAGTATCGTAAAGAACAAATGTACCCGTAATCACATCTGGAGATGAAGTTTTCTCACAAGCTCAGATGGCATAGGCTCTGACAGGTGCAGGAGTTTCAGATCTCCCAATAGTGTCCTTATTCATTCTCTGACTACCACTCACGTTACTTGTGTTTCTGGGTGGTCTACCTTTAGCAGCAATGTTACTCGACCTCGTATTCTGCACTGTATCTTGCTCGGCCAACTAAGGACATTCACGTATAAAATGATCTAATAATCCACATTTGAAGCAAGTCCGATCATTCAATCTACAACTACCAGGATGTCTTTTACCGCAATATTTACACTTAGGTGATGTTGATTTGAGATGTTGATTTGACATTTCCAACACTAGCTATTGAAGTAGCTTTTGAATTCACAGGTGGCCTCTCTCGATCTCTTCTCGAATAAACCGTAGTAGCTTTTGAACAACTAGAATCATCTCAAAATCTCTTTGATGCTGACTGAAATGACTTATTCGATGATCTTTTTTAGACCTCTCTAGCTTCTGATTTACCTTTTCTTTTCTCTTTCCCGAGTTCCTTAGCTTTACACGCTCGTTCGACAAGCACAACAAACTCTTTTATTTCATGAATCCCAACTAACAAGTGGATATCTTCATTTAAACCATCTTCACATCTCTTGCTCATAAGTGCTTCACTCGAAACACATTCTCGAGCATATTGACTTAACCTCAGAAATTCTCGTTCATAATCCGTAATAGACATACAACCTTGTTTTAGCTCAAGAAACACTTTTCATTTTTGATCTATGAATCTTTGACTGATGTACTTCTTTCTAAATTCAGCCTGAAAGAACTCCCAAGTGACTCATTCTTTTGGAACCAAAGATATTAACGTTTTCCACCAATGATACGCCGTATCTCTCAAAAGTGAAATAGTACATTTAATACATTCTTCAAGAGTACATGACATTTCATCAAACACTTGTATCGTATTCTCTAGCCAAAATTCAGCTCTCTCAGCATCATCATCAGTAGTAGCATGAAACTCTTTAGTGTAACAGTCCGATTTTGACCCTAGTTAGAATAGTGGTTTCGGGACCACAAATTTAAGTCTGAAAAATATTTTAATATTATTTTCTGTGTCTGTGATATGTGAATTTATATCTGTGAAATTTCTGTAATTTAATTTGTCTATTTCTGTGCTTAATTATGAAAAAAGATTAAATCGCGTAAGGTGTAAAAGTTGAATGCTAGATGATAAAGCACCTATTTGATTTGGCTTAGTTAAGTGAAGGTCCTTGCATGTCAAATTTACCATTTATTTAAATGGTGGACAATTATGGGCACTAGTGGATGGAAATTTATGTTTTATTAATAAGGTTATAATGGTAAATAGTGTATTAAATGAATTAAAGTAAATTAAATGTATGAAATAAGCCATTTCTTCATGAATTCTTGTTGAAAATCAAAAGAAAATAAGAAGGAATAGAGATTTAGGGTTTTGACACTTGCAAGCATCAATTAGGTATGTGTTTTTGATCGGTTTTTGATAATTTCTGCGTTTCTGTGATCGTTACTTTCTGTTCTTCAAAGCCCATGTCTGAATTTCTATTTCTGTTAAAGATTTCATGGAATGCCATTGATGATTATATGAGCTTTGTAGTGCTCTTATATGGATTATGAAAGATATATGTTAGATTATCATGCTTTGTTCTTGAATTTTTGATGAAATGAGCTCTTTGGGCTAATTTGTGAAAATGAGGTTTTGAAGGACTAAATTGTGAATTAAACATGTTGTATGAACTTATATAGAATCCATGAAAATTCAGCTAGCCTTTGTTGCAAAGAAATTTTACATATTGGTGATTTTGTGAGAAATGGACTAAATTGTCAAAGTGTGAAAATGTAAGGGCTAAAATGTAAAGTGCCCTAAATATGTGTACATGGATTAAATTGACTGAAATGAATGATTGAGTTGTTGAATTTGTATTGAATAGATCAAGAACAAAGAAAATCAGACTTAGATCGGGGAAAGTCCAAAAGAGTTGAATAGTTGACTCGTTTTATCCGAAATCCGTCCGAGGTAAGTCAAACTACACTTACGAGTTAAGTTGATTAAATTCTATGTATATAAACTGTTATATGTATTAGACAGTCTTGAGAGCCTGATGAATAAACTCTGATAACATGTTGGTGGCTGAAAAGCTCTGTAAGTTCTTTAAAAAAAATGTTGACATTGATCTCAGATATCGTATAAGACCGTGTCTGGGACAAAGGCCTCGATTGAGATTTACGTATAAGACCATGTCTGGGACATCGACATCGTATCTGATTTCATGTAAGACCTTGTTTGGGATAAAGGCATCGATAATGAATTATATGTAAGACCACGTCTAGGACGTTGGCATTATACTTGTTTATGAGCATCTGTATCGTTTCTGACCCATCTGATGATAGCATACGAAATCTGAGTTTGAGTATATGAAATGTATAACCTATGCAGGTACGTTTGTATCGTACTAAGTTTTTTAATATGAAAGACTCTGTTCTGTGAAATAATGAATGTGAAGTATGTACAAAACCATGAACTACTTACTGAAATAACTTGAACTCTGATTATTGACTTTACTTATATGTTTAAATGAATGGATTAATTGTATTTGACTTACTAAGCTCTTTGTAGCTTACTCTGTGTAATTTCTATCTATTTTACAGTTATCGTAGCTACTGAAAGCTCGGGATAGTCGAGGATAGTCACCACACTGTCAAACTCTTTTTGGTACTTTTGAAATGTACATATTTATAAGTATGGCATTTATAGGCTAGAATGTTTAAGTTTGTAAGCTTTATATGTATATAAGTTATGCCATATGGATTGGCTAGCAAATGATAAGTTTGTGCATAGTTGTGGTGTATTTTTGTAATGTACCATGTTCTAATATGAATTGGTCATCTTCAAGCATGAAATTGGTTGAAAATGTTGGTATGAATGTTGTATATTATTGCTTGTAGGATTGGACCCAAAAAGGGGTGGAAAATTGGCTTAAATCAAGCCGGCATTATGCCACACGGTCAGGGAACACGGGTGTGCCTTGTGGCCGTGTGAAAAAGTCAGTAGCTAGCTAAATTTTACACGGTCATGGCACACGGCCGTATCTATTGGCCGTGTTAAAAAGTCAGTATATGACCTCTTTTTGGCATGGTTGGACCATATGGGCGTGTCTTGTGCCCGTGTAAGTCATACGGCCTTGTCACACGGGCGTGTGACTTTGAAAATTTTGAAAAGTTTGATTCAGTTCTGAAAATTTTGAATGGGTTCAGTTTAGTCCCTACCCCTCCTAAATGTATGTTTTTGTCTCGTAGACCATCTTAAAGTGTGAATTGTAGTTGAATGCTTATGTATTAATAATATTTGATATATGTGATTCTGTATGGTTCTAAAATGCTCTGTCCGTGCGATAATGCCCCTTACCTATTTCGGCGACGGCTACGGGATAGGGGTATTACATTCAGCCCCATATTTTCTAATCTTATCAACTGGAGGCTTATTCAGACGAATCTAATATACCACTTAGGGAGTTACGGGAACTTGCTCGGGCGGAGGTTGGGGAGTAGCCGGGTTTGTTCTAACATACTGAGTGAAGCACTCATTCATCATTTGGAAGAAAGCTTGCTTAGTCTCTCCCCCATGGCTACTAGTAACGGGTCTAAAATCAGATGGCGTTGTCCTTTGGGCAGGAGCAGGCGCATTACTTTCGACATCGTCAGCTACGGCTCGTTCGAGATCCATTACTATACGAAAAAAACATTTTCTTTATCAGGATTCATCATACTATCATAGTTCATATATATGGCATGTATAGCTAGACTCCCATACGCTACATTAGTCCTAGAATCACCTAAATCGTAGCTCTGATACCAATAAAATGTAACACCCCTAACCCGTAACTATCTTCGAAATAGGTTAAGAGGCATTAATACACACCAATCAGATACATTTATGCATTCACTATCATAAACCATTCAAAACAAGCATACAAAGATTTAATAAGACATTTGGGACTAATTCGGTAACTTATAAAAATTTCGAATACCTAGAAAAATTTTCAACATTTCAAGTACCACACGCCCGTGTGAATAAACCGTGTGCCTCACACGGTTACCATAGACGCCCGTGTCATAGACCATGTGAAAATAGAGTATATACACTAACTTGTACCACATGGCCGGAGACACGCCTATGTGCCTTGGTCGTGGTCGAAACTGACTTGGGTCACACGGCTGACCATGCGCCTATGTGTCTAGACCGTGCTCAAGACTGAATTTAAATTGTAGGACTACCCCAGGGGACACACGGCCGTGCAACATGACCGTGTGTCATACATGGCTGAGACACACGCCATGTCTCTGCCCGTGTGGACAAAAATAGGCCATTTAATAAGCCAATTTGCCACCCTTATCTCTTGTTCACCTAGCCATCAAAATAGAAACGTTTCAACTCATATATAGGTAATCGAAACATACCAATTCAATCACATATCATGCAATCAATATCATTAATCATATCCATACACAATTTCAACTCAAACATACTAATTCCATGTACCTAATTTATACCATTTTTGCAACACATATCATATACCAAAAATCAAACCATAAGTTCAATCGTAATCAAGCCATATCTCATGGCATGATATACCCATCTCAAAATATACCACATTGGTCCTAGCCTATACATGCAATAGTTTGTTATATACATTTTCAAATGGTACCAAAATAAAGTTCGATAGTATGGTGATGATCCTTGACGATCCCTAAGCTTCCAGTAGCTTCGATATCTTAAAATAAAACAATGCAAACACACACAAAGTAAGCTTTCAAAATCTTAGTAAGCCATATACAAATAAACTTATCAATAAACAATTATAGACCAATTCGTACATATGAATCATAGCAAAACACGATTGCAAGATCTTATTTCTCATATAGCTCAGTTGGTCATAATTACTTACTTATAAACACATAACATTTTCATATAGTTCACATCTCACATGATCATATTCATTCTTGCTTCTCATTGCTAAATTTTATATACATTTTATACGTACTTGAATCGGATGCACATGCACTTGATCATTTATTTCCCAATAATGCCTGTTGAATCGTTCGGAAATAATAAGGATACTCGCATAGCTCAGAAAGCTCGTACAATGCCAACGTCCCAGACATGGTCTTACATGTAATCAAATATTGATGCTACTGTCCCAGATAGGGTCTTACACGAAATCATATACGATCCAGATGTCTCAGACATGGTCTTACACGTAAATCACAAGTCGATGCCAACGTTGCAGACATAGTCTTACACGAAATCATATCTTGGAATCCTATGTCATGACATATGTATTCTATACTATTTCTATGGTTCGTACGGGGCTTTTGAATATCATAACTTTGTCGATATTTGCATATAAACTTACCTCAGAAATGAGAATGGCTAAACAAGTTAATTATTCTACAACCTTCGACTTTTCCCGATCTAATTCTGGTTTATTTGGTTCTTGATCTAAACACATTCAAATTTGACTTATTCAATCTCACATTCATTCAAATCAATCCATAAACACATATTTAGGGCATTTTATAGATTGGCCCTCACATTTTCACATTTTGACACTTAAGTCCCTATTTCATAAAATCACAAAATGTGCATAATTTCATATTACACATGCTAGGCCGAATGTTTATAGGGTTCATATAAGCCTACCTATTTCATTTATTTCATATTTTAGTCCCTCCAAATATCATTTTCACAAATTAGCCCAATGTACTCAAATTCATCAAAAATCCAAAGACAAAACATATTTATCAAATGCATATCTTTCATTTTTCACCAAATAACATCACAAGCTCACAATTTCATCAATGGTATAACTCAAAATCATCATAAATTCTAGAAATTGAGACATGGGCTTGATAGATTACTAAGCAACAATCTCAAAAACATAGAAATTATCAAAAATCAAACAAAAACGGACCTTTAATCAAGCTTGGAAGTAGCCGAATATCAAAACATATGAGCCCTAGCTTTTCTTTCTTCAATTTTTGGCAAAATGATGAAAATATGAAGCAAAAATCATGTTTTGTTTAAGTAATAAACATTAATTCATCATTTACCAAAATAGCCTTATTATATACATTTAAAATCCACTAACCCTTAGCATATATGTCCATTCATAATTTCAATGGTCTAATATCAACATAAGGACCTCATAATTAATAAGCCATGTTAATTCGGCACTTATTCATGTAACACACAATTTTTGCATTTTTTGCGATTTTGTCCTTTTATCATATTAAGCACACAAATGATTAAATTTTCATACGAAACTTTCACACATGCTTAACCACATACTATAAACACGAAAAATAATATTAAAATATTTCTCTGAATCAGATTTGTGGCCCCAAAACCACTATTCTGACTAGGGTCTAAATTGGGTTGTAACAGAAGGTAGCCTCTCTCACCCATCACAGGACACTGTGCTGCTGGGTTGAGGATTGATTTGGCGATAGCCATCTTCCTAAGTTCTTCTGTTATTTCTTATTTTGTTCTCCGTGAATTACTTCTATCAAAACGATGTTGGGTGTTATTTCAAACTTGAATTTTAATCGTTGACCTATCAGCTAAATCTCATAGGGTTGGGATTACATGATGAAAACTTTTATTTTCTTTAATAGTTAAAACATATATTTGATTTCATCTATCATTTCATTCAATTGTTTTCTTTCCTAAGTGTATGCATACATTCTCTAGACATAGATGAATGTGCAGTATGCCTGTAAAATTGAATCTAATTTTGGAAATGTTGGATTAGTTGGACTGTAATTGAGTGATATGAGTAAGTACTCGACAGATACTTGTAGCAAACTCTAAAAATAGAGCAGCATTTATAACAGCCCAATTTTGGGTCTAGTCAGAATAGTGGTTTCAGAACCACAAATTTGACACAAAAAAATTGTTTTTCTTATATTTTTATGGTCTACAATTTCATGGAATGATTTCGTGAAAATTTTATTCAAAAATTTTGACGTTTGGGCACTAAATTTAGTCAAAAGGACTAAATTATAAAAAGTGCAAAACTTGAGTTCTATAAGCTAGCGGTGTCTAATTGTTATGAAATTTTAAATTGAAGGTCATTAAATGGTAATTAGACCATTGGTTAAGTTGGTGGACAAAAATAGACATGGTTAGGTATGTTTCTAAAGTTTCTCATCAAGGGCATTTTAGTAATTTGGTAATTATATGAATTTAAAAGCCAATTTTTGTCCATCTTCCTCCCATGGCTGAAATTCACAAGGGGAAACCATGGATAGGGTTTTTCAAGCTTCCAAGCTCGATTCTATGTCCGTTCTAGCCCCGTTTTTAATAATTTTTATGTTTTTGAAATCCTTGTAACATGATCTATCTATTTCTACCACTAATTTAAGACATAATTAAAGTCTAAAATTTTACCCATGATGGATATTTGTGTATTTTGATGTTTAATGATAGAAAATGCATGTTAGTTGTTTGATAAACGACTTTTACTAAGTAATTTTAGATAAAAATGCCTAAAAAGGACTTACTTGTAAAAAGTTGTAAAATGGGTGTTAAAATGCGAATAAAAGGAAAATGTGGGCTTCTATAAGCATGTATAAGGTTCGGCTAGGCATGGGTATTGAAGAAATTGAGTACATTTTATTTTACAAGCCTAAGGACTAAAATGTAAAAATGTTAAACTTTAGGGGCAAAAATATAATTTTACGATTAGGTCCTTTTTGCCATTTTTATGCCGAGGTAAGTTCGTATGTAATTAATGTATTGTTTTAATTATATTTTAAATGCTTTATTATTGTATGAATTTTGATTGAACCTTGGACGTATTCGACAAAGTTTTGACAAGCGTGAAATCTCGGTTAAACCTTAGGAATAGATAGGATACAAATATCATGACATTAGGGTTACTAAGATTACGTGTAAGACCATATCTGGGATATGGCATCGATATGAGACTTCATGTAAGACCATACCTGGGCTATTGGCATCGAAATGAGATTACATGTAAGACCATATCTGGGATATAGCATTGGTATGATTTTGTGAGTACGAGATTCCCGAGTATCCTGTAGTATTCCTAGTGGTTCAACGGGTAATTTAATGGGTATGTCAAAGAAGAGAAAGAGCATGTAAGTATTATGAATTGGTACAGGTATGTACGTAAAGTTTATAAGCATTGACTTCATGAAATTGTGAGTTCATGATTTCCACGAGAATGATTTTGTGAAAACCTTGTGATTATTGGTCTATACTTGTGATGTATGAAATTCATGATAAATTTAGTTAAAGATCATGTGATTAGCTTTCGGGCCAAATTGGGTTATGATATAGCATGTTTTACTCACTTAAATTGCTATTTATCGGATATGAGAATAAGGAAAGATTGACATAATTGCCTATTAAAATGGTTATGAAAGCACTAGAAGGTAAAAGTTTAGGTAATTGAAAGATATTAAGATATATGCTTAAAAATATGAGCACACATAATCAATGTGCATGTTTACTATGAGGTTTCAAATGATTTATTAATTGTTGTAATATGCTACAAAGGAGAGATTACGGTTGTTAGGCTAAAGTCAAGACATGTTAAATTATGCTCGCAAATTGATATAGCAAACAATGTGACTGAATAATTTATAACTATAAGATTTATAGCAATTTATACTATTTTGTTCTTTGCTTATATTGTAGACTTGGTAAATGATTGGTAAGAGTTGCTTATTATATTCATACGGACTTACTAAGCTCTATAGCTTACCCCATTCCTTTCTCATGTTTTATAGTGCTGTGAAGCTAGCTCGAGTTGGAGATCGCTGGAGATCCTATCACACTATCAAGCTATCATTTTGGGTATTGATAAATTCAAGTATTTTGAGTTATGGCATGTATAGAGACTTGGTCTTTTGGTCATATGTGTCATTATGACTTTAGCCAATGTATTGGCTTGTAAGGGTCAAAGGCTTTTTTGATATTTGGCCATGTAAATTGGCTTAATTGGCTTACATGGTTGTGAGCCTCAGTACATTCACATATGTTGCAATGTCTATGGTGATATGATCATGGTATGCTTGATGAATGTGAATTGTTTGGAAATGTGATTTATGGCATGAATGTGACTATTTGGTAATGTGGTCTATTGATGAGATGATGAATTTGTGTGTACAATAAGGTAACTAAAAGTAGTTAAATTAAGACTAATGAAGGCAAAGTTGACATGAATGATTTATGGCATGATAAATGTTGTGTATATTATAGATGTTAATATGGTACTAATACGTGATGGTCATAATTGTGAATGGTTCATGGTTCATTTTGTATATAGCCTTGGAAGTTGGCTAATGTTGGTTATGAGTATATTTGTATTAATGTCATTTGTGAATGTGAAAACTTGCATGTTTAAGCATGTTTGAAAATAATATGAAAATGACATGTTATTGTCTTGGTTGTTATTATTTGGTTGCTCTTTATGCTTGAGTTTGTGCCATGTGATGTTGAGTAGATATGTGCAAGTGAGGGTGGCAAAATGGCTTGGTAAATAGCCTTGTTTTTGTCCACACAAGTAGACATAAGGGAGTATGTCTAGGCCGTGTGTGACACATGATCATCCCCATGGGCGTATGATTCGACTGTGTGTCCCCTGCACCTAAATTGTTGCAAAATAGAATGCTCAGTATCGAGCACACGGGCATGAGACACAGCCGTGTGTCTTAATTGTGTGAAGGACACGGCCTCGGGACACAGGCATGTGTCTTGGTCGTGTCACTTCAAATTGTTATTAGGTGACAAATAAAAAGTTAGACTGGGTAGGGACATGAGCGTGTGTGATCACACTGCCTGCCCACACAGGCGTGTCCCAAGCTACATGGGCGTGTGACCCCTGTTTTAGCATAAATTCTCTAAGTGTCGAAAAATTTTCTAAAGTTCTCAGTTTAGTTCCGAACCACTTCTAAAGCATGTTTTGGGCCTCGTAGGCTCATTTTTGGGACGATGTGATTGATTGTTAAAAATTTTTAATTTGGTGCCAAATTTACAACTCGAAATGTATGTTTGCTTGTGTTTACATCCGATAATGCCTCATACCCTGTTTCGGCGTTGAATACGGGTAAGGGATGTTACATTTAGTGGTATCAAAGCTATGGTTTAGTTCATTCTTGGACTAACCTAGCATGTGTGAGAGTCTAGCTATACATGCCATATATAACCTGTGATAGTGTGATATCTCTCGACTCTGATGAAATTGTTTTGTTGAGATAGAGATGCTTTCCAAGTGAGCTACTTTCAAGAACGCTGGAAGTGATACTAAGATATTTGAAAATGTGTTTGTGATGAGTCGAAACTTGGAAAGGTATGAATAAGAGTTCGTGATATGTATGTGATGATGTACAAAATGAAATAACCATAAGTTGAGAAATATGGGTAAAATGTCATTGTTCTAGTTGAACGTTGTGTTTCAATGGATTATGTTTGATTTTATGAAACGAAATGACAATTTATATTGTGATAGACTCATCCATGTTTGTTTGGCATTCATATGATGTTATGTGCCTAACTTGTTTGATTAACTGAATGCGATAAGTAAACTTACTCAAAATTTATGGAATGTATGTATAAGTGCACTTGTTTGAATAAGATAATCAGAAAGTTCGTGTAAGATAAATATGTATATTAATTTTCCTGAAGTAAATTGTATAACTGTGATGATATTATGATGATGATGAATGTTAAGTCACATGTGTGTATATATGAGAGTCGAGTTAGAGGCTTTACGACCTCACCCCTTTACCAATATGGTATTTTATAACGAAATTTCATGAGATTTATGTTGAATGAGATCACAAGTGAGAGACTAAAGAGTTCAGTAGCGAAATAACTAATAATGTGGTCAGAGTTGAGAATATTTTGGCAAGTGAATACAGTTTTGGAAAAGATGCCAGGTTATTCTAAAGATCATTCGAATTTCGCAATGTCACGGTTAAAGAAAAAGTTAATCTCGGCTAATCGACTCATTCAAGTATGATGTCTAAAGCATGTATTGCTAAAATTTCTTCCGGATTGATGTTTGTTAGTGAATGGAATAATATAGGATTAGTGAAGATAGAATTAGACAGAGAAATGATATTTGAATCGTAAAGATGTCTGAGTGTAACAGTTGAAATTGAATAGATTATGATCATCTCTTTTGGGTATTTTATATATTCATTTATCCTTAGAGATATACATGATTACTCGTTTTCTGATGAAATTCTTATCGTATGAGAATGCTAGATGATTATAGTGTTAGATGAAAGCACTGTTGGTCGGGTTGGTTGATGATCAGCATATCTTATCTCTCTCTCTTTGGGATTCTATTCTATTATGTTTGGAATAAAAGTTGATGGTGAAAATTTATGTGAGGCTATTCTTCTGTATCTACTGGATGTTGTCTTGTTTTACATATATTAATATATTTCGAAAATATATTATCTCTGTTACAATTGATTCCAGAGTGTGTATCAATTGTTTTTCTTCTGGTTTTCTCTGAGGAATCATCAAGATCTTTATTATTTTCATATGAGTTATGTTCTTGGACTTCTAATATGGTATCACATCTTGGATTTCTCTATCTCAGTTTTCTTATCATCCTTATTTCGTAAATTATCAATCATGGCTCATCTTTAAAGTGTGTTCTTCTGCTTGTGATAACTATGTCTATTATGAGTGTATTTCTAGTTCGATCATAGGAACATGGTGATTCTGGTATCATGATTTCTCTAATTTTCATGAAAGGAATTGACATCGGCAAAGGTATAGATAGTGGAAGTTCAAGCTCAAATTGTATAATGGTTTTCTTTTCTCAAGTAAGTTTGATTAAGGTCAATGAGTTCAATCAGGATATTTTGTTTTCTTGAGCTAATGGAATTGTAAATATCTTTTATTAGCATGTTAAAGGAATTATAAAAGATTGTATGTTTGAGTTGTTTAACAGCATGAAGAAAGGAGTATTTTAATAAGTTATTATCTGATAGTTGAGAATGACTAAGTTGTTTTTATCTGAGCAAGCCAGTGATTTGAAAGGTAATCTTAGTTATATGCATTTAAGTTTATCCTCTGGTATGAACATAAAATCTTGTACATTTATGGGTGAATAGATGGATAGTTTGAAGGAAGAGTTCATATTTTAGAAAGTATGATACAGAGGTATAACTATTAGATTTGTTCTAATCGAATGATGTCATTACGAGTTAAAGCTATTATGATTTATAAAGTTATCACATTTGTGAAAGTTTGAATGGTATGTTGCATGTTAGTAAAGTTGAAAACAGTTGAAGGTGTTATTAATCAAAGCACTTGTTCTGGGTTTTGTTTGAATTGAGAAAAGAATTCGTGATTTTTTAGCAATGCACTATCGAACGGATTGGAATGTGTTTTAATACAAGAATGTGAAGTGACAGTTTATGCTTTCTGATGATTAAAATCTCATTAAAAGAATTGTCTGATGGATGATTTAGAGTCGGCCACTGTTATGTCTGTGTTGAGAGTTGATGACATTGTTTGTTCGACAAAAAATGTCATATGCTTCTTGATTACAAGAGTTTAAAGTATCTAATGTTACAGAAAAATCTGAAATTAAGACAACATTGATGGCTTGAACCATTAACAGATTTTGAATAGTTAACGATTAACCTTTGGGGAAGTAAATATAGTTACAGATGCTTGAATGGAAAACCTTTGTTCATTTGATGAGTGTTGGTTACAGGATTAATCTTATTTGAAGGAAGTCTGGATCTAGCTAAATTAAAAAGTTAAAGCGATGTTTTCTTTGCAAGATTGAAAACCTCAGGACTGTGATAGTAAGTGGTAAACTAAACGAGTACAGTGTGAGACGACCTTTGATTCTGATTTCTACTATTATTACTCTGAGATAGAATTTGCGCAATGAATTATCCAGAACTTATGCAGAAAATGTTGTACGAGACTCAATAGTAGCTCGTTTGTTCATTCAGGGAGTAATTCAAATTTTTGACGATATGCTCCGACACTATGTTTTAGAGTTAAAAGATGATTGGAAAGAGATATACGAGGTGAAATTGATTTGTGATTCTGAGGGAAAAAGGCGAAAGTGATTCATGAAAGTTGAAAGCAACTTCAGACTGACATAAGTAGTATACAAATTTAAAAATTTAAGATATTGGATTCCAGATCGATGACAGAGTGTTTCTGGAAGTCTTGCCCTCGAAGAGGATTCTTCGATGAGGTAGGGGAAACTATGAGAACGTTACCCTAATCTCATTTCTGGTAAGATTTTCGAGGATGAAAATCCCTAAAGGGGGAGAGTTGTAACAACTCGATTTTGGGTCTAGTTGGAACAGTTGTTACAGGACCACAAATTTGACGTAAAAAAATTGTTTTTCTTATATTTTTATGGTCTAAAATTTCATGGAATGGTTTCGTGAACATTTTGTTCAAAAATTTTGACGTTTGGACACTCAATTTAATCAAAAGGACTAAATTGTAAAAAGTGCAAAACATGAGTTCTATAAGCTAGAGGTGTCTAATTGTTATGAAATTTTAAATTAAAGGTCCTTAAATGGTAATTAGACCATTGGTTAAGTTGATGGACAAAAATAGACATGGTTAGGTATGTTTCTAAAGTTTCTCATCAAAGGCATTTTAGTAATTTGGTAATTATATGAATTTAAAAGCCAATTTTTGTCCATCTTCCTCCCATGGCCGAAATTCACAAGGGGAAACCATGGCTAGGGTTTTTCAAGCTTCCAAGCTTGATTCTAAGTCCGTTCTAGCCCTGTTTTTAATGAATTTTATGTTTTTGAAATCCTTGTAACATGATCTATCTATTTCTACCACTAATTTAAGACATAATCAAAGTCTAAAATTTTACCCATGATGGATACTTGTGTATTTTTATGTTTAATGGTAGAAAATGCATGTTAGTTGTTTGATAAATGACTTTTGCTAAGTGATTTTCGATGAAAATGCATAAAAAGGACTTATTTGTAAAAAGTTGTAAAATAGGTGTTAAAATACGAATAAAAGAAAAACATGGGCTGTTATCCATTTATAAGGTTTGGCTAGGCATGGGTAATGAAGAAATTGAGTACATTTCATTTTACGAGCCTAGGGACTAAAATGTAAAAATGTGAAACTTTAGGGGCAAAAATGCAAATTTTACCATAATGTGATTTTGGGCTAATTTAAATAGTATAATGATTAAATAAGTTAAATGTGATATTATAGATCAAGAAAAATGAGGTTCGGACCTAGAACGGGAGAAAACGAGTATTTGATGGTTAGGTCCTTTCCGCCATTTTTATGCCGAGGAAGTTCGTATGTAAATAATGCATTTTTTAATTATGTTTTAAATGCTTTATTACTGTATGAATTGTGATTGACCCTTGGACGCATTCGACAATGTTTCGACAAGCACGGAATCTCAGTTGGACCTTAGGAATAGATAGGATACAAATGTCATGACATTAGGGTTACAGAGATTACGTGTAAGACCATATCTGGGATATGGAATCGATATAAGACTTCATGTAAGACAATAGTTGGGCTATTGGTATCGATTTGAGATTACATGTAAGACCATTTCTGGGATATGGCATTGGTATGGTACTGTGATTACTAGATTCCCGAATATCCTGTAGTATTCCAAGTGGTTCAACGTGTAATTTAATGGGTATGTCAAAGAAGAGAAAAAGCATGTAAGTATTATGAATTGGTACAAGTATGTACGTAAAGTTTATAAGCATTGACTTCATGAAATTGTGAGTTCATGATTTCCACGAGAATGATTTTGTGAAAACCTTGTGATTATTGGTCTATACTTGTAATGTATGAAATTCATGACAAATTTAGTTGATGATCATGTGATTGGCTTTCGGGCCAAATTGGGTTATGATATAGCATTTTTTATTCACTTAAATTGTGATTTATCAGATATGAGAATAAGGAAAGATTGGCATAATTGCCTATTCAAATGGTTAGGAAAGCACTGGAAGGTAAAAGTTTAGGTAATTGAAAGATATTAAGATATATGCTTGAAAATATGAGTACACGTAATCAATGTGCATGTTTACTATAAGGTTTCAAATGATTTGTTAATTACTGTAATATGCTACAAATGAGAGATTACGGTTGTTAGGCTAAAGTTAAGACATGTTAAATTATGCTTGTAAATTGATATAGCAAACAATGTGACTGAATAATTTATAACTATAAGGTTTACAGCAATTTATATTATTTTGTTTTGTGTTTATATTGTAGACTTGGTAAATTATTGGTAAGAGTTGCTTATTATGTTCATACGGATTTACTAAGCTATATAGATTACCCCATTCCTCTCCTATGTTTTATAGTGCCGTGAAGCTAGCTTGAGTTGGAGATCACCGGAGATCCTATCACACTATCAAGCTATCATTTTGGGTATTAATGTATTCAAGTATTTCGAGTTATGGCATGTATAGGTACGTGGTCTTTTGGTCATATGTGTCATTATGACTTTAGCCAATGTATTAGCTTGTAAGGGTCAAAGGTTTGTTTTGATATTTGGCCGTGTAAATTGGCTTAATTGGCTAACATGGTTGTGAGCCTAAGTACATTCACATATGTGTCAATGTCTATCGTGATATGATCATGGTATGCTTGGTGAATGTGAATTGTTTAGAAATGTGATTTATGGCATGAATATGAATGTTTGGCAATGTGGTATATTGATGGGATGATAAATTTGTGTGTATAATAAGGTAACTAAAAGTAGTTAAATAAAGACTAATGAAGGAGAAATTGACATGAATGATTTATGGCATGATAAATGTTGTGTGTATGATAGATGTTGATATGGTACTAATATGTAATGGTCATAATTGTGAATGGTTCGTAGTTCATTTTGTATATAGCCTTGGAAGTTGGCTAATGTTTGTTATGAGTATATTTGTATTAATTTCATTTCTGAATGTGGAAACTTTAATAATTTGATGCGGAAAGGTTGATGTTTAAGCATGTTTGAAAATAGTATGAGAATGACATGTTATTATCTTGGTTGTGATTATTTGGTTGCTCTTAATGCTTGAGTTTGTGCCATGTGATGTTGAGTAGATATGTGCAAGTGTGGGTGGCAAAATGACTTGGTAGATAGCCTTGTTTTTATCTACACGGGTAGACACATAGACGTGTGTCTAGACCGTGTGTGACACACAGTTAGCCTCATGGGCGTGTCATCCGGCCGTTTGTCTCAGCCGTGTGAAGGACACGGCCTCGGGACATGGGCATGTGTCTTGGCCGTGTGACTTGAATTTGTTCTTGGGTGACAAACAGAGAGTTAGACGGGTTAGGGACATGGGCGTGTGTGACCACACAGCCTGCCCACATGGGCGTGTCCCAAGCCACACGGGCATGTGACCCCTGTTTTAGTAAAAATTTTCTAAGTGTCATAAAATTTTCTAAAGTTCTCAGTTCAGTTCCAAACTGCTTCCAAAGCATGTTTTGGGCCTCGTAGGCTCATTTTTGGGACGATGTGATTGATTGTTAAAAAGTTTTAATTTGGTGCCAAATTTACAACTCGGAATGTGTGTTTGCTTGTGTTTACATCCAATAATGCCTCGTACCCTATTCCAGTGTTGAATATGGGTAAGGGGTGTTACAGCGTTTGTATAGAATGAAGACAATACAATGCAAAGGGCCATGCTAAGGCCTATAGACACAAGCCAGGTAACTTCTAAGGAGTAGATTTAGTACGATTTTGCTGAGGCATTATTGAAAGTAAGGGTAGATTCTTAGTAATCCCAACCTTCCAATCAACATCGTAGACCTTCAATTCATTGTCGTAGAATCTTTGTCATAGCATTCTTAGTTATTTATTTATTCATTCGAATTTTATTCACATATTTACTCTCATAATTGCCATTGCATTTTTACTCTTGTTTTGTCTTAGCATTTTCCAATATTAGTTAGTATATATTTCACACTCATCTTATTATTTTAATTTATCACTGTGTACTTAACTCGGCTTTGCCATAACATTAATCTTATCATAACTTGACCATTTCTATACCTAATCCAATCCTTGTGGAGACAATCTCACGTGTCACTTTATTACTTGATTCAATGTGTATACTTGCACAATTTGCAAAACATATTCACACGTGACATTTATGCATCTATGATGCCTCTGGTGTGGTGTGGATACCCGAGCATCTGAGTCGAGTTACTTAGTTCATCGGGGTAAATTTTAATGGAATGTATAGTTGACCTATGAATTACTTGTTTACATATGAGCATATCTATGTCAATGATATGTGGATTATGGAATTAATAAGTTATTTGTGATAAGGGTTATTATGTTATATATTGATATGAGATCATGAACTAATGTGAATGTGTATTTGGCTATTAGGAAATTGTAAGTTATCTCTTTATATTTTGATGTCAGATAAGGTAAGTTTAGTTTGATGTTTTAAACGATGAACTTACTAAGATTCTTAAGCTTACTTGTTTCATTTATGTTCTTTTGTAGTTATCTAAGTTGCGGACTAACTAGACGAATTAGAAGAAAGCTCACACTATCCAACTATTTGGTAGCTTTTATATTTCATTTTGGGATGTGTCATGTATATATATAGGTGTTTTGTTGCGAATATGTAAATGTTATTCTATAAAAGTTATGAAGTGAAATATTTTGTTCTTCTTGGTAACACTCCATAACTCTAATTCGGTAACAGAGCCGGGTTAAGGGTGTTACATGTTTGGGATGAAGTTGTTCACGGATGGGTAATACCAATTTTTGGTTAATTCCTACCTTGATGACTTCCTGCGGTTGCCAGGTGTAACGCCCCCACGCCCGAAACCGTCACCGGAGTCAAGCTTGAGGTGTTACTAAACTTATCTTACCTTTTAAACAACTCTAAACCACTTATTTTAATTTTCGGAATAAACTGTTTTTCTGCGTCATAGCTGCTTAAAAATTCATTTCTCGAGTTTCAAACCTCAAAATTAAGATCCGTAAATTTTTCCTGAAACTAGACTCATATATCTATCTACTAAATTTTTTCTAGAATTTTTGACTTATCCAATTAGTACAGTTTATTAGTTAAAGTTACCCCTGTTTCAGAATTTAACTGCACTGACCTCTACTTACTACGAATCACTTTTCTCCCTATACAAAATTAATATAACTATACTGTTTGTTTCTTTAAAACTAGATTCAATAAGGATTCTAACCATATAAATTACACCACCTAATTATTTTTTTACAATTTATGGTGAATTTCCAAATTTGAAACAGGGGATCTAGAATTTTCTCTGACCCTGTTTCACTAAAACTCAGATATCTCATAAAATATAATACCTTTACCTGTTTTTCTTATTCCATAAGAAAATAGACACAATAAGATTTAATTTCATATATTATTCACCATCAAACCATGTCTCTACGATTTTTAGTGATTTTTCAAAATCACATTATTTCTGATACTTGAATCTGTTTTTAAGTTACTTTCACATTTTTCTTAGTTTTCATGTGATAGTTACTACTTATTCATACATACAATTAAACATGTATATCATCAGCCATTCTATTAGCTAATCACTAGCAAGTATTTACACATCATTCATTGATCATATCATATCAAAAGAAACCAAGTTCCTATACATGCCATACACAAAACTAAACGTCTAACTATACCAATGTGATTTCTTCGATAGTGTGATCGGGTCTCCGACGTTTCCTTCGATCCCCGAGTGGCTTGATAAAAACTATAAGAAAAAGAAAATAAAGAGAGTAAGCACTAGGCTTAGTAAGCTTACAAGCAAATAAATTACAACATTCAAAGATAATGAATGATTATACATAATGTCACCTAGCCTCATAAACTTTCTTTACTTATCATTTTCTACCTTCTTCTTTACTTACTTACCTTCTTTCTTACCTGACCTTTCACTATTCATAAATATAATCTACCTTCCATTTTGCTGATAATTCACTGTAATTTAACGTGTACAATGACCCATTGAACCACTCGGAATACTAAGGATCTTTGGGTGCGTCGCACTGTCTATCAATATCTCGCCAATGCCATGTCTTCGACATGGACTTACATGAATTATTCCCTGTCTCCAATGCCATATATATATATATATCTAATATGGGCTTACATGGCTCATTCCTGTCTCCAAAGCCATATATCCGATATGGACTTACATGGCTCATTTCTGTCTGTCTGTCTCGTCTGTTAACCCCAATATCCTAACATTCCTAAGGTTCAAACGGGGCTTCCTAATGCTTTTTCTCTCACACTTTGCCTTTAATTCGACTTTAAATATCCTCATAAAATAAGTATATAAATTCTGGAAATTAAAAATAATAATGTAAAATAAAAGAACATTGCATTTATTTCTATCAGAACTTACCTCGTATGCAAAAATAGCTATTTTTACCATTTCGTCCACAACTTGGTATTTTCTCCATTTTAGCCCGAATTTCAGTTTTCCTTGCTCTATCATTTAAAATATAGTCTAATTAGGACTCACATTATTCAAATGGACTCAAAATCATATTTTGGCAAAATTACAATTTTGCCCCTAAACTTTTGCATATTTACACTTTTGCCCCAAAGCTCGTAAATTAAACTTCAGCCTATTTTCTTATGTTTCATGACATGCTGGTCATTTTTCCTTCTATGGCAGCATCAAATTCATACTCTAACAAGCACTTATGACTATTAGGTATTTTTACCAATTAAGTCCTTTTACTCGCTTTTGCTTAAAACCGAGTAGTACAAATTGTCTAACATAATTTAAAACCTCATATTCTATCATAAAACACCAAAATACACAAATTTCACCTATGGGTATTTTTCCAAATATGAACTCTAGGTTGAATTATTACTAGCATAAGCTTAATCGAGCTCACGGATTCCAAAAACGTAAAGAACATTAAAAACGGGGCTTGGAATCACTTACTATTGAGCTTGGAAAGCTTGAAAACCCTAGCCATGGCTTCCCCATGCTAATTTCAGCCTCCATGAAGAAGATGAGCAAAATTGGCTTTTAATTTTGTATTTTAATTCATTTAACCCCTAAATGACCAAAATGCCCTTACTACTAAACTTTCAAAAATTCCTTCCATGTCCTAATTTTGTCCATGAACTTAAAATTGGTCAAATTGCTATTTAAGACCTCCTAATTAATATTCTAATTCAATTTTATGCAAAATACTTCTAGAACACAAGTTTTGCAATTTATTCAATTTAGTCCCTAATTTCAAATTAAGTACTTTATGCATAGAATTTCTTCACGAACTTTTCACACAATCATGCAAACATATCATAGACCTCAAAATAATAATAAAATAAATTTTTCTACCTCGGATTTGTGATTTCATGAGCCACTATTCCTGTCTAGGCCCTATTTCGGGATGTTACATTTCTCCCCCTTTAGGGATTTTCGTCCCAAAATCTTACTCGTGAAGAGATTTGGGTACTGATTTCACATAGCCTCTTCGAGTTCCCATGTAGCCTCGTCTACCCCATGTAGTCGACTATCTCTCAAATATACAACTCGGCCAACTTGTCAAGTGAAAAATCCATACTGAACCGGGATAAAATGAGCCGACTTCGTTAACTTATTAATCACAACCCATACTGCATCTTTCTTTCTCGGTGTACGGCAAATCCTGTCACAAAATCTATAATAACTCGATTCCATTTCCACTCGTGGACTAGCACAGTGCAATAAACTCAAGGTACTGATGTTCGGCCTTTACTGTTGACGGATCAAACATCTAGAAACAAACTCAAAATGTCCCTTTTATTCCTACCCACCAAAGACATTTTCTTCAAATCATTATACATCTTTGTACTACCTGATGAATAGACAAAAAAAACTACTATGTGCTTCTGTAAGATCTTTCGAATAAGCTCATCATTCTTTGGTACACATACCACAGGTGATAATCAATCACTAGCTCATAATCTTTAATCAACTCTAGCCATCTTCTTTGCTTCAATTTCAAACTTTTGTGATCGGTGAATATGTGGCACTCCTCACCGCATACAAATGATGTCTCCAAATCTTCAACGCAAAAATAATGGCAGCTAGCTCTAAATCATGTGTCGGATAGTTCTTCTCATGTGGCTTTAGCTGTCTAGAAGCATAAGCAATTACCTTCCCTTCCTGCATAAGTACACAACCAAGTCCATTCATGGACGCATCACTCAGTAAATCACAAACTCCTTACACAGTTTCGGTTGTACTAAAGCAGAGCTTTAGTCAACGATGCTTTTAACTTGTCAAAACTCATTGACACTTCTCATCCATTCAAACTTGATATCCTTTCGCAGAAATCTTGTCAACGGGGTAGCTATCATGGAAAGTCCCTCTACAATATCCGGCAAGACCAAGAAAACTTCCAACTTCTGATACATTTCTAGGAGGCTTCCAATCAACAATGGCTGAAATCTTGCTCGGATCAACCTTAATACCTTTACCTAGTCCGGAAAACAATCTTGGGACATCTCTCTTTAACTCGCATGGCCCGATAGTATCCGGATCTCAAATCTATCTTGGAGAACACAGTAGCTCCTTTGTTTCAATTCCAGAATTCCTTTCTCTTACGGTCAATAAACCCCGATTGATGTACTTTTTACTGAAATTCCTCTGAAAGAAATCCCAAGTGATCCTCTCCTTTGGTACAACTGATACAAGTGTCTTCCACTAGTAGTAGGTGAGTCTCTAAGAAGTGATATTACACATTTCATACATTCCTGGGTGTACAAGATAATTCATCAAAGACTCGATAGTATTTTCTAACCAAAATTTTGCTCTTTCTGCATCATCATGTTTTGTTGCTCGGAACTCTTCTCGCCCCTTTGTTTCTGATTCTATCAATCGGTGGCTTTTCTCTTATCATTGTACCTGTGGATCAAAGCTTGAGCTACATGGGTAGCCCGAGAGTCATGAGGGGTGGAGGTCTAACTACCGATTAAATGCGAACGAACTCGGCAAACCAATTATTCAAAGCTTGGAAGAGAGCTTCTCGAGTCACTCCTCCTCGATTAATCATTCATCGCCTATTCTCGGATGGCGCTACCCCTTCGCGAGGAGCGGCGCGCATTACTTTCTACATCATCATCACCAGCTTCGCTTTCGGGATCCATTACAATAAAACAAAATATTTAAAAATCGTCGAGTCGCCACACTATCAAAATACGTGTATGGCATGTATAGCTAGACATTTACTCACACTAACTGCTCCGAGAACCGACTAAACCTGGCTCGATATACCAATAAATGTAACGCCCCACGCCCAAAACCGTCACCGAGTCAAGCTTGAGGTGTTACTAAACTTATCTTACCTTTTAAACAACTCTAAACCACTTATTTTAATTTTCGGAATAAACTATTTTTCTGCGTCATAGCTGCTTAAAAATTCATTTCTCGAGTTTCAAAACTCAAAATTAAGATCCGTAAATTTTTCCTGAAACTAGACTCATATATCTATCTACTAAATTTTTTCTAGAATTTTTGACTTATCCAATTAGTACAGTTTATTAGTTAAAGTTACCCCTGTTTCAGAATTTGACTGCACTGATCTCTACTTACTACGAATCACTTTTCTCCCTATACAAAATTAATATAACTATAATGTTTGTTTCTATTAAAACTAGATTCAATAAGGATTCTAACCATATAAATTACACCACCTAATTATTTTTTTACAATTTATGGTGAATTTCCAAATTTGAAACAGGGGATCTAGAATTTTCTCTGACCCTATTTCACTAAAACTCAGATATCTCATAAAATATAATACCTTTACCTGTTTTTCTTATTCCATAAGAAAATAGACACAATAAGATTTAATTTCATATATTATTCACCATCAAACCATGTCTCTACGATTTTTAGTGATTTTTCAAAATCACATTATTTCTGATACTTGAATCTGTTTTTAAGTTACTTTCACATTTTCTTAGTTTTCATGTGATAGTTACTACTTATTCATACATACAATTAAACATGTATATCATCAGCCATTCTATTAGCTAATCACTAGCAAGTATTTACACATCATTCATTGATCATATCATATCAAAAGAAACCAAGTTCCTATACATGCCATACACAAAACTAAACGTCTAACTATACCAATGTGATTTCTTCGATAGTGTGATCGGGTCTCCGACGTTTCCTTCGATCCCCGAGTGGCTTGATAAAAACTATAAGAAAAAGAAAATAAAGAGAGTAAGCACTAGGCTTAGTAAGCTTACAAGCAAATAAATTACAACATTCAAAGATAATGAATGATTATACATAATGTCACCTAGCCTCATAAACTTTCTTTACTTATCATTTTCTACCTTCTTCTTTACTTACTTACCTTCTTTCTTACCTGACCTTTCACTATTCATAAATATAATCTACCTTCCATTTTGCTGATAATTCACTGTAATTTAACGTGTACAATGACCCTTTGAACCACTCGGAATACTAAGGATATCTTTGGGTCGCGTTCGCTATCAATATCTCGCCAATGCCATGTCTTCGACATGGACTTACATGAATTATTCCTGTCTCCAATGCCATATATATATATCTAATATGGGCTTACATGGCTCATTCCTGTCTCCAAAGCCATATATCCGATATGGACTTACATGGCTCATTTCATCTGTCTCTGTCTGTCCCACAACCCCAATATCCTAACATTCCTAAGGTTCAAACGGGGCTTCCTAATGCTTTTTCTCTCACACTTTGCCTTTAATTCGACTTTAAATATCCTCATAAAATAAGTATATAAATTCTGGAAATTAAAAATAATAATGTAAAATAAAAGAACATTGCATTTATTTATCAAACTTACCTCGTATGCAAAAATAGCTACTTTTACCATTTCGTCCACAACTTGGTATTTTCTCCATTTTAGCCCGAATTTCAGTTTTCCTTGCTCTATCATTTAAAATATAGTCTAATTAGGACTCACATTATTCAAATGGACTCAAAATCATATTTTGGCAAAATTACAATTTTGCCCCTAAACTTTTGCATATTTACACTTTTGCTCCAAAGCTCGTAAATTAAACTTCAGCCTATTTTCTTATGTTTCATGACATGCTGGTCATTTTTCCCTTCTATGGCAGCATCAAATTCATACTCTAACAAGCACTTATGACTATTAGGTATTTTTACCAATTAAGTCCTTTTACTCGTTTTTTCTTAAAACCGAGTAGTACAAATTGTCTAACATAATTTAAAACCTCATATTCTATCATAAAACACCAAAATACACAAATTTCACCTATGGGTATTTTTCCAAATATGAACTCTAGGTTGAATTATTACTAGCATAAGCTTAATCGAGCTACCGGGATTCCAAAAACGTAAAGAACATTAAAAACGGGGCTTGGAATCACTTACTATTGAGCTTGGAAAGCTTGAAAACCCTAGCCATGGCTTCCCCATGCTAATTTCGGCCTCCATGAAGAAGATGAGCAAAATTGGCTTTTAATTTTGTATTTTAATTCATTTTACCCCTAAATGACCAAAATGCCCTTACTACTAAACTTTCAAAAATTCCTTCCATGTCCTAATTTTGTCCATGAACTTAAAATTGGTCAAATTGCTATTTAAGACCTCCTAATTAATATTCTAATTCAATTTTATGCAAAATACTTCTAGAACACAAGTTTTGCAATTTATTCAATTTAGTCCCTAATTTCAAATTAAGTACTTTATGCATAGAATTTCTTCACGAACTTTTCACACAATCATGCAAACATATCATAGACCTCAAAATAATAATAAAATAAATTTTTCTACCTCGGATTTGTGGTTTCGCAGCCACTATTCTGTTTAGGCCCTATTTCGGGATGTTACACCAGGCCTAAGGTTTATTTCACGTTCTTCCTTTCCCAAATAGTTGATTCATTGAGTAACCCTACAAATAAGTTAATAGATCATGCCTCCACTCACTAATCCCTTATAGGAGGATTAGTTTATCATGGATTTCATAAAACAATATAGAGTTGATGTAAATAGAAAACATGATAAATAGATTAAAGTGTAGAGTTTAGGAAAATGCCTGATTTGTATTAAAGATGGAAAACGAATCCACGGAGTTTGATGGTCTCCACAAATCAGATCTCTTCACAAAAAAAATTGAAAATAAACTCTAAAAACCTAAGAAAGAAAAAAAATTAAACTAAGTTTAAAAGAAAGAATTTAGGCTAAGTGAATGATGTCTATAACATATGCCAAAAGAGCCTATTTAAAGAGTTTAGGTAGCCGTTGTCCTTAACCCTAGGACGTTCTCGAGCTTTGAGTTTGATTGTGCAGACCAAAATGCCCTTGTTTCATATTTGATTTCCATCCTAGAGTCGATGTCATGACACACCACAACTTGTGTCACGACATAACAGTCAGTGTACTCCTCTAGGGATATATTTAGGGGTATGTCGCGACATCCTTAGGCTATGTTGCGACATTGAAGGTAGTCTTGAGGTTTCTCCATTCTACTCCCTATGTTGCATCAACAATCCCCCGCGATGTAGCAACCAATATTAGTTTAATACGCCTTTTAAAGGTCTCTTGCACACTCACAAAGTGTGTTTAGCTCACCTTTAGGCCTCATTCGGCCCCTAAGGTCAATAAAAGACTAAATTTTACACATTTTATTAACTTATTAAAACTTAAGAAAACATAATTCAAATCTACTGAAAATGATTGTTTTCAAGCTCATAATGTGCAATAATTAGTTTAATTTACTGCACTAAATTACGATAGATCAAACTCCCCTAGACTTAAGTCATTGCTTATCCTCAAGGAACATAAACATAAGTGATAAATAAAAATGACAACCCTTGACCAAATAGGATACAAGTATTGACTTCGAAGCACATGACATAGGCATTTTACATTCAATCAAAACTTTAACATGATGAAAAATTCATTTACCACTTTTGACCACAAACAACTAAGTTTAGTATGTTACAAAGTATACAAGGATTAAGGGTCTCACCTATAGTGATCCATCAATAAATCATACAACTAATCTGATTATCCGAGAAAAATACAAATAGTCATTTATGTGTATGTTTAGTATGAGGTCCATTCATGTATAAGGATATTTAGGTCACACAGGACTTTTCAGCTTGTAAAGTTCTGAGGCTTGGGATAGGTATGGAATTCAAAGATAGTAAGAATAAAGAGGGTTACAAACACGAAAATAGTTTGGCACATCGTATTGATCCCTATTGTTCCCTTCTTAGTGACCCTTACCCACTCACCACCTTATTTCTCCTTCTCACCTTCCTTGTCTCTCTATATATAGGAGGTCATAGCATGGCATAGTAACTACAACTAGCCTTACGAGTTTTTGTGCACTAATGAACGAATTTTTCTTTCTTTTGTGCCTTTGTGACTTTTCTCCTTTCCAATACTTCTCACTAATGAATGCTTTTTCGCCGGTTTAGGACTTTTTCCACTCGTACTAATTTTCTTTTAGGATTTTTCTTTTTGTTTCACACATTAGGTTAACTTATAGTTCCTATGCCATGATGTATCTACTTAACTCTCAACATGTATGGCCAGACATCTATAGTCGTGCAGTGCAGGACCAAAGAAAAAGGGCAAGTACAAATTAACATTTTCAAGTTTAGGGTTTGCAATGAGGTTCATCAATAAGTGTTAACAGGCCCAAAAATTGGTACTAAAGGTGAACTACAAATAGTTCAACTTTTTGGCTCTGGATGTGTTTCAAACAATGCCTTAGGTCATCCCTGAATATCTCAATATGCACAAATTTAATTAGTCAAACAAACTCAAATCCAACCATTTATCATTCATACTAGCATGCCCGTTTCATTGTATTTTCCATATCAATTGGTACAATTGATTGCTTAATATCTATTTATAGTGTAACATATAGAACTTAGTAGTCTAATAATAAAAATTTTAGAATCACCTACCATCATGCCAAATTTATTTGTAAACATAAGCAACCTATGTACATGCTCCTAACCAATCACTTGTATTTCTACAAGCTCAAGTACACATAAGACAAGAATAGAACAAAACATAAAAAATTTAAAACAAATTTTCTATTTTACCCCCCACACTTTAGTTGACACATTGTCTTGAATATGTTGCCCCTAAAGAGATAAGGAAAGAAGGTACCTGATTGATCGTTGTCATTCCAACTGCTAATGGTGGGTGCTCCTTCCTTTGGTCGTGTAAAGCTCGAATTGTTTGTGTCTTCTTACAGAAAACTTAAACACAATGTAACGAAACTAAAAATCTACTTATTAATCCTACTCCTACAAAGAATAAATCAAAATCATCCAAAAATTAATACAAATATTCCTAAAAACAAAAATTTTCAATCATCCTCTTTAAAATTCATCTTCTCACTTCCGTCATCCCCCTGATCCTCTTCGCTTTCTTGGCCCTCTTATTCTTGTTCCATATTTATTTGCCCAAACATGTCAGGTGTATGATTGGGGACCCGAATGTTGTTTTGCCTAGCAAATTCTTGAAAAATTGGTCCTGACTCTTAGATCCACTAAATCATCCAATCTAACTTTGGATGACTACTATCACCAACTTCTTGTTGAGCTCGTGCCAACCTTCGTGACGAAGTTGGTGTAGTTGTAGCATGTTATTGTTGCTTGTTCCAATCTTTTACCTGTTTGGTTTGTAGCTCAATGTATTGTTAGAACAAGGTGTCCCCGATGATATGTCGGGAAGGTTTCAGCGACTACTCCGTGGATGTCATAGGTACACCGGTCTTTTTGCATAAGGCCGTCACTAGATGGGGAAAGAAAACTCCCACCTTCTAGCGACTAATGCATCTCTTCATGTTCTGGTGGATCCATTTGCCAATATAGACCTGCTTTTTCTACAAAATAGCATAGAGAAAAACTACTTTAAAGGTATAAACGTCAAAAACATTTAAAGTATGTACTATTCTTGTGCACACAAATTAAATCCACATCTTAGGTTCTGGAAACATAATAGCTTGATGAAAAGACCCGGGAACATTCGTACCTGAGTGATATTCCTATTCACCCTTTCCTTCAGTTAAAAAGGTTATAATGTTATCCATATCTATGTCTCAAAAATATTCTAAATCAGTTTCATCAATAAAATCATTCTCATAGTATGGAGCATTATAAAAGTCATAAATAATTCGAGGGGTTATTCTCACTTCTTTCCCTTGTATAGGTACTATATCCTCTATATGGACTTTAGTGTTTTTAAACTTCTTGTCCCTTAAGGATGCATAAAACTCTTGAACAATAGGGGCCACAACATTATCTTTCAAGATTGTCCAAAAATGTTCCCAGCTATGATATCTAACTAAAGGCCATATTTCCTTACACAAAATCATTAATGGATCGAATCCCCTCACTTGGATAAAGGTTTTTCCTTGTAGTTCAGTAAAATATTTTTAATATTTAGGTTTTCAAAATTAGAAAGTTTTGGAATCATCAATGGATTGAGTACATTGGTTCGTCTAACTTTTCTAGGAGGCATGATTAAACTAAGAACCAAATCAATTTATCAAAAAACATTTAATAGAACAGTAACAAGTTTGAGTTAGGAACCCTTAACCTCGAAGAAATCTTTGAAGTCCTTATCGAACATTTTGGTTTATCATTCCTTTGGGTGCTCCCATCATTTGCCACACCGAAAGATTTGAATTATGAGGGGTTTCACACTAATTAAAAGAAAAGAGTAAGAATTAGGATTTTAGGGTTTCAGAGGTTTTGAAAGATTTAAAAAGATTAGGAGGTAAAAGGGTGTTTTTACTTGTACAAATTGGGTAAAAATAAGTGTTTAGCCACCGGGTTGAGCAACTAGGTCAGGTAACCCTGTAGAAAATTGCAACGACGTCACAACACAAGGGTTCTATGTCGCGACATCCCTGGCAGTTTACCATTGTCGCGACATAGGGGTTCTGTGTAGTAACACATTCTTCAATTAGGAGAACTTGGGGAAACTATCTTCTTCATTGTGACTTGGTGCTATCATGTCACGATATCGGGATGCTTCCTGCGTTCGGTGTGTAGTTTCAGCCGAACATTCCATCTTGATGATGCCTTGGTCTTAGAATAAACATGTATTAGATAAAAGTTGACATTTAAACTATTTGGTAAGTTAAATATACAATAATTTACAAAATTAAGCAACAATTCAAATAATTTTAAGTTTTACTGTCAGATTCATCCAACAGTATCTTCAATTCATTATTAGACGACTCTTGCGTTCTATCCGTATTAGTCCATCATCCGTTGTGCCATTCTACCTTCGTCCACTTGTCCTTTTCCTTAAACCTATTTTATTCTGTCTGTATGCATAAAAGGAAGTGTGTCCCTTAATCTAGGAATGTTAGAAATAGATAATTTCTTACATTCCCTAACTTTCTCCTACCTTCCTCTTCACTTGGTTGATGAACACATTTAAAATTTTTTGTTTCACTATTAAATTTCATGGTTAACTTGTTCTTCTCTAAATCAATGGGGGATCTAGAAGTGGCCAAGAAGGTTCTACCTAATAACATCGATATTTCATGATCTTCTTCAAAATCAAGCACCACAAAATCTATTAAGATAATAAAATTACGCAGTTTAACTAACACATCTTCTAATACACCTTTCGATTGTGCTGAAGACCTATAAGCTAACTATAATGTTATTTGAGTAGTTTTAAGATCCCCCAACCCATGTTATTCAAAAATTGATAGAGGCATTAAATTACTATTGGCTCTTAAATCACATAGAGCTCTATTAAAACAAATTCTCTCTATTTCTATAGGAATAGTAAAACTTCCCGGGTCTTTCAAGTTTTGAGGTACCTATCTTGAAATGATAACACTACAGGAGGCACTTAAATTAACTTGTTCCCCTACCTTAATTTTCTTACTCCTAGACATCGTTTCCTTTAGAAACTTGGCGTACTTAGGAACTTTCTCAGTAACTCAATTAAAGGTAGGTTGACATTTAATGTCTTAAACTGGTTTAGGAAGCTTACAAATTCATCCTCGTCCCACTTTTTCTTTTCTTCAAGTCTCGAAAGGAATGGGATTTTTGTGATTTTAGCATCTTTAGGTGTTTCTTTTTCAGGCACAACTACCGGTGCCATTACCTCTTCTAGTTCTGGTTCATCTTCAATCTCTGGGAATTCCTCTTGAGAGTCATCAGTATTCTCCACAATTAGCTCCAGAGTAAGGTTTCTAGGCTACTTAGTACTTTGCCTGATTGAAGTGCTACCGCCTTCACGTGCTCCTTACCTTCCCTCTTTGGGTTATCTTCCGTGTTGCTGGAAATACCTGTGCCAATTTGTCTTTTAATTTCACCCACCATGATCATCAATTAGCTCATTGATCCTTGAGTTTAGTCAATGTTCTTGTTGAGTTGGTGCACTCAAACTGCCCTTGCTTGACATTAGTTCTCATTGACTGCATCTCTCCCTCAATTCTATCTAAACATTGACCACATGTAGTGTGGTTACTTGGGTTGACCCTATCCTAAGGTTTTCGTAAATAAAAAGGTTGATAATTAGTATTTTTAGCTTGATTTGAGATGTTAACTCCTCATTGGTTTCCTCCCTATCTCAAATTCAGGTGATCTCTCAAACCAAGATTATATGTATTCAAATAAGGTCCCACCCTTATTCCCAATGTAATTTACATCCATGGTAGGATTGTTGATATAGTGGAAGAGTGGTTTGTCTCCCTCATGCATAGACGGTGTAGAAGTAGATTTGATATGGTTGAGTCTATTCACTAACTCTTGATATTTGTCATCCTCTTGGATACCTTTACTATAACAGGTTTCTGGTCGTATGTGAATCGTTCATTGGGCCACTGACAGAAGTTTAAAGCCATTTTCTCAATTATTCTGTACGCATCCTCGTACGTTCTGTTCATAAAGGCTCCTCCTGTTGCTCCGTCTAATCCAGATCGTGTGTTTGCATCCAACCTATTATAGAATATTTGGAATTGCATCCACTCAGGAAATCTATGGTTCGGGTACTTTTGAATCAATGCCTTAAAATGTTCCCATACCTCATAGAAACTTTCTCCTGCCATCTGTCTAAACAATCTCTGTTCAAATTTGAACCGCTTTGCTGATAAGGAAAACCTTCTGTAAGAATTTCCCAACAAGTTCATCCCATGTGGTGATAGACCATGGTGCCAATGAATCTAACCAAGAAAGGCATTATCAATCAAAGAAATGGGGAACAATGCCAACAACTTAACTGCCTCCGGACATACCAATGTTGAGAGTGTGAATACTTAATAAAATATAAAAATACAAGACAATATCCGCAAGTATACGAGTTGAGTTGTAATATAGTTTTACAACGAAGTAGGTGAGTACTCTGAGGATTGTGCCCAAGAGAGGTGAGTACTAGATCAATTCTAACCTAAACACTAAAAGATCTAATTAGTACTTTAAATCATTTATAGTACTTGAACATAATAAAATGGTTTTTAGGATTTTTATAAGGATAAAATAAAATAACATAAAAGAAATAAAGTTCTAGAGATAGAAGAGTAGAGTGAATCAAATCTTGATTATGGGTGATTAGCTCGCTTTGGTAACCCCAATCAACTATCGTCTTGGGTTCCTCGTCAATCAACTAGTTGTTACCCTGCAGGATCTTTTGATTATCCACTAACATATCGAGTCAGCAATGACTACTTATCTTCTAACCTCATAGTCCAGACTGGTTTGGGGTAAAGGTGTTCACGAATGAGCAATACCAATTTTGGGTTAACTCCCACCTTAATGACTTCTCGAGGTTGTCAGGCTTAGGGTTTGTTTCACGTTCTTCCTCTCCCAAACGACTAATTCATTGAGTAACCTTACAAAATAGTTAATAGATCATAACTCCACTCTCTAGTCCCCCACAAGCGGATTAGTTCCTTATGTCTTTCATAAACAATGCGGAGTTAATGTAAAGAGAAAACATGATAAATGGATTAAAGTGTAGGGTTTAAGAAAATTTCTGATTTGTATTAAAGATGAAAAATGAATCCACAAAGTTTCTTGATCTCCACAAACCAGATCTCTTGACAAAGAACAACTAAAAATAAACTCTAAAAACCAAAGAAACAAAGAAAACTAAACTAAGTTTAAAAGAGAGAATCTAGGCTAAGTGAATGATGTCTATAACATGTGCCAAATAAGCCTATTTATAGAGTTCAAGTGGTCAACGTCCTCAACCCTAGGTTAGCTGACATTTTTGAGCTTTAAGTTTGATTGTGCAAACTAAAATGCCCCTGTTTCATATTTGATTTCCATCCCACAGTCGATATCGCAACAAACTAGGACCTGTGTTGTGACATAGTAGTCATTGACCTTACCTTAGGATATCTTCAAGGGTATGTCACGACATTGAAGGCAATCTTGTAGCTCTCCAATCTGCTCCCTATATTACAACATCAGTCATCCCATGTTGCAATGTAGTGACCAGTATCAGTTTAATATGCCTTCTAATGGTCTCCTACATACTCACAAAGTGTGTTTAGCTCACTTTTAGACCTCATTCGGCCTTTAAGGTAAATAAAGGACTCAAACTTGTACATTTTATTAACTTATTAAAAGTTAAGAAAACATAATTTAAATGTATTAAAAATTCTTATTTTCAAGCTCCTAAAGGGCATTTATTAGTTTAATCTGCTACACTAAATTACGATAGATCAAGAGGAGACCACATTTTTGTTTGGCTCAACGGGAGGTATGGAGATGGTTGGAGGAGAGATAGGGGCTCTCTCTCCGGACCAAGGGTTCCTTGCCAGGTCTGTTGCAAACTAATCTAGCATCGTCCTTTTCTCTGACACTGGAGGACTCTTCTTCTAGCCTCTTCCTATTGTGGCTACTATGAATTGCCTGTACCATAACATCAATTGCCCCCACAGCCTCTTGCGCACTCTCCATGAGAGTCTTCACATCCATGTTCAGCAGATTGTGGGAAAAGTTAAAGAAAGAGGAGGAACATGCAATAATAGCATAAAGGTTAGTAACAATGCCAATAAGGGTTTTGTCAGAGGTGACACCTCTACAAATAGGTGTCCAGGGAGACAATCGTCGAGGAGGTATACTTTGGCCTCCATAAAGGAGGTTAGAAGGCTCTCGTCTTCTCCTCACTAAGGACTAGGCCAACATTGGTGGCTCTATAAGGCCATGTTCTATTGGAAGGCTTTACTATTTGGGGTCTACACCCAATGCTAAATTTACCGATCTAAAGCCATTTGGGATTTGCTCTTCTAAATAGTAATGGAAGACGCTCCTTATTGTTAGCAGTTTTTCTAACTTACAGGGACGCCTCAACCTTAAGCGATCATATTGTGCCCTAGTGAGGTCAAAAACAATTGCTTGTCGCTGGAGACAAATGAGATTGTGAGGGATGGAACACCTAATGGGAAAGTCAAATCTGCCATCCAGTTTCCTTTTCACCTTTATAAACTTTTTGCGATTTAAGTGGAAAGTTGAAGATGAACTCTGAATGATGGACTTGTGGACCTTGCAAGTGCAGAAGTGGACTATCCCAGTTAAAATCCCTTGAGTGATGACTTCTATTTGGTAAAAGTGTTTAAAAATGCCATGGAATGGCAACTCACAATGTTGCAGCAATCGAGGAAGTAAGCTACCAACATCCACCAAGAAGGGTCAGTGAGTTGCTCGGGTACAATCTTGTGGTTGTTTAACTCAATAAAAAAGAAAGGATGCAGGGGAAGGTGAAAGCCTGCCTCTAATAGGTATAATTTGAGGAATAAATCATCATTAGAGTCACTCAATCGATAGTCCCCTTCCACGATTTCAAAATTGTAGGCAAAATTTGGCAGCTTGATTCCCTAGTTGATAAATCTTTGATCATTTCCTTTGAAGTGGTCATATATCTGTAAAAAGACAACTCTAAGGGCATTCTAGCTCTACGGTTAGATGGCTTATACCCATTTGTTGTAATAGACCTACTACTTTGATGCCTTTGATCCCCACCACTGTATTTCATCAATCTCCCTCGTGACACTGGTCTGATGTGAGGCATGTTGGAACTACTACAGAAAAAGAAAAAATAGTGGAAAAGATACCTAGAAGCTAGGTGGTGTCTTAAGAGTGATGAAATTTGATGCTTTAAGCAAAAAAAGAAGATGAAAAGAATGGAAGAAAGGTAACTAATGATTTTGAAGAAGACTTAATCGAAAATTCTTTTGGAAAAAAATGTGATGTCCAATGAAAAGAATTCCTTTTCTCTAGGTCTCTATTTAAATAGCCAAACATCCTTGAGAAGTTAAGTTTAAATTGCCATAGACAATTCAAGTCTCCCAACTAGTACTTGACACATGTTAGCCATGGGAAGGGTTTTCTTAAATCCCTTGATAACAAAAAAAATAAGGACATCTACCAGATATTGATGTCCATCTAGTACCTGCCAGAGGGTATTCATCGAGGTAGGATCCACAAAGTAACGCAAGGTTGGAAAGCTATATGATTCAGAGCATAGGCTAGTGATTCTGCCAAGATAATGATGAGGTTATCCTTATGTTTCTATTCAATTCACTAAGGGTTTGGACAATCTGCCATTCAAGCTAGATGAGTTTAAAGTAAACTTGAATTTAAGCAATCAATGATAAAGCGTTAAGGAAGTGTAAAGGTGACTACATCTAAGTTAAGAGGGGATTTGACAAAAGGGAAGAGAAATTCTTGGAGTCCACTACTTGGTTTATTTACAAGATGAAATTCCAAGGACAAAATTTCTTTAAGGGAGGGGGAGTTGTCACACCCGATTTCACTTTTGTCTCAAATTTAAAGAAAAGTTAGGAGTTAATTGAATAGAATGGTAAGTTGACGAGATTTATTGGAAAACTTGGGAAAGTTATGGTTAGTTAGTAATTAGTTGATATGTAATTTTGGTTCAATTAGTTAGAACAGATTGGTTTCGTAGTGGGAAAAATGATTGTTAATGAATGGCTGATTGAGATTTAGGAGACCGTGCTAGAGAGTTATATATTTAGGTAAGAAAAGAAATTCTTGCTAAGGGTACTCTTCTTAATTATTTTTTCAATTTTTCTTTCATCTATTTCATCTTTTTCAGTCGCTCCAAAAAAAAAAGAAGTTAAAGGAAGCTTTGCATGGGACAGTAAATGTATGATTTGAGTCTGAAAAGCAGAGATTTTGATAAACTGGTAAGTCTCTAAGTTTCCCTGTACTCATGCATTAAAGGAAAGGGATGTAAGTATTCTTGGAAAGCTTCTGTATAATTTTGTATTTTGGGATTTTAATTTGAGCACCTTTGGTTTAACTGATAAATGGTTGTCATGCTTAGCTGCCAGGACAATGGAGGCTCTAGCATTTGGGCAAGCTAAGTTGGCAAGGACAAAGGATGTGAGGTTAGTTTCTATACTCCCTGCTTGGGTGTTTTGTTGTTGTTGTAGTGCTTGTATGATCTGTACTGAGTTTAGTTTGAGTTTATGGCTATTTTTTTGTATAAATTAAGGTTGTGTGGATATAATATGCATACATTTGTTTGCCTAAATATAAGAATTTTAAAAATGTTTGTTAAATTGATATGGTCATGTAGTGGTGAAATGTTGGCGTATGCCATGACATAATGAATAGATAGTATTGACTGAAATAATGTGAGGGTTATGGGTGCTTATAAAATGTGGTGAATGGAGGATAGCAAGTGGTGGGGTAGTCAAAGGTAGGAAAATTTTGGCATAGTGGGGGAATCGGTAGATTAAAATGGGGATTCAAGGTAGTTTGGGTGACATTGTGGAATGGTATCTACTAGCTCGCTAGAGTGACACCTTGATGACGATATATCGAATCTATGGAGCAACACTGCAACAACGATTATCGAATAGCTCGCTAGAGTGACACCGTGGCGAAGGTCTACCGACTCTATGGAGTAACACCATGACGGTAGTTATCTAATGGTCCTTCAAGATGATGCCTCAGAAAATTTTTATTCATTACTCGAAATAAAAAGTATGCTAAAATAGTAAACATGAGAACATATTGTGTAAGACCATAGTTGGCCTATGGTAACATATGAGTCTACCAGAACAGTAAACATGGGAACAAATTGTGTAAGACCATAGCTAGGCTATAGCAACATATGAATTCCATTAGGACAATAAACATGGGAACATATTGTGTTAGACCATAGCTGAGCAATAGCAACATATGAAGTCTACCATGACGGTAAACATGGGAACATATTGTGTAAGACTATAGTTGGACTATGACAACATATAAAGTTCACAAGGACAGTGAACCAGGTGTCCAGCCAGCGTATAAAGGAGAAGTCGAGGTATGGCTCACACGGCGAGTAGTAGGACAAAATGATCTTGGCATGTCTAAGAATGTAGGCAAACAAGATAATAAGGGGACTCGCCAAGATGCAACGACGAGAGAAACTAAATAAAGCGTCTTAACTCGGGTTTGTGCGAAAGAAGGGAGAAATTCCTTTAAAATATCAACAAATAGTATCTACCATTAAGAGTTCGCTTGAGGTTAATGCAAAACCAACATTGGTTAAACTGGTGCAAGATGAATTATCGTAGTTGAAATCCTAAACAGTGATCGATAAAAAAGGTTAGTCCACAAGGGACTAACGGAGGTGAAAATCTGCCAAGGACTACTTAAGCAAGAGATAGTTCACAGGGGATACTATCTATTTTTGAGAACATTGTGGTAGATTAGGCTAAAATGGAGAAGTCCTTTGGGACTATCTTGTAATTATGAGTTTGCTAAGAAAGAGGAGTATTTATCCGCTACCCATGATCCATATTCAAGGCCGCAAATAGGGGAATCAGTAAATGGGTTCTCCTTTAAGAAGGGATTCATGTGTAGGGGAGGTCATAAGGAATTCATGGTCAGGAATGAACCAATAGATTAAAAGCAAGACCTGCATGGAATTAGGGAAAATAAAGTAAGAAACCAATAGTTATGGTGAGTCATCTGACAGTTCATCATTAGTGGTTATCATGTGGGTGTTTGTATACATGGTCACTCTATGATGAGTCGAATCAAGAAGGCCAGTGTGGAATTTCAATTGAAGCCAGATAGGGTCAAGACCCATGAGAATAGGGTGTTTTGGAAAGTATGACAATGAATATGTTAGTCATCAATACCACCAACGGTTAGTTAAGGAAATTTAAAGGCATCAACGTCCCCAATGAAGAATTTGTAACATCTTTTAAGTATCTCAGGGAGTTTCAACTCCGTGAAATAATTATTATTACTGGTCAAATAAAGAGTTTTCTATGAGTACTGTTGTATAAAACCTCACTAAGTCCTAAATGTCATGCAAATCAAAATAACAATCCCCAAAATAAAATCTCATGCCATAGTACATATAAAAATAATTACAGTCCCAAAAAAATTATTAAATTAAGTTTAAAGCACTTAAAAAGTACAAATATCTGAAAAGCTTCTCTGATGGTCATGTCCAGTCCTAACCTCGATGATTATCCGAAATTAAATCAGAAACTAATGAGTGAGCTTAAGAAGCTCAGTGTGAGTCTTAACTAAAATATAATTAATAAACAGTAAAAATTAATAGTCAAGCCAGTCAACAACAGAGAATTTTAATATTGTACAAAATCACAAATTTCAGTATGCATGAAAATGTCAATGCAGTATTTTCTATGAGGTTCCTACCCAACTCTGCTCTACACTATAATAAGAGATCCGCAAAACTCATCCAGCCAATAACAGACAGTTTGTGGACAAACCACCAATATTACAGATAAACTGCCAGTATTGTAGACAAGTTGCTAGTATTGTGGACAAGCCATCAGTAATTCAAATAAACTACTAGTATTGCAGAAAAGCCATCAATGTAGTGGACAAGCCACTAGTGATGCAGATAAACTGCTAGTATTGCAGACAAGCTATCAATACTTCCTCCTAACATAATCGTCCCAACCTCAATGCAGTATGACATGTTTTTAACAATAATAGAACAACACAGTAGGCATGATCTATCATGTGATCAATATTTCAATATCAGTGATCATGATTTTATCATGTAATCATTTTTTAACAGAATAAGAGGCAGGTCTTAAAAAGGCTAACATATTTATCTATCTCATTGAATATGATTTATCATGCTTTCAATATCAATAACAGATCAATGGCATACTTTATCATCAAAACACATACGAAAAATTATTGATTCATTCAGTAACATTACACACCTTTTTGGCAATACAAATTTCTTAGATCAGGGTACTTGCTTGTAGCAAATCCTTAATAAGGGATTTATTATTCACCTTGAATACTTTATGTATTCATTTAGTCATAAGTTTGGAAAAGATGTAAACGATTATTTTTAATCATATATATATTCTTTATGGACTAAAACATCCATAATTGTAATTGATTAAAACTCACACCTTGACTAAAAGTCCCACGATAAAAGGTCTACTCCTTCAAAATCAGAACACCCTAACTCAGACGATCACGTAGGAGGGTAGGGTTACGAGATATTACCGATCAATACACATCATTTAACATACATAACTCATACATTTATGCATTCATACTCAAATACCATTTAATCACAAACATATTGTCCCCTATAAGGCCTATGAGGCCTTAAACATGCTTTAGAAGTGATTTGGGAATAAACTGATAGCATATGAAAATTTTGGAAACTTAGAAAAATTTCAACCATACAAACAGGCCATGTGTCTCACACGGCTTCAGACACGCCCGTGTCTCAGGCCGTGTGAAAACAGGACATACATATTGACTTGTATCATACGGTCGAGGACACGCCTGTGTGAATGAAAATTGGAGGGTATACTGACTTGGTAACACGGCTAACCACACGCCGATGTGTCTAGGCCGTGTAACTCACTGACTTGATTTCTTAGCATCATCAGGGGACACACGCCCGTGTCTCTGCCAGTGTGGACAAAAATAGGCCACTTGTAAGGCCAATTTGCCACCCCAACTTCAATGTACCTACACAAGGCAAAATGTACAATTTCCATACACAAAGGGAAACCAAATCAATCCCAATTCATGCACAACTCATGCTATACAAATACAACCATCTCACTTACTCAAATATATACCAAAACAACATAATCCCTAACCTGAATTCATACAATATGTATATATATACCAACTTAATATTCACAACCGAATACCATCCTCAGCTCAATCAATTCATTCACTGTAATACATACCATTTAACTACCAATTTGACATGTAAATTCATGCCACAATAAGACCTTTCTCAAGCTTTCATCCTTCATAATTCAAATAACCATTTTAACTTCCATAATGTCTTGGTTACCACCATGCCAAAACAAACCATCTCACAAGGCATTATAAACATCTTACAAAAGTCATTAACAATCGTTTCTAATAGCCAAACATATATCAATATTAACATCATTTACAAGCCAAATCTCATGGTTATAATCACAACCAAAACATCACATCTAGCCTATACATGCCATATACCATACTTGTATAATTCAAAAGTACCAACTTAGATGTTTGATAGTGTAATGATGTTCCCGACGACTCCTGAATCCAAGCTAGCCTTGATTCACTATAAAACATAGAAAATTAACACGAAGTAAGCTTCATAGCTTAGTTAGCTCGTATGTGAATGACTTAATTCATTGAATAAATGCAAATCAACCAATTACACATGAAAAAACCATGTACACATAAACTACAAACCTTTCTCATGTCTCAAAACATAATCAAATACAAACTCATCGAACTTTCACTATTTAATACTCGAATAGGTTCTGTACATACTTGTATCACCTCGTACTAACCTCTTTCTCAACCACATCATTTGTTTACCCGTTGAACCATTTAGAATAGAAATCGAATACTCAGGAGTCTCGTACAATAAGTACCTATACCATGGCTCGTAACCAAATCAAGGTAACTTATCCGAAGAACTATTATCATGGCCCATATCCAAATCGGTAAAATATGCACCCGAAGTGCTAATATCATGGCCCGAAGCCAACTCAACGTATCACTTACTGACATTTCAATAGTATCCAAAACTATTCTTAAGGTTCAACCGGGCTTTCACACTTTTCGTTTCTATCATCGAATGCATTCGTAGAGTCGTTTTCACAATTCATACATAATCCATAATCCCATTTTAACAATTCCTACAATATTAAAGCATTTTAACATACATTTATAATGTAATCATCACATATGAACTTAGCTAGTATTTGGAATTGACGGATCGGGTCGACTACTTGGTAACCTTGTTTTTCCCCCAATCTAAATCTGAATTCTTTCTTTCTTGATCTATATGAATTCAAAATTAACTTATTTATTCATCTACTCATTCAATTAATCCAAAAATACACATTTGGGCATTTTTACACATTAGCCCCTAAACTTTCACATTTAATCAATTTAGTCCTTATTTCACAATTACACAAAATTCACACAATTCAAAAAACCCATGCTTTGCCAAATTATATATATGTCCCTAGCAGCCCAAAACTTTCATTTATTTCACATTTCAACCACACAATATGCACATTTCACAATTTAATCCCTATTATGCATTTTCATCAAAAATCTCTTAACAAAACATGTAAAACTATCATCAAGCTTTCATATTTCAACATTAAACATCAAAGAACAAATAGATTCAACAATGGTAACTCTCAAAATCTTTAACAGTTTCAAAATCTAACGTACGGGCTAGCTAGAATACGAAGCAACGATATCAAAAACATCAAAAACATCAAAAATCAAGCTCAAAACACTTACCAATTAAGCTATGAAGATGTCAAACCCTAATATGCATAAAAATGGTGTTTTTCACCGTGGAATTTCGGTAATGGCAAAAAGAATGAACAAAAATCATGTTTTGTTATATTTTTATTAACTTAATTACATAATTACTTATTTACTCTTAATGAATAAATATAAAAATTTATAATGCATGTCCATTAATGTCCATTAACACTACCAATGGTCTAATATCATCATAAGGACTTTTAATTTAATTAATTATGGCAATTAAGCACTTTAAACAAATAGTATGCAACTTTTGCATTTTACGCGATTTAATCTTTTTTATCAAATTAACCAACCAATCGATAAAATTAGCTCACAAAATTTTCACATATATCAAATAACAAGATGTACATACTGAAAATAACATTAAAATAATTTTCTAACATCGTAATTGTGATTCCAAAACCACTATTCTGATTTAGCTAAAATCGGGCTGTTACAAAATCCTACGTTTCAGATCTCACCTCGATACTATTATAGGATAGTGGCACCAACACCAAAACACACATGGGTTAGATATGCAATACAGTCCAATAAAGATATCTTACAAAATTGAATGAGAAACTTACCCTATTTTCCTTTTGAATGGAGATCCAATCATTTCACTTGTGCTAATGTAGATATGAGCTATCCGGATTAGAGCCTTTATTGAAAAAAAATATGTACATATATATATTAGATTTGGTCCTACCAAAATAAAGAAGAATTCGAGATTAGACTAAACTAATCCTCACTTACTATATATCGACTAGACTAGAATATTTAAGATTCAACAAAAAACTTGAGTAGATGAAGAAGGAATGGCTATAGCGAAATAAAACCAAAGAAAATAATGTTTCAAATTGAAAAATATAGAAGAAAGAATAATAAGGATATGGTTATGACCAAAGAAACGAAGAAATGAGGGAAAATGAAGAAAAATGGGTGGTGGCAACAGTGGTGGAGGTCCAACAGTAGAGGTCCAAAGGTGTAAAAGGAAGGAAGAAGGGGAAGAGGCGGTAGTGGAATAGTGGTTAAAGTGGTGCTGTAACAGCTCATTTTTTAGTAGAATCGAAACAGCGATTTCGAGACCATAAATTTGAAGTTAGAAAATTTATTTTATTATGATTTTATGATCTACAGCATGATAGTATTACCGTATAAAAATTTCGTTAAGAGATTTTACCGTTTACATGTTCAATTTGATAAAAAGGACTAAATCACGTAAAGTGCAAAAGTTGAGTTCTATTAGCTAAAGGTATTAAATAGCTATAGAACTTTAAGGTAGAGGTCCTTATATAGTAATTAGCCCATTAATGAGTTAGTGGATGATAATGGCTTGGTATTTTGTGTAATTATTAAATGTTTTAAAGGTTAATTTTGGAAATTAGTAAATAAATGTTAATTAATGATGCGATCACGCCCGAGCACAATCTCAGACCAGCTTTCCAAGCGTCGCCTGCACTACCTTGTGAGTTGAATTAGCTCGGTTCTAGCTTGTTGAGCTCAATTCAGCTCAATGAGCTCGTTTTGAGCTCATATTTACCTTTTTAATTCTTGCATTTTTATTTGCTGGAATAATTACCTGTTTAGCTAGACTAGTTAATTAGTTTCAGTTCATAAATGTGTCTTATTAATTTAGTGTTAAATGTGTTTATTTTAGTGCATGTTTTAATATGTCATGGTTAGGACATGGTTTTAATTTGTCTTATTTTACTACATAATTTTAATGTGTTTTAGCCGAATAAATGTGCAGGTACTATTGTGTCTTAGCTTAAACATGTTTTAAACGTGTCATTGTTTCAGCTGAATTTAATTGATTAAAAGTTGTCTAAGCTGCAGCTAATTTAATGTGTCATAAGCTGATTTAATTTTTTGATTTTAATGTGCACCTTACATGCATGAACGGCATTAAAGTGAGCTGAAGATTATTTCTTCTTCATGAGGTTGTTCATGAAACTCAATAGACATGTGCTGAAACCACATGAATGGACGGTAATTAAAGAAGGTGTGCTGCTGGTTGCCCTTCTCCAAACACTTGTTCGGTCATTGCAAAAGTCAAAAACCAACTGCTAGATCTTTTTCCCAAGCTAACTATTAAGCTCTCCAAAACAGCCTTAAACACATTCACATTGCTGGAAAAGTTCCTTTCACATTCAAATAACCATTTAGGTTTGTGCATTCACACTTGAGGGGCTGCTCATATTCAATTGTACACCTAATGGCCACTGGAGCATTCGAGGCATCATTTAACACTTTCAAAAAAACCATCCAGCTCATTAACGCAGCTCATTAAAAGGTTGTTCACACCTTTGGACAAATTTAATCAGCTTGTTTTCAGCTCCATCATTGTTCCAATTTATTAAACTGACTTGGGAAACACCATGGGATGTTTTTGAAGCTTCATGGAACCTTCATGGATTAATTCTGGAATTTTTAGCTCATTAAAAGCTGAAATTAAATGACCAATCAGCTCCCCAAGTGCCTATTCGGCTGGCCATGTTGTTTGACTATAAATACTTAGTTATTTTCTTATTGTATAGACTTTTGCTACTTGATTAATGTTTATAACATTTTGTGAGTTTTTCAACTCTCCTATTTCGTTTTAGACTCAGCTTGACTTATCTAGCTTGTGATAAACCATAATTTATACATATTATTATCCCATGCTTAACACATTTATGAATGATTTCTCCTTAGATTTGGTGAATTTGATGCTCCTAATCCATTAATTTCATGTTTTATACTTAGGTGAGCATAAGAGAGCAAAAAGAACAAGAAATGGGCCAAAAACGGAGAAAATAGGCCGACGTAGGAAAACAACACGGCCTAGACTTCCTCACATGGGTATCACACACGCCTGTGCCATTCTAACAGGCTCGAACACGGCCTAAAACAACCTCAACACGGGCGTGTTGATCTCTCAGTCTTGACCACGGCCTGAAGTAATCGCACATGGGCATGTCCCTACCGAACCCAAGTTTAGTTCTATTCGAAAAAGGGCTCGTTTGAGGGCTTTTAGGCATTCTAAAGCCTATTTAAACACCCTAGAGGAGGACTAGAGGGGACACGAAAAGTAGGGAGCAAGGAATTACTCCAAGAAAGCCAATTGATCCATTTCAGAAGCTGGATTCATCATCAAGACTGAAGATCTCTCCTTAATTTCCCTTCAGGAGTTTTAGGTTTTCTTTATGTTTTGTATTCATTATTCTTTTGAGATGTTTTCCTCTTTAGTTATGAACTAAATCCCCTAAATACCTAAGGGGAATGAAACCTAAGACGAATCTTGTTATTATTATCTGAATTGTATGATAAATATTTAACTTGTTCTTAATTATGTGTTCTTAATTCTTGTTTCGATATTTTAGGATATTGATTCAAGTTAATGCTCTTATTTGGAGGAGGAATAGTCCCTATCTAAGAGTAACTTTGTCATAATTAAGCGGAGTTGATTGCGCGCCTAGAGATAGGGTGATATGATTTTGCCAGATTAGGGTGAAACCTAATAATGGGATCCATAGATCAAGTTAATGCAACCCTAGGGTGTTAATTAGAAAGAAATTTTAATTATTCAATCTAGGGTTAGACGTTATTAGTCTTGAATAGGGATAATAACATAACTTAGGGATTTCTACGGAACAAGTTAAATGAATAAATCGTCCGATTCAGAGTTAAATAACAAGTGAAGTCTAGGTAGATTTTTCCTTGGGTATTGTCTTAGATCAATCATTTTTCCAAAAGCATTTTCCCCAACCTATTTTCTATGATTTCTTAGTTTAGTTAATTAGTTTAGATAAACAAACTCAATTTATTTTAGGCTATATAATAAAAAGACAGTTAATACTAGTACTTTTAGTTTCTTTGGGTTCGACAATCTGGTCTTGCTAAAGCTATACAACTGTTCAATAGGTACACTTGCCTTTATCGTGATAATAGTTAGTTTCAAGAATGATTAATTATAAATTTATAAAACTTATCACGAATAATCACGATCAGCTTGCTAGTGGCGTCATTCTGTTTCTTTTGAACTTATCACTCTTCATCCAGTGTGGCGTTTAGCCTTATACCGATTGGTTCCTATCTCCATATAAATAGTAGGTCATGGTTTATCTATCCTTCTATCCACCTTTAAGTGTCCTACAAGATTTGGGTTAGTACTCTATTTTAGTACTAGTTCTTTCTTGACCTTAAAGCCATTCGAACCATCCACATTACCATTTTTCAAACCACTTGAGTTCCTTTTTTAAACAAAACCATATCCCTTAATTATCTTAAATTATCACATACCTCTTTGTTTAAAGCCTTACTTAGCCGAATTCAACCAATACTCTGTTCAAGAACGATACTTCTTCATTTTAACGATTTGGCAACAAATGACTCAAACCATCACCGAGGCAAGTTCGTATCATTTGGTATCAGAGCTAGCAAAAATAAAGGAGTACGGATGTTCGTGAAGTGCCGAAGTAAGTATTTGAAAAAAATTCAAAAAAATCAAAAAAATTCGTTCATCAAAGTATTCATTGTAATTAGTATTTTGTAATTGAAAAAAAATTCAAAATTATAAAAAAAAGAAGAAGTTGTGTTGGTAGTGTTCACATTTTATTCCCTATCATCAAGTGTTCCTCTACAATCAACAAACACCCTTCACGCCACACTTAGAACCAAACTTGTTTTCTTTCAACCCACACAACACCGAAACACCATTACCCTTGTAAACCCACTTGAAGCCGACCCCTAGATTTGCTTGTAAGTCTAAATGAGTCTTCTACAAAGTTTGAAAGGCAAAACGAGTGGTAAAAGGCACGAGTGTTGAGAGAGCATTCGAGTGTAGAAAAAGCCAATTAACGAATGCAAACACGAGTGTGAGTGCCATCCAATTTTTTTCTTTGTGAGTGAAAAGTGAGGTTTTGTGATGAGGTATTTACTTTCTGTTTTGTTTTAATCACTTTTCTTTTCAGCAATAAAATCATGTTTCAAGAAGAGTTTTCAGAATCAGAATTTCAATATGTGATGCAAGAGATGGACTGATTGTTGGATAGAAAACTAGAACCATTACAAAAATGATTGGACCAATTAGAAGAAAGAGCCCAACGGAAGCAAATTTCACCAAGTCGAGGGACGGAGTCAAGACTATCAAGAAAACAATCGTCTAATGACTATTTGGGAAAAGACCTATATCATGGTTCTTATTCATCATGGTATTTGAGACGAGATCAAACAAGTTTCGAGTTTGAAGAATATTATGATGGCAAACAAGAAAGCCCAATTCGTTCTTTATATACGCTGAGGTATTCGTCCATTGAGAATCAATTTCAAAAAGGTGATTATTTTTCGTATGTAAGCCATTCCATTCATACCCAATGAGAGTCTCTCTATTATGATTCATTTGTATCATCTTCATTTTGTAATGAACGAAAGAGACAAAAAGAAGTAAAAAGAAAAGAGAGGCAAGAAAAGCTACTGCGAGAAAATGAGCAAATATAGAGTGAAATTGAGAGTGAGAGAAAGGGAAAAGAAATTGAAAAAGAAAAAGATTTCGAGTAAGAAAAGAAAATTGAAAAAGAGAGAGAGACTGAAGAAAGAAAAGATGATGAACAAGAATCGAGTGTAGTTGAAAAAGAAAGTGAAAGGAAGAATGAAAGTGAGTTTTTGATAAAAAAAGAGATGAGTGAAAAAGATGTGAGTGCACAAAGTAAAGTGAGGAATATTTCTACTAACCTATATGTGAGTTGTCCTCGTATTGTATTTTCTTCTTTTCAAGTCTCTAAAGAATCATTCGACAAGTTCCAACTTCAATACCTTCCCGATACGAGATGATTCTGAATGATCGAAAATGGTAAGGTTGAAGGTGAAATCCAACCACAAGTGTTTGAAGGTAAGCAAGGTAAGGAATCTTTAGCAATTGAGTCATGGCCATTGGGCTTGAAAGTTTTCAATAAAAATTTTTGGTGACTTAGTTTTTAAAAGATCTCCTTATTTTGATCTAGTTAATTGTTATTCTTTATTTGTGGTTGATAAATTCATTCTAAGAGGTAGCATGAGGAGTTGTTCTCTTGATTTGTTTTGTGATGAAAAATCTATTGATGTTGTTTGATGAAATCGACAAATACAAATTGCTATCTTCTTTGATAATGAGTTTTCATATAAAGTGCTTAACCTGCTTGAGTGTGATGTTAATATGAACCTTCTAAAGTCTTGTGTGGGATTATCATGTCTGTGGGAAAATTTTTCTTTTGATAAGTTTCGTGTGGGCAAGTTTGTTGAAGATGTTGGAGTAGTTCAGTCTATACAAACTTTGGACATGTGTGATAAAGACTATTCACATAGAAAGTTTGATTTGTTTGATTGTGATGACAAATTGAATTCTCTGATTTGTTACGTAAACTCTTCATGTTTGTGCAAATCTATTCGAATGAGATTTAAGTGGTGTGATTGTTTGTACATGAGCATGCTTGAAGTCCCTTTGTTTAGCTTGTGGGAGTTATTTGAGGAAAAAAAATTCTTGCTAAATTTTGGAATGAGTGACCAAAACCATGTGTTCAAGCCCGTAGTATGCGATCCTAAGATGTTACTAATTAAAGGTGAGTATTGTAATTATGTTTGGAATAAATGTGTTAAACTTTCTCATTTTCTCTGATCGTTGTCTGTGAAAACAAAGCCTGTAAACATTGTTGGCTTGCAAAATCAAAATTTGATTTATGATATTGGAAATTGCTCCATATTGTTGTTCAAGGGATTCAAACATGAATTGCATACTTATGACTGTAGTTTGCTTCGTGTTCCTACCAAGCTGCCAACTAAGAAATGTTCAAATCAATGTGAGATGGTAAGCAAAAAACTTCTTTTTTGATCCCGATAATTATTACTCTTTATTATTGATCAAAGGATTTAAACAAATGGATTTTGATTTTTGAGATTATCATTATCAAAAGTTTTGTTATTTTGGATCCATAATGAGAGCAAACAAGCACTCTGAATTTTGTGTAAATAAATGTGTGAACTATTTGTGCTTGCTTGATGTTATGACTTTGAGTCTAAAAATAAAGTTGTCGAACTATGACAAGTTGCGAATGCTTCTTGACTTTGGTATATTACCGATGAAGAAATTTTTAACTCATTGCGAAAAGGTAATGCCAACTCAAGTTTTTGATCTTGGCATTAGGTTATGCATCCCAATTTTGAGTAAATTTTTGCAAAGTTCTTTTGAGATTACAATTTCCAGTGTCACTAATTTATTTCTCTTTTGTGTAGGTGACACTATGAAATGGTTTCCTCCTAAAGAGGGAGGGCATGAACATAACTTGTATTCTTCTCAAGCTATATGTGATTTTCAGGTTCTCGGGACCAACTATGCCAATTCCATAGACCAAAGGGCTGGTGATGATGCAAAATTTCTCTCGAGCAAGTGGCCCGATTTGGGGACAAATCACCTTAAAGAGGGAGGAGATGATGCAATCACGCCCAATCACACTTTCGGACCAACTTCCCAAGTGTCGGATGTACTACCTTGCGAGTTGAATTAGCTCGGTTCCATCTTGTTGAGCTCAATGAGCTTGTTTTTAGCTTAATGAGCTCATTTTGAGCTCATCTTTACCTTTTTAATTCTTGCGTTTTTATTTGCTGGAGTAATTACCTGTTTAGCTAGACTAGTTAATTAGTTTCAGTTCATAAATGTGTCTTATTAATTTAGTGTTAAATGTGTTTATTTTAGTGCATGTTTTAGTATGTCATGGTTAGCACATGGTTTTAATTTGTCTTATTTTAATACATAATTTTAATGTGTTTTAGCTAAATAAATGTGCAGGTATTATTGTGTCTTAGCTTAAACATGTTTTAAACGTATCATTGTTTCAGCTGAATTTAATTGATTAAAAGTTGTCCTAAGCTGCAGCTAATTTAATGTGCCATAAGCTGATTTAATTTTTTGATTTTAATGTGCAGCTTACATGCATGAACGGCATTAAAGTGAGCTGAAGATTATTTCTTCTTCATGAGGCTGTTCGTGAAACTTAATAGACATGTGCTGAAACCACATGCATGGACGGTAATTAAAGAAGGTGTGTTGCTGGTTGCCCTTCTCCAAACACCTGTTCGGTCATTGCAAAAGTCAAAAACCAGCAGGTAATTCTTTTCCCCAAGCTGACTATTAAGCTCTCCAAAACAGCCTTAAACACATTCACATTGCTAGAAAAATTCCTTTCATATTCAAATAACCAATTGGGTTTGTGCATTCACACTTAAGGGGCTACTCATATTCAGTTGTACACCTAATGGCCATTGGAGCACTTAAAGCATCATTTAACACTTTCAAAAAAACCATCCAGCTAATCAAGGGAGCTCATTAAAAGGCTGTTCACACCTTTGGACGAATTTAATCAGCTTGTTTTCAGCTCTCATTGCTCTAATTTATTAAGCAGACTTGGAAACACCATGGGACATTTTTAAAGCTTCATGGAACCTTCATAGATTAATTCTGGAAATTTTAGCTCATTAAAAGCTGAAATTAAATGGCCAATCAGCTCCCCAAGTGCCTATTTGGCTACCCATGTTGTTTAGCTATAAATACTTAGTTATTTTCTTGTTGTATAGACTTTTGCTACTTGATTATTGTTTATAACATTTTGTGAGTTTTTCAACTCTCCTATTTCATTTTAGACTCAGCTTGACTTATCTAGCTTGCTAGTGGCATCATTCTGTTTCTTTTGAACTTATCATTCTTTATCGAGTGTGGTGTTCACCCTTATACTGATTGGTTCCTATCTCCATATAGATAGTGGGTCACGGTTTACCTATCCTTCTATCCACCTATAAGTGTCCTATAAGATTTGGGTTAGTACTCTATTTTAGTACTAGTTCTTTCTTGACCTTAAAGCCATTCGAACCATCCACATTACCATTTTTCAAACCACCCGAGTTCCTTTGTTAAACCAAACCATATCCCTTAATTATCTTAAATTATCACATACCTCTTTGTTTAAAGCCTTACTTAGCTGAATTCAACCAATACTCTTTTCAAGAATGATACTTCTCCATTTTAACGATCGAGGAAAAAATGACTCGAATCATTACCGAGGCGAGTTCATATCAATTAAAATAAAAAAAATATCATCTTCCATTATCTATTTTGCAACTGAAAATTCAAGGGAGGAAGCAATTTTTGAATGCTTCATTCGGCCATCTCCATTTCTTCATTTAGGTATGAAATTTTAATCTCTTTTTAATGATTTCTATGTTTCTAGGATCATTATTCCTTAACCTAGCTATCCCGGGGACTAATTTGTGAAATTGTTAAAGTATTTGAGTTTTCCCATTGATGAACATGTTAGGATTTTAAAGTTTAATGGTAGAAAATGAATGGTTTTTGTTAGATAAACAACTTTTTGTAAAGGAATTTTTGATGAAATTATCAATTAGGGATTAAAATGAAAAATGTGTAAATTGTGTGGTAAAATTGTAAATTTGTGAAATATATGGGTTGTTGTAAGCATGTACTAAATTGAATATGAGTTATATTGCATATTGTTAAATTCATTTGTATAGATCCAGTTAGACCTCGTATGGAGTTAGATCGAGGCAAAGAAAAAATCCCGGATTAGTCGCCTTTGTATCTACAATTACTCGTCGAGGTAAGTTCATGTAATTAAATTGTGTAATTATATGCTTTGTTTGAATTAGATGTATGTTGTTTGCGTTATCATCATATATGAATACTGATCGCATATCTGACGAAATATGACAATTACGAGCCCTGTTTGAACCTTAGGAATTCGTAGGATACAAATGGCATGTCATTAGGGTTACCGATTTTAGCTCTTTTGAGCTTACCGTTATTTAGCTCGTATGAGTTTATGGTTATTCAGCTCGAATGACCTTACCGTTATTCAGCTCGTATAAGCTTACCATTATTCAGCTCGGAGGAGCTTACCATTTACAGCTCGTATGAAAATAAATGTACATGAATTGACAGATTACAATTCAATACACCTCGTGTGTACTACCTGCGTATCCAATGATATTCTATACAGTTCAACGGGCATTGTTCTGTTACGAGATTACATGAGTTTGATACAAACTACCACAGGTATTTACATGAGATATATGAAAATGATTTGTACATGATGTATAGATACATGATTTGGAAATTATATGTACATGGAAATTTGATTATTGTTGAGCTCATATATGTTTTTGTATTTTTATATGAATTACATGGCTAACATGGTTAATGATTATGTGTTAGGCTCTTGGCCAAATTGAGTTGAGATGTGCTTTAGTTTACTTACCTTAACTGTGATTAAAATGGTAAGTTAAATTCTCTATTATATGAACTTACGAAGCTTAAAAGCTTACTCTGTGTTATTTTCCATGTTTTATAACAATTCAGAAGCTCATTCGAGTTGGGAGCTTGTCGGAGCTATATCACACTATCCATCGGCTCTTTTGGTACTTTCGGTTATAAGTATAGGTTAATTTGGCCAATGTTGGCATATAAGTGTTTTGTTGAGATTAGCCACTTATATGGCTTGTGTTTGGTATATTTTGATGTGTATATATAAGTGGCCTTATCATATTTGATGTGTGTTTGATATGGTAGAATGATGGAAAGTAAAATGTGGTTTGAATATGCATTTAAGATATATACCTTGGAATGGTTTAGTGCTTTGTCATGGAAAAGTTTTAGGTATATTAATGTTACTTAGAATGGTATATTTGGTACCATTTGGAAATATTGGTATGTTTTGGTAAGTAAGTTAAGTGACATGAAATGATGCAAAATGATTTACCTTGTGAATTGGTATTTTGGGTACCAAATGAGTGAGCTTGATAAGTGACCTACATGATAGGTTTTGGTACAATTATGTATATATGTATTTGGTCACTTAGGTAAATTTGGATACATGGTTTACATGTTTACATATTGTCATTTGAGGTGCCTAAGGGCATATTGGTTGTATGTGATGATTTTACATGTTTAAGGCTTGATTTTGGCTTGTTTTGGATGCCTAATTATGACTTGTGTATGTGCAAAATGTTGAGTGTAGGTGGATGCCAAATTGGGTGAAAAATGTGGCTTGTAAAATGGCCTATTTTCATTCACATGAGCAGAGACATGGGGTGTGTCTCAGTCGTGTGTCCCTTGTATCCTTTAAAGAGCGCAAGTCAGTATGCTGACACGGCCTAGCACATAAGCGTGTGGCTTGGTCGTGTGGCACAAGTTAGTGAGTTACACGGGCTGGGACACAGCCATGTGTCCCTATTTCGAATGTCCACACGGCCTAAGATACGGGCATGGCTCACATGGCCGTCTGAACCCTGTAGTTTTGAAAATTTTATAAGTTTTCAAAAAATTCTCTGAATTTTTTATTTAGTCCCGATTTGTTTCTGATGTGTATTTTAGACCTCGACGGCTCGTATTATGGGCAATATGTAAGATTATGATTGGTTTCTGACATGAATGTTATATGTTATGAAATGTTTGAATTTTCTATCTGTTTAAATTGTAAACTTTAGTAATACTCCATACCCCTATTCTAGCGACGGATTCGGGTTACGGGTGTTACATTTATTGGTATCAGAGCTACGGTTTAGTCGATTCTCAGGTTGAACGTAGCGTAAACGAGTCTAGCTATACATGCCATTATATAACCTGTGATAGTGTGATATCTCTTGACCGTTTTAAAACATGTTTTTATATAGCAATGACATCCAACCGAGCTAATTCCGATGAAGTAGACAGTAATGCTTAAGCCACTGTTCATGGAGTTAATGAATGGTTCACCGAGTTCATACGGACGAACCCAGTTGCTCGACAACCTCCACCCCCTCCTGTTCCCTAATCGGTTCTCGTTATTCCTCAAGGTATGGAACCAATCTCAGTTATTAAGCCTCTTGTAGATAAGATTCTTAAGTACAGCGCTGAAGAATTCCGAGCTACTGCTGAAGATGATTGTAACAGTCTAATTTTGGGGCTAGTCAGAACAGTGGTTTCGGAACCACAAATCCAACATAGAAAAATTTAATTTTATTATATTTTTATTGTCTACAATTTCATGAAAAAATTTCGTTTGAAAATTTTGACGTTTGGGCACTCAATTTAGTAAAAAGGACTAAATTGTAAAAAGTATGAAAGTTGAGTTCTACATGTTAAAGGTGCCCAATTGCTATGATATTTTAAATTAGAGGTCCTTATATGATAATTAGACCATTTGTTAAGTTAGTGGACAAAAATGGACATGGTGAGATAAAATTTTAAAGTTTGGCAAAAAGGGCATTTTGGTTATTTATCAAATAAAAAAATAAAAAGGGAAAAGAAAGCCAAAATTTGTCCATCTTCTCTAACCCTTGCCCGAAAATTTGGAGACACAATAGCTAGGGTTTTCTTCAACTTTCAAGCTTGATTGTAAGTACAACCTAGCCCCGTTTCTAATGCTCTTTACGTTTTTAAAGTCGTATTCGCCCGATCATTCCATTTCTACCATTGTTTTGAAGTAGGGTTCATGTTTAAAAATTTACCCATGTGTGACATTCATGTGTTTTGATGTTTAATGGTAGAAAATGAAAGTTTGATGTGTAATAAACAATTTTTACTAAGTGATTTTTCATGAAAATACCTAAAAAGGACCTATTTGTAATAAGATGTTAAATGGGTAGTAAAAATCTGATTTGATGAAAAATGTGGGCTGATATGAGCTTGTATATGGTTTGGCTAGGCTTTGGTAACAAAGAAATTGAATACATTTCACTTTACGAGCCTAGGGACTAATTTGTAAAAATTTAAAACTTCAGGGGCAAAAAGGTAATTTTTCCATAATGTGATGTTTGGATTGATTTGAGTAATGTGAATATTAAACAAGTTAAATTTGCTATTATAGATCAAGAAAAACAAAGTTCAGACCTTAATCAGGGAAAGAATAAGGTGTTTTGTAACGCCCCCACGCCCGAAACCGTCACCGGAGTCAAGCTTGAGGTGTTACTAAACTTATCTTACCTTTTAAACAACTCTAAACCACTGATTTGAATTTTTGGAATAAACTATTTTTCTGCGTCATGGTTGCTTAAAAATTCATTTCTCGAGTTTCAAAACTCAAAATTAAGATCCGTAAATTTTTCCTGAAACTAGACTCATATATCTATCTACTAATTTGTTTCTAGAATTTTTGACTCAGCCAATTAGTACAGTTTATTAGTTAAAGTTACCCCTGTTTCAGAATTCAATTGCACTGACCTCTACTTACTACGAACCACTTTTCTTCCTATAAAAAATTCATATGACTATACCGTTTGTTTTTATTAAAACTAGATTCAATAAGGATTCTAACCATATAAATTAAACCACCTAATTATTTTTGTAAAATTTATGGTGAATTTCTAAATTTGAAATAGGGGATCCAGAAATCGCTCTGGCCCTATTTCACTAAAACTCAGATATCTTATAAAATACAAAACCTTTGTCTGTTTTGCTTATTCCATATGAATATAGACACAATGAGTTTTAATTTCATATATTATTCACCATCAAAAAATGTCTCTATGATTTTTAGTGATTTTTCAAAGTCACGTTATTTCTGATACTTGAATCCGTTTTTAAGTTACTTTCACATTTTTCATAGTTTTCATGTTATAGTTACTACTTAATCATACATACTATTAAACATGTATATCATCAGCCATTCTACTAGCTAATCACTAGCAAGTATTTACACATCATTCATTGATCATATCATATCAAAAGAAACCAAGTTCCTATACATGCCATAAACAAAACGAAACGTCTAACTATACCAATGTGATTCCTTCGATAGTGTGATCGGGTCTCTTACGTTTCCTTGGATCCCCGAGTGGCTTGATAAAAACTATAAGAAAAAGAAAATAAAGAGAGTAAGCACTAGGCTTAGTAAGCTTACAAGCAAATAAATTATAACATTCAACATAATGAATAATTATACATAATGTCACCTAGCCTCATAAACTTTCTTTACTTCTCATTTTCTACCTTCTTCTTTACTCACTTACCTTCTTTATTACCTAACCTTTCACTATTCATAAATATAATCTACCTTCCCTTTTGCTGATAATTCACTGTAATTTAATGTGTACAATGTCCCGTTGAACCACTCGGAATACTAAGGATACTAGAGTCGTTCCTGTCTATCAATATCCTACCAATGCCATGTCTTCGACATGGACTTACATGAATTTTTCCTGTCTCCAATGCCATATATATATATATCTAATATGGGCTTACATGGCTCATTCCTGTCTCCAAAGCCATATGTCCGATATGGACTTACATGGCTCATTTCTCATCTGTTCTGTCATCTCACAACCCCAATATCCTAACATTCCTAAGGTTCAAACGGGGCTTCCTAATGCTTTTTCTCTCACTACTACTTTAATTCGACTTCAAATATTCTCATAAAATAAGTACATAAATGCTGGAAATTTACAATAATAATGTAAAATAAAAGAATATTGCATTTATTTACTGTAAACTTACCTCGATACAAAATGTAACTAAGCTTTACAATTTAGTCCTTTACTTTTTCTTTTCCCCGATCTACTCCCGAATTTTGCTCTTCTTGATCTATAATAGCAAATTTAATTTATTTAATATTCACATTTATCAAAACAGTCCTTTACTCAAACTTTGGAAAAATTACATTTTTGCCCCTAAACTTTTGCATATTTACACTTTTGCCCCAAATCTCGTAAATTAAACTTCAGCCTATTTTCTTATGTTTTATGACATGCTGATCGTTTTTACCTTCTATAGCAAAATCAAATTCTCACTCTAACATATACTTATGACTATTAGGTATTTTTACCGATTAAGCCCTTTTACTCATTTTTACCTAAAACCGAGTAGCACAAGTTGTCTAACATAATCTAAGACCTCATATTCTATCATAAAACATCAAAATAAACACTTTTCACCTATGGGTATTTTTCCAAATATGAACCCTAACTTAAATTATTGCTAGCATAAGCTTTATCGAGCTACCGGGACTTCGAAAACGTAAAGAACATTAAAAACGGGGCTTGGAATCATTTACTATGGAGCTTGAAAGCTTGAAACAAACCCTAGCTATGGAGAACCCTTGAAATTTCAAAAGCAATGAAGAAGATGATGAATTTTGTGTTATTTTTTCCCTTTTTATTTCACTTAATATCTAAATGACCAAAATGCCCTTCCTTATTAAACTTTCAAAAATTCCATCCATGTCCTATTTTGTCCATGAACTTAGAAATTGGTCAAATTGTTGTTTAAACCCTCATAATTAATATTCCAAAGCAATTTCATACTAAAAACTTCTAGAATGCAAGTTTTACAAATTATTCGATTTAGTCCCTAATCTCAACTTAAGCACTTTATGCATAGAATTTCATTACGAAATTTTCACACAATCATGCAATCATATCATGAACCTCAAAATAATAATAAAATAAATTTTTCTACCTCAGATTTGTGGTTTCGCAACCACTATTCCGTTTAGGCCCTATTTCGGGATGTTACATTTCTCCCCCTTTAGGGATTTTCGTCCCCGAAAATCTTACCTGTGAAAAGATTTGGGTACTGTTTTCACATAGCCTCTTCGGGTTCCCATGTAGCCTCGTCTACCCCATGTCTATTCCATAGTACTTTCTCAAGTGCAATACTTTTGTTCCTTAATTGCTTTACCTCTCGAGCTAGAATCTTTACCGGTTCTTCACCGTAAGTCATGTCTGGCTGAATCTCAACCTCTGTCTGAGAAATCACATGTGACGGATCTGAATGATAATGACATAGCATAGACACATGAAATACATTATGAATCTTCTCTAACTCAATCGGCAAAGCTAACCGATATGCTAATGGTCCGACTCTCTCAATCACTTCAAACGGTCCAATAAAACGTGGACTTAGTTTGCCTTTCTTGCCAAATCTGAGAACTTTCTTCCACGGGGATACTTTCAAAAAAACTTTGTCACCAACTTGATACTCAATCTCTTTTCTCTTCAAATCTGCATACGACTTTTGTCTGTCTGAAGCTGCTTTCAAGCAATCTCTGATGATTTTTACTTTCTCTTCTGTTTCCTTAACTAGATCAACCCCGTAAATCTGATTTTCCTTAAGCTCTGTCCAATACAAAGGTGTGCGACATTTACGTCCATACAAAGCTTCATAAGGTGCCATCTTCAAACTCGACTGATAACTATTATTGTAGGCAAACTCTACTAATGGTAAATATTTTTTCCGACTGCCTTGAAATTCCAGTACATAGCATCTAAGCATATCTTCAAGTACCTGAATAACTCTCTCTGACTGACCGTCGGTTTGAGGATGGAAAGCTATACTAAAACTCAACTTTGTGCCCAAAGCCTTCTGTAATTTCTTCCAAAACCGTGAAGTAAATCTTGGATCTCTATCTGAAATGATCGATAATGGTACCCCGTGTAGTCTGACTATCTCTAAAATATACAACTCGGCCAACTTGTCAAGTGAATAATCCATACGAACTGGGATAAAATGAGCCGACTTCGTTAACTTATCAATCACAACCCATATTACATCTTTCTTTCTTGGTGTAAACAGCAATCCTGTCACAAAATCCATAGTAACTCGATCCCATTTCCACTCAGGGACTAGCACAGGCTGCAATAAACCTGAAGGTACCTGATGTTCGGCCTTTACCTGCTGACAGATCAAGCATCTAGAAACAAACTCTGAAATGTCCCTTTTCATTCCTACCCACCAGTACATTTTCTTCAAATCATTATACATCTTTGTACTACCTAGATGAATAGACAAAAAACTACTATGTGCTTCCTGTAAGATCTTTCAAATAAGCTCATCATTCTTCGGTACACATACCCTGTCTCGGAACATCAAACAACCGTCAGAACTGATCTAAAAATCTGACTCTATATCTGACTCATACTGATCTCTTTTGGCTAACAACTCACTGTCATTTTTTTGAGCTTCAAAAATTTCTTCAAGAAACATCGGTTTAGCTCTCAACTCAACTAAGATAAAACCATCATCTGATAAGGCTAGACTAGTGTTCAAAGCTCTTAAAGCAAATAAAGATTTCCTACTCAAAGCATCAGCAACAATGTTTGCCTTACCTGGGTGATAATCGATCACTAGGTCATAATCTTTAATCAACTCTAACCATCTTTTTTGCCTCAAATTCAAATCTTTTTGAGTCATCAAATATTTCAAACTTTTGTGATCAGTGAATATATGGCACTTCTCACCGTACAAATGATGTCTCCAAATCTTCAACGCAAAAATAATGGCAGCTAGCTCTAAATCATGTGTCGGATAGTTCCTCTCATGTGGCTTTAGCTGTCTAGAGGCATAAGCAATTACCTTCCCTTCCTGCATAAGTACACAACCAAGTCCATTCATGGACACATCACTGTAAATCACAAACTCCTTACACTGTTCTCAGTTTGTACTAAAACAGGAGCTTTAGTCAACAATGTTTTTAACTTGTCAAAACTCTGTTGACACTTCTCAGTCCATTCAAACTTGATATCCTTTCACTGCAATCTTGTTAGTGGGGTAGCTATCATGGAAAATCCCTCTACAAATCGTCTATAATATCCGGCAAGACCAAGAAAACTTCTAACTTCTGATACATTTCTAGGAGGCTTCCAATCAACAATGGCTGAAATCTTGCTTGAATCAACCTTAATACCTTCACCTGATATAATATGTCCAAGAAAACCAACTTCTCGTAACCAGAACTCACTTTTGCTGAACTTGGCATACAACTGAGAACTCACTTTTGCTGAACTTGGCATACAACTGATTATCTCTCAAAATCTGTAAAACTGTTCTCAAATGCTCTGCATGCTCAGTCTCATCATGAGAATAAATCAAGATATCATCAATAAACACAACTACAAACTTATCCAAGTACGGTCTGAAAATTCGGTTCATTAAGTCCATGAAAATGGCAGAGCATTAGTCAAGCCAAATGGCATCACAAGGAATTCATAATGACCATACCTAGTCCTAAAGCGATCTTGGGACATCTGACTCTTTAACTCGCAACTGATAGTATCCGGATCTCAAATCTATCTTGGAGAACATAGTAGCTCCCTTCAATTGATCAAACAGATCATCAATTCTAGGCAATGGATACTTGTTCTTTACTGTTACCTTGTTTCAATTCCAGGAATTCCTTTCTCTTCTGGTCAATAAACCTCTGACTGATGTACTTTTTACGAAATTCCTCCTGAAAGAAATCTCAAGTGACCCTCTCCTTTGGTACAATTGATACAAGTGTCTTCCACCAGTGGTAGGCTAAGTCTCTAAGAAGTGATACTACACATTTCATACATTCCTCGGGTGTACAAGATAATTCGTCAAAGACTCTGATAGTATTTTCTAACCAAAATTCTTCTCTTTCTGTATCATCATCTTTTGTTGCTCAGAACTCTTCTGCCCCTTGTTTCCTGATTCTATCAACTGGTGGCTTTTCTCTTATCACTGTACCTGTGACTAAGGGAGCTTGAGCTACATGGGTAGCCTGGGAATCATGAGGGGGTGGAGGTCTAACTGCCGGATTCATACGAATGAACTCGGCAAACCAATCATTCAAAGCTTGGAAGAGAGCTTCTCGAGTCACTCATCCCTGATAACTGTTACTGGCCTATTCTCAGATGGCGCTGCCCAGCTTGCTCGGGATCCATTACAATAAAACAAAATATTTAAAAATCGTCAAGAGTCGTCACACTATCAAAATACAGGTATGGCATGTATAGTTAGACTTTTACTCACACTAACTGTTCCGAGAACCGACTAAACCTGCTCTGATACCAATAAATGTAACGCCTCCCCACCCGAAACCGTCACCGGAGTCAAGCTTGAGGTGTTACTAAACTTATCTTACCTTTTAAACAACTCTAAACCACTGATTTTAAATTTCGGAATAAACTGTTTTTCTGCGTCATGGTTGCTTAAAAATTCATTTCTCGAGTTTCAAAACTCAAAATTAAGATGCGTAAATTTTTCCTGAAACTAGACTCATATATATATCTACTAATTTGTTTCTAGAATTTTTTACTCAACCAATTAGTACAGTTTATTAGTTAAAGTTACCCCTGTTTCAGAATTCGACTGCACTGACCTCTACTTACTATGACCCACTTTTCTCCCTATACAAAATTTATATGACTATACCGTTTATTTCTATTAAAACTAAATTCAATAAGGATTCTAAACATATAATTAAACTACATAATTATTTTTTTAAAATTTATGGTGAATTTCTAAAGTTAAAATAGGGGATCCAGAAATTGCTCTGGCCCTATTTCACTAAAACTTAGATATCTTATAAAATACGAAACCTTTACCTGTTTTGCTTATTCCATATGAAAATAGACACAATGAGTTTTAATTTCATATATTATTCACCATCAAACCGTGTCTCTACGAGTTTTAGTGATTTTTCAAAGTCACGTTATTTCTGATACTTGAATCCGTTTTTAAGTTACTTTTACATTTTTCATAGTTTTCATGTGATAGTTACTACTTAATCATACATACTATTAAACATGTATATCATCAGCCATTCTATTAGCTAATCACTAGCAAGTATTTACACATCATTCATTAATCATATCATATCAAAAGAAAACAAGTTCCTATACATGCCATACACAAAACGAAACGTCTAACTATACCAATGTGATTCCTTCGATAGTGTGATCGGGTCTCCGACGTTTCCTTCGATTCCGAGTGGCTTGATAAAAACTATAAGAAAAAGAAAATAAAGAGAGTAAGCACTAGGCTTAGTAAGCTTACAAGCAAATAAATTATAACATTCAACATAATGAATAATTATACATAATGTCACCTAGCCTCATAAACTTTCTTTACTTCTCATTTTCTACCTTCCTCTTTACTCACTTACCTTCTTTATTACCTGACCTTTCACTATTCATAAATATAATCTACCTTTCTTTTTGCTGATAATTCACTGTAATTTAACATGTACAATGTCCCGTTGAACCACTCGGAATACTAAGGATACTAGAGTCGTTCCTGTCTATCAATATCCTGCCAATGCCATGTCTTCGACATGAACTTACATAAATTTTTCCTGTCTCCAATGCCATATATATATCTAATATGGGCTTACATGGCTTATTCCTGTCTCCAAAGCCATATATCTGATATGGACTTACATGGCTCATTTCTGTCCTGTCCTGTCCTATCAACCCCAATATCCTAACATTCCTAAGGTTCAAACGGGGCTTCCTAATACTTTTTCTCTGTCACTTAGCCTTTAATTCGACTTCAAATATTCTCATAAAATAAGTACATAAATGCTGAAATTTACAATAATAATGTAAAATAAAAGAATATTGCATTTATTTCTTCAGTAAACTTACCTCGATACAAAATGTAACTAAGCTTTACAATTTAGTCCTTTACTTTTTCTTTTCCCCGATCTACTCCCGAATTTCGCTCTTCTTGATCTATAATAGCAAATTTAATTTATTTAATATTCACATTTATCAAAACAGTCCTTTACTCAAACTTTGGAAAAATTACATTTTTGCCCCTAAACTTTTGCATATTTACACTTTTGCCCCAAATCTCGTAAATTAAACTTCAGCCTATTTTCTTATGTTTTATGACATGCTGATCATTTTTACCTTCTATAGCAAAATCAAATTCTCACTCTAACATATGCTTATGACTATTAGGTATTTTTACCGATTAAGCCCTTTTACTCATTTTTACCTAAAACCGAGTAGCACAAGTTGTCTAACATAATCTAAGACCTCATATTCTATCTTAAAACATCAAAATAAACACTTTTCACCTATGGGTATTTTTCCAAATATGAACCCTAACTTAAATTATTGCTAGCATAAGCTTTATCGAGCTACCGGGACTCCGAAAACGTAAAGAACATTAAAAACGGGGCTTGGAATAATTTACTATGGAGCTTGAAAGCTTGAAACAAACCCTAGCTATGGAGAACCCTTGAAATTTCGTGCAAATGAAGAAGATGATGAATTTTGTGTTATTTTTTCCCTTTTTATTTCATTTAATATCTAAATAACCAAAATGCCCTTCCTTATTAAACTTTCAAAAATTCCATCCATGTCCTATTTTGTCCATGAACTTAGAAATTGGTCAAATTGTTATTTAAACCCTCCTAATTAATATTCCAAAGCAATTTCATACTAAAAACTTCTAGAATGCAAGTTTTGCAAATTATTCGATTTAGTCCCTAATCTCAACTTAAGCACTTTATGCATAGAATTTCATCACGAAATTTTCACACAATCATGCAATCATATCATGAACCTCAAAATAATAATAAAATGAATTTTTCTACCTCGAATTTGTGGTTTCACAACCACTGTTCCGTTTAGGCCCTATTTCGGGATGTTACATGTTTAACGATTATATCCTTTCTGCTATTTTTGGATCGAGGTAAGTTTGTATGTAAGCAATGCATCATTATTTACGCTTTAATTGCTTTAATATCATATGAATTGTTGTAACAGCCCGGTTTAGACCCTAGTCAGAATAGTGGTTTCAGAACCACAAATTTGAGGTTATAAAATTATTTTAATATTATTTTTGGTAATTACAGCATGTTATTTAATGTGTGTGAAAATTTTGTGATTTAATTTTACATATTGGTTGTCTAATTTGATAAAAAGGACTTCATCGCGTAAAATGCAAAATTAGCATGCTGTATGTTAAAGTGCTTATTTGCTATGGTTTCTTAATTTTGAAGTACTTAAAGTGAAATTTGGCCATTGAATAATGGCATGGACGGTAATGGACAACCATTATAAAGTTTTCATATTAATTTATAAACGTTAAAAAGGTAAATGATGTATTATTATGTAATTAAACAAAACATAAAGTAAATATGCATGTTCATCTTTCTTGTTGGCCGAATGTATGGATGAAAAGAAGCCATTTTTCTTTTTTAAATGTTCGACTATCTTCAAGCTAGATTGAGGTATGTTTTGAGCTCGGTTTTTGATAATTTTTACATTTTTGAGATCTTTGCTTCGTATATTACCCAGCCGATGCTTTAATTTTCAGAATTGATAATGAATTTGAGATTTTCCATTGTTGATAATATGATGAATTTTTTGTTTGATGATGAAAAAATAAATCTTTGATGTTTGATTATCATGTTTAATTAAGTGATTTTTGATAAAAATCAAAATTAGGGATTTATTTATAAAATTGAAAATTTAGGGGCTTAAATGTGAAATAAATTGAATAAATGGGCTGTTAAGGACCTAGGGAGCATTCGGCCTAATATAGGCTTATTGAAATTTTGGGTATTTATTGTTGTTTTGAATTAGGGACTAAATTGAGAAAATGTGAAATGTTAAGGGCTGAAATGTAAAATGCCCAAATTATGTATTTTTGGATGAAATTGAACGAATATGTTATTAAACAAGCCAAATTTGTATTGAATTGGATCAAGAAAAGAGGAAATCAAATTTGGATCAGGGAAGGTCAAAAGTTGTCGAGTAGTCGTTCCGGTCCGTTCGTGTCCGTACGAGGTAAGTTCATAAGTAAATAAATGTTGTTAAATTTGATTGTATATGTATTATATGTGCCGAATTGAATTATAATAAATATACGTGTATATGCCAAAATGAATTAAGCATTGGAGAACTAGATACGAGCTTGAATCGATCAAATTATGACGTCCGAAAGCCCTGTACGAACCATAGGAATAGTATAAGTATAAGATAAATATGTCATGACATAGGATTCCAATATGTGATTTCGTGTAAGACCACGTCTGGGACGTTGGCATCGATTTGAGATTTACGTGTAAGACCATGTCTAGGACATCAGAACCACTAACCGAGGTCGGAGAAATTATTTTTTATATTTTTTTATGTGTTATAGCATATTTATATAAGAGCATGAAAATTTTGGTGAATTAATTTTAGTGTTTGTGAGCTTAATTGAGAAAAATGACTAAATCGCATAAAGGGCAAAAGTTTTGTTTTACTACCCAAATGTGTTAAATAGCTAGAGAACCATAATTAGGGGTCTTTAAGGAGCAATTAGACCTTTAGAAATGGGATGGTCGGCCATAGGGGACAAGAAATAGAGAATAGTCAAAGTTTGGTGGTGTTGGTGACTTATATGGTCATAAAATAAAATAAGAAAAAAAGTTGTCATTTTTTTTTCATCCTTCTTCTTCTTCACTGAAAATGGCAACAAACAGGGGGGTTTTAAGAGCCTAAACTTTCAGCCACTTATATCCCTTACAAGTAAGTGATTTTGATGGTCTTTCTTGATAATTTTTGCACTTTTGAGACCCTTGTAGCATAATCTAGCTAATGAGGGGACTATTTTGCAAAATGGTTGAAAGTCTAGGGTTTTTCCATGAGAGAATTCATGTGGTTTGCTGAATTTTTATGGAAGAAAATGAGTCATGGTTATGTAATAAACAACTTTTGTGAAATAAGTTTGCATGAAAATACCTAAAAATGGCTATTTTGTAGAGTTGTAAAATAAGTTGTAAATGTTTGAAATAATTGAAATTGTGAGTTGCTATAGTTATAAAAAGAATTTGGCTAGGCTTGGTAAAGGAGGAAATTTGAGCAAAATCGATTTACGAGCCTAAGGGCAAAATCGTAATTTTTGTAACATCTAAGGGCAAAACGATCATTTTGTCAAATTGTGAATTATAGAATGTTTTAATTAATGTATTGATTAAATGAGTGAATTTCATAATGTTAGATCAAGAAAATTGAGATTTGGGCTTAAATCGGAAAGTACGAGGTTATGGACTAAAATGGAATAATTAGCCGAAATTGCATTCGAGGTAAGTCCGTGTGACTAAATAAGCATGTTATCCATGTTATTGTTAATATACCTGAAATCTATCTTGCTTTAGTTATTTTGAATTATATGTTGAAGACATTGAGTATGATGAAAGTGATGCCAAACATTAATAATATTCATGTGATGATATAATACATTAGAAGTTTGAGGGAATATGATATCCCATAGAAATAAGTAAGTTGTGTGTAAATATTACAACTTTATCGTTATTATGCATTGAATGTTTGATTTCGCATATAAGGCTTGAATGCATCTATGAGTAATGGTATGATGAGAATTATCATGATAAACTCCCGGTTAAACCTTAGGAATAGATTGGATATTCATGCCAAAACATTTGGGTGATATGTGTGCTAGTGTAAGACATGTCAGGGACATGCACTGGCATTAAAGCGAGAGCTAGTGTAAGATATGTTTGGGACATGCATCGGCCTCGAGATATGCAAGCTAGTGTAAGACTTGTCTGGGACATGGCATCGACACCGATAGATGAGAGCCAGTGTAAGACTTGCTTGGGACATGGCATCAGCCTCGATATATGAGATTCAGTGTAAGACTTGTCTGGGACATGGCATCGACTTAGATATGTGAGCCAGTTTAAGACCATGTCTGAAACATGGCATCAGCATCGTACCCCTATGTTTGAGGCTTAATGATTATCCTGTGGTATTCCAAATGGTTCAACGGGAAATTTAAGGTTTAAGTTGAAATGATAAAGCTTATGGCTATGTTGTGAGTGGTACAGGTACTTACATGAAATTGATGAAATGTGAATTCAACTCATGTTGTATGATTAGTAAGGAATGAATATGAGCATGTTGAGTAACACAGGTATGTATGCCAAGCTCATGAGAAATGATTTCGGTTTATGATGCACACTTGGTGAATATGTAAATAGGTAATTCATGCCTATGAGAATGATTTTGTGATGACCTTGTGATTATAGGTCTATACTTATGATGTATAAATATATATCTTTACCAATGTGGTGAAAATAAATTAATAAGGTGTGATAAACTTAGTATCATTAATTTATACTAAACCAGTTTTGGACAGCAACTGTAATCTGACTTTGAAAATCCACCAAAAATTGTAAAAATTGAGTTAGAGGCTGAATAAAATATTAAATTAAATCTTAATAAATTTAGTTTTATATAGAAGAAATGGTGTAAGCAAAAGAGTTTCATATCATGAAATATCTAAATTGGTGTGAGATAGAGTCAGAATGATTTCGAAATCCCCTATTCAGATTTGATAAAATCATTGAAAATTGTACAAAAATATTTATAGGTTATAATTTATATGTTAGAATTATAATGAGTATATTTTCAAGAGAAATAGATTGGAACGTCATCTGAGTCCAGTATTATGATAAAATTAATTTTTAGTGAAGAAGGGTCGAAACAGTCAAATAGCATAAAAGGGGTAACTTTAAAGAATAAATTGTACTTATTGGATAGACCAAAAATTCTAAAAATTTTATGGTAAGAAGATATGTGAGTTTAGTCTCAGCGAAAATTAGCATTACTTAATTTGGAGTTTCTTATCTCTAGATATAGATAATTTAGTGACTATGACTCAAGAAAACAGCTTGACCTGAGCATAAGTAAAAGTATAATATGGTTGTATTACCTTGAGGAGTAAGTTGATAATTGCTTATTACTTTCATACGGTCTTACTAAGCTATAAAGCTTACTCCCTTCCTTTTCTTTTCTTTAGTGTTGTCAGGTTAGCTCGTGGTTGGAGATCGTCAGAGGCAGCATCACACTATCAAGCCATCACCTTTGAAGTATCGACCCATATATGTTAAGCGTTTTCGTGTGAGTGGCATGTATAGGGATTTAGTTTTTATGTTAGCCGTTTTTATGATTATCCAAAGGTATTGGCTTACCTTGAGTTACTTACATATAGCCATAACGTATGGCTCATAGTAATTATGGTTTGTAAATCTATCTATCTATGTTGTGTTCTAATGTTTGTGATGTGATTATGCTTGTAAGGCATGCATGATGGGTTTTAAGACATATGTGTATGATGAATGTTTTATGACCAAATCTAAATGATCATGGCCATGAATTAGATGTGTAATATGGAAATAAGATGATGATTATGAAAATTTGGTAATGGTGGTCATTCAATGACAAGGCTAATGGATAGGTATTGTTGTGTCTCAACTTGATATTATATGAGTATATGAAATGTGTGAATGATAGTATGTTAATATTATAAATATATCTTAATAAAGAGTGTTTAATCACTAAAATGATGTCATGATTTGTGGTTTAAATATGTATAAGGTTGTAAGGGTTTATGGGTAACATGAAGGCTTGGAAAATAGCCTAAGTTTTGATTAAACGGGCCAAGACATAGTCGTGTGTCTCAACCATGTGGGGACACGGTCTTAGCCCACGGGTGTGTGGCTTGGTCGTGTGGTTCAAAACATTCGCTGACGTCATAGTCAAAGAGTTACATGGCCTGAGGACACATGTAATACCCCGAAAATCTTTACAGTAATATATTATCCTTGATATAATAAAATAAGGAAATAAAGTGATAAAAAAGGGAAGTTTTGAGTTATGGCAACATTGGGAAGTAAATTATGATATCTTGATTCAGGAAAGGACTAAATTGTAAAAGTTAGAAAAGTTTTGTTGCCTAAGAGTAAATACTCAAGACTTAAAGGGTTAAAGTGTAAATATGAAAAAGTTGAAGGACCAATAGTGTAAATATTTTAAGGGTAGAATGATCTAGAAACTAAGGAAAATGGATGAATTAGGACCAAATTGAATAAGTGAAGAACTATGAGGACTAAATTATAATTTTACCAAATTAAATGATGACTCAAGGATGGAATTCTAAAAGATCATGAAGGGCAAAATGGTCAATTAGTAAGAGAGAGAATTCTAGAATGTAATGATTATGTTAATGATATTTTAAATTAATTAATTAGATAAATATTATTTTATTAATATTTTATGAGATATTTAATATTATTTTATTATTATTTATTTAGTATATAAGGAAAGAAAGATGAAGAATTTTCATCATCTTTCCTTTCCATGCAAACTAACGTGAGAGAAAGAGAGGAAGAAAGAAAGTTTTACTTTCTTTACAATTTAGTCCTTTTACCAAAAATTCACCATTTTCACCCAAAAATCAAATGAATTTCCATAGCTACCAAGAGAGAAAATGTTAAGGAGAGCATGGGGAGTTAGAATATCAAGTTGGACTCAAGAAATAGAAGCTGGAGGAGAGAAAATCAAGTTAAAGATTGGTATCAAGAGAATAAGGTAAGTACATCAAGATTTCAATATGTTTTTAAGTTTGTTATTGTTGATAAATCATGGAAATAATGTTATAGTAGAGTTTTCTTACATAAGGTCCTATGTTCTTGATATGTTAGTGAAGAGAAAATAAGAGAAAGTGATGAGAAATGGTGTAGAAAAAGAAAATAAGGGTGTTATAACATGGTAATTAATATCTTGCACTAAAACAGTTATGGACAGCAGCAGTAGTATAACTTTGAAAAATCACCATAAATTATATAAATTGAATTAGAAGATGAAAAAAATATGTAATTAAATCTTATTGAGTCTAGTTTCTCATAGAAGAAACAGTGTAAGAAATGGATTTGTAAATTTTGAGATATAATTAATTTTGTGAGACAAGGTCAGAATGAATTCGGGTTCCCCTGTTCAGACTTTGAAAAATCATAAAAAAATGAATAAAAATAATTAGAGGCTTAAATTTATATGTATAGAATCCTTAATGAGTCTAGTTTTAATATAAACAAACTAGCACATCATTTGAATTCTTTACAAGGAGATAATAAATTTTTAGTGAAGAAGGGTCAGAACTGTCAGACAGCAGAACAGGGGTGACTTTAATGAATAAACTGTACTAATTGGCTAAACCAAAAATTCTGAAAATTTTATGGTAAGAAGAAATGTGAGTCTAGTTTCAGGAAAAATTAATGGATCTTAATTTCGAGTTCTGTAGCTTAAAATATAAATAATTTAGTGACTATGACGCAAATGGACAGTTTTGAATGTACATATAAGTAAATAGTGAAATTATTGATAATGTTACTTGTTGCATGTTATATAAATCAAGGATGTGGAATGGAGAGGAGGAGGAGGAAAATATGTATGAATATTCATCTAGCATGGCTAATTTGCATGTTTTAGGCTCGTAGACTAAATTGAATAAAAGTAAAACTTTATGGGCAATTTTGTAAAAATGTCGAAATGACTAAATTGCATGAAATAGATTATTTTATTATTTAAATTACAAAATTTAACGAAATTATCAATTTAGTTCAAGATCGGGGAAAACATGTTTTAGGGATTAAATTGAAAAGTGTTGAAATTATGGAAATGTTTGATATTTTATAGAATTCATGGATCATTATCAATATATATATGAGAATAATAGTTGGAAATAAGGATTAAATTGCAAGAATTTTATTTTCCCGACCCTAAGGATGAAATCGTCATTAATTAAAAGTTTAGGGGCAAAATGGTAATTTTGCTTAGAGCATTAATTAAATGTATTAGAATATGAAATGAATGAAAATGATGATCAAATTTATTTATAAAGATCCTGGACGACACAAATACGAGACTTGATCATGGAAAAGAAAATATATCGAATAATGAAATCATAAACACGAACAATCAATGAGGTAAGTTCATGTAACTTGAATTATATTTTTAAATACTTGAAATGTATGTTATTGATGTGAATATGATTTGAATGTTCATCATATGAAAATTGATGAAACATTGACATATTTGATAAAAAGGAAAAGAAATCCCGATTGAATGAAAGGAAATTTCGATGGATCTCTCGAAAAGGTATTGACGGTAAAAGGATCTAGCGGACGGGTGATCCTATCCTGATATAGCCCTCCCGAAGAATATGTGGAAAATGGATTTAGCCCGGAAGGGTAATCCGAATTAGGGTCTGAATTTAGCCTGGACTGGTAATCCCGACAATACTCTATGAGTTTATATTACAGGGGATTTAGCCTGGACTGGTAATCCCACTGTAAGGATGAGGTTCGCGGGAGTGTGCTCTCTGATATGAAACGTGTAAGACCATGGTTGAAAGATACCTTGGCAACTTGATATGAAACGTGTAAGACCGTGGTTGAAAGATACCATGGCAACCTGAGATGAAATGTGTAAGACCATGGTTGAAAGATACCATGGCAACGTGACATGAAATGTGTAAGACCATGGTTGAAAGATACCATGGCAACATGACGGGAAACGAATAAGACCATGGTTGAAAGATACCATGGCAACATGACAGAAAATGAGTAAGACCATAGTTGAAAGACACTATGGCATCATGTCGAAGATAAATAAGATCGTGGAAGAGAAACGCCAAGATATCTCATTGAACAACTAATATTCGTGTAATATAACAAATGGTTAAATGAAATGGTTATACAAAATGGTAATGTGAAATGTTTACAGGAATTGGTCATACGGAAATAAATGTACAAAATAGTTGTATGAAATAATTTATAAGATAGATAAATGAAATAAGTATAGGTATATGGAATTTAAATTATGTTAAGTTTAATACGAACTATTACAAAATAAATATACCTAAGATATAAGGAAATGATGTGTTATTAAAGAAACGGTAAGAGAATGATATGTATCATGAGATGTACATATGAGATTATCTTTTATATGTTAACATAAGGAAAATATGTAAGTTAAGACGAGTATTAAATTCAAATATGACATATTAAGAAAATAAGAATTTATATGAAATATGTATAAGTACACTAACAAGTGTTATTGTTGATGCTTAGGCAAGTGCCAAGCCATTGATTGAATGGTAATATATTTATTGATGCATTAAATTGATAAGTATTTAAGTGAATTTTTTTAGTGATCTGCAAATGGTAGAAATGCTCAAACCCTATTCGCAAACGTATATACGGGTTAGGGCGTTTCATTTAGTGGTATCGAGCTATGGTTTAGTCGGTTCTCGACCAAACGTAGTATATGTGAAGTCTAAAAACACATGTCATTAAAATATGTGATAGTGTGATATCTCTCGACTCTAATGAGATTTGTTTTACTTATAGAAAGAGATGTTTTTCAACTAAAAAAAAAAAAAAAGCATGAATAAATGTTTTATAATACATGTCGATGATGAATATTATGTTATATGTATTATTTAAAGCAAATTATATTACTACATGAAATATTGTGCTGATGACTAAATTACAAAATATATAAATGTAATATATGAAGTACATGATAAGGATTATTAGAGAATTATGAATGAATTGTGAATTTTGAAATGTATTACATGTATTGAAGATACAAAAGATATAAGTTTATAAACTATTGGTACAAGGATTAAATTATAAAGCATGTAAAAGTATTATACGAAAGGTGTAATAGTGATATACGTGTATAAAACAATTTGCCCAAGTAGACAAGATTAAAACTACTAGGATACTAAGGGACCTCAAATGCTCTCTGATTATTAGCACGCCAGATTGCTCTCTCTGTATATAGCACTTGAAAGGCTCTTTGTTCATTAGTGCATAATAATGCACCTCTGTATAAGTCCCGTATATCGAAGTGTTCTATCTAGTTTACTAGGCCTCTGCTAAAGTAAAAAGTAAAGAAATATTTGTTACAAGATAAAGGATTATCTCTGAGTAAAAAAAAAAAAAAAAGTTAGTTATGATAAGGCGAAACTCGTAAAAATACGGATAAATGTTTCTGATTTAAGAATGAAAAATATTATATGAGTAAATATATGAAAATTAAATTATGAGACTTTATGATCTATACCCTTTACTAGTATGCAGTTTATATACAATGAAATTCATGAGATTTATATTCATTAAGTTCAAAAGTAGAAAATGAAAAGTTTAATAGTTGAGCAATTGATAATACAAATCGGGCCGAGAATGAGTTAATAAGTAAAGATGGGTTCTAAATAGAGATATCATGTTTTTCTAAAAACTAGCGAAATATATAGTTCCACTTTTAAAGAAAGAAGTTATTTATAGGAAAATCGATTTATTCAGATATGGTATTTACAAAATAGTTAACTAAAAATTTCTTTCGAATTAGTTTCTTGAGTGAACTGAATGATGTGAAATTATTAATGACTATATTAGTCAATGAATTAGTGAATGAAAAAATAAATAAATAAAAATAAGACATTTGAACATAGCTGTTACAATTGGGTAATTGTTATAAACTGATAGATATACATCATGTTAAAGGGTGAATTAAGTAAGGGAGGATGATAAGTGAAATTTAAAGGAATAATGAAGAGTATATTCAAGTGAAAAGTTCCATATTTATGATAAGAGTTTGAAGAACGATATGAGAGTTATAGGTCATTAATGAATTAAAAATATATATACATAAGTATATGAAATCGAAGGGACGATTTTAAGATAATTAGATTATGCATTTTTTTGAATAAGTAAAATAAAAGAATAAAATCGAAGGGACGATTTTAAGATAATTAGATTATGCATTTTTTTGAATAAGTAAAATAAAAGAATAAAGTGATAATAAAGTTCATGGTCAATAAAACTAAAGAAATTTTAGAGACGAAATTTATTTTAAGGGGAGAAAATGTAATACCCTAAAAATCTTTACAAATAATATATTATCCTTGATATAATAAAATAAGGAAATAAAGTGATAAAAAGGAAGTTTTGAGTTATGGCAACATTGGGAAGTAAATTATGATATCTTGATTCAGAAAGGACTAAATTGTAAAAGTTAGAAAAGTTTTGTTGCCTAAGAGTAAATACTCAAGACTTAAAGGGTTAAAGTGTAAATATGAAAAAGTTGAAGGACCAATAGTGTAAATATTTTAAGGGTAGAATGATCTAGAAACTAAGGAAAATGGATGAATTAGGACCAAATTGAATAAGTGAAGAACTATGAGGACTAAATTATAATTTTACCAAATTAAATGATGACTCAAGGATGGAATTCTAAAAGATCATGAAGGGCAAAATGGTCAATTAGTAAGAGAGAGAATTCTAGAATGTAATGATTATGTTAATGATATTTTAAATTAATTAATTAGATAAATATTATTTTATTAATATTTTATGAGATATTTAATATTATTTTATTATTATTTATTTAGTATATAAGGAAAGAAAGATGAAGAATTTTCATCATCTTTCCTTTCCATGCAAACTAACGTGAGAGAAAGAGAGGAAGAAAGAAAGTTTTACTTTCTTTACAATTTAGTCCTTTTACCAAAAATTCACCATTTTCACCCAAAAATCAAATGAATTTCCATAGCTACCAAGAGAGAAAAATGTTAAGGAGAGCATGGGGAGTTAGAATATCAAGTTGGACTCAAGAAATAGAAGCTGGAGGAGAGAGAAAATCAAGTTAAAGATTGGTATCAAGAGAATAAGGTAAGTACATCAAGATTTCAATATGTTTTTAAGTTTGTTATTGTTGATAAATCCTGGAAATAATGTTATAGTAGAGTTTTCTTACATAAGGTCCTATGTTCTTGATATGTTAGTGAAGAGAAAATAAGAGAAAGTGATGAGAAATGGTGTAGAAAAAGAAAATAAGGGTGTTATAACATGGTAATTAATATCTTGCACTAAAACAGTTATGGACAGCAGCAGTAGTATAACTTTGAAAAATCACCATAAATTGTATAAATTGAATTAGAAGATGAAAAAAATATGTAATTAAATCTTATTGAGTCTAGTTTCTCATAGAAGAAACAGTGTAAGCAATGGATTTGTAAATTTTGAGATATAATTAATTTTGTGAGACAAGGTCAGAATGAATTCGGGTTCCCCTGTTCAGACTTTGAAAAATAATAAAAAAATGAATAAAAATAATTAGAGGCTTAAATTTATATGTATAGAATCCTGAATGAGTCTAGTTTTAATATAAACAAACTAGCACATCATTTGAATTCTTTACAAGGAGATAATAAATTTTTAGTGAAGAAGGGTCAGAACTGTCAGACAGCAGAACAGGGGTGACTTTAATGAATAAACTGTACTAATTGGCTAAACCAAAAATTCTGAAAATTTTATGGTAAGAAGAAATGTGAGTCTAGTTTCAGGAAAAATTAATGGATCTTAATTTCGAGTTCTGTAGCTTAAAATATAAATAATTTAGTGACTATGACGCAAATGGACAGTTTTGAATGTACATATAAGTAAATAGTGAAATTATTGATAATGTTACTTGTTGCATGTTATATAAATCAAGGATGTGGAATGGAGAGGAGGAGGAGGAAAATATGTATGAATATTCATCTAGCATGGCTAATTTGCATGTTTTAGGCTCAGAGACTAAATTGAATAAAAGTAAAACTTTATGGGCAATTTTGTAAAAATGTCAGAAATGACTAAATTGCATGAAATAGATTATTTTATTATTTAAATTACAAAATTTAACGAAATTATCAATTTAGTTCAAGATCGGGGGAAAACATGTTTTAGGGATTAAATTGAAAAGTGTTGAAATTATGGAAATGTTTGATATTTTATAGAATTCATGGACTGTTATCAATATATATATGAGAATAATAGTTGGAAATAAGGATTAAATTGCAAGAATTTTATTTTCCTGACCCTAAGGATGAAATCGTCATTAATTAAAAGTTTAGGGGCAAAATGGTAATTTTGCTTAGAGCATTAATTAAATGTATTAGAATATGAAATGAATGAAAATGATGATCAAATTTATTTATAAAGATCCTGGACGACACAAATACGAGACTTGATCATGGAAAAGAAAATATATCGAATAATGAAATCATAAACACGAACAATCAATGAGGTAAGTTCATGTAACTTGAATTATATTTTTAAATACTTGAAATGTATGTTATTGATGTGAATATGATTTGAATGTTCATCATATGAAAATTGATGAAACATTGACATATTTGATAAAAGGAAAGAAATCCCGATTGAATGAAAGGAAATTTCGATGGATCTCTCGAAAAGGTATTGACGGTAAAAGGATCTAGCCCGACGGGTGATCCTATCCTGATATAGCCCTCCCGAAGAATATGTGGAAAATGGATTTAGCCCTGAAGGGTAATCCGAATTAGGGTGCAATTTAGCTGGATGGTAATTGGATCAAAGCTCATTAGAGTAATTGTCGTTGCGAGAGATTTAGCTTTGGATTTGTAATCCCGACAATACTCTATGAGTTTATATTACGAGGATTTAGCTGGACCGTAATCCCACTGTAAGGATGAGGTTCGCGGGAGTGTGCTCTCTCGATATGAAGCGTGTAAGACCATGGTTGAAAGATACCATGGCAACTTTGATATGAACGTGTAAGACCATGGTTGAAAGATACCATGGCAACTTTGAGATGAAATGTGTAAGACCATGGTTGAAAGATACCATGGCAACGTGACATGAAATGTGTAAGACCATGGTTGAAAGATACCATGGCAACATGACGGAAACGAATAAGACCATGGTTGAAAGATACCATGGCAACATGACAGAAAATGAGTAAGACCATAGTTGAAAGACACTATGGCATCATGTCGAAGATAAATAAGATCGTGGAAAAGAAACGCCAAGATATCTCATTGAACAACTAATATTCGGGTAATATAACAAATGGTTAAATGAAATGGTTATACAAAATGGTAATGTGAAATGTTTACAGAGAATTGGTCATACGAAAATAAATGTACAAAATAGTTGTATGAAATAATTTATAAGATAGATAAATGAAATAAGTATAGGTATATGGAATTTAAATTATGTTAAGTTTAATACGAACTATTACCGAAATAAATATACCTAAGATATAAGGAAATGATGTGTTATTAAAGAAACGGTAAGAGAATGATATGTATCATGAGATGTACATATGAGATTATCTTTTATATGTTAACATAAGGAAAATATGTAAGTTAAGACGAGTATTAAATTCAAATATGACATATTAAGAAAATAAGAATTTATATGAAATATGTATAAGTACACTAACAAGTGTTATTGTTGATGCTTAGGCAAGTGCCAAGCCATTGATTGAATGGTAATATATTTATTGATGCATTAAATTGATAAGTATTTAAGTGGATTTTTTTTTAGTGATCTGCAAATGGTAGAAATGCTCCGAAACCCTATTCTGGCAGCGTATACGGGTTAGGGGCGTTTCAACACAGGCGTGTTGATGGCACACGGGGATGTCCCTGTGTCCACACGGGCGTGTGACCTTGTGTCATGGAAATTTTTTTTTAAGTTTTTCCAAAACTTTCCAAAGTTTTTCGTTTAGGCCCAAACCGCCTTTAATGCATGTTTAGGGCTTCGTAGGCCCGTATATGGGACATTATGCAAGTGTATGAAAAGTTTTGAATTAAAAGAAATTTTGTAGCCCGATTTTTGTATGTTTGTGAACGATTTAGTCCGGTAATGCCTCGTACCCTACCTTGGCGTCGGACATGGGTAAGGGATCTTATAGGCATTGTATATGATTTTGCGTAAGACCCTTTCTGGGACAGTGGCATCGATATTTGATTACATTTAAGACCACATCTCGGATGTTGGCATTGTACAAGCTTTCCGAGTTATCCGAGTATTCTTATTGATTCTGAATAGTTCAACGGGCAATAGCAAAAAATGAATGATTATGTAAAAATGTATCTGATTAAGATATGTGTGATTTGTTAATGTAATTCAGAATGAATGATTATGTAAAAATGTATCTGATTCAGATATGTGTGATTTGTTAATGTAATTCAGAAATGAAAAGTGAGTATGTTTCAAATGACTATATGTGAAATATATGACAATAAATGATGAATGTATGCAAATGAATTATGAGTAAGTGAAATAGACGTAATGTATGAGATTGAGAAGTGGTTTTGTGCAAGTGAGTATGAACAAATGAGCTAGACGAATCAATTATGTATGAAATTTATATGTTCATTGAGAAATGAGGTAAGTGAGGTTACTTAATGTAATCATATGAAGTTATGATTATGATGAAGGTATATGTGGTTAAGATTTGTTAAATTCAGCCTAATTAAATTGAATTATATATATCATTGAGTTGATTTATTTGCTTATGGCTTACTAACCATTTAAATCTTACTCTATGTATTTTTTCCTATGTTTATAGAGTTTCGAAGACTTGCTCGGGTTGGAAATCGTAGGAGACCTCATTACACTATCCAGTTTTTGCTTCGGTAAATAAATGCTTTGAGATTACGATTCTGGGGCATGTATAGGCTAGTTTTGATATTTTTGGTTTGAAATTTGTATATATATATATAGCCATGAGGAAATGGCTTGATCATGATGCTAATGTTGGTATATGTATTCGGTCATGTTATAAGCTTAAATTGGGAGATATGTTTCATGGTAAATATGTTGTGATGTTGATTATATGATTCGAAAATGACGAATGGTAAATAGGATGTTTATTTGGCTTATTAGTTACTCATTTTAGAAGCATGAGAAGTGTTATAATTTGGCTTGGTAATAAGGTAATGTGATGATTATATTATGGGTATGTTTGATGGTCATTTGACTAACTATAAGTGACCTATTCGTTTAGATGTTAAGTTATGAAATAGCATGTTTAGCTTAAAATTTGAATGATGAAAATGTTAGAACCTATTGAGGTTAAAATTGATAATTGAATGGTTGTCTATTTGAATTGTTGTACATATGAGTTATAAATACATATGCCTATGACATGTTTTCGGTTTAAAAAGTCAAATTGTTGGTTGAATGAGTGATCATAAAAATGTGATGTATATATGTGGTAGTAAATTCGGCTTCAGTATGTGGTTCATGTGTGTGGTTGATTATATTATTTAGCTTGCGAATTAGGTATGGTATGACTTGACATTGTGTTAAAAAAAATGGTTCAATTTGATTTGGTAAAATGCTAACGTTATAATGTTTTAAATGCTATGATTTGGTAATTGTATTTAGAAATGGTTTTTGGTTTTAGGGTGTTATGCGCATGGTATGATAATGTTAAAAGTATAGTTGGTTATGTTATATAGTTTCCTAATGTTTTATGTGCAAATGAATATTAAGTCGTGAGATATGGCAAAATTGGTTTAACATGTGCATGTATAAAGATTATAAAATGTTATGGTTGTTATATAGATAAGGATATGGGTTGAAATGGCTTAGTATGCATTTGTATATAGGTTTATAAAATGGTATGATCAGTAATTCGTTATAAAATAAATGAATATCGATGGATGTCTTGTTATATGCTCGGTATATGTAATAAATTATGGTTGATTATGACTAGGGTGTTTGAATGTTATGGAAATGGTGGCCATATGGTTCGAATTTTGTAATCATGAAACATGTACAATTTTGATATCTGATAGCTTGGTTCGAAATTTTTAAATAGACAAACGGAATTGAAATGGTTAAATATTGAAACATAGTTAGTATAAGAAAATGTTCGACAAAGCATGATTTGTATGGTTGGCTATGTGATTCAAATATACGAATTTGACTTGTATGAAAAAGAGGTTGGTTATTAATTTATTTTGAAAAAAAAATGTGTTGAGTTTCAAAAAAAATTTGTACGAGTTCGATTTAGTCCCAACCTCTTCTTAATGCATGTTTAAGGTCTCGTTGACCTAAGAAAGGGACTTTATGTTGATATTTGACTATAATATGATGATGTATGACTTTTGATTATAAAATGATTGCGAAATGTTTCGATATGTCTGGTAATGTCTTTTAACCCTAGTCCAGCGACGGTTATGGGTTATAGGTGTTACAATTGTAATTTCCTCTTTGAGCGTAATTGACAAAATTCGACAAGAGAGAAAATCTCGGTTAAACCTTAGGAATAGTTAGGATACAAATGTCATGACATTAGGGTTAGTTGAGATTACGTGTAAGATCATATCTAAGTTATAGCATCGATATGAGATTTCGTGTAAGACCATAGCTGGGCTATTGGCATCGATATGAGATCCCATGTAAGACCATATCTAGGATATGGCATTGGTATGGTACTATGTGTGTGGGATATCTTGAGTATCATTTAGTATTCCAAGTGGTTCAATGGGAAACTTAACGACAATGTTTAAGTTGTGAAAGACTATTGCAAATTGGTACAGGTATGTACATAAAACTCATGCTTAATGAGCTCGATATGTGATGAACCCTCAGTGTGGTATGATTGAGTAAGTTATGATGTTAAGGTTTTAATAACATCTATGTTAAGTTTGATTATGACATTTTACAATGACATTTATGTTAATTTACTTCGTGTTAAATTTATGCTAAAGTGTGTATGATGCCTATTATTTGCATAGGAACTTACTAAGCTTTTAAGCTTACTCCCCTTTCTTTTTCCCATGTCTTATAGTGTCGCCAAGCTAGCTCGGGGATTGAAGACGGTCAGAGATCCATTCACACTATCAAAATTATCACTTTGGGTACTTATGATTACAATATTTTGAGTTATGGCATGTGTATGGACTTGGTCTTTTTGTTATGTGTCATAGTTAATTTGGTCAAAAGTGTCGGATTATGTTAGTTGACAATTCCTTTTGTAAATGGCCATTGAAATTGGTAAATATTGGTTAAGTAAATATATGCATAAGAAGATGTCTTTCATGAATGTGGATTTTACATGGTTTATGATGATAAGTATGAGATGTTGTATGTGGTAGAAAATAGCAGGTAATTAATGTGTGGATGGCTTAGTTGTGGTTAAATTGACTGTATGTATATGCTTGGATTGTTGTTGTTATTGTCGTGTAGGTTGGTGCAAGTAAGGGTTGCAAAAATGGCATGGTAAATAGCCTTATTTTTGTCCACAAGAGTAGACAAACGGGCGTGTGTCTAGCCGTGAGTGACACACGGTTTGCTCAATTGGTGTGTGATCCAGCCGTATGTCCCCTGCATCTTAAATTTTATCTTCGAATTGGCCACACGGGCAAAGACACGGCCCTGTGTCTCAACTGTGTGAAGGATACGGCCCAGGGACATGGGCGTGATCCCAGGGCGTGTGAAGTCTGCATCTATTTTATGAAAAATTATGAAAATTAAATCGCCCACACGACCTAAGCACACGGGCATGTAACTTGGCCATGTGACTTTTAAATGTTGATGACGTCATAAACAGAGAGTTACACAGGTTAGGGGCACGGGCATGTGTGACCACACGACCTGCCAACACGGGTGTGTCCGAAAGCCACATGGGTGTGTGACCCTTATTTTGATGGAAAATTTTCTAAGTACTTTAAAAGGTTTCGAAATTTCTCAGTTTAGTCTCGAACCACTTCCAATGTATGTTTTGGGCCTCGTAGGTCCATATTAGGGACAATATGAATGTAGGCAAAAAGTTTTAAATTTGGGTGGAAATTCATTTCTCAGTTCTGAATTTTTGTTTGTGCTTAATTATGGTAATGCCTCGTACCCTATTTCGGAGTCGAATACAGGTAAGGGGTGTTGCAATAATCCTAAGAGAGCTAAATTCTGGTTAGAGAATACCATCAAGGTTTTTGACGAGTTATCCTACTCACCAACTGAATGTGCGAAGTGTGAAGTATTCTACTAAAAGATTTAACTTACCATTGGTGGAATACATTGACGTCTGTAGTGCCGAGAGAGAAGATCACTTGGAAAATCTTTCAAACTGAGTTCTACAAGAAATACATCAATCAGAGGTTTCTTAATCAGAAACGTAAAGAATTTTTGAAGCTTAAGCAGGGTCGTATGTCAATGTCTGAATATGAATGGGAATTTGCTCGATTGAGCAAATATGCTCGAGAGTGTACTCTGACTGAGACTGCAATGTGCAATCGGTTTGAAGATAGATTAAACGAGGATATAAATCTTTTAGTCGAGATCCTTAAGTTAAAAAATTGTTGTACTAGCTGATCAGCCACATAAAGCTAAAAAGCTAAGCAAAGAAAAAAGGCACGCTGAATTTGAAGCTAGAAATTTAAGAAAGAGATTGACAAGAAAGTTGTATTAGTCAACATCGAAGAAATCTAAAGAACATCACTATCGTTCTACTACTTTTGTGGGATACTCTAGTAGAGACAGAGGTACCCGACGCTCCAGTCCTAAACCCTAGGCTACATCTGTAGTAAGTGTGGGTAGTGTTAGAAACACCAGACCTAAGTGCAAGCACTGTAACAGGCCACATTATGTTAAGTGTCGAATGAAAAGCAGAGCGTGTTTCAGATGTGGTTCTTTTGATCACTATCTTAGAGATTGCCCAAAGAAATTTGAGAAAGAGAAAGCTTAGACCATGAGGCCGAGCAATACCATTGCGAGAGGTAGACCACCTCGTAATCTTGGAAATGTGAGTGGTAGCCGTGGTGTAACGAAAGACTTTGTTGTGAGATCTGAGGTACGAGCACCAGCTAGAGTTTATGCTATTCGTGCACGCGAAGATGCTTCTGCACCACATGTTATTATCAGTACTTTCTCTCTTTCTGATACTAACGTAACTGCTTTGATTGATCCCGGATCAACCTATTCATATGTTTGCATGAATTTAGTGTCTAGTAAGAATTTACCTATTGAGTCCCCAGAATTCGTGGTTAAAGTATCGGACCCCCTAGGCTAGTATGTGCTAGTTGATAAGGTTTGCAAGAACTATCTGTTGATGACTTGGGGTTACAGTTTTCCATCTGATTTGATGCTATTACCAGGAACATCACCGATATCGATAGCACCTTACAGAATGGCTCCTACAGAGTTAAAAGAGTTGAAAGCATAGTTGCAAGAATTGACAAACAGGGGTTTTGCTCGACCCAGGTTTTCACCTTGGGGTGCACCGGTTCTGTCTGTTCAGAAAAAGGACAGATCAATAAGATTATGCATTGATTACCATCAGCTTAACAAAGTTACAATCAAAAACAAATATCCACTACCTCGTATTGATGATTTGTTTGACCAGTTGAAAGGTGTCACAGTGTTCTCGAAGATTGATCTTCGTTTTGGCTATTATCAATTACGAGTGAAAGATTCAGATGTGCCGAAAACTGCATTTAGAACCAGGTACAGACACCATGAATTTCTTGTGATGCCGTTTGGATTAACTAATGCACCTGCAGTATTTATGGATTTGATCAACAAAATCTTTAGACCTTACTTAGACAGATTTGTTGTGGTATTTATTAATGATATTCTGATATATTCCTAAGATGAGACTGAACATGCCGAGCATTTGAGAATTGTTCTATAAACCCTGCAAGATAAACAAGTATTTGTTATATTTAGCAAATGTGAGTTTTGGCTCCGAGAAGTTGGTTTTTTGGGACACATATATCAGCTGAAGGCATTAGAGTTGATCCGAGTAAAATTTCAGCGGTTGATGACTGGAAACCACTGAAAAACGTATTTGAATTCAAAAGTATTTTGGGATTAGCTGGTTATTACCGGATATTTGTAAAATGGTTCTTAATGATAGCTACACGGATGACGCGATTATTACAGAAAGATGTGAAGTTTGAATGGTTTGATAAATATCAGCAAAGTTTTAACCAATTGAAAGCATTGTTGACCGAAGCACCAGTTCTAGTTCAGCCTGAATCGGGTAAAGAATTTGGAATTTTCAGCGATGTATCATTGAATGGGTTAGGTTGTGTTTTAATGCAAGAAGTCAAAGTGATAACTTATGCTTCTAGACTGTAACATCCCGATTTTGGGCCTAGTCGGAACAGTGGTTTGGAGACCCCAAATTCGACGAGGAAATATTTATTTTCATTATATTTTTATGGTCTACAATTTCACAGAATGATTTCGTGAAAATTTCGTTCAAAAATTTTGACGTTTGGGAACTCAATTTAATCAAAATGACTAAATTGTAAAAATTGCAAAAGTAGAGTTCTACATGTTATAGATGTCCAATTGTTATGAAATTTTAAATTAGAGGTCCTTAAATGGTAATTAGACCATTTGTTAATTTGTTGGACAAAAATGGACATGAAATAGGTGAAATAAAATGTTTTTAAGTTAAGGGCATTTTGGTCATTTAGTAATTAAAATGAATTAAAAACAAAATAAAAGCCAAAATTTCTTGTCCATCTTCTTCATTGGCCGAATTTTACATGAAGAAACCATGGCTAGGGTTTTCCAAGATTTCAAGCTCGATTGTAAGTCCGTTTTAGCTCCGTTTTTAATGATTTTTACGTTTTTGAAATCCTTGTAACAAGATCTACCTATTTCTACCATTTATTTGAGTTATGATGAAGGTCTAGGGTTTGATCCATGTTATAAATTTGTGCATTTTGATGTTTAATGGTAGATTATGCTTGTTTATGGTTGGAGAGACAACTTTTGCTAAGTGATTTTCGGTGAAAATGCTTAAAAGGACTAAATTGTAAAAGTTATAAAATATGTAGTAAAAGTGTGTTCTAGTGGAAATTGTGGGCTGTTATAGTTATGGAAATGGTTTGGCTAGGCTTAAAGTACAGAGAAATTGAATAAATTTCATTTTACAAGCCTAGGGGCAAAAATATAATTTTGCCATAATATGATTTTTGGGTCACAATAAATAAGCTAAATGTGATATTTTAGATCAACGAAAATGAGGTTTGGACCTAAAATGGGGGGAAAACGCGTATTTGATGGTTAGGTCTTTTTCACCATTTTTAGTATCGAGGTAAGTTCGTATGTTTAATAAGCATTTAATTGTACATGTATAAATGTTTAATTGATATATTGCGATAAATGCCTTATTATTAAAATGAAATGCGAATGTTATGGAGTACGGTATTATGGAACTGACCATGAGATTTTATGATACACTATGCAATGATATGATCTAAAATATGTTTATGATACTTGATGACATTGTGATGAGCTGTAATTTCATGTTTAAATGTGATTATCTTTATTATTATCATTATGAAGAATTATGTGATTAATCATTATCATGAGTTATATGATTGGTCCTCTAGACAAGTTCAATGAAGACGTGTAATTAAGGAAATCCCATTTGAACCTTAGGAATAGTTTAGGATACAAGTGACATGTCACTAGGAACTATGTGATCTAAGCTCATGAGTTGTGGTCTGAGTTCATGATATATGTGACACATGTTTTGGCATTCCGGGTACTGGTCTTGTATGTTCTACTGGTGGCTAGATAGTCTGGCATGTGTTGTGGATACCTGACAGCTTGTGTAAGCAACCCGTGTAGTTACATCCTGACCGATAGCTTGTGTAAGCAAACCCGTGAGTAGGTCGAAAGCGAGCAACATGTGATATGTGATATGAGGTAGCATTGGATACATATGGGGCACTTGGGTGTGAGATTCCAATGTATCCGATGGTATTCCAAGTGTTCAATAGGTGAATTATCAAGTAACTTGATAGAAGACCCAAGGGTTAAGTCAATGAGAAGAATGAGTATGAGTTGTGTTATGAGTTGGTACAGGTATGTACGTAAAGTTTATAAGCTATGGCTTCGTGATATTATGAGTTCACGATCACTATGAAAGTAACTTTGAGTTAACCTTGTGGTTATTGGTTTATGTGTAAGATGTATAAATACATGGTTAAGTTGATTGATGCTTATGAAAAAGGCTTGCAGGCCAAATTGATTGGAGATATTATTGTTGCTAGATTAAGTCAAGTTATGTGAAATTATGTTGGTAAATCAAAAGAATAAGCATTGGGAATTGATTTCATTACAACTTCAGATTTATAGCCACTTTATGTTAACTTGTGTTTATATTGTTAAACATGGTATATGATTGGTACGAGTTGCTATTATTTTCATACGGACTTACTAAGCTATGAAGCTTACCACCATTTCTTTCCCACCTCTTATAGGTTTATTCAGCTAGATCGAGTTGGAGATCGTTGGAGATTCTATCACACTATCAAGCTATCATTTGGGGTATAAGTGAATGTAAGTATGTTAAGTCTATGGCATGTATAGGGACTTAGTCATTTTGTGTATGTGTCATTATGATATGGCCAAATGTATTGGCTTGTAATGAATAAGGGTTTGATTTTGTATGTAGCCATATAAATTGGTTTATATTGGCTAATGGGTTGCAAGTATATTAATTACTCATATGCCTATGCCAATGTCATTGTGTGATGTGGTTTATAATGGTATGTTAATGAAAGTTAGTACAAGGGAATCATGAAAGAGTAAAATTAGCATTAAAACAATTTTGGACAGCAGCAGTAGTATAAATTTGAAAAATCACCAAAAATTATGGAAATCAAATTAGAGGTTGAATAAAATATGAAATTAAATCCTATTGAGTCTAGTTTTACATAAAAGAAACGGTGTAAGCAAAATAATTTCATTTTATGAGATATTTGAATTTTTATGAGACAAGGTCAGAATGATTTTGGGTTCCCCTGTTCTGACTTTGGAAAATAATTAATTGTATAAAAATACTTGGAGGTTCAAATTTGTAATTTTAAATTCTTAATGAGTCTATTTTCAAGAGAAATAAACGGAAACATCATCCGAATCCTGTACTAAGAGATAATTAATTTTTAGTAAAGAAAGGTCGAAACTGTCAAACAGCAGAACAGGGATGAATTTGAAGAATTAATTGTTCTTATTGGCTAAGCCATAAATTCTGAAAATTTTATGGTAGGAATATATTTGATTCTAGTTTCGAAAAAATAAAGCGGATCTTAATTTAGAGTTTTGTAGCTCAAGATATAAATAATTTAGTGACTATGACTCAAGTGGACAGTTTTGTTATGACCAGTAAATAATTGTTTTGATATGTTTAACCCTTGATTATGGTTGTGTTGGTAGCTTAATTGTGCCATGTTAAGTGCCATTGAAACTATGTATGTCAATGTGCAAATGAGGGTGGCAAATGGCTTGGTAAATAGCCATTTCCTTGGCCACACAGGTAGAGACACGGCCGTGTGTCTCAGTCGTGTGAAGGACACGGCCCCGAGAAACGGGCGTGTGACTTGGCCGTGTGACCCCAAATTCTACATGATGTCATAAACAAAGAGGTACACGAGCTGAGGACACGGGCGTGTCCCAAGCCACAAGAGCGTGTGTATGACCACACGGCCTACCCACGCGGACGTGTGACTCTCCAAAGTATGAAAATTTTCTTAGTAAAAGTTCTAAAAGTTTTCGGTTTAGTCCCGAACCACTCCCAACATATGTTTTGGGCCTCGTGGGCTTGTATAAGGGACGATATATGTAACACCCGTTACCCGTATCTGACGTCAAAACAGGGTACGAGGTATTACCGAACTTGAGTACTTGTAATCATTTAAAACCGAGACACAAAATTTCATCAATTTTAAACTTTTCACACATATTCAAGACTATCTAAATTAAATGACCTTATACAATAGAGACCTTCAAATAACATAGGTCAGTATTTTAGGCCAACTCCTAGCAACTTAATAACAATTAAACGAGTCCCCATACATGCCAAAGACTTAAAAATACTTTAAAACCTTTATATATGAATCAATAGTCTGATAGTGTGATTTAACCTCCGGCGACCTCCAACTCGAGCTAACATCTGTGACACTATAGGAAAAAGGAAAGGAAGGGAGTAAGCATTATAGCTTAGGAAGTAAATATGTAAATATTAATAAACAATACATTATCATACATTAAATAAAGTCACAATATGTTCCCGGAATATTACCATCACAAACACACATATTTTCACTATTACAATTATAAACAGGCTCAAAATAAGTTGTCTAGCAGAGTACCAGTAGCTAAATTATTTATTTCTGGAGCTACAGAACTCCAAATTACAAACCGTTAATTTTCCATGAAACTGGATTCTTTTCAGAATTTTTGGCCTAACCAATTAGTACAATTTATTCATTGAAGTTACCCCTGTTTCACTGCTCAACTGTCCTGACCATTCTTCACTACAAACAAATTTTCTCTTCGTACAGAACTCATATTATGCTATCGTTTATTTTATTTGAAACTAGACTCATTAAGGATTTCAAACATACAAATTATATCCCATAATTATTTTTGTACAATTTTAATGATTTTTCAAAGTCAGAACAGGGGATCTCAAATTCATTCTGACACTGTCTCGTAAAAATTCAAATATCACATAATATAGAACTCTTTTGCTTCCCCTGTTTCTTTTATATGAAAATAGACCTATTAAGCTTTAATTCCATAATTTATTTGAGATTTAATTCAACTTACATGATTTTTGGTGAATTTTCAAATCACGCAAATGCTGCTGTCCAACACTGTTTTACTACTAAAATTCACTCTTACATAATTTCACTTAATCCATTTTGTCTTATCGAAGTTCGCTCAAATATTGAGCACATTGCTCATAATTTTTTTCATAAACATATATCTGCACTTATTCATCACATAATCATGTTCACATGTATTTTTACTTAATCGATTTTCCCGTTGAACTCTTCGGAATAATAACTGATACTCAGTTGCTTGCACATATTTTCACACTTGTAGCCAAGGCTATCTGGTACGCATAGTAGCCTGCACATAATACTACACATGCGACCAACTATCCGTACACGTAGTAGCCTGCACTTAGTACTACACATGCGACCAATTATCCGGTACACGTAGTAGCCTGCACATAGTACTACATACGTGACCTCACAATAGATCATTCGTATCATTCCTATTCCGAAGGCTCAGCCGGGAAATTCCTCACTTTCCAATATGTTACAAATTTATTCATAGTCTTTTTTTTTTTCAATTTGTAATTTACAAATAATCATTCTATAGGCAGCCACATTCTATATGATAACAAAATATAATAAAGTAAAAAGAATCGATGAGTTATTTACGTACAAACTTCCATACTTTCTCATTTCCATGTCGAATTAATATTGAACATTTAAATCATCATAATTATACTCACCTTCAACACCTCGGCAATCATAGTAAATATATAAATTTTACATTGAAACATGCATAAATTAATGCTTATTATACATATGAACTTACCTCGAGACTAAAACGGCTATTTTACCAACTTTCTCGATTTTCGATTTTTCTCCCATTCCAGGTTCAAATTTCCTTTTTCGAGATCTAAAACATCATATTTTACTTATTTAATTAATGCACTATTCAAAACAGTCGTTAACTTAAACTTTGGCAAAATTACAATTTTGCCCCTAAATTGCATATTTACACTTTTGCCCCTAGGCTCGGGAATTAAACTTCATCCCTTATTCTTATGTTTTATGACATGCTTATCATTTTTCCCTTCTATGGCAACATCAATTCTCACTCTAACACATAGTTATGAACAATAACAAGTTTTACCTATTAAGCCGTTTTACTCATTTTTGCTTAAAACCGCTTAGCAAAAGTTGTTTAACATAATTTCAGTCTTCATATCCTACCATAAAACATCAAAATAAACACATTTAGCCTATGGGTATTTTTCCAAATATGAACCCTAGCTTAAATTATTGCTAGAATAAGCTTAATCAAGTTACCAGGATTCCAAAAACATAAAGAACTTGAAAAACGGGGTTAGAACGGACTTACTATTGAGCTTGGAAAGCTTGAAAACCCTAGCCATGGCTTCCCCCATGCTAATTTCGGCCTCCATGAGAAAGATGAGTCAATTTTGGTTTCATTTTCCCTTTTTATTTCTTTTAATTACCAAATGACTAAAATGCCCTTAAAGCCTTTCTTTAAAATTTTGTCCTATTCATGCCCATTTTTGTCCAAACAAAATATAATGGTCTAATTAACATTTAAGGACCTCCTCTTTAAAACCCCATTTCAATCAAGTACTAATGAATTAGAATACATATTTTGCAACTTTTGCAATTTAGTCCTAAAAGTCCAATTAAGCACTTTATCAGTAAAATTTCTTAACGATATTTTTACACAATATTTTAATCAAAAAATAAACCTTAAAACTTAATCAGAATAAATTTTTCGACTTCAAATTCGTGGTTCTAAAACCTTCATTCTGTTTAGGCCCTAAATCGGGCTGTTACAGCAACTTCTGCAAATAAGCCCTAATAGGCAAATTAAACATGAAATCTATAAAATTTCTTATCAATACTCTAACACATGCATCTAATCACTCGGTAAATCATAAAAATCAATCAAAATAAACTTTTCTATCTCAGATTTGTGGTTTCACAACCACTATTCCATTTAGGACCCAAAAATCTTACTGGTAAAACGATTCAATATCTTTTCTCAAAATTTCTAAAACATCTCCAAACAAATTTTCTTCAAAGCAGTACTTTGAAAATCACCCCACTATCAAATTGAAATCCAATATAACTAAGTTTCAACTCTGTATGACCTCTATATTAATTGAAACTTGTTTCCAATTCCCACATTTGCTTTCACTTTTTTTTCTTCTTTTTTAAACCAAAAACTCTGCATTCAGCTATTAATACAGCTCAATCATTATTCTTCTATATAATTCTATCATTACTAAATCCACATTATCTCATTCACAATCAAAATTTATTTTTTTAAAAAATCCAACAATCATATACTTTAAGCATCATACCTGGATGAGTTAATTAACTAAGTCTAATCTTTCTTTAACTGTAACATTTCAGAATTCAGAAAATCTTCATATTAACCTGACATCTTTTCTTCAACTGAGTTCATTTATTAAACCATTCTCAAATGCTATCACATTGTCAATTAATCTTATTGGAAGGGGGTGAGGCTATAACACTTCTAACTTGCCTCTTATATATTCATGCATATAACTTAACACTCATCAATATATATATAATTTGCTTCAAATAACTCAACATGCATATTCATTTTACACAACCCTCTTATCATCTTATACAAACAAATACACTTATACATGTGTTCATAATTCTCAAATAGAATTACTCATAACATTCATTTAATTTCACAAGTTACACTCATAGCATCACACAATTGCCAATCAACATGAACACTTATCATAATATAAACTTTCCCTTCATCTCATCTTTCATATTCCAAGAGAAATTCTTATTCACAACTCATTCATTATCACATAAACATCATGAACCAATACTCTTACCTTTTACGAGTCTCATTTCATCTTAATATTATCATAGTTATACAATTCACTTTAGATAAACTTGTACACATATTCATATCTTAAAACAAATGCACTCAAACATACATTTCACGAATTTGAGTAAATCTATTTATCACATTCGCTTAATCAAATAAATTAGACACATAATATCATGTCAATGTCAAACGAACATGGATGAGTTTATAACGATGTAAACTTTCGTTTCTTTTCACTTTTCTATATTTCTCCACTTATGTCTATTTCATTTTACACTTGATCTCACACATATCACCACAAATCACCAAGATCAATTTTTTTTAAGTACACCAATATATCTACTAAATTATATGAACTTACTCAACCCCTTTTTACACTGTCGATGGTAGCTCGGTTGGAAAACACTTCTGTCTCAACAGAACTATTTCATCGGGATCAGGAGGCATCACACTATCACAAGTAGTAATATGGCATGTATAGCTTAACTCTTACACGTGCTAGGTTAGTCCGAGAACTGACTAAACCATAGCTCTGATACCACTAAATGTAACACCCTTTACCTGTATCCGACGCCAAAATAGGGTACGAGGTATTACCAGACTTGAGTACTTGTAATAATTTAAAATCGAGACACAAAATTTCATCAATTTTAAGCTTTTCAAACATATTCAAGACTATCTACATTAAATGACTTTATACAATAGAGACCTTCAAATAACATAGGTCAGTATTTTAGGCCAACTCCTAGCAACTTAATAACAATTAAACGAGTCCCCATACATGGCAAAGACTTAAAAATACCTTAAAACCTTTATATATGGATCAATAGTTTAATAGTGTGATTTAACCTCCGGCGACCTCCAACTCGAGCTAACATCTGTGACACTATAGGAAAAAGGAAAGAAAGGGAGTAAGCATTATCGCTTAGTAAGTAAATATGTAAATATTAATAAACAATACATTATCATACATTAACAAAGTCACAATATGTTCCCGGAATATTACCATCACAATCACACATATTTTCACTATTACAATTATAAACAGGTTCAAAATAAGCTGTCTTACAAAGTACCAGCAGCTAAATTATTTATTTCTGGAGCTACAGAACTCCAAATTACAAACCGTTAATTTTTCTTGAAACTAGATTCATGTATATTTTTACCATAAAATTTTTAAAGTTTTTGGTCTAGTCAATTAGTACATTTTATTCATTGAATTTACCCCTGTTTCACTGCTCAACTACCCTAACCAGTCTTCACTAAAAATAAATTTTCTCTTCGTACAGAACTCATATTATGCTATCGTTTATTTTATTTGAAACTAGACTCATTAAGAATTTCAAACATACAAATTATATCCCATAATTATTTTTGTATAATTTTTAATGATTTTTCAAAGTCAGAATAGGGGATCTCGAATTCATTATGACACTGTCTCGCAAAAATTCAAATATCACATAATCTTTTATGTGAAAATAGACCGATTAAGCTTTAATTCCATAATTTATTTGAGATTTAATTCAACTTCCATGATTTTTGGTGAATTTTCAAAATCACGCAACTGCTGCTGTCCAACACTGTTTTACTACTAAAATTCACTCTTACATAATTTCACTTAATCCATTTTGTCTTATCGAAGTTCGCTCAAATATCGAGCACATTGCTCATAATTTTTTTCATAAACATATATCTGCACTTATTCATCACATAATCATGTTCACATGTATTTTTACTTAAATGATTTTCCCGTTGAACTCTTCGGAATAATAACTGATACTCGGTTCCTTGCACATATTTTCACACTTGTAGCCAAGGCTATCTGGTATGCATAGTATCCTGCACATAGTACTACACATGCGACCAATTATCCGGTACACGTAGTAGCCTGCACTTAGTACTACACACGTGTCGAAGTTATCGGGTATGCATAGTAGCCTGCACTTAGTACTACACATGCGACCAATTCTCTGGTACACGTAGTAGCCTGCACTTAGTACTACACACGTGACCTCACAATAGATCGTTCGTATCATTCCTATTCCGAAGGCTCAGCCGGGAAATTCCTCACTTTCCAATATGTTACAAATTTATTCATAGTCTTTTTTTTTTTCAAATTGTAATTTACAACAAATAATCATTCTATAGGCAGTCACATTCTATATGATAACAAAATATAATAAAGCAAAAAGAATCGATGAGTTATGTAACACTCCTAACCCGTATTCATTGCCGGAATAAGGTTATGAGGTATTACTTGACTGAACAAAACTTCTATAAGGTCAAAGATACTTACCAGACATAAATTATCAACAATGCAAACCTGTCTCATTGATTTTTCCATAAGAGCTCTTATAAATTTCCAAAATGACTAACTATCAAAACATAACCGAATATCTAATAACAAAATAACTACTATCAAGTTATAACTAAAATGTTTCAACACATTAGTTCAATTATAAGGCTTCTCTAAACAAAATGAGCAAGCCATCTTCGCATGGCTATAATGTATACAAAGTCGAAATATCATTCTACCTATAGTCTATCCTATACATGCCTTAAAACATGATGATATACAATCTTCTCAACTCACATAATGACTCGACAGTGTGATGATATCTCCGGCTCTTCCAACTCGAACTAAAGGATAAACCTATAAGAAATGGAAAAGAGAACACGGAGTAAGCTTCAATGCTTAGTAAGTTTTAAGCAATGCAAACAATTAATTTACTTATAGATCGATTATTTCAAATTTTCAAGAAATCATTCCTAGGTAATTGCCATTTTAGCCAAGTATCCATGAACATAAAGCATATTTAGCAAATTCATCTCACTTGAATCTGAACTCAATTAAAACCAAATATTCAAATCACAAATAAGATCACAAGAACTCGAAAAACATCTCATTAACTAGTTTTAACCATGTTTGCAACAAAATCACAAATTCACTACAAGCTGTCTTCCTGACCAACAGTCACTAAATTATTTATAACTGGAGCTAAAAAACTCCAAATTAAGTTCCGTTAATTTTCCCTGAAGATAGACTCATATATCTTCCATCCATCAAATTTTCAGAATTTTTTGTTTGACCAATCAATACCAGATTTTTATTGAAGTTTCCCCTGTTTCACTGTTTGACTATTCTGACCACTCTTCACTACGAATCAATTTTCTCATTACACAGAATTCAAATTATGTTATCGTTTATTTTATTTGAAACTAGACTCATTAAGGAGTCTAATTATATAAATTTTATCTTATAATCATCATTGTACAATTTACAATGATTTTCTAAAAACAGAACAGGGGATTTCAAAGTCATTTTGACTCTATCTCACGCCACTTCAAATATCTCATTATCTACAATTCTATTGCTTACAAGGTTTCTTTTATAAGAAACTAGACTCATTAAGATTTAATTACATAATTTATTCAGCTTCTAATTCAATTTTCACAATTTATAGTGATTTTCCAAAATCACGCTACTGTTGCTGTCCCAAGCAGATTTATTACAATTTGCTCTTTCACACATTCCTTGCATTCAAATTATCTAAACATGTATATCATGTCATTCAAGATCGAACTCATATAACATAGGCATTAAAATGCTTCACTAACAGCTTTAGTTCAATTGAAACGAATAAAATACAATATCATATTCGCATTTAATTTTCCATGATCGTAATAACCTAAAAATAAATCATATACTTCATAAACCTTTCCACAAAGACCAAGTGTTTATATTTGAATATAAACATAGAATCACTTCACATAACTTCACACATTTACCGAATATATCACGATCACATTTATAGTCATAACACTTATTCACGGATGCATCACTTTATATATTTATAATTTAATTCAAATCAAATCGCATACGAGTACATGATACGTGCTTGGCCAACTTAATATGTAATGCACTTTCAATTTGTCAACTTAGTGTAGGATCTTGTAATTGTATACTTTTATCGAATTCATCGGCGACTTGGCCCGCTAGGTATAAAACCGAAATTATATTACCAAAGACAAAGCTCATGGACTTTAGCCCGGATACATTTCAAAGACGGCTTCAACGGGACTTTAGCTGGATACATTTCAAAGACAAAGCTCGCGGCTCTGCGGGACTTTAGCCCAGATACATTTCCAAGACGGTGAAGCGTGGGACTTTAGCCCGGATACATTTCAAAGACGAAGCCTCACGGGACTTTGCCCGGATACATTTCAAAGACGGCTGCGGGACTTTAACCCGGATACATTTCAAAGACGAAGCTCATGCGGGACTTTAGCCCGGATACATTTCGAAGACGAAGCTCGGGACTTTAGCCCGATACATTTCCAACCACGAAGCTCATGGACTTTAGCCCGGATACATTTCCAGTGTCTTGCTTATTTATTCACATGTTAACACATTTCACATAACATATCACATTAGCAATTCAATTGCTTCATTCGAATATAAGCACAAAATGTACACCTACCCTTTAACTTTCGGTTCAATAATCATACACAAGGAACACAAATGTCGGAATCCTGTGTCATGACATATGTATCCTAACTATTCCTGAGGTTCATACAGGGCTTTCGAACGTCGTTACTCGGTTGAATCGAAAGCTCGAACATGGTTTTCAAACTCATACACATTCGGCATTTACAAGTATAAATTCATATATTATATACCAGCATATATACTTAACATTTAACAACATTTAGGCATGTGTATTTGCTTATAAACTTACCTCAGACGTCGTAAAACGGGACGGAGCTGCTAGTCGATAGCTTTCGTTTTTCCCTAGTCCAAATCCGATTTCTTCGGTTCTTGATCTAAAAATATTCAAATTAAGCTCATTCAAACATATTTTCATTCAATTTAGTCCAAAAACACATAAATGGGCAAATTACCATTTTACCCCTGACATTTACAATTTTTTTACAATTTAATCCCTATTGCACAAAACACAAAATATGCAAAATTTCAAGGTACCCATGTTTGGCCGAATATTCCTAGTGTTCATACAAGCCCATTTATTTCATTTATTTCACATTTTAGTCCCTTAAATTATTATTTTTGCAATTAAGTCCTTATTACTCAAAATCATCAAAAACTCCAATACAAAATATGTTAATCTAAAACATATCTTTTATTTTCCATCATCAAAAAAAAAAAAATCACAAGCTATTAACAATGGCACAACTCAAAATATTCATCAAAATCAAAATTTCAAGCATGGGTTTTGTAGTACTCAACAACGATTTCAAAACGTAAAAATTATCAAAACCGAAATTTGAACACTTACCTTAATCTAGCTTGAACAAGGCCGAACCCTACTTTGTTTTCTTTCTTTTTCTTTGTTTTAGTTTCGGTGCAAAGATGAAGGAAATAACATGAATGTGGCTTATTATTTTATGATATAATAACATATATTATTTTATTATTAATTTACCTAACTAACATTAATGAAATAATAATAAAATTATATAACCTATGTCCATTACCGTACAAGCTACATGTTAATGGAATAGTTACATTATAAATACTCCAACTTAGAAAATCACCAACTATTTGGCCCTCTTACTTTAAACTAATCAAATTTTCAATTTACGCGATTAAGTCCTATTATTTAATCGGACACCCAAACGACAAAATTAAATTACGAAATTTTCACAGATATAAATTCACACAAAATAAACATAGAAAATAATTTAAAAATATTTTTCTGACTCAGATTCATGGTCCCAAACCACCGCTCGGTTAGGGTCTAAATCGGGTCATTACAACTCTCCCCCAGGGATTTTCGTCCCCAAAATCTTACCAAAGAATAGGTTCGATAACGTTCTCTCATTGTATTCTTTGGCTCCCATGTTGCTTCTTCAACTCCATGCTTATGCCAGAATACCTTAACTAACAAAATCTTCTTATTCCATAACTCTTTAACCTCACGAATCAAAATGCGAATCGGTTCTTCTTCGTAGGTCATATTAGGCTAAATTTCAATCTCAGATGGACTAATCACATGTGATGGATCGGATCGATACCTCAAAGCATCGAAAGCGTGGAATACATTGTGGATCTTTTCTAACTCGTGGCAATAATAATCTATAAGCAACCGGCCCGATACGTTCTATAACCTTATACGACCCAAGAAACCTCGGACTCAATTTGCCTTTACGACCGAATCTGAGTATTTCCTTCCACGGTGAGTCTTTCAAGAAAAGTTTATCTCCGATCTGAAACTCTATATCTTTCCGTTTCAAGTTCGCATAAGATTTCTGTCGATCTAACGCTACTTTCAAACTTTCACCGATCACTTTCACTTTCTGCTCGGTTTCTCGATCAAATCGACTCGTGTATCTTATTTTCACCGAGCTCACCAAGATTACAATGGCGTTCGGCATTTACGACCATACAAAGCCTCACAAATTTACTGATTAAACATCAATTTAGTTTCTAGCTCAGCCAATAACTACTCATCATTTGATAAGATTAATCACATGATTGTCGGTCGTAAAACACATAAAGATTCTCGCTCAGAAGCCCAAAGACTATAATCATTTGCCCGGATTCATAATCAATCACTGACTCATAATCTTTCAACAGTTCGAACCATCTTTAATTCTTGTGTCGAATAACTCTTTACCTGAGAACTGGCGCTTCAATAACAATTTCTTCAACTGTTTACCACTTTATTGATAAATATCACATCATTCAAAAGATATTTTTCACAGATAAACATATAGAATCATAAGAAAGAAGAGATACTGTAATCTCAAATATATCACTATACTGATCTTTTTAAGAAAGCGCCCATATCAGATGACAGATATCTCAGTGATGTCTCAGAGGAAATCCAGAAGTAAAACATCACTCACATGCACCAGAATTAACGGTAACAGAAACAATATAATCTTCATGTATACTAAGTAGATCAAAAACTAGTAGGATCAAAATACAAACATCATATAGATTCTATCGTACATCTTTTCTTTCAATAAAATGAAACAGGATACCAGAGAAAGATATAATAATGTCAATTGTAACCCTAACAGCCTAACAATGCTTTCATATATCAATATATATAGATGACGTTCTCATATGATAAGAATTTTCATTTGAAATATACAATTACACATACCTCTGAGGATAAATGTACACATAGAATGCCCAGAAGAAAACGTAGTAATTGCCCGACTATAATCACTCGCACTCTCGGCTATCATTTCAATTCAAACATTATCCTCTCATCTAATTCTATCATCTCCGATTTCACAATATTCCATTACTAATGTAAATCAATTCGAAAAACTTCCGCTTAATACGTTCTTTAGACATCATACCTAAATACTTTCATCTCATCGAATTCAACTTCTTCTTTAACATGAATTGGCATATTACGAATGGCCTTCAACATGATCCAATATCTTTTCATTCTTTCTCTTCACTTGCGGACTCATTCTCTTATCCGATCACAATACTAATCTTTCAACCACGAAACTCGTAATTTCACACTCGTAGCGTATTTAATCCATATAGTACGGATCTCATTACAATGCTTTACCGATGAGGGGGTGAGGTTGTAAAGCCAACAATTTTAACTCTTACGTAAGCATGCACATCACACATACTACTATGAACGCAACAGTTCATTACTAATTCTGCATTCTCAAACATCTAGCAATCATTTACTTATGATCACTTGGTACTTAACACATAGCTCATACGCTAATTCAAATCATAAATTCTAAGTCAAAATATTCACACAACCATCATATACCTAACATCACAACTCATATACTCATATAATTATAACATTTATCAATAGCAGAATATCATGCATTCTAATTCATACCTTTTATGAGTTTCAACTCATCACCAACACATTTTCACTCAAACGTTTGAGTATAACATTCTATACTATCAGAATTAGCTCGGTTGGAAAGCATATCTGTCTTACAAAACAATTTCGTTAGAGCCGGGAGATGTCACACTATCACGAGTAGTAATATGGCATGTATAGCTAGACTCAAATACGCTAGGTTAGTCCAAGAATCGACTAAACCATAGCTCTGATACCACTAAATGTAACACTCCTAACCCGTATCCATTGCCTAATAAGGTTATGAGGTATTACTTGACCGAACAAAACTTCTATAAGGTCAAAGATACTTACTGACATAAATTATCAACAATGCAAACTGTCTCATTGGTTTTTCCCTAAGAGCTCTTATAAATTTCCAAAATGACTAACTATCAAAACATAACCGAATATCTAATAACAAAATAACTACTATCAAGTTATAACTAAAACATTTCAACACATTAGTTCAATTATAAGGCTTCTCTAAACAAAATGAGCAAGCCATCTTCGCATGGCTATAATGTATACAAAGTCGAAATATCATTCTACCTATAGTCTATCCTATACATGCCTTAAAACATGATGATATACAATCTTCTCAACTCACATAATGACTCGATAGTGTGATGATATCTCCTACTCTTCCAACTCGAACTAAAGGATAAACCTATAAGAAATGGAAAAGAGAACACGGAGTAAGCTTCAATGCTTAGTAAGTTTTAAGCAATGCAAACAATTAATTTACTTATAGATCAATTATTTCAAATTTTCAAGAAATCATTCCTAGGTAATTGCCATTTTAGCCAAGTATCCATGAACATAAAGCATATTTAGCAAATTCATCTCACTTGAATCTGAACTCAATTAAAACCAAATATTCAAATCACAAATAAGATCATAAGAGCTTGAAAAGCATCTCATTAACTAGTTTTAACCATGTTTGCAACAAAATCACAAATTCACTACAAGCTGTCTTCCTGAGCAATAGTCACAAAATTATTTATAACTGGAGCTAAGAAACTCCAAATTAAGTGCCGTTAATTTTCCCTGAAAATAGACTCATATATCTTCCATCCATCAAATTTTCATAATTTTTGGTTTGACCAATCAATGCCATATTTTTATTGAAGTTTTCCCTGTTTCACTATTTGACTATTCTGACCACTCTTCACTACGAATCAATTTTCTCATTATACAGAATTCGAATTATGTTATCGTTTATTTCATTTGAAACTAGACTCATTAAGGAGTCTAATTATATAAATTTTATCTTATAATCATCATTGTACAATTTACAATGATTTTCTAAAAATAGAACAGGAGATTTCAAAGTCATTTTGACTCTATCTCACGCCACTTCAAATATCTCATTATCTACAATTCTATTGCTTACAAGGTTTCTTTTATAAGAAACTAGACTCATTAAGATTTAATTACATAATTTATTCAGCTTCTAATTCAATTTCCATAATTTATGGTGATTTTCCAAAATCACGCTACTGTTGCTGTCCCAAGCAGATTTATTACAATTTGCTCTTTCACACATTCCTTGCATTCAAATTATCTAAACATGTATATCATGTCATTCAAGATCGAACTCATATAACATAGGCATTAAAATGCTTCACTAACAGCTTTAGTTCAATTGAAACGAATAAAATTCAATATCATATTCACATTTAATTTTCCATGATCGTAATCACCTAAAAATAAATCATATACTTCATGAAACCTTTCCACAAGGACCAAGTGTTTATATTTGAATATAAACATAGAATCACTTCACATAACTTCACACATTTACCGAATATATATCACGATCACATTTATAGTCATAACACTTATTCACGGATGCATCACTTTATATATTTATAATTTAATTCAAATCAAATCGCATACGAGTACATGATACGTACTGCCAACTTAATATGTAATGCACTTTCAATTTGTCAACTTAGTGTAGGATCTTGTAATTGTATACTTTTATCGAATTCATCGGCTCTTGGCCTGCTAGGTATAAAACCCAAATTATATTACCAGACAAAGCTCGGGACTTTAGCCCGGATACATTTCAAAGACGAAGCTCATGAGACCTTAGCCCGGATACATTTCCAGCACGAATCTTGCGGGACTTTAGCCCGGATACATTTCCAACACGAAGCCTGCGAAACTTTAGCCTGGATACATTTCAAAGCATGAAGCTCATGGGACTTTAGCCCGGATACATTTCGATGTCTTGCTTATTTATTCACATGTTAACACATTTCACATAACATATCACATTAGCAATTCAATTGCTTCATTCGAATATAAGCACAAAATGTACACCTACCCTTTAACTTTCGGTTCAATAATCATGCACAAGGAACACAAATGTCGAATCTCGTCATGACATATGTATCCTAACTATTCCTAAGGTTCATACAGGGCTTTCGAACGTTGTTACTCGGTCGAATCGAAAGCTCGAACATAGTTTTCAAACTCATACACATTCGGCATTTACAAGTATAAATTCATATATTATATACCAGCATATATACTTAACATTTAACAACATTTAGGCATGAGTATTTGCTTATAAACTTACCTCAGACGTCGTAAAACGGGATGGAGCTGCTAGTCGATAACTTTCGTTTTTCCCTAGTCCAAATCTGATTTCTTTGATTCTTGATCTAAAAATATTCAAATTAAGCTCATTCAAACATATTTTCATTCAATTTAGTCCAAAAACACATAAATGGGCAAATTACCATTTTACCCCTGACATTTACAATTTTTTTACAATTTAATCCCTATTGCACAAAACACAAAATATGCAAAATTTCAAGGTACCCATGTTTGGCCGAATATTCCTAGTGTTCATACAAGCCCATTTATTTCATTTATTTCACATTTTAGTCCCTTAAATTATTATTTTTGCAATTAAGTCCTTATTACTCAAAATCATCAAAAACTCCAATACAAAATATGTTAATCTAAAACATATCTTTTATTTTCCATCATCAAACAAAAAAAAATCACAAGCTATTAACAATGGCACAACTCAAAATATTCATCAAAATCAAAATTTCAAGCATGGGTTTTGTAGTACTCGAAGCAACGATTTCAAAAACGTAAAAATTATCAAAAACCGAGCTGAACACTTGGAACCCTACTTTGTTTTCTTTCTTTTTCTTTGTTTTAGTTTCGGTGCAAAGATGAAGGAAATAACATGAATGTGGCTTATTATTATATGATATAATAACATATATTATTTTATTATTAATTTACCTAACTAACATTAATGAAATAATAATAAAATTATATAACCTATGTCCATTACCGTACAAGCCACATGTTAATGGAATAGTTACATTATAAATACTTCAACTTAGAAAATCACCAACTATTTGGCCCTCTTACTTTAAACTATCAAATTTTCAATTTACGCGATTAAGTCCTATTATTTAATCGGACACCCAAACGACAAAATTAAATTACGAAATTTTCACAGATATAAATTCACACAAAATAAACATAGAAAATAATTTAAAAATATTTTTCTGACTCAGATTCATGGTCCCGAAACCACCGTTCTGGTTGGGGTCTAAATCGGGCTGTTACAACTCTCCCCCCCTTAGGGATTTTCGTCCCCGAAAATCTTACCAGTGAATAGGTTCGGATAACGTTCTCTCATTGTATCCTCTGGCTCCCATGTTGCTTCTTCAACTCCATGCTTATGCCAGAATACCTTAACTAACAAAATCTTCTTGTTCCATAACTCTTTAACCTCACGAATCAAAATGCGAATCGGTTCTTCTTCGTAGGTCATATTAGGCTAAATTTCAAGCTCAGATGGACTAATCACATGTGATGGATCAGATCGATACCTCCAAGCATCGAAACGTGGAATACATTGTGGATCTTTTCTAACTCGTGTGCAATAATAATCTATAAGCAACCGCCCGATCGTTCTATAACCTTATACGACCCAAGAAACCTCGGACTCAATTTGCCTTTACGACCAAATCGAGTATTTCCTTCCACGGTGAGTCTTTCAAAAAAAAAGTTTATCTCCGATCCAAACTCTATATCTTTCCGTTTCAAGTTCATATAAGATTTCTCACGATCTAACGCTACTTTCAAACTTTCACCGATCACTTTCACTTTCTCATCCGGTTTCTGATCAAATCGACTCACTGTATCTTATTTTCACCGAGCTCACCCAAGATAAATGGCGTTCGGCATTTACGACCATACAAAGCCTCACAAATTTGCTGATTAAACATCAATTTAGTTTCTAGCTCCGCCAATAACTACTCATCATTTGATAAGATTAATCACATGATTGTCGATCGTAAAACACATAAAGATTCTCGCTCAGAAGCCCAAAGACTATAATCATTTGCCCAGATTCATAATCAATCACTGACTCATAATCTTTCAACATTTCGAACCATCTTTAATTCTTGTGTCGAATAACTCTTTACTCGAGAACCGCGCTTCAATAACAATTTCTTCAATCTGCTTTACCACTTTATTGATAAATATCACATCATTCAAAAGATATTTTTCACAGATAACCATATAGAATCATAAGAAAGAAGAGATACTGTAATCTCAAATATATCACTATACTGATCTTTTTAAGAAAGCGCCCATATCAGATGACAGATATCTCAGTGATGTCTCGGAGGAAATCCAAGTAAAACATCACTCACATGCACCGAATTAATTGAATGAAACAATATAATCTTCATGTATACTAAGTAGATCAAAAACTAGTAGGATCAAAATACAAACATCATATAGATTCTATCGTACATCTTTTCTTTCAATAAAATGAAATAGGATACTAGAGAAAGATATAATAATGTCAATTGTAACTCCTAATGTTCCCAACAATGCTTTCATATATCAATATATATAGATGACGTTCTCATATGATAAGAATTTTCATTTGAAATATACAATTACACATACCTCTGAGGATAAATGTACACATAGAATGCCCAGAAGAAAACGTAGTAATTGCCCGACTATAATCACTGCACTCAGCTATCATTTCAATTCAAACATTATCCTACTGTCTAATTCTATCATCACCGATTTCACAATATTCCATTACTAACAGAAATCAATTCAGAAAAACTTCCAGTTAATACGTTCTTTAGACATCATACCTGAATACTTTCATCTCATCGAATTCAACTTCTTCTTTAACAGTGAATTGGCATATTACGAATGGCCTTCAACATGATCCAATATCTTTTCTGTTACTGTCTTCACTTGCGGACTCATTCTCTTATCTGATCACAATACTAATCTTTCAACCACGAAACTCTGTAATTTCACACTCGTAAGCGTATTTAATCTATATAGTACGGATCTCATTACAATGCTTTACCGATGAGGGGGTGAGGGTTGTAAAGCCAACAATTTTAACTCTTACGTAAGCATGCACATCACACATACTATTATGAACGAACAGTTCATTACTAATTCTGCATTCTCAAACATCTAGCAATCATTTACTTATGATCACTTGGTACTTAACACATAGCTCATACGCTAATTCAAATCGTAAATTCTAAGTCAAAATATTCACACAACCATCATATACCTAACATCACAACTCATATACTCATATAATTATAACATTTATCAATAGCAGAATATCATGCATTCTGATTCATACCTTTTATGAGTTTCAACTCATCACCAACACATTTTCACTCAAACGTTTGAGTATAACATTCTATACTATCAGAATTAGCTCGGTTGGAAAGCATATCTGTCTTACAAAACAATTTCGTTAGAGCCGGGAGATGTCACACTATCACGAGTAGTAATATGGCATGTATAGCTAGACTCACATATGCTAGGTTAGTCCGAGAATCGACTAAACCGTAGCTCTGATACCACTAAATGTAATACTCCTAGCCTGTATCCATTGCCGGAATAAGGTTATGAGGTATTACTTGACTGAAAAAACTTCTATAAGGTCAAAGATACTTACCAGACATAAATTATCAACAATGCAAACCTGTCTCATTGATTTTTCCATAAGAGCTCTTATAAATTTCCAAAATGACTAACTATCAAAACATAACCGAATATCTAATAACAAAATAACTACTATCAAGTTATAACTAAAACATTTCAACACATTAGTTCAATTATAAGGCTTCTCTAAACAAAATGAGCAAGCCATCTTCGCATGGCTATAATGTATACAAAGTCGAAATATCATTCTACCAATAGTCTATCCTATACATGCCTTAAAACATGATGATATACAATCTTCTCAACTCACATAATGACTCGATAGTGTGATGATATCTCCGGCTCTTCCAACTCGAACTAAAGGATAAACCTATAAGAAATGGAAAAGAGAACACGGAGTAAGCTTCAATGCTTAGTAAGTTTTAAGCAATGCAAACAATTAATTTACTTATAGATCAATTATTTCAAATTTTCAAGAAATCATTCCTAGGTAATTGCCATTTTAGCCAAGTATCCATGAACATAAAGCATATTTAGCAAATTCATCTCACTTGAATCTGAACTCAATTAAAACCAAATATTCAAATCACAAATAAGATCATAAGAGCTCGAAAAGCATCTCATTAACTAGTTTTAACCATGTTTGCAACAAAATCACAAATTCACTACAAGCTGTCTTCCTAAGCAATAGTCACAAAATTATTTATAACTGGAGCTAAGAAACTCCAAATTAAGTACCGTTAATTTTCCCTGAAAATAGACTCATATATCTTCCATCCATAAAATTTTCAGAATTTTTGGTTTCACCAATCAATACCAGATTTTTATTGAAGTTTCCCCTGTTTCACTGTTTGACTATTCTGACACTCTTCACTACGAATCAATTTTCTCATTATACAGAATTCGAATTACGTTATCGTTCATTTCATTTGAAACTAGACTCATTAAGGAGTCTAATTATATAAATTTTATCTTATAATCATCATTGTACAATTTACAATGATTTTCTAAAAATAGAACAGGGGATTTCAAAGTCATTTTAACTCTATCTCACGCCACTTCAAATATCTCATTATCTACAATTCTATTGCTTACAAGGTTTCTTTTATAAGAAACTAGACTCATTAAGATTTAATTACATAATTTATTCAGCTTCTAATTCAATTTCCACAATTTATGGTGATTTTCCAAAATCACGCTACTGTTGCTGTCCCAAGCAGATTTATTACAATTTGCTCTTTCACACATTCCTTGCATTCAAATTATCTAAACATGTATATCATGTCATTCAAGATCGAACTCATATAACATAGGCATTAAAATGCTTCACTAACAGCTTTAGTTCAATTGAAACGAATAAAATTCAATATCATATTCACATTTAATTTTCCATGATCGTAATCACCTAAAAATAAATCATATACTTCCGCAAACCTTTCCACAAGGACCAAGTGTTTATATTTGAATATAAACATAGAATCACTTCACATAACTTCACACATTTACCGAATATATCACGATCACATTTATAGTCATAACACTTATTCACAGATGCATTCCTTTATATATTTATAATTTAATTCAAATCAAATCGCATACGAGTACATGATACGTACCTGGCCAACTTAATATGTAATGCACTTTCAATTTGTCAACTTAGTGTAGGATCTTGTAATTGTATACTTTTATCGAATTCATCGGCACTTGGCCTCAAGTAGGTATAAAACCCAAATTATATTACCAAAGACAAAGCTCATGGGGACTTTAGCCCGGATACATTTCAAAGACGAAGCTCAATGGGACTTTAGCCCGGATACATTTCCAGCACGAATCTTGCGGGACTTTAGCCCGGATACATTTCCAACACGAAGCCTGCGAGACTTTAGCCCGGATACATTTCCAGCACGAAGCCTGCGGGACTTTAGCCCGGATACATTTCCAGTGTCTTGCTTATTTATTCACATGTTAACACATTTCACATAACATATCACATTAGCAATTCAATTGCTTCATTCGAATATAAGCACAAAATGTACACCTACCCTTTAACTTTCGGTTCAATAATCATACACAAGGAACACAAATGTCGGAATCCTGTGTCATGACATATGTATCCTAACTATTCCTAAGGTTCATACAGGGCTTTCGAACGTCGTTACTCGGTCGAATCGAAAGCTCGAACATAGTTTTCAAACTCATACACATTCGGCATTTACAAGTATAAATTCATATATTATATACCAGCATATATACTTAACATTTAACTACATTTAGGCATGTGTATTTGCTTATAAACTTCCCTCAGACGTTGTAAAACGGGACGGAGCTGCTAGTCGATAACTTTCGTTTTTCCCTAGTCCAAATCCGATTTCTTTGAAAAATATTCAAATTAAGCTCATTCAAACATATTTTCATTCAATTTAGTCCAAAAACACATAAATGGGCAAATTACCATTTTACTCCTGACATTTACAATTTTTTTACAATTTAATCCCTATTGCACAAAACACAAAATATGCAAAATTTCAAGGTACCTATGTTTGGCCGAATCTTCCTAGAGTTCATACAAGCCCAATTATTTCATTTATTTCACATTTTAGTCCCTTAAATTATTATTTTTGCAATTAAGTCCTTATTACTCAAAATCATCAAAAACTCCAATACAAAATATGTTAATCTAAAACATATCTTTTATTTTCCATCATCAAACAAAAAAAATCACAAGCTATTAACAATGGTACAACTCAAAATATTCGTCAAAATAAAAATTTCAAGCATGGGTTTTGTAGTACTCAAACAACGATTTCAAAAACGTTAAAATTATCAAAAACCCAAATTTAACACTTACCTTAATCTAGCTTGAACAAGGCCGAACCCTACTTTGTTTTCTTTCTTTTCTTTGTTTTAGTTTCGATTGCAAAGATGAAGGAAATAACATGAATGTGGCTTATTATTTTATGATATAATAACATATATTATTTTATTATTAATTTACCTAACTAACATTAATGAAATAATAATAAAATTATATAACCTATGTCCATTACCGTACAAGCCACATGTTAATGGAATAGTTACATTATAAATACTCCAACTTAGAAAATCACCAACTATTTGGCCCTCTTACTTTAAACTATCAAATTTTCAATTTACGCGATTAAGTCCTATTATTTAATCGGACACCCAAACGACAAAATTAAATTACGAAATTTTCACAGATATAAATTCACACAAAATAAACATAGAAAATAATTTAAAAATATTTTTCTGACTCAGATTCATGGTCCCGAAACCACCGTTCTGGTTAGGGTCTAAATCGGGCTGTTACAAGTTATTTACGTACAAACTTACATACTTTCTCATTTCCATGTTGAATTAATATTGAACATTTAAATAATCATAATTATACTCACTTTCAACACCTCGGAAATCATAGTAAATATAAAAATTTTACATTGAAACATGCATAAATTAATGCTTATTATACATATGAACTTACCTCGAGACTAAAACGGCCATTTTACCAACTTTCTCGATTTTCGATTTTTCTCCCATTCCAGGTTCAAATCTCGTTTTTTGGGATCTAAAACATCATATTTTACTTATTTAATTAATGTGCTATTCAAAACAGTCGTTAACTCAAACTTTGGCAAAATTACAATTTTGCCCCTAAACTTTTGCATATTTACACTTTTGCCCCTAGGCTTGGGAATTAAACTTCATCCCTTATTCTTTTGTTTTATGACATGCTGATCATTTTTCCCTTCTATGGCTGCATCAAATTCTCACTCTAACACATAGTTATGAACAATAACAACTTTTACCGATTAAGCTGTTTTACTCATTTTTGCTTAAAACCGCTTAGCAAAAGTTGTTTAACATAATTTTAGCCTTCATATTCTGCCATAAAACATCAAAATAAACACATTTCACCTATGGGTATTTTTCCAAATATGAAGCCTAGCTTAAATTTTTGCTAGAATAAGCTTAATCAAGTTACCGGGATTCCAAAAACGTAAAGAACTTAAAAAACGGGGTTAGAACAGACTTACTATTGATCTTGGAAAGCTTTAAAACCCTAGCCATGGCTTTCCCCATGCTAATTTCGGCCTCCATGAGAAAGATGAGTCAATTTTGGTTTTCTTTTCCCTTTTTATTTCTTTTAATTACCAAATGACTAAAATGCCCTTAAGGCCTTTCTTTAAAATTTTGTCCTATTCATGCCCATTTTTGTCCAAAAAAAATATAATGGTCTAATTGACATTTAAGGACCTCCTCTTTAAAACCCCATTTCAATCAAGCACTAATGAATTAGAACACATATTTTGTAACTTTTGCAATTTAGTCCTAAAAGTCCAATTAAGCACTTTATCAGTAAAATTTCTTAACGATATTTTTACACAATATTTTAATCAATAAATAAACCTTAAAACTTAATCGGAATAAATTTTTTGACTTCGAATTCGTGGTTCTAAAACCATCATTCTGTTTAGGCCCTAAATCGGGCTGTTACAGCAACTTCTGCAAATAAGCCCTAATAGGCAAATTAAACATGAAATCTATAAAATTTCTTATCAATACTCTAACACATGCATCTAATCACTCGGTAAATCATAAAAATTAATCAAAATAAACTTTTCTATCTCAGATTTGTGGTTTCACAACCACTATTCCATTTAGGACCTATTTCGAGATGTTACAATATACATGTGATTGGATGAATTTCATTTGGACCAAATTTTTTGGTCCGGTTTGTATGAATGTTTATGTTTAAGTCTGGTAACGCCTCGAACCCTTTCCCGACGTTGGATACAGGTAAGGGGTGTTACATAGAAAGTTAAAGCCGCACGAGATAAACTATCCGAAACATGACTTAGAGTTGACAGCTATTGTGTTTGTGTTGAAAATTTGGTGACACCATTTTTCAGTGAAAAATGTCACATATTTACCCATCACAAGAGTTTAAAGTATCCAATGCCGCAGAAAGATCTGAATCTAAGATAGCATAGATGGCTCAAACTGTTCAAAGATTATGAGTTAGTTATTGATTATCATCTGAGAAAAGAAAACGTAGTTGTGGATGCTCTGAATAGAAAGTCTTTGTTTGCTTTGCTAGCAGTGACTACCCGATTGTCATTGTCTGATGATGGCTCGATCTTAGCTGAGTTAAAAGCTAAACTGATGTTTTTACAGCAACTCTATGAAGCTTAGAAATGTGATAGTAAATTGTTAGCTAAGCGGGTACAATGTGAGTCGACTTCTGATTCAGAATTTCAAATAGGACCTGATGGTTGTTTGTTGTTCAGAGGTAGAGTTTATGTACCGAAGAATCTAGAGATTATATAGAAAATTTTGCACGAAGCTCACAATGGTAGCATGTCTGTTCATCCAGGGAGCAATAAAATCTACAGTGATTTGAGACAGATATACTGGTGGCTGGGAATGAAATGCGATATTTCTGACTTTGTATCCAGATGTTTGATATGTCAGCAAGTTAAAGCTAAAAATCATGTACCTTCAGGACTGTTATAGCCAGTGATGATACCGAAGTGGAAATAGGATAGAGTTACTATGGATTTCGTATAGGGGTTACCCCTATCTTCAAAAAAGCTGGGATATTGTTGATCGTTTGACAAACTCTGCACATTTTATTTCGGTACGTATAGACTTCTTACTTGACAGATTAGTTGAATTATATGTTTCTGAAATTGTCAGATTACACGGAGTGCTAAGCTCTATTATTTCGGATAGAGATCCGCGGTTTACATCGTGATTCTGGAGAAACTTAGAGGAGGCTCTGGGTACACGGTTGCATTTTAGCACTACATTTCACCCTTAGACCGATGGTTAGTCTGAAAGAGTGATTCAGATTCTCAAAGTTATGCTTCATTGCTGTGTTTTAGAATTCGAAGGCAACTGGCAGAAATATTTATCATCGGTCAGATTCGCGTATAATAATAATTTTCAGTCAAGCGTAAAAATAGCATCGTATAAAGCTCTTTATGGTCGTAAATACCAAACTTCATTATACTAGACTGAGCTCAGTGAGAAAAAGATACACGGGGTTGACTTGATTCACGAAACAGAGGAAAAAGTGAAAGTGATCCGAGATAGCTTAAAAGCAGCTTCAGATCGTTAGAAATCTTATGTGGATCTTAAACGTAAAGATATAGAGTTTCAAGTCAATGATAGAGTATTTTTCAAAGTTTTGACCTGGAAGAAAATTCTTCGAATAGGTTGTAAAGGAAAACTAAGTCCGCGATTTATCGAGCTGTATCAAATTATTGAGAAAATCAGACCTGTTACGTACCGATTAGCTTTATAGTCAGAACTTGAAAGATTCCACAATGTCTTTCACGTGTCTATATTAAAAAGGTATTGATTTGACCCTTCACATGTTATCTCCCCGACAGAAGTCGAGGTTCAGCCTGATATGACATACAATAAAGAACCAATCAGAATTCTAGCACGAGAGGTAAAAGAGTTGAAAAATAAAAACACAGCTTTAGTAAAAGTTCTTTAGCAACGACACAGAATAGAAGAAGCTACTTCGGAACCTGAGGAAGCTATAAGAAAGCAATATCCGAACCTCTTTTTTGGTAAGATTTTTGGGGATGAAAATCTCTTTAAGGGGGAAAGTTGTAACAGCCTATTTTTTAATGGAATCGGAACAGTGGTTTCAGGACCATAAATCTGAAGTCAAAAAATTTATTTTATTATTATTTTATGATCTAAAGAATGATAGTATTACTATATAAAAATTTTGTTATGAAATTTTACCGTTTAAATGTTCAATTTGATAAAAAAGACTAAATCGCGTAAAGTGCAAAAGTTGAGTTCTATTAGCTAAAGGTCCTTATATGGTAATTAGCCCATTAATTAGTTAGTGGATGAATATGGCTTGGTATTTTGTGTAATTATTAAATGTTTTAAATGTTAACTTTGGAAATTAATAAATAAAGGTTAATTAAAATAAAACAAAAATTTTCATCATCTTCCATTATTTATTTTACAACCAAAAATTCAAAGGAACAGTGGTTTTGGGACCATGAATTCGACTTAGAAATATTTGTTTTTATTATATTTTTATGGTCTACAGTATGCTTGAATGATTGTGTGAAAATTTCATTAAGAAATTTTATCGATAAGGTGTCCAATTTGACTAAGAGGACTAAATTACAATAGGTGCAAAATGTGTGTTCTAGAAGTTAAAGGTGTCTAATTGCTATGAAATTTTAAATTGGAGGTCCTTAAATAGTAATTAGACCATTTTACTTTAAGTTGGACAAAAATGGACATGGTTAGGTAAAATTTCAAAGTTTTAAGTAAAGGGCATTTTGGTCATTTGGCTAATAAAGAAAAATTTTAACAAATAAAAGATGTCATCTTCTCAATTTCATCCTCCCTTGGCTGAAATTTACAAGAGGAAGACATAGTTAGGGTTTGTCAAGCTTTCAAGCTCGATTGTAAGTCCGTTCTAGCCCCGTTTTTAATGATTTTCATGTTTTTGAGATCTTTGTAACGTAATCTAGCTATTTCAAGGACTAATTTGAAAGAAGGATGAAGTTTAAAATTTTACCCATTTTCATATTTGTGTATTTTGATGTCTAATGGTAGAAAATATATGTTAGTTGTAAGATAAACAACTTTGGCTAACTGATTTTCGGTAAAAATGTTAAAAATGACTTATTTGTAAAAGTTATAAAATTAGTAAAAGTGTGATTAAGTGGAAAATGTGGGCTGGTATAAGTATGATAATGGTTCGGCTAGGCTTGGGTTTTGAAGAAATTGAATACATTTCAATTTACGAGCCTAGGGACTAAATTGTAAAAAAAGTGAAACATTAGGGGCAAAAATATAATTTTGCCATAATATGATTTTTGGACTAAATTGGACAATGTGGGTATTAAATAATTTAAATTTTTTATTATAGATCAAGAAAAACGAGGTTCAAACCTGGACCGGGGGAAAAACAAAGTGTTTGACAATTAGGTCCAATTCTACTATTTTTGTACCGAGGTAAATTTGTATGTAAATAGTGCATTGTTATATTTATGTTTTAAATACTTTAATATTGTATGAATTGTAATTGACTCATTGGATGTATTTGAAAAAGTTCTGACAAGCGAGAAATCTCAGTTGAACCTTAGGAATAGAAAAGGATACGGGTGACATGTCACTAGGGACCCAAGTGTATATACGACTATGTAATCCGGGTGCTGGTCTCGTACGTCCTACTAGTGCCTGGGTAGTCCGGCATGTGTTTCGAATACTTGACAGCTTGTGTGAGTAATACTATGTAGCTACGTCCTAACTAATAGCTTGTGTGAGTAGGCCCTTGAGTAGCTCAAAAACGAGCCCATAAGTATTATGAGATATGAGGTAGCTTCGGCTACATATATGGCACTTATGTGCAAGATTTTTGAGTACCCGTTAATATTCTGAGTGTTCAACGGGAATGTCAAAGTTGAAAAAGGATATGGTTATGTTGGGAGTTGGTACAGGTATGTATGTAAAACACATAAGTAATGAGCTCGATATGTGATGAACTCCTGGTAGGGTTGTGATCAAGTAAGTTATGACTACGAGGCTTTGATAATGTCCATGCTAATCTTCATAATGTTAATTGTATGTTAATTGTATGGTTATGATGCTTATTATTTGCATAGGAACGTACTAAGCTATATAGCTTACTCCCCTTCCTTTCCCTTCTTTTATAGTGTCACCAAGTTAGCTCGGGGTTCGTAGACCGTCGGAGATCCACTCACACTATCAACAATTATTTTGGTACCAATGAATTCAACATTTTGAGTTATGGCATATATACCGGACTTGGTCATTTTGTTATGTGTCATAATTGATTTGGCCAAGTGTGTTGGTTTATATTGGTTAGAAGTTCATTTTGTATAAGGCCATTGGAAATGAGCCAATATTGGTTATAAGTATATTTATATAATGATTCCTTTCATGAATGAGTTGTGGATCTTAGTTGTGTGTATATGCTTGGATAGGTACTATGTTATGTTGTGTAAGTCTGTGCATTAAAGGGTGGCAAAATGGCTTGGCAAATAGCCTTATTTTTGTCCACATGGGTAGACACACGGGCTTGTGTCTAGGCCGTGCGCGACACACGGCTTGCTCCACGGGCATGTGTTTAGGCTGTGTGTCCCCTGCACCCTAATTTTTGCAAAACATAATGCCCAATATTGAGTACACGGGCAAAGACACGGCCTTGTGTCTCAGCCATGTGAGGGCCACGGCCTTGGACACGGGCGTGTGTCTCGAGCGTGTGAAGTCTGCACCTATTTAATGAAAAATCATGAATTATTAATCGACCACACGGCCTAGCACATGAGCGTATGACTTGGCCTTGTGTCTTAAATTTTTTCTTGGGTAACAAACAGAGAGTTACATTGGTTCAGGACACGGGCGTGTGTGACCACACGGCCTGCCCACACAAGCGTGTCTCATATCCACATTGGCATGTGACCCCTGTTTAGTGGAAATTTTCTAAGTTTTGTAAAATTTCCTAAAGATCTCATTTTAGTCCTGAACCACTTCCAAAGGATGTTTTGGGGACTCGTAGGCTCGTATTATGGACTTTATGATTAAATGCAAAATTTTTTAATTTGGAGACAAATGTATAACACGAAATTGTATGTTTGATCGTGTGATAAGTCTGGTAATGCCTCGTACCCTATTTTAGCATTGAATACGGGTAAGGGGTGTTATATTTAGTGGTATTAGAGCTATGGTTTAGTCGATTCTTGGACTAGCATAGCATGTGTAAAAGTCTAGCTATACATGCCATATATGAACTGTGATAGTGTGATGGCTCCTGACAATTTTAAACTGTGTTTTTATATAGTCAATGGATCCCGACCGAGCTGTAGCTGATGATGTAGAAAGTAATGTGCCGGCTCCCACTCAAAGGGCAATGTCATTTGAAAATAGACCTCCCACAGTCAGTTAGGGAGAAGGGGCTAGGGAAGCATTCCTCCACATGATGAACGAGTGGTATTCGGAGTTTGTTCAAACAAATCCAAATGCTCAACATCCTCCACCTTCTCTTTATCCCCAATTGACTTTCGTAGCTCCTCAAAGTGTGGAATTGGTAAGACTGAATAAGCCTCCGGTTGATAAGATTCGAAAGCAAAGGGCTGAAGAATTTAGAGAAAATGTAGACGATGACCCAGAGAGAGCCGAGTTCTGGCTTGAGAATACTATCAGAGTATTTAATGAGTTATCATGTACACCTGACGAGTGTTTGAAATGTGCTCTATCATTATTGAGGGACACAACATATCACTGGTGGAAGACACTACTGAGAGAGAGGGTTACATGGGAATTCTTTCAAGAGGAATTTCGGAAGAAATATATTAGTCAGCAGTTCATCGATAGAAACGTAAAAAATTTCTTGAGTTGAAACAAAGCTAAATGTCAGTGACAGAGTATGAGCGAGAATCTGTCAAGCTCAGTAAGTATGCCTGGAATGTGTTTCCTCCGAGGCTATTATGTGTAAAAGGTTCGAAGATGGACTGAATGAAGACATCCGACTGTTAGTTTGAATCTTGGAACTAAAAGAATTTATTGTATTGGTTGAACGAGTGTTTGACGATTAGTTGGACATCCGACCTAGATCGGGGGAAAAACAAAGGGTTTGACGATTAGGTCCAATTCTACTATTTTTGTACCGAGGTAAGTTCGTATGTAAATAATGCATTTTTATATTGATGTTTTAAATGCTCTAATATTATATGAATTATTAGTACTCTTTGGTTGTATTCGACAAAGTTCTGACAAGCGAGAAATCTCGGTTGAACCTTAGGAATAGAAAAAGATACGAGTGACATGTCACTAGGGATCCATGTGTATATGCGATTATGTAATCCACGTGCTGGTCTCGTATGTCCTACTAATGGCTGGGTAGTCCGGCATGTGTTGAGGATACCTGACAGCTTGTGTGAGCAGCACTGTGTAGCTACGTCCTAACTGACAGCTTGTGTGAGTAGGTCCGTGAGTAGCTCAAAAATGAGCCCATAAGTATTATGAGATATGAGGTAGCTTCGGCTACATATATGGCACTTATGTGCAAGATTTTCGAGTATCCGTTAATATTCTGAGTGTTCAACGAGAATGTCAAAGTTGAAAAAGGATATGGTTCTATTGCGAGCTGGTATAGGTATGTACGTAAAACTCATAAGTAATGAGCTCGATATGTGATGAACTCTTGGTAGGATTGTGATAAAGTAAGTTATGACTACGATACTTTGATAATGTTCATGCTAATCTTCACAATGTTAATTGTATGTTAATTGTGTGGTTATGATGCTTATTATTTGCATAGGTACTTACTAAGCTATATAGCTTACTCCCCTTCCTTTCCCTTATTTTATAGTGTCACCAAGTTAGCTCGGGGTTCGTAGATCGTCGGAGATCCACCCACACTATCAATAATTATTTTGGTACCAATGAATTCAACATTTTGAGTTATGGCATGTATATCGGACTTGGTCATTTTGTTATGTGTCATAATTGATTTGGCCAAGTGTGTTGGCTTATATTGGTTAGAAGTTCATTTTGTATAAGGCCATTGGAAATGAGACAATAATGGTTATAAGTATATTTATATAATGATACCTTTCATGAATGAGTTGTGGATCTTAGTTGTGTGTATATGCTTGGATTGATGCTGTGTTATGTAGTGTAGGTGTGTGCATTAAATGGTGGCAAAATGGCTTGGTAAATAGCCTTATTTTTGTTCACAAGGGTAAACACACAGGTGTGTGTCTACGTCGTGTGCGACACACGGCTTGCCCCACAGGCATATGTTTAGGCCGTGTGTCCCCTGCACCCTAATTTTTGCAAAACAAAATGCCCAGTATTGAGTACACGGGTAGAGACACGACCGTGTGAGGGCCACGGTCTTGAACACAGGCGTGTGTCCCAAGCGTGTGAAGTCTGCACCTATTTAATGAAAAATCATGAATTATTAATCGACCATATGGCCTAGCACACGGGCATGTGACTTGGTCGTGTGTCTTCAATTTGTTCTTAGGTGACAAACAGAGAGTTACATGGGTTCGGGACACAGGCGTATGACCCCTGTTTAGTGAAAAAATTTCTAATTTTTAAAATTTCCTAAAGATCTCGATTTAGTCCCGAACCCCTTCCAAAGCATGTTTTGGGGCATCATAGGCTCGTATTAGGGACTTTATTATTAAATGCAAAAATTTTTATTTTGGATGCAAATGTATAACCCAAAATTGTATTTTTGATCGTGTGATAAGTTTGATAATGCCTCGTAACCTGTTCCGGCATTGAATATGGGTAGGGGGTGTTACAGTAAAATTGTGAATTTGTGAAATATGTAGGTTGTTATAATCATGTATATAAATCAGCTATGATGGGTTGTAATGAAATTGTGCAAATTTCTATTTTTATGAGATAATGACTAAATTGTAAAGAAATTAAAAGTACAGTGGAAAATAGTAATTTTTCCAAAATTATATGTTGGACTAAATTGAATATAAATTATATTAAATAGAGTTACAGTCATTCGTATAGATCTAGTTAGACCTCGTACGAAGTTAGATCGAGGAAAGAGAAAATCTCGAATAAGTTTCCTTCCTACCTACGAACCCTCATCGAAGTAAGTTCGTGTAATTAAATTCTGTAATTATATGCTTTGTTTGAATTAGATATATTTTATTTGCATTATCATCATATATGAATACCAATTGCATATTCAACGACGTACGAAGATTATTGAGTCACGTTTGAACCTTAGGAATTCGTAGGATACAAATGACATGTTATTAGGGTTACCGATTTCAGCTCTTATGAGCTTACCGTTATTCAGCTCGTATAAGCTTACTGTTATTCAGCTTATATGAGCTTATTATTATTCAGCTCGGAAGAGCTTATCGTTTACAGCTTATGTGAGCATACATGTACATAAATTGATGGATGATAGTTCAGTACACCTTGTGTGTACTACCCGCGTATCCAACTATATTCTAAATGGTTCAACGAGCACTTTCCTATTACAAGATTACATGAGTTCGATACGAACTACCACAGGTATTTACATGAGATATATGAAAATGATTTGTACATGATATATAGATACATGATTTGGAAATTATATGTACATGGAAATTTGATTATTGTTGAACTCAAACATGTTTCTGGATTTTTATATGAATTATATGGCAAACATGGTTGATGATTATGTGTTAGGCTTTTGGCCAAATTGAGTTGAGATATGCTTTAATTTACTTACCTTAAATGTGATTAAAATGGTAAGTTAAATTCTCTATTATACGAACTTACTAAGCTTAAAAGCTTACTTTATGTTTTTTTTCGTGTTTTATAGTAATTCAGAAGCTCGCTTGAGTTGGAAGCTTGTCGGAGCTATATCACACTATCCATCGGCTCTTTTGGTACTTTCGGTTATTTAATTTTGGTTGTAATGGCATGTGTAAGTTAATTTGGCCAATGTTGGCATATAAGTGTTTTGTTGAGATTAGCCACTTATATGACGTGTTTGGTATATTTTGATGTGTATATATATGTGGCCTTATCATATTTGATGTGTGTTTGATATGGTAGAATGATGGAAAGTAAAATGTGGTTTGAATATGCATATAAAATATGTTATATACCTTTGAGTGATTTAGTGCTTTGTTATGGAAAACTTTTAGGTATATTAATGTTACTTAGAATGGTATATTTGGTACCATTTGGAAATATTGGTATGTTTTGGTAAGTAAGTTAAGTGACATGAAATGATGCAAAATTATTTACCTTGTGAACTGGTATTTTGGGTACCAAATGGGTGAGCTTGATAAGTGACCTACATGATAGGTTTTGGTACAATTATGCATATATGTATTTGGTTAGCTAGGTAAATTTGGATACATGGTTGACATGTTCACATACTGTCATTTGAGGTCATATTGGTTGTGTGTGATGATTTTACATGTTTAAGGCTTGATTGTGACTTGTTTTCGATGCCACATTATGACTTGTGTATATGCAAAATGTTGAGTGTAGGTGGATGCCAAATTCGATGAGAAATATGGCTTGTAAAATGGCCTATTTTGTCCATATGGGCAGAGACATGAGTGTGTGTCTCAGCTGTGTGTCCCCTGTATCTTTTAAAGAGCGCAAGTCAGTATGCTCACACAACCTAGCACACGGGCATATGGCTTGGCCGTGTGGCACAAGTCAGTGAGTTACACGGGCACGAACACTGGTTAGGACACGGCTATATGTCTCTATTTCGAATGCCCACACGGCCTAAGACACAGACATGTCTCTTGGCCGTGTGACCCCTGCAATTTTGAAAATTTTATAAGTTTTCTGACCCCTGCAATTTTGAAAATTTTATAAGTTTTCAAAAAATTCTTTGAATTTTTTATTTTGTCCCAATTTATTTATAATGTGTATTTTAGGCCTCAAGGGCTCCTATTAGGGGCAATACGCATGATTATGATTGTTTTCTGACATGAATGTTATATGTTATAAATGTTTGAATTTTCTATCTGTTTAAATTGTGAACTTCGGTAATATTCTGTAACCTTATTCCGGCAACAAATTCAGGTGAGAGGTGTTACAGGTGCAACCATGGACTAAAGGCAGTCAAAGTGGTGGCAAAAAGTGGCAGAGGAGAGAAAAAAAGGAGACAAGAGGAAAATGAAAGAAAAAACAAAATAATTGTTTTCTTTGGTTACTAGGGACAACAAGGGTAAGTCAAAACGAAAGGAAAATGGAAGAGAGTGAAACAAGGAAAAGAAAAGGAATGAGGGTGAGCATAAGGAGTGAAAAGGGGATTAAAGAAGTAAGGATGGGGAGAAAAGGGAGGAAAGAATCTCATAAACAAGGCAAGAGTTTTGGGTTGCAAAGGGAGTTGACCAATGGGTTGTCGAATTAAAAATAAAATGCAAGAGTGGGAACTTAAACTGGGGTCACTAAGGTAGCTTCACTTGTTCTTAACTACTAAGCTAGCACTCAAACTTGTTCATAAACTAACAATAACTGAATAAAAATAGGGTGTGACACTTTGGAGTCTTCTGATGTATGTAAATATATTGAACTCAAGTTCCGTTATGTTCCGCTTTATAAGTTATGCGGGACCTAATGCAATGTGGGGTATCTGCGGGACAGTTCGCCTTTAGGTGTCCGCAGGAAATTACAAATGAGATGTTCACCTAACTTTCCATAATAATTGGGTCCATAGTTTAGCCATCTGCAAATCCATTTGGTAGTTAGACAACTCGTAGGATCTGTCTGCCACATTTTAGTTCGTGGTACGATTTGCCATGTATGTTTGAATTAGGTGTATTATAACAACCTGATTTTGGGCCTAATCGGAATAGTGGTCTTGGGACCACAAATCTAGAGTCGAATAAATTATTTCATTATTATTTTGATGTTATAGCATGATTATATGACTGCATGGAAAATTTGGTGAAGTAATTTTAACGTTTGTAAGTCCAATTACGAAAAAAGACTAAATTGCATAAAGTGAAAAAGTCTTGAATTGATAGCTAAAGGTGTCAAATAGCTAGGGAATAAAAATTGGGGGCCTTTAAAGGGCAATTAGACCCTTAGAAATAGGGTGGCCGGCCATAGGAGACAATGAATTGAAAATTTTCAATGTAAGGTAATTATTTTTGACTTTTTAACTAAAGTAGAAATAAAATAAAGGAAATATGATATCATCCTTTTTTTTTATTCTTCTTTCTCCACTGAAAATTAGCCATTGAAGGGGTTTGAAAGCTTAAAAATTTCAACAACTTGTAATCCTCTCAAGTAAGTGATTTTGATAGTTTTTCTTGATGATTTTTACATTTTTAAGACCCTTGAAGCATAAGCTTTCAAGTGAGGGTACTATTTTGCAAAATGATTAAGAGTTTAAGATGATTTGTAATGTTTGCTGAGTGTTTAAGGAAGAAAATGAGTCTTGGGTGTTTTATAAACAACTTTTGTGAAATGTGTTAGCATGGAAACACCTAAAAGGACTATTTTACATAAGTTGTAAAATAGATGTTAAATATGTAAAATAGTGGAAATCTGGAGTTTCTATAAGAGTAAAAAGGGTTTTTCTAAGCTTCAAATACGAAGAAATTCGATGAAAATCAATTTTCGGGCCGAGGGGTAAAATGGTCATTTTACAAAAGTCTAAGGGCAAAATGTTCATTTTGCCCAGTTATGAATTGTTGAGTGCCTAGGTTGATAAAGTGACTAAATAACTGCATTTTGTTATTATAGATCAAGAAATACCGAATCCGAACCTAGACCGGGGGAAAGCCAAGCAAATCGACTAAACCGTCTAGTCGCTACATTTTGTAATCCGAAGTAAGTTGTATGTAAATAGTACAACTACACCGATAATATATGTGTTTGAATTGTATCGAAATTATTATAGCATAAATTGCTTGATTGTGGAAATGAGAAAATGTGATGAGAATAAAGATAGTAGAATTCCCGTTTGAACCCTAGGAAATAAATCGGATATTCATGCCATGACGATTGGGTCACTCGTGTGAGCTAGTGTAAGACATGTCTGGGATATGCATCAGCCACATTATGAGAGCCAGTGTAAGACCATGTTTGGGACATGGCATCAGCATTGATGAGTACTAGTGTAAGACAAGACATGCATCAGCCTCGAGATGTAAGCCAGTGTAAGACATGTCTGGGACATGCATTGGCTATGAAATGTGTCAGTGTAAGACCATGTCTGGGACATGGCATCGGCACTTTACCCCATGTTTGAGGCTTATGGAATATCTGATAATGTTCCAAATGGTTCAACAGTGATAGTTATGATTTCTAATCAATGAGGAAAGTATGACCGTGTTGTGAGTGATACAGTTACCTATTTGGTATGTATGAAATGTGAGCTCAATATATGATATATGATGTGTATTGAATATTGATGAGTAAGTTTTGCTTATGCCCACTTGTGTATTATGATACTTGTTAACAAATGGTAAAGTTATGTTGTATATTTATTTATGTGTAACTTACTAAGCCTTATGCTTACTCCCTCTCCTTTTCCATTTTCTTATAGTGCCGCCTATCTAGCTCAAAGATCAACGGAAGTCAAAGATATCTATCACAATATCAATCGAGCATTCGGTATAGTTTGATTTATATTTTTGAATATAGCATGTATAGGGAACTAGACTTGTGTTTTGTGTTATTATTAATATGGCCAAATGTGTTGGCCTGGGATAAATCCCTTATATTGTATTAAGCCTCGAATGATGGCTAATATTCATTTTGATTTATATAGAATGATGTTATCTTCATGGTTGAGTAAAATGCACAAATGGAATGTTGCCTATTGTGGCTGATTTGGTTGCATGGGATAGTCTTATATTGGTTTTGGTTGCTATTGTGTAGGTTGTGTAAGTAAGAGTGGCAAAGAGGCTTGGTAAATAGCCTTATATTATCCACACGGGTAGACACACGGGCGTGTATCTAGGCCGTGTGTGACATACGGTCTGCCCTATGGGCGTGTGGCCCGACCGTGTGTCCCCTACACGTAAAAATTTCAAGTTAATGTGCATTGTAGTAAACACACGGGCAGAGACACGGCTGTGTGTCTCATCTGTGTGAAGGAAACGGCCTAGCACACGGGCATGTGCCTTGGCCGTGTGACATTTTGGGAATGCTGACGTTAGAAACAGAATGTCCATGTTTTTGCACACGGGCTAGGACACGGGCATGTCATGGTCGTGTAAAGGACACGGGCCATAGACACGGGCGTGTGCCAGGCCATGTGAAAACCCCTGTAGGTGTGCATTTAGAATTAATTCTACACGGGCGTGTTGCCCTTCCACACGGGCGTGTGCCCTGTTTTAAAGATAAATTTTCTATAGATGGCTTAAGGGCCCGGGTTGATCCTGAACAGTTTCCAATGGTCGATTTGGGGCTCGTAGGCCCATGATAAGAAGTTTAATGTAGAAATTGAAAAAGTTTTAATTTGAGCAGAGTTTTGGTGACTCGAAAATGTTCGTAAGCATGAGTTTAAAGTTAGGTAATGCCTCGTATTCTGTCCCGGTGAAAGGCACGGGTGTGGGGTGTTACATATATGTTATGTGGGCCTCGTGTGGTAACATCTTGTAGCTCAAGTCTGGCGACCAGACTGGGCAAGGGTGTTACATGTTGCTTGTAGGCCAATTAAATGATTCTGATCCATGAATCTAGAATGAATAAACATGTTCTTGGGATTATGTATTAATAGGTGGTTGATATGTTGAGAATGATGAATTTTCATTTGTGTTATTGCATATAATGTAATGAGTTGAGCTTTTGGGTCATTTAGACCAAAAGGGATAAAAGCTTGGTAGTATTGTAAGAAAATATGCAAATTTTGAGAAGACTGACCCCCATGGTCATGATTCTCCCCTATAGAGTTCGCGACATCAAGTCCCTGTCATCCAAGTCGCAACATTCCCCTACTAAAGTTACGAAATTAAACTCTCTGCCTTCACTGTTACAACATCGAGCTATTGCCTCAATGTCGCAACATTCATTCTTTGATGTCACAACAACACCCCTATATTAGTTATTTTTACATTTTAGCCCCTCATTTGTTACCAAAGTTTCATAAGAGCTTTCGTAAGCTTACTTATAACCTAGATTTGAACAATTAATATTAATAAAAGAGATAAAAGCTTAATCATTTGCATGTTTTGCATTTTAAATATTGAAATGAAATTGTAGTTACTCCGGCAATGAATGTAACATCTCATATCTCAGATTTGGCGGTCGGGTTAGATGTGAGGTGTTACATTTTGTAACTTAAGTTAATCATGTGTGATTTATATGTTTGAATGTTTATGTATATGTGTTGATTTGGTTGATGAATGGGAACTAGATATAAGATGTATATGGCTAGGTTGTTAGATGGCTTCGTTGATGAGTAAGCTAGCATGATGGTTGGATTTGTATATTGTTGTGGCTTGTTTATGTCTAGCATTTTGAAAGTGTTTTGGTATGCATTTTAGGTTTTCCAAACTTGGTTTTTATGCCCTATAGGTGTAAATTAACATAAGGCACATGTATGTGTCAAAAGAAGGTAATTACAAGGCTAATTTTCGAATGCAAGGACCAAAGGTCTAATACCTTTTCTCTAGGTATCGATACTTAGCTTGCCAGAATGCAAATTTCTATAATAATAGGGCTAGATACCAAAACCTAAGGCCACGGGTACTGATACTTAGGTCTTGGCAAGTTCTTTACACTGTTTTGGTGCTTTTGAATCTTTTGAGACCCATACTTGGTCCCATAAACCTTTGGACACTTAGAAATTGATTATAATTAATTTCAATATAATTTTAAAGTCTTAAAAATAAATGTATCTACTTTTTAAAACTTAAACCATTTATTTGATTAATGAACGAAGATAGTGTGAGTTGCTTTGACAATGAGTGTGATGGCTCGCATTCAAATCCAATGACCGAGTCGGTTGTGGGGTGGCACATTATCAAAGAGCCCTACTTGTGCTGCAACCACAGTGCTTGCCCCATGCCATTGCACTTTTTTGAGCTGTTTTCACTTTTTGAGGTCCGTTTTGGATCTCGAACACCTTCAAACCACTTCAAAATAATTTTAAATTGTTTCTAAAGTCTTTTGATTTTCCTAAACTTGGATATGTGATTTTATAAAAATGTTTCTAAGTTTAAATTCTTAAATTATTTCAAAAAAAAATTTTACTCATGCTTTGGTAGCGTCTCTCATCCGCACTAGTTGTTGGAACGAGCGAAGGGTGTTATAACAATCTTAACTTTGTGTATACTAGTGAGGTTGCGACTAGTTAAGTAAGTTGAACTTAAATCACGTCTTGCATTATTTATTAATTGTCGATTACACTCTAGACAAGACCTCAAAGACGTGGGAAATGTTTTCAAATTACATAACCAATTCTTGTATCCATCTTTTTTCTTTATTTTAATTCTTTTTATATGTGTCTGATGAGCCTATTAACTTTTTACTTAATACAATTTTTTAGACAAAAAAGTATTGAATAAGATCTACTTACCACTTAATATTGAAAATGTCAAATTGATTTTATTTTTAAAGGAATATATATTTGAAATAGATGATCATTTTTTCATGAAAAGAGTGAAGTATTTAAATTATTAGATTTAACTTTTTTATCTAAAATTATAGAAAATAAAATAGTATATCAATAAAAATAAGTTTAAGAAATGCATAATTTATAAATAAAATTTATTTTTATAAAACAATATAATTATATTCGATACTTAATTTTATTAATTTATCAAATAATTTTTTAATATAAATTTAATATTTTTAAATTTTAGTAAAAAAACCAACACTTAACTTTTTTATTTTTAATTTAATTTTTAATATAACAGCTAACAACAAATACGAAACTCGACGTTTACAATACTGTTGCAAATTAACATAATGCTAAAAGAGTATTAACAAATACTCGCCTAAAATTTTTGAAAATATTTATCATTTCTTATTTTAAGAATTTTAATTGTCCTCCATTCAATTGTAAATTGCAATTTAAAGCATGAGTTGTTTATGCATCAAATGCATTAATTCTATACTATCAAACTAGATCTATGCTTTGAAAAAAATCTAATTGGTGAATAAAGCAACTATAAGGATGAATTATGGTAGTGCATTAGTCAATTCTTTCTTCTTGCTCAACTTCCTTTGTTCAAAAAAAGTAAATCCAAACATGAAATTCACTTTATTAATTGTTAAAAGGATATAAGCTTAAATATATAATTGTTACTTAAATTATATCACTTTTTTCATTTAGGTACTAAATTTTTTTTATCAAAAATGATATCTAAACTATAATTTTATTTTATTTTACCCAAAATTATTATATCGTCCAATAAGAACACAATATATGTTATGCTTTTATTAGATGCCGTACACCTTTTGAAATTGATAAATTAAATACTAATTTTACCAAAAAAATTTAAATACTTAAATGAGAAAAAAATATAGTTTGGAGCCAATTTTATAATTAAGCCAAAAGTCTATAGTATAACAATTATAGATTTATATTTGCAAATTTAACCCTTTTCTTTTTCTACGATATATTCTACAAGTTCACGTAAAAACGTGAAATTGTCTTAATTGAATCCAATAAATAAATGAATGTAGGAAAAATAATTCAAACACCGATAATTGGTGCTAAATTTAGTTACAAGACACGTTGTTGATAACAATGGCTACAACAAAAATTGCGATAATTGGGGCTTCCCATACATCATTAAATCTAGCTCCATCCACACACTTAGGGAATATATTATGTTGTCAAACATATAAATTTTCAAGTATCTTCACAAAAAACTTTAAATATAAAATCACGGAATCGTTTAGAATACTGCTTCGGATCCACAGCTGATATAGAAGTAGGGTCATATTGAATGGATTTATATGCATGCTCAAGCCTCTTGGTAATATCATAATCTTGAAGTATGTCAATTATACCAAAAAACATTATGACTTCATAACACTCCCCTGTTTGTTCTCCTACAAGGTGAAATACCGATTTGGGTTTTCTTATAGTTCTTTCTACTTTTGCTGGCATGTTAGCACCCAACTTTATGGTACCCCACCTGCAAGTTCATTTGGTTCTTAATATACAAATGCAAATTAAATCTTCCTCTTTTCGAGTGATACTAAGTACGAAGTAGAAAGTAGTTTCTCTGAAATTCCCCTTTGTTGTTAAATATGTGATGCTTGGAATGATTTCTATTTGTTTTCATAGTAATGAATGATTAATATAATATCTTTATCTTTGGTAAAACTTTTGTTTACTATAATCATGTACTTGCTAATGGATAAGTTTTTAAAACTAAATTAGCTATGAAGAACTATGGCATGATTCAGACAAGAAAACTGGAATATATAAGAGAGAGAGAGAGAGAGAGAGAGAGAGAGAGAGAGAGATTATTTACCTTTTAGGGTCTAGAAAATGTTCCTCCATATCTGGTGGAGTTGATTCATTCTCATAATTTCCTACAATAGAGAAATGAAACATATAAATCAAGAGAAAAAGTTATGACTGGAGAAGTATGCACTTAATTAACCTAAATGAAAAAAAAATGAGTATTATAAAATAAAAGATAACCAGATGAACTTCGCCTTCCGCAAGGAACGAATTCTCCATTGGCTGAAATTTCCTTAAAATGAATGCCCACCAGAAGACTGTAGTCCATGGTCCTCTCCTGTTCAAGAAACTCACAATCCCTATCTATTTGCCTGTTAGTAAAAACATAAAAATATTTAATGCAGTTGCTGAAGGAGGAAAACTTTAAAGCAATACTAAATTAGTTTTTTATTCATGGATGATAGGAGTATGAAGTAAAATTAAAGAAAAAAAAATCATAACAATAATTAGGTGCCACATAATTACTCAATATGCTTCGTTACTTTAGCCTCGAGCTAGTGGAATAAATCAGTTCGAAAACAAAAAGAAGAAATTGTACTTTACCAGCAAAACTCTTCAAACCAAGCTTTTTCGAGTTTGAATATGAAATTCAAATCAAGGTCCTTAAGTATTGTAGTACTGTCGATCTCAGACTCAGACTTATCTGTTATGCGTCCTAGAGAAGATCCTTTTAAATCAAAGCGTCTATGAATTGTATACTCGGAACGTAAAAGGTTTCCCATAATAATGAATCGTACCTGGATTGTCAGTCCTATCAATTGCATCCTTTAAAGAATTGTTATAGTTTATTAAAAATGATTTCTTACAATAGTTACAACATCAATTTATGCAACTTTCTTTACTAAAATAAATTCATTAACTTATTTTTTCTTTGTCAATACACTTTAGCAAAATAAATTTTAATTGTACTAACCTTTCTTTGAATCGGCCCAGTTAACTTTACGCAGTGCAACCCATAATATTTAATGACCAAAGTGTTTTCAAAGGATCGAACATGATTATAATATGCAAAAAGCATCCTTATAAACACCTATAGAACAAAGCAAGTGTAGTTATTAACTTGGATTGGCAATAATCAACATTACTTTCAAACTATAATAGATGTGAAAGTACATAACTTACTTTCACTTCTGACTTCTTCATTGTTTTTATCATATATCGATCATCCTCTGTCAAGTAAAAAAAGCTCCCACTTTTACCGGGGGAAGATAGTTCTCTTAGTGCACCATTTCCACATATAGATATCATGTAATCTGCAGGGTCCACCTTGAACAACTTCCTCAAAGCCCTTCATACATATGGTGATATGCAGTCATTTAGCACGCATGATCTTAAGGAATTTTAGATGAGAATCTGAAAATCTCCAACTACTATTGACATCAAGAAAGGTACTCTAAAAAAGACAAAACTTTGATTTTGGTATTTATTGTAAAAGATCATAATTTATAATAATTTTGTTCACTTCTTTTTAAAAATTACTTGCCAAATATGCATGCATTAAAAAGAATATCAAATGCCTTACCTAAAAACTACCGGACAATAATCCTTCCATTTAAATTCACAAGATTGATGCGGTGGAGTGTACTTGCTGCCTTCTGTAGGAAATCTAGTCCAAATTTTCTCTTTGGGATCAAAAGCTGCCGCCTTCAGATCAAGCGACGTTGCTGGAGCAGGTCTTCCAACAGAATGCCTGTGTAATCTCTCCCGACATTGTTAATGTGACAAGTTCGCATATGATTACTAGATGATCTAATTTTGATATAATTAGGAAAGAAAATATTGATAATAAAGTAATTTCATGTAAATTTAGTAGAAAAGAAGAATAAGGATGTTCTTCATATTGGTTTATCAAGATTTATGTTAGAAATAGTAAACATATTTTTGCCAAAAACAAAAAAGGAACATTTACATATCTAATACAAAAAATAAATAGATAGATTATAGAGTATAAAATGTTTTTAAATCATTTGTTCTTTAGTAAAATTTTTATTATCTGTAATTCTCATTAAAGTATAGGTATAACACAAATTTATGGAATATATGGTCAATCAAATCATTAGACTTCCAATCTCTGATCCAACTTTTTGAATCAATTGATTCAATAATATTAAATAAAATATGCATGTGAGTAAATCATATGATTTTTTTTATGTAATAAAAAGAGTAGAGCAATACAAAAGCAGCATTTAGTAAAATGATATTGTTCTAATATAGGTGGCGCCTATTGGATGTGAAATCTCTTTACTTAAGTCACAACCTAAATGGACTAACATAGAATAACTAACAGCCCTAAATGCTTTAGCTAACTAAATTATATACACCTTATCATTTTTTAATTTTCATGTTTTCAAAATTTTCACTTTCAATAAGAAACAACGTTTCCCAACAAGGGTGGGTAGAAGAGCCATGGGACTGGCCCTCCAAAAATATGGAAATTTATCTTAAATTCTTCAATTGTTTTAAAATTTTATTTAAATCTCTTCAAAAAATTTAAAATTTTAATTAAACTTTAAAATTTTCAAAAATCCCATAATTTCTCAAAAAATTTAATTTATTTTTGAAAATTCTCATTAAATTTATTATTTTGAAAATTTTAAGGATCAACTGTGCCAGAGTAATCTCAAACCCTCCATACTTTTGCAGAGCAATTTTTAGCATGATTAAGTATTATTGTTTCATTCCATCATACTCAGTTAGAATTCATGTAAATAGTTACTTACAAGTATATGTACCATAAAAGTTGTTCTATAGTCTTCCAGAAGAACTTGAAAGACATACCAATTTACAAGTATATTTTGTTGCCTTGTTATGTACAATTTGATTAAAGTGGTTAGAAAATTATTTAAACATCTATAATATTGTTGGATATGATAAAAAGAACAAATTTAAAATAGAAAAATATAAATATAGAGAATGGCACCTGATTCCCAATTGTAGATTGAGCATAAGTTCATAGTTCTTGTGCCCTCTAGATATCGTTTCACCTGGTCTTTTTCCCAGTTTTGGCACTTTCAATGGTAATTCGAGGTTAAACTTTGGATTTGTATCATCATGTTGATGTTGAACTTGAACACATAATAACTCAGAATCCAAATCTCTCCTCACTTCCATTAAATCAGTACTATCATCATCACTCTCCCACATATGCATTTTATCTGGCCTTTCTATGCCTACGCTTACCCTCCCATCAATCGACAACCTCCTTGGATTATCATCAGTCTTTGCTGAATACCATGCCAATACTTTTTGGGATGGCATAATCGAAACATTTTCGCTTGGGCAAATCTTACAATCAGCCAACTCATTATAGACAGTTTGAGGATCCCATTCAAGATTGGCAGCCTGGGAGGACTCTGAAGGGTAATATGTCCCATTTTGTTCATCCGGATCCTTACTCCAATTACCCACATAAAAGCTTCCATCTGGCCAATAATAAGTTCCATTTCCTTTTGGCATACCATCTTCCCACTGACCGTCATATTTATTCTCATTGCTCCATACAAAAGTACCGGTTCCACAAATCATACCATTCTTCCACTCTCCTATATAATGGTTTTCATTTTGCCATTGATATTTCCCAAGCCCTTCTTGCAAACCACGACGCCATTCCCCATCATACCAATCTCCATTCGGATAGAACCTTATGCCATGACCATGCTTAAAGTTCATCACCCATTGCCCCTTATATGTATCGCCGCTAGGTCCAGTATATATACCAATCCCATCAATATATCCACTTTTGAACTCCCCTTCGTAAGTAGCACCGGATGGCCAACTAAACCTTCCTTTGCCCATAGTTTTGCCCCTATGCCACTCTCCTAAGTACATGCAACCATCGGTCCATAAATATTTCCCTTGTCCCTCGGGAAAATTATCATACCACTGCCCGGTATAATAATCCCCGTTTGGTAGAATTTTCTCTACTAAGTATGGCTCCCCGGATATATTATCACTTTTATCATTATTATTTTCAAGATCATCATCCGTTGCATTTGCCATAGTTATTGTCCCGAAAATGCTGTTTGCACGCTTTTTGGCAGCATGTGTTTTGCGCACGGTGGCCTCCCATGCCTTCAGAACACCACTTTGCTCTTTGTTCATTGTGTGCAACCGTTTGCATACGTTACAGTCAACAAGATGCCTTTACACTGATAATTTGAGCCTTATTATGATTGTATGCAAGAAAATCATGACTACCCTGAAAGAAAATTGTCATACTAAAATGGCTTAATGACGCAGAGAACTAACTATAAAAAGAATGATGCAGAGAACAATGTAATAAGCAAATTGTATGAACCTTACAATGTTCTTCCCTTCTTTCTTGTTTCAATGAAGGAATGAAAGAGTGATTGAACCAATGAATTATTTTCTTCTTAATCCCAACAGAATAATTTCCAAATTTTGTGTCAAAATCATTTTCTTTTGAAATTTTTATGGGATAATTTTGTGGTTAGATTACTGAGAGTCACAAGTAGACCGTACAATCAGCGTAAATGTCTTTTTTAACAAATTATGTGATGATGTGGCAATAGATCTTTGCATTACAATGTTTATAATAGGACTACATGTTAAAATCCACGAAATACTCCTGTAAATTGACAACAACTTGACTCTGTATTTTGATACCTTGCCTAAAAAAAGTCAGAACGGGAACCATAATTCTCTCCTTTATGATTCAAAGGGTGACTTGTTCGTTCCCTACAACCTCTAAAAGCCCTGACACCTGGAGGGACAAACGACACAAAGATGCAATTTTTTTTTTTCTATTTTCTTTTTTTTCCTATTTTTGGAGTTACCTTACGTTCATGCAAATCATAGTATATATCTTGAGTTTCTCACTGAGGCCAACAGTATAACTTTTTAATTTATTGACATATGAAATTTAATCTTTTAACAAAAAAATAATTTTAAATATTGATAAAGAAAATATTGAAGATAGAATTTCAAAACCAAACATTTAATCAAAGTTAAATCCTGAGAAAAAAAGAGTAAGTATTAATTTTATGTTATAAAATAAAAGACACAAAGAGAATGGGAGAGCAAAAGAGAGAGCGTATTTTATTGATCAAATAAAATATTTACAAAGTTTCTCCAAAGTCTCTATTTATAGGCATAAGAAGTATAAATGAAGTAGAGATCTACTTCTAATGACCATTAGAATTTAAAGTATATCAAAACTTATCTTAATCTTGATGGACATCCACTTAATAAGATATTCATAATACTCCCCCTTGGATGTCCATTAGTAGATAATGTGTCTCGTTAAAACTAACTAAGATAAAAGCCTTGTGGGAAAAAAAATTCTAATGAAGGAAAAAGAGTACACATATCTATAATACGCATAATATGATGCCTCATTAAAAACCTTACAAAAAAAACTCAATGGGACAAAACCTCAGTTAAGGGAAAAAGTGTACAGTGCGTATTTACTCTCCCTCATAAAAACATCGCATAATATCTCATATTCTATGTATTCAATCTTGAATACTAGCTTTTCAAATGACCATTTGAACGTATTTGCTAAGCATTTATATCAACATTCTTTTGAAAGTCATGAGTGAGGGAAAATTTTGACGGAAATATATTTTGATCTCTTCAAGAGTTTCAATAATAATCATAACAAACATTAATCATGATCCCTCTATAAAAATACAAATAGGATTTGTGGATCATTTTATAATCCTCTTTCAGCTATGTAACACCCCTAATCCGAATCCATCATTGGAACAGAGTTACAGAGCATTACCATAATTTATAGATCAAATAACAAATATTCCACATCATACAGTATTGATATCAGAAATTAATCATAAAGTCCCTTATATGAACCCTCGAGGTCCAAAACATGCATTTGAAACGAGTCGAGACTAAACCGAGTTCACAGAGAATTTTTCGTGAAATCTCAAAATTTTTCCTAGGTGCAGGGGACACACGCCCGTGTGGTCAGGCCGTGTGACACGCCTGTGTCTCAGGCCATATAACTCTCTGACTTGGATCACACGGTCAAGTCACACACCCGTGTGCTAAACCATGTGTAGGTGCAGAGGTCACACGGCCAAGCTATGCGCTCATGTGCTAGGCAATGTGATCAATTCTGAGCATTCTATTTTGACATTTTAAAGACGCAGGGAACACACGCCCATGTACTAGGCCGTGTGTCACACACGGCTGAGACATAAGCCTGTGTCTCTGCCCGTGTGGATAAAAATAGACTATTTTCCAAGCCACATTTCTCACCCAATTTGTCTTCCTCTTACACCAATACTTAAACATATTCACAAGCCATTTTAAAACAATTAATTCAAGTCAAAACCAAGTCTCATGCATGACATATCATCACATACAACTAATGTGCTCTTAAACACCTTAGATAACACTTTACCATAATGTAATTAAATATACAAACTTGCTTAACTTATCAAATTCACCTATATGCATATTTTACCAAAAATGTTAGAATTAATTTTCAATATGCCAACATGATTTCTATCAATCAATCATTTAAGCACACACCAAACATGTTTTTGCCTCATTTATACATATCAAAACATGTTCATCACAAGCCATTCCAATGGCCAGTTATAACCCAAACATTTACATGCCAACATTGGCTAATTAACCTTTACATGCCATTATAACAATAATTAATTTACCATATATACTAAGATGGGTCGATGGATAGTGTGAGTGATCTCCATCGATGCTTCCAATCCAACGAGTTTTCAAATTACTATAGAACACGGGAAAATAAAACAGAGTAAGCATGAAATGCTTAGTAAGTTCGTATAACATGGTAAATAACTTACCATATATTTATGTTCAAAATAAACATGCGAGGCACTATCGACCAATTTTATCACAAGCCCTAAACACATATCCTCATCATGTTAGCCAAGTAATCACATATAATAGTCCTTAATCATGGATGAACAAAGTCATCAAGCATGATCTACATTCATGTAACAACCATTTCTTGCTTCATTATATCAGGAAATGTCATTTCCACGTACTTCATGTACATACTGGTAATAGTTCGTTTCTAAGTCATACTATTTCAAATAAACATTAAAAAACATGTATGGGCTCAATAATAATCAAATTCTCATATACATATACTTTCCACATCATGAATTCAAATAACATATACAAATCATACCCATGTATTTCAAGTACATTTTCATAATATTTCGTCTCAAGTTTAGATATTTCATGTCAAGATTTTGCTCATTAAATCAATTAAAATATCAATGGAAACCCGGGAAAATACACTTGAAGTGTACAAATCTATAATCTTAGATGAACATATTCATCAAACAAGTTCCATGTTCATATATCACCATCTCATACTTCCATATATCATGTATCATCATTTTCATGTATTTCAGGCATATACATGTAATAATTCATTTCATGTTCATATTTTCTCATGTCAGGATTTTGCCTGTTGAATTTATTTGAAATATCGATGGATACACATGTAGTACACTCGAAGTGTACAAATAAAAAATCGTCAATTCATATTCAAGGGTACTCATAAGGGCACATAATCAGAAAGCACACTCTAGAGCTATATAATAGGATGCTCTTGTGAGCCATGTAACAGGATGCTTATGTGGGCTATATCAGGAAACTCATAAGAGTTTAAAACAGGAAGCTCATTGAGCTTAATAGGTAACTCCGAAGAGCTAATATCAGGGAGCTTCGGATGGCATAATAGGGAGTTCAAGCGAGCCATGTCAGGAAGCTCATAAGAGCCTATATTAGGACGCTCACGAAGAGCTTTGTTTGTGTCTACAATAAATGTTGGATCACAATTGATCGAATCATGTAACAGGATGCTCACAAAGAGCTGCGATAGTGCGCAACATATGTAGGATCACTACCGATCAGGATGCTTACAGGAACTATATAACAGGAAGCTAGAGAGGGCTTGTAACAGAATTGCTCGTCTGAGCTATAGGGTGTCTGCATCATATGCTGGACCATAATCAATACAGAAAATCATGCATCCATCGACTTTCATTATTCAAACGGGATTTAATTTTTATCGGTCTTTATCAGATATATATATATATATTCAATTTCATATGTATGACAACTACATAATGCTCATACACAACATTCAAATCAAGCATATAAATATACAAATTTAGTTACATGAACTTACCTCAACAAATGTTCGTGTACATAAAATCTACTAATCCGATACTTTCTCTTTTCCTCGTTCTAACTCTAAATTTGATCTATCCGGATCTATACAAGTAAATTTAACATCAATTTAATACAACTTATACTCAATTTAGTCCAATTCATATCTTAGGAAAAATTACCATTTTGCCCCTATACTTTTAATTAATGACGATGTTGTCTCTAGGCTCGCAAGATGATATTCATGCAATTTAATCCTTATTCCAAGCCTAGTCGAATTTTACATATAAAATTTATAGCCCATGTATTTCATCAAATTCAAAATTTTTCCATGAATTTTACAACTTTATAATTTAGTCCTAAAATCATAATTTCATCAAAATTCACTTTACAAAACTTGTTTATCTATCAACAACCTTTCATTTTCTATCATAAATTTCAAAATTTTAGCATACTCATACATGACAAAACCCTAGTACTTTTACAACTTTACAAATTACTCCCCAAGATAGCTAAATTAAACTACTACGATCTTGGAAACATAAAAATTACTAAAAATGGGACTTGAATACTTATCCAATTAAGCTTAAATAGCTTGCTTGAGCTCACTTTCTCTTAGCTAGGGTTTTCATGTTTTATTTGGGAAAGATGATGATAAATTGATGATACTTTCATTTTTTTTTTATCATTATCATCTTTTAAAATTTCACTTTCCAATTTCATCCTTTTCTCTAATTAATTTTCCATGGATGAATCATCATCCTTAACAACTAAGCATTTTTAATGGTCTAGTTTGTCACACCCTAAACCCAGCCTAGATGTTATGGCCGAATCCGACGTGCCATATCGAAGCGTTAAATTTTTATATTATTAATCTAAAAACCTTCTTAGTGTCTCAAAGGATGACTTCATTAAGGGTTAAAGTGAATGGAAGCTGTGCACCAGGTAGGATGCCAGAAAAGAGGAGGTGAGTCCATTAGACTGCTTAAGTAGCAAGCTTCCTTCGAATCCAATCCTAGACATGCACACCACCATTGTCACACCTTTACTCAGTGAATGTTCGTAGAAAATCAATTTGTTTAAATCCATTTAAAAAGGTTATTAATTTTTGGAAACGTTTTCGTTGCGGAAGCTTTGCTTTGTTATCGTGATATTTTGAAGTCAAGTAACTATTTTTAAAAACGCGCCCTAAAGCTATTCAATTTCAACGATTAAAATAATATCATATCTATTCTAACAAAACATATTAAAACAATTAAAAATAATTAAAGCGGCCTTATTACAACTTAAAACCCAAACCATTAAAGTAAATGAAAAACTGTCCGAATTACCAGAAAAAAACCAAACTTGCAGAACATGTGGCCACTCCGAATCCCTCGCAGCACCAAGCCCACTATGGTTAGGGTTTACCTGCATGGATGAAAATAGGGGTGAGTTTGGGAAACTTAGTGTGTAACATAACCCAACCATAGTCTAAATCAGCTTAAACCACAGAAATAGCTTAAGTTGGGCCTTAGCCTAGAACAGATTTCAGAATGAAGCCCTTAGGCCCATAATAGAGACAGAACAGATATATTTCATATATATGCAGAAACCCAACCCATATCTAGCCATATGCACCTCCGTACAAACCTTGCACCATGTGGGGAGACTACTCGACCCGCCCATCCGCTACACGCCACAGAATTTGCAGCATGGCTGCCAGAAACAGATAATGTGATAGAGTCACCAGATACAGATAATGGTGGCAGAGCCACCAGAACAGATAATTGTGGCATAGCCACCAGGACGCTTCCTCCATCAATATAACCCATATCCCATGCAACAGATATACAAGTATACAACATACAGAATCAAATCATCATGCATTTTAGTCAAAATTAACCATAGGGGTGTAATGGTCATTTTGTACCTAGGGGTAAAAGGGTAAATTCCATACTTAGGGGTATTCTAGTAAATTAACTATTTTAGGGTTTTCATGCATGTTACAGTCGTTTACCTGATAACAGAAATACTTACCGAGCATACTTACTGAATTGGGCCTGTTGGCCCATTAACTAGATTTCGGCCTATTAAGCCCAAAGATACCGAAGTGCACGAAATTGCACACTCTACAGTCCTACCATTTGAGATTACCGAACTTTTCGAACAACCTATCTCACAAGCGTTCGCGCGCTCGCAAGTTCACAAAATGCTGGCTTTTCGGCATTTTGGCTTTTCGGCTTTTGCCGATCTAGTCTATGAGAGGGTGTCGTTTACACACCTAATTTATAACGGTACGCTGGCAAGATCCACACATGAGCTACCTATAATTGGATTGCTAACATGTCAATATAAATATTGAAAACAACTACGTATTTATCCCCCTACCATATTCGGCCAACAATGCCTTAGGCCTTAGAGTTCTTACCTTTTTGCCGAAATATGGATTAGATCTAGAGATCCAACCGAATCAGTCTTCAAAACCCTTCACCGTACGTCCCTTGTCCATGCTAACGCTGGCACAACCAAAATGAAAGAGGCACAAAAGCCCTTAGTCCAAACGTTAGCCACCCTTAAGGGTTTCAACTTTTTCTTTCGAAAAGCAATAATAGTAATGAAAGTTTGTTCGAAAGACTTACCTATCGTCGTTCAGCCCAGAAGAATGTTCTTAACTATGATCTTATCTACAATCCACCATAGTCACGAGAAGAAGCAGATTCAAATAGCCAAAGATTCGGCCTCCACCACAGGTATATAGGTTTTGGTTTTCTAAAAAAAGAAAAAGAAAAAGGTTCGGCTATCGCAAGATTCGGCTATTGAGGAATAATGAAGATAGAAAGATAAAAGAAGAGATAGAGAAAGAAAGTTATGGGTTCGACTAGGGGGAAAAGAAAAGATGAATGAAGAGAAGAGATGAGAAGAGAATTTGGTTTTGAGGTAGTATAGTCGGCACAGGTGTAAGGTGTAGGTTTCGGCTTCTAACAAGAATGAAAGGGAAGAGAAGGAGAGAAACCCTAAGCACAACCCCTAATTCGACAAACCAAAAGAGAACTAAACTGAAACCTAAAGAAAACTTACACAGAAGTGGCACAACACTTCCCTAATGCCGAAATTGCAACCACTAGAAGACCTAGCCGAATTTGCACTTACAGAATCCCTTGGCTAGCCAACTCTTGCTCCTCAAGAGTCCATCATTCGGCCAACACCACCCTCCTTGATCAGCTCCTAATCTTTCTCCCTTATCTCCTCCTTACCCAATCTCCTAAACCACTCAAACTCTTCCTGACAGAGTTCCACTTACATTCTATTACTTACCATTCCTGCTCATAAAAATAATACTATAATTTGCTTACCTTGTGAATTGAACCTTAGCTCTCCCTACACATTTACACGCCACTTCCCAAACACATATGTGGCGTCACGAGCCACCTTGCCACAAACCTTCTTGTGGCTTATTTTACCCATGGAATCTTATAAACCCAAAATACCAGAACCCCTTCTCCTTAAAAATTAAATTTAGCTAAATCTACCAGGTTTTAACTTAGACTTGGGCCTTTTAGAGGCCTACTAACATACTCAGACCTACACCATCCAGTCAAAACATAGAAATTCTAAAGTTCGCCAAAAAAAATCACAAAAATCCTGAAAATCCTGAAAATTGGGGCGTTACAACTCTACCCTCCTTAAAAAAATTTCATCCTCGAAATTTACCTGATCCAAATAGGTGAGGGTATGGTTGTTGCATTGCCTCTTTTGGCTCCCAAGTAGCTTCCTCCCTGCCATGATTACGCCAAAGCACTTTTACTAATGGAACAGATTTCCTTCTTAGAACTTTAACATCTCAGTCTAATATCTGCACAGGCTCTTCCTCGAAAGTTAAATCAGGCTGCACCTCAATCTCTGCAACTAGCACGATATGAGTAGGGTCAGAACGATAACGCCTTAACATGGAGATGTGAAAAACATCATGAATCCTGTTTAACGCCGAAGGTAATTCCAATTGTAAGCCACTGGACCTACTCACTTCAAAACCCGATAAGGCCCAATGAACCACGGACTCAACTTGCCCTTCTTACCAAACCTTAATATCTTCTTCCAAGGAGAAACCTTCAAGAAGACCATATCACCCATTGAGTACTCAATCTCCTTACGCTTCAAATCTACATAAGACTTTTTCCTATCAGATGCTTCCTTTAACCGATCTCTGACTACTCTGACCTTATCTTCAGTATCAGCTACCAACTCAGGTCCAAGAATCTGTCACTCTCTCAGTTCGGTCCAACAACTAGGTGTACGACACCTATGTCCATACAGCGCTTCATACGGTGCCATTCAGATACTCACCTGATAACTGTTGTTGTATGCAAACTCTGCCAACGGCAAGTAATCCTCCCAACTACCTCGGAAGTCAATAACGCATCCCTTCAACATGTCCTCCAAAATCTGAATAACCCTTTTCGATTGACCATCAGTTTGGGGATGGAAAGCGGTACTAAAGTTCAATCGCATTCCCAATGCCTCATGCAACCTTTGCCAGAACTGAGATGTGAACCTAGGATCCCGGTCCAAAATAATTGAAACTGGGACACCATGAAGTCGAACGGTATCCGCCACATACAATTTGGCTAACTTTTGAGGAGAAAAATCAGTGTGGACAGGTATGAAATGAGCAGACTTGGTCAACCTATCCACAATCACCCAAACCGAGTCCTTCTTCATTGGTGTCAAGGGTAGCCCACTCACAAAGTCCATGGTTACCCTCTCCCACTTCCAAAGTGGTATCTTCACCGGCTGCAGAAGTCTAGAAGGTAGTTGATGCTCAGCTTTCACTTGATGGCACGTCAGACATTTCCCCACAAACTCTGTTACTTCCCGTTTAAGCCCAAGCCACCAATACAATTCTCGCAAGTCGTGATACAACTTGTTCCCTCCAGGATGCATAGCACAAAGTCTGTGACAACCCGAATTAGGGCCTAATTAGAATAGTGTTTTCGTGACCACAAATCTGAGATAAAAATAATTATTTTATAATTATTTTGAGGTTTATGATATGATTTCATGATTTCGTGAAAATTTCGTGATGAAATTCTATGCATTGAGCGCTTAAGTTGAGCTTCGGGACTAAACCGAATAAATTGCAAAACTCGTGTTTTAGAAGGTTTTAGTATGAAATTTCTTTGGGATATTAATTAGGAGGTCTTAAATAGCCATTTGACCAATTCCTACGTTATGGAAAAAAGTTGGACATAGAGGGAATTTTTGGAAAGTTTAGTAGTAAGGGCATTTTGGTCATTTGTATATTAAATGAAATAAAATGGGAAAAATAACACAAAATTGGTCATCACCTTCATTAGTTGCTGCTGAAATTTGCTCTCCTCCATAGCTAGGGTTTCTTCAATTTTTAAGCTTCATAGTAAGTAATTTTAAGCCCCGTTTTTAATGTTCTTTACATTTTTAATATCCTCGTAACTCGGTTTACCTATTTCTACCATTATTTCGAGTTAGGGTTTATGTTTAAAAATTTACCCATGAATGATAGACATGTATTTTGATGTTTGATGGTAGAATATGAATGTTTGAAGTTAGGAGAACGATCTTTTCTAAGCGATTTTTAGCGAAAACGAGCAAAACAGCATAATCGATAAAAATATCTATTGTCCATAACTATGTGTTAGAGTGAGAATTTGATGTTTTCATAGAAGAGAAAAATGATCAGCATGTCATTAAAAATAAGAATAAGGGCTGAAATTAAATTTTCTAGCCTTGGGACAAAATTGTAATTTTGTAAAAGTTAGGGGGCAAAAATGTAATTTTTGCATAATGTGATTTTTGGATTGAAATAAATAGTTCAAGTGTTAAATAAGCTAAATGTGTTGTTATAGATAAAGAAAGGCGTGGAATCGATCTCGAACGGGGGAAGGAAAAAGTTTTAGACTAAATTGCAAAATTCCCATATTTTGCACCGAGGTAAGTTTGTATGTAAATAATACGTTAATTTCATTTACATTTTTATATTTCAGCCTATTATATATATATATATATATATATATATATATATTAGCTGATGTTGAAGCATAAATCGACTATTGGAAGAATGGAAATAAGTAATAGAGAGAGAAATCCCGGTTGAATTCGGAAAGATCAAATAAAATAGATGGAGCGTAGCTAGGTCACATGTATGGTGCTGAGAGCACATCATGTGTACAAGAAATCTACGAGATACTATGTAGTGGCTAGGTCACATGTGTGATACGGGATGTATCCCATGTAGACAAGAGAGCTACGGAGAGATAAACGTGGCTGTGTCGCATGTGTGATTCCAAGTGAAGGACACCATGTAGACAAGAGAGCTACGAGATAAATTGGCTAGGTCGCATGGGTGGTACTAGGTGTTCTCCATGTGTACAAGAGAGCCAAATTAAATGAAATGTGAAGGTGGGGCTGTGTGCTGAAACCATCAAGTATCGAGAATTGATCCGAATTGTTCAACGGGATGGCTTTGTGGTGACATTGTAATCATGGGCCTATACTTGTGATGTATGAAAAGTGGTGAAAATGATTTGTGATATATATATATAAGTTAAAATGAGGTTAATACAAAGAAAGTGTGAAAGAGTGAATTAGCACTAAAACTGCTTTGGGACAGTAGCAGTGACGTGATTTTGAAAAATCACCAAAAATAGTAGGAATTTAATTAGAGGCTGAATGAGATGTGAAATTAAATATTAATGAGTCTATTTTCATATAAAAGAAACGAAGCAAGTAAAGGAATTCTATATTTTGAGATATTTATAATTGTGTGTGACTTGCTCAGAATGACTATGTGATCCCCTATTCCAAATTTGAAAAATCATTAAAAATTGTACAAAACAGATTAATAAATATAGTTTATATGCATAAATTCCTTATTGAGTCTAGTTTTAAATGAAATAGGTTTCATGGTCATTTTAATTGTGTACTGGGAGAAATTCAATTCGTAGTGAACAGAGGTCAGATCAGTCGAGCTGTGTAACAGGGGAAACTTTAACTAATAAACTGTACTAATTGGCTAAACCAAAAATTATAGAAACAAATTAGTAAGAATTTTTATGAGCCTAGATTCAGGTAAATTTTACGGATTTGAATTTCGAGTTTCGTAACTCGAGTTATGAATTATTTAGTGATCATGACACAGGAGGGACAGCTTGATCAAATTGAAGTAAATAATGAAATTCAAATAAACATATATGATATAATTGAGTTATGTTGTAAACATATTAGATTCTTTATTTGTTATTTATATACTTACTTACTAAGCTATAAGCTTACTTTCTTTTCTCTCTTTTGTCTTATAGTGTCATCCGGCTAGCACAGGAGTTAGAGATCGTTGAAGATCCGCCCGCACTATCAATACCTTTGGTATTTGAACTCAACATTTTGAATTATGGCATGTATAGTAGACTTAGTTATTTTGCTACGTATCATAATTACCTAGGTTTAAAATATTAATTATAGTATCAAACTAATCATTTTGTACGAAGCCTTTGAAATTGGCTTGTATTGTTAATGGCATATGTTATAATGATTCATGATCAAATTGCACGTCATATTTTTTTGTCTCAGTTTTATTTAATAGTATGTATTATAATTTGATAATATCTCGTACCCTATTCCGGCGACGGATACGGGTAAGGGGTGTTACATTTAGTGGTATCAGAGCTACGGTTTAGTCGGTTCTCGGACTAATAAAGTGTGTGTAAAAGTCTAGCTATACATGCCATAAAAATATTGTGATAGTGTGGTGACTCCTGATATTTCTAAACTGTGTTTTGTTTTAATATAGTAATAGATCCTGACGGAACTGCGGCTGATGATGCTGCTAGTAATGCGCCGACTCCCGCACAAGGGACCGCACCTGTGGAAAGTAGACCTGAGACATTGAGACAGGGAGATGAGGCTCGAGATGCCTTTCTCCAAATGATGAACAATTGGTATACTAAGTTCATTCGAGCAAACCCAAATGTTCAACCTCCTCCACCCCCTCCCATACCTCAGACGGTTCCTATAGCTGCTCAAGGCATAGATTTGGTAAGAATAAACAAGCCTCCGGTTGACAAGATTCGAAACAAGGGGCCGAAGAGTTTAGAGCAAAGATCGATGATGATCCCGAGAAAGTGGAGTTCTGGCTTGAAAATTCTACCCGTGTATTTGATGAGCTCTCATGTACACCTGAGGAGTGCTTAAAGTGTGCTGTATCACTTTTGAGAGATTTAGCCTACCACTGGTGGAAGACCTTGGTAGTAGTGGTGCCAAAAGAAAGAGTTACTTGGGATTTCTTTCAGGAAGAATTCAGAAAGAAATACATAAGTCAGCGATTTATTGATAAAAAATGGAAGGAGTTCCTTGAATTGAAACAGGGCAAGATGTCTGTGGCAGAGTATGAACGTGAATTTGTAAGACTCGGCAAGTATGCCTAGGAATGTGTGTCCACCGAGGCTATTATGTGCAAAAGATTTGAGGATGGGCTTAATGAGGACATTAAAGTGTTTGTGGGAATTCTAGAGCTGAAAGAATTTGTAGTATTGGTTGACCGAGCTCTTAAAGCTAAAGAATTGAATAAAGAAAGAAGAAAAGCTGCTATTGAGGCCTAAGATGCCAGAAAGAGGCCGATAAGCAAGTTATTTCAATCTCAGTCAAAGAGGTCTAAAGAGACAAACCCTCGAATGACAATTCCAGCTGGAGATTTACACCGAGATTGTGGTAAGGCATATTCGGGGTCTAAAGCTCAAGCTACTTCAATGGCAAGTGTGGGTAATGAGCGGTCTAGAAAACTCTAATGCCAGTAATGTAGCAGGCAACATTTTGGTGAGTGCTGGGGGAACGAGCGAGCTTGTTTTAGGTGTGGTTCTCGCGAGCATTTTATCAGAGACTGTCCGGAGAAAGTTAAAGAAGAAAAATTTCAGAGCGCTAGACAGAGTACTACCGCCAGCAGAGGTAGACCCCCGAGAAATACTGGAAGTGGAGCTAGCAGTAAAACTGTGATGAAAGATTAGCAGCGAGATCAGAAGCTAGAGCGCCTGCTAGAGCTTATACCATACGTGCCCGAGAGGATGCATCATCTCCCGATGTGATTACTAGTACATTTTTTCTTTATGATACTATTATTGTTGCATTGATTGATCCCGGGTCTACTCATTCCTATATTTGTGTGAATTTAGTGTCTAATAAGAAGTTGCCTGTTGAGTTTACTGAGTATGCGATTAAAGTGTCGAACCCCTTAGGCCAATATGTGCTAGTTGATAAGGTTTGCAAGAATTGCCCATTAATGATTCAAGGTCACTGTTTTCCAGCTAATTTGATGCTATTACCATTTGATGAGTTTGATGTTATCTTGGGAATGGACTGATTGACATTGTATGATGCCAAGGTAAATTGTAAACATAAAATATTAGAGTTGAAATGTGAAAACGGTGAAATTTTGTGGATTGAAACAGATGAATCAAATAAATTGCCTATGGTGATTTCGCGTATGTCTGTACAGAAATACGTAAGGAAAGGGTGCGAAGCTTATCTTGCCTATGTAATAAATACTGAAATATCTGAATCGAAGCTTGAATCAATGCCGATAGTCTGTGAATTTCTAGATGTATTTCTAGAGGAATTGCCTGGGTTGCCTCCGAATAGAGAGATAGAGTTTGCCATTGATTTGTTGCCGGGGACTGCACTGATCTCGATTGCTCCATATAGAATGGCTCCCACTGAATTAAGAGAATTGAAGGCTCAGTTGTAACAGTTAACAGACAAGGGATTTGTAAGACCGAGTTTCTCTCCTTGGGGTGCTCCTGTATTATTTGTAAAGAAGAAAGATGGCTCAATAAGGCTTTGCATTGATTACCGTCAGCTCAATAAGGTGACAATAAATAACAAGTACCCGTTACTGAGGATTGACGATTTATTCAATCAGTTGAAGGGGGCAACAGTGTTTTCAAAGATCAATTTGAGGTCTGGAGTTGAGAGTTAAGGAGTCGGATGTGTCGAAAACTGCCTTTAGGACAAGGTATGGACATTATGAGTTCCTTGTGATGCCTTTTGGCTTAACAAATGCTCTAGCTATATTTATGGACTTGATGAATCGAATCTTTCGGCCATATTTAGATAAGTTTGTAGTAGTGTTTATAGATGACATTCTAATTCATTCTCGGGATGAGTCTGAACACGCCGAACACTTGAGAACCATATTGCAGATCTTGAGGGAAAAGAAACTACTTGCTAAGTTTAGTAAAAGTGAGTTCTGGCTTTGTGAAGTCAGATTTTTGGGACATATAGTCTCGGGTGATGGTATTCGGGTGGATCCGAGCAAGATTTTTGCGATCGTTGATTGGAAACCGCCAAAGAATGTATCCGAGGTTAGAAGCTTTTTAGGCTTGGCTGGGTATTATAGACGTTTTGTCGAGGGATTTTCAATGATTGCCTCTCATATGACTAAGTTGTTGCAAAAGAATGTTAAGTTTGAATGGACTGATAAATGTCAGCAGAGTTTTGAAAAGCTGAAAGCACGATTGACTGAAGCACTAATTTTAGTACAGCCCGAGCCAAGGAAGGAGTTCGTAATTTATAGTGATGCATCATTGACAGGCCTTGGATGTGTGTTGATGCAAGAGGGTAAAGTGGTGGCTTATGCCTCGAGACAGTTAAAACCGCATGAGAAGAACTATCCTACACATCATTTGGAATTGGCCGCTATTGTCTTTGCCTTGAAGATTTGGCGACATTATTTGTATGGTGAAAAATGTCGAATTTTTACTGATCACAAAAGTTTGAAGTATTTGATAAATCAAAAGGATTTGAATCTACGACAACGGAGATGGCTTGAATTATTGAAGGATTATGAGCTAGTGATTGATTATCATCCGGGAAAAGCGAATGTCGTTGCTGACGCCTTGAGCAGGAAATCTCTTTTTACTTTGAGAGCCATGAATACAAAGTTAGCATTGTCTGATGATAGGTTAATCTTAGCAGAGATGAGGGTTAAACTATTGTTTCTCCAGCTAATCTGTGATGCTCAAAAGAACGATAGTGAGTTGCAAACCAAGAGAACTCGATGCGAATCGGTTACGACTCAGATTTTCGAGTTGGACCGATATGATCGCTTGATGTTTCGAGATAGGATTTGTGTACCAAAAATGATGAATTGATTCGTAAAATATTACATGAGGCGCATACGTAATTTGTTTTGTCGATTCACCACGTAGCACAAAAATGTATAATGATTTAAAGAAGTTATATTGGTGGCCAGGCATGAAAAGCGGCTGTTTGGCAGTTCACCTTGGTAGCACAAAAATATTACATGAGGCGCACAGCGGCTGTTTGTCAGTCCTCGACCATTTCCATTTCCGCCCCTACCTTGACCACATCCTTTCGGTGGTTATGGTCCACCTTTCACCGGTTGAGCAACCCTCTGTTCAGCAACTTGAACCTGATCTGTTTTCTGAGGATAGTCTCTGACTCTATGGTCCATAGATCCGTACCGAAAATAAGCACCGGAACGTTTCCTACACTCGCCCAGATGTACCTTACCACAGTCCCCACAGATTGGTGGTCTAACAACATTCATTGGAACTGCTCGAATTGGCTCCTCCACTCTTGCTCTCTTGACATTCCTATTTGCACCACTCGAAGGTCCTGAATCCTTCCGGAAATGGTTCTGATCCTTCTCACGATTCTACCTTTCAACACGGTTCACTTCCTTAGCTATCTTAGCTTTCACAACCAAAACCGCAAAGTCACGCTCCCTCTGCAGAGCAATCAGCACCCTAAGTTCATCTCTAAGACCATCCTCAAAGCGCACACTACGCTCATACTCCGTAGCGACTATCCCTACGGCATACTGACTCAGCCTCAGAAACTCAGCCTCGCACGCCGCAACTGTCTTACCCTCTTGAACCAGATTTAGGAATTCCTTCTTGCGGGCTTCCACATAACTTGCCCCAACATATTTCCCCTTGAAGGCCGTCTTAAACAGCTCCCAAGTTACCCTGTCAGCTGAGGTCCCATCTCTCACAGTGAGCCACCACTGATAAGCCTTGTTTCGTAGCAACGATATAGCTCCCTTCAGCTTCTGCTCCACGAAGCAGTCCAAATCATCCATAATTCGTTCCGTGGCCTCTAACCAATATTCCGCCACATTCGGGGCTACACCAGATACATCTCCGCTCCATTAGCCCGGAGTCATTCAGAAATAGATCCCCGAATTCCATTTCCCGTACTTGCCCCGGCAACCTTTCCAAAACACGAAGCATTGCCTGAGATAGAGCATCATCCCCGGTACCACGATCATGAGACTTCACTTCTATTACCGGTGGTACCGGTGCATCTACCGCCGGTATATGCCCTAAAGACGAAGATCCTACTTGAGCACTACCTCGGCCACGTCCACGGCCTCTTCCACGTGCGGCTCTCGTACTCATTTCGTATTATCTGATTACGAATTTTATGAATCAAATAGTTATTTCAGTTTTTATTACAGATGTTTTATGAACAGGCAGTAATTCAGAGTCTATTTTTCTCAGAATCGAAGTCTAGCTACAGTCTCAGTCTATTATCAAAATTTCCTACAGTTTCAGTACCATCGTAACTAGAATATTCTAATAGGGTTTCAGTACATACAAATAATTCAAAAACATATTCATATAAACTTAGAATGATACTTACAGACTTGGGCCGGAGATTCGGGTGCCACCTTCTTGGAATCCAAATTTTGAAAACCGATTTTGCAATCTTTGTAAAAATTTTTATTTTCAAAAATCTTTGTTTTTATAAACCCATTCCACAGCCGAGTTGTTGTAACTTGGCTTTGATACCACATAATGTCACATCCCAAACCTGGCCTAGACGTTATGGCCGAATCTGACGTGCCACATCGTAGCGTTAAATTTTTATATTATTAATCTAAAAACCTTCTTAGTGTCTTAAAGGATGACTTCATTATGGGTTAAAGTGAGTGGAAGCTGTACACCAGGTAGAATGCCAGAAAAGAGGAGGTGAGTCCATTAGACTGCTTAAGTACCAAGCTCTCTTCGGATTCAATCCTAGACATACACACCACCATTGCCACACCTTAACTCAGTGAATGTTCGTAGAAAATCAATTTGTTTAAAACCATTTAAAAAGGTTATTAATTTTTGGAAATATTTTCGTTGCGGAAGCTTTGCTTTGTTATCGTGATATTTTGAAGTCAAGTAACTATTTTTAAAAACGCGCCTTAAAGCTATTCAATTTCAACGATTAAAATAATATCATATCTATTCTAACAAAACATATTAAAACAATTAAAAATAATTAAACGGCCTTATTACAACTTAAAACCCAAACCATTAAAGTAAATGAAAAACTATCTGAATCACCAGAAGAAAACCAAACTTGCAGAACATGTGGCCACTCCGAATCCCTCGCAGCACCAAGCCCACTATGGTTGGGGTTTACCTGCATGGATGAAAATAGGGGTGAGTTTGGGAAACTCAGTGTGTAAAATAACCCAACCATAGTCTAAATCAGCTTAAACCACAGAAATAGCTTAAGTTGGGCCTTAGCCTAGAACAGATTTCAGAATGAAGCCCTTAGGCCCATAATAGAGACAGAACAGATATATTTCATATATATGCAGAAACCCAACCCATATCTAGCCATATGCACCTCCGTACAAACCTTGCACCATGTGGGGAGACTACTCGACCCGCCCATCCGCTACACGCCATAGAATTTCTTTGTGCATGGTCGCTGAAAAAGAGATAATGTGATAGAGTCACCAGATATGATATTTGTGTGGCGTGAGCCACTGTAAACAGAATAATTATGGCATAGCCACCAGGATGCTTCCTCCATCAATATAACCCATATCCTATGCAACAGATATACAAGTATACAACTTACAGAATCAGATCATCATGCATTTCAGTCAAAATTAACCCTAGGGGTATAATGGTCATTTTGTACCTAGGGGTAAAATGGTAAATTCCATACTTAGGGGTATTCTAGTAAATTAACTATTTTAGGGTTTTCATGCATGTTACAGTCATTTACCTGATAACAGAAATACTTACCGAGCATGCTTACCGAATTTGGCCCGTTGGCCCATTAACTAGATTTTGGCCCGTTAAGCCCAAAGATACCGAAGTGCACGAAATTGCGCACTCTACAGTCCTACCACTTGAGATTACTGAACTCGTCAAACAACCTATCTCACGAGCGTTCGCGCGCTTGCAAGTTTACAAAATGACAGCTTTTCGGCATTTTAACTTTTTGACTTTTGTCGATCTAGTCTATGAGAGGGTGTCGTTTACACACCTGATTTATAACGGTACGCTGGCGAGATCCGCACACGAGCTACCTATAATTGGATTGCTAACACGTCAGTCTAAATATCGAAAACAACTATGTATTTATCCCCCCTACCATATTCGGCCAACAATGCCTTAGGCCTTAGAGTTCTTACCTTTTTGCCGAAATATGGATTAGATCTAGAGATCCAACCGAATCAGTCTTCAAAGCCCTTCACCGTACGTCCCATTGTCCACGCTAACGCTTACACAACCAAAAATAAAGAGGCACAAAAGCCCTTAGTCCAAACATTAGCCACCCTTAAGGGTTTCGGCTTTTTCTTTCAAAAAGCAATAATAGTAATGAAAGTTTGTTCGAAAGACTTACCTATCGTCGTTCAACCCAGAAGAATGTTCCTAACTATGATCTTATCTCCAATCCACCGTAGTCACGAGAAGAAGCAGATTCAAATAGCCAAAGATTCGGCCTTCTTCACCACAGGTATGTAGGTTTTAGTTTTTTAAAAAAAGAAAAATAAAAAGGTTCGGCTACCACAAGATTCAGCTATTAAGGAATAATGAAGATAGAAAGATAAAAGAAGAGGCAGGGAAAGAAAGTTATAGGTTCGGCTATGAGGAAAAGAAAAGATGAATGAAGAGAAGAGATGAGAAGAGAACTTAGTTTTGAGGTAGTGTAGTCAGCACAGGTGTAGGATGTAGGTTTCGGCTTCTAGCAAGAATGAAAGGGAAGAGAAGGAGAGAAACCCTAAACACAACCCCTAATTCGACAAACCAAAAGAAAACTAAACCAAAACCTAAAGAAAACTTACATAGAAGCGGCACAACACTTCCCTAATGCCGAAATTGCAACCACTAGAAGACCTAGCCGAATTTGCACTTACAGAATCCCTTGGCCGGCCAACTCTTGCTCCTCAAGAGTCCGTCATTCGGCCAACACCACCCTCCTTGATCAGCTCCTAATCTTTCTCCCTTATCTCCTCCTTACCCAATCTCCTAAACCACTCAAACTCTTTCTGATAGAGTTCCACTTGCGTTCTATTACTTACCATTCCTGCTCATAAAAATAATACTATAATTTGCTTACCTTGTGACTTGAACCTTAGCTCCCCCTACACATCTACACACCACTTCCTAAACACCTATGTGGCGTCACAAGCCACCTTGCCACTTGTGACTTATTTTACCCATGGAATCTTATAAGCCTAAAATACCAGAACCCCTTCTCCTTAAAAATTAAATTTAACTAAATCTACCTGGTTTTAACTTAGACTTGGGCCTTCTAGAGGCTTACTAACATACTCAGACCTACACCATCCAGTCAAAACACAGAAATTCTGAAGTTCGCCAAAAAAAAATCACAGAAATCCCAAAAATCCCGAAAATTGGTTGTTACATAGTTACTATTTAAGTACCCCAAATTTTGAATTCCATAGCTATTTAATCCCTTTAACTATTAGAACTCAACTTTTACATTTTGTGTAATTTGGTCCTTTATCAAATTAAACATATAATCTCTAAAATTTCTTTATGAAATTTTCATAAGACATTATTATCATACTGCAGATCATAAAATAATATTAAAATAAATTTCCTTTTTGGAATCGAATTTGTGGTCTCGAAACCACTATTTCAATTTTACCTAAAACGGGCTGTTACAACTATTGACTCCGTTCAATTTACCACACATGTTCAATTATTTCAATTCATATAAATGAACATTTTATTGATAATTTCAATATGCTTCTGACATTCTAAATCCTTCAAGGATTTTAATATAAACTTTACATATAGTGATTCATAAAACGTTGTAACAACAATCATTAGACGCAAGTTAAATATTTTATAAATTGTTAGTTTAATAATATATCTAAAGGTTATTGTATCCACCACAAAAGAAGAATATATCTTTTCATAATAAATGTCAGGACTTAGTAAAAACTTCATATTTTATTTTGTTTTGCAAAACTACTTCATTTGCACCCTCACTGGCAAACTCTACAAATTTAATTATACTTGAGTTGTGTTTTTCTATTTTAACCAATTTATTCCATATCTATATTTCTCAATAGATTTATTCAAGACCATCATTTTATTTCATTATTTCAACATAATATTGCATGCAAAACCATTGTCGACCACTTTTATTATCGGTTCGACATTTTCTTAAATTAACATGACTTATCAATATATCTTATTTTCATTATTTTAATCTTTAGTTTTAGGTACCTGAATCTCTTTTGGAATTTTACTTATTAGTTATGTCTTGGGTTTCTTCTGGGGCACCCGCCTTCACTATATGACCATCTAGATTTATTATTTTCTTTTATGAGAATTTTCATATTTGGAACTTGTAATGAGTTATTGTCGCTTGTGAATATGATATGCAAATTGTGCAAGTATACACGTCGAATCAAGTAATAAAGTGATAAGTGAGATCGTCTCTACAGGGATTGGGTTAGGTACAGAATTGGTCAAGTAATGATAATGATTAATGTTATGGCAAAACCGAGTTAAGTATGCAGTGATAAATTAAAATATAAAGATAAGTGCAAAATGTATACTGACTAATATTGGAAAATGTTAAGGCAAATCAAGAATAATAATGCAATGGCAATTATGAGAATAATCAAGTGAACCAATAAATAACTAAGAATGCTATGGCAAAGATGTTGCGACAATGAATTGAAGGTCTAGTTGTTGACTAGGAAGGTTGGGACTACTAAGAATCTACCCTTATTTTCAGTAATGCCTCAGCATAATTATACTTAATCTACTGCTCAAAAGATACCTAAACTGATATGCTTCTTTCGAGAGCAAGGTCTCAAGTTACCTAGTATATGTCTACAGGCCTTATCACGGTACCCTGCACTGTTTTGTCTTCATTCTATACAAATGCTACTCTATGTATAGAGTTTACTGTGAGTATTCGGTCGAATACTCACTTGTATCATTCAATTTTGGTCCAATTAATCCAACCTTTTCAAAATTCGATTCAGTTTATGAGCATGCTGCAGATTCATCTATGTCTAGAGAATATACACATATATTTAGAAAATAAAAACAATTCAATGAAACAGTAGATTAAATAAAATATATGCTTCAACCAGTATAGAAAATAAAAGTTTCATCATGTAATCCCAACCCTATGATATTTAGCTCATGGATTGGTGATTAAAATTCAAGTTTGAAATAACATCCAACATCGTTTTGATCAAATTAATTCACAGACGAACGGATTAAGAAATAAAGTAAGAACTTAAGAAGATGGTTGTTGCCAAATCAATCTGCTATCTGGCAGCACAGTGTTCTATAGTGGCTGAGAAGGACTGTCTTCGGGCTCCTCTTTCCCATCTCTACTCAACCACTACCCTCTATTGTTGCCTTTGGCTCTCTCTCTCCCCTTCCCTTAGGGCTTTCTCCTTCGGCTTTTTATAAGCATTTCGTCTTAAGGTAACTCCAACCGCCTACGACACCCTCTCCTCTTTCTTAGGCAAAATTTTTTGGTACAAGTAGAGTTGGGTTGAGACTAATATGTGCTGAATGTTGACTCGATCATCCTCTTGAATTGCCACGACATTTGAGGTGACAAACTGTCAAACCTTTTACCCCGATAAACCTTTACTCATTTATTTCTTTCTCCCCAACCTGCACCTGCCAAACCACCAAACACAACCCTTTTACACGCAGTTAAAAGTATCTAACATGTAAACACAATCCAAGCTCCTAATGCAAATGATAAAAATACTAATAAAATTTCCTAAAATTCCACGAAGCGTACCTAACTACAAACATTTAACTAGGTCTAAAGGCATGAAATATAACTCCTTTCAAGAGTTATCACACCCCCAAACCTAAGTTATTGCTTGTCCTAAAGTAAAATTTGCACAAATACATGAATGAAATAGTATTGCCAGTACATGTACCCATCTTGTATTGTTAATCTATTCGAAGACCAATGTATACATAAGTTCTGAACTATCTTCTCTCATTAAAAACCTGTTCGAGTTTCAAAGGTTTGATTTAACAAAGGTCGTGTAGAAAACTGCTCCCTAAAAACAAGATTTTCTAAGTTTCATATATGTTTAGGCCATAATAAATATCTCCTAGCTTACTCAGTTTATTTGTTACCCAAATCCAGGTCACTCATGCTCTAAGCGTACTGGTACAAGCTTACTTTTTTTAAATAAAATATATTTATATTAGGGGATTTAGCATGCCACAAAATTCTTTAACTTGATAATCACAATGGAGCACCTTATTACCTAGTACTCAATCATGTCACAATTTAGACAAAAATCACTCTTGAAGCTAAGGCTTTTGACTTAAAAGATGGATGGAGCAAATAACTACCTCCTTAGCTACTCTGTCCGTTTCTATAGTGGAGTGCCCCTAATTTATTTACTTTCTATTACACACTCCTACTTAAACTCACCTTTCTAATCAACAACACAATGGAGCAAACAAAGTGGTGCTGACCTACTCGGCAATTCTAAGCATTCGAGTGCCTACTATCCTTTAGTTAATAATGCCAAGGTAAAACGGTTGAATTTGGCTTCAAAAGACCTTAAGTTCATTAGAAGATACTCACTACAACCCCCAAAAACTAAGTATAGAACATCTTAGTTTTAAGAATTAATTTTCCAAGCAACCAATTGTAAGCTAAATTCACCTAATCCGCTGTCACATGTTCAATGTGTATTGAAGAATCTAAGTTCATCATTGAACATCATAAGTACAAATTGTACTCCTCATAGAAAAATAATACATAATAGTTACATTATTGTGGCAAAACAAATTCAACTAAACTAAAACAATTATACTAAAGTGGTCATACATACTAAACAGAAAATGTAGCCTAAATGCACAAAACACCCCCAAACCTAAGGGATGTATTGCCCTCAATGTATGAAAAAATATATAAGAGAACACATAAAAAGAGAAATGTATGCAACAAATGCCATGGCACAAGAAAATGAGATGCAAGATGCATGAAAGAGAGAAAAAAACACTTAGGTAGCTTGGACTAGCATGTAGATACTTCGTTCTGCCTGACGAGTGAATTTTTGGGCACTAACCTTGTATCACCATTTCCTATTTTTAAGGGTCATTTCTTTCCCCTCATTGTCAATCTCCATTAACTCATCAATCAGACAATCAATGTCACGGTCCTATGCAGATACGAGAGCTGGTGGCGAAGATGGAACAAGGTCTTTCCTTTTGGTGGTGGTAGTGGTGCCAGTATCATCCTTTTTTCCTTCTTCCTCCTTTTCAAACTTTAGGGATGTCGTCTTTTCGGGTTCTTCAGTAGCAGTTTAAGTAGGTGCCTCGGTAGCAGGTTGAGTGAGTGCTTTAGTAGCAACTTGAGTGGGCTCCTTGGCATCATCAGCAAATGGGAGCAAGGTGGTTGAGAAGAGAGGAAATTCTGGCATTGGCTTCATAAATTCTTTTTCAAAGATTTCCTTAGAGCCAAATCCCTTCTCTTCTCATAATCCTAATATTCAACTTGTTGTTGTTAGGCCTGCACTATCTCTTCAGTCAGGTGAAACTAATATATTTAAAAAAAGGACATCCTCTGCTCTAAATGCTTTAAAAAGTACAATATTCGTTGTTCAAGAGAGCTACGAAAAACTAGAGGTTCTGTCGTGGGAGTATGCACAATAGAGGAGGTGGTGGCATGGATATGTTGAGTTGCCCTGGTAGCATCTGTGCCTTGGATCTTGGCAAAAATGGTCCTAGTCAGCCCACCCTTGTTAGGGGTAATATCCTTCTCAGTGATATGGACTTGGGCAGTTCAACATAGGGCAGTAATAAGTGAGGGAAAATTTAAGCTACCCGCATTCTTCTCTGCATACCTATGTACCTAAAAAATGATCCTCCCGACATAAATCTTTCTCCCTTTTATAATGGAGTGCAGCAAAAGCATTCGTTCTTTCAAAACAGTGGTATTGTGTGTAGACGACATAAGTTGGCTTCTTAAAAAATGATACCAAATCTTCCCAATGGGCTTCAACAAAGCCCTCTGGATAGTATAACATTCTGGCTGGAAATAGTCCATCATGTGCCCTCAATACATAAATCCTCTAATATCTGGTTTAACCTCTCAACAGTAATACTTTTAGCAAATGACGTGTGTTCATCTTGTATACTTGCAAGACCAAACTTTGCATTAATATGGCCTTCATCCAAAGGAACATACGTACCTCTTACGTAGATAAAACGGGAATCTGGAGAGTTGTCATGGGTATAGAACTCTCAAACAATTTTTCCTAAAACATCTTCGAGGTGCAAGCAAAAAATATTCCACCCATGTTTTTCTACCATTGAAGATACAGATTCATCGTATCTCATGTATGATTCATCTCTAAACAAGAACCCTTACTCAGAATAGAAAGGCCGTTTTACAATGTTGGTATTGTATCTCGTGGTTTTGATAACATTAAAGAATGTTTTTGGCTGAGTAGCACCAACCCTTGATGATTCGACAGTTTTGGCATGAGCCGCTGAAGAAGAATGGAAGAAATCATGGAGAATGTGTACAATTGATGAGAGAAAAATAAGGGGATAGTGATAACAATTCAATAAAATTGAAATGTGCTAGGGAGGTTGCGTGGTGTGGAGGAAGAAAGAAGAAAAATAAGAGAATTTTGAGGGGGAATGTGAAGTGCCCTAATCCCAAAAAGTTTAATTTCCTTTCTATGGGCTCACCCAATAAAAAAATTGGCCAAACTAAAAAAAACATTTCTCCCCTTGAACTTATCTGCTTGGTCAACCTCACGTTGTCCACTACCCAGTTCATCACAATGCTATTGCAAACTACTCTGAATATCGCAACTGCTCAGTTCACATTTTTATTCTGCCTCTAAAAAGCATAAATTTTTTTTCAAAAATAAAAACATAAATGAAAACAATAGTAAATAAGTACTAATAATAAAATTAAGTAAAGCAATTGAAAAAGTGAAAGATAAAAGAAATGCTGGCTCAAACATCTCGGAGATTAATGGAGTGTTTGTCTTAATCCACATGGGCACCCCAGTAGTGCTTTAAGCATTGCCCATTAACTTTAAATGTGAATCTTGTTTTAAAGTCCTTGATATTAACAACTTCATGAGGATACACTTGCGCTCATTCAAAAGGACTAGACCAACGAGACTTTAATTTACTTGGAAACAGTTTGAGCCTAGAGTTAAATAACAACACCTATTTTCCAGGTTCAAATTGTCATGACATGATTCTTTTATAGTGCCAATGCTTGGTCTTTTACTTGTACAACTTAGCATTCTCATATGCTTGTGTTCGGAACTCCTCTATTTCATTCAATTCTAACAACCTTTTATGGCCAGCAGTGACCTACTCATGTTTAGCTTTTTAATAGCCCAAAATGCTTTGTGCTCAAGTTCAACAGGAAGGTGACATGGCTTCCCATAGACAAACTTAAAAGGTGACATCCCCAACGGAGTTTTGTATGCAGTATGATACGCCCACAAAGCTTTATCCAACTTAGTAGACCAGTCCTTATGAGTAGCTTTTTCTAAAAAAAATTAATTTCTTTTGTTTGAAATTTTAGCTTGTCCATTTGTTTAGGGGTGATATGTCGTGACAATCTTATGTTTCACCCCGTACCGATGCAAAGCATTAACTACCAACTTGAAATCAAAATGAGACCCCTTATCACTAATAATGGCTCTAGATGTACCAAATCTTGTAAAAATGTTCTCGTGTAAAAACTTCATTATTGACCTTACATCATTGGTGGGAAGAGCAACAACCTTGACCCACTTAGAGACATAGTCCACTGCTAACAATATGTACACCTTGCCTACTGACAGTGGAAATGGACCCATAAAGTCTACTCCCTATACATCAAACAACTCAATCTCCAATATACTTTGCAATGGCATTTCATGTCTCTTAGATAGATTCCCTGTTCTCTGACAACGATCGCAAGACTAATAGAATTCATGAGCATCCTCAAATAAACTTGGCCAAAAAAATCCTGACTGAAGTACTTTGGCAGCAATCCTCATCCCTCCAAAATATCCTTTGTATGGAGCTGAGTCAAAATGTTGTAGAATGCTATGTATTTCATTATTAGGGACACATTTCCTAATTATTTGATTAGCATAATGTTTAAACAAGAAAAGTTTATCCCACATCATGAAGAAATTTTTGTCTTCTTTCATTGTTCAAATTAGGTGGCAACACACCACTTACTAAATAGTTCACTATGTCAACATACCAAGGTAATGTCGTGGCAATTAACAGATATTCATCTTGGAATTCTTCTTTAATAAATGTATCATGACTACCTTCACTTTCAGATTCTATTCTCAGCAAGTGATCAGCCAATTAATTCTCAGTCCCTTTTTGATCTCTAATTTCCAAGTCAAACTCCTACAGTAACAATATCCACCTAATCAACCTAGGCTGAGCATCTTTCTTGCTTATTAGATACTTAATAGCAAAGTGATTTGTGTAGAGTATGACCTTTATACCAACTAGATACGAATGAAACTTATCGAACACGAACACCACAACTGTTAACTCTTTTTCCATGGTAGTGTAGTTAGGTTGTGCTTTCGATAAAGTACTGCTAGCATAGTATATTGGTCGCAGTATTTTTTTCTTTCCTTTGCCCCAACATAGCTCCCACAGCATAATCGTTGGTGTCACACATGAGTTCAAAAGGTAATATCCAATCCGGAGCTACTACAATTGGTGCTATTATGAGTTTTTTATTTAACTTTTCAAAGGCTACAAAAAACTATTCATCAAAATTGAAAGGTCTATTTTGCTCCAAAGTGCACAAGGGTTTAGATATTTTTGAAAAATTCTTAATGGATCTTCTATAAAAACTTGCATGACCTAAAAAACTTCTAATACCCTTGACACTGGTGGGAGGTGACAATTTCTCTATCACTTAAAATTTTACTCTATCCATTTCAATTCTTCTCTGTGATATCCTATGCCCAGGACAATTCCTTCACGAACCATGAAGTGGCATTCTCCTAATTTAAAACAAGATTTGTTTCTTCACAGCGGCCCAAAACCAATTCCAAATTTTTTAAGCAATATTCAAAATCATTCCCAAACACAGAAAAGTCATCCATAAAGACTTTAAGAAAGTTTTCCACTATGTCAGAGAATATGCCATCATATAACATTGAAAAGTTACCTAGGCATTACATAACTCGAACGACATCTGTCTAAACGCGAAAGTACCATATGGACATATGAAAGTTGTCTTCTCTTAGTCATTAGGGGCTATGGCAATCTGATTATATCTTGAATAACCATCCAAAAAAAAGTAAAAAGCTTTCCTAGCTAACCTATCCAACATTTGATCAATGAATGGTAGGGGAAAATGATCCTTCCTCGTTGCCTTGTTAACCTTGTAGTAATCCATACATACTCTCCATCTCATGACAATACGAGTTGGTATGAGCTCATTGTTATCATTATTTACCACTGTGGCACCTTCTTTCTCGGGTACACATTACACAGGACTCACCCATGAGCTGTCTGAAATCGGTAAATGATGCTAGTCTCAAGCCACTTAATAATCTCTCTCTTGATAACTTCTTTCCTGATCAAATTTATTCTTCGCTATTGTTCAATGGAATTGCTAGGGCAATCCTCCAAAAAAATCTTATATATGCAGAATACAGGGCTGATTCCCTTTTTATCAGGAAAGGTCCATCCTAATGCCCTCTTAAATCACCGAAGAACTTCTAACAACCTTACCTCTTGCTTGGGTGTCATCTCTAATGAAATTACTACTGAAAAAGTACTATTGTAACACCCCAAACTCGGCCTGAATGTTACGGCCTGATCCAGTGTGTCACATTGAAGTGTTTTAGCAAAAACCGTGTTTTCATTGAAAACCCTTCTTAAAATAGAAGAGAATCTTAACTATATATAAAAAAAAACTTGTTCAAACATAGGTTTGGATGAAAATAAAGCACTTAGAAATTTAGTTACGGAAGCGTAAAAAACATACTATAATTTAAGAAATCCATGTTCAACTTCTCATAGTTACAATGAAAATAATAATAATAATTCAAGTAATAATAACATAATGAAAACCTTATTACAATTTGGTCTGAGCATACTTAAAAAGAAATAAAAACTTAAATGCTTAAACAAAACCAAGTCCGAATTATCTTGCTAGCCGGCCACCCAGAGCCCTCCTGACATCGAACCTTCTACTGAGCACCACTTGAAAATAAAATAAAAGAGGGGGTAAGTTTTCACAAACTTAGTGTGTACAACCCTCGATGAAAAAAAAGCATTCAAAAAAAGAATCATCAAACATGTAGTGCAATCCCATCCAAGTTATCCATCTGCTACACACCAGCTCCGTCCCCCGTCACACCATGTGGGGATATAAATATCAACCCACCCAGCCCACACACCAATGGTAGTCCGGTTGCGGTACTACCCTCATTTACATATTGGGCTTTAAAAGCTGTCGGTGGATCCACGATTGTCAGGCAACCATGCGATCCTCATATATTCCCTCTGTTCCATAGTTCCCACCCCATATGCAACCTAAGCAGAACATCATATGTATGCATGCCACATCCATAAAACTTACATTCAACACCTAGGGGTATTTTGGTCATTTTCACCCTTAGGGGCATTTTGATAATTTTCCCTTAATTATGGTTTCCACTTACCTTGGCCCATTAACAAGTCCCGCGAGCTAAGATGAACGAATACTATGCACTAGGTAGGATTCCAGAGAAGAGGAGGTGGGTCATTAAGACCGCTTAAGTACCAAGCTCTCCCTAGATCCAATCCTAGACATGCATATACCTGTTGCCAAACCTTAACCCTTTGACCTGTCCACGGTCGCAAAATATTAATTAAGTCTTATGTCATTATCATATGCTAGGCCCCAAACCCCTTACAAAGCCCAAACAAAGTCACATACCTGTATCTAGCCCATTAAGCCCAATCATATTCATATGGCCTATTAGGGCCAAATCACCTGTATATGGCCCATTAGGCCCAAACCACATTTATATGACCCTTTAGGCCCAGTTACATTCATATTCATGCTCGCATACAAATTCCCATCACATAGCATAAATATTCAGTTTTTGCCTATTATGGGCCCAATAGCCCATCGGGCCCATTTAGCCCATTCTGGCCCGTATGACCAAATCACAACTCGAGTCCATAGAATCACCTGTGGGTCTCAGGCATCCTATGGTCTCTCCCTTATGAGTGTTCGCGCACTTGCAAGACTACCGTAGCCACACTTTCAGCTTTTTGGCATTTTGGCATTTCGACATTTTGACTTTTGCCGATTCATAATGCGTGTGCAGTGTATGTACACACCTGGTAAGCAAGTGTGATGCGATCTCCTTAGCCCCAAACCTACAATCAATATCACCCTTCGGTTAATCGCATGTTTAATACATAACTTTTCTAAAAACCGAAGTCTCACCTTAATCTTACCTTGAACACCAATCCCTAATAGTTTTTCCCTGATTACGTACTCCTTAGATCTGCATTAAACTTATTTATTAAAATGAGAATAGTAGGTGAATCGTATCCAACACAAGTCCCCTTACCCTAACTATGAACATTCGACCACCTTAGCCAATGGGAGAGGAATACTTACCAAAACCGCAATCACCTAAAGAGCAATATCGGCAGAGAGCTAAAATCTGAGATCTGATACTAATTCCCTACCAAAGTCATTAGAAAAAGTGAGGGAGAGGAGTAATCGGTATTAACAATACTAGCTGAAAAAGAGATAAGGTACTTACACCAAAAGAGCAATCGGCCTAAGGGAGATTCAGCTTTTTAGTTTTTAAACTAATATGGTGAATAAGGTTTACTCGGCACAAATTAAAGAAGAAGAGTAGAAAAAGGAATCGACTAAGTGAAACAAATAAAATTATGTAGAGAAAGAATAGAAATCGGCACAAAGAAAAGAGAGTAAAACAAAAGGGTTTTCAGCTTTTAGGGAAAAGGGTTTTTGATAACAGGGTGAAAGAAATTCAGCACTAGCCTAGAAACCCTATATTCGAAACTTATTTATAGCCCTTATAGCCGAACTACCTAGCCCTCAATTCCCCATTCGACTCCATCACTTCCCTCTTCTCATCTCCTTGTTTTTCTCCTTGATAACCCCTTGATCCATTCCTTAATTTTCTCTCCTGAGCACTCCTCTTAGAGTCCATCTTCACGCAACTTCCAACCTTCTAGAAGGCCAAAATTAAACTCCTAAAAATACTAAGCTAGGATTCGAACCTAGGATCTCCTTGCTAGCCACTAACTCCACCTCCCACACCCTAAGTGGCGTCACTTAGCCACTCCACCACAAGGCTTTTTGATGCCATTTTTCCCCTATTTTTATTTAAAATCCCAACTACTCACAACCCTGGTTCTTTTAATAATTAAATTAAAATTTATCTACCATAAAACTCGAACCCAGAACTTCTCCAACACACCTAGACACTCCAAATTCATTAAACCCTTAAAGCTAACATATCATTTGTCATTTTCTTGCTCACTTAAAAAAAATTTATGAGACCTAAAGCCCAAAGCCCAATTCCTCTAGGCCCAAAATTTGGGGCGTTACAACTATTGTCGCCCAAATATGCATACTTCAAATGCTGCGACAAATGTTTTAACTCCAGTGTAGGAGGTTCCTCTATAGAGGGTTTAGGTTAGTCAAAAGGTCAATTTGATAAATCCAACAGTTCAAAATTCTTCCCTAGTCTATCCACCATCTTCTTGGTAGCCATAAATTCTCTGAACTCCTCAAAATTTACTGTATCACCCTACTCAAGTAAGTCTTCTTCACTGTCAGAATTGCTGTGGCAATATCTGGTGAATTCCTCCATTTTTGTTTCTATTAACCCAATGGTGTGACATTCATTACTAACACCGGCACATCTCAAAGCATCAAATACATTGAAGGTAACCTGCTGATCATTTACCTTCATGGTTAGCTCACCTTTCTGTACATCAATTAAAGTTCTGCCTATAGTAAGAAAAGGTCTTCCAAGAATAATTGGCACATCTTGGTCAGCTTCACATTCTAAAATAAGAAAATCTGCAGGAAGGATAAATTTCTCTACTCTTACCAGCACATCTTCAATTTTACCTTCCGGATGCACGTAGGATCGGTCAACTAGTTGCAACATAACCGTAGTAGGTCTCGCTTTTCCAATTCCTAGCTTCCTAAAAATAGATATAGGCATTATATTTATACTCACCCTAGATCACATAATGTTTTACCAACATAATGATTTCCAATTTAACATGGGATAGTGAAACTCCCTAGGTCCTTCAACTTTGGAGGTTATTTATTTGTCAATATTGCTGTGCATCCTTCAGTGAGAGCAACAGTCTCAAATTCTCTCAATTTGCGCTTATTTGAAAATATATCTTTCATAAATTTTGACATAATTTGTAACAACTTGATAGTCAGGGGTGTCGGAAAGTGGATTCTCGGAACTCTGTTCCTGTAAATCAGACTCGTAAATATTTTTAATAAATATTTACGAAGCTAGTTGTGTAGTTAATTAGGTTTCGATTAAGTGAATTTACTTGAATTAAAAGTAATTAGTTATAAAGACTAAATTGCGTATAAGGTGAAAGTTGAATTATAGATTAAAAATTAGTTAAAGGGCCAACGTAGTAATTATAGCTATGTTATAAAAAAATGTTATAATATTAAGAAATATCAATAATTAAGTAAATGTATATATATATATGTATTATATTATAATAATAAATTAAAGTATAATAAAGAAAATAAATAAAAAAATGGAACACACAAATTAGAAAGAAAAAGAAAAAGAGAAAGGAGAAAGGCGCACGGCCTAGGGACTTCTAGGGTTCAAAGTTCAATTGGTTTGTCAATTTAGTCCATTTTCTTGTAATTTTTATGTTTTTGGAATCCCAGTATCTAGGGCAACCCGGCCCATGTCGAAATTTTAGCAATTATTAAGATTTTTAGTGTTGTTATTGTTGAATAGTTTAAGTATTAGAGATTAAATTGATAGATTTTTAAGTTACAAATGAAAAAGGATTAAATTGTAGAATAAATTAAAAATTTTGAGTAATAGGGACTAAATTGTGAAAAATTCAAAATTTAGGGGCTTAATTTAAAATAAGGAGCTAAATTTAGCTTAAAGTGAAATTAGTATAAAAATATAAGATTAAATATGAAGAATAAAAATTAGTCTCGGTTTAGGGACTAAATTGAAATTTAGGCAAATATTGAGTAAAAATTTAAATATTCAATATGAAATTGAATTGTGTTGTGTTGTATTGATGAATTTTAATTATTTTAATTCTGTAGCTAAGTCATATCAGAATCCTCGACTAAAAAGGGGAAAGATAAAATCGACGTCAAATAACTCGAAATTCACGGTTTGTATTTCTATAATCCGAACCTAGTTACTAATTGTTGTATTTTGATTTAATGCATATGGTAAGTGGTTGAGGTGAATATTTGACACTTTGATATTGAATTGAATTAAAGTTGATTGAAATGGATTGAATTGGTATATATATTATGCATGTATTGATTATTTTAATTGAAATGAATATTCATGTGTATATGTGATTAAATGAAAATTTTATATTGGATATTGGTTATTTTTGAAATGTGAAATTAAACCCTATTAACTATATTGGGCTGAGTCGAATATAGATAGCATGCTATAGGATAGGAAGAGTTCAGGGATTTCTTCGACTTCGAGTCAATGAGGCTTTAGGTGCCAATTTACTTTGGTTTAATCGATGAGACACTGGGTGTCAAATTTATATAGCGCTGGGCGTAGTTATTACTTCGCATTTATCTGAGAGGCACTAGGTGCCAAACTGGTGTGTTGGTTGGATCCGTGTATTCGTCCGGGTCCGAGTCGTGTTAATAGGGTTAATTAAATAAAACGATACTATGATTGATATTAGATGATATTGTATAAGAATTGAAAATGGGATAGTGATTTGAAACATGAAAATGAGATATGTTGTGATTAAATGAGATACATGAGTTATGTACTCGTGAAGTGGATATGGAATGGATAATGCCATTGTTTAAATGAAATATGAATCAAATTGTGAAAAGCTATTTATATAGCAAGTACGAGAATTGGGATATTTGTGAAACAAATGAAATATGATAGCTTGTGTAAGTAGAATATAGTATGAAATGATATACTAATACTTATGAACTCAAATAGTTGGCATATGGTAGTTGTGATTTTTAAATATTAATATGTGTTTATATTTCAATTATACATTTGTAATCTCTTCTATTTAAATATTCAGATTATAGAAATACCACTGAGTTTTACTTAGCATACGGTTTTGTTTTTCCATGCCCATATTAGGTACTTCTCTTTTGATCGTCGATTCAACATCCAACAACGATCCCAAACTCAAATGTGGTGATATTTATCTTTTATGTCAGCATGTACCTAGGATGTCTAAATGATAGTTATTTTGTGGATGGATTGTAAAATGAGGTTATAAGTGTAATGTTGGTTTAGTATATATAAAAAATATGTGTTTGTGTTTGAAGTCATAGTATGGCATGGTAAATTGAACCAAAGCTTGGTATATGCACGTGAGCTTAAGTTGATGTTTAAGTGCTTATGAACTAGGAAAAATGAATTGAATTTGGTATGTTTATAATTTGGATTTGAATGATGCTTTTATGATATGATTTGATGATATAAATGTGGTACCAATGAGGGTACATTGGTTAGGCACCTAGGATGATTGGTTTAACATGTTTTGAATGTGTTTGATCGTGTTTTGAATAGGTTAGATGAATGATTTTTGAATTTTTTAATGTCCAAACATGTAGGAAATGGTAAATTTATTGTTTAAGGCACATTTTAGGTCCACACGGGATTGTGACTTGGCTGTGTGAGACACATGGCTAGCATAAGGGCGTGCGAGGCCATTTCAAAGGGTATACGGCCTGGCACACGGGCGTATGGCTTGGCTTTGTGACCCAAGTCAGAGAGCTACACGGGCTCGGACATAGTCATGTGTCCCTACTTTGAATGCCTACACGGCTAGACACATAGGTGTGTGACTTGGCTGTGTGAGTCACATGGCCTGACCACACAGTCGTGTGAACCCTGCAATTAAAATATTTCTAGCTTTTTCCTAAAATTTTCAAATGTTCCCGATTTAGTCTCAAATCATTTCTAAACTATTTTCAAACTCTCAAAGGCTTAATAAAAGACTCTATGCATGTTAATGATGAATCATTTTATGATTTTTGAAATGTTTAATTAGATTACGATTACTCGGTAATGCTCCGAAACCTTATTCCGGCAATGGATATAGGTTAAGGGTGTTATATAATTGGGCATTTGCTCCAAAGCTTCAACCAGTGGTATGTTAATATGAAGTTGTTTCAAAACCTCCAAAAATCTTTTAAACTGCATATCCTAATAGAATTATGAAACCGCTGATGAAAAGGTAAAGGTAATCGTCTTTCAAATTGTTGATATTGGTTTGCTGTGGCATTCTTGTTGACAACATGATTTGGATCTGCTACAACATTTTGCTACTTACCCTTTTTAGATTTAGTATATTCTTCAGATGACTTCGAGATCTTTACCTGGATGTCAATGGAGTTTTCCACTTCTGCTGTGGCATCTTAAACAACGTCACCAAGCTGAGTTCTGATTTTAAGAGTGATGGTCTTGCACTGCTCCTTCCCTTGTGATCTTGAATTCTCGGTATCACTAGGCAATGCCCCTTGTGGTCTCGAATTCAAAGCGTTTACTATTTTCCCCATCTGAGTCTCAAGAGCTCAAAGAGATACAGTCTGACTCTGAATTACAACATCATTCTTGGCCATATATTCCTTCAGCAAAGCTTTAATAGATGATGATGATGATGAAATCGATGCCTGACATTATTGGATATTCTGCCTTGACATAGGTTAAGTATAACCAGACGGTGCATTGCATCTAGGCTTTTTCATTGTTTTAATCATATTAACCAAAGAAGATACTTGGGCTATCAACGAAGTGATTGTATCTAGCTTTATAGTACCAGCAGCTCTCTTGCCCGTCCCAACTCTTGTGGTAGGATATTGATAATCATTGTTGGCAATCTTTACAAAAATCTCATATACTTCATTATAAGATTTATCCAACAAAGTACCGTTGGATGAAGCATCAACTACCATCCTCGTATACGCATTCAACCCATTATAGAATATCTCCATCTAAGTCCAGTGTTGGAATCCATGCATCAGACATTTTTGAATTAAATCTTTGAATCATTCCCAAGCTTCATATAGTGTTTCATCCTCCAATTGTTGAAAAGATGTGATGTCATTTCTTAGAAAATTAAAAAAGAATCATGTTGATAACGTATTATAAAATAAAAGACAAAGAATAAGAACAAAAAGAATGGGAGATCAAAAGAGAGCATATTTTATTGGTGAATAGGAATGTTTACAAAGCTTCTCCAAAGTCTCTATTTATAAGTATAAGAAGTATAAATGAAGTATAGATCTACTTCTAATAACTATTAGAATTTAAAGTACATCAAAACTTATCATAATCTTGATGGACATCCACTTAATAATATATTCATAACATTTTAAATAATGTTGTTTTATAAGTTAACATATTAAATGTTTAGAAGTACACAATACTAAATATACATCATTCAAATATTTAAATATACTTCATCTGAAAAGTCATCTAACAATTAAATATATGTTTAATAAAGATAATTTTTTTTAAAAAAAATTGAAAATATATTTAAAGCTTTTTAATGAAATATTTTAGAAAATAGTATTTAAAAAAAATCTATTCTACAATAATAAATTTGATTTAATATGTTTATCTTAATATTTGTATTATTTACTTTAAATTTAAGATAACTAGATAAACTTATTTATCTAAGTTAATTTAAAAAAAATAGATAAATTTAACATATTTAAACATATATTATTAATCAACACATATCTAATTTTGTTTAAACTTTTTTTTAAATTATTTTATTAAATTTCAAATTTATCATAACCATAGACTACAACAACACAGTCCTAAGACGACACTTTTGGGCCAGCATTTTCCTAAGTGTTGGGATAGACTTGCCGACATACGCTTTGGCCAATTCTTTGTGTAATGGTAGGGATATGCATGCCTAAGGCAACGCTTAAATAGGAGTTGGCTTTGTCCAACACTATGTTGACACTTTTGGGTTGCACTTTCCTAAGTGTTGGAATAGACTTGTTGACATAGCTTTGGCCAACTCTTTGTATAGTGGTTGGGATATGCATGCCTATGGCAACGCTTAAATAAGAGTCGTCTTTTTCCAACACTATGTCGACACTTTTGGGCCGACACTTTCCTAAGTCTTGGGATAGGCTTACCAACATATTTTTTGGCCAACTTTTTTTATAAGGGGTTGAGATATGTATGCCTAAGGCAACACTTAAATAAGAGTCGGCTTTGTTCAACACTATGCCGACTTTTGTTATATATTTCCCAACTACATAAAAGTGTCGCCATATGAAAAGCCTAAGACGATTTTTTTTTTGCATATGCCGACCCTTTTTTGTATCGTTTAAATTTGTACATTTAAACAACTTTTTTGCGTGTTAGCAAAATCTAATCATATCCTGACTTTTTAGGAAGAGTTTGGAAATGGAAAAATGTTAACTTGTCTCAAATTTTATTTTTCATTATTTTTCATTGGAAAATATTTATCTAACCCAGCCTTTTTTGTGTTGTCTTTTTCTGGTCATAATTTATTCCAACATTTTTCCTCATACCTGTGTTATTAATTATCATTTGTCCAAAATTTGACTATGTTGGCACTTGTGTATATATTTTTACACATCATTAAATTAATTTTCCAAAAAAATTATTTTACATTATTTTAAATTAGTTATTGTTGTAACACCCTTTAGCCGTACCCGAGACGGGGACCAGATACGAGGTGTTAATAGACATGTACTCGAACATTTTCGGGAAATACAGTTTAAAAAATTCGTCCCAAGTCAAAACCATTCAAACAACATCTCAGTGAGCCTATTATGGGCCCATAAGGTCCTAAACTAACATTGAGAATGGCCTGAGACCAAACTGAGGACCTGAGAAAATTTCTAGGTTCATGCCTCACACGCCCGTGTGAAGGCATTGCACACGCCTGTGTGCTTTGGGACACGCCCGTGTCCCCTATCCGTGTGGAATTAATTGAATTTATTTTCTACTTCGAACCTACAGGGGTTTTCACATGGCCAAGCATACGCTCGTGTCTCTAGCCCGTGTCCTTCACACAGCCTAGACACGCCCGTGTGGTCGCCCATGTCCAAAAACTCGAGCATTCTATTTATGATGTCAGCATGCAATTAGGGGCACACGGCCAAGACATAAGCCCGTGTGTTAGGCTGTGCCCTCCACAAGGTTGAGACACATGGTCGTGTCTCTACCCATGTGTTTACTACCATGCATTATGACTTTAAATTTTTAGGTGCAGAGGACACACAGCCATACCACACGCCCATGGGGAGATCCGTGTGTCACACAAGGCCTAGACACACGCCCGTGTGTCTACCCGTGTGGACCTTGTTAGGCTATTTCCCTAGCCTTTAGTCACCTTCTAATATCCAATCACACTTACAGACTCTAATAATATCTAACTTGGCCTAAATATGCTTAAGTTCTACCATAATTGGTCAACTGCATGTTAACCTCATATCATTGGTTTTGCACATACTAGGTTATCCTTTTTGAATTGAGGATTACAGTTTCATCAATCACATTTTGGACTTGGCTCGTTTAATAACTCATTGCCCATTTGTCACCCAACCAATCCCAAGTTAGTTGGCCACATTTCACATGTCCATTCATAATATACTACAATTAACCATCACATGAACATTTCAAAATATAAACTTGCATAATTTATAGGATTACAACCTACATCAATATAGGCCATATTCCTAGGCCATATACTGAATGAATAAACATATCATTCAAGCCCTTACATTAGCTAGCCAAATGACACATATAACAAAATAACCAAAATACCTATACATGCCATTATCACAAAATAAAAGTTTCTATATACCAAGTAGGACAAGTTGATAGTGTGTTGACTCTTCAACCGTCTTCCAATCTTTATGAGTCCTCGGGCTCTGTAAGATAGGAAAAAGAGAGGGGTAAGCATTTACATGCTTAGTAAGCTCGAATATCTGGAAAGTAAACTTATCGATTAATTAGCATACAACTATATTAGGCAATAAAACCAACAAGAGTGGAATGTTTTCCTTATCGCATGCACTCAATCAACAAGTTAGTCACATAACCATGCATCATGTAATTAAACTTAGATGAGCTCATCATTCAACATTTCCATTTATACATATCTCATATTATCACGTTAAGTTTCTTGAAAATCTTGATGGATTATCCATTTACCATCAAGTCATAAGAGCGATCATTTCATGTATGCACTCCCGCGAACCTCACATCTTACGGCGGGATTACCAGTCCTGGCTAAATCCCCTGTAATATAAACTCATGGAGTGATGTCGAGTTTACCAGTCCAGGCTAAATTTAGACCCTAACCGGATTACCCATTCGGGCTAAATCCTTAATGCACACATATTCTTCGGGAGGCTTGATCACTCAAGGAACACCAGTCCAGGCTAGATCCTTTCTATATTGAGATCAACAGATTACCCGTCCAGGCTAAATCCTTTTTGCAACACATGCAGGATCGCAAGTCACATGTAAATCATGGTTTGTCCATCGAATTTCCCTTTTTAACCTCAACCGGGACATTTATCAACATGTCATTATTAAGGATACATTTCATGGATTTTCATGCTATCATCAAATGTAATTATCATACATTCATAAATCAAGCAATTAAGCATATTATGAGTTTACTTTAAGTTATCCGAACTTACCTGGTACTCGTTCCAGTATCGTGTTTCGGTTATTCCGAAACCTTTCGTTTTCCTCGATCGACCTCCAGAATTTGTTCCTCGGGGTTTATAACAATTGAAATGAATCATTAATACCTCACATTATTCTTTTCAAGACTAAATTTCACCCCAGACAAAATGACCGTTTTGCCCCTAACCTTCCACATTATTTACGATATAGTGCCTAGGCTCGTATAATGAAATGCATGCAATTTCTACCTTACCCTAGCCTAGTCGAATGTTCTTTCCTCTTATGGCAGCCCACATTTTTCCATTATTTCTCATCTTGCTACCCATTTTTACAACTTCTACAAAATGGTCCCTAAGGCCATTTCCATGAAAAATCACTTAGTAGAAGTTGTTTACCATCTTTTAAACTTTCATAATCCTCCATAAACCATCAAAATACAAGTAACTCATGCATGGGTAAATTTCTAAATATGAACCCTTGCATGAAATATAGGTAGAAATAGAGAGAGTAAGTTACGGAGATCTCAAAAATACGAAGAACATTAAAAACGGGGCTTGGGAGCACTTAATATTGAGCTTGAAAATATTGAAAACCCTAGCTATAGAGAACCCCAAATTTTCGGCAGCAACATGGAGAGAATGAGCTGATTTTTGGCTTATTTTTTTCATTTTATTTCATTAATTTGCCAAATGACCAAAATGCCCTTAAGCCCTTTCTTTGAATTTTCATCCATACATGCCCATTTTTGTCCAAAAACTTAAAAATTGGGAAAATTGGTCTTTAAGACATTCTAATTAATAATCTAAAGAAATTTCATGCAAATTGCTTCTAGAATCCAAGTTTTACAATTTATTCAATTTGTTCCTTATTTTCTAATTGGACACCTTACTCATAGAATTTCTTCATGAAACTTTAACACATGCATATTCTCATATTCTAGACCTCATAATAATCATAAAATAAATATTTCAATGTCAGATTTCTGGTCCCGAAACCACTGCTCTGACTAGTCCCTATTTCAAGATGTTACATTTCTCCCCCCTTAGGGACTTTCGTCCTCGAAAGTCTTACCAATAAACAGGTTCGGATATTAGCTCCTCATGGTTTCTTCCGGCTCCCATGTATCCTCTTCCGCACCGTGTCGATGCCATAAGACTTTTACCAAAGCCACATCTTCATTTCTCAACTGTTTAACCTCACGAGCCAAAATCTTGACCGATTCTTCACCGTAAGTCATGTCCGGTCTAATTTCAGTCTCAGTTGGTAAAATTACATGAGAGGGGTCTGATCAATATCACCGTAACATAGATACATGAAACACATCGTGAATCTTTTCTAGTTCGGGTGGCAACACCAAACGATAAGCTAATGATCCAACTCTTTTTGTGATCTCATATGGTCTAATAAATCGCGGACTCAATTTCCCTTTCCGGCCAAATCTCAATACCTTTTTCCATGGAGATACTTTCAAGAATACTCTATCTCCAACTTGAAATTTGATCTCTTTTCTTTTCAGATCAGCATATGACTTTTGCCTATTCGATGCTGCTTTTAAACAGTCACGTATCACTTTAGCCTTTTCTTCAGTTTCCTTGATCAGATCAACTCCGTGAATCTAACTCTCTTTGAGTTCCGTCCAATACAATGGAGTTCGGACTTCCTACCATACAAGGCTTCATAAGGTGCCATCTTCAAAGTCGTTTGAAAACTGTTATTATTAGCAAACTCTACCAATGGCAAGTATTTTTCCCAGCTACCCTGGAATTCGAGGATGCAACATCGCAACATATCCTCAAGGATCTGAATCATCCGCTTAGACTGACCATCAGTTTGTGGGTGAAAAGCTGTACTAAAACTCAATTTTGTATCCAAGGCTCCTTGTGACTTTTTTAGAATCTCAAAGTGAATCTCGGGTCTCTGTCGAAATTATCAATAGCGGTACCCCGTGTACTCTCACAATCTCAGATATATACAAGTCGTCCAACTTATCAAGTGAGTAATCTGTCCTTACCGGAATAAAATGAGCCGACTTTGTCAACTTATCCACCACAACCCATATAACATCTTTCTTTTTCGGGGTCAAAGGCAATCCTGTCACAAAGTCCATAGTAACTCTATCCCACTTCCATTCAGGGACCATCACAGGTTGTAACAAACCTGAAGGTACTTGATGTTCAACTTTGACTTGCTGACATATCAAGCATTTCGATACAAATTCGAAGATGCCTCTTTTCATGCCGTTCCACCTTCAAATCATTATACATCTTGGTACTTCCCGGATGAATAGACAAACGGCTATCATGTGCTTCTTACAAAATCCTCTAAACAATTTCATCGTTCCTCGATACGCAAACTCTGTCTCTGAACATCAAACATCCATCCGAACCAATCTAAAAGTCTGATTCAATGCCCAACTCACATTGAGCTCTTTTAGCTTGTAGGTCACTATCATTAGTTTGAGCATCATAAATTTCCTAAAGAAATGTCGGCCTAGCCCTTAGCTCTGCCAAAACTGAACCATCACCAAGCAACACCAATCGAGTGTCCATGGCCCTCAATGCAAATAAAGAGTTTCTGCTTAATGCACTAGCGACCACATTCGCCTTTCCTGAGTGATATTCAATGATCAGCTCGTAATCTTTAATTAATTCCAACCATCTCTGTTGTCTCAGATTCAATTCTTTTTGAGTCATCAAATACTTCAAACTCTTATGGTCTGTGAATATATGACAATTCTCACCATATAAATAATGCCTCTAAATTTTCAAGGCAAAAACAATGGCGGCAAGCTCTAAGTCATGCGTCGGATGATTCTTCTCGTGTGGCTTCAACTACTGTGAAGCATAAGCTATCACCTTGCCATCTTGCATAAGTATACAACCCAGTCCATTTAAGGATGCATCACTGTAAACCACAAACTCTTTTCCTGACTCGTGCAATACTAGAACAGGAGCTTCAGTCAGTAGTGTCTTCAACTTCTCGAAACTCTACTGACACTTTTCTATCCATTCAAAATTAACATCTTTCTGTAGCAACCTTGTCATTGGAGTCATTATCATAGAGAATCCTTTCACAAATCTTCGGTAGTAACCGGCTAAGACCAAAAAGCTTCTAACCTTGATTACATTTTTAGGTGGTTTCTAATCAACAATAGTAGAGATCTTGCTTGGATCAACTCGGATGCCTTCACCCGAAACAATGTGACCCAAAAACCCTACCTCTTGGAGCCAAAACTCACTCTTGCTAAACTTAGCATACAATTATTTTTCCCGTAAGGTCTGCAACACAATTCTCAGATGCTTCGCATGCTCTATCTCATCCTTGGAATAAATCAAAATGTCGTCAATGAACACAACGACAAACTTGTCCAAATATGGCCGAAATATCCTATTCATTAGGTCCATAAATACTGTCGATGCATTCGCCAACCCAAATGGCACGACAAGAAATTCATAGTGACCATACCTTGTTCTGAAAGCAGTTTTAGGCACATCCGATTCCTTAACTCGCAACTGGTAGTAGCTAGACCTCAAGTCTATCTTGGAGAATATAGTGGCTCCCCTTAATTGGTCGAACAAATTGTCGATCCTTGGCAAAGGATACTTATTCTTGATAGCTACCTTATTTAATTACCGATAATTTATACATAGCCTCATTGAACCATCTTTCTTCTTTACAAACAGTACGGGAGCACTCCAAGGTGAAAAATTCAGCCTTGCAAAACCTTTATCCGTTAGCTCTTGCAACTGTGCTTTTAACTCTTTCATCTCGGTTGGTGCCATCCTATACGGAGCAATTGAAATAGGAGTTGTTCCTGGCATTAATTTAATACCAACTCTATCTCTCTTTCAGGAGGTAATCCCGGTAATTCCTCCGGAAACACGTCTAGATATTCACACACTATTGGCACGGACTCAATCTTCAACTCCGTTTCCTTAGTGTTAAGTACAAAAGCTAGGTAGGCTTCGTGCCCTTCTCTTATATACCTTTGAGCAACCATCAAGGTAATTACAACTGGCGGTGTATCTAATTCTATTGAATCAACTATTAGCATCTCACCATCTGGGCACTTGAATACAATATACTTGCTACCACAGTTTATAATCACATCATGCAGGGCTAACCAATCCATACCAAGTATTACATCAAACTCATCAAATGGCAACAACATAAGGTTAGCCAGAAAACAATGACCCTGAATCGTCAAAGGACAATTCTTGCAGACTTTATCAACTAGAACTGACTTGCCTAATGGGTTCGACACTCTGATGATAAATTCCGTAGGTTCAATGGGTATATTCATACTAGACACCAGTCTCATGTAAATGTATGGATGCGTCGACCTCGAATCAATTAAGGCAACAACACAAGTATTAAAAAGAGAAAAAGTACTTGTGATGACATCAGGAGCAGAGGCTTCCTCTCGAGTATGACGCCACTAGCACTCCTAGGATGTCTCGGAGGTCTACCTTGTGGAGTAGGAGTACTCAACTTTGGGGCTACTTCCACCTCTTTATCGGTTCGCTCTAGGCAGTCTCTGAGGAAGTGGTCAAGAGAATGCACCACTTTTTATTCAGCACTCTCCGAAGTGGAATTTATTACAGCTTTTGCACTTCAGTTTTTGTTCATCTACACTCCTCACACTAGTCACCATCAGGGAAGAAGACTTTTGGTTACGCCGTTTGGAGCCTCTCACTCTACCCGAATATCCTACCAATGAAGTGGAGCGTTCATGTTGGCTCATTGATTTCTTTGTGGGAAACGAGGGCGTCTTACCACTGGATCTCTTGCTCGAAACTCGAGCTTCTCTATTTGCTTACTTTCTTTCAATATTGAGCTCCACGGCCTTCTTTACCCAATCAGCTAACGCAGCGAACTCTCATATCTCGAGAATCCCAATCGACAACTTGATTTCCTCATTTAGACCTTCCTCGAAGTGTTTACACATTTCTGACTCGGTTTGAACCCATTCAGTCGCATACTGACTTAGCCTTACAAACTCCCTTTCGTATTCCGCTACAGTATTATTTGCTTGTTTGAGTTCCAGAAACTCCTTTCACTTCGAGTCTAAGAATCTAATGTATTTCTTTTTAAACCCTGCTTGGAAAAATTCTCAAGTGATGTTTTCCTTTGGCACCACTGAAGATACAATCTTCCACCAGTGGTATGCAGTATCCTTTAAGAGAGACACGACACACTTTAAACACTCCTCAGGTGTGCATAATAATTCATCTAATACCCGTGTAGTATTCTCGAGCCAGAACTCAGCTCTTTCAGCATCATTATCGATATTGGCTCAAAATTCCTCAGCCCGATACTTCCTAAGCTTGCCTACAGAGGCTTTACCAACTCTCATAGGTGCCATACCTCGTGGCACTTCCTTATCAGGTTGGTTAAGGGGCGAGAGAGGTCGTGGTATGTTGGGGCGATTCCTCAAATAATCCCCAAACCACTTGTCCATCATGTCAAAGAAGGTGGCTCTAGCCTCTTCCCAGCCTTCAGACATAGGCCTTCTACTACTACTAGAAACAGCTCATTGTACGGAAGCTGGAGCATGGCTCTCGGCTCTCTTGGATTCATCTTGTGCTTGATTGGAAGACATTTACTATATTTAAAAATAATTTAAACAGTTAGGAGAAATCACACTATCAACGTTCATATAATGGCATGTATAGCCAAACTCGATACTCTCTACGGTAGTCCTAGAACTGACTAAATCGTAGCTCTGATACCACTAAATGTAACACCCCTTACCCATACCCTAGACCGAGACTAGGTACGAGGTGTTACCAGACATGTACTCTAACATTTTCGGGAAATACGATTTAAAAATTTTGTCCCAAGTTAAAACCATTCAAAGAACATCTCAGTGAGCCTATTTTCGGCCCACAAGGCCCTAAACAAACATTGAGAACGGCCCGGGACGAAATCGAGGACCTAAAAAAATTTCTAGGATAATGCCTCACACGTTCGTGTGCTTTGGGACACGTTCGTGTCCCTATTCGTGTGGAATTAATTGAATTTATTTTCTATTTCGAACCTACAGGGGTTTTCACACGGCTAAGCACACGCCCGTGTCTCTAGCCTGTGTCCTTCACACGGCCTAGACACGCCCGTGTGGTCATCCGTGTCCAAAAACTCAAGCATTTTGTTTATGACCTCAGCATGCAATTAGGGGCACACGGCCAAGACACACGCCCGTGTGTTAGGCCGTGCCCTCTACACGGTTGAGACTCACGGCCGTGTCTCTACCCATGTGTTTACTACCATGCATTATGACTTTAAATTTTTAGGTGCAGGGGACACACGGCCATACCACACGCCCATGGGAGGATTCGTGTGTCGCACACAGCCTAGAAACACGCCTGTGTGTCTACCTGTGTGGACCTTTTTAGGTTATTTCCCTAGCCTCTGGTCACCCTCTAATATCCAATCACACTTATAGACTCCAATAATATCTAACTTGGCCTAAATATGCTCAAGTTCTACCATAATTGGTCAACTGCATGTTAACCTTATATCATTGGTTTTGCTCATGCTAGGTTATCCATTTTGAATTGAGGATTATAGTTTCATCAATCACATTTTGGACTTGGCTCATTTTATAACTCATTGCCCATTTGTGACCTAACCAATCCCAAGTTAATTGGCCACATTTTACATGTCCATTCATAATATACTACAATTAACCATCACATGAACATTTCAAAAAATATGCTTGCATAATTTGTAAGATTACAACCTACATCAATATAGACCATATTCCTAGGCCATTTACTGAATGAAAAAACATATCATTCAAGCCCTTACATTAGCTAGCCAAATGACACATATAACAAAATAACCAAAATACCTATACATGCCATTTATACAAAATAAAAGTTTCTATATACCAAGTAGGACAAGTTGATAGTGTGTTGACTCTTCAATCGTCTTCCAATATTTATGAGTCCTCGGGCTCTGTAAGACAGGGAAAAGTGAAGGGTAAGTATTTACATGCTTAGTAAGCCCGAATATCTGGAAAGTAAACTTACCGATTAATTAGCATACAACTATATTAGGCAATAAAACCAACAAGAGTGGAATGTTTTCCCTATCGCATGCACTCAACAAGTTAGTCACATAACAATGCATCATGTAATTAATCTTAGATGGGCTCATCATTCAACATTTCCATTTATACATATCTCATATTATCCCGTTAAGTTTATCAAAAATCTTGATGGATTATCCATTTACCGTCAACTCATAAGAGCGATCATTTTATGTATGCACTCCCGCGAACCTCACATCTTACGGTGGGATTACCAATTCAGGTTAAATCCCTTGTAATATAAACTCATGGAGTGATGTCGGGTTTACTAGTCCAGGCTAAATCCCTTATAGCGACAAACACTCTTAATGAGCTCGGATCTGAATTACCAGTTCAGGCTAAATTCAGACCCTAACCGGATTACCCGGCCGGTCTAAATCCTTAATGCACACATATTCTTCGGGAGGCTCGATCACTTGAGGAACACCCGTCCGGGCTAGATCCTTTCTATATTGAGATGAACGGATTACCCGTCCGAGCTAAATCCTTTCTGCAACACATGTAGGATCTCAAGTCACATGTAAATCATGGCTTATCCATCGAATTTCCCTTTTTAACCTCAACCGGGACATTTATCAACATGTCGTTATTAAGGAACATGTCATTATTAAGGATACATTTCATGGATTTTCATGCTATCATCAAATGCAATTATCATACATTCATAAATCAAGCAATTAAGCATACTATGAGTTTACTTTAAGTTATCTGAACTTACCTGGTACTCGTTCCGGTATCGTGTTTCGATTATTCTAAAACCTTTCGTTTTCCTCGATCAACCTTCGAAATTTGTTCCTTGGGGCCTATAACAATAAAAATGAATCATTAATACCTCACATTATTCTTTTTGAGCCTAAATTCCACCCTGAACAAAATGACCGTTTTGCCCTTAACCTTTCACATTATTTACGATTTAGTCCCTAGGCTCGTATAATGAAATGCATGCAATTTCTACCTTACCCTAGCCTAGCCGAATGTTCTTTCCTCTTATGGAAGCCTACAATTTTCCATTATTTCTTATTTTTCTACCCATTTTTACAACTTTTACAAAATGGTCCCTAAGGCCATTTCCATGAAAAATCACTTAGTAAAAGTTGTTTGCCATCTTTTAAACTTTCATATTCCTCCATAAACCATCAAAATACAAGTAACTCATGCATGGGTAAATTTCTAAACATGAACCCTTGCATGAAATATGGGTAGAAATAGAGAGAGTAAGTTATCGGGATCTCAAAAATACAAGGAACATTAAAAACGGGGCTTGGGAGCACTTACTATTGAGCTTGAAAATGTTAAAAACCCTAGCTATGGAGAACCCAAAATTTTCGGCTGCAACATGGAGAGAATGAGCTGATTTTGGCTTATTTTTCCCATTTTATTTCATTAATTTGCCAAAGGACCAAAATGCCCTTAAGCCCTTTCTTTGAATTTTCATCCATACATGCCCATTTTTGTCCAAAAACTTAGAAATTGGGAAAATTTGTCTTTAAGAACTTCTAATTAATAATCTAAAGCAAATTCATACAAATTGCTTCTAGAATCCAAGTTTTACAATTTATTCAATTTGGTCCTTATTTTCTAATTAGACACCTTACTCATAGAATTTCTTCATGAAACTTTAACACATGAATAGTCTCATATTTTAGACCTCATAATAATAATAAAATAAATATTTCAATGTCAGATTTGTGGTTCCGAAACCATCATTCCGACTAGGCCCTATTTTTGGATGTTACAATTGTTGTTTTGGAAAATTAGTTATTTTAAATGAAAAATATCTAATTTAGGGGTAATATTTTATCAAACACAACCCATTTTCCTTTTATTCTTCTTCCGTCTCTTACAACCCTCCTTCTCCTACCATTGGGTCTAACCAACCCACCTCTCCAATCTTTTTAAGTTTTCCTTAGATGATTCTACCCCAATCTTTTTAAGGTCGTCTTAGATAGTGTACCCCAATCTTTTTAAGGTTTCCTTAGACGAGTCCACCCTAACTTTTTTAAGGTTGTCTTAAATAGGTCTACCCCGACCTTTTTATGGTTTCCTTAGACGAGTCTACCCCGGCCCTTTTAAGGTTGCCTTAGGTGAGTCTACCCCAACATTTTTATGGTTGTTTTAAACAGGTCTACCCTAACCTCTTTTAGGTTGCCTTAGACTAGTCTACCCCAACCTTTTTTAGGTTGCCTTAGACGGGTCTACCCTAACATTTTTTTAGTCGAGTTTGATTGTGTCTAATACAACCTTTATAAAGCTGGCATAGGCATGACCTAACCCGACTATTTTTAAGTCACCTTTGATGGGGGCATGAGCCAACCCTTTATAAGTCAGCATATGAATGCTTTATTTTGACCTTTTTTCTGTGTCGTTTATTTCCTCCTATTTCAACCTTTTTTGGGTCGTTTATTTCCTCCTATTCTAACCTTTTTTAAAGGTCGACCTTGACTAGGTCTTTATCAACCCTTCAATAAAGGTTGGCTTATGTTGACTTATGCCAATACTTTTTCAAAAGTGTCGCGGCACCTATGCCAAATGTACTAAAAACAACTGTAACGCCCCAATTTTTGGGAATTCTAAAAATATTGTTAAAATTTAATATTCTGAGTTTTGTCTTCTTGGCGTAGGATTAATTATGTTAGTGGGCCTCTAGAAGGCCGAAGCTTAAGTTAAAACCTGGTAGTTTTAGTTAATTTTAATTTCATAAGAAAAAGGGGTTCTGGTAAGCTAGGCTTTTAAGTATTAATTGTGTAAAATAGAACGCAAGGAAGCCTGTGGTGAGTTGGCTAAGTGACGCCACTAAGGAGCTTTAGAAGTGGCGTGTGGATGCTAGGGAGAATTGAGGTTCAAGTCACAGTGGCAGCAAATTAAGGGAATTAATTTTTATGTACAGAAAAGGGAGGTAATGGAACTGAAGTAAAAGTCTGTCAGGAGGAGTTTGAGTTGCTCAAGAAATTGAGTAAAAAGGGGATAAGGGAGAGGATTTAGGAGCTGATTAGGGAAATCAGAGTTGGTCGAATGATGGACTCCTAGGGAGCAAGAGTTGGTCGGCTAAGGGGAGCTTTAGGTGGGCAAGTTTCGGCTAGGGTTAGTGCCAGTATAAATTTAGCATTAGGGGGTAAGTGAGCCGTTTTCTGATCATCTTTCCCCTCTCTTTTTCTTTTCTTTTTTCTTTCCATTTGCTATTCTTTTCTTCTTCTTTCCCTCCATAGCCGAATCCCCCTATCACTCTACTCAACATCACTTTCCTTCCATTATTTTTAAGACTATAGCCATTTGCCATAAAAAGCCAAAATCCCAAAAGTTATACTTTCTTTGTGCCGATTCTTATAGCCAAAAATTCATACTTCTTTTCATTATTCCTGACCGATTCTCTAGTTCTCTAAACCCCAAGTTTCTGTCGACAAGACCATAGCAAAACCCTACTATTCCATCTTTTCTTCACTGTTACAAAAAGAAGAAAACGCAAGCCGAATTCTAAAGATCACTGAAGGCTCGACTTTTGCTATCATTTGAGGGCTTAGATCGACAACAAATTTCAGTAGAAGTTAATTGGAATCATTGACCGAAGGAACCGGTGGTAAGTCTTTTCAACTTAGTCTTTCTTTCGTATTTTAAAAAAAGTCGAAACCCCTAAAGGTTAGGGAGGCTGTCGATTTGGACTTGTAGCCCTAAGGGGGTTGTGATAACTGTTTTACTTTGATAATAATGTGATTTAGAGGCTACTGATCAAGGGTTTGGACAAGTGGAATGATCGGATCTTGATCTAGTCGCTACTTTCGACAAAGGTAGGATTGTTAGTGCCTAAAGTGTTATTGGCCGAAAATGGTAAGGGGTTATTATGTAGTTCATTTCGGTAGTTAGATTAACGTAGTAATAATATAATTGTAGGTAGTTCATGCATGGATCTCGTCAGCGAATCGTCATAAAATAGGTGTGTAACTGACACCCTCTCATAGACTAGATCGGTAAAAGCTAAAAAGCTGAAATGCCGAAAAGCTAGTATTTTGGGGACTTGCGAGTGTACAAATGCTCGTAAGGTAAATGGGTTAATATTTCTGGTAATCTAAATGATAAAACTGCAGTACGCGCAATTTCGTGCATTATTGACATTTTGGGCTTATTGGGCCAAAAATCGGTTAATGGGCCAACGGGCCCAATTCGGTAAGTATGCGCGGTAAGTGTTTTTGACTGCATGTAAATGGTAGAAATATGCATGAAAACCATAAAATATTTAGATTACTAGAATTCCCCTATGTATGGAAAATTACCATGATACCCCTAGGTGTAAAATGACCCTTATACCCCTAGGGTTAATTTTGTCTGAAAAGCATGATGATTTAAATCTATATGATTTATGCCATGAATGAATATCTATTGCATGGGGACATGGGTTATATTATGGAGGAAGCATCTTGGTGGCTATGCCACAAATTATCTAATCTGGTGGCCCTTCCACATATATCTGTTCTGGTGGCTCTGCCACGATTATCTGTTTTTGGTGAATCATCACATTATTCGCTTACACGCGACCATGCTGCGCATATTTCTGTGGGGTGTAGCGGTTGGGTGGGTCGAGTAGTCTCCCCACATGGTGAAAGGATGGTATGGGGGTGTATATGGTTGGATTTGGGTTGGGTTTTTGCATAAGCATGTAATAACTGTTCTGATCTGTTATGGGCCTATGGGCTTTATTCTAAATTCTGTTCTGGGCTAAGGCCAATTTATTCTATTTCTGTGGTTTGAACTGATTTAGGCTATGGTTGGGTTTATTTACACACTGAGTTTCCCAAAACTCACCCCCCTTTGTTTTATCCACGCAGGTGATCCCCAACCATAGTGGGCTTGGAGCTGTGAGGGATTCGAAGTGGGCACATGTCTTTGCAAACTTGGTTTCTTTCTAGTGAACTGGACGTCTTTTATTTTTGTTTACGGTTTTGAGTTTTTAAATGTAATAAGGCCGCTTATTTATTTTTATGGTTTTGATTTATATTTTATTATGATGAAAATGATTTACTTTAACTATCGAAATGGATTAGTTCTAGGGCACGTTTTCCAAAATAATAATTGATTTTAAGATAACACGATTACAAGTAAGGCTTCCGCTAAGTAAATGATTTTCAAAAAATTAATCACTTTTCTAAGATGGACTTAATCAAATGGGTTTCTTAAAAATATGCGAGATGTTAGAGTGTGGCAATGGTGGTGTGCATGTCTAGGATTGGATCCGAAGGGAGCTTGGTACTTGAGCAGTCCGACGGACTCACCCCCTCTTTTTCGGTTTCCTAACTGGTGCACAGCTTCCATTCTTTTTAATCTATTTAAAAGGTATCTTTTAAAACATCAACTAAGTTTTCTAAACTAAGTAATATGGAATGTTTTGAACACTTCGATGTGGCACGTGGGATCCGGTCATAACATCTAGGCCGGGTTTGGGGTGTTACATTTAGTGGTATCAGAGCCAAGTTGCAACAACTCGGCTATGGAATGGGTTTACAAAAAATAAAGGTTTTTGAAAATAAAAGTTTTATAAAGATTGTAAAACTCTATTTTCAAAATCTGGATCTTTGAGTGGCATTCCGAATCTCCGGCCCAAGCATGTAAGTATTCTGAACTTTCTGAATATATTCTGAATTATCTGTCTGTACTGAAACCCTACTAGAATACTCTAGATAGGATGCTACTGAAACCCTAGAAAAGCTTGCTAAAAGACTAAAACTGTAGCTAGACATCGATTCTGCGAAAACCAACTCTGAATTACTGTCTGAATCATAAAACATCTGTAATAATCACTGGAATGCTGCAAAAATTATTGCATAAAATTTGTAAAACAAATAATATGATATGAGTAAGCGAGCAGCTCATGGAAGAGGCCGTGGACGAGGCCGAGGTAGTGCTCGAGTAGGAACTATGTCTTCTGGGTATATACCGATAGCGGAGGCACCGGTACCACCGACAACTGAAGTGGAGTCTCATGATCGTGGCACCAGGGATGACGCCCTGTCGCAGGCTATGCTTCGTGTTCTGGAAAGGGTTGCCGGGGCAAGTTCGGGCAACAGGATTCGAGAATCGATTTCTGAAAGACTCCGAGCTAACAGAGTGGAGATCTTTAGGGGCATATCTGGTGTAGCCCCGAATGTGGCAGAATATTGGTTGGAGGCCACAGAACGAATTATGGATAACTTAGACTGCTCTGTGGAGCAGAAACTGAAAGGGGCCGTATCGTTGCTACGAGATGAGGCTTATCAGTGGGGGCTCACCGTGAGAGATGGAACCCCAGCTGATAGGGTCACTTGGGAGCTGTTTAAGATGGCCTTTAAAGGGAAGTATGTTGGGGTGAGTTATGTGGACGCCCGTAGGAAAGAATTCCTGAATCTGGTTCAAGGAAATAAGTCGGTTGCGGAGTACGAGGCTGAGTTTCTGTGGTTAAGCCGTTATGCTATGGGAATAGTCGCTACGGAGTATGAGCGTAGCGTTCGCTTCGGGAATGGACTCAGAGATGATCTTAAGGTGTTGATTGCTCCGTAGAGGGACGTGATTTCGCGGTTCTAGTGGAAAAAGCTAAGATAGCTAAGGAGTGAAGCGTACTGAGAGGCAGAACCGTGAGAAAGATCGAAACCGTTTCTGGAGGGATTCGGACCTTCGGGTGGAGCAAATAAGAACGTCAAAAGGGCGAAAGTGGAGGAGCCAGTTCGAGCAGTTTCGGTGAATGTGGTTAGACCACCAATCTATGGAGACTGTGGTAAGGTACACTTCGGTGAGTGTAGGAAACATTCTGGTGCTTGTTTCCGATGCAGATCTATGGAGCATAGAGTTAAAGACTGTCCTCTGAGAGTTGATCAGGTTCAAGTTGCCGAACAGAGGGTTACTCAACCCGTGAGAGGTGGACCACAACCACCACGTGGACGTGGTCAAGGTAGGGGAGGAAATGGAAATGGTCGAGCACGAGGGGCGCCTGGCAGAGGTGCCAAAAATGCTGAGGCTCGACAGCTAGCGTTGGTGTATGCAGCTTGTCGTCGTGAGGAGGGCGACGCACCTGACGTAATAACTGGTATGTTTTTGGTTTCTAGTATGCTGTATACTGCTTTGGTGGATATTGGATCTACTCATTCCTATGTTGCATGTGCCATATCTGGATCGTTGGGTGTGCGCTCTGAGAAGGTTGTGAGTGGGGTATCTGTGCTAAGTCCTTTGGGTTACTCGGTTAGGGTAGATAAACTGTATAGGGTGTACCCTTAGAAACTCAAGGTAGGATTTTTCCTGGAGATCTGATGGAGTTGCCGTTCGAAGAGTTTGATCTCATTCTGGGAATGGACTGGCTTGTTAAACATAAGGTGACCTTAGACTGTGCTGCTAAGCGAATGGTGCTAAGGACCACGGAAGATGATGAGGTTATGATGATAGGTGAACGAAGGGACTATTTATCTAATGTGGTGTCGGCATTGAGGGCTAAAAAGTGGATTCGGAAAGGTTATGAGGCCTATTTGGCATTCGTAAGTCAGTCGGAAGAGGGGGGCTGACAGTGGATAAGGTTAGGACTGTAAAAGAGTTCCAAGATGTTTTTCCGGAAGAGCTTCCAGGATTACCTCCAAATCAAGAGGTCGAGTTTGGAATCGACTTGTTGCCTGGAACGACGCCAGTGTCCATCGCACCGTATAGGATGGCACCGAAGGAGTTAGTAGAACTGAAAGCTTAAATTCAAGAGTTGTTGGATAGGGGCCTTATTAGGCCAAGTGTGTCTCCATGGGAAGCACCGGTACTATTCGTGAAGAAGAAGGATGGGACGATGCGAATGTGTATTGATTATCGCCAGTTGAACAAACTGACGATTAAGAATAAGTATCCACTGCCAAGGATTGATGATCTGTTTGACCAACTTAGAGGAGCTTCTGTATTTTCCAAGATCGATCTTCGATCTGGAAATCATCAGCTAAGGGTCAAAAAGGTAGATATTCATAAGACGGCATTCAGGACTCGGTATGGTCATTACGAGTTTCTGGTTATGCCATTTGGACTGACAAATGCTCCTGCAGTATTTATGGATCTGATGAATCGTGTGTTCCAACCATTTTTGGATCGGTTCGTAGTCGTCTTTATTGACGATATCCTGGTATATTCTGAAACAGAAGCGAAACATGATGAGCATCTTCGCATTGTGCTGCAAGTGTTAAGGGAGAAAGAACTCTATGCGAAGTTCAGCAAGTGTGAATTACGGTTGAGGAGGTAACCTTCTTAGGACATGTGGTCTCTCACGAGGATTAAGGTGGACCTCGTAAGATTGAAGCAATTCTGGAATGGAAGCCACCTAGGTCGGTGTCAGAAATTTGAAGTTTCCTAGGCTTGGCAAGATACTATAGAAGGTTTGTGGAAGGTTTTTCTGTGATGGCAGCACCTTTGACGAAACTCATAAGAAAAGGAGTACAGTTTGTATAGACTGAGAAGCAGCAAGAAGCTTTTGAGAGGTTGAAGAAAGTTCTGACTGAAGTACCTGTGTTAATTCAACCGGAGTTTGGGAAGGATTTTACTGTGTACAGTGATGCGTCACACGTAGGTTTGGGTTGTGTGCTAATGCAAGAGGGTAAGGTGGTTGCTTATGCATCACAACAGCTTAAGCCTCACGAAGGAAACTATCCTACTCATGATTTGGAGTTGGCAGCAATGATCATTGCACTTAAGATTTGGAGACATTACTTGTACGGAGAAAGGTGTATTATATACACAGATCATAAGAGCCTTAAGTATTTGCTGACTCAGAAGGAACTGAACCTTAGGCAAAGGAGATGGATCGAGTTGCTTACGAATTATGATTGTTCGATCGAATATCACCCAGGCAAGGCTAACGTGGTAGCCGATGCTCTAAGTCGTAGAGCTGTATCTGATCTGAGAGCAATGTTTGCTCGCCTAAGTCTGTTTGATGATGGAAGTCTGTTGGCTGAATTGCAAGTAAAGCCAACCTGGGTGGATCGGATTAAGGAAAAGCAGTTGAAAGATGAGTCTTTGGTCGCTCGTTTTCAACAAGTTAAGGAAGGGGAAACTTCTGAGTTTGGGTTGAATAGCGAAAGAGTTTTGTGCTTCCGAGGAAGAATTTGTGTTCCGAAGGACTCTGACTTGAGACAGTCAATACTTAAGGAAGCTCATGGGGGACTTTGTGCCATGCATCCTAGAGGGAATAAGTTGTATCACGACTTGCGAGAACTGTATTGGTGGCCTGGGCTTAAACGAGAAGTAACAGAATGTGGGGAAATATCGACATGCCAAACAAGTGAAAGCTGAGCATCAATTACCTTCTGGATTGTTGCAGCCAGTAAAGATACCACTTTGGAAGTGGGAGAGGGTAACCATGGACTTTGTGAGTGGGTTACCCTTGACGCCATCGAAGAAAGATTCGATATGGGTGATTGTGGATAGGTTGACCAAATCAGCCCATTTCATACTTGTCCGTACTGACTTTTCACTTCAGAAGTTAGCTAAGTTGTATGTGGCGAATATTGTGTGACTTCATGGTGTCCCAGTTTCGATTATCTCTGACCGAGATCCTAGATTCACATCACGATTTTGGCAAAAGTTGCATGAGGCACTGGGGACGCGATTGAACTTTAGTACGGCTTTCCATCCCCAAACTGATGGTCAGTCGAAAAGGGTTATTCAGATTCTAGAGGACATGTTAAGGGGATGTGTTATTCACTTCCGAGGTAGTTGGGAGGATTACTTGCCGTTGGCAGAATTTGCGTACAATAACAGTTATCAGGCGAGTATTCGAATGGCACCGTGTGAAGTACTGTATGGGCGAAGATGTCGTACACCTAGTTGTTGGACCGAGTTAGGGGAACGACAGGTTCTTGGACCTAAATTGGTGGTAGATACTGAGGATAAGGTCAAGTTGATTAGAGACCGATTGAAGGAAGCAGCTGATAGGCAAAAGTCGTATGCAGATTTGAAGTGTAAGGAGATTGAATACTCAGTAGGTGATATGGTCTTCTTAAAGGTTTCTCCTTGGAAGAAGACATTAAGGTTTGGTAAGAAGGGCAAGTTGAGTCCGCGGTTCATTGGGCCTTATCAGGTTTTGAAGCGAGTAGGCCTAGTGGCTTATCAGTTGGAATTGCCTCCAGAGTTAGACAGGATTCACAATGTTTTCACGTCTCCATGTTAAGGCGTTATCGTTCTGACCCTACTCATGTCGTGCCGGTTGGCGAAAATTGAGGTGCAAACTGATTTGACCTTTGAGGAGGAGCCTGTGCAAATATTGGATCGAGATGTTAAGGTTCTAAGAAGAAAATCTATTCCATTAGCAAAAGTGCTTTGGCGTAACCATGGCAGAGAGGAAGCTACTTGGGAGCCAGAAGAGGCGATGCAACTGCAATACCCTCATCTGTTTGGATCAGGTAAATTTCGAGGACGAAATTTCTTTAAGGAGGGTAGAGTTGTAACGCCCCAATTTTCGGGAATTCTGAAAATGTTATTAAAATTTAATATTTTGAGTTTTGTCTGCTTGGCGTAGGATTAATTATGTTAGTGGGCCTCTAGAAGGCCCAAGCTTAAGTTAAAACCCGGTAGTTTTAGTTAATTTTAATTACATAAGAAAAAGGGGTTCTAGTAAGCTGGGCTTTTAAGTATTAATTGTGTAAAATAGAACACAAGGAAGCCTGTGGTGAGTTGGCTAAGTGACGCCACTAAGGAGCTTTAGAAGTGGCATGTGGATGCTAGGGAGAACTGGGGTTCAAGTCACAGTGACAGCAAATTAAGGGAATTAATTTTTATGTACAGAAAAGGGAGGTAATGGAACTAAAGTAAAAGTCTGTCAGGAGGAGTTTGAGCTGCTCGGGAAATTAAGTAAGGAGGGGATAAGGGAGAGGATTTAGGAGCTGATTAGGGAAAGCAGAGTTGGCCGAATGATGGACTCTTTGGGAGCAAGAGTTGGCCGGCCAAGGGGAGTTTAGGTAGGCAAGTTTCAGCTAGGGTTAGTGCTAGTATAAATTCGGCATTAGGGGGTAAGTGAGCCGTTTTCTGATCATCCTTCCCCTCTCTTTTTCTTTTCTTTTTTCTCTCCATTTGCTATTCTTTTCTTCTTCTTTCCCTCCATAGCCGAATCCTCCTATCACTCTACTCAACATCACTTTCCTTCCATTATTTTTAAGCCTATAGCCATTTGCCATAAAGAGCCAAAATCCCGAAAGTTATACCTTCTTTGTGCCAAATTCTTATAGCCAAAACTTCATACTTCTTTTCATCATTCCTGAACGATTCTCTAGTTCTCTAAACCCCAAGTTTCTGTCAACAAGACCACAGCAAAACCCTACTATTCCATCTTTTCTTCACTGTTACAAAAAGCCGAAAACGTATAGCCATAGGGACATAGCCGAATTTTAAAGATCACTGAAGGCTCGACTTTTGCTATCATTTGAGGGCTTAGATCGGCAACAGATTTGAGTAGAATTTAGTTGGAATCATAGACCGAAGGAACTGGTGGTAAGTCTTTTCAACTTAGTCTTTCTTTCGTATTTTAGAAAAAGCCGAAACCCCTAAAGGTTAGGGAGGCTGTCGATTTGGACTTGTAGCCCTAAGAGGGTTGTGATAACTATTTTACTTTGATAATAATGTGATTTAGAGGTTGCTGATCAAGGGTTTGGACAAGTGGAACGATCAGATCTTGATCTAGTCACTACTTTCGACAAAGGTAGGATCGTTAGTGCCTAAAGTGTTATTGGCCGAAAATGGTAAGGGGTTATTATGTAGTTCATTTCGGTAGTTAGATTAACGTAGTAATAATATAATTGTAGGCAGTTCGTGGGTGGATCTCGTCAGCGAATCGTCATAAAATAGGTGTGTAACTGACACCCTCTCATAGACTAGATTGGCAAAAGCCGAAAAGCTGAAATGCTGAAAAGCTGGTATTTTAGGGACTTGCGAGTGTGCGAATGCTCGTAAGATAAATGGGTTAATATTTCTGGTAATCTGAGTGATAAAACTGCAGTACGCGCGATTTCATGCATTATTGACATTTTGGGCTTATTGGGACAAAAATCTGTTAATGGGCCAACGGGCCCAATTCGGTAAGTATGCGCGGTAAGTGTTTTTGACTGCACGTAAATGGTATAAATATGCATGAAAACCCTAAAATAGTTAGATTACTAGATTTCCCCTATGTATGGAAAATTACCATGATACCCCTAGGTGTAAAATGACCCTTATACCCCTAGGGTTAATTTTGTCTGAAAAGCATGATGATTTAAGTCTGTATGATGTATGCCATGAATGAATATCTATTGCATGGGGACATGGGTTATATTATAGAGGAAGCGTCCTGGTGGCTATGCCACAAATTATCTGATCTGGTGGCCCTGCCACATATATCTGTTCTGGTGGCTCTGCCACGATTATCTGTTTCTGGTGACTCTGTCACATTATCTGTTCTGGCAGCCATGCTGCATATTTCTGTGGCATGTAGCGGTTGGGTGGGTCGAGTAGTCTCCCCACATGGTGAAAGGATGGTATGGGGGTGTATATGGTTGGATTTGGGTTGGGTTTTTGCATAAGCATGTAATAACTATTCTGATCTGTTATGGGCCTATGGGCTTTATTCTGAATTCTGTTTTGGGCTAAGGCCAATTTATTCTGTTTCTGTGGTTTGAACTGATTTAGGCTATGGTTGGGTTTATTTACACACTAAGTTTCCCAAAACTCACCCCCTTTGTTTTATCTACGTAGGTGATCCCGAACCATAGTGGGCTTGGAGCCGTGAGGGATTCGGAGTGGCCACATGTTTCTGCAAACTTGGTTTCTTTCTGGTGAACTGGACGTCCTTTATTTTTGTTTAAGGTTTTGGGTTTTTAAATGTAATAAGGCCGCTTATTTATTTTTATGGTTTTGATTTATATTTTATCATGATGAAAATGATTTACTTTAAATATGAAAATGGATTAGTTCTAGGGCGCATTTTCCAAAATAATAATTGATTTCAAGATAACACGATTACAAGTAAGGCTTCCGCTAAGCAAATGATTTTCAAAAAATTAATCACTTTTCTAAGATGGACTTAATCAAATGGGTTTCTTAAAAATATATGAGATGTTAGAGTGTGGCAATGGCGGTGTGCATGTCTAGGATTGGATCCGAAGGGAGCTTGGTACTTAAGCAGTCCGACGGACTCACCTCCTCTTTTCCGGTTTCCTACCTGGTGCACAGCTTCCATTCACTTTAATCTATTTAAAAGGTATCTTTTAAAACATCAACTAAGTTTTCTAAACTAAGTAATAAGGAATGTTTTGAACGCTTCGATGTGGCACGTCGGATCCGGTCATAACGTCTAGGCCGGGTTTAGGGTGTTACAACAACATTTTCGAAAACGTTGGGAGAAGAGTCCAACACCTAAGCCAACCTGTTTTGCGTCATCTTAAGTAAAAAAAAAATGTCGCAGTAGGCCTATTTTGTTGTATTGTATATAGTATTTATCTTACCATTTTCTTTATTTAAATTTAATTACTTTTGTTTGGTGAAAAAATAAAAATTAAAATTAAAATAACTAGATATATATAAATTTATTAATTTTTAAAAACGCTAAAAGAAACTATATAAATGATTTCAGGTATAAAATCATTTTCAATATAGTATCTCAAATTTATCTTTTTCTTAACGTAGTTTTTTCTTTATTCTTATTTTCATTTTTTTAAGAAAATTATTTTTTATTTCTTTATCTTAATATAGTACCTTATATTTACTTTTGACTTCTATTTTTTTCACTATAGGAATATTTTATATAATATAAAATACAACTATATTCTATGGAAACAATTTATAATTATTTAGTTATTTATTTGTTTTAACTAATATGTTTATGTATTTTGTTTATGTTTTTCTTGATTTTTACTAATATTATTTATATTTTATAGAATACTGAAGTTTTTTTATGGAATTGTCACCAACATTTTTAATTTTTTTAGAATCAAATTAAATATATAATATTAGGTTAATATAATTTTTCTTTACAGGTTTGTCTTAAATAATTATTAATTATTATTTTATTTAATAAATAATGCTCATAATGTTAATGAAAATATTCAAATTAAAGGTGCCTAATTATATTGATATATGATTTTTTATGAAACTATTTTAAAATACCATACTATTTAATAATTAAAATACAATTAATTTTTTACTAAATTATCTAAACAATATTAAAAATCATGTTCGGTAAATTTTTTAAAACAAAGGGTTTTTAACACTATTTGTTACCTTATTTGAAAATTACTATTTTTAAAACAGTAATTATGTTTTAAAATACTGTTAATTATTTTAGAAAACTGTTCAATTATTAAATTACTATTATTTTTACCATACTATTTAAAAAAATTAAATATTTTTATTTAAAAAAGGTTAATGTGAAACTTCATCATCATACTATAAATAAATATTGAAATTCCCCACTATTATTTATTTTTATTGGTATTTTTCTTTTTCTTTTTTCAAAATAAGAGTAAATTTAACACTCAGTTTTTATGTTATTGATTTTTTCATCAACTTTGATTTTTAATTAAATCCTATCACTCAATATTAATTTTGATGATTTGAAACTAAATTTATCTTTCTCTCTCTATATATAATGAGGTACATAAGATATTTCGACAAGTGACTCATCCTTATTTTTTATTTATAATTTATATTTTCTTATCTATTAAACAAATTTAAAGTAATTTAAGAAAAATGCCAAAAAATTTAACCAATTTATTTTTATTTTTAAATATAATATATTTACACAAAATAAAATTTTGAAACTAAAAATAATAATAAATGAGAACTAAAATATTGATTAAAACCATTAATTGATTCTCATAATTGAAAATTAAATAATTAATAAAGTAAAAATAAATAAAAATATTAATATTTTATATTTTTCAATTTTAAATTAAAATTTCATGATGAATCTCTAATATTTTAATTATTTATAAAAGGATTTTAAATAATATATTAACCTTCCTCTAATTAAAAAATATTTAAATATTACAGTAAGAGATAATTAAATACTAATATCTTAACTTTCCTATAATTAATATTTTATTTAAATCATTAATAAATAATTATAAATTTATTGAAATAATTTTTAAATAATTATTTTCTTAGGATCGAAATAATATATCAGTTTAAATATTATTTAAATAATTAAATCATTTTAAATATTATTAAAATCATTAATCTTAATTACATGCATCCATTAACATTTTTACTGTAAATCTTTTTAATAGGATTTTAATTTTGCATCCCAATAATTAAACTTGTAACCTGGATTGTAATAAAAAAAATCATATATTTTAGTATTTTTAAATTTATAATAAAATTATTATTTTAAAAATATTTAAATAAGCTAGATAAATCATAAATTTTAAAATATATTAAAAAATTCAAGTTTTCTTCATATTTCTCATTTAATGATCATCCATATATATATTAAAAATATTAAAAATAGTTCATAATCCACTAATTTCTCATTTGATTTTGATATTTTAATTTAGAATATAAATACAAATAAATATAGAATTTTAAAAATTAAAAAATATTGACGATAATTTAAGTTTTCTATGGATTATATTGAAATATATTAATTTAAAAAATTCAAAAATATATTGATGATAATTATTCATATAAAATTTATAACACCCAGAATATATAGCGTTAGATTTAATAATTAACTAAAAAATGATTTAGTCTCGATAGTTATGAGCTTAGTATAGTCTCTAGAGATCCTTAGTTTTATCCACTCCTCCATTTTGTTTTTACTTTATTTTTAGCAAAGTAGGATGAAAGTCTAGCTTAAATAAATATTAATAGTGTAAAAATATATTAAGTGTATACAGTAGCCTAATAGTTAAGTATTTTCCCTTGTATATTAGGTTCAACTCATGTCAAACTTTTCTCTATTTTTTTTTTAATTTCGAAAAGAAAGGTTAATTACCCAATCAACCTTTAAAATTTTGAAAACCCTAGCTATTTAAACCATTTTCCTAATTAGGCTAGGATTTTGCTTCTTTTTCCAGTTCTCCTAGAATTCTTCCTCCATAATTTCTACTTCCTCCTTATTTTCTACTTCTTCCCCTTTTCTTTTCTTTCCTTTTCTTTTCATCAAAATTTTGTTCCATTGTTGAAAATCGTTCTTTATTACCTCAAAGTAAAATCTATTCCTAATATCAACTTATTTTTCAACCAAATTCGTGATCACAAATAGAAACATCCTTTGAGCGTTGCTAAGAACCGATAAGAACTTTCCAATTCTGATATTTAGATCTTAAAATCCTGTAGAATTTTTGTTCACGTTAATTCTTAAGATTGATTACGCGATCTTTTACGAACTTTGTTGAAAACCTTGATAATCTCAATAAACCTTGATAGTCGTTATTAATTCTTGTGTGAATCCGTTTGAAGGACCCATTTTAGGTTCCCTGAATCAGATTCGAACGTGAGGATCATCACTCAAAACATCGATGACAGGTGTGTGTTCTTTTACAAGCAAATCGGGGTAAAATTGTGCCTAGCATGGGGCTACACGGCCTGAACCTCTCCACGTGGCCTGCCACACAGTCGTGTCTCCACATGGTCGTGTACCACCTCCACACAGCCCAAGGCTTCCGACATGGTCCGATTACATGGTCGTGTGTCCTCTAATTCTTAGACTTTACAGTTTTGGCCTATAATTTTATGTTTTGTTCAATATAGTCCTTGATTGATTCCCAAATTATTTTAATTCTTAACGTTGTTTAATTAAGTCCCTAATAGTATGATTTATGTTAGAATCCATGATTGACTGAATTAATTTCAGTAATTATACAAATATTTGCATGAATCATGAACAATATATATATGACCATTGTATCTATATTTGCGATCGAACGTACAACATGCCTTATATTATTGTTAATCCAAACACATGAAAAGAATGATTGTTGTTACTAAATTGATTTGTCTCAGATATGTTAATTGATACAGAATCAAGCTATTGCGAGCATACTAATTGCTACTATATTGTTGTATATCAAATGCTATTGTATTGATCTGTTAGAACATGTCATATTGCAATGCATAGGGTGAGACGTTATGAACGGAGGAAGTACTAATAGTATATCTACATTTACTTTTTACTATGTACCCACAACCATAGGTAGATTCCATCTGTGACGTTTTGTTTTGCATTCATAACCCTTTGGCAGCTATTATCTATAAGCATGTTGTGCATCCATGGTCAGTGGCAAATTTGACCTGTAATATCTTGTTGTGTACTCACAGCTATATTCAGATTCCATCTGTGACATTTTGCTATGTGTCCACAACCATTGACAATAAAACTGCAAACTATTTGTGGTCAATCTACAATCTAGTGTGTTGGTGGTTGGATTTCTAGGGAACTCCCATTGTGGTGTGTAGTGGTGGGGTAGGATCTTTTCTATTAAAATTGATACTTTATGGCATCTATGAAAGCATGTGCATAAAAACTTGGAATTTCTAATAGTATATATATGTATCTACATATTTGAATGAGTTATCTGTGAAATCTATATTCTGATATTGCTATTGTGATTTCTTGATGCTAATAATGGCTAAATCAAGAACTGATATTTTGAATTGCTACTTTATTGCGAACATTTTATGCATTATTGTAACATCCCAAACATGGCTGAGTTTGTTTGACCCGTATTTGGCGAGCTACATTAGCCAGCGAAGTGACTCTCCATTTACTGCCGATCTAACCTCCAACACATCACGTATATACAATATAAAATGTGTTACCGAAATAAAAATATACATAAAATGTAAAACATGTGAGCTTATTAAACAAATAGAGAAAAAGGTTCACATAATAAAGTAACACATGACTTTGCATAACAACATAAAGCATGAGTTCGCACAAAAACATGGGTTATCACAACTAAGGGTTCGCATACATAATGGGGTCGAAAACCTATAAGGGTCGCAATAGAACTAGCTTGTATGAGGGTAAAAGGCGTACTTTGGTAAAATTAAAAGAATACAATATGGCACACATGTAAGGATAAATAAGGAAACATCAAACTTTGTTTATACCAAAGAGAAGAAATTAACATAAGTTTAATTAAGATTTCACAAAATGAAATAATCGAGCTTAAGAAAATTTGTTCCAGTAATAGTAGCAACTATAATAAGATTAAGCCCACACAATTAATCTTATCGCCTTTATCTTCGAGTTCGCTAGGGTTTATTTTATGTTCTTCCTTTCCCAAACAGTTGATCCGTTCAGTATCCCTACAAAATAGTTAACAGATCATACCTTCGCTAGCTAATCCCCCATAGAGGGATTAGTTCCTCATGGCCTTTATAGATAATATAAAATCGATATAAAGAGAAAACATGCTAAATAAATCGACAATATAGAGTTTAGGAAAGAGCCTAATTGTATTAAGATTAAGTGTAAATCCATAAGGTTTAATTGTCTCCATAATACAAATCTCACAAAATAGAACAAGTTCGAATAAAAATAAATCTAACCTAAGAAAAGAGAAAACTAAACTAAAATTAAAATACTAATTCTAGGCTAAGTGAATCCATAACATGTGACAAAAGAGCCTATTTATAGATTTTAGGTGGCTATCATCCTTAATCCTAAGTCAATTGACATTCTAGAACTTTAAATTTGATTGTACAGACCAAAAAGCCCTTTGCTCATTTTTAATTCCCATCCAGAGTCACTGTCACGACACATCAGGTCCTGTGTTATGACATAACAGTCAATGTACTCCTCTTGGGATATTTTCAAGGGTATGTCGCAACATCCTTAGGCTGTGTCACAACATCGAAGGTAGTTTTGTAATTTCTCCATTCTACTCTCTATGTTGCGACATTAAGCATTTTGTGTAGTGACATAGTGACCAGTATCAGTTTATTACACCTTCTAATGATCTCTTACACACTTAAAAAGGTTATTAGCTCTCCCTTTGACCGAAGTCTGCAATAAAATAAAAAGTTATGAGGCAATATCTGCAAGTAGACGGGTCAAGTTGTAATATAGATTTCACAACGAAGTAGGTGAGTACTCCGAGGACCTTACCCTAGGGAGGCGAGTACTGAATCAAACTTAACCTAAATAATTAAAGATATAATTAATACTTTAAGTAAGTTATAGTAGAAGAGTAAAATAAGAAAAATGTTTTGGGTTTACAAAATAATAAAATAAAATAACATAAAAAAAAGATTTAAAATTGCAAGAGATAGAGATAGATAAAGTGAATCAAATCTGATGATGGGTGATCAACTCACTTTGGCAATCCCAATTAACTATCATCTCGGGCTCTTCTTCAACCAACTAGTCATTACCCTAGTAGGATCTTTCGATCTTCTACTAACATAACGAGTCAGTAAAAACTACTTATCTTCGGACCTCACAGTCTAGACAGATTTGAGGTAAAGGTGTTCATGTGGCAGCCCTAATTTGACCCTAGTCAAGAAGTGGTTTCGGGACCACAAAACCGAGTCACGAAAATAATTAAATGTTATATTTTATGCTTATTATATGTGAAAGTGCATGTGTGAAAGTATCATGTCTTAATTTTTTTCATTTGAAAGTGGAATTAGCTAAAAATGACTTGTTTTAGAAACTTTGATAATGTGGTAGGTGAACGTCCAAGTGATTAATGTTGTAAATTACTAAAGTAGAGGATTTGCATGTCTATTTTACCACTTTATTTAAGTGGATGGTAGTGGGGATTGCTTTAATGCATCATATGCTTAATATTATTAAAATTATAACTTAACTTATGGTATAAAATAATATATGTCATTTTATATCATAAAATAGGGTGATAAAAACAAAGTGAACTTTATTTTTTTTCCTTTTCTATCACTTAGCCGAAACTTACGAAAACAAATAGGAGAAGAGAAGCTCTTGAATATTCGGTCACTTGGGGAAGAAAAATTCAAGGTAAGTTCATGGTAGTTTGGTTGAAAATTCATGTTTTTGAGTTCCTCTCTTGGTTCTACTTTAAAACCATGAATTAATTTGTTAAATGTTGGTTAATTGTGCATTCGGTCATGATAGGAAATTGCAAAAAAAATGTGTTTGATGATAGAAATTGATGAATGGAAGTTTGATAGACTATAATGTTAAAATCCATGTGATTGTGAGTTTATAAGTTTAAAATTTTGAAATTAGAACTATGTGTGCCTCAATTGCTTGGATTGGGCATTCGGCTATAGTATGTAATGCAAAAAAAGTTTGGAGTTGGATGTTTTAAATGATTTAGATAGTTATAAATTAAGTTTGAGGATTGGTACTTATGTATAAATGGTTTAAAAGGAGCATTCGGCCATGATGAAATATTATGATGAAGTGATGTTAAATTTGCCCTTAATATTTCCGGATTAGTTACTTAGTTAAGCTTGTTAAATTTGCCCTTATTATTTCCGGATAAGTTACTTAGTTAAAGAAAATTTTTAAAGTACTTAGTTAATTGATACTAGGTTAATGGTGTGTGTATATATTAATATAAACTTTGTATATGTACTAAAGGTTGTAGATGAATTCGACCTTGGGAGAAATTTTGGTATAAAATGCTTGAATGTTAAATAGGTTATTGCTTTAATGACTGAATGTGTCAAAGGCTAATGCATGGACTAGTTGATCAATATTTGTTAAAAGGGAAACGTAAATAAATACCTATTTGATGAGCGCTATATATATATATATTCGGGTATATGGTAAAGGTATGTATATGAAAATATGATAAGCCTTATGAGTTTTGTGTTTGTGTATGTGAACTAAGTATACAATGAATATTCGGCTATAAAGGTTATAGGTTAAGTCATAGGAATTTTGGTAATGTACATATTTGGTCATTAGGGTTATATGTACTTAGGCTATGTGAGTTATGAGTTAAGGCAATTTACTTATTTGATATATGTATTCGGTCATAAAGGTGTACATGAGAAAATGTTAAATTGCTTAATGTGATTAAAAAAAAATGTGTATGACCATTTTGTATTTGAGCTAAAAGTAGCTAAATGGCCTATTAAATTTCTTGTCATATTCGGCCATAAGCTAGCATGATGGGACTTTAATAAGTTAAATTTTGTTTGAATTAGCTCAAGAGCATAGAGAACCAAGGTTGGACAGAGGAAAAGAGAAAGTAGTTGAATAGCCGATTCGAGATTGTTTGAAAATATTCAAGGTGAGTTTTAAGTAGTTAAATGTAATTAATATTCGATAATGACATGATAGATTATGAGAATTAAGTATTACTTGTCATATATGTATATGGCCAAATGACATTTGTAATGGAAGTAAAATGTGATATGATTTTATGATCAAATGATAGTGTTAGATGATTATGAGTAAGATATTACGTGTAAACTATCAAATGATAAATGTGAGTGATGAAATGAAATAAAAGTGAATAAAATGTAGGATGATATGTTCGAATGATGCTGGTACCTAATTTGGTATGATTGTGTTATATGAAACTCGTTGATTTGAATATCGTAAAGATACTATCCGAGCCTTTGAGCGTAGCAGGCAATAACACCGATGAAACGATATCGTTAGGTTGTTTGCTTTGTATTACTGCTAATTCTTGCCACTTACCAACTTTTATCAGTGTCTGTCATATAGCAGTAATGATCCATAAAAGCGTTTATAATGAGACATGAGATTAGACTGCATACAAATATAACCTCCTGAATGTTAAACTGTGGTTTCTGGAATGGTTAGATGTGTATTTTTAGTGCTCTGCGTCTAAGATATTGCTTTTTTAAGTGTTATGATGGCACTAAAAATAACAAAGGAAAACTTCATTTTACAAGTCAACTAATGTACACTATTAATTTAGATGCCTCTTTTTTATTTTTGCACTTTATGAACACGAGGAAAAAGGTATATTCTTACCATTGTGGAATTCAAATACGTTTGATCTATTTGTTTGACAATGAGCAGTGGTGCTACAATTTCATGATTTTTGCCTAGCTGGCCATAGTTTAGTCTTGATATCCTGCAAGAATATTATTTTTAAATCATTTGCAGTCTAAAGAGCTCCCATCTTTATCTTTCCTATTATTAAACACAAATATAAAGCAAAAAAGAAAGGTGAAAATTCTATCCTTTGTATTCCTCAAATGGCCATACAGAGCAAATTTGCACAAACCGAGAAGTGGTTTCCAACATTCTGTATGAGCCAACTAGCTTGCTTAGATCCCCTGTATGGAGAGGAGCTTCCTAGATGAGCAGGTGTCAGCAAAGTTACTTGTTAGTACAATTAAAGTGACTAAAAGATCTTTGCTATTATGTCGATCATTTTACATGAGTATTTTAGAGGAATATGTGGTTGTAATTCAATAAGCCGTTTAATTTTGTGTATATATTGACATCTTATTTAAGTTGAAAGGATAGTTTATTGCTGAATTAGGAGTGCAAATTGATTTAGTCAGAAATTCATTTATGCAACCAAGGATGTGGCAAGTTTTATTAAAGATGTTGCTAACAATATAGAAAAATATATTTATTATTGTGCTTAAGAAGAAAAGTGATTGTTGAAACATGAGTCAGTGAAATGTTAGGTTGGAATCTTCTTACCAATCTCTCTTTTTTCTTTTACCCAAGATACAAAGTTTAATTAATGTAGAATTCAACTTGTTTTTTGTCCTAAAAAAATTGCTTATTCCCTAAATCCAATTCTGCATGTTATTTATGTTTTAGATACAGCATCTTTTAATAGATATAGCACCTTTTGTATTAATAGCGTTACGTAGTTCTTATTAGAAAATGAGACTCCAATTACTTGTAATTTGCCATTTCATTTCTACATATTTGGATTTTTATTTTATGAAACTCATAATTTATAGTTTCATAAATTTTCTATTTTCTTTTTTGTTTATCTCTCTTTACTTCTTCTTTTTTTTTTTTTTTTCTTTTTAAGTGTTGGAAGCTAAAGAAGGAACAACTTTCGTTGCTTCTGCTTCTCCTGGTCATCAACAAGGTAGTTGCCTCTACTTCTCCTGCTCTCCTATTGTTTTAGTTTAGTATTGGAGATTTACTTCCTTCAATACACATATCTTATAGTTTATTTTTTTAGCTGTAACAGTTTATAGATCAGATGATGTTTATGATCTGGTATATTGCTTGGATATGCTATGCTAATTTTCTTAAGATATTATCTTCGATTTTAATACACATGTAGAAAAATATACTTATGTCACATTTGATTTTCTTAATTGCTTTACTGGCTGAAACGAATCTGTTCATATACACAATAGATGAGTACTTCGGCGGTTGAAGTTAGTGGTGAAAAAGTGAAAGCAATGTGGGATAAAAGATTGACCGAAATATTTTGTGATATTTGTATTAAAGAGATATTGAAAGGCAATAGGCCTGGTACTCATTTCACAAAAGATGGATGGTTGAAAATAATGACCAACTTTGAGAAAGAAGCGGGCAAGGTTTTTTCACAAAAACAACTTAAAAATAGGTGGGATGCTCTAAAAAAGAATGGAAAGCTTGGAAGAAACTTAAAGGCGAAGATACTGGTCTAGGGTGGAATCCTATAAAAAGAACCGTTGATGCACCGGATGATTGGTGGGAGAGTAGGCTAAAGGTACATTAATAGTTCTAAATATTTTGTTTTTATCTTATTTATGAGATTATTGATAATTACTGTTATTAAACTATCATTTTATATGTAGGTTGTGCCTGAAGCTCAAAAATTTAGAACATCGGGCATTGATCCTGAATTCGAAGGCAAGTTGGACCAAATGTTCAAGGGGATAGTTGCAACAGGTGATAAAGCATGGGCACCTTCTTCTGGTACACTCTGTAGTGATTTTTTTGAGGATGTTAACAATGAAATACCTGAAGAGAATGAAGAAGAAAATGTGAGAAATGATGTTCACATTTTAAATGATGTTCACATTTCAAATGATGTTCACATTTCAAATGATGTTCAAATTGATGGAAATGGTCAAAAAAGAAAAAACCCTGAGATATCAAGTTCACATTTAAATCGGAAGAAAAAAATCCTCAAAGCAAATTGGAGGGGCTGCAAGATTGTCCAAATAAATAGAAAAATTATGCAATGCAATACGACAATATGAGTCAAGCCACATCTAGTTTGACTCCTGTTATGGATCCATATGGTATTCCAGAAGCAGTCAAAGTGCTTGACAGCATGTCGGAAGAAGTTCCAGAAGCTAGTCCGTTATACTTTTTCGCACTTAGATTATTGCTCAATAAGGACAAGAGAATTATGTTTTTATCAATTAATCCCAAGATTAGAGCTTTGTGGCTTAAGACGGAAATGGAGAATAGTTGAAAATTTTCTAATCTTCTAGGGTTAGGAGATATCTATTATTTGACTAAACAAAAATGCTAAACTAGTTTTATCTATAGCTATTTATGTTTGGTTTTTGGATATTGAACTTATGTTCTACTTATTTATGTGTAATCTAGTTTTATCAATGGTTGTTTATGTTTGGTTTTTGAATATTGAATTTATGTTCTACTTATTTATGTGTAATCTACTTTTATTAATAGTTGTTTATGTTTGGTCTTTGGGATATTGAATTTATGTTCTACTTATTTATACTAAATTAGTTTTATCAATAGTTATTAATATATGATTTTGGATATAAAATTTATTCATAGGTGATGAGTATAGTTGAGAATTACCACAGTGATGAAAGTGACAATGGTAAGGAAAAGAAAGAGATATTACAACGCATGGAATGTTTTAACCAAATATTTGTTTTTGCATCTTCTTTTGTACAATTATATTACGAGAAGTATATATTGAAGCAACCATGCATGGATTCAAAACAGACAGGTGAGACATGGATCCGAGAGGTCCTTGACGGTCACGAATCACGTTGTATGATTAATTTTAGGATGTCTAAAATGGTATTCACAAGTTTGTTGAGAGTTTTGGAGACAAGATACAACTTGCAAACTTCAAGAAACATATCTTCTACTGAAATGTTGGGAATTTTTTTATACATCTTGGGCACCGGTGCAAAAGTTTCCCAATGTCGAGAAAGATTTCAAAGGTCTAGATCAACAATAAGTCGACACTTTGCAATTGTGCTTGAGAAAGTTTCAAGGATGGCCACTGATCTAATTGCACCCGAAGATCCTTTTTTTAGCTCAATACCCGAACAAATACGTAATGATTCTAGATATATGCCGCATTTTAAGGTTAAAATTTAATTTAATTTTATTATTTTAATATTTTTGGTCGACTAAAAATATGCACGAGACTAATAAGATTATTTATTCAGGATTGCATGGTGCAATTGATGGTACTCATATTGCTGCTATTCTTCCACCAAATGAACAAGTTCCCTATATTGGAAGAAAAGGTATTCCGACTCAAAATGTTATGGCAGTATGTGATTTTAATATGTGTTTCACCTTTGTCATGGCTAGATGGGAAGGATCGGCACATGACACTAGAATATTTCTTGATGCAATTCGAGATCCAAAATACAAATTTCCGCACCCACCAAATGGTTAGATATTTTATTTATATGTGATTTTTTTTAAATAATAAAGTATAAGTTCTTTAATTGATAATTTTTATAAAAAAATTCTTGAATTAATTGCTTATTATATTATGACATGTAGGAAAATATTATCTTGTTGATTCTGGATATCCTCAAATGAAAGGTTATCTTAGACCATATAGAGGTCAACGATATCATTTACCTGACTTTCGTAGAGGTAGACCGGTATCTGGTAAAGAAGAGATATTCAATCATTCACATTCATCATTACGTAGTGTGATTGAACGAACTTTTGGTGTTTTGAAAAAAAAATGGGCCATTTTAAGGGATATGCCAAGTTATAGTTTTGAAAAGCAAACGATGATCGTTGTTGCTACAATGACGATACACAATTTTATCCGAAAACATGTCGGTCAAAATGATGCAGATTTTATGGAATACGAAGATATTAACTGGGCATATGAGAATATTATTCATTCAGAAAATGCGCATGGTCGAGAAAGTGATGATGACGACGACGACGACGACGATGACGATGGTGATGACGGTGAATCAAACAATTCAAGTGATTTTGAAATGGAATTAACAAGAGATGCTATAGCTTCTAGTTTAATGAATTCACTTTAAATTGATGCTATTGTAAAATTTTTAGTATTTATATTTGGTATATAAATATTATCCCTTTTTGAAACTTTAATCCAAATATATGTAATATTTTAATTTGTTAGGTTTATGTTTTCTATGTTATGTTAATATCTAATATGAATTATATATTCATAGTATATTTTAAAATAAAATAATACAAATATGTTAAAAATATTAATTAAAAATAAAAAAATAATTTTTAAAATAATACAATTCTATCAATATCTAATTACAAATATTTAATTATTATATTTTAATATTTTAATATAGTTTATCTATTCTAATTAAATTTAATAAATAATTAATATTAATTACTTAAAAATATTTAAAATTTTTTAACAATAAGTTATAATAAATTATTTTATATTATTGCTAAAATATCATAATATTAACTAATTTAAACATTATTTAAATACATATTTACTACTTTATAATATCATGTCTAAAATGGACATTTTATTTCCCAAAAGCACTTTTTAACAGCAATACCAAACACCTAAAATTTTCAAAAGCACTTTTCAAAAGCACTTTTCCACAGCACTTTTTAAAAGCACTTTTCAAAAGCATTGCTAAACACACCCTTAGATAGTTATAAATTAAGTTTGAGGATTGGTACTTATGTATAAATGGTTTAAAAGGAGCATTCGGCCATGATGAAATATTATGATGAAGTGATGTTAAATTTGCCCTTAATATTTCCGGATAAGTTACTTAGTTAAAGAAAATTTTTAAAGTACTTAGTTAATTGATACTTGGTTAATGGTGTGTGCATATATTAATATAAACTTTGTATATGTACTAAAGGTTGCAGATGAATTCGGCCTTGGGAGAAATTTTGGTATAAAATGCTTGAATGTTAAAGAGGTTATTGCTTTAATGACCGAATGTGTCAAAGGCTAATGCATGGACTAGTTGATCAATATGTGTTAAAAAGGAAACGTAAATAAATACCTATTTGATGAGCTATATATATATATATATTCGGTTATATGGTAAAGATATGTATATGAAAATATGATAAGCCTTGTGAGTTTTCTGTTTGTGTATGTAAACTAAGTATACAATGAATATTCAACTATGAAGGTTATAGTAAGTCATAGGAATTTTGGTAATGTACATATTTGGTCATTAGGGTTATATGTACTTAGGCTATGTGAGTTATGAGTTAAGGCAATTTACTTATTTGATATATGTATTCGGTCATAAAGGTGTACATGAGAAAATGTTAAATTGCTTAATGTGATTTAAAAAAAATGTGTATGACCATTTTGTATTTGACCTAAAAGTAGCTAAATGGCCTGTTAAATTTCTTGTCATATTCGGCCATAAGCTAGCATGATGGGACTTTAATAAGTTAAATTTTGTTTGAATTAGCTCAAGAGCATAGAGAACCAAGGTTGGACAAGGGAAAAGAGAAAGTAGTTGAATAGCCGATCTGAGATTGTTCGAAAATATTTGAGGTAAGTTTTAAGTAGTTAAATGTAAATAATATTCGATAATGACATGACAGATTATGAGAATTAAGTATTACTTGCCGAATGACATTTGTAATAGAAGTAAAATGTGATATGCTTTTATGATCAAATGATAGTGTTAGATGAATATGAGTAAGATATTACGTGTAAACTATCAAATGATAAATGTGAGTGATGAAATGAAATAAAAGTGAATAAAATGTAGGATGATATGTTCGAATGATGCTGGTACCTAATTTGGTGTGATTGTGTTATATGAAACTCGTTGATTTGAATATCGTACAGATACTATCTGAGCCTTTGAGCCTGGCAGGCAATAATGCCTGTGAAACGATATCGGGCTTCAAGCCTAGCAGGCGAAATGCCGGTGAATGAATTCGGGTTTTAAACCTAGCAGGCAATAATGCCGGTGAAATGATATCGGGCTTCGAGCCTAGAAAGTGAAATGCCAGTGAATGAATTCAGGTTTTAAACCTAGTAGGCTGAATGCCAGTGATTTGATAAAAGTCTAAAACTAAGATACCTCGTGTTAGAATGACAAATGAATACATTCAATACGTTAAATTGGCCAGGTACGTATTATGTATTTATATGTGAGTATGATTTGAATTGAATCATAAGTGTATAATGTGATACATATGTGAATAAATGTTATATCTATATTTATGATCATGATACATTCGGTCAAGGTGTGAAAGTATGTGAAAATATTCGATTTATTTATGCTATATGAATTCAGATTAAGTGAAATAAGAATGCTAATTGTGCATTATATGCTTGTGTATGTTCGGCCAAATGGTGATCTATCTAGAAAATGACCTCTTGAGAAATTGAATAATCTACATATAATTGAGTTTATTTGTTGCATTGCTTAAAACTTACTAAGCTTATGAAAGCTTACTCCGTTTGTTATGTTTCTCTGTTTTATAGATTGTTGACTCCAGTCACCTGCTCGGAAAGGGATCGTCAGCAACTCGTCACACTATCTATCATTTTGGTATTACTATGTTTTGAAGCTAGTATGGCATGTATAGAATAGACTTAAGTGAATGGTATTTTTGAGATGTTGTTGTATATGGGCCATGCAAATATGGCATCTTTTGAATGTTTGTATAAACTTTTTGAATGTATCTAAAAGCTAATGTTCTTATATCTGTGTGATTGTACAAATGTGGTATTTTGGGTTGGTAACACTTCATAACCCATTCCGGTGACGGATACGGGTTATAGGGGTGTTACAGTTCATGAATGGGAAATATCAATTTTGGGTTAATTCCGACCTTGATAACTCCTAAGGTTGTCAGACTCTATGGTTTGTTTCACGTTCTTCCTTTTCCAAACAGTTGCTCTATTGAGTACCCTTATAAATCAATTAAGAGATCATGCTCTTGAATGAAGGTATATGGCTGTAATTGTTGCAAGTATTTGTCTATATTGCCTTCTTGGAATTCAGTGGCTGGGCTTGAAGCACTTGCACTAAAACTTGCCATAAGATAATATGTCTTTTATTATTCTTGGACCTTAATCTTTGTTAATAGCAAAAGAAAGTAAACTGCGTTTTAGTCTTTTGATAATATAATAGAGTGTCTATGTGCCTTATTTATATTTTAAAAAGGGAGGATAATGTATTCAAGAATTATACTCTTGATCTACTAAATAAACAGTCAAAGAATCAGAGTCCTAATATGATTAGGCTACAAAAAAATGTTAATGGTTAGGTTAATTTAGAAAATAGAGTTTACATAATGTTGTCGTGAAATCCCTAGGAGATGTCTTGACATCGAAGACAGGATATAAAGGAAAAAAAATTTCTTTGTCGCGACATCCTAGGGTAATGTCGTGACATGGTGACTGGATTTCTTAGTACTTTTGGGATAATGCGTGGTTCACCTTTTTCATCATCGCTCTGTTCAATTATTGATTTCCCCTGGATTTCTAATATGTTCCATAGTGTATTACTGTGTAGAGTTTGTTCATCGATAACTGAGTTGGTTGTCCCTCTAAAATAGTGTTTCACTCTTTGACCATTTACAAGGAAATGCTACCCCTATTTTTCGGTCATCTCTATTGCTCCATGATGGGCTACCTGATGTATTGTATATGGACATGTCCACCTCGATTTCAATTTCCTAGGAATTAATTTCAATCGAGGGTTGAACAGTAAAACTTTCTGTCCAAGAACAAATTCTCGCTTTCTAATTTTTGCATCGTGACGAAGCCTACTCCTTTCTTTATACATTTTAGTGTTTTCGTAAGCCAAAAAACAAAATCCCTCTAATTCTTGGTGTTGAAATAATCTTTCTTTCTTAGCTAATTCTGGATCTAAATTTAACTCCTTAATTACCCAATATGTTTTCCTTTCTAATTCAATTGGTCAATGAAAATTTTTACCATATACTAGCTTGTACGGAGACATTCTTAACGAATTTTTATATGCTGTTATATAAGCCCATAATGCATCATCTAGTTTAGCTGACCAATCCTTTCAATTTAGATTTACTATTTTCTCTAGAATTTGTTTCGTTTCTCGGTTGGATACCTTTGCTTGTCCATTTGCCTAAGGATGATATGCTATGGTCATTTTGTGTCTTATGTTGCATTCGTGGTGTACCAAACCTAGTAAATATGTTTTTTTCTCAAGAATCTCACAACTAATTTTGTATCATTAGTAGGTAGTGCGACAACTTCGACCCATTTGGAAACATAGTCAACAACTAAGAGGATATACTAATTTCCAAAAAAGCTTGGAAAAGGTCCCATGAAAGCAATCCCCCAAACATCAAACACTTATACTTCAATTATCCCTGTTTGTGCCATTTCATCTCTTTTAGATATGTTTTCGATTCTCTAGCATCTACCACATCTTTGTACAAATTCATAAGCATTTTTTTTCATAGTGGGCCAATAAAATTCTAATTGTAATATTTTTTGGGTTGTTATTGTCCCCCCAAAATGTCCTCCACAAGGAGATGTGTGGCATCCTTGTAAAATATCATTTATCTCTTCCTTGCTACACATCATCGAACTAATTGATCTACGTATTGATGAAACATGTATGGTTCTTCTTACACATAATTTTTGGATTCGTGAATTATCCCTTTTTTTTGTTGCCAAGATGCTTGAGCCTAGAAGACCCCTCATGCAATATAGTTTATGTAGTTCGCATACCACAGTGTTCTATGCGTACTATGTCTTGGTTGATTGATATCTACCCTAAATAGTTGCTCATCTGTGAAAGTCTCCTTAATCTCTTCCATTCTTCTACTTGTATATTGCCCTAAATTCTGGATAAATGATTTGCAATTTGATTTTCGGTTCCTTTTCAGTCCATAACCCATAAATCAAATTCCTGAAGTAACAAAACCCATGTCATTAATCTACATTTTGTTTCTTTTTTTTCATAACATATTTCAGGGCAGAGTGATCAGTATACACATAGACTCAATTTTCCATTAAATAAGGTTGAAATTTTTAGCAAGCAAACACCATGGCCAACATCTCTTTTTTAGTTGTAATATAATTACACTGTGTTAGATTCAGCATTTTGCTGGCATAATGAATGGCTCCAAATAAATTATTTTATTTTTGTCCCAAAATTTCACCTACTGTATAATCACTAGCATCACACATAATAATAAAGGGTTTTGCTCAATTTGGAGTGATTATTATAGGGGTAGGTATGAGTTTGGCTTTTATTACCTCAAAGTATTCAATACAACTTTGGTCGAAGACAAAAGGTGTTTCCTTCTGTATAAGTTGATTTAAAGGTTTAGAAATATGAGCAAAGTCTTTGATAAATCTTCAATAGAATCCAACATGGCCTAGAAAATTTCGAACACCTTTTATGTTAGTGGGATGTGGAAGATGTTTCATCACCTCAATTGTTGCTTTGTCTACTTCCATACCCTTTCTTGATATTTGGTGCCCTAGGACCAGTCCCTCTTTTACCATAAAATGACATTTCTCCCAATTGAGCACTAGGTCAGTTTCCTCGCATCGTTTTAGCACTTTCTCAAGATTACCCAAACTTTCTTGAGACAAGTTCCTTCCAACATGTCAGCAAAGATAGCAGTCATGCATGACAGTTGCTGCAGCATTGCATAATGCGAAGGGCATTCTTTTAAAGGCATATGTGCCGCAAGGACACGTGAAAGTAGTTTTATCTTGGTCATCGGGGTAAATTGGAATTTGATGATGCCCTGAATTCCAATCAAGGAAACAGTAATAGTCTTTTCATGCTAACCAATCCAGTATTTGATTAATGAAGGGAAATGGGAAGTGGTCTTTTTTGTTGCATCGTTCAGTTTCCTGTAATCAATACATACCCTCTAACCAGTAGCGGTTAGCATTGGAATTAATTCATTCTTATTGTTCTCAACTATAGTTAGACCTTCCTTCTTTGGAACACATTGGGTCAGACTAACCCATTCACTATCAGAGATAGCATACACAATACCTGCATCTAACCATTTGATCAATTCCTTTTTTACCACTTCCTTCATGGCTGGATTAAGTCTCCACTGAGCATCTACTACATGTTTTTTCTTTTCTTCCTCTAATCTGATCTTATATTTGTAGAATACAGGACTGATTCCTTTGATATTAGCAATGGTCCATCCTATAACTTTTTTATGCATCCTCTAAACATTTAGTAAGGCTTCTTCTTGTTTTTCATCTAAGCACGTAGCAATAATTCCTAGTAACGTATTTTTTTCTCCCAGATATCCATACTTTAGATGCTCAGGTAATGGATTTAATTCCAACTCAGGGGGTTTGATGATAAATGGAACCATTTTTATCAAATTTGGTGTAATTTGCTCCGGCTGTTCCTTACTTTGTCTCCACCAATCTTGTTGGGTGACTATATGATTATTCTCTTGTTCTGCATTCCCTTTCTTCCTTAGTTTCATAGTCTGTTAATTTTTGCATGTTGGACTCCAGTTGGTTACATTCTTGTTTTTTTACTTCGTACAGCTTCCACTTCTAGGTTGTCTGTTCCACAACACTCCTTCCAAGCAAATTCATTAGTTCTAGATTTTTCAAAAATTTCCATTACCTCCTCATTTTTTGTCCAAATACTTTCCTTAGTCATAATATAAAATTTTTGTTATTTTGACTATCCAAACTGTAATAGAAATGTTGAATCTGAATTGCAAAATGTATGCATCTATCTAGTATAGATCTAAAGATTGTTTTGAATCTATCCAATGCTTGGCCTAAGATTTTAGTAATACCTTGCTGAAAATAAAATAATTGTATATAACTACTTAATACCTTATTCATTGGCAATGCCCGAAGAAGGAATAGTTACTCAAAATTGGCCCAGGTAGTAATAGTGTCTGGAAGAAGTGTTTCCAGCCACAATTTTTCCTTCCCCTCTAGCACAAACAGAATTAGTAGCAATTTGATAGTCTCTGGTGGAATTCCTGCATAACTAACAGTGCAACATATATGAACAAATTTCCTCAAGAATGATATAGGATCTTTATTAGTATAATCGACAAATCTGACATTACAAGTGATCTTTATTAGTATAATTTAAAGTTGGATTTAGTTCAAAATGGGTATTGTGAATAGTAGGTCGATATATGGTAGGTTGCAACCAAGTTGTGTCGAATAACATCCCTAAAACCTGAATAATGTTAATGTGATGTATTGTTAGAACAAACTGTATCTACAACTTAAAAATTTCCCTATTAATCTTTAAAATCCAAAAATTAAAATTAACTTAGTGATGTTGCCTCCCTGACAACAGCGCCAACAATTTGACTACCTACAGAAGTACTAACGTCCATAGTGTGAATACTATAATAAAATAGAGAGTTATGAGGCGGTACCTGCAAGTATATGGGTCGAGTTATGCTATAGATTTTACAACGAAGTAGGTGAGTACTCCGAGGATCGTACCTTAGGGAGGCGAGTACTAAATCAATCATAACCTAAATAATTAAAGATCTAATTAATAATTTAAGTCAGTTATAGGATGAGAGTAAAATAAGAAATATGTTTAGGGTTTGTAAAATAATAGAATAAAATAACATAAAATAAAAAGAATAAAAGTTCCAAGAGATAGAGATAGATAAAGTGAATCCAATCTAAGGATGGGTGATTAGCTTGCTTCGACAATCACAATTAACTGTCGTCTCAAGCTCCTCGCCAACCAACTAGTTGCTACTCTAGCAAGATCTTTCGGTCTTCTACTAACATAATGAGTCAGTAAGAACTATTTATCTTCCAACCTCACAGTCCAAACTGGCTTGGGGTAAAGAGGTTCATGAATGGGACATACCAATTTTGGGTTAATTCCCACCTTGACAACTTCCTAGGGTTATCAGGCCTATGGTTTGTTTCACGTTCTTCCTTTTCCAAACAGTTAATCCATTGAGTACCCCTACAAAACAGTTAAGAGATCATGCCTCCACTCACTAATCCCACATAGAAGGACTAGTTCCTCATAGCTTTCATAAACAACATGAAAAGAATGGAAGAATTAATCATAGGGAATGAATTGAAATAGAGAGTTTAAGAAAGTTTGATTGATATTGATGAATAGAGCGAAACCACATAAATTGATCTCCTTTACAATCAGATCTCTTGAAGAAAACAAATAAACTGAAATTATAAAATCCTAAGAAAGTAAGAGAACAAATCCAAACTTAAAGAAAGAATCTAAGCTAATTGAATGGTGTCCACAATATGTGCCAGAGAGGTTTATTTATAGCTTTCAAGTAGTCATCATCCATAGCACTAGGGTACCTGTTGTTCTCGAGCTTTAGGTTCAATTGTACAGACCAAAACACCCCTAATTTGTGTTTTAATCTCGTTACGGAGTCGATGTCGTGATACACCAGGACCTATGTCTCGATGTAGCAACCAACATGTCCCTCTATAGCCATCTTCAGGGGTATGTCTCGACACCTTTAGCCTGTGTCATGACATTGAAGGTACTTTCTCACTTTCTCTATTCATCTCTCTATGTTGCAACACTGGATTCCCCATGTTGTGATATAACACCCAGTATTGACCCGAAATGCCCTCTAGTAGTCTCCTGCACACTCACGAAGTACGCTAGCTCCCTTTTAGGCCTCATTCAGCCTTTAAGGTTAATAAAAGACTCGATGTGCACATTTCATTGAATGTAAATAAAACTAAAGAAACTAAATTAAAACATAATGAAAATGATTGTATTCAAGATCCTTAAATGTGAAAACTAGTTTAACCTGCTACACTGAGTTACGGTAGATCACCCTAAAAGACTCAATTTTCACATTTTATTAACTTAACAAAAACTTACAAAAACATAATTAATACCTAATGAAAATGTTTGCTTTCAAGCTTCTAAAGCGTAGAAATTAGTTTAATCTGCTACACCGAATTATGACAGATCAAACTCCCCTACACTTAAGGCATTGATTATCCTCAAGCAACATAAACAAAAACAAGAAATAGAAAAGACGTCCCTTGAGAAAATATCATACAAGTATTGACTTTGGAGCACATGGCTAGGTATTTCATATTCACAAATAACTTTGACATGATGAATAATTGACTTACCACTTTTGACCACAACATCTAAGTTCAGTAAATTACAATGAATACAAACATTAAGGGTCCCACCTGTACGGATCCATCAATAAATCATACAAGTACTTTGATTACCCGATCAGAATACAAATGGTCGTTTATGCAATTGTTCAATATAAAGTACAATCATGCAGGATGACATTTAGGTCACATAGGACTTTTTGGCTTGTAACATTCTAAGGCTTAGGACATGTAACACCCCTAACCCGTATCTGTCGTCGAAACAGGGTTTCAGAGCATTACCGAAACTTTCAGAACATCTTACAAATAATTTATGTAAATTAATATTTATTAACCGAGATCATACAAAACGTCCCTTAATTGGACAATTGAGGCCAATACGAGTATTAGAATCAAGTTGGGACTTAATCAGGAGCTCTAAGAATTTTTTACAAAATTAAAAAAAAAAATTACAAGGTGCAGGGCTCACATGCCTGTGTGGTCCAAGGGACACGCTCGTGTGACCCTGGGACACGCCCGTGCTACAGGCCGTGTTTGACCCCGTGTAACTCTTTGACTTGTGCACATGGCCATACCACACGCCCATGTGCTAGGCCGTGTAGCACACACAGCTGAGACACATGCTCGTGTCTCTGCCTATATGCTCAATTCTGAGCATTCTGTTTCTCAAAATTAAGGTGCAAGGGACACACGGTCTAACTACTCGCCCATGTTACCAGGCTGTGTGTCACACATGGTCTAGACACACGCCCGTATGTCTGCCCTTGTGGACAAAATAAAGCCATTTCCTAGCCTCATTTGTCACCCAAATTTACCATTTTCCTGCACTAAAATGCACATCCAAATACCAACCAATTCAAGCATTCAAATTAAGCAAATTCCATCATTCAACAAGGCATATCATATATGTTTATAATCTTACCTTGGTATATTCCATACAACCACTTAACATATATATTTAGCTACCATAGCATGACATTACAAGTATATCAAAACAACCATTACTAGCCACTCCAATGGCTAGATTACAAACATCATTTTCAAGCCACTAATGGTTAAGTTGTCCTAAAGCCATTATACCAAAATAATTCTACTATATATATACCCCAAAATAACTAGTTGATAGTGTGGCGATGCTCCAATGGCCTCCAACCTTTGCGAGCTTCCGAGCACTATAAAATAGGGAAAATAAAATAGAGTAAGCATTACATGCTTAGTAAGTTCGTATAACGGAAACTAAACTTCCCAATCTCATTTATTGAATCTAAGCATACAATATCATATTTTTCCATCCATTAGCAAAATTGCCTAAACACATGCATTCAATCAAACATGTTAGTCACCAAAACCTTCATATCAACCATGTAATATTCTTTCAAGTCATTATCATTTCATCTCAAAATTCTCATACCACATTAAGAGTTGTGTCCGTTGAATTATTGAAATTTCGATGGATGCTCAAGTAGTACACTCGAGGTGTACAATTTAATAATCCGTCAATTTCTTATCCAAGGGTACCCATTAGGGCACTAAATCAAGGGACACACTCTCAAACCACATATTATATAACAGGATTACCAGTCTAGGCTAAATCCTTTATATAGCATATGCTCAAAAGGGCTCAATTATAATTACCAGTCAAGGCTAAACCCTAATCATAACGTATACTCGAGAGGTATTGTATCAGGATTACCTGTCCAGGCTAAATAATTTCTATAATGAGGTTAATAGGATTACTCATCCGAGCTAAGTCCCATCCGCAACAAATGCAGGACCTCATCCATCTCGGGAAAGCACATATACTTATCAGAATTAAATATTAATCGGAACTTAACCCCTTTTTCACCATTTCAAGCATGTATTAAATCGTCCATTATAGCATTCAAGTATGCATTCCAATATAATTCATATTACATACAAGCATAACATTCAATTAACATAATTACACACTTGATTAAGTTACATGAACTTACTTCGACACTTGTTCGCGTAAATAATCTACTAAATCGAAGCCTTTTCTTTTCCTCGATCTACCCTCGAATGTGAGTTGTTTGGATCTATATAAATAGCTTTAATCATCAATTTATCATATTTCATACTCATTTGGACTCAACTTACGTCCTGGGCAAAATTACCATTTTGCCCCTAACTTTTCCATAAATTCCAATTTCATCCTGAGGCTCGGAAAATGAATTTTTTGCAATTTACTCCTTATTCCAAACCTAACCAAAACCTCATTACAAAATTTACAACACATGTATTCATAAAAATTCATAATTTTTTTATCAATTTTCACAATACATTTTAGTCTATAAATCATGTTTCATCAAAAATCACTTTGTAAAAGTTGTTTATCTATCAACAACATTTGATTTTCCACCATAAATTTCTAATTTTCAACATATTCATCCATGACCCAAATTTCATACCTTCATAACTTTTCAAATTAATCCCCCAAATAGATAGATTAAGATATCCCAGTTTCAAAAATATCAAAATTACTAAAAACAGGACAAGGAAACTTATCCAATTAAGCCTTGAAAGTTTCTTCTCTCTCTCCTAGGGTTTCCATATAATTTTGGGGTTGAAGATGAAAAAATAAGATGATATTTCTTTTTATCATCTTTTAATTAATTAAATTATTTCAATTTCCAATTTAGTCCCTACTCTTTTCTAATTTTTCCATGGATGAGTCACCAAAAATCTAGATACTTTTCTTTAATGATCTAATTACCGTATAAGGACCTCTATATTTTAATTCCATAGCTATTTAGTCCTTATAATTATAGAATTCAACTTTTGCATTTTATGGATTTAGTCCTTCTCGTAATTAAGCACTTAATCGATAAAATTTTTGTATCAAAATTTTTATACGACATGTCTATCATAATACAGACCATATTATAAAATAAAAATAAACTTCATTTTCAAATCAGATTTATGGTCCTGAAACCACTGATCCGATTTCACTGAAAAATGGGCTGTTACAGGACAGGTATGGAGTTAAAAAAAGTAAGCATCAAGAGCGCTACAAACACAAAAATAGTTTGGCACATCATATCAACCTCTATTCTTTCCCCCTTAGTGACCCTTACCCACTCACCACCTTATTTCTCAATCTCTCACCTTCCTTGTTTCTCCACATAGGAAATCATAGCATAACATAGTAATTATGACTAGCCTATGAGCTTCTATGCATTAATGAACAAGTTTTTCTTATGCATGCGATTTTGTCACTTTTATCTTTTTCAATACATCTCATTCATGAATGCCTTTTCACTGTTTCAAGAATTTTTCTACTCGTACTACTTTTGCTTTTCGAAATTTTCTTTTGTTTTGCACTTTCAAGCTAACCTATAGTTTCCATATCACACCAATCTTTCCTATTTCACTCTGTTTTTACAAACTCCACTATGATGTATCTACTTAACCCTCAATACGTATGGCCAAATGTCTATAGTCGTGCAGTGTAGGACCAAAGAAAAATGGCATATACAAATTAATGTTTTTAGGCTCAGGGTTTGTAATGAGGTTCATCAAGAAGTGTCAATAGGCTCAAAAATTGGTACTAAAGTTGAATTGAATAGGTCAACTTTTTTGCTCTGGATGTGTTCCAAACAATGCCTTAGTTCATCCCTTAATATCCCAAGATGCATAAATTTAATCAACCAAACAAACTCAAATTCAACCATTTATAATTCATACTAGCATGCTTCTTTCCTTGTATTTTCTATATCCTTTGGTACAGTTGATTGCTTAATGCCTATTTATAGTATAGCATATAGAACTTAGTAGTCTAATAATAAAAATTTTAAAGTCACCTATCATCTGCAAATTTATTTGCAAACACAAACAACCAATGTACATGTTCTTAACCAATCACTTGAATTTCTACAAGCTCAAGCACACCAAAGACAAGAAAAATAAAAAAAAATGTAGAAATTGAAAACAAATAAAAAAATTTCTAAGTTACCCCCACACATTTGAGTTGATACATTGTCCTAAATGTGCATGTAACACCCCTTACCCGTGTCCAACGCCAGAATAGGGTACGAGGCATTACCGGACTTAATCGTTCATAAACATGCAAAAATCAAGCTACAAAATTTCTTTTAATTAAAAAATTTTCATACACATGCATAATGTTCCATACACAGGCCTACGAAGCCCTAAACATGTATTGAAAGTAGTTAGGGACTAAACTGAGAACCTTAGCAAATTTTGGGAAATCTCAAAAAATTTCTTTCCATGAGACAGGGTCACATGCTCGTGTGGACATAGGGACACGCCCATGCCCTCAGGCCATGTAACTTTCTGTCTATGACGTCAGCATGCAAATCAAACCACACGGCCGGGCCACACATCCGTGTCTCCAGTCGTGTCCCTCATACGGTTGAGACACACGACCTTGTCTCAACCTATGTAGTCAACAATTAGCTTATTTTCCAAGCCTTCATGTTACCCATAAACCCTTACAACCTTATGCATATTAAAACCATACATCATGGCGTCATTTTAGTGATTAAACACTCTTTATTAAGACATATTCATAGCATTAATATGTCCTATTACAAGCAATGCATCTACTCATGCAATACCAAGTCTAGATTCCTTAATTCACATTCATAAGACTTGTCATTTTGATGATCACTTTTACCATTATACTATGGTTACCAACTTATCCATCAAGCATTCATGTTCAACCATTATCACGTTGTTTTTATAATGTGCAATTATTACCTGGCTACGATGACCTCAATTGGTCATAAAGCATACATCCAACACACATGTCATACTACCAACCATGCATGACAAACAAACATAATCACATCATAAACATTAGACATGACATGAATAGCTAGGTTTATCAGCCATAATTAATATGAGCCACCTCTCATGGCCATATACATATAACTCAATATAAGCCAATACATTTGGCCAAAGCATAATAACACATGTCAATAAACTAGATCCCTATACATGTCACTCACTTGAAATTTCTAATATATGTTTCATTATTCCAAAGGTAGTGACTTGATAGTGTGATGTTGCCTCCGATGATCTCCAACCCCGAGCTAACCTGACAAGCTAAAAGAAATGGAAAGAAGGGAGTAAGCTTCACGCTTAGTAATTCCATATGAAAATAATAAACAATTTATCAATATGCTTCCAGCCATTTCTTACAACATGATCTCAAGGTAATACTATCATAATTGCCTTTTTAACTATTTTTAGGTCAAGCTATTTTCTCGAGTCACAGTCACTAAATCATTTATATCAGGAGATACGAAACTCTAAATTAAGATCCACTAATTTTCCCTAAAACTAGACTCATATATATTCTTACCATAAAATTTTTAAAATTTTTGGTCTAGCCAATAAGTACAGTTTATTCTTTAAAGTTACCCCATTTACGCTATCCAATATTTCTGACCCTTTTTCACTAAAAATTAATTATCTCATAATACAGAACTCAGATGATGTTTCTATCTATTTCTATTGGAAAAAGACTCATTAAAAATTCTAAGAATATAAATTATAACCCATAACTATTTGTTTACAATTTTCCATGATTTTCTAAAATCAAAATAGGGGATTTCAAAATCATTTTGACTCTATCTCACAACAATTTAAAAATTTCATAATATGAAACTCTTTTGCTTACACCATTTCTTCTATGTGAAACTAGGCTCATTAAGATTTAATTTAATATTTTATTCAGCCTCTAACTCAATTTTCACAAGTTTTGGTGGATTTTCAAAGTCAAACTATGGTTGCTGTCCAAAACTGCTTTAGTGTAAATTAATGATACTAAGTTTATCACACCTTATTAATTTATTTTCACCACATTGGTAAAGATACATATTTATACATCATAAGTATAGAACTACAATTACAAGGTCATCATGAAATCATTCTCATAGGCATGACTTACCTATTTACATCCTCACCTAATGTACATCATGAACTGAAATCATTTCTCATGAGTTTGGCATACATACATGTGTTACTTACTCATATTCATTCCTTATTAATCATACATCATGAATTGAATTCACATCTCATCATTTTCATGTAAGTACTTGTACCACTCACAACATAGCCATAAGCTCTATTGTTTCGATATAAACCATAAATCTTCCGTTGAACCATTTGGAATACTACAGGATATTCATTAGCCCCAAACATGGGATAAGATGCTGACGCCATGTCCTAGACACGGTCTTACACTGGCTAGCACATCAAAGTCGATGCCATGTCCCAGATAGGTCTTACACTAATTTTCATATGTCGAGGCCGATGCCGTGTCCTAGACAGGTCTTACACTGGCTCTCATCTATCGGTGTCGATCCCATGTCCTAGACAGGTCTTACACTGACACACAATAAGCTGACGCCATGTCCTTGACAGGTCTTACACTAGCTTGTATATCTCGAGGCCGATGCATGTCCCAGACATGTCTTACACTAGCACACATATCACCTAATGTTATGGCATGAATATCCAAATCTATTTCTAATGTTCAACTGAAAGTCTTCATTATATAAATTCTCATTAACAACGCAAATCAACAATTCATACCATACTAATCGTGCAATACATGATAATATTGAATTAGCATTATTTATGTACATATTACTCGTTTATATGGAATATCATATTCCATCAAATTTCTAATGTACTCAATCATCATATACATGTTATTAACATTTGGCATTATTTTCTCATATACAATATCTTCAACATAAAATTCAATACTATCATAACAAGATATATTTTCAAGTATATTGACAATAACATGGATATCATACTTATTTAATCACACGGACTTACCTCGAATGCAATTTCGGCTAATTACTCCATTTTAGTCTAGAACCTCGTACTTTTCGATTTAAGCTCAAATCTTGATTTTCTTGATCTAACATAATGAAATTCACTCATTTAATCATTACATTAATTAAAACATTCTATAATTCACAATTTTGCAAAATGACCGTTTTGCCTTTAGACTTTGCAAAAATTACGATTTTGCCCTTAGGCTCGTAAATCTATTTTTATCAAATTTCCTCATTTACCAAGCCTAGTCGAATTCTTTTTATAACTATAGAAACTCAAAATTTCAATTATTTCACACATTTACAACTTATTTTACAACTTTACAAAATAGCCATTTTTAGGTGTTTTCATGCAAACTTCTTTGACAAAAGTTGTTTATTACACAACCAAGATTCGCTTTCTTCCATAAAATTTTAGTTAAAAACACATATGCTTTCATGGAAAAACCATAGACTCTCAACCATTTTGCAAAATAATCCCCTCACTAGTTAGATTAGGCTTTAGGGGTTCCAAAAACACAAAAATTATCAAGAAAGACCACCATGAAGACATACTTGCAAGAGTTTAAGGTTGCTAAAAATTTTGAGCTTCCATGGCTGTTTCCTTGAAGAGAAATCAGTGGGGAAAGAATGAGAGAGATGAGAAAATGACAACTTTTCCTATTTGTTTTATTTTATTCAATTTTATCACTTAATTTCCACCAAATGTTGACTTTTCTATTTCTTTGTCTCCCACGGCCGGCCACCTCTTTAAAAAGGGTTTATTCGCCCTTTAAATACCTCCACAATATGATTCATAGTCAATTTACACCTTTAGCTAATAAAACAGGACTTTTGCACTTTATGCGATTTAGTCCTTTTTCACAATTGAGCTCACAAACGCTAAAATTAACTCACCAAATTTTTCATGCGCTCATATAATCATGCTATAACACATAAAATAACATTAAAAATAATTTCTCTGGCCCCAGAATAGTGGCTCCAAAACCACTATTCCGATTAGGCCCAAAATCGGGCGGTTACAGTGCAGCTTATAAAATATGAGGAAAGAAGTTACTTGATTTATTGTGGTTGCTCCAATTGTGGGTGCTTTCTCCTTTCATTGTGTAAAAATCAAATTGTTTGTGTCTCTTTCATGTCAAGATCCTACATAGAAAACAATATGTAATATAACTAAAAATCTACTATTAATCTCACTACTATAGAGTCTAAATAAAAATTATCCAAAAATTAATACACGTATTTTCTAAAAACAAAATTTAAAATTGTTCAATCTCCCACCTCAAAATCCATTTCCTCGCTTCCGTCATCCTCCTTATCCTCTCCCCCCTCTTCACTTTCATGCATCTCTTCTTCTCATTCCAAATTTGTTGGCCCAAACATGTCAGGTGTATAATTGGGGACCCGGATGTTGTTTTGCCTAGTAAATTCTTGGAAAATTGGCCTCAATTCTTGCATCCATTGTATCATCCAATCTTTCTTTGGATGACTACTTTCACCAATTTCTTGTTGAGCTTGTGTCAACCTTTATGACGAAACTAGTGTAGCCTTCATGTCTTTTTATTGCTTGTTCTGATCTTTTATTTGTTTGGCTCGTAGCTCAATGTACTTTTGGAACAAGGTGTCCTCGATAATACTTGAGGAAGGTTTCAGTGACTGCTCAGTGGTTTTCATAGATACACCTACCATTATCATTATATGGTGGAAGAAAACTCCAACCTTTTGGCCACTAATGCATCTCTTCATGTTCTGGTAGATCCATTTGCCAATACACATCTGGTTTTTTTACAAGATTGCATAAAACTACTCGAAAGGTATTAACATTAGAAACATTTAAAGTAGGTACTATTCACGTTTGAATCCACATTTTAGCCTCTAGAAACATAATAGCTTGATGAAAGGACGCGTGAATACTGGTATCTGAGCGATATTTCCATTCGCCCCTCCTTTCAATTAAAAAGTTTATAATATTATCCATATTTATGTCCCAAAAATATTCTAATCAGTTTCGTAAATAAAATCATCTTCATAGTATGGAGCATTATAAAAGTAGCATATAACTCGAGGGGTTACATACATATCTTTCCCTTGCACAAGTACTATATACCATATTGTAACGATTTGTAATGTCTTTACGCAAGTGTATGTAGTCGTTCAAGTAATAAGTAAAAATGAGTTATCGTCTCCAAAAAGGTTATATAAGCTTAATCAATTGAATTGCAAACTTATAATTAACAATTTGATATAATCAAATCAATAAATTTGGATGGTGATGATTTAATTAAACTAAATGCAAAGAGTGATCCTTATGCAATTTCTCTAAATGCAATTTTACCTAAATGTATGAATGAGGGCTTTAGCAATAAAAAACAATCAACTTTAAATGAGCTAGGATAATTATATTAATTAATTCAATTAGTTTTATCATGCTAACATGTTCGAAATTACTTCCTCTTATGGGTTTGGAAATAAAATTAAGACCTCTCGGATCTTTTACTTAGTTAAATATGCATTTTACTGATCATATTAGACTAAGGGTTTCTTAGCATTTATGCAAGGTCACAAGGACATTTACATTTGCAGCATTTTAATTACATAAATCTAAAAATCATGCAAGATAATAGAGCCAACTAAAGATATTATGAACCTTAACTTAGTCGGGTTTAAGGACCTAAATTAAGCATTGTACTTTTTAATTATGCGTCTACTAGTTGTCGTCTAGTTAGGTTCACTCAGTTAATTTGAGTGCACCTAATCATGTATGAATGAAATGCAGCATGATATTAATTGAAAACATAATCAACTGAGGCAGAAAGCATGTTAAAATGGATTAAATAAATCTCATTAACTTAGTATAATTATCCTAAAAAATAGGATTTAAAACTCTATAGTTGATGCCAAAAGCATAAAACTCAAAGCAAACATGTTTAAAATAAATAACAAGAAGAAAGAGTAAACTCTATTCAGTTTAGCATCCTTTCGGATCTATTCTGTCTGACTTAGTTCAACTGCCTTTCGGATCTATTCTAACTGAGGTGCTTTATTCTGCTCAGTTCAGCAGCCTTTCGGGTCTATTCAGACTGAAGCGCTCCTCCATTCTAATTGAAGCTTTTTTTGCTGAGGGTTTAAAAGGAAGTCGGCTAAGGAGTGCTTTTGACAAGGCTTTTATGGCTAAAGATGGAGAGGGCATCAATGGCTATGTAAGGGAAAAAGGGAGAGGGATTTGAGAGAAATGAAGTGAGAGAGAAATGTAGAGAAAATGAGGAACGAGGGTTTAGGGATGAGCTAGATGTGAGGGATGGCAAGATATTTATAGGTGAGGAATAGGGTATGAGTTTGCTAAAAATAGTTCAGAATTACCTCCCTTCCCTCTCCCATGTGGCTGGCCACGTATTAAGGAAAAGGGATGACCAAGTCTTCCATTTTGAATTTGAATTTCAAGCTAAAGATAGCTATGTAGTGGACGGTTTCAACAAGTAAGTTGTTTGGCTAAATTTTTATTATTTTCCAACTTCAAGGACCTTCATTTAAATATCCCAAAAATACTTTTTGGGTAGCTAATATCAGGTGTCGAATATGGGCTTTTAACTCCCGTTGTTGGATAGTTCTTGAGTCCAAAACTTAGCAAACATTTCTAACTTTTCATCACCTTTCTTTATTGGGTCAAGTAGTCAATCCCTATGCCCAAATTGCATGGTTTTGCCGTCCACATGGATAAATTGTGCATGGCCAACCTATATAGTGAAAAATACACACATTAGTAAATTAACATGAATTAATATAAAATATGCTTGAAAATCATGTACTTAAGCATAATTTTACATACTTTCTAATTTCATGTCTAAAATTACCAATTAAGTAAAATTTACTTATTTCAATAATAATTACTCGAGATAAACATAATAACTAAGTAAAAAGGTGGTAAAAACATATAAAAAACCTTATATAATTTCAAGTTTACACACCCCCAAACTTAAATCATTGCTCGTCCCAAGAAATGTTTATGCACAACACAACTTTTGCTAAGGAGATTTTGCAAAATGATAAAGTAGCATCAATGTTCACAGATAATCATGTGTCAATAAAATCATGTTAAAAAATACTCTTTATTAACAAGTAGCTCGAATGTAGATATTATTTCTCACTTTATATTAAGTACATCATAATGTCAACATGAATTATAGTTCGCTTGCATTTTCAAAGTCATACATAACATTCACCAATCAACATGTTTTCTTTATCAACTAAACATAGCAATCCCAAGGTTTAATTAGTGTCTTCATATGTTGAACTCAGTAATTCCTCTCCACTAATGTAGTCGGTATAATTATCTAATCAATAGGTCTTTTATTAGGTTGTAATGGGACGAGGCTAAAGGTAGGGATAAAGAGATGTGATTTGTGGTTAAAAACATCTTAACCCTAACCTTGCCTTGGATCCTTTTGTGTCACAACCTTCATATAATTGGATATTTGGAAAACCCCCAAGCTTATTTTGAAAACATGCTCAACTTTTTATTTATTTATTTTTCAACTTTTGAGCAAACTTTGCTCTTTATTTTTGAGACTTTGAACACTCTTTTATTTGCTCTTATTTTTCTTCATTTGAGCAAGCTTCTTTATTTTTTCAGAAAGTTGAGCAAAACTTCTCTTTGCTCTTTATTCATTTTTTTTAAATATGTGAAGAGCATGTGCATCTTTTCATAATTCTCCTTAAACCTTAATCACCAAGACAAATTTTTGGTTAAGATAGGTGCAAAAGAATAGAATAAAATTCAAAAAGATGTTAATGTGGCTTATAATGTAGGTATTTTGCAATAAATAGGCCATTAAGCTCAAAATTAAGTTGCAAGGGATAAATCTCATATGGTCAGCTTGAAAGGCTTAAACGATCTAAAGAAAGTGTGCCTATATCATATTAGAATCATATACCTCCTAGGATTTCACCTCAAGAAAATTACTAAGTCAATTATAAAGACTTAAACCTTCATACATGTCTATTTCTAAAGAAATCAAATTTTCATGGTAAATACTATATAAGACTAAGATCATACAAGCATCCTATCATTCAAGATAACATATAAATAACTTAGATAAAATAAAAAAAAAATATTCTTGCATTTTGAACAAACTCATCAACAAAAGATAATTCTAAATATTCATTTATTTTAACATACTTAAGCAAAAATATTGAAACATACTTCAAAATTCATGCTAAATTTACCTTACCAAAAAGTAGTGTGAAATGCCTTACCCCCTTTTAAAAAAAGAAGCAATGTAACAGTCCATTTTTAGTCAAATCAAAACAGTGGTTTCGAGAACCCAAATCCAAGGTAGAAATAATTATTTTATTATTATTTTAATATCTACAGCATGAAAATATGATTGTGTGAAATTTTTTGTTAAGAAATTTTATCATTTGAGTGCTTAATTTGATAAAAAGGACTAAATCGCGTAAAGCATAAACCTTGAGTTCTAATAGCTAAAGGTGTTTAATAGCTATAGAACCTTAAAGTTAAAGCCCTTAAGTGATAATTAGACCATTTTATTTGTGAGTGGACATTTATAGGCATAGAATGGATGATTTAAATGGTTTATTATTAAGGTTATAATTGTAATTTGGTAATTTAACTTAAAATAAATAAAACAAAACCAAACTAAAGCTCCATTATCATCTTCATTAACTGAATATTGAAGAAGAAGAAAACTATTTTGTTCATTTTAGGGTTCTATCACTTTGGAGCTTAATTGATCAAGAAAAGTGGAATTCAGATCTAGATCGGGGGAAAACTAAAGTTATCGACTAACCGACCTATTTCGTCGTTTTCAAATCTGAGGTAAGTTCGTATATGATAAATTTCATTATAAGTGTATTTTAAATGCTTTGATATTGTATAAGTTGTGAATACGAAATTTCAGATAAGTTCGACAATGACTCGATGGTAATTCGACATTCGAAATCCTAGTTGAACCTTAGGAATAGTTTAGGATACTAGTGACATGTCATTAGGGGGTACATTGAGTTGGCTTCAGGCCATGATATTAGCACTTCGGGTGTGAGTTATGTCTATTTGGCTTCGGGCCATGAATATCGGCTGATTTGGGTTTGGGCCATGATATTAGTACTTCGGATATAAGTTACCTTGACTTGCCTTCGGGCCATGGTATGGGTACTTATCTTGTAAGACTCCTGAGTATCTGGCTTCTATTCCGAATGGTTCAACGGGTAAATGAATGATGTGGTTAAGAATGAAATTGGTACAAGATGGTATAGGTATGTGCATAAACCATACTAGCTTTGAATCGAAAAAATGGTGAAGAAAGTATATAGTTTTGTGAATGAGTAATTGGAAGGTTTGTTAGTTGATGTGAATTTATGTATCTATAATCAGTTGTTGAATTATGTGGTTATGATTATATCGAGTTTATTTTATACGAACTTACTAAGCTTTATAGCTTACTTTGTTTACTTTTCCCGTGTTTTAGTGTTATCAAGCTAGCTCAGATTCGAGGATCGTCGGAGATCGCTTCACACTATCTACCTATCACTCGGTACCTATGAACTTTGGTATTTTAAGTATATGGAATGTATAGGGACTTTGGTCATTTTGGAATATGTGTTGTTTTGAATTTGGTCATTTGTGTTGGCTTATAAATGTTATGTATATAATATTGTATATGGCCATGTAAATTAACCTATTTGGCTTAATTGGTGATATATGTATGTGTGAGCTAATGCCATTTTGTGATGTGGTTTATATTGCTTGGTGACAGGTTGATTGTGGATTATTAGTTTGAGTAATTAATGGTTGAAACTGAGATTGGTATGCTTGTAGTTCTAGGCAAAGGAATGTTTAGATGGAATAGTGCATGTAGATGTGTTGTGCAAGTGAGTTTTGGTATGAAATCGAATTGTATATTGTGGTATTGATGTGTTTGTATTGGTTGGTGTTGAGATTGTAATAGCCCAGTTTTATCTAAATCGGAACAGTGGTTTCAGAACCACAAATTCGAGGTCAGAAAATTATTTTATGTGTTTACAGCATATGATTATATATGTGTGAAAATTTCGTGAGTTAATTTTATCGTTTAATAGCTCAATTTGAGAAAAAAGACTAAATCACATAAAATGCAAAAGTTGCATTCTACTTGTTTAAAGTGCTTAATTGCTATCATTTATTAAATGGAAGGTCCTTATGTTGATAGTGGAATTTGACATAAATGGCCATTAAATGAATGTTTTTAAATGGTTTTAATTAAGGTTAAAATAGTAATTTAGTTATTAAGGTTAATTAAATGAAAAACAAAAAGAGATTTAGTCCATCTTTCTTCTTCTAGCCGAAAATAAGAGGTGAAAAGCACTATTGTTAGGTCTTGAAGGTTCGGCCATTGCTCTTGCTAATTGTAAGTTTGTTTTTGCTCAGTTTTTAATGATTTCTACGTTTTCGTTGCTTCGTGTTCTAGCTAGCCTGTGCCTTAATTTTTAAATTGTTGGTGATTTTGTAAAATGCCATTAATGAATCCATGAGTTTTGTGATAGTTGATGATGAAAAATGGATATTTGTTGATAGATTATCATATTTTATTAAGTGATTTTTAGTAAAAATGCCTATTAGGGATTTAATTGTGAAAATGTGTGGTTAAATGTGTGAATAAATGATAAATATAGGTTGATATGTGCACAAGGAAAATTTGGCTAGCTTGAGAAGGTATTAAATTGTATGAATTTTGTGTATTTGTGAAATAGGGACTAAACTATAAAAATGTAAAACTTTAAGGGCTAAAGTGTAAAAATGCCCAAATATGTGTTTGTGGACTAAATTGAATGATTTGATGAATAAATGAGTAAATTTTGAATGTATATAGATCAAGAAAGAAAGAAATCGAATTTAAATCGAAGGAAATCGACAGTTTTCAAAGAAAGAAATCGAATTTAGATCGAGGGAAATCAAAAGTTGTCGAGTAGTCGATCCGATCCGTTCATCATATATACGAGGTAAGTTTTTATGCAAATAAATACCTTTAAATTGGTTTATAAATGTTTGTTTGTCATTGAATTGCTATGAATGTTGAACGAGCAAATACGAGCAAGAATCGACAAAGTTATGATATTTGAAAGTCCCGTACGAACCTCAAGAATAGTATAGGATACAAATGTCATGACATTAGGATTACCGAGATGTGATTACATGTAAGACCATGTTTGGGACGTTGGCATTGTATTGTGATTATGTGTAAGACCATGTCTGGGACATTGGCCTCGTTATATGGTTTCGTGTAAGACCGTGTCTTGGACTTTGGCATCGATATGTGATAACATGTAAGACCATATCTAGGATATGGCATTGTACGAGCTATATGTTCTTTCCAAGTATCCTTGATGATTTCGAAAGGTTCAACGGGCAAAGTCGAGAAAGAATGTGTGAACGAGTTGAGTGACTCAGGTACATGCGAAATTCATATGAGTATTGAAAAGGGAAGTATTTGATGAATTCACATGTGATATTGAATATATATGCATTGGGAAAGGTTTGTGAACTTATATGTGCTTATTCATAGTTTGCCTATTTGATGGAAATGGTATTAATTCATGTGGTAATTTTATTTGTATATGGCTTACTACGCTTTTAAAGCTTACCTTATGTGTTCTTTCCCTATTTTATAGATTATCAAAGCTAGCTCAGACATCGGGGATCATCAGGAACCGTCATCACACTATCGACTACTTGTTGGTATTTTTGGATGCTTTGTAAATTTGGTATATGGCATGGCTAGTAAGATGATGATAAGTTTTGAGTTATGATATTAGCCATGTGTATTGGCTTGTGAAATGATGTAATGTGGGTGTGTATTTAGCCATTTGAGTTGGCTTAATTTATGAATTTGATAAGTGATATATGATGCATATAATGCCTTATGTTTTGACAAGTTTATTATAGTTTATGTGTTGGTTAGATAGTTAATTGATTTGGCTAATTGTCAATGATGTATCATGGTTGAGAAATGGCATGTTGTGGTTTGGTTTTAAGATGATGAAATGGTATGTTTTGTGGCATGAATTAGTTGATAATATGGTGAGAATATGTATAAGGAAGTTAGGTGAAAAATGTTGGTTATGAAATATTGATGTGGTAAGTTTTTGGTTATGATTTTAAGGGTTGACTGGATGGTTTATAAATGACACGAAATGTGTATGAAATAGCATGCTTTGGTTTCCTTTGAATGTATTGACATGGTATGAAATGATGTGGTATAGGTAAGCTATAGGAGGATGAGAAATGTCGCTTAAACCAAGCCTAATTTCGCCCTACACGGTTGAGCACATGGGTGTGTGTGTCGACTGTGTGCCTACTGTAACTTAGTTAAACAAGTCAGGGAGCTATATAGCTTAGACATAGGGGCGTGTCTACTAGCCGTGTGTGGCACACGGGCGTGTCTACTAACCATGTGTGGAACATAGCGCTGACACATGGGCGTGTGGTTAACCGAGTGACCCAAGTTAGTATACCCTCCAGATTTCACACGGTCATGGCACACAGGCGTGTCTTCAGCTGTGTGATGCAAGTCAGTATATATGCCCTATTTCCACATGGCTTGTGACACGGGTGTGTCTGGTGGCCGTGTGAGGCACACGGCAAGTTCATACGGGCATGTGAACCCTGTATGCATGAAAATTTGCTAAGTTTCCTAAAGTTTTTAAATGTTATTGGTTTAGTCCTGAACCTTTTCCAAACATGTTTTAAGGTCTCGTAGAGCCTTATAAGGGACAATATGATTATGTTAGATTAATGTTTATGTGATAATAAATTCATGCATGAGAAATGTATGTTGTATGCTATAACTGATCGGTAATACCTTGTAACCCTATTCCGGTGACGGATACGGGTTAGGGGTGTTACAGAGATGGTATGAATTATGCTTGAAAAATGTTAATAGAATGCTTATTTATGCCTTGTGTTGGTGCCAATTGGTTTGATGTAGGTGTGTACCAAATTGGGTGGCAAAATGGCTTGGTAAATAGCCTATTTTTGTCCACATAAGCATAGACACGGGCGTGTGTCTCAGTCGTGTGCGGCACACGGTCGGTCGTGTGTCGCCTGGTGTTGAATTAAAAACCAAGTTGGTATACCCCACACGGCCTCACACACGGGCGTGTGACTTGGCCATGAGGCATAATTTAGTATACCCTATAGGTTTGGTACGGCCTAGCACATGGCCTGGCACACGGGCATGTATGGCCATTTTTAAGGTACACGGGTTAGCCACACGGGCATGTGTGTCGGCCGTGTGACCCAAGTCAGAGAGTTACACAGGGTAGGATACGGGCTAGGACACGACCATGTGCTCCCATTTCAAATATCCACACGGCCTGTGACACGGGCGTGTTTGTTGGCCGTGTGAGTGACATGGCCTGGCCTCACGAGTGTGTGTCCTCTATTTTGAGAAAATTTTCTAAGTTTCGTAAAAATTTCTTGAGCTATGGTTTGTCCCGAACCACTCACAAAGTATGTTTAGGACTAGTAGGCTCGTTATAGGGACATTATGCTTGAGTTTGAATAATGTGTGCATGAAATGTGAAATTATATGTGAATTGAATGTTTAAATGTTTTATAAGTTCGGTAATACTCTGTAAACCTATTTCGGCATTGAATACAGGTGATGGATATTACATTTATTGGTATTAGAGTTACGATTTAGCCAATTCTAAGACTAACGTAGCGTGTGTAAGAGTCTAGGTATACATGCCATATATAAATTGTGATAGTGTGATGACTCCTGACATTTTAAAATGTGTTTTCGTATAGTAAATGGATCCCAATCGAGCTGTAGCTGATGAGGTTAAAAGTAATGCGCCAGCTCTTGTTAAAGGGACAGCGCCTTTTGAATCTAGACCCGTATCGGGTAGCTAGGGAAGAGAGGCTAAAGAAGCCTTCTTCAAAATGATGAATGAATGGTTCACGCAGTATGTTTGGACAAATCCGGTTGCTCAACAACCTCCACCCCCACCTATTCCTCAACCGATCCTTGTAGCCCCTTAAGTTGAAGAATTCCAATGACTAAATAAGACTCTGGTTGATAAAATCCGTAAGTATGGGGCCGAAGAGTTCAGAGCTACTATTGATGGCGATCTCGAGAGAGCTGAATTTTGGCTTGAAAATATTATTCGGGTATGTGATGAATTGTCATGTACTCCAGCTAAGAGTTTAAAGTGTGCCATTTCATTATTGAGAGACATCGCATACCAGTGGTGGAATACTCTAGTATGTGTGGTACCTAGAGAACAGGTCACCTGGGAATTCTTTCAAACCGAGTTCAGGAAGAAATACATAAGTCAATGGTTTCTGGATCAGAAGCACAAAGAGTTTTTAGAATTGAAATAGGGTCGTATGACCTTAACTGAGTACGAGAGAGAATTTGTGCGGTTGAGTAAATATGCTCGAGAGTATGTTTCTACCGAAGAGAACATATGCAAGCAGTTTGTTAACAGTTTGAATGAAGACATTAAACTTCTGGTCGGGATTTTAGATTTGAAAGAATTTGTTTTATTAGTTGACTGGGCTTGTAAAGTCGAAGACATTAGCTAAGAAAAGAGGAAAGTTGATTCAGAGGCTAGAGATTCGAGAAAAAGATCGATGAATAAACCTTATCATTCTTCATCAAAGAAATCTCAGGATTAGTATAGTCGATCAAATGCATCACTGGGATACTAGAATAGAGGTCATGGAAATCAACATGTGAGTCCTAAAGCTCAAGCAACTTCCATCTCAAGCGTTGGCATTGTGAGAAACAATAAATTCGAGTGTCAACAGTATGGGAGACGACATTTTGGAGAGTGCTGGAATAAGAGTAATAAAGCTTGTTTCAAATGTGGCTCGCGAGATCATTTTATTTGAGATTGCCTAGAGTTATCTGAGAAAGATAAATTTTAGAATGTAAGACCAAGCAATATGACTGGGAGAGGGAGACCACTGCGAAATACAAGGAATATGTCTAGTGGCAAATGTGTGATTAGAGATTCAGCTGTGAGATCTGAGGCTAGAGCACTAGCCAGAGCTTACACTATTCACGCTCGTGAGGATGCATCATCACTAGATGTTAGCACCGGTACATTCTCCCTTTACGACACTAATATGATTGCTTTAATTGATCCTGGATCAACGCATTCATATGTTTGTATGAATTTAGTGTCTAGTAAGAAATTGCCTATTGAATTTACTGAGTTTATGATTAAAGTATCAAACCCCTTAGGCAAGTATGTTCTAGTTGATAAAGTTTGCAAGAACTATCCTTTAATGCTCAGGGTTACTATTTTTCGGCTGAATTGATGCTTTTACCATTTGATGAGTTCGATGTGATTTTGGGTATGGATTGGTTGACTCTGCATAATGCTGCTGTAAACTGTAGATGAAAGATTATTGAACTGAAATGTCAGAATGGTGAAATCCTTTGAATTGAATCAGATGAGTCGAGTGGATTACTTGTAGTTATTTCGTCTATGTCAGCTCATAGATGTGTGAGAAAAGGTTGTGAAGCTTATCTTGCTTATGTACTGGATAAATAAGTGTCTGAATCGAAGATTGAATCAGTGCCGATAGTATGTGAGTTTTTAGATGTGTTTCCAGAAGAGTTGCTTGGGTTGCCACTGGTCAGAAAGGTTGAGTTTGCTATTAAGTTAGTACCGAGAACTTCACCAATATCGATAGCTCCATACAGAATGGCTTCAAAAGAATTAAAAGAATTGAAATCTCAATTACAAGAATTAATAAATAGAAGTTTTGCATGACCTAGTTTTTCACCCTGGGATATGCTAGTATTGTTTGTAAAGAAGAAAGATGACTCAATGAGAATATGTATTGACTATTGACAGCTCAATAAAGTTACGATAAAGAACAAGTATCTGTTGCCAAGAATAGATGATTTATTTGATCAGTTGAAAGGTGTAACATTGTTTTTGAAGATTGATTTACGGTCTGGTTATTATCAGTTGCGAGTTAAAGATTTAGATGTGCCGAAAACTGCTTTTAGAACAAGGTACGAACATTATGAATTCCTTGTTATGCCTTTTGGTTTAACTAATGCTCTTGCCATTCTTATGGATTTGATGAACCGGATATTCAGACCGTATTTAGACAGATTTGTTGTTGTGTTCATTGACAACATTCTGATCTATTCACATGATGAATCTGAGCATGCTGAGCATTTGAGAAATGTGTTGCAAACCTTGAGAGATAAGCAACTGTATGCTAAATTCAGTAAATGTGAGTTTTAGCTTCGAGAAGTTAGATTTTTGGGACATATTGTTTCAGCGGAAGGTATAAGATTTGATCCGAGTAAGATTTTAACAGTTATTGATTAAAAATCACCAAGAAATGTATCTGAAGTCAGAAGCTTTCTGGGGTTAGCTGGCTATTATCGATGTTTTATAAAAGGGTACTTGATGGTTGCTACACCGATGACTAGGTTGTTATAGAAAGATGTAAAATTTGAATGGTCCGAGAAATGTTAACAAAGTTTTGAGCAGTTGAAAGCATTATTAATTGAGGCACCAGTGTTGGTTCAACCTTAGTCGAGTAAAGAGTTTGTGATTTTCAAAGATGCGTCACTGAATGGTTTGAGTTGTGTTTTGATGCAGGAAGGTAAAGTGAGAGCTTATGCCTCAGACAGTTGAAGCCACATGAAAAAAACTATCCGATGCACGATTTAGAGTTGGTCGCTATTGTTTTTGCATTGAAAATTTGGCATCATCATTTATACATTGAAAAATGTCACATCTTTACAGATCACAAGAGTTTGAAGTATTTAATGACTCAGAAAGATTTGAATTTGTGACAACGAAGATGACTCGAGCTTCTAAAAGATTATGAATTAGTAATCGATTATCATCTGGGGAAAGCTAATGTAGTCGTAGATGCTTTGAGTAGAAAATTGTTGTTTGCCTTGAGAACAATGAATACACAGTTGATATTATCTGATGATGGTTTGATTTTAGCTGAGTTAAAGGGTAAACCAGTATTTCTTCAGCAAATTTGCAAAGCTCAGAAATGTGATAGTGAATTGCAAGTTAAAAGAGTGCAATGCGAGTCGACTAGTGATTCAGAGTACCAAATCAGATCCGATGATTGTTTAATGTTTTGAGGTAGAATCTCTGTATAGAAAAATCTAGAGTTGATTATGAAAATTTTACACAAGGCATATAGTAGTTGTTTATCCATTCATCCTAGAAGTGCTAAGATGTACAATGATCTGAAACAATTATATTGGTGGTCGGGCATGAAATGAGATATTTCAGAGTTTGTATCGAGATGTTTAAACTGTCAGCAAGTGAAAGCCAAACATCAAGTGCCTTCGAGTCTACTACAAATAGTAATGATACCTAAGTGGAAATGGGATAGATTTACGATGGATTTTGTATCGGGATTACCCCTGACTCCGAAAAAGAAAGAAGTTGTTTGAGTTTTCGTTGATCGATTAACAAAATCGATGCATTTCATTCAGGTACTTACTGATTATTCGCTTGATAGATTGGCTGAATTGTACATTTTTTAAATTGTTAGATTGCACGGGGTGCTGTTTCGATTATTTTGAATAGAGATCAGAGGTTTACATCGCAATTTTGGAAGAAATTGTAAGAAGTTTAGGTATGAGATTAAATTTTAGTACAACTTTTCATCCAGAAACTGACGGACAGTCTGAAAGAGCAATTTAGGTTCTCGAAGATATGCTCCAATGTTGTGTTTTAGAGTTCGAAGGTAATTGGTAGAAATTTTTTCCATTGGTTGAATTTATGTGTAACAACAGGTTTCAATTGAGCACAAAGATGGCACCGTACGAAGCCTTGTATGGTCGCAGATGCAGAACTCCGTTGTACTGGACTGAACTTAGTGAGAAAAAGATTCAGGGGGTTGATTTGATCCGAGAGACTGAAGAAAAAGTGAAAGTAATTCACGATAGTCTAAAAGCAGCTTCAGAATGACAGAAATCATACGCAGATTTGAAAGGAAAAGACATTGAATTTCAGATCAGTGATAAAGTGTTTCTGAAAGTATCTCCGTGGAAAAAAATACTTAGATTTGGTTGTAAAGGCAAGTTGAGTCCACGTTTCATCGCACCATATGAGATCATTGAAAGAATAGGTCCAGTGGCATACCTGTTAGCTTTACCGAATAAGTTAGAAAATATCCATAATGTGTTTTATGTGCCGATGTTGTGTCGATATAGATCGGATCCTTCACACGTCATTTCTCCAGCAGAATTTGAAATTCAACCTGATATGACGTACAATGAAGAACCAATCAGAATTCTAGCACGTGAGGTTAAATAGTTGAGAAATAAAATCATAGTTCTCGTGATAGTACTTTGGCAATGACACGGTGTCGAAGAGGCTATGTGGGAACCCGAGGAAGCTATGAGAAAATAGTACCCTAACCTATTCACTGGTAAGATTTCCGGGGACAAAAGTCCCTAAGGGGGGAGAGTTGTAACAGCCCATTTTCAGTCAAATCAGAATAGTGGTTTCGAGACCACAAATCTGAGGTCAAAATAATTATTTTATTATTATTTTAATATCTATAGCATGAAAATATGATTGTGTGAAATTTTTTGTTAAGAAATTTTATCATTTGAGTGCTTAATTTGATAAAAAGGACTAAATCGTGTAAAGCGTAAAACTTGAGTTCTAATAGCTAAAGGTGTTTAATAGCTATAGAACCTTAAAGTTAAGGCCCTTAAGTGGTAATTAAACCATTTTATCTGTGAGTGGACATTTATGGGCACAGAATGGATATTTTAAATGGTTTATTATTAAGGTTATAATTGTAATTTGGTAATTTAACTTAAAATAAATAAAACAAAACCAAATTAAAGCTCCACTGTCATCTTCATTAACTGAATATTGAAGAAGAAGAAAGCTATTTTGTTCATTTTAGTGTTCGATCACTTTGGAGCTTAATTGATCAAGAGAAGCAGAATTTAGATATAGATCGGGGGGAAACTAAAGTTTTCGACTAATCGACCTATTTCATCATTTTCACATCCGAGGTAAGTTCGTATGTGAAATTTCATTATAAGTGTATTTTAAATGCTTTGATATTGTATAAGTTGTGAATACAAGATTTCAGATAAGTTCAACAATGACTCGATGGTAATTCGGCATTCGAAATCCCATTTGAGCCTTAGGAATAGTTTAGGATACTAGTGACATGTCATTAGGGGATACATTGAGTTGGCTTTGGGCCATGATATTAGCACTTCGGGTGTGAGTTATACCAACTTGGCTCCAGGCCATGAATATCGGCTAATTTGGCTTCAGGCCATGATATCAGTACTTCGAATATAAGTTACCTTGATTTGGCTTCGGGCCATGGTATAGGTACTTATCATGTAAGACTCCTGAGTATCCGACTTTTATTCTGAATAGTTCAATGGTTAAATGAATGATGTGGTTGAGAATGAAATTGATACAATATGGTATAGGTATGTGCATAAACCATATTAGCTTTGAATAGAAGAAATGGTGAAGAAAGTATATAGTTTTGTGAATGAGTAATTGAAAGGTTTGTTAGTTGATGTGAATTTATGTATCTATAATCAATTGCTGAATTATGTGGTTATGATTATATCGAGTGATAAACTGTAATTTATACATATTTATAACCCATGCTTAACGTATTTAATGAATGATTTCTCCTTAGATTTGGTGAATTCGATGCTCCTAATGCCTTAATTTCATGTTTTATCCTTAGGTAAGCATAGGAGAATAAAAGGAACGAGAAGCGGGCCAAAAATGGAGAAAATGGGCCGAAGCACGAAATCAACACGGCCTAGACCTCCTCACACGGGTAGATCACACGGTCGTGTCAATCTGGCAGAATTGAAGCACGATTCACACGGGCAGCTCACATGCCCGTGCCAATCTAACAGGCTCGAACACGGCCTGAAGTAATCGCACACGACCATGCCACAAGGGCGTGTCCCTGCCGAACCCTAGTTAAGCTTCATTCGGAAAAGGCCAAATTTTAAGGCTTCTTAGGCATTCCAAAGCCTATAAATACACCCTAAAGGAGGAAGAAAAGGGAGACGGAGAATAGGGAGTAAGGAATTACTCCGAGGAAGACGATTGATCCATCTCAGAAGCCGGAGCCACCATCAAGAGTGAAGATCTCTCTTCAACCTCCCCTTCAGGAGTTTTGGGTTTTCTTTATGTTTTGTAATTTTTATTATTATGGGATGTGTTCTTGTTTAGTTATGAACTAAACCCTTAAATACCTAAGGGGGATGAAACCTATGACTAAACCTTGTTATTATTTCTGAATCATATGATAAATATTTAACTTTTTCTTAATTATGTGTTCTTAATTCTTCTTTTGGTATTTCAGGATATCACTTCAAGTTACTACTCTTAGTTGGAGGAGGAATAGACCCTGACCAAGAGTAACTTTGTCGTAATTAAGCGGAGTTGATTGCGCACCTAAAGATAGGGTGACAAGATTTTGCCGGATTAGGGTGAAACGTAATAAGGGAATCTATAGATCGAGTTAATGCAACCTTAGGGTGTTAATTAGAGATAACTATCGGTTATTCAACCTAGGGATTAGACGTTGTTAGTCTCGAAAGGGCTAATAATATACATTAGGGATTTCTATGGAACAAGCTGAATGAATAAATCGTCCGGTTCGGAGCCAGAATAACAAGTAAGAGTCTATGTGGATTTTTCCTTAGGTATTGTCTCAATCAATCGTTTTCCACAACAGTAATTTCCCAATTTCTATTTTCTGCAAGCTCTTAGTTTAATTAGTTAGTCAAAACAATCCTCTTTTATTCGGCTAGATAATAAAAAGAGGGTCATTACTAGTACTCATAGTCCTTTGGGTTCGACAATCCGGTCCTGATAAAGCTATACTACTGTTCGATAAGTACACTTGCCTACATCATGATCATAGTTAGTTTCAAGAACGAGTTATTACAAATTTATAAAACTTATCACACAGAAAATCGACAATCATTAAGTTTATTTCATAGGAGCTTACTAAGCTCTATAGCTTACTTTGTTTATTTTTCTCATGTTTTATAGTGTTATCAAGCTTGCTTAGATTTGCTGATCATCGGAGATCGCTTTACACTATCCACCTATCACTCAGTACTTATGAACTTTGGTATTTTAAGTATATGGAATGTAGAGGGACTTTGGTTATTTTAGAATATGTGTTGTTATGAATTTGGCCATTTGTGTTGGCATATAAATGTTATGTATATAATATTGTATATGGCCATGTAAATAAACCTATTGCTTAGTTGGTGATATATACATATGTGTGAGCTAATGCCATTTTGTGATGTGGTTTATATTGCTTGGTGAAAGGTTGATTGTGGATTATTAGTTTAAGTAGTTAATGGTTGAATTTGAGATTGGTATGCTTGTGGTTCTAAGCAAAAGAATGTTTAGATGGAATAGCGCATGTAGATATGTTGTGCAAGTGAGTTTTGGTATGAATTTGAATTTTATATTGTGGTATTGATGTGTTTGTATTGGTTAGTGTTGAGATGGCATGAATTATGCTTGAAAAATGTTAATAGAATGCTTATTTATGCCTTGTGTTGGTGCCAATTAGTTTGATGTAGGTGTGTACAAAATTGGGTGGCAAAATGGCTTGGTAAATAGCCTATTTTTGTCCACACGGGCAGAGACACGAGCGTGTGTCTCAGTCGTGTGCGACACACGGTCGGTCATGTTACATGACTGTGTGTCCCCCGATGTTGAATTAAAAACCAAGTTAGTATACCCCACACGGCCTCACACACGGGCGTGTGACTTGGCCGTGTGGCATAAGTCAGTATACCCTATAGGTTTGGCACGGCCTAGCATACGGCATGGAACATGGGCGTGTATGGCCATTTTTAGGCACACGAGTTAGCCATACGGGCATGTGTGTTGGCCGTGTGACCCAAGTTTGAGAGATACATGGTGTAGGACACGGGCTAGGACATGGCCATGTGCTCCCATTTCAAATGTCCACATGGCCTATGATACGAACATGTCTGTTGGCCGTGTGAGAGACATGGCCTAGCCACACGGGCGTGTGTCCTTTGTTTCAAGAAAATTTTCTACGTTTCATAAAAATTTCATGAGCTATTGATTTAGTCCCGAACCACTCCCAAAGTATGTTTAGGGCCTCGTAGCTCGTTATAGGAACATTATGCTTGATTTTGAATAATGTTTGCATGAAATGTGAAATTATATGTGAATTGAATGTTTAAATGTTTTATAAGTTCGGTAATACTCCGTAACGCTATTCTAGCATTGAATACGGGTGAGGGGTGTTACAAGCAAGGTCCTCATTGCGAAAACAAAGTAATGAATGAAAACTAAACACCAGGTAGGGTTGCAAGAAAAGAGAGATGAGTCATAAAAACTGCTTAAGTACCAAGTCTTACTCACAATCCAATCCTAGACATCTCATTCTCATTACCACATCACTTTATTTTCTATAGAGAGGCATTGAGCTTATTTTATTCATGCTTGTTATTTTTTTATGTGAAAACAAAAATTCTAACTAGGAAATAAAAATAAACACTTCAAAAGAAATAAAAACTAAATATAATAAATTCCCCTTTTTATTTATTTGACTTATCCTCCTCGTCTTCCTCCTTTTATGTTTCATCCTCGCTTTCTTTATCATCTTCCTTCCATAACTCAAAGATATAATTTGGGAACTTAGGAACAAAATTGTTAGTGATATTTTTAAAAGTATTCCTTACATAATCATCTCTAACTTTTGCATATTTCTAATAAGCTTGCTATTGGTTATGCATAAATTTCATCATATCCATCATAGTTGATAATTCTGATTTCTTCACAGTGTTTGAAGAAGTGGGTATTGGAATAGTCAAGTCAGGATCAATACTTGGTTCAACTCATCTGAATTTGGCTCATTTCTTGGTTCAAAAGTTTCTGGTTCCTTTATCGGTTCAGTATCATTCGGTTCTTCCTCTGATTCTACCTCTTCTGTTTTAGTAATTGCGTTAGCTTCAGTTTTAGACTTGTTTGATGACTCATCGATTTCTAGTTCTATCGACTCACTTGGTTTAATTGGGTTTAGTTCATGGATATGCTCCACTAACATTTCAAGATCATGGGCTGTAATGCAACCTTAAACATATGGGCCCTTCAAGTTTGCTTTTGTCTTAATTTGGGCCCTTAAGCAAAGTGAAGTGATCAATCATAGGAAGTAAGCACTTCCGGTCTTCTTTCTGGCACAATCATGGATCTCCTTAAGAATGATCTTCCCAACATTAATAGATCTTTCTGTCATAACTACATACAACAAAAGAATTCACTCCATCGAGAAAAGTAAAACCATACATTAGCTAATGGCTTTAAATTCTCCCTTCGACAAGAATGACTACCATACTTCCTTATAATCCATTGGGATCCCAGATTTCTTACAAAATTAAGAACTTGTTGAAGAAAATCCCAACTAATGTTTGTCATCATGGCAAAGTACCTATCTTCTTCAACATCAGGTAAGTTAAATAAATCATTAATGGACTTAGAAGTTAGGGGTACCTTCTTATTGTGAACAAGAACTTCAGTAGCATCTGGCTTAGTCAAATTTGCATAAAACTCTCGAACTAACTCTTCTCTCGGCAATGATGCACAATCACAAAAATAATTTCAATTGAGGGCATTAATCTTCTTTTGAATAGGTAAGGCCACAACCATATTATCATTGCTCTCTAAGTTGAAACCTTTTTTCTGACATCATAGATTGATTCTTAAAGATAGAATCAAACCTCTCTTTCACTTCTTCATCTTGAATCACAATGGGATTTTCAGTAGAGGTCTTGGAAGATTTAGTCTTTTTATGAAATGTAGACATTTTTCTCAAAGAATAAGAAACATTTTAGCAAAAGAATGGATAAAGAAATCATGAAAGTATAGGAGCAAGGTGTTGCGGTGGCAGTCGACTTGTGGTAGTGGACTTCCTGTGGCCTGAAGCTTGCTACGGCGATAGGATGCGACGGTGAAGGAGCTACTCCAACAAAAGTCGTGCAACGGAAATACTAGAGGCTTGTAACAGAGAAGAAATTTTAGGGAGAAATTTTAGGATTTAGGCCGATGACTAAGAGGAAAATGAATGGGTGGCTAGGTTTTCAGCTAATAGCTTGAAGGCTTGTGAAAATTATAAAGGTAGAAAAGGCTTTATATAGTGATGAATTAGGACAATTTTGTAGCTAAATTTAGCTAATTTAAGATACTTGGGCGGCAAGGTAGTCATCTAGCTAAAATTTAGATAAATTTTAGTTACTAGGTAGCAAGTAAGATGGAAGGAAATATGGTGACAAAAGTTTGGGTTTTAAGAAACCCTATGGACAACATGGGTTAAATTTATTCTCTTTGCTGTTTTAGGCCTTGAGCCCAAACTTTATTTAAAAATTGGACTCCATGGTTGTACAATTCTATAGCTCCATATGGATAAACTTTGTGAATGGTATAAGGTCCTTTCCATCATGATTTGAGCTTTCCAGGAAATAACCTTAGCCTCGAATTAAACAACAAAACTTTCTAACCTTCTTTGAACTCACGAGGCTGAATACGTTTATCCTGCCATTTCTTATATTTTTCCTTACATATCTTGACATTCTCATATGAAAATAACCTCAACTCCTCCAACTCATCGAGTTGTAACATCCTTCTCTCATTGGCTTGCTTAAGATTAAAATTCAATTATTTTTAAGCCCAGTGAGTTTTATTCTCCAATTCAAACAGAAAATGACATGCCTTTCCAAAAACTAATCGATAGGGAATCATAACAGTGTCTTAAAAGCAGTTCAATAGGCCCATAGTGCATCATCGAGCCTTCGAGACCAATCTGTTCTATTAGGGTACACTACTCTTTTAAGTATACCTTTGATTTCTCGATTCACCCTTTTAACTTGCCCATTTGATTGTTGGTGATAGGCAGTAGCAATCTTATGCTTCACATTGTACTTGTCAAGCAACCAGTTAAGCCACTTATTTACAAAGTGAAATCCTTCATCACTAATTATAGGTCTAGGAGTCTCAAATAGTGTAAATACGTGCTTATGTGAGAATCACATGACTACCTTAGTGTCATTAGTTGTGTATGCCTCATCTCGAACCCACTTGGATACATTGTCTGTAGCTACTAAAATATACTTGTTACCATACAAAGAAGGAAATAGGCCTAAGAAATCAATGCTCCATACATCGAAAAGTTCTATCTCCAAACTATTTGTCAAGGGCATCTCGTTCCTCCTTGATATGTTCCTAGATCTTTGGCATCTATCGTAATTTCTCACATATGCATAAGCATTCTTGAACAATGTAGGCCAAAAGAACCCTGCTTCTAAAATCTTTGCTACTGTTCGTAAACCACTAAAGTGTCCCCTACTCAGAGATGAATGACAATGGTACAAAATTTTGTTAATCTCACTCCCAGCTATGCATTTCCTAATTATGTTATCTGCACATTATTTAAACAAAAATGGGTTCTCCTAAAATTAGTACCGACTATCATGAAGGAATTTCTTCCTTTGTTGGTACGTCATTTCTCGAGGAATTATTCCACGTGCTAAGTAATTGGCAAAATCAGCAAGCCAAAGTGTTTCATAGATTTCTCTTACCTCAAAGATATACTCATCAGGAAAATTCTTATTAATTGGAACAAGTGAAGAAGTTACCTCATTTTGTTCCAACCTCGACAGATGATCGGCTACTTGATTTTCAACACATTTTCTGTCTTGGAACTCAAGGTCAAATTCTTGGAGTAAAAGTATCCATCGAATTAGCCTCGGTTTAACATCTTTCCTTTTTGAGAAAATACTTAGTGGCAGCATATTTAGTAAATATTGTAACTTTGGTACCTATAAGATATGAACGGAACTTGTCAAAAGAAAAAACTATAGCCAAAAGTTCTTTTTCAGTTACCGTATAATTCATCTGGGCCCCTGTCAAAGTTCTGCTTGCATATAGATAGGATGAAAGACTTTGTTCCTTCTTTGTCCCATCACAGCTCCAACATCAAAATTGCTTGCATCTCCCATCAACTCAAAAGGCATGTTCCAATCAGATGTGATAATTATTGGGGCTGAAATTAACTGGTTTTTCAATTTTTCTATAGCTTCTAAACATGCTTTGTTAAAATAAAAAACATCTTTTTCTAAAAGCATATATAAATAAACCAACATGGCCTAAAAAGCTTCTAACTCCTTTCACACTAACTGGAGGTGCTAATCTTTCAATTACGTCCACCTTTGTTTTATCCACTTTGATTCTCTTGGAAAATTTGGGCCCTAAGACAATTCCCTCCTTAACCATAAAATGGCACTTCTCCCAGTTAAGGACGAGATTAGTTTCCTTGCATCTTTTGAGTACCTTAGCCAAATTATTCAAAAAAATATCGTAAGTATTACCAAACACAGAGAAATCATCCATGAAAACCTCAACATAATTTTCAACCATATCAATGAAAATTGCCATCATACATCACTAAAATGTGGCAGGTGTATTACATAAGCTGAAAGGCATTCACCTAAAAGAAAATGTACCATATGGATAGGTAAAAGTAGTTCTATGTTGGTGTTTCGGGGCTACAACTATTCGATTGTATCCCCAATATCCATCCAAAAAGCAATAAAATTTGCTACCTTCCTGTCGATCTAGCATTTGATCCAGAAAAGGTAAAAGAAAATTATTTTTATGAGTGCCTTTGTTTAGCTTTTTGTAGTCAATACAGATTCTCCAACCCATGATAGTTCTCGTTGAGATTAATTCATTTTGCTCATCCTCGACAATCATGATCACACCTTTCTTGGGTATACATTGCACCAAACTTACCAAAGAACTATTTGAAATGGCGTAAATAATTCCTGCATCTAACCATTTAATTACCTCTTTAGTGAGATAGACGTGAGATAGAAGTACCTTTAGTTTGAGTTTAGGTAGTTTCTCGATTGATGACTTGGGTTGTACAATTTCTCGAACTTCCAAATCTAGCAGTTTGAACCACAGTGGTTGAATATAACTCATCGAATTGGCTTCCATCAAAGCCAAACTTTCATTACCTTTTTCATCTTCAAATGGTTCAAACCCTAAAGTGTTCTCCAACAAGTCTTCTTCAAAATTGCTTCCCATAGAAACTAATGTTTCTAATTCTTCCATTATTGAACACTCATCTATTGAATTGAGAAACTTCATCACTTTTAGAACATTAAATGTTACCTTATCGTTTTGAACTTACATCGTTATTTTGCCTTTTAACCTATCTATCAACATTCTTCTCGTGGCTAGGAAAGGTCTCCCCAGGATGATCAGAACTTCCTTGTCTACTTCAAAATCCAAAACAACGAAATCAGCAGGAAAAATGATTTTATCGACTCTTACCAAAACATCCTTGATCTTTCCTTTGGGATATGCTAATGATCGATCCACAAGTTAAACTGATACATTAGTGGGCTTTATTTCTCCTATTCTTAATTGCTTGAAAACAGATTTGGGCATCAAGTTGATGCTTGCTCCTAACTCAGACAAAGCTTTGCCGCAATATGATTCTCTAATGTTGCAAGGTATTGTAAAGCTTCCAGGATCCTTTAGTTTTGGAGGTAGTTTGTTCTGTAAGAATGTACTACACTCCTTCGTCAAAATGATAATTTCATATTCACTCAGTCGTTTCTTTTTGGACAAGATATCCTTCTTAAACTTCACATAATTGGGCATTTGTTCTAAACCCTTTACCAATGGAATGTTGATATGTAGCTGCTTTAGAACATCCAAGAACTTCTTGAATTCTACCTCTTGTTTTTGCTTGTTCTGTTGAAGTCTTTGAGGATATGGAACTCTAGGTTGATATGGACAACTTTTCTGAGGAGGTAAATCTACAAAAGTAGGTGTTAGCTTTTCAGAATTCACTATTTTACGGATTACCTCGTCAGATTTTTCAGCATCTAATTTTTTTATTGTAGGAACTTCAACTGTCGGTTGACTTTCCTCCTTTTCAGTAGGCTCCTCTTCAACCATAACCTTCTTAGGTTCCAAAATATTACCATTTCCTAACTCGACCACCTTGCAATGTCCTTACCCAAATTTCTCAAATTTTTTGTGTCGCTTGGCAAGGCTTTTTGTGGTCTACTACGAAGCTTAGTAACTAACTAATCCATCTGGTTTTCTAGATTTTTCAGCATTGCTACTTGACTTTGGATCAAGGAGTAATTTTTTACCATGCATGCCTTCAACAAGTCCTCCAAACTGTTTGATGATTTAGCTTAAAGTGGTTTTGGGACTTGTCGGTTAAACCCTTGGGTTTTGTTGGGTTTATGCTGTGTTTGATTATTGTTCTGTCCATTTCCTTGATTACTCCAGGCAAAGTTCAAATGGTTCCCCCACAATGGATTGTAGAAATTTGACTGCAGTCCTTGTCCATTTATGTTTTGATACTAGTTCCTTACATAGTACACTGACTTGGGATTTGAAGGGCAATTCTCAAAAGAATGACCATTCCCACAATATACACAAGAAACTACTTCATATTGACTTAGTGTTCAAGCTGCGAAACTATCCAAACCATTAGTGGTAAACTATTTTAACATAGCGGAAATAGAAGATACCTGAGTAGAGACTGAGGTCAGTGCGTCCACTTCATGCACTCTGGCTACTCGTCTACCTGAAACTACTCGATTTGTCAGCCATAGGTAGTTATTCCGTGGAATCTTTTCAATGATCTCATAAGCCTCGTTATAAGACTTAGACAAAATCGCACCATTCGCAGCAGCATCCACCATTAATCTTGTATTTGCGTTGAGACCATCATAAAATGTCTCCAATTGGATATATTGAGGAATCCCATAATGAGGTCACTTATAAAGTTATTCCTTAAATCTTTCCCAGGCCTCATACAAAGATTCGTTATCCAATTGTTGGAAAGTAGTTATCTGATTTCGTAATTTTGCATTTTTGCTTAGTGGAAAGTACTTTACCAAAAACCTTTCTGCTAATTCTTGCTAAGTAGATGTTGAACTTGGTGGCAATTAATTTAGCCATGCTCGTGCTCGATCTCGCAATGAGTATGGAAATAGTTTTAACCTTAGTGCGTATTCAATCACACCAACAATCTTGAATGAATCACTGTAACACCCCTCACCCGTATTCAATGCCAGAATAGGGTTACAGAGCATTACCAGACTTACAACACATCTAAAACATACATTTCACATACATTTAGTCAATTCATATACAATTCATTCACAACCAAACATTTCGTCCCTAATATGAGCCTACGAGGCCCTAAACATACATTGCGAGTGGATCGGGACTAAACTGATAATTTTGGAAGCTTTTTGAACACTTAAGAAATTTTCTCAAAAACAAGGGACACACGCCTCTGTGACCTGCCTGTGTGTCTCACATGGCCACTAGACACGCCCGTGTCACATTTGAAATGGGAGCACATGGCTGTGTCCCAGCCCGTGTCTAACCCCGTGTAACTTTCTGACTTGGGTCGCACGGCCAACACACACACCCGTGTAGCTAGCCCATGTGCCCTAAAAATGGCCATACACACCCGTGTGCCAGGCTGTGTGCTAGGTCGTGCCAAACCAGTAGGGCATATTGACTTATGCCACACGGCCAAGTCACACGCCTGTGTCACATTTGAAATGGAAGCACATGGTTGTGTCCCATCCCATGTCTAACCCCGTGTAGCTTTCTGACTTGGGTCACACGGCCAACACACACACCCATGTAGCTAGCCCGTATGCCCTAAAAATGGCCATACACACCCGTGTGTCAGGCTGTGTGCTAGGTCGTGGCAAACCAGTAGGGCATATTGACTTATGCCACACGGCCAAGTCACACGCCCATGTGTGAGGCCGTGTGGAGCATACTGACTTGATTTTAACACTAGGGGACACACGGCCGTGTAACATAACTGTGTGTCACACACAATTGAGACACACGCCCGTGTCTCTGCCCGTGTGGAGAAAAATAGGATATTTACCAAGCCATTTAGCCACCCAAATTGGCACACACCTGCATCAAACCAATTCGCAAAATTCATAGCATTTACAAGCAACCAATACAAGCATAACCAAGACTAAAATATATATACCATTTCAATACCAACATCTAACCTGCTTATAATACCATATTTTGCCTACTCAAATCATGCCAATTCACATTCCCAAAGCATTCATATGCACCATTTCAGCTAAGCACTTCTTATCCTAAAACCACAAGCACAACCATTCTCAATTCATCAACCATTAGCTACCTTGAAAGTTGCATTCAACAAGCCATTACTAAGCAATCATGAACCACATCACTAAGAGGCATTATTACATATATACATACAACATAATTGCCAAAATAAGCCAACTTATATGGCTAACACAAAACCAAACACTTAATATTTATAAGCCAACACAAATGGCCAAAATCATGCTACATATACCAAAATGACTTAAAAGTCCCTATACATGCCATATAATTAAAATACCAAAGTTCATAGGTACCAAGTGATAGGTGGATAGTGTGAAGCGATCTCTGACAATCCTCGAATCTGAGCTAGCTTGATAACATTATAAAACACGGGAAAATAAACAAAGTAAGCTATAAAGCTTAATAAGCTCGTATATAATAAACTTAATTCAATCTTAAGATTATAATTCAACAATTTGAATAAATAAACATTTAGCATATATTAGCTAACAAACCTTTCATATACACAATTATGATATCAATCACATTCTTCACAAGTTTCTTCGAACCAAAGCTTATACATTTCACGTACGTACCTATACCATCTCATATCATTCTCATACTCAATCACATCTTCCGTTTACCCATTGAACCATTCGGAATATAAGTAGGATGCTCAAGAGTCTCACACACTAAGTATCTATACCATGGCCCGAAGCCAAATCAAGGTAGCTTATATCTGAAGTACTAATATCATGGCCCGAAGCCAAATTAGCCGATATTCATGGCCCGAAGCCAACTCAATGTATCCCCTAATGACATGTCACTAGTATCCTATACTATTCCTAAGGTTCAACCAGGATTTCGAATGTCGAATCGCCGTCTATTCACTATCGATCATATCCATAGTCTCGTATTCGCATGTGCAATATCAAAGCATATGAAATACATTTGTATTAAAATTTATAATATATGAACTTACTCGGGTTTAGAAATGATGAAATTGGTCGACCAATCGAGTACTTTGTCTTTTCCTCGATCTACTTCCAAATTTCGCTTTTCTTGATCTATATAATATCAAATTTAGCTCATTTAATTATCTCACTATTCAATTTAATCCAAAACACACATTAAAGCACATTAAAACTTTTTCCCCTAATATTTCAACATTTTTACAATTTAGTCCTTAGCTCGTAAAATGCAATTTCATGAAATTTTAATTACACTTAAGGTAGTCAAATTATCACTATATCAATAACAGCCCATAATTTTCATTATTTCACATTTTTACCACACAATTTACACATTTCACAATTTAGCCCCTAATTTGCATTTTCTCAAAAATCACTTTACAAAACTTGTATAACTATCAACAAGCATTCATAATCTATCAAGAAACTTCAAAACTCATGCTTATTCATCAATGGCAACATTCAAAATCTGTAACAATTTTTTAAAATAGTCCCTAGGCTAGATAGACCTAGTTGCAATGATCTCAAAAACATATAAATCATTAAAAACGGGACAAAAACGAACTTACAATTGAGCTTGCAAGTGACCAAAAGCTTTAAGCCCTAAAATGGCTTTTCTTCATGCTTCATTCGGCTAAGGAAGATGAATAAAACAAAATTTTATGTTTTGTTTTACTTATTTATCACTTATTTGTTAATTTACCTAATTACCCTTTTAATATAAATCAAATTTCAACAATACCAATCATCATAAAAGTCCACTAACATACTAACGGATTATTTATCACTTAAGGACCTTCACTTTAATAAACCATAGCTATTAGACACATTTAACTAATAGCCCACAAGTTTTACACTTTACGTGATTTAGTCCTTATTATCAAATTGAACATCCAAACGATAAAATTTCTTAACGAAATTTTCACACATTCATACTATCATGTCGTAAATATTAAAATAATAATAAAATAATAATTTCAACTTTGTATTTGTGGTTTTGAAACCACTGTTCCGATTAGACTAAAAACGGATTGTTACAATCACTTACCTCCATGAATAATCAAAAGTGTAAGTGTGGATCCTCTATAAGCATACCACTAAATTGCCCCACCATTTGGAGCATTTGAAACATCACTGGTTTCAATTTGAATAGGGGTGCCTTGATATCTGAGTTTCTAATTCCCGAATTTAACTCATTAGAGAGTGGCACAGTGTATTGCCTAATGGCACGATCCTTATCATCAGCAATAAGGATTGGATCGTGCACTTGATTGACTCCATTACCTTGTCCATCGTTTTGATTTCCAAGGTCCATCTCGACTTGTCTTTGAGAAAATCTTTCGCGTCTTCTTTTTCTAAAAGCCTGCTCGATTTCAAGGTCTACGGGTAATAGATCAATGATTCGATCTATGCTCATAAAACACTTGAGAATAAATCACAAAAAATAAAGAATAAAGAACAAATTATTAGGGTAAATAATTAAATAAAAAATAAAAACCAAATTGTAAAAATAATTTCACAAAAACATGATTAAACCAACAGTCCCCAGCAACGACACCAAAAATGTAACACCCCCACGCCCGAAACCGTCACCGGAGTCAAGCTTGAGGTGTTACTAAACTTATCTTACCTTTTAAACAACTCTAAACCACTTATTTTAATTTTCGGAATAAACTGTTTTTCTGCATCATAGCTGCTTAAAAATTCATTTCTCGAGTTTCAAAACTTGAAATTAAGATCCATAAATTTTTCCTGAAACTAGACTCATATATCTATCTACTAATTTTTTTCTAGAATTTTTGACTTAGCCAATTAGTACAGTTTATTAGTTAAAGTTACCCCTATTTCAGAATTCGACTGCACTGACCTCTACTTACTACGAACCACTTTTCTCCCTATACAAAATTAATATAACTATACTGTTAGTTTCTATTAAAACTAGATTCAAATAGGATTCTAACCATATAAGTTACACCACCTAATTATTTTTTTACAATTCATGGTGAATTTCCAAAGTTGAAACAGGGGATCTAGAATTTTCTCTGACCCTGTTTCACTAAAACTCAGATATCTCATAAAATATAATACCTTTACCTATTTTGCTTATTCCATAAGAAAATAGACATAATAAGATTTAATTTCATATATTATTCACCATCAAACCATGTCTCTACGATTTTTAGTGATTTTTCAAAATCACATTATTTCTGATACTTGAATCTGTTTTTAAGTTACTTTTACATTTTTCTTAGTTTTCATGTGATAGTTACTACTTATTCATACATACAATTAAACATGTATATCATCAGCCATTCTATTAACTAATCACTAGCAAGTATTTACACATCATTCATTGATCATATCATATCAAAAGAAACCAAGTTCCTATACATGCCATACACAAAACTAAACGTCTAACTATACCAATGTGATTTCTTCGATAGTGTGATCGGGTCTCCGACGTTTCCTTCGATCCCCGAGTGGCTTGATAAAAACTATAAGAAAAAGAAAATAAAGAGAGTAAGCACTAGGCTTAGTAAGCTTACAAGCAAATAAATTACAACATTCAAAGATAATGAATGATTATACATAATGTCACCTAGCCTCATAAACTTTCTTTACTTCTCATTTTCTACCTTCTTCTTTACTCACATACCTTCTTTCTTACCTGACCTTTCACTATTTATAAATATAATCTACCTTCCCTTTTGCTGATAATTCACTGTAATTTAACGTGTACAATGACCCATTGAACCACTCGGAATACTAAGGATACTGGGTCGTTCTCGCCTATCAATATCTCGCCAATGCCATGTCTTCGACATGGACTTACATGAATTATTCCTGCCTCCAATGCCATATATATATATATATGGGCTTACATGGCTCATTCCTGTCTCCAAAGCCATATAACGATATGGACTTACATGGCTCATTTCACTGTCTGTCACGTCACCTCAACAACCCCAATATCCTAATATTCCTAAGGTTCAAACGGGGCTTCCTAATGCTTTTTCTCTCACACTTCGCTTTAATTCGACTTTAAATATCCTCATAAAATAAGTATATAAATTCTGAAATTAACAATAATAATGTAAAATAAAAGAACATTGCATTTATTTATCAGAACTTACCTCGTATGCAAAAATAGCTACTTTTACCATTTCGTCCACAACTTGGTATTTTCTCCATTTTAGCTCGAATTTCAGTTTTCCTTGCTCTATCTTTTAAAATATAGTCTAATTAGGACTCACATTATTCAAATTGACTCAAAATCATATTTTGGCAAAATTACAATTTTGCCCCTAAATTTTGCATATTTACACTTTTGCCCCAAAGCTCGTAAATTAAACTTCAGCCTATTTTCTTATGTTTCATGACATGATGGTCATTTCTCCCTTCTATGGCAGCATCAAATTCATACTCTAACAAGCACTTATGACTATTAGGTATTTTTACCAATTAAGTCATTTTACTCGTTTTTGCTTAAAACCGAGTAGTACAAGTTGTCTAACATAATTTAAAACCTCATATTCTATCATAAAACATCAAAATAAACACATTTCACCTATGGGTATTTTTCCAAATATGAACCCTAGGTTGAATTATTACTAGCATAAGCTTAATCGAGCTACTGGGATTCCAAAAACGTAAAGAACATTAAAAACGGGGCTTGGAATCACTTACTATTGAGCTTGGAAAGCTTGAAAACCCTAGCCATGGCTTCCCCCATGCCAATTTCGGCCTCCATGAAGAAGATGAGCAAAATTGGCTTTTAATTTTGTATTTTAATTCATTTTACCCCTAAATGACCAAAATGCCCTTACTACTAAACTTTCAAAAATTCCTTCCATGTCCTAATTTTGTCCATGAACTTAAAATTGGTAAAATTGCTATTTAAGACCTCCTAATTAATATTCTAATTCAATTTTATGCAAAATACTTCTAGAACACAAGTTTTGCAATTTATTCAATTTAGTCCCTAATTTCAAATTAAGTACTTTATGCATAGAATTTCTTCACGAACTTTTCACACAATCATGCAAACATATCATAGACCTCAAAATAATAATAAAATAAATTTTTCTACCTCGGATTTGTGGTTTCGCAACCACTGTTCCGTTTAGGCCCTATTTCGGGATGTTACAAAAAACTTGTAACAATTTGTAATGGTTTACGCAAGTGTATATAGTCGTTCAAGTAATAAGTAAGTAAAAATGAGTTATCATCTCCACAAGGACTATATATGCTTAATCAAATCAATAGAAAAATTATAATTAACAATTTGATTTTTAAAAAAAAACTCAATAAATTTGGATGGTGATGATGAAATTAAATTAAATGCAAATAGTGATCCTTATGCAATTTCTAATCTAAATGCAAATTTACCTAAATGTATGAATAAGGGCTTTAGCAATAAAAAACAATCAACTTCAAATGAGCTAGGTTAATTATATTAATTAATTCAATTACTTTCATCATGCTAACATGATCGAAATTACTTCCATGGCAACTCGATCTCTTATAGGTTTGGAAACCAAATTATGTCCTCTTGGATCTTTTACTTAGCTAAATATGCATTTTACTGATCATATTAGACTAAGGGTTTCTTAGAATTTATGCAAGGTCACTGGGACATTTATGTTTACAATAGTTTAATTACAAAAATCTAAAAACCATGCAAGATAATAAAGCCAACTAAAGATATTATAAACCTTAACTTAGTCGGGTTTAATGACCTAAATTAAGCATTACACTTTTTAATTATGCGTCTACTAGTCGTCTGGTTAGGATCGCTCATCTGAGTGCACCCAATCATGTATGAATGAAATGCAGCATGTTATTAATTGAAAACATAATCGACTGAGGCACAAAACATGTTAACATGAATTAAATAAATCTCATTAAATTAATATAATTATCCCAGTAAACAGGATTTAAAACTCCATAGTTGATGTCAAAAGCATAAAACTCAAAACAAATATGTTTAAAATAAATAACAAGAGGAAAGAGTAAACTCTATTCAATTCAGCAGCCTTTTGGATCTATTCTGATTGAAGCGCTCCTTTGTTCTAATTGAAGCTTCTTTTGCTAAGGGTTTAGAAGGTAGCCGGCTGAAGAGTGCTTTTGACAAAGCTTTTATGGCTAAAGATGGAGAGGGGATGGACGGCTATGCAAGGAAAAAAGGGAGAGGGATTTGAGAGAACGAAAGTGAGAGAGAAATGTAGAGAAAATGAGGAATGAGGGATGAGTTAGAAGTGAAGGATGGCAAGGTATTTATAGGTGAGGAGTAGGATCTGAGTTTACTAAAAATAGTTTAAAATTACCTTCCTTCCCTCTCTCATGTGGCCAACCATGTATCAAGAAAAAGGGACAACCAAGTCTTCCATTTTGAATTTGAATTTCAAATTAAAGATAGCTATGTAGTGGACGGTTTCGACAGGTAAGTTGTTAGGCTGAATTTTGATTGTTTTCCAACTTCAGTTACCTTTATTTAAATATTTGAAAAACACTTTTTGGGTAGCGAATATCAAGTGTCAAAACAAGGCTTTTAACTCCCTTTATTGGACTGTTCTTCAATCCAAAACTTAACAGACATGTCCATCTTTTTGTCACCTTTCTTTACTAGGTCAAATAGTCAATCCCTATGCCCAAATTGCATGGTCTTGCCATCCACATGGATAAATTGTGCATGGCGACCTTTTATTTGTTTACATCATGTATCCATAGCCTACCTATATAAGGAAAAATACACACATTAATAAATTAACATGAATTAATATAAAATATGCCTGGAAATCATGTACTTAAGCATAATTTTACATACTTTCTAATTTCATGTCTAAAATTACTAATTAAGTAAATTCACTTATTTCAATAATAATTACTCAAGATAAACATAATAATTAAGTAAAAAGGTAGTAAAAACATATAGAAAAACCTTATATAATTTTGAGTTTACACATATATGGCCTTTAGTATTTCTAGACTCTTGGTCTTGTAAAACGCATAAAATTCTTGAATGACTAAGACTACAACATTATCTTTTAGGATCGTCCAGAAATGTTCTCATCTATGATATCTGACTAAAGGCCATATTTCCTTACAAAGAACCAAAGATGGTTCAAATCTCTTTTCTTGAATGAATGTCTTTCCTTGAAGTTCTTTGAAATATTTTTCAACATTCAGATTTGGAAAACTAGTGGGATTTTAACTCATAGATGGTTCTAGCTCATTAGTTCGCCTAATCTTTCTAGGAGGCATGATTAAACTAAGAATTCAAGCAAAATGTTAAGTAAAATTCAAATAAATAGTGACAAATTTGAGTTAGGAACCCTTAACCTCAAAAAAGTCCTCGAGTTATTTATTGTACGTGTTGGGTTACCATTCCTTTGATTGCTCCCCTCCTTTGCCACACTAAAGAAGTTTAATTGATGAAGTATTTCACGCAACATAAAAAGAAGAGGATTAGATTTGGGAGTTTAGGGTTTAAGTGATTTTGAAAGATTTAAGAGATTAAGAGGTTAAGAGGTGTTAAATAGGGTTAATAATGAAGTGTTCTAAGTCTTAAGAGAAGGGTAAAATAAGGTTTTATTTGTTGGGTTGCGCTTGTCAAGTTGGGTTACCTGCAGAAAAATTACAGCGATGTCACAACACAGGGGTTCTGTGTCATGACATCTCTTGTAGTTTACAATTCTCGCGACAACAGTGTTTGATGTCGTGACACACTCTAAATTTTTGGATATTTGAGTATACTGGTTGCGGTGTCACTGGAACGACAGAAATGTGCAAATGTACACAATTGCAACAAGTAATAAAGTGACAAGTAAATGTCGAGTTATCGTACCCACAGAGACTGTGAAAAGAATTATTTATGAATGCAATTTTAAAAACACTTTGGTGAAGAAAAATATTTTGATTTGAGGAGGTGATTGAAAACTAGGATTTTAACTAAGTAAAATAAATAAAAATAAAATAAAAGTTCCAATGCACAATTTCAAAAGATGATTTTAATTAAGATGACATAGTTGGGTTAGATTAATTACATTTCTTAACTTAGAATTACTAAACTCATGTTTATATTGTTACGAATAAATTTACTGCAACTCGGTAATTTGCTAACTTATGAACATACTTACTTACCAAAATTCATTTATCTCTTGACTATATCTCTATGTCAATTCAACCAATTAAACAAATTTTAAAAAGCAATGTGTTAATGCACATACATACTTATGAAACTAAAATAATCTCTTATACTTATCTCTATGCCAATTCAAACAATTAATTCAATCTCATAAGCACATAAAAGATTACGTGAGGTAACAATGTATTTCTACCTTGAAACAATTTAATCACAATAATCTTGCAAGTTATGCAAGGCTAATGTATAGTTAGATATCGTTGCTAATTTAACCCTCAGCTACCTTAGATGATTAAACATGCACTAATTAAGTATCGTGTCAATTAATTACAATTTCAATCCATTTAAATAATTAATTCATTAGTTACCTTACAATTGTAATGTAAGAATAACTTAGTCATGGTTTTACTTAATCAAACATCTTACCGAGGCCTACAACAACACAAACACAATTTTAATAAATTAAGTAGACGAAATGCAATCAACCTAACACGAATTAAATTCAAGTCATATTAATTAAATAAAACATATCAACATCACAAATATTCATAGGCATGTTCATCATAACAACAACAAAATTAAAAGGATAGGGAACAAGAATCAAATCTAATGATCCTCCGAGGCTTGACGAGTTTGCCCTGCTCCTCCTTCTCCGCTTGTTCTTATTAAACTGAGGCCTCCACAAACACTTGGGTACTGCTCCAAATGGTGGTTGATTGACTTTTTTCAAGAGTTGGAATTAGCAAGGGAATAAGGGAAGGAAATGAAGAAAAATGGAAGGGAATGAAGAGAGAAAAATGAGAGAGGAGTGAAAAGATGAGAAGGGTTGAGATGTGTTTGAAGTGAGCAGCCAAAGGGGGGTCTTTATAGGTTGAGAAGGCTGCTAAAAATAGCCAAAATCAGCAGCCAAAGACTCCCCCCATGGCCGGCCACACATGTGGCATGTTTGAAGATTTCAAACATGCTATTTTAAGGTAGGGGCAAATCTAGAAAGGCATAAATAGTGGAGGATTTTGAATGAAATTTGAAGGAGTATTCAAGGGCCATTTTGCAAGTAAAATAATCAGCCAAGCAAGCTGATTGGGTCAGCATGTAGGGCGGTTTTGGGCTGCACAGTGCTCAGTTGGATCAGTTTTCTCGGTTCAACTCAACTAGGCCACTTTTCATAATTAATTAATAATAATTTATTTAACCCAAATTAAATTGGATTAAAATTAAAATTAATTATATTATGAATTAATACACATAATTTGGACCATCTTAGGCTAAAAAATTAATTCTCCTTGATGCTTCAAATTTGCTTCTCGGTTTTGTGCTTCTAGCAATGTCTACTGAGCCATTTTTCACCCTCTATGTCAATCTGTTGAAAATGATCAAAATTAAACAAAATTTATTATAAAATTAAGTAAAATTCAACATGTTAATAATTTAAGTATAATTTAGTTATTTTATAATAATTAAATATTTTTTCAACAAGAATTTTATCGAAACTGCATGTATTTGAGTTAAAAAGGGCATGAAAAAGTGTGTATATTTTTGTGTTTCCAGTCACCACACTTTAAAGTCCGTGTCATGACATCGAAAGAATTTTCTCGATTTAAAGGCTTCCCATGGTGTTGTGACATAGCAATCCTGTTTTGCGACATGGGCTCTGTTCTTACTCAAAACTCCATTTTCTAGAGTCCTACGACTCCTATAAAACTCAAAGTTAATACAAATTAAACATCTATACTAATAATTAGCTAAATATAAACATTTTATAGATGTTTAAGCATCAATCAAATATTTTAAGTCTTACTATCGAATTCCTCTGACAGTATTATTAGTTCACAAATGGACGAATCTTCCGTTCAATCAGTATTAGTCCATCATCTATCATGCCATTCCACCTTTGCCCGATTGTCCCTTTCCTTAAACCTGTATATTCTTTCAGTACGCATAAAAAGAAGTGTATCCCTTCACTTGGGAATGTTAAAAATAGATAATTATTTGCATTGCTCCCCTAACTTCTTCCAACTTTCTTCTTCGCTTGGTTGATAACCACATTTAAAGATTTTCACCATTGATTTTCATGGTTAATTCGTTTTTTTTCTAAATCAATGGTGGCTTTAGAAATGGGTAGAAAAGGTCTACCTAATAAGATAGGCATTTCTCGATCTTCTTCAAAATCAAGAACCACAAAATCTATTGGGATAATGAAACTAAGACTTTGACTAACACATCTTCCAATACACCTTTTGGATGTACTAAAGACCTCTCAGCCAACTGTAATGTTATCTATATAGTTTTGAGATCCCTTAACCCGAGTTTTTTAAAACAGACAAAGAAATTAGATTAATACTAGCTCCTAGGTCACATAGAGCTCTATTAGAGTGAATGTTTCCTATCTTTATGGGAATAGTAAAACTTCTTGGGTCTTTAAATTTTTGGCGAACCTACCTTGAAATAATAACACTATAGGAGGTACTTAACGTAACTTGTTCTCCTACCTTAATTTTCTTATGCCTAGACATAATTTCCTTTAAAAACTTGGCATAAATAGGGACTTTCTCAATTAATTCAATTAAAAGCAGGTTAACGTTTAATGTTTTGAACAAGTTTAAGAAGCTTACAAACTCATCTTCGTCCAACTTATGTTTTTCCTCTAGCCATGAAGAGAATGGGATCTTCGAGACAGTAGAATCTTTGGGTATCTCTTTTTCTGGCTCAACTGCCAGTACAATTTCCTCCTCTAACTCTAGTTAATCTTCAGCCTTTAAGGATTTCTCTTGAGGGTCATTAGCATTATCCATATTTCACTTTGGAGTTGGGCTCTCTAGTCTACTCAGTACTTTGCACGATTAGAGTGTTATTGCATTCACGTGCTGTTTACCTTCTCTCTAAGGATTATTTTTTGTATTGTTGGGAATACATTTGCCAATTTTTCTTTTGATGTTTCCCATCATGCTCATCACTTAGCTCATTTAATCCTCAAGTTTAGTCAATGTTCTGGTTGAGTTGGTGCACTCAGATTGCACCTACTTGACATTTGTTCTCACTGACTGCATTTCTCCCTCGATTCAATTCAAACATTGACCACATGCAGTATGGTCACTTGGGTTGACCTTATCCTGAGGTTTCTACAAATAAGGAGGTTGATAGTTAGTATTTTTAGCTTGATTTCAACTATTACCTCCTCCTTAGTTTCCTCCCTATCTCAGATTCGGGTGATTTCTCCAACCAGGATAAGGGTTTCCATCCCTACTTCCAATATAACTCACATCCTCAGCAAAATTGTTGAGGTACTGGAAACGCAGTTTATCTCCTACACTCATAGACGATGCACTATTTGCAGATCCAATACGGTTAATTCTATCCACTAATTGTTAGTACTTATCATCCTCTTGAATAGTTTTTACCGTATCAATTTTCTGGCCATATGTAAATCTTCAATTCTCCACTAGCAGGAGTTTAATGTCATGTTCTCAATTATTTCGTATGCATCCTCGTACGTCTGTTACTTCGTCTAGGCCTGCTCTTTCGTTCGCGTCCAACCCATTATAAAACACCTACAATCGTATCTACTCAAGAAATCTGTGGTGCAAGCATTTGTGAATCAATGTTTTGAAACGTTCCCAAGCCTTATGGAAACTTTCTCCTTAATTGAACCACTTTACTGATAGAAAAAAACTTCTGTAAGAACTTTCCAGTGAGTTCATACCATGTCGTGATAGATCCTAGTGCCTAAATGTCTAACCAAGAAAAGGCATTATCAATCAAAGAAAAGGGGAACAACCACAGATGAATAGCATCATATTTGACCCCATTATACTTAAAAGTATCAAAAAGTTGAAGAAACCGTTTCAAATGTTGATTCAGATCCTTTGTCATCATGCCCCTAAATTGCAGATTATTTTGGATCATCTGAACCATTACCGGCTTGATCTTGAAGTTATTTCCTGTAATAATCAGCCTTGTTATGCTTTCTTGAACCATGTCTAGACTTGGTAGTGCGTTGTCTCTTAAGGTTCTCTTGTTAGGAGCCATTTGCATGTTTGCAAATAGTTATGGTGGTACTAGTGGGTTCCCTAAGGTCTTATCGTCAGTGTTGCCAAACAGTCGATTCTTGGGTGGTACGTTACCTACAGTAGGTGGTGGTGGATCTTACATCTATTGTTGTTGCTGCTATGGTTGTTGTCGTATTTCTTCAAATTATTCGCTTTGGATCTGTGACTGCTACAATAGGTGTGCCTCTACTACAGGTCATACACTAAATCTAGATAGAGAAGGTTAGTAGCAATAAATGAATAAAATAAAATTGTATCTATAGCCTAAAAATTTTCTAATTACTCCTTTGGAAGTGCAAAAATTAAAATCAAACTAGTGACATTGCCTCCCTGGCAACAAAGCCAACAACTTGACCACCTCCGAACGTACTAACGTCTAGAGTGTGAATACTACTGTATAAAATTTATAAATGGGGCGATATCCGCAAGTATACGAGTCCAGTTGCAGTATAGTTACAATGAAGTAGGTGAGTACTCCGAGGATCATACCCAAGGAGGCGACTACTAGATCAATTTTAACCAAAACACTGAAATATCTAATTAGTACTTTACTGTAGTTATAGTATGAAGGTAAAATAAAAAAGAGTTTTTAAGGTTTTTATAAAAATAAAAAATAAAATAAAATAAAGAACAAAAATTCAAGAGATTGAAGCATAGAAAAAATTGAATCTGATTATGGCTGATTACCTCAATTCAGTAATCCATCAACTATCGCTCCGAGTTCCTCATCAATCAACTAGTCGCTATCCCAGCAGGATCCTTCGATCTTCTACTCAAATAGCAAATCGGCAAGACTACTTATCTTCTGACGTTACAGTCCAAATAGGTTTTGTAACACCCCTCACCCTTATTCAACGCTGGAATAAGGTTACGGAGCATTACCAAACTTATCACACAATTAAAACATAAACTTCTCATACAATTAATCAATTCAAATATAATTCATTCACAACCAATCATTTTGTCCCTCATACGAGCCTACGAGGCTCTAAACATGCATTCGGGGTGGTTCGAGACTAAACCGATAACTCTAGAAACTTTTGAAACACTTAAAAAACTTTCTCAAAAATAGGGGACACAAGCACGTGTGGCCCGACCGTGTGTCTCACACGGCCAAAGATACGCACGTGTCACAGGCCATGTGGATATTCGAAATGGAAGCATATGGCTGTGTCCCAGCCCGTGTCCAACCCCGTGTCACAACTAGTGAGCATGCTGACTTGGGTCACAAGGCCAACCCTACGCCCATGTGACTAGACCGTAAGCCCTCCAAAGTGGCCACACACGCAAGTGTGCCAAGCCGTGTGCTAGGCCGTGCCAAACCTGTAGGGTATATTGACTTATGCCACACGGCCAAGTCACAGCCCTCGTGTGAGGCCGTCTGGAGCATACTGACTTGATTTTAATTTCAACACCATGGGACACACACCGTATACGAAACTATGTGTCACACATGGCTGAGACATGCGCCCGTGTCTCTGCATGTGTGGACAAAAATAGGTTATTTACCAAGCCATTTTGCCATCCAACTTGCACAAACCTATACCAAACCAAATTGCACAACTCATGGCATAAAAATAAACATTTAAACCAACCAATTCAAGCTTAAGTCATGCATATTCTATATCACCATCTTCTATACACACAAGTAACAAAAGTAGGCCACACCATTTATACCATATTCACATATACACAATTAACCAATTAAGCACATTCAATTATACATCGACATGCTCAATTTACAAGTATATGACTTCTCTAGTTTCTACTATTTGACAACCACAACATCTATTATCACTAAGCATCACAAGGCCAAACTTAACTACATAATATAAACTATATGCACACCTTTATACGGATAACCATACCAACCAAAATTAAGCCAACTCAAATGGCAAAACAAAACCAAACTTAAAACATTTACAAGCCATTTCAAATGGTTCAATACATTGACAAAACATATGCCAAAATGACCCAATTCCCTAACATGCCATATACTCAAAACATAAGCTCAAAAAGTACCAAAGTGATAGTAGGATTGTGTGACGAAATCTCCGATGGTCCTCGAATATGAGCTAGCTTGCTTTCACTATAAAACACGAAAAAATTAATAAAGTAAGCTTTACAGCTTAGTAAGCTCGTATGAAAATAAGTATAATTTCCAATTCAATCACAATTTAAAGAACATAAATAATACATTCAATTTAACAATTCGCACATTACCATGATTATTGATATCATGAATAAAATTCATCAACTTACCTACTTTGCCATTAACTTATCGATTATCACTTACTTGCCAAACTTATCACAAGTACCTGAGCTGATCCATATCATTGTTTTCATCATCGAAACATAATATTTTCCCATTGAACCATTCGGAATAAAAGTTGGATACTCGGAAGTCTCACACACTAAGTGCCAATATCATGGCCTGAAGCCAAATCAATGTAACTTGCACCTGAAGTGCCACATATCTAGCCGAATCTATCTCATATCACAAATATGCTCACTCTTGAGCTATCAACAGGCCTACTCACATAAGCTGTGGGTCAAGAGGTAGCTACAAGGAGCTGCTCACACAAGCTGTTAAGTAACTGCAACACATGCCGGTATACTCAGCCACCAGTAAGACGTACAGGACCAGCACCTGGATCACATAATCACAATAACTACTAATGACTTGTCATTCGTATTCTAATCTATTCCCAAGGTTCAACCAGGATTTTCAATGCTGAATCATTGTTGAAACATTGTCGAACTTGTTTGTAGTCTCGTATTCACATTTTAAGCAATATGAAAGAATTTAAAATACATTTATAATGAAACTTATTACATACGAACTTACCTCAGATGTAAAAACGGCTAAACTAGTTGATTAGTCGAGAACTTTGTTTTTCCCTCTATCTAGATCCAAGTTTTGATTTTCTTGATCTATATGTAATCAAAATTAATTTATTTAATTATCTCTCTATTCAATTTAGTCCAAAATTCACATTAAGGCACTTTTACACATTTGCCCCTAATGTTTCACATTTTTTACAATTTAGTCCTTATTTCATAAAAACATAAATTCATGCATTTTAACCACAACTCATGCTAACTAAATTACTATTATGTCCCTAACAGCCCAAATTTTCCATTTGGTTCACATTTTAACCATAAAGTTTCCACATTTCATAATTTAATCCCTAATTTGCATTTTCACTAAAAATAACTTAACAAAACTTGTATAACTAACATCAAACATTCATAATCTATCATTAAACATCAAAATACTCATGTATTCATCAATAGAAACATCCAAAATCTTTAACAGTTTTGCAAAATAGTCCCTAGGCTAGCTAGACTAAGCTGCAACGATCTCAAAAACACAAATCATTAAAAACGGGATAAAAATCGTACCTAATTGAGCATACAAAGCTTGGCTGAATATCAAGTCCCAAAAATGGCTATTCTACATGTTAGAAATGGCTAAGGAAGAAGGTGAATGAAATTAATGGCTTTTGTTTTATTTAATTAACCTTTAATTTCTAAATAACAAAATTAACCTTATTATTAATTCAAAATTTCAATTATGCCAAGCCATTATCATCCACTATCGAATGAATGGTCTATTTACTACATAAGGACCTTAAATTTAAAGTTCTATAACTATTTGACACATTTAGCTATTAGAACTCAAGTTTTATGCTTTACGCGATTTAGTCCTTTTTATCAAATTAAGTACCCAAATGATAAAATTTCTTAACAAAAAATTCACACAATCATACTTTCATGTTCTGGACATTAAAAAAAAATAAATATTTTGACTTCAAATTTGTGGTCTCAAAATCACTATTCTGATTTGACTAAAAACGGGCTATTACAACTCTCCCCCCTTAGGGATTTTCGTCCCCGAAAATCTTATCAGCAAAAAGATTAGGGTATTATTTTCTCATAGCTTCCTCGGACTCCCACGTAGCTTCTTCGACACCGCGCCGTTGCCAAAGTACTTTCACTACAGCTATGGTTTTATTTCTCAACTGTTTAACCTCTCGAGCTAAAATTTTTATCAGTTCTTCGTTGTATGTCATGCCAGGTTGAATTTCAACATTTGTTGGAGAAATTACATCTGATGGGTTTGATCTATATCAGTGCAACATTGACACATGAAATACATCGTGGATCTTTTCTAATTCTGATGGCAAAGCTAGCCGATATGTCTCATACGAACTCGATGAAACGTGGACTCAGTTTACCTTTACGACCAAATCGAAGGATTTTCTTCCATGGAGAAACTTTCAAAAATACTTTATTGCCGATCTGAAATTCAATGTCTTTACGTTTCAAATTCGCGCTCGATTTTTGTCGATCTAAAGCTGTTTTTAGATTGTCACAAATTGCTTTCACTTTTTCTTCAGTCTTTCGGATCAAATCAATCCCGTGAATCTTTTTCTCACTCAGCTGGATCCAGTACAATGGAATTCGGCATCTGCGACCATACAAAGCTTCTTACGGTGCCATTTTGATGCTCGACTGAAAGCTGTTGTTATATGCAAATTCAACCAACGGTAAATATTTCTCCCAATTCCCTTCAAATTCTAAAACACAACAACGAAGCATATATTTAATAATCTGTATTACTCTCTTAGACTGACCGTCAGTTTGTGGATGAAATGCCGTACTAAAATTCAACCTCATACCCAGAGCTTCTTGCGATTTATTCCAAAATTGCGATGTAAACCTCGTTTCTCTATCTGAAATAATTGAAACCGGCACCCCGTGCAATCTAATGATCTCCTATATGTACAATTCAGCTAATTTATCAAATGAATAGCCTATATGTACTAGAATGAAATGCGCAAACTTCGTTAGTCGATCTACAACAACCCAGATAGCATCTTTCTTTTTCAGAGACAGAGGCAAACCTGATACGAAATCCATCGTAACTCTATCCCAGTTCTACTCTGGTATCATCACCGATTGTAGCAATCCCAAAGGCACTTGATGTTTAGCTTTGACTTGTTGACAAACTAAACACCTCGACACAAATTCTTAAATGTTTCTTTTCATACCTGGCCACCAGTACAATTGTTTCAAATCATTGTACATTTTGGTAATCCCCGGATGAATAGATAGACAACCGCTATGTACTTCGTTTAAATTTTTCTGAATGAGCTCAAGATTCTTTGGTACGCAAATTCTATCTCTGAACATTAGACAATTATCGAATTTGATCTGATAGTCAGAATCACTAGTCGACTCACATTGCATTCTTTTGGTTTGTAACTCGGTATCACAATTTTGAGCTTCACAAATTTGCTGAAGAAAAATCTGTTTAGCTTTTAATTTGGCTACTATCGATCCATCATTAGACAAAGATATCTGTCTATTCATCGCTCTCAAACCATCTGCAACTACATTTGCTTTCCCCGAATGATAATCAATTACTAACTCGTAATCTTTCAATAGCTCAAGCCATCTCTATTGTCACAAATTCAAATCTTTTTGAGTCATTATATACTTCAAACTCTTGTGATCAATAAAGATGTGACACTTTTCATCGTGCAAATGATGTCGCCAAATTTTCAATGCGAAAACAATTGCAGCCAACTCTAAATCGTGCATGGGATAGTTCTTTTCATATGATTTCAACTGTCTAGAGGCATAAGCTATCACGTTTCCTTCTTGCATCAAAATGCAACCCAAACCATTCAAAGACACGTCGCTGTAAATTACAAATTCTTTACCCGGCTTAGGTTGAACTAAGACTGGTGCTTCGATTAACAATGCTTTCAATTGTTCAAAACTCTGTTGGCATTTTTCTGACCACTTAAACTTCACACCTTTCTGTAGTAGCCAGAAAGCTTCTGAATTCGAATACATTCCTCGATGGTTTCCAATCAATAACTGCTGAGATCTTGCACGGATCAACTCATATACCTTCCGCTGAAACAATGTGCCCCAAAAATTCGACTTCTCTGAGCCAAAACTCACATTTACTGAATTTAGCATACAGTTTCTTATCTCTCAAGGTTTGTAACACAATCCTCAAATGCTCGGCGTGTTCAGACTCATCTCGTGAATAGATCAGGATGTCGTCAATGAACACAACAACGAACCTGTCTAAATACGGTCTAAAAATTTAGTTCATCAAATCCATAAAGACTGCAGGAGCATTAGTTAATCCAAAAGGCATAACAAAGAGTTCATAATGCTTGTACATCGTTCTGAAAGTAGTTTTCGGCAATTTGAATCTTTAACTCACAACTGATAATAACCAGACCGCAAATCAGTCTTCGAAAACATTGTTGCGCCTTTCAACTAGTCAAATAAATCATCTAGTCTCGGTAATAGATACTTATTGTTTATTGTAACCTTATTGAGCTGTCGATAGTCAATACACATTCTCACTGACTCGTTTTTCTTCTTAACAAACAATACTGAAGCACCCCAAGGAAAAAAACTAGGTTGTGCAAAACCTTTATCTGTTAAGTCTTGTAGCTGAGCTTTCAACTCTTTCAATTCTGTCGGAGCCATTCTGTACGAAGCTAATGATATCTGTGATGTTCCCGGTACTAACTCAATAGCAAATTTGACTTGTCTAATTGGTGGTAGCCCAGGCAACTCTTCTGGAAACACATTTGAAAACTCACAAACTATAGACACTGATTCAATATTTGATTTAGACACTTTTGTATCTAAAACATAAGCAAGGTAAGCATCACAACCTTTTCTCACATATCTCTGAACTGACATAGACGAAATTACAACTGGCAACCCACTCGACTCATCTGATTCAATTCGAAGAATTTCACTATTCTAACATTTCAATTCAATAGTCTTCCATCTACAATTTACAACGACATCATGCAGAGTCAACCAATCCATACCCAGAATTACATCAAATTCATCAAATGGCAAAAGCATCAAATTAGCTGGAAAACAGTAACCTCGAATCATTAAAGGACAGTTCTTGCAAACTTTATCGACTAGAACATACTTGCCTAAGGGGTTTGATACTTTAATCACAAACTCAGAAGACTCAACATGAAAATTTTTACTAAACACTAAATTTATACAAATATATGAATGAGTCGATCCAAGATCAACCAATGCAATCACATTAGTATCATAATGAGAAAATGTACCAGTGATAACAGCGGGTGACGACACCTCTTTACGAGCACAAATAGCATAAGCTCTAGTAGGTACTCTAGCCCTAGATCTCACTGTAGAATCTCTCGTAGTACCGTGATTACCACTCGCATTTCCCGCATTTCTTGGTGGCCTCCCTCTAGCGGCTATATTGCTTGACCTTACATTCTAGGATTTATCTTTTTCATTTAACTCAGGACAATCCTGAATAAAATGATCTTATGAACCACATTTGAAACAAGCCCGGTTATTCATTCTGCATTCATCAGGATGTCATCTTCCACATTGCTGACATTCAAGTCTATAATTTCTCACACTTCCAACACTCAATACCGTGTAGCTTGAGTTTTAGGACTTGAGTATTGTTTACATGATCTCTGTTTGAATACCGGATTGAAGCATTTAGACGATTGAAAGAATCTCTGGATTTCTTTGAAAAAGATTGATATGGCTTACTCATCAATCTTTTTCTTGAGTCTCTAGCCTCTGAATCTGCTTTTTTCTTTTCTTTGCTAAGCTCTTCGATTTTGCAAGCTCTATCGACCAAGACAACAAATTATTTCAATTCTAGAATTCCAACTAGAAGTTTAATATCCTCGTTCAACCCATCCGCGAACCATTTGCACATGATTTCTTCAGTAGAAACATACATCCGAGCATACTTACTCAATCTTACGAATTCTCTTTCGTACTCAGTCACAGCCATTCGGCCCTGTTTCAATTCTAGAAACTCTTTGTGCTTTTGATCAAGAAACTATTTGTAGTCAGTCAAGATTCATTACACTAGCACAAGTTATATATGGCATGTATAGCTAGACTCTCACACTGTAACACCCCTTACTCGGGTCTGAGGCTAGGACTGGGCACGAGGCATTAGCTAACTTAAACATATGAATACAATCATTTTGATGTCATAAAAACTCGATCGAATATAAAACTTTTCAATCTTGCTCTAGAAATTCTTAATATGAGCCTACGAGGCCCAAATCACACTTTGAGAACAATCTGGGATTCATCCAAACACCTTTGAAAACTTTAAAAAATGTCACTTGAAACAGGGGTACACACCCGTGTGGAAAGGGTGACACGCCCGTGTGGCCATTTTGACATGGTCATGCTGAAGGCCCGTGTGGTTCACATGGCCTAAGCACAAGGGGACACGCTCGTGCCCCAAACCCGTGTGAATTTAATTCCAAATTCAAACCTACAGGGGCTTTCACACGGCCGAGCACACGCCTATGTCTATAGCCCGTGTCCCTCATACGGCCAAGACACACCTGTGTCACAGCCCGTGTATAAAAACCTTGACATTCTGTTTCTGATGTCAGCAACCAATTAGGGGAACATGACCAAGGCACACGCCCGTAGCCAGAGGCCGTGTTTTCCACACGGCTGAGACACACGGCCGTGTCCCTGCCTGTGTGTGTACTACCATGCATACTGACTTGTAAATTTAACGTGCAGGGGACACGTGGCTAAATAACACACCCATGGGGCTGGCCGTGTGAGACACATGCGCCGTGTGTCTACCCTTGTGGAAAAAAATAAGGCTATCTACCAAGCCTTTTTGCCACCCTTATTAGCACTAACTTATACCACATCAAACAACCAATTCACACACAACCACATAGCTAAATTATTCAATTTACTCCTTCCCAAAAGAAGATCATCATTTGTATTTATCAATAAAAAATATTAGCTACCATCCATGGCATTATACAAAATGACTCAATAGCCATGACAAGCCACTAGTTTGACCCAAAACAATGTAATCATTACAAAAAGACTAGTTCTTATACATGCCATAATCAAAATGATAAAACTAGCTATACCAAATGTTTCAAGAATAGTATGACTGGATTCTCCGACGTAAGGCGATGATCCACGAGCTACTTTGGCAGCACTATAAGAAAATGGAAAGGAAAAGGGGTAAGCACAAAGCTTAGTAAGTCGCATGTAAATAATGAAATTACTACGAGTTACCATAAGGGATTATACTCCCAACAAATCTTAATTTTGCGTGCTAAGGTGAGGATTCATAGCTACTACTTGCTCATATTCATTTCTCATCAATCATACGATGCTGATTTGAATTCGCATCTCATAATTCATGTAAAATACATTAATAATCATAAGCATAACTCACTCACTTTCATTCCTTACTAATCATACAGCGTTAATGGAGCTTGAATTTCACAATTCTCATTTAGGTACCTATACCACTCACAACAGGATTATAAATTTTCTCATTTCGATATACACCATAAATCTCACGTTGAACCATTTGGAATACTATAAGATATTCAATAGCCCCAAACATGGGAATAGATGTCGACATCATGTCCCAGACATGGTCTTACACTAGCTAGCTCGTCAAAGTAGATGCCATGTCCCAGATAGGTCTTACACTGACTTTCATATATCGAGGCCGATGCCGTGTCCCAAACAGGTCTTACACTGGCTCTTATCTATCAGTGTCGATGCCATGTCCCAAATAGGTCTTACATTAGCTTGTATATCTCGAGGCCAATGCATCTCCCAAACATGTCTTACACTGGCTTTCATAATGTGGCCGATGCATGTCCCAGACATGTCTTACACTAGCACACATATCACCCAATGTCATGGCATGAATATCCAAATCTATTCCTAATGTTCAACCGGGAGTCTTTGTTACATTAATTTCTCAACATGCATACTCATATTCACGATTAAAACAGCTTATGAATTCAATTATACATCATAATAATATAGTTGCATTATTACAAAATGTAGAAGACTAGCTGATTTAATCTGCTTGCTTGGCCTTCCCCCGGTCTAGGTTCAGATTTTGTATTTCTTGATATAAAATAAAAAAATCACTCATTTAATCACTAAATAAATTTAGACAAAGCAAAAATTCATATTTTTGGCAAAATGACCATTTTTCCCCTAGGCTCAAAAATTGATTTTTATCGAATTTCTTCAAGTCTTAAGCCTAACCGAATCCTTCTTACTCTTATGGAAACCCAAAATTCCCATTATTTCACAACATTACTATCTATTTTACAAACTTTACAAAATAGTCTTATCAGGGTTTTCATGAGAAATAATTTCACAAAAGTTGTTTACTCAACCACTAAGAATTATTTTCTTCCATAAAATTTTAGAAATCAACATGATTACTATCATGGAAAAACCCTAGACTTTTAACCATTTCATAAAATAGTCCCCCCATTAGCTAGCTCATGCCACAAAGGGTTCTGAAAGTACCAAAATTAACAAAAATAGGCTTCTAAATCACTTCTTTATCTTCACTGAAATTTTAAAGCTTCAAAACCCTTACCTTTGCTAAAAATTTCAGTCAAGAAGAAGATGAGAAAGGAATGATATCATCCTTTGTTTATTTTATTTTCTTTTTAGTCAAATAAGTCACCAAATTTCACCTAACATTTGACTATTTTAAAATCCTTGTCTCATGGCTAGCCAAGCACTATTCTAGGGTCTATTTGTACTTTAAAGGCCTCCAACTATGGTTCTCTAGCTATTTGGTATATCTATCAAGTAAAATAAAACTTTTACCCTTTATGCAATTTAGTCTTTTTTCGCAATTAAGCTCACAAACACTAAAATTATTTTACCATAATTTTCATACACTCATATAATCATGCCACAACACATAAAATAATATTAAAAATAATTTCTCCAACCTTGGGTTAGTGGTTCCAAAACCACTATTTTGACTAGGCCCAAAATCGGGCTATTAAACACACACGTTATGTTAGTCTGAGAATCAACTAAACCGTAGCTCTGATACCAACAAATATAACACCTCCACCCGTATTCAACGCCAGAATAGGGTTACAGAGCATTACCAAACTTATCACACAATTAAAACATACATTTCTCATACAATTAATCAATTCAAATACAATTCATTCACAACCAATCATTTTATCCCTAACACGAGCCTATGAGGCTCTAAACATGCATTCGAGGTGGTTCGGGACTAAATCAATAACTCTAGAAACTTTTGAAACACTTAGAAAACATTCTCAAAAATAGGGGACACACGCCCGTGTGGCCTGGCCGTGTGTCTCGCACGGCCAAAGACACGTCCGTGTCACAGGCCGTGTGGACATTCAAAATGGAAGCACACAGTCGTGTTGCAGTCCGTGTCCAACCCCATGTCCAAACTAGTGAGCATACTGACTTGGGTCACACAGCCAACAACACACCCGTGTGTCTAGCCTGTGTGCCCTTCGAAGTGGCCATACACGCCCGTGTGCCAGGCCGTGTGCTAGGTCGTGCCAAACCTATAGGGTATACTGACTTATGCCACATGGCCAAGTCACACACCCATGTGTGAGGCCGTGAGGAGCATATTAACTTGGTTTTAATTTCAACACCAAGGGATACATGGCCGTGTACAAAACCGTGTGTCACACATAGTTGAGACACACGCCTGTGTCTCTGCCGGTGTGGACACAAATGGGCTACTTACCAAGCCATTTTGCCGCCTAACTTGCACAAACTTGTACCAAGCCAACTTGCACAACTCATGGCATAAAAATAGAAATTTAAACAAACTAATTCAAGCTTAAATCATGCATATTCTATATCACCATCTTCTATACACACAAGTCACAAAAGTAGGCCACACTATTTATACCAAATTCATACATACACAATTAACCAATTAAGCACATTCAATTATACATCAACATGCTTAATTTGCAAGCATATAACTTCTCTAGTTTCTACTATTTGACAATTACAACATCTATTATCACTAAGCATCACAAGGCCAAACTTAACTACATAATATCAACCATATGCACACTTTTATACACATAACCATACCAACCAAAATTAAACCAACTCAAATGGAAAAACAAAACCAAACAAAAAACATTTACAAGCAAATTCAAATCGCTAAATACATTGACAAAACATATGCCAAAATAACCAAAGTCCCTATACATGCCATATGCTCAAAACATAAGCTCCAAAAGTACCAAAGTGATAGTAGGATAGTGTGAAGAAATCTCTGATGATCCCCGAATCTGAGCTAGCTTGCTTTCACTATAAAACACAGAAAAATAAATAAAGTAAGCTTTATATGTTAGTAAGCTCATATGAAAATAAGTATAATTTCCAATTCAATTACAATTTAAAGAGCATAAATAATACATTCAATTTAACAATTTGCACATTACCATGATTATTGATATCATGAATAAAATTCATCAACTTACTTACGTTACAATTAACTTATCGATTATCACTTACTTGCCAAACTTATCACAAGTACCTGAGCTGATCCATATCATTGTTTTCATCCTCGAAACATAATATTTTCTCGTTGAACCATTCGGAATAAAAGTTGGATACTCGGAAGTCTCGCACACTAAGTGCCAATATCATGGCCTGAAGCCAAATCAATGTAACACACACCCAATGTGCCACATATCTAGCCGAATCTATCTCATATCACAAATATGCTCACTCTCGAGCTATCAACGGGCCTGCTCACACAAGTTATGGGTCAAGATGTAGCTACACGTAGCACCAAAGTGTAGGCATGAGCACAAATGTCCGATTGAGGCACCGAAGTGCAAATCCCGTACTAGCGCGCATACTAACGCTATTGGCATGCCAATGGTATCCTACACAATCGCTATGTCTGACTGGGCAGTAACCAAAATTTCATTTCTTTTATATTAATTCAGAGGCACTTCGTCATTTTTCATACACATATGGTGTTTCTATTATAAACACATTCATAATATGAAATCATCAAAATACCACCATCAATCGTATATTTCCATACATATTTAATTTTATATTGCAATCGTATATCCCTATCTATTTGTAACACCCCTTACCCGAGACTGTCGCTGGAGTCGAGCACGAGGTGTTACTAGACCTATCTTTACTTGTTTGGAGCATAAAAAATGTACTTTTAAAAAAAATTAATTCGCTCACATTCATCTAATAAATCCCTAAAAAGGGCCCTCGCCTAAAACGTGCAATTGGAATGGTTCGGGACCAAACTGGGAACATTAAAAATTTTTTGATTACTTACACAATCAAAACAATTTATTTTACTATTCATAATAAAACTGTTCATCTGCATAACAGTCACTAACTTAATTATAACTCGAGTTACGAAACTCATAATTTAAATCCATAAATTTTTCTTGAAACAAGACTCATATATCTTCTTACCATAAGTTTTCCAGAATTTTTGGTTTGGCCAATTAGTACAGGTTATTCATTAAAGATTCCACTATTTTACAGTTCAGCGGACCTGATCTCTCTTCACTAAAAATCAATTATCTCATTATACAGAAATCAGATAATGTTTTCATTTGTTTTTAATAAAAATTAACTCACCAAGGAATCTAAAAATATAAACTTTGACTTATAATTATTTTGTTATAATTTCTAGTGATTTTCCAAAGTTGGAACAGGGGATCACGAAGTCACTCTAAACCAGTCTTTCAGAAATTTAAATATCTCAGAATATAGACTTCCTTTGCTTGCTCTGTTTCTTTCCTATAAAAATAGACTCAATAATATTTAATTATATATTTCATTCACCATTTAATTCTATTTCTACAATTATTAGTGATTTTTTCAAAAGCACATCACTGTTGTTATTTCCTAACTGTTCCATGGCCAACTCTTACTCTTTCATAGTTTCTTTGCATCAAACCTCATTTAGGCATACATAATACCAAAACATGTTCTTAATTAGCTATATCATAAGCTAATCATTACCAAGTATTCACATGACATTCTTTAATCATATCATAAGGACATACACACAAAATAGCCAAGACCCTATACACGCCATAACTTAAAGTATTTCTAGTCACAAAATACCGAGATAACTCGTTGATAGTGTGAGGTGATCTCCGACGTCCTTACGATTTTCTGAGTTGGCTTTGCGATACTATAAAAAAGAGAGAAAAGAAAGGAAGTAAGCTTAAATCTTAGTAAGTTTGCATGTAAATAAATAACAACATTCTAAATGAATTATCAAGATAACCTAAACCTTTCGAACATGGACTTATCTTACCTTCCCTTTGGTACACTCTTTGAATTTTTCGTTGAACTATTTGGAATACTAAGGATACACGGGTACCTTTCCTTTTTAAGCATACCATTGCCATGTCTTGACATGGTCTTACGTGGTATCCTTGCCTTATGAACTCACCATTGCCATGCCTTGGCATGGTCTTACATGGGATCTTTGTCGTATAGTAGTTTATCAATGCCATGTCTTGACATGGTCTTACATGATTTTCTTGCCTTGTAAAACTTACCAATGCCATGCCTTGGCATGGTCTTACTTGGTATCCTTAAACCCTAATGTCATGACATTTGTATCCTATACATTCCTAAGGTTCAACCGAAACTTTTAAGTATCATTTCTCTACCAATTCTTACTTGAATCATCAAGGAATAAATTTACAAAATAAATATATAGATGCTGAAAAATAACATCATTAATTACAAATAATAAAAGATTGCATTTATTTACCGCAAACTTACCTCGATACAAAATACGATCAAATATTTTGATTTAGTCCTCAACCTTTTTCTTTCCTCGGTCTAACCCCGAATTTCGTTCTTCTTGATCTATAATAGCAAATTTAACTTTTTTAATATTCACATTTATCAAAACAGTCTTTAACTCTAACTTTGGAAAAATTACAATTTTGCCCCTAAACTTTTGCATATTTACACTTTTTCCCCAAGGCTCGGAATGATTCTTATGTTTTATGACATGCTGATCATTTATTTACCTACGACAACATCAAATTCCCACTCTAACATGTATTTATGACCATTAGGTATTTTTACCGATTATGTTGTTTTACTCGTTTTCACTTAAAATCGCTTAGCTCAAGTCGTTTAACATAATTTTAAGCTTCATATTATACCATAAAACATCAAAATAAACACATTTCACCTATGAGTATTTTTCCAAATATGAACCCTAGGTTAAATTATTGCTAGAATAAGCTAAATCAAATTACCGGGACTTCAAAAACGTAAAGAACATTAAAAATAGGGCTTGGAATCACTTACTATGAAGCTTGAAAGCTTGACAAAACCCTAGATATGAAGAACCCTTGAAATTTTGGCCTAATGAAGAAGATGGGCATATTTTACTAGCTTTTTCCCTTTTTTAATCTTTTAATTACCAAATGACTAAAATACCCTTCATTAAAACTTTAGTTATTTTTATCTATGTATGTCCATTTTTGTCCATGAAAACCTAATGGTCTAATTACCATTTAAGGACCTCTACTTCAATTATACTCTTCAATTTTATCCTTTAGCATCTAAAACTCATATTTATGAACTTTTGCAATTAAGCCCTAGTAGGCAAATTACTCATATTTATCAACTTTTGCAATTAAGCCCTAGTAGGAAAATTAAGCATGCTATCTATAAAATTTTCCATCGATACTCTAACACATGCACCTAATCACTCGGTACATTATAAAAATTAACTGGAATAAACTTTTCTATCTCAGATTCACGGTTTCACAACCACTGTTCCGTTTAGGCCCTATTTTTGGATGTTACATACTCAGCCACCGGTAGGACGTATAGGACCAGCTCCCAGATCACATAATCACAATAACTCCTAATGACATGTCATTCGTATCCTAATTTATTACTAAGGTTCAACCGGGATTTCTAATGCCGAATCATCGTCGAAACACTGTCAAACTTGTCCGTAGTCTCGTATTCACAGTTTCTGCAATATCAAAGCATTTAAAATACATTTATAATGAAACTTATTACATACAAACTTACATTGGATGTAAAAATGGCTAAAGTAGTCGATTAGTCGAGAACTTTGTTTTTCCCTCAATCTAGATCCGAGTTTCACTTTTCTTGATCTATATGTAATCAAAATTAAATTATTTAATTATCTCTCTATTCAATTTAGTCCAAAATTCACATTAAGGCACTTTTACACATTTTTCCCTAATGTTTCAAATTTTTTTACAATTTAATCCTTATTTCATAAAAACACAAATTTTTGTAATTTAACCACAATCCATGCTAGCTGAATTACTATTATGTCCCTAACAGCCCATATTTTCCATTTATTTCACATTTTAACCACAAAGTTTCCATATTTCACAATTTAATCCCTAATTTTCATTTTCACTAAAAATCACTTAACAAAACTTGTATCACTAACATCAAACATTCATAATCTATCATTAAACATCAAAATAATCATGTATTCATCAATGGTAACATCTAAAATCTTTAAAATTTTTGCAAAATAGTCCCTAGGCTAATAGACTAAGTTGCAACGATCTCAAAAACACAAAAATCATTAAAAACGAGACAAATCGTACCTAATTGAGCATACAAAGCTTGGCCGAATATCAAGCCCTGAAAATGGCTACTCTTCATGTTAGAAACAACTAAGGAAGAAGATGAATGAAATTAATGGCCTTTGTTTTATTTAATTAACCTTTAATTACGAAATGACAAAATTAACCTTATTATTAATTCAAAATTTCAATTATGTCAAGCCATTATCATCCACTATCTAATTAATGGTCTATTTACCAGATAAGGACCTTAAATTTAAGGTTCTATAGCTATTAGACACCTTTAGCTATTAGAATTCAAGTTTGACGCTTTACGCAATTTAGTCCTTTTTATCAAATTAAGCACTCAAATGATAAAATTTCTTAACAAAAATTTCACACAATCATACTTTCATACTGTAGACATTAAAATAATAATAAATTAAATATTTAGACTTTGGATTTGTCTTCCCAAAATCACTATTCTGATTTGACTTAAAATGGGCTATTACAGGTTTAGGGTGAAGGTTTTCGCGGATAGGCCGTATCAATTTTGGGTTAATTCCAGCTTGATGACTTCCCAAGGTTGTCAGGCCTAGGGTTTGTTTTACATTCTTCCTTTCCCAAACAGCTGATCCGTTGAATATCCCTACAAAACAATTAACAGATCATACCTCCACTCACTAATCCTCATAGAGGGATCAGTTTCTCATGGCCTCCATAGACAATATAAAATCGATATAAAGAGAAAACATGCTAAATAAATTGACAATATAGCGTTTACGAAAGAGTCTGATTGTATTAAGATTGATCATGAATCCATAAGGTTTGATTGTCTCCACAATACAGATCTCTAAAAATAGAACAAGAATAAAAGAAAATAAATCTAACCTAAGAAAAGAGAAAACTAAACTAAAATTAATAGCCTAATTCTAGGCTAAGTGAATGGTGTCTATAACATGTGACAAAGGGTCCTATTTATAGACTTCAGGTGGTCGTCGTCCTTAACCCTATGTCAGTTGACATTCTGAGCTTTAAGTTTGATTGTGTGGATTAAAATGCCCTTGCCTCATGTTTAATTCTAATCGAGAGTTGATTTCACGTCACACCAGGTCCTGTAACACCCCAAACCCAGACTAGACGTTATCACTGAATCTGGCGGTGTCATATTAGAGTGCTTTTCAAAAATTTGCTCTTGCTCATGTAAACCCGTTTGGGAATTTAAGGCCTCTTTATTAGAACTCAAAATGAAATAGCTATTTGTTGTTCATTTTAAATTGTTATTACTTTTAAAACATTGTTTGTTGCGGAAGCATTTCAAAAGTATAGCGAAAACGTAGTGTTTTGGAAACAGTTATCGTTTAGGAAAACCGCGTTCTACTTCTAGCAGATATAAGTCATAATAAACATAAATCCCAAATTAAAATCTAGAGAATTAGAGAGGCCTTATTACATAATTTAAAACCCAAATCGAAAGCTAATAGCAAATAAAAGAAAACAGGAGCAATAGTGTGGCCATCCCCGAGTCCCTCGCAGTACCGATCCGCCTAAGGATTACCTGTATAGTTAAAACAGTGGGGTGAGTTTACGAAAACTTAGTGCGTAATCCCCATAATAAACAAACAGTAAACAACAAGTTTGGGCCTAAGCCCATATCGGTAACAGTTCAATACAAGAATGCAACCCATCCCAATCTAGCCAACACACCACTCCGTACCACCATCACACCATGTAGGGACAAAGTCGACCCACCCAGCCAGCACACCAATAACGCAACAAAGCTGCCAGTATCAGTATATGGCACAAAGCCATGAGTAGCGACACAGAGCTGCCAGTAACAGAATATGTGGCAATGCCACCAGTACAGTATAGTAGGCTTAAAGCCATCAGTAGGTCCACAGTCGTCTTGCGCGACCCGTGCGATCAAATCAGTACACTTCCTCCGTAATAGTATCTCAACCCCATGCAGAATGTCGTGTCATAAATCATACATGTATGCAGAATGTCATACTCAGTAAGAACAGTTATAACATAGCACAAATTAGTCATTTACCCTCGAGGGATAAAATAGTCATTTTACCCTATAGTGGTATTTTGGTCATTTTCACCAAAATGGGTCTAGGCACACTTACCGACCCATCAGAAGGTCTAGAACCGTCTCGGATGACTCGTGTAACCTCAACATACATAACAATGCGAATGAGCTCACAGCCCATTATGCGGCCCATGTGGGCCCATACGCCCGTGTGGCCCACTAAGCCCAAAAATGACCACGGCCATGCGAACTACACAGCCTAGCCCTGTATTTACCATATAACGTGAATTTATTCGTGTGGGGCCCACAAGTCTATTGGGCCCACACGACCCATTTCGGCCCATTGAGGCCCAGAACGGCTTAAACCCATGGGAACGCCGATGGTGGCCTCTACTGTCTTACGCGCATGATTCATGAGCTTGGCTTACCACATGTGCGTTCGCACACCCATGTGGCCAAAAGGCCATTCTTTCGGCTTTTCAGCTTTTCAGCTTTTGCCGTTCTACAGTCTATTCAGTGTGTGAATACACACCTATTGCGAAAAGAGTGCAGTTCCTTCGAACACCAACCTATATTTAAACATATCCCCAACGTTAGTCCTTTAACAAATGGGTAACTAAACCCTATACTAATACTTATCCAAAACATGGTTCGACACTTACCTTGATCGAACACTTAAGGTTCCTCACCCCTTAGACGTTGCCGAAGATTGATTATAGATTACTACAGATGGTCAAATAGAATTGTGACACCGATTCTAGAGGGTGAAAACAATCGATTCACAACCCCCAACAAGGTAGCCGCTACAACGAGGCAAAACTAATGTCACCACTCCCCTAACAACGTCGATCGAAAAAGACAACGTTAAAAGAGAATCATAACTACGACAGAAGAGATAAGAATGGACAGAGACAACATCCAATAAAATAGTACTTACCACCCAGATCAACAGAGAGGAATAACAGAAAGAATCAACTCCTGAAAAGTCAACGTAGACGCACTATTCGACTAGCTAGAATCCGATGGCACTGAAGAGAAGGGAGAAGGAAAAGAATGACTCATTCACCACAAGCCAAAACCGAATGAGATAGAGAGGAGAAGAGGGTACAATCGGCCAGGGGAAAGTTGATTAAGAGAAAAGGAGAAGAGAGGAGGGAAGGTTCGGTTATGGCAAATAATTAATACATAATGAAAATGTTTGCTTTCAAGCTCTTAAAGTGCAAAAATTAGTTTAATATGCTACACTGAATTATCGTAAATCGTAGATGCCATCCAATATTCAGTTATCGTAGGGGTTGTCCCAACAACTCTCCTAAACATTTCGACTCCACTAGATTGAAGCCTTTCTACTATAGACTTGCAACCTCCAGTACTAGTTTGGCCTTCAACAACTCGCTGTAAAACTCTCAATAGTGCTTGTAATATTGCACCATCATTGATGCCTAGGTTTAGTGTAGGTACTCATGCAGTAGATGACTCTTCCTACGCCTTAAAATGGTGTGCATCACAAGTCCGTACTCCTCGGTTATCCATAACGCTTATCGATAATTTTTTATGAATTTTATCTGATAATTTCTTTTAGAAACAATTTTTATGTTATCACTTGAGTGTTTTCAATCAGAGTGTTACTATCTATAAGTATATCATCTTAAATCTAAGTTCTCATAATCTAATGTTTCAAATATAAAGAGTACTTATCTTGGATCAACTTCTAGAGTCTTGAATTTTCAAAGTTTTAATTTTAAATTCAATAGCAAAATACCTTTCTAAAAACTATTTTAAAATATGCATGCAGAACCAATTAAATTACATAGTCTGAGTTTTTGAACCGAGCTCTGATACATCTAAATGTAATACCCCAGATGCGGCCTAAACGCTATGGTCAAATATCAAAAATTACATTAACGAAAATTGAAAATCATTTGCTCATTAAAGATAACTAAGTTCCAGTTACTTTTATGAAAACTTTAAAATTTAAATATTGAGTAATTTTTTTTTTATTTTTGAAAAATACTCTTTAAAACATGATTATTTGAAAAAGACAATATTTACTATAATGCCATTTTAAATTATTTAAAAAAAAGAATTTGTATTTTAATTATTTCTTTAAATTGTTTTGGGTAAAAATCTTTCGCAGCGGACATTCAAAAATACTTAGAAAATCATGATTTATAATTTTGTCTAAAACCAAGTGAAATCATAAATAATTTGAGTAAACTCGATAATATAAAATATTGGAAATCTCACCTATTTGCATGTATGCATGGCAGTTTTAAAGTTATAAAATAAAGAAACACCCAAATCAAATGTCCAACGTCCAAAGTCTAAAAATAACATCCCAATAATTTATTAACTCATTATTAAAAACCATTCGGGAGGCTCCACTAAATGCTGAATCCATGTCCTAAGTCTGAGTATTACTTGAAAGGTTATGAAACTAAAATAGTGAGCTTTTAAAGCCAAGTGTGAGTCTATTCAACAATTAAGTAACAATGAGCACATAATCATCATACAACATAATTATGCACATGATCATGGCAATGCGATTTTTGTAAAACACTTATACAAATTTGTTTTAAAACATCCTACCTATCACCGTGACACTCCTCAATCGAGTTCACTAGAACTTGTCCATCCAAACACTTTAATTTGTGGACAATCCACCAATAATGTAGACAAACTGTTAGTTATGTGGTCGAGCCACCAGTATTGCAAATAAACTGCCAGTATTGGAGATAAACTTCCAGTAATGTGGTTAAGCCAAATAGTGCATATAAACTACCACTAGTGCAGACAAGCTGCTAGTACTTCCTCCTTGCACATGTCCCATCCCATGCATGTGATATGGCCACATAAACATATTTTCACTTGATACAAAATTTCACTTTTAGGCATGTCGATCATACCCATTCAATATTTTTACACTGAGTAATATATAGGCATGTTTTGACATGTAAATCACATATTATCACGATGTAACAAAACATCACATCTTAACAATTATCAATACTTACATATGTCATAATATCACATAACATGAGAATGAGAAAAACATGCTTTTTCAAATTAATAATTAAACATAACCATACAACATACTTTCACGAAATAGTTGGTACTAAATCACTTGTATTATTCGTTTTGACGGATTTATTCTTCCATCTTTAGAATACTCAAAGTATTCACATAACACATCAATCATGTAATAATATTTTATTTAAGCATTTTTATTGATATATATTTCTATATCTTACAATAAGTTAGACCCACACCAGATAGTAGATCCGGTGCGAAGCTCCACTCAAACGAACGTATACACTTAGATCTTAACCAAAAGAATACCGATCTATTATCAAGTGACTTTCAGTTATAAATAATCCTTTTTAAACCCTTGTTTAATTCACACTAACATCGAATCACCCATTTAAACTTACTTTTATGATAATTGTTTGTTAATAAGTCATAATTTATACATATTTTTATCCCATGCTTAGCATATTTTTGGATGAATTAACATTAGATTTATGGAATTTGATGCTCCTAATCCTTTAATTTCATATCTTATACTTAGGTGAGCATAGGAAAGTAAAAAGAACGAGAAACGGGCCAAAAATAGAAAAAATGGGCCAACATGGGAAATCAACACGGCCTAGACTTCCTCACACGGATAGAACACACAGCCTGCCATTCTAACAGGCTTGAACACGGCTTAAAACGACCTCAACACGGGGGTGTCTATTTCTCAGCCTTGACCACGGCCTGAAGTAATCGCACACGGGCGTGTCCCTGTCGAGCCCAAGTTGAGTTCTATTCGGAAAAGGGCAATTTTGAGGGTTGGAAATCTTTCTAAAACCTATTTAAAAGACCCTAAAGGAGGAGAGAAGGGCAACGGAGAGTAGGAAGCGAGGAATTACTTGAAGAAGCCGATTGATCCATCTCGGAAGCCGGATTCACCTCCAAGACTAAAGATCTCCCTTCAATTTCCTTCAAGGGTTTTTGGGTTTTCTTTATGTTTTGTCATTATTGTTCTTCTGAGATGTTTTCCTTTAGTATTATGAACTAAACCCCCTAAATACCTAAGGGGGATGAAACCTAAGACGGATCTTGTTAATATTTTCTGAACTATATGATAAATACTTGATTTGTTCTTAATTATGATTTTAACTCTTGTTTGAATATTCCAGGATATTGATTCAAGTATTGATGTGCTTATTCGGAGGATAAATAGTCCCTGTCTAAGAGTAGATCATTCATAATTAAGCGGAGTTGCATGCAATCCTAGAGATAGGACGACATAAATCTGTCGGATTAGAGTCAAATCTAATAAGGGAATCCATAGATCGAGATAATGCAAAACTAGGGGTTTTAATTAGAAAGAGATTTCAATTAATCAACCTAGGGTTAGACGTTATTCGTCTTGAATAGGGATAATAACATAACTTAGGGATTTCTACGGATCAAGTCAAGTGAATAAATCGTCTGGTTTAGAGTCAATTAACAAGTCAAGTCTAGGTGGATTCTTCCTTGGGTATTGTCTAAATCAATCAGTTTTCCCAAAAGTATTTCCCCAATTTACTTTCTATGCATTCTTAGATTAGTTAATTAGTTAGATAAAACAACCTTCATTATTCTTAGGCTGGATAATTAGATAAAACAACCTTCATTATTCTTAGGCTGGATAATTAGATAAAACAACCTTCATTATTCTTAGGCTGGATAATTAGATAAAACAACCTTCATTATTCTTGGGCTGGATAATAAAAAGAAAGTTAATACTAGTACTTTTAGTTCCTTTTGGTTTGACATTCGGTCTTGCTAAAATTATACTACTGTTTTATAAGTACGCTTGCCTTCATCGTAATAATAGTTAGTTCAAGTAGGATCAATTATAAATTTTAAAACTTATCGCGAGTGACAATCATTTTTACGATGGTTTCGTTCCTAAAACTAAGAGCTTTTTGGAATGGTGTTGATCAACCCTTAATTAAAAATAAGGTACAATATGTTAATACACGAGGGAAATTTACATTATATGTCTTAAAGACATTTGGCCAATAGGAAAAAGTAAGGAAGAAAATAGTGATTTTCATCCCACTATCACTTACTTTAATTTAATTGAGTCAAAATAAAAGATAGATCATAGTGGTCTTGAGTTGAAGATGAGTTCGGATCTAGTACAATCGATCACTTGGAAAAGTGAGTCAAATGTAGAATTAATAATATAAAATAAAAAATTTTATGAGCTTATTGAAAATAAAATAAAACAAAAAAGGTTTCATTACTACAGAGAGTTGAAGAAAATTGAAAACTGATGAAAAAAGGAGGAAAATCGCTAATCACCAGTGGAGGCATTGGCGACGTGGCAACGATGTGGTGGTTTGATGAAAACTCGATAGAGGAGGAGAAAAGAAGGTTGTGGTACAAAAGGAAAGAAAGAGAGATTAAAAAGGAAAAAGAAATAGAGAAGAAGAAGAGAGAAAAGATGGTTGCTTTCAATAGTGGTATGCAATGGTAATGTACAGTGGTGCTAGGTGATGATGGAGCAAAACCAAAAAAGGAGGAGCGATGAAAAAAGGGGAGATCTGGTGATGGTGCAATTGGCAAAGATGTGGTGGAGGAGAGAAGGAAAATAGTGCAAAGGTGGTGGTTAATAACCGAAGTGAAAAAAAAAATAAGAGAAAAGGGGAGGAGTCAAGGTGGTGGACTACACTAGAAGGTGAAGAGTAAGGAATTATGTAACAAATGGTCATACTCACTTTTCTAGGTGCATTGAATCAGCTCACATGGTAAAAATAATGCAAATGGTATGTTGAGGGAACAATGGAGTAAAAAAGGGGATCTTGTTAGAGTAAATATGGTATATTGACTTGAAATGAAAGGAAAGAATCTCTCTTATGCATGGTAAGATTGTTGGACGGAAATGGGGTGTAATAGCATGCCAAAGTTGACAAAAAATTAAACAAAAAAAATATGGGAGTGAGGAGACTTGAACTTAAAAACCTTAGGAATTTATTTAAGTCCTTTACCACTTGAACACTTACTAACTTGTTCTCAATTTAAGAAAAGAATTTAAAACATGGGATGTGACCTTTGCTAAGATTGGAAGCAAAATTTCACCACATAGAAAGTAATGAGAGGGTAGGGATTCAAACACTGCTTGTCAAGGATATCTTTACCACTACTCAATCACAAAAAAAAAAAAATCAGGCGTGACCACTCTTGATTCGTTAACCCAATTTCTACTAACCTAGTTTTTGAAATGTGATAGGAAGTGTCCAGAATGGGGTAGACCAGTTTGTAAGCACTGTAGGAAAAGTCATATGGGGGAATGTAGGCTGAGGAAAAGAACTTGTTTCAGATGAGGCTCCACAGAACACTTCATGAGAGACTTCTCAAAAAAGATAAAATATAGCATTGATCAAGCTACAAAGCCAATGTCACCCTCACAAAAAGGTAGAAAACCATGAATAGGTAGCAATGTTGGAGGCAATCAGGGAGGAATAAGGGAGAATTTTTGAGATCTAAGGCTCATGCACTTACTAGAGCTTATGCGATCAAGGTTAAAAAGGAGGTTGCTACTCCTGATGTTATTGTTGGTCATTTTCTTTATTTGCATACCTGTGCATGCATTAATTGACCCTAGTCTAGTCATTCATACATTTGCACATCATTAGTTGTGGAAATAAGTATACCAATACAAACTACAAAGTTTGACCTAGGAATATGTAACACCCATGCCCAACCCGATCTCCAGAACCAGGTATGGTATGTCATAACATAAAACCACTTGGGTGTAAAAAATAACACTTGAAAATTTTTTAAAAAAAGTTTGAGGTCTCGACGTATACCTCAATATAATAACAAATAACAAATAAAATAGTAATACACCAATAGAAATGTGTTTAGACAAACATCTGGTGAAAGCCTTGTAAAAGTTTTCAGGGTTATATAAAACGTAAGATTGGTTATTCTCATACAATAGGTTTAAGTGCATCATTGGTAGTTAAAACAACATTCAAAAACAATTTGGCATATATGCGAATGAGACAATCTCAGAGAACATGATATATTAGATTAAACATATATAACAAGAGTCTAGAAAGATTCTCATAAAACCATATCTTAACAAAAGTGGTAAATCATTATATAAGTTGGTTACAACATAGATCTACATGACACCCCTAAAGGTCATGCATGATACAAAAATTAGAAAAGTAGCTCACTATCGACAGTAGCTTTGGCATAGTCCCTTAGAACAGATTTACTTCCTTCTATCAACACGCTTGAGAAGGAAAAGATAACAGAGTAAGTTCATACGAACTTAGTGAGTTCCATAAATAAAGGACATATCACGTTATATAGAGATATTACTAGTAGACAAGCATTTATACCCATGATAACATTCAACCTTTCAAAGAGATTTATCCATACTATTCACAATACGCCCAATGGCGTTCATATAACTTAACAGAGTCAACATACCAACTTAACAAGACACATTGGCGGTCACTATCCACCAACATAACCATAACTTACACAACTAAATGGTTTACACACAACCCATCCTTGTGCCAGCCTCAGACCTAAAATTCAGGATTAGAGTCATATCAATCAGACATATTCATATGCACAAACCACTGCAACTCCCCATATCATTTTTGTTCATTTGAGTATGTTTTCTTGTGAACTGCCAGTTTGATTTACAATATAACTTGTAACACCCCGAACCCATATCTGTCGCCGAAATAGGGTTACGGAGTATTACCGGACTTATTACTTAAAAAATATACAATTCTTGTACATTTTTCATAACCAAATAAAAGTCATTCACAATCAATCATATTGTCCCTAATACGAGCCTACGAGACCCAAAACATGCATTAGAAGTGGTTTGGGACTAAACCGAGAACTTAGGAAAATTTCTGGAAAACATTGTACATTTTTAAAATACAAGGGACACACGTCCATGTGGCCCGGTCGTGCGTCTCACACGGCCAAAGACACGCCCATGTCACAGGCTATGTGGACATTCAAAATGGGATCACATGGTCGTGTTCCAACCCGTCTCCTACCCTGTGTGTAACTCTCTGACTTGGGTCACACGACCAACCACACACCCGTGTGACTAGCCCGTGTACCCTTCGAAATGGCCTCACACTCCCGTATGCCGGCCGTGTGCTAGACCGTGCCAAATCTGTAGGGTATACTGACTTATGTCACACGACCAAGTCACACGCCTGTGTGCTAGGCCGTGTGGTCATACTGACTTATTTTTTAATTAAACACTAGGAAACACATGGCGATGACACCTGACCATGTGTCACACACGGCTGAGACACACGCTCGTGTCTCTGCCCGTGTAGACAAAAATAGGCTATTTTCTAAGACATCTTTCTCACCCAAATGTGCATCAACCTAAACATGTAAAATGGCATAAATCATAGCATCAATAGGCATTCAAACCAATCTCAATAAAGCCTAAAATCATGCTATACCAATATCAGCAACTATAATATTCATAAGATCATATTTTGCCAATTCAAAACATACCAAATTTCACGTTCACACATTATCTAAATGGTTAACTTCATATATGCATTATCTTGCCTAAAACCACAAGCATACCATATCTCAACATTCAACCATTTAGTACTCAAAATACCAATCCACAATAAGCATTCACATAGCAATTTCGAAACACATAACAAAATTCCATTTGCATAAATATATACACAACCAAATATAGCAAAACAAACCAAAACACATGGCTATATACATAACCAAAACATTCATCATTTACAAGTCAATTCAATTGGCTAAATCCATTATCAACATATAGACCAAATTAACTACAACTCTTATACATGCCATATAACCAAATACACAAGTTCAAAAGTACCAAAATGACAGCTGGATAGTGTAATGAGATCTTCGACAACTCCCAATCTGAGCAAGCTTCAATAATCACTATAAAACACGAAAAAATAAACAGAGTAAGTCATAAAGCTTAGTAAGCTCGTATAGTTAATAAGTAAAACTTACCATTCATTCACCAATTAAGCTATCTATCATAATATAATACAATTCAACCTAATCACAAGGCTAACAAATGTTCATCCACATGGTAAGTTATGTAATTCAAAAACTTCATATATCCAATGCTTATACGATTTACGTACATACCTGTACTAATATGTATCAATCTCTTACCCTTTTCATATCTTCAATATACCAGTTAAACCATTTGGAATAATATTAGATACTCAGGAATCTCGCACCCTAAGTGCCAATACCAGGCTGAAGCCATCTCAATCTCATTTCTCATATAATGCTCACTCTCGAGCTATTAACGGGTCTGCTCACACAAGTTAACGGTCAAGATGTAACTACACGAGAATCCGCAACATATGCTGAAAAACTCAGCCACTGGTAGAATGTACGGACAAGCACCTAAGCACAATAACCCCTAATGACATGTCATTTGTATCCTACTTATTCCTAAGGTTCAATCGGGATTTCACACGTAGCCAATTCTTGTCAAACATTTCTGTAAGATTGTATTCACAATTTATTCAATAATAAAACATTTAAAATACAATTATATTAATGCTTATTAACATACGAACTTACTTCGGATTTATACGGAGAGAAACGAGCTATCAATCCACCATTTTGTTTTTTCCTGATCTAATTCCAAACTTCGCTTTTCTTGATCTATATATAATCAAATTTAAATTATTCAATTATCATTCTATTCAATTTAATCCAAATTTTATATTATGGCAAAATTACTCTTTTGCCCCTAATATTTCAATCTCTTTACAAATTATTACCTAGCTCATAAAAATAAAAATTCATGCAATTAAGTCCACACCCATGCTAGTCGAATTTCTTATAGACACATAGCAGCCCAAAATTTTCATTATCTCACACATTTCACCATTAATTTTACACATTTAACAAATAAATCCTTAATTTACAATTTCAACCAAAATCACTTAACAAATGTTGTTTATCTAACAACAACTATTCATTTTCTATCATCAAACATCAAAATACACACATATTTATCAATGATAAAAACCCTAAACCTTTAAAAATTTTGCAAATTAGTCCTTGGACTAGCTAGATTAAGCTACAATGACTCCAAAAACATAGAAACCATTAAAAACTGAGTCAAAATCATTTACATGCACTAGGTACCAATGGTCGAATGCTTCAAGCACAACAATGGAGTTTCCTTTTTCTAATTTTCGGCTAGGTGAAGAAGATGGACAAAAATATGCTTTTGTTTTACTTATTTAATCTTTATTAATTAATTTACTATAATAACCTTATTCATTAACTTAAAATTCACCTATTTAATGTCCATCTTTATCCACTCATACTATTAGTGGTCTAATTATAACATAAGGACCTTCAATTTAAGGTTCCATAGCTATTAGACACCTTTAGCTATTAGAACACAACTTTTACACTTTACGCGATTTAGTCCTTTTTATCAAATTGAGCATTCAAACGATAAAATTTCTTAACGATATTTTCATACAATCATATTATCATGCCGTAGAACTTAAAATAATAATAAAATAAATATTTCAACCTCGCATTTGTGGTTCCGAAACCACTGTTCCAATTTGACTAAAAACAGCCTGTTACATAACTGCCATGCCGAAGCCATCACAAATATATCCTCTTCTCTTCCATCGCATATCACAATTCCCATATAGATGGTACCGAGCTTATACAACAAGGAGTATATTCACATCGAAACATGAATTGACAATTCTAGTTTAACAAAGCTTAACCAAACACCACAAAATTATGTTATTGAGAATAAATACTTACTTTACACAATTTATACTGCAAAATAATTTATAACACATGGAAGCAAGAAGGAACTCACCATAAAATCTAACACAGTAATCTACTCACAAGGTCCTTTGCGCATGTTGCTTCTTGAGCTAAAAGATAGACAAATACATCTATCAAATCATCAAACTATTAAAATTTTACATGCATGCATGAATCAGTAGCATGCAACCCAGGATCAGGAAGTTTCCTTCCTCAAGAATAAGTCTATAATCTATGCATGCATTTCTAAAAACACATAAATTCCTTCGATAATAACCTAAGGGTTTACCATAAATTACCAATAATCTTGCATTAACAATGGTGTCAGCTAAATACTAGAACTCTTCACTACTGATTCTAACCTAGAATTTCTAAAGCTTTAGCGAAAATGTAAGGAAGAAAAAAGAAGAAGCAAAAGCAAAACGTACAAACATGCTAGTCTGGTCTCCTTATATAGTAGAGACAACTAGGAACAAATCTTGGTGGGTAGTAGCCCAATCACGCAAGAAGCCACATAAGTATGCCACGCAATTATTTATATAAAGAATTAGAAAATAATAAAAATTATAAAAAAATTATAATTTTCTCATAATATATAAAAATATATTTTTTTATTTTTATTTTTATTCTTTATTTGCTTTTATCTTTCTATTTCTTTTTTGTTCTAATACCGTTATCATTATCTTAGTTGTACATGAAACCTTATAGTCAATGGTAGATTGGGAAAGAGCTACCCATTCTATGTCAAATAACAACAGAAAAATCGTTTGAAAGCATCTTATGTTAAAACTGTAAACAAGATTTGATATAAACTTAAAACTGTAAACCAGGATCTATAACACCCTTAACCCATATCCGTTGCTGAAATAGGGTTATAGAGCATTATCAAAGTTTACAGAGCAATTTAAAATAATTCAGGTTAATTACTATTTAATTACTGTAAATGGTCTTATTGTCCCTTACAAGGGCCCTCGAGGCCCATTATAAGCATTGGAATCGAGTCGGGACTAAATCGGGATCTCAAAGGATTTTTAGCAAAATTTAAAAATTTTTCCTAGTTACAAGCCTCACACGCCCGTGTGGTCGGGGCACACGCCCATGTTGCAAGCCGTGTCTGACTTGTATAGCTCTCTGACTTGTGCCATACGGCCAGCCACCCGCATGTGTGCTAGACCGTGTGGTTAATTCAAATTTTCAAAATTGGTGTAGGTTTCACACGGCCAAAACACACGCCTGTGTTCTGGGCTGTGTAGCACACACGGCTGAGACACACACCCATGTCTCTGCTGGTGTGCTTAATTCTGAGCATTCTGTTTCTCAAATTTAAGATGCAGGGGACACACGGCCAAACTACACGCCCATGTACCAAGCCGTGTGTCACACACGATCATGACACATGTTCGTGTGTCTACCCGTGTGGACAAAATAAAGTCATTTCCTAGCTTTATTTCTGACCCAAATTTTTCCAATCTACACCAAAACTTACAAGTATATACCAGCCAATCCAAGCATTAAATCCAAGTCAACTCCAACATCTAAAATGTTATTTTATCATATACATTCATATTTGTAATCTTATCTTTGTTTAACTTATATGTTAAGCATAACTTGATCAATCTTATTCAATATATTTAACACATAGATATTTGCCATAATATAACCTTAATAGATATTCCAAAACATAACCATCACTAACTATTCCAATGGCTAGATTACAAACAACATTTATAAGCCAACAATGGCCAAGTTACCTATACATGCCATTATACCAAAATAAGTTTACTTTTTATACCAAAACAAGTTAGTGGATAGTGTGATGATGCTCCAACTGATATACAACCTTCGCGAGCTTCTGAGCACTATAAAACAGAGAAAACAAAACCTAGTAAGCATCATATGCTTAGTAAGTTCATATAATAGGAATTAAGCTTACCAATCTCATTTATTAAAATTACGCATACAATAACATATTTTTCCATCAACTTGGCAAATTGCATAAACACATACACGTAATCAAACAAGTTAGTTACATAAGTCTCATGTATATTAAATAAGCACAGATGAGCTTATCATAAAACAACTCATCAGATTACTCAGAATCATTCAAAATGTAAATTTATTTATCTCATCTCTTTCTCTTGTTAGGAGTTTTATCCGTTGAATTACTAAAATATCGATGAATACTTAAATAGTACACTCAAGGTGTATATATATATAAACAGTCAATTCTTATTCAAGGAGCATACTTTCGAGCCACATGTTAGGATTCTCAAACAAGCCATGTAATCATGAAACAAGACATTTATTCGAGCTAATCTGGAAACTCATAAGAGTTTTTACTCAGGAAGCTCATAGAGCCTTTCAGATATCTCCGAAGAGATAATATCAGGGAGCTTCGGATAAGGTAAAGAGAGTTCAAGCGAGCTTACCAGGATGCACATGAAGAGTTGCGTTTGTGTCAGCATTATATGTCGGATCACAACTGATTGAAACATGTAACAAGACGCTCACAAAGAGTTGGGGTAATGTGCAACAAATGCAAAATCATTACGGATCAGGATGCTCGCAGAACTATATGTATATTAAGATGCTTGAGAGTTATATCGGGATTACTTGCCCGAGCTAAATCCTGTCTGCAACATATGCAGAATTATTCATATAGGGGAAATCATATGTATCCATTGATTTTTATTATTCCAACGGAATTTAACATTTTAATAACCTTTCAAATTTTGTGATCATTTCATGAATTTATAATTTTCATATAAATCACATAAACATCTACCACATTCAAATCAAATACAACACTCAATTAAAACATATTAACATGTATAATTAAGATACACGAACTTACCTTGATAATAGTTCGTTTAAGAAAATATACTAATCCGTAACTTTCTCTTTTCCTCGATCTAGCTTCAAATTTGAATTATCCGGATCCAATATGCCAAGAAAGTTTGCTTTCTCTTTCCTAGGGTTTCCATAGAAAAATTGGGGAAGAAGATGATATAAAATGATTTTTATTTCTTATTAATTATTTATCATCTTTTAAATATTTCTATTTCCAATTTAGTCCTTAGCCTTTTTTAATTTTTCCATAGATGATTCAGCAAAAATATATACTAACTTTTCTTTAATGGTCTAATTACCATATAAGGACCTCAAGATTTGAATTCCATAGCTATTTAATCCTTCTACCTACTAGAATTCAACTTTTACATTTTATGCAATTTGGTCCTTTCCCTAATTAAGCACATAATGGGTAAAATTTTCTTATTCGAATTTTCATATGACGTTTCTATCACAATGCAAATCATGCAATAATATCAAAATAAATTTTCTTTTCGACTCAAATTTATGGTCTCGAAACCACTACTCCGATTTCACTGAAAATGGGCTGTTATAAGATCGTCATGTCAAATCATCAAGAACAAAACTAGATGTGGAAGCGTACCTAAATCAATGGATTTCTAGAAATATTATGATATTATGGTTTTGATCTTCCAAAGTAACACACAAGTAATTTTGAGAAGATGGTTCTTTCTTTTATAAATATGATATATTAGAAAAGTTACGTATATGTAATTTGGGGACCATAACCCTAGTATATAACTTTTGCACATTAACCCTAATTTCTAATCAGCTCATCATCAATTAGAAATTAGTTACTAGAGTATATATACATATTTGAGTCATACTTTATTTAATAACTAAATCCCAATAAACCTTAACCAAATTAGAACACTTTTAATTGGGGCTAATCTTTTATGATAGTAAATAATAACATGTAATTACTATTATTATATATATAGTGTTCATATTTTCCAACATCTTACGTTGAAGATTGGGTAAGGAATTTATATTCCTTTGGTTCACCTAAAACTGTTATCTTATTACCATCTTCTTTTGAAATCTAATTCATCATCCCATCCATGTACAAATAGGCTTCATCATCATTTATCCAGATAACCCAGAGCCTCAAAATTAAAACTTACAACCTAGAATCTTAGAATCAAAACTTTTTTAAAATACCTAATCCGATCCCCAAAATCAAAGTTATTTGTTGCCACAAGAGAGGTAAGGTCTATTGTGGTTGCTGGCGCATTTGGTAGGTTGGCAACTGGAACCGTAGTTGCTAGAAGGAAGTTTCCTTGTACGGTTTTGCCTTCTCTCTCTAACCTACCTTAAAAGTTAATCCTTTTCAATTTTTATTCAATCGATCATTCCTCCTATCATGGTTGAAAATTTGAAAAGGATTGCTCATACCGGATAGTGACGGTTCATGTCAACAACGGAGACAATAATGGAGTTTTTTTTATATAAGAAGGAAGTAACAAAGAAAGAGCTAAGAAAAAGAGAGAAAGATGGGAAATAGAAGAAGGGAAGAAAAAAATGGGAAAAAGAGAACATGAAAAAAAAAGTGAAAGGATAAATAAATTAGGAAGAAAATAGGAAAATAAAAAATGAAAAGGAAAGGAAAAATTAAAAAAATATATTTTCTAATTATATAATAATATATTATAGAAATTTCAAAAACTTATTATTTTGAATTTTATATATATTATTTTTATTCAACTTTTTTAATTTTTTATCTTTTGATGTTATTTTATATAAATAATGATGTTCCATTGCTTATGTGTGACTTTTTTTTTTACCATGTGTCACTTGGGGATTGAACAATGTCATCATTGACTATAGTTAACTGTTGGAAGTATCAATTTAAAAAAAAAAAACAATTAATTTAGGTTTCAAAAGTTTAGGTGTAAAAATAAAAAAAATAATATAATTTAAACCATTAAGCCTATGAAACATTTAGAATCCTTCGTAAAAGGTAAATGTTTAAAAGGCATTAGCTTGATGATAGACAACAAACAATCATAACCATTAGTCTAATCATATCCCGTACAAAATGCTGATAGGGCATTGCATTCGTAATCTCAGAACTACTATGGTTCAACCGCTGCAACTTCATATAAAAAAATTAATAATCTAAAACTTAAGAGCCAGTTGAAATCTACTGGAAATTGTATGTTGAAAATGTAGTTAACACGATATCAATATAAAGCACAATATTTAAAGTAATTTGATATCTAGCAAGATTAAGGGCACTTGGGTCCTCCTCTCTTCGTCTTCCAATTGTTGTAGCAAGGGCAGACTTGCTTGTTTCCGTAAGTGCCTGGCGGCACACACAAGCACTTGGCGCAGCACTTGTTGCAGAAGAACAGGCATGGCTTCTTGTATTGCGTGTTTGAACATCTTTCACCGCAGCGAGGTCCACACTCTGCATATATTTCGATGTTGCATTGAATTGTATTTGAAACCCAATCAAATTGAAATTATGAAAAAGCTACTGACTCTTGCAAATAAATTAATTTGATTCCAAATTCATTATAATTCTTTAATATTGGACTAGAAGAGCTTGTGTTTTCACCTTGTGGAAGAAGGCTGCCTTGAGTGATTCCATGCTGAAAAAGCCACAGGGAAAGAGAATTACAAAATATTGGGAAAAAGCATAAAGGACAACTCAATGCAGATGAGTTTGAAACATCGATAATAATGGTTCAAATTTGGATCAACGTCGGAAAAAAATTGTGATTAATATAACATTATTCCGGTTAACAAAACAAAAATGTGAGTTGTTCTGGTTTCTAAAAAAATTAAACTTAAATTGAATCAAAATTTACTGGTTTAATCAAAATTTACTGGTTTAAATCTTATTAGTTTTCTTCAAGAAAGAAAAAAAACATTTGTATAGTATTTTAAAATTGCTATTTTTTACTGATTTGAATATAAAATATTTATTTTTATATTATAAAAAGAAACAGTTTTGGTCAAGCGGAACTAATTGTGTTCCATATAAAAACGAATCAAATAATACAGTTACCCTATATTTTTAAATTTATATTAATTATATTTATTTTTGAATTACAACAATAAGACAAAACTCGAACAATAAACGTGACTAATGTAATTTGAACCTAGAATATATCTATCGCGATGAACACCCTTAGTCATAGATCATTGCATAGAATTTTAATTATTATTTATTTTATGTCTAACTATTTTAACATATATGTTGAATGAAATTTTTTTCCTAATGCTATTAGACTAATACCAACGTGTCATTAATTAATAACTAAACTAAAGTTTATTCAAAATTAATAAAACTAATCTGAATGTAACTGAACACTGTAAAACTCAGATTTTTCATTTTCCAGTTTAGTTTCTCAGCAATATCCATTCTCATTAAAATATTAATTTACCATTGTAAAGTTGCCGGGTGGCTGGGGCTGCGGAGCTGGTGCCTCACGACTCATTTCATGGCTGCTTCTAGCTGCCTGCGGCGGGGATTGGCCATATATACATCATATTCATTTATAAAATTAAAATATTATCATGATACGTTAGTAGTTTATAATTTTATAAATCGTTAACAAACTACATAATAATACGTCATTTAAAAATAAATCTATGTGATTTCAGTTTTCATAATATGTTATCATTCAGTTTGCTAATATAAAATTAAAAACTAACGATATATCAGCTATAAATTCGAATGAAAAAAGAAGCAAAAATCAAATTGGGTGTGAAACTCACATTATTCTCTGCTAGTAAAAGTAACATGACACCAAGAAAGAGCATCACAATGGTTGGCTTCCGAGCCATTGGCTTTTAGTAATATGCAACGCAACGCAATGGCTAGAATGATAAGATAATGGACACAGAAATTGTGGGTGAAGTGAAGGCTGTTAGACCCTTGATTGAAGGGGATATTTATAGGCAGTTCGAAACTCCCCCAAGTGGTCGAGGATTTGGAGAATTTTAGTGTTTGTCTTATTCATCAAAAAGGGTCCGAAGTGATGTTATAGTTTGAGACTGCAGTACATGATCCCATAGCCCAACGTGAATGCCTTCGCAAATCCTAAAGCTCAATTATAGATCTGCCCTTTGCATACTATACATATACCCATTTTCTGAACGTTAGAATTGTACTACCAATTATATTGCATATATCTTTTCGTATGTAGTATTTTGTTTCCTCTTTTCATTATGTTAATTTAGGAAAAAAGTATTATTTTAATCTTTGAAATTGTTAATCTTTTTATCATAGATTTTTTATTTTTTATTTTCATTTTATATCAGAATTTGACAGATTTTTTCAATTCGACTCTTCTATTTAAATTTTATTGAAATGTGATGATGTGACACTATAAGATTGTGCAATGTCATTACTTGAAATTCTTTAAAAAATATAAATAATGTGCAATTAATTTATAACTTTTTAATATTTTTATATTTTTTATATTTATATAAATTTTTTAAAATTTTAACTAATGATGTGCAAAATCTTAAAACGTCAGATCATCACACCTTAACAAATCCAAGTTTAGGGACAAATTGAAAAAAAAAAAAATCAAGTTTCGAGAATAACGTTTACCAAAAACAGATTCAAGGACCAAGTAGAGAAAAGTTATCCAATTCAAGGACTAAATGTTAGTTTATCCCTAATAAATTAGGCTGTCTTAGACACCAAAAAGTAATTGAATGAAATTACACTCTCTTGTAATTGTTGTAGTAGTAACTACGCTCTCTTGTAATTATAATGAATTCTAATTTCTAGACATGTTTGATTGACAGAGTAACTATATTGTAAGTCCAAATATCATGTTTGATAGTATAAATTGTAATTACACAACTATATAATTCTAAATTCTAAAAAAGTAAATTATTATAAATATTATCAACAATGCTTGAGAAAATTATAAAAACAAGTAACAAAATCTAAAATCAAATTATTGTACATAATATGTTAGTTCAACAAAATATTCGATTATAAGATTACTACTAAAATTAACAAGAAAAATATGCATCCTATGCGATTTAATTAATCTAGCATTTTATATTTGTTGATTATTCTATCTCGAATATTAAACATATAATCATTATTATTTATTGAATCTTAACAAAATATAAATAATTAATAATAAATACTATGTAATTTAGTTAACATTAATATATAGAATTATATATGATCATCATCTACATCAAATCTATAAAACACAAATAAAAACATGACAAATATATTAAGATTGGCAAGCCAAACTGCGATTCCCAACCATGTGAACCAAGAGCATATATGAATACGACCAGAGAGCTACCCTCGCATGTGAACTCACATGTCTGTCTCTCTCTATTTGGTTTTGTGTGATAAGATGGGGTCCCAATGTCCCAACAAACACAAACTAAAACAACAGAGAAGATTAAAAGAAAGAAACAATGGAAGAAACTACACTCCTACGCGAAGACAACACCAACTTGTGACTCCTAACTGTTTGTTTGTCGTTTGTTCTTTGATTTTCGGCCAAATTTCTTAGACTCTATCCTATCTCGTGAACTATTTGCTGCTGCTACTTGGTCATATGTGGTTCATATATATTTCATCTTGGAAATTGAAGAAAGAGAAGTAAATCAGCTCCCTTTGTCTCAGCCGGCGATTCGTGGCATGAATACAAAGGCACGATTGGGTTCCAATAGGATACGAACATAATAACATTGTAATTTAAAAAAAAAAAAAAAAACATACATACAGAATGACACCACTATAAAAAAATATTTTATATATTTTTATATTTAAAAACCCAATATATAAATTAAATTATTGATACTTACTATTTTAACTTTATCTAAAATCCAAATATTTTTACATTTAGCCGAACTAGAATCTCACTTCGTTAAAACTCAATTACAATTTACATTTAACTTGGGTTTAAATATTATTGACAAACCCAATTTGTAGTATTAGTTAATACATGAGAGCTAAAATTGAAATTAGGTTGAGTTAATATATTTCATTTTCCACTTAAGCAACATCATGCTAGTGTTATGAGGCTAAAACTTTAGTCTAATAAATCGTGTGGCCCTAGGCAATTTATTTACTTCAAATTCGCTTAAGTTAGTTTAACTCTTGAAAAGTGAGAATTCTCCTGGAAATTTTCTAAGGCATCGAAAATAAAGCGAATGAGGAAAAACTTGGAAAGTCACAATAAAGCAATGCTTGCAAAGTATTTGAGTAAGTTCTCTCAAATATATTCTTTAACTAAGTTCTCTCAAATATATTCTTTAACTAAAAAATGGAATGATTACAAATGAGGGCGAAGATCACTACTTATAGTTGAGTTACCCAAATCCAACAGTACATGTTGAATTAAATCAACGATTGAGATTAGTGTCTATCTACAAGATGAGAGTCCTAGGGGGTTTAAACTCTATACAAATTTATCCCTTATGATTTACAATAATTGTCATGGTAACTTCAGTTTTACTGGAGTGTTTCACTGGGCCACCAAGGCTTCGAGTAAATGGACTTCTCCACATGTTCCACGAATCAGCCCAATTCAAGTGAGTCAAATGAGCACTATTTAATCAGTTAACCTTCGTTGGACACTCTGTGTGCATTTGTCACGGGCTTTGATATATGGCTTGTGACATTCTCCTCCACCCATTCTTGCGATGCCATTACCACGTCCTCAAAATGACATTAGTTTGACTTGTCTCAGAACTGTATCACTGCCGTAGTTGATTCCCAACTAGTCTATCTATCGGGTAGTTCCTGTCGAATCTGGTGCCCTAAGTGAAATGTTTTTGAATAGATTGGTTAATAAAATTATTCATGAATTATATTAATATTCTTTGTATAATGTCATCATATAGTTTTTGCATGTAAAGCAAAATAAAAAAAAAAATTAGCTCACTAATTGTCTAATGTTTAACTAATACTAAGCAGTATTATATGGTCGGATCATAATACGGAAGGACAACTTATATTAGTAGATGAACCTAAACATGTCCTTAGTCTAATTAGAAATGAGCAAACCGATTGAAAGACTAATATGCCGTCTATCAAGTCCAATTGGAGAGATACCTTGTCTTTGGCATCGGAGTGGATGACTCCAAGAAGATAAAGACATAGATGTGACTAACTAGATTGATAGTACATCAGACTGGACCCAAGAAGAATAGATCCTGAATCCGTTTATAGATTTATTAACTTGTGACATTCAAAGTGCGGCATACCTTAATCCTGAATGGATGACAAACTATGTAAGTGTGACTCATATATTTTGATGTAAGTAAAAGCCTTAGTTCAAATAGATAAGGAACCAAAAGCTGGTTCGTTGGGTATACGACTTCTATAATAGGTAACATCATTCACAATAGTGGAATTCATAGTCCAAGATATGGGTAAATGATATCCTCTCATTAGCATTACATGGTTGATGATTAGTAAACGTGGCCATGGGTCGTTTGTCTTGTGATGAATGACTTGATTACTATTTGATAGTAATTGACATTTCATTAAGGAAGATGTAATGGTTACCATGAGATATAATATGATTATATTGGGAAAACGAATTTATCCCAAATGAATTAAGGATATCTTATGATGGTAATGCACTTATGACAAGGTTATTGGATGAGCACTAATCAATTTACTTTTGCAATGATATGCTATTAGGGAGAGCTCGATCACGATGCTATAGTGAAATGACTTTGAAACTAAATAAGTTTATAATTAATAGACGAAAAACTGAATCTTAATTGTAAATCATATAAGCCTTAATCCATATGTCAATTCGGTCCTTCCACTAGATCATTCAAACTAGAAATGAATTGCATGTTAGATCAAATGAACATAAATGGATAAAAATGGAAATGTTAAAGAAATGAGAAGTATTTGGAAATGAATGTGGTTCTCTAAATGCAAATGACCTATAAATGAATTTATAGTTTTCGAATAAAATGAAGTCTGAAATGAAAATAAATTATTTGGTCATAGTATACATTTCCTAATAGATTCTTTAACACTAAAGTTGTCATAATTTTAAAGGAATTAAAATTGGGTTGAGAAAATTATTTAATTAAAAATTAATTAATTTAAATTAATTTGATATGTTTATTTTAGGAAGTAGAAAAACAAATATCGGGTTGCATCAAATTATAGAGTACTGAGTTAAAAGTCTAAGAAGTATTTGTAATTGGACCCAATATGGGAGAGGCCCAAAAGCCCCTCATGTTTAAAGAGGAATGAAAAATCCTAGTTTGTTTAACTAGGGTTGTCACCCCACCTAATCCTAGTTAAACTAGGAGTTTGTTTTTTTTTATTGAAATAGACTTATGTAGTTCAGCAAGGGTTTTCCCTCTTCTCTCTATAAATAGATGACACCGATTGGGCGAATTACAGAATTTTTAAGATATTGTTATTCTGCCTGAAAATATTGAGAGTTTATTCTCTAAGTATTAGTTTTGTTTTTCGAAATAACAATTCTATCGATTTCTATTGAGAGAGTTTTTGCTTTCACACTGAAAGTAAAATAAACTATTTTTGGTTTTGTGTTTGATTCGAATTGTTCAAGTCTACACTCGAAGTAATTCATGGTATGAGAATAGCGGAGAAAGTTGTTTGGTTGAAAGCCGGGAACAACAATGATTGTTTGGTTGAAAACCGAGAACGACAATGATCCATCTAGCCAAAAACACAGGTGCAGTTTCGTTAAAGGGTTTATTGCTATAAATATCACAAATTGGCTCGATTTTTAAAATTTTTATTTTTTGTTTACAATAAAACCATTTTTAAACCTATTTTTTCCAACAATTAGTATCAGAACGCTAGGTTGTGCTATGTTTATAATATAATCCGAGATTGAAATTTTCTTTCTTCTTCGTGTGTGATTAATTTTGATAAGATGTGACATTCTTATAATTGTATGCATGTTTAGGGAATGTAGAACCCTTGTTGAATTGTAGAGATTTATTTTAAATTGAAAAATAACTTCCTAGTCCAACTAGGAGAGGGAAAGGGGCTAATAGGGTGTGGTTCCCCAAATATGTATTATGATGAGGATTCGAGCCTCTCATTGTATTTGGGTCCAATTATATGTGTTTTTGGGGCTTTTAACTCAGCACTTTATAATTTAATCCAATTGAAGACATAAATTTTCATTTTCCAAAATAAACTTTAATTTTTAAATTAAATAATTTTCTCATCCCAATTTTATCCTTAGTAAAATTATGACGATTTTACCCATAGTAAAATTTCCATGAAAATATATTCAATATTTCACAACTCAACTTGTTCACTATGATTGAATGATTTATTTTCATTTTCGGACTTTAAAACTACTCAAAAACATAAACTCATTCTTTCGAACATTTTTGAGTAATTCATATATATTTGCAAATGAATCCTTTCTCATTTTCGTTTACATTTCCATTTTTTGATAAACCCACATCAATTTCAAAAATGATTCCATTTCTCCATTTCAAAGAAAACCATAATCACTATTAAATGTTTTCTATTTCTCTGTCTCTATTCATTCCATTCATTCTGATCCAAACATGCAATTAATTTATGGTTTCAACAAGCTAGTGGAAAGACCGATTGGGCATATATAATTAAGACTCAAATGATTTATAATTAAGTTCTGGCTTTTAACCTAGTAATTATAAACTCATTTAGTCACAAAGTTATTCCACTACAGTATCATGACTGAGCTCTCCCTAACGACATACCATTATGAAAACAACTATTCAGTGCTCGCCCAATGACCTTATCATAAGTGTGTTACCCTCATAGTATATCACTGATCTCTTTGGGATAATATCTGTTTTCTCAATATGATATTATTTTATCTCATGGTAATTATTACATCTTTCTTCATTAAAAGTCAATCACTATTAAATAATGGTCAGCTCATCCATCACAAAGACAAATGACTCGTGGCCACGTTTACTTTTCATCAACCATGTAATAAGTATGAGAGGATATCATTTACCCATGTCCCGAGCTATGAATTCAACAATTGTGAATGACGCTACATACTAAAAAAGTTGTACACCCAACGTACCAACTTTCAGTTCCTTATCTATTCGAAATTAGACTTTTACTTACATCAAAGTGTACGAGTCACAAGCAAATAGATAGATCTATTATACTTGGGTGCAGTCCGATGTACTGTCAACTTAGCCAGTCACATCTTTGCCTCTATCTTTAGGGAGTTATCTACTCTGATGTCTAAGACAATGTATCTCCTCAATTGGACTTCATAGACAACATATTATTCTTTTAATTGGTTTGCTCATTTTTTATTAGACTAAGGACACGTTTAGGTTTGTCTACTAATACAAGTTGTCGCTTTGTATTACAATTCGGCCATGTAATACTGTTAAATATTAGTTAAATAATAGACAACCAGTGAGCAACATTTGTTTCTATTTTTCTTTGCGTGTAAAAACCATGTAAGGACAATATAGAAAGTATTAATGAAATTCATGAAGAGTTTTATTAACTAATCTGTTCGGAAAATTACAAGTGTATTTAGATGAAAATAATACACTTAGGGCACCATATCCAATAGTTTCCCACTTGCCCTAGTGAATTAAATGAGTCATGTTTCGCATTCTTGCGCCCCTCCATATATTTCCTAAAGAGCTCTTTAGTTAATAAAGTCTTGGTAAAACACGATCGTCAAACACTATCGTCTCCCTTATGATACCTTGTATAATGTGTTTTGTCCTGATATGGTTTCTTTGAGCCTTAGTTTTATTCCAACTATTATAGTGTAACTCCTCTAACCCGTATCCATCATCGGAATAGGGTTACAGAGTATTACCGAACTTATTACTTAAACAAATATACAATTCTCATACATTCTTCATAACCAAATAAACGTCATTCATAATTAATAATATTGCCCCTAATGCGAGCCTACGAGGCTCAAATCATGCATTAGAAATGGTTCGGGGCTGAACCGATAACTCAGGAAATTTTTGGAAAACATAGAAAAGTTTTCAAAATACAGGGGATAAACGCTCGTGTGGCCCGGACGTGTCACAGACCGTGTGGACATTCGAAATGGGATCACATGGCCGTGTCCCAGCCTGTGTCTTACCTGTAACGCGCCAAATTTCTTATGTCTTCTTCTGTTAAGTTTGACATAAATGTGTATCTGCTTCAGTGGTTAAGTGTTTTGGGTATGTGTGTGAGGTCCCAAGTTCAAGCCTTGCCTTTGACAAATTTTGGGTATTTTTGGATTTAAGTCCTATTTCTGTTCAATGGGCTTATATTAAATCATTTGTAAAACCATACCAGAATAAGCCTGTTGGTTTAAGTGGCAAGGGTGTTAGAGTGCTGGAGGTCCTGTGTTCGAATCCCTGCGTTACCAAGGGTGTTATATTTTGCTCTATTATCTGATAGAGTTTCAGTGGGGTTAAAATTCTGAGGAAGTTATCAGTAGTGGGGTAGTAGAGTGAATTAGGGGATCTTGGGAATATCTGATTAGTTTTTTTTTTGTTTCCTTCTGCTGAATTTTTTTGTGCAAGTTTCTTATGTTTTTCCCTAACTTTCTTCCTCGATCTTTCATTATTCATTATCGTTCTTTTGGTTTTTGCTCGCCATTTTGTCTTGCGAATCGTTGCGGTTGGGTTCCATAGGTAAGTCCCATTGAAGCTTTGGATTTATGAGAATCGATTTTGGGTTAGTAATGTGTTGTTTCCTTGTTAGGTGACGCTTGAGGGCTGGAGGGTGCTGATCGGTATTCTTATTGATCATAAGCTTCGCTCCTCTTTTGAAAGCTTTTGGAGGCTCAATATCATTTTTGCATCGAACTGGTACCAGGTGTGTACCCAAAACGCAGAGAAATAAGGTTTGACAAAAGCTAAAAAACCCCACTATCGACGCCACACGGCCGTGTGGTAGGCCGTGTGTGATGACAAGGCTGTGTGATTGACAAAGGCCAAGTCGTGCGAAAGCCACGATCATGTGATGGCTGGAGTGTGGCCGTGTAGGCCACATGGGCTAGACCGAATTAGACGTGTGACAACTGGGCCAGGCCATGTGATCCACACGGGTAACCCACACGGACGTGTGGGCCCATTATACTAAAATTTTTCATAGGCCGTACAGGTCGTCCTAATCGATTGTGGACCTATTGTGGGGTCGGTAAAGGCTTAATAAACCCTAAAACTAAGTGTTCTATTAGACCGATCTACTGTTATGAGCATGCCTAAGTTTGTTTATCTGTTATTTGTTTATGAAAGCATGTTTAGCATGATTTACTTGTTAATTCTGTATGCATGTTTTGTTACTGTGATTGGGTGGGATGATATATATATTGGAGGAAGTGTTCTGAAAGACAGATTTTGCCTAATATCTAGCAGCACAGCTTCATTATATCTGGTATGTGTTGCATCAATACAGCGTGGTGTGTAGGGCTGGGTGGGTGTTCTAAACTCCACATAGTGTGTAGGGATGGTCGAAGATGGTGTGTAGAGGATGGGGGTAGGATTCTGTTATCTGATTTACATATCTGTAATTGTATATGTATCTGAAATGGGCTCAGGCCTGAATCTATATCTGTATCTAACATGGGCCCAGGCCCGATTGTGAATCTGTCTGATCTGTGATATTCTGTATGTATCCATGCTTAACTCTGTTGGGTTACACACTGAGTTTACGTAAACTCACCTCCTTTTCTATTTGTCTGTACAAGTAACCCATAGTTTTAGGCGGATCGATGCAGCGGAGGACTCGATGGTGACCACCTATTTTATTACTTTATTTTGTTTTTGGGTTATGGAGTTTGGCATTGAAGTTGTATTTTCTGGGACTTTGGACTCTTTTAAAATTTGGACGTTGGTTTTGGGTTTTTGGTTTTTACTTATTCAAAACTGTGATGGTTTTCTAAAATCTTGAACGGATTTTCTGGACACAATGTTTTTACAAGCTTCTGCTGCAAACACGTTTTATCTCTAAATGTTTAAAAGTTTGAAAATAATAATAACTCTAAAGACTAATGAACTGGGAAGGTTTTAACTTAACGACAATGGTTTTTCAACCCATTTCATATGACACTTCCGGATTCAGCCATAACGTCTAGGCCGAGGTGTTACATTTAGTGGTATCAAAGTCAGGTTTCAAAAACTCGGCTGTGGATTTTTGGGTTCCAAAATATGTTTTAAAAAATTGGTTTTCAAACGGTTTAAAAATATTCTAATTGAGTATGGGGTTCACCGAGTCTCTGACGTCGATTTTGTAAGTATTTTTGTACTTAGTTAAGCTATTCTGAAACTCTGAAGATTGTACTTATTGAGACTGTACTAAAATAGTTAGAGACTAAAACTTCTGAAAACAATTCTTAACTTCTGATAGTTTTTGCATAAAACATCTATGATAATAAATTAAAATTGATGCATAAAATTTTAATGTAGATAAAACTCGAATTTGATAATGAGCGCACAAGGTATCCGAGGTAGGGGCCGTAGGGGGCTTGAGCTGAGTCCTCATCTCTGGGCAGTATGTCGAATCTGGATACGAGCGAGACACCAGTGTCGCCTGCTACTGAGACTGGGTCTCAGAGTCATTCAGTTGGGGATGACACACTGTCCCAAGCCATGCTGAGGATATTGGAGCGGGTCGCTGGACCTAATTCGGGATCTGGGGGTCGAGGGTTGGTAACTAAACAACTCCGATCTAATGGAGCTGAGTTATTTAGAGGTGTCACAAGAGTCGCCCCTAATGTGGCTAAGTATTGGTTAGAGGCCACTGAGAAGATAATGGATAACTTGGACTGTACCCCCGAGTAGAAATTGAAGGGTACAGTCTAATTGCTTCGTGATGAGGCATACCAGTGGTGGTTGACCGTTGAGGAGGGCACTCAGCCTGACCATTTGAGTTAGAAGTTCTTTAATACTACATTTCAAAGCACATATGTGGGAGCCAGCTACGTTGATGCTCACAAGCGTGAGTTTCTGAACCTCACACAAGGTGATCAATCTGTGGCTGAATATGAGACCAAATTTCTGAGGCTGAGTCGCTATGCTGGAGGTATGGTGGCATCGGAATATGAGAGGTGTGTTAGCTTTGAGGATGGACTGAGGGATAATATGAGGGTTCTGATTGCTCCACAGATGGAGTGAGAGTTTGTTGCACTAGTGGAGAAAGCTAAGATCGCTGAGGATGTTAAGCGCGTGGAGCACTAGAATAGGGATCAAGAGAGAGGCAAGAAAAATAGGGAGTCAGAGCCCTCTAGTTCTGTTTCGAGGCCTAAGAAAAAGGCCAAATCTGATGGGCCAATTAGAGTAAGGGCCCCTGTTGCTTCTGTTGTTCCTACTGGATTACAGCCATGCAGTGACTATGGGATACGCCATCCGAGCGAGTGCTGGAGGAGGACTGGGGCATGTTTGATGTGTGGGTCTCTTAAGCATCAGATTAGGGAGTGTCTCTGCAGCATGCGATCGAGATACAAGCTCTAGCTCGGATCTTTGTGCCCTCAAAGAGCAATTTAGCAGCCACCTAAGGGGTCATGGTCAGGCTAGGGGTGGTAACGGTTTGGGTCGTGGACAGAGAGCACCGGGCAGAGGTGCAGGTCAGACAGAAATGAGGCAGCCTACTTTAATTTATGTTGCTCAATGTCGAGATAACAGAGATGCTCTTGACATCATCACCGGTATGTTCTTTATATTTGATGTACCTTATTTGGCTTTGATAGACATAGGGTCTACTCACTCATACATAGCTAGTACTGTATCTGGAAACCTAGGGATTACGGTTGAGAGAACTTCGAGTGAGGTCACTATACTGAGTCCATTGGGGCAATCTGTTCGGGTTAGTAAACTCTATAAGGATGTACTCTTAGTGGTGCAGAGAACTATTTTTTTGGCAAATCTAACGGAGCTTCTGTTTGGAGAGTTTGATATAATTTCGGGAATGGATTGGTTGGTCAAGCACCGAGTTAGTCTGGATTGTACGACTAAAAGGGTCGTTCTGAGAACTGAGGAAGATGAAGAGGTGGTTGTAATCAGAGAGTGTCAGGATTATTTTTCACATGTGATCTCTGCACTGGTAGCTAAGAAACTGGTCTGGAAAGGGTGCGAAGCATATTTGGCTTACGTCAGTACTACTACTTCTGGGAACTCTGTGATTGGGGATATCAGAATTGTGAGGGATTTTTTGGATATTTTTCTTGAGGAGTTACTGAGATTGCCTCCGAAATGAGAGGTTGAATTTGGGATTGAGCTTCTTTCGGGTACAGCTTTAATGTATATCACTCCCTATCGAATGACACCGAAAGAGCTTGTGAAACTTAAGGCTCAACTGTAGGAGTTGTTGGATCGTGGCTTCATCCGTTCGAGTGTGTCTTTGTGGGGGATACCAGTACTATTTGTTAAGAAGAAAGATGGGACCATAAGGATGTGTATACACTATCAGTAGTTGAACAAGTTGACTATTAAGTATAAGTATCCACTTCTAAGGATTGACGACTTATTTGATCAGTTCTGAAGGGCTTCTATATTCTAAGATCGATGTCCGTTCAAGGTATCACCAATTGAGGGTTAAGGAGGTGCATGTGCATAAGATGACATTTAGGACTCGTTATGGACATTACGAGTTCCTAGTTATGCCTTTCGGGTTGACGAATGCACTGGCTGCATTTATGGATCTGATGAACTGAGTATTTCAGCCCTATCTGGATCAATTCGTCGTGGTCTCATCGATGACATTCTGATATACTATAAGACTGAGGATAAGCATGATGAGCATCTTAGAATAGTGCTTCAGATTCTACGGGAGAAGCAGTTGTACGCTAAATTCAGCAAGTGTAAGTTCTGGCTACGTGAAGTGACTTATCTACAGCACATTGTTTCTTCTGAGGGGATTAGAGTTGATCCTTGAAAGATTGAGGCTGTGCTAGATTGGAAACAACCTAAGAATGTATTTGAGATCTGTAGCTTTCTAGGTTTGGCGGGATACTATCGATGTTTCATTGAGGGGTTCTCTTTGATTGCTGCACTGTTAACTAAGCTTTTGCATAAGGGTGTACCGTTTGTCTGGACTGATGCACAGTAATCGAGCTTTGAGAAGCTCAAATCTGCTTTGACTTATGCTCCTGTTCTGATATAGCCTGAATCTAGAAAAGAGTTTGTAGTGTACAGTGATGTGTTGCATGTTGGATCAGGTTACATTCTGATGCAGGATGGTAAGGTTGTGGCTTATGCGTCCCGTCAGCTTAAGATACACGAAGGGAATTATCCGATGCATGATCTCAAGTTGGCTGCAGTAGTCTTTGCATTGAGAATTTAAAGGCACTATCTGTATGGTGAGAGGTGTATCATCTACACCAATCACAAAAGCTTTAAGTACCTCCTCACTCAGAAAGAGTTAAATATTAGACAGCGTCGATGGATTAAACTACCCAAAGATTATGATTGCACCATCGAGTATCATCCTAGTAAGGCTAATTTGAGGGCGATGTTTGCTCACCTTAGTCTGTTTGATTATGGGAGTCTGTTGGCTGAATTGCAAGTTAAGCCAACTTGGATTGATCAGATTTGGGAAAAGCAGTTGAGGGATGAATCCCTGAGTTTATGGTTCCGTCAGGTTGAGAGTGGCAGCACTTCAAATTTTGGATTGAATAATAATAGGGTACTCTATTTCCATGGTCAGATTTGTGTACCGAATGATGTGGATCTAAGGCAGTCTATTCTAAGGGAGACGCATAGTAGCCCTTATGCTATGCATCCCAGGGGTAATAAGATGTATCGCGACCTTCGTGAGTTATACTGGTGGCTAGGTTTGAAGCGTGAGGTTACTAACTTTGTAGCTCGATGTCTAATGGGCCAGTAAGTTAAGGCTGAGCACCAGTTGCCTTCGCGTTTGTTGCAGCTAGTCAAGATTCCCTTATGGAAATGGGAACTAGTGACTATGGATTTCGTTAGTGGGTTGCCCTTAACACCCACTAAGAAGAATTACGTTGGGGTCGTCGTGGACCGATTGACCAAGTTTGCTCACTTCATTCCAGTTCAAACTGATTATTCTCTGTAGATGCTAGCGAAGTTGTACATTTCTGAGATAGTAAGATTGCATGTGGTTCCTATCTCAATTATTTCTAATAGAGATCCTCGTTTCACATCTTGGCTTACAAGATATTACACGAGGCTCTTAGTTCGAGATTGGACTTCAGTACTGCGTTCCATCCTCAGACAGATGGTCAATCTAAGAAGGTGATTCAGATACTGGAGGATATCTTTAGAGCTGTGTGATTGATTTTCGAGAGAGTTGGGAGGATTATGTGCCGCTAACCGAGTTCGCTTACAATAACAGCTTCCAGTCTAGCATTTAGATGGCACCTTACGAGGCTCTTTATGGTCGTAAGTGTCATACTCTACTAGGTTGGACTAAGTTGGGGGAACGACGAGTTTTGGGTCTTGAATTGGTTTCCAAGACTGTGGATAAAGTTAGACTAATTTGAGATTGTCTGAAAGCGGCTTCTGACAGAAAAAAATCGTATGCAGATCTAAAGAGGCGTGAAATTGAGTATTTTGTGGGGGATTTTGTATTTCTCAAAGTCTCTCAGTGGAAGAAGGTTCTGTGGTTCAGTCGTAAGGGCAAGTTGAGCCCTAGGTTCATTGGGCGGTATCGGATTTAGAAATGAGTGGGACTGATTGCTTACCAATTGGAATTACCTCTGGAGTTAGACCGTATTCATGATGTATTTCATATTTCGATGTTAAGGTGATACCGATTTGATCCATCCCATGTTGTTTCTGTTGAGGAGGTCGAGGTTAGCCGGACTTGACCTTTGAGCAGGAACTAGTTTAGATTCTGGATCACGATGTTAAGGTTCTAAGGAGAAAGTTTACTCCGTTAGTGAAGGAACTGTGGCAGAATCATAGTTTTGAGGAGGCCACGTGGGAACCCAAGGAGTCGATGCATCAGCAGTATCCTCATCTGTTCTAATCAGGTAAATTTCGAGGTCAAAATTTCTTTTAGGGGGTAGAGTTGTAACGCCCCAAATTTCTTATGTCTATTTCTGTTAAATTCAACATAAATGTGTATCTGCTTTAGTGGTTAAGTGTTCTGGGTATGTGTGTAAGGTCCCAAGTTTAAGCCCTGCCTTTGACAAAATTTGGTATTTTTGGATTTAAGCCCTAACTCTATTCAATGGGCTTATATTAAATCATTTGTAAAACCATATCAGAATGAGCCTACTGGTTCAAGTGGCAAGAGTGTTAGAATGGGCTTATATTAAATCACAAGGCTAACATAAGTTCATCCACATGGTAAGTTATGTAATTCACAAATTACATATATTCAATGCTTATACGATTTACGTATATACATGCACTGATACGTATCAATCTCTTACCCTTTTCATATCTTTAATATACCCGTTGAACCATTTGGAGTAATATTAGATACTCGAGAATCTCGCACCCTAAGTGCCAATACAAGGCCGAAGCCATCTTAATCTCATATCTCATATAATTTTCGCTCTCGAGCTATCAACGGGTCTGCTCACACAAGCTGATAGTCAAGACATAACTACACGGTACTGCTCACACAAGCTGATGAGAATCCACAACATATGCTGGAAAACTCAGCCACCGGTAGAACGTACAGACCAGCACCCAAACACAATAACCCCTAATGACATGTCATTTGTATCCTATTTATTCCTAAAGTTCAACTGGGATTTAACATTGCCAAATTTTCGTCAAACACTCCCGTAAGATTGTATTTATCAACAATACAATTTTAAAGCATTTAAAACACAATTACATTAATGCTTATTAACATACAAACTTACCTCGGATTTATGCGAAGCAAATCGATGTATCAATCAACTATCTTGTTTTTCCCCTGATCTAATTACGAACTTCATTTTTCTTGATCTATATAATCAAATTTAACTTAACTAATTATCATTCTATTCAATTTAACCCAAAAAATCATATTATGGCGAAATTACTGCAACACCCCTTACCCGTGTCCGACACCGAGACAGGATACGAGGCATTACCGGACTTAAACACAAGCAAACATACAAAATCGGGCCATAAATTTTATTCAAAAAAAATTCATTCATACATATGCAAATTGTCCCTTATATAGGCCTACGAGGCCCAAAACATGCATCAGGAATAGTTCGAGACTAAACCGAGAACTTTAGAAATCTTTGGGAAAACTTAAAAAATTTTAATGAAACAGGGTCACACGCCTGTGTGGGCAAGCTCTGTGGTTACACATGCCCATGTGGCTTGGGACACGTCCGTGTCCTCAGCCCGTGTAACTCTCTGTTTATGACATCGCCACTCAATTAGGGTCACACGGCCAAGTCACGCTCGTGTACTTAGGCCATGTGGCGAATTAAATTCCAAAAACTATGTGGCAAATTAAATTCCAAAAATTAAGTGCAGACTTCACATGGCCTAGGCACACGCCCATGTCCTGAGGCCATGTCCTTCACATGGCTGAGACACACAACCGTGTCTTTGCCCATGTGTTTAATACTGGTCATTCTATTTTGCCTAATTAGGGTGCAGGGGACACACAGCCGGATCGCACGCCCATAGGGCAAATCGTGTGTCACACATGGCCTAAACACATGCCCGTGTGTCTACCCGTGTGAAAAAATTCTAGGCTAATTTCCAAGCCGTTTTCCACCCTTAAGTGCTCATTCACTTATACATTTTTTATGGCATGCAACATAGCACTTTTAGTCACTCAAATACTCACAATCATGATTAATCCATGACTTTGTAATGTCAACATATCACATGCTCAAACCATCATGCTTTCATATGGCATTCCACACCAATTTCATATTTATTCATCCTTATAAACCTACCTTCAACCTACTCAATTATACTATGAACATGGTTATACCTATTAGTCCCAATTCATTCATTAAGCATATGTTCCATTTATCATATCCATTTCCAACAAGCAACCACCAACCACATCACAAAGCATAAATACATTGGATGCATGCATAAATAATTAGGGTTACAACCCAAGAAGCAAATATAAGCCACATCCCATGGCCTTATAAAAAATGAATCATAATGCCAACATGAGCCAACTCATTTGGCTAATCAATATGACACATAACAAAATGACCAAGTCCCCTATACCTGCCATACTCAAAATGTTGAGACTAACTATACCCAAATGTCCAGTTGATAGTGTGATTGAGTCTTTGACGTCCTTTAATTGCTGAGCTAGCTTGGCAACACTATAAAAGATGAAAAGGAAGGGGGGTAAGCATTAAAGCTTAGTAAATCCATATTGTAACATCCCAAAATAGGGCCTAAACAGAATAGTAGTTGTGAAACCACGAAACTGATGTCAAAAAAAATTATTCTGATTAATTTTTAAGGTTTATTCATTGATTTAATAATTGTGTAAAACTTTCGTGAAGAAATTTTATGTATAAGTGCCTAATTTGATAATTAGGACTAAATTGTAAAACTAGTAAAATGTGTGTTCTAGATAATAAAGGGGATTTCATTGAAATGGGTTCTTAAATTGAAGGTCCTTATTTATTAATTAGACCATTATATTTAATTTTAGACAAAAATGGGCAAGAATAGGACAAATTTGAAAGAAAAGCCTTTAAGGGCATTTTAGTCATTTAGTAGTTAAAAGAATTAAAAAGGGAAAATAAAGCCAAAATTGGTCCATCTTCTTCATGGAGGCCGAATATAGCATGGGGGAAGCCATGGTTAGGGTTTCCAAGCTTTCCAAGCTCAATAGTGAGCCCGTTCTAGCCTCGTTTTTAATGTTCTTTACATTTTTGGAGTCCCTAAAACTTGATTTAGATTATTCTAACAATAATTCATGCTAGGGTTCATATTTGGAAAAATACCCATAGGTTAAATGTGTTTATTTTGATGTTTTATGGTAGAATATGAAGCTTGAAATTATGTTAAACAACTTTTGCTAAGCGATTTTAAGTGAACGAGTAAAACGATATAATTGGTAAAAATACCTAATGTTCATAAGTACATGATAGAGTGGGAATTTGATGTTGCCATAGAAGGGAAAAATGTTCAACGTGTCATAAAACATAAGAAAAATGGATAAATTTTAATTTCTGAGCCTAGGGGTAAAATTGTAATTCTGTAAAGGTTTAGGGGCAAAATTGTAATTTTTCCAAAGTTTGAGTTAGGGAATGTTTTGAATAGTACATTAATAAAATAAGTGAAAAATGATGTTTTAGATCCCAGAAAGTGAGATTTGGACCTAAAACGGGAGAAAAATCGAAAATCAGGAAAGTTGGTGAAATGGTCGTTTTGGTATCGAGGTAAGTTCATATGTTTAATAAGCATTTAATTATGCATATTTGAATGATAAATTGATATTTTGGCCATAAATACTTTAGTATTGAGTTTCAGATATAATGATTAATGTTCGATAATAATTCGATATTAGAAAGAGAACTTGTATAATTTATATGTAAGACCATATTTTGTATTATGGCTTTGTATGATAACAAGAAAGTATTGATTAGCATAGTTAGATTAGAATAAGTTAAGTTGATGATATGATGAGATTGAGAATGTAAGTATGTAAGTATGTAAGTTGAGTAGCATTTTATTATTATGCAATTATTGTTATTAGTATTGTTATTATTCAGTTATGCGACTAACCTTGAGAATTTGAGCAAGTATGTTTCAGCTATGACTTGACAAGGCATTGATATCTCAATGTCCATGGTTGTACCATGGCAATTAAGGAAGAATTGATGGAAAAGTCCACGTTCATAACATGGAATTTAAGGAGGAATTGACGTTTAAGGATACCATGTAAGACCATGTCAAGACATGGCATTGGTAAGGCAAGGATCCCGTGTAAGACCATGTCAAGACATGGCATCAGCATTGATTAAGGACTCCATGTAAGACCACATCAAGATGTGGCATTGGCACTAAGACAAGAATACCATGTAAGACCATGTTTGGAACATGGCATTTGGTAAGATAAGGATATCTTGTAAGACCATGCCAAGGCATGGCATTGATAAGTTCTATAAGGAAAGGGAATCATATAAGACCATGTCAAGACATGGAATTGATGAGTTACTATAAGGTGAAGGTCCCATGTAAGACCATGCCAAGGCATGGCATTGGTGAGTTCTTAAGGCAAGGATACCACGTAAGACCATGTCAAGATATGGCAATGGTAAGTTCAAAAAGGAAAAGGTTCCCGAGTAATCCAAAGAGTAAGTCAAAGAAACGACAAGGTGAGAACATGAAGAAAGAGTACAGGTATGCATTTAAGGCTTATTTAATATTGAGGTTGGAAGTAATTGAGATTATCAAGTATTAAGTAAGTGATGAGTTTTCAGTTATGCTTGTGACACTTTATGACCTGATTGGCAATATGCCTATATTATAAAAGAGTACTCATGTGTTAAGTGAGATGTTGCAGGTATGTGAACAAGCTATTAAGTAAGGTGCCTTTTGTATTCTACGCCTTTGGTAAGGTTATCGATGAGTAAGATGGGAAAGTAAGAACTAAACATTATTTAAGCAAATTATGACAGCATAGTAGTAAGCTAAATTCACTGCTAATGCTTGTTATTTTACATGTGAACTTACTAAGATTTATAAGCTTACTTCTTTCAGTTTCCCATGTTTCAGAGTACTTAAAAGCAAGCTCGGGTTAGAGGTCGTCGGAGATCACTTCACACTATCGACTATCAAGTTACCAAATGGGTATCTTTGTTTACAAACGTTCTAGTTTATGGCATGTATACAGACTTAGCTATTTTGTGTGTATGTCCTTATGATATGGCTAAAGAATGGTATGTAAATATTTGATAATGATTAGCTATTAAAATGGCTAATGACGAACATGTTTCGGTGTTCTGTATGCCTAAATGGTAGTTAATACAAAGAAATCATGAAAAAGTGAAATTAGCATTAAAATAGTATTAAATAGCAGTAGTGATGTGATCTTGAAAAATCACCAAGAATAATAGAAATGGAATTAGGTGATGAATGAGATACAGAATTAAAGCCTATTGACTCTATTTTTATATGAAAGAAATAGAGTAAGCAAAAGAAGTGTATATTAAGAGATATTTGAATTTTAGTGAAACAGGGTCAGAGCGATTTCTAAATCTCCTTTTCTGACTTTATAAATTGACTAAAAATTGTACAAAAAGAATTAGAAGTTATAGTTTATATTTCTAGATTCCTTAGTGAATATACTTTCAAGAGAAATAAATGGCATGGTTATTTGAATTCTGTACAGGGAGAAAATTGATTTGTAGTGAGGAGAGGTCAGAGTAGTCGAATAGTATAACAGGGGAAACTTTAACTAATAAACTATACTAATTGGCTAGGCCAAAAATTCTGGAAAAAAATTAGTAAGAAGGTTTGAGTTTAGTTTCAGGGAAAATTCACAAATTTAAATTTTGAGTTTTGTGACTCGAGTTATGATTTATTTAGTGACTATGACGCAGGTGGGCAGTTTTATATAGAATAATGAAATAAATTGTTTTGATTTGTCTAAGTACTCGAAAAATTTTTAAAGTTCCCGGTTTGGTCTCAAACCGTTTCAATTACATGTTTTAGGGTCTCAAGGGCCCTTTTTAAGGACATATTGAATGAATGTAAATAAATTAATTTTAAAAGTAAATTTTATGCCCCGAATTAGTAAGTTAAGTCAGGTAACGCCTCGTGCTCGACTCCAGCGACGGTCTCGGGTAAGGAGAGTTACATTTATTGGTATCAGAGCAAAGGTTTAGTCGATTCTCAGAATATTCAGTATGAGTAAGAGTCTATCAATACTTGCCATATTGAACTATGATAGTGTGACGACTCCAGACCCAAATATAAAATGTTTTGTCAGACAGATGCGCACTCCAACCGAGCTAAGTTTGATAGTACAGACAATATGCTTATGATGAGTTGAGGCTCATAAAATGTAAGAAAAATGGTTCATGATGTTTACGTGATCATGAATAAATTGTGAATAAGAATTGTTTGGGAAATATGAAAGATGAGATAAGATGAAAGGAAAGTTTATATTGAGATAAGTGTTCATGTTAAATTGGCATTTGTATGATGCTATATGTATAACTAGAAAAGTTAAGTGAATGCTATGAGTAATTTTACTCGAGGTTTATGAATGCATGTATAAGTGCACTAATTTGCATAAGATGATCATGAAGTCATTGTATTATGAATGTGCATGTTAAGTTGCTTGAAGCAAATTGTATAATTGTGATAATATTTTAATATGATGAGTATTAAGTTATATGCATGAGTATGTAAGAGGTAAGTCAGAGGTGTTACAACCTCACCCCCCTTATCAGCAAGGTAATTCAGAATAAGATTTCATGAAATTCAGATTGAATAGGCTAAAGTGGAAAACTAAAGAGTTCAGTGACAGATTTATTGACGATGTAATCAGAGTCGAGAATGATTTAGCAAATGAACACAGTTGCAGAAAGGATGCCAGGTTAATAATAAAATCATCCGGATAACTGAAATGTCAAAGTAAAAGAAAGGTTAGGCTCAACTAATGCACCCATTCATGTATGATGTGTAAGGTATATGATTGCTAGATTTTCTTCCGAATAAATTCCAACTGTGAATGGGATAATGTGAATTCAGTAATGACAGAATTAGACAGAGGAATAATAATTGAGCTGTATTAATAGTTGAATGTAGAGTTTATAGTTGAGAAATTATAGAAAAATCTTTTCCGAATATTATATGTGTACATTTACTTTCAGAGATATATATGTATAAATATATGTAAGACCATAGATGAAATTCTTGCAGTATGAGAATGTTAGTTAAATTTACAAACAGATGAAAGCATTATAGTTTGTTTGAGCTATGATTGATATTGCTCTATCTATTCCAGTTTTCTATTTCAGCGTGCAGATGGAAGGTTGACGGTAAGATCTGTATGATGTTAGCGATCTGTAGTGTTAACTATTGCTTAATGAAAGTAAAGGAAAATTTTATAGCTTCTGTCATAGTTGTTCCCAGTGCTTGTGAGTATTATCCTTTCCTTTTGGAAATTTTCTAAGATGCTATTGAAACCTTAACTGTTCTACATGAGATGAGGTTACCAGGAATTCTGTGTAGCTCCATGTTCTGAGATTTTATTACCTCGGTTTTATTAATAAATTACTGTTCAAAGTATTAGCCATGAGACATTAGCAGAAAATGCTCAATTGATGAAAATGGTTTCTTCTTATTATGAGTATGTTTATGATGATTACGAGTTTGGGCCTGATAATGAAAGTACAGAGGTATAGTTATCAGAGGTATAAAGATTCTGCTTTTGCACTGGTTGTTATTAAAATTTGTGTTTAAATCTCTTAGATGATCAGGGTGTTTTATTTTCACCTGAGACATTATTTTCTAAAGTAATTGAGAAGTCAGTCTTATTATGGCATTATGATTTTTGAGTAGTATGAGTATTGTGGCCTCAGTGTAGTAGCAGAAAATGCTCTATTGATGAAAATGGTTTCTTCTTATTATGAGTATGTTTATGATAATTACAAGTTTGGGCCTAATAATGAAAGTACAGAGGTATAGTTATCAGAGGTATAAAGATTCTGCTTTTGCACTGGTTGTTGTTAAAATTTGTGTTTAAATCTCTTAGATGATCAGGATGTTTTATTTTCACCCGAGACATTATTTACTAAAGTAATTGAGAAGTCAGTCTTATTATGGCATTATGATTTTTGAGTAGTATGATTATTGTGGCCTCAGTGTAGTTCAGTTCAGACATGTGTATTGATTTTCATTTTTCGCATAATTTTGATATATATATATATATATCAGTGAGTTAAAGACTGAATGCTATGTTCTTTCGAGTTATGCAGTAATAATGATTTGTGATTAGCTCTTTGAAGAAATCACGACAGAATGTATGTTTGAGATATCATGACAGCATAGAGAAGAATAGTTTTTGAAAAGTTATTGTCTTTTAGTTGAGACTGATTCAGTTGAACAGTTGATTGAGTTACATGTATGTTTGAATTATTCATGGCTTCAGAGGTAAATGCTGATTTTTCATGTATAAATAGATAAATGACCCGAGTAAATAGTACATATTCTAGAGGTTATGGTACAAAGTTGTATACGCATATCAGAATGGTTTCATCAGAGGTATATTTTTACAAATCCAAGTTGTCTGATTGTTAAAGTTCTCATTGTATGAAGTTTAGTTTGGCTTGAATTCATGCTCATAAAGTATAAACAGTTGAAGATATTGACAATTGAAGTATCCATTATGATTCAGCTTGGTTTGAATAAAGAGTTTATGGTTTCTAGAAATGTGTTAATGAGAAATCAAGAGATTTTGCAACAGTTATGATGCCTAGCACAGTGATAATTATTTGATTATTTGAGAAGTACAGAGATGGATGATAACTTGAGCTAGTTATACTAGTAAGAGTGTGAAATGTTATGTGCCAAACTTTGAATCCGATACCTGAACTTTTAGAGAGTTAAAGTTGATTTTCAAGTATCTCAGAAGCTATTACAGTTAGTATTGATGTTTGTGTGAAAATGTGAGGGTATTTCGAAGAATTGTGCAATAGAATTAGCATTATCACCAAAAGGTTAAATGAGCTATGGTTGATTGCTCAAAGAAGTTTGTGTATTCTTCTCAAGATTTAATGAGTTTTTCTCTTGAAGGATTATCTGAGTTATTCATTTTGAGGTTGTCAATACCTTCAGAGTGTAAATTTTAGTTGTTATGGTTGAAAATCTAGGGTTGCACCGTGACTTCAGAAGAAAGCTACAGTAAGTTTTAACCACGACATTGCTTAATGTTACTGCATGTCACCTTTGTACTGATAGTTGAATTGAGGAAGAGAAATTCGCAGAATTAAATTGAGCAGAATGGATTAGAGGAAAGTGAAAATTAATTAAAGAAATCAGAGACAGATTATCAAAAATTGTATACAGAATCAAAAGGTAAGAATATTGACACTCAAAAGAGAAACAAGTATTTTTTTTGAAAGTACCTTAATGGCAGAGAATTTCCATTTTGGTAAGAAAAGAAGAGTTAGTTGCGTTTCATCAGAGAGTATGAGGTTAATAATAAAATAAGGTCAGTTACTTATTAGTAGGTATTCCAGTTCAGAGCCTTAGTTTAAGTAGTAAAATGTTGGGTATGCCAAGGCTGAATGAGAATTTGAAAGTTTTGCTGGAAATCAATTTCAAATCCATTTGTAGGTAAGATTTTCTGGGACGAAAATCCTAAAAGGGGGAAAAATGTAACATCCTCGAAATAGGGCCTAAATGAATAGTGGTTGTGAAACCACGAATCTGAGGTCAAAAAAATTTATTCTGATTAAGTTTTAAGGTTTATTCATTGATTGAATAATTGTGTGAAAATTTCGTGAAGAAATTTTATGTATAAGTGCCTAATTTGATAATTAGGACTAAATTGTAAAATTAGCAAAATGTGTGTTCTAGATAATAAAGGGGATTTAATTGAAATGAGTTCTTAAAGTGGACGTCCTTATTTAGTAATTAGACCGTTATATTTAAGTTTGGACAAAAATGGGCAAGAATAGGACAAATTTGAAAGAAAAGTCTTTAAGGGCATTTTGGTCATTTAGTAATTAAAAGAATTAAAAAGGGAAAATAAAGCCAAAATTGGTCCATCTTCTTCATGGAGGCCGAATATAGCATGGGGGAAGCCATGGTTAGGGTTTCCAAGCTTTCCAAGCTCAATAGTAAGTCCGTTCTAGCCTCGTTTTTAATGTCCTTTATGTTTTTGGAGTCCCGGTAACTTGATTTAGCCTATTCTAGCAATAATTCATGCTAGGGTTCATATTTGGAAAAATACCCATAGGTTAAATGTGCTTATTTTGATGTTTTATGGTATAATATGAAGCTTAAAATTATGTTAAACAACTTTTGCTAAGCGATTTTAAGTGAAAACGAGTAAAACGATATAATCGGTAAAAATACCTAATGTTCATAAGTACATGATAGAGTGGGAATTTGATATTGCCATAGAAGGGAAAAATGTTCAACGTGTCATAAAACATAATAAAAATGGATAAATTTTAATTTCTGAGCCTAGGGGCAAAATCGTAATTCTGCAAAGGTTTAGGGGCAAAATTGTAATTTTGCCAAGGTTTGAGTTAGGGAATGTTTTGAATATTACATTAATTAAATAAGTGAAATATGATGTTTTAGATCTCGAAAAGTGAGATTTGGACCTAGAACGGGAGAAAAATCGAAAATCAGGAAAGTTGGTAAAATGGTCATTTTGGCATCGAGGTAAGTTCATATGTTTAATAAGCATTTAATTATGCATATTTGAATGATAAAATTGATATTACTTTAGTTTTGAGTTTTAATTATAATGATTAATGTTCGATAATAATTCGATATTGGAAAGAGAACTTGTATAATTTATATGTAAGACCATATTTTGTATTATGGCTTTGTATGATAACAAAAAAGTATTGACTGGCATAGTTTGATGAGAATAAGTTAAGTTGATGATATGATGAGATTGAGAATGTAAGTATGTAAGTATGTAAGTTGAGTAGCATTTTATTATTATGCAATTATTGTTATTAGTATTGTTATTATTCAGTTATGCGACTAACCTTGAGAATTTGAGCAAGTATGTTTCAGCTATGACTTGACAAGGCATTGATATCTCAATGTCCATGGTTGTACCATGGCAATTAAGGAAGAATTGATGGAAAAGTCCACGTTCATAACATGGAATTTAAGGAGGAATTGACGTTTAAGGATACCATGTAAGACCATGTCTAGACATGACATTGGTAAGGCAAGGATCCCGTGTAAGAGCATGTCAAGACATGGCATCGGCATTGATTAAGGACTCCATGTAAGACCACATCAAGATGTGACATTGGCACTAAGACAAGGATACCATGTAAGACCATGTTTGGAACATGGCATTTGGTAAGATAAGGATATCTTCTAAGACCATGCCAAGGCATGGCATTGATAAGTTCTATAAGGAAAGGAAATAATATAAGACCATGTCAAGACATGGAATTGATGAGTTACTATAAGGTGAAGGTCCCATGTAAGACCATGCCAAGGCATGGCATTGGTGAGTTCTTAAGGCAAGGATACCACGTAAGACCATGTCAAGATATGGCAATGGTAAGTTCGAAAAGGAAAAGGTTCCCGAGTAATCCAAAGAGTAAGTCAAAGAAACGACAAGGTGAGAACATGAAGAAAGAGTACAGGTATGCATTTAAGGCTTATCTAATATTGAGATTGTAAGTAATTGAGATTATCAAGTATTAAGTAAGTGATGAGGTTTCAGTTATGCTTGTGACACTTTATGACCTGATTGGCAATATGCCTATATTATAAAAGAGTACTCATGTGTTAAGTGAGATGTTGAAGGTATGTAAACAAGCTATTAAGTAAGGTGCCTTTTATATTCTGCGCCTTTGGAAAGGTTACCGATGAGTAAGATGGGAAAGCAAGAACTAAACATTATTTAAGCAAATTATGACAGCATAGTAGTAAGCTAAATTCACTGCTAATGCTTATTATTTTACATGTGAACTTACTAAGATTTATAAGCTTACTTCTTTCAGTTTCCCATGTTTCAGAGTACTTAAAAGCAAGCTCGGGTTGGAGGTCGTCGGAGATCACTTCACACTATCGACTATCAAGTTACCAAATGGGTATCTTTGTTTACAAACGTTCTAGTTTATGGCATGTATACGGACTTAGCCATTTTGTGTGTATGTCCTTATGATATGGCTAAAGAATGGTATGTAAATATTTGAAAATGATTAGCTATTAAAATGGCTAATGACGAACATGTTTCGGTGTCTGTATGCCTAAATGGTAGTTAATACAAAGAAATCATGAAAAAGTGAAATTAGCATTAAAACAGTATTAAACAGTAGTAGTAATGTGATCTTAAAAAATCACCAAGAATAATAGAAATGGAATTAGGTGATGAATGAGATACAGAATTAAAGCCTATTGACTCTATTTTCATATGAAAGAAATAGAGTAAACAAAAGAAGTGTATATTAAGAGATATTTGAATTTTAGTGAAACAGGGTCAGAGCGATTTCTAAATCTCCTTTTCTGACTTTTTAAATTGACTAAAAATTGTACAAAAAGAATTAGAAGTTATAGTTTATATTACTAGATTCCTTAGTGAATATACTTTCAAGAGAAATAAACGGCATGGTTATTTGAATTCTGTACAGGGAGAAAATTGATTCGTAGTGAGGAGAGGTCAGAGTAGTCGAATAGTGCAATAGGGGAAACTTTAACTAATAAACTATACTAATTGGCTAGGCCAAAAATTCTGGAAAAAAATTAGTAAGAAGGTGTGAGTCTAGTTTCAGGGAAAATTCACAATTTAAATTTTGAGTTTTGTGACTCGAGTTATGATTTATTTAGTGACTATGACGCAGGTGGGCAGTTTTATATAGAATAATGAAATAAATTGTTTTGATTTGTCTAAGTATTCAAAAAAATTTTACTGTTCCCGGTTTGGTCTCAAACCGTTTCAATTACATGTTTTAGGGTCTCAAGGGCCCTTTTTAAGGACATATTGAATGAATGTAAATAAATTAATTTTAAAAGTAAATTTTATGCCCCGAATTAGTAAGTTAAGTCAGGTAACGCCTCGTGCTCGACTCCGGCGACGGTCTCGGGTAAGGGGTGTTATATTTATCGGTATCAGAGCAAAGGTTTAGTCGATTCTCAGAATATTCAGTATGAGTAAGAGTCTAGCTATACATGCCATATTGAACTATGATAGTGTGACGACTCCAGACCCAAATATAAAATGTTTTGTCAGACAGATGCGCACTCCAACCGAGCTAAGTTTGATAGTACAGACAATATGCTTATGATGAGTTGAGGCTCATAAAATGTAAGAATAATAGTTCATGATGTTTATGTGATCATGAATAAATTGTGAATAAGAATTGTTTGGGAAATATGAAAGATGAGATAAGATGAAAGGAAAGTTTATATTGAGATAAGTGTTCATGTTAAATTGGCATTTGTATGATGCTATATGTATAACTAGAGAAGTTAAGTGAATGCTATGAGTAATTTTACTCGAGGTTTATGAATGCATGTATAAGTGCACTAATTTGCATAAGATGATCATGAAGTCATTGTATTATGAATGTGCATGTTAAGTTGCTTGAAGCAAATTGTATAATTGTGATAATATTTTAATATGATGAGTATTAAGTTATATGCATGAGTATGTAAGAGGTAAGTCAGAGGTGTTACAACCTCACCCCCCTTATCAGCAAGGTAATTCAGAATAAGATTTCATGAAATTCAGATTGAATAGGCTAAAGTGGAAAACTAAAGAGTTCAGTGACAGATTTATTGACGATGTAATCAGAGTCGAGAATGATTTAGCAAATGAACACAGTTGCAGAAAGGATGCCAGTTAATAATAAAATCATCCTGGATAACCTGAATGTCAAAGTAAAAGAAAGGTTAGGCTCAACTAATGCACTCATTCATGTATGATGTGTAAGGTATATGATTGCTAGATTTTCTTCCGAATAAATTCCAACTGTGAATGGGATAATGTGAATTCAGTAATGACAGAATTAGACAGAGGAATAATAATTGAGCTGTATTAATAGTTGAATGTAGAGTTTATAGTTGAGAAATTATAGAAAAATCTTTTCCGAATATTATATGTGTACATTTACTTTCAGAGATATATATATAAATATATGCAAGACCATAGATGCAATTCTTGCAGTATGAGAATGTTAGTTAAATTTACAAACAGATGAAAGCATTATAGTTTGTTTGAGCTGTGATTGATATTGCTCTATCTATTCCAGTTTCCTATTTCAGCGTACAGATGGAAGGTTGACGGTAAGATCTGTATGATGTTAGCGATCTGTAGTGTTAACTATTGCTTAATGAAAGTAAAGGAAAATTTTATAGCTTCTGTCATAGTTGTTCCCAGTACTTGTGAGTATTATCCTTTCCTTTTGGAAATTTTCTAAGATGCTATTGAAATCTTAACTGTTCTACATGAGATGAGGTTACCAGGAATTCTGTGTAGCTCCATGTTCTGAGATTTTATTACCTCGATTTTATTAATAAATTACTGTTCAAAGTATTAGCCATGAGACATTAGCAGAAAATGCTCAATTGATGAAAATGGTTTCTTCTTATTATGAGTATGTTTATGATGATTACGAGTTTGGGCCTGATAATGAAAGTATAGAGGTATAGTTATCAGAGGTATAAAGATTCTGCTTTTGTACTGGTTGTTATTAAAATTTGTGTTTAAATCTCTTAGATGATCAGGGTGTTTTATTTTCACCTGAGACATTATTTTCTAAAGTAATTGAGAAGTCAGTCTTATTATGGCATTATGATTTTTGAGTAGTATGAGTATTGTGGCCTCAGTGTAGTAGCAGAAAATGCTCTATTGATGAAAATGGTTTCTTCTTATTATGAGTATGTTTATGATGATTACAAGTTTGGGCCTAATAATGAAAGTACAGAGGTATAGTTATCAGAGGTATAAAGATTCTGCTTTTGCACTGGTTGTTGTTAAAATTTGTGTTTAAATCTCTTAGATGATCAGGATGTTTTATTTTCACCCGAGACATTATTTACTAAAGTAATTGAGAAGTCAGTCTTATTATGGCATTATGATTTTTGAGTAGTATGATTATTGTGGCCTCAGTGTAGTTCAGTTCAGACATGTGTATTGGTTTTCATTTTTCGCATAATTTTGATATATATATATATATATATATATATATATATATATATATCAATGAGTTAAAGATCAATGCTATGTTCTTTCGAGTTAGCTCTTTGAAGAAATCACGGCATGAATGTATGTTTGAGATATCATGACAAAGATAGAAAGAAACGCTTTTGAAAAGTTATCACTTTTTAGTTGAGACTCGATTCAGTTGAGCAGTTGATTGAGTTACATGTATGTTTGAATTATTCATGGCTTCAGAGGTAAATGCTGATTTTTCATGTATAACTAGATAAATGACCCGAGTAAATAGTACATATTCTAGAGGTTATGGTACAAAGTTGTATACGCATATCAGAATGGTTTCATCAGAGGTATATTTTTGCAAATCCAAGTTGTCTGATTGTTAAAGTTCTCATTGTATGAAGTTTAGTTTGGCTTGAATTCATGCTCATAAAGTATAAACAGTTGAAGATATTGACAATTGAAGTATCCCTTATGATTCAGCTTGGTTTGAATAAAGATTTTATGGTTTCTAGAAATGTGTTAATGGGAAATCAAGAGATTTTGCAACAGTTATGATGCCTAGCACAGTGATAATTATTTGATTATTTGAGAAGTACAGAGATGGATGATAACTTGAGCTAGTTATACTAGTAAGAGTGTGAAATGTTATGTGCCAATCTTTGAATCCGATACCTGAACTTTTAGAGAGTTAAAGTTGATTTTCAAGTATCTCAGAAGCTATTACAGTTAGTATTGATGTTTGTGTGAAAATGTGAGGGTATTTCGAAGAATTGTGCAATAGAATTAGCATTATCACCAAAAGGTTAAATGAGCTATGGTTGATTGCTCAAAGAAGTTTGTGTATTCTTCTCAGTACGAATGAGTTTTTCTATTGAAGGATTATCTGAGTTATTCATTTTGAGGTTGTCAATACCTTCAGAGTGTAAATTTTAGTTGTTATGGTTGAAAATCTAGGGTTGCACCGTGACTTCAGAAGAAAGCTACAGTAAGTTTTAACCACGACATTGCTTAATGTTACTGCATGTCACCTTTGTACTCATAGTTGAATTGAGGAAGAGAAATTCGCAGAATTAAATTGAGCAGAATAGATTAGAGGAAAGTGAAAATTAATTAAATTAATCAGAGACAGATTATCAAAAATTGTATACAGAATCAAAAGGTAAGAATATTGACACTCAAAAGAGAAACAAGTATTTTTTTTGAAAGTACCTTAATGGCAGAGAATTTCCATTTTGGTAAGAAAAGAAGAGTTAGTTGCGTTCCATCAGAGAGTATGAGGTTAATAATAAAATAAGGTCAGTTACTTATTAGTAGATATTCCAGTTCAGAGCCTTAGTTTAAGAAGTAAAGTTTTGGGTATGCCAAGGCTGAATGAGAATTTGAAAGTTTTGCTGGAAATCAATTTCAAATCCATTTGTAGGTAAGATTTTCGGGGACGAAAATCCCTAAAGGGGGAAAAATGTAACATCCTGAAATAGGGCCTAAACAGAATAGTGGTTGTGAAACCACGAATCTGAGGTCAAAAAAATTTATTCTGATTAAGTTTTAAGGTTTATTCATTGATTGAATAATTGTGTGAAAATTTCGTGAAGAAATTTTATGTATAAGTGCCTAATTTGATAATTAGGACTAAATTGTAAAATTAGCAAAATGTGTGTTCTAGATAATAAAGGGGATTTAATTGAAATGGGTTCTTAAAGTGGACGTCCTTATTTAGTAATTAGACCGTTATATTTAAGTTTGGACAAAAATGGGCAAGAATAGGACAAATTTGAAAGAAAAGCCTTTAAGGGCATTTTGGTCATTTAGTAATTAAAAGAATTAAAAAGGGAAAATAAAGCCAAAATTGGTCCATCTTCTTCATGGAGGCCGAATATAGCATGGGGGAAGCCATGGTTAGGGTTTCCAAGCTTTCGAAGCTCAATAGTAAGTCCGTTCTAGCCTCGTTTTTAATGTCCTTTATATTTTTGGAGTCCCGGTAACTTGATTTAGCCTATTCTAGCAATAATTCATGCTAGGGTTCATATTTGGAAAAATACCCATAGGTTAAATGTGTTTATTTTGATGTTTTATGGTATAATATGAAGCTTAAAATTATGTTAAACAACTTTTGCTAAGCGATTTTAAGTGAAAACGAGTAAAACGATATAATCGGTAAAAATACCTAATGTTCATAAGTACATGATAGAGTGGGAATTTGATGTTGCCATAGAAGGGAAAAATGTTCAACGTGTCATAAAACATAATAAAAATGGATAAATTTTAATTTCTGAGCCTAGGGGCAAAATCGTAATTCTGTAAAGGTTTAGGGGCAAAATTGTAATTTTGCCAAGGTTTGAGTTAGGGAATGTTTTGAATAGTACATTAATTAAATAAGTGAAATATGATGTTTTAGATCTCGAAAAGTGAGATTTGGACCTAGAACGGGAGAAAAATTGAAAATCAGGAAAGTTGGTAAAATGGTCATTTTGGCATCGAGGTAAGTTCATATGTTTAATAAGCATTTAATTTTGCATATTTGAATGATAAATTGATATTTTGGCCATAAACACTTTAGTTTTGAGTTTCAGTTATAATGATTAATGTTCAATAATAATTCGATATTGGAAAGAGAACTTGTAGAATTTATATGTAAGACCATATTTTGTATTATGGCTTTGTATGATAACAAAAAAGTATTGACTGGCATAGTTTGATGAGAATAAGTTAAGTTGATGATATGATGAGATTGTGAATGTAAGTATGTAAGTATGTAAGTTGAGTAGCATTTTATTATTATGCAATTATTGTTATTAGTATTGTTATTATTAAGTTATGTGACTGACCTTGAGAATTTGAGCAAGTATGTTTCAGCTATGACTTGACAAGGCATTGATACCTCAAAGTCCATGGTTGTACCATGGCAATTAAGGAAGAATTGATAGAAAATTCCATGTTCATAACATGGCATTTAAGGAGGAATTGACGGTTAAAGATACCATGTAAGACCATGTCAAGACATGGCATTGGTAAGGCAAGGATCCCATGTAAGACCATGTCAAGACATGGCATCGGCACTGATTAAGGACTCCATATAAGACCACATCAAGATGTGGCATTGGCACTAAGACAAGGATACCATGTAAGACCATGTTTGGAACATGGCATTTGGTAAGATAAGGACATCTTGTAAGACCATGCCAAGGCATGGCATTGATAAGTTCTATAAGGCAAGGAAATCATGTAAGACCATGTCAAGACATGGTATTGATGAGTTACTATAAGGCAAAGGTCTCATGTAACACCATGCCAAGGCATGGCATTGGTGAGTTCATAAGGCAAGGATACCACGTAAGACCATGTCAAGACATGGCAATGGTAAGTTCAAAAAGGAAAAGGTTCCCGAGTAATCCAAAGAGTAAGTCAAAGAAACGACAAGGTGAGAACATGAAGAAAGAGTACAGGTATGCATTTAAGGCTTATTTAATATTGAGATTGTAAGTAATTGAGATTATCAAGTATTAAGTTATGAGTTTTCAGTTATGCTTGTGACACTTTATGACATGATTGGCAATATGCCTATATTATGAAAGAGTACTCATGTGTTAAGTGAGATGTTGCAGGTATGTAAGCAAGCTATTAAGTAAGGTGCCTTTTGTATTCTGAGCCTTTGGTAAGGTTACCGATGAGTAAGATGGGAAAGTAAGAACTAAACATTATTTAAGCAAATTATGACAGCATAGTAGTAAGCTAAATTGATTGCTAATGCTTATTATTTTACATGTGAACTTACTAAGATTTGTAAGTTTACTTCTTTCACTTTCCCAATGTTTTAGAGTACTTAAAAGCCAGCTCGGGTTGGAGGTTGTCGGAGATCACTTCACACTATCGACTATCAAGTTACCAAATGGGTATCTTCGTTTACAAACGTTCTAGTTTACTGCATGTATAGGGACTTAGCCATTTTGTGTGTATGTCCTTATGATATGGCTAAAGAATGGTATGTAAATAGTTGATAATGATTAGCTATTGAAATGGCTAATGAAGAACATGTTTCGGTGTTATGTATGCCTAAATGGTAGTTAATACAAAGAAATCATGAAAAAGTGAAATTAGCATTAAAACAGTATTGAACAGCAGCAGTGATGTGATCTTGAAAAATCACCAAGAATAGTAGAATTGGAATTAGGTGATTAATGAGATATAGAATTAAATTTTATTGAGTCTATTTTCATATGAAAGAAATAGAGTAAGCAAAAGAAGTGCATATTAAGAGATATTTGAATTTTAGTGAAACTGGGTTAGAGCGATTTTTGAATCCCCTATTTTGAATTTATAAATTGACTAAAATTTGTACAAAAATAATTAGGAGTTATAGTTTATATTTCTAGATACCTTAGTGAATCTACTTTCAAGAGAAACAAACGGCATGGTTATTTGAATTCTGTACAGGGAGAAAATTGATTCGTATTAGTGAGGAGAGGTCAAAGTAGTCGAACAGTGCAATAGAGGAAACTTTAACTAATAAACTGTAGTAATTTGCTAGACCAAAAATTCTAGAAAAAAATTAGTAAGAAGATATGAGTCTAGTTTCAGGGAAAATTCACGAATTTAAATTTTGAGTTTTGTGACTCGAGTTATGATTTATTTAGTGACTATGACGCAGGTAGGCAGTTTTATAAGGAATAATGAAATAAATTGTTTTGATTTGTCTAAGTATTCAGAAAATTTTTAATGTTCCCGGTTGGTCCCGAACCGTTTCAATTGCATGTTTTAGGGTCTTGAGGGCCCTTTTTAGGGACATATTGAATGAATGTAAATAAATTAATTTTAAAAGCAAATTTTATGCCCCAAATTAGTAAGTTAAGTCAAGTAACACCTCGTGCTCGACTTCGGCGACGGTCTCAGGTAAGGGGTGTTACACATATGCAAATAACATGCTATCTAAACAAGTAATTAACATAGATTTAATATAATGAACAAAATTTATAATTCATCAAACCATTTAAACTTACTCATCACATAAACAACTGTGTCATTAGTTCATTACATACCAAGGCATTACTCATGAGTTCGGCATACATACCTGTATCAACTCATAACATAACCTTTTACTCATTCTTCTCATTGAGTTACCCATTGGGTCTTCTGTCAAGTTATTCGATAATTTACCTGTTGAACACTCGGAATACTATTGGATACACGGAAGGCTCACACATAAGTGCCACATGCATAGCTAAAGCTATCTCATATCACATAACATATAAAAGCTCATTCTCGAGCTACTCACAGGTCTGCTCACACAAGCTGTCGGTCAAGACGTAGCTACACGGGCTGCTCACACAAGCTGTCAGGTATCCACAACACATGTCGGGCTGCCCAGCCACCGGTAGGACTTATAAGACCAGCACCCGGAACCATATAAACATATATCACACATCTCATGAGCTCATAAATCACATGATTCCTAGTGACATGACACTTGTATCCTAAACTATTCCTAAGGTTCAAACGGGATTTTTCCGATATCACTTCTTTATCAAGCTTGCTCGTAATGTCGATCTCAATGTCCATAACACCAATCACTTACTCATAGAGCAATCAAAGCATAACTCATAATAGCATTAAAGAATTTGAATTCACATAATACTCAAGCATCGAAAATATAACATAACATCACATTATTTGTATATGAACTTACCACGGTACAAAATGATGAAAACGAGCCTATTCTTTGTAAACCTTGTTTTTTCCCCGATCAAGACCTGAATCACTTTTTTCTTGATCTATAATGCCAAATTTAACTTATTTAATACGCACATTATTCGAATTGACCCATAACATATACTTTGGTAAAATTACCTTTTTACCCTAACTTTTCACTTATTTATAAATTGGTCCCTAGGCTCGTAAAATGCAATGCATGTATTTTTTTTATCTCTCAAGCCTAGCCTATTCATATTCCTACTCCTAACAACCCACATTTTTCTTTATTTCACATATTTACTACCCATTTTACTACTTTTACAAATAGGTCCTTTTCATGCATTTCCATTAAAAATCACTTAGTAAAAGATGTTAAACACATATCAAACTTTCATATTCCTCCATTAAACATCAAAATACATGCATGTCACACATGGTTAAGTTTTTGAACATGAACCTTAGCTCAAAAAATGGTAGAAATAGCTAGATCGGTTGATGACAACTTCAAAAATGTAAAGAACATTAAAAACGGGGCTAGGATGCACTTACTATTAAGCTTGAAAGTTGAAGAAACCCTAGCTATGGTGAGCATGGAAATTTCGGCTATGGCATGGAGAAGATAAGCAAAATTTGCTTGATTTTTCCCTTTTTATTCTTTTATTAACCAAATGACAAAAATGCCCTTAAGGCCTTTCTTTCAAATTTTTCCTATTCATGCCCATTTTTGTCCAAAATTTTAAAACTTGGTCAAATTACTATTTAAGGACCTCTAATTAATAATCCATAGCAATTTCATGCTTAAAGCTTCTAGAACTCAAGTTTTGTAACTTATTCAATTTAGTCCTTAATTTCGAATTGGACACTTTAGGCATAAAATTTCTTCATGAAAATTTCACACAAACATGCATTCATATCATGGTTCATCAAATAATTATAAATTAATTATTTCTACTTCTGATTTGTGGTCTCAAAACCACTATTCTGACTAGGCCCTAATTCAGGATGTTACAATTACACTTTTGCCCCTTAAATTTTGAATTCTTTACAATTTAATCCCTAGCTCACAAAAATGCAAATTCATGCAATTAAGTCCACACCCATGCTAGCTGAATTTTACCTATACTCATAGCAGCCCATATTTTTCCATTGTTTCACACATTTACCACATAATTTTCACATTTCTCAATTAAATCCCTAATTGACAATTTTATCAAAAATCACTTAACAAATGTGGTTTATCTAACAGCAACTATTCATTTTCTATCATTAAACATCAAAATAAACTCATATTCATCAATGGTAAAACCTTAAACTTTTAATAGTTTCACAAATTAGTCCTTAGGCTAGCTGGATTAAGCTACAACTACTCCAAAAACATAAAAATCATTAAAAATGGAATAGAAATGCATACCTAATAAGCAAGAATGAGATTGTCGAAACTTCAATGGCTTTCAAAAGCCCAAATTTCGATTGAAGAAAGCTTAAAGATGATAATTTGGCTTTTATTTTAATTAGTTTTGTCTTTATTTACCAAATTACATAATTAACCTTAAAAATTATCACAAATTTCAAACTTACCAAGCCATTATCATCCACTAACACATTAATGGGCTATTTACTACATAAGGACCTTCACTTTAAATTTTTTTATCTACTAGACACCTTTAGCTATTAGAACCCAACTTTTACACTTTACACGATTTAGTCTTTTTTTATCAAATTAAGCATTCAAACGATAAAATTTCTTAACGAATTTTTCATACAATCATACTATCATGTTGTAGACCTCAATTTAATAATAAAATAAATATTTCAACCTTGGATTTGTGGTCCCAAAACCACTATTCTGATTTGACTAAAAAGGGGTTGTTACAACTTTACCCCTCAGGAGTTTTCGTCCTAAAAAATCTTACCAAAAAATAAGTTAGGGTACTATTTTCTCATAGCTTCCTCGGGTTCCCACGTATCCTCTTCAACACCGTGACATTGCCATAGAATTTTCACTAAATTTATACTCTTGTTTCTTAACTCTTTAATCTCTCGAGCCAGAATTCTGATCGGTTCTTCGCTATACGTCATATCAGGCTGAATTTCAATCTCCGTCGGAGAAATTACGTGTGACGGATCTGATCTATATCGGCGTAACATCGACACATGAAATACATTATTGATATTTTCTAATTCTAGCAGTAAAGCTCGTCAATATGCCACTAGTCCTATTCTTTTGATAATCTCATATGGCCCGATAAATCGCAGACTCAATTTTCCTTTGCGACTAAAACGAAGAATCTTCTTCCACAGAGATACTTTTAAAAACACTCTCTCGCCGATTTGAAATTCAATGTCTTTACGTTTCAAATCCGCATATGATTTCTGTTGATTTGAAGCTGCTTTCAAACTGTTGCGAATTACTTTCACTTTATCTTCAGTCTCTCTAATCAAATCAACCCCGTGAATCTTTTTCTCACTAAGCTCAATCCAATACAGTGGAGTTTGACATTTACAACCATACAATTCTTCATACAGTGCCATCTTTTTACTCGATTGAAAACTGTTGTTATACGCGAATTCAACAAATGATAAATATTTTTCTCAATTGCCTTCAAACTCTAAACACAGCAACATAGCATATCTTCGAGAATCTGTATAATTCTCTCAGACTGACCATCTATTTCGGGATGAAATGCAGTACTAAAGTGCAACTGTGTACCCAAATCTTCTTGCATTTCTTCAAAAATTGTGACGTAAACCTCAGATCTTTATCCAAAATAATAGAAACTGGCACCTCGTGCAATTTGACAATCTCAGATACGTAAAATTCACTAATCTATCAAGTGAAAAGTCTTACGTATTGGAATGAAATGCGCAAATTTCGTCAGTCGATCAACAACAACCCAAATAGCATCTTTCTTTTTAAGAAGATAGGGGTAATCCGGATACGAAATCCATCGTAACTTTATCCCATTTCCACTCTGGTATCATCACTAGCTGTAGTAATCCCGAAGGTACTTGATGTTCAACTTTGACTTGTTGACAAACCAAGCATCTTAACACAAATTATAAAATGTGTCGTTTCATGCCCGACCACCAGTATAACTATTTCAAATCATTGTACATGTTAGTACTCCCCGGATGAACAGATAAACAACTATTGTTTCTTCGTGTAGAATTTTCTGAATAAGCTTGGAATTTCTCGGTACACAAATTCTACATCGAAACAGTAAACAATCATCAGATCCGATCTGATAGTCTGAATTAGTAGTCGACTCACATTGTACTCTTTTAGCTTGTAATTCATTGTCACATTTCTGAGCCTTGCAAATTTGCTGAAGAAATACCAGTTTAGATTTTAACTCAGCTAAAACTGAACTATCATCAGATAAGGTTAACTATGTGTTCATCACCCGCAAAGCAAATAAAGACTTTCTACTCAGAGCATCTGTGACTACATTCGCTTTCCCTAGATGATAATCAATCACTAATTCATAGTCTTTCAAAAACTCGAGCCATCTTCGTTGTCGTAAATTCAAGTCTTTCTAAGACATTAGATACATTAAACTCTTATGGTCGGTAAAAATATAGCACTTCTCACCGAATAAATGATGTCGCCAAATTTTCAATGCAAAAACAATATAAGCGAACTCTAAATCATGAGTCGAATAATTCTTTTCATGCAGCTTCAACTGCTTGGAAGCATAAGCTATCACTTTGCCCTCTTGCATCAAAACACATCCCAAACCATTCAATGAAGCATCACTGAAAATCAGACACTCTTTACCCGACTCAGGCTAAACTAAAACTGGTGCTTCAGTTAACAGTGCTTTCACCTGTTCAAATATTTGTTGGCATTTCTCAAACCACTTAAACTTTCCGCACATATTTCTGAGCTAACATCATCGATATCACTATAGGCAACCCACTCGAATCATCGGATTTAATTCGAAGAATTTCACTATTCTGACATTTCAACTCAATAGACTTTCGTTTACAATTCACAACAGCATCATGCAGAGTCAACCAATCTATACCCAAGATCACATCAAATTTATCAAACGGTAAAAGCATCAAATTAGCTGGAAAATAGTAACCCCGAGTCATCAAAGGACAATTTTTGCAAACTTTATCAACTAGGACATACTGGCCTAAGGGGTTCAATACTTTAATCACAAATTCAGTTGACTCAACAGATAAACTCTTACTAGACACTAAATTCTTACAAACATACGAATAAATCGATCTAGGATTAATCAAAGCAATTACATCAGTGTCATAGAGAGAAAATGTACGGATGATAACATCTAGTGATAATGTATCTTCGCGAGCATGAATAGCGTAAGCTCTGGCTAGAGCTCAAGCCTCGAATCTCATAGCAGAATCCTTTTTCGCACCCTTACTACTAGTCACATTTCTCGTATTTCTAGGTGGTCTCCCTCTAATAGTTGTATTGCTCAGTCTTGTATTCATATATTTGTCTTTCTCAGGTAACTCAGGACAATCCCAAATAAAATGATCTTGCAAGCCACATTTGAAACAAGCTTTATTATTCATCCAGCAATCTCCAAAATGTCATCTTCCACATTGTTGACACTCAGGTTTGTTGACTTTAACACTACCAACGCTCAATACTGAAGTGGCTTGAGCTTTAGGACTCATGTATTGCTTTCCACTACCTCTATTAGAATACCCCACTAAAGCATTCAAACGATTGTACAAATCGCGTAATTTCTTTGAAGAAGAATGATAAGGTTTACTCACTGACCTCTTTTCGAATCTCTACCTCGAAATCACCTTTTTTCTTTTTTTACCAAGTTCTTCGGCTTTGCAAGCTCTATCTACTAACACAACAAATTCTTTCAATTCAAGAATCCCGACTAAAAGCTTAATGTCTTCGTTCAACCCGTCTTCGAACTGCTTACACATAATTTCTTCAGTGGAAACACATTCTCTAGCGTATTTACTGAGTCTCACAAATTCTCTTTTGTACTCGGTCACAAACATACGACCCTACTTCAACTCTAAAAATTCTTTGTGCTTTTGATTGATAAACCACTGACTTATGTATTTTTTTCTGAACTTAGTCTAAAAGAATTCTCACGTGACTCTTTCTCTTGGCACCACAGATATCAAAGTGTTCCACTATTGGTATGCAGTATCTCTCAAAAGTGATACAGCATATTTAACTCATTCAGCTGGTGTGCAAGAAAGTTCATCAAATACCCGAATTGTATTCTCAAGCCAAAACTCAGCTCTCTTAGGATCATCATCAACTATAGCTTTAAACTCTTTAGCCCCATATTTTCAAATTTTATCAACAAGCGGCTTACTTAAACGTAAAGGTTCCAAACCTTGAGGAGCTACAGGGACCGATTGGGGAATAGGTGGGGGTGGTGGTTGCTGAGCAGTCGGATTTGTTCGGACAAACTCAGTAAACCATTCATTCATCATTTGGAAGAAGGTTTCCTTAGCCTCTTCTCCCTGACTCCCAGATACAGGTCTCGACTCAGACTGCTACTCTGTGAATGGAGGTTGGCTCATTACTTTCAACATCATCAGCCACTGCTCGATTGGGATCCATAGCTATATGAAAACATGATTTAAAATTATCAGGAATTATCACACTATCACAAGTTATATATGGCATGTATAGCTAGACTCAAGCACGCTATGTTAGTCCGAGAATCGACTAAATCGTAGCTCTGATACCAATAAATGTAACACCCTTAACCCGTATCTGTCGCCAGAATAGGGTTATAGAGTATTACCAGACTTATTACATAAATAAATATACAATTCTTGTACATTTTTCATAACCAAATAAACGTCATTCACAATCAATCATATTGTCCCTAATGCGAGCCTATCATTTTTCCCCCGATCTAATTCCGAACTTCATTTTTCTTGATCTATATAATCAAATTTAACTTATTTAATTATCATTCTATTCAATTTAACTCAAAAAATCGTATTATGGTAAAATTACACTTTTGCCCCTTGAATTTTGAATTCTTTACAATTTAATCTCTAGCTCATAACAATGCAAATTCATGCAATTAAGTCCACATCCATGCTAGCTGAATTTTACCTATACTCATAGTAGCCCATAGTTTTCAAATATTTCACACATTTACCACATAATTTTCACATTTCTCAATTAAATCCCTAATTGACAATTTTATCAACAATCACGTAACAAATGTTCTTTATCTAACAACAATTATTCATTTTCTATCATTAAACATCAAAATAAACATATATTCATCAATGGTAAAACCCTACACTTTTAACAGTTTCACAAATTAGTTCCTGAGCTAGCTAGATTAAGCTACAACAACTCCAAAAACATAGAAATCATTAAAAATAGAACAGAAATGCATACCTAATAAGCAAGAATGAGATTGCCGAAACTTCAAGCTCAATAATGGCTTTCAAAAGCCCTAATATTGGTTGAAGAAAGCTTAAAGATGATAATTTGGCTTTTATTTTAATTAGATTTGTCTTTATTTACCAAATTACATAATTAACCTTAAAAATGATCACAAATTTCAAATTTACCAAGCCATTATCATCCACTAACACATTACATAAGGACCTTCACTTTAAAGTTTTATAGCTATTAGACACCTTTAGCTATTAGAACCTAGCTTTTACACTTTACACGATTTAGTCCTTTTTATCAAATTAAGCATTCAAATGATAAAATTTCTTAACAAAATTTTCATACAATCATACTATCATGCTGTAGATCTCAATTTAATAATATAATAGATATTTTAACCTTGGATTTGTGGTCCCAAAACCACTATTCTGATTTGACTAAAAATAGGTTGTTACATATAGTACCATAACTTTTTCATACCTCATATTTGATCTTCATAATGAAGTTAGTAGTGCAACCTTACTTGACACTTATTCACATTATGGACCTCTTCTAGGACAAAACAAATCTTGATGTTGATTTCCTCCAATCTTGACACATTTAGATGTCAGAATTAGCATATCCGATAGGAGTAATATCTCTTTCGAAAACACAAGCATATAATCCCTCGTCCTCAGTAAATGCTTAATTGCTTGTCAATGTCTTGGTTCTAGGTTCATCTGATATCAACTTACCAACCCCACTACAAAACAGATATCTGGGCGTGTACATAACATAGCATATATGAGACTTCCTACTGCCAAATAATAAGGAACCCTTCTCATGTTCCTCGTTTCTTCCACTATCTTTGGAAAGTCCTCTAAAGAGAGATGAAATTTTGATATAGAGGGTTGGTTTCCCTTCATAGAATCGGTCATTGCATAACACTCTAATATCTTGTCTATGTATGAAGCAGGATATAGAAAACATACCTTGGTCCTTACACTTAGGCGGAATTTTCCTTTGTAGCACTGCAGAAACATTTTCTCCCACATTCACCTATTCTTTTCCTTGAAGTTTCTTTTTGCCTGTGCACAGTGCTTTTAAAAAAATTTCATAACGTGGAACCTGTTTAATTGCATCAAGTAAAGGAATATTGATTTCTACCTTCCGGAAGGTCTCAAGGATTTCTTTTTCCTCTCATTCCTTTTTAACTTAGGCGAGCCTTCCAAGGAATGGGAGAGGTACAACAAATGGTTTCTGTGGTATCGGCTTAGTGGGTGTTATTGGTTCGGCTTCTTATTCAACATCATGGTCAAGACTCGTGCCAAGTATTGGTTCTGACACTGTTCTATCTTTTACGGTCATAGCACTTGCATTTTAACATGGGTTTGGCTCAATTTGAGATGGTAGTTTTCCTTGGCTCTCTAAACGACTAACTGTGAGTGCTAGTTTCCTTATTTGTTGATCTATTTCTTGGAGATGTACTTCAGTCTTTTGTCAGAACTTTTCGGTACTAACGGCTAACCTCTCTACTATGGTTTCAAGAGATGACTTTGGAGATTGATACTATTGAGGCGGAGGTGGTCTTGGTTGATATGGTTGATTAGATCGAGGATTCAATCCATAGTTTAGATTTGGGTGGTCCCTTCACCCTGCATTATTCTACTTAAATATGGATCATAACTCCTTTGAGGTGGCCCTAGGAAGTTCCCAACAACATCTATTTGTGCAATTGTGTCCTCAAGTAAAATCAGGCATGAGTCAGTAAGATGATCAGGCTTAGTACAAATCCCACACAACTGAGCTGGGTTCGTCTGTCTTATAAGCATATTTTTAACCTCATTAGTAAGTTCATCAATCTTATTTATTATGGAAGGAGTACTTAGCTAATGAACCCTTCTCGTAGGTTCCACAGGGGGTCGATACTGTTGAGAATTTGCAACCATGGTTGAAATTAATTCCCTAGCTCTTTGGGGAGTCATGTTCACAAGAGCCCTTCTACTAGCGGCACCAATCATTTTCATTTCCATTGGGAGCAACCCCTCATAAAAATACTGTAAGAGTGATTGTTCAGTCAGTCCATGTTGTGGGCAACTTGCACACAACTTTTTGTATTGCTCCCAATATTCATAGAGTGGTTCTGCTTCCTTTTGTTGTATTCTGACTATACTCCTCCTTAATTAGGCTGCTTGAGCTGTTGGGAAAAACCTATCAAGAAATAATCAAGACATATCAGTCCAAGTATTAGTAGACTTAGAGGTAAATAAAACATCAATTCTCTAGCAGAGTCGGCTAATGAAAAAGAAAAAGCTCATAGTTTTATTTGATCCTCAGTTACTCCTTCTAGTTTCATGCTTAGACAAACCATGTGGAACTCTTTCAGATAATTATGGGCGTTCTCATTTTTCAAACTGCGGAAAGTAGGCAATAAATGTATTAATCCCGACTTTAACTCGAATGGTGTTTCGCCTGCCGGATAAGTTATGAATAGCGGTTGTTATTCATCTGGTGCAGCTACAAGTTGGCGTATAGTTTGATTTGCCATTTTTTCTGAATCTTTGGATGAGTAAATATCTTCAGTGTAAGATCCTTCTTCAAAGTCGGGTTGTGGTTGTTTACCATGTCGAATAGCTTCTCTTCGAAATGTTTGAGCCAACTTTTCTATTTTTAGTTCAAATGCTAGAGTCCCCGATTCTGACCTGGTCATAAAGAAAACAAACAAAAATTAGGAATTTTCACCAATCCCCAGCAACAGCACCAAAATTTGATGGGCGTCGAAACCACTGAATATAAATTCTTACGAAAAATAACAGTAATAGCAGTATAGAGCAATAGGGTCGAATCCACATGGACTGGCTATCTAATTTTGCCCTTTTCCATGGCCAGATTCGTTGTTGCGGTCATAGTTTTACTCATGACCTGTGCATAACAATGCTAAAAAAATAAAAATGAGGGGTTTAAATTGATAAAGATAATAAAATAATGAAATAGAAAGTGTAATAAAATAAAAATAGAATAAAAATTTCAAAAATAAATTTAAGCAAATAAAGTAAATTGGTAAATAAAATATTTTTAAGCTCAGCCTTAGCCTCGGTGTACTCCAATCTTGAATCGATCCTTGAAATAAAATTTTTCCTTCCAAGCGATAAGCTGGTTATAGCAATCGAGGATCCCTCAAACAGCCAACTCTTCCTCTCGTAGTCGATCTCGATATCACCTGCAAATCGAACCTTGTCAGATTTCCAACCACGTGGCATGTACCCATAATTTAAGACTTTAACAGCCTTGCGATCTAAAAAGCCCAACTTGAATTAACGGCCTCAACCATGTGGGTCATTTAAATCCGATCACTATTTCCCTTGATGGAATCCAACTAGCTTTTTCCAATTGAACACACCAACTTGTTCACGGAATTTTGAATACAACACGACTGACTCAACTTCCCAACTATATGCCAAATGATTTCAACCCAACGCGCGTTTTTTTAATTGAAATTGAATCAACTTTAAGAGACGAATTTGTAGTATCCCATGTACTGGAGAAATAGCAACTACCGGATTGCAAGGTACTTAGTGTGGCTTCATATCTCACGATTACTTGGCCACAGTGATGATCGAGCTAAGGCTAAAAAGGGTTTAGTTGGTCATGGAGAGAATCATGCTTGAAAATAAATTGTTTAAGTGGAATTGTGGAAGATGGAAAGGGGAAAGGCCTTGGAAGGTAATTAAACCAAAAGGTTGAAAGTAAAAGAAAAGGAAAAAAAAAAAGAATGAAACAGCATAATAGAAATCACAGAGATGTAAGAAGGAAAAATAAAGGAATTTGATTAATTCCAAAAGTTAAGTGTGTGTTTCACTGGTTGTAGCCACTGGGTATTTATACATACTTCTAGTGCTAAAATTTAGCTACATTTTTCCTAAATATTATCATTAAATAAGTCAAAATTTTAAAAATCAAATTTAAACTAAAGATTAAATTCAAACTATTTATAGAATTTTAACAATATAAAAAATCCTCCAATCTTTATCCACGTACTTAAAAAAAAATCTTCAACCCTTCAATCTTTATCCAGTCATCTTTGAATCTTCAATTTTTCAATCAAGCCCCCCTCTTTGATTTTTGTTCTAATTTAGCCCCTCTTTGTAAGAGTTTGAATTCAGCACACTAACTTCATTCCTGATAAGGAAAACCCAAATTTAATAACATTTTATTCGATAACTAGCCAAAAATAAATATATTAAAAATACGAATTTATCTTGCTATCAGACATATAGAATGAAAAATACCACATTCTTATCCTTAAGTGTTTGTAAACACAAGGTCCATCTATGTTTTTTTCTCAAATCTAAAATTCTTGATCACTTGATCAAATTTTTGATTCCATGAGCGGGATGCTTGCTTAAATCCACATATGGATCTAAATAGTTTGCAAACTTTATACTCGTTTTCTTTAGTTATATATTCGGTGGGTTGCATCATATAGATGCTCTATTCAAGATAGTCGTTCAAAAATGTTGTATTGAGATCCATTTGTTGGATCTCGTAATTGAGAGTCTCCGCGATAGATAACAATATGTTGTTTGACTTGAGCATGGAAATTGGAGAGAATATTTTTTTCGTAATCGATACCTTCTTCCTAGGTGTAACCTACTACTTCAAGTTTGACCTTATAAGTGATCTTCCATGAATTATACTATTATTTACATCCCTTTTTACACATAACTTTAGCTTGTTTTATAGCTAAATCAAAGCATCTTAGTATATATTTAGGTTTTTATGCTTAAAGTAGTAATTTATGCTTTTTAGTAGTTTTTATTACATCTTAGATACTTAAATAAAGTTACATGGTCTTGTAGGACAAATTGGGAGCCAAAGATGCATATTCGGGCCGAAACTACTGCCTATGTCATGACACCAAAACACTGATTTCACAACACCAAAGACAAGCAAAAACAAGACATACAGATTAAAGCTCTATGCATCATAATTATCACTTAATTAATATGAGAGTTATATAACAATTAAAATTTATGTTTAGCTTTATAAATAACATCCAGTTAGATATATATAACATCCAATTAGATATATTTAATCGAGTAACATCTAAGAAAAATTATCGGTAAAAAATGGATATTATTAGCATTACTAAGTTAGAATTATATAAAAAAGAATGACACATTAAAATAATGATTCTTCGAAGAGACAACAAATCATAATCAAATAACAACGACATTGAAGACTGACCGAAAATTAATTTAATTAATGATGAGGTAGTATAATATTATTATATTAATTTTAAAATTTTTCTATATAATTGTTTATATTGTGTGAGTAAGCACTCCTAAAATCATTTTTTTATCTATTCGTTATTTAAAAAAGGAAATTTAAATTTCAACAATTATTTTTAATCACTATTATTAAATTTGTTTATTAATTTAGTGTAAATATCTTTCATAATTATCATGAACTATTGTTATAATTATTGTATGGTGTTTTACCCATTTTTTCATCCTTTTCAAATTGATATTATAGTTATTTTCTTATATAGTTCCAAATTTGTATATTAATTAAAAACAAAGAAAAATCATCATTATAAATGATAGGTAAAAATAATTAAAAATACATATTTAAAAACTAATTAAAAATTAAATGTGTAAAATCACATGCAACGCATGTGAAATTAGAACTAATAATAAATAAATGAGACACATGATGACATTTTTAACTTTGCTTGTGAAGTTAAAAAAGTTTCATTGTTGGTTGTTAGGATATTACCATGGAATATTATTTTTTAAGAATATCTAAATATATTGTATATTATTGTATATCTTTTAGGCATATATTAGGTATCTTTCTTATTTAGGCATATATTTAGAAATATAATATACTAATATGACAGAAAACAAATGGTATTATCATTGGTTCAAAAGTTTCTCTCAACTTATGCTTGTATATATATGTATATATATATATATATATATATATATATATATAGTTTTAAGTAATAAGTGTAAATTAAATTATTATTATAATTATCACAAAATTCTCTTATATTTTATGCTTAAAGTTATATTTAAGTAATAACTCTATTTTGAAATTAGCACAATTTTTTAACTAATAATTCTAAATTATAATTATAATTATTTTTAAAGTTAATTTAGTAATATGATGAAAAATAAAGAGTATTCTCTTTGGTTCAAAAGTTTCTTCAAACTTGTGCTTTTATATATATTATTATACATTATATATTATTTTCTAAATATCAATTAAGAACATATGAAAACTTTTTAACATTGCTTGAGAAATTAAATACTTTACTATCAATATATCAAATAATTATGATTTTAATCTTGAGTTAGAGCAAAATACCCTAGCACATAATGGGCCAATTAAGGAAAATATATAAGACAAAGGATACAATCCTAGTAAGCAGTGTAGTAATGTGTGAGGCCCAATTTATTTGATCATGGGAGGTAAAATCTAAAAACTTCTAAAACCTAAAATCTCAATATCAACATTTTTAAAACAGTTCTCTAAAGTATGACTTCTTTGTACCCAAAAATAAAAACTAAAGAAAAGCATCGCGCAATTGATTTGCTTAATAAAATCTAAGTTAATTTACTTAAATAATATAAAAAAATTAAATATTGAAATGGGTTGTCAGCTGGATTATATACGAAAATAGTATATTTTTTGAGTGGAGCCTTTTTCATATGCGTCACTACCTTTTTTTATATTAAAATATTTTTTTACTTTAAATAAAATATTTTTATTTTATTTTTAAAAATATTTAAATATATACACCAAGTCAAAATACAGTCAACAGGTCAAAATATGAGTTAAAAATACCCGAGCGTGTGACTCCACCTAGACTAGCGGCACCGGTCACACCTTATAAGCATGGTCCCCCAAGTTTCAAACACTGGTGTAGGGAAGAAAAGAGAGAAAGAAAGGAGATAAAGGAGAAGAAAAAAAGAAGAAGAAGAAAGAAAGAAAAAGGTAATGTACTATTTTAGTAAATAATTTTGTTTATAATTTAAAGAGTTTAATTAAGATGTTGTGAAATTTTTTTATTATTAATTATTATTTATAAATTGTTTATGTTTAGTGTTTATGGTTTTGGGTTAATATTTGTTATAAATGTATTTTTTATTTTTATAATTATTTTAAAATTAATTTGTTAGTAATTTAGGATTATGTTATAAATTGTTGTGTTTAGTTTAGTATTTGGTGGTTTTTTATTAATGTAAAATTATTTTGTTAAATATTTTGTTAGTAATTTATTATAAATTGTTGTGTTTTGTGAGTTTTTAGTAATGTAAAATTATTTTGTTAAATATTTTGTTAGTAATTTATTATAAATTTTTGTGTTTTGTAAGTTTTTAGTAATGTAAATTTTTTAAAAAAAAATTTATAGCTATTTTGTTAGTAGTTTATGATTAGGTTATAAATTGTTAGTGTTTTGTGTTTTGTTATTTTTTAGTAATGTAATTTCTTTTAAAAAATGTTATAGTTATTTATTTTGTTAGTAATTTATGGGATTAGGTTATAAATTGTTAGTATTTAGTTTAGGGTTTTGTGATTTTTTTGTAATCTAATTTTTAAAAAAATAATTTTATAGTTATTTTATTAGTAATTTATGATTAGGTTATATAAATTCTTGTGTTTAGTTTAGTGTTTTGTGATTTTTTAATGTAATTTTTATATAATGTAATTTTATTTGATTTTTATTTATTTGACATTTTTTATTGATTTATTAAAATGTTGATTAAATTTGTAGTTATATAATTTTATAGGTTGTTTGAAAGAAACTAATAAGGTATGTTTCTATTTCTATATTTATTTTTCTTAGTTCATATGTTTTTTATGTTTAGATAGTTTATATTTATTTTAATTATATTATTATTATAAACTAATATAATTTTTTTATTGTACATAAATTATGAGAAATTATGAGATATTTATTGTTGTTTTTTTTTGTTTCTAAAATTCAAAATTATTTATTGTATTTTTTGAAACAAATTAAATGAATTCATTTTTTTAATTGCAGATTTGCAACAAATGGGTTATTTGATTAATAATAATAATCACATATCAAGTACTATTAATGATATGGTAATGAAATTTTTATTTGATACTCATGTTATTTGCGGAATTAAATTATATTGTATTAACTATTTTACTAATTTAATAATGTTAGGACCCGTACTGCGCATTGAGGGGCCATGTTAATAGTGTAGGGTTTCTGCCAGATGAATACCTAATCCCATATTTGGAGTTAATCGGGTTCAGATAAGCGACATTGATCCGGACCTTTAATCTGCGATACGAGTTGATTTCCGCTTTAGTCGAGCGATGGCATTCGGAGACCTACACATTTCATTTGCGGTGCGGGGAGTGCACCGATGTTACACTACAACTTGAGCTCCCTATCAACGGGAGTGCGGTCACGGGCGTAAGTTCGATCTCTAGGCCAGCTGCCTTTTGTTATGACTTACTTGGACGCTCGCCAAATGAGGGAAAATTTACGGGTTTGAAGTTTTCATGACTAAAGGCAAATTTTGAGCATTTGCCGAGTACTGCCAATGAATGGGAGGTGATGCAGGTCATTCGAGCTTACATTATGCACCTTATAAGGGGTGTACTCATGCCGGATGCAAATGGCAATAGGGTCCACTCGATGTACTTACCCCCATTATCCAATTTGCATAACACTCGTTCATACAGTTGGGGGTTCGCAGTGTTAACCATGTTGTATCGCGAACTTTGTCGGATGACAGATCCTTCTGTGATGGACATAGGCAGATGCCTCATATTGCTGCAGTCGTGGGCGCTATACCAGATGCCATTCTTGGCACCAATAGTCACCAATCATATGTATTTCCACTTGTTAATAGGTGATGAATTTTTACTCGTTATAATGATTAGTTGACTTTTTTTGGATTATATTATTCTAACAATTTGTTTTCGTAGATGGAGCACTAATCTGGGTATCGGGAGGGAGGGAAATAAAAACAAGCAAATACAGAAAACAAAAGGGGTTCCTTGTCCCTCATTGTCTATTTATAACTCTGGTAAGAGCTGGTTCATACACGATTCCGATATGTCGTTTGATGATCGAGAATCATGCTGGAGACAGGGTAAGTTTTTCCAATATCAACTTAATTTTATTATTTTATCTCACTCGACCCACGTTAATATAATAATGTTATTAACTATGCAATTTATTTGGATGTTATTTTCTATTCTAGAAATTATGGCAATTATTCCCTCGTCTACCTGCGTCCACTCAAACCTACGGTGCATTAGCACACCCGTTATCAATTTTCAGACAATGGAGTGGTATCATGGCAATCGAGTACTTTGACAGTTTGATTGCATATAGTATATCCCGACATTGCTAGTACGATTGGGGGAGATCCATGGGATTAACAAGAGGGGGAAGTATAGAAATGATTAGGGAGAAGTGTATGAAGAATATATTACAATGTGGAACAACCGATTAGGGAGGATACCTCAAATGGATCATGCTTTGTATCTATAGCCCTCGTTAGAGTACATACAGTGGTACTCTAAGATAGGGAAACCATTTGTTTTTTGGTGGGAGGTTGATGGTAGTCCCCCTGCATATGACAGGGACTACACTCTGCAGATAGTTCTTATCATCCAGATTTAGGGGGAGATGACTATTTCCCTGGCTCGTCAAGCCACGGATATCATTCAGAGTTTGATATCTTCAGCCCATTACCACCTCAGTACTCCAGTCACCCTGGCTTGCTTCCACTTCAGTATTCTGCTTCTTCCAGCCCGTATATACTGCTGTACTCCACTCTTCCCGGCCCGTATCCACCGCCATACTCCACTACTTCCGGCTTGAGTTCATCGAGGGCGTTTGAGACATATGATTTTTCATTTATATTTCACACACCCCACATACAAATAAAGAGAATGTTGATCGCCGCAATCACCCGCAACGTGAATGTCGAGCTCCACAAAAATATACCCCTAGAACCACACCATCAAACCATCAATTTTAGGAGGTTTTGTAATTTAAATAACTTTATATTTATATAATGACTTTTTTTCCATTTTAGTTATTAATTTTATGAGTTTTTTTACATTTTAAATAGTAAACTTTGTATTTATGTAATGAATTTTTTGCCATTTTAGTTATTAATTTTATGGGGTTCTTTTTTGTGATTTAAATAGTCAACTTTGTATTTATGTAATGACTTTTTTTGCCATTTTAGTAATTAATTTTATGAGTTTTTTTTACAATTTAAATAGACAACTTTGTATTTATGTAATGATTTTTTCGCTATTTCAGTTATTAATTTTAGGTGTTTCTTGCAATTTAAATAATAAACTTTGTATTATTTACGTAAAAACGTTATTTAATTCAACAAAAATATAAACGCAACAAGCTTTAGACTAACTTTGTAATTCAAATTAGATTAACTGCAACAAATTTTAGACAAATTTTAGATTCAATCTGCATACGCCACACAGCTTCCAGTCGGATTTCTCCCTAATGTCCATTTAGTTATGGATTCTAGATGATTGCGGGCGACCTTTCAACTTCCTATGTAACCCTTTTGTCTTGGACAAGCTCGAAAGTCGTCGAAGGCACCTCCCATGTAGATAGGTCAAGAAGCATGGGGAACTCATTCTCCCATACACGTAACATGCGCTCGAGGGTGTACACTTTGTCGATAAATTGTTCAACATTGAGAGAGACTTTAGCACAAGCTGCCACGACATGTGCACAAGGATAATGAAGTGTCTGGAACCTCCTGCAATCGCACTGTCTATTTTGGAGATAAACTCCGTAGGACCTACGTGGTATATCGAGTTGACGACCAATGGTCTCTGTAACTCAAAACGTTTCATTACGTCGTGAATATACTTCTATATTCATCGACCTCGCCATTCACCAGTTTACAACCATTTCATTCCTGACATATTCGACAAACACATGTACTGCCTCCATATGATTGACTTGGCGCTGCCCCGTTCTTGGCATCAAGATAGCGAACTTATAGAATGTAGTCGAGAAGACAGATGAAATCGGAAGATGTCGTGTTTTCAACAACACAGAGTTAACCCTCTCTGCCAAATCAGTGGTCATATGACCATAGCGAAAGCCCTCGTCGAAACTTTAAGACTATTGCCACAGCTCTATAGTACCCAACCATTGTCAAAAAGATGTGTTCGTGTGACCCTCCATGTCACTCTCAAGTCGAGTTATCCTTTGCCGAAAAATGTGTGACTATAGTGCGTGTGTTGTATATTTATTAAGAAAATATAAGTTATAGTCTCACCCTAAAATATTAGGTTATATATTAAAAGGATAAGGTTATTCTTTACCCATTCTCACAACTTGTCTCCGCCAATTTGCCTTCTTATAATCTCGGTGGAAGTTAGCCGCGATGTGCCGGATACAGTAAATAGATCTCCATAGTATATTAAAAAGCCTAGTATATTAAAAAGCCTAATGTTGGCAATTAATCATTTCCCTCTATTGGAGATGATGCAAATATTATCGTTACTAATAACATACCTCCGCAGGTTTGTAAAGAAGAATTCCCATGACTCTATGTTCTCCTTATCTACAATGGCAAACGCTACTGGAAGCACGTTCTTGTTCCCGTCTTGAGCAACCATAAGAAGTAGGATTTGTGTATATTTATTGTATAGCCATGTTCCATATACTTACACAAATGGCTTGCAGTGGGGAAATACACACACGCATGGATTAAACGTCCAGAACATTCGTTGAAAATTTCTTTTTCCTTGTTGTAGTTGGTTATCCGGGCCGTAATAAGGTCATGTCTACAACTCAATGACAGTCCCCACCACGTAATCCCGTATAACGACTATCCATCCCTATAACTCATTGAACAACGCATCGAAATCTCTGTATAATTGCTCCATTACCATCTGTTTAGCTATCCATGCTTTCCGATATGATACTTGATACTGGAATCATGCTTGCATTTTGGCAATCAGTACCGAAACTTTAATGGTCGGCATGTCTTTCACCATTGGCATGATGTACGTACAGATAGTTTTGGAATCAAGTTTTCGATGATCTTCTGTCATACGTGTTGATGTACATGTGTGAGGCCCAACAAATTTTTGTATCTCCCATATCTGCGACTTTTGGATAAATGCAGCTTGTATACGCTAATTGCAGCCTTCTCCGACCTCCAACACTTTTCAATATATAATGTCGGTTTAGAGACGACGACATTGTAGTCCACTGAAATATTCATGATGTACCGCTTAATGGAAAATACGTAATTTTCCTTACTTTCAAATCTCTAGCCCACGAACAACTCCTCAGGATTGGAATTTACGGCCAGATGATTAGTAGGTAGTATTTCAGGGTACTTTAGGAACTCGGTCGCGTGCGCCACATCGGGGTGTATCCACGACATGTGTGCCCTAAGATTATTATGTATCACAATACGACTAATTTGGTTCCCGACTGAAGACGCATTAATGTTTCCATCGTCATTCACGCCTTCATCGTCAATATCATCTGGGACCTCGTCCACGTTGGGATCACTATCACTATCGACCTCGTGATTAGAAGGATCACTACTATGGTATACATCATCACCAACCACATCAGTCTCAAGTGTAGCATTAAGATCAATGTCGACCCCGCGTATAGTTGATTAGCTATCAACATACAATATTGGAACTACCATAAACAGTTGTTGAGCTCCATGTTCTTCACCTAATGGGTGGGATCTTCAGTTGGCTCCACACCAACTAACTCAACAAATAACTGAATCGGTGCATTTTGGTTGCTCCGAGTCCCACAATAAAGAGCGACCATTGTCTCCACGTCTTCATCGTCTACAAGTTCCATTTCGGTGAATTTTATGGGATCCGTCGAAACTGGAAACTTGTAGAAAAGTTTTGAAATCCTTCTCCCACAACGTCTATCAATTTTTTCACTAATTCTTTCCTTCATATCATCAAACGAGATATTTCTATTAAATCTCATTGCTACTTGTTTGCGACATTCAAATATACATCTTACGGTTGTTTTCAAAATTTCTCCATCTAAATAAACGCATACAAAAAACTGATTCTCCATCTTCAATACTAGATCTATTAAAAAAAATTCAAAATTCTCAAAATAGTTTCGAATAGCAAAAAAGTTACGTAAAATTTTTAATGCAAAATTTTTCATTCAGAAGCTAACAAAATTAATAACCTAACAAAATAACTTTCAAATAACAAAATTACTAACAAAACTCTTCATTCTTTTCAAAAAGAAATAAACTAAAATACATTATTCTTCTTTTTGTTTTGTTTTCTTTTTTTCTTCTCCCTATCTTCTTACTTCTGTTTTGCTAAATTTTTTGGATATCTTCTGCTCATTTGATTTTCAAGCTAGTATATATGGGAGAAAAATTGAGCAGTGGGGCCTATCAGGTAGGAGTCACCAGTGGCGCCTACCAGATAGGCACCACCTATCCCATACCATTTTGGTATATCTACATGGGTCATTTATTGATCTGGGAAAAAATACAAAGCGATGGCAACTATGAGAAAGGCACCACCAATAAAATAATATATTTTTAAAATATATATATTATATAAAAAAAAGTGGCGGTACTTATGAGAAATGCTCTACCCCCAAAAAAATACCATTTTCGTATATAATCAAGCTGACAACCTATTTTAATATTTAATTTTTTATATTATTTAGATAAATTAACCTGTAGTAGCCCAAATTTGACCCGACTTTAAAACCCAAAAGCAAAATAATAAATAAATAAATGTTTATTTATTAAAGTCCAGTTTCAATAAAGAGCCCAAATACCAACAGCCTGTAAACCCAAAATCAGAACTACCCAGCTAAACCATCTAAAACCAGGTTACACTCAAGCCCAAATACCCAACCAAACCCAGGACTAAAGTGGCCCAACTGGCCCAAATTATTACACCAAGGTAGGAAACCCTAGGGTTTTTGCCTTTCCCTCCTAGCGCCGTAACGTCTTCTGGAAGCTTCAGGGAGCTTTTGTCCAGCTCCCCGAATCGAGGCCATCAATGCACTATCCCAGCATCACCGGATTTCATGCCTCATTAGTACCTCGCCGTCTCAACAGCCACTGATCGTGCCCCCATCAAGGCCACGATTCTAGACTCTAATTCACGCCGTGATCAACGCCTCCGGTAGACCATCGTCAAACCTTCGTCACTTCCGGATTTCTCGCAAACATCTGCAAAAAGGGAAAGAAAACAGCAGCAAACAAGACAAGAAATCGAATAGGGATAAAACTAAACCTGTAAACAGTGGCTATAAAGCCCGAACGCTTCCATTGTACAGGGGACCGATTTTTACAGTTTTATGAAACACACACACAAAGGCTGAATAAAAAGCATAGATTTTTACAAAGTTACAGTACCAACAGTTGATTGAGAGTAAAGGTGATTTTTTTTTTCACGGATACATATATACATCGAATAAAATGCCGAAATATTAAAAGAGAAGTGAGTTACCTGTGTTTTGCTTGAAAGAGCAAGGGTTTCAACCCTCCGACCCCCGTATATGGTGGTGCATGGGGCGCGTGTGGAGAAATCGCTCGGAGGCCGAAGGCCTAGATCGGACCCCTCTCTTCCCCTATACAGAGAATTTTGAACCTTTTTTTAAAGAACGGTGTAAAATGATTTTTTTAAGCTTAAAATTTGGCTTATATAGCCTTAATAGAACGACGCCGTTTTGGCTTAATCTAATAAGCCTAAAACGACGTCGTATTAAAGCTAAGGATCCGCGTGTTGACCCGATTACCCGGGGAGGATCCGCGTGTTTTTAAATATTGGGAAATTTATCCCTTTAGTCCTTCCGCATTTTTCCTTTTTTAAATCAGGTTTATTTTACTTTTAAATCTGGCCCAAATTTTCATCTCTGTTTCAATTGAATACCAATGGAAACCACTCTAAGGCCTATAATGAAACGATGCCGTTTAGGGGCAAGGGAAAATTTCCCGATGAATCCCTAGGGTTTTAGTGCCTGTTTCAATTAAGTCCGATTTCAGTTATTTTATTAAATTAGCCACTGACTTTTACTTATGCTCAATTTTAATCCTTTTTATCCCTTTAAAATTATTTATAACCTATTTATTTTAAACTTCATACATATATTATTATATTTTAATATGAATATACGTATTATATATTTTTTATAATTATTTACTTATATTTTGTTATATTATATTACTTCATATTTTTTTATATCATATTAATATATATTTTAACATATATCATTACTTATTATTTATTATTATATTATTATATTATTATATTATTATTATTTTACATTTTAACAATATATCATTTCATATTATTATCTATTATATATATATTTTTATGTATATTATTATTCACATTATTATTTTCATATTAAATTGATATTAAGTATTTTTTTAATTATTTCCTTTATATTTTTAAAAAAACTATGTATATTTTTATCCAAAACTATAAAATTAGTATTTTATATATTATTATACTATTTCAAAATTCATTATTAATTATTATGTTTTCATGTACTATTAAATATGTTTACTATCTTATATTCTATATAGTACAATATCCTAGTATTTAAATTTTATTATTTTGTTATAACCCTAAAACTAAAGTTACTATATATACTATATTGTCATTACATTGCCAAAAATTTAATTTTAATTCACACATTTTTTTAAATGCTCACCTTATTTATATTTTAATATATATGTTAAACCTTTTTTTTATTATGTCAATATATATTGCTCTCATAATTTCATTAAATGATGAGTGCTTGACATATTATTATTTTTATTATATTTTTTATATATATGTGTCGAATTGTATCATGCATCATTTTTCTATTATTAATATGTTTAAATATATGTTGAATTACATGATTATGTGATTTTACCTATTCTTCTTAAATACATATTGTGTATTATGTATATTTTACTTATTTAAAATTTGCCATGTTTTATTTCTTATATATATGTTAGTTAATGTATGATGTTTATGCTATTGTGCTTTTATTTACCTATTATTATAACATGTTATCTCGTATGTTACGTTTATATACTCTTCCATGCATCATTTTTAAAAATAAGACTCTAAAGTTTTCAAAAATAAAGGCAATGCTTGGTGTTTGGAAATTTCGAGAAAAGTAGTGCCCTAACTTATTGGGTTGCAATTTTTCCCGTTAAGTTTTAAACAATCAAGTACCCTTCTAAGTTTTTTAAGGTTTTCAAAGTACAAGCAACTGTCTCAGAAGTTCAAGACGTTGTGTCCTAACTTACTGGATATAGCGTTTTGTCGTTTCGAGAAAGGGATTTCCTAAAAGACTAACTTAGTATCGAATGTTTTAAAAATATTGTGTCCTAACTTATTGGATGTAATATTTTGATTCATTTGATACAAGTGAACCATAATTTTCAAAATTAAAATTATTAAAAGAGGATTGCATCACAAGATTTTCAAATTTTCGACTTTAAAGACACTTGATAATCAATTAGGTACCAATTTTTGGGCGTTACGAGGGTGCTAACCCTTCCTCGTACGTAACCGACTCCTGAACCCATTTTTTTGATTTCGTAGACCAAAACTAATGATTTTAAAACAAAATATTCTAAAAGGTGATCCAATCACACTTTAAAATATTGGTGGCGACTCCTGTTTTTGTTTTTCTTAAAGTCGATTCCCATTTTCCAAAACTCGATTTTAAAAATGGTCTCGACAGCTTGGCAACTCCGCTGGGGACTAATAAGAGAGTCAAGCCGTGTAATTGATTATCCTTTGTCTTAATGTCAGAAATTAAAAATTTTAAAATTTAATCCTCTTTGCATTACATGTGTTTGTATTATTGCATGTGTTACTATATTCTGATACGCATTACATTTGCATGACCGTTGTGGTCACACCCTTAAGTGGGAGTGAGAAACTATGCCTTCGTGAGGTTTTCGCCTCTGTGCAGGATAGTGGATCACTTTCGGGATATCCGTACCTATGGTTTCGCGAGATTTTCATCTCCGTGTAGCCATAGTGAAATGTATCCCCCTGAACTGAACTCAATTCAAATGAGCCTATAATGGGTAAGGATCGAGGAATCTGCTGGTTCAGGTACCTCAAACTTTAGAACCAACCTCATATAGAAAATCGTAAAAGCCCAACTTAGTTAGAGTTAAACTTTAGATATTACCCTTATAAATTATCGTCGAGATTTATTGATACTGACTATTTATTTTGTTTCCATGACATTTTTGCATTTACAAAGGTATCGATTCACGATCAGTCTCTAAGTTAGGAAGTTTTGTTATGGAGAACGGACTTCTTGATAGAGTGGAGGGCAACGCCGATGTTCATAGATGGTCAGAGCAAACTCATCTAGAAAAGGGAGACAGCATAACTATGGGATACGTGTCAGAATTGTCAGATTATACTTGTATTAGTGTCACATAGAATAATCTCCAAGAGCTTAAAGAAATTTGGGATCAGTGGGGCAATAAGATCAAGCAGTTATTTTACGATAATTACGGAGATTTACCTTACTTGCTTGATATTCAGGTAAATAAGCACTTGTTCTGAGCCCTTGCCTAGTTTTGGAACCCGGCGTACAGTTGTTTTACTTTTGGGGAAGTAGACTTGGTACCTACCGTGGAGGAGTACACTGCCTTACTTCGTTATCCCAGGTTTCAGAATGACAGGATCTATTCTCAAGCTGCTTGTGTCCCTACCATTTGGAAGAAATTAATGACCATTACGGGGATGAGCGAGCAATGGATCACGGCCAGAATTAAAGAGAAGGGTGAGTGCAAGTGCATTTCGTGGGATGCTTTGAAAGATCTGATTTTGACACATCCCGATGAGATGAAGAATGTAGACATTTTTGCCTTAAGTTTGTATGGACTGATGGTTTTCCCTAGGGCTTTGGGATATGTGGACGAGGAGACCACGAATCTTTTTCATCAACTCAATAAAAGGGTCACTTCCGTCCCTGTGATTTTGGCAGAGACATTCAGGTCTTTAGGTGCATGTAGGAAGGCTGGTGCAGGCAGGTTTATAGGGTGTGCTCAGTTACTCATGGCTTAGTTCTACAGTCACTTCCGATTGATTGATGGGATTATTTGTCGGGTTTTCTTTAAGAACTACTCCCCGTTGAAAGATATAGTGGCCTCATCTAGGAAAGTGGTTGTGCCGATTGGATAGCATTACTTCAGAATCTTCAGTCCGGGGATGTTGATTGGAGAGCTCCATGGATGGTTCCTGGTGAGATACTTTATCAATGCAGTAGCTTTGATTGGGTTCCCCTGTTGGGAGTTTAGGATGCCATTGGTTATGCCCCTTTGCTCGTGTTGAGGCAGCATGGATTGAGACAGTTTGTACCAACGACTCATGGGTTGGCTCAAAGCGAGTTTGTATACAGAGGAGCTGATTACAAGAGGAAGGTTAGCGAGGTTTCTAGCACTTGGAACAAGACTTGTCAATTGAAGGGAGTGGCCATTGGTCTTGATGCGACCCCGGAATATGTTGAGTGGATGAGTCGAAGGATTAATGATAATGTCCCTATGACAAAAATAGAGGAAGCTCAACCAATGGAGGAATACTTGCAAGTGATACCCTCAGAGATTGATATCATAAAGAAAAAATTTAAGAGAAAGAATTTAGAACTCGAAAAGAAGATAGAAAAGCTTGAGGAGGAGAAGATGTACCTGAGTCTAGATGTTGACCTACAAAAGAAGGAAGTTGAAAAAGTTAGGAAGGAAAAGAGGAAGGTGGAGGAAGATCGAGATGATTTAAAAGAGGAGTATAATAAGGCACAAGTATCTTTAAAGCGAGTGGGGTTAGGAAGGTCTTCGGAACAGTGGCAAAAAGAAGTTCAAGAGGAAAAAGTTAAAGCTGAGTATTAGGAGAGGAAGTTCCAAGAAATACGGTCGCAGAATTTGGCATTAGAAAACGAGAATAAAGGGTTGAAAACTAAGGTAACTGAGCTTGGAAGATCCCTTCGTTGGCATCAAAACCATGATCCTACGGTCGAGTTAAAGTAGCTAAAAAGTAAGGTTGAAGATTTGGAAGTAGCATTGCATGATGGTAAACTTCAGATTGAGCAGCTCGAGGCGCAAAAAGATTGTATAAAAGGAGAGCTCCATCAAGTTAAAGGTCAAGTCATGGATAGGAATTACATTATTGGTGAGGCTATAGCCCAGATCCGAGAGACTGCTGAATACGTTCGAGACTTAGCAGTACGAGTTGATGCGTTGAGTATAATGTATGAGTCATCATCTGATAAAGGTCGAGAGTTAGCCCTTTTATCAGATAAAGTTAGAACTTTGGGCATTAGGGCAAAGGCATATATGTAATCCATTTATATGTAAAGATATTCTTTTTCTAAATAAAGTTTTCTAAATGAGATTGAATCGAGATCGATGCCTTTTTGCATTCATGCATTTGCATTACATCACATCATATGCATTCAAAGTTATAGAAAGACACTAATTAGTTAAAGTTTACTTACTTAAAGGTAGAAAAGAAAATCTGGAAATCACACATCCTTGTGGCACTCGCACTAAAACTAAGAGTATGGATCAAAGGTTCGAGCAATTGCAAAAGGATATGCAAGACCAATTGCAACAGCAGTTGGCCAAGATACAGAATGACATGATGGAGCAAATGCTAGAGGCTCAGAGAAATATGATGGCTGAAATGGCTCAGCTTCTAAGGGCCACTGACAAAGGGAAGGCCCCTATGGCTATCACTGGTGAGGAGGGTGAGGATCATCCTCCGGGTTTTACTCCGCCTCATGTGCAACTGTAAGTCGAGGCACCTCCTAGAAGACCATTTGTCACTGTAAGGCCTCAACATGGGCCGTTGATGTTGGAATCCCCATGAATTTCCCATCTGGATCGGAAAATAATTTGGGCAATAGCCTGATCAACCCTATCATTCCTGATCTGGATATGATGGAGAGGGAAAGAATGGCAACTGAATCCTCAAAACAATTGGAGGATCATTGCAGGTGGCTGGAGGAGAAGTTTAAGGTTTTGGAAGGCGCCAGCAATCATCATGGGATTGATGCCAAGGACTTAAGTTTGGTCCCAGACTTAGTACTTCCTCACAAATTCAAGATGCCGGAGTTCGAGAAGTACAATGGTACTACTTGCCCAGAGGCCCACATCATAATGTTCTGTAGAAGGATGACTGGGTATGTAAACAATGATCAACTGTTGATCCATTGTTTTCAAGACAGTTTAGTGGGAGTAGCAGCCAGGTGGTACAATCAGTTAAGCCGGGCTAGAATAAATTCATGGAGGGATCTTGCGCAAGCCTTCATACAGTAGTACAATCATGTGACTGACATAACCCTGATAGGATCACTCTACAAAACATGGAGAAAAAGCCTAATAAGAATTTTAGGCAATATGCACAGAGGTGGAGAGAGGTAGCAATGCCGGTTCAACTACCACTGCTAGAGAAGGAGACCACCATGTTATTCATCAATACTCTAAAAGCTCCATTCATTACTCACATGATTGGAAGCACTACCAAAAGTTTTGCAGACATAGTTATGGTGGGAGAAATGATAGAGAATGCCGTAAGGGGTGGCAAAATTAAGGGGGAAGTGGCCAAAAGATCGGCCTCAAGAAGAAAAGACAACGAGGTGAACAACACAAGTAGCTTCAACTTGAAGGCAGTCACAGTTAGTCAGTCCAAAGTGGCTACGGTTGGGCAGCAAAGTACTCAAAGATAGGAATCGAGATCAAGACAGAATTCGGAGAGGATACAATTCACACCTATCCCTGTGACATATCGTGAGCTTTATCAAAGCTTATACGATGCACACGCCATTGCTCCGTTTCACTTGAAACCGTTATAGCCACCGTACCCCAAGTGGTATGATGCAAGTGCTAAATATGAATATCATGCGGGAATACCGGGGCATTCGATTGAGAATTGCATCAGATTCAAGAAGGCCGTAGAGAGGCTTACCAAGATGGGGGTTGTGAAATTTGACAATACCCCTAATGCTGAAAATCCATTACTAGATCATGGCAATCAAGGAGTGAATACCATTGGTGAAGCTGGTGAAAAAAGGATGAAGGAAAATGTTACTGAGGTGAGGATGCCTTTGAAGGTAATTTGGAAAGAGATGATGAAGAGAGGGATAATAACCTCTGAGAAAAAAAGAGAAGAAATGGGGAACTACTGTGAGTTCCATGGAAAAGAGGGTCATAAGACTCAAAATTGCGAAGAATTCAGAGCCTTGGTGCAAGGCTTTATAGATAATAAAGAGCTACAAATTTTTGAAGGTAGCTCTTATAAAAGAAAAAATAAGTGCACTAGAAGGTGAACAAAAAGGAACCAGTCGGCCAAGGATCATTATCTCCATGCCAGGGAATAATGAAGTGGGGGCACAAACCAGGACCAAGGTCGTCATCCATAAACCCACTCCTTTCCGTTATAAGGATGATAAGAGGGTGCCATGGAGTTATGACTGCAATGTAACAGTACCTGAGGGGGAGAGTATAGCCAGTGCGTCTAAGGATGTGCAAAACGAAGGTTCCTATACACGAAGTGAGAAGCGTTATGATAAGGGGGTATCAAAATGGAGCCCACAAAAACAAAGGATGTTGATGTTAAGAAGAAGAAAGTGACCGAAGTATCCATCAATGAATCAGTAAGGGAGGAGAAGGCTAAGGAATTTCTAAAGTTCCTTAAGCATAGTGCATATAGTGTGGTCGAGTAGTTGCGTAAGCAGCCGACACGTATATCAGTATTAGCCCTGCTCTTGAGTTCTGAGGTGCATCGAGATGCATTGTTGAAGGTACTTAACGAAACATATGTCACCCACGACATATCCGTTAATAAGTTGGACCGGTTGGTGAATAACATTAGTACTGACAATTTTATCTACTTTAATGATGATGAAATTCCACCTGGGGCATAGGGTCAACCAAGGCTTTGCACATCACTACTCGGTGCAAAAGATACACACTTCCAAGTGTACTCGTTGATAACAGGTCGGCTTTGAATGTCCTTCCATTATCCACATTGAACAGACTACCCATTGATAGCTCGCATATGAAAACATGTCACAATGTGGTAAGAGCCTTCGATGGAACTGAAAGGAAAGTAATGGGGCGAATTGACATCCCTTTGGAAATTGGGCCAAATACTATGAAGTTGATTTCTTGGTGATGGATATCAAGCCCTCTTATAATTGTTTATTGGGGAGACCATGGATACATTCGGCAGGAGCAGTGCCCTCCTCATTGTACCAAAAATTGAAGTTAGTGACAAATGGACGGTTAATAACCACCAATGCGGAGGAGGATATTATAGCAACAGTCACTAGCAAGGCCCCTTATGTTGAGGCAAGTGAAGAGGCTATTGAGTGTTCTTTCCACTCTTTAGAAATCATCAACGCAACCTTCATTCTGGAAGGAAGTGAGGCGCCGATACCCAAAATGTCTAGAGCCACAAAGATGGCCCTGCAAATGATGATGGGAAAAGGAGCATTGCTAGGAAAAGGATTAGGAAGATAGTTGCAAGGAGGGATTCAGATCCCAAAACTGATTGAGAAGAAGGATCGCTTTGGTTTGGGTTTTAAGCCAGACCATAAGCCCAAGAGGCAATAGATTGAGAAGCGCCAAGCAAGAAGGAAGGCGCGTTTGAATGGAGGAGAAGTGGAGTGGGAACTGATGACATTCTCACCTATATCCAAATCCTTTAAGTCAGGAGGGTTACTGATAGAGGAAAGTCATCAAATCAATACCGTACACAATGAGGGATTGGAGCAAGGAATTCTCGAGGGTATTCGCCCTTATGAACCAGGGAGCTCTCTGAACAATTGGACTGTGGAGGACCTTCCTGTAGTATTTAGGAATTTTTCAGAGTAATTCTCGAAACATGTCTGTTACTCTAGGGCCTAGGAGTAATAAGATTACGTTTGTGAAAAGGCTATTGATCATCTATTATTATTTTAATAAAACATAATTATCAATTTGGACGAATATGATTTCTTTTTATCAATCAATATTTCGTTAAACTTTTTTTTCATAGCACATAAACAATCATTCTTAGATTCATTCATTCTTTGTATATTCTTTCATACCCCCACAGGTCTCTAGATATCAATGATATGAGCACTGATACTGCAACTCTTGATTTCTCTTGCGAACAAGACATGTGTTTAGAGGAATCTCAGGATTTCGAAAATGTTCAAAATTGTGATGTGTCTCCTGATCTGTTAAGAATGGTGAAACAGGAGGAAAAACAAATTATGTCGCATGAGAAAGAGGCAATAGAAAATATAGCCCTAGAGGAAGGGAAGGAGTTGAAAATTGGAACACTGATTACCGAGGACACAAGGCGTGGCTTGATTGAGTTGCTTCGGAAGTTCAAGGATATCTTCGCGTGGTCCTATCAGGATATGCCCGGATTGAGTACTGACATTGTAGTACATCATCTTCCGATAAGACAAGATTGCAAACTAGTCCAGCAGAAGTTGCAGAGAACGCGGCCAGATATTGTTCTAAAAATAAAAGATGAAGTTAAGAAGCAGTTCGATGTAGGATTCTTACAAGAGGTCAAGTATTCCGAATGGGTAGCTAATATTGTACTGGTCCCTAAGAAGGACGGGAAGGTACGAATGTGCATTGACTACAGAGATCTGAATAAAGCTAGTCCAAAAGACAACTTTCCTTTACCGTACATCGACACTTTGGTAGACAATATGGCAGGACATTCGTTGTTTTCCTTTATGGATGGTTTCTCGGGGTACAATCAGATAAAGATGCATCCAGAGAACATGGATAAAACTACCTTCATAACCTTGTGGGGCACCTTTTGCTACAAAGTAATGCTGTTTGGATTGAAGAACGCAGGGGTAACCTACCAGCGGGCCATGGTGAACTTGTTCCACGACATGATGCATCGGGACATTGAAGTGTATGTTGATGACATGATTGCTAAATCCCGAACAGAGAAAGAGCATATTGAAGTTTTGAGAAGACTATTCTTGAGGTTGAGGAAGTTTCAATTAAGGCTCAATCCGGCAAAGTGCACCTTCGGAGCTAGATCGGGAAAGGTATTGGGTTTCGTAGTCAGTGAAAAGGGAATAGAAGTTGATTCAGACAAAGTCAGAGCAATACGAGAATTACCTCCACCACAAACTAAAATGGAAGTTCGAGGATTCCTAAGAAGATTGAATTACATCACTCGGTTCATTTCACAACTGACCGAGAAATGTGATCCTATCTTTCATCTCCTCAGAAAGCACAATCAAGGTACTTGGGATGAAGAATGAATGTTTTTGAAAAGGTTAAGCAGTATTTGTTGAATGCTCTGGTATTATCTCCACCTAGCCCAGATAAACCGTTAATAATGTACTTGTCAGTGTTCAGTAATTCTATGGGATGTGTGCTGGGTTACCATGACCAGTCAGGAAAAAAGGAGAAGGCAATTTATTATCTCAGTAAAAAGTTCACTGACTATGAAATGAGATATCCACCAATTGAAAAGTTGTGTTGTGCGTTGACTTGGACAACTCGGAGATTAAGACAGTACATGCTATACCATACCACTTGGCTCATCTCAAGGCTTGATCCGTTGAAATATATAATGGAGTCAACGGCTCTAAATGGGAAAATGGCAAGATGGCAAATTTTGCTTTCAGAGTTTGATATAGTCTACGTAAGTCAGAAAGCTATAAAAGGAAGTACGGTAGCAGACTTCTTGGCCAGTAGAGCTCTAGAGGATTATGAGCCATTGAACTTTGATTTTCCAAATAAGGAGTTAATGTATATAGCAACGACTGAAGATTCTCCTTGGAAGCTCAATTTTGATGGGGCTTCTAATGTAGTCGGAAATGGAATTGGGGCAGTCTTGGTATCCTCGAATGGCGATCATTACCCATCCACGTGCAAATTGGATTTTGATTGCACGAACAATATGGCTGAGTATGAAGCATACATCATGGGATTTCAAGCAGCAATAGAGCGAGGTATAAAAACCCTAAAAGTATATGGGGATTCTGTGTTAGTAATTTATTAGCTTAAAGGTGAATGGGAGACAAGAGACCCTAAATTGATCAATTATTGAAAGGTAGTTTTGGGGTTACTTGAGGAGTTTGATGACATCACCTTCAATTATCCCCCACAAGATGAAAATCAGATGGCAGATGCTTTAGCAACCTTGGCCTCAATGATTAAGGTGAAAAAAGAGGAAGAGATGAGACCAATTCAAATGAGTGTCTACGAGGCTCCAGCTAGTTGTTGTAACACCGAGGAGGAAGAAAAAGATGATAACTATTGGTATTAGGATATATTGCGATATGTAAGAGATCGTAAATATCTGGGACAGGCAACTGAAAATGACAAACAAACTTTGAGAAGGTTAGCTTGCGACTATGTCTTGGATGGGGATATCCTATACAAGAGAAGGAAAGACCAAATACTTTTGAGATGTGTCGATGCTGTGGAAGCTAAGCTAATTTTAAAAGAAGTTCATGAAGGGGTTTGTGGGACGCATGCAAATGGGTTCATGATGGCAAGGCAAATCATGAGGTTTGGCTATTATTGAGCCACCATGGAAGGGGACTGTATCAACTATGCCAAGAAATGCCATAAGTGTCAGATTTATGGGGACAAAATTCATGTACCACCTTCACCTTTACATGTTATGACTTCTCCATGGACCTTCTCCATGTGGGGCATGGATGTCATTGGACCAATATCTCCAAAAGCTTCGAATGGACATCGGTTTATCTTCGTGGTAATTGACTACTTTACAAAATGGGTAGAAGCCGCTTCTTATGCGAATGTTACTAAGTCAGCTGTTAGTCAATTTTTGAAGAAGGAGATCATTTTTCGGTATGGAATACCTGAGAAGATCATATCCGACAATGCATTGAACTTGAACAACAAAACAATAGCAGAGGTTTGCGACCAGTTCAAGATCAAGCATCAGAATTCTTCTCCCTATCGTCTAAAAATGATTGGGGCAGTGGAGGCTACCAACAAGAACATTAAGAAAATAGTGGGAAAGATGGCTGAGACTTATAAAGATTGGCATGAGAAGTTACCATTTACACTCCTGGCCTATCGAACATCTATCAGAACCTCTACTGGGGCAACCCCATTCTCGTTAGTTTATGGGATGGAAGCAGTGTTACCTATTGAAGTAGAAATACCTTCTCTTCGAATTTTGATGGAGATAAGGTTAGATGAAGCTGAATGGGTTCAATCCTGGTATGACCAGTTAAACTTGATTGATGAAAAGAGACTAAGAGCCATCTGACATGGTCAGATGTATTAGAAGCACATGATGCGAGCTTATGATAAGAAGGTTCGCCCAAGAGAATTCCATGAGGGGGATCTTGTGCTAAAAAAGATCCTTCCCATTCAGAAGGACTTTAGAGGAAAATGGATGCCAAATTGGGAGGGGCCATACATTGTGAAGAAGGCTTTCTCTAGAGGAGCATTGATTTTGACAGAAATGGATGGGAAGAGTCTACCCAATCCAGTGAATTCAGACTCAGTCAAAAAATACTTTGTCTAAAGGAGAGGAGAATCCAAGGTGAAAACTCGCAAAGGGCTCTTTGTCACCAAAAGGGTTTTGAGTTGAAAATTCGAAAGGGCAGCTCAACTTTTGAAGGGTATACAGCAATCTTGCTATATTTGACTCAACAATGAGTGAAGCACGTTGTATATTAGGGCATCAACAAAGTACTTTGGATCTTTTAAACACATGTTGAACTCAAGAAAGATTTAATGAAGCTAGTGTATAGACGCTCAAGCGGCGATATCTAGAGCATCTATCTTTTATCCTGTTTGTTATCTTTAGATTCTATTTCTTCTCAAAGATATGCTATCAAATTTATTTCTTTTGTATTTTTGACAATTCATTCAAATCCAATTATTATTAAAGATTTATTCATCTTTCATTATTTTTTAAGTATGTTGCATTGAAATAATGATAGATGAATTAAATATGTTCACAAACAAAGTTTTGCGCATTACTTTGGAATTTCTAGATAATGCAAGAAACTAAAACAGGACAATTGTTCGAGAAATTCGCATAAGTAAGGAACGAAGGAACTCGAGGAATTTCTTTCTTCCAATCCAAAAAGAAAATGGACAAAACCAACGATTCAATTCTCAGGAAAGATTATCTTGCAGACATACTCAGTGGATCGTAGCGTTTGAGGAAGGGTATAGGCCTACAGGCGGAGCAAGAGTAATACTTTGAGAAAAGAAAGGACAAATGAAGGAATGAGTGATGACGTCTAGGATAGAGGTCATGTTCACAACATTTTGCATCATAGCATGTTTAATTAGGAACATTCGACTCACTTCGATCATGGCATCCTAATTATCAGGCATAATCACTCTACAGGTTATCAAAGACGACGTGCCTTAAACCCCCTAAGTAGTAGGGTAATAGGCCGCAGCATAGCAGATCTGACCTTAAGATGTTTATACTGAAGCAAGATCCAAGATGGCTTGGCATCCTTGTGCTTACAAGGAACAAATCAAAGATATAGCTGATTTGGCTTTCACGTGTTTATGTTGAAGTAAATCTAAGATGATTTGGCATCTCTGTATTGTCAGAGAACAAATCGAAGTTTGGCGTCTCCATATTCGACGGAGGGCAGACACATAGCAGATCTAACCTTCAGATATTTATACTGAAGTAGATCTAAGATGATTTGGCATTCTTGTGTTTACAAGGAACAAATCGAGGACATAGCAGATTTGACTTTCAGATGTTCTCAAACATATCCAAGATGATTTGGTATCCTTGTGTTTACAAGGAACAAATCGAAGACATAGCTGATTTGGCTTTCACGTGTTTACGTTGAAGCAAATCTAAGACGATTTGGCATCTTTATATTGAAAGAGAACAAATCAAAGTTTGGCATCTCCATATTCGACGGAGGGCGGACACATAGCAGATCTAACCTTCAGATATTTATACTGAAGTAGATCCAAGATGATTTGGCATTCTTGTGTTTACAAGGAACAAATCGAGGACATAGCAGATTTGACTTTCAGATGTTCTCAAAAAGATCCAAGATGATTTGGCATCCTTGTGTTTACAAGGAACAAATCGAAGACATTGCTGATTTGGCTTTCACGTGTTTACGTTGAAGTAAATCTAAGATTTGGCATCTCTGTATTGTCAAAGAACAAATCGAAGTTTGGCGTCTCCATATTCGACGGAGGGCAGACACATAACAGATCTAACCTTCAGATGTTTATACTGAAGTAGATCCAAAATGATTTGGCATTCTTGTGTTTACAAGGAACAAATCGAGGATATAGCAGATTTGACTCTCAGATGTTCTCAAATAAATCCAAGATGATTTGGTATCCTTGTGCTTACAAGGAGTAAATTGAAGACATAGCTGATTTGGCTTTCGCATGCTTGTGCTAAAGTAAATCTAAGATGATTTGACATCTCTATATGGTCAGGGAACAAATCGAAGAAGCAGATTTAACGTCTCTGCGTTCGACAAAGAGCAGATCGAAATCATTAGCATGATAGTCTTGAGTTTGCAAATGAGCAAATTAAGGACCATGATCCGATAAGGCTGGACAAATTTGGTCTTTCTAAGAGTCTTTGCTCGATTCCTGTTACACAGTAATGGGCAAAGAGGGCCAGCTGTAGTAGCCCAAATTTGACCAGGCTTTAAAACCCAAAAGCAAAATGATAAATAAATAAATGTTTATTTATTAAAGTCCAGTTGCAATAAAAAGCCCAAATACCAACAGCCCGTAGGCCCAAAATCAGAACTACCCAGCTAAACCACCTAAAACCCGGTTACACCTAAGCCCAAATACCCAACCAGACCCAGGACTAAAGTGGCCCAACTGGCCCAAATTATTACACCAAGGCAAGAAACCCTAGGGTTTTTGCCTTTCCCTCCTAGCGCCGCAACGTCTTCTGGAAGCTTCAGGGAGCGTCTGTCCAGCTCCCTGAATCGAGGCCATCAATGCACTGTCCCAGCATCACCAGATTTCATGCCTCATCAATACCTAGCCGTCTCAACAGCCACTGATCGTGCCCCAATCAAGGCCACGATTCCAGACTCTGAGTCACGCCGTGATCAACGCCTCCGGTAGACCATCGTCAAACCTTTGTCACTGCCGGATTTCTCGCAAACATCTGCAAAAAGGGAAAGAAAACAGCAGCAAACAAGGCAAGAAATCGAATAGGGATAAAACTAAACCTGTAAACAGTGGCTATAAAGCCCGAACGCTTCCATTGTACAGGGGACCTATTTTTACAGTTTTATGAAACACACACACAAAGGCTGAATAAAAAGCATAGATTTTTACAAAGTTACAGTACCAACAGTTGATTGAGAGTAAAGGTGATTATTTTTCTTTCACGAATACATATATACATCGAATAAAATGCCGAAATATTAAAAGAGAAGTGAGTTACCTGTGTTTTACTTGAAAGAGCAAGGGTTTTAACCCTCCGACCCCCGTATACGGTGTCGCATGGGGCGCGTGTGGAGCAATCACTCGGAGGCCGAAGGCCTAGATCGGACCCCTCTCTTCCCCTATACAGAGAATTTCAAACCTTTTTTTTTAAAGAACAGTGTAAAATGATTTTTTTAAGCTTAAAATTTGGCTTATATAGCCTTAATAGAACGACGTCGTTTTGGCTTAATCTAATAAGCCTAAAACGACGTCGTATTAAAGCTAAGGATCCGCGTGTTGACCCGATTACCCGGGGAGGATCTGCCTGTTTTTAACTATTGGGAAATTTATCCCTTTAGTCCTTCCGCATTTTTCCTTTTTTAAATCAGGTTTATTTTACTTTTAAATCTGGCCCAAATTTTCATCTCTGTTTCAATTTAATACCAATGGAAACCACTCTAAGGCCTATAATGAAATGATGTCGTTTAGGGGCAAGGGAAAATTTCCCGATGAATCCCTAGGGTTTTAGTGACTGTTTCAATTAAGTCCGATTTCAGTTATTTTTATTAAATTAGCCACTGACTTTTACTTATGTTCAATTTTAATCCTTTTTATCCCTTTAAACATATTTATAACCTATTTATTTTAAACTTCATACATATATTATTATATTTTAATATGAATATACGTATTATATATATTTTATAATTATTTACTTATATTTTGTTATATTATATTACTTCATATTTTTTTATATCATATTAATATATATTTTAACATATATCATTACTTATTATTTATTATTATATTATTATATTATTATATTATTATATTATTATATTATTATTTTACATTTTAACAATATATCATTTCATATTATTATTATCTATTATATATATATATATATTTTATGTATATTATTATTCACATTATTATTTTCATATTAAATTGATATTAAGTATTTTGTTAATTATTTCCTTTATATTTTTATCCAAAACTATAAAATTAGTATTTTATATATTATTATACTATTTCAAAATTCATTATTAATTATTATGTTTTCATGTACTATTAAATATGTTTACTATCTTATATTCTATATAGTACAATATCCTAGTATTTAAATTTTATTATTTTGTTATAACCCTAAAACTAAAGTTACTATATATACTATATTGTCATTACATTGCCAAAAATTTGATTTTAATTCACACATTTTTTTAAATGCTCACCTTATTTATATTTTAATATATATGTTAAACCCTTTTTTATTATGTCAATATATATTGGTCTCATAATTTCATTAAATGATGAGTGCTTGACATATTATTATTTTTATTATACTTTTTATATATATGTGTCGAATTGTATCATGCATCATTTTTTTATTATTAATATGTTTAAATATATGTTGAATTACATGATTATGTGATTTTACCTATTCTTCTTAAATACATATTGTGTATTATGTATATTTTACTTATTTAAAATTTGCCATGTTTTATTTCTTATATATATGTTAGTTAATGTATGATGTTTATGCTATTGTGCTTTTATTTACCTATTATTATAACATGTTATCTCGTATGTTACGTTTATATACTCTTCCATGCATCATTTTTAAAAATGAGACTCTAAAGTTTTCAAAAATAAAGGCAATGCTTGGTGTTTGGAAATTTCGAGAAAAGTAGTGCCCTAACTTATTGGGTTGCAATTTTTCCAGTTAAGTTTTAAACAATCAAGTATCCTTCTAAGTTTTTTAAGGTTTTCAAAGTACAAGCAATTGTCTCGGAATTTCAAGACGTTGTGTCCTAACTTACTGGATATAGCGTTTTGTCGTTTCGAGATAGGGATTTCCTAAAAGACTAACTTAGTATCAAATTTTTTAAAAATATTGTGTCCTAACTTATTGGATGTAATATTTTGATTCATTTGATACAAGTGAACCATAATTTTCAAAATCAAAATTATTAAAAGAGGATTGCATCATAAGATTTTCAACTTTTCGACTTTAAAGACACTTGATAATCAATTAGGTACCAATTTTTGGGCGTTACGAGGGTGCTAACCCTTCCTCGTACGTAACCGACTCCCGAACCCATTTTTTTGATTTCGTAGACCAAAACTAATGATTTTAAAACAAAATATTCTAAAAGGTGATCTAATCACACTTTAAAAGATTGGTGGCGACTCCCGTTTTTGTTTTTCTTAAAGTCGATTTGTATTTTTCAAAACTCGATTTTAAAAATGGTCTCGACATAACCTAAAATCTAGTATGTAGGAAAAACTTTCTTCACAATAAAAGTGGAAAAACCTCTCTTATTTCAGTCTACATGTAGGTGCAATGATTTGTTTCCTTGCATTTCATGTGACCATCTAAAAAGCCATCGCAATGTAGCTGAAATTTAGGAAAATATCATTTTTCTATAGCTACAAAAAGAACAATACACAGTACATACCTCAATAAATTATAAGCAAATAGTTAGAATTATTTTTGGATAAAAAGTAAATTATATAATTTTATGATAGTAAAGATATAATTTTGTTATTTTAATATGTTATATTTTTATAATTTTTAAAGATTTAAATTAAAATTTTATCATTTTTTATGTCAAAGTATAATTTTACTATTATTAATTTAAAATTTTATAAATTATAAAAGAGTTTAAATGAAAATTTTCCATTTTAATGAAACCAACCCTACCAAACCCCTCCTCCCCGGCTCCGCCATTGAAGGAAACACTCAAAGCTTGATCTTACATGGCTCGCGTCGGATAAATTCAATTTCAGGTCAAGTTTTAGAATTTTTTTTTTAATTTTAGTTTGATTTTTCGTTTTCACTCCATCTAAATTCAAAATGAATTATTTTAAAAGGATTTTATTTAGATTTAATTATAAAAATATATGAATATTAATATAATTTAACATTTCAATATTATTTGAGCAATAAATGGGTTGGTGAGCCAGACCGAATTAAATTCACTTTTTAATAAAAAAAAAGTTTTTTAGAACGACTATAATCCCACCCAACCGAACTGAGGTACAAATCTACAAAAATGTTGTGAAATAGACTTCAAAGTCTCCAATCTCGAAATAAATATGTCATGCTGTTGTAACATTTAAATTGATAAAGATTTTCCTCTTGGAAGTAAAACCTGTTTGTGTTTGGTTTTCTTTCATTCTTTACCAAAAAGGTGAGGTTTTCATTGGTTATCCCAAAGTGGAATGGAAAAAGTGGGTATGAAAAGAAGTAGATAAAGATGCCATCACCTAAAGCTGAGAGAAGACGTATAATTGTTTAGGGTTTTCGATTTTCCGTCCGTTGTATGAAGCATTGAAAAGTAGAAGCTTGGCGCATAAAATCGACATTAATCAAAAACATAAAAAATCGGTCCAATTGATAAAAATGGAATGAGTATAGGTTTATGTTTTCCTATGCTTAGTATTTATTTTTAGATTTATTCTAAGTATATTGGAGATATATTTCAATTATTATCTTGATAATGCATGTCCTAAAAGAAATTTTATCCTTGTGCATTTTAACGTTTGATTTTAATTTTAGATATTCCGATTATAGTTATAATTGTGGTTGTAATTTCTTTTTTTTTAATATTAAATTTATAATTACTTAATTTTTTTAAGAGTATAATGATGAATGGCTAGTTTAGTTATGCTTTTGAAAATTTTGGTTTAATATTTAAGTGTTTAATATTATTATCAAAAAATATTTTTGATAAATAAAATATTCATTTTAAATATGACGTTATAAAGTAAAAAAAATATATATATGTAAATTTAAATTCATCAATATTATTATATTTCAAAAGAATATAAAATATAATTTATTGTAACTCATTATTAATATTTTGATATATAAAATATAAAATTTGAATAATTTTAAACAATTAGCATTAATTATTTGTGAAATTTAATTTGAATATATATACTATATTTTAGATATTAAAATATAACCATTACAAATTAAATATATATATGTAATTTAACTATTACATAAAATATATTGTATAATATATAATATTTAAAAATGTCATTTGTTGCTTTTTGATGCAAAAACTAAAAAATGTGTTTTTTTATTTAGATTCAAAAGTACTTTTCAAAGGTATTTTTGACTTCAAAAGTTGTTTATTTAATATTACTTATTATTTGACAAACGCTTTTGGCACTAAAAGTAAAAAATTAATATTAAAATCAAATGATGCTTTGATTGAAATATCATATATGCCTCAAGTTCAAATTCCATCATAGTATTATCTTATTAAAAAATTAAAAATTAAAAAACACTTTTATATTAATATTTATATTTTATATATAAAATTATTTTAATAATATTCTAATTGAGTTGATATCTAATTGATTCATAAATTTAATTGAAGTTTAATATAAATATACTTATATTATTAATACAAATAGATTATTAAAAGTTAAATTTTTCCACCAAACAAATATTTTTATTATTTTTTAATTTCTTGAATTTTTTTAAATTGACTTCATGCAGAGGACTAGAAGAGGAAACAAAAAGAAAAGAGGACAATGTTGTCCTTGCGAATTGCTGCTTGCGGCATGCGAGGAAGGGTAAACAACAGTTACAAACAAGGGAGAATTTTGGATTTCTAAAAGTAATTAAGGAGGTACCATGTCCATGTCCATGACAACGTGTGACCGACAAACAATTGCTAGAAAAAAACATCAATTTAATGATTTTGATGCTCTATTGGGAAGAGGTACTGTTTGTTAGATAAATCTATCATATTAGTCAACTTTTTATTAATATACACCGAAAATACCCAAACATAGTCATAGATACTCAATGACACAGTGCAGAATAATTATAATTTATCAACCAAATTTTAACCCCAAAAATGGGAAAAATGGAAAGGAAAGGAAAAAAAAAACTTGACCTCATATTAAATAAGCATGGGCCTTTTGACCTTGGTAAAGATTTTTAGGCAAGTCTTTATAGCACTCTGTTCGGTTCCTCTTATAACTTTGAAGTGTTTAAATTATATTTATTTAAATAGTGGACCTCGCCCATTTCTTAAAAAAGATTTTTGACAAAATTTAATAATTAAATCATAAATTTTCAAAAGTTAAATGATTAAAATAGATTTTTTAAAAGAAAAACTTTAATGATTTATAGTGTTATAATATATATTAAAAAGAAAAACCTCATAGGAATTCAATTGCAATCAAAAGCCCATGCAAACAAAAAAATTATATGAATGCTTGACAGATAGTTAAGTTATTCTAGACAAAAGTAAACTACTCTTGCATCAAGTCTCCATCGCTTGAGAGTAAAGCAGGACTCAAGTCATACCACAGATGAACCTAACTCGCCGAGACATAGACAGACAATAAACAAAGAGAACAAAGCCAGCTTTAATCGTTAAGCCTCTTTGCAACCTCCCAAACTCGACCCAGACGTTATGATCAAAATCGAAAGATTACCCTAGTCACCTAAATGGCCCAGTAAAATATTAAATTTCAGTAATATTTGTTCACTCCATTTTCATCAATTTAATAAACGTTTTGAAAAGCATAATTTATTTTCAAAACATTTAATTTTATTCTTTATTTGATCTAGGACCTGACTATTAAAGAATTGGAAACTTTTGGAAATAGGGTCAAATGACCAATATACCAATAACAATCCCAAAACACTTGAATTATTAGTGAAGTATAAAATTTGTAGATTTTGTGGTTAAACATTACCGCGTTCTCATTTTAGCAAAATAGTTAATTTAGTTCAATTTTAGTGTTGTTGCATGTAATAGAAATGTAACCACCATAACCATGCCACTTGTCTAACACCTGACTCGAATTATTGGATCCGAATATTGGGTGCTAGAAGACCTAAACACTTAATAAAAATCTTAAAATTGGCGTAACTTAAATACAACAAACTTGAAACACCCCAACTAGTGAGGCTTCAGCATTTAGTCATTGTATTATTGAATATACGATGTTTAAGTGAATTCTGAGTGGGTAAGGCATTAGATTTGACTAAGTATATGAATTTTTTGAATGCGTCCTCGGGCAAAGTCTTTGTTAGGCGAGCTTGGTGGTTGGGCGAACTCTTCAAAACAGTATACGCCACCCCAACTAATAGATGAATAAGTTAAGTCCTTAGTTGATAAGAACCATATACTGTATTATTATTTCATTATTCTAGTTGAACAATTTGGTTAGGCAAATGAGATTCGGTTGGAACAGAACTAAGTTACAATAGTTGATAAGACCTGCATTTATTGGAAGAGAGAATTTGCTTAGTCACAAGAAACGGGGTGGTTAATGGGAAATTCAGACTTCTCTAATAAGTTTAGCTTCCATGTATTTTTTAATAAATTTGGTGATGGATTTCTAAGCAAACTTTTCTCTTTCACTTGCACTCATTTTCCTTCTCAAAACTTTCTCTACATTTTCTTCTCTCGAAAAAACCTTAGAACTGAGGCCTGTTTGAAGATTTGGGTTTTTTGTACTCAGCTAACTCCTTCATTGTTTAGCACCTAGTAAATATCAATGAACCTTATGTTGTTTTTATGGTTATTTACATGACTTAAGAGTTGTATGCTTATAATAGCTTGATTTTTAGTGGTAATAGAACAGTGGTTTCGGGACCACAAATTTTATCGCATCGACTTGTAAATATTATTTTTAGAATATTTATGAAGTCATTAGAGTCATATTAAAATTTGGTTTAGAAATATTAATGTTTAGATAGCTAATTAAAGAAAAAGGACTAATTTGTAAAAGGTGCAAAGCTTAGTAATTATTGCATTTAGTTGATTAAATAGCTTGAAAATTAAATGATGCACCTAAGTGGTAAATTAGCCCTAATTAACTTGGTTGGACGGCTAAACAATAGAAAATGATAAAATAATGTAATTTTAATGGTAAAATTGTAATTATGTTGAAATTAAAATAAAACAAATGGAATGAATTAGCTTTCTTCTTCATTTTTACTTCTTCCATAGCCGAAATCACCTTGAAATGATAGCTTGAGAATTGGCTAAGCATAGAAACCTTGCATGTAAGTGAAATTCTTGCCCATTTCATGTAATTTTTATGTTTTTGAAATTGTTGCAACTAGGTCCAGCTAGCCCGTACCTTTGTTTTTTTAATCTGTTAACAATTTTAAAAGTTGCCAACAATGAATCTTGAATGTTTTTGTTGATAGCCATGTATTTGAAGCTTTGGTTGTGTTGTTTGAGATTTTGTGAAGTGATTTTTGTTAGATTTTAATTTTAGGGCTAAATTGTAAAAATGTCAAAATTTTAGGGTTTGTGATTACATGTTAAATTTGCATTATTTTTTGTGTTTAAATCGGTTAATTATTGAACTGATCCCTGCTAAATTAGTGATTTTATGTTTTAATCCTGTCAGGACCGCAATTGGGATGCTGTGAGTAAAAAAGGAGTAGAAAAGGACTAATTTGCAGCACAGCCAATAAACTTGTGCTGAATCAGAAACTTGGAAATAGTCAAGGACTCATAAGATTTCTTTTGACTTTTTAAAAGCTAAAATTAGAAGAAAATATGATTTTATTTTTATTTTGTGTCGTGGGTAGTTAGGCCAAATTTAGTAAATCCTATGTATATAAATAGGGCCTTTGTGGTAGCTTGAAGAGACACTTGTTTTCACTTGGAATTAAATAAGAATTATTCTTTTCCTTCCAATTTCATGCGTCACTAGCATATTGCTACTCCATTTTTATTTCCTTGTTTCTCGCAAAAAGTGTTTAATTGCTTTCTAAGTCCCTTCCCTTCCCAACTTCCACTACTTTCATTCAAATCCATTCCATAGCCAACCAAAGCATGATTAAATTCATGCTTCACTAAATACTAACTTAGCTTTAGGCTGGTATTCTTTCTAGTCAAGAATCGTGAGATATGTATCTGTACTAAAAATCCTTCCAATCGGTATTCACTATTTTTCTAAGTATCGGGATTGACAAATTCATCCCTTAAAGTTAACTCAATTTCAAATAAAACACCATGTTGGGTTGAAGTTGTGTTTGTGGACAGTCGAGGAAATGATTCGGTCATGTTGTATTCAGATCTCCGAGAACAAATCAAAGGAGAAGTGATCGGGTTTAAAAATCTTGCGCGGTTGAGGCCGTTAATCCTAGTTGGGTTCTTCAAAACACAAGGCTATCGGAATCTTGAATTGGGAACGCATGTATCTCGGTTAGATAATCAGTAAGGGTTGGTTTGCAGGTCGTACCGAGACCAGCTAATAGAGGAAGAATTGGTGGATAGGACGTTCTTAAACACTATAACCAGCTTATTATTTAAGGGAGAAGATTAATTTTCGAGGAGCTATTCAAAAAGTAGAATCCACCTAGTCTAGGGCTAAGGCTTATTACCTGTAACACCCCTAACCCGTATCCATCGCCAGAATAGGGTTACGGAGCATCACAGGACTTATTTAATAAATAATCATACATTTCACATATATTAATCATATCTAATAAAAATGCATTCACAATCAATCATACAATCCCTAATACGAGCCTAGAAGGCCTAAATCATGAATTAGAAGTGGTTCGAGACTAAACCGATAACTTAGGAAAATTTTTGGAAAACATCAAAAATTTTTCAAAATACAAGGGACACATGCCCGTGTGGCTCGGCCGTGTGTCTCACACTGCCAAAGACACTCCTGTGTCACAGGCCGTGTGGACATTTGAATGGAATCACAAGGCCGTGTCCCAGCCCGTGTCCGACCTTGTGTAACTCCCTGACTTGGGTCACACGGCCAACCACACGCCTGTGTGACTAACCCGTGTACTCTTTGAAATAGCCACACACGCCTGTGTGCCAGACCGTGTGCTAGGCTGTGCCAAAACTGTAGGGTATACTGACTTATGCCACATAGCCAAGTCACACGCCCGTGTGCTGGGCCGTGCGGAGCATACTGACTTGGTTTCTAATTAAACATTATGGGACACACGGCCGTGTCAACTGACCGTGTGTCACACACGGTTGAGACACATGCCCGTGTCTCTGCTCGTGTGGACAAAAATAAGCTATTTTCTAAGCCATGTTTCTCACCCAATCTTACATTTACCTACACAAACCAAATAACATATAACATGGTATAAATAGACATTTAAACCAATCATAACCAAGCCTAATTCATGCTAATTCCATTCCAAGAACTATGATGTTCATAACATCATAATTTAACTATTCAAAATATACCAATTTCATATTCACAAACCACCTAATTGGTTAACTTCATATGTACATTATCTTGCCTAAAATCACAAGCATGCCATATCTCCAAATTTCAACCATTTGGTATTCAACATACCAATTCACAACAAGCATTCACCTAGCAATTACCAACCACATAACATAGGCCATTTGCACATATATAAATATACATCATCAAGCATGCCAAAATAAGCCAAATTACATGGCTATACACATAACCAAGCATTCATCATTTACAAGCCAAATCAAATGGCTAAATCCATTACCAAACTATAAACCAAATTAAACACAACTCCTATACATGCCATATAACCAAATACATAAGTTCAAATGTACCAAAACCATTGTTGGATAGTGTAATTAGATCTCTGACAACTCCCAATCCGAGCAAGCTTTGAAATCACTATAAAACACGAAAAAATAAATAGAGTAAGTTATAAAGCTTAGTAAGCTCGTATGCTTAATAAGTTAAAGTTAGCATTCAATTACAATTCAAATACATAAACATCTCATAATATAATTCAATTTAAATCCAAAACTTAACACTTATTCAATCTAAAGTTTAAACATGAATTCCATCAATTTCTTTGATTTCAACGATTGTATAATTTACATACATACCTGTACTAGCTCATATCAATTTCATACTCTTCCAATTCATCGATATACCTATCGAACCATTTAGAACAATATCGGATACTTGAGAATCTCGCACCCTAAGTGCCAATACATAGCCGAAGCTATCTCAATCTCATATCTCATATAATGCTCACGCTCGAGCTATCAATGGGTCTGTTCACACAAGCTGACGGTCATGACGTAGCTACACGTTGTTGCTTACACAAGTTGACGAGAATCTGCAACACATGCCAGATAACTAAGCCACCGGTAGGACGTACAGACCAACACCCAAATCACATAACCCTTAATGACATGTCATTTGTATCCTAATCTATTCCTAAGGTTCAACCGGGATTTCATATTGTTGAATCTTCGTCGAACATATCTGTAAGATCATGTTCACAATTAATTCAATAGCAAAGCATTTAAAACACAATTCAATTGTTGTTTATTAACATACGAACTTACCTCGATTTACAAAAACGTCAGAATGGATTAACTAGTCCAAAACTTTAATTTTCCCCCGATCTAGATCCGAACTCTGCTTTTCTTGATCTATATGTAATCAAATTTAACTTATTTAATTATCATTCTATTCAATTTAGCCCAAAAATCACCTTATAGCAAAAATTACACTTTTGCCCCTAATAGTTTAACATCTTTATAATTTAGCCTTTAGTTCATAAAAATACAAATTCTTGCAATTAGGTCCCTACCCATGCTAGTCGAATTTCCCTTATTATCAAAGCAGCCCATATTTTTCATTTATTTCACAATTTAACCATGAATTTTTCACATTTTACAATTAAATCTCTAATTTGCAATTTCAACCAAAATCACTTAACAAATGTTGTTTATCTAACAACAACCATTCATTTTCTATCATCAAACATCAAAATACACACATATTCATCAATGGTAAAAATCTAAACCTTTAACGATTTTGTAAATTAGTCCTTGGGCTAGCTAGATTAAGCTACAACGATTCCAAAAACATAGAAATCCTTAAAAACGGGACAAAAATCACTCACCAATTTAAGCTTTAAAGTATCCGAACCCTAGCACATTCCCATGGCTTTTATTCTTTGAAATTTTGGTTGAAAGATTGATAATGGAAGATGATAGAAATTTTTATTTTATTATAATTAACCTTTATTAATTAACTTACTTTTATAACCTTTTAATGTATAGGAATTTCAAGTAAACCAATCTCATAAATGTCTACTAACACACTAATGGTCTAATTACTATTTAAGGACCTCCACTTTAAAGTTTTATAGCTATTAGACACATTTGGCTATTAGAACATAACACACTAATGGTCTAATTACTATTTAAGGACCTCCACTTTAAAGTTTTATAGCTATTAGACACCTTTAGAAATTAGAACATCACTTTTGCATTTTACGCCATTTAGTCATTTTTATCAAATTGAGCTTTGAAACGATAAAATTTCTTAACGAAATTTTCACACAATCATACTTTCATGCTGTAGACATTAAAATAATAATAAATTAAATATTTTGACTTTATATTTATGGTCCCAAAACTATTATTCCGATTTGACTAAAAACGGGCTATTACAACTCTCCCCCATAGGAATTTTCATCTTCGAAAATCTTACCAGAAAATAGGTTAGGGTACTGTTTTCTCATAGCTTCCTCAGGTTCCCACATAGCCTCTTCGACACCGTGATGGTGCCATAAAACCTTCACTAAAGCTATACTTTTATTTCCCAATTCTTTAATCTCTCGAGTCAGAATTCTAATCGCGTCATATCAGGCTGGATTTCAATTTCTGCCGGAGAAATTACGTGTGACGGATCTGGTCTATATCGCAAAACATCGACACATGAAGCACATTGTGAATCTTTTCTAACTCTGACGGTGAAGCTAGTCGATATGCCACTGGCCCTATTCTCTTAATAATTTTATATGGCCCCATAAATCGTGGACTCAATTTTCTTTTGTGACCAAAACGAAGAATCTTCTTCCACGGAGATACTTTTAGGAATACTCTATCGCTGATTTGAAATTCAATGTCTTTACGTTTCAAATCCGCATATGATTTCTGTCTATCTGTAGTTGCTTTCAAATGATCATGAATTACTTTCACTTTATCTTTGGTCTCTCTAACCAAATCAACCCCGTGAATCTTTTTCTCACTAAGCTTGGTCCAGTACAATGGAGTTTGACATTTATGTCCATATAAAGCTTCATACGGTGCCATCTTTATACTCTATTAAAAACTGTTGTTATATGCGAATTCAACCAACCATAAATATTTTTCCCAGTTGGCCTCAAACTCTAGAACACAACAACGAAGCATATTTTCGAGAATCTGTATAATTCTCTCAGATTGACCATCGATTTGAGGATGAAAAGTAGTACTAAAGTTCAACTGCGTACAGAAAGCTTCTTGTAATTTCTTCCAAAATCGCTACGTAAACCTTGGATCTCTATCCAAAATAATAGAAACTGGAACCCCGTCCAATCTAACAATCTCAGATATGTACAATTCAACTAATCTCTCAAGTTAAAAATCAGTACGTACCGAAATTAAGTGTGCAGACTTAGTCAGTCTATCAACAACAACCCAAATAGCATCTTTCTTTTTTTGAGATAGGGGTAATCCCGATACGAAATCAATCGTAACTCTATCCCATTTCTACTCTGGTATCATGACTGGCTGTAGTAGTCCCAAAGATACTTAATGTTCAGCTTTAACTTTTTGACAAACCAAGCATCTTGACATAAACTCTAAAATGTCTCGTTTCATGCCCGACCACTAGTACAACTATTTCAAATCATTGTACATCTTAATACTCCCCGGATGAACAAGTAAACAACCACTGTGTGCTTCGTGTAGAATTTTCTGAATAAGCTTTGAAATTTTTGGTACACAAATTCTATCTCGGAACATTAAACAATCATCAGATCCGATCTGATATTCTAAATTAGTAGTCAATTCGCATTGTACTCTTTTATCTTGCAATTCATTATCATATTTTAGAGCCTCGCAAATTTGATGTAAAAATAATAGTTTAGCTTTTAACTCAGCTAAAATTGAATCATCATCAGACAAGTTTAACTGTGTGTTCATCGCCTGCAAAGCAAACAAAGATTTTCTACTCAGAGCATCTGTGACTACATTCGCTTTCCCCGGATGATAATCAATTATTAATGCATAGTCTTTCAACAACTTGAGCCATATTCGCTATCGCAAATTCAAATCTTTCTGAGACATTAGATACTTCAAGCTCTTGCGATCGGTAAAAAGATGACAGTTCTTACTGAATAAATGATGTTGCCAAATTTTCAATGTGAAAACAATAGCAGCCAACTTTAAATTGTGCATCGGATAATTCTTTTAATGCAGTTTTAACTGTTTGGAAGCGTAAGCTATCAGTTTGCCTTCTTGCATCAAAACACATCCCAAACCGTGCAATGACGCGTTATTAAAAATCACAAACCCATTGCCCGACTCATGTTGAACTAGAACTGGTGTTTTATTCAATAGTGCTTCAACTTTTTGAAACTCTGTTGGCATTTCTCGGACAACTCAAACTTCACATCTTTCTATAGTAATCGAGTCATCAGTGTAGCAATCATTGGGAAGCCTTTTACAAAACGCCAATAGTAGCTAGCTAATCCCAGAAAACTTTTGATTCAGACACGTTTCTTGGTGGTTTCCATTCAACAACTACTGAAATCTTACTCGGATCAACTCAGATGCCTTTCACTAAAACAATATGTCCCAAAAATCCAACTTCTCAGAGCCAAAACTTACATTTGCTAAATTTAGCAAACAATTGCTTGTCTCTCAATATTTGCAACACAATCCTCAGATGTTCAGCATGCTTATATTCATTTCGGGAATAAATCAAAATATCATCAATAAACACAACTACGAATATATCCAAATACTGTCTAAAAATTTGATTCATTAAATCCATAAATACTGCAAGAGCGTTAATTAATCTGAATGGCATAATAAGAATTTCATAATGTCCGTACCTTATTCTGAATGCAATTTTTGGCACATCCAAATCTTTAACTCGCAACTGATAATAGCCAGATCACAAATCAATCTTTGAAAATACTGTTGCTCCTTTCAACTAATTAAACAAATCATCAATTCTCGGCAAAGGATACTTATTCTTAATTGTAACATTATTGAGCTGACGATAGTCGATACACAATCTCATCGATCCATCTTTCTTCTTTACGACTAGAACTGGTACACCCTAGGGCAAAAACCAGGTCACACAAAACCTCTATCTGTTAACTCTTGCAACTGAGCTTTCAATTCTTTCAATTTTGTTGGAGCCATTCTATACAGAGCTATCACTATCGGTGATGTTCCCGGTACTAAATCAATAGTAAACTCAACTTCTCTGATTAGTGGAAACCCAGGTAATTCTTCTAGAAATACATCCGGATATTCACAAACCACTGGCACTGATTCAATCTTCAATTTAGACACTTTTGTATCCAGTACATATGCAAGATAATCATTGCAACCCTTTCTCACATATTTTTGTGCTAACATAGATAATATCACTATAGACAACCCACTCGAATCATTGAATTCAATTCGAGGAATTTCACTATTCTGACATTTCAATTCAATAGTCTTTCATCTATAATTCGTAACAGCATCATGTAGAGTCAACCAATCCATACCCAAAATCACATCGAATTCATCAAATGGTAAAAGCATCAAATCGGCCAGAAAATAGTAACCCAAGTCATCAAAGGACAATTCTTGCAAACTTTATCAACTACGACATATTTTCCTAAAGGGTTCAATACTATAATCACAAATTCAGTTGACTCAATAGGCGGACTCTTACTAGACACTAGATTCGTACAGATATATGAATGAGACAATCCAGGATCAATCAAGGCAATTAAATTAGTGTCATAGAGAGAAAATGTACTAGTGATAACATCTGGTGACGACGCATCTTCACGAGTGCAAATAGTGTAAGCTTTGGCTGGCGCTTGAGCCTCGGATCTCATAGCAGAATCCTTTATCGTACCTTTGCTACTAGTCACATTTCCCGTATTTCTAGATGGTCTGCCTCTAGCAGTTGTATTACTCTTGTATTAAAAAATTTATCTTTTTCTGGTAACTCAGGACAATCTTGAATAAAGTGATCTTGTGAGCCACATCTAAAACAAGCTTTGTTATTCATCTAGTAGTCTTCAAAATGCTATCTTCCACATTGTTGACACTCCGATTTGTTAGTTCTAACACTACCAATGCTCGATATTGAGGTAGCTTGAGCTTTAGGACTCGTATATTGCTTCCCACAATCTCTATTAGAATACCCCACTGAAGCATTCGAATGATTGTACGAATCTCGTGATTTCTTTGAAGAAGAGTATAAGGTTTACTCATTGACCTCTTTCTTGACTCTCTAGCCTCGAAATCAGCTTTTCTATTTTCTTTGCCAAGTTCTTCAGCTTTGCAAGCTCTGTCGACTAACACCATAAATTCTTTCAATTCAAGAATCCTAACTAGAAGTATGATGTCTTCGTTCAACTTGTTTTCGAATCGCTTACACATAATTGCCTTAGTGGAGACACATTCTCGAGCATTTTATTGAGTCTTACAAATTCTCTCTCGTACTCGTTCATAGACATTCGACCTTGTTTCAGTTCTAGAAATTCTTTGCGCTTTTGGTTAATAAACCGCTGGCTTATGTATTTCTTTCTAAACTCAATTTGAAAGAATTCCCATGTGACTCTTTCCCTTGGTGCCACAGATATCAAAGTGTTCCACCACTGATATGTAGTATCTCTTAGAAGCGATACACCGCATTTAACACATTCAGCTGGTGTGCAAGAAAGTTTATAAAATACCTAGATCGTATTCTTAAGCCAAAACTCAGCTTTCTTATAATCATCATCGACTGTAGCTCTAAACTCTTCAGCCTTGTATTTTTAAATTTTATTAACAGGCGACTTACTCAAACGTAAAGGTTCCATACCTTGAGGAGGTACAGGAACCGGTTGGGGAATAAGTGGGGGTGGAAGTTGCTGAGCCACCGGATTAGTTTAGACAAACTCAGCGAACCACTCATTCATCATTTGGAAGAAGGCTTCTTTGGATTCTCCTCCCTGACTCCCAGATATAGGTCTCGACTCAGACTGCGCTACTTTGTGAACGGAGGCTGGCACATTACTTTCAACATCATCAGTCAGTGCTCGATTGAGATCCATAGCTATATAAAAAAGCACGATTTAAAATTATCATGACATATCACACTATCACAGGTTATATATAGCATGTATAGCTAGACTCAGATATGCTACGTTAGTCTTAGAATTGACTAAACCGTAGCTCTGATACCAATAAATGTAATACTCCTAACCCATATCCTTCCCCAGAATAGGGTTACAGAGAATCACCAAACTTATTTCATAAATAATTATACATTTCACATACATTAATCATATCCAATAAAAATGCATCCACAATCAATCATACAGTCCCTAATAAGAGCCTACGAGGCCCAAATCATGCATTAGAAGTGGCTTGGGACTAAACCGGTAACTTAGGAAAATTTTTAGAAAACATAGAAAATTTTTCAAAATACAGGGGACATACGCCCATGTGGCTCTACCGTGTGTCTCACACGGCCAAAGACACGCTCGTGTCACAGGCCGTGTGGAAATTTGAAATAGAATCACATGGCCGTGTCCCAGCCTGAGTCTGAGCCCGTGTACCCTTCGAAATGGCCACACACGCCCGTGTGCTAGGCCGTGCCAAAACTATAGGGTATACTGACTTATGCCACACAGCCAAGTCACACACTCGTGTGCTAGGCCGTGCGAAGCATACTGACTTGGTTTCTAATTAAACACTAAGGGACACACGGCCGTGTCAACTGACCGTGTGTCACACACGGCTGAGACACATGCCCATGTCTTTACCCGTGTGGACAAAAATAGGCTACTTTCTGAGCCATATTTCTCACGCAATCTTACATTTACCTACACAAACCAAATGGCATATAACATTGCATAAATAGACATTCAAACCAATCATAACCAAGCCTAATTCATGCTAATTCCATTCCAAGAACTATAATGTTCATAACATCACAATTTAACTATTCAAAACATACCAATTTCATATTGACAAATCACCTAATTGGTTAACTTCATATGTACATTATCTTGCCTAAAATCACAAGCATGCCATATCTCCAAATTTCAACCATTTGGTATTCAACATACCAATTCACAACAACCATTCACCTAGCAATTACCAACCACATAACATAGGCCATTTGCACATATATAAATATACATCATCAAGCATGCCAAAATAAGCCAAATTACATGGCTATACACATAACCAAGCATTCATCATTTACAAGCCAAATCAAATGGCTAAATCCATTACAAAACTATAGACCAAATTAAACACAACTCCTATACATGCCATATAACCAAATACATAAGTTCAAATGTACCAAAACCATTGTTGGATAGTGTAATGAGATCTCTGACAACTCTCAATTCGAGCAAGCTTCGAAATCACTATAAAACACGAAAAAATAAATAGAGTAAGCTATAAAGCTTAGTAAGCTTGTATGCTTAATAAGTGAAACTTAGCATTCAATTACAATTCAAATACATAAACATCTCATAATATAATTCAATTTAAACCCTAAACTTAACACTTATTCAATCCAAAGGTTAAAAATGAATTCCATTAATTTCTTCAATTTCAACGGTTGTATAATTTACGTACATACCTATACTAGCTCATATCAATTTCATACTCTTCTAATTCATCGATATACCCATCGAACCATTTGGAATAATATCGGATACTAGGGAATCTTGCACCCTAAGTGCCAATACATAGCTGAAGCTATCTCAATCTCATATCTCATATAATGCTCACTCTCGAGCTATCAACGGGTTTACTCACACAAGCTTACGGTCATGACGTAGCTACACGGTGCTGCTCACACAAGCTGACGAGAATCCGTAACACATGCCGGATAACTCAGCCACTGGTAGGACATACAGACCAACACCCGAATCACATAACCCTTAATGATATACCATTCGTACCCTAATCTATTCCTAAGGTTCAACTGGGATTTCATATTGTCGAATCTTCATCGAACATATCTGTAAGATCATATTCACAATTAATTCAATAACAAAGCATTTAAAATACAATTCAATTATTGTTTATTAACATACGAACTTACCTCGATTCACAAAAACATCGAAATGGATCAATTAGTCCAAAACTTTATTTTTTCCCTAGATTTAGATCCGAACTTCACTTTTCTTGATCTATATATAATCAAATATAACTTATTTAATTATCATTCTACTTAATTTAGCCCAAAAATCACATTATGGCTAAAATTACACTTTTGCCCCTAATAGTTTAACATCTTTACAATTTAGCCATTAGCTCATAAAAATATAAATTCATGCAATTAGGTCCCTACCCATGTTAGTCGAATTCCTCTTATTATCAAAGTAGCCCATATTTTTCATTTATTTCTCAATTTAACCATAAAATTTTCACATTTTACAATTAAATCCCTAATTTGCAATTTCAATCAAAAACACTTAACAAATGTTGTATATCTAACAACAACTATTCATTTTCTATCGTCAAACATCAAAACACACACATGTTCATCAATGGTAAAAACCTAAACCTTTAGCAGTTTTATTCTTTGAAATTTAGGTTGAAAGATTGATAATGAAAGATGATAGAAATTTTTGTTTTTTTATAATTAACTTTTATTAATTAATTTACTTTTATAACCTTATAATATATTAGAAATTTCAAGTAAACCAGTCTCATAAATGTCCACTAACACACTAATGGTCTAATTACTATTTAAGGACCTCCACTTTAAATTTCTATAGCTGTTAGACACCTTCAGCTATTAGAACACCACTTTTGAATTTTACGCGATTTAGTCATTTTTATCAAATTTAGCATTCAAACAATAAAATTTCTTAACGAAATTTTCACACAATCATACTATCATGCTGTAGACATTAAAATAATAAATTAAATATTTCAGCCTCGAATTTGTGGTCACGAAATCACTGTTCTGATTTGACTAAAAATGGGCTGTTACATTATCTCTATTTACAAAATTCCTATTTTATTTTATTTCCAATTTATTTAGTTGTTTATTTACGATATCTCAATTATTTAATTTCTAAAAACTTCAAAATTCCCCTAATTTATGTATTTATTTTCCAGCAGGACGTTTGGAGTTGAGGGCACGACTGAAATTCTGATCAAAAGTTAAACGTAAAAGTTGATCATAATACCAATCCCTGTGGACTCGGACCTATTGCCACTCTTTACTACTATTTAGAGTTTTTCTAATTCTAGGAATTAGTTTTGGTGGTTTTGACACCCATCAAAATTTGGCGTAAGGATTGTAGGAACTCTAGAATTTGAACCAGAAATTGAGAAATTGACTCGACAATTATGAAGAGAAGCCATTCGATATGGTAAATGCCCAAATCTCGGATTCGAAACTATATCTTACACTGAGGAAATTTTCTCGTTCAACGAACCAATGAGATGGCTGAACAAACTATATGCCAACTTGCAACAGCATTGACGAACGCCGTTCGAATTGAATTCAGGTTTGATTCATTTACTACCCACCTTCCTTGGATTACAGAATGAAAATCTACACACCCATCTCAAAAAATTCCATATGGTGTGCACAAGCGTAAAGCTTCAGGGAGTAACTGAAGACCAAACTAAACTTGGTCCTTTTTCTTTCACATTAGCCGGCTCTGCTAGAGAGTGACTATTTTATTTACCTTCGGGATATGTTAGCACATGGTTTGACATGACTCGTTTATTTCTTGACAGATTCTTCCATGCAGCTCGAACGATTGAAGTAAGGAGGGACATTGTAGGAATCAGTCAGAAGGATACTGAATCACTCTACGATTACTGGGAGCAGTACTGTAACACCTCAAAAATCCCAAAACCCAAAAATCTTGAAATCTTTTTGAGCTTAGCAATTCCGGTTAAGTGTTAGTTACGCGATGGTAGGTCTTGGTCAAGAGTTGAGTTTGAATCTAGGGCTAGAAGAAATTAAAGTTTAATAATTAAAAAGGACCTTGTTGTCAAGTAGTTGGGCTTTTAAATTAAGATAAGGGAAAATGACATAAAAAATCCTTGTGGAAAAGTGGCTAAGTGACTCCACTTAGAGTGTAGGGAGGTGGCGTTAGTAACTAGCAAGGAGATCTAGGGTTCGAATCCTAGCTTAGTGATTTTAGAAGTTTAATTTTGGCCTTCTAGAAGGTTGGAAGTGGCGTGAACATAGACTCTAAGGGGAGTGTTCAGGAGAGAAAATTAAGGAAAGGATCAAGGGGTTATTAGGGAGAAAAATGAGGAGATGAGAATGGGGAAGTGATGGAGCCGAATGGGGAATTGAGGGCCAGGCAATTTGGCTATAAGGGCTATAAATAAGCGCCAAATGCAGGGTTGCCAGGCTAGTGCCAAATTTCTTTCACCCTGTTACCGGAAACCCTTTTCCCTAAAAGCCAAAAACCCTCTTGTTTTACTCTCTTTTGTTTTTGCCAATTTCTCCAAGAGCCGAAAACCCAAGCCTTGTTCTCTTTTTTATTTTCCTTATGCTGATTTTTTTGTTTCACTTTTGGGTTTATTCGATTCTTCTTCCTCTCTTCCTTGGTGCCGAATAAGCAATTGTGCCATTCAAATCTCTAGAGCCGAATACTATTTGACTGAATCTAGTGTAAGTGTTACTCTTTCAATCGGTTTTCTTCGCTAAGTATCGAATATTGTCCCTCACTCTTTCTAATCAACTATGGTAGGGAGATAGTATCAGATCTCGGATCTTACCTCATTACTGAATTGCTCCTTAGGTGTTGCGGTATTGATCTAAGGGGTACGTGATCAAGGAAAAGCTATTTGAGATTTGTGTTCAAGGTTTGGGGCTAAGGAGATCGCATCACGCTTGCTTACTAGGTGTGTACATACACTGCACACACACTATGAATCGGCAAAAGCCGAAATGCCGAAATGCCGAAATGCTAAAATCCGAAAGTGTGGCTACGGTACTCTTGTGAGTGCATGAACACTCGTAAAGGAGAGACCGATAGGTTACTTGAGACCCACGGGCGATTCTGTGAACTTGGATTGTGATTTGGCCATACGGGCCGAAATGGGCTAAATGGGCCCGGTGGGCTGTTGGGCCCATAATAGGCAGAAACTGAATATTGATGCTATGTGATGGGAATTTGTATGCGAGCATGAATATGAATGTGATTGGGCCTAACAGGCCATATAAATGTCATTTAGGCCTAATGGGCCATATACAGGTGATTTGGGCCTAATGGGCCATATGAATATGATTGGGCTTAATGGGCCAGATATAGGTATGTGACTTTGTTTGGGTTTTGTAAGGGGTTTTGGGCCTAGCATATGATAACTACTGTGACAGCCCTAATGTGACCCTAGTCGGAAAGTGGTTTCGGGACCATAAAACCGAGTCATAAAAATAATTAACTGTTATTTTCTATGTTTATTGTGCATGAACATACATATGTGAAAATTTCATACTTTAATTTTGTCAATTGTATATGAAATTATTAAATAGGACTTATGTGAGAAAAATGAAAAAGTGATAGGCAATTTTTTTAAGATGGTATATAATGAAGGTATTAAAAGGAAGGGTTTTGCATGTCAAATTAACCATTTTGTTGTTAGTGGCCGGCCATGTTGTAAGTTAGTATAAAATATATGAATTTTATTTTAGCATTTTCCATTATTAAATGGCTTTAAAATATAGAATAATAATAATTAAAGTAAGGAAATGGGTGAAAGAAACAAAGTCTTTATTCTTGTTTCTTCTTGGCCGATTCTAAGAGGGAAAAAGGGAGCAACCATTCGGTGATTCTAAGCCATAAATAAGGTGAGTAATTCATGTTAGCTTATGGATTTTTAGCATATTTTAAGTTAGATATTAAGTTCATTACATAGCCCATGACAAAATTTTTAGTTTTATGATGTCTTGAGCATTCGGCCATGGGGGAAAATGGTAGGGGATAGATTGATGTTTTAAGGGTTTAATAGAGTTTAAGCTAGTAAATACTTAATTGTTGGTATTTATGTGTGAAAGAGATGAACTTGAAATTTTTGAGTTACATGAATAAATCTTTTGGTTTGTCTTAGTATTAAATTGAAGGGAATGCCAGTGGTGCTTGAATGTACTAACTAGATATTGTTTTATATATATCTCTCAATAGGTTCGGCTTTGTGAATGAATTTAGGGATTAAACCTTGAATGATGTTATGTATAGGTTCACTTTGTGAATGAATTTGAGGATTAAACCTTGAATGATGTTATGTATAGGTTTCATTATGAATCTTTGTGTTTAATTTCTTGATATGTTGATGTTCAAATTGAAAAAGGGATGTTAGTTATGTAATAACATTTGCTTAATAATGAAAGAACATGAGCTTAAAGCTTGAGTAGCATTCGGTATTAGAGTAAGTTAAAATTTGTTAGAAAATAACTTCCAAGTTAGCGAATTATGAGTTGAGAAAGGGATTTAGGTTGTATATATATGTATGCGTGTTTATATTGAATTAAGAGGTTGTGTTAGCCAATTGAGGGTTTCAGCTATAATATTAAAATAAACTAGTGTGAATGTTTGAGTGTGATATACAAAATTTAGTTGAGTTGAGAAATGATTTCTCGAATGTCTAAAATAATATTCAGCTTAGGCTTGTAAACATGTCTAGTCAGTGTTAAATGTTTTAATTAGGAAAGGTTATAAATTGAGTTTAGTGTTCAAGGAATATTTGGTTGGACACCTAGTGCCGAATGTGTTCAAACGCAACTTACCAAGTACATAAATATGATAATGCTATAATAGTAGACTTAATTGGATTTCGGCATTTTGAGTGATGCGTTTGACTCTTGTGTCGATTTGGGACTATGTGTATTATGTGAAACTAAATGATGTCTATGAAATTTGAATATGCAAGGTATCAAGCTAGTATTATGTTTGATGGTGCATGAGTAGAGCATATGTATAATGCTTGAATAACTAGTTAATAAAATCATTCGCACTTAATTGTATAATATACATGTATTTAATCGAATTGCTAAATTGATAAGTTATTAAATAAGATTTATTTGTTTGAATCAAGCTCAAGAGCTAAGAGGGTCAAAATCATATAAAGGAAAAGAAAAAGCAATCGAGTAGTCTATCCACAACTATTCAAAATATCCGAGGTAAGTTTTAAGTATCTTCCTTTAGTATATAATTAATGATGCCATTATAAGAGTATATTATATAAATTCAATCTTCGACTTATACTTGAACTAAAATGTATAATGGATAATGCATGTATATGTCTTTTAGACTGATGATCACTTTGAATTTAAGATCTAATGAAAAATAGAGTGAGTAATATAAGGAGATAACCATTGAGTTGAAATGTGATTGATGAAGTGCAATTTGAATTGGTATTCGAATGTAATATATGGCCATTAAGTAATACGATGGCTAAGATGTGTCAAAGTATGATCATAATTAAATGTGCTGGAATTATATCCGGACTTCAGGTCCGCAGAGCAATGTCTTTGGAATTATATCCGACTTTCGTGTCCGCAGCAATGTGTTTGGAATTATATTCGGACTTCAGTCCGTAGGCAATGTCTTTGGAATTATATCCGGACTTCAGTCCGCAGCTATGTCTTTGGAATTATATCCGCTTAAAAAGTCCCGAAGACTTTGTCTTTGTGGATGGACTTGGGTTTTAACCTAGCGGGCTTAACGTCGATAATTCGAGTAAGGTTATGAATTGAATGCACGGATGATCATATTAATTATGTACTATACAAGATATGAAAATCAGGTACGTAATTCGTACACATAAGTGAACCCACCTTTAGATTGAAGTACCATTAACAAGGAATGGAATATACATATGTGTGTATAGATATATGTATGGATGAATACCGAATCTACGAATATGAGAATAACCATTTCGGATGATGTCTTTTACTATATGAAAGTATACGATTATATTAATTATATAATCCATGTTGATGATCGAGGTAGGTCATAAATTTCTTTGTGTTGGCATATATATAAATATGTATTTTCGGGCAAGGGGTATAAAATTGATTTCAAGTTTAGTATTTCGTAATGTTGATTTACATGTCAAATTTTTATCTGTTTGAATTACTTAAGACTTACTAAGCATCATTATGCTCACTTTGTTACCTTGATTCCTTGTTTTATAGATCCTATTCGTTAGCTATCGTTCTCGGGGGTTTCAAAGTCGAAGTCATCCACACTATCTAAGCTCATTCGGTACTTTTGTAGCTGAACTTTGTTAATGGCATGTATAGGACTGACTTTTGTTGTTAATTAAGTATCTTTTTGGTATTGTATATTCGTATAGCCATGCGAAAATGGCTTGTTAAGTTGTTATACGTATTTCATATAGTTAATGTATATGTGTGGTTGATATTCAATTAATGTTTTTGTTATGAGTTGAACTTAGGAATTATTCTATAGTGTTAAATGAGATTTCGTGCTTGTTTTGTAATACTTCTTAATCCCTCCGGCGACGGGTACGGGTTAGGGGTGTTACAACTACATAAGACTTAATCAATATTTTGCAAACCGTGGACATGTCAAAGGGCTAAGGTGTGCCAACGGGTATATGCATGTCTAGGATTGGATCTAGGGGGAGCTTGGTACTTAAGCGGTCTTAATGACCCACCTCTTCTTTTCTGGAGTCCTACCTGGTGCATAGTATTCGTTCATCCTAGCTTGCGGGACTTGTTAACGGGCCAAGGTAAGTGGAAACCATACTTAAGGGAAAATTATCGAAATACCCGTAAGAGAAAAAATAACCAAAATACCCCTATGTGTTGAATGTAAGTTGTATGGATGTGGCATGCATACATATGATGTTCTACTTAGGCTGCATATGGGGTGGGAACTATGGAACGGAGGAAGTATATGAGGATCGCATGGTTGCCTGACAATCGTGGATCCACCGACGGCTTTTAAAGCCCAATATGTAAATGCAGGTAGTTCCGCAATCGGGCTACCATTGGTGTGTGGGCTGGATGGGTCGATATTCATATCCCCACATGGTGTGATGGGGGACAGAGCTAGTGTGTAGCGGATGGATTATTGGGATGGGTTGCATTGCATGTTTGATGTATGATGATTTTTCAATGCTTATTTTTGTCTAGGGTTGTACACATTGAGTTTGCGAAAACTCACCCTCTCTTTTATTTTATTTTTCGGTGATGCTCAGTAGAAGGTTCGATGCTTGGAGGGACTCTGGGTGGCCAGCTAACAAGATAATTTGGACTTGTTTCTCTTTTTAAAGCTTATCAGTTTCTATGTTATTAAGTACTTTTCAAATCAGATTGTAATAGGGCTTCCACTTTATTATTATTTGGATTATTATTTTTATGTGATGTAATTATAAGAAGTTGAACATGGTTTCTTAAACTATAGTATGACTTATCTACATTTTCGCAACTACATTTTAAAATGACATGTTTTCATAAAATCACCTATTTTAACAAGTGATTGAAATGAGTTTTTTTTAAGGATAGTTAAGGTTTCTTTTACTTTAAGAAGAGTTTTCAATGAAAACATGGTTTTCGCTAAAACACTTTAATGTGATACGCCAGATTCGGCCATAATGTCCAGGCCGGGTTTGGGATGTTACAGGTACAAAAGTTGTGTAAGTTACCCATAATATGGAATGATTGAACAATCACTCTTGCAATATTTCTATGAGGGATTGCTCCCAATGGAAATGAAAAGATAGATGCTGCAAGTAGAGGGGCACTAGTTAATATGACACCTCAGAGAGTAAGAGAGTTGATTTTGACAATGGCTGTTAACTCACAACAATTCTGACCGGTTACAGAACCCACGAGACGGGTTCATGGGTTAAGTTTTCTATCTCTAGAAGATAAAATTGATAAGTTGACTAGCACTATTCAAAATTTGCTTACAGATAATGTAACAGCCCGTTTTTGGTCAAATCAGAACAGTGGTTTTGGGACCACAAATATGAAGTCAAAATATTTATTTTACTATTATTTTAATGCCTATAGTATGATGTTATGTTGGTGTAAAAACTTCGTTAAGAAATTTTATTGTTTGAATGGTCAATTTGATAAAAAGGACTAAATCGTGTAAAGTATAAAACTTGAGTTCTATTAGTTAAAGGTATCTATTAGCTATAGAACATTAAAGTAAAGGTATTTATGTGGTTATTAACCCATTTATAACATAATGGATGTTAGTGGCATGGCATTTGGTGTAATTATGTAGTATTTAAAAGGTTAATTATGTAAATTTGTTAATAAAGGTTAATTAAATAAAACAAATGAATTTATTCATGTATTCATCTTCTTGAAATTGATTCTTCATTGGAAAATAGAGCTAGGGATTCAGAAACTTTATTTCCTTCAATTAGATCAAGATAAGACAAGATCGGGATTAGATTAGGGAAAAAGAAAAGTGGACGAATAGTCAATAATTTCCATCCGAGCAACTCAAGATAAGTTCGTATAGTTAGAATCTAATTTTTAAATACTTGTAAATTATTTGAAATGATAGTATAACTGAGTAAATGGTATTACTGAGTTCAAATGTCTAATTGATGAGAATTATTGAATACCGAGTCTCGTTTAAATCGTAGAAAGTCGTAGGATACGAGTGACACGTCGCTAGGGTTACTACTTTGGTCGAGATCCTGCATGTGTTGCGGACTCACCACAGCTCGTATGAGCTTACCGTTATAATAGCTCATAAGAACTTATTGTTTTCAGCTCGTCAGAGCTTACCGTTTCAGCTCAATAGAGCTTACTGTCCATCAGCTCAGGAGGAGCTTACTAATCATAGCTCGAAAGAGCGAAAATGATATTGGATGATTACATACACTTATGTGACTAACTTTTTGATGAATGCTTTTGTTTAGGCATTTGGTAATTGAATTGAGTATACCTCATTTATTGTCTTGATTATGTATAAATAGTAAGTTTAATTCTGAATTATATAGGCTTACTAAGCTATAAAGCTCACTCTGTTTCTTTTTTGTGTTTTATAGAGGTTCAGCAGCTGATAAACCGTAATTTATACATATTTTTATCCCTCGCTTAACACGTTTATGAATTATTTCTCCTTAGATTTGGTGGATTTGATGCTCCTAATCCTTTAATTTCATGTTTCATACTTAGGTGAGCATAGGAGAGCGAAAAGAACGAGAAACGAGCCAAAAATGGAGAAAATGGGTCGACGTGGGAAAACAACACAGCTTGGACTTCCTCACACGGGCAGAACACACGCCCGTGCCATTCTAATAGCCTCGACCACGGCCTAAAACAAACCAAGCATAGGCGTGTTGATATCTCAGCCTCAACCACGGCCTGAAGTAATCGCACACGGGCGTGTCACACGAGCGTGTCCCTACCGAGCCTTAGCTAAGTTCCATTCGGAAAAGGGCAAGTTTGAGGGCTTTTAGGCATTCTAAAGCCTATTTAAACACCCTAGAGGAAGACTAAAGGGGGACAGAGAGTAGGGAGCAAGGAATTACTCCAAGAAAGCCAATTGATTCATCTCAGAAGCCAGATTTGTCATCAAGATTGAAGATCTCTCCTCAATTTCCCTTCAGGAGTTTTGGGTTTTCTTTATGTTTTGTATTCTTTATTCTTTTGAGATGTTTTCCTATTTAATTATGAACTAAAACCCCTAAATACCTAAGGGGGATGAAACCTAAGACAAATCTTGTTATTATTTTCTGAATTGTATGATAAATATTTGACTTGTTCTTAATTATGTGTTCTTAATTCTTGTTTTGATATTTCAGGATATCGATTTAAGTTAATGCTCTTAGTTGGAGGATGAATAGTCCCTGCCTAAGAGTGACTTTGTCATAATTAAGCGGAGTTGATTGTGTGCCTAAAGATAGTGTGACAAGATTTTACCGGATTAGGGTGAAACCTAATAAGGGGATCCATAGATCGAGTTAATGCAACCCTAGGGTGTTAATTAGAGAAAAGTCTCAATTATTCAATCTAGGGATTAGACGTTATTTGTCTTGAATAGGGATAATAACATAACTTAGGGATTTCTACGGAACAAGTTAAATGAATAAATCATCCGATTCGGAGCCAAAATAACAAGTGAAGTCTAGGTGGATTTTTCCTTAGGTATTGTCCTAAATCAATCATTTTTCCAAAAGTAATAGGTATTATCCTAAATCAATCGTTTTTCCAAAAGTAATTTCCCAATCCTATTTTCTGCAATTTCTTAGTTTAGTTAATTAAAACAAACCCCTTTATTCTTAGGCTAGATAATAAAAAGACAGCCATTAATAGTACTTTTAGTTCCTTTGGGTTCGACAATCCGATCTTGCTAAAGCTATACTACTGTTCAATAGGTACACTTGCCTACATCGTGATAATAGTTAGTTTCAAGAATGATTAATTATAAATTTATAAAAATTATCACAAAAAATTACAATCAAGTTTTTGGCGCCGTTGCCGGGGAACTAAAATATTAGGAAAACTCAATTTTTATTACTTTAGCCATTTATTTTTTTTGCAATTTAATTTAATTTTAATTATTATTTTACTAATTTTTTTTTTCTTTTGGTAGGTTCTTATAGTTTATGACTAGAAGAAACCCATCGGGACCATTACTGTTTGACGAAGAAATCGATCGCACAGCTCATAGAAACTGATGAGAAATAAGGCGAAGCCTAAGATACACAGAGGAAGAGCAAGGGACGATATCTCATCTACAACTGAGGAGATGGCTGAAAATCAGGAAAATCAGTTACCTCCTGCGATACCCGCTGACCTAGCAAATCAGAATCCTGCTCCTCGTACTATGTATGATTATGCTAAACCTACATTAACAGGAACTGAGTCAAGTATAGTTAGGCCTGCTATTGCTGCAAATAATTTTGAACTGAAACCTAACACGATTCAAATGATACAACAATTTGTTCAGTTTGATGGTTTGCAGGATGAGGATCCCAACACTCACTTGGCGAATTTTCTAGAGTTCTGCAACACTTTTAAAATTAATGGTGTTTCTGATGATGCCATTCGTCTTTAGTTATTCCCTTTTTCACTGAGGAACAAAGCTAAACAGTGGTTGAACTTGTTACCACGATGGTCCATCACTACTTGGGAACAAATGACTGAAAAGTTTTTATATTTTCTGCCAGCTAAGACAGCTAAATTATGTAATGATATCTCTTCTTTTGTGCAGATGGATTTGAAACACTTTACGATGCATGGAAGAGATACAAGGACCTACTGCGAAGGTGCCCTCACCATGGGTTACCTCTATGGCTGCAAGTTCAAACGTTCTACAATGGTGTGAATCCCTCGACAAGACAAATGATTGATGAAGCCGCTGGTGGAACCATCAACAACAAAACACCTGAAGAGGCTTACGAATTCATTGAGGAGATGTCACTGAATAACTATCAGTGGCAAGTCATGAGGACTAAACCAACTAAAACAGCAGGTGTTTATAACGTTGATTCGGTTACTATGTTGTCAAATCAGGTAGAACTTTTAAATAAAAAGATTGATGGTTTACTTGGTTCTATACAGGTCCATCCAGTAATGCAATGTGAAGCAAGCGAAGGTGGATCGAGCAATTCAGAATATCAACCCCATGGCCACAACATGGAGAACGAGCAATTAAATTACATGGGTAATAATTTTTGATCTCAAAATAATCCTTACAGTAATACTTATAATGCAGGTTGGAGGAACCACCCAAATTTCTCTTGGGGTGGTCAAGGGAATCAAAGGCCACAGAATCCTTCGGGTTTTCAACAGGCACTTATCAACAGGAAAAGAAACCAAACCTTGAGGAGATGCTGTCCAAATTCATCTCGATGTCAGAAACTCGTTTCCAGAATACTGGGACAGCACTTAAAAATCAGCAAGCATTAATCCAAGGGCTCGAAACTCAGATAGGCCAGCTGTCCAAACTAATTTTCGAACAACTACAAGATAGCTTGCCAAGTAACACTGAGCCTAACCCAAGGGAATAGCTTAACGTGATTAATGTTCAAGGTGAAGAAGGATCAGTTGAGCTTGAGCCAGAATCGAGGCAAGAAACTATGGTAAGCAAAGGTAAAGGTGAGGTAGGTCATAATGAAAACAAAACGGTAAGCGTAGAATACAAACCTCGTGTGCCATACCCTAATGCGACAAGGAAAGACCACTCAGATGAACAATTTGGTACATTCCTTAAACTCTTAAAAAAATTACATATTAACTTAGAGTTTATTGAAGCTCTCTCGCAGATGTCGAACGCAATGAAATTTTTAAAAGAACTTTTAGCAAATAAGTGGAAGTTGGACGAGGCATCGCATGTAGAGCTAAATGCAGTTTGCTCAGCTATTCTACAGAATAAGCTACCCAAAAAATTAAAAGATCCAGGGAGTTTTACAATTCCTTGCTTAATTGGTAGTTTAGATGTTAATAATGCATTAGCTGATTTAGGGGCTAGTATTAACGTCATGCCTTACAAAATGTTTAAGCAACTAGGTCTTGGGAAACCTAAATAGACTAGGATGAGCATTCAATTAGCAGATAAAACCATCAGATTTCCTAGGGGTATTATGGAGGATGTGCTAGTTAAAATCGATAAGTTTATATTTCCCGTTAACTTCGTTGTTCTAGAGATAGAGGAGGATAGCAACACTCCTTTGATTTTAGGAAGACCCTTTTTAGCAACTACTAGAACGGTTATTGATGTTGGCATAAGTGAACTCACACTTCGTGTGGGAGACGAAACAATCACCCTTCAATCTCGAAATTTTGGCAACACATCAAAAATTGAAGGTGATTGTATAAACCATTCTACTAAAACTAACAATATGGTGAAACCTACTTTGCAGGAAATAAGTTTGAAGGAAGTACACGAACCATGTTCCAGCAACAATATAGGACCTATTCATGAAGAACAAAGGCTAAAAATAGAGGAGCTAGATGAATGGTGGATACATAAACCGAGAACACATGATAAACAAAAACTACACCAGGACGAGCTCAATACCTCATTGAATCAACTTAAGGTTGGAGATAAAGTTTTATTAGATGCCGCAGATCCTCACATTGTCACTACCGACCCGAATGAAGAAATCCCTCTTACGGTACTTAGTATTTTCCCATTTGGTACAGTCGAGGTAAGTCATCCCAAGTTTGGTACTTTTAAGGTAAACAACACCCGTCTAAAACCTTATTTTCATAAGATTGATAGCAGGAATGAGGAGTATAAACTCCTCGAACCACCATGACCATTTAATGGAGAGGTAAGTCGAGTTTAGACTATAAATAAGCACTTCTCGGGAGGCAACCCGAGCACTAACTATACTAACTTCTTTAAATTTTAGTGGTTAACACCTAACTTACTAACGGAGCTCTTAAAAACAGGTTCACCACACAGACACGGCCAAGCACACGGGTGTGCTTAGGACCGTGTAGAAACAGGGCAAAGATATTTCCCAAACACGGGTTGCGACAACTCACCACAGTCGTGTGACATGGCCGTGGGCGAACCTGCCAAAACAACATGGGCGTGCGGTACGCCCGTGCCTGAGAACTGTTGTTGAACCTGAGAAAATAACACGGGTGTGTGACATACCCGTGTCTAGCACCCGTGGTTGAACCATTCAAATTAACACGGGTGTGGAAGAAGCGAACGAAGGTAGACACAGTCGTACGACACAGCCGTGTGCACCAACACGCCCAAGGTACACGGGTGTGGGACAAATTTCAGACTCACCAAAATAGGAAAAACGCGAAACACACGGGCTAAAATTGGGGCACACGGGCATTTTCCCTGGTCGTGTGACCCAAAATCTATAAATACCCTGCACTATTCATTGTTTTCTTCACTCAAAATCCCTAACCCTAGTCGTTGCAAGTCCACACAGCCTCCCTGCCATGCCCGTGCGCCCCTCCAACTCTATTTTTGACGCTCATTCTTCCCTTTTTAGCGTTTGTTTACTTTTTTCCCTTTTATTTAATTTATTTCTAATGCTATTTATCATAATAAACTACATTGTTCATATTATTTTTATTTTTCTATCATTCAAATCCCATGTCTGGGGTAGTTATCATTTATTTCATGTTGAAGTTTCACTTATTTCATGATTTCTCATGCCTTATTCACCTATTCTAAGTCAATATTCATAGTTTCATTTGCTTCTTATTCTTTTTCATTATAACCCTTGCAATATGCTAAATTTATGCTTTTTAGATTTCCATAGAATTTGTTGCTATCTTGATATTCATACTAAGGCCACGACATTATGCCATAGAATTTATTGTTTTAGTTAGATTTGTTAGTGTTAGTAATTGTGGCTGAACTTATTTATGACTTTTTCCTCTTTGAATTTAGTTATATTTTACCTTTTCCATTCATTAAGACGGAATAATGGTTTTTCTTATAGGTATACCATGTCATTTTCATGAGGAAAGAAAGCCGCCGTTCCCGCTTCGAAGAAAAGGAAGGGAGCGTCATCTTTCTCGGGTCCCATCGCAAAAATTTGTCACCCTTTCTTGCAGTTCCCCATTGGGCCCCAAGAAGAATTTTCCAAATACTCCGGGGCGTAACCTTTAATTGCGGGCTGCTGCATCGACTGGGCTGTAGTAGAACAAGTCCAGTTGGCTGATGCGATTCGGGCACTTCTCACCACCGACCTATGGAACCTCTTCTTTGAGATCATCGAGCCGACGTATCTCGCATCTTTAGACCGTAATGACCAACCATGGTGATCCCGGTATGATCCAATTCTGACTTGGTGACCTAGTCTGCCAGTTGAGCGTTCCAGAGTTTGGTTTGGCACTGGGTCATTACACGGAGGAGTTTCAAGAGGAGAACGATCTTGATACCCTCAACCGCCACATTCATTACTCTTCCTCAAAGTGCTGGAACACCCTCGTCCCACGTTTGGCCACCTATGACCCCAGTCGCTCTAAGGCATTAGCTCTCCCTCTATCCTTGAGGACTTAAATTCTATTTTATCTTACACTTTGATAGGGTAGAGAAAGCACCGGCGTTGTCACTACTCATGATGTCTACTACTTATGGTGTATATCGCACGGGCACGTCTTCGACCTCGCCTACTTTATTTCCCTTGCCATCCGCCATCAAACGGAGTGACATCGGAAAGAGGTCATCTCCATTGGCCCCTACGTGACTCAACTGGCATGACGCTTCGGACTCCTCGACACTGCGGCCCAAGAATCATCCCTTACACTCATTGGCCAGATGTCCCCATAAGGCATCTCGAGCATGCTAAGCATGAGGATAATCTAGAAGTGCCGAGGAACCTACCCTCCCCAATATCATCTCGCCCAATCTATCGAGGAGGAGGCCCTAGAGGACATTACTAAAAACGTCCCTCCATAGCACGAGGACCCATCGTCTCAGCCACCACGCTCCCATCGTCCAGTTCATGCGGCGACTTTATATGCTGACATCTCTAAGCGCCTCAATCGATTCGAGCAGCAGTGCTTTCAATGATTTGATAACATTGATGTTACTCTCCAGTAGATTTGTCAGCACTTCCACATCTCATCGCCACCACCACCTTGCGAACCATCCTGCGATGATGATGTTTAATTTAACTTTATCTTTATTTTTATTTCTATTTCGATTTCGATTTCTATTTCTATTTCTATTTTTATTTTATGTTTTTATTAATTTCACTTTTAACTTTTAAATATTATTTCCTTTTTGATACTATTTTATATTTAGGTTTTATAAATTAATTTTCATCTCGGCTATTTCTTTATGAGTAATTATTCTTCCTAATATCCCCTAAAAAGTTCCTGATTTTCTCATAGTTATAAAGAGCTCCAAAGCTCACAATCACTTAGGAACTTCAAACTCCATTGGAAAAGGTTCTCCACGACTGCCATGCCCTACTCAATCACGAGATATAATATTCTTTTGGCGAAACACTTGTGGAATCCAACATCTACCACCACCGGAGTATCCTCCTCCACTCTACAAAACTTCAAACTAGGGAGTTCATTCATTTAACACTCAGGAAGTTTCAACTCTCTCCTAATCGTATGATCTTATAATTATATTTTTCTATATATCTTTGTACATTGAGGACAATGTACATCTTAAGTGTGGGGGGATATTCATTTCATTATCAGAAAAATCCCTGAATGTTGCCTTGTTCTCTTATAAATCTCTCATATCATGATTAGGATAAATTTTGATTGATTTATGATTTTTATTGAAATATCCTGAATTAAAACATAGGCATTCATGCATTGATTATTTAAACTTTAAGACATTAGAGAATTAAGCATAATAAGTTTATTTTTAAGAATTTTAAAATGTTAGGTTGTTTCCCCAAGTTTAGGTATTATCTTGAATTGAAATCCACAAGTTTAAACATCAAAAAGCCATAATTTTTGTGAGATTATTAAGCCTTTAAGAGCATCTATTATTTCTTTCATGCTCACTTTTATTATTGCTTTGAGTGTGTCAATATCGAATTGTTATTCTAGAACTTGCTTGATTATGCATGTCAAGACCACACCATTTGATTTGATATGTCAAGATGATAGAGGCACTTAGGATTAACCCACTCATGCCATGAAAAGCCTGCCTCCACGATTAACCCTTAGTAAACCCCTTTGAGCTTAACAAGCCATTCCTTGTATTACCCTTAATATTAACCCTTAACCCATTATTGTTGAAATCCCCTAAATTGATATGATCCCTATTTTTGTCGAGATTTGATTTGAATAAATTGCTTAGCTATGTCTTGTTCTTAATAGCTAGTCTATGTTATTTGACTTGTTCTTAAAAAAAAATGTGTATACATATTACTAGTAAAAATCTTCTATTCAAATATTTAAATTCCATATTCTAAGAAGAAACTCTGTTGTATGCAAGTGATAATTAAATATTTTTCTAGTTAAGTAATTTTTCAACTCAATCTCGATTCTAACCTTTTCTTTTAGCTTGTGACCACACCCCCTAACCAAGCCTCGTTACAACCCTCTAAAGACCTTTTGATTGATGTATCATATTAATTTATAGTGGTGGAGATTTGATTTTCATGAAAGCCTATGGTAATAACTTTTCATATTGACTAATGAGTGCTAATTTCATTGTCCTTAAACACTTCGAGTGATTTGAGTGAATCCTTAGTGAGGATGTTAAACTCTGTGAGATTTCAAATCAATGGTAACTACTTAGATGAGGGGAGATGCCTAAGTTTTTCGTGATTAAATACTCAACTTGGAATGTTTGAAGCTTTAATGTTCTTTTAGTTGAATTATCAATGTATGATTACTCATGGATTAGTTTGAGATATTATCAATAGGAATTATAAGTTGAGCAAAAGGAATTCTTAATTGTGAATTGAGAATTTTGGTTGAGAACAAGAAAATGCTTAAGTGTGGGGGTATTTGATAAACCGTAATTTATACATATTTTTATCCCTCGCTTAACATGTTTATGAGTGATTTCTCCTTAAATTTGGTGAATTTGATGCTCCTAATCCTTTAATTTCATGTTTTATACTTATTTGAGCATAGGAGAGCGAAAAGAATGAGAAACGAACTAAAAACAGAGAAAATGGGCCTACGTGGGAAAACAACACGGCCTGGACTTCCTCACACAGGCAGAACACATGCCCGTGCCATTCTAACAGGCTCGGCCATGGCCTAAAACAATCTAAGCACGAGCATGTTGATATCTCAGCCTCGACCATGACTTGAAGTAATCGCACACGGGTGTGTGACACGGGCATGTCCCTGCCGAGCCCTAGCTAAGTTCCATTTAGAAAAGGGCAAGTTTGAGGGCATTTAGGCATTCTAAAGCCTATTTAAACACCCTAGAGGAAAACTAAAGGGAGACAGAGAGTAGGGAGCAAGGAATTATTCCAAGAAAGCCGATTGATCCATCTCAGAAGCTAGATTCATCATCAAGACTGAAGATCTCTCCTCAATTTCCCTTTAGGAGTTTTGGGTTTTCTTTATGTCTTGTATTCTTTATTCTTCTGAGATGTTTTCCTATTTAGTTATGAACTAACCCCTAAATACCTAAGGGGGATGAAACCTAAGACGAATCTTGTTATTATTTTCTGAATTGTATGATAAATATTTGACTTGTTCTTAATTATGTGTTCTTAATTCTTGTTTTGATATTTCAGGATATCGATTCAAGTTAATGCTCTTAGTGGGAAGAGTGACTTTGTCATAATTAAGTGGAGTTGATTGCGCGCCTAGAGATAGGGTGACAAGATTTTACCGGATTAGGTTGAAACCTAATAAGGGGATCCATAGATCGAGTTAATACAACCCTAGGGTGTTAAAAAGTCTCAATTATTCAATCTAGGGATTAGATGTTATTAGTCTTGAATAGGGATAATAATATAACTTAGGGATTTCTACAGAACAAGTTAAACGAATAAATCGTCCGATTCGGAGCCAAAATAACAAGTGAAGTCTAGGTGGATTTTTCCTTAGGTATTTTCCTAAATCAATCGTTTTTCCAAAAGTAATTTTTCAATCCTATTTTCTACAATTTCTTAGTTTAGTTAATTAGTTAATTAAAATAAACCCATTTATTCTTAGGCTAGATAATAAAAAGATAGTCATTAATAGTACTTTTAGTTCCTTTGGGTTCGACAATCCGGTCTTGCTAAAGCTATACTACTGTTCGATAGGTACACTTGCCTACATCGTGATAATAGTTAGTTTCAAGAACGATTGATTATAAATTTATAAAACTTATCATGGAAAATCACGATTAGTAGCTTGCTCGATTTGGATAAAGGTGGAGATACGCATCATACTATCCAATTGCCGATTGGTACCTTTGAGCTCAATGGATATATGTAAATATGACATGTATAGGCTAGTTATAAAGATGTTAGTTATGGTTACTTAAGCTAGTGATTTTGGTATATGTTGTGGTATAAGATAAAGCTATGTGATTTGGCTTAACTTGGTATAATGCTTTTGTAACAACCCATACCCGTATCCTACGCCGGGACAGAATACGAGGCGTTACCTAACTCAAACTCATGCTTACAACCATTTTCGAGACTCCAAGATTTGGAAAAATTTAAAGCATTCTCAAACTTATCAACAAAACCTTAATATGGGCCTACGAGGCCCAAAACACACCTCAGAAATCATTCGGGACCAACTTGGGTTCTTTAGCCAACTTTAGAAAAATGTCACTTGACACAGGGGTACACGCCCGTGTGGGAGGGGCAACATGCCCGTGTGACCATTTCGACATGGTCATGCTGATGGCACGTGTGTCTCACACGGCCTAAGTAATATAGGGACACGCCCGTGTCCTCCCCCCATGTGGAATTAATTCTAAATGCACACCTACAGGGATTTTCACACAACCTGGCATACACACGTGTCCCTGGCCTATGTCCTTCACACGGCCATGACACGCCTGTGTCCTAGCCCGTGTGCAAAAACATGGACATTCTGTTTCTGACGTCAGCAACCCCAAAATGTCACACGGCCAAGTCACACGCCTGCGTGCTAAGCTGTGTCCTTCACACGGTTGAGACACATGGCCGTGTTTTTGCCCGTGTTTTTACTACCATGCATACTGACTTGAAATTTTTATATGTAGGGGACACATGACCGGACCACACGCCTATAGGGTAGACCGTGTGTCACGCACGGCCTAGACACACGCCCGTGTGTCTACCCGTGTGGACAATATAAGGCTATTTACCAAGCCTCTTTGCCACTCTTAATTACACAACCTACATAATAGCAACCAATATGAGACTATTTCATGCAACCAAATCAGTCACAATAAACAACATTTCATTTGTGCATTTTACTCATCCTTGAAAATAACATCATTTGCATATATCAAAATGAATATTAGCCTTCATTTGAAGCTTAATACAAAATAAAGGAGAATCAACCCATGCCAACACATTTGGCCAATTTTTTCAAAGGCTCAAACTTCAAAGTCTAGCCTATACATGCCATTTTCAAAAACAAATAGTCTAATTATACCGAGTCCTTTGGCTGATAGTGTGATCGTTTCCTCCAATGTCCAATGATCCTCGAGCTAGTTAGGCGGCACTATAAGAAAAAGGAAAGGAGAGGGAGTAAGCATAAAGCTTAGTAAGCTGCAATAAATAAATATACAACACAACTTTACCATTCATCAACAAGCTCATAATACGCAATTGGGCATAAGTAAAACTTACTCATCAATATTCCATACACATCATATAGCATATATTGAGCTCACGATTCATACATACCAAATAGGTACCTGTACTACTCACAATACGATTAAACCTTCCTCAATAACTAAAAATCATAACTTTCACTGTTGAACCATTTGGAATACACATCTCATAGCCGATTCATGTCCCAAACATATCTTACACTGGCTTACGTTACACTAGCACTCATCTCAATGTCGATGACATGTCCCAAACATGGTCTTACACTAGCTTCCATAATGTGGCCGATGCATGTCCCAGACATGTCTTACTCTAGCTCACACAAGTGACCCAATCATCATGGCATGAATATCTAATTTATTTCCTAGGGTTCAATCAGGAATTCTACTATCTCTATACTCATCACATTTTCTCATTTCCATAATCAAGAAATTTATACTATAATAATTTTGATACAATTCAAACACATATATTATCAATGTAGTTGTATTATTTACATACAACTTACCTCGGATTACAAAATGTGGCGACTAGTCGATTTAGTCGATTTGCTTGGCTTTCCCCCGGTCTAGGTTTGGATTCGGTATTTCTTGATCTATAATAACAAAAAGGCACTTATTTAGTCACTTTATCAAACTAGGCACTCAACAATTCATAATTGGGCAAAATGACCAATTTGCCCCTAGACTTTTACAAACTGACCATTTTGCCTCTAATCTTGAAAATTGATTTTTATTGAATTTAATTGCATCTTAAGCCTAGCCGAACCCTTTTTATTCTTATAGCAACTCCAAAATCTCACTACTTCACACATTTATCATCTATTTTACAACTTATGCAAACTGGTCCTTTTAGGTGTTTTCATGCTAACACCTTTCACAAAAGTTGTTTATAACACACCCAAAACTTATTTTCTTCCATAAAATTTCAGAAAACACCCTAAATGCTCTCATGGAAAAACCCTAGACTTACCACTATTTTGCAAAATAGTCCCCTCATTCGAAAGCTTATGCTTCAAGGGTCTCAAAAATGCAAATATCATCAACAAATGGTAGGAAAGTTGCTTACTTGTGAGGGCTTAAAGTTGCTGAAATTTTTGAAGCTCAAAACTCTTAACAATGGTTGAAAAATAGGCGGAAGTGAAGAGAAAAAATGAAAAAAAGATGATAGCTAGGCTTAGGTATTATTATAATACACCTTATGTCATCAACATTACCTAATGTTGACTTTTCAACATTTCCATCACCCATGGCCGGCCAAGCTATCACAATAGGGTCTAATTTCCCTTTAAAGACCCCCAATTTTTATTATCTAGCTATTTGACACTTTTAGCTATCAATTTAGGACTTCTGCATTTTATGCGATTTATTTCTTTTTCGAAATTAAGCTCTCAAATGCTAAAATTAATTCACCAAATTTTTCATGCACTAATATAAACATATTATAAGTCTAAAATATTAATAAAATATTTTCTCTGACTTTGGATTGGTGGTCCCAAAACCATTGTTCTGACTAAGCCCAAAATTGGGCTATTGCAATTCTCCCCCTAGGGATTTTCATCCCTGAAAATCTTACCGGCGAATAAGTTCGGGTACTAATCTCTCATAGTCTCCTCGGGTTCCCATATGGCTTCCTCGACTCCATGTCTATGCCACAAAACATTCACGAGTGCTATACTCTTATTCCTCAACTGTTTGACTTCTCAAGCTAAAATCTTGACACGCTCTTCGCCATAAGTCAAGTCCAAATGAATCTCAAGCTCAATTGGCGCAATCACATGTGAAGGGTCTGATCTATATCGGCGTAGCATGGACACATGAAACACGTCCTGAATCATTTCCAATTCTGGCGGCAAAGCCAATCGATAGGCAACTGGTCTTACTCTCTTGATAACCTCATAAGATCTTATGGAACGAGGACTCAACTTGTCTTTTCTACCAAATCTGAGTACTTTCTTCCTTGGGGATACTTTTAAAAATACTCAATCATCGACTTGAAATTCGATCTCTTTCCGTTTCAAATTCGCATAGGATTTCTGCCTATCCGAGGTAGCCTTCAAATAGTCTCGGATCACTTTAACTTTCTCTTCAGTCTCCTTGACTGAATCGACCTCGTGAATTTGACTCTCTCTGAGCTCAGTCCAATATAAAGGCATTCGACACTTTCGCCCATATAAAGCCTTATAAAGCACCATATTCAAACTTGACTGATAGCTATTGTTGTAGGCAAATTCAACCAATGGCAAGTACCTTTCCCAACTACCTTGAAATTCGAGAACACAACACCGCAACATGTCGTCTAAAATCTGAATCACTTTTTCTAGCTGACAGTCGGTTTGTGGGTGAAATGCTATGCTGAAACTCAACCTTTTTCCCAACGTCTCTTGTAACTTTTTCCAAAACCTCGAGCTAAATCTCGGGTCCCTATCCGAAATAATCGATAAGGGCACCCCGTGTAGTCTCAAATCTCAAAAACATACAAGTCAGCAAATATCTCAAGGGAGTAGTCAGTACACACTGGTATGAAGTGTGTCGACTTTGTTAGCCTATCCACAATAACCCAAACAACATTTCTTTTCTTCAAGGTTAATGGCAAACCCGTCACAAAAACCATAGTAATCCGATCCCACTTCCACTCTGGGACCGTTATAGGCTTAAGTAGACCTTAAGGTACTTGGTATTGAGCCTTCACTTGCTGACACACAAGACACTTGTAAACAAACTCTTTTCATTTCCGACCACCAGTACATTTTCTTCAGGTCATTGTACATTTTCACACTACCTGAGTGAATGGACAAGCAACCACTATGTGCCTCTCGTAGAATCTTCTGAATAACCTCACTGTCTTTGGGTATACAAAATCTATCCTTAAACATCAAACACCCATCGGAACCAATCCGAAAGTCTGATTTAGCCCCTGACTCGCATTGAGTTCTCTTGGCTTGCAAATCTTTGTCATTGTTCTGAGCTTCATAGATTTCTTACAGAAATGTCGGTCTAGCTCTCAAGTCTGCTAGAACCGAACCATCATCTAAAAAAGTCAATTGATCATCCATTGCTCTTAACAAAAATAACGATTTTCTACTCAAGGCATCGACGACCACGTTTACCTTGCCCGGGTGATAGTTAATCACCAACTCGTAGTCCTTTATCAGCTCTAGCCACCTTCGTTGCTGTAGATTCAATTCCTTCTGAGTCATCAAGTACTTAAGACTCTTATGATCGGTGAATACTCGGCATTTCTCACCATACCAGTGGTGCTTCAAAATCTTTAATGCGAACACAATAGCTGCTAGCTCCAAGTCATTGGTCAGGTAATTTCTCTTATGTGGCTTTAATTGTCTTGAGGCATAGGCTATAACCTTGCCTTCTTGCATGAGCATACACCCCAAACCATTCAAGTAGGCGTCACTATATATCACAAACTCCTTGCCTGATTCTGGTTGCACTAAAATTGGGGCTTCGGTCAATAAAGCCTTTAATTTCTCGAAACTTTGTTGGCACTTTTCTATCCATTCAAACTTGACATCTTTTTGCAACAGCCTTGTCATCAGCATAGCTATCATAGAAAATCCATTTACAAATCGTCTATAATATCCGGCCAAACCCAAAAAGCTTCTAACCTCTGTCACATTCCTTGGCGGTTTCCACTCAACAATAGCAGAGATCTTGCTCGAGTCAACTTTAATCCCGTCACCTGGCACTATGAGTCCTAGAAATCTGACCTCTTTAAGCCAAAATTCAGTCTTACTGAACTTGGCGTATAACTGCTTATCTCTCAAAGTTTGTAGAACTGTTCTCAAATGCTTCGCGTGCTCACCTTCATCACGCGAGTAAATCAGTATGTTGTCAATAAAGACCACTACGAACTTATCCAAATACGGCCAAAAAATACAGTTCATCAAATCCATAAACACCACCAGGGCATTAGTCAAACCAAAGGGCATGATGAGGAACTTATAATGCCCGTATCTCATCCAGAATGCAGTCTTCAGTACATCTTGCTCTTTAACACTTAACTGGTAATATCCTGACCTCAGGTCAATCTTGGAAAACACAGTGGCTCCCTTTAGCTGATCAAACAGGTCATCGATCCTTGGTAAAGGATAATTGTTCTTCATTGTTACCTTATTGAGCTGCCTATAGTCAATACATAACCTCATCGACCCGTCTTTCTTTTTCACAAAAAGTACTAGAGCACCCCACGGTGAAAAACTCGATCTCGCAAAGCCCTTATCCATTAACTCTTGCAACTGTACCTTCAACTCTTTCAACTCCGCTGGAGCCATCCGATACGGAGCGATCAAGACAGGTGCCGTACCAGGGACCAACTCGATACCAAATTCAATTTCCCTAGTTGGAGGTAATCCGGGCAACTCTTTCGGAAACACATCTATAAACTCACCAACCACTAGTACCGATTCAATCTTCAACTCAGACGCTTGAGTATTCAGCACAAAGGCGAGATATGCCTCATATCCTTTTCTCAAATATTTCTCAGCCGACATAGACGATATCACCACAAGTAATTTATTCGGTTCATCTAGTCTAACCTGAAGAACATTCCCGTCTTCACATTTCAACTCAATAACTTTTCTCCCACAGTCCACTACAACACTATGCAAAGTCAACCAATCCATCCCAAGGATTACATCAACTTCATTAAATGACAATAACATCAAGTTAGCCGGAAAACAATGACCTCTAATTGTCAAAGGACAATTTCTACACACTTGGTCAACTAGCACATGTCTGCCTAAAGATTGGACACTTTTATCACGAATTTAGTAGACTCTAGTAGCATGTTCATACGGGGTATTAATTCAATACAAATATAAGTGTGGGTAGACCCCAGGCCAATTAAAGCAACAACAAATTTATTATGGATAGAAAAGGTACCCGTGATCACATCAGGAGACTCTGCCTCTTCACGGGCACGAATAGCGTAAGTCCTTACAAGCGTTCTACCCTTGGACCTCACTGCAGCATCTCTTGAGGTACTTCTGCTAGTAGCCCCACTTCCAGGGTTCTTTTGCGATCTACCTCTCGATGGAGCACTACTTGCCTTCACTTCTTTCTTTTTCTCTCTCTCTTCCATTTCGGGATAGTCTCGGATGAAATGGTCCAGTGACCCATATTTGAAGCACCCTCTTTCTTTACCTCGACACTTTTCGAAATGGCTTTTACCACATTGCGAACCTTCTAGCCTATTTGGCTGAGCGCTACCGACACTCCCGACAGAAGTGGTCTGGGCTCTAGAAGTTGTGTTCTACTGATTCTTATTTCTATTTGAAAACCCCACCGAAGGATTCAGTCAGGTAGTAAATTCCTTCGATCTCTTCGATGAGGAATGGTGTGATTTCCCCATCCGTCTTCTTCTTGAATCCCACGATTCAATAGCCACCTTTCTCCTCTCTTTAACCAACTCTTCAGCCTTGCATGCTCTCCCAACAAGCACCACAAATTCTCTCAACTTTAAGATGCCAATAAATACTTGGATATCCTCATTTAGACCATCCTCAAACCTTTTATGTAACACCCCATACCCATAACCCACGCCGGGACGAAGTTAAATGGATTACCTAACTTGATCTCATGCACACAACCAAACTCAAGTCACCAAGACTCGGTCCAAATTAGAACTTTTTTTATTTCTACTTAAACTCCTCAATATGGGTCTACGAACCCCAAATTGACCATTGGAAACTATTCGGGACCATTCCAGGTCCTTAAACCACCTATTGAAATTTTGCCTTAAAAACAGAGCACACGCCCGTGTAGAAGGGCAACACGGTCATGTGACCATTTTGACATGGTCGTGCTGATGTCCCGTGTAGCTCACACGGCCCAAGCACATAGGAACACGCCCGTATCCCTTACCCGTGCAGAATTAAATTCTAATTCGAACCTACAGGGGTTTTCACACGGCCAGACACACGCCTGTGTCAATGGCCCATGTCCCCTACACAGCCATGACACGCCCATGTGCAAAAACTTGGGTATTTTGTTTCTGACGTCAGCATCCCTAAAATGTCACACGACCAAGGCACACGCCCGTGTATTAGGCCGTGTCCCTGACACGGCTGAGACACACGGCCGTGTCTCTACCCGTGTGTTTATTACCATGCATACTGACTTGTAATTTTTACGTGTAGGGGACAAACGTCCAGACTACATGCCCATGGGGCAGACAATGTGTCACACACGGTGTAGACACACACCCGTGTGTCTACCTGTGTGGACAATATAAGGCTATTTACCAAGCCTCATTGCCACCCTTACATACATAACTCCATACAAAACCAACCAATACCAAAACAATCAGAATTCATATAACCAAATCAGCCGCAATAGACATTAATACAAACATGAAAAATGCATCTTTTATGGAATCAAAATGAATGTTAGCCATCATTCAAGGTTTAATACAAAATGAAGGGTTTCCAACCCAAGCCAACACATTTAACCAATTCTCAATGACACAAAAATAATAAAGTCTAAGCCCTATACATGCCATATTCAAAAATATAAACCCAACTATACCAAGTACTTCAGTTGATAGTGTGATCGGTATCTCTGACTTCTAGTGATCCTTGAGTTACTTAGGCGGCACTATAAGAAAATGGAAAGAAAAGGGAGGAAGCATATAGCTTAGTAAGTTGCACATAAATAAATATACAACAACTACTTTACCATTCATCAACAAGCTCATAATACAAAGTGGGCATAAGCTTCACTTATTCATCACTACCCATACAAATCACATAGCATATATATGTTGAACTCACATCTCATACATATCAATTTAGTACCTGTACCACTCACAACATGGTTATACTTTCCTCATTACTCAAAATCATAACTCTCACCGTTGAACCGTTAGGAACACTATCGAATATTCGATAAGCCTTAAACATGGGGTAAGATGTCGATGCCATGTCTCAGACATGGTCTTACATTGGATATCATCATCGAGGCCGATGTTATGTCCCAGATATGGTCTTACACTAGCTCTCGCACATCCGTGCCGATGCCATGTCCCAGACATGGTCTTACACTGACACATCTTGTAACCGGTGCATGTCCCAGACATGTCTTACACTGGCACTCGTCTCAATGCCAATGCCATGTCCTAGACATGGTCTTACACTGGCTCTCATAATGTGGCCGATGCATGTGCCAGACATGTCTTACACTAGCTCACACAAGCGACCCAAATGTCATGGCATGAATATCCGATTTACTTCCTAAGGTTCCAACAAGAATTCTACTATCTCATTTGTCATTATACAATCTCAATTCCACAATCAAGCAATTCATGCTATATCGATTCAATGATAATTCAAACACATATAGTAACAATGTAGTTGTATTATTTACATACAACTTACCTCGAATTACAAAATGTACACGACTAGTCGGTTTAGTCGGTTTGCTTGGCTTTCCATCGGTCTAAGTTTGGATTCGACAATTCTTGATCTAAAATAGAAAATCGCACTCATTTAATCACTAAATAAAATTAAGCAATTAAAAATTCCCATCTTTGGTAAATTGACCATTTTGCCCCTAAACTTTGACAAAATGACCATTTTACCCTTATGCTCGAAAATCGATTTTTATCAAATTTCTTTGTATCCCAAGCCTAGCTGAACCCTTTTTACTCTTATGGAAACTCCAAATTTTCACTATTTCACACATTTATCATCTATTTTACAAACTTTACAAAATGGTCCTATTAGGTGTTTTCCATGAAAATCCATTCACAAAAGTTGTTTATTATACAACCCTAACTAATATTCTTCCATGAAAAACCAGTAATTACAAATCCTTTCATGGGAAAACCCCAAACCCTTAATCATTTTGCAAAATAGTCCCCTCATTTGAAAGCTCATGCTTCAAGGGTCTCAAAAATGCAAAAATTATCAACAAAGGGTATGGAAACCACTTACATGTGAGTGCTTCGAGTGGCTGAAAATTTTAAGCTTTCAAAACTCCCTTCAATGGCTGATTTTTGGTAGAGAAAGAAGATGAAAAAGGGATGATATCATCCTTCCTTTATTTATTTCTATTTTAGTAAAAAATAAGCCACCTAACTCACCAAATTTGAAAATTTTATCTCCTCTTTGACCCTATGGCCGACTATGCTTTCTTTTAAGGGTTTATTTGCCTTTTAAAGACCCCAAATTTAAGTTCATGGCAATTTAACATCTTTAGCTATCAATTTAGGGCTTTTGCACTTTATACGATTTAGTCCTTTTTCACAATTGGGCTCAAAATCGCTAAAATTAATTCACCATATTTTTCATGCACTAATATAAACATGCTATAACCCCAAAATAATAATAAAATAATTTTTTTAACATTCAGATTTGTGGTCACGAGACCGTTGTTCTGACTAGGCCCTAAATTAGGCTGTTACGTTTCTCCCCCTTAGGGATTTTCGTCCCCGAAAATCTTACCGGTGAATAAGTTTGGATAATGATCTCTCATAATCTCTTCGGGTTCCCATGTTGCTTCCTTGACTACATGTCTATGCCATAAAACTTTCACGAGTGCTATACTCTTATTCCTCAACTGTTTGACTTCACGAGCCAAAATCTTGGCCAGCTCTTCGCCATAAGTCATTTGTGGATGAATCTCAACCTCCGTTGGTGTAATCATATACGAAGGGTTTGATCTATATCGACGTAGCATGGACACATGAAACCAGTCATGAATCTTTTCCAATTCCAGTGGCAAATCCAAGAAGTAGGCAACTGGCCCAACTCTCTTGATAACCATATAAGGTTCTATGAAACAAGGACTCAACTTGCCTCTTCTACCAAATATGAGGACTTTCCTCCATGGGGATTTTTTTTAAAATACCTTATCACTGACTTGAAACTCAATTTCCTTTCATTTCAAGTCCGCGTAGGATTTCTGTCTATCCTAGGTGGCCGTCAAGCAGTCACGAATCGCTTTAACTTTCTCTTCAGTCTCTTTAACTAAATCGACCCCGTGAATCTGACTCTCTTTGAGCTCAGTCCAATATAAGGGCATTCGATACTTTCTCCCATACAAAGCCTCATAAGGCACCATCTTCAAACTTGTCTGATAACTGTTGTTGTAGGTGAATTCAACCAATGGTAAATATCCTTACCAACTTCCCTGGAACTCAAGAACACCGCAACATGTCCTCTAAAATTTGAATCACTCTTTCTGATTGACTTTCGATTTGCGGGTGGAATGCTGTGCTAAAACTCAACTTGGTTCCCAATGCCTCTTGTAACTTATTCCAAAACCTCAAGGTAAATCTCGGGTCTCTATCTAAAACAATTGACAAAGGTACTCTATGAAGCCTCATAATCTCAGAAATGTATAAGTCGGCCAATTTCTCGAGGGAGTAGTCGGTTCGCACTGGTATGAAATGTGCCGACTTTGTTAGCCTATCCACAACGGCCCAAACAACATCCTTTTTCTTCGGGGTTACCAGAAAACCCGTCACAAAATCCATAGTAATCCGATCCCACTTTCACTCGAGGACCATGATAGGCTGAAGTAAACCTAAAGGCACTTAGTGTTCAGCCTTCACTTGCAGACACATAAGACACTTGGAAACAAACTCTAAAATGTCTCCCTTCATTCTCGACCACCAGTACATTTTCTTTAGGTCGTTGTACATTTTTACACTACCCAGGTGGATGGAAAAACAACTATTATGTGCCTCTCTCAGAATCCTCTGGATAAGCTCATTGTCCTTGGGTACACAAACTCTATCTTAGAACATTATACATCCATCGGTACCAATACTAAAATCTAATTCAATCCCCAACTTATACTGAGTTCTCTTGGCTTACAATTTCTCATAACCTTTCTAAGCTTCATAGATCTCCTGAAGAAACGTTGATCTAGCTCTCAACTCTGCTAGAACCGAACCATCGCTAGACATAGTCAATTGAGTATTCATGGCTCTCAAGGCAAACAATGACTTTCTACTCAAAGTATCGGCGGGTACATGCGTATTTCCCGGATGGTAGTCAATAATCAACTCATAATCTTTTATTAGTTCTAACCATCGTCGTTATAGCAAATTTAACTCCTTTTGAGTCATTAAGTACTTTAGGCTCTTATGATCGGTGAATACTCGACATTTCTCTCCATACAAATGGTTTCTCTAAATTTTCAGCGCGAACACGATGGTGGCCAACTCTAAATCATGTGTCGGGTAGTTTTTCCCATGCTACAGAAGTAGTCTGAGATTTAGGACCCACATTTTGCTTCTTAAAATTTCCATATGATTGTCCAGCTGAAACCTGTGAACGAGGATTCATATTTCTAGATTTTCTCGGATTCTTTGTGAGAATGAACCGCTCGTCGATCTTTTCTTCCAATTTCTAGTCTCACCCTCTACCTTTTCTTCTCTTTAAGTAGTTCTTCACCTTGCAAGCTCGATCAACCAAGACTACCATTTCTTTTAATTCAAGAATCCCAACAAATACTTTGATGTCTTCATTGAGTCCGTCTTCAAATCGTCTGTATATTTTAGCTTCTGTAGGAATATATTCTCTAGCATACTTACTCAAACTGACAAACTCCCTTTCGTATTCAATAACTGTCATGTTCCCCTACTTTAATTCAAGAAACTCTTTACGCTTCTGATCAATAAATCTTTCACTGATATATTTCTTCCGAATTTCTTCTTGAAAGAACTTCCAAGTTATTTTCTCTTTCGGTACTACTGAAGTCAATGTCTTCCACCAATGATAAGCTGAATCTCTCAACAATGATATAGCACATTTCAAGCATTCTTCAGGTGTACAAGACAATTCATCAAATACTCGAATAGAATTCTCGAGCCAAAACTCTGCTTTCTCGGCATCATCATCAATATTTGCCCTAAATTCTTCGACCCCTTGTTTACGGATTTTGCCAACTGGAGTTCTGTGAAATTTCATCAGATCTACACCTTGAGGCATCGGGGGTACAGGTTGAGGAATCAGGGGAGGTGGGGGAGGTTGTGCATTCGGGTTCATACGAACGAACTCAGTATACCAGGCACTCATCATCTAGAGAAAGGCTTCCCGAGCGCTTTCTTCTCCTCTTTGACCGACAGTAGGAGGTGGATTTTCAGTTGGCACCGCCCCTTCAGCCGGAGCTGGTGCATTACTCTCTACATCATTAGACGCAACTGGATCGGGATCCATTTACTATAAAAAAAATCATTTAAAAGGTCAGAAGTCGTCACACTATCACAATTTATATATATGGCATGTATAGCAAAACCCGTACATACAACACATTAGTCTGAGAACTGACTAAACCTACTCTGATACCACCAAATATAATACCCCGTACCCGAGACTGTCGCCGAATTTGAACACGAGGTGTTAACAGACTTAATTCATTACTTAAACCGCTCAAACAATTTATTTTTTTTAAAATTTCCAGTCAAGCTAGAAATCTGCGTCACAGTCGCTTAAAAATTCATATCTCGAGTTCCAAAACTCAAAATCCAATTCTGTAAATTTCACCTGAAACTAAACTCATATATCTATCTACTAATTTTTTTCTAGAATTTTTGGTCAAGCAAATTAGTACAGTTTATTAGTTAAAGTCTCCCCTATTTCAGGGTTTGACTGCTCTGACCTCTGTGTATTTCGAATTAGATATATCTCTGTACAGAATTTCAATGTCTATGATGTTTGTTTCTATTAAAACTAGACTCAATAAGAAATCTGTACATATAAAGCATGACTTCTAATTATTTTTTTAAAATTTATTATGAATTTTTAAATTCAAAACAGGGGATCCAGAAATCACTCTGGCCCTGTTTCACAAAAATTCAAATATCTCATAAAATATAATTCATATACCTGTTTTGTTCAATCCATATGAAATAGACTCATAAATCTTAAATTTCATAACTTACTCATCATTTAATTCCATTTCTACTATTTTTAGTGATTTTTCAAATTTACATCACTGCTGCTGCCAGATTCTATTCTATGGCAAATTTCACTTTACTAAGGATTTTCATGGACTAAATATCATTTTAAACATACATAACATCAAATATGTCTTAGATTGGCCATTCTAATGGCTAATCATTTACAAACCCTTTTCTTGCCAAACCATAGCCATATCATAAGATCATTTACACCAAGTAAGTATTTTGCCATACATGCCACATTCAAAACACACAAGCCATTTTACCAATTTAGGCCTTTGGATAGTGTGAACAAGTCTTCGACCTATCCCGATTCTCAAGCTGGCTTGTCAAAACTATAATGAAAGAAAAGGAGGGAGTAAGCACAAATGCTTAGTAAGTTCACATGCAAATAGCAAGTAACATAATCATACAATCCCACAAAACATTATTTGCATAAACAACACCAAGACATTCATGTTTCATTTGTATTTAATATCTTTCTACGATTTCATCATACTAAGTTCTCAACCCAAGGTTTTAAGCACATACCTATCAAATTTTCTCATTTACCACACTTACCAACATGTCATCTTCATTTTAGGCCTTCTTTATATTCACTTAAGATTCACCCGTTGAACACATCAGAATATAATTCGAATACGCGGATCTCATGAGCATTAAGCCATACCCGCAGCTAGACAAACTCAATAGCCTGCGGAACTTATGTAGCCAAGCTACTCTGTAACCCGTCCATAAGTGAACTCGAACTCAACTCAATGAGCTCGGGCGTTCGCATCCATAAGTGAACTCGGACTCAACTCAACGAGCTCGGATGCCTAGTTACATCTCACGAACTCGGACTCAACTCAACGAGTTCGGAACTCAACCATCCTAGTGACATGTCACTTGTATTCTAATCTATTCCCAAGGTTCAAACGGGCTTTTTCCTCGATCACATATCTTTGCCGTCTTCCATGGAATATTGAAACCGATACTCGGTAGCAATTCATATTTAACAAGTAATAAACATAATTTGCATATTACTCAACAATAACCACAAAGTATAATATTTCATAATAATAATCATCATATCATATAGATATCATTAATTTAATTAAAATGACAACTATGTTACTACATTTACACATGAACTTGCCTCGGTACAAAATTATTAGCAATCGAGCCTATTCTTAGTAAACTTTGTTTTTCCCTCAATCGCGACTTGAATCTTATTTCTCTTGATCTATAATGCCAAATTAATCTTATTTAATACATACATTCATCAAAACAGCATTTAATACAAACTTTGGCAAAATTATATTTTTGCCCCTAAACTTTTGCATAATTACACTTTTGTCCCTAGGCTCGGGAATTAAACTTCATCCCTTATTCTTATGTTTTATGACATGCTGATCATTTTTCCCTTCTATGGTAACATCAAATTTGTCACAACCCTAATTTGACCCTAGTCGGAAAGTGGTTTCGGGACCACAAAACCGAGTCTTATAAATAATTTAAAATTTTTTATTTCATGATTATGACGTGAGTAAATGCATGTGCGAAAGTTTCGTACGTTAATTTGGTCAATTGTTTGTGAAATTATCAAAATGGACTTATATGAAACAAATTAGAAGGTGATAGGATAATTAGCAAGGATCAATTAGTGCATGATTAAACAAAGGTGGTTTTGCATGTCAAATTTCCTTTTTTTCAATTAGTGGCCGACCATGATAGGATGATATCCACCAAGTTAGATTTAATACAATATTAAATTATATTTGAGAAAATAATAGTAAATAAAAATTAAAGAAATATGTTCATCTTGTTTCTTCTCTAGCCGAAAACAAAGAAAAAGGAAAGGAAAGAAAAACTTAAGGGATTCGGCCATGCTTGTATGCTAGGAAGAGGTATGTTTGGTGTTATCTTTTGAAATTCATTCATGTTTTAAGTTGCTAGCTTGAATTCAAACTTAGCCCATGGTTTAAATTTTGTTTTTCTTATTAAGATTGATAGAAATGAATTCGGCCATGGATGAGAACTTCTTGAATTATGTTTTGATGTTGTGATGATTGGAGCATGAAAATGGTTAATCGTGAATGTGTTATAAATGGGGATTAGATGTGAGTTTGGGTGAATTAGTAAATGATGAATTTTGGTAATGGATTGAAATGTTCGGCTATGGAATGGATAGGAAGAAATGCCTTAAAATTCCTTTGTTGAATGTGGTAAGAAATGAGAGTTTAGATTTGATTATTGAAATTGGAATTTAGATGATAATTGATTCGTGAGTATGGTATGAACAAATGTGTGAATTAGTTAGCTTATGATTTTCGGCTAAGTGATTAATTAGTAGAAATCAAAGGTTAAAGGAAATGAAAATTTCATTATATGGGAGTATGTATATTCGGCCACATAGATTAAAATATATAGGTGAAGACAAAGTTGATTATAGGTAAATGACCATAAAAGGGTACATATTGTGAAATTAACTTAAATTCTTTAAGATTAATTAAGGGAGTGATGTTGGTCTAATTGATTAAATTTTTATAATGGATATGAACCTTGAAATGAAATAAATCCTAGACTCTATTACTTTGGAAGTAAGAATGCATTCGGTTTTGAGATCACTTGCATTAGGTAGTTAAAATACAAATGTTTGAACAAAAATGGTTGATTTTATATATATATGTATGTATACATATTCGGCTATCAAAGTAAGAACATAAGTGATGTTGAGTTTAAGTTTTGCACATACGGCTATATATATATATATCTATATAAATGTATGTCCATTCATGATATCACCTTTGGACTATATGCATATAAAGTTGTCTAGAAATGAGTAGTTAGCAAGATTGGTTGCCGAATGTCAATTACATATATACATATATATATGCTTGTGTGACCGGATTATTGATAGTAGGGTGATAGCATGTAGTTATTAGCCAAATAGCTCAAAAACATATGGTAGGAAAATAAGAATTTATCATGTATATTTTATGAGATGAGATCATAAATATTTAGATATAAATATTTAACAAAACGGTTAAACTAGTTAACTCATTGATTTAGCTCAAGAAGATAAAGGAGGAGAATCAAACAAAGGCAAAGGAAAGGTCATCGAGTAGCCGAGTTGGAACCGTACTACCCAACACAAGGTAAGTTGTTAAGCACAACTATTGTATTGATATGTATCATCCTACTATCTAGGTATGTATACCAAATGGTAGAATATAAATATATATATATATATACAAATGCTTGTATTGAGTTGTTGATCTCGGCACTAAGTGTGCGGGTATAAACATTTACGATGATGAGGTAGGCACTAAGTATGCGAGTTTGAATTCCCTGCACTAAGTGTGCGAGTTCGATTATTAAGCACTAAGTGTGCGAGTTTGATTATTAAGCACTAAGTGTGTGGACTTACTGTGTAATTTCAAATAATTATGAATGTTATGTGTATGACTTTATCGAGTAAATTATGAACAGTTGAATGAGTAGATACTTTGATTTCATGAAGCATAGATATTATGTTTATATATATAGAACTGAGCTTAGTAAGCCCGGAACCTATGTGGGGGTGGTATTTAAAGTGAAGAACGTAAGGTCACGGTGGTATGGATGAAATATTAAAATTACTATAAACTAAACAACAACAAAACGATAAGTAGCAATGCATCGAGAATTATGTAAAATGTTATATGAGATGGTAATGAGGATTTGGATATTTGGGACTTTGTAATATTTATTTATTTTGTTTGTTTCTTTCAAGCCCTTTTTTTTTTAATGGACGGTAGTGCAATGCTTATAACTTACAGAGTTTATACTCATTGTTGCGTTGTTTGTCACTTGTTTAGGTTCTTGCGATCCACTCTTGTATGCCCCGGGACCATCGTCAAAGTCATCACACCATCCTTCAACGTTTTGGTACTTACTTTTGTTTTAGCCGAATTCTAGTAAACATTACGGCATGTATAGGTTAAAATGTATCTCGTTCAAAGTAGTATGTGTAAACTTCGGCCATGCTAATATGGTTTAGTTACTAGGCTTATTTTGGTCGTGCCCAGTTATGGATTAAATCATTTTGGTTAAAAGATTATATTCTATAAGTGAAGGTTGTATATAAAATGTTAAGAAAAATTTATCTACTTAATTGTTTCAATTAAATTGCGAGTTAACGTAATCACATTTTATTAGTATGTTATGAAAACCTTCTATACTAAAAGACTTAGTATTATGGGTGTTACATTTATTGGTATCAGAGCACGGTTTAGTCGGTTCTAGGACTACCGTAGCACGTACGAGTCTAGCTATACATGCTGAAATGTTAATATATGATAGTGTGATGGCTTTTGATCGTTGAAATTATTGTTTGATTAGTAAATGGAACCCAATCTAGAGAGAGCCTTGGCAGACGATGTTGAAAGTGTAGCGGCTGCTCCTGCGCAAGGAACACCGCCTGCTGAACCTCAATCATCTGCAAATAATCAAGATGATGGGGCAAAACAAGCCTTCTTTTCTATGATGAATGAATGGGTCGCACAATATGCCCGGACTAACCCGGCTGCTCAACCGTTTCCAAACTTAAATAATCCGCCTTAGGTTCCTAACATACCAACGAATATTGATCCTTTGAGGCTGAGTAAACCTCCTGTAGATTTGGTGAGAAAGCGCGGGGCTGAGGAATTTCAAGCTACAGCTACTGATGATGCTGAAAAGGCCGAGTTTTGGCTTGATAACACCATTTGCGTTTTTGAAGAGCTTTCGTGCATGCCTGAAGAGTGCCTAAAGTGTGCTATATCTTTAATGCAGGACACGGCCTATTATTGGTGGAGAACTCTGATCTCTATTGTTCCAAAGGAACGTGTTACTTTGGATTTCTTTCAGGAGGAATTTCGAAAGAAGTATATTAGTCAACGATTCATTGATCAAAAGCGTAAAGAATTTTTGGAGCTCAAACAAGGTCGTTTGACAGTATCTGAATACGAACGCGAGTTTGTAGGACTCAGTCGATATGCTCGAGAGTGCGTAGCTGATGAAGTTGCTATGTGTAAAAGATTTGAAGAAGGATTGAATGAAGATTTAAAGCTACTGGTGGGTATTTTAGAAATAAAGGGATTCGTCACACTGGTTGAACGGGCATGCAAAGCTGAAGAACTCGGGAAGGAGAAAAGGAAAGCTGAATCAGAAGCCAGAGACTTTCGTAAAAGAACGGCGGGTAAAACTACTTTCTCGACTCCAAAGAAATTCAGGGACGATACTAACAAATCAAAAACGGCTACGGGAATTTCTATTAGGGAGCGACCGTCAACGGATTCTCGAGTTACTTCGGTTGCAAGTGTGGGTAACAACCGACAACAAAAACCCGAATGCACACAATGTGGAAGACGACATGTAGGTGAATGTTGGGGTAAGTCTATTAACCGAGCCTGTTATAGATGCGGATCGCGGGATCATTTTATTCGAGATTGTACAGAACCTGATGAGAAGAATAAGGTACAAGGTACGAGAACGACCGGCGCAACAGCTAGAGGTAGACCATCGAGAAATACCGAAGGTAGGAGTGGGGGTCAGAGAGGGACTTCTGATACGGCTGATCGATCTGAGACTCGTGCTCCTGCCAGAGCTTATGCCATCCGTGCGCGAGAGGAAGCATCTTCTCCTGATGTTATCACTGGTACTTTTACTCTCTTTAATACTGATGTCATTGCTTTGATTGACCCTGGTTCCACTCATTCATATATATGTGAGACTTTAGGATCCAATAAGACTCTACCTGTCGAGTCTACTGAGTTTGTAATCCGAGTGTCAAATCCCTTGGGTCGTTATGTACTTGTGGATAAGGTGTGTAAGAAATGTCCCCTAGTAGTCAAAGGCTCCTGCTTTCCAGCTGATTTGATGCTTTTACCGTTTGATGAATTTGATGTTATCCTTGGTATGGATTGGTTGACAGTTCATGATGCAGTAGTGAATTGCAAAGGAAAGACTATTGATTTAAAATGTACAAATGGTGAGATAATCCGAGTTGAGTCTACTGATAGGATCGGATTACCAGCAGTTTTATCCTCGATGTTGGCTCAAAAACATGTGAGGAAGGGGTGTGAGGTATACCTAGCGTACGTATTTGATGACAAAGGGTTGGAAAAGAAGCTTGAATCAGTGCCAGTGGTTTGTGATTTTCTGGATGTTTTTCCCGAGGAATTACCGGGGTTACCACCTGTTCGGGAGGTAGAGTTTGGCGTTGAACTTGTACCTGGGACTACCCCGATTTCTACAGCTCCATATCATATGGCACCAAAGGAATTGAAAGAATTGAAAACTCAGTTGCAAGAGTTGATGGATAGAGGTTTCGCTCGACCAAGTTCCTCGCCTTGGGGTGCACCAGTATTGTTTGTGAAAAAGAAGGATGGAACCATGCGATTGTGCATCGACTATCGACAATTGAATAAAGTGACAATAAAGAATAAATATCTGTTACCGCGTATTGATGATTTGTTCGATCAACTGAAAGGAGCCTCTGTATTTTCGAAGATAGATTTGAGATCGGGTTATTATCAGTTGCGAGTTAGAGACTCAGATATACCTAAAACTGCTTTCAGAACGAGATATGGTCACTACGAGTTCTTAGTGATGCCGTTTGGGCTTACTAATGCCCCTGCGGTATTTATGGATTTGATGAATCGGATTTTCAGATCATATCTGGATCGCTTTGTAGTTGTATTTATCGATGACATTTTGGTCTACTCGAGAAATGAAACCGAACATGCTGAGCACCTGAGATTAGTGTTACGGATTTTGCGGGATAAGTAATTGTATGCTAAGTTCAGTAAATGTGAGTTCTGGTTGAGAGAAGTTAGTTTTTTGGGTCATGTGGTGTCTGCATCGGGTATTCGAGTTGATCCGAGTAAAATTACAAACATATACTTAATTGGAAGCCCCAGAAATATTACTCGTTCGAGCCTTTTGGGACTTGGCTGGTTATTACAGACGCTTTTGTAAAGGGTTTTTCAACGATAGCCACACCAATGACAAGACTACTTGAGAAAAGATGTTAAGTTTGTTTGGTCAGAAAAATGTCAGAGAAGTTTCGATCAACTGAAAACTTATTTATCTGAAGCTCCAGTGCTAGTTCAACCCGAATCCGGTAAAGAGTTTGTTATCTACAGTGATGCGTCTTTGCTTGGGTTGGGTTGTGTGTTGATGCAAGAAGGTCGAGTGGTAGCATATGCATCAAGACAGCTGAAGCCGCATGAGAAAAACTATCCGACTCATGATCTCGAATTAGCCGCAATTGTTTTTGCTTTGAAAATATGGCGACATTACTTGTTTGGAGAGAGGTGTCATGTATAATCGGATCATAAAAGCCTCAAATATTTGATGACACAGAGAGAACTGAATTTGCGACAAAGACGTTGGCTCGAGTTGTTGAAAGATTATGAGCTGGTCATCGACTATCACCCGGGAAAGGCTAACGTAGTTGCTGATGCGTTAAGTCGCAAATCACTGTTTGCCTTACGAGCAATGAATGTACACTTGTCCGTTCTATCTGATAGTATGTTAGTAACAGAATTAAAGGCTAGACCACTATGGATTCATCAAATTAGTGAAGCTCAAAAAGTCGATGGTGAATTGGTTGCTAAACGAGTTGAACGTGCCGCGGGTACAGAATCAGAGTTTCAAATTGACGACGACGACTGTTTAAGGTTCAGAAACCGATTGTGTGTTCCAAGAAACTCAGAACTTATTCTGATGATTTTGGGTGAGGCTCATAGTAGTCGAATATCAGTACACCCGGGAAGTACAAAAATGTACAATGATCTAAAACGTCAATTTTGGTGGCCTGGTATGAAACGAGACATTTCTGACTATGTTTCGAAGTGTTTAATATGTCAACAAGTGAAAGCGGAACATCAAGTGCCTTCGGGATTACTTCAGCCAATCCTGATACTCGAATGGAAATGGGATCGAATCACTATGGATTTTGTATCTGGTTTGCCGGAGACTCAAAGTAAGAAAGATTCAATCTGGGTGATTGTAGACAGATTGACGAAGTCCGCTCATTTTATCCCTGTCCGTATGGATTTTTCACTTGATAAATTGGCAGAATTATACGTTTCTCAAATCGTTCGATTACATGGAGTACCTAATTCAATTGTATCTGATAGGGACCCGAGGTTTACATCACGATTTTGGAAGAAATTGCAAGAAGCCTTGGGTACCAAGTTGCACTTTAGCACTGCTTTTCATCCCCAGACTGATGGTCAATCCGAACGGATAATTCAAATACTCGAGGACATGTTGAGATGTTGTATCCTAGAGCTTGGTGGTTCGTGGGAGAGATATCTACCTTTGGTCGAATTCGCTTACAACAATAGTTTTCAATCAAGTATCAAGATGGCACCTTATGAAGCTTTATATGGTCGTAAGTGCCGTACACCGTTATTTTGGACTGAGCTTAGTGAGAGAAAATCTTTGGGGTTGATTTAATCGGGGATGCCGAATGTAAAAATAAAGATAATCAGTGAAAGCTTGAAAGCAGCTTCAGATCGTCAGAAGTCCTATGCAGATTTGAAACGGAAGGACATTGAATATCAGGTTGGAGATAAGGTGTTTCTTAAAGTTTCACCTTGGAAAAAAGTACTCAGATTCGGCCGTAAAGGCAAATTAAGTCCGAGGTTCATCAGGCCGTATAAGATATCCGAACGAATTGGGCCAGTTGCTTATCGATTGATTTTACCCCCTGAACTTGAGAAGATTCACAACGTTTTTCATGTCTCAATGCTTCGACGTTATAGATCCGATCCATCCCACATACTTAATCCATTAGAAATTGAAATCCAACCTGATTTGAGTTACGAGGAAGAACCGGTTCGTATTCTGGCGCATGAAGTAAAAGAATTACGAAATAAGAAAATTTCTTTAGTAAAAGTACTGTGGGTTAAACACGGAGTTGAAGAAGCTACTTGGGAACTTGAAGACACTATGAAGGATCGATATCCTAGCCTATTCACGGGTAAGATTTTTCGGGGATGAAAAATTCTTTAAGAGGGGGAGAGTTGTGACAACCCTAATTTGACCCTAGTCGGAAAGTGGTTTCGGGACCACAAAACCGAGTCTTATAAATAATTTAAAATTTTTTATTTCATGATTATGACGTGAGTAAATGCATGTGCGAAAGTTTCGTACGTTAATTTGGTCAATTGTTTGTGAAATTATCAAAATGGACTTATATGAAACAAATTAGAAGGTGATAGGATAATTAGCAAGGATCAATTAGTGCATGATTAAACAAAGGTGGTTTTGCATGTCAAATTTCCTTTTTTTCAATTAGTGGCCGACCATGATAGGATGATATCCACCAAGTTAGATTTAATACAATATTAAATTATATTTGAGAAAATAATAGTAAATAAAAATTAAAGAAATATGTTCATCTTGTTTCTTCTCTAGCCAAAAAACAAAGAAAAAGGAAAGGAAAGAAAAACTTAAGGGATTCAACCATGCTTGTATGCTAGGAAGAGGTATGTTTGGTGTTATCTTTTGAAATTCATGCATGTTTTAAGTTGCTAGCTTGAATTCAAACTTAGCCCATGGTTTAAATTTTGTTTTTCTTATTAAGATTGATAGAAATGAATTCGCCATGGATGAGAACTTCTTGAATTATGTTTTGATGTTGTGATGATTGGAGCATGAAAATGGTTAATCGTGAATGTGTTATAAATGGGGATTAGATGTGAGTTTGGGTGAATTAGTAAATGATGAATTTTGGTAATGGATTGAAATGTTCGGCTATGGAATGGATAGGAAGAAATGCCTTAAAATTCCTTTGTTGAATGTGGTAAGAAATGAGAGTTTAGATTTGATTATTGAAATTGGAATTTAGATGATAATTGATTCGTGAGTATGGTATGAACAAATGTGTGAATTAGTTAGCTTAGGATTTTCGGCTAAGTGATTAATTGGTAGAAATCAAAGGTTAAAGGAAATGAAAATTTCATTATATGGGAGTATGTATATTCGGCCACATAGATTAAAATATATAGGTGAAGACAAAGTTGATTATAGGTAAATGACCATAAAAGGGTACATGTTGTGAAATTAACTTAAATTCTTTAAGATTAATTAAGGGAGTGATGTTGGTCTAATTGATTAAATTTTTATAATGGATATGAACCTTGAAATGAAATAAATCCTAGATTATGTTACTTTGGAAGTAAGAATGCATTCGGTTTTGAGATCACTTGCATTAGGTAGTTAAAATACAAATGTTTGAACAAAAATGGTTGATTTTATATATATATGTATGTATACATATTCGGCTATCAAAGTAAGAACATAAGTGATGTTGAGTCTAAGTTTTGCACATACGGCTATATATATATATATATCTATATAAATGTATGTCCATTCATGATATCACCTTTGGACTATATGCATATAAAGTTGTCTAGAAATGAGTAGTTAGCAAGATTGGTTGCCGAATGTCAATTACATATATACATATATATATATGCTTGTGTGACCGGATTATTGATAGTAGGGTGATAGCATGTAGTTATTAGCCAAATAGCTCAAAAACATATGGTAGGAAAATAAGAATTTATCATGTATATTTTATGAGATGAGATCATAAATATTTAGATATAAATATTTAACAAAACGGTTAAACTAGTTAACTCATTGATTTAGCTCAAGAAGATAAAGGAGGAGAATCAAACAAAGGCAAAGAAAAGGTCATCGAGTAGCCGAGTTGGAACCGTACTACCCAACACAAGGTAAGTTGTTAAGCACAACTATTGTATTGATATGTATCATCCTACTATCTAGGTATGTATACCAAATGGTAGAATATAAATATATATATATATACAAATGCTTGTATTGAGTTGTTGATCTCGGCACTAAGTGTGCGGGTATAAACATCTACGATGATGAGGTAGGCACTAAGTGTGCGAGTTTGAATTCCCTGCACTAAGTGTGCGAGTTCGATTATTAAGCACTAAGTGTGCAAGTAAGATTAATAATCAGTAAGTGTGCGGACTTACTGTGTAATTTCAAATAATTATGAATGTTATGTGTATGACTTTATCGAGTAAATTATGAACAGTTGAATGAGTAGATACTTTGATTTCATGAAGCATAGATATTATGTTTATATATATAGAACTGAGCTTAGTAAGCCCGGAACCTATGTGGGGGTGGTATTTAAAGTGAAGAACGTAAGGTCACGGTGGTATGGATGAGATATTAAAATTACTATAAACTAAACAACAACAAAACGATAAGTAGCAATGCATCGAGAATTATGTAAAATGTTATATGAGATGGTAATGAGGATTTGGATATTTGGGACTTTGTAATATTTATTTATTTTGTTTGTTTCTTTCAAGCCCTTTTTTTTTAAATGGACGGTAGTGCAATGCTTATAACTTACTGAGTTTATACTCATTGTTGCGTTGTTTGTCACTTGTTTAGGTTCTTGCGATCCACTCTTGTATGCCCCGGGACCATCGTCAAAGTCATCACACCATCCTTCAACGTTTTGGTACTTACTTTTGTTTTAGCCGAATTCTAGTAAACATTACGGCATGTATAGGTTAAAATGTATCTCGTTCAAAGTAGTATGTGTAAACTTCGGCCATGCTAATATGGTTTAGTTACTAGGCTTATTTTGGTCGTGCCCAGTTATGGATTAAATCATTTTGGTTAAAAGATTATATTCTATAAGTGAAGGTTGTATATAAAATGTCAAGAAAAATTTATCTACTTAATTGTTTCAATTAAATTGCGAGTTAACGTAATCACATTTTTTTAGTATGTTATGAAAACCTTCTATACTAAAAGACTTAGTATTATGGGTGTTACAAAATTCGCACTCTAACATGTACTTATGACTATTAGGTATTTTTACCGATTAAGCCCTTTTACTCGTTTTTGCTTAAAACCGAGTAGTACAAGTTGTCTAACATAATTTAAAACCTCATTATCTATCATAAAACGCCAAAATACACAAATTTCACCTATGGGTATTTTTCCAAATATAAACCCTAGGTTGAATTATTGCTAGCATAAGCTTAATTGAGCTACCGGGATTCCAAAAACGTAAAGAACATTAAAAACGGGGCTTGGAATCACTTACTATGGAGCTTGGAAGCTTGAAACAAACCCTAGATATGGAGAACCCTTGAAATTTCGGCCTAATGAAGAAGATGGACAAAAATTGGCTTTTAATTTTGTTTTTAATTCATTTTAATAACTAAATGACCAAAATGCCCTTACTACTAAACTTTCCAAAAATTCCATCCATGTCCAATTTTCATCCATAGGCTTAGAAATTGGTCAAATTGCTATTTAAGACCTCATTAATATTCCAAAACAATTTCATACTAAAAACTCCTAGAATGAAAGTTTTACAAATTATTCGATTTAGTCCCTAATTTCAATCTAAGCACTTTAGGCATAAGATTTCATCACGAAATTTTCACACAATCATGCAATCATATCATAAACATCAAAATAACTATAAAATAATTATCTCTATATCAGATTTGTGGTCACGAAACCACTATTCTGATTAGGCCATAATTCGGGATATTACATAACTTGCCTATAATGGTATCATCTTTGACTGCTGAGAAATATTCGAGAAAGAGGTTTGAGTCCTACTTAGCTTTTGTGCTGAGTACTCAAGTGTCTGAGTTGAAGATTGAATCGGTACCAGTGGTTTGTGAGTTTATAGATGTGTTTCCGGAGGAATTACCCAGATTACCTCCAGTGAGGGAAGTTGAGTTTGGAATCGAGTTGGTCCCCGGTACGGCACCTATCTCGATTGCTCCGTATAGAATGGCTTCTACGAGGTTAAAGAATTTGAAAGTTAAACTACAAGAATAAATAGACAAGGCCTTCGCGAGATTGAGCTTTTCCCCGTGGGGTGCTCCGATACTCTTTGTGAAAGACTATAGGCAACTCAACAAGATAACAGTGAAGAACAACTATCCTTTGCCAAGGATCGATGATCTGTTTGATCAGTTTAAGGAAGCCACTGTATTTTCCAAGATTGATCAGTTAAAAGGAGCAAGATGTGCCGAACACGGTGCTTCAAACAAGATACGAGCATTATGAGTTTCTCGTCATGCCCTTTGGTTTTACAAATGCCCCGACGGTGTTTATGGATTTGATAAACTGCATTTTTTGACCATATTGGATAAGTTCGTCGTCGTTTTCATCGATGACATATTGATTTATTCGCGTGATGAGAGCGAGCATGCGGAGCATCTGAGAGTTGTGTTGCAAACCTTGAGAGACAAGCAGTTATAGGCCAAGTTTAGTAAGAGTGAATTTTGGCTTAAAGAGGTCAGATTCCTAGGACACATTATGTCGGGTGACGGGATCCAAGTTCAACCAAGCAAGATCTCAACTATTGTTGAGTGGAAACCACTAAGGAATGTGACAGAGGTTCGAAGCTTTTTGGGCTTGGTCGGATATTATAGACGGTTTGTAAATGGATTATCTATGATAGCTACCCCGATGACAAGACTACTGCAAAAAGATGTCATATACGAATTGACAGAAAAGTGCCAGCAAAGTTTCGAGAGATTAAAGGCTTTGTTGACAGAAGCCCCAGTGTTAGTGCAACCAGAGTCGGGTAAAGAGTTTGTGATTTATAGCGATGCCTCCTTAAATGGTTTGGGGTACGTTCTTATGCAAGAAGGTAAGTTCATAGCTTATGCTTCGATACAGTTAAAGCCCGAGTGCCAGCAGTGTGGCAGAAATCATTTTGGCCCATGTAGAGTGAATGAATGTTTTTGGTGTGGTTCTCTGGATCATTTTATTAGAGACTGCCCAGAGAGAGCTGAGAAAGAAAAATTTCAGAATGTAAAAGCTAGTGGTGCAGACTCGAGGGGAAGATATTCGAGAAAAGCTGGAAATAAAACAAGCAAAGAAAAATGTAGCCAGAGATTCAATGAACTAAATCAAGCAAGGGCTCCAAATAGAACTTATGCTATAAAGGCACGTGAAGATGCTTCATCACCCGATGTGATTACTGGTATATTTTCTCTTTATGATGTTAATGTTGTTGCTTTGATTGATCCCGGTTCTACTCATTCATATGTATGCATGAAACTGGTGTTTAGTATGAATATACCTATTAAGAACACAAAATTTATGATTAGAGTGTCGAATCCGTTAGGCAAATGTGTGATAGTTGATAAAGTATGCAAGAAATGCCCTTTAATGATTCGGGGTCATTACTTTCCGGCCGACTTGATTTGTTGCCGTTTGATGAATTTGATGTTATTTTGCGTATGGATTGGTTGACATTGCATGATGCTATAATAAATTGCAAAGAAAAGGTTATAGAATTAAAGTGTGAAAGTGGTAAAATTCTGCAGGTTGAACCAGACAAATCAGAGGCATTATCTAGTATGATTTCTTTAATGTCGGCTCAGAGATATTTGAGAAAGGGTTATGAAGCTTATTTGGCGTATGTAATTAATAGAAAAGAAGTTGAAAAGAAAGTTGAATCAGTTCCGGTTGTGTGTGAATTTGCGGACGTATTTCCAGAAGAATTGCCGGGTTTGCCTCAAGTCAGGGAAGTAGGATTTGGTATTGATTTGACATCGGGAACAGCTCCGATCTCAATTTCTCCATATAGAATGGCACCAGCAGAGTTGAAAGAATTAAAGTCACAGTTGCAAGAGTTGACTGATAAAGGCTTTGTGAGACCGAGTTTTTCACCTTGGGGTGCTCTTGTGTTATTTGTAAAAAGAAGGATGGTTCTATGAGGTTGTGTGTTGACTATCGGCAGTTAAACAAGGTGACAATCAAAAACAAATATCCGTTGCCAAGAATTGATGATTTATTTGATCAGCTAAAAGGAGCGACATGGTTTTCAAAGATTGACTTGAGATCCAGGTACTACCACCATGCAGTGAGTAAAAGAGTCGGATGTGCCTAAAACTGCTTTTAGAACAAGGTACGGTCATTATGAATTTTTAGTTATGCCATTCGGGTTAACAAATGCTCCTGCTGTGTTTATGGATTTAATGAATCACATATTTCGGCCATACTTGGACAAATTTGCTGTGGTGTTTATAGATGATATTTTAATTTATTCAAAAGATGAGACAAAGCATGCTAAGCATTTGAGGATAGTTTTGCAAACTTTGAGAGATAAGCAGCTGTATGATAAGTTTAGTAAAAGTGAATTTTGGCTCCGGGAAGTTGGATTTTTGGGTCATATTGTTTCAGGTGATGGTATACGGGTTGATCCTAGTAAGATTTCAGCCATTGTTGATTGGAAACCACCGAAAAATGTAACCGAGGTTAGAAGTTTCTTGGGGCTAGCTAGGTATTATCGGCAGTTTGTAAATGGACTTTCTATAATTGCTGCTCCTATGACTAGACTACTCCAAAAGAATGTTAAATTTGAATGGACGGAAGAATGTCAACAAAGTTTTGAAGAATTGAAAAAGTTATTAACTGAAGCACCAGTGTTGGTACAACCTGAATCAGGTAAAGAATTTGTGGTGTATAGTGATGCTTCTCGAAATGGCTTAGGATGTGTACTTATGCAAGAAGGAAAAATGGTGGCTTATGCTTTGAGGCAGTTAAAATCTCACGAAAGAAATTATCCGACTCATGATTTGGAATTGGCTGCTATAGTGTTTGCTTTGAAAATTTGGCGACATTATTTGTATGGTGAAAAGTGCCGAGTATATACCGACCACAAAAATCTTAAATACTTAATGTCACAAAAAGATTTGAATTTGAGACAGCGAAGATGGTTGGAGTTATTGAAAGCTTACGAGCTTGCTATTGATTACCATCCGGGAAAAGCGAAGATGGTTGGAGTTATTGAAAGCTTACGAGCTTGCTATTGATTACCATCCGGGAAAAGCGAATGTGGTTGTCGATGCTTTAAGCAAAAAATTGCTATTTGCTTTGAAAGCTATGAACACTCGGTTAAAAATATTAAATGATGGATTGATTCTAGCAGAGTTAAGAGCAAGACCGATGTTTTTACAAGAGATTTCTGAAGCTCAGAAAAATGATCAAGATTTGCAAGCCAAGAGAAAGCAGTGTGAAGCTGATACGGGATCAGATTTCAGAATCGGTTCTGATGGTTGCTTGATGTTTAAAAATTGGATTTGTGTACCAAAAAAATGATGAGTTGATTCAAAAGATTTTGCATGAAGCACATAATGGTTGTTTGGCGGTTCATCCGGGCAGTATGAAAATGTATAATGACTTGAAGAAAATGTACTGGTGGAGTGGAATGAAAAGAGATATTTCCGAGTTTGTATCAAAGTGCTTAGTTTGTCAACAAGTGAAAGCTGAACACCAAGTACCTTTGGGATTACTCTAGCCTATCATGGTTCCTGAATAGAAATGGGATCGGATTAATATGGATTTTATATCAGGGTTGCCGTTAACTCCGGGGAAGAAAAATGCCATCTGGGTAATAGTTGACAGACTGACTAAATCGGCTCATTTTATTCCTGTACATACGGATTATCTATTAATAAGTTGGCTGAATTATATATCCGTGAGATTGTTAGACTTCATGGAACACCTTTGTCAATCATTTTGGATAGAGATCCGAGATTTACTTCACGGTTTTGGCAAAAGTTGCAAGAGGCATTAGGTACAAAGTTAAATTTTAGCACTGCCTTTCATCCACAAACTGATGGACAATCAAAGAGAGTAATTTAGATTCTTGAAGACATGCTCAGATGTTGCGTATTGGAATTTCAAGGTAGTTGGGAAAGGTATTTACTGTTGGTAGAATTTGCTTATAATAATAGTTATCAGACGAGTTTGAAGATGGCACCTTATGAAGCATTGTATGGTCATAAATGTCGGACGCCATTGTATTGGACTGAACTCAAGGAAAATCAGATTTATGGAGTTGATCTAATAAAAGAAACCGAAGAAAAGGTGAAAGTGATTCGAGATTGTTTGAAAGTTGCTTCAGATAGACAGAAATCATATACAAATTTGAAGAGAAAAGAGATTGAATATCAAGTTGGTGACAAAGTGTTTTTGAAAGTATCCCCGTGGAAGAAAGTTCTCAGATTTGGCAAGAAAGGCAGATTAAGTCCATTTTTTATTGGATCGTATGAAATAATTGAAAAAGTTGAACCGGTAGCATATCGGCTAGCATTACCTCCTGAATTAGAGAAGATTCATGATGTGTTCCACGTATCTATGTTACGTCGTTATCGTTCAGATCCTTCACATATAATTTCACCGACAGAAATTGAACTACGACCGGATATGACTTACGAAGAAGAACCGATTAAGATTTTAGCTCGAGAAGTCAAACAACTAAGAAATAAAAGTGTCTCTCTCGTGAAAGTATTGTGGCAAAAGGACAGGGTAGAAGAGACTACATGGGAACCTGAAGAAACTATGAGAAACCAATACCCACACCTGTTTACCGGTAAGATTTTCGAGGACGAAAATCCTTAAAGAGGGGAGAGTTGTAATATCCCGAATTAGGGCCTAATTAGAATAGTGGTTTTGTGACCACAAATCCGAGATAGAGATAATTATTTTATAGTTATTTTGATGTTTATGATATGATTTCATTATTGTGTAAAAATTTCGTGATGAAATCCTATGCCTAAAGTGCTTAGATTGAAATTAGGGACTAAATAGAATAATTTGTAAAACTTGCATTCTAGGAGTTTTTAGTATGAAATTGTTCTGCAATATTAATGAGAAGGTCTTAAATAGTAATTTGACCAATTTCTAAGTCTATGGATATAAAATTGGACATGGATGGAATTTTTGGAAAGTTTAGTAGTAAGGGCATTTTGGTCATTTAGTTATTAAAATGAATTAAAAACAAAATTAAAAGCCAATTTTTGTCCATCTTCTTCACTAGGCCGAAATTTCAAGGGTTCTCCATAGCTAGGGTTTGTTTCAAGCTTCCAAGCTCCATAGTAAGTGATTCCAAGCCCCGTTTTTAATGTTCTTTTCGTTTTTGGAATCTCGGTAGCTAGATTAAGCTTATGCTAGCAATAATTCAACCTAGGGTTCATATTTGGAAAAATACCCATAGGTGAAATTTGTGTATTTTGGTGTTTTATGATAGAAAATGAGGTTTTAAGTTATGTTAGACAACTTGTACTACTCGGTTTTAAGCGAAAACGAGTAAAAGGGCTTAATCGGTAAAAATACCTAATAGTCATAAGTACATGTTAGAGTGTGAATTTGATGTTACCATAGAAGGGAAAAATGATCAGCATGTCATAAAACATAAGAATAATGGATGAATTTTAATTCCCGAGCCCAGGGGCAAAAGTGTAATTATGTAAAAGTTTAGGGGCAAAAATGTAATTTTCCCAAAGTTTGTATTAAATGCTGTTTTGATGAATGTATGTATTAAATAAGATTAATTTGGCATTATAGATCAAGAGAAACAAGATTCAAGTCACGATTGAGGGAAAAACAAAGTTTACTAAGAATAGGCTCGATTGCTAATAATTTTGTACCGAGGTAAGTTCATGTGTAAATGTAGTAACATAATTGTCATTTTAATTAACTTAATGATATTTATATGATATGATGATTATTATTATGAAATATTATGCTTTGTGGTTATTGTTGAGTAATATGCAAATTATGTTTATTACTTGTTAAATATGAATTGCTACCGAGTATCGGTTTCAATATTCCATGGAAGACAGAAAAGATATTTGATCAAGGAAAAAGCCCATTTGAACCTTGGGAATAGATTAGAATACAAGTGACATGTCACTAGGATGGTTGAGTTTCGAACTCGTTGAGTTGAGTCCGAGTTCGTGAGATGTAACTAGGCATCCTAGCTCGTTGAGTTGAGTCCGAGTTCACTTATGGATGCGAACGCCCGAGCTCGTTGAGTTGAGTTCGAGTTCATTTATGGGCGGGTTACATGGTAGCTTGGCTACATAAGTTCCGCAGGCTATTGAGTTTGTCTAGCTGCGGGTATGGCTCTTATGTTCATGAGATCCGCGTATTCGAATTATATTCCGATGTGTTCAACGGGTGAATCTTAAGTGAATATAAAGAAGGCCTAAAATGAAGATGACATGTTGGTAAGTGTGGTAAATGAGAAAATTTGATAGGTATGTGCTTAAACCCTTGGGTTGAGAACTTGGTATGATGAAATCGTAGAAAGATATTAAATACAAATGAAACATGAATGTCTTGGTGTTGTTTATGCAAATAATGTTTTTGTGGGATTGTGTGATTATGTTACTTGCTATTTGCATGTGAACTTACTAAGAATTTGTGCTTACTCCCTCCTTTTCTTTCATTTTAGTTTTGACAAGCCGGCTTGAGAATCGGGATAGGTCGAAGACTCGTTCACACTATCCAAAGGCCTAAATTGGTAAAATGGCTTGTGTGTTTTGAATGTGGCATGTATGGCAAAATACTCACTTTGTGTAAATGATCTTATGATATGGCTATGGTTTGGTAAGAAAAGGGTTTGTAAATGATTAGCCATTGGAATGGCCAATCTAAGTCATATTTGATGTTATGTATGTTTAAAATGATATTTAGTCCATGAAAATCCTTAGTAAAGTGAAATTTGCCATAAAACAGAATCTGGCAGCAACAGTGATGTAAATTTAAAAAATCACTAAAAATAGTAGAAATGGAATTAAATGATGAGTAAGTTATGAAATTTAATATTTATGAGTCTATTTTCATATGGATTTAACAAAACAGGTATATGAATTATATTTTATGAGATATTTGAATTTTTGTGAAATAGGGAAAGAGTGATTTCTGGATCCCCTTTTTGAATTTAAAAATTCATAATATATATTAAAAAAATAATTAGAAGTCATGCTTTATATGTACAGATTTCTTATTGAGTCTAGTTTTAATAGAAACAAACATCATAGACATTGAAATTCTGTACAGAGAGATATCTTATTCGTAATACACAGAGGTCAGAGCAGTCAAACCCTGAAATAGGGGAGAATTTAACTAATAAACTGTACTAATTTGCTTGACCAAAAATTCTAGAAAAAAATTAGTAAATAGATATATGAGTTTAGTTTCAGGTAAAATTTACAGAATTGGATTTCAAGTTTTGGAACTCGAGATATGAATTTTTAAGCGACTGTGATGCAGATTGCTAGCTTGACTGGAAATTTTTTAAAAAAATAAATTGTTTGAGCGGTTTAAGTAATGAATTAAGTCTGTTAACACCTCGTGTTCGAATCCGGTGACAGTCTCGGGGACGGGGCGTTACAAGTTATCCGACTCATCTGGTCTAACCCGAAGAATATTCCTATCTTTACAGTTCAACTCAATAACTTTTCTCCCACATTCCACAACAATACTATGAGCAATCAACCAATCCATCCCGAGGATTAAATCAAATTCATTAAATGGCAATAACATCAAGTTAGCCAGAAAACAATGACCTCTAATTTTCAAAGGACAATTTATACATACTTGGTCTACTAATACATGTTTGCCTAAAGGATTGAACACTTTTATCACAAATTCAGTGGACTCTACTATCATTGTAACACCCTAAACCCGGCCCGGACGCTATGGCCGAATCTGGCGCGTCACATTGAAGTGTTTTAGCGAAAACCTTGTTTTCATTGAAAACCCTTCCTCAAGATATGAAACCTTAGTTAGCTTATGAAAACTCTCTTTTTAGTTATGAAAGCTTTGTTTAAAACTTTTGATTTAAGAAAATTTAACATTTAAAAATTTAGTTGCGGAAACGTAGACTAACAGGCTATAATTTAGGAAACCATGTTTACCTCTCATAATTACATCGCAATAAAATAATAAACCCAATAATAAAAAAAAGGAAGCTTATTACAATCTAGACTGAAAAGTACTTAATAAAATTGAATCTCGTATGCTTTTTAAAAAACAACAAAACACAAGTCCATGTTGTCTTGCTGAATGGCCACCCAGAGTCCCTCCAAACATTGAACCTTCTACTGAGCATCACCTAAAAATAAAAATAAAAGAGGGGGTGTGTTTTTGAAAACTCAGTGTGTACAACCTCATCAAACAAACATGCAACAGACAAATCATTTTGGGCCTCAGCCCAATTCAAATATAGTGGCCTTTGGGCCTTAGCCCATTTTGGCCTCAGTAGGGCCTGAACCCATGTCAATTTCCACATATCACATTTAACTGGGCCAAGCCATTTTCATAATCCAATCACGATGTATGTATGCAAATGCTTATATCCCCATCCAACCTGTACACCCTATTTCCAACCAACACTTACTGTGGGGAGATACTCGACCCACCCATCCTTATTACAACTCGGTGTGGAACCAATGCGGCCCCACTTAATGGTGCAGCATAGCTACTTATAAACGGTGTAGCACCGGTTATGGCACTACTTAACATGCAGCAAAGCTGCTCGGTGGCTAAAAAGCCTTTGGCGGATCCACAGTCGTCGAGCAACCATGCAATCCTTATACACTTCCTTCAATCATAAACCTAGTCCATATGCAACATAATAACGTATGGATGTAGCATATATCATACATAGATAATACTCATAACACATAGGGGTATTTTAGTAATTTCTACCCTACAGGGGTATTTTTGTAATTTCTTAGCAGTATGGGTCTTAATTACGAACTCTGGCCCGTCAACAAGTCCTCGTTGGCCAAAGTGAACAGGCACTATGCACCAGGTAGCATTCCAGAGAAGAGGAGGTGGGTCATTAAGACGGCTTAAGTACCAAGCTCTCCCTAGATCCAATCCTAGACATGCATATACCTATTGCCACACTTTACCCTTATGACTTGTCCACAGACGAATTTGATAGATTAGTTAAGTTTTATGCTACTTAAGGATTTATTAGAAACTACGCCTACAAGTCCATGACAAAACTCTATCAAGTCTATAAGCTTCCATACATTCATATGACCCATTAGGCCCAATCACATTTATACGACCCATTAGGCTCAATCACAATTATATGGCCCATCAGGCCTGAATCCAATCCAAACCATTCAACAAACTTAATCATCTCATCACATATTACCAAATTATCAACTTTTGCTTATTTGGGCTCACGGGGCCCGTCGGGCCCATTTGGCCCATTCTGGCCCAGTTGGCCAAAACGTGACCCAAGTCCATGAGATCTCTCATGGGGTCTCTGGTATCGTATCGAATACCCTCTTACAAGTGTTAGCGCACTCGCAAGACTACCGTATCCAAACTTTCACTTTTCAAAGATTTCAAAGATTTTGGCTTTTCTGCATTTGAAATTTGTTTGATCTATCATGTGTGTCTTGCGTGTGTGTACACACTTGGTAAGCAAGAGTGCTCCGATTCCCTTAGTCACCAACCTAAAAATGATATCACCCTTCAATTAATCGTATGCTTCATACATATCTTTACTAAAACCAAAACCTCACCTTAACCTTACCTTGCGGGATAAGTATAACAACCCCTTCTTAAATCACTAACCACGATCAACTCCTAGATCTGCAACAATCTTTACTATTAAAACCAGAATAATAGGTGACTCGTATCCAACACATGTCCTCTTACCTTGACTATAAACATCCGGCCACCTTAGCCAATGGGAGAGGAACACTTGCCATAATCGCAAACACCTAACGAGCAATTTTGGTAGAGAGCTAAAATCCGAGATCCAATACTAATTCTCTACCAAAGTCGATTAGAAAGAGTGAGGGAGAGGAGTAATCAGTATTAACAAAACTAGCCGAAAAAGAGATAAGGAAGTTACACCAAAAGAGCAATCGGCCCAAGGGAGATTCGGCTTTTTGGCTTTTAAACTAATATGGTGAATAAGGTTTATTCGGCACAAATTAAAGAAGAAGAGTAGAAGAAGGAATGAACTAAGTAATACAAAGAAAATTGTGTAGAGAAAGAATAAAAATTGGCACAAAGAAAAGAGAGTAAAACGAAAGGGGTTTTCAGCTTTTAGGAAAAAGGGTTTTCAGTAACAGGGTGAAGGAAATTCGACATTAGCCTATGATCCCAAACTCAGCATATATTTATAGCCTATAGCCAAATTGCCTGACCCTCAATTCCCAATTCAGCTCCATCACTTCCCCCTTTTCATCTCCTCGTTTTTCTCTCTAATAACTCCCGAATCTATTTCCTAAATTTTCTCTCTTGAACACTCCCCTTAAAGTCCATCTTCATGCCACTTCCAACCTTCTAGAAGGCCAAAATTAAACTCTTAAAAATACTAAGCTAGGATTCGAACCTAGGATCTTCTTGCTAGCCACTAGCGCCACCTCCCTACACTCTAAGTGGCGTCACTTAGCCACTCCACCACAAGGTTTTTTGATGCCATTTTTCCCCTATTTTTATTTAAAAGCCCAACTACTCACAACCCTGGTTCTTTTAATAATTAAATTAAAATTCTTCCACCACAAAACTCGAACCCAGAACTTCTCCAACACACCTAGACACTCCAAATTCATCAAACCCTTAAAGCCAACATATCATTTGTCATTTTCATGCTCACTTAAAAATTTTATGCGACCTAAAGCCCAAAGCCCAATTCCTCTAGGCCCAAAATTCGAGGCGTTACAACTCTATTCCCTTAAATAAATTTCATCCTCGAAATTTCCAACAAACCATTAATCGTACTGCCCAAGTCTCACCACTATGCTTTGGCTGCGCACTCTAATTCTAAAACTAAAATAAACACTCAGTACACTACGGTAGGATACGCAGTAGTATTCGCATCTGGAGCGCCTTCGTACCCTTGGCGACGTGCTGCATAGACCAAAGGTGGCTGCCTCGCCTCAGCATAACCTGCACCTACGCCTGGTGCTCCACAACCGCATTCATTACTATTTCTGCCCCCGGCTTGACCTCGGCCCCTTGGCGACTGTTGACCACTCGTCTGTGGTTGATCATTACTTCGGCCCACAGCTTGACCCAAATCCGGCCTCCTAGGGTAATCCTTAACCTTATGCTTCATAGATCCACAAGCCAAACAAGCTCCTATCCTCCTCTAGCACTCACCCAAATGACCTTTCCCGCAGGTAGAACAAATTCGCATCCCCAGATTAGCTGCAGGGAGTCCCACTCTAACCGGCTCATTCCCTCTGGTCCTAGCTGTAGGTCTCTGTCCAGCACCAGGAGACTCTACATCCCTTTTATTCTTGCCCTTTTCTTTTTCCTGGTTTAAGCGCTCAGTGCGCTTTACCTTCTCCACTAAAGTCGCGAAGTCTCGTTCTCTCTATGGGGCTATCAGCACCCTGAGGCTATCCTTGAGGCCATCCTCAAACCTTACGCAATGCTCGTAGTCTATTGCCACGATCACCCTTGTATGTCGACTAAGGCATAAAAACTCTGCCTCATATTCAGCCACAGACTTATCTCTTTGTGACAAGTTTAGAAACTCCTTCCTTTGAGCATCCATATAGCTTGCACCTACATATTTCCCCTGGAACGCGGATTTCAAGAAATCCCAAGTGATTCGCTTAGGTTGGGTGCCCTCTTTCACCGTTAGCCACCACTGGTAGGCTTTCTCCCTAAGTAGCGATACTACCCCTTTTAACTTTTGCTTCGGTGTGCAGTCCAAATCATCCATTATCCTTTTAGTGGCCTCCATCCAGTACTCAGCTACGTTCGGAGCCACACCAGCCACACCCTTAAAGATCTCGACTCCATTAGATCGAAGTCGCTCCGAAATTGACCCACGACTTCCCATACCATAATTGGGCCCAGTGACCCTTTCCAAAACCCTCAGCATTTCTTGTGACAATGCTTCTTCTCTAGGGGCCCGATCATACGGCCCCGTCTCAGCCACAGGTGAGGCTGGAGCCTCTTCTACTCCAACATTGGGCATATGGCCAGATGCCGACGATTTAGCCCTAACACTCTCGCGGCTTCGGCCACGGCCTCTTGCACCTCTTCTAGCACTCATCGTGGATTCGCGTATTATCTGGATCAAAAATTTTATGAAGTTTTAGTTAGTTTAATAATTAAACCGATGTTTTATGAAAATATTTAAAGAGAAGATTGTTTTCAAAAATCCGCTACAGTTTCAAGATCTTACGGGCTTCGGTTCCACTCTAACAAAATCATCTAAAGTAGTCCTCTAACTATCTACTGTATAACAATTTAAATAAGCTTAAAAGTAGAAGAACTTACTTGGTTCGACGTCGGAGACTCGGTGTGCTACTCAATAAGATTTCCCTTTTTCCAAAACGGTGTAATCCAAATTTTTTTTTGTAGACATGAAAAGAAACAAAATAATAAGGCCCACTTTACAACCTGAGTTTTGCAACCTAGGCTCTAATACCAATAATTGTAACACCCAAAACCCGGCGCGGACGCTATGGCCGAATCTGGCCCATCACATTAAAGTGTTTTAGCGGAAACCTTGTTTTCATTGAAAATTATTTCTCAAGATATGAAACCTTAGTTAACTTATGAAAACTCTCTTTTCAGTTACGAAAGCTTTGTTTAAAACATTTGATTTAAGAAAATTTATCATTTAAAAATTTAGTTGCGAAAACGTAGAATAACAGACTATAATTTAGGAAACCATGTTTACCTTTCATAATTACATCACAATAAAATAATAAACCCAATAATAATAAAAAGGAATACTTATTACAATCTGGACTAAAAAGTACTCAATAAAATAGAATCTCGTATGCTTTTTTTAAAAAAAAAACATAAGTCCATGTTGTCCTGCTAGCTGGCCACCCAGAGTCCCTCCAAACATCGAACCTTCTACTAAGCATCACCTGAAAATAAAATAAAAGAGGGGGTGAGTTTTTGAAAACTCAGTGTGTACAACCCTCATCAAACAAACATGTAACAAACAAATCATTTTGGGCCTAAGCCCAATTCAAATACAATGGCCTTTGGGCCTTAGCCCATTTTGGCCTCAGTAGGGCCTAAACCCATGTCAATTTCCACATATCACATTTAACTCTGCCAAGCCCTTTTCATAATCCAATCACGACGTATGTATGCAAATGCTTATATCCCCATCCAACCTGTACACCCCCTTTCTAACCAACACTTACTGTGGGGAGATACTCGACCCACCCATCCTTATTACAACCCGGTGTGAAACCAGTATGGCCCCACTTAACGGTGCAGCATAGCTACTTATAAACGGTGTAGCACCAGTTATGACACTACTTAACGGTGCACCAAAGTTGCTCGGTCGCTAAAAAGCCTTCGGTGGATCCACAGTCGTCGAGTAACCATGCGATCCTTATACACTTCCTCCAATCATAAACCCAGCCAATATGCAACATAATAATGTATGGATGCAGCATATATCATACATAGATAATACTCATAACACACAGGGGTATTTCAATAATTTTTACCCTATAGGGGTATTTTGTAATTTTTTAGTAGTATGGATCTTAATTACGAACTCTGGCCCGTGAACAAGTCCTCGTTGGCCAAGGTGAATAGACACTATACACTAGGTAGGATTCCAGAGAAGAGGAGGTGGGTCATTAAGATCGCTTAAGTACCAAGCTCTCCCAAGATCCAATTCTAGACATGCATATACCCATTGCCACACTTTACCCTTATGACTTGTCCAAAGACGAATTTGATAAATTAGTTAAGTTTTATGCTGCTTAAGGATTTATTAGAAACTAGGCCTACAAGTCCATGAGAAAACCCTAGCAAGTCTACAGGCTTCCATACTTTCATATAGCCCATCAGGCCCAATCACATTTATACGGCCCATTAGGCTCAATCACACTTACATGGCCAATCAGGCCCGAATCCAATCCAAACCATTCAACAAACTTAATTGGCTCATCATATATTACCAAATTATCAACTTTTTCTTATTTGGGCTCACGGGCCCGTCGGGCCCATTTGGCCCACTCTGGCCCAGTTGGCCAAAATGTGACCCAAGTCCATGAGATCTCTCATAGGGTCTCTGGTATCGTATCGAATACCCTCTTATGAGTGTTCGCGCACTCGCAAGACTACCATATCCAAACTTTCAGCTTTTTGGCATTTGAACATTTCGACATTTCGGCTTTTTGGCATTTCAAAATTTGTTGATCTACTGTGTGTGCGAAATGTGTGTACACAACTGGTAAGCAAGCATGCTGCAATCCCCTTAGTCACCAACCTGCAAACGATATCACCCTTCAATTAATCGCATGCTTCATGCATATCTTTACTAAAATCGAAACCTCACCTTAACCTTACCTTCCGCGATAAGTATAACAGCCCCTTCTTAAATCACTAACCACGATCATCTCCTAGATCTGCACCAATCTTGACTATTAAAACCAGAATAATAGGTGACTCATATCCAACATAAGTCCTCTTACCTTGACTATAAACATTCGGCCACCTTAGCCAATGGGAGACGAACACTTACCAAAATCGCAAACACCTAATGAGCAATTTTGGTAGAGAGCTAAAATCTAAGATCCAATACTAATTCCCTACCAAAGTCGATTAGAAAGAGTGAGGGAAAGGAGTAATCGATATTAACAATACTAGCCGAAAAAGAGATAAGGTACTTACACCAAAAGAGCAATCGACCCAAGGGAGATTCAGCTTTTTGGCTTTTAAACTAATATGATGAATAAGGTTTATTCGGTACAAATTAAAGAAGAAGAGTAGAGGAAGGAAACGGCTAAGTGAAACAAAGAAAACTGTGTAGAGAAAGAATAGAAATCGGTACAAAGAAAAGAGAGTAAAACAAAAGCGGTTTTTGACTTTTAGGGAAAAGGGTTTTCGGTAACAGGGTGAAGGAAATTCGACATTAGCCTAGGATCCCAAACTCAGCACATATTTATAGCCTATAGCCAAATTTCCTAACCCTCAATTCCCAATTCAGCACCATCACTTTCCCCTTCTCATCTCCTCATTTTTCTCTCTGATAACTCCCCAATCTATTTCCTAAATTTTCTCTCCTGAACACTCCCCTTAGAGTCCATCTTCACGCCACTTTCAACCTTTTAGTAGGCCAAAATTAAACTTCTAAAAATACTAAGCTATGATTCAAACCTAAGGTTTCCGTGCTAGCCACTAACGCCACCTCCCCACACTCTAAGTGGCGTCACTTAGCCCTCCACCACAAGGTTTTTTTATGCCATTTTCCCCCTATTTTTATTTAAAAGCCCAACTATTCACAACCCTGGTTCTTTTAATATTAAATTAAAATTCCTCCACCACAAAAATCAAACCCAGAACTTCTCCAACACACCTAGACACTCCAAATTCATCAAACCCTTAAAGCCAACATATCATTTGTCATTTTCTTGCTCACATAAAAATTTTATGAGACGTAAAGCCCAAAGCCCAATTCCTCTAGGCCCAAAATTCAGGGCATTATAATCATGTTCATACGGGGTATAAATTCCATACATATATAAGAGTGGGTAGATCCTGGGTTAATTAAAGCAACAACAGATATTTCATGGATAGAAAATGTACCCGTGATCACGTCGGGAGACTCTGCCTCTTCCCGGGCACTTATAGCATAGGTCCTTGCTGGCGCTCTGCCCTTGAACCTCATCGCTACATCTCTTGGTGCACCTCTACTACTAGCCCCACTTTTGGGCACGTATAGCCGATGTATGTCCCAAACATGTCTTACACTAGCTTATGTTTCAAGGCGGATGCATCTCCCAGACATGTCTTACACTGGCACTCGTCTCAATGCCGATGCCTTATCCCTGACATGGTCTTACAATGGCTCTCATAATGTGGCCGATGCATGTCCCAGACATGTCTTACACTAGCTCACACAAGCGACCCAAATGTCATGGCATGAATATCCGATTTACTTCCTAAGGTTCCAACGAGAATTCTACTATCTCAATTATCATTATACAATCTCAATTCCACAATCAAAAAATTCATGCTATATCGATTCAATGATAATTCAAACATATAGAGTAACAATGTAGTTGTATTATTTACATACAACTTACTTCATATTAAAAAATGTACACGACTAGTCGGTTTAGTCGGTTTGCATGGCTTTCCCCTTGTCTAAGTTTAGATTCAGCAATTCTTGATATAAAATAGAGAAACATACTCATTTAACCACTAAATAAAATTAAGCAATTAAAAATTCGCATCTTTGGTAAATTGAGCATTTTGCCCCTAAACTTTGACAAAATAACAATTTTACCCCTATGCTCGAAAATTAATTTTTATCAAATTTATTTGTATCCCAAGCCTAGCCGAACCCTTTTTACTCTTACGAAAACTCCAAATTCTCACTATTTTAGACAATTATATCTATTTTACAAACTTTACAAAATGGTCCTATTAGGTGTTTTCCATGAAAATCCCTTCACAGAAGTTGTTTATTATACAACCCTAACTTATATTATTCCATAAAAACTCAGTAAGAATTAAAAATAATTTCATGGAAAAACTCCAAACCCTTAATCATTTTGCAAAAGAGACCCCTCATTTGAAAGCTCATGCTCAAAGGGTCTCAAAAATGCAAAAATTATCAACAAAGGGTATGAAAACCACTTACTTGTGAGTGCTTCAGGTGGCTGAAAATTTAAAGCTTTCAAACCCCCTTCAGTAGCTAATTTTCAATAGAGAAAGACGATGAAAAAGGGATGATATCATCCTTCCTTTATTTATTTCTATTTTAGTAAAAAATAAGCCACCTAACTCACCAAATTTGAAAATTTTGTCTCCTCTTTGACTCTATGGCCGACTATGCTTTCTTTTAAGGGCCTATTTGCCCTTTAAAGACCCCAATTCAAGTTCATGGAAATTTAACATCTTTAGCTATCAATTTAGGACTTTTCCACTTTATGCGATTTAGTCCTTTTTCACAATTGGGCTCAAAATTGCTAAAATTAATTCACCAAATTTTTCATGCACTAATATAATCATTCTATAACCCCAACATAATAATAAAATAATTTTTCTAACATTCAAATTTATGGTCCTGAGACCATTGTTCTGACTAGACCCTAAATCGGGCTATTACATTTTACACATGTCAGCTTCTGAGGACACGCACTCCCACGCGTATTTGCTAAGTTTTACAAACCCTCATTCATATTCCGTCACTGTCCTACTGCCTTGCTTTAACTTTAGAAATTCCTTCCTCTTTCAGTCTATAAACCTCTGGCTAATATAATTCTTTCAAAACTCTTTCTCGAAGAATTCCCAAGTTACTCTCTTTCTCGGTACAACATACACGAGAGTGTTCCACCACTAGTAAGTCGAGTCTCTCAATAGCGATACTGCACACTTCACGCACTCCTCAGGTGGCATGATAGTTCATCAAACAATCAGATGGTATTCTCTAACCAAAACTCTACTTTCTCCTGGTCATCATCTATGTTAGCCCGAAATTCCTCGGCCCCTTATTTTCGGATCTTGTCTACCAGAGGCTTTTCTCTCCTAAACATGTCCGCGCCTTGCAGAGCTACTAGGGCATACTGAGGAATCGGAGGAGGTGGGGGAGGTGGAGTGTTTGGATTCGCGCGAACGAACTCTGAATACCAAGCATCCATCATTCACAGATAGGCTTCTCTAGCCCTCCGCCTTGACCAATAGTCATATACTCACTCTCAACTGGCGCGGTCCCTTCAGCGGGAGCTGGTGCATTACTCTCCACGTCATCTGCCATGGCTCTATCAAGATCCATTTACTATATAAAAATACAATTTAGAATCATCAGGAGTCGTCACACTATCAAAGTACAGTTGTGGCATGTATAGCTAGACCCGTACTCTCGCTAGGTTATTCCTAGAACTGACTAAACCATAGCTCTGTACCACTAAATGTAACACCCCATACCCGTATCCTACTTTGGTCAGAATACAAGGTATTACCTAACTCAAACTCATGCTTACAACCATTTTCGAGACTCCAAGATTTGGACAAATTTAAAACTTTCTCAAACTTATCAATAAAACCTTAATATGGGCCTACGAGGCCCAAAACACACCTCAGAAATCATTCGGGACCAACTCGGGTTCTTTAGCCAACTTCAGAAAAATGACACTTGACACAGGGGCACACGTCCGTGTGGGAGGGGCAATAAGCCCGTGTGACCATTTTGACATGGTCGTGCTGACACGGCCTAAGCAATACAGGAACACGCTCGTATCCTCCACCTGTGTGGAATTAATTCTAAATGCACATCTATAGGGGTTTTCACACGACCTGGCACACACACATGTCCCTGGCCTGTGTCCTTCACACGGCCATGACATGCCCGTGTCCTAGCCCGTGTGCAAAAACATGGACATTCTGTTTCTAACATCAGCAACCCTAAAATGTCACACGGCCAAGTCACAAGCCCATGTGCTAAGCTGTGTCCTTCACACGGTTGAGACACACGGCCGTGTCTCTACCCGTGTGTTTATTACCATACATACTGACTTGAAATTTTTACGTGTAGGGGACACATGGCCGGACCACACGCCTATAGGGTAGACCGTGTGTCACACACAGCGTAGACACACACCCGTGTGTCTACCGTGTGGATAATATAAGGCTATTTACCAAGCCTCTTTGCCACTCTTAATTACACAACCTATACAATAACAACCAATACGAGACTATTTCATGCAACCAAATTGGTCACAATAGACAACATTTCATTTTTTCATTTTACTCATCCATGAAAATAACATCATTTGCATATATCAAAATGAATATTAGCCTTCATTTGAGGCTTAATACAAAATGAAGGAGAATCAACCCATGCCAACACATTTGGCCAATTTTTTCAAAGGCTCAGAATTCAAAGTCTAGCCCTATACATGCCATTTTCAAAAATAAATAGTCTAATTATACAGAGTGCTTTGGCTAATAGTGTGATCGTTGCCTCCGACGTCCAAAGATACTCGAGCTAGATAGGCAACACTATAAGAAAAAAGAAAGGAGAGGGAGTAAGCATAAAGCTTAGTAAGTTGCACTTAAATAGATATACAACACAACTTTACCATTCATCAACAAGCTCATAATACGTAATTGGGCATAAGTAAAACTTACTCATCAATATTCCATACACATCATATAGCATATACTGAGCTCACATGTAACACCCTGAATTTGGGCCTAGAAGTTTTGGGCCTTGAGCATGGGAGCGGTTGAAGGCAGCTTTTAATATTTTGTTGTGCATGAAATTTCGTTAATGAAGGCTTGTTTTAGTCGTAAAGTGTGCTGAGAAGTGTTGGGTTCAAACCTGGACTCTAGCAAAAATTTAGTTTAAGGTGTATCAAACCCTGGGTGTAGTAGGTAGGCCTTAAGTATATTGTTGGAGAAATTGTGCCACAAAAAGGAGTGTGGTGTAGTGGCAAGGTGGCGCCACTTAGGGGACAAGGAAGTGATGCCATAGAGGAAGCAAGGGGTCCAAGGTTCAAGTCTTGGCTCTTACAATATATTTTGGTTTTTCTTTTTAATAAATCTAGAAGCAAGTAGGTGCGCTTTAAAGTTTAATGTGTTGGATTTATGACACAGATGAGTTGATGGCCTAGTGGTGGTGGCGTGAGTTGGCATGTGAGAGGACTTTGGTTCGAATCCTTTGGCACGCAAAGGTTGATTATTTTTCTATGATGGGATGGCAAGAGTTGGTGTTGGTTTTAAACTCTGGTGATGGAGGGATCCCACATCGGGAAGCTAACATAAGAGTGGATGCGAAGCTAGCTTTAAATAGAGAGAACCATGAGGAGAGTAAGGTACCTTTCTTGGTTGATCCCTTTCGCTTTACGGCGTGCTCGTTTGGGTTGGGCATCGACTAAGAGTGCTCGAAATGCGGATTAACTCCAGTCTCCTATCAGGTGTGTATTTCTCACTACTCTAGCTGTAGGATGGCTACTTTGGGCCATAGTGGGCCGAAAGGGGCCATGTGGGCCCAATGGGCCTACGGGCCCAATTGGATAAGTTGTTTGATTGTGTAGTAAATATTGGACTAGGCTAGGTGAATCTCATATCTGTGGCTAGATTTGGGCTAAAAGGGCCACACGAGTGTGTGGGCCCACTTGGGCCGAGAAAGGGCTTTAGGCCCATTTGTATTGTTATCCATGTTTAGAATATTTTAGTTCACCAAATTACTGAAATACCCTCAATTTGTAAAATTACTAAAGTTTATACAATTATAATTTTACCCTCGATTTAAAAAATTACCAAAATACCCCTGGTTTGTAAAATTACCAAAATACCCCTGGTTTACAAAATTACAAAATACCCCTGGTTTGCAAAATTACCAAAATACCCCTGGTTTGCAAAATTACCAAAATACCGCTAGTTTGTAAAATTACTAAAATACCCCTGTAGGGTAGAATTACCGAGATACCTTTGTGGGGTAAAATTACCATTTTGCCCCTAAGGTGATAAATGACTGTTTTGCCCTTGTGGGCAAGTGACTGACTTGGACTGTGTGGTTGACGGATTTGATTGTGAATATATGTTGGTCATATGAATGACTTGACTGTGGTTGTTTGATTCAAATATGGGCATGATATTCTGATTCTGTATGTTGTATGCCATGACATATTATTTCTGTTGCTTGGGACATGGGTTTATATTGATGGAGGAAGCGTTCTGGTAGCCTCGTTGTAATCTGGTGGCCTCGCCACATATATCTGTTCTGGTGACTTCGCCACATATATATATATATATATCTGTTCTGGTGGCCTAGCCACAATATCTGTATCTAGTGACTTCATCACAATATCTGGCAGCCTCGCTGCAATTTCTGTGGTGTGTAGCGGTTGGGTGGGTCGAGTAGTCTCCCCACATGGTGTAAGGCTGGTACGGGGGTGTTACGGATGGATTGGGTTGGGATTGCATTCACATTCTGATTCTGATTCTGTTATTTGATTCTGATTCTGTTACTTGATTCTGATTCTAATTCTGTTACCTGATTCTGATTCTGATTCTCATTTTGATTCTAGTTCTGATAATGTTTCTTATTCTGTAATAGGCTAAGGCCCATCTGGTACTCTCTGTTATAATGGGCTAAGGCCCAATTGATCTTGGCCCTGTAAGTAGGGTCAGGGCAGACTTTTTTAATTCTTTTATATGACTGACTATTCCTTTTATATAGTAGGGGATTACACGCTGAGTTTTCGAAACACCCCGTTTATTAACCTTTCAGGTAATTTCTAGCCTTAGATGGATTGGAGCTGTGAGGGGCTCAGAGGGAGCTACACACATTGTTTAAGTTATAGTTTTGATTATTACTTTTAAATGTCTTTATATAAGTTTTAATAAAGCTGTTGTAATTTTCTGGATTTCAAATTTGGAATTTTATTTATTGTTCTTATAATTGCTAGTTTTAGAACACGGTTTTCCAAAGCAACTACTGTTTTCAAAACATCACGTATCCGCAATTGTTTTAAACTAAGCTTCTGCAACTGCTAAGATTTTTACAAACTTGTTAAGAATGTTATTCAGCTAAGGTTTTCTAACATGGTTTAAAAAGGGTATAAGTTTTTAATTATTAAGAAGGGTTTTTAATGGAAACATGGTTTTCGGAAAAAAAAAACACTTCAATGTGACACACTAGATTTGAGCCAAACTTTCAGGCCGGGTTTGGGGTGTTACATCACAATTCATACATACCAAATAGGTACCTGTAACACTCACAATACGATTAAACTTTCCTCAGTAACTAAAAATCATAACGTTCATAGTTGAACCATTTAGAATACTATCGGATATCCATTAAGCCTCAAACATGGGTATGGTGTCGATGCCATGTCCCAGACATGGTCTTACACTGACACATCTCATAGCCGATGCATATCCCAGACATGTCTTACACTGGTTTACGTCTCGAGGCTGATGCATGTCCTAGACATGTCTTACACTAACACTAGTCTCAATGCCAATGCCATGTCCCAAACATGGTCTTATACTGGCTCCCATAATGTGGCCGATGCATGTCCCAGACATGTCTTACACTAGCTCACAGAAGTGACCTAATCGTCATGGCATGAATATCCGATTTATTTCCTAGGGTTCAAACGGGAATTCTACTATCTTTATTCTCATCATATTTTCTCATTTCCACAATCAAGCAATTTATGCTATAATAATTCCGATACAATTCAAACACATATATTATCAATGTAGTTGTATTATTTACATACAACTTACCTCAGATTACAAAATGTGGTGACTAGTCGATTTAGTCGATTTGCTTGGCTTTCCCTCAGTCTAGGTTTGGATTCGGTATTTCTTGATCTATAATAACTAAAAGGCACTTATTTAGTCACTTTATCAAACTAGGCACTCAACAATTCATAATTAGGCAAAATAACCATTTTACCCCTAAGCCCGAAAATCAATTTTTATCGAATTTCATTGCATCTTAAGCCTAGCTGAACCCTTTTTGCTCTTATAGAAACTCCAAAATCTCACTACTTCACACATTTATCATCTATTTTACAACTTATGGAAAATGGTCTTTTTATGTGTTTTTATGCTAACAGCTTTCACAAAAGTTGTTTATAACACACCCAAGACTTATTTTCTTCCATAAAATTTTAGAAAACACCCTAAATGCTCTCATGGAAAAACCCTAGACTTACCACCATTTTGCAAAATAGTCCCCTCATTTGAAAGCTTATGCTTCAAGGTTCTCAAAAATGCAAAAATCATCAACAAAGGGTAGGAAAATCACTTACTTGTGAGGGCTTAAAGTTGCTAAAATTTTTGAAGCTCAAAACCCTTAACAATGGCTGAAAAATCAGTGAAAGTGAAGAGAAAAAATGAAAAAAAAGATGATAGCTAGGCTTAGGTATTATTATAATACACCTTATGTCATCAACATTACCTAATGTTGACTTTTCAACATTTCCATCACCCATAGCCGGCCAAGCTATCACAATAAGGTCTAATTGCCTTTTAAAGACCCTCAATTTTTATTCTCTAGCTATTTGACGCTTTTAGCTATCAATTTAGGACTTTTACATTTTATATGATTTAGTCCTTTTTCGAAATTAAGCTCACCAACGCCAAAATTACTTCACTAAATTTTTCATGCACTAATATAAACATATTATAAGTCTAAAATAATAATAAAATATTTTCTCTGACTTTGGATTGGTGGTCCCAAAAGCATTGTTCCGACTAGGCCCAAGATCGAGTTGTTACGACTTTGGTTGTGTATAAGTATTCAATATGGTATGTGTTGGCAAGTAGTAAATGGAATGGAAATATGAAAATGTTGTCTTGATATGTGATAGGCATATGAATGGAAAATGCTTGATTATAATTTAAGTATTTGAATACCATGTTCGGTTGGTTTTATTGTTTGAATATTGAATTTAGAAATGATTATAGTTGAATTGGTATTATATGTGTATGAAATGTTATGGATTAGTTGCCTATTGAGTTATAAAATGTTGCAAATTATGTTTGTACAGGTATTTAAAAATAGGGTGGAAAATTGGCTTTGTAAATAGCCTATTTTTGTCCACACAAGCAGAGACATGGACGTGTGTTCAGTCGTGTGTGACACATGATTATGTTACATGGCCGTGTGTCCCCTGGTATGGTTTTAGAAGTCAAGCCAGTATACCCTACAGGTTTGGCACGGCCTAGCACACGGCCTGGCACACGGGCATATGTGGCCATTTTTAGGGCACAAGCTAGCCACTCGGGCGTGTGTGTTGACCGTGTGACCCAAGTCAGTGAGTTACATAGGGTCAGACATGGGCTGGGACACGACCATGTGCTCTCACTTCAAATGTCCACACGGCCTGTGAGACGGGTGTGGCTGGTAGCCATGTGAGACACACGGCCTGGTCACATGGGCGTGTGTCCCCTGTTTTGAGAAAAATTTTCCAAGTTCTTAAAGGTTTAATAAGTTATCAGTTTAGTCCCGAAACACTCCTAAAGCATGTTTTAGGCCTCGTAGGCTCGTATAAGGGACAAATTGATTGAGATTGAATGATGAATGCTTGAATTGAGAGAATGTACACTAAATGGATGTTTAATTATTTCATAAGTTCAGTAATGCTTCATAACCCTATTCTGACGTTGAATACCTGTGAGGGGTGTTACAGATAAAATGGACCCAACACGACTGTGCAGAACTTGTGCTAAGTTAGACCACCCAATAAATTCATGTCCTATTTTACATGAGGATTTGACAAAATAAGAAAATGTTGTCGAGAACTTTCCAGGACTGCCCCAAAGACGATATGACCCCTACTCGAACTCATATAATATGGGGTGGAAAGATCACCCAAATCTAAGTTATGGGTTGAACCATCGATTCAATCAACCTTACCAACAAAGACCACCTCCAAGTTAACAATTGCCACCCCCAAAGTCATCTTTGGAAGCCATAGTAGAAATGCTAGCCAATAGTACTGAAATGTTTTAGTAGAAGACTGACATGCATTTGCAGGAGTTAGATAAGCAAGTGAGCAAGCTTGCACTCATGGTTAGCCGTTTGGAGTCCCATGGTAAGCTGCCATCCAAAACTAAGCCTAATAAGGGTTCAACTGCTCTGACCTCTGTGTATTACGAATCAGATATCTTTCTGTACAAAATTTCAATGTCTATGACGTTTATTTCTATTAAAACTAGACTCAATAAGAAATCTGTACATATAAAGAATGACTTCTAATTATTTTTTTACAATTTATTATGAATTTTTAAAGTCAAAACAGGGGATCCAAAAATCACTCTAGCCCTGTTTCACAAAAATTCAAATATCTCATTAAATATAATTCATATACCTGTTTTATTCAATCCATATGAAAATAGACTCATTAATCTTCAATTTCATAACTTACTCATCATTTAATTCTAATTCTACTATTTTTAGTGATTTTTCAAATTTACATCATCATCTTCTTTGCTGATTCTGCTTTTATGGCAAATTTCAATTTACTAAGGATTTTCATGGACTAAATATCATTTTAAACATACATAACATCAAATATGACTTAGATTGGCCATTCCAATGGCGAATCATTTACAAACCCTTTTCTTGCCAAACCATAGCCATATCATAAGATCATTTACACAAAGTGAGTATTTTGCCATACATGCCACATTCAAAACACATAAGCCATTTTACCAATTTAGGCCTTCGAGTAGTGTGAATGAGTCTTTGACCTATCCCGATTGTCAAGCCGGCTTGTCAAAACTACAATGAATGAAAAGGAGGGAGTAAGCATAAATTCTTAGTAAGTTCACATGCAAATAGAAAGTAACATAATCACACAATCCACAAAAACATTATTTGCATAAACAACACCAAGACATTCATGTTTCATTTGTATTTAATATCTTTCTACGATTTCATCATACCAAGTTCTCAACCTGAGGGTTTAAGCACATACCTGTCAAATTTTCTCATTTACCACACTTACCAACATGTCACCTTTATTTTTGGGCCTTCTTCTTATTCACTTAAGATTCACCTATTGAACCCATCGGAATATAATTCAAATACGCGGATCTCATGAACATAAGAGCCACACCCGTAGCTAGACAAACTCAATAGCCTATGGAACTTATGTAGCCAAGCTACCATGTAACCCGCCCATAAGTGAACTCGGGCTCAACTCAATGAGCTCGGGCGTTCGCATCCATAAGTGAACTCGGACTCAACTCAACCAGCTCGGATGCCTAGTTACATCTCATGAACTCGGACTCAACTCAACGAGCTCGGAACCTAACCATCCTAGTGACATGTCACTTGTATTCTAATCTATTCCCAAGGTTCAAACGGGCCTTTTCCTCGATCTCATATCTTTGCCGTTTTCCATGGAATATCGAAACCGACACTCGATAGAAATTCATATTTATCAAGTAGTAAACATAATTTGCATATTACTCAATAATAACCACAAAACATAATATTTCATGATAAAAATCTTCATATCATATAAATATCATTAAGTTAATTAAAATGACAATTATGTTACTACATTTACACATGAACTTACCTCTGTACAAAAATTATTAAAGAATCGAGCCTATTCTTCGTAAACTTTGTTTTTCCCTCGATCGCGACTTGAATCTCGTTTCTCTTGATCTATAATGCCAAATTAATCTTATTTAATACATACATTCATCAAAACAGCATTTAATACAAACTTTGGAAAAATTACATTTTTGCCCCTAAACTTTTGCATAATTACACTTTTACCCCTAGGCTCAGGAATTAAACTTCACCCCTTATTCTTATGTTTTATGACATGCTGATCATTTTTCCCTTCTATGGTAACATCAAATTCACACTCTAACATGTACTTATGACTATTAGGTATTTTTACCGATTAAGCCCTTTTACTCGTTTTCGCTTAAAACCGAGTAGTACAAGCTGTCTAACATAATTTAAAATCTCATTTTCTATCATAAAACACCAAAATACACAAATTTTACCTATGGGTATTTTTCCAAATATGAACCCTAGGTTGAATTATTGCTAGCATAAGCTAAATCGAGCTACCGGGATTCGGAAAACGTAAAGAACATTAAAAACGGGGCTTGGAATCACTTACTATGGAGCTTGGAAGCTTGAAACAAACCCTAGCTATGGATCACCCTTGAAATTTCGGCCTAATGAAGAAGATGTACAAAAATTGGCTTTTAATTTTGTTTTTAATTCATTCTAATAACTAAATGACCAAAATGCCCTTACTACTAAACTTTCCAAAAATTCCATCCATGTCCAATTTTTTTTCCATAGACTCAGAAATTGGTCAAATTTCTATTTAAGACCTCCTCATTAATATTCCAAAACAATTTCATACTAAAAACTCCTAGAATGCAAGTTTTACAAATTATTCGATTTAGTCCCTAATTTCAATCTAAGCACTTTAGGCATAGGATTTCATCATGAAATTTTCACACAATCATAAAATCATATCATAAACATCAAAATAATTATAAAATAATTATCTCTATCTCGAATTTGTGGTCACGAAACCACTATTCTGATTAGGCCCTAATTCGGGATATTACAACTCTTTCCCCCTTTAAGGATTTTCGTCCTCGAAAATCTTACCGGTAAACAGATGTGGGTATTGATTTCTCATGGTTTCCTCAGATTCCCATGTAGTTTCTTCTACTCCGTGCTTTTGCCACAATAGTTTCACGAGAGCGACACTTTTATTTCTTAGTTGCTTGACCTCTCGAGCTAAAATCTTAATTGGTTCTTCTTCGTAAGTTATATCCGGTCGTAGTTCAAATTCTGTCGGTGAAATTATATGTGAAGGATCTGAACGATATCGACGTAACATAGATACGTGGAACACATCATGAATCTTCTCTAATTCAGGTGGTAATGCTAGCCGATATGCTACCAGTCTAACTTTTTCAATTATTTCATACGGTCCAATAAAACGCGGACTTAACTTGCCCTTCCGTCCAAATCTAAGGACTTTCTTCCATGGAGACACTTTCAAAAATACCTTATCACCAACTTGAAACTCGATTTCCCTTCGTTTCAAATCCGCATAAGATTTCTGTCTATCTGAAGCAGCTTTCAAACAATCTCGAATCACTTTCACCTTTTCTTCGGTTTCTTTTATTAGATCAACTCCATAAATCTGATTTTCCTTGAGTTTAGTCCAATACAATGACGTCCGACATTTATGACCATACAATGCTTCATAAGGTGCCATCTTCAAACTCTTCTGATAATTATATTATAAGCAAATTCTACCAATGGTAAGTACCTTTCCCAACTACCTTGAAATTCCAATACGCAACATCTGAGCATGTCTTCAAGAATCTGAATTACTCTCTCTGATTGTCCATCAGTTTGTGGATGAAAGGCAGTGCTGAAATTTAACTTTGTACCTAATGCCTCCTACAACTTTTGCCAAAATCGTTAAGTAAATCTCGGATCTCTATCCGAAATGATTGACAAAGGTATTCCATGAAGTCTAACAATCTCACGGATATACAATTCAGCCAACTTATTAAGAGAATAATCCGTGCGTCTTTGGAATAAAATGAGCCGATTTAGTCGATCATCAACTATTACCCGGATGGCATTTTTCTTCCCGGAGTTAACGGCAACCCTGATATAAAATCCATAGTAATTCGATCCCATTTCCATTCAGGAACCATGATAGGCTGAAGTAATCCCGAAGGTACTTGGTGTTCAGCTTTCACTTGTTGACAAATTAAGCACTTTGATACAAACTCGGAAATATCTCTTTTCATTCCACTCCACCAGTACATTTTCTTCAAGTCATTATACATTTTCATACTGCTCGGATGAACCGCCAAACAACCATTATGTGCTTCATGCAAAATCTTTTGGATCAACTCATCATTTTTTGGTACACAAATCTGATTTTTAAACATCAAGCAGCCATCAGAACCGATTCTGAAATCTGATCCCATATCAGCTTCACACTGCTTTCTCTTGGCTTGCAAATCTTGATTATTTTTTTGAGCTTCAGAGATCTCTTGTAAAAACATCATTCTTGCTCTTAACTCTAATAGAATCGAACCATCATCTGATACCTTTAACTGAGTGTTCATAGCTCTAAAAGTAAACAGTAATTTTCTGCTTAAAGCATCGGCAACCACATTCGCTTTTCCCGAATGGTAGTCAATAACAAGCTCGTAATCTTTGAATAACTCCAACCATCTTCGCTGTCTCAAATTCAAATCTTTTTGTGACATCAAATACTTAAGACTTTTGTGATCTATATATACTCGGCACTTTTCACCATACAGATAATGTCGCCAAATATTCAGAGCAAACACTATAGCAGCCAATTTCAAATCATGAGTCGGATAATTCCTTTCGTGAGATTTTAACTGTCTCGAAGTATAAGCCACCACTTTTCCTTCTTGCATAAGTACACATCCTAAGCCATTTCGAGAAGCATCACTATACACCACAAATTCTTTACCTGATTCGGGTTGTACCAACACTGGTGCTTCAGTTAATAACTTTTTCAATTCTTCAAAACTTTGTTGGCATTCTTCCGTCCATTCAAATTTAACATTCTTTCGGAGTAGTCTAGTCATAGGAGCAGCAATTATAGAAAATCCATTTACAAACCGCTGATAATACCCAGCTAGCCCCAAGAAACTTCTCACCTCGGTTACATTTTTCGGTGGTTTCCAATCAGCAATGGCTGAAATCTTACTAGGATCAACCCGTATACCATCACCAGAAACAATATGACCCAAAAATCCAACTTCCCAAAGCCAAAATTCACTTTTACTAAACTTGGCATATAACTGCTTATTTCTCAAAGTTTGCAAAACTATCCTCAAATGCTCAGCATGCTCTGTCTCATCTTTTGAATAAATTAAAATATCATCTATAAATACCACAACAAATTTGTCCAAGTATAGCCGAAATATGTGATTCATTAAATCCATAAACACAGCAGGAGTATTTGTCAACCCTAATGGCATAATTAAAAATTCATAATGACCGTACCTTGTTCTAAAAGCAGTTTTAGGCACATTCGACTCTTTTACTCACAACTGGTAGTACCCAGATCTCAAGTCAATCTTTGAAAACCATGTCGCTCCTTTTAGCTGATCAAATAAATCATCAATTCTTGGCAACGGATACTTGTTTTTGATTGTCACCTTGTTTAACTGCCGATAGTCAACACACAACCTCATAGAACCATCCTTCTTTTTCACAAATAACATAGGAGCACCCCAAGGTGAAAAACTAGGTCCCACAAAGCCTTTATTAGTCAACTTTTGCAACTGCGACTTTAATTCTTTCAACTCTGCTGATGCCATTCTATATGGAGCAATTGAGATCGGAGCTGTTCCCAGTATCAAATCAATACCAAATTCTACTTCCTTGACTGGAGGCAAACCCGGCAATTCTTCTGGAAATACATTCGTGAATTCACACACAATTGGCACTGATTCAACTTTCTTTTCAATTTCTTTTGTATTAATTACATACGCCAAATAAGCTTCAGAACCCTTCCTCAAATATCTTTGAGCTGACATCGAAGAAATCACACTAGATAATACCTCTGATTTGCCTGGTTCAACCCGCAGAATTTTACCACTTTCACACTTTAATTCTATAACCTTCTCTTTGCAATTTACTATAGCATCATGCAATGTCAACCAATCCATACCCAAAATAACATCAAATTCATCAAACGACAACAACATCAAGTCGGCCGAAAAGTAATGACCCCGAATCATTAAAGGGCATTTCTTGCTTACTTTATTAACTATCACACATTTGCCTAATGGATTCGACACTCTAATCATAAATTCTGTGTTCTCAACAGGTATATTCAAACTAGACACCAGTTTCATGCACACATATGAATGAGTAGAACCGGGATCAATCAAAGCAATAACATTAACATAATAAAGAGAAAATATACCAGTAATCACATCGGGCGATGAAGCATCTTCACGTGCCTTTATAGCATAAGTTCTAGCTGGAGCCCTTGCTTCAGATTTAGCTGCTGAATCTCTGGCTACATTTTTGCTGCTTGCTTCATTTCCAGCTTTTCTCGAATATCTTCCCCTCGAGTCTGCACCACTAGCTTTTACATTCTGAAATTTTTCTTTCTCAGCTCTCTCTGGGCAGTCTCTAATAAAATGATCCGGAGAACCACACCGAAAATTTTCATTCGCTCTACATGGGCCAAAATGATTTCTGCCACACCGTTGGCATTCGGGCTTAACAAATCTTGTATTTCCTACACTAGCTGCAAAAGTAGTTTGAGATTTAGGACCCACATTTTGCTTCTTAAAATTTCCATATGATTGTCCAGCCGAAACCTGTAAACGAGGATTCATATTTCTAGATTTTTGGATTCTTTGTGAGAATGAACGCTCCATCGGTCTTTTCTTCCAATTTCTAGTCTCAGCCTCTACCTTTTTCTTCTCTTTAAGTAGTTCTTCAGCCTTGCAAGCTCGATCAACCAGTACTACCATTTCTTTTAATTCAAGAATCCTAACAAATACTTTGATGTCTTCATTGAGTCCGTCTTCAAATCGTCTGCACATTTTAGCTTCAGAGGAATATATTCGCTAGCATACTTACTCAACTCCGACAAACTCCCTTTCGTATTCATTAACTATCATGTTCCTGCTTTAATTCAAGAAACTCTTTACGCTTCGATCAATAAATCTTTCATCGATATATTTCTTCCAAATTCTTCTTGAAAGAACTCCCAAGTTACTTTCTCTTTGGTACTCATCAAGTCAATGTCTTCCACCAATGATAAGTTGAATCCTTAACAATGATATAGCACATTTCAAGCATTCTTGGTGTACAAGACAATTCATCAAATACTCGAATAGAATTCTCGAGCCAAAACTCGCTTTCTCAATCATCATCAATATTTGCCCCAATTCTTGGCCCCTTGTTTACGAATTTTGTCAACTGGAGTTCTGTGAAATTTCATCAGATCTACACCTTGAGGCATCGGGGGTACAGGTTGAGGAATCGGGGTAGGTGGGGGAGGTTGTGCATTCGGGTTCGTACGAACGAACTCAGTATACCAGGCATTCATCATCTAGAGAAAGGCTTCTCGAGCCCCTTCTCCTCCTCCTTGACCAACAGTAGGAGGTGGATTTTTAGTTGGCACCGCCCCTTTAGCTGGAGCTGGTGCATTACTCTCTACATCATCAGTCGCAGTTGGATCAGGATCCATTTACTATAAAAAAAATCATTTAAAAGGTCAGAAGTTGTCACACTATCATAATTTATATATATGGCATGTATAGCAAAACCCGTACATACAACACATTAGTCTGAGAACCGACTAAACCTGTTCTGATACCCCCAAATGTAACGCCCCGTACCCGAGACTATCGCCAGATTCGAACACGAGGTGTTAACAGACTTAATTCATTACTTAAACCGCTCAAACAATTTATTTTTTTTAAAATTTCCAGTCAAACTAGTAATCTGCATCATAGTCGCTTAAAAATTCATATCTTGAGTTACAAAACTCAATATGCAATTCCGTAAATTTTACTTGAAACTAGACTCATATATTTATTTACTAATTTTTTTCTAGAATTTTTGGTCAATCCAGTTAGTACAATTTATTAGTTAAAGTCTCCCCTGTTTTAGGGTTTGACTGCTCTGACCTCTGTGTATTACGAATTAGATATCTTTCTGTACAGAATTTCAATGTCTATGAAATTTGTTTTTCTTAAAACTAAACTCAATAATAAATCTCTACATATAAAGCATGACTTCTAATTATGTTTTTACAATTTATTATGAATTTTTAAAGTCAGAGCAGGGGATCCAAAAATCACTCTGGCCCTGTTTCACAAAAATTCAAATATCTCATAAAATATAATTCATATACCTGTTTTGTTCAATCCATATGAAAATAGACTCATTAATATTCAATTTCATAACTTACTCATCATTTAATTCTATTTCTACTATTTTTAGTGATTTTCAAATTTACATCACTCACTCTTTGCTGATTCTGCTTTATGGCAAATTTCACTTTACTAAGGATTTTCATGGACTAAATATCATTTTAAACATACATAACATCAAATATGACTTAGATTGGCCATTCCAATGGCTAATCATTTACAAACCCTTTTCTTGCCAAACCATAACCATATCATAAGATCATTTACACAAAGTGAGTATTTTGCCATACATGCCACATTCAAAACACACAAGCCATTTTACCAATTTAGGCCTTCAAGTAGTGTGAACGAGTCTTCGACCTATCCCGATTCTCAAGCCGGCTTGTCAAAACTAAAATGAATGAAAAGGAGGGAGTAAGCATAAATGCTTAGTAAGTGCACATGCAAATAGCAAGTAACATAATCACACAATCCCACAAAAACATTATTTGCATAAACAACACCAAGACATTCATGTTTCATTTGTATTTAATATCTTTCTACGATTTCATCATACCAAGTTCTCAACCCGAGGGTTTAAGCACATACCTGTCAAATTTTCTCATTTACCACACTTACCAACATGTCACCTTCATTTTTGGGCCTTCTTCTTATTCACTTAAGATTCACCCGTTGAACCCATCGGAATATAATTCGAATACGCGGATCTCACGAACATAAGAGCTACACCCGCAGCTAGACAAACTCAATAGCCTGTGGAACTTATGTAGCCAAGCTACCATGTAACCCACCCATAAGTGAACTCGGACTCAACTCAACGAGCTCGGGCGTTCGCATCCATAAGTGAACTCGGACTCAACTCAATAAGCTCGGATGCCTAGTTACATCTCACGAACTCAGACTCAACTCAACGAGCTCGGAACTCAACCATCCTAGTGACATGTCACTTGTATTCTAATCTATTCCCAAGGTTCAAACGGGCTTTTTCCTCGATCACATATCATTTTCGTTTTCCATGGAATATCAAAACCGACACTCGATAGAAATTCATATTTATCAAGTAGTAAACATAATTTGCATATTACTCAATAATAACCACAAAACATAATATTTCATGATAAAAATCTTCATATCATATAAATATCATTAAGCTAATTAAAATGACAATTATGTTACTACATTTACACATGAACTTACCTCGGTACAAAATTATTAGCCATCGAGCCTATTCTTCGTAAACTTTGTTTTTCCCTCGATCGCGACTTGAATCTCGTTTCTCTTGATCTATAATGCCAACTTAATCTTATTTAAAACATACATTCATCAAAACAGCATTTAATACAAACTTTGGCAAAATTACATTTTTGCCCCTAAACTTTTGCATAATTATAGTTTTGCCCCTAGGCTCAGAAATTAAACTTCATCCCTTATTCTTATGTTTTATGACATGCTGATCATTTTTCCCTTCTATGGTAACATCAAATTCACACTCTAACATGTACTTATGACTATTAGGTATTTTTACCGATTAAGCCCTTTTACTCGTTTTCGCTTAAAACCGAGTAGTTCAAGTTGTCTAACATAATTTAAAACCTCATTTTCTATCATAAAATACCAAAATACACAAATTTCACCTATGGGTATTTTTCCAAATATGAACCCTAGGTTGAATTATTGCTAGCATAAGCTTAATCGAGCTACTGGGATTCCGAAAATGTAAAGCACATTAAAAACGGGGCTTGGAATCACTTACTATGGAGCTTGGAAGCTTGAAACAAACCCTAGCTATGGAGAACCCTTGAAATTTTGGCCTAATGAAGAAGATGGACAAAAATTGGCTTTTAATTTTGTTTTTAATTCATTTTAATAACTAAATGACCAAAATGCCCTTACTATTAAACTTTCCAAAAATTCGATCCATGTCCAATTTTTGTCCATAGACTTAGAAATTGGTCAAATTGCTATTTAATACCTTCTCATTAATATTCCAAAACAATTTCATACTAAAAACTCCTAGAATGCAAGTTTTTCAAATTATTCGATTTAGTCCCTAATTTCAATCTAAGCACTTTAGGCATAGGGTTTCATCACGAAACTTTCACACAATCATGCAATCATATCATAAACATCAAAATAATTATAAAATAATTATCTCTATCTCGAATTTGTGGTCACAAAACCACTATTCCGATTAGGCCCTAATTCGGGATATTACAAGTGGGAAGGTTTTAGAACCTATACCTGGCACGAGTCGTGCTCACGACGCTGGTCGAGATGAGAAGAAACTTGACATAGAGACTTTAGTGGAGTCAGTACCACAAAAATTGTAACACCTCTAACCCGTATCCATTGCCAGAATAGGGTTACGAGGCATTGTCGATCAATACACATCACTCACATACATAACATATTCATTTATGCATTCATATATAAAACTCATTCAAATCATTGACATTGTCCCTTATAAGGCTCTTCGAGACCTTAAAAATGCTTAAAAGAGGTTCGGGACTAAACCAATAACATTTGCAAACTTTGGGAAACATAGAAAATTTTCAAACATTTAAGGGTCACATGCACACATAGCAACCAAAACATACTATTCCATACACATCTCATACCATCTATCCACAGCCATTTCAACTACTCCATTTCCATATTCAAATCATCCTAATTCATTATGCCAAAATCATTGAAACTTACATAACTTCTAAATGCATTTACCCATCACATTATCATCTTCAGGTCAACCATAATATATGCATACTTCCCAACATTTATACATCAACTAATAACTAACCAAATGAACAAACATTTGGATATATCAACAACTATGGAAAACATACCAAAACAAGCCAGCATATAAGGCATTAAATACATCATATAAATCACTTATCAAACTCATAACTCAAGCCAACTTAAATGGCTAGCAACACAACATCATTTACATATCAACAAGCCAAATAACATGACTAATATCTTAACTCAAAACATACCAATATGATACTAGCCTATACATGCCATATACCATATATACAAAGCTTCAAAAGTACCAACAAAATGATCGTTAGTGTGATGACGCTTTCCAACGATCCCTGAGTCTGAGTAAGCTTTGATTCTCTATAAAACATAGACAAATAACATACAGTAAGCTTCATAACTTAGTAAGTTCGTACTAAATATACTCAACAATTCATAAAATACAAATCATCAATTAATAAACACTTAATAAGTCTCATATCATCACTCAATTCTAACCCATGACCATTTATCAAATATATACAAATCCATCAAGCTTCATACACATACTATCAACTACCACATAGGTATCGTACGTACCTGTACTCTCCCGTATTTATTTATTACATTTTCACTTCTTTGTTCAGTATGTTAATCCATCCGAAAATCTTTCAATACTCAAGGAACTTGCACACTTAGTGCAAAAATGATTAGTCGAAGTTATAATGATATCGTACACTTAGTGCCATCACATTAAACCGAAGTTATCTCAATATCGCACACTTAGTGCCACATATAGCCAAAGCTATTCCAATTCACACACTAAGTGCTATATATATATAGTTGAAGCTTTCTTGAAACGCACACTAAGTGCCAAACATAATCAATTTATTTTCATACTCAATCGTAGTCTCATAAATATAATTTATGTGATATTAAATCATTCGAAACATAATTGTAACAATGTTTATCACGTACGAACTTACCTCGGATGTAAAAATGACAAAACTAGTCGATTAGTTGAGTATTTTGTTCTTGCCTCGATCTAGTCTGAGTTCCTCTTATCTTGATCTTAATCAAGGATTAAAGGTGCCGAAAGTTCAAGCCCTAAATGTTCTTCTTCTTCTTTGATATTTCAGTTGATGAATGTATGAAATGATGAACATTTTGTTTTGTTTTAATTAAAACATATATTAATTACTAATTTACAAATTTGACCTTGTTTTAAAACATTAATAAACAACAAATTTATGCCCATTTATGTCCATTCCCACTATCAATGGTCTATTTACAACATAAGGACCTCACATTTAATAAGCCATAGCAAATAGACAACTTTATCATATAGAATGCAACTTTTTCATTTTACACGATTAAGTCATTTTCTCAAATTAACCACTTCAACGATAAAATTAGTTCACGAAATTTTCACACATATACATTCAGATGCTGTAAACACCAAAAATAATATTAAAATAATTTTATGACCTCATATTTGTGGTTCCAAAACCACTGTTCTGATTTAGCTAAAACCGGGCAGTTATAAAAATTATTTGTAGTACCACTTCTGTTTCCTGGAAGACTTGTCCAATGCAAGAAGGAGTGAGAAGAGAAGGAGATCCTCGACACGTTTCGAATGGTAGAAATCAACATACCTCTTCTTGATACGATTAATCAAATTCCACAATATGCAAAATTCTTAAAAGAATTATGCATGAGTTAGAGGAAGCTCATGGGCAATGAAAAGGTAAGTGTCAGAGAAAATGTCTCCACTGTTTTACAAAGGAAAATTCCACCTAAATGTAAGGACCAAAGTATGTTTTCCATATCTTGTAACATAGATAGTATCGGTATTAAAAAAGCCATGTGTGACTTGGGCTCAACAATTAATGTTATTCCTTTGTCAATTTACAAACTACTTAACCCGGGTCCTTTGAAGGAAATAGGTGTAATTATTTGGCTTGCAGATAGATCTATAGTGTATCTAGAAGGAGTGCTGGAGGACATTCTTGTTAAGGTAAATGAACTAATAATTCCTACAAACTTCTACATTATCGACATGGAGGATGACAACTTGGCCAATTCTTCTGACATACTTCTTTGGAGACCATTCTTGAGTATCGCACAAATAAAGATTGACGTTAGACGTGGGATAGTCACTATGGAGTTTGATTGGGAAGTGGTGAAATTTAACGTTTATGAGTCCATGAACCACCCCAGCATGATTTCTAATGTTTCTAATATTGATATAATCGAGCCATTAATTGAATTGCATTTAGAATATGATGACGAAGATCAATTATGAACTATTCTTTGCAGAAATTTAGACTTTGATGCCATGGAAGAACTAGAGGAGTGGATAACGATTAAAGAGTCTGTTTGCGAAACAATGGCTCACTTGAAGGCACCGCAATTACGGAATAATGTAGGCAAAACTTTTGAATTGTCCCTTTCATAAACTAAGCATTTGCCATATTTTTTGCAGGCTCTAAAGTTGGAACTCAAACCACTTCCGGACCATTTGATGTACACTTTTCTCAACGAAGGAAATACCTTACTAGTAATAATCTTGAGTAAAATCTCGAAAGTAGGAGAGGAAAATTTGGTACGAGTTCTTAGGGATTATAAAGAGGTGATCGGATAGACGATAGTCGACATTAAGGGATTGAGTCCCTCGACTTGCATGCACAAAATTCCAGTTGTAGAGAATGAAATTCCTAAAAGAGAGACTCAAAGGCGTCTCAATCCGCCCATGTTGGAAGTGGTTAGGAAAAAAGTTCAAAAGTTACTTTATGTTGGGATGATCTATCCCATTTTTGATAGTAATTGGGTTAGCCCAGTCCATGTAGTACTGAAAAAAATTAGTGTTACCATAATTGAGAATTTGACAGGGGAGATGGTTCCCACCTGGGTCCAAAACGGGTGGAGAGTCTGCATCGATGATAGGAAGTTGAATTTTTTAACTCGAAAAGATCATTTTCTATTTCCTTTTATTGACCAAATGTTAGAATGTTTAGCTGGGAAATCTCATTATTGTTGTCTTGATGGTTACTCAGGTTTTTTTCAAGATTCTAATGGCACTAAAGGATCAAGAAAAGACTATGTTCGCGTGTCCATTTGGCACGTTCGCTTACAGATGGATGCTATTCAGACTTTGCAATGCACCAGCACCAATCGTTCAACCACCAAATTGGAACTATCCTTTCGAAATAATATACGATGCAAGTGACCATAATGTAGGAGCAGCCCTTAGATAAAGAATCGAGAAAGAACCACATATTATCTCCTATGCGTCTAAGACCTTGGATGTTGCCCAAAGTAATTACTAGACCACTGAAAAAGAGTTTATAACTATAGTCATTACATTGGAAAAATTTCATTCATAATTATTAGGGACTAAGATTGTTGTTTTCTCTTATCATGTAGCTCTTAAATATCTGATCAGGAAAAGAGAAGCAAAATAGAGGCCTATTAGATGGATATTACTTTTGCAAGAGTTCGATCTCAAAATAAAGGATAAGAAATGATGCAAAAATTTGGTAGCTGACCATCTAAGCCGAATGCCTCTATCAAAGAATGTCACACCACTTAGAGACAATTTTTCGGATGAAAGTCTACTTTCTACTAAGACAATTTTTCCTTGGTACGTAGACAAGGTGAATTACCTTGCTACAGGTACAGTCTCTTCTAATTTATCACAACCTAAAAAAGATAAGATTAAACATGAACTGCGATACTATGTTTGGGACGACCCTTACCTTTGGATATATTGTTTCGATCAAGTAATTCGACGTTGCGTTGTAGAAACTGAGGTAAAATCGATTCTATATTTTTGTCATTCTTACACATGTGGTAAAAATTTTGGCCCTAAACGAACTGCGCATAAAGTACTTAAATGTGGACTATATTGACCACATATTTTTCAAGATGCATATTTGTTTTGTAAGACATGCAAAAAATGTCAAAGGGTAAGAAACTTGAGCTAAAAAAATGAAATTCCTCTAACTCCTATACATGTCTTTGAAATTTTATATATTTGGGTCATCAATTTTATGGGATCTTTTGTCACATCATACAATAATATTTATATTTTACTTGCAACTGACTATGTGTCAAAGTGGGTGGAAGCAAAAGCCACTCACCATGCTAATGCCAAAATGGTAGTGGATTTTCTAAAGGATTATATTTTTTTCCAGATTTGGCATATAGCGAGCATTGATCAGTGATTGGGGAACATATTTTTATAATAAGGTAATCAACACACTTTTGAAAAACTATGGGGTAGTGCAACGAGTCGCTACGACTTATCACCCTCAATTAAACGGTCAAGTGAAAGTGTCGAATCGAGAAATCTAGTTGATTTTGGAGAAAACCATTAAGCTAGATAGGAAAGATTGGAGTTTGTGACTAAATGATGCACTGTGGGCATACCGTACAACTTATAAAAGGTCCATAGGTATGTCTCATTATCGACTAATTTTTGCTAAACCATGTCATCTTCTTGTAGAATTAGAACACAAAATGTTTTGGGCGGTTAAGCAATATAACATGGAGCTGGAAGCTGCAGGTAAGTATCGTAAGTTACATATTTAGAAACTTGAGGAAATTCGACGAGAAGAGTATGACAGTGCCCAAACTTATAAAGATAAGATCAAGGCATACCATGATCAAAAGATAACTCGTAAAAAATTTGTGGTAAGACAGAAAGTATTACTTTATGACCCTACACTAAGAATTTTTGTAGGTAAGCTTCGAACCAAGTGGTTAGGGCCTTTCTACAAAAAATTTTCGAGTCTACATGGTTGAGGAATTAATCCTCGAAGAGCCAGTTGAGTAAATTTCTAGGTCGTTGAGCTAGCGACGTTAAACAAAAGTGCTTTTTGAGAGGCAACCCAAATTTATTTACATTTATTTAATTTTGAGTTTTAGTAAGATTTAGGTTGAAAATAAAATAAATAAATTTTTATTTAATCTAGTTAATGTGATATTTTCAGGAACGTAATAAAGGTTGGCAATTTTTTGAAAATTGAAAAATGATGGTGGCGTGGGCATGATGTGCTAAATGCTGAAAATTATTTACCTACAAGTAAAACACGACACCCTTAACCCAAATAATAATCCCAAAACCCAAATCCACCTAACCTACCTACCCCATACCCAGATGGAAAACAAACCCACTCTATAAACCCAATACCCAAAACCCCAACAAGCCCAACAAAACCTAAAGGGAAGAAAAAAAGAAAAGGGAAGAGAATTGGGCCAAACGACCAAACATGGCCAAAGGAAAAAAAAAATGGGAAGGAAATTGTGCTGAACGGGCAAATTGGCCTAAAGAAAAACAAACAAAAGAAAGGGAAAAAAAGGCCCAACTGGCCAAAAAAAAAGAAAACAAAAAAGAACAAAAACACCCAAACCTCCACTTTCGCTTTCCCCTTCTTCTTCATCTTCTCAACAAAAAAAAAAAAGAAAACCCTAACCCCTATGCCGTCGTCGCTTTTGTCGTTGTATCTAGTGCCACTCTAATTAGTCACCATCGCACCCACTTATGGCACCATTGACGGATTCACAAGCACCACTGTCATTTTTATCCCTCCACTGTCATTTGCCTCTTTTCTCCTCCACCATCAACCACCCCTTTTCACTACAGTCAACACCAAGTTCTCGCCGTTCTTCTCCTCACTGGACAACTCTCTCTCTTCCCCAAACACCACATCTTCTCTTTTTATTTCTTATATTCTTCCATAATACCCCCAAATGTCAAACCATCCCCTCCAACCACCTTAACCAACACTATATCTGAAACCCCCACCACAACCTTTCAAAAATTGGCCCAACCCATGCCGTCTGTCGCCACCATACACAGACAGTATTCTTAAAGCCTATACGAAAACCATGGTTCAAACTAGGAACTAAACGGTTGACAATATTCTGGCTTCACTCAGTCGCGGATGAAACCAGTTTTTAGCGGCTCTAGTCATCGATTTAGACAGTGATGACTCAGAACCTATAAGATTAATGGTCACACCAATGAGAACTCGTCATCGATGAAGCCCAGCTCTAATCAAAACAAAACATTTAAACAGTAGCCCCGCTACTCCCGAAAGGTCGATTCATAACCCACAACCTATTTTATCTTTACTAACGTATTATGCAGGTTACTCGGATGAGGTCAAGACTTCTAACGAACATGTTGAATGTCTCCTTCGACTAGAAATGAGCGTGTTTCTCAGCTCAACACTGTCGTCCACCGCTCGAACCCATCAAACACTGATACATGAGCCAGTGATACCTCCATAGAGCAGTACTGACGCTGCTGGAAATTTGAGTCAACTACTCGACTCGACCGATGAAAATGTTGACCATCAAGAGACAGTCAACGTAATAGGTGAGGTTGTGCCTACACTATTCCCACCGAAAGATGATTATGAAGGTTTCTGAACTTTTTGACCCCGGAGCATCGTGCAAGATACGATAGCATTTGACAAAGTTCGCTCCCGGTCTGTAAGCAAATTAATCTTTACGCTCTTGATATGTTAAATATTGGTGATGCTGTGATGAGCTATTTTGATGCTATTGGTTGGAGTTCATTTGCAAATATTTCATTTCGTGCATATTTTGACTTGATTTATGAATTTTATACAACATTTAGCTTTAATATTAATGCGTTACAAACTATTGAAATGCAAGACGTTGTTTCTTTTTGGTTACTTGATAAATACTTTAGGATATCAATTTATGACTTTAACATTTCCATGGGTTTCTTTGACCCTAACAACATTCAAATCGATTCCTACCATACATCTTTGTTAGATATTCATAGTAACTTTGATGCTTAAGATGTTTATTATGCTTTAACTCATTCCAGAAATCAACTTTATAATCTAAAGACCTCTAAGGACTTATTGGTGCATGAACCCTCTTTGAGATATATTCATCGATTTTTAGCTTTTAGTTTTTAGGTCAAAATGATTCGTCATCTGTTTTAACTAAAACTATTTTTTTTGTGGTGTATGCATTATAGATTTAAAGTTAATTTAGGATATTGGTTTGTATGGAACTTTCATGTTGTTTTGCGCTCTAATCGACCACTAATATTTGGCTTGTATATTACAAACTTAACCTCTCAACTTTTTCCCTCTAAAGTCGATTTCTTGTCCTTAACATGTGCGTATACTCTAGAAAGTCTAGATGAATATTGCTTGGATTCTATGGGTTTGCTTCTCGCACCCCTACTATGTATTATTTTATTCCTTTAGGTATACGAAATACTCGTGGAAATAAAGTCTTTCACCAATGTCCAAACGTCACTAGTAAAGAGTAAGAGGAGCAACCTCCTTTATCTGTAGAAGCACGTTTAAGCCGAATTGAAGCTCAACTTGAAACAGTGGAAACCCAAGTCTTCACAATCCTCGACATCTTGCAAAGTCCTTACCTCCAACACTGACAACATCGTTAAAGACACATGGGGAGTATTCTTAACCTTTCCTTTTACTTATTGTTTGAGTTACTGTACTTTTTGCATATAAAACATGCCTAAGGACAAGCATAGATTAAGTGGGCGGTTGAAATGGTAAGTATGCATGGATGATTGATTGGTTTTTGCTGCATGTTTCTCTTTTTCATATGTTCAATCTTATGCTAGATTTATTCGTTAATTTGTTTGATATTGAGCTTCTAATCTCATTACTTAGTCAATTTGGACAATTGGGTAATTTTTGAATTAAAGTGTTCAAGTATCTAGATTAATCGACATGTGTGTTTTAAAGTTGATATATGTAACTAGATTTTTCATAAAAATTGATTATTTGGAAAAATATTTGCTTTTAAATAAATAAAATAAATAAATAAATAAAGGCTCAAGTTATGAGTGAAGGTTTCGAAAAGGTGACCGAATTTAGTAACCGAGATAAGGTGTTTGGGTTGTCATCTCATCTTGCGTAAAAAGGTTCAAGTGACAAATCGAAAACTTACAAACATTTCGCTAACCGAGCTGTCCAAAAAAAAAAGAAGAGAGAAGACTGTTTGAATTGAGTAACCCGGGTAGAGTGCTTGGGTTGTCATCCTAGTTCGCGTAAATAGGTTTGACCACATCTAAAAATAAAAAAAATTACTACATGATTAATTGATAATAATACCTTGCAAATCTTGGTTCAAACTCAATTTAGTGAAATGATTTAGTTCACATGTTTCAGTTTTATGACACTTGTTGGTCAAACTAGGTATTTTGAGCATTTATTTATTTTTTGCCTATGTTGTTTGCATTGATTATGGATGCGGAATAGAGGCTTCATTTTTAATAAATTATTGAATAATTTCTAATGTATGAAAGTACAATATGCTTGAGGGCAAGCATGAGCTAAATAGGGGGATTTGATAACATGTTAAATTTGCATGATATTTTTTGTGTTTAAATAGGCTAACTCTTGAATTGATCCCTGCTAAATTAGTGATTGTATGTTTTAATCCTATCCGGAATGCAATTGGGATGTTATGAGTTAAAATTGAGCAGAAAAGGGCTAATTTGCAGCACAGTCAATAAAGTGAGGCCAAATTAGAAATATGGAAATAGTCAAGGACTCATCAAAATTTTTTTTAACTTTGCAAAAGCTAAAATTAGAAGAAAATGTAATTTTATTTTTATTTTGTGTAGTGGGTAGATAGGCCAAATTTAGTAAACCCTATGTATATAAATAGGGCCTTTGTGGTAGCTTGAAGAGACACTTGTTTTCACTTGGAATTAAATAAGAAATATTCTTTTCCTTCCAATTTCATGCATGAGTAGCATAGTGCTACTCCATTTTCATTTCCTTGTTTCTTGTAAAAATTGTTTAATAGCTTTCCAAGTCCCTTCCCTTCCTAACTTCCACCATTTTCATTCAAATCCATTCCATAGCCAACCAAAGCATGACCACATTTATGCTTCACTAAATAATAACTTACCTTTAGGCTGATATTCCTTTCGGTCAAGAATCGTGAGTTACGTATCTGTACTAAAAATCCTTCCAATCGATATTCACTATTTTTCCTAAGTATTGAGAATGACAAAATCATCCCTTAAAGTTAGCTCAATTTCAAATCAAAAAGTGTGTTTGGTTGAAGTCATGTTTGCGGATAGTTGGAAAAACGAGTTGGCCGTGATGTATTCAGATCTCCAAGAATAAATCAAGGGAGAAGTGATCGAGTTGAAACATCCCGCGCGGTTGAGGCCGAACTCAAGGATGCCGAAATCTTGAATCAGGAACTCGTGTATCTCAGTTAGATAATCGGTAAGGATTGGTTTGCAGGTCGTACTGAGACCATCTACGAGAGGAAGAATTGGCGGCTAGGACATTCTTAACCGCTATAACTAGCTAATTATTTGGTGGAGAAGATTAATATTCGAGGAGCGATTCAAAAACTAGAATCCACTGAGTCTAGGGCTAAGGCTTATTTTCTCTGTTTACAAAATTTGAATTTAATTTCTAATTTAATTTTGTTTCCAATTTATTTAATTGCTTATTTATGCTATCTCAATTATTTAATTTCTAAACATTTCAAAACTCCCCTGATTTATTTATTTATTTTTCTAGCAGGACGCTTGGAGTCGTGGGCATGACTATTGCTATGATTATCAACACGACCGAAATTCTAATCACAAGTTAAATGTGAAAGTTGATCATAATACCAATCCCTATGGACTCGACCCTACTACCACTCTATTTAGAGTTGTTTTAATTGTAGAAATTATATTTGGTGGTTTCGACGCCCACCAGTTTGATAGTGAATTTGATAATTATTAGGGGCTTATTAAGGGCCTAATATATTTGGCTGGAATATTGACTTGAGAAAATGGTTAATTTGATGATTTTTGGGTTAAGGGACTAAATTGTAAAATTTGTAAAAGTTAAGGGTAATTGTGTAAATTTGAAAAATAAAAGGGTATAAAATGTAAAGTGAATTAGAAGGTGAAATGTAAGCTAATAATTGAAGAATTTATATTTTAGATCAAGACCCAATTGATACTTGTGGAAAAGGAAAAGTTGTGAAATAGTCCTTAAACTTTTGCAACTACTACAATTCAGTTTAGTTAAGTTCGTACATAACTTAACATCTTTATGAAATATTTGATGATAAGATGTAATGTGATAATTATATTTGATTATAAATTATGTATGTTATTTGATAAAAATTATTGAATTCTATGCTTGGATTGGATTGAACGCGGGATAGAGTACAATCGAGATATGGTGTGTTATGGGGGATTAGAGTAGAGACAGTTTTGGAGTAATATATATATATGTTTTTCCCGAGTAAATCAAGATCCAACATTTGTTGCAAACACTCGTGTTATACTCTCTATTTTGGTGTGTTTCGATTGGATTAGCTCTTCGAAGCCATTGGTGTGTTTTAGATGGATTAGCTCTTATGAGTATTTGGTGTGTTTTTGATGGACTAGCTCTTATGAGCATCTAGTGTGTTTTAGTTGGATTTTTGATGTACTCTTATCCGTAAGTCATTCATCGAGTTGAAAATCTTCGTAAGATATCTTGTTTAGTGATTTTGATGGATATGCCATATATTTGAATATTAAATTAAACTTTTATGGTTTATGGTTGAGATTGTGAATGGCAGGGAACATTCCTAGTTGTATTGTTATTATTTGATTTGTCGTACTTACTTCGGAAAGATTTATCGTTTTAATATGTCAAACTTACTAAGCTTCATTGAGTTTACTTATGTTATTTATTGTTCTTGTAGATACCTAGAAGATCAGACAATTGGATCGGCACTCAAGTCACACTATCCATAAATTTCGGTAGTTTTTGGAACGTTCATTTTGGATTATATGACATGTAATACGCTTGTATGATATTGCTAATGTTTTGGATATGTAAATTGATAAGTGTGATCATATGTGCAAATTGATAACTTACATGATATATGAGAATGAGGTAAGATGTTTTAATCCAAAATATGTATAGTTTGTGTTAATTTGTATTGTGGTTGAGGTGCCTATGATAGGCACATTAGTTAGGTGTTAGAATCTTGTGAATTGATAAGTTATGGTTGATGATGCATTTTGTTGAATAATTGTATATACTTGTGGTATCAATGAGGATACATTGGTTAGGCACTTAGGATAGTTGATTTAGCATGTTTTTGACTTGATTAATGTCACTTTGAATAGGTCTTTTGGTTGGTAAATGGATTACTTTGAGTCCAAGTAAGGTTGTAATGGTAAACTTGTTGATTAAGGTTCATGTTGGGTCCACACGGCTTGAGACACGGGCCTGTGACTCAGCCATGTGAGACACACAGTATACCGACATGGCTGTGTATCATCTATTGAGTGCTTAGGGTGCAAGTCAGTGAGTTACACGACCTAGCACACATCCTGACACACGACCGTATGGGGCAATTTTGAGTGTTACATTGTCTGGCACACGGGCGTGTGACCTTACTAAGGGAGTTACACGGGTGAGGATGCAAACTGGAACATGGTTGTGTGTCCCTAGTTATATTGTCACATGGCCAGAGACATGGGCGTGTGTCTCAACCCTGTAAGTGGAACGATGGGAATGTGCAAGTGTACACAATCGCAACAAGTAATAAAGTGACAAGTAAATGTCGAGTTATCGTACCCACAGGGACTGTGCAAAGAATTATTTATGAATGCAATTTAAAAAACACTTTGGCGAAGAAAAATATTTTGGTTTGAAGAAGTAATTAAAAACTAGGATTTTAACAAAGTAAAATAAATAAAAATAAAATAAAAGTTCCAATGCAAGAATTCAAAAGATGATTTTAATCAAGATGACATAATTGTGTTAGATTAATTACATTTCTTAACTTAGAATTATTAAACTCATGTTCATGTTGTTACAAATAAATTCATGGCAACTCGGTAATTTGCTAACTTATGAACATACTTACCTACCAAATTCCATTTATCTCTTGACTATATCTCTACATCAATTCAACCGATTAAAAAAATTTTAATAAGCAAATGTGTTCATGCACATACATACTTATGAAATTAAAATAATCTATTTTACATATCTCTATGCCAATTAAAACAATTAATTCAATCTCATAAACATATAAAAGATTACGTGAGGTATCAATGTATTTCTACCTTGAAACAGCTTAATCACAATAATCTTGCAAGTTATACAAGGCTAATATATCGTTAGATACTGTTGCTAATTTAACCCTCAGCTACCTTAGATGATTAAACATGTACTGACAAAGTATTGTGTCAATTAATTACAATTTCAATCTGTTTAAATAATTAATTCATTAGTTACCTTAGAATTGCAATGCAAGAATAACTTAGTCATGGTTTTACTTAACCAAACATCTTACCGAGGCCTATAACAACACAAACACAATTTTAATAAATTAAGTAGAGAAAATGCAAGCAACCTATCACAGATTAAATTTAAGCCATATTAATTAAATTAAACATATCAACATCACAAATATTCATAGACATGTTCATCATAACAGCAGCAAAATTAAAAGGATAGGGAACAAGAATCAAATCTAGTGTTTTCTCCGTGGCTTGACTAGTTTGCTCCACTCCTCCTTCTCCGCTTGTTCTTGTCTAATCGAGGCTTCCACATACACTTGAATTTTTCTCCAAATCGTGGTTGAATGTCTCTTTTTCAAGAGGTAAAATCGACAAGGGAATAGGGGAAGAAAATGAAGAACAATAGACGGGAATGAAGAAAGAAAAATGAGAGAGAAGTGAAGAGATGAGAAGGGTTGAGATGTGTTTGAAGTGAGCAACCAAGATGGGTATTTATAGGTTGAAAAGGATGCTAAAAATATCCAAAATCAGCAGCAAAAGACTCCCCCCATGGTCGGTCACACATTCAAACATGCTATTTTAAGGTAGGGCCAAATCTAGAAAGGCATAAATAATAGAGGGGTTTGAATGCAATTTAAAGGAGTCTTCAAGGGCCATTTTGCAAGACAAATAATCAGCCAAGAAATCTGATTGGGTCAGCATATGGGACAATTTTGGGCTGCCCAATGCTCGGCTGGATCGGTTTTCTCGGTTCAGCTCAACTAGGCCCCTTTTCATAATTAATTAACAATAATTTATTTAACCCAAATTAAATTGGATTAAAATTGAAAGTAATTATATTATGAATTAATACAAATAATTTGGACCGTCTTAGGATGAAGAAATTAATTCGCCTTGATGCTTCAAATTTGCTTCTCGATTTTTTGCTTCTAGCAGTGTCTGTCGAGCCGTTTTTCGCGCTTTGTGCAAATCTATCGAAAATAATCAAAATTAATCAAAATTTTATATAAAATTAATTATAATTCAACATGTTTATAATTTGGATGCAAAATAATTATTTTATAATAATTATATATTTTTCAACAATAATTTTACCGAAACTGCATGAATTTGAGTTAAAATGGGCATGAAAAAGTGTGTATATTTTTGTGTTTCCAGTAAGTCACACGGCCTGGCCACACAACCGTGTGACCCTTTTTTTTGTAAATTTTGCAAATTTTTCTTAAACTTTCTAAATTGTTTCCAATTGGTCCCATTTTTCTTCTAAGCTATTTTTTAATGCCTCGAAGGCTCGATTTAGGGACAATTTACATGTTTTCAAAAGGCTTATGATATGTTTCAAATTATTAAATGTTAAAATGTTTAAATATGCTGATTGGTATACAATGCTTTGTAACCCGAATCTGGCGACATATATCGGTTAGGGGCGTTATATTTAGTGGTATCAAAGCTACGATTTAGTCAGTTCTTGGACTGAACCTAGCGTGTGAAAAGTCTAAAATTACATGATATATAACCTGTAATAGTGTGATGTGTTTGATCTAATCTAACCTTTGTTTTTATATATTGTAAACATGTCAAATGGATCTGATCGTATGGACAATGATGAGGTTTATAGTAATGTATCGACCTTTGATCAAGGGACGAGTAGTAATATTTTGATTCCTCAAGCATAGGAACATGAACTTAAAAACATTTTCTTCGGGTTTATGAACCAATGGTTCAATGAATTTATGCAAATGAATACTCCGGCTCAACGATCTCCACCCCCTGTTGTACCTCCGATTGCACGTCCACCTCCTCTTGTGACTGAGCTTAGTTGACGTATTCTGAAAGACAAGCTTAGAAAGTGTGGTGTCAAAGTATTTCAAGGTAGATCAGAAGATGATCAGGTTAAAACTGAGTATTGGCTTCAAAATATCTTGCGAGTTTTTGAAGAAATAGCATGCCCTCCTGATGATTTTCTTAGATGTGCCGTTTCATTATTAAAAGGGGAAACGTATAGTTGGTGGACTACGTTGGTAACTGTAGTACCAAGGGAGAAAATTTCTTGGGATTTCTTTCATGATGAGTTTAAAAAGAAGTATGTCGAAAAAGGTTATCTGGACAAGAAAAAGAGAGAATTTCTTGATTTACGATAGGAAAATAAATCAATGGCTGAGTACGAGAGAGAGTTTGTGTATCTCAGTAAATATGCCTAAGAGATTGTGCCTGTTAAAGAGGAGATGTGTATCCGATTTGAAGATGGCCTTAATGATGAAATCTGAAAGATGATCGGAGGTAATGAAATCTGAGAATTTATTGTCTTAGCTGATCGTGCATAGAAAATGGAAGAAGTGTATAATAAAAAGATACAGAGGGATAGAAGAATTCGAGAGTTTAACAAGAGAAATTCTTCCAAGTTATTTTTTGTACCACCGACAAAGAAGACTAGAGAAGACTTTAGTTGAGCTACTTCAGTGTCTGAGCATCTGAACAAAGATAAATTGATTCAGCATGATTTTAAAGCTCCTACTAAACAAGTTGATAGCGTGGAAGGTGTACGGAATGCTCTGAAGCTTAGTTGTAAACATTGTGAAAAATTTCATCTTGGCAAGTGTGGAGTTAAGTTAGAAGCATGTTATAGATGTGGATCGACTGATGATTTTCTTTAGAATTGTCCGAAACATTTAAAAGAAAATGAAGAACAAAATGAAAAGAAAATGTCTACATCTCAAAAAGGTAGACATTCAGGCTAGAATAGTACTATTGGGACTGCTCGTATGAGAGCAAAGACACCATTGTTTGGTCAGAGGCTAGATCACCTGCTTGTACATATGCCATTCGAGCCAGAGAGGAAGCTGCTGCACCTGATGTGAGTGCTGGTACATTCTATCTCTTTGATGTTACTATGTATGCACTGATTGACCCTGGGTCAACTTATTCTTATATTTGCATTGCATTAGTAATGGAAAAGAAATTACCTATTGAATTGACTGAATAACTATCGCACTCTGACCTACTTGATTAGTAACTTGAATATGATATTCAAGTTACTAATCAAGTAGGTCAGAGTGCGATAGTTAACTTAGTTTGTCGTAAATGTCCACTAAAAGTTAGAGGCTGTGAATTCCCTAATGATTTGATGTTATTACCCTTTCAAGAATTTGACGTTATTCTGGGTATGAATTGGCTATCATTGCCTGATGCTGTGGTAAATTGTAGACAGAAACAAATTGATTTGAGATGCCAAACAAGAGAGATGGTTTTAGTTGAATCTGACGAGCCGAATAGTTCTGCTAGAATCATTTTAGCTATTTTTTCCCAGAGAATGATATATAAAGGTAGTGATTGATACCAGAGATCTAGGGTCAAAGTTAGATCAATTATCGATTGTTAGTGAATTTACTGTTGTATTTCCTAAAGAGTTGTCGGGTTTGCGTCCTAGTCGTGAAGTTGAGTTTGTGATTTCTGGTTCCTAGAACTGCACCGATATCGATATCATCGTATTGCATGGCAGCAGTTGAATTAAAATAGTTGAAAACATAGTTGAAAGAGTTGTTAGAGAGAGGGTTTATTCGATAAAGCGTATCTCCCTGGGGTGCACCTGTATTGTTTGTGAAAAAAAAAGATGGCTCTTTGAGATTATGTATCGACGACAGATATTTGAATAAAGCCATAATAAATAATAAGTATCCCTTGCCACGTATTGATGATTTATTTGATCAATTAAAAGGTGCCACAATATTCTCGAACGTAAATCTCAGATCCTGGGATTATAATCTATGGGTTAAAAACTATGATGTGTCAAAGATTGCTTTTAGAACTCATTACGATCATTATGAGTTTCTGGTAATGCCATTTGGTTTGACTAATTCCCTTGTTGCTTTTATGGATTTAATGAATCGGGTTTTTTAACCTTATTTAGATAGATTTGTTGTTCTGTTTATCGATGATATATGTAACACCCTTAACCTGTATCCGTCGCCAGAATAGGGTTATAGAGTGTTACCAGATTTTTTAAATCAAACGAACATAAATTTCAAATATTTCAAATCATATCAATAACCATAGTAAAACCAATCCAAAGCATACATATTGTCCCTTATACGAGCCCTTGAGGCCCTAAAAACATGTTAGAAATAAGTCAAGACTAAAAAGGAAACTCACAAAATTTTACAGAAAATACCAAAATTTTTCAACACTGCAGGGGTCACACAGCCAAGAGACACACCTGTGTCTTAGGTCTTGTGGGCATTCGAAGTAGGGACACACGGTCATGTCCCAGCTCATGTCCATGCCCATGTAACTCATTAACTTCGGTCACACAATCAAGCCACACACCCGTGTGCCAAGCCTTGTACCCTTCAAAGTAACCCCACATACCCGTGTAATAGCTTGACTTGCAACCCTTTGAAAGCTACAGGGAACACACGGACGTGTCACGTGGCCATGTGCGAGACACAAGCCCGTGTCTCCGCCCATGTGAATGAAAATAGGCCATTTTACAAGCCTTTTCTCTCACCCATCTTGGCATGTACCTACACCCAAAATTGCACATATACACAAGCCATAACAAGGCATCAAAATCATGAATAAAAAAGTCATATACATATGGTATAATATCATACAACCAATATGCCCTTAGGCACCTCAAATGACAACATATGTCCAACTGTGTACTCTATTTGGCCAAAATGATCAACTAACTTCCAACTAGATTTGAACCAATACATACCATAAAATCTACTTACTAAAACATACCAAATGGTACTAAAAATGCCATTCAACTACAAAGTATCAATACACAACATTTCCAACGACTAACAAACCATATATAATATGCATATTCAAACCATAATTTCTTCTTCCATAATTCAAGCATATCAAGCCAAACATCATCCATAATAAGGCTAATATTTACATGCCAAAACTAAATTCATTTGAACACCAAAATACCATAATTCAAGCCAAACCAAATGGCCATTTCAACATTCAAAACACATGGCCAACATTAGCCAAAATACCTATACATGCCATTATAACAATAATTAAACACCCGAAAGTACCAAAAGAGCCGATGGATAGTGTGATTTATCTCTGACAAGCTTCCAACCTGAACGAGCTTCTGGTTCACTATAAAACACGAGAAATAACATAGAGTAAGATACATATAGCACAATCCAAAATATAACATGGCATTAAAACATGGATGAGCTCAACATCTATTTCATGAAGCATATACATATATCATCCATTTCTACCTTTGATATACCATGTAATACCATATCAATGAAATTCACATGTATCAATATTTTAGTTCATATCAAACTCTTACCAATTCGTATCAGAACAATGCCTGTTGAACTGTTTAAAATATCATGGGATACCAGGATAGCTCACAGAAAGTGTGCTAACTCATATAATTGTAATCCCTCAAATCCTGTACATGTTCATCAGTAGGATGTTCAGGACCAGCACCCGAATTATGTAAACCCTAATGACATATCATTTGTATCGCACAAATTCCTAAGGTTCAAACAGGGCTCGATAATAGTCATAAGTCGCTGGATATGCAATCTGTATGTACATATAACAATTCACGATACAACTATAATTCAATTAAAACATATATGCACGATTTAGTTACACGAACTTACCTCGACGAGTATATGTAGATACGGAGCTAATTAATTCAAGACTTTCTCTTTGCCTCGATCTAAAATCGTACGAGGTCTGTTTTGATCTATACGGATAAATTTAACTCAATCAGTATATATTTTATTCAATTTAACCTAAATTCATATTTTGGCAGAATTACCATTTTACCCCTAGACTTCAAATTTGTGGTCCCGAAACCATTGTTCTGATTTCTCTGAAAATGGGCTATTACAGTATATGGATCTACTCCAAGATAAAATCTAAGCATGCTCAACACTTGAGACTCATATTACAAACTTTGAGAGAGAAACAGTTGTATGCAAAGTTCAGTAAATGTGAATTCTGGCTTTGCGAGGTTGGTTTTTTGGGTCGCATAGTATCATCTGACGGGATTCGAGTTGATCCGAGTAAAGTTTCTACTCTGATGAATTGAAAAACTTCGAAAAATATTTTTAGCAGGTTACTATCGATTTTTGTTAGAAACTTTTTGATCATTACTTCACCGATGACAAATTATTACAGAAAAATGTCGAGTTTGTTTGGTCTGATAAATGCCAATAGAGTTTTTATTAGTTGAAAAACATGTTGACAAAAGCTCCAATGTTGATGCAGCCTAAGCCTGGGGTAGCATATGTTGTCTACAATGATGCGCCTTTCAATAGTTTGGGTTGTGTGCTGATAGAGGTAGGAAAGGTAGTAGCTTATGCTTCTCGGCAGTTAAAGCCATATGAAAAGAATTATCCTACACATGATCTCGAGCTGGCCACGATTGTATTCACTTTGAAAATTTAGAGACATTATTTAAAAGACGAGAAACGTCACGCGTTTACAAATCACAAAAGTTTAAAGTATTTGATGACTCAGAAAGAACTGAATTTGAGATAGAGACGTTGGTTAAAGCTACTGAAAGACTATGACTTGGTTATTGACTATGATCCAGGAAATGCTAATGTGGTTGCAGATACACTCAATAGAAAGTAATCATTATTTGCACTTCGAACGTTGAGCGCTCATTTAACTCTGAATAAAGATGGTTCTATACTGGCAGAGTTGAGAGCTAAACCTTTGTTTCTACAACATATTCGGGACTTGCAAAACGATAATCTGAAGTTGATTTTGAAACAAAAATTGGTTTAAAATAATTTAAGAACTGAGTCTAGTGTTGATGATGATGGTACATTACATTATCATGAAATGACTTGTGTTATGAATGATTTAGATTTGAAATGTGATATTTTGTCTGAAGCTCATAGTAGTACGTACTCCATTCATCCAAGTAGCATGAAGATGTATTGTGATTTGAAACAGACGTACTGGTGGCCAGGTATGAAACGTGAAATTTGTGAGTTCATAGCTAAATGTTTGATTTGTTAACAGGTAAAAGCAAAGCATTACGTATCGTCAGGTTTACTATAATCTGTTATGATTCTGGAGTGGAAGTGGGAGAGAGTCATGATAGATTTCGTATCTGGTTTACCAGTAACTCTGAAAAAGAAGGATTTGATCTGGGTGATTGTTGATAGATTGACTAAATCGACACACTTTATTCCAGTTAGGACAGATTTTTCACCTAAGAGATTAGTAGAATTATATGTGTCTAAAATTGTGAGATTACACAGGGTCCCGATATCTATCATTTTTGATCATGATTCGAGGTTGACATCGAGATTTTAGAGTAAACTTCACGAGACTTTGGACACTAAACTCAATTTTAGAACAGTGTTTCATCCTTAGACAGGTAGGTAATCAGAACGAGTGATACAGATTATAAAGGATATGCTGTGATGTTGTATACTCGAGTTTGATACTGTTAGCTAAATTTGCTTATAATAACAGTTATCAGTCTAGTATAAAAACGACACCATTTGAAGCTCTTTACAGAAGAAAGTTTAAAACACCATTGTATTGGTCTGAATTTATTGAATCCAAAATGATGGGAATTGATTTGATCAGAGAAATTAAAGACAAAGTTTGAATTATTTGAGATTGTTTGAAAGCTGCACCTGGTCGTTAGAAATCGTACACGGATATAAAAAGAAAAGATATAGAATTTTTTGTTGGCAATTGAGTATTTCTAAAAGTTTTTTCGTGGAACAAAGTCCTACGTTTTGGCAGGAAAGGTAAGTTGAGCTCGAGATTTATCGAACCATACGAGATTGTTGAAAGAATCAGCCCTGTAGCTTACAGATTAGCTTTGCCCCCAGAACTCGAGAAAATTTATAATGTGTTCCATGTTTCAATGCTGAGATGGTATAGATCTAATCCTTTACACGTGATTCCTTATAGAGAGATTGACTTACAGCTAGATTTAACGAATTCTCAGGAACCAGTGAAAATTTTGGCTCAGGAAGTTAAAGAATAGCGGAATAAATGAGTACCATTAGGAAAAGTCTTATGGCATCGTCATGGTATGTAACACCCCCTTACCCAAGACCGCCACCAGAATCGAGCACGAGGCGTTACTAAACTTACCTTACAACTTAATCAAGTTCAAACAATTTATTTTATTTCCCGCAATAAACTGTCCGTCTGCATTAAAGTTGCTAAAAAAATAATATCTCGAGTTACGAAATTCGAAATTGAAATCCGTAAATTTTTCCTGAAACTAGACTCATATATCTAGTTACTAATTTTTTTATAGAAATTTTGGTCAGGCCAATTAGTACAGTTCATTAGTTAAAATCTCCCCTATTTCAGTGTCCGACTAATCTAACCTCTGTGCACTACAAATCAAACTTCTTCCTATAAAGAAATCTAATGATTATTACATTTATTTATATTAAAAATAGACTCAATAAGGAATCTATACATATATATTATGACTTCTAATTGTTTTTTTACAATTTATGGTGAATTTTTAAATTCAGAGCAGGATTAAATCACTCGACCTGTTTCACTAAAACTAAAGTATCTCATAAAATACAATTCATTTACCTATTTTGATTCCTCCATATGAAAATAAACTCAATAATCTTTAATTCTATCTCTTATTCACTATCTAAGTCCATTTATACTATTTTTAGTGATTTTTCAAATCCACGTCATTGCTACTGATCAATACTGTTTTAAAGCTAAATTTACCCTTTTTCATGATTTCCATGGAATAACTAGCATTTAGGCATACATAAAACCAAATATGTCTTTGATTAGCCAATCCAATAGCTAACCATCATCAAGCATTTTCATACCATCCATAAGCCATATCATAATATTATACACTCAAAATGATTGCTATGCTATACATGCCATACTCAAAATGAAGCGTCTAGCTATACCAAAATAATTCTTGATGATAGTGTGTCCAGATCTCTGACGTTCTTTATGATCCCTGAGATAGCTTGTCAAAACTATAAAAGAGAAGGAAAATAAAAGGGTAAGCATTAAGCAAAGTAAGTTTGCAAGCAGATAAATAACAACTTTCATATGAATTATTTTACTTATCTTTTTCCTTATCAAACATACATGAGAATTATATACTTACCTTTGTTCTTCTATCATTAGCTTATCTTACCTTTTGATGTATAAATCGTCTTACCTTACCATTGCCATGACTTGTCATGGCCTTACGTGGTATCCTTGCCTTATGAACTCACCAATGCCATGCTTTGGCATGGTCTTACATGGGGCATTTTCCTTATAGTAACTTATTAATGCCATGTCTTGACATGGTATCCTTGCCTTAGAACCTTACAAATGGCCATGCCTTGGCACGGGCTTACATGGTATCCTTAAAGCCTAATGTCATGACATTCGTATCCTACACATTCCTAAGGTTCAACAGGGACTATCTAAAATTACTTCTCCTTCAATTCATGTTGGAGTCTTCTTTGAATGATTTCATGAAATAAATATACACATGCTGGAAAATTAACAACAGTAACATAAAATAATAGAAAATTGTATTTATTTACCGCAAACTTACCTCGAAACAAAATACAATTAACTATATCGATTTAGTCCTCTATCTTTTTCTTTCCCCAGTCTACCTCCGTATTTCGTTCTTCTTGAACTATAATATTAAATTTAGCTTATTTAATACTCACATTCATCAAAACAGTCCTTGACTCAAACTTTGGCAAAATTACACTTTTACCCAAAACTTTTACATATTTAAAATTTTGCCCCAAGGCTCGGAAATTAAAATTCATCCTATTTTCTTATGTTTTATGACATGCTGATCATTTTTCCCTTCTATGGCAGCATCAAATTCTCACTCTAACATGTACTTATGAACATTAGGTATTTTTACCGATTATGTCGTTTTACTCGTTGTCGCTTAAAATCGCTTAGCAAAAGTTGTTTAACATAAATTCAAGCTTCATATTCTATCATAAAACATCAAAATAAAGACATTTCACCTATGGGTATTTTTCCAAATACAAACCCTAAGTTAAACTATTGCTAGAATAAGCTTAAGCAAGTTATCGGGACTCCAAAAACGTAAAGAACATTAAAAATGGGGCTTGGAATCACTTACTATGGAGCTTGGAAGCTTGAAACAAACCCTAGCTATGGAGAACCCCTTGATATTCGTCCTAAGGAAGAAGATCTTTTTCCCTTTTTTAATTTTTTAATTATCATATGACTAAAATACCCTTCATTAAATTTTTTTTGTTATTTCTACCTATGTATATCTTTTTTTGTCCATGAAAATATAATGATTTAATTACCATTTAAGGACCTCTACTTCAATTATGCACTTCAATTTAATCCTTTGACATTTAGAACTCATATTTATCAACTTTTGCAATTAGGCCCTAATATGCAAATCGGACATGCAATCACTGAAATTTCTGATCGATACTCTAACACATTCATCTAATCACTTGGTAAATAATAAAATTTAATCGAACTAAACTTTTCTATTTCAGATTCGTGGTTTCGCAACCACTGTTCTGTTTAGGCCCTATTTCGGGATGTTACATTTCTCCCCCTTTAGGGATTTTCGTCCCCGAAAATCTTACTTGTGAAGAGATTTGGGTACTGTTCTCGTATAGCCTCTTCGGGTTCTCATGTAGCCTCATTTATCCCATGTCTATTCCATAATACTTTCACAAGTGCAATACTTTTGTTCCTTAATTGCTTTACTTCTCGAGCTAGAACCTTTACCGGTTCTTCACCGTAACTCATGTCTGGCCGAATCTCAACCTCTGTCTGAGAAATCACGTGTGACGGATCTGAAAGATAACGACGTAGCATAAACACATGAAATACATTATGAATCTTTTCTAATTCAATCAGCAAAGCTAACCGATATGCTAATGGTCCGACTCTCTCAATCACTTCAAACGATTCAATAAAATGTGGACTTAGTTTACCTTTCTTGCCAAATCTAAGAACTTTCTTCCACGGGGATACTTTCAAAAACACTTTGTCACCAACTTGATACTCAATCTCTTTTCTCTTCAAATCCGCATACGACTTCTGTCTGTCTGAAGCTACTTTTAAGCAATCTCTGATGACTTTTACTTTCTCTTCAGTTTCTTTGACAAAATCAACTCCGTAAATCTAATTTTCCTTAAGCTCTGTCCAATACAAAGGCATGCAACATTTATGTCCATATAAAGCTTCATAAGGTGTCATCTTTAAACTCGACTGATAACTATTATTATAGGCAAATTCTACTAATGGTAAGTACTTTTCCCAACTGCCTTGGAATTCTAATACACAGCATCTAAGCATATCTTCAAGTATTTGGATAACACTCTCTGACTGACTATCGGTCTGAGGATGGAAAGCTGTACTAAAACTCAACTTTGTGCCCAAAGCTTCCTGTAACTTCTTCCAAAACCATGAAGTAAATCTTGGATCTCTGTTTGAAATAATCGATAATGGCACTCCGTGTAATCTAACTATCTCTGAAATATACAACTCGGTCAACTTGTCAAGTGAATAATTCATACGAATGGGGATAAAATAAGCCGACTTCGTTAACTTATCAATCACAACCCATATTGCATTTTTCTTTCTCGGTGTCAATGGCAATCCTGTCACAAAATCCATAGTACCTTGGTCCCATTTCCACTCAGGAACTAGCATAGGCTGCAATAAACCTGAAGGTACTTGATGTTTAGCTTTTTCTTGCTGACAGATTAAGCATCTAGAAACAAACTCTGAAATATCCCTTTTCATTCCTGTCCACCAGTACATTTTCTTCAAACATTATACATCTTTGTACTACCTGGATGAATAGATAAGGAACTACTATGTGCTTCTTGTAAAATCTTTCGAATAAGCTTATCATTCTTTGGTACACATACCCTGTCTCTGAACATCAAACAACAGTTAGAACTGATCTCAAAATCTGACTCTATATTCGACTTACACTGAGATCTTTTGGCTAGCAACTCACTGTCATTTTTCTGAGCTTCACAAATTTCTTCAAGAAACATCGGTTTAGCTTTCAACTCACCTAAGATAAAACCATCATCTGATAAGGCTAGACTAGTATTCAAAGATCTTAATACAAACAAATATTTCCTACTTAAAGCATCAGCAACAACGTTTGCCTTACCTGGGTGATAATCGATCACTAGTTCATAATCTTTAATCAACTCTAGCCATCTTCTTTGCCTTAAATTCAAATCTTTTTGAGTCGTCAAATATTTCAAACTTTTTTATCAGTGAATATTCGGCATTTCTCACCGTACAGATGATCTCTCTAGATTTTCAGCCCAAAGATAATTGCAGCTAGCTCTAAATCATGTGTCGAATAATTTTTCTCATGTGGCTTTAGTTGTCTAGAGGCATACGCAATTACCTTTCCTTCCTGCATAAGTACACAACCAAGTCCATTACCTGGTTCTGGTTGTACTAAAATAGGAGCTTCAGTCAACAATGTCTTTAACTTGTCAAAACTCTGTTGGCACTTCTCAGTCTATTCAAACTTGACATCCTTTCGTAGCAATCTTGCTAGTGGAGTAGCTATCATGGAAAATCCCTCTACAAATCGTCTATAGTATCCAACAAGACCAAGAAAACTTTTAACTTCTAATACATTTCTAGGAGGCTTCCAATCAACAGTGGCTGAAATCTTGCTCGAATCAACCTTGATACCTTTACCTGAGACAATATGTCCAAGAAAACCAACCTCTCGTAACCAGAATTCACTTTTGCTGAACTTGGCATACAACTGATTATCTCTCAGAATTTGTAAAACTGTTCTCAAATGCTCTGCATGCTCAGTTTCATCATGAGAATAAATCAAAAATATCATCAATGAACACAACTAGAAACTTGTCCAAGTACGGTCTGAAAATTCAGTTCATTAAGTCCATGAAAATGGCAGGAGCATTAGTCAAGCCGAATGGCATCACAAGGAACTCATAATGACCATACCTAGTCTGGAAAGCAGTCTTCGAAATATCTGAATCTTTAACTCGCAACTAATAATATCTGGATCTAAAATCGATCTTGGAGAACACAGTGGCTCCCTTTAATTGATCAAACAAATCATCAATTCTAGGCAATGGATACTTGCTCTTTACTGTTAGCTTGTTAAGCTGCCGATAATCTATGCACAATCTCATCGATCTATCTTTCTTCTTCACAAATAACACTGGTGCACCCCATGGTGAACTACTGGGTCTTGCAAAGCCTTTATTTGTTAATTCCTGCAACTGAGTTTTCAATTCTTTCAATTCCAACGGGGCCATTCTATAAAGAGCAATAGAAATGGGTGTGGTACCTGGAGTCAACTCAATTCCAAACTCAACTTCTTTAATAGGAGGCAAACCTGGTAGTTCTTCCGGAAACACATCGGGAAACTCACATACCACAGGTACTGATTCAATTTTCAATTCTGATCCTTAGTGTTCAACACAAAAGCAAGAGCTCATACCCTTTTCTCAATCATTTCTGAGCAGACATAATAGAAATCATGGCAAATGAACTATCTGACTCTTCTGAATTAACCCAAAGAATTTCCCCATTTTCACATTTCAACTCAATAAATTTCTTTCCACAATTCACTATCACATCATGTGTAGTCAACCAATCCATACCAGGAATCACATCAGATTCGTCAAACAGAAATAGCATGAGATCGGCCGGGAAACAGTGACCTCTAATCATCAAAGGGCAATTTCTACCTACTTTATTTACTAGTACATGCTTGCCTAATGGATTTGATACTTTAATCACAAATTCTGTAGATTCTATAGGCATACTCATATTAGGCATCAATTTCATACAAACGTATGAATGGGTCAAACTCGGATCAATTAAAGCAACAACTCTAGTATCATGAAGAGAAAATGTACTCGTAATCACATCGGGGGAGGATGCCTCTTCGCGTGCACGAATAGCATAGGTTCTTGCAGGTGCTCTAACATCTGGCCTCACTATCGAATCTCTAGATGTACCTCTCTTACTTGCCCCAGCTCCCGAATTTCTTAGTGGTCTGCCTCTAACAGAAGTGTTACCTGATCTTTCACTCGGTATCACTTCTCTTTTAATCATCTCAGGACATTCTCGAATAAAATGGTCTGGTGCACCACATCAAAAATAACCTGTCTCAGTTGCTCGACACTGACCTGGGTGACGTCGACCACATCAGGGGGCACTCTGGTCTATCAAGCTAAACACTGCCAACACTTGCAATCGAAGTGGTCTAAGCTCTCAGACTCATAAATCTTCTACCTCTGTTTCGGCCAGAATATCCAGCTGAAAAATTAGATCTAGTAGTGAACTCTCTAGGCCTCTTGGATGTAGACTGAAATGACTTGCTCATTGGTCTTTTCCTGGTGTCTTGCGTCTCAATTTCAACTTTGCCCTTTTTTTTTAATAGCTCCTCTTCCTTACAGGCTCTCTCAACTAGGACAACAAATTCTTTTATTTCCAGAACACCAACCGACAATCGTATATCATCATTAAGCCCATCCTCAAATCTTCTACACATAATAGCCTCTGTAGACACACACTCTCGAGTATAGTTGCTGAGTCTAACAAACTCGTGATCATATTCAGTCACTATCATATTTCCCTGTTTCAACTCTAGAAACTCTTTTCTTTTCTGGTCGACAAATCTCTGACTGATGTACTTTTTACGGAATTCTTCCTGAAAGAAATCCCAAGTGACTCTCTCTTTCGGCACAACTGATACAAGTGTCTTCCACGAATAGTAGGCTGAATCTCTAAGAAGTGATACAACATATTTCATACATTCTTCAGGTGTGTAGGATAACTCATCAAAGACTCTGATAGTATTCTCAAGCCAAAATTCTGCCTTTTCCGCATCATCATCTTCTGTAGCTCGAAACTCTTCGGCTCCTTATTTTCTGAGTTTATCAACTGGTGGCTTTTCTCTTATAACCGTACCTGTGACTAGGGAAGCCACATAGGTGGTTTGAGGATCATGAGGGGGTGGAGGTCTAACAGTCGGATTCGTACGAACGAACTCAGCAAACCATTCATTCATAGCTTGGAAGAAGGCTTCTCGAGCCCCTCCTCCCTGACTAACTGTAACGGGCCTTTCATTATGATCTGGTCGTGCCGTCCCTTCTGCGAGAGCAGGCGCGTTACTCTCTACCTCATCCACACCAACTTGCTCGGGATCCATAACTATATAAAAAAAAATACATTTCAAAATCATCAGGAGCCGTCACACTATCAACATACAAGTATGGCATGTATAGCTAGGCTCTTACTCATACTAAATATTCTAAGAACCGACTAAACCTAAGCTCTGGTACCAATAAATGTAATGCCTCCTTACCTGAGACCGTCGCAGGAATCGAGCACGAGGCGTTACTAAACTTACCTTACAACTTAATCAAGTTCAAACAATTTATTTTATTTCCCTTAATAAACTGTCCGTCTGCGTTAAAGTTGCTAAAAAAATCTTATCTCGAGTTACGAAACTAAAAATTAAAATCTGTAAATTTTTCCTGAAACTAGACACATCTATCTACTTACTAATTTTTTTATAGAATTTTTGGTCAGCCAAATTAGTACAGTTTATTAGTTAAATTCTCCCCTGTTTCAGGGTTCAGCTAATCTGACCTTTGTGCACTACAAATCAAATTTATTCCTATAAAGAAATCCAATGATTATGATGTTTATTTCTCTTAAAAATATACTCAATAAGGAATCTATAAATATATATTATGACTTCTAATTGTTTTTGTACAATTTATGGTTAATTCCTAAATTCAGAACAGGGGATTCAGAAATCACTCTGACCCTATTTCACTAAAACTAAAGTATCTCATAAAATACAACTTATTTACCTATTTTGATTCCTCCATATGAAAAAAGACTCAATAAGATTTAATTCTATCTCTCATTAACTATCTAAGTCCATTTATATTATTTTTAGTGATTTTTCAAATCCATCTCAATGCTACTGATCAATACTATTTTAAAGCTAAATTCACCCTTTTTCATGATTTCCATGGAATAACTAGCATTTAGGCATACATAAAACCAAACATGTCTTTGATTAGCCAATCCAATAGCTAACCATCATCAAGCATTTTCATACCATCCATAAGCCATATCATAATATTATACACTCAAAATGATTGTTATGCTATACATGCCATACTCAAAATGAAGCGTCTAGCTATACCAAAATAATTCTTGATGATAGTGTGTCCGGATCTCCGACGTGCTTTATGATCCCCGAGACAGCTTGTCAAAACTATAAAAGAGAAGGAAAATAAAGGGGTTAGCATTAAGCAAAGTAAGTTTGCAAGCAGATAAATAACAACTTTCATAAGAATTATTTTACTTATCTTTTTCCTTATCAAACATACATGAGCATTATATACTTACCTTTGTTCTTCTATCATTAGATTATCTTACCTTTTGATGTATAAATCGTCTTACCCTACCATTGCCATGACTTGTCATGGTCTTACGTGGTATCCTTGCCTTATGAACTCACCAATGCCATGCTTTGGCATGGTCTTACATGGGACCTTTGCCTTACAGTAACTTATTAATGTACATGGTATCCTTGCCTTAGAACCTTACCAATGGCCATGCCTTGGCACGGGCTTACATGGTATCCTTAAACCCTAATGTCATGACATTCGTATCCTACACATTCCTAAGGTTCAACCGTGACTATCTGAAATTACTTCTCCTTCAATTCATGTTGGAGTCTTCATTGAATAATTTCATGAAATAAATATACACATGCTAAAAAATTAACAACAGTAACATAAAATAATAGAAAATTGTATTTATTTACCGCAAACTTACCTCGAAACAAAATACAATCAACTATATCGATTTAGTCCTCTATCTTTTTCTTTCCCCGATCTACCTCCGTATTTCGTTCTTCTTGATCTATAATAATAAATTTAGCTTATTTAATACTCACATTTATCAAAACAGTCCTTGACTCAAACTTTGGTAAAATTACACTTTTGCCCTAAAACTTTTACATATTTACACTTTTGCCTCAAGGCTCAGAAATTAAACTTCATCCTATTTTCTTATGTTTTATGACATGATGATCATTTTTCCCTTCTATGGCAACATCAAATTCTCACTCTAACATGTACTTATGAACATTAGGTATTTTTATCGATTATGTTGTTTTACTCGTTTTCGCTTAAAATCGCTTAGCAAAAGTTGTTTAACACAAATTCAAACTTCATATTCTATCATATTCTATTAATCAATTTCCAATTAACCTTATTATTATCATTAACAATCCACTAACCAATGTCCAACCAAGTCATTTCATGAATTGAATGGTCCATTTACAACATAAGGACCTCACATTTAAAGAGACACATCAATTCGGCACTTAATCAAATAGAAGGCCACTTTTGTATTTTCTGCGATTTAGTCCTTTTTGCAAATTAAACACACAAACGATAAAATTTTTATACAAAAATTTCACACATCTTAATTCACATAACATAAGCTCAAAAAATAATATTTAAATATTTTTTTGACTCAAATATGTGGTCCCGAAACCACTGTTTCGACTAGGGTCCAAACCGGGCTGTTACACTTGAGGTTCTACCAAATACATTTTTTTAATGAATAAAGTTTCTAGTTTAGTGCGCCAATCCTGGACCCTTCACAAGGGACGGGTTTGGGGCACTAAATTGGAGAAGACTGTAGCCTCCCTCAACTGATCAAATAAATCTTCAATTCTTGGTAGAGGGTATTTATTCTTTATCATGACTTTATTTAGCTGATGGTAGTCTATACACAGGCATAGAGTTCCATCTTTCTTCTTAACAAACAGAATTGACGTACTCCAATGTGACACACTAAGTGTAACACCCCAAACCCTGCCCAAACGTTATGGCCGGATCCGACGTGTCACAATGGAGTTTTTAAGAAAACTCATGCCTTTCTCAAAATCCTTCTTAATGTTTTAATAGATAGTCTTTGCTAAATAAACAAAGTGAATGGAAGTTGTGCACCAAGTAGGTATCTGAAACAGAGAAGGTGAACCATGAAGGTTGCTTAAGTACCAAGCTCTCAATTGGATCCAATCCTTGACATGCCCACAACCATTGCCACACTTTGGTAAACGAGTTGAAATTCATTTAAGTAGATACTTGTGATAAACCGATTAATTGTATCACTGCGTTATTTTAAAACGAGTATCATTTTGAAAATGCGCCCTAAGTCTAGCCCATTTTGAATTATTATCAGAAAAATAAAGTGTAAGATAAAATAAAATAATTCCAGAAAAATAATTAAAATGGCCTTATTACAACCTAAAACCAAATAGTAATAGTAATTAAAAAACTGGTTACTTATTGTAAAGTTCGAAAGCGATCACCACGGCCACTCTGAATCCCCTCCGGCTCCAAGTCTCCACATCAAGGCTCACCTGCAAGGTTAAGGGAAGGGGGTGAGTTTGAAAACTCAGTGTGCAACAAGTCCCTTTCGGAGCCCAACTAATATCAGCATACTGGGCCGAAGCCTTTCATTTAAGGGTTACTGGGCCAAAGCCTTTTCATAAATCATATCACTGGGTCGAAGCCTTTACTGTAAACGGTATGGCCCATAGGCCAATTTCAATATCCCATGTAATATCAATGGATGTATGCAAGCCCAATTGGGGAGACTATTCAACCCACCATCCGCTACTCTCCACCCGTACCTCCACCCGTACCAACCAAGCTCTCCATGTGAGGAATAACTCAACCCACCCAACCAAACTCTCCACTGGCAGCATAACTGCTTTATCATATAACTGGAGGCCTAGCCTCTTTTAATAACTGGGGCAAAGCCCTTTTCGCACTTCCACCATTATATCAAACCCAACCCATGCATATAATGAGTATATCATGTGCATCTCATAACATATCATGTGCATATCATGTCATATCATGTATACCAAAATCTCATGCATCATATTCATAATTAAACCCTAGGGGTATAATGGTCAATTTTACCTAGGGGCAAAACAGTCATTTTTCATATTTTAAGGGTAATTTCGTAAATTCACCAAATATTATGGGTTTTCCACATTCATTAACAATTATCAATATTTCCAAGTGTTTAAACAATGATTTTAACGCACTTTATCACATTCGGGCTTTTGGGCCCAAAACCCCTAATAGGCCCTACGAATGTCGATTTAGCCCATTAAGCCCACTTAACCCAAATTTTACAACAGTACTAACCGTGTTAACACACAACTTTTCCAAGTTCCATTTTCTATCAATTTTACCCAAATGGGCCCGGAAGCCCGTTGGGCCCAATTCTAGCCCATTGATGCCCAACTTACCATCGTGCACAAAATTGCACTCTTACCTGTTCCATCGATCCAAACACCGATCATATCGTATTTATCGCATCTAAAACCACATGCAAAAACTCAAGTTCGCGAAATGCCGAAATTTTAGCATTTTGGCTTTACAGCAAACATTAGCCTAAGCTACTACGAGGGTTGTTACACACCTGTTTTGTGACATTCGCTAGCAAAGTCTCCCATGACAACCTACAATTAATCACCACCATTCTTAGTTTACAGTTCATGCTAATCAAACCCAAGTCCACCTTACCATAGTCGGCCAAAGAACCCCTAATAGCCATAGATCACTTACCTTCACAGGGTCTGATGATTCGCTCCAAGTTTATCCAAAACTGATACTCCAATCCTTGCTGCTCCTTCAAGCTTGTCTATATCACTACACAAATCATAAAAGTCGAAAGACAAAGGCCTAGTGAGGCCTAAACCACAGATCCATAACCTTCCTAAACTATAGGGAGTTCGGCTTCACTTAATATTTACACTACTGAATCGATTTGGAAAAACGAGTACTTACCAGATGAAGGGATCGGTCACCACAAATAAAGAGAACAGGAAAAATGCTGGTCTAAATGCAATCAGCACAACCAATCTTCAAAGGTTTCGACTCTTGTGGCTATTCGGCAAGGGTAAAGAAAAGAAAGGAAGTAGTAGATGAAAAGAAAGGGAGTAGTGGTTAGGTTTTGGCAATAAAAGAGAAAGAAAACTGGATGAAAAGAGTGGTGATTTCAGCTAGGGAAGAAAAGGGAGGAAAAGAATAACCCTATGATGTTTAAACAGAAGAAAAATGGCACAATTAAAGCCCCTAATGCCGAAATACTAACCTAAAACCCATAAGTTGATTTCTCCTCCCTAATTCCCACTATTCAACCAACTCTAAGCCTCCCTTCAAATCCCCAAAATCTCTCCCCTTATCACTCCTTAATCCATACATTTGACTGATTCAAACTCTCTCTAACAGAGTTCCATTCGACTTCCAACTCCTGCATGCCCAAGACATAAAAATAACAACACAATTGCCAGCTTAGTGAATCGAACCTTGGCCTTCCCCCAACCACTTACACGCCACTTTTTTAGCTCTTTAGTGGCGTCACTTAGCCACTTTTCCAGGGGCTCTCTTCTGTTACATTTTACCCACATCTTTTAATAAGGCCACCTATCCAATGCCCCTAACTCCTTAAGTCCAAAATTCAAAAATTCTATCGGGTTTTGGCTAACACATGGGCCTTCCATAGGCCCATTTACATGCTCCAACTATGAATTTCACAACCAAATACCAAATTTTAAAACTTTTACCAAAATCTCGAGAATTATGAAAATACCAAAAATCAGGGTGCTACAACTCCACCCTCCTTAAAAAAATTTCGGCCTTGAAATTTTACCTGACCCAAATAGTTGAGGGTATTGTTGACACATCGCCTCCTCTGTCTCCCAAGTAGCTTCTTCTTTGCCATGGTTTCTCCAAAGTACCTTCACTAATGGGATTGAGTTTCTTCTCAACACCTTGACGTCACGATCAAGTATCTGCACAGGTTCTTCTTCGAAGGTCAAATCCGACTGTACCTCAATTTCTGTGACTGGCACTATATGAGTAGGGTCAGAACGATATCGCCTTAGCATGGACACATAAAAGATGTCGTGGATACGATCCAGCTCTGGAGGTAACTCTAGCTGATAACCTACCAGCCCTATTGGCTTAAGGATCCGATAAGGCCCAATGAACCGCGGACTCAACTTGCCCTTCTTACCAAACCTCAATATCTTCTTCCAAGGTGAAACCTTCAGAAAGACCATGTCCTCTACTGCATACTTAACATCCTTACGCTTCAGATCAGCATAAGACTTTTGTCGATCCGCTGCCTCCTTTAACCGATTCCTGATTACCTTAACTTTGTCTTCAGTATCCGCTACTAACTCCGGTCCAAGTACTTTCCTTTCCCCCACCTCTGTCCAATAAGTAGGCGATTGATACCTTCACCCATATAGTGCCTCGTAAGGAGCCATCTAAATACTTGCTTGGTAACTATTGTTATACGCGAACTCTACCAACGGCAAGTAATCCTCCCAACTGCCCCCAAAGTCGATAACACAACCCCTCAACATATCTTCTAGAATCTGAATCACCCTCTCTGATTGCCCATCCGACTGAGGGTGAAAAGCCGTACTAAAATCCAATCGCGTTCCCAACGCCTCATGCAACTTCTGCCAAAACTGAAATGTAAACCTTGGGTCTCGGTCAGAAATTATCGATACTGGTACCCCATGCAACCGCACTATCTCTGCCACATACAACTTGGCCAACCTCTGAAGTGAGTAATCGGTTTGGACAGGTATGAAATAGGCAGATTTCGTCAGCCTATCCAAAATCACCCAAATTGAGTCCTTCTTAGAAGGTGTCAATGGCAGACCACTTACAAAATCTATGGTTACCCTTTCCCATTTCCAAAGTGGTAACTTCACTGGCTATAACAATCCTGAAGGCAGTTGATGCTCGGCCTTTACTTGTTGACACGTCAAACATTTTCCCACAAATTTAGTCACTTCTCGCTTAAGCCCAGCCCACTAATATAGCTCTCGCAAGTCTCGATACAACTTACTCCCTCCTAGATGCATAGCACAAGGTCCACCATGTGCCTCTCTCAAAATCATCAGTCTCAAATTAGAGTCCTTCGGCATACAAATTCTTCCTCGAAAACAAAGAATCCCATCACAATTTAATCCAAAGTCTGGATTCTCCCCCTTCTCAGCTTGCTGAAACCGAGAAACCAACGACTCATCCACCAACTGCTACTTCTTAATCTGCTCCACCCAAGTCGGTCTCACTTGTAACTCTGCCAATAAGCTTCCATCGTCATACAAGCTTAAACGAGCAAACATTGCCTTCAATTCTGCCACAGTCCTCTGACTCAACGCATCAGCCACAACATTTGCCTTACCTAGATGGTACTCAATCGAACAGTCATAGTCCTTTAACAACTCTATTCACCTTCGCTGTCTAAGATTCAGCTCCTTTTGACTCAGCAAGTACTTAAGACTCTTATGATCCGTATAAATAATGCATCTCTCCCCACACAAGTAGTGCCTCCATATCTTAAGCACAAAGATCACCGCTTCCAACTCTAAGTCATGAGTAGAATAGTTTACCTCATGAGGCTTAAGTTATCGTGAAGCATAAGCGACCACTTTACCCTCTTGCATCAACACACAGCCCAGACCTACATGTGACGCATCACTGCACATAGTGAAATCCTTTCCAGACTCTGGCTGAATCAACACTGGTGCCTCAGTCAGAACTTTCTTTAACTTCTCAAAAGCCTCTTGTGCTTATTTGTCCAAACAAACAGTGCTCCCTTCCTTATAAGTTTCGTTTAACGGTGCTGCCAACACAAAAAATCCTTCCACAAATCTTTGATAATAACCTGCCAACCCCTGAAAACTTTAGATTTCTGTTACTGACCTTGGTGGCTTCCACTCCAGAATCACCTCAATCTTCCGAGGGTCTACCTTGATCCCCTCAGCAAACACAACATGCCCCAAGAAAGTAACTTTACTCAACCAAAACTCGCACTTACTGAACTTTGCATAGAGTTGCTTTTCCCTTAGCACTTGCAGTGCAATCTGAAGATGCTCATCATGCTTCTCTTCCGTTTCCGAATACACCAAGATATCATCGATAAAAATGACTACGAACTGATCCAAGTATGGCTGAAATACACGATTCATCATATCCATGAATGTTGTCGGTGCATTAGTCAAACCAAAGGGCATAAGTAGAAACTCGTAATCACCATATCGAGTTCTGAATGCCGTCTTATGAATATCCTCTTCTTTGACCCTCAACTGATGATATCCTGACCGAAGGTCGATCTCAGAAAATACTGAAGCCCCTTTCAGTTGGTCGAACAGATCATCGATTCTTGGCAAAGGATACTTGTTCTTGATCGTCAGTTTGTTCAACTGCCGATAATCAATACACATTCGCATGGTCCCATCTTTCTTCTTTACGAACAATACTGGTGCACCCCACGGAGAAACACTTGGTCTTACAAACCCTCTATCCAACAGTTCTTGTGTGACAGCCCTAATTTGACCTTAGTTAAAAAGTGGTTTCAGGACCACAAAATCGAGTCATAAAAATAATTAACCGTCATATTCGATGCTTATTATATGTGAACGTGATGTGTGAAAGTTTCATACCTTAATTTTGTCATTTGAATGTGAAATTTATTAAATAGGATTTATGTGAATCAATTGTGAAATGTGTTAGGTAATTTTGAAATGGGTCTATTAATGCATGTTATAAAAAATTAGACTTGCATGTCAAATATTCCTTTTGCTAGTAGTGGCCGGCCATGATAATGATTTTATATTAAAATATGTATTAATTTTTAGTTAAATGGTTTTATACTTTAAATAAAAATAAGGAAAAATGGGTGATGAAAACAAAGCTCCATCTTTGTTCATCTTGGCCGAATGGAAGGAAGAAAAGAGGGGAAGAATTTTGGTCACTTGAATCATTAGGGAGGTTAGTATATTGTGTTAAATTTGTGAAATGTTAACTTGTTTTAGGTAAATCATTATGGTTCTTACTTAGCCCATGCTAAAATTTTCAATATTGATGGATGAATAGAGTATTCGGCTATGGTTATAAAGGAAGGAATTTTGATTGTTTCATTTAAGTCTTGATGATGAATGTGATGAGGAAAGAAATTGGTCTTCCTAAAAATATAAATGGTTAATGTTTATATTAGTAATAGCCGAAAATGAAGATGCTTGATGTCTTGAACAAATGTTGTTTATATTTTTGAATTGAGTAAAAATTTGATGTTTGAACACTTAAGGATTCGGCATTGCTCATGATTATTTTATTTAGAATGTGATTTTGAATGTTATGAGTATTGGAATGTAAGTATATGTGTGCTCAGTCATAGGAGTTTGTTATGAAATTTTGTTAGGTTTGAGTGATGAATGGCCGAATGAACTATAGGTTATGTAAAGATGAACTTTGTATATAAGTAGTGTGTGTGGCTTTATTAGTTAATGGCATTCGGCATTATATTTTTTTATATGTGTGCATTCGGTCTTTGGGGGTCATAAGATGAAGTCAAAATGTTAAAGAAGGTTTCTAAGACTTGTTAAGTTGTTGTGGCCATTGCCGAATATATATGTGGTTAAAGGAAATTTTCAAATCATCTATGTATGGAAAATTGTATAAACATGATGCATTGAAGTTACCCTATAAGATCGAAATGGGTAATTAAATTATTGATGTGAATGTAGTTCTATTCTTTGTAACTTGGCATGTGAAATGGGTGTATGATAGTTAATATGTGTGCTTAATGTGATGTGTTAAAATAATTAATTATATAGTTTGGTTTCTTTATTGGGTATAAGGGTTAGGTACTTTAAAATTTCCTTTGATGTTCGAAATGATTAAAACAAATTCATTTGTTTGAATCAAGCTCAAGAGCAAAGAGGAACTAGATCTGATAGGGGAAAGGAGAAAGCAATCGAATAGCTTATCCGCAACTATTCGAAAATAATAAGGTAAGTTTTGAGTAATTACAATTATTAGATAATTGATATAATGAAATAAGTATGATAAATAAATTGAGTATATGGCATATGATTGAATGAATAGTAGGAGTTAAGCTGAGACAAATAAATGGTTGTGTTATTGCATATAAGTGTTGAACCGAGGTTATATTGAAGGTGTGTTTCTTTATGTGCTTATATTCAAATGAAGTACAAATGTGATATGCTATGTGAGCCGAGTTATCATGTGGATAAATACGCTTAGCATTTGATATGTAATATATATATATATCCGGGTTAAATCGCATTGAGCTTTGTCTTTGGTAATACATATCCGGTTAAAATCCATGAGCTTTGTCTTTGTAATATATATATATCCAGTTAAATCCATGCAGCTTCGTCTTTGGTACTATATCCGGACTTAAAGTTCCGCAGGCTTTGTGCTAGCAACTGGATTCGGGTTTATAAACCTAGCAGGCCTAATGCCGGTGATTCGAGGGGGATTACAAATTCGAATGTTCAAAGCAAACTATTATTGATTATGTGTGGTATATGATAATGTCCAGGTACGTATCACGTACTTATATATGTGATTTGATTTCTAGGTGAATGATTAATATCAAATAACGACATAATTGTGTGAAAGGTTATTATATTTATGAATAAGAGAATGACCTATTCGGTCGATGTCTGTCATTATATGAAAATGTGTGAATTAAATCAGTTGTTTGAGCCATAAGGTTAAGTGAAGCATATGTTAAAAATTTCTTTGTGCATATACATAAATTCGGCCAATAGTCTTTATATGTAGTATAATTGTGTATATTCGGCCTAGTGATTGTAAATTGAATACGAGTCTTGTAATATTTGTTGTTCGTTTTAATTGACATGCTTTAATTGTTGAAATGCTTAAAACTTACTAAGCCTCAAAAGTTTACTCTGTTCTTTATTTCTTTGTTTTATAGATTGTCGATATCAGCCACTGACTCGGGGATCATCTGCAGTTCATCATACTATCGACTCTTTTTGGTATAGTTGCATTTTGGCCTTGATGTGGCATGTATAGGTTAGACCGGTAATAGTTATGTTTTGTATTTGAAAATATTTTGGCCATGTGAAAATGGTGTATGTATTTTATAACTAAAAGATCTATATGTTTTCAGCTCGATTTATGTTCTCAGTTGATAAATTATAGGAATAGAATTAAATGTTTAGGTCAGTAATACCTCATAGCCTAAACCGGCGATCGGACACGGGTTAGGGGTGTTACATTTTATTTGTATCAGAGCTACGGTTTAGTCGATTCTAGGACTAACGTAGAGTGTTTGATTCTAGTTATACATGCCATATTGTATTAATACGATAGTATGATGAATTTTGACAGTTAAAAATGTGTTTTCTTATAGTAATGGATCCCGATCCCAATCGAGTGGTAGCTGATGATGTTGAGAGTGTAGCGCCTGCTCCCGCGCATGGGACAGCACCGATGGACTTTCAACCTACTGCAAGTAATCAGAACGATGAGGTTAGACAGGCTTTCTATAGTGTATTAAATGATTGGTTCAACCAATACATTCGAACTAATACGGCTGTTCCACAACCCCCAGTCCCGAATAATACACCCCCTGCACCTACGATACCTCTGGTAATTGATCAGATGAGGTTAAATAAGCCCCCCGGTTGACAGAATCCGAAAGCACGAGGCTACTGAATTTAAGGCTACAGAAAGCGATGATGCTGAGCAAGCTAAATTTTGGTTGGACAACACTATCCGAGTGTTTGATGAACTGTCCTGCACACCCGATGAATGCTTAAAATGTGCTATATCTTTGCTACGTGATTCTGCCTATTATTGGTGGAATACGTTGATTTCTGTTGTGCCCAGAGAGCGAGTGACTTGGGAGTTCTTCCAAACGAGTTTCGGAAAAAGTATATCAGCCAGAGATTCATTGAACAGAAACGGAAAGAATTTCTTAAACTTAAACAAGGTTCCATGTCGGTTACTGACCATGAACGAAAATTGTATGTTGGCATTCTCGAAATCAGAGAATTTGTAATACTTGTCGAACGAGCTTTCAAGGCCGAAGAGCTTAGTAAAGAGAAAAGAAAAGCTGAGATGGGAGCAAGAGAGTTCCTTAAGAGATCTTCGGGAAAGCCCTTTCAACAGTCACCGAAGAAATTTAGAGAGGATTCAGGTCGATCTAAAGACACTTCGGGCTTTTCCAGACAAGACCATAATCGACCCCCAGTGAGTACGCGAGCCACTTCAGTTGCTAGTGTTGGAAATGATCGTCGGGACAGGATAGAGTGCAAGTATTGTGGTAAATGGCATTTGGGGAGTTGTAGATTTCATGACCGCTCCTATTATAAATGCGGATCAGCCGACCACTTTATTAAAGACTGCCCGAGATTACCTGAACAGAATGTGAATCAGAGTAGGAAACTGGGTACTACTACAGCTCGTGGTAGACCACCTAGAAATGCGGGGAATGCTAGCGGTGGTCAGAGGGGGTCTAAAGATGCTACAACGAGATCCGAGGCTCGTGCTCCTGCTAGAGCTTATGCTATACGTGCACGCGAGGATGCTTTATCACCAGATGTTATTACCGATACTTTTACTCTTTTTGATATTGATGTGATTGCTTTGATTGACCCTGGTTCTACTCATTCATATGTATGTGAGACTTTAGCATCCAGTAAGACTTTATCTATTGAGTCTACTGAGTTTATTATTCGAGTGTCGAATCCCTTGGGTCGTTATGTGCTTGTCGACAAAGTGTGTAAGAAATGCCCCCTAGTAGTCTGACATTACTGCTTTCTGGCCGATTTGATACTTTTACGATTTGATGAATTTGATGTTATCCTCGGTATGGATTGGTTGACCATACATGATGCAGTTGTGACTTGCAAAAGTAAGACCATTGATTTGAGATGTGCAAATAATGAGATAATCCGAGTTGAGTCTACTGATTTGAACAGATTGCCAGCAATAATAATATCCTCGATATTGGCTCAAAAATATGTGAGAAAGGGGTGTGAAGCGTATCTTGCATATGTACTTGATAGTAAAGAATTAGAAAAGAAGCTTGAATCAGTGTCAGTGGTTTGTGAATATCCGAATGTTTTTCCCAAAGAATTACCGGGGTTACCACCTGATCGGGAGGTAGTGTTTGGCATTGAACTTGTACCTGGGACTACAACGATTTCGATAGCTCCGTATCGTATGGCACCAACCGAATTAAAAGAGTTGAAAGCTCAATTGCAAGAGTTGATGGATAGAGGTTTTGCTTGACCGAGTCTCTCACCTTGGGGTGCACCAGTGTTGTTTGTGAAAAAGAAGGACGAAACCATGAGGTTGTGCATCGACTATCGTCAGTTGAATAAAGTGACAATAAAGAATAAATATCCTGCGTATTGATGATTTGTTTGATCAACTGAAGGGAGCCTCAGTGTTTTCAAAAATAGATTTGAGATCAGGTTATTATCAGTTGCGAGTTCAAGACTCAGATATACCTAAAACTGCTTTCAGAGCGAGATACGGTCACTACGAGTTCTTAGTGATGTCGTTTGGGCTTACTAATGCCCCTGCGATATTTATGGACATGATAAATCGGATCTTCAGACTGTATTTGGATCGGTTTGTAGTTGTGTTTATCGACGACATTTTGGTCTATTCGCGAGATGAAATCGAACATGCTGAGCACCTGAGATTAGTGTTGCAGATTTTACGAGATAAGCAGTTATATGCTAAGTTCAGTAAATGTGAGTTCTGGTTGAGGGAAGTTAGCTTTTTGGGTCATGTGGTATCCGCATCGGGTATTCGAGTTGATCCGAGCAAAATTTTGGCCGTACTTAACTGGAAGCCTCCAAGAAATGTTACTGAAGTTCGGAGCTTTTTGGGACTTACCGATTACTACAGACGATTTGTAAAGGGTTTCTCGATGATAGCCACACCAATGACGAAACTACTGCAGAAAGATGTTAAGTTTGAATGGTCAGAAAAATGTCAGAAGAGTTTCGATCAGTTGAAAACGTATTTGACTGAAGCTCCAGTACTAGTGCAGCCCGAATCCAGTAAAGAGTTTGTCATTTATAGTGATGCATCCTTACTTGGGCTGGGTTGTGTGTTGATGCAAGAAAGTCGAGTTGTAGCTTACACATCGAGGTAATTGAAGCCGCATGAGAAAAACTATCCTACCCATGATCTTGAATTAGCTGCCATCGTATTCGCTTTGAAAATATGGCGACACTACTTGTTTGGAGAGAGGTGCCATATTATTCAGATCACAAAAGCCTCAAATATTTAACGACTCAAAGAGATTTGAATCTGCGACAAAGACGTTAGCTTGAGTTGTTGAAAGATTATGAGCTTGTCATCGACTATCACCCGGGAAAGGCTAACGTGGTTGCCGATGCTTTAAGTCGTAAATCACTGTTTTCTTTACGAGCGATGAATGTACACTTGTCTGTTTCATCCGATAATGTGTTAGTAACAGAATTAAGGGCAAACCATTATTGATTCACCAAATACATGAAGCTCAGAAAGTCGATGATGAATTGGTTGCTAATCGAGTTGAATGTGTTTCAAATTGATGACAACAATTGTTTGAGGTTCAGAAGTCGATTGTGTGTTCCAAGAAATTCAGAACTTATTTCGATAATTTTGAATGAGGCTCATAGTAGCCGAATGTCAATTCACATGGGGAGTACGAAAATGTACAAATGATCCAAACGCGCTTTGGTGGCACAGTATGAAACGAGACATTTCTGACTTTGTTTCGAAGTGTTTGATATGTCAACAAGTGAAAGCGAAACATCAAGTGCCTTCAGGGTTACTTCAGCCGATCATGATACCCGAATGGAAATGGAATCGAGTCACGATGGATTTTGTATCTGGGTTGCCATTGTCGTCAAGTAAGAAAGATGCGATTTGGGTTGTGGTTGATAGATTGACTAAGTCGGCTCATTTTATCCTCAGACGTTTGATTATTCAATCGGACAAACTAGCTTTGAATTGTACATTTCTCAAATTGTAAGGTTACACGGGGTACCTATTTCTATTGTGTCAGATAGAGATCCGAGATTCACATCGCGATTTTGGAAGAAATTGCAAGAAGCTTTGGGTACCAAGTTTCATTTTAGCACCACTTTTCATCCTCTGACTGATGGTCAATCCGAGCAGATAATTCAGTTACTGGAGGATATGGTGAGATGTTGTATCCTTGAGACTAGTTCATGGGAACAGTATTTGCCTTTGATTGAATTTGCTTACAATAATAGTTTTCAATCAAGTATTAAGATGGCACCTTATGAGGCTTTGTATGGTCGTAAATGTCGTACACCGTTATTTTGGACCGAGCTTAGTAAAACTAAAATGTTCGAGGTTGATTTGATTAAAGATGCTGAGCAAAAAGTAAAAGTAATCCATGAAAGTCTGAAGGCAGCTTCGGATCGTCAGAAGTCATATGCGGATTTAAAACGAAAAGACATTGAATATCAGGTTGGAGACAAAGTGTTTCTTAAAGTTTCACCTTGGAAAAAGGTGCTCAGATTTGGCCGTAAGGGCAAATTGAGTACGAGGTTCATCGGGCCGTATGAAATATCCAAACGAGCTAGACCGGTCGCATATAGATTGATTTTACCCCCTGAACTTGAAAAGATTCACAATGTTTTTCATGTTTTGATGCTTCGACGTTAAAGATCAGATCCATCGCATATAATTAATCCATCTGAGGTTGAGATTCAATCTGATTTGAGTTACGAAGAAGAACCAGTTCGAATTCTGGCACGTGAAGTAAAAGAACTACGAAATAAGAAAATCTCATTAGTGAAGGTACTATGGATTAAGCATGGGGTTGAAGAAGCTACATGGGAACTTGAAGACACTATGAAGGATCGATATCCTAACTTATTCACTGGTAAGATTTTTGGGGACGAAAATTCCTTAAGTGGGGGAGAGTTGTGACAGCCCTAATTTGACCTTAGTCGGAAAGTGTTTTCGGGACCACAAAACCTAGTCATAAAAATAATTAACCGTCATATTCGATGCTTATATATGTGAACATGCATGTGTGAAAGTTTCATACCTTAATTTTGTCATTTGAATGTGAAATTTATTAAATAGGATTTATATGAATCAATTGTGAAATGTGTTAGGTAATTTTGAAAGGGGTCTATTAATGCATGCTATAAAAAAATTAGACTTGCATGTCAAATATTCCTTTTGCTAGTAGTGGCCGGCCATGATAATGATTTTATATTAAAATATGTATTAATTTTTAGTTAAATGGTTTTATACTTTAAATAAAAATAAGGAAAAATGGGTGATGAAAACAAAGCTCCATCTTTGTTCATCTTGGCCGAATGGAAGGAAGAAAAGAAGGGAATAATTCCGGTCACTTGAATCATTAGGGAGGTTAGTATATTGTGTTAAATTTGTGAAATGATAACTTGTTTTAGGTAAATCATCATGGTTCTTACTTAGCCCATGCTAAAATTTTCAATATTGATGGATGAATAGAGCATTCGGCTATGGTTATAAAGGAAGGAATTTTGTTTGTTTCATTTAAGTCGTGATGATGAATGTGATGAGGAAAGAAATTGGTCTTCCTAAAAATATGAATGGTTAATGTTTATATTAGTAATAGCCAAAAAAAAAAGATGCTTGATGTCTTGAACAAATGTTGTTTATATGTTTTGAATTAAGTAAAAATTTGATGTTTGAACACTTAAGGATTCGGCATTGCTCATGATTATTTTATTTAGAATGTGATTTTGAATGTTATGAGTATTGGAATGTAAGTATATGTGTGCTCGGTCATAGGAGTTTGTTATGAAATTTTGTTAGGTTTGAGTGATGAATGGCCGAATGAACTATAGGCTATGAAAGGATGAACTTTGTATATAAGTAGTGTGTGTGGCTTTATTAGTTAATGGCATTCGGCATTATATTTTTTTATATGTGTGCATTCGGTCTTTGGGGGTAATAAGATGAAGTTAAAATGTTAAAGAAGGTTTCTAAGACTTGTTAAGTTGTTGTGGCCATTGCCGAATGTATATGTGGTTAAAGGAAATTTTCAAATCGTCTATGTATGGCAAATTGTATAAACATGATGCATTGAAGTTACCCTATAAGATCGAAATGGGTAATTAAATTATTGATGTGAATGTAGTTCTATTCTTTGTAACTTGGCATGTGAAATGGGTGTATGATAGTTAATATGTGTGCTTAATGTGATGTGTTAAAATAATTAATTATATAGTTTGGTTTCTTTATTGGGTATAAGGGTTAGGTACTTTAAAATTTCCTTTGATGTTCGAAATGATTAAAACAAATTCATTTGTTTGAATCAAGCTCAAGAGCAAAGAGGAACTAGATCTGATAGGAAGGAGAAAGCAATCGAATAGCCTATCCGCAACTGTTCGAAAATATACGAGGTAAGTTTTGAGTAATTACAGTTATTAGATAATTGATATAATGAAATAAGTATGATAAATTGAGTATATGGCATATGATTGAATAAATAGTAGGAGTTAAGCTGAGACAAATAAATGGTTATGTGTTATTGCGTATAAGTGTTGAACCGAGGTTATATTAAAGGTATGTTTCTTTGTGTACTTATATTCAAATGAAGTACAAATGTGATATGTTATGTGAGCTGAGTTATCATGTGGATAAATACGCTTAGCATTTGATATGTAATATATATATCCGGGTTAAATCCCGTAGGCTTCGTGCTGGTAATACATATCCGGGTTAAATCCCGCAGGCTTTGTGCTGGTAATATATATATCCGGGTTAAATCCCCAAGGCTTCGTGCTGGTAGTATATCCGGACTTAAAGTTTTACAGGCTTTGTGCTATCAACTGGATTTGGGTTTATAAACCTAGCAGGCCTAACGCCAGTGATTCGAGGGGGATTACAAATTCGAATGTTCAAAGCAAACTATTATTGATTATGTGTGGTATATGATAATGTCCAGGTACGTATCATGTACTTATATATGTGAATTGATTTCTAGGTGAATGATTAATATCAAATAACGACATAATTGTGTGAAAGGTTATTATATTTATGAATAAGAGAATGACTTATTCGGTCGATGTCTGTCATTATATGAAAATGTGTGAATTAAATCAGTTGTTTGACACATAAGGTTAAGTGAAGCATATGTTAAAAGTTTCTTTGTGTATATACATATATTCGGCCAATAGTCTTTATATGTAGTATAATTGTGTATATATGGCCTAGTGATTGTAAATTGAATACTTAGTCTTGTAATATTTGCTGTTTAGTTTTAATTGACATGCTTTAATTGTTGAAATGCTTAAAACTTACTAAGCCTCAAGGCTTACTCGTTTTTTATTTCTTTGTTTTATAGATTGTCGATATATCGCCACCGACTCGGGGATCATCTGCGCAGCTTCACCGTACTATCGACTCTTTTTGGTATAGTTGCATTTTGGCCTTGATATGGCATGTATAGGTTAGACCGGTAATAGTTATGTTTTGTATTTGAAAATATTTTGGCCATGTGAAAATGGTGTATATATTTTTATAACTAAAAGATCTATATGTTTTCAGCTCTATTGATGTTCTCAGTTGATAAATTATAGGAATAGAATTAAATGTTTAGCTCAGTAATACCTCATAGCCTAAACTGGCGATCAGACACGGGTTAGGGGTGTTACATCTTGAATCTGAGCTTTCAGTTCCACCAACTCCTTTGGTGCCAACCTGTAGGGTGCAATGGACACTGGAGCTGTTCCAGGTAACAAGTCGATTCCATACTCGACTTCTCTATTCGGAGGTAGTCTAGGAAGCTCCTCCGGAAATACATCTTGAAATTCTTTGATGGTCCTAACTGACTCCACAGTCATCACCTTAGGTTTAGCTTGACTCACAAATGCTAAAAACACCTCACAACCTTTCCGAATCAACTTCTCAGCCCTTAAAGCCGAGACTACATTGGACAAATAGTTCCTTCGCTCCCAAATGACCATTATTTCCTCATCCTTGGCAGTTCTTAGCACCATTCTCTTAACAGCACAATCCAACATCACCCTATGCTTAGTTAGCCAGTCCATTCCCAAAATAAGGTCAAATTCCCCAAATGGTAGCTCCATCAAATCTCCTACAAATACTCTATCTTGTGTCTCTAAAGGCACCTACTTAAAGAGTTTATCTACCTTAACCGAGTGTCCCAAAGGCCTCATCACTGATACCCCACTCACAGTCTCCTCAAGAAGTACACCCAACGCCCCAGATACATTACAGGCAACATACGAGTAAGTGGAACCCACATCAATCAAAGCAGTGTAAGGTGTGCTATGAATGAAGAACGTACTGGTTATAAGATCAGGAGCATCACCCTCCTCACGACGCTGTGCAGCATAAACCAACGCTGACTATCGAGCTTTAGCATGCCCAACACCCCTGCCAGGTGCCCCACGTCCTCGTCCATTACCATTGCCACCTCTACCTTGCCCACGGCCTCTCTGTGGTGGTGGTCCTCCTCGCTGTAGTTGGACACCTCTTTGCTCCGCAACCTGATCCTGAGCTACTCTCTGAGGACACTCTCTGAACTTATGTTCCTTTAACCCACATCAGAAACATGCTCTAGTTTGTTTCCAGCACTCCCCCATATGCGCTCTGCCACAGTCCTTGCAAGCCTGCGGTCTAAAGGTATTCACCGGAACTGATCGAACCGGTTCCTCCATTCTTGCTCTTTGGGAATTCCTATATGCAGCACCCGAGGGTGTAGAATCCCTCCTGAATCTGGGTCGATCCCTCTCACGATTCTGCCGTTCAGTTCATTTTACTTCCTCGGCTATCTTAGCCTTCTCTACCAACGCAGCGAAATCACGCACCCTCTGTGAAGCTATCAGTACCCTAAGCTCATCGCGGAGGCCATCCTCGAATCGAACATTGCGCTCATATTCGGTCGTAACTATCCCGCTAGCATATCGACTCAGCCTTAAGAATTTCGCCTCATACTCCGCAATAGTCTTATTACCCTGAGCCTGATTCAAAAATTCCTTTCGACGGGCATCCACGTAACTAGCTCCAACATACATCCCCTTAAAAGCAGTTTTGAACAGTTCCCAGGTTACTCGTTCAATCGGGGTACTCTTCCTTACAGTGATCCAGTACTGGTATGCCTCATCTCGTAGCAACGACACGGTCCCCTTCAGGTTTTGCTCTACAGTGCAATCGAGGTCGTCCATAATCTGCTCTGTTTCCTCTTGCCAATATTCAGCCACATTTGGGGCTACTCCAGATACGCCCCTAAAAACCTCTACTCCATTAGCCTGGAGTCGCTCAGAGATGGATCCCCTATTCACTGTCCCGGTGCTAGCTCTAGCAACCCTTTCCAAAACCCTTAACATCACTTGGGATAAAGCATCGTCCCCCGCAGCCTGATCATGTGACCCAGTCTCAGTTGCCTGTGGCACGAATGCCTTCTCAGCTGGCTTATGCCCTGAGGATGAAGATTCAGCTTGCATCCTTCCGCGACCACGTCCGTGGCCTCGTCTACGAGTCCCTCTTGTACTCATATGGAATTATCTGATTACGAATTTTATGACATTAGTTTAATATTTCAGTTGCTTATTACAAGATGTTTTATGGAAATATAGCAGTTTAGGAATCGTTTTCGCAACGTCGTAGCGTAGCTACTACATCTTAATCCTCTTTGTTTCTGACAAATCTACCTATCTAAAGTATCATAGTAGGGTCTCAGTTCTAGCATCATATCAATATCACACGGTGTAAAGGAAAGTATACTTACAGACTTAGTGCCGGGGATTTAGTGTGCCACTTCTTTCTCCAAACCATTTAAAACTTTAAAACATGTATTTGGTCACGGAAAATAGAAATTCTTAAAAATTGATTTAAAATGCCCTTGTTTTGAAATTCTTAATTTTAAACTTGTTTAGAAACCTACAGTTGAGTTGTTGTAACCTGGCTCTGATACCACTAAATGTAACACCCCAAACCCGGCCCAGACATTATGGCCGGATCCGACGTGTCACAATGGAGTTTTTAAGAAAACTCATGCCTTTCTCAAAATCCTTCTTAATGTTTTAATAGATAGTCTTTGCTAAATAAACAAATTGAATGGAAGCTGTGCACCAGGTAGGTATCCGAAACAGAGGAGGTGAACCATGAAGGCTGCTTAAGTACCAAGCTCTCGATTGGATCCAATCCTTGACATGCCCACAACCATTGCCACATTTTGGTAAACGAGTTGAAATTCATTTAAGTAGATACTTTTGATAAATTGATTAATTGTATCATTGCGTTATTTTGAAAACAAGTATCATTTTGAAAACGCGCCCTAAGTCTAGCCTATTTTGAATTATTATCAGAAAAATATAGAGTGTAAGATAAAATAAAATATTTCCAAAAAAATAATTAAAATGGCCTTATTACAACCCAAAACCAAGAAGTAATAGTAATTAAAAAAAACTGGTTACTTATTGTAAGGTTCGAAAGCGATCACCACGGCCACTTTGAATCCCCTCCGGCTCCAACTCTCCACATCAAGGCTCACCTGCAAGGTTAAGGGAAGGGGGTGAGTTTGAAAACTTAATGTGCAACAAGCCCCTTTTGGAGCCTAACTAATATCAGCATACTGGGCCGAAGCCTTTCGTTTAACGGTTATTGGGCCGAAGCCTTTTCATAAATCATATCATCTGGTAGAAGCTTTTCTCAGAAACTGTATGGACCATAGGCCCATTTCAATATCCCATGTAATATCAATGGATGTATGCAAGCCCAATTGGGGAGACTACTCAACCCACCATCCACTACTCTCTACCTGTACCAACCAAGCTCTCCATGTGGGGAATAACTCAACCCACCCAACCAAACTCTCCACTAGCAGCATAGCTGCTTTATCATATAACTGGAAGCCTAGCCTCTTTTAATAACTAGGGCAAAGCCCTTTTTGCACTTCCACCATTATATCAAACCCAACCCATGCATATAATGAGTATATCGTGTGCATCTCATAACATATCATGTGCATATCATGTCATATCATGTATATCAAAATCTCATGCATCACATTCATAATTAAACCCTAGGGGTATAATGGTTATTTTTACCTAGGGGCAAAACAGTCATTTTTCATATTTTAAGGGTAATTTCGTAAATTTACCAAATATTATGGGTTTTACACATTCATTAACAATTATCAATATTTCCAAGTGTTTAAACAATGATTTTAACGCACTTTATCACATTCGGGCTTTTGGGCCCAAAACCCTAATGGGCCTTACAAATGCCGATTTAGCCCATTAAGCCCACTTAACCCAAATTTTACAACAGTACTAACTGTATTAACACACAACTTTTCCAAGTTCCATTTTCTATCAATTTTACCCAAATGGGCGGAAGCCTTGGGGGCCCAATTCCAAATTTCATTGAGGCCCAACTTACCATCATGCACAAAATTGCACTCTTACCTGTTCCATTGATCCAAACACCGATCATATCGTATTTATCACATCTAAAACCACATGCAAAAACTCAAGTTCCCGAAATGCCGGAATTTTAGCATTTCGGCTTTACAGCGAACATTAGCCTAAGCTACTACGAGGGTTGTTACACACCTGTTTTGTGATGTTCGCTAACAAAGTCTCCCACGACAACCTACAATTAATCACCACCATTCTTAGTTTACAGTTCATACTAATCAAACCCAAAGTCCACCTTACCATAGTCGGCTAAAGAACCCCTAATAGCCATAGATCACTTACCTTCACAGGGTCCGATGATTCGCTCCAAGTTTATCCAAAATTGATACTCCAAGCCTTGCTGCTCCTCCAAGGTTCTCTATATCACTACACAAATCATAAAAGTCGAAAGAAAAAGGCCCAGTGAGGCCTAAACCACTAATCGATAACCTCCCTAAACTATAGGGAGTTAGGCTTCACTTAACATTTACACTACTGAATCGATTTGGAAAAATGAGTACTTACCAGATGAAAGGATCGGTCACCACAAATAAAGAGAACAGGAAATATGCTGGTCTAAATGCAATCGGCACAACCAATCTTCAAAGGTTTCGGCTCTTGTGGCTATTCGACAAGGGTGAAGAAAAGAAAGGAAGTAGTAGATGAAAAGAAAGGGAGTAGTGGTTAGGTTTTGGCAATAAAAGAGAAAGAAAACTGGATGAAGAAAGTGGTGATTGCAGGTAGAGAAGAAAAGGGAAGAAAATAATAACCCTATGATGTTTAAACAAAAGAAAAATGGTACAACTAAAGCCCCTAATGCCGAAATACTAACTTAAAACCCCTAAGCTGATTTCTCCTCCCTAATTCCCACTATTCGGCTAACTCTAAGCCTCCCTTCAAATCCCCAAAATCTATCCCCTTATCACTCCTTAATCCATGCATTTGACTGATTCAAACTCTCTCCAACAGAGTTCCATTCGACTTCCAACTCCTGCATGCCCAAGACATAAAAATGACAACACAATTGCCAGCTTAGTGAATCGAACCTTGGCCTTCCCCCAACCACTTGCACGCCACTTTTTTAGCTACTTAGTGGCGTCACTTAGCCACTTTGCCAAGGGCTCTTTTGTGTTACATTTTACTCACATCTTTTAATAAGGCCACCTATTCAATGCCCCTAACTCCTTAAGTCCAAAATTCAAAAATTCTACCAGGTTTTAGCTAACAGATGGGCCTTCCATAGGACCATTTACATGCCCCAACTATGAATTTCACAACTAAATACCAAATTTTAAAAATTTTACTAAAATCTCGAGAATTACGAAAATCCCAAAAATCAGGGTGTTACACTAAGCCTAATAAAACCCTCACTCAACAGATCTTGCAATTTTTCCCTTAATTTTTTAAGCTCGAACGGTGCCATCCTATAGGGCGTACATGATATAGGGGTTGTCTCTAGTTCCAACTCAATCGAGAACTTTATCTCCCTCTCAAGAGGCATCTTAGGAAGTTCCTCAAGAAACACATCAAAAAATGCTCTCATTATAGGCACTTGAATGATCTAACATCTGGACTCAGGCGTACCCATGATATATGTAAAATAAGCATCTGTGCCCTGAACAATCATCTTTTTGGTGGACACTACAAGAAGAATTCTTCTCGCCACTTCTGATTGTTTACTTAACATCATTATCTCTTTACCTTTAGCATTTACTAGTCATATACTTCTAATTTGACAATCAATCATAACATTATGCCTAGTCAGCCAATCTAAACCCAAAATGACATCAAACTTATTAAAACTTAGCAATAATAAGTCCGCCAAAAATATGTGCTTGCCAGGAGCCAATGGACAATCTCTTATCAACTTATTCACTATCCTACTTTGACCCAATAAATTTGTTACCAACATATTCGTTTCAGAATACTCTATCTGAAGACTAAGACCTTCTATAAACTTAGTATAGATGTAAGAATGAGTAGAACTTGGGTCAATCAAAGCATAAATATTATTACCAAGAAAAGAAAAATTACCAGTTATAACATCAGGTAGGTCTACGTCTTTCTTAGCCTTCATCACGTAGGCTTAAGCTGATGTGCCAGAACTCACCTTACCAAAATTCTTCCTTTGTGATATCTGAATTGAGCTAGGCTTAGTAACCATCTTTGATTATTTTCATGTTAAAGTTTCTGTAGGCTTCTAGCTGATTGCTCAATGCTGAACTCAGACTTGGAAGGACAATCCTTAATCAAGTGGTCCCCAGACCCACAGTCAAAGCAGGCTCCTATTTCTTTCCTGCACTCACCTTCATGACTTCTACCACAGTAATCACATCCACTTTTTATCATTCTAGAACCACCAGAACTCATCATAGATAGAGCTGACTTGCTGAATCCATTACTTTCTTAGCCTATGTATTGTGAATCTTTCTTTAAATATAAAAAGGTGTGGTCCTTCGGTTTCTTAAAACTGGATGGATGAGGAGGGCTTGATCTACCTCCCTTTATTTTCTCTCTCTTAAAATTTTTGCTTCTATACTTGATAACAGATTCCATCTTGTGGGCCTTGGTGATCATCTTTGCTAGAGTCTTACATTTAGAAGCTGCAACCAAGGCTCAAATTTTATCTCTGAGTCCCCATTGAAACTTATCATATATCTCCTTTTTTGTTTGAAACATATTTTTAGCATAACGACTCAGCCAGAGAAATTCATGCTCATACTCTATGATACACATTCTGTCTTGTCTTAGATACAAGAAGTCATTTTTCAATCTATTTAGCAAACATTTGGTTGACATATCTCTCTCTAAAATTTTCTAAGAAGAAATCCCAGTCGATCATTAGTTCGAGGGTATCACTAACCAAGGTTTCCCACCACTGGTAAGCTTCTCATTCCAATAAGGATATGACACATCGAAGACTATCTTTACGGTTACATTTTAGACCCTTAATCACTCTACACAATTGAGATAACCACTGCTCAACTCTAGTAGGATCATCTCCTTTATCGCTAAGAAATTCCTTGGTGCCTTTCTTCCTAATCTCCCACAAAGGATCAACCATAGTGGGAGCTATAGTAGGTACAGGTGGTGTAGGCTGAGCCGGATGCACCACTTTTAGTTTAGGTTGAGAAACGTATTGCGAGTTGTGGTTGTTGTTCTTGTTCATTCCCCATAAATTGATCGAATAATTGAGTCATCATGGACAAGAAAATGCTTCTAAATGCATTACATGCATTTCTTGTGTTGTTGTTGTTGGTAGTAGTAGCCTGTTCTTGGGTGGGGTCATGACTTTCCATCTCCTCACCAGTTGCTTCTCTTGAGTTATTATACAATTTTGTTTCTTTTTTCATTACAAAAGAATACTATCTTAGTACAAAATAATAAAAACTATGCTAGAGGTGTACCATGCATGTTAGGGGTGTGACACTGCCTTCAATTTTTCTGAGAATCAGCTAAACCTAGGCTGTGATACCAAAACTTGTAATGCACTAAACCCAACCTTAAGGAGAATCCAAGAATGGCGTGTCACTACCTTAACATCATTTTTGTTAAAAATCGTAGCTCGTGAGGACCTTATAAAGGTATAGCTTAAGTGAATATGAATTACAAAACATTTGTCATTCAAAGATAATAACATTATACACTTTCGAAGACATAAAAATTTCACTGAAGTTTTTCGTAGGAATTAATATTCTTAAAAAAAACATTAAATACATAAATCAATTTTCAAAATAAATCATTTACACACCACCCCTATGCCTTGCATAATACAAAATATTAGAAGTCTCACTGCATTGCTAGTCCTTTGGCGTAGTCTTCAGGTCCTTTACTTCATTAGCAGGCTTTAGAAGGAAAGGTAACTAAGTATGTTCAAAGAACTTACTTCATTAGCAGGTCCTTTAATTCAAATGAACCTTTCCAACTCGACAAAACATATAGTTCGCCAGTTGGTTAATACCAAACACAAACAGACTATACGTCAGACACTATTTCTTTGGCGTATATACTACGCCCATGTAACCATGCGAACAACCTTCTTTGTGTTAGTCATGCCCAAGCCCATGATCAAGCCATATCACTAATTTCATTCTTTCATTTGTTTGTCGTGATTTGCTAATCTAGTTTGCAATGATTCTTATCCTACCAAAGGCTATACGATCATTTTCATGTATCATGATCTACCAGTTCAATGCTCATTCCATTGAAGGAAAAGCCATGAATTATTTCCATTTTTCCATCCATGTGGATCTTATCAGAAGAAAGAGGATAGTAGCCAAATAACGAAGAAAGGTTCTTACTCCATTTAGACAGACAAACCAAACCAAACTAGTAATACCATATATTCACCACTCATGTACACACAACATATTTTTAGAATATAAGAACTTACCTTATAAGAATATAAATTTAGGCATTTCACATACATGGAGTAAGAAGGAATTCACCAGAAAGTGCATCAAGCTCAAAAAGCAGAACCTTTCCCCTTATCACGAGAAACTTCAGAAGGGTCTTGAGGTATAATATAGATATGAAAACTTATTAGATCTTTATAGACAAGCTTAAAAGAACATTAACAAAAAACCCAGAAGTGGGAAGATTCCTTCTTTACTCTCTAAATTGACTCTAAAGCATTGTAACATCCCTAACCTGTATCTGTCGCCAGATTAGGGTTATGGAGCATTACCAATCAATAAAAACATTTAAAAATTTTAACATTTAATAATTTGAAACATATCATAAGTCTTTAATACACATGCATATTGTCCCTAAATCGAGTCTTCGAGACCTTAAACAATAGCTTAGAAGCAAAGCGAGACCAATTTGAAAAAATTTAGAAAGTTCAAGAAAAATTTGCAAAATTTACAAAACAGGGGTCACACGGCCGTGTAACTCACACGGCTTAGACACACGCCGTGCCTTAGGCCATGTAACAATCAATCTAGGGACACACGGCCGTGTTCCAGCCCGTGTCCTCACCTGTGTAACTCACTAAGTAGGGTTACATGGCCATGTCACACGCCCATGTGTTAGGCCGTGTAACACATAAAGTTTCCCCATACGCCTGTGTGCCAAGCCGTGTGCTAGGTCGTGTAACTCACTGACTTGCACCCTAAGCACTCAACAGATGGCTCACAGCCGTGTCGCCGGACCGTGTGTCTCACACGACTAAGTCACACGCTGTCTCAGGCCGTGTGGACCCAAAATGAACCTTAATCAATAAGTTTACCATTACAAGCTTACTTAGACTCAAAGTAATCCATTTACCAACCAAAAGACCTATTCAAAGTGACATTAATCAAGCCAAAAACATGTTAAATCAACTATCCTAAGTGCCTAACGAATGTATCCTCATTGATACCACAAGTATATGCAATTATTTATCAAAATGCATCATCAACCATTACTTATCAATTCATAAGATTCTAACACCTAACCAATGTGCCTATCATAGGCACCTTAACCACAATATCAAATTAACACATACCATACATATTTTACATTAAAACATCTTACTTTATTCTCATATATCATGTAAGTTATCAGTTCGCACATATGATCATACTGATCAATTTACATATCCAAAACATTAGCAATATCATATAAGCCTATTACATGCCATATAATCCAAAATGAACATTCCAAAAACTATCAAAATTTATGGATAGTGTGACTTGAGTGCCGATCTGATTGTCTAACCTTCCGGGTGTCTACATATTAAAACTATAAATCTTACTGAAGTACAAAAAATGAAATAATAACAATACAAACAGGAATGTTCTCTGCCATTCACAATCTCAACTGTAAATCATAAAAGTTCAATTTAATATTCAAATATAGGGAAAATCCATCAAAATCACTAAACAAGATATCTTACTAAGATTTTCAGCTCGATGAACAACTTATGGATAAAAGTACATCGATAATCCAACTGAAACACCATATGCTCATAAGACCTAGTCCATCCAAAACACACCAAATGCATTTTATTTTTTAAATTTACACAATTACCCCTAACTTTTACAACTTTTTCAATTTAGTCCCTTAACTAGAAAATCATCAAATTAACAATTTTTCTCAAGTCGATATTTTAGCCAAATATATTAGGCCCTTAAACAGTCCCTAATAATCATCAAATGCACTATCAAACCCTAAAATTTTGATATTTTCATAATTTAGCCCTAAAATCAAAATTTAACAAAAAATCACTTCACAAAATCATGAAACAACACAACCAAAACTTCAAATACATGGCTATCAACAAAAACATTCAAATTCATCAATAGAAACTTTTAAAATTTTTAACAGATTCAAAAAAGAAGGTACAGGCTAGTTGGACCTAGCTGCAATGATCTCAAAAACATAAAAATTACAATAAACGGGCAAGAATTTCACTTACTTGCAAGGTTTCTATGCTTAGTCGACTCAAGATACCATTGCAAGGTGATTTTGACTATGGGAGAAGTAAAAATAAAGAAGAAAGATAATTCATTCCATTTGTTTTATTTTAATTTCAACATAATTATAATTTTGCCATTAAAATTACATTATTTTATCATTTTCAATTATTTAGCCATCCAACCAAGTTAATTAGGGCTAATTTTCCACTTAGGTCCTTCTTCATTTAATTTGCAAGCTATTTAATCAACTAAATGCAATAATTCTAAGTTTTTTACCTTTTACAAATTAGTCGTTTTTCTTTAATTAATATTTCTTAACCAGGTTTTAATACAACCCTAATGGCTTCATAAATATTATCAAAATAATATTTACCAATCGACATGTAATAGCCTAGTTTTAGCCAATTTGGAATAGTGGGTTTGGAAACATAAATCTGAGGTCGTAAAATTATTATGTGAATATGTATGTGTGAAAATTTCATGAGCTAATTTTATCGTTTAATAGCTCAATTTGAGAAAAATGACTAAATTGCGTAAAATGTAAAAGTTGCATTCTATTAGTTAAAAGTGCTAAATTGCTATGGTTTATTAAACCAAATGTCCTTATGATGCAATTAGACCATAGATAGTGTTAATGGACATTAATGGACATCCATTAATTGATTTTATATGTTTATAACTAAGGTTAAATAAGTAATTTGGTAATTTAAGTTAATTAAAATAAAACAAATTAAGTTATCATCATCATTTTATCCTTCCGTAACAGAATATACAAAGAAAATAAAGCTTTAGAGAGCATTTAGGGTTCGACACTTATCTAGCTTGATTAAAGTATGTTTTGAGCTTGGTTTTTGATGATTTCTATGTTTATGTGATTGTTGCTTCATGTTCTAGCTAGCCTATGCTTCAATTTTTGAAAGTGTTGATGATTTTGAAAGTTGCCATTGATGAATGCTTGAGTTATTTAAATTTTTGATGATAGACAATGAGTATTTGTTGATAGATTATCATGTTTTGTAAAGTGATTTTTAGTGAAATTGCATAAAAAGGGGTTAATTTGTAAAAATGTAAAAATGTGGGGTTAAATGTGTGAATAAATGATAAATATGGACGATATGTATACTATGGAAATTCGGCTAGCAAGAAATAGAAAGAAATTTGTGCAATTTGTGTTTTTATGAAATAAGGACTAATTGGATAAATGTGTAACTTTAAGGGCTAAAGTGCAAAAATGCCCAAATATGTGTTTATGGACTAAATTGAATGTGTGGATGAATAAAAGAGTTAATTTTGAATGTATATAGATCAAGAACGAAAGAAACCAGATTTAGATCAGGGAAGTCAAAAGATATTGAATAGTTGATCTAATCCCTCTATTCTGACTACTAGGTAAGTTCATATGCAAATAAATGTCTTTAAAGTGAATTATATGTGTTTTATTATCATTGAATTGCTATAAATGTTGAATGACTACTTACAAGCATGAATTGATGAAGTTACGACATTTGAATGTCCCGTACAAACCTTAGGAATAGTATAGGATACGAATGTCATGACATTAGGTTATCGATATTTGATTACATGTATGACCATGTTTGGGACATTGGCATTGTATTGAGATTACGTGTAAGACCATGTCTGGGACGTTGGCATCATTAATTGATTTCGTTTAAGACCCTATATGGGATAGTGGCATCGATATGTGTTAACATGTAAGACCATATCTGGGATATGGAATTGTACGAGCTTATGTGATTTTTGAGTATCCTTATCGATTCTGAATGGTTCAACGAGAAAAGTTAATTCGAGAAAGAATATGTGAATGAGCTAAGTGATTCAGGTACGTACGAAATTCATACGAGCTTTGAGAAGAGAAGGTAATTGATGAATTGGTTTAAGACATTGAATATATGTTCAATGAGAAAGGTTTATAAATTTTGAATGTGATTTGCTATGTTTAGCATATTTGAACTGATATGCAAAGGTTTATATGATAGCTTTATTTGTATATGGCTTACTAAGCTTTTAAAGCTTACTTTGTGTGTTCTTTCTATGTTTTATAGATTATCGAAGCTATCTCAGACATCGGGGATCATCGAGAACTATCATCACACTATCGACTACTTGTTGGTATTTTTGAATGCTTGTAAATATAGTATATGGCATGTATAGGCTATTGTGTTGATGATATGTTTTGAGATATGGAATAGCCATGAGATTTGGCTTATAAATGTTGTTGTGTATGGCTATTTAAGTTGGCTTGAATTATGATAAATGAGATATATGATGTATATAATGCCTTATATGTTGGCTTATTTGGTATGGTTATGTGTTAGTTATTTTGGATGGTTGTAAGTTGATGTATTAAAGCTTGCAAGATTGGTATATTGTGGTTTGATTTTGAGATGATGATATGGTGCAAATTATGTCATGGTATAGATGATAATTTGATGAGTAAATGCATTTAGTAGTTATATAAGTTGTGATGATTTTGGTTTAATGATTTGGTATGTTTTAGTTTTGGAATTGAGTACTTGAATTGGTTGTGAATAAATGACATGATATGAGTATGAATTGGCATGTTTTTGGTTGCTTAAATATGTTGCTATGTGTGCTTGTGAATAGGGTGGCAAATTAGCTTTGCAAATAGCCTATTTTTCTTCACACGGGTAAAGACACAGGCATGTGTCTTACCCGTGTGCGGTACATGGTCATGTAAGTCATGTTACATGACCATGTGTCCCCTGGTGAATAATTAGAAATTCAAGTCAGTCTTGAGAATAGCCTAGACACATGGGTGTGTCCGGTGGCCATGTGAGTCACACAGCCTTAGCACATGGGCGTGTGTGGCTATTTTCGAAGAGTACACAGGTTTGACACACGGGCGTGTGGTCAACCTTGTAGTGCAAGTCAGTATGTATGCCCTGTTTTCACACGGTTTGTGACACGAGTGTGTCTGATGGCCGTGTGAGGCATACAGCCTGTTCACACGAGCGTGTGACCCTTAAATGCTAGAATTTTTTTTAAGTTTCTCAAAGTTTGTAATTGTTATCGGTTTAGTCTTGAACCATTTTTAAGCAAGTTTAAGGTCCCGTAAGACCTTATAAGGGACAATGTATATGGTTAATGTGTTTTATTCGGTAATGCCTCGTGTAACACCCCTTACCCGTATCCAAGGCTGAAACTGGGTACGAGGCATTACCGGACATAATTGTAAACACACATGCAAATTTGAGCCATAAAATTTTATTCTTTTTTTTAAAACGTTCATACATATGCAAGATGTCCCTTAAACGGCCTATGAGGCCTTAAACGTACTTTGAGAGTGGTTAGGGACTAGACTGAGAACTTTAGAAGGATTCGGGAAAACTCAGGAAAATTTTCCAAGAAATAAAGTCACATGCCCTTGTGAGCACAGGGACACACCTGTGTGCCCAGGACACATCCGTGTAACTCTCTGACTATGACATCAGCAAACAAAATTTAACCACACGGCCAAGCCACACACCCGTGTGCTAGGCCGTGTTATCTACACGGCTAAGACACATGGTCGTGTCTCTGCCCGTGTGGCTAACACTTAGGTTATTTTCCAACCTTTTGTTACCCTTAATCCCTCACGTCTTTACACACATCAAATTTATACATCATGGCATCATTTTAATGATTTAGCATACTTCACTAAGGTGTATTCTTAACTTCAACACGCTATCGTTCACATACTCATATAATATCAAGTCTAGACACAATAATCCATATTCATTAACCTGTCAAACGACCTTATTTAAACATTAAGCATCCATGTTCAATCATCATCATCTTATTTCTATACTATACAATTACTTCATGGCTATGACCATTTTGATTGGTCATGAAGTATTTATCATACACCCATGTCTTAACACCAATCATGCATGTCCCACAAGTATAAACACATCATCGTATCACAAGCATTAGAACTTATCATGGATAACTAGGCTTACAAGCCACAATCATTGTAAGCCACATCTCATGGCTATATACAATGAATCAATATAAGCCAATACATTTGGCTAACCATAACAACATCTATCATAAAAACAAAGTCCCTATACATGCCACTCACTTGAAGGTGCTTAATACATATATGTCACTACTCCAAAGGTGATGGCTTGATAGTGTGATGCTACCTCCGATGATCTCCAACCCCAAGCTAACCTGGCAACACTAAAGAAATGAAAAGGAGGGAGTAAGCTTTACGCTTAGTAAGTCCATATGAAAATAATAAACAATATACCAACATGCTTCTCAAGGTAATACAACCATAATTATACTTTTACTTGTACTCTAGTCATACTGTTTTCTCGAGGCATAGTTACTAAATTATTTATATATAGAGCTATGGAACTCCAAATTAAGATCTATTAATTTTTCCTGAAACTAGACTCGCATATCTTCTTACCATAAAATTTTTAGAATCTTTGATCTAGCCAATAAGTACAGTTTATTCTTTAAATTCTCCCCTGTTTCGCTATTTGATAGCTTTGACCTTTCTTCACTAAAATTTATCTATCTCTTAGTACAGGATTCAGATAATATTTCTGTCTATTTCTATTGAATAGGCTTATTAATGACTTAATCATATGAATTCTAACCCATAATTATTTTTTTACAATTTCTAGTGATTTTTCCAAGTCAAAATTGGGGATTCCGAACTCATTCTGACTCTGTCTCGCAAAAATTCAAATATCTCATAATATGAAAATTTTTTGCTTACATTGTTTTCTTATAAGAAACTAGACTCGATAAGCTTCAATTTCATATTTAATTCAACCTATAATTAGATTTGCATCATTTTTGGTGGACTTTCAAAGTCGGACGACTACTGCTGTCCAAAACAATTTTAGTGCAATATAATAATCACTATCATGAGATCATTTTCAACTAATCATGGACTCACCATTTCATGGATCCCATACTTGATTACACAATAGAGCTTAATATAAACATCGCAAATTCTCATGGCATACTTAACCATACAAGTTAGTCACATAACAATACATGATAATAATGGTCTTAGATGAGCTTATCATTACAAGCATTCCATTTCTCATATTAATCCCGTTGAATTCCTCGGATTCTCGATGGATACTCCATAGTACACTTATAGCGTACTGTCTTATTTACCGTCAATTCATATTAGTGACCTTTTCAACCAGCGCTCTCCCGCAAACCTCAATTCTTATGGCGGGATTACCAGTCCAAGCTAAATCCCTTGCAACGACAATTACTCTAATGAGCTCGAATCTGAATTACCAGTCCAGGCTAAATTCAGATCCTAGTTCAGATTACCTGTCCGGGCTAAATCCATTTAAACACATATTCTTCAGGAGGCTAGATCACATAAGGAACACCCGTCCGGGCTAGATCCTTTTTATCGTCAATTCCTTTTTAGGAAAATCCATCGGACATCCTTTTCATTCAACTGGGACTTTTAGTCATCTTTTCATCATTACATTCATATAACATGAATTATTATACCATGAATATCAAAATTTCACAACATCAAAAAGCATAAATTTAAGTATTAAAAAGTATATATTCGAGTTACATGAACTTACTTGTCGAATCCTCCTTGAATACAACTGTGTAGCAATTCATAGAACTCATGTAATAGTAATTTAACATTCATCACACTTTCCACATCATATTCATCATCCATAAAACCTTATAATATATTAAATAATACAAATTATGCCATAATAATAGAGAATTTCAATTCAAGCATGATATTGCATTATTATTAACATACGAACTTACCTCAAAAGCAATTACGGCCAACTATTCCAAATTAGTCCATAATCTCGAACTTTCCCGATTCAAGCCCAAATCTTGGTTTTTTTGATCTAACATTTCAAATATAGCTCATTTTTTATTCACATTATCCAAAATGACCCAAAAATCATACTTTTACAAATTTGCATTTTTACCTTTAAACTTTCACTTATTTACACTTTGACCCCTAGGATCATAAAATGATTTTTATTCACTTTTCTTGCATTTTAAGCCTAGCTAAATCATTTTCATAACTATAGCATCCCCTCATTTCCACTAAATCACACTTTTATGATAAATTTTATAACTTTTACAAAATGGTCCTTTTAAGCATTTTCACCGAAAATCACATAGCAAAAGCCGTTTATTTAACACCCAACATTTATTTTCTACCATTATACATCAAAAAACATGCATATCACTCATGGGTAAAATTTTAAACATGAACCCTAGCTCAAAATAATGGTAGAAATAGGTAAATCTAGTTACTGGGACTTTAAAAATGTAAAGAACATTAAAAACGGGGCTCGAGATCACTTACAAATAAGCTTGGAAGCTTGAAAATCCTAACCATGGCTTCCTCCTTGCTACATTCGGCCAAACGAGAAGACAGACAAGGGTTTTTGGCTTTTATTTTGTCTTTTAGTCCATTTAATTACCAATTTATGAAAATGCCCTTTTTACTTATCTTTAAAATTTTACGCTTCCATGTCCATTTTTTGTCCAAAAAATTATCCAATGGTCTAATTATCATTTAAGGACCTCTAATTTAAAAAATCATAACAATTGGACACCTCTAACATCTAGAACTCAACATTTTTACTTTTTACATTTTAGTCCTTTTGACCAAATTAAGTGCTTAAACGTCAAAATTTTCGAACGAAATTTTCATGAAATCATCTCATGAAATTGTAGACCATAAGAATATAATAAAATAAAATTTCTTACGTCGGATTTGTGGTCCCAAAACCACTATTCTGACTAGGCCCTTATTCAAGATGTTACACCTCGTAACCCTATTCCAGTGACGAATATAGGTTAGGGGTGTTACACGGCGCGACAAAAATTTTTGGTCCTGAAACCACTATTCCGTTACCATTGAAAATCAGGCTGTTACAACTATCTCCCCTTGGGAAATCTCATCCTCAAAATTATTACTTGGGAATAGATTCAGATACTATAGTTTCATTGATTCCTCAGTTTCCCAGGTAGCTTCTTATGTACCATATCTCGAAATAGAGCCTAAATGGAACAGTGGTTGCAAAACCACAAATCTGAAATAGAAAAGTTTAGTTCGATTAAATTTTATGATTTACCGAGTGATTAGATGCATGTGTTAGAGTACCGATCAAAAATTTCAGTGATTGCATGTCCGATTTGCATATTAGGGCCTAATTGCAAAAGTTGATAAATATGAGTTCTAAATTTTAAAGGATTAAATTGAAGTGCATAATTGAAGTAGAGGTCCTTAAATGGTAATTAAATCATTATATTTTCATGGACCAAAAAAGATATACATAGGTAGAAATAACAAAAAAATTTTAATGAAGGGTATTTTGGTCATATGATAATTAAAAGATTAAAAAAGGGAAAAAGATGGCAAAATATGCTCATCTTCTTCCTTAGGACGAATATCAAGGGGTTCTCCATAGCTAGGGTTTGTTTCAAGCTTCCAAGCTCCATAGTAAGTGATTCTAAGCCCCGTTTTTAATGTTCTTTACGTTTTTGGAGTCCCGATAACTTGCTTAAGCTTATTCTAGCAATAATTTAACTTAGGGTTTGTATTTGGAAAAAGCTTTGTGATTTTAATTGATGAAAAATGAAAGACATGTGTTAGATTAATATGTTCTGTCTTTGGATTTTTGATGAATTAGTATATTGGGCTAAATTGTGAAAATGAGATTTTGAGGGACTAAAATGTGAAATAAATGGAATATATGGGCTTATATGAGCTAAGGGAACATTTGGCCTAGCATGTGTAATATGAAATTATGCATATTTTGTGATTTTATGAAATAAGAACTTAAATGTCAAAATGTGAATATGTAAGGGCTAATTTGTAAAATGCCCTAAATATGTGTATATGGATTGAATTAAATGATTTGGTGAATAAAAGAGTTAAATTTGAATTTATATAGATCAAGAACCAAAGGAAACGTAATTTCATTAGGGAAAGTCGAAAGTCGTTGATTAGCCAATTTCATCCGTTCGAATAAGTACGAGGTAAGTCGATATACAAATAAATGTGTTTGAATTGAATTATTATTTCTTATACGTTAATGAATAATTATGAATGGCTATTTTGAGTTGAATATGAGAAATCCGATAAAGTTCTGATAATGTGACAATGTCCGAAAAGTCCCGTATGAACCATAGGAATAGTTAGGATACATATGTCATGACATAGGATTTCGATATGTGTTATCGTGTAAGACCACGTCTGGGATGTTGACATCGATTTGAGATTTACGTGTAAGACCATGTCTGGGACATTGGCATCGTATTTGATTTCGTGTAAGACCCTGTATGGGATAGTGACATCGATATTAATTACATGTAAGACCATCTCTAGGACATTGGCATTGTACGAGCTTTCTGAGCTATCCGCTTTTCCTATTTGATTCCATACGATTCAATGTGCATTCCGAGAAATATGTGATTGAATGAATAAATACCTGATTCAGGTACATTGAAATGTGTTCAATATTTGTTTGAGATTCAGAGATAGGATTTGTGTTCTGAAAAATCCAGAGTTAATTCAGATGATTTTGAAAGAAGCTCATAACGGTCATTTATCTGTACATCTGGGAAGCACGAAAATGTATAATGATTTGAAACAGCTATACTAGTGACCTGGAATGAAAAGAGATATCTCTGAATTTGTTTTGAAATGTTTGATATGTTAGCAGGTTAAAGCTGCACATCAGGTGCCATTCGGTTTGTTACAAATGATTATAACTCCCGAGTGGAAATGAGATAGAGTGTCGATAGATTTTGTTTCGGGTTTGCCCTTATCTTCAAGAAAGAAAGATGCGATTTGGTTTGTGGCTGACAAATTAACAAAATTAGCCCACTTTACTTTGTTACGATCAGACTACTCACTTGAAAAGCTAGCTGAGTTATACATTTCTGATATTGTGAGATTGCATGGGTTGCCATTGTCAATTGTGTTAGATAGAGATCTAAGATTCACTTCGAGGTTTTGGAAGAAATTACAAGATGCTTTAGGTATGAAATTGTGTTTCAGTATTGTTTTTCACCCGCGGATGGATGGTCAATCTGAGCAGATTATTCAGATACTCGAGGATATGTTGAGATGTTGCATTCTTGAGTTTGAAGGTTCGTGGGAACAGTATTTGTCATTGATTGAATTCATATAAAATAATAGTTCTCAATCGAGTATTAAAATGACATTGTATGAAGCTTTATATGGTCGTAAATGTCGAACACCGTTATACTGGTCTGGGCTTCGTGAGAATAAGATTCACGGGGTTGATTTGATCAAAGAGACTGAACAGAAAGTACAAGTGATTCAAAATAGTTTGAAAGCAGCATCAGATCGTCATAAATCATACGCAGGCTTGAAACTAAAAGATATTGAATTTGAAATTGGCGACAAATTGTTTCTGAAAGTATCTTCGTGGAAGAAAATACTCCGATTCGGCAGAAAAGGCGAATTGAGTCTGAGGTTCATTAGACCCAATGACATTATTGAGCGTATCGGGCCAGATGCATATAGATTGTTATTGCCATCTGAGCTAGAAAAGATCCATAATGTATTTCATGTATCGATTCTTTGACAATATAGATCCTTCCCTCACATATAATCTCCCCGTCTGAGATTGAGATTCAGTCTGATGTAATATACAAAGAAGAACCAATCAGAATTTTAGCTTACGAGGTTAAAGAATTGGGAAATAAGAAAATTTCATTAGTGAAAGTCTTATGGCATCGACACGTAATTGAAGAAGCTACGTGAGAGGCCGAAGATGTTATGAGACAACAACATCCAAATTTGTTCACTGATAAACTTTTCGGGGACAAAAATCCCTAGGGGGAGAGTTGTAACAGCCTGGTTTTGACCCTAGTCGAAACAGTGGTTTTGGGACCACATATTTGAGTCAAAAAAATATTTAAATATTATTTTTTGAGCTTATAGTATGTGAATTAAGATGTGTGAAATTTTCGTATAAAAATTTTATCGTTTGTGTGCTTAATTTGCAAAAAGGACTAAATCGCAGAAAATACAAAAGTGACCTTCTATTTGATTAAGTGCCGAATTGATGTGTCTCTTTAAATGTGAGGTCCTTATGTTGTAAATGGACCATTCAATTCATGAAAAGACTTGGTTGGACATTGGTTAGTGGATTGTTAATGATAATAATAAGGTTAATTGGAAATTGATTAATAAGGTTATTATTAATAAAACAAATGTATGAAATTAGGCCATTAGTGTTCATCTTTCTCGAAAATACAAAGAAAAAGAAAAGAAAAAGAGTTATTTAGGGTTCGACAAGCTCAAACATCAATTAGGTATGTGTTTTTGATCGGTTTTTGATAATTTTTACGTTTTTGAGATTATTGCTTAGTAATCTATCAAGCCCATGTCTTAATTTCTGGAATTGATGATGATTTTGAGTTATACCATTAATGAAATTGTGAGCTTTGTGATGTTAATTGATGAAAAATGAAAGACATGTGTTAGATTAATATGTTTTGTCTTTAGATTTTTGATGAATTTGAGTATATTGGGTTAAATTGTGAAAATGAGATTTTAAGGGACTAAAATGTGAAATAAATGGAATATATGGGCTTATATGAGCTAAGGGAACATTTGGCCTAGCATGTGTAATATGACTTTATGCATATTTTGTGATTTTATGAAATAAGAACTTAAATGTCAAAATGTGAATATGTGAGGGCTAATTTGTGAAATGCCCTAAAAATGTGTATATGGATTGAATTAAATGATCTGGTGAATAAAAGAGTTAAATTTGAATTTATATAGATCAAGAACCAAAGAAAACAGAATTTGATTGGGGAAAGTCAAAAGTCGTTGATTAGCCGATTTCATCCGTTCGAATAAGTATGAGGTAAGTCGATATACAAATAAATGTGTTTGAATTGAATTATTATTACTTATACGTTAATGAATAATTGTGAATGGCTATTTTGAGTTGAATATGAGAAATCTGAGGAAGTTCTGATAATGTGACAACGTTTGAAAAGTCTCGTACGAACCATAGGAATAGTTAGGATACATATGTCATGACATAGGATTTCGATATGTGTTATCGTGTAAGACCACGTCTGGGATGTTGACATCGATTTGAGATTTACGTGTAAGACCATGTCTGGGACATTGGCATCGTATTTGATTTCGTGTAAGACCCTGTATGGGATAGTGACATCGATATTAATTACATGTAAGACCATCTCTGGGACATTGGCATTGTACGAGCTTTCTGAGCTATTCGCTTTTCCTATTTGATTCCATACGATTCAATGGGCATTCCGAGAAATATGTGATTGAATGAATAAATACCTGATTCAGGTACATTGAAATGTGTTCAACATTTGTTAATGTGAAGTAAGTATATGTGCAAGTGATGATATGTGATATAAGTATGAGAAAATATGCCATATGTGCAAATGAATTGGAAATATATGAAATGTATATGAACTATGAGGTTTGTGATAGTATTTGGCTATGAAGTATATGTATTTTATGATGCTTATATGCTTAAAATGATAAGTTTATTTCTATATGGCTTACTAAGCTTTTGAAAGCTTACTTTGTGTGTGTTTGCATTGTTTTATAGATATCGAAGATATTGGAAGCTCGGGGATCATCGAGGATCGTCACCACACATTTAAATGTTATTTTGGTACCTTTTGAATATGTATATATCAAAGTATGGCATGTATAGGCTAAGACTAATGTGGTATGTTTTGAGATGTGTATATAAAGCCATGTGATATGGCTTGATTATGGATGAGATTATGAATGAATTTTGGTATATGCTTTGGGTTCAAATATTGTATGTTTTAATGCGTTTATGAATGGCCAAATGAAATGGTCAATTTTGGTAAGTTTTATGATTGATTTTGGGAAGTTGAGATGATGAGAAATGCTACAAATTGAAATGGATTAATATGATGTATGAATCATATGTTTTTATATGAAGTTAGTACTTTGAATTGGTATGTTTGAATTGGATTTGTATATGAGAATGACTGATGATATTAATATGATGAGAAATGCCACACCACATGACCATGTGTTATTTAAATTTTAAGTATAGGATGATCCGCACGATTTCAAAAAGTTACAAAGCCTAGCAACACGGCCGTGTGACCAATATCAAATGCACACACGGTCTAACACACGGCCTGCGACACAGCCGTGTGACCCTATATTGAGTACCCACACGAGCTAGGACACAGTCATGTATCCCATACTTTGAATTGTACACGGCTGTCTACACGACCATGTTTTCAAGCCACATGGCTTGAGCTATGTCACATGACTTGGGCACACGGCCGTGTGGCATCTATTTCCATATTTTCAATTTTTCCAAAATCTTTTGTTTTATTTCAAATTAGTCGTTGAATGTTCCCAAACTATTTTTAGGGCCCTATAGGCTACGTTTAAGGGTCGTAAGAGTATTTTTTACTTTAATTATATCTGATTTTGAATGATGTTATTTAATTTGAATAATTGTTTTTATTTGAAGTTAAATGTTTTTAATTGTACTTTAATACTTCGTAACCCTAATCTAATGACAAAGACGAGTTAGGAGTGTTACAGAATTCCTATACTACAAGGATCATAGTAGAGTCTTTTGGGATCTTGCCAGAATGTTCCCATCTATGGTATCCAACCAAAGGCCATCTCTCTTGACAGAGAACCATCGATGGTTCAAACCCCTTCTCTTGAATAAACATTTTTCCCTAAACTTCTACAAAATACTTTTCAACATTTCTATTCGGGAAATTGGAGTGATTCGGAACCACAGATGGTTTTGGATCATTAGTTCTTCTAACCTTCCTTGGAGGCATATTGAATACTACCATAAACAAGCTAACGAAATATCAAGCAACAATTTCAATGAAATAGTAAAATTAAATTAGGAACCCTTAACTTTGAGAGAAGATTCATTCGATTCCCTGGGAGGGATTGTTGTATCGTTTTTGACCTATTATGCCAATATTGCATCTAAGAATATTACATAGAAAATAAGAGTTGCACAAGGAAGATAAAGAGACAAAGAAAATTTAGGGTTTTAAGTGTTTTTAGGTTTTAAGAGATTTAAGGGTTTCGGAGAGGATTAAAGGTTAAAGAAGTTTTAGGTGATGGTTAAATGTGTTTTTAATGTGAAAAATAAGGGCTTTAGGGTTAAAATTTGGGTAAAATAAAGTTTAGTTCACTGGCTTGCGCAATTAGGTCGGAACACCTTGTAGAAAATTGTAGCGATGTCGTGACACAGGGGTTCCGTGTTTCGACACCAGTGACAATTTGTTGGTGTCGCGACATCAGGGTTCGATGTCGTGACACACTCTAAAATTTTGGAATTTCAAAATTTTGGAATTCTGGACTAACAATAAAGTTTAGTTTTCTCGATTTCTTCAATCTTGGCCTTGGTGTTGCTACACGGGGTTACCATGTTGCTACACTGGCTCTATTTTTGGAGAAACTTAGAAAAAATTTTCCATGACACAAGGTCACACGCCCGTGTGGACACAGGGACATGCCCGTGTCCTCAGGCCGTGTAACTCTTTGACTATGACATCAGTGAATATTTTGAACCACACGGCCAAGCCACACATCTGTGGGCTAAGGCCGTGTTCCCCATACGGTTGAGACACACGACCGTGTCTCGGCCCGTGTAATCAACACTTAGGCTATTTTCCAAGCCTTCATGTTACCCATAAACCATTATAACCTTATACATATTTAAAACACAAATCATGGCATCATTTTAGTGATTAAACTCTCTTTATTAAGATATATTTATAACATTAACATGCTATCATTCACACATTTCATATACTCATATAATATCAAGTCGAGACACAACAATACCTATTCATTAGCCTTGTCATTTAATGACTACCATTACCAAATTTGCATAATTATCATCTTATTTCCATATTACACATCTAATTCATGGCCATGACCATTTAGATTTGGTCATAAAACATTCATCATACACATATGTCTTAATACCAATCATGCATGCCTTACAAGCATAATCACATCACAACCATTAGAACACAACATAGATAGATAGATTTACAAACCATAATTACTATAAGCCATACCTCATGGCCATATGTAAGTAACTCAAGGTAAGCCAATACCTTTGGCTAATCATAAAAACGGCTAACATAAAAACTAAATCCCTATACATGCCACTCACACGAAAACGCTTAACATATATAGGTCGATACTTCAAAGGCGGTGGCTTGATAGTGTGATGCTGCCTCCGACAATCTCCAACCCCGAGCTAACCTAACAACACTAAAGAAAAGGAAATGAAGGGAGTAAGCTTTATAGCTTAGTAAGACTATATGAACAATAATAAGCAATTATCAACTTGCTCTTTAAGGTAATACAACCATATTGCACTTTTACTTATGCTCAGGTCAAGCTGTTTTCTTGAGTCACAGTCACTAAATTATCTATATATGGAGCTATGAGACTCCAAATTAAAATCCGCTAATTTTCCTGAAACTAGGCTCACATATCTTCTTACCATAAAATTTCACAATTTTTGGTCTAGCCAATAAGTACATTTTATTCTTTAAATTTACCCCTTTTACGCTTTCTGACAATTTTGCCCTTTCTTCACTAAAAATTAATTTTCACATAATACTACACTCAAATGAAGTTCCTGTTTATTTCTCTTGAAAATAGACTCATCAAGAATTCTAAACATATAAGTTATAACCTATAAATATTTTTGTACAATTTTCAATGACTTAATCAATTAAAAACAGGGGATTTCGAAATCATTCTAACTCTGTCTCACAAAAATTTAAATATTTCATGATATGAAACTCTTTTGCTTACACCGTTTCTTCTATGTGAAACTAGACTCATTAAAATTTAATTTAATATTTTATTCAGCCTCTAACTCAATTTCCACAATTTTTGGTTGATTTTCAAAGTTAGACTACGGTTGCTGTTCAAAACAGCTTTAGTATAAATTAATGATACTAAGTTTATCACACCATATTAATTTATTTTCACCATATTGGTAAATATACATATTTATACATCATAAGTATAAACCTATAATCACTAGGTCATCACAAAATCATTCTCATAGGCATGAATTACCTATTTACATCTTCACCAAATGTGCATCATGAACCAAAATCATTTCTCATGAGCTTGGCATACATACCACTCAACATGCTCATATTCATTCCTTACTAATCATACAACATGAGTTGAATTCACATTTCATCAATTTCATGTAAGTACCTGTACCACTCACAACATAGCCATAAGCTCTATCATTTCAACTTAAACCTTAAATTTCTCGTTGAACCATTTGGAATACCATAGGATAATCACTAAGCCTCAAACATAAGGGTACGATGCCGATACCATGTTCCAAACATGGTCTTACACTGGTTCACATATCTAAGTCGATGCCATGTCCCAGACAGGTCTTACATTGACTTTCATATATCGAGGCCAATGCCATGTCCCAAATAAGTCTTACACTGGCTCTCATCTATCGGTGTCGATGCCATGTCCCAGACAAGTCGTACACTGACACATGTCAAGCCGATAGCATGTCCCAGATAGGTCTTACACTAGCTTGCATATCTCGAGGCCGATGCATGTCCTAGACATGTCTTACACTAGATCTCGTCTTAATGTTGATGGATGTCCCAGACATGTCTTACACTAACTTTCATAATGTGGCCGAAGCATGTCCCAGACATGTCTTACACTAGCACACATATCACCCAAATGTTTTGACATGAATATCCAATCTATTCCTAAGGCTCAACTGGGAGTTTATCATGATAATTCTCATCATACCATTACTCATAGATGCATTCAAGCCTTATATGCAAAATCAAACATTCAATGCATAATAGCGATAAAGTTGTAATATTTACACACAACTTGTTTTTATGGGATATCATATTCCCTCAAACTTCTAATGTATTATATCATCACATGAATATTATTAATGTTTGGCATCATTTTCATCATACTCAATATCATCAACAAATAATTCAGTATAACCAAAGCAAGATAGATTTTAGGTATATTAACAATAACATGGATAACATGCTTATTTAGTCACATGGACTTACCTCGAATGCAATTTCGACTAATTATTTCATTTTAGTCTATAACCCCATTCTTTTTGATTTAAGCCCAAATCTCGATTTTCTTGACCTAAAATGATGAAATTCACTCATTTAATCAATACATTAATTGAAACATTCTATAATTCACAATTTGGCAAAATGACTGTTTTGCCCTTAGACTTTACAAAAATTATGATTTTGCCCTTAGGCTCGTAAATCGATTTTTATCAAATTTCCTCTTTTACCAAGCCTAGCTGAATTATTTTTATAACTATAGCAACTCACAATTTCAATTATTTCACACATTTACAACTTATTTTACAACTTTACAAAATAGCCCTTTTTAGGTGTTTTCATGCAAACTTCTTTCACAAAAGTTATTTATTACACAACCAAGATTCATTTTATTCCATAAAATTTTAGCTAAAAACATAAATTATCTCATTTCAAAACCCTATACTTTTATCCATTTTGCAAAATAGTCCCCTCATTAGCTAGATTATGCTACAAGGGTCCCAAAAGTACAAAAATTATCAAGAAAGACCATCAATATCACTTACTTGTAAGGGATATAAGTGGCTGAAAGTTTAGGCTCTTAAAACCCCCTTGTTTGCTGCCATTTTTGGTGGAAGAAGAAGAAGGATGAAAAAAAATGACAACTTTTTTTTCCTTATTTTTTTTATGACCAAATAAGTCACTTAACACCACCAAACTTTGACTATTCTCTATTTCTTGTCCCCTATGGCCGGCCATCCCATTTATAAGCATCTAATTACTCTTCAAAGACCCATAATTATGATTCTCTAGCTATTTAACACATTTGGGTAGTAAAACAAAACTTTTACCCTTTATGCGATTTAGTCCTTTTTCTTAATTAAGCTCACAAACACTAAAATTAATTCACCAAAATTTTCACACTCTTATATAAATATTCTATAACACATAAAATAATATAAAAAATAATTTCTCTAACCTCGGGTTACTGGTTTCGAAACCACTATTCCGATTAGGCCCAAAATTGGGCTGTCACACGGCCACTCCATTAAGGCATATGAGGACACTTCTCTAGCTCTTCAGTGTTAGTCCATTGCATTTTGTCCCACTCCACCTTATTCTGGTTATCCCTTTCCTTGAACCTATTATTTTGACCTACACTGATAATAAAAAGTGCATCCCTTGATTCGGGGTTATTAGGGTTAAAGATAGATAATTCATTACAATGCTCCCTTAACTTCCTTCTATTTTCCTTACTCTGTTGGTGACCATATTTAAAATTTTTTGTTTCACCATTAATCTTTATGGTTAGTTCATTTTTCTTTAGATCGATGGTGGACCTTGATGTAGCTAGAAAAGGTCTTACCTAACGGAATGTGTATCTCTCGATCTTCATCAAAGTCTAATACTATAAAATCTTCCTAAATGATATAGTTGTGTACTTTGACTAGCACGTCTTCCAATACTCCTTTCGGATACATAGAAGATCTGACAACCAACTTTAGTGTAATTTGCGTATTTTTTAGGTCCCTTAATCCAAGTTTTTCACATATGGATAAAAGGCATAAAATTGATTATGGCTCCTAAATCACATAGGGATCTTTTGAAATAGAGGCTCCCTATCACTACGGGAATTGTAAAACTTCCTAAATCTTTTAGCTTTGGGGTGTAACAATTTATTTTTAAGTTAAATCAGAATAGTGGTTTTGAGACCACAAATCTGAAGTCAATATATTTATTTTATTATTTTATTAAAGTTTACAGCATGACAGAATTATTGTGTGAAAGTTTCGTAAAGAAATTTTACTGTTTAAATGCTCAAATTGTGAAAAAAGACTAAATTGCATAAAATCTAAAATGCATGTTCTATTAGTTAAAGGTGTCAAATAGCTTTGGCTTTTAATTATGATGGCCTTAAGTGGTAATTAGACCATTTTAATTGTGAGTGGACAAAGATGGACAAACATTAAGTGATTTTTAAGTTATATTAATAAGGTTATTTTTGTAATTTGGTTAATATAGGTTAATCAAATAAAAACAAAATGAAATTGTTGTCCATCTTTCTCTTTTAGCCTAAAATAAAGAAGAATAAGTCATAGAAGTGGTTTTAGGGTTTGACACTTGCGAGGTTAATTGGCAAGTGTTTTGAGCTCAGTTTTTAATAATTTTTATGTTTTTGAGATCGTTGCTTCGTATTCTAGCTAGCACGTACGTTAGATTTTAAAACTGTTAAATATTTTAGGAGTTGTAATTGCTGAATCTATGTGTTCTTTCATGTTTAATGTTGAAATATGAAAGCTTGATGATAGTTTTATATGTTTTGTTAAGTGATTTTTGATGAAAATGCATAATAGGGATTAAATTGTGAAATGTGCAAATTATGAGATTGAAATGTAAAATAAATGAAATTTTTGGGCTACTAGGGACCTATATATAATTCAGTCAAGCATTGGTTTTGTTGAATTGTGTGAATTTTGTGTATTTGTGAAATAAGGGCTAAATTGATTAAATGCAAAAGTTTAGGGGCTAATGTCTAAAAATGCCCAAATATGATTTTATGGATTAATTGAATGAGTAGATGAATAAATAAGTTAATTTTGAATTCATATAGATCAAGAAAGAAAGAATTCTGATTTAAATCGAGGGAAAAGCAAGGTTATTGAGTGGTCGACTCGATCCGTGAATTCTGAATACGAGGTAAGTTCGTATGTGATGATTACATTATACATGTATGTTAAAATGCTTTAATATTGCATAAATTGTTAAAATGGGATTATGGATAATGTATGAATTTTGAAAATGACTTTACGAATGCATTTGATGATAGAAACGAAAAGTGTGAAAGCCGGTTGAACCTTAAGAATAGTTTTGGATACTATTGACATGTCAGTAAGTGATACGTTGAGTTGGCTTCGGGCCATGATATTATCACTTCAGGTACGTATTTTACCGATTTGGCTTCGGGCATGCATATCGGATAATTTGGCTTCAGGCCATGATAATAGTTCTTCGGATAAGTTACCTTGATTTAGCTGCGGGCCATGGTATAGGTACTTATCATACGAGAATCCTGAGTATCCGATTTCTATTCTGAATGGTTCAATGGGTAAATGAATGATGTGGTTGATAAAAGGTTAGTACGAGGCGATACAGGTATGTGTAGAACCTATTCGAGTATTAAATAGTGAAAGTTTGATGAGTTTGTATTTGATCATGTTTTGAGACATGAGAAAGGTTTGTAGTTAATGTGTACATGGTTTTGTCATGTGTAATTGGTTGACTTACATTTATTCGATGAATTAAGTTATTCATGTACGAGCTTATATTTTATAGTGAATCAAGGCTAGCTCAGATGCAAGAGTCGTAGGGAATATCATCGCACTATCAAGCATCTAAGTTGGTACTTTTGAATTATACAATGATGGTATATGGCATGTATAGGCTAGATGTGGTATTTTGGTTGTGATTATAGTCATGAAATTTGGCTTGTAAATGATGTTAATATTGATGTGTGTTTGGCTATTAGAAATGGCTGTTAATGACTGTTATAAGATGCTTATAATGCCTTGTGAGAAGGTTTACTTTGGCATGCTTGTAACCAAGACATTATGGAAGTTAAAACGGTTATTTGAATTATGGTGGTATGAAAGTATATGTCAAATTAGTAGTTAAATAGTATGTATTATTGATTGAGTTGAGAATGGTTTTCGGTTGTGAATATTAAGTTTGGGTATATATATGTATTGTATGAATTAAGGTTAAAGATCATGTTGTTTTGGTATATATTTGAGTAAGTGAAATGGTTGTATTTGTATAGCATGAATTTGGATTGACTTTGGCTGCCCTTTGTGTATGGAAATTGTACATTTTTCCTTGTGTAGGTACATTGAAGTTGGGGTGGCAAATTGGCCTTGCAAATGGCCTATTTTTGTCTACACGGGTAGAGACATAGGTGTGTGTCTCAGCCGTGTGTCCCCTGGTGATGCTTTAGAAATTAAGTTAGTGAGTTACACGGCTTAGACACACGGGCGTGTGGTCGGCCATGTGGCCAAGTCAATATACCCTCCAGTTTTTGCACAGCCTGGCACACGGGCATGTCCTTGGCTGTGTGATACAAGTCAGTATGTATGCCCTATTTCCACACAGCCTGAGACACGGGCATGTCTGGAGCCGTGTGAGGCCATGGCCTGTTCACACGGGCGTGTGACACATGTATGGTTGAAAATTTTCTAAGTTTCTAAAATTTTCATATGTTATCGATTTAGTCCCAAATCACTTCTAAAACATGTTTAAGGCCTCGTAGGCCTTTATAAGGGACAATTTGTTTGTGATTGTAACACCCCAATCCTAGCCCAGAAGTTAGACCTGAATCTGGCGTGTCACATTAAAGTGTTTTTTTCGAAAACCATGTTCTCATTAAAAAAAAACCTTCTTAATAATTAAAAACTTATACCCTTTTTTAAACCTTGCTGGAAAACCCCAGCTGAATTACATTCTTAACAACTTTGTAAAAATCTTGGCAGTTGCAGAAGCTTGATTTAAAACAATTGCGGATACGTGATGTTTTAGAAATAGTAGTTGTTTTGGAAAACCGTGTTCTAATACTAGAGAATTAAAAGTCTGGCCCCAGCTCTACTTACAATTTCAGTATCAATTGGGCCTTAGCCCATTATAACAGAGAGTACCAGATGGGCCTTAGCCTATATTCAGTCTCGACATATATTGGGCCGAAGCCTTTTGTTTAACGGTTACTAGGCCGAAGCCTTTTCATTAATCATATCACTGGGCCGAAGCCTTTACTGTAAACGGTATGGCCCATAGGCCCATTTCAATATCACATGTAATATCAATAAATGTATGCAACCTATTTGGGGAGACTACTCAACCCACCATCCGCTACTCTCCACCCGTACCGGCCAACACACCATGTGAGGAATAACTCAACCCACCCAACCAAACTCTCCACTGGCAGCCTAGCTGCTTTATCATATAACTGGAGGCCTAGCCTCTTTTAATAACCAGGGCAAAGCCCTTTTCGCACTTCCTTCATCTCTATAAAACCCAACCCATGCATATAATGAGTATATCATAGCATATCATGTGCATATCATGTCATATCATCAATATCTCATACAACAGATATACATGTCATGGCATACAACATACAGAATCAGAATACCATGCCTATATTTGAATCAAACAATAACAGTCAAGTCATCCACATATTCACAATCAAATCCGTCAACCACACAGTCCAAGTCAGTCACTTGCCCTCAAGGGCAAAACAGTCATTTAACACCCTAGGGGCAAAATGGTAATTTTACCCCACAAGGGTATCTCGGTAATGCTACCCTACAGGGGTATTTTAGTAATTTTACAAACCAGAGGTATTTTGGTAATTTTGCAAACCAGGGGTATTTTCGTAATTTTACAAACCAAGGGTATTTTGGTAATTTTACAAACCAGGGGTATTTTGGTAATTTTGTAAATCGAGGGTAAAACAAAAATTCTATAAATCGGGCGTACTTTGGTAATTTTACAAGTCGAGGGTATTTTAGTAATTTGGTAAACTAAAGTATTCTAAACAGGGATAACAATACGAATGGGCCTAAAGCCCATTCTCGGCCCAAGTGGGCCCACACGCTCGTGTGGCCCTTGTACCCTAAATCTAGCCATAGATATGAGATTCACCTAGCCTTGTCCAATATTTACTACACAATCAAACAACTTATCCAATTGGGCCCGTAGGCCCATTGGGCTCACATGGCCCCTTTTGGCCCATCGCGGCTCGAAGTAGCCATCCTACAGCCAGAGTAGTGAGAAATACACACCTGATAGGAGACTGGAGTTAATCTGCGCTTCGAGCACTCTTAGCCGACGCCCAACCCAAACGAGCACGCCATAAAGCGAAAGGGATCAGCCAAGAAAGGTACCTTTACTCTCCTCATGGTTCTCTCTATTTAAAGCCAGCTTCACATCCACTCTTATGTTAGCTTCCCGATGTGGGATCCCTCCATCATCAGAGTTTAAATTCAACACCAACTCTTGCCGCCCCTGTTAGCAAAATAAATGCTCTCTGATTGCCATGAGTTTCGAACCCTGGACCTCCTTGCCAACTCTATGACGCCACCTTCCTGCTTCTTATGTGGCGCTACTTTGCCACTAGACCACAAGTCTTTTTGTGGCACAATTTCTCCAACAATATTCTTAAGGCCTACCTACTACGCCCAGGGTTTGATTCACCTTAAACCAAAAATTTTTGCTAGAGTCCAGGTTTGAACCCAAGATATCTCCAACACTTCTCAGCACACTTAACCTTTAAAACAAGCCTTCATTAACGAAATTTACATGCACAACAAAATATTTTAAGCTACCTTCAACCGCTCCCATGCTCAAGGCCGAAAACTTCTAGGCCCAAATTCAGGGTGTTACAGTGATTAAATGGTATTTGAGTGTGCATGTATAAATGTATGAGTTATGTATGTTAAATGATGTGTTTTGATCGGTCATACCTCATAACCCTACTCCGGCGATGGATACGGGTTAGAGGTGTTATATGGGGAACTTGTCTAGATATAATAGCAGTACAAGTAGCGCTCATATTAAATTATTCACCTACCCTAATTTTCTTATGCCTAGACATTATTTCTTTTAGGAATTTAGCACATTTAGGAACTTCTTCAATTAGTTCAATTAATGGCAGGTTGCCATTTAATGTTTTAAACAAGTTCAAAAAGCTTAGAAACTCATCTTCATCCCGTTTTTGTCTCTCTTCCAACCATGAAGTGAATGGTACATGTGTGTTAGTAGGCTTTGGTTGCTTATCTCTTTGGCTCAACTGCTAGTTCAATTATCTCCTCTAGTTCTAGTTCTTTGTCAGCCTCTCAGGGTCCTCTTGAAGATCTTCTACATTCTCTCTTGTCTCCTCTTGTGTTAGAGTTTCTAGGCTACTCAGGATTTTTCCCAAACGAAGCGCGAATGCTTTCAGATGTTCATTCCCTTCCTTTCGAGGATTATTTTCAGTATTACAAGGAACGTCAGTGCCAATTTGTCTTTTGATGTCTCCCATCATGCTAACCAATTAGCTCATCTGATCTTCCAGCTTAGTGAATGTCTTTGTAAAGTTAGTGCACTTGCTTCAAATCTATTCTCATTGACTGTATTTCCCCCTCTATCCGATCCAAGCATTGACCACATATAGTATGGTCATTTGGGTTGAAACTTTCTTAATGTTTTTGTAAATAAAGAGGTCGATAATTAGTATTTTTAACCTGATTTAGGGTATTACTTCCCCCATGATTTCCTTCCCATCTCAAGTTCAGGTTTTCTCTTTATCCAAGATTGTGTGTATTTGACTAAGGGTTTCCACCCCTATTCCCAATCCTCGATTGGATTATTGATATAATGGAAGAGCGATTTGTCCCCTCCATTTATAGATGGTGTACTATTCACAGACTCTATGCTACTGATTTTGTCCACGAACTGCTGATATTTGTCATCCTCCAAGATAGCCTATACTGCAGATGGTCTCTAGCCATATGTGTGTCGATCAGTTGGCCACTGGTAGGAGTTCATAACCTATTTTCTATTAATTCGTACACATCCTTGTATGTTCGGTTCATTAAAGAACTTCCTTAGCTCTAACAAATCTTGACCTTGAGTGAACATCCAACCCATTAGAGAATATTTGTAGTCGTAACCACTCAGGCAATTCGTGATGTGGACATGTTTGAATCAACGTCTTAAAACGCTCTCAAGTTTTGTGAAAACTCCTTCTAACTGTTTGAAAATAGAAATCTCCCTTCTTTGTTGGACTGTCCTGCTAGTGGGGAAGCACTTTTGTAGGAATTTTCTTGGAAGGTCGTCCCATATCATGATAGATCTTGGTGCCTACGAATCTAACTAAGAAAAGGCATTATCAATTAAAAGAAAAACAACCGAAGACGAGTAGCATTATCAATGACCCCATTATATTTGAAAGTGTAACAAAGTTAGAGGAACCATTTTAAATGCTGACTCGAATCTTCTATCATCATTCTTCAAAACTGCAACTTGTTTTGGATCATTTGGATCATAGTTGGCTTGATCTTAAAGTTATTTGTTGGGATAGCTGGCGTAAAGCCTGATTTAGACCCAATTCAGAACAGTGATTTCGGGACCACAAATCTGAGTTAGAAAAATATTTTTAAAATTATTTTTTGTGTTTAATATGTGTGAATTTATATCTGTGAAATTTTCATGTTTTAATTTTGTCGTTTGAGTGCCGATTTAATAAAAAAGGCTTAATCGTGCAAATGAAAATTTGATGGTATATTGTGTAAGGGTCGAATTGAATGTGTCTTTACAATTTGAAGCATTTATGTTGCAATTAGACCATTGAATATATGAATGGACGGTAATGGCATGCATTATATTGTTTTATTATTAAATCATTAAGGTTAAATATGTAAATTGATTAATAAGTTAATATATTATAAAACATAAAATTAAAGGCCATAAGTGTTCATCTTTTTGGTTGACCGAATATCAAAAAAAAAAAAAAAAGCCTTTAAGGGTTCGGCCAAAGATTAGCTTGATTAAGGTATGAAACTAGCTCGGTTTTTTATAATTTATAGATTTTTGAGATCGTTACAGTGTAATGTACAAAGCCCATACTTGAATTTCTGATTTTGATGAATATTTTGAGTTATGCAACTGATGAATAATCGAGCTTTGTGATGTTAGTTGATGAATTTTGAAAGATATGTTTTGGATTAATATGTTTTGTATTGGAATTTTTGATGAATTTGAGTACTTAGGGCTAAATTGCAAAAATAATAAATTGAGGGACTAAAATATGAAACATATGAAATGTATGGACTTTATGAGTATGGGTAGCATTCAACCTAAACATGGTGTGTGTAAATTTTGCATGTTTTGTATTTGGACTAAATTGTAAAAAGTGTAAAATGTCAGGGGTAAAATGGTAATTTTCCCAATTATGTGTTTTTGGACTAAATTGAATGAAATTATGTTTGAATGAGTTTAATTTGAATATGTTTAGATCAAGAACCAAAGAAATGAGATTTGGATCGGGGGAAAACCAAAGTTGTCGATTAGTCGTCCTGTTCTAATTATGGTTATCCGAGGTAAGTTTATAAGCAAATAGATGTTGTTTATTTGATTAAATATGAACTATATATGTTGAAATTAATAATGTGATAATATATATGTGGAATTCGAATATGTATAAGTTTGAAATCTATGTGTACGAGTTTGATTCGACCGAGTTATGACGTCTGAAAGCTTGTACAAACCTTAGAAATAGCTAGGATACATATGTCATTACATAGGATTTCCGATACGTGTTCTTGTGTAAGACCACGTCTGGGACGTTGGCATCGATATGTGATTACGTGTAAGACCCTGTCTGGGACGTTGCCATCGATATGTGATTACGTGTAAGACCCTATCTGGGACAATGGCATCAATATTTGATTACATGTAAGACCACGTCTGGGACATTGGCATTGTACGATATGTGTGATTATCTGAGTATCCTATTCAATTCTGAATGGTTCAACGGGCAATGATAAGTTGTGATCGAATGCGTAAATCAAGCTAAAGTTATCAGGTATGAGATAGTTGATTACTTATTTGAAAATAAGGTAAGTTAGTTATTTGATATGTTATGCAAATTATAACTGATGCTAATGTAAATATATGTGTATTTGTGAAGTATATTCGGCCACATGTTAAGTATAAGTATGTGATGTTAAAGTTTGCTTCAAAAGTATATGCTTATGATGTATATATATTCGATTATATAATGGTACCATGGTTTTGAAATTAAATGTTACTTTGGTAATAGATATATGCATATTCGGCCAAGGTAAAATTTATATATGAAAGTATATGTTGTATATGAAATTGTAAGCTTGAAATTAAATGTGATTATGATAGTATAAATTGGTTTGGTTAAATTGAGTGGATATTATCATTAATTTATTTATTTGCTTATGACTTACTAAGCTATGATAGCTTACTGTGTCTGTATATTTGCCTCTGTTTTATAAATTTTGGAGTCAAGTTATGAGCTCGGGAATCGTTAGTGAAGTTTATCACACTATCAACTGTTTTCGGTAATTTATAAGCTGAATTTCTAACCTATGGCATGTATAGGCTATATTATTTTTGGATATATTTGATTTTGGTATGTGTATATATATAAGCCATGCAAAAATGGCTTGTTTATTTTGTTAAGTTCAGTTTCAAGGTTTGAACAAATTATGGTTATGTTTGGTTGTGGTTTTGATGTATCTGCCATTACATATTTATTTGTGAATCATGGTTGATATATTTGCTAACGGTGATGAAGTTATGTCAAAGTATATGTGCATGGTATATTTAGTATGATGTAAAATGGTGGTTGGATATTTTTGTTGAGTGATATGCATGATGTATAAGTGGGATGTATTAGGTAAAGGGCTATGATTTGATTTCAAGTATTGGTATTCGGTTATGTGATGAAGTGGATATGGATATCATTTATATGTTTTTGATCATTGGTTATAAATGAGACTTTAAGTATAATGAATAGCTTGTGAAATGATCATGTTTTGATTCGGCTAATAAGGTGAATTTGCTTTCGATTAATATTAGATAATTGGGGTAATATGTATTTGTGAATTGAAAGTGGGTTATTTTGGCTTATAAGATTAAATCGTTTTACATATATGTTTTTGTATATTCAATTATGTATTGATTTAATAATTATACATTAGTTGAGATATAATTGTAATATGATTGACATGACATAAACTTTGGCTATATGTATATTTACTTATTTAGACGAATATGTGATCGTTGAATTAGTCATCAATATGACCTTTGTTACTTTGCATGATAAGTAATATTAACATGTTAAAATTTGGTTTTTGTATGTTAAAGTGTTAGACAAATAGTTGTTATGTATTATACATAATTATATATTATTGATGTATTGATGTGAAAGGTAAAATATGTTTGATATATTGGTTTAGTTCTTTGAAATGTTTCATGAGTGTGGAGTAATAGAGTATAATGGAATTAGTCATTAAATGAAGCATAAGCATTTAGTATGTTTAATATTTGGCTAAAGCTTTTGAAATTGATCATATGAATAGTAACTTATGCTTTTTATAAACAAGATGGCTTTGTTATTGAGCTTTGATTATTAAGTAAATGTTATATGACATTGTGTGTGTATTAATGGAATATCTAATAAGTAAGCTTGGTTTAGTAAAAAACTTATATTAAGGTTGCATGTATATTTGGTCTTGAGTAATGAGTAATTAGTTGTTTAATTATATGTTTATATTCAGCCAATTGATAATGATTTATGGTTGAATGTTTATTGATTTACGTGTAACCTGTAATTTTTTGATTTGGTTTAGTATACATTCATATGTGGTGAATTTAAATGATTAATTCCTATGTATATCCATGAATGTCCGGAAGTTGTGTCTCATTTGGTAATACCTCGTAACCCCATTCTGGCGACGGATATGGGTTAGGAGTGTTACGGCTGGCCTCATTATACTCCCTTGAACTATATCCAGATTTGGCAACGCATATTCCCTCAGAGTCCTTTTGTTACGTGCCATGAGATTGTTTACGAGTAGCTATGGTGGTGATGGTAAATCTGGTGGGTTAGTGTTAGCTTTGTTGAATAATGAATTCTCGCGAGGTACATTGCCCACAGCAGATGGTAGGTTCTGCATTTACTGTTGTTGCAGTTGTTCTTGCTGTCGATGATTCCTACGAATTATTCTTTCTAAATCTATAACTGGCTCTATAGGTGTACGTTACTATGAGTCATACACTAAATCCAAATAGAATAAATAAGTTAGTAGAAATAAGAAAATAAAATCATAGCTATAAGTTAAAGATTTCCTAATTATTCTATTATAATGCAAATATTAAAATTAAATTAGTGACGTTGCCTTCTCTACAAATGCGCCAACAAGTTGACCGCCTCCGGACGTATCAATGTTTAAAGTATAAATCCTGCACAAAATATATGAAGAAGCGTGTCCACAAGTATACAGGTCAGGTTGTAATATAGTCATAACGCAGTAGATGAGTACTCTAAGGATTGTACCTAAGGGAAGAGAGCACTAGGTTAATTCTAACCTAAGTGCAAATAGATCTAATTACTACGATAAATGAATTATATTGCAATAAAATATAAAGGAAAGCTTTTTGGATTTTTAATAGTAATAATGGATAGAAAAGAAATAAGTAAATAATGAGAAATCAAATAGTAGACTTTATCAAATATGAAAATGGAAGATTATCTTGCTTCAGTAGTCATAATCAACTATCGAATCGGGTTTTCTTATTCAATCAACTATTCGATACCCAGTAGGATCTTCTGATCTTTCACAAGAATAACGAGTCGGCAAGAACTACTTATCTCTCGACCTCACAATCCAGATTGATTTAGGGTGAAGATATTCACGGATATGCCACACCAATTTTGGATTAATTTCCACCTTAATAACTTCCTAGGGATGTCATACCTAGGGTTTAATATTTTCCTTTCTTAAATAGCTAATCTTCTAAGAGAACCCTACAAAATAGTTAGTTTAAAATGCCTCCACTCACTAATCCCCCACAAGAGGATTAGTTTCTCATGAATCCCATAAACAATATAGACTTGATATATAGAATAGACATGAATAATGATTTAAGAATATAAAGTTTAAAAGAAACTTGATTTATATTAAAATAGAATGTCGAATACTCACAAAGTTTGTTCATGTTCACGAATCTGGTTTCCTCCACCAAGTAAAGAACATAAAATGAAATAAACCTACAGCCTGAGCACAAAAAAAGACTGAAGACTAAAACTAAGAAGAAAATTACACAATATGAAAAGTTACCCCTAACATATGTTAAATGAGCCTATTTTGTAGACTTCAAAGTGTTGTCATACTTAACCCTAGGTCAACTATTGTCCTCATGCTTAAAATTTGATTGTGCAGACCAAAATGCCCCTTGCCCATAATGATTTCCCGTACAGAGGTGATGTCACGACACACCAGGTCCTGTGTCGCGACATCGAGGGCAGTATGCTTCATCCTCAGGGTGTCTTCAAGGGTGTGTCGTGACATCCTCAGGCTTTGTCACGACATCGAAAGCAGTCTTGAAATTCTTCTCTTCTTCTCCCTTTGTCACTACCTTCAGCTCTTTATGTTGGAACACAGCGACCAGTACAGAGTTAGTACGCCTTTTAGTGGTCTCCTGCATGTTTAGAAAGTATATTAGCTCACCCTTATTTGACCTCTAAGGTAAAAAAAAGACTCAAATTACACACTTTATTGAATTTAGATAGAATTATTCATAACTAAAAGCTAATAAAAGTGCTTGTATTCAAGCTCCTAGAGTGCGAAAACTAGTTTAATTTGCTACACTGAATTACGACAGATCAAGGGTATGAGGAAAGTTTGGAATGAGGATAAATAAGATCAAGACTCGTAATAATTTTTTATCTGATAAGTTACAGTTATGGCCAGACCAGTAGTTATGTCCATCGAAAGTTAGCTCAAATGAAATAGGGTGTTCGCTATGCTAACAAAATCAAGAATTCTTCTATTAAACTAGGGAGTCTTAATTTTTATGTCGTTCTTCTTTCTCCCTAAAAATGTAGATTATTACAATGCCTAGTTGTATGAGATCTCACTAAGTTCATTTAAACATGATAATTTGCTGCCTTGTATGTAAGGTGGATGATGACTTGGGGTTTGAATGGAGGGACAAAGCCAGACACTATCAGATTAAAATGATGAGCAGGGTAGTTGTTTCATGTATATAGAGGGGCATTCTTGGAGGCCATGCCTTGGGGACAAATTGAATGTATTGCAATTAAGTCTTGAGTTTGATATTGTAAATTAATTATTTTGCTAAATAAGGTAGGAAGATTGTAGGGATTAAGAACTTTTATGATCAAATATAATTGGAAATTAAATCTTGGGTCTGTGGTTATCCTTGGAAATGGAGTACTGATTGATGGTAGTGTTGGACGCACCACTTGAATTGATGAAGTCAGTGAGTATCTCGAGTTTTCTTGTAACACTTAGTACCTAGAATTGACGATCGAGTTAGGTATAAGGTGTTACAATTATTATCCACGATAATAAAAGAATGAAGATAAGAATATATTTGATACTGCTACTAAATCAAAACTTTTAAGAATCTATGTCGATGATAAAACTTTGCTTTACCATACAACAATTTTACCGAATAAACTTTAAGATTTAAAATAGTCATTTAGTTTTTTATTCTAACAACTTAATTTCATTTACAACAAAGGCCGTGAGACACCGCCTCTGGGTTGCTCTGCTGCATGCATTTTACATCTAAGAAATGAATTTTCTGATACATGATGAACTATGGCCTAGTTCCTTCTCGATCTCCCAAAATTAGCTATTTCCCTACAATACATAATAATAGAAATAAGTTCTAAAGAAATTAATGACTTTTCACACCTTACTAACAGAACAGTAACACGTTTGCACTTCGTGGCTGGGACTTCATGATTCTCTTGCCCGTATTAAGACTGTACGGTTGACCTGTCGTCAAATGTAGTATTTATTTCGGTCTATTTCCACATATAAAGAGCTTGTTTTTTAGGCAATTTAGTATTTTATATTACATTTTCAATATTTAGTAGTTAGGATTAAATATTAGTAAAATAAGTTTCACACCGGGTTTCCTTTGAAACTCAAAACATTAAGAACTTGTAGTTATTAAATTAAAAGATATGGTATGCTGGCGATCTTTGCAGGAAAACTTGAGAAATATATTAACTAGGATTGGATAGAGTTGAGAACCAAGTCTAGTTCGGTTGGGTTAGAACCAGTCAGACTCTTAGTGGGAGACATAATGATTTTAAATGGATAGATCCTAAATAATAGGAGCCTATAGACCGACATCAGGGTACCGGTCCATGGAATGTATTGATCGTTATAGTTTCGCTCTAGCGAGCCAATAGATAACGCCTCCACAAAGCTGTCAAACTCCCTAGAATCCCAAAACAATCCTCTTATTTCCCCATTACGCCAATTTTGCCTATCTTCATCTACCCCATCAAGGTAATTCCCTCTATGCTCCACACACAATATAAACATCCATTTCACACAATCAAAGTACTTATTACCATAATACATGATACATGATTTATTAAAATGTCAATTCACAGCCATTTTTCATACAATATTCACTCTTACACAGTGTCATGTATTCACAACAAATTCATTAACCATATTCATACACAACCATGAATTCAAACAACTCAGACGTAGATCATACCATAATACATCATCAATAAGCATCCATAGGTAGGTAAAAAAGCTTACTTGAACTTTTTCATCCTCGTCAGCTTAGCTTTTCCAAATGCCAGAGCCTCCATCGTCCTTGCAGCTAAGCACGGTAACCATATATCAGTAATCTAAGGTATTCAAACCTTAAAACTCAGAACCCATCATAAAGAAACTTATCAAGAACTCTTACTCTCCCTTTACCTCTAATCCAAGAGTACATAAAGATAAGAAAGCCTACAAGTTCCATAAATTCTCCACTTTCATACTTCAAATTCATGATCGCTGTCTCATGTAGCGCTCTTGATCATTTCCGAACATACTAACGTTAAGAGTGTGAATACTGTAGTAAAAGATATATCGATAAGGAAATATCCTCAAGTATATGTGTCCAATTGTAATATAGTTATAACGAAGTAGGTGAGTACTCCGGGGATCGTACCTATGGGAGGCTAGTGCTAGATCAATTTTAACCTGAACACTAAAAGATCTAATAAGTACTCTAATTTAGTTATAGTATGAAAACATAATAAACAGGAGTTTTTAAGAGATAATAAAATATACTAAAGAAATAAAAAATAAATTAAGAGATCGTAAAATAGAATAAATTAAATTTGATTATGGGTGATTAGCTGACTTTGGTAATCCCCACAACTATTGCTTCGGGTTCCTTGTTAATCAACTAGTCATTATCCCAGTAGGATCTTTTGATCTTCTACTCAAATAATGAGTTGACAAGGACTACTTACCTTCTGACCTCATAGTCCAGACTAACTTAGCGTGAAGGTGTTCACGGATAGGCAATATCAATTTTGGGTTAATTCCCACCTTGATGACTTTCTAGGGTTGTCAGCACTAGGGTTTTAGGTGCTTCTTTTCCCAAATAGCTGATCCATTAAGTAACCTTACAAAATAGTTAATAGAACATACCTCCACTCACTAATCCCCCATAGAAGGATTAGTTCCTCATGGTTTTCATGAAGAATATAAACTGACAGGAGTTCAATGCCATATTTTAAATTACTTCATACTCGTCCTCTTATGTTCTATTCGTAAGAGCTCCTCCTCCTACTCCATCTAGTCCTGATCTTGCATTTACGTACAACCATATTGCTAAACACCTACAATCGCATCCACTCAGGGAATTTGTGGTGTGGGCATTTCTGAATTAACATTTTAAAACATTCCCAAGCCCGATGAAAACATTCTCCTTCCATTTGTCTAAAGATAGCAATTTCTCTTCTTATTGAACCACTTTACTAATAAGGAAGAACATTTGCAAGAACTTTCCAGTAATCTCATCTCATGTCGTGATAGATCCTGGTGTCAGCGAGTCTAACCATGAAAAAACATTATCAATCAAAGAAAAGGGGAACAATTGAAGATGAATAGTGTCATCAGTGACCCCGTTGTACTTGAAAGTATCACAAAGTTGGAGAAACCATTTTAAGTGTTGATTCGGATCCTTTGCATTGTGCCCCTAAATTGCAGAGTATTCTGGATCATCTGAATCATTGTCGGTTTGATCACAAAATTATTAGCTATAATAAATGGCCTCGTTATGCTCTCCTGAACCATGTCCAGACTTGGGGTAGATGTAGCCTCTTAGGATTCTCTCATTAAGAGCGATATGTAAGTTTACCGGTAGTTGTGGTGGTGCTCGTGGATCTCGTAAAGTGTTATCGTTAGCATTGTCAAATAGTAGGTTCTCGCATGGTGCGTTGTCTACAATAGGTGGTGGTGGATCTTTCATCTACTGCTATTGCTGCTATTGCTGTCAGTCATGTATTTGAATTATTCTCTCTGATATGCAATTGGCTCTATAGGTGTTCCCCTTTTATATATAACAGCCCATTTTTAGAGAAAGCGGAACAGTGGTTTCGGGACTACAAATCTAATTCCAGAAAGAAAATTTATTTTAATATTATTTTATGGTCTATAATATGATAATACTGTTGTGTGAAAATTTCGTAAAGAAATTTTATCGATTATGTGCTTAATTGTGAAAAGGACCAAATCGCATAAAATGCAAAAGTTGAATTCTAGTAGCTATAAGGAATAAATAGCTATGGATTTCAAAACTTGAGGTCCTTATATGGTAATTAGACCATTAATGAAAATTTAGTAGATATTTTTGGATGATTCATCCATGGAAAATTAGAAAAAGGTAAGGACTAATTTGGAAAGTGATAAAATTAAAAGATGATAAATAATTAAATAGAAATAAAAATCATTTTATATCATCTTCTTCCCCAAATATTCCATGAAAACCCTAGGAAAGAAAAAGCAAACTTTCTTGGCCAAATTAGGTAAGTATTCAAGCCTCGTTTTTGGTAATTTTTATATTTTTAAAACCGGGATAGCTTAATCTATCTATTTGGGGAATCAATTTGAAAAGTTATCAAAGTATAGAAATTATGTAATGGATGAATATGCTGAAAATTTGAAATTTATGGTAGAAATGAAAGGTTGTTGATAGATAAACAACTTTTACAAAGTGATATTTGATGAAAATATGGTTTAAGGACTAAAATGTAAAGTTCTAAAAATTGAAGAAAAATTATGAATTGTATAGAATACATGTGCTGTAAATTTTATATTGAATTTTTAGTTAGGCTTGGAATAAGGAGGAAATTGTATAAATTTCATTTTCTGAGCCTAAGGATGAAATCGTCATTAATTAAAAGTTTAGGGGAAAAATGGTAATTTTGCCTAAGATGTGAGTTTGACAGAATTGAGTTTAAATTGTATTAAATTGATGTTAAATTCACTCGTATAAATTCGGATAGACCTAATTTAGAGTTAGAATGAGGAAAAGAGAAAAATGTCGAATTAGTAGATGTTACGTATACGAACATTTGTCGAGGTAAGTTCGTGTAACTAAATTATGTATATTTATATGCTTGAATTTAATGTTGTGTTTGTGAATTGTATAAATATCATATATTTATGACATTGAAAACATATCTGACAAAGCCTGATAAATGATAATGCCCGATAAATGATAAAAATGTTACTCTTATGCTTGAAATGAATGTGAAATGTGTTTATTTGAATTATATGAATGTTATATATGTATGAAATAATTACATGCCTGTTAATGCTAAAAATATTAAACCCCGTTTGTATAAATGAAAATCGATGGATGGGTGTGATTTCCCTTATTGAATGACGTTCTGCATTTGTTGCTGACGGGATTTAGCTCAGAAGAGTAATCCTATTGACCTCATTACAGAAAGGATTTAGCCTGGACTGGTAATCCTGATATAAGTCCACTTGAGCATATGTTATGGATTGGATTTAGCCCGGACGGGTAGTCTAGATCAAGCTCTTTAGAGCATATGTCATAAAAAGGATTTAGCCTGGACTGTTAATCCTGACTAAGCTCTATTGAGTAAATATATATATGGGAGACAGGATTTAGCCTGGACTAGTAATCCTATTGTATACATGTGTGGCTTGAGAGAGTACTCTCTGATATAGTACCTTATGGGTACCCTTGAACATAAATTGATGGATCCTGATTTGTACACCTCGAGTGTACTACCTGCATATCCATCGATATTCTGAATAAATTCAATGGGTAACAATCCAGACATGAGAAGATATGAGTAATAAAATGAGTTATTACACGTATCTGTCTGAAATACATGAAAATGATGATACGTGATAATTGGTATATGGAAATATGAAATGATGATATTTGTACATGAAATTTATTTAATGAGTATGTTCATCCTTGATTATAGATTTGTGCACCTTGAGTGTACTATTCATGACCTTGATATTTCGAATTATATGAGTAAAGCTCTGATATGATATGATCTAAACTCGAGATGAATTATTATGAAAATATACTTGTAATATAAAGATATGATTTATACATGTTATATGGATACGTGATACGGAAAATATATATATCCGAAAATCTAATTGTGTTGAGCCTATATATGTTTCTTAATGTTATTATGGAATATATGACTAACAAGGGCAATGAGGATATGTGTAGGGCTTGGGACCAAATTGATTGAATGTGCCTTACATGTTTATCTTGCAGTACAATGAATGGTAAGTTAAGTACCATGTTATACGAACTTACTAAGCATTATATGCTTACTTAGTTTTATTTCCCTGTTTTATAGTAAATAGGAAGCTTGTTGGATTGGAAGCTTGGCGGAGATCAATCACGCTACCCATTAGTTCATTTCGGTGCATATGGTAAAACAATTGTGGATATAATGGCATGTATAGGTTAATTGGCCATATTGGCATGTAAATGTAAATGGTTATTGTAATCTAGCCATTGGAATGGCTAGTGATGATTATGTATTGATATATATATATACATATTAAGATTATTTCATGGTGATAACATAAGTGTTTATTATTGATTGATTGAGGAAGGTTAAACGAGTATGCTTAATAAGGTAAGATTAAAAGCATGAAAGCATGTAACGATATACCATGTTAAATGGTAGAATTAGCTTGATTGAAATGCTTGGATTGGTTGGTTTATGAATGCAAGTTTTGGTGTAGGTTTATGGCAAGGTTTTTGGTGAGAAATGAAGCTAGAAATGGCTTTATTTTGTCCACACGGCTTAGCACATAGGCATGTGGCCTGGCCATGTGTCCCTTGCACCTTAAATTTGAGAAACAGAATGCTCAGAATTGAGCACACGGGCGTGTGGCTAGCTGTATGGCACAAGTCAAAGAGTTACACGGGGTCGAACACAACCTGCAACACGGGCGTGTCCTAGGGTCACGCGGGTGTGTGAGCCTTGTATCCTGGAAAATTTTAGAAATTTCATGAAAAATTCTCTGAGTTCCTGATTTAGTCCTAGTTTGGTTATAATACTCGTTTTGGGCCTCGATGGTCCATTTAAGGGACGTTATGAATAATCTCAGTAAATGAATAGAATTTGACTTAAATTATCTATAAACGTTCTAAAAATTTCTAGTAACGTCTCGTAACCCTATTTCGGCGATGGATATGGGTTAGGGTGTTACACTATGAGTCATACACTAAATCCAAAAGGAGAGGATTAGTAATAATAAAAATTAAAATCGTATCAATAACATACAAATTTCCTAATTATTCCTACTAAAGTGGAAAAATTAAAATTAAACTAGTGACGTTGCCTCCCTGGAAATAGTGTCAACAACTTGACTTCCTACGTACATACTAACGTCCACACTGTGAATACTGTAGTAAAAGATATATCGATGAGGTGGTATCCCTAAGTATACGGGTCCAGTTGTAATATAGTTGCAACGGAGTAGGTGGGTACTCTGAGGATCGTACCCAAGGGAAGCTAGTGCTAGATTGATTTTAACCTGAACACTACAAGATCTAATTAGTACTTTAAATCAGTTATAGTACGAAAACATAATAAAAGGAGTTTTTAAGAAATAATAAAATATAATAAAGAAAGAAATAAAAAATCAAGAGATCAAAAAATAGAATAAATAAAATATATTTATGGGTGATTAGCTCGCTTTGGTAATCCCCATCAATTGTTGCTTCGGGTTCCTCAGCAATCAACTAGTCGCTATCCCAGTAGGATCTTACGATATTCCACTCAAATAATGAGTAGGCAAGGAATACTTATCTTCCAATATCACAGTCCAGATTGGCTTGGGTGAAGGTGTTCACAGATAGGCAATACAAATTTTGGGTTAGTTCCCACCTTGATGACTTTCGAGGGCTGTTAGGCCTAGGGTTTTAAAATCTTACTTTCCCAAATAGTTGATCCATTGAGTAACCCTACAAAAAAGTTAAAAGATCATACCTCCACTCATTCATTCCCCATAAAAGGATTAGTACCTCATGATTTTCATGAACAATATAGAATCGATATAAACAATACGCATGATAAACAAATCGAAAGTATAGAGTTTAAAGAAAACACATGATTTGTATTAAGAATGAAGTGAATTAACAAGTTTGATTGTCTTCCACAAATTAGATCTCTCAAGATAAAGAAGTAACAAAAATAAATCTGAAATCTAAGAAGAAAGAAAAGCTGAACTAAAATTAAAAGCAGAATTCTAAACTAAGTAATTCGTGTCTCTGATATTTGCCAATTAAGCCAATTTATAGATTTCAGGTTGCCATCGTCCTTAATCTTAGGTTAGCTGATGTTCTCGAGCTTTAAGTTTGATTGTGTGGACCAAAATGTCCTCTGGCTCATGTTAGTTTCCATCCAGAGTCGATGTCGCGACACACTATGTAACAACTCGATTTAGACCCTAATCGAAATGATGGATTTGAGACCACGAATCTAAGTTAGAAAAATATTTAAAATTATTTTATGTGTTTATTTTGTGTGAATTTATATTAATGAAATTTTCGTGCTTTAATTTTATTGTTCGAGTATCCGATTAAATAAAAGGACTTAATCGCAGTAATGGAAAACTTGATAGTTCAAAGTGTAAGGGTCGAATTGTTAGTGGCTTTCTAAATTGAAGCCTTAAAGTTGTAATTGAGACAAAATTAATGTAGGTTTACAGTAAATACATTAAATATGTGAAAGTATAAATTTATTATAAAGGTTATATAAGTAATTTAGTTATGAAACATATATTAGTTAAAAATAAAGTTATCAAATTCATTTTTATTTCATTTGTTCTTCTTGCCAAAACTCCAATAAAAGAAAAGAAATAAACAAAGCTAGGGCTCGATTGATTCTAAGCTCAATCAACGTAAGTGTTTAACTCAGTTTTTTGATAATTTTTACGTTTTTGAGATCATTGCTTCGAGTACTACAAAACCCATGCTTGAATTTTTTATTTTGGTGAATATTTTGAGTTATGCCATTGTTGAGAGCTTGTGATTTTTGTTGTTTGATGATGAAATATGAAAGATATGTTTTAGATTAACATGTTTCGTATTAGAGTTTTTGATGATTTTGAGTAATTAGGACTAAATTGCAAAAATAATAATTTAAGGGACTAAAATGTGAAATAAATGAAATATATGATTTTTTATTAGTACGAGTAAAATTCGGTTCAACATGGGTATATTGATATTTTATATATTTTGTGTTTTATGCAATAGGGACTAAATTGTAAAAAGTGTAAATGTTAGGGGTAAAAAGGTAATTTACCCATTTATGTGTTTTTGGATTAAATTAAATGAAAATATGTTTGAATGAGATTAATTTGGATATGTTTAGATCAAGAACCAAAGAAATTAGATTTGGATCGGGGGAAAATGAAAGTTGCCGACTAGTTGCCTTGTTCCGTTTTGTATTGTCCGAGGTAAGTTTATAACCAAATAGACGTGCTAAATTGTAGTTAAATGTTAAGTATATATGCTGGTATGAAATGTATGAATTTATACATGCAATGGCCGAATATGAGTAAGCTTGGCCATTACATTAAGCTTGGCCATTACATTAAGCTTGGCCATTACATTTTCGAATTCGTTTCGACCGAGTTATGACGTCCGAAAGCCCTATATGAACCTTAGGAATAGTTAGGATACATATGTCATGACATAGGATTCTGATATATGTGTATGAGTAAGACCATGGCATCGATATGTGACCATGGCATCGATATGTGACTCCGATATATGTGTGCGAGTAAGACCCTATCTGGGACAGTGGCATCGATATGTGATTACATGTAAGGCCACATCTGGAACGTTAGCATTGTACAATAAATGTGTGATTATCTGAGTGTCCTACCCAATTCCGAATGGTTCATCGGGCAAAGGTAAATCGTGTACGGATGTGTAAAATGAATTAAAATGACCAGGTATAAATCTAGCTTATTACTTAATTGAAACAAGGTAAGTAAGTTTGTTGATATTTATTTGTTGTAAATCTTGTAAGATGCAAATGAAGAAAATATGTGTAAGTGATATATGTATTTGGCCTTGTGAATGAGTAACTTGTATGTTATGAATAATCCTTAAATATGTATATATATGATGTGGTATATTTCGGTTGCATAACTAATATGTGTATATGAAATTATATTGTGACACATGAGCTTATGAAACTGTGAGTATGTGAACTAAGTTGTAATGTTTATTTGGCTTGGTAGTTAAATGATAATATGTAAATTTGGTTATAAAAGCAATCGGCCAAGGTGACGTATATTAATGTATACGTATTTATATATAATATAAACTTATTATGTTTCGATCTAAATGTATTAAGATAATATAATTTGGTTTTGTTAATTAAGTTGTTAATAACATTGGGACGCACATTTGCTTATGACTTACTAAGCTATAAAAAGCTTACTCTGTGTATATATGTGTTTTTGTTTTATAGATTTTGGATTCAAGTTACAAGCTCAGGGATCGTCAGCAAATTTTCATCACACTATCTACAGCTTTGGTATTTAAATAATTGAACTCGAATTATGGCATGTATAGGCTGGAATGTGTTTTGACAAGTAGAACTTTGGTTTGTATAATCTAAGCCATATGAAAATGGCTAGTCTTTTATATTGAATTTGGTTATGCTTGGGTTGTGGCTTGAGTTTGTTTTGGCTATAATATTAAGTGCTATGAAGGAATGATGTTTATGATAGATGTTTTATGTTTCAAAAATGGTTAAGGGTTTGGAAGAATAAATGGCCGATTCTGCTAAGGTATACTTAGGGTAAGGTATATTTGAATGTGGTGGTGGTATTTGGATAATGAATTATTTATGATTTTGCATTATAGGTTGTTGGCTAAGTTCGAACATAATAATAGCTTGTTAAAATATGGATTTTACATGGCATGTAATATTCAAGTTTTGATTATATATTTATTTATGGTAAATGTCTTATTTTTGTGATGCATAAATTGAATTATGAGTTGGTCAGGAAATTGTACGATAATGTATTATAAATTCGTTCGTAAGATAAAAATATGTAAGTTGATTGTGACTAATTTGCGATTTGGCAAATGCTTATATAAATGTTAATGCATGTGATGAATGGACTTAGTAGTTAACTCACCTGAAGGTGTATTGTGTAATAGATAGATAATATGTAAGATTATTTGCGTTTTTAGGCAAAGTTTAGATGACCGAGTGGGTGGTAAATAGATTAGTTGTAACCAAAATTTTGGCATGTGAAATGTGTATATTTTGAACCTTTACTTGTGAGTTGAATGTTTAACCATAAATAAATGATTGAGTATGATTTTAGTTCGGGAGTCAAGTTAGTAAATTTATTATTGATGTTTGGTTATAATTCTTGTCTAAATGGTTAAAATGTGTATAACATTTATTTGTTTACTGAAATATATTTGATTAATTGTGAGAATATGGTTACCGTGTATGCTGAATATTAAAATGCTTTGAGTTAGATTCTACTTCATTTAATTTTTACATATTTTGTAATATGTCCTAAAATGTTTGATGTCTGCTAGATATCCAAATTTTGATTCATATTTGTATATTATGAAATGATAAAATTTTCGATTAATATTTAATTGGACATTCGTATATATATTTAAATATGAAATGTGTGAATATTCAGAGTTGTGCTTTTGTCTGGTAATGCCTCCGGACCCTAATTCAGCGACGGATACGGGTTAGGGGTGTTACACACCAGGACCTGTGTTGAATCATAGGAGTCAGTATACTTCTTTTGGGATATCTTAAGGGTTTTTTGTGACACTGTTAGGCTGTGTCACGACATCGAAGGTAGTCTTGTGATTTCTCGATTCTACTCCGTATGTTGCGACATTGATAATTCAGTACTACAACATAGTGACCAGTTCGATTTACTATGTCTTCTAATGGTCTCCTGTACACTTACAAAGTTCATTAGCTCACCCTTAAGCCTCATTCAGCCCCTAAGGTCAAGAGAAGACTCAATTTGCACATTTTATTAGCTTAACAAAAACTTACAAAACATAATTAAAACCTAATGAAAATGCTTGCTTTCGAGCTCCAAAAGTGCTAAAATTAGTTTAATCTACTATACAGAATTGAGGAAGATCAGCTCCCATTAACTTCCTCTTCTTTAGAACAATCAAAAAAGACGATACTGATGAGAAGGAAATTGTAAACAAAATTGAAAAAATTGAATTTTTCGCACAAAAAAAACTGCAATGGACTGTAACACTCCAAACCCGGCCTAGACGGTATGACCGGATCCAACGTGCCACATCGAAGCGTTCAAAACGTTTGTTGGTTTAGAAAACTATCTTAGTGTTTTAAAAGATACTTCCATTAAAGGCTAAAGTGAATGGAAGCTGTGCACCAGGTAGGAAATCGGAAAAGAGGAGGTGAGTCCATCGGATTGCTTAAGTACCAAGCTCCCTTCGGATCCAATCCTAGACATGCACACCGCCATTGCCACACTCTAACATCACGTATATTTTTAAGAAATCCGTTTGATTAAATCCATTTTAGGAAAGTGATTAATTTTTGGAAACATTTGCTTAGCGAAAGCCTTATTTGTAATCGTGTTATTTTGAAATCAATTATTGTTTTGGAAAACGCACTCTAAAGCTAATCAATATCGATAGTTAAAATAAAACATTTCCATCATAACATAATATAAATCAAAACCATAAAAAATAATAATTAAGCGGCCTTATTACATTTAAAAACCCAAAATCGTAAACGAAAATAAAAGGACGTCCAGTTCATCAGAAAGAAATCGAATTTGCAGAAACATGTGGCCACTCCGAATCCCTCACGGCTCCAAGCCCACTATGGTTGGGGATCACCTGCGTGGATGAAAATAAAGGGGTGAGTTTTGAAAAACTCAGTGTGTAAATTAACCCAACCATAGCCTACATCAGCTCAACCCATAGAAACAGAATAAACTGGCCTTAGCCCAGAACAGAATTCAGAATAGAGCTCATAGGCCCATAACAGATCAGAACAGGTATTTACATGTTTATGCAAAAACCCAACCCATATCCAACCATATGCACCCCCATACCAACCTTTCACCATGTGGGGAGACTACTCGACCCACCCAACTGCTACACGCCACAGAATTATGCAAAGATGGCTGCGAGCGAATAGTGTGACAGAGTCACGAGAATGATAATCGTGGCGAGCCACTGATCGATATATGTGGCGAGCCACCAGATCAGATAATTTGTGGCATAGCCACCAGGACGCTTCCTCCACAATATAACCCATGTCCCCATGCAACATATATACAATCATGGCATACATCATACAGAATCAGATCGTCATGCTTTTTAGACAAAGTTAACTCTAGGGGTATAAAGGTAATTTTACACCTAGGGGTATAATGGTAATTTCCCATACATAGGGGTATTCAAATAGTTTAACTACTTTTAGGGTTTTCATGCATATCCTAATTATTTACGTACTTATAGAAACACTTATCGAGTGTTCTTACCGAATTGGGCCCGTTGGCCCATTTTCCCAATTTTGGCCCATCAAGCCCAAAAATATCGAAATGCACGGAATCGTGCACTCTGCAGTCTTGTCACTCAAATTTATCACACACATCAAACTGTTACCCTTACGAGCATTCGCACACTCGCAAGTTCTCAAAATACTGACTTTTCAGCATTTTGGCTTTTCGGCTTTTGCCGATCTAGTCTATAAGAGGGTGTCAGTTACACACCTATTTTACGACGATTCGTTGACGAGATCCACGCACGAATTTCCTACATTTATATTACTACCACGTTAATTCTAACTACCGAAATGAACTACATATTAACCCCTTACCATATTCGGCCAACCACACCTTAGGCACTAGCGATCCTACCTTTGTCGATAGTAGTGACTAGATCAAGATCCGATCGTTCCACTTGTCCAAGCCCTTGATTAACAACCTCTAAATCACACCATTATCAAAATAAAATAGTTACCACAACCCCTTAGGGCTACAAGTCCAAATCGACAGCCTCCCTAACCTTTAGGGGTTTCGGCTTTTCTAAAACACGAAGGAAAGACTGAGTTGGAAAGACTTACCGCCGATTCTTTCAGTCAATGATTACAATTAATTTCTACTCAAATCTGATGCCGCTTTAAGCCCTCAAATGATCACAAAAGTCGAGCCTTCAGTGTTCTCAATATTCAGCTAAGTCCCTATGAGTGTAGGGTTTTTGGCTCTTTTTGCAACTGTGTAGAGAAAGATAGAATAGGAGGGTTTTGCTATGGTCTTGTCGACAGAAACTTGGGGTTTAGAAAACTAGTGAATCGGTCAAAAATGATGAAGAGAAGAAATAGGGTTTTGGTTATAAGAAATCGGCACGAACGAAATCAAGCTTTTGGGATTTCGAGATTTGAGGCAATCGGCTATAGGCCCAAAAACGTCTGAAGAGCAAGATGGAGATGAACAGGAGGATAGAAAGATTCGGCTATAGAGAGAAAAAGAAAAAGTTGATGAAGAGAGGAGAAAAGAAAAGAAGAGGAGAATGGTCAGGAAATGGCACAACTTACCCCTTAATGCCGAATTTAAATTAGCACTTAACCTAGCTGAATTTTGCCCCCCTAAAGCTCCCCTTGGCCGGCCAACCCTTGCTCCTCAAGAGTCCACCATTCGGCCAACACTGCTCTCCCTAATCAGCTCCTAGATTCTCTCCCTTATCCCCTCCTTACTCAATCTCCTGAGTAACTCAAACTCCTCTTGACAGACTTTTACTTGAGTTCCATCACTTCCCTTTTCTGTATATAAAAATTAATTCCCTTAATTTGCTGTCATTGTGACTTGAACCCCAGTTCTCCCTAGCATTCACACGCCACCTTTATAGCCTTCCCAGTGGCGTCACATGCCACCTTACCACAGGCTTCCTTGTGACTTATTTTACACAATTAATACTTAAAAGACCAGTTTACCAGAACCCCTTTTTCCTATGGAATTAAAATTAATTAAATTACCAGGTTTTAACTTAAGCTTGGTCCTTCTAGAGGCCCACTAACATAATTAAACCTATGCCAAGCAGACAGAACACAAAAATTTTAAATTTTACCCACAGAATTCCTGAAAATTGGGACGTTACAACTCTACCCTCCTTAAAGAAATTTCGTCCTCAAAATTTACCTGGTTCAAATAGATGAGGGTATTGCTGTTGCATCGCCTCTTCTGGCTCCCAAGTAGCTTCCTCTATGCCATGATTATGCCAAAGCACCTTCACTAATGGGACAGATTTCCTTCTCAGAACCTTAACATCTCGATCCAATACCCGAATTTTAAATTTTACCAACATTTTAAGAATTCCCAAAAATTGGGACGTTACATGGACTATTGGGGGTTTGAATTCTGGTTTTTTTTAAATTAGTTCTCTAGTCCGTTTAAATTACAAATTAGTCTTGTAACTTGATAAGTCTAATTAGAGCCTTAAATGATAAGGAAACTTGATAAAATTTTAGGATTAGACTTGTAATTGATAAAATTTGTTAGAAATACACTCAATTTAATATTCGGGTATAGTACTGATAGTTTGAAATTGTTACAATTTAGTCCTTAACGATAAAACTTGAATTAGACAGAAAATAAACTCAAATTAAGCCAAAATTTTTAGGGCTTGCATAAATTGACTAAAAGAAGGTTGGTAAAGTATAGATCTAAGTTTAGGTTAGCTTAACCGTAGGTGGTAAAATGACAAAAAAGCCCTTAGGTTAAATTACTTATAAAAAGTTTAAAATTGGTTCACAAATTGCTTCTGCATGAATAAATAACTAATAAATGGATAAGATTGAGGTGTTATAAGGTTGGGGTGTATCTTGGGAGGTCGTTAGCTAGAGAGTCACTTAGGTGGCTAATGTAACGCCTGGAATTCGGGTCGGTCCATCCTGGTCAAGTTTGGGGTGTCACATTGATAGATGTGCAGCTAAATTACTCCACCACTGAGAAGGAGTTGTTAGCTGTAGTATTTTCCTTGGACAAATTCAGAGCTTATCTTGTGGGCACTAAAGCACAATGTATACGGATCATTCTTGTAACACCCATTACCCGTGTCCGAGGTAGAGACAAGGTATGAGGTATTACCAGACTTAAAGATTCGTGAACATGTGAAACCAGGCCATAAAATTTCGTCCAAATTAAAGCTTTTCAAACACATGCATATCGTCCCTTATACGGGCCTTCGAGGTCTAAAACATACATCGGGGTGGTTCAGGACTAAACCAAGAACTTTGGAAAGCTCTGGGATATACTTAGAAACTTTTCTCATGAAATAGGGTCATAAGCCTGTGTGGACACAGGGGCACGCCCGTGCGCCATCAACACACCCGTGTCCTCAGGCCATGTAACTCTCTGTTTATGATGTCAGCAAATAAATTGAACCACATGGCCAGGCCACACGCCTATGTCATCAGGCTGTGTCCCTCACACGGTTGAGACACACGGCCGTTTCTCATCCCGTGTAGTTAACTTTTAGGCTATTTTCCAAGCCTTTTTGTCACCCATACATCCACACACATATACATGGATCCAATGGCATTCAACATCCTCAATTGTAATACAAACATATCATTTACCTATCAACATGCATGTGTTACTCATTCTCACATTAAACCAAGACTAGTCATACCATAGTTATCTTTGTGCCAATTTATTTCAACTTATCATCAAACTTCCATGTTCAAAGCATTATTATTTTATCTCCATATTACACATTTAATTCATGGTCATAAAACATGCATTCAACACACATCACATATTGTCAACCATGCATGACAAACAAACATAATCATATCTTCACATCATAAGCAATAAATCATAACATGACTAGCTAGGCTTACAAGCCATAATCAATATGAGCCACATATCATGGCCATATACAATAGCTCAAAATAGGCCAATACATTTGGCCAAATCATAAAAACACATGTCATAAAACTAGGTCCCTATACATGCCACTCACTTGATGATTCTAACATATGTAACAATATTCCGAAGGTATTGGCTTGACAGTGTGGTGCTGCCTCCGACAATCTCCAACCCCGAGCCGACTTGAGAACACTAAGGAAATGGAAAGGAGGGAGTACGCTTTACGCTTAGTAAGCTCGCATGAAAAATAATAAGCAATGTGATAACATGTTATTTTTAAATTCTTTCTATTTATTCAAAGTCCAGACAAACTATTTTCCTAATTCATGGTCACTAAATTATTTGTATCTAGAGCTACGGACTCCGAATTGAGAACCGTTAATTTTCCCTGAAACTAGACTCACCTATCTTGTTACCATAAAATTTTCAGAATTTTTGGTCTATCCAATAAGTACATTTTATTCTTTAAAGTTACCCCTATTTTGCTATCTGACAGTTCCAACCTGTCTTCACTATGAATTAATTAACTCATAGTACAAGAATTGGATGATGATTCTGTACATTTCCCTTGAAAATAGACTCATTAAGGATTTTAAGAATATAGATTATAACCCATAATAATTTATGTACAATTCTTAATGATTTTCCAAAGTTAAGATAGGGGAATCCAAGATCACTCTGACCCTGTTTCACAAAAATTCAAATATCTCATCAAATGAGATTCCTTTGCTTACAACATTTCCCTTATCTGAAACTAGACTCGATATTGCTTTAATTTCATATTTTACTTAGCCTCTAACTCATTTTGCATTATTTTTGGTGGGTTTTCAAACTCAGACCGCTGGTAATATACTAATCTGTCTTAGTGCAACATAATGATAACCATCACAAATTTTTCATAGAAATTATTCTCATAATTATCACTCATTCATTTGCACTCTTATCATGAGTCCATTTCATCTCACATGGAAAACACATGCTCATGGATTCCGAGTACATACCTGTGCTATCTCTTAGCACAACCACTCATCCAAACATGACAATCATATACATCATACTATCATCATCTAAGCATAAATGAGTTTATCATTTCAAGTATTTCCATTACATTTTTCATATTAATTCCCGTTGAATTTCCTCAGAATCTCGATGGATATCCCATTCACCGTCAATTCATATAAGTGATCATTTCAAGTACAAACTCCCCTGAACCTCTCTCTTATGGCGGGATTACCAGTCCAGGCTAAATCACCCGTAATATAAACTCATATAGTGTTGTCAGGATTACCAATCCAGGCTAAATCCCTTACAATGACATACACTCTCATAAGTTCGGATCTGAATTACCAGTCCAGGCTAAATTCAATCCTTAATCGGATTACTCGTCTGGGCTAAATCCTTAATGCACCCATATTCTTCGGAAGGCTCGGCCACTTAAGGAACACCCATTCGGGCTAGATCCTTTCTATATTGAGATCAACAGATTAACCGTCTGGGCTAAATCCTTTTCTACAACACATGCAGGATCTCGTGTCATGTAAACAATGGTTTATCCATCGGATATCCCCTTTTATTCAACCGAGAAATTTCTCTTTTCATCAAGTATATCGATATGCATAGATGATAATGCAATGTACATTCAATTCAACATATATTCATGTTTATTTGGGCATTAGTCCATACAATAAAAATAACATATCACCTAATTTTTCATACAAAAGTCCATTATGTCTAATTCAATACAATCATAGCAAGATATATTTCATTTATAACAATATTAACATGAATAATGTGCTTATTAAATCATGCGAACTTACCTCGAATATGGAAACGGCAAAATTACCATTTTAGTCTAAAACTTGTATTTTCCCAATTTAAGCCTAAATCTCGATTTCCTTGATCTATCATTACAAATATACCTATTTAGGAGTCACATTGTTCAAATTGACCAAAAAATCATACTTTTACAAATTTTCATTTTGACCCTTAAACTTTCACATATTTGTACTTTGGTCCCTAGGCTCGTAAAATGAAATGTGTTCAATTTCTTGATTAACAAGCCTAGCTGAACCATATTCAAACTTATGGCAGCCCACATTTCTCATTAAAACCCATTTCTTTTCTAATACCCATTTTATAATTTTTACAATTTAGTCCTTTTTAGCCATTTTCATGTAAAATCACTTAGTAAAAGTTGTTAAACACACTTCAATCTTTAATATTCTACCATTAAACATCAAAATACTAGCATGTCATGCATGGCTAAATTTTTAAACATAAACCCTAGCTCAAAATAATGGTAAAAATGAGTAGAGCATGTTACCGGGATTTCAAAAATGTAAAGAACATAAAAAACGGGGCCTGAATGCACTTACTATTAAGCTTGGAAGCTTGAAAACCCTAACCATGTCTTCTCCCATGCAATATCCGGCCATAGGTAGAAGATGGAATTTGGCTTTTATTTTGTCTTTTAGTCAATTTAATGGCCAAATGACCAAAATGCCCTTTTAGCCTTTCTTTGAAATTTTATCCATCCAAGCCCATTTTTTTTCCAAAATTTTAGAACTTGGTCAAATTTCTATTTAAGACCCTCTAATTAAAAATCCAATCATACTAAAAACTTCTAGAACTCATATTTTGTCAATTTATTCAATTTAGTCTCTAAAGTCAAATTGGACACTTTTCACATAAAATTGCTTCATGAAATTTTCACATAAGCATGTAAACATATCATAGACCTTATAATAATCATAAAATAATTATTTCTACCTTGGATTTGTGGTCTCGAAACCACTATTCTGACTAGGCCTTAATTCGGGATGTTATAATTCTACTATCAAACACTTGATGACCAAGAAAGATGCTGAATTAAGATTAATTCGATGGATATTGCTGCTACAAGAATTTGATCTAGAGATTCAAGATAGGAAGGGCATAGACAATCAAGTGGTTGATCATTTATCACGCTTGAAAACAGGGAATGAAGACGATAATATTCAACTGATTAAAGATGAATTCCTTAATAAGCAATTGTTGGTTGCCATGGCATTACCATGGTATGTTGACATTGTTATTTTTCTAGTTAGTGGATTGTTGCCACCCAAGCTCTCTAGTCTAGGAAGAAAGAAATTCCTCCACAATGTTAAGCAGTACTACTGGGATGAGCCATTCTTATTCAAACAGTGTGTAGACCATATCATTAGAAGATGAATTCCAAATGATTAAATCTAGACTATTCTACATCACTATCATTTAACACCGTATAGATGCCACTTTGGGGTACATGAATAGCTACAAAAGTTCTCCAGTCTGGTTTTTATTAGCCAATAATGTTTAAAGATGCTCATGAATTCTGTAAGGCGTGTGATCACTATCAAAGGACTGAGAATTTATCCAAGAGATATGAAATGCCCTTGCAAAATATATTAGAAGTGGAACTCTTTGATGCGTGGGGAATTGGTTTCATGGGGCCATTTTCACCCTCTTCGGGTAATATCTACATATTAGTCGCTATTGACTACATCTCCAAGTGGATGGGAGCTGTTGCCCTACCCACAAATGATGCCAAATCAGTATTGAAATTTCTTCATAAAAATATTTTTACCCGGTTTGGTACCTGTCGTGCGTTAATCAATGATGAAGGTTCCCACTTCGATTGCAAGTTAGTTACAAATGCCCTTAAAAGATGTAGGGTGTGACAAAAAATTGCCACGGCATGTCATCCCCAAACAAATAGACAAGCAAAAGTCTCTAATAGAAAGATTAAACAAATTTTGGAGAAGGTAGTAAATCCCAATCGAAAAGATTGGTCCGCAAGGCTGTATGAAGTTTTCTGGGTATATCGAATAACTTTCAAAACACCAGTGGGTATATCACCTTTCTAATTGGTTTATGGTAGACCATGCCACTTACCTGTTGAACTGGAACACAAGGTATTCTGGGCAATCAAGAAACTTCATATGGATTGCAAATTTACTGGAAATAATCGCTTACTAGAGCTAAATCTGATGGATGAATTTCAAACTCAAGGCTATAAAAATGCCAAGCTATATAAAGAAAAGACCAAATGATGGCATGACAGCAAAATTTTGCCACAGTAATTTGTTCCTGGACAACAAGTCTTGCCTTTTAATTCCAAGCTTAAATTATTTCCTGGAAAATTAAAGTCTCAGTGGTCAGGTCTATTCGAAGTTGTTCAAGTATATCCTCATGGAGCAGTAGATGTTAAAGACAAACAAAATGGGTCTACTTTCAAAGTCAATAGCCAATGGTTAAAGTATTACTTTGGCACTCCTATACTTTAGGATAAAACTTCCATCATTTTTTCAAACTGATTAATATTTTTTGCTTGCAATATTTATTTAATTATTTTTTAATCTCTTTATTTTAGTTGAATTAATAAATTTTATTAACTTCTATTTTCTTTTTGTCCAGGTAAGTATGACCCAAGTTTATTGGCCTCAACTCCACTCATTTTATTAGTCATTATTTTTGTTTACTCAATTTGCTCAATATTACAATCTTTCCCTGTTAAATACTTAATGTTACTTCTGTCAGAGCATGATTAAGGCCCAATCTTATCACCCCCATCATAAATTCTTTACCTTTAAGTTTTTACCCTAGCCAATTCAGTTTCCTCTTCACCATTACCCTTATTTTATTTTTCTGCTTATTTTGCTCTCTGTTCTCTCCCAAACTTTTAAAGGTCGCACATTTTTCATTCTTACAGTTATCATCTTCATTGCCACGGCTCAACAAGCACCATCCAATTCCACTGTTGCACAACCACATACATTCTTCAGCAAGGCAATGGAAACTAAGTACCACCAAAACATTTTTAAACAGACACTGTGCTTGCAAAAGGGATTTCTTTTTTAAGATGCCCCTTTTATGAGGTATACTAAATCCATTTTATCCATGGTGGAGCAACATGAACAATAGATTTTCTATCTCTATCCTAATGATATTTTCCCTCGAGTGGTAAAGGAATTCTATGCTCATCTTACTTCTCCTAAAATTGCCTTTATTTATGTGTGAGGTGCCTCAATACTGTATGATGTCGAGTCTATAAACGCATAATACAGGCTATTTGATGGTCCAAATAAACACGTAGATTTCTTCAAGACAATAACAGAAGAAAAATTAAGTCACGTGCTCACTGATGTCTGTGTGGAGGGCACCAAGTGGACTGTATCTAAGAATGATTGTTACACTATTGATAGGGTCACTTTGAAGCCCCACTGTAGGGTATGGTATTACTTCCTAAAAAATCATCTCATCTCATCTACCTACAACTTTACAATCTCAAAGGAACGTTTGCTGCTTCTTCACTCAATTATGATAAGATGAAAGATAAATGTTGCGAACATTATATTTCGAGAGGTCCATCGTCGTGCCTTGAAAAATGTTTGTGATTTGAACTTTCCTTACCTTATAACCACACTTTGTTAGAAGGTCAAGGTTCCTCTTAAAGTCAATGAAGGAAAAACCCCTAACAAAGGTGCCATTACTAAGCATATTACTTTAAAATTTTCTAGTGAGGAACTACCACGACATCCAGATCCCTCTTTGGCGTCTTCTCTACCCCGGTCCATTGATGCTACTCCATCAACTTTTAAGATTACTTTTGAATAGAATGTCTTCGAGTTTCTAGAGGCTTTGCAGTAATAATAGCTGATGGTTATGGATCTTGGCAAGGCTCAAGAAGAAATGGCCATATTTTGGGGCTATGTTAGACGCAAGGACAAAGCTATTAAGAGGTCCCTTCAAAATAACTTTACTCGTCTAATGCTTACATTCCCTATTTTTCCTAAGGAGTTGTTGCTGGAACCTAAGGAGGATGGTGATGAGGGTGACAAACCTACTACAGAGAAGCAGACCACCGAACAAGAAGGAGAAGAGAGAAAATTGAATCTATCCATATTGAATCTGAGAAGGAAGATGATGATGTGACTCAAGCCCCTGCACATACCAACACTACCACTACCACCACACCTAGAGAGAAAGGACCTATGGCTGCACAAAAACATGTTGTTCATCAACTAATCGATGAACTCACAAAATCATAATCCGATTCTGAAGACAAGAAGCCTAGTACAAAGTGTAAAAAGAAGCGTTTCAAGACAACTACTGGAAAAGCATTCCCAACTGAGAGTGGCGAATCTGAGCGGCAGCAACGTTACAAATTTCCCGCCAAGAAGTATACCAAACCAACTTAAGAGTAACAAACATTTTGTCCAAGCTTTTATTTTTTAATTCGTGCATTCATTCTTCTTTATCGTTGCATTTCTATACTTGGTAAATATATATTGTAACAGTCCGATTTTAGCTAAATCAGAACAGTGGTTTCGAAACCACGAATCCAAGGTAAAAAAATTATTTTTAATATTATTTTATCTGTTTACAGCATGTGATTATATATGTTTGAAAATTTCATGAGCTAATTTTATTGTTTAATAGCTCAATTTGAGAAAAAGGACTAAATCGAGTGAAATGCAAAAGTGGCATTCTATATGTTAAATTTATTTAATTGCTATGGTTGATTAAATGTAAGGTTCTTATGATGTTATTATGCCATTGATAGTGAGAATGGACATAAATGGGCTTAATAACATGAAATTTGGTGGCTTTTAATTAAGGTTAATTTTGTAAATTAGTTATTAAGGCATATTAATTAAAACCAAAATCAATTTATCATCATATTTTTAGCATCCGTAACCCAATGTTGAAAGAAGAAAGACCATTTGAGCTTGATTTTTGATGATTTCTACGTTTTTGTGATTGTTGCTTTGAGTACTAGCTAGCCCATGTCTTAATTTTTGAATTTTTTGATAATTTTGTGAAGTGCCATTGATGAATGCTTGAGCTTTGTGATAGATGATGATGAAAACTGGAAGATAAATGATAGATTATCATGTTTTGTAAAGTGAGTTTTGGTAAATATGCATATTAGGGATTAAATTGTGAAATTTATAAATTAAAGGGTTGAAATGTAAAATAAATAAAATTTTTGGGCTTTTAGGGACTCAAGTATAAATTGGCTAAGTATGGGTTTTGTCAAATTTGGTGTAATTTTTGTTTTTGTGAAATAGGGAATAAATTGTAAAAATAAGAAACTTTAGGGGCTAAAGTGTAAAAATGCTCAAATATGTGTTTAAGGATTAAATTGAATGAATGGTTGACTAAATGGGTTAATTTTGAATAAATATAGATCAAGAAAGAAGGAATTCGGATTTAGATCGGGGGAAATTGAAAGTTATCGAGTAATCGATCTGATTCGTCAATTCTGAGTACGAGGTAAGTTTGTATGTTATAATTTAGTTATAAATGTACGTTATATGTTTTGTTATTGCTTAAGATGTGATTGTGAGATTACAGATAATGTTTGAATTGTGAATATGACTATACGGATGTGTTCGACAATGAAATAAATAAGCAAAACTTTCTGGTTGAACCTTAAAAATAATTAGGATTTCTAATGTCATGTCATTAGGCTATTGTGTTAGCTTCGGGCCATGATATGGGTACATCGGGTGTGAGCGATACCTTGATTTGGCTACGGGCCATGGTATAGGTATTTCAGTGAAGAGCTACATTGATTTGGCTACGGGCCATGGTATAGATACTTATTGATTGAGATCTTGAGTATCCAATTTCTATTCCAAATGGTTCAACGGGTAAAGAATGACATAATTGAGAAAGAGGTTAGTATGAGACAGTACAGGTATGTACGAAACCTATTCGAGTATTACATAGAGAAAGTTCATTGATATGGTATGTGATCATGTTTTGGGACATGATAAAGGTTTGTGGTAAATGTGATGTTGATTTGGTAATGTGAAAATAGTTAAATTACATTTATTTGATGAATTGAGTTAATCACTTACGAACTTACTAAGCTATGAAGCTTACTGTGTGTTATTTGTCTATGTTTTATAGATTATTAAAGCTAGCTCGAACTCAGGGAAATAGTCATCACACTATCGAACATTTTGTTGGAACTTTTGAAGCCTTGTATGTATGGTATATGACATGTATAGGCTAGCGTCATCTTGGAATGTTTTGAGTTATGATATTAGCCATGAGATTTGGCTTGTAAATATTGGTGTGTATTTGGCCATATAAGTTGGCTTGTGAATGATGGTAATATTGAATGTGGATTTAGCTTATGATATGTGTTCACATATGTGTTTGTAGTATAAATATATTTGACTATGTGATTGGCAAGTTTATTATAGAAATTGAGATAGTTTGGTGATTATGAGATTAGTTGTTTATCAATGGGATGTTTTGGTAATGAATAGAAATCATGAATTGGTATGCTTGAAATATTGGATTTGGTATACTTGTGTATTGATTGACGAATTTTGGTTGCATATTTGTGACTTATATTGGTACCATATGATCTTATGTAGGTATATGCAAAAAAGGTGGCAAATTGACTATGTAAATGGTCTATTTTTTTCCACACGGGCAAAGACACAGGTGTGTGTGTTAGCCGTATGTGACACACGGTCATGTTACATGGTCATGTGTCCCCTGGGGTAGCCCTTCGATATTAAGTCAGTATACCCTGTAGGTTTGACAAGGTCTAGGCACACGGGCGTGTCTATTGGCCGTGTATGAGACACCGGCTGGCACATGGGCGTGTGGTCGGCCGTCTGACCCAAGTTAGTAACCCCTCTAGATTTCCCACAGCCATGGCACACGGACATGTCCTTAGCCGTGTGGTGCAAGTCAGTATGTATGCCCTGTTTTCACACGATCTGCGACACGGGCGTGTCTTGTGGCGTTTGAGGCACATGGCCTGTTCACACAGGTGTGTGACCCCTAAATGTTTGAAAATTTTATAAGTTTTTCAAAGTTTACAAATGATATTGGTTTAGTCTCAAACCACTTCTAAGCATGTTTTAAGGTCTCGTAAAACCTTATATGGGATATTGAGATTATATTTAATTGACGTTTATGTGAAAATGTATGATTTATGTTCTGATTGATTGGTAATGCCTAATAATCCTATTTCGGTTATGAATATAGGTTAGGGGTGTTACTTATATTCTCTAACATTTTTCATTTTTCTATATTGAGGACAACGTATCCCTTAGGTTTAGGGGTGTGTTGTGCATATAGGATGCATTAGATATGTATGTTAATATTTGTTGTCTTGTCATTTACTTTGCCATGACATAAAATTTCCAAATAATTGCCAGACTTTGTTAAGTATTTTTTTTTTTGTCTATGATATTTCATGAGGATAATAATTCTTTGATAAATTTATAAAATTGTTCGAGTAGTTAGGTATTTTTAGCTTAGGATAGCTATTGAAATTTGATTCTTAAAAGTAAAACAACCTAAGTATCAATGCGATTAAGTCTGTAATAGGATTCTTTTAATGTAGAAGAAAAGGTGTCATCTTTTTCTCACCTTCTTCACCACTGAAATTTACCAGTAAAAATAGGGGTTAGAAGCTTGAAAAATTGCAGCCACTCTTTACCTTCACAAGTAAGTGATTTTGATAGTTTTTCTTGATAATTTTTGTATTTTTAGACCCCTTGTAGCATGAGCTTTCAAATGAGGGGACTATTTTGGAAAATGGTTGAAAGTTTAAGATTTTTTCATGATAGTAAACATGTTGTTTTCTGAAACTTTATGGAGGAATATGAGTTATGGTTGTGTAATAAACAAGTTTTGTGAAGTGGTTTTCATGGAAACCCTAACTAGGGACCATTTTGCATAAGTTGAAAATTAGATGATAAACGTGAGAAATAATGGAAATTTTGGATTGCTATAAGAGTAAAAAGGAATTACTAGGCTTAAGATATGAAGAAATTCGATAAAAATCGATTTTCAGACTTAGCGGTAAAATGGTCATTTTGCAAAAGTCTAGGGACCCTTATTTGCTAGTTCAGCTTGCCTATTCATCTGCGGATGGTAAGCTGTTGCAACCTTTTGTTTTACTCCATGCTTGTCTAATAACCATCTTAACCACTTGTTCACGAAGTGGGGCCCTTCATCACTAATGATAGCTCTTGGGGTTCCAAACCTTGTGAACACGTGTTTCTACAAGAACTTCATTACAACCTTTGCATCATTTGTCGAATAAGCTTCAGCCTCGACCCATTTGGACACATAGTCTACTACTACCAATATATACTTGTGACCAAAAGACAGAGGGAAAGGACCAAGAAAGTCAATACCCTATACATCGAACAATTTTACCTCAATGATGTTTGTTCGTAGCATCTCATTTCTGTTGGTGACATTTCTGACCTTTTGACATCGGTCACAGCTCTTTACGTATGCATAAGCATCCTTGAATAGTGTTGGCCAAAAGAATCTGGCTTGCAATACTTTGGCCGCGTACGAGTACCTCCGAAGTGTCCCTCACTCGGAGCTGAGTGACAATGGTATAAAATCTTTTGTACTTCATCTTCTGCCACGCATCTCCTAATCATTTGATCTGCACACCTTTTAAACAAATATGGCTCTTCCCATAAATAGTACTTCACATCATGAAGAAACTTTCTCCTTTATTAGTAAGTCTTATTAATTGGCATCAAACCACAAGCTAAATAGTTAGTAATATCAGCAAACCAAGGGGTATTATGGACATGGCTTACCTTCAATATGTGTTCATCTGGAAATGTTTCCTGAATTGGTATAATAGGAGAATTCCCTTCTCGCGGCTCCAATCTAGACAAGTGATCTGCTACTTGGTTTTCTACTCCTTTTCGATCTTGAATTTCTAGATCGAACTCTTGAAATAGAAGCACCCGTCGGATCAGTCTCGGCTTAGCATCTTTCTTGGCAAGTAAGTACTTTATTGTCGAGTGGTCTGTATAAACAGTTACTTTGGTACCTATAAGATAATATCGAAACTTGTCAAAAGTAAATACAATAGCAAGTAACTCTTTTTCTATTACTGTATAGTTCAGTTGAGCTCCTATAAGAGTCCGGCTTGCATAGTAGATGGGATGAAAAACTTTGTTCCTTCGCTGGCCCATGACAGCTCCTATAGCGAAGTCGCTTGCATCTCACATTAATTCAAATGGAAAATCCCAGTTTGGTGTGACGATTATGGGTGTCGTAACTAATCGACTCTTCAAATCCTTGAAAGCCATTAAGCATTCATCATCGAACTTGAATGTCGTGTCCTTCTCCAATAATTTGCATAAGGATTTAGCAATTTTAGAGAAGTCCTTGATAAATCTTTGATAGAACCCGGTGTGGCCCAAAAAGCTCCTAACACCCTTTATAGATCTTGAAGGTGGGAGTTTCTCGATAACATCTACCTTTGCTTTATCTACCTCGATCCCATTTCTCGTTATCCGATGCCCTAGAACAATTCCTTCTTGTACTATGAAATGGCACTTCTCCCAGTTAAGTACGAGGTTCGTTTTTCGCATCGTCTTAATACCTTAGCTAGATTGCCTAAGAAATCATCGTAAGTATCTCCAAATACTGAAAAGTCATCAATAAAAACTTCCAAGTACTTCTCAACCATGTCAGTAAAAATAGACATCATACATCTTTGAAATACAGCAGGTGCATTACATAAACCAAATGGCATGCATCTAAATGCAAATGTACCGTACGGGCAGGTGAACGTTGTTTTGTGTTGATCTTCCGATGCTACTGTAATCTGATTATACCCTGAGTATCCATCGAGAAAATAGTAATAATCTCGCCCTGCGAATCTATCCAGCATCTGGTCCAAAAATGGCAAAAAAAAGTGACCTTTCTTAGTTGCCTTGTTCAGCTTCCAATAATCGATGCAAATCCTCCATCCCGTAATTATTCTAGTTGGTATCAACTTGTTATTCTCGTTCTCTATTACTGTGATACCTCCCTTCTTTGGCACGTACTGGACCGGACTTACCCAGAACTGTCTGAGATGGGATAAATGATACCCGCATCTAACCACTTGATAATCTCCTTTTCACCACGTCCTTCATGATGGGGTTCAATCTTCGTTGTCCTTCAATCTTCCCTTTTTCGCCATCTTTCAGGATAATCTTGTGCATGCATACAGATGGACTAATACCGCTGATATCAGCTATGGTCTATCCGATAGCCTTTTTGAATGGTTTCAACACAAAGATGAGTTTCTCTTCTTGCTCAGTAGTTAATTCTGCTAAAACAATCACAAACAAAGTAGAAGAGTTACCCAAATAAACATATTTCAAGTGTGAGGGACGTACCTTCAGTTCTAATTTAGGTGGCTCCTCGATTGACGGCTTTGGTTGGGCATAATCTCTTTTCTCTAACTCCAAAGATTCAAAGCGGGATTATGGATTAAATCCCCTTTGATTAGCCTCTAACAAAGCTAAGTACTCATCCTCTTCTTCATCATTTAGAGGGTCCGATGTCAAAATTCTTTCCAGTGGATCCTCAACAGAATTGAGTTCCTTCTCCACTATTAAATCCTCTAAGTTGGATACTGCAGAACAATCATTAATCGCGTCAGGGAATCGCATAGACTTAAAAACATTAAATGTTACCTGATCATCCTGAACACGCATCGTAAGCTTGCCCTTCTGCACATCAATAAGGGTCCTTCCAGTTGCTAAGAGCGGTCTTCCTAGGATAATCGATACTTCTTTGTCTGCTTCAAAGTTTAGGATAACAAAGTCAGCAGGGAAGATAAATTTATCTACTTGTACCAATACGTCCTCGATTTTTCCTTCTGGATGTGCCAAGGATCAATCTGCTAGTTGAAGTGTAACCGTAGTAGGTCTAACTTCACCTATCCTCAACTTTCTAAATATTGACATAGGCATCAAGTTTATACTTTCACCCAAGTCACATAGTGCCTTACCACAATACATTGCTCCAATGTTGCAAGGAATGGTAAAACATCCAGGATCCTTCAGCTTTGGGGGTAGTTTGTCTTGAAGATATGTGCTGCATTCGTTCGTCAGAGCTACCATCTCAAATTCTCCAAGTCTTCATTTTTTGGACAGGATATCCTTCATAAACTTAACGTAGTTTGGCATTTGTTCAAGTGCTTCAACCAACGGGATGTTGATGTGAAGTTGCTTAAGTACGTCTGGGAATTTCTTGAATTGAATTTCCTGTTTCTGCTTCTGAAGTCTTTAAGGGTAGGGTGGTGGTGGTTTCTTTACTGGAACTGGTTGATTCATCTTCTGTGGCAATTCTGCATCTAACGGAGTTGTTAGTTGATCAGAATTAGCTGGTTCTAGAATTACCTTGTCGGTTTTTGCAGATTTTGGTTCTTGAGCATCAGCTGGCTCCTTTTCAGCTTCGATAGTGTTGGGCTCTACTGTCTTTCTGCTCCTCAGTGTTAACACTTTGCAATGTTCCTCCCTCCAATTTCTTGGATTCTCCGTATCACTAGGCAAAACACCATGTGGTCTGTTCTTGAGTTCAATAGCAAGCTAGCCCACTTGATTCTCCAAATTCCTTAGTGTGGTGTCATTTTTCGCCATGTATGCCTTTAATAAATTCTCTAAGCTATTGGATGATTCAACCTGAGCTGGTTTCTGAGCTTGTTGGGAAAAACTAGGCGGCTGAGTCGGTCTAGCTTGAGCTTAGTTGTTACTGGTTCCAGCCCCTTGGTTACTTCAAGAAAAATTTGGGTGGTTTCGCCACGATGGGTTATAGAAGTTGGATTGTAGTCCTTGTCTTCCTTGATTTTGGTTCTGGTTACCCATGTAATATACGGATTCAGGGTTTGATGGACATTCTTCAAACAAATGTCCCTCCCCACAATAAACACAGGCTATACTCTCAAATTGGTGAGGTGGTTGGGCTGCAAAACTATTAGACCCATTAGTGTTAAGATTCTTAAGTATTGAGGATATTGAAGATACCTGAGATGCGAGTGAAGTGAGAGCGTTCCACTTCATGTATTCTAGCGATTCGTCTTCCTAACGCGGCTCAATTGGTCAGCCATTGATAATTCTTATTGGCGATCCTCTCGTTGATTTCGTAAGCCTCATTATAAGACTTAGAAAGGAGAGCACAGTTAGCAGAAGCATCCACTGCCGTCCTCGTGTGAGCATTGAGACCATTATAAAATGTCTCAAGTTGGATGCAATGTGGGATTCCGTGATGAGGGCATTTCAGTAATGTTTTTTGTATCGTTCTCATGCCTCATACAAGGACTCATCATCCATTTGTTGGAAGGTAGTGATCTCGTTCCTCAACTTAGCACTCTTGCTAGGCAGGAAATACTTCATGAGGAATCTTTCGGCTAACTCTTGCCATGTAGAAATTGAGTTTGGTGGCAATGAATTCAACCAGGCTCTAGCTTTGTCCCTTAGTGAGTACGAGAATAGCTGCAATCGTAATGCATCTTCAGGTACTCCAACTAATTTGAAAGAGTCGCTCACCTCCATAAGTAGTCTTAGGTGAAGATAAGGATCGTCAGTAGGCATTCCACTGAATTGGCCCACAGTCTGAAGCATCTGGAACATGACTGGCTTTAGCTCAAATTATCGTGCCTCGATTTTGGGTCTCTTAATGCCCGGATTAAGATCGTTAAATACTGGCACAGCATATTGTCTTAAGGCTCTATCCCTATCGTCAGCAATAAGGATAGGATTTTGAGTAAGGTTTGCTCCATTTCCTTGATTCATATTCTCAAAATTCATTCCTTCAGTCCTTCTCTAATTCGCTTGTCTTCTTCGCTATCGAAAGGTGTGTTCTATCTCAGGGTCTACGGGGAGTAAGTCAATAATCTGCTCAATACTTATAAACACCTGAAATAATCACAGAAAAATTAAGTGAGTTAAAAAATTAAATAGAAAACTAAACCAAAGTGTAAAACTAACAAATTCACAAATAATGGCTTTTTTAAAACAGTCCCCGACAATGGTGCCAAAAACTTGGAACGACGGAAAAATGTACAAGTGTACACAATCGCAACAAGTAATAAAGTGACAAGTAAATGTCGAGTTATCGTACCCACAGGGACTGTAAAAAGAATTATTTATGAAATTAATTGTAAAACACTTTGGTGAGGTAAAAATAATTTGGTTTTAAAAGATGGTCAAAAACTATTTAAAAACTAAGTAAATAATTAAAATAAAACAAAGGAGTTCTAATGCACGATTTCAAATAAGATTTAATCAATGTAACATACTTGTGTTGGATTAATTATATTTCTTTAACTTAGAATTATTAAACTCATGTTCATATTGTTATGAATAAATTCACAGCAACCCGGTAATTTGCTAACTTATGAACAAACTTACATACAAAAATCCATTCATCTCTTGACATATCCCTATGTCAATTCAATCGACTAAACTGATTCTAATAAGCAAACATGTTATTGCACATACATACTCATTAAATTGAACTAATATCTTGCATATCCCTGTGTCAATTCAAACGATTAATTAAATCTAATAAGCATATAAAAGACTATGTGAGGTAACAAGGCATCCCTACCTTGAAACAGTTTAATCACAATAATCTTGCAAGTTATGCAAGGCAATAATATCGCCAAATACATTGCTAATTTAACCTTCAGCTACCTTAGAAGAATAAACATGCACTAATTAAGTATTGTGTCAATTAATCATAATTTCAATCTGTTTAAATAATTAATTCATTAGCTATTCAACAATTATAATGCAAAAATAAATTAGGCATGATTTTACTTAACCAGGCAATTTACTGAGGCCTATAACAACATAACACCATTTTAACAATTCAAGCAGGCAGAATATTAAGTTTAAGCTAAATTGATTAAAATAACCATTTCAATAGCATAAATATTCATAAACATGTTCGTCAAAACAACAACAAAAATTAAAGAGTTAGAGAACAAGAAGCAAACCCGGTGCTTCTCCGTGGCTTGACTAGTTGCTCCGTTCTTCATTCTTCGTTGCCCTCGGCTATCAAGGTGGCTTATGAACACCTAATTGCTACTCCAAAATGGCTGATGACAGCCACTTTTCTAAGAGAAGAAATCTGCACTTGAACAATAAGGGAAATGGGATGGAAAAAATGAGAGAAAAAGTGAGAGAGGAGAAGAGAGAAAGAGAGAATGTTGTGGAATGAGGGATGGTTTAAATGATCAGCAAGGGGTGGATTTTATAGCTGAATATGGCAGCTAAAAATAGCAAAAAGAATCAGCCTAAGACACCTCCCTTGGCCAGCCACACACATGGCAAAGTTGAGAGTTTCAACTTTGCTATTTTAGGCTTGGGGCAATTTCATAAAGCCACAATTAAAGGAGGGGTTTGAATGCATTTTGAAAGTTCTTCAAGGGCCTTTTTGCAAGCTCATTAAATCAGCTAAAAATGCTGATTTTGGTCAGCATATGGACGGTTCTAGGTTGCCCAAATAGTGGCTGGTTCGGTTCACTCAATATGGTTCGACCAGTGCGGTTCAACTGGACCCTTTCTCTATAATTAATTAAAATAATTTATTTAACCCAAATTAAATGGGGAATAAATGAAAATTAATTAAATTATTAATTAAAACACATTTTTGGACCGTCTTAGGCTGGAAATTAATGTGCCTCGATACTTCAAATTGCTTCTCAATTTTATGCTTTCAGTAGTGTCAGCCGAGCAAATTTTTGCCCTTTGCACGAATCTGTCGAAAATAGTCAAATTTATTAAAAATTAAGTATAAAATTAACTAAATCCACCATGTTCATATTTTAAACACAATTTAATTATTTTATAAAATTTAATATTTAAGTAAAAATGGGTATTAAAAAGTATATAAATTTTTGTGTTTCCAATATGCTATGTGAATTGTGTTGGATAGTGACGAGTAAGTTGCGCTTATGCCTATTTTAGTGTTATGAGCATCATGATGAATGGTAAAGTGTCATTATATTTATTTTCATGCGACTTACTAAGCTTTATGCTTACCCTATTTCCTTTTTGTTTTCTTATAGTACTGCCAAAGTAGCTCGAGGATCATCACCTACGTCGGAGAAGCCAGTCACACTATCATCCGAAGCACTTGGTATAGTTAGATCTTTTATTTTGATTACGGAATGTATAGGACCCTACCTTTTGAGTTTTTTGTCATTGTTAATTAGCCAAATGTGTTGGCTTACTCTAGCATTTGATTCATTTTGTGTAAGGCCATGGAAATTGGCAAATGTTGAAAGTTGTTTTATGAATACAGGAAGTTCTTTCATGAATGAGTAATTTATCGGTTGCTTAAGTTAAATGAAATGTGTGAAAGCTTTAGCTATGGTTGTTTGGTTGAGAAATCATATTAAGTTAGACTTTGATATGTTGGTTGACATTAGATCATGTTTTAGGGTGGCAAAAGGCTTGGTAGATAGCCTTATATTGTCCACACGGGTAGACACACGGGCGTGTGTCTAGGCCGTGTGTGACACACGGTCAGCCCCATGGGCGTGTTGTCTAGCCGTGTGTCCCCTGCACGTAAAAATTTCAAGTCAGTATGCATGGTAGTAAACATACGGGCAGAGACACGGCCGCGTGTCTCAGCCTTGTGAAGGGCACTGCCTAGCACACGGGCGTATGCCTTGGCTGTGTGACCTTTAAGGATTGCCGACATCAGAAACAGAATGTCAAGGTTTTTAGATACGGGCTAGGACACAGGCGTGTCATGGCCGTGTGAGGGACACGGGCCATAGACAAGGGTGTGTGTCAGGCCGTGTGAAAACCCTTGTAGGTTCGAATTTTAGAATTTAATTAACACGGGCATGGGACACGGGCGTGTGCCTAGATGCTTAGGTCGTGTGTGTCACACAGGCCATCAACACGGCCATGTCATATGACCACATGGGCGTGTTACTCTTCCACACGGGCGTGTGTCCTGTTTTATAGGTCATTTTCCTAATGTTGGTTAAAGGACCCGAATTGGTCCCGAGTGGTTTCCAAGAGGTGTTTTGGACCCTATAGGCCCTTGATAAGAAGTTTTAGACAAAGTTTGGAAAAGGTTTTTAATATGACCAAGTTTTAATGACATCAAAATGTTGGAATGCATATGTTTGAGTTTAGTAATGCCTCGTATTCCGTCCCGACATAGGGTACGGGTGTGGGGTGTTGCAAAATGTGTTTGCATTTTAGACTTATTATTAGAGCATTGCATAATAAAACTTGGATTCTGTTTCAACTATAAATTTATGTTACTTCTATTTAGAAGACTGTTGAGAATAGAGCATTACATACTAAAGCTTGCATTTTAGTCTTTGGTCGTAGGTGCAGGTAGGATGAAAGAAGCAAGAAGAAGGAAAAAAGGGAAGAGGAAAAGAGAACGAAGGAGGTGAAACATTGCCAAAGCAAATGGTGGAATAGATTGCCAACTAAAATGCCATGGCAATTTCAGGAAGATGATGCAATACTCAATCCAAGTCACTCTCAGCCAGTTGTACGTTTACTGGATAAATTACCCTGAAAAGAGAAGTAAAAGAGGTGTGCTAAGAGGGACAGATCTGCCCTATAAAAAGAGGAGACAGAAGGGAAGAAAAGACACACACAGATTGTGAGGAAAAAAAGAAAAGAAAGAAAGGAGTTACTCTCACTACAACAGAATCTGGTGGAGGAATTTAGAAGAGAAGAAGAAAGGAGCCACTAAAGAATGGGAGATCACAGACGTGAAGAAGGGGGAAGAGAAATCTACCCTAGGTTTTGCGTAGAATTTGGATAAGAAGTTAGAGTGCAGTGAGGACTTCCTACAGTTCTACGTTTGTTCTGTTTTCTTTGTTTTAAATACTGTAATTCGTGAAACTTGAAGTATGTTAATGAATGATTTATTTTTTTTCATTCATTTCCCAACCATGAGCTAATTATCTTCGGGTTGGAATTATTTGGGCAAATATTGAATTAACTATAATGCTCATGATATGCTTGTGATTAAATTTATTGTTTCATTCAATTCTTGTTTATTTGGAATGCATGCAAGCTCTAGACATAGTTGATTGCATGTCATAAACTTAGATGGATTTGAATCTCAAAGGATTAAATACATCAGATTATTAATCGAATCATACATATGAGTATTTGAAAGAATATTTGCAGCACTCTAGACATAGAAGATGCGATCTGTATAGGTATAGAACATTAGTTAGGTTATCATTTGTGAATCTTGTAGACATACACAGACTCCAAATAATAATTTGAGTTTACTCTTGAAAGAAGTAGACTATAGTAGTAAATATCTTAGCAGTAGTTTAGGCATAAATTTGCCATAGCATTGTTATATTATAAAAATATTCCCTAAGTAATTCCAACATTTATCTTTCAACAGCAGAAATAAGTTGTACTTGTTCCTTGTGATTTTCCATGACATTTAGATTGTTTGGTCATTTTTCAGTTATAATTGATACTATTAGTTCATTCATTAATTCCCTTCACCGATTTATACTTTGTTCCTTTTGCACAATTTCATTCTTTAAATCTTCAGTAATACTTACTAAATCAAATCAACTTCTAATCCCTGTAGAGACGATACTCACTCATCATTATATTACTTGAATCAAAGTGTAAACATTTGAATTATTTACACGTAACAGTGTTCCTGAAGATGCCTTACGGCTTAAACTGTTTCCTTATTCTTTTAGATATCGTGCAATAGTATGGTTGAATGTTTTACCGTCGAGAACAGTGGCATCATGGAATGATCTTTGCAGAGATTTTTGCTACAGTATATCCCCTAAATATGAATGTCAAGCTTAGAAATCATATCACATCTTTTTGCTAATTAGAAGATAAAACATTATATGAAGCTTGGGAATGATTTAAGGAATTACTTTGGAAATGTCCCATGCATGGATTCCATCACTAAACATAGATGGAGATATTTTATAATAGGTTGAATGCACATACGAGGATGGTAGTTGATGCCTTCACCAATGGTACCTTGTTTGTTAAATCTTATAATGAAGCATATGAGATTTTGGAAAAGAATGCCAACATCGATTATGAAAGCTGCAGGTACCATGGAGCTTGATGCAATCACTTCATTGACAGCCCAGGTATCATCTTTTACTAATATGATCAAGATGATGAAGATACCAAGTGCAGTTTAGGAGGTGAAAGCAGTCGAGCTAGCATGTTTTTATTGTGGTGAAAACCATGTGTTCGATGAATGCCCATCGAACCCAACATCTGTATGCTACATGGGTAATTTCAATCAAAATAATAACCCTTATTTTGACATTTATAATCCAAGGTAGAGGTAACATCCAAACTTTAGTTGGAATAATTAAGGTGAGGGGAATTTTAATAATGCTACAAGAGAGAATGCTAACAGTGAACCGCTTGGTTATAATCATCCTATGCAGAGGCAAAATGTACAACAAGGTCAGGCATTAGAATCGTCATCATCATCATTTATGGCAGCTTTGTTGAATGAATATATGGCCAAGAATGATGTCGTAATTTAAAGTCAAGTCGCTTCCCTCCGAGCTATTGAGAATCAAGTGGGGAAGTTATCAAATACTTGGAATTCGAGATCATAAGGGAAGAAACATTGTAAGGCAATCACTCCTAAAAGCGGACCTCAGCTTGATGACGTTACTCAAGATGCCATAGCAAGAGAGGATAACTTGAATAACAACTACGTAAAGATCCCAAAGCCATCTAAAAAGTACATTGTAGCTGAAAAGGCTAAACAAAAGAATGTTGTAGCAAAATCAGAACATGTTGTCCACAAAAATGCCACAACAAACAAATATCAACAACCTGAAGGATGACCACCTCCACCTTTTCCTTAGTGATTCCATAATTCTAAACAAGATGTTTAGTTCAAAAGATTTCTAGATGTTTTGAAGCAACACCATATCAACATACCGTTAGTAAAAGCTTTGGAGCAAATGCCCAATTATATGAAATTCATGAAAGATATATTGTCAAAGAAGTGCAGGTTAGGGGAATTTGAGATTGTTGCTCTCACTGAATGGTGAACAACAATGTTGATGAATAAATTACCTCCAAAGTTGAATGACCCAGTTAGTTTCACTATCCCATGTTTAATTGGTAATCATTATGTTGGCAAAGCGTTATGTGATTTAGATGCAAGTATAAATGCAATGCCTACGTCTATTTTCAAGAAGCTGGGAATTGGGAAGGCAAGATCGACAATAGTCACGCCGCAGCTAGCTGATCGATCTTACGCACATTAGAAAGGTAAATTGAATACGTGCTGGTAAGAGTAGATAAGTTTATTTTTCCACTGGATTTCATTATTTTAGAATGTGAAGCTGACACAGATATACTTATTATTCTTGAAAGACCTTTTCTTGCTACAGGTAAAACTTTAACCGATGTACAAAAAGGTGAATTGCCATGAGGATGAATGATCAGCATATCACTTTCAATGTATTTAATGCATAGAAATGTGTTGATGAGAATAAAAAATGTCATGCCATTGACTTGATAAGAGTAACAGTGGAGGAAGAGTTCACGAGATTCTACCATAGCAAGTCTGATAGTGATGAAGATTCATTTGAGTGGAGACCCTTGTGCACTTTGCTAGAGAAAAATAGACTTTTCAATTTTGATGAAAAATGCTTGGTAGCTCATGTATATCTGCATGGAGCTGTTGATGTCAATAGGATGAAAATGGGGGACACATTTAAAGTTAATGGAGAACGCTTAAAACACTACTAGGGTGTTCATGTAGAGCGAGACAAACAGTCCATTGATCTTCGAGATGTTTAATGTCAACATCTTAAAAATTCTTTTTCTTTTTTTTTGTCGGTTTAAATTTCTCATAGTTATTTCGTTTCCTCTGTTTAATAAATTGCAAGAGGGAAAGGGGTTGGTGATGCAGAGCCCGTTGAGACGAATCCTACCAATGAAAAGAATGCACCTAAAGCACCAGAGGAAGAACGAAAGAAAATAGTCTGTCAGCATTGAGATTGATCGTGAGGATGAAGAGGAAGCAAATCCCTCAGTTGCACCACTAATGGACAGTACTATGGCTATTCCACCTCCTTCTACTAAACTAATGACTGAACATAATCATGAGATTTATATGATTATTGATAAACTCACCAAATTTGATAATGAAGAGAAGGATGTACCATTCAATTTACTTAAACGACCAATTCATTATAAGATGAGTGCATGAAATACCACTCGTCACAACTAAAGTACCACCATTAAGTTCCAAGCTCAAGAAATTTTTCTCCCTTTGTTACATCTCATCATGTATTTATAAGTTCTTACACTTATGATTCATATCTGCGCATGCATTGGGGACAATGATTCCTTATGTTTGGGGGTGTATTGTGCATCTATACTACATTAGATATAGGGTGATTTATCAGGTACATGTACAACTGGCTAAGACTGACGTGGATTGAGTGTTGCATCATCTTCCTACAATTGCCATGACAATTCTGTTAGAAATCTATCCCACCATTTTCCATGACAATGTTTTAGCTCATTCGTTCTCTTTTCCTCTTCCTCTTTTCCTTCTTTTTACCTCTTTCATCCTACCTGTACCTACTACCAAAGACTACTAAACCTCTTTCTAGCAATTAAAAGAAACATAAATTTACAGTTAAAACATAATACAAGCTTTAATATGTAATGCTCTAGTAATAAGTTTAAAATGCAAACATATTTTCTTAATTACAAGCAAATACTTTAGTTTAGAGACCTGAAATATAACTATTTTCAAGAGTTACCACACCCCCAAACCTTAATTATTTCTTCTCATTAAGCAAATATATTTTTGTATGCTTGAATGTAGGTATGCATGAGTTTGCCAAAACATTACAATTGCCTAATATATCACTAGACTATCTGAAATCTATTCTATACCTCCATTCTCAGCAGTCTTGTATATAGAAAATTGGTTCAAATTTTATAGGCATGTTTAGCAAGTGAGGTCATAAAATATTACCGAAAGAAATAAAAAATCCTAAAAATTTCATGCAATTCTAATTATAGCAAGCATCTCTTCACATACTTAGCATAACTATCCTCTAAAGTTAGTTTCTCTGTTTTCAACAAATTCTATTCTCTACATATTAACACAATTCTTCTTAGGAATTCATCTTGTCAAATGATTTCTGTACTTGACAACCTGAATGAAGCAAACACTACATTGTCAGATATTACATCATGCCATAATTTGAATGGAATTCACTCATGAAGCTAAGGCTTTTAACTAAAAACATGGATGGAGCAAACAACTACCTCCTTAGCTACTCAAACTAACACTACAGTGGAGTGTCCCTACTAAGCTTTGATTGAATGTCTTCAATCACACCTCTACAAAAATGAATGCATGAATTAGAAATAAAAGCCAAGATAGAATATTTGTTACTCTTAATTTGGTTTGGTTGACTTCTTGGCTGCATATTCGTGACTCTGTGACCTCTCTATTTCACCACTATCAGCTTGAATTGCTTTTCCAGCAGTTGTCTTGTAACGCTTCCTTTTAAGTTGATTAGTAGGCACCTCTTCTTCATCATTAGAATCTAATTTCGTGAGTTCATTAATCAGTTGATGAACTGCACGTTCTTGTGCAACCATAGGTGCTTCTCATCTTGGTGTGGTACAGTGGTAAGTGGTGCAAAAGTATGTTGTCGCTAATCTTCCTCTTTGTCGAACTCGATATGTACTAATTCAAATCACTCTTCTCCTTCCTCTTTCTTTGTTGTGGTAGGTTCTTCATTGTCATCTTCATCATCAGGTTCTAACAACAGTTCCTTCAAAAAAATAGGGAATGCGAGCATTGGACTAGTAAAGTTTTTTCTAAAGGACTTTTTAATTTCTTTGTCTCGGCTTCTAACATAGCACCAGAATATTATCATTTTTTCTTGAGCTTTGCCAAGATCAATGGCTATTAGCTTTTGCTATTTTTCCAATTTCTGAAATTGTTTCTACAAGATCTCTAGAGTATAGACCACCATTTTCTCAAATGCATTCTTAGAGGTTGGTGGAGTAGCATTATTGGGCCTAGGTGGAGAAGATGTTGGGGAAGGATCCAAATGGCGTGGTAGTTCTTGGCCAGAAAATTTTAGAGCAATATTCTTAGTGATAGCACCTTTATTAGGATTCAGTCTTTATTGGCTTCAAGAGGAATGTTGACCTTCTAACAAAGTACAATGATAAGCGACGTAAAGTTCATGGTATTGGTATTTATCTGAGCAAAGTGGTGGATCTGTAACAGCTCGATTTTGGGCCTAGTCGAAACAGTGGTTTTGAGACCACAAATTTGATGAGGAAAAAATTATTTGTATGATATTCTTATGGTATACGGTTTCATGGAATGATTTCGTGAAAATTTCATTCAAAAATTTTGACGTTTGGGCACTCAATTTAGTTAAAAGGACTAAATCGTAAAAAATGCAAAACTTGAGTTCTAGAAGCTAGAGGTGTCTAATTGCTATGAAATTTTAAATTGGAGGTCCTTAAAAGGTAATTATACCATTGGATAATTTTTTGGATAGAAATGGACATGAAATAGGTGAAATAGAATATTTTTAAGTTAGGGGCATTTTGGTCATTTAGTAATTAAATGATTCAATAAACAAAATAAAAACCCAAAAAATTTTCCATCTTTATCCTTGGCCGAAATTTACAGGAGGAAACCATGGCTAGGGTTTTTCAAGCTTCCAAGCTCAATTGTAAGTCCGTTTTAGCCCAGTTTTTAATGTTCTTTACATTTTTGGGATCCTCGTAGCTCAGTTTAGCTATTTCCACCTTTACTTTGAGCTAGGATTTGTGTTTAAAAATTTCCCCATGGATGACATGCATGTGCTTTGATGTTTTATGGAAGAATATGAAAGTTTAGGGTGTGATAAACAACTTTTACTAAGTGATTTTTGATGAAATTTCATAAAAGGACCTATTTGTAAAAGTTGTAAAATTATGTGTAGAAAATGTGATTTAGTGAAAACTGTGAGCTAATATAAGAGGGAATATGAATCGGCTAGGCTTAAGATTTGAGAAAACTAAGTGCTTTTCATCTTACGAGCCTAGGGGCAAAAATGTAATTTTGTCATAGTGTGATTTTTGGACTAAATTGAATAATGTGAGTGTTAAATGAGTTAAATGTGTTATTATAGATCAATAGAGATAAGGAATTGACCTTGATCGGGGAAAAGAAAAGGTTGTGGACTAAATTGCTAATTCGTCATATGTTGCACCGAGGTAAGTTTGTATGTAAATAATGCATCGTTTTTACTTACGTTATCACATTTTATTATATTTTATGAAATGTGGCTGAATATTGAATAAAATTGATAAGTATCGAAAAGTGAGAAATTTCCCAGTTGAACATTAGGAACAAAATAGGATACAAGTGACATGTCACTAGTGACTCAAGTGTGGTACTATGTGAAGGCCACTTTGAGAAAAGATAGCTTGGTCATAAGTGTGGTACTATGTGAAGGCCACTTTGTGAAGAAAGATAGCTTTGGTCACAAGTGTGGTACTATGTGAAGGCCACTTTGTGAATAAGGTAGCTTTGACTACAAGGGTGGTACTATGTACAGGCCATCGAGTATCCATTATTTTTCCGATGTGTTCAACGGGAAATGACTAGGTGTAATTGAATATTACTATGTGATGAATAAGTGCAATTACGTGTGTGTAAACTTATGATCAATGTGCCCGATATGTGATCGAACTTTGGTATGATTGATATGGAGTAAGTGTTACATTGAAAGTTACTACAAAGAAAACATGAAATAGTGAAATTTAGTAATAAAACAGTTTTGGACAGCAGTAGTTGTGTGACTTTGAAAAATTACCAAAAATGGTAAAAATTGATTTAGAGGTTTAATAAGATGTTCAATTAAATCTTATTGAGTCTATTTTCATATAAAGGAAACATTGTAAGCAAAAGAATTTCATATTATGAGATATTTGAATCTTTGTGAGACAGAGACAGAATGATTTCAGAATCCCCTATTTTAATTTGGGAAAATCATTAAAAATGGTAAAAAAAATAATTATGAGTTATAATTTATATGATTAAAATTCTTAATGAGTATATTTTCAAAAGAAACAAACAAAAACATCATCCGAATCTTCTATGAGGAGATAAATAATTTTTAGTGAAGAGGGGTCGAAACTGTTGGACAGCAAAATAGGGGTAACTTTAAAAAATAAACCGTACTTATTGGTTAAACCAAAAATTTATGGTAAGAATATATGCGAGTCTAGTTTCTGGAAAAATTAGCGAATCTTAATTTGGAGTTCCATAGCTCCAGATATAAATAATTTAGTGATTATTACTCGAATAGACAGCTTGTTTTGAACTTGAGTAAATAGTGGATCTATTTGTAGTTATGATTGTATTATTTTGAAAACATATTTTGAGGATTTATAAAAGCATGTTAATAATTTGTTTATTATTTACAAACCTACTTACTAAGCTATATGCTTACTCCCTTCTCTTTTCCCTTGTTTTATAGTGTCACCAAGCTAGCTCGGGGTATGGAGATCATCGGAGATCCATCCACACTATCATCATTCTTTTGGTATTTTGAAATTCATATTTTAAATTATGGCATGTATAAAGGGCTTGGTTATTTTGTTATATGTCATAATTGATTTGGCCTAAAATGTTTGCCTTTAATATTTGATAACTCATTTTGTATAAGGCCATCAATGTTGGCTAATATTAGTTAAGTTATATGTTATGATGATGCATTTTGTGAGAGGCATGAGTTGGTTGAATGTGTGTAATGACTAAGTGTGGAAAATGTGGCATATGAATGGTTGTGTGAAGGACACAATCTTGGTATGCCCCAAATTTCAAGAAATTTTCCAATGTTTTCAAAAGTTCTCGGTTTAGTCCTAGACCGATTTCATAGTATGTTTTGGACCTCGTAGATCCATATTAGGGACTTAGTTATAAAAATTTAAAAGTTTAATTTGGATGTAAAAATTATGTCTCAATTTTGTATGACTGCATGTGTATGTTCCGATAATGCCTCGTACCCTGTTCTGGCGTCAAACACGGATAAGGGGTGTTACAGGATCTCTCAAAAGATAATGTTCTCAATATTTATCTTTCGTCCCACCATAATTGAATGGAGTAACAATAGATGATCCTTCGAGATTGTAGAATTGTGGGTGGATGGAATGAGACGATTTTTTAGGAATTGATACCAAACCATTATGTGGGGCTTCAAAGTTACCCTGTCAATGGTATAGCAACCATTCCTTGTGACCATCCATTTTGTGCCCTCAACACAGGGATGAGTAAGCACCTGGTTTAATCTTTCTGCTATCATTGTCTTGACAAAATCAGCGTGTTCATCGGGACCATTAAACAACTCGTATTGTGCATTTATCGAGTTGACATCAAACAATACTGAAGCACTCCGCACATATCTAAAATTATTTTCAGGGGAAGTAAGGTGAGCGTAGAACTCCTGAACTACTTTAAGGAAAACATCATCAAGATGGAGACAGAAAATCTGCCATCCATGTTTCTCCACGACTGAGGAAATGGCTTCAGTATAGCCCATAAAAGGGGAATCTTCAAAAAAGAATCTTTTTTCTATGCAGAGAGGACGTTTGGAGATGTTTCTGTGGCATTTCGTTTCTATTGTCTCACTAAAGAATGTACACGGCTATGTAGCATTAGCGGTAGATGGTGCTTGATGGGCCATTCAAAGAAGATGGTAACTGTAAGAGTGAAAAAGATGAGACCTTTAAAAGTTTGGGGTCAAAATAGAGAGCAAAATAACATAGAAATAAAGTGAAGGCAACGGTGAAAAGGAAACTAAATCGGTTAGGGTAAAAACTTAAGCGGAAAAAATCTATGACGTGGATGATAAGATTGGGACTTAATCATGGTATAACATAAGTAACAGTAAATATTTAAGTGGGAAAAATGAAATACTAAGTAAATTTATTAAACTAAAAACTGGCTAATAGAATGAGTGGGCTGAGGCCTACAAACCTAGGCCGCAACGTACCTGCAACAAAAAGAAAAGAAAATTTAAATTATTTATTGATTAAACTGAAACAAAGAAATTAAAAATAAAATAATTGAATAAAAAATGCAGGAGAGAAATATTAATTAGTTTGAAAAATTATGGAATTTTTATCACGAATTATAAGAGCTCCAAAGTAATGCTTTAACCGTTGGCCATTGACTTTGAAAGTAGACCCATTTTGTTCATCTTTGACATCTAGCGCTCCATGAGGATATACATGAACAACTTTGAATGCACCTGACCACCGAGACTTTAATTTTCTAGGAAATAATTTAAGCCTGGAATTGAAAAGCAAGACTTGTTGTCTAGGAACAAATTGTCGTGGCAAACTTTTAAATCCTCCTTCATATCTAAAAGTTAGACTATCAAGTCAATACAATTCAATAATCACTCAATTTTGCATCTTTCATAGTTAAATCCTTTTTATTTAATTAACCAACTAAACGTTAAAATTTCTTCACCGAAACTTAATATGACCCTGGAAACACAAAAATTTATATACTTTTTCATACCTTTTTTAACTTCAAACCAAGCTATCCCGGTTAAATTCTAGTAAAAAATAATTAAATATTATAAAATAATTAAATAATGTTAAAAATATGAACATTATGAATTTTAATTAATTTTATAGTTAATTTTGATTAAATTTGGTTATTTTTGACAGAATTACACAATTAGAGAAAAAGGGCCCGGTGAACACTGCGAGAAGAGCAAAACCGAGAGTAATTTGAAGTATTGAGGCCAAATAAATTTCAGCCCAAGACGGTCCAGAAATGTGTATTAATTCATAATTAAATTAATTTTAATTTATTTCCTATTTAATTTAGGTTAAATGACTTAATTTTAATTAATTATGAAGAAAGGGCCTAGTGAACCGCACTGGTTGAACCGAATGAAGTGAACCGAACCAGCCACTAATTGGGCTGACCAGAACCGTCCATTGGCTGACCCAAATCAGAAAACTAGCCGATAAAATATTCTTGCAAAAAGGCCCTTGAAAAACCTCCAAATTGCGTTCAAACCCCACCTTTATTTTAGGCTTTGTAGATTTGCCCCAGCCTATTTTTAGCAAGGTTGGAAGCTTCAACCTTGCCATGTGTGTGGCCGGCCATGGGAGGGCTCTCTTGGCTGCTGAATTTGCTATTTTTATCAGCCCTCTTCAGCTATAAAAGCCACCCTATGCTGCCCATTTCAAAGCATCCCTCAACATCCCTCATTCCACAACATTTTCTCATCCTCTCTTCACTTCTCTTAAAATTTTCCACTCCATTTTTCCATCCCATTTTCCCTTCCTCTTGGGCCGATTTCCTCTCTTGAGAAAGAGGTGTTCTTCAGCCATCTCAGGTAGTAATCAAGGATTCATAGAAGCCTTGCTCGGCAAAGACAACGGAGTCAAAAGAACAAAGAAACGGTCAAGCCGCAGAGAAACACTGGATTTGCTTCCTGTTCCCTTTCTTTTTAATTTATGTTGTTTTTATGATGAACATATCTATGAATAATATTATTTCTGAAATGGTTATTTTAATCAATTTAGCTTGAATTTAATTCGTGTTGGGTTGATTATATTTTGCCTACTTGAATTGTTAAAATAGTGTTTGTACTATTATATGCCTCAGTGAAATGCTTGATTAAGTAAAAATCATGCTTAGGTTTTCTGGCATTATAATTGTTTAGATAGCTAAAGAATTAATTGTTTAAACGGATTGAAATTGCAATTAATGGACTCAGTACTTAATCAGTGCATGTTTAATTCTTCTAAGGTAACTAAAAATTAAATTAGCATTGTATTTGGCGATACATATGCCTTGCATAACTTGCAAGATTTTTGTGATTAAATTGTTTCAAGGTATGGCTACTTTGTTACTTCACATAATATTTTACATGTTTATTAAGTTGAATTAATCGGTTGAATCGACATAGGAATAAGCGAGAGATAATTTAATTCAATAAGTATGTATGTGCGATAGCATGTTTACTTTATTAAATCTGTTTAGTCGGTTGAATTGGCATAGGGATATGTCCAAGAGATAAATGGAATTTTTTAATTAGTAAATATGTTCATAAGTTAGCAAATTACTGGGTTGCCGTGAATTTATTCATAACAGCATAAGGGCGAATTTAATATTTCTAAGTTAAAAAGGTATAATTAATCCAACACAATTATATCATCTTGATTAAATCTTAATTGAAATCGTGCACTAGAACTCTTTTATTTTTTTTTAAATTGTTCCTTAGTTTTAAAATCTTAGTTTATTTCCTTAGTTTTAAAATCTTAGTTTATAAATCACTCTTTTCAAACCAAAATTATTTTTACCTCACCAAAGTGTTTTAATTAATTTCATAAATATTGCTTTTTATAGTCCCTGTGGGTACGATAACTCGACATTTACTTGTCACTTTATTACTTGTTACGATTGTGTACACTTGCACATTTCCACTGTTCCAAGTTTTTGGCGCCGTTGCCGGGGACTGTTTGTTTTTTTTTTTAACATTATTTGTGAATTTATTTTTGCATTTTGGTTCTTTTATTTTCCTGTTCAATTTTACTTACTTAATTAATTCTCCTCTGATTATTTTAGGTGTTTATGAGTATTGACTGAATTATCGACTTACTCCCAGTGGACCCTGAAATAGAACAAACCTTTCACCAACGAAGAAGGCAAACAACCAGAGAAGGACCGAAGAGATGAATTTCGAGAATATCAATCAAGGAAACAGAGCAAACCCTGCTCAAAATCCTATCCTTATTGCTGATGATAGGGATAGAGCTTTATGACAATATGCCGTACCAGTTTTTAATGACCTTAATCCAGGTATTAGAAGACCCGAGATCGAGGCACAACAATTTGAGCTGAAGCCGTCATGTTCCGGATGCTTGAGGCGCATGGGGCGATTTAGTGGAATGCCTCACGAAGATCCTCATCTTCATTTAAGATCATTTTATGGATGTGTTTACTCTTTCAAGCTAGCCGGAGTACCCAAAGATGCATTACGATTAAAACTGTTCTCGTACTCGCTGAGGGAAAGAGCTGGAGCCTGGTTAAACTCACTGCCACTGAACTCGATTTCTATATGGCAAGAGTTAGCAGAGAGATTTCTTGTGAAGTATTTCCCGCCTAGCAAGATTGCTAAGCTGAGAAATGAGATTACTGCTTTCCAACAAATGAATGATGAGTCCTTGTATGAGGCATGGGAAATATTCAAAGAGTTATTACGAAAATGTCCTCATCATGGAATTCTACATTGCATCCAACTTGAGACATTTTACAATGGTCTCAATGCTCACACAAGGATGGTAGTAGATGCTTCTGCTAACAATGCTATCTTATTTAAGTCTTACAATAAGGCTTATGAAATCATCGAGAGGATCGCCAGTAACAATTATCAGTGGCCAACCAATCGAGCAACGTCAAGAAGATGAGTTACTGGAATCCATGAAGTAGATTCTCTCACTTCACTTGCATCCCAGGTATCTTCGATATCTTTAATGTTAAAGAATCTTACCACTAATGGGTCTAACAATTTTGCAGCTCAACCACCTAACCAATATGAGAATATAGCCTGTGTGTATTGTAGGGAAGGACATGTGTATCCATGTATTACATAGGTAATCAGAACCAGAACCGAGAAAGGCAAGGGCTACAATCAAACTTTTACAACCCATCGTGGCAAAATCACCCCAATCTTTCCTAGAGTAACCAAGGGGCTGGAGGCAGTGACAACTACGCCCAACCTAGACCAACCTAGCCGCCTAGTTTTTCACAGCAAGTTTAGAAACCAGTTCAGCCTGAATCGTCCAATAGCATAAAGAATTTATTGAAGGCATACATGGTGAAGAATGACGCCACTCTAAGGAATTTGGAGAATCAAGTGGGCCAGCTTGCTACTGAACTTAGGAACTGTCCACAAGGTGCTCTACCTAGTGATACGGTGAATCTGAAAAATCCAGGGAATGAGCATTGTAAAGCACTAACATTAAGGAGCAGAAAAGTGGTAGAGCCCAACATCATTGAAGCTGAAAAGGAGCATGCTGAAGCTCAAGATTCAGAAGAAGTTCAACTGAGTTTTGAAGTTCCAGTTCCACTAAAACTAAAACCTGCAAGACTTGAAAAGGTAACCTCAGAACCAGCCAATTCTGATCAGCCAACCACTCCATTAGCAGCAGAATTGCCACAAAAGACAAATCAACCAGTACCAACTTCAGTATACAAACCTCCACCACCTTACCCTCAAAGACTCCAGAAGTAAAAATAGGAGGTCCAATTCAAGAAGTTCCTTGACGTACTCAAGCAACTTCATATCAACATCCCGTTGGTTAAAGCACTTGAACAAATGCCAAATTACGTAAAATTCATGAAAGATATCCCGTCCAAGAAGTAAAGACTTGGAGAATTTGAGACGGTAGCTTTGATGAAGGAATGCAGTGCATATCTTCAAGACAAATTACCCCCTAAGCTGAAGGATCCTGGGTGTTTTACCATACCATGCAACATTGGAGCAGTTTATTATGGTAAGGCACTATGTGACTTGGGCGCAAGTATCAACTTGATGCCTATGTCGATATTTAAGAAGTTGGGGATAGGTGAAGTTAGACCTACTACGGTTACACTTCAGCTAGCAGATCGATCCTTAGCACATCCAGAAGGAAAAATCGAGGATGTATTGGTACATGTAGATAAGTTTATATTTCCTGCAAATTTTGTAATTTTAGATTTCAAAGTAGACAAAGAAGTACCAATTTTCCTGGGGAGACCGTTCTTAGCAATCGGAAGGACACTTATTGATGTGCAGAAGGGCGAACTTACTATGCGCATTCAGGACGATCAGGTAACATTTAACGTTTTCAAGTCAATGCGATTTCTTGACGCAATAGATGATTGTTCTGCAGTGTCCAACATAGATGATTTAATAGTGGAGAAGGAACTCAACTCTGTTGAGGATCCTTTGAAAAGAATTTTGACATCAGACCCTCCAAGTGATGAAGAGGAGGATGAAAACTTATCTTTGCTAGAAGCTAATCAAAAGGGATTTAATCCACAATCCCATTTTAAATCTTTGGATTTAAAGGAGAGAGACTGCACACAGCCAAAAGCGTCAATCGAAGAGCCACCTAAACTAGAACTCAAGGTATTACCTTCTCATTTAAAATATGTTTATTTAGGTGACACTTCTACTCTGCCTGTGATTGTTTCAGCAGAGTTAACTACTGAGCAAGAAGAGAAACTTACCTTAGTCCTGAAATAATTTAAGAAGGCTACTGGATGGACTATAGTCGATATTCGCGATATTAGTCCATCTGTACGCATGCACAAGATCATCCTGGAAGATGGTGAAAAAGGGATGATCGATGGACAACGAAGGTTGAACCCCATCATGAAGGACGTAGTGAAAAAAGAGATTATCAAGTGGTTAGATGCGGGTATCATTTACCCCATTTCAGATAGTTCATGGGTAAGTCCGGTCCAGTGCGTACCAAAGAAAGGAAGTATCACGGTCATAGAGAACGAGAATAACGAGTTGATATCGACTAGAACAGTTACAAGATAGAGAATTTACATCGATTACCGGAAGCTAAACAAGGCAACTAGGGAGGATCATTTCCCTTTGTCGTTCTTAGACCAGATGCTAGATAGACTCGCGAGGCAAGATTACTACTGTTTTCTCGATGGATACTCGGGGTACAACCAGATTACGGTAGCATCGGAAGATCAATATAAGACCACATTCACCTGCCCGTACGGTACATTTACATTTAGACGCATGCCATTTGGTCTATGTAATGCACCTGCTACATTTCAAAGATGTATGATGTCTATTTTCACTGACATTGTTGAGAAATTTTTGAAAGTTTTCATGGACGACTTTTCAGTGTTTGGAGATACGTACGATGACTACCTAGTCAATCTAGCTAAGGTACTAAAGCGATGCGAAGAGACAAACCTAAGAAAAGTGTCATTTTATGGTACGAGAAGGTATCGTTCTGGGGCATCGGATAACAAGACATGGGATCGAGGTAGACAGAGCAAAAGTAGATGTTATTGAGAAACTCCCACCTCCAACATCTGTAAAGGGTGTTAGGAGCTTTTTAGGCCATGCCGGGTTCTATCGAAGATTTATCAAGCACTTTTCCAAAGTTGCTAAACCTTTATGCAAATTATTGGAAAAGGACACGATATTCAAATTTAGTGAGGAATGCTTAAAAGCTTTCAATGACTTGAAGAATCGATTAGTCACAGCACCCATAATTGTCACACCAAACTGGGACTTGCCATTTGAATTGATATGTGACGCAAGTGACTTCGCAATAGGAGCTGTCATGGACCAGCGAAGGAACAAAGTTTTTCATCCCATCTACTATACAAGCCGAACTCTGACAGGAGCTCAGTTAAACTATACGGTAACAGAAAAAGAGTTACTTATTATCGTATTTGCTTTCGACAAGTTTCGATCTTATCTTGTAGGCACCAAGGTAACTATCTATACAGACTACTCGGTAATTAAATATTTACTTGCCAAAAAAGACGCTAAGCCGAGGTTGATCCGATGGGTACTTCTACTTCAAGAGTTCGATTTGGAAATTCAAGATCGAAAGGGAGTAGAAAACCAAGTAGCAGATCAATTGTCCAAATTGGAGCCACAAAAACAGAATTCTCCACTTGTACCAATTCAAGAAACATTTCCAGATGAACATATACTGAAGGTAAGTCATGTCAATAATACCCCTTGGTTTGCTGATATTGCTAACTTTTTAGGTTGTGGCTTAATACCGTATGATAAGACATATCAACAAAGGAGAAAGTTTCTTCACGATGTGAAGTACTATTTCTGGGAGGAACCATATCTGTTTAAAAAGTGTGCAGATCAGATGATTAGGAGATGCGTGGCAGAAGAAGAAATACCGCAGATTCTATACCATCATCACTCACTTTCCCAAGTGGGGTCATTTACGAGGAACTCAGATCTGCGACCAAAGTATTGCAAGCTGAATTCTTTTGGCCAACACTATTCAAGGATGCATATGCATACGTAAAGAGTTGTGACCGATGTCAAAGAGTTGGAAATGTCACCAACAGAAATGAGATGCCTCGAACAAACATCATTGAGGTCGAATTATTCGATGTTTAAGGTATTGATTTTCTTGGGCCCTTCCCTTCATCTTTTGGTCACAAGTATATACTGATAGCAGTAGATTATGTCTCCAAGTGGGTCGAGGCAGAGGCATATCTGACAAACGATGCTAGGGTTGTGATGAAGTTTTTGTAGAAACATATGTTCACGAGGTTTGGAACCCCGAGGGCCATCATTAGTGATGAAGGGTTCCACTTTGTGAATAAGTGGTTAAAATGGTTACTAGACAAGCATGAGGTGAAACAAAAGGTTGTAACGGCTTACCATCCATAGACGAATGGACAAGCTGAACTGGCAAATAAAGAAATCAAGGGCATATTGGAGAACGTAGTTTGCCCGAGCCGACGAGACTGGTCCAAAAGAGTAGATGACACTTTATGGGCCTACAGGACAGCGTACAATACACCTTTAGGGATGTCACCCTATAGGCTAGTTTTCGGTAAAGCATGTCATCTACCTTTGGAGTTAGAGCATAAAGCTTACTGGGTTAGAGCACAAAGCTTACTGGGCTCTTCGACGACTCAACTTAGATCCTAAGCTTGCAAAAGAAAGACGGATGTTCGAACTCAACGAGTTAGAAGAATTCTGAATGTTCTCATATGAAAATGCCAAATTACTCAAAGAGAGACTCAAGAAATGGCATGACAAACACATTCGGGTTCGAGAATTTGAAGTAGGCCAACAAGTATTGTTGTTCAACTTGAGAATGAAGTTCTTTCCAGGTAAGCTAAAATCACGTTGGTCCGGTCCATTTACAATTCAAAGAGTCTATCCATACGGAGTTGTTGAACTCCAAGGTAAGAGAGGTAATTTTCAAGTTAATGCTCAGCGTTTGAAACACTATTGGGGGAATAAAACCGAATGGGATAACATCTCGTTCATTTTAATAGATATTTAATAATTTATGTGTTTTGTTTAATAAATAATTTAGGGTCTATTTTTTTCGGGTTTAGTATGTTTAAATAAATTCTGTCTAGGTGGTTGGAACTTAAACGGGACCATTTATGACCCCTCCAATCTTTCCTGGGAATTTATTTTAACATAATTTTCCAAGAAATTTTTCCCTAATCAACAAAATAAATTTTTGTTTTTCAAATAAAAGGGTCAATTTGATCCAATTTTTAATTTGCAACTCAATTTTTAATTTTCATTGAGTCTAGGGACTTACATTGAATTATTTTTAAAATTTGATTGCTCTTTTTGTAAATAATGAAAATTAAGTGCCTTTTTTTGTAAATACTTTTTTAAGGCATCTAGAAGAAATATTTTTTTTCATTTTTTTAATATTATTAATAATTTGATAAACTTTAATATATAATTATATTCATTATAATTTATATATTAATTTTTATCAACTTAGATTAGAATTAGGATTAATTTAATTTCAATTTTTATTTTATGTTTATCTTAATAATTAATAGCAATTGATAATTCTATATGCTTATATTTAATTATTAATTGCCTTTAAATTTGAGTAGGATTAGAATTAAACTCTTATCTTTAATTATTAAATTAGACTAAGAGTTCTATTTTAAGTCCTATTACTTATGCTATAAATACCACCTTATACCTCCCATCCATGCATCAACCAAAACCAAAACACCTTGTGCCGCAACACCCCTAGCTCCAGGCCTAGTAGTCGGCAAACACCCAAAGAGAATCACGCTGCGACCTATGAACACCCGGCTCCCACTCATTGCACTGCTGCTTTGATCCAGCGATTGCCCAGTGTCGCGATTCTGTTGCTCCTCGATTACCCACTGCGCACCTTCACTGCTGCCCAGGCCACGTCCCGTATGCACGTCCCAGCTCCCGTACAAGCTCCAGGCCTACTCGACGAAGTGCCGCGCGCTTCTTGCTGCACACCCTTGCGTGATGCTGCTTGTTCTCTAGCCTTGTGCGGCACCCTCTTTGCACACTGAGCCTTAAGCCAAAATTCTTCAACCCTCCTCCTTTTAATTTGCCATCTTTTTCTTGCATCAATTTTCTTTGAGTTCTTATATTTTTACAAAAAGGTCAATTATGCCTCGCAAGAGAACTCGCGCCTCTGCTCAAATCGACGAAACAAAAAGCAAGTTCCATTGTGTTGAAGCTAAAGTGAGATACGAAAGAACCTACAAAAATCAACAGATGCATCCTGAGAAAGGCTTCACACTGAAGGAGAGCAACTACAGAGACTTCATGGCACGTATTCGTCAAATTGCTAAAGCTCTCAATTGGGAACTATTTTGTGAAAAGAGACCTAGTGTGGATGAGGAGCTAGTTCGTGAGTTTTACATGAATTTAACTTCAAGCGATATGACAGAAGTCCCTATTCGCGAAATCAAGGTACCTATAAATTCGAATGCTACTAATGAGTTCTTTGAATTGCCTGATTTCGAGAACGATGAGTATTCATCTTTGATGAGCAATATCAAGTCGGAACTTCTGTAAGAAATTCTCGAGGAGCTTACAGTTGAAGGTTCCAGTTGGACTATGTCGAAACAAGGAACCCACACGTGTCGAAGAGAATACTTAACACCTATTGCAAAGGTATGGTTTTATTTCATCCGTTTTAGCCTTCTGCCTAGCTCACATGGGACTACAATTTCATTGGAGCGAATGGTCTTATTATACTCGATCTTAACAGGTAAGACCATTGATGTGGGAAAGATCATCCTGAAAGAAATTCAAAACTGTGCCGCTAGACGTTCTGGCCCTGCTTACTTCCCCTTTACAATAACTATTTTGTGCTTGAAAGTAGAAAGTCTTGCTAATGTCAAGAAGATAGGGTACACCCAATGCACAATTACAGATTGGGACCTCTACCGAGTAGCCAGAGACTCAGTTCTACAACAACGAGTTGAAGAAAGTGAAGAGCCTGAAGAACCTGATGAAAAAGAAGATCCCACGATGCAATCATTTGAAGTCGCTGATAAGGTGGACCCAGTAGAGCCAAAAGATGAATCGGATGCTGGAACTCCAATGTTTAGGCCTAGCCCAGACTTTCGAGATGAGTTGTCAAATTTGATGGACTTAATGCAACACATGTAATGGCAGCAACAAGCATACTGGAGATACTCAAAAATAAGGGATGACTCGATTCGAAGTGATTTCCAGAGAATATAAAATGACCCATTTATTTTTGTGCCTGAATTTCCAGATTTCATATTCAAGCCATGGACTCCACTTTCAAAAAAGGAGCGAAGCGATTCATGCAAAGGCAATAATGATGGAGCAAAAGATGAGTCCAAGTTGGAAGGATCTGCAAATAAATAGAAGGGAGGGATCTTGACTCTATTTTATCTATGTTTTTTTAGGTTATTTTAGGATCAAGTTTAAATTAGGAACTTTTATTTTTGCATAATAAAACAAGAGAAGGAAATCCTGAATAAACATGGACAAGTCATAAAGTATAAAGAGTGGCAATAGATATATACATGTCTAGGATTGGATTTCGAAAGAGCTTGGTACTTAAGCAATCACATTGACTCACCTCCTCTTTTCTGAATTCCTACCTGGTGTATAGTATCTATTCACTTTAAACAATAAGGACATTGTTCATTTTAAGTTGGGGGGACCGAAATTTGAAATTATTTTCATCCAGAAAAAAAAAATTTTCTTTTAATTATGATTAGGGTATATTTCTGTTCAATAAATTTGAATTTTGTTAAGTATGCTAAACTTGAGTATGAATAAAGTTCTATTTTTTTCAATAAATTATTATGTAGTTTAATGATGACATGAATGTATTTTTAATAAAGCATGCAACCTCATACCATAAAATTTTTATCTCTTTAGGAAAGTTAGGTATGCATAAAAGTTTAAGTCTTTAGATTTGACTTAGTAGTTTCTTGAGGCGAAATCCTAGGATGCTTGGAACATTGGAAATGATTTAGGCAGCTATTGTTTGGACCGTTTGAGCCTTTCAAGCCTACCATGGTAAATTTTATCCTTTGAAACCCAACTTTGAGACTATATGGCCTAATTTTTGGAACCTATACAAATTTAGCCCATCACATTTTTCTTAATTATCTTTAAATTGCCCCAAACACTAGACTCAGTACTATTCAAGAATATCGTTTGGAAATAAGTTTGGGGGAGTTGAAAAGAAATATCAATGTTGCTGAAAAAAAAAAGGACATATATTTGAAAAAGAGCATGTGAAAGTGGTGGTTGAAGGTAAAAAAAAAATTTGAAGGTTCGATTTACACTGAGTTTAGGGTTTTTAGCCAAAATTTATCTATCTTTTTACCTACCCCTAAGCCCAGCTACGTTACAACCTTGTTAAAGACCTATTGATTCGAAGTTCCAAAATTACCTACATTAGTGGAGAGAAATTGCTTTGTTCAACATATGAAGACATAGGTTAAGTTTAATGATTGCGACTTGATCTTGAATAAAGGATTAAAAAATTGAATTGGTAGGAATCAGCATGTCTTTATTAGGAAACATTTAGTCTAATTTTTCTATTGTAATAATTGTTGAGATTAATTTGAATAATATGAACACTTGAGTAGCAGAAGGATCAAATTTCTTGTTCTTTGAGCATAAGTATATCAAATTCATAATTTCGAGAAAACTGTTGTTCTGAAGAAGGTTTTCAAAGTGTTTCCGAGAAATTCTTTTCAAAATTTGTGCATTACTCGGGACGAGCAGTGAATTAAGTTTGGGGGTGTGGAAACACAAAAATTTATATACTTTTTCATACCTTTTTTAACTTAAAACCAGGCTATTCTAGTTAAATTCTTGTTGAAAAATAATTAAATATTATAAAATAATTAAATTATATTAAAAATATGAACATTATGAATTTTAATTAATTTTATAGTTAATTTTGATTAAATTTGGTTATTTTTGACAGAATTACACAATTGGAGAAAAAGGGCCCGCTGAACACTGCGAGAAGAACAAAACTGAGAGTAATTTAAAGTATCGAGGCCAATTAAATTTCAGCCCAAGACGGTCCAGAAATGTGTATTAATTCATAATTAAATTGGTTTTAATTTATTTCCTATTTAATTTAGGTTAAATGACTTAATTTTAATTAATTATGAAGAAAGGGCCTAGTGAACCGCACTGCTTGAACTGAATGAAGTGAGCCGAACCAGCCACTAATTGGGCTGACCAGAACCGTCCATTGGCTGACCCAAATCAGAAAATTAGCTGATAAAATATTCTTGCAAAAGGCCCTTGAAAAACCTCCAAATTGCGTTCAAACCCCACCTTTATTTTAGGCTTTGTAGATTTGCCCCAGCCTATTTTTAGCAAGGTTGGAAGCTTCAACCTTGCCATGTGTGTGGCCGGCCATGGGAGGGCTCTCTTGGCTGCTGAATTTGATATTTTTAGCAGCCCTCTTCAGCTATAAAAGCCACCCTATGCTGCCCATTTCAAAGCATCCCTCAACATCCCTCATTCCACAACATTCTCTCATCCTCTCTTCACTTCTCTTAAAAGTTTCCTCTCCATTTTTCCATCCCATTTTCCCTTCCTCTTGTGCCGATTTCCTCTCATGAGAAAGACGTGTTATTCAGGTATCTCAGGCAGCAATCAAGGATTCATGGAAGCCTTGCTCGGCAAAGACAACGGAGTCAAAAGAATGGAGAAACAGTCAAGCCGCAGAGAAACACTGGATTTGCTTCCTGTTCCCTTTCTTTTTAATTTCTGTTGTTTTTATGATGAACATAGCTATGAATAATATTGTTGCTGAAATGGTTATTTTAATCAATTTAGCTTGAATTTAATTCGTGTTGGGTTGATTACTTGAATTGTTAAAATAGTGTTTATACTGTTATAGGCCTCAGTGAAATGCTTGATTAAGTAAAATCATGCTTAGGTTATCTGGCATTATAATTGTTTAGATAGCTAAAGAATTAATTGTTTAAACGGATTGAAATTGCAATTAATGGACTCAGTTCTTAATCAGTGCATGTTTAATTCTTCTAAGGTAACTGAAAATTAAATTAGCATTGTATTTGGCGATACATATGCCTTGCATAACTTGCAAGATTGTTGTGATTAAATTGTTTCAAGGTATGGCTACTTTGTTACTTCACATAATCTTTTACATGTTTATTAAGTTGAATTAATCGGTTGAATTGACATAGGAATATGTGAGAGATTATTTAATTCAATAAGTATGTATGTGCAATAGCATGTTTACTTTATTAAATCTGTTTAGTCGGTTGAATTGGCATAGGGATATGTCCAAGAGATAAATGGAATTTTTTAATTAGTAAATATGTTCATAAGTTAACAAATTATTGGGTTGCCGTGAATTTATTCATAACAGCAAAAGCACGAATTTAATATTTCTAAGTTAAAAAGGTATAATTAATCTAACACAATTATATCATCTTGATTAAATCTTAATTGAAATCGTGCACTAGAACTCTTATTTTTTTTAAATTGTTGCTTAGTTTTAAAATCTTAGTTTATAAATCACTCTTTTCAAACCAAAATTATTTTTACCTCACCAAAGTGTTTTAATTAATTTCATAAATATTGCTTTTTACAGTCCCTGTGGGTACGATAACTCGACATTTACTTGTCACTTTATTACTTGTTATGATTGTGTACACTTGCACATTTCCACCGTTCCAGACCCTAATGTAACTCTATAAACATTGACTAAGCCATAAAACACGACTTTACTTTTCAAAATTTGTAGTCCCAAAATCACTGTTTCGTTACCACTGAAAAACGGGATACTGAGACTTCTTTTTTTTTTGTTTCCCACATCGCTTCTTCAAGCCCATGACATTGTTATAATACCTTAACTAATGGCACGGACTTATTTCGCAACTCTTTTGTGTCCCGAGTCAAGATTCTTACAGGTTCTTTATTGTAAGTTAATTAGTCTGTAATTTAATTTCTTTTGTAGATAAAATATGCGACGGATCAGACCGGTATTGTCGAAGCATTAAACGTGAAAAACATTATGAATTCTTTTATGTTTTGGAGGTAAAGCCAAACGGTATGCTATCAATCCTATTCTTGCAAGAACTTCATATGATCCGATAAATCTAGGACTGAGCTTCCCTTTCTGCCAAATCGTAGCACTTTCTTCCAGGACGACACTTTCAAAAATACTTTTTCGCCAACAGAAAACTAGATATCAGTCCTTTTTAGATCAACATAAGATTTCTGACGATCGTATGTAGCTTTCAAGTTATCACTAATAATCTTGACTTTTTCTTCGACTTCTCGAACTACATCAACCCCGGTTAACTTCTTCTCATTCAATTCAGACCAATACAACAGACTTCTACTTTTACGTCCATATAAAGCCTCATACGGAGCCATCTTTATACTTGATAACTATTATTATACACAAATTCAACTAATGGAAAATACTGACCATCTATTTGCAGATGAAAAGTGGTACTAAAATTTAACTTCGAGCCTAAAGCTTCGTGTAACTTACCCCAAAATTTGGAAGTAAATCTTGGATCATGATAAGATATAATTGATAATGGTACACCGTGTAATCTTACAATTTCTGAAACATATAATTCTACCAATTTCTCAAGTGAATAACCATTTCGAATGGGTAGAAAATGAGTTGATTTCATTAATCTATCAACAATAACCCACATAGAATCTTTTCTTTTCGGAGTTAAAGGTAGTCCTGAAACAAAGTCCATGGTGACTCATTCTTACTTCCACTTAGGAATCATTATTGGTTGCAGCAAACCCGATGGTACCTAATGTTCGGCTTTTACCTACTGGCAAACTAAGCATCGGGACATATATTTTGCTATGTCGCGCATCATACCAGGCCACCAATAACCTCGTTTCATGTCGTTATACATTTTCATACTCTCAGGATGAATCAAATAAATGTTATTGTGAGCTTAATTCAACACCTCTCGTTTTAATTCAGAATCATTTGGTACGCAGAGTCAATTTTGCAAAAGCAAACAATCATCAATGTCGATACAAAAATCAATCTTTTGACCACTTTTGACTAATTTGAGCCTCAATAATAAATTTGAATCACCTTTCTAAAGTTATTGAATTTTCTATAAAAATATCAGCTTTACTATCAACTCAACCAAAATAGAACCATCAAGCTCAAATGTCAAATTTACATTCATAGCCTTCAAAGCAAATAAGGACTTATAGCTTAAAGTGTCTACAACGATATTAGCTTTCCCTGGATAATAATCAATTACCAAATCATAATCTTTTAATAATTCGAGCCACCTGCGCTGATGTAAATTCAATTCTTTCGAAGTCATTAAGTATTTCAAACGTTTATGATCAGTAAATATATGACATTTCTCCCTGTACAAATAATCTCGCCAGATCTTCAAAGAAAAAACAATTGCAACTAATTCCAAATCGTGTGTCGGGTAATTTCACTCATGAGGCTTCAACTATCTAGAAGCGTAGGCAATTACTTTTTCACTTTGCATCAAAACACATCCTAAGCCACAAAGAGATGCATTTCTATATACAATAAATTATTTCCTTGATTCAGGCTAAATCAAAACAGGAGCTTCAATTAAAATATACTTCAACTGCTCGAAACTTTTTTGGCATTTCTTAGTCCAAACACAGCTAACATCTTTTTGCAATAGTTTAGTTATCAAAGACACTATAATGGAAAAGTTTTTAACGAACTGCCGATAATATCCAGCTAAACCTAAGAAACTTCAAACTTCAGAAATATTCTTCGAAATTTTCCAATCAACAATCGTAGATATTTTATTTGGATCAACCCTAATTCCATCAGCAGATATAACATGTCCCAAAAAACCATTACTAAATTCAGCATTAAGTTATTTTTCATGCAATGTTTGCAATACAACTCTTAAATGTTCGGCATGATCTGACTCATTCAGTGAATAAATTAGGATATCATCAATGAATGCCACATCAAATCAATCTCAATACTGCTAAAATACTTGGTTCATCAAGTCAATTAATGCCACAAGAGCATTAGTCAAACCGACTAGCATCACCAGAAATTCGTATGACCATATATAGTTCTGAATGCAATTTTTGGTACATTTGGCTCTTTACCTCACAGCTGATAATATTTGGATCTCAATTCAATCTTTGAAAACACTGTAGCTCATTTTAACTTATCGAACAAATCATCAATACGAGGTAACAGGTATTTATTGTTAATAGTATATCTATCTAGCTTTAGATAATCTATACAAAGTCTCATTGACCTATCTTTCTTCTTCACAAACAAAACTAGAGCACCCCAAAGTGACACACTTGGTAGAATAAATCTGTGATCTAACAACTCTTGCAACTGTACTTTTAGCTCTTTCAATTCTGTAGAAGCCATCTTGTATGGTGTTATCAAAATTGGACTTTTTCCAAGTACAAGTTCAATCACAAATTTAACTTCCCGAGTCGGTGGCAACTTGTAAGTTCTTCAGTGAAAACATCAACAAATTCTTTAACTATCGGCACTTGATCTATTTTTGATTCTGCAACTTTCGAATCAAAAACATAAACTAAATAAGCTTCACATCCTTTTCTAAACAAATTTTTAGCTGACAATGCTAAAACTAGATTTGTAATACAATCAGTCCCATCTTCCCTAACACAAATAAATTCACCATTCGGACGCTTCAAACTAACTTGTTTCCTTTGGCAACTCACTATTGCATCATGCTCAGATAACCAATCCATTCCCAAAATGAGATCAAAATAATCAAAAGGTAACAACATCAAACTAGTAGGAAATTTGTAACCCCAAAATTTTAGTGAACATGATTTACAAATCTGATTAACTAAAACACACTGATCTAGTGGATTCGTTACCTTAATAGTGTAATCAGTGGACACAACAGGCAAATTCTTTTTTTCTACTAATGCAGTGCATATATAAGAGTGAGTTGATTTAAGATCAATCAATGTATATACATTAATATCAAAACGAGAAAAAATACCAGTAATAACATATGGGGCAATAGCTTCCTCACGAGCTCTGATGGCATATGCTTTGGTTGGTGCTCTCACTTTAGATCGTTCATTCATATCACAATTCTTTCCTCAACCAGAAGTAGTATTTCTACCGTTTCCAGGTCATCTACCTCTCTGTGAGGTTTCTTCAACTTGTTTATTTGATTGCAAAAATTATTTTTCTGTTTTGGACAATCACGAAGGAAATGATCAATAGATCCACAAAAAAAACAAGCTCCTAACTTTGATCGACATTCACCAAAAATCCTCTTGCCACAAACATTGTAAACAGGGACAGTTTTCTCACCATTCCTCACACTTCTGACACTAGCTACTAGAGAATTAACAAACTTCAAAATGCGTTGCTTCAATTTATCTTTGCCAATGAACTCTGAAGGGCCAGTGGGTCGACTTGTTTCATTTCTAAACTTCTTCAATGGAGACATTTGAGCAGACTTAAATGATCCCCTTTTGTTAAAATTTCAAATTTTCAAATCTGATTTCTTCAATTTTCTGAGCTCGTTCTAAAAGTTCTACAAATTCCCGTAACTTTAACACTTCCACCGACATACGAATGTCATCATTCAACCCATATTTAAATCTAATACACATTTCTTCTTCATTTGACACTATATTACGGGCATACTTGCTTAACTACACAAACTCTTGTTCATATTCAGCTATAAACCGATTGCCCTATTTTAATTCAATGAATTCTTTCTTTTTTTTGTTCAGAAACAATCGGTTAACATATGTTTTCTTCAATTCAATTTGAAAGAAATCTGAATTAATACGATCACTTGATGTCATTGTGCTCAAAGTGTCCCACCATGAGTATGCTTCATCTTTCAACAATGACACAACACATCTTAGATAATCTTTAGGAGTGCACATAAATTCCACAAAAACACTCTTCATATTTATTAACTGGTACTTCACTTTTTTGGAATCATCGTCAACTTTGCATCTAAATTCTTCAGCTCCACATTTACGAACTTTGTCTGCAGAAAGTTGGATAACTGTTATAGGTACAAAATTTTGAGGACATACATTTCATACATTAATATAAACATTATATAATTCGTTCACTCAAATACATACCATCCCTAAAACGAGCCTTGAGGCCCTAGAAACACCTTAGAAACAATTTGGTACTAAATTGAAAACATTTGGAAAGTTTAAGAGAAAGTTAGAAAATTTTGACTACAGGGGTTACACGACCGTGTAGTCAGGCACACGGCTGAGACACACCAATGTCTCAGTCTCTGTAACCTTCAAACTAGGGACATACGGTTGTGTCCTCACCCATGTCATCACCATGTAACTCTATGAGTAGGGTCACACGCCCATGCCACACGCTAGTGTGCCAGGCCATGTAACTATCGAAATAACCCCACACGCCCGTGTGTCAGGTCATATGTTAGGTCATGTAACTAATTGACTTGCATGCAATAAAACCTATAGTGGACACATGGCCATGTCACAAGGCCGTGTGTCACACATGGCTGAGTCACACACTCATGTCTCAGGCCGTGTGGACATGAATTTGCCCAAGATCATGCCATTTTCATCACCAAATCATGCACACACCTATAGGCCTTTTGTACACCTAATCAAGACATAAAAACATGACTAAAACTTACATGAAATGACCAATTCAATAGTCCAAAATCAATCAACCAATATGCCATACAAGGCACTTCAAATGCATTCATCCATAACTTACCTAAACATGCATATTATACCACTTTTCATTCATCAACTATTAGTGTAATTGCCTTTCAAAACATGCCATAATCTTCCCATATTCAAACTATCCCAAAACATACCACATAAGCTATTCAAAAACATGGAACATGAAATAGCACAATGACATAAGTCATCAAGACATCAAAGTACCAAAACAACATAATATTTACAAGTTTTACAAGCCAAATTACCAACTAAACATTCATCACAATGACATTATAATTCAACCTATACATGCCATTATAGCATTGGCCGAAACATCAAAATCTATCGATATTTATGCTGGATAGTGTGATAGATCTCCGACCAACTTCGAAACTGATCGAGCTTCTGATAATTTATAAAACATATGAAAGAAAACTAAGTAAGCACATAATGCTTAGTAAGTTCATAGAACATGAAACAGACCTTACCATTTCATCTAAATAACATTAAGTATAAGCATAATGTAATCCAACCACAAGCTTGGCACAAGCCTAAGCACCATCATCAATAGTACACAAGTTATTGCATTAATACATAACTTACTTGTATTAAGCATAAGATAAGGCATTTTTACATGAACATATATCATTCGATTCATTCACCTTTTCATGAGTATATAAAATAATTCATTTCGTAACTTACCTTTTCAAACCCTTTTCTTGCCTGTTGAACCGTCTACAATATCATCGAAAACTCGAGAAAGCTTACACAAAGTGTGCTTAAACATATAACTGTAACTTTTCCTTTAGATCATTGCTCACACGAGCTATGAAATAGGCCTACTTACATGAGTTGTGGGTCGAAATGTAAGCTACATGATGCTACCCACACGAGCTGTGGAGTATCCGCAACAAATGCAGGATCTCAGCCATCAATAAGACATTCAAGAACAGCATCCGAAACATGGAATCCCTAATGACATGTCATTTGTATCCTACAAATTCCTAAGGTTCAACTAGGACTCGATAACTCTCAGGGCAATTCTTTGGATATACATTGATTAATAGCATTATAAATACCTAATAACACAAAAATGAATAACATAAATATAGTAATCCATACATATGAACTTACCTCAACAACTAGGGAGTGGAAACGAGATCGACTAATCCAAGGCTTTAGCTTTTCCCCTATCTAGATCCGTACGTGGTCTATCTCTATCTAAATAGAAATTTTTAATCCATTTAATATCCCTATCATTCAATTTAGACAAAATTACTTTTTTGCCGTTCACATTTTAACTTTTCTCGATTTAGTCTTTAAGCTCATAAATTGAAATCTATATCAACTTATACAAACCATCATTTCATAATTTTAACTTGAACTTTAGCTTTTACAAACAAGTCCCTAAATGTCATTTTCATCAAAAATCACTTTACAAAACTTGTTTATTTATCAATAAGGACACATAATCTATCATTAAACATCAAGAATCATACAAAATCATTCATGGCATAACCCTCAATCTTTAACAACTTTACAAATTGATCCCGGAGCTAACTAGATTAAGCTAAAACGACCTCAAAAACATAAAAAATCATTAAAAACAGGACTTAGAATCATACCATGCAAACAAAGGACTTGGCCTAAACTTTAAACCTCAATAATGGAGTTTTCTAACCCTATATTTAGTGGAGAAGAAGTCTAATGTAGGTGAGCACTTAATTTTATTTTATTTGTTTTATGTTGATTTTACTATTTATCGTATTAACTTTTGTTTTTAACCTTTAAAAATTAACTAAACCATGCCCAGTTTTGTCCACTATCCTTATAAATGGTATAATTTCCATCGAAGTCCTCTCACTTTAGAGTTCCATAGCTATTTGACACATTTAACTAATAGAACTCTACTTTTGTACTTTTTACGATTTAGTCATTTTCACATAATTAATCATAAAAACATCAAAATTTCTTAACGAAATTTTAGTATGACCTTACTAAAATCCCATAAATATTTAAATAGTAATAAAATAACAATTTACTCATTGAATTTGTGGTCCCGAAACCATTGTTCTAATTTCATTGAAAACGGGTTGTTATAGGTGTAGTTAGAGCCATCACAAAATTCATCCATTGATGAAAATGGACAAAATCCCAAACCTCTTCGCAATGCGAGGTCGGAGGGTTGAAACCTCTTTCAAGGATGAACGTGTAACACCTCTATCCCGTAACCGTTGCCAGAATAGGACGAGGCGTTACCAGAAAATTCGGAAGCAGATCAAACAGTAAAATTTTGAACATTTTTTTTTCCTTTTTCGTGAATAAAGATTCTTCATTTAATTAAATTCTAAACACCAACAAAGATCAAATTGTTCATTTAATTAAATTCTAAACACCAACAAAGATCAAACTTATAACTTATAAAAGTAGACTTCCAAAGGATGCCATATTCGCATGGCTTACAAACAATAGTTATGATATCATTTTACTATAATCTATCCTATACATGCCATAAACTAAATCCAAATCACAAGGTTTCCATAATAGTAGATAGTGTGATGAAGTGCTGACGATCCCCAAGCTGGTAATCAGAGTCCACAATCTATAAAACAAAGACAAAAGACAAACGGAGTAAGCTTACATAAGCTTAGTAAGTCTTAAGTAAAACGATAATTTTGCAAAATCAAATTCAATTATCATTTATCACTCGATTCTTCTAATCAATGAAGTCAATCTAGAGCTCCATAACGAACTATAATTTCAATAACCACATCATTTAGTTACCACAAATTATTTCATGATAATGACCAAAATGGTCAAATATTTGTATGCTCACAAGGCACACTTAGCTCATAATTACACTCCAATCTAAATGCCTTTATTATAGTTTAATCGAATACATTCTTATGGCATAACACATTGGCTAAATGTATCATAATCACACCTGATCGTGGTCACATTTACATTCATACACTTATTCACATATGCATTGCTTTGTATACTTTTGATCTAATCCGAATTGAAAATCACATACAAGCACCTGATACATACCTGGCCAACTTAATGTACTGAACATCTTTAACTGTCGTTTCATTACTAAGCCTCATCGTCTTAGACCTTGCAGAAACCCCGTTTAACAATATCAAGAGATCTCACCATCCCGTCAAATAGTTCAAACCTCATGCACGCATATATAGTTTATCTATTTCTTCCAAATTTGATTTACATAGTCTTTCCCATCTAGAAACCTCATATCTACTTCTAATTCAATCAATCAAACTAAAACATAATACTTTTACCACGTTTAGTTTCCATATTTAGAAGCACATAGTAATATCATAATCTATCATGAATAGATTCATAAAGTCACTACTCATTTAGGATAACATATACTCTTTCAATAATCATAATCACTTGCTCAAACGTACTCGTTTCATGCACATACATGAATATATATATATATATATATATATATAAAAAAACTTAATTCCTTATTTCATAATCGCATCAAAACTTTCGAGTATTTCAACGTGGCATGTATTGAATTACAGTATGGCTACGCAAAGAACCAAACATAAACCTTATCACATATACGTAAGTTGACAAAATACAATCCTTCCCTTGCGTTTGTACATCTAGCCGAATACAATTTATTCTCAATTTATAAGGCCTTTTTGGCCGAATATGCACAATTACATATATAAATCTCAGCACATACTTTTGTTTACTTAAAGCTCATACTGTAACACCCCGTACCCGAGACCATTTCCGGAGTCAAACACGAGGTGCTAACGGACTTAATTCCTTACTTAAACAGCTCATACAATTCATTTTTAAAATTTCCAGACGAGTTGGCTAACTACATCACAGTCACTCTAAAAATCATATCTCGAGTTCCAAAACTTGAAATCCAATTCCGTAAATTTTTCCTGAAACTATACTCATACATATATTTACTAATTTTTTTCTAGAATTTATTTTTGGTTGGGCCAATTAGTACAGTTTATTAGTTAAAGTCTCCCCTGTTTCAGGGTTCGACTACTCTGACCTTCATACATTACGACTTAGATATCTCCCTGTACAGGGCTTCAATACTTATGCTGTTTGTTTCTAATGAAACTAGACTCAAAAAGGAATCTGTACATATAAATCATGACTTCTAATTATCTCTGGTTAATTTATGCTGAATTTCCAAAGTCAGAACAGGGGATCCAGAAATTGCTCTAGCCCTGTTTCACGAAAACTTAAACATCTCATAAAATACGGCTCATGTGGTCATTTCGTTTCTTTCATATGAAAATAGACTCATCAAGATTCGATTACATAATTTATTCATTATTTAATTCCATTTCTATTATTTTTAGTGATTTTTCAAATTCACATCATCACTTGCTTTATTAGCATCTATTTTAAGGTAAATTTTACCTATTTCATAGTTTTCCATTAATCAAAACTCAAAATAGGTTAATTACTTAGAGACTTACCTCGTATCTTTCTCGAGTAGTTACGGGTTCGGCTATTTCGTCACTTTAGCTTTCACCTTATCCGGTTGTCCCTATGTGCTCTTAAGCTTAATTGAGTAAATTAAGTATATCAACTTCATATACTTCACTTAACTAAAGCAAGAAATACAATTATCCTCACTATCTCACACATATACGTTCAGTCAATCATTACTATGTTACAAGTCAAGCCTAGCTTAGGCTAGATCAAACATATATAATCTTTTAACTCAATTTACTTAATCAAGATATATTAGTTATCAAAGGTTGACCATGATACACATAGTGAGCTCCATTTTTTTTAACTCACATTCGGCACATAAAAACATACACAAAATTTTCCACACAAGCTAGTATTTTAGCAATTAATATGACACAAGTTAAACCAAAAGTTTACAATAAAATTACAAGGTACATACATAGGGTCCATATACATGTTTATTTTAAAACACCACCCTTTAAACCCTCTAGCTCTACTTACAAAAGACTCTCATAACTAAAATCCATAAGTAAGTCATCCAATTCCACCATTTTAATAAGTATTTTATACCAAACCTAATAACTAAATGTTATTAATGAGATTCATACCAAGACCGAATATTCATTAACAACCAAAGAATATATTCAACAATTTAACAATGTGTTTAACCTCCATGGCCGAATAGATCCTTTCTATTCCATTTAACTACCATAAATTTAAAGTATTTAAATCAAGTTCATGAGTTTCTAATTTCATTACTTCAACCATTCAAAGCCTATCTAATTTCTCAAATAGATTTCTAATACAAGAATTAAGCCAACCTACTAACCTTAACACCCACATTCGGCAAGTGACCACACACACACTCTCATAACCGAATTTCCATACTACTAAAACCTCTATACACATATTCCCCTTATTCATCTTCAATTTAAGCTCCCACTCATAAAACATAAGGAATAGAAATCATCTTCTAAGTTTCCTACCTTAACCGAATGCCCAAATCACCACAAGGATCAAAATTCACACATGGGCTCAATCAAAGACCTATCCATCAACTAAAATTTCATAAAATCTCAAAGAATTTACCTAAAACTTACCTTAATTAAGCAAGTAGAAGACCAAATGCCTAGCTTCTTTCCCCCCCTTTTTTTTTCCTTAGTTACGGCAATAAGAGAAAAACAAAGAGAAAAGTTTCTTTGTTTTTATCACCATTCTCTCTTTTTTTTTTTTATTCATGTTTTCAAATTATAAACTATTAAATATTATTTACTAAATATAATATACACATAATGCCAAAATCATAACATCATTACCATCCACTAATGTTAAAAGTGGGCCATTTGACATGCAAGTCCACAACTTTAGTAATTTAACATTTTAATCACTTGGACATTTGCCTATCATATTTTTAAAGCTTCTCAAATATGTCCTTTTTAGCTAATTTCACATCCAAATGACAAAATTAAAACATGAAATTTTTACACATACTTATTCACAAATAATAAGCATAGAATATAACAATTAATTATTTTTGTGACTCGATTTTGTGGTCCCGAAACCACTTTTCGACTAGGGTCAAATTAGGGGTGTCACAGAACGAGCATCCTTGAATGGATAGGAAAAAGGCTTTAAACTCTTTGGACTTGAATTTATACGAAATATGTGTTGGTTCTAGAGGTGGTTTGGAATGGGATCTCGCTCGATTTTTTGTTTTAGGAGGAATGTTTATAAAGTCTTAAACTAAGCTATCTAAAAAATATGTATTCACCAACTAACCCAAAAAAAATCACTCTAAAACCAAAATGAAAATAGCAACAATTATTAAAATAGCAAGAATAATAAATGTGAACAAAAAAGAGAAAATGGAAGCTTAAACTGTGTTTGTTGTGATGGATTTGTTGTATGAATTAATGAAGTTCTGTGTTTTACAACCCAAAAGAGTGGAATACCTACAAAAGAATAAAATTAACCAAAATTAAAGCTAAAAGTATACGGAGATTGTAAAGAGAAATGGAAGAGATAGAAAGAGAGATTGAGCGAAAATAGAGAGAGGGAGAGTTTTTAGGGATTTAGGGTTGAATAATTTGGGGAATATTTAGAAAATATGGTGTTTTGTAGTGTTTAGAAGCTTAAAAAGGCTCTAATACTCACAAATCGTGAACCAGGTATCGCCTGACCCAACTTCAATATCACGATTCCTAAGGTAGGATATCACAATATCCATTATTTTTTGACCCTTCACATTCTATTCTGTCTTAGGTATCGCAATATTGAGGGATGCGTCTCGCGATACAATTGTGTAAAACCAAAATTTAGACCTTTGAAATTCCAGGGGTATAGCAATGTCAAGGGTCCAATATTGCGGTACCAAAAAGATTTTTGGTCCTCTCTTAGAATTGGCTTACAAATCACGATACCCCCATAGGCATCGTGATTTCACAGAAGAAATCGCAAAACTTCTAAAAAATCATCATTTTTTTTCACTCATCAAAATTCTCTTTTAACAAATCTAAAATGCAAATAACTACTAATTAAATCCTACACTACATGCTAATAATATTTGGAGTCCATGCTTAAAATATTTAATTACTTACAAAGTTTTGGACTCCATTGCTACATGCGGTAATTTAATGCAACTTGGGGCGGTCAATCTGGCCACCGAAATGATGTTTCATTAGTGTCCTCGAACATGGATATACCTCTTGTTCAATGTACGACTGAGGCTTCCCAAGAATCATAATGTCCTCCTTATCCTTGTTCACTTCAGGATTTTCCTGCCCAGTGCACCTACGTATAGCTGAAAAACTACACCATTCCATAAAAGCTGCAAATTTGTTAGCATGATATGGTTGTCTCAACTACTTGACACTCATACTCTTGTGATAGTAGTACCTTATTAGACTTAGGCTAGATCTCCACACATTTGAAAATTCCAATCTCTCCCTCAATGTCCATAGTCAGCTCATCCCTTCCTACGTCTATAATAGCTCTATACATGGCTAAAAAAAGTCTCTCTAAGAGGATAGGAATATCGAGATCATCCTTGAAGTCCAACACAACAAAGTGAACCAGAAAAATAAATTGCATAACTTTCACTAACATGTCCTTTAGGACTCCCTTGGGACGTACCAAAGATCAATCGGGTAATTGCAAGGTGACTGTTGTTTCCTTAAGTTCTCTAAACCTAACCTCCTATAGATTGACAATGGCATGAGGTTAATACTTTCCCTTAGATCACATAGGGCTTTCCTAGGACTAACTCCACCTATCTCTATTTGGATGGTAAAGCTATCGGGATCCTTTTCCTTGGGAAAAACTCTTTTATACACTACCACGCTACATTCCTTATTAAGAGCGATTTGCTCTCCTCTCCCTATTTCCTTCCTGCACGACATAACCTCGCTAAGAAACTTGGCATATTTGGGCATTTCCGTAATGAGCTCTAACAAGAGGAGGTTTACATTCAAGGCCTTAAATATATTAAGGAATTGCAAGAACTCCTTACTCCCTTTCTTTTTCTCCTCCTCTAGACACGAAGGAAATGGTATAGGCTTTACACTTGGTGATGGTGGTTGAATGGCTCTATCCTCTATTTCAACTTGTGTGGGTTCACTCTCAGGTCCTTCCCTCTCTCCCACCCCTTCTCCAACACTAGGAGTACAGGTGCTCTCATCCTTCTCACTAATTTCTTTCTTCCCACAGTTTGATTGGATAGGTTCCTTAGCTACAGCCCCTAATCTAAAGGTGATTTCCTTAGTGTGTTCCTTCTTCCCTCTTCGTATTAGGTCCGGTATTACTGTGTATTCTAGAAGCTAAGTTGTTTTGCAACAATTACAAAACTTGGTCTAATTGATCATGGATTTGATGCACATAGGCTTGCACTACATGCAAGTCTTCCTCTACCTTACTTACCCTAATCGATAATAAAGGGTCTCTACTATAGGTTAGGTTTCTCTTGAACTTGGGATGCCCTAAAAGGTAATGGAGGTTGATACAGTGCATTGGGTTTTGATGAATTAAGGTTTTGATTCCCTTGATTGGAAGGACCCCTTTGGTTCCCTCCTCACTTATGGTTAGGATGGTCACACCATCTCAGATTATAGGTGTTGGAGTAAGGGTTATATCATTTATTCCCCACATAGTTAACCTCCATATGGTTACCCTCATCATCGTGTCCTACACTAAAATGGGTCAGGTTTGGCTTGTTTTGGACTTGCGCCTTGTACAAACTCATATCCAATTGATTAAGCATTTCGAGGCCTTGTTGATACTTGTCCTTGCTACCAATAGCTTTCACTACCAATTGTTTGGGCCGATATGTAAACCGCTCAATCGACCACATGTAAGAGTTTATCATCATTTCCTTAAGATGTTGACAAGCCTCGGAGAACGCCTTTAACATGAATGCTACCACAGACATCTCGTCAAGACGAGAGCGTAACTTTTCGTCAAGGCCAATGTAGAGGACTTGAAGTTGTAGACAATCTTGTAAACCATGCTACGGACACTTGTGTAGCATTAGCTTAAAAAGCTCCAATGCCTCATACAATGACTCTCCTTCCAATTTCTAAAAAATTGTAATATCCATTCAAAGCTTTATTGTCTTGCTCAGGGGAAAGTACTTTGCCAAAAATTTACTTGCTAGCTCATCCTAAGTATTGATGGTATCTACCAACTATGAATCTAACAACATAAAAGTATCATCAGTAAGATAAAAAAAAGAGTAACCGAAGACAGATGGCATCATTGAAGACCCCATTATAATTAAAGGTTTCTCAAACGGTTAGAAACTGCTTAAGGAGTTGGCTTGGATCCTTATTCATTGACCTTCTAATTTGAAGGTTCGATTGTATCATCTAGATCATTGTAGATTTGATTTCGAAGTTATTAGCATTAATTGTTGGGTGATTAATGCTACCTCGAACAACATCTGAGTTTGGCATCTCGTAGTCGTGTAACGCTCGTTGCTCCATAGGTAGGTGTGGTGATCGTTGAACTTTATGTAACACTCCAAACCCTGTCGAGTTGGTACGACCCAAATGTGGCGTGCCATATTAACCACTAAAGTGACTCTTCATTTAATTCCCAACCATTCCTCAAACACACCGTAGTTTACAGCATAAAGTTAAGTTAGATTATCACAATGCAATGGAACCAAACATAAATCATAAGATATAATGAGCAAAAGATGTAATGGCATAAAACATGTTAACACATAGCACTTTCCTTGTATAAAGAGAGAAGGGTCCGTATAACAAACAGTAAGGTTTTCATGATTCACATATAAGTACGTAATTTCCTAAGACTTACCTTTAAGGTTTCGTATATGTCATGTAGCATTGGTTCGCATACAATTCAGCTTCACGACAAGAAAGATCATACATTCAAGGATTCTCATACTACATGCGGATTCCTTAGTTGGTCCTTACTCAATGAAGCTCCTTCTAATAAGGAGTTTGGTCCATCCTAGGGGAAAGACCCAGCTAAAGTCAGTTGGTCTTCTTTGTCTTTCCCCAGGATTAGGATTTGCACCCCTTTTTATTCCCAAATGAAGGCTTAAACTTAAACCTTTTAAAGGCTTGGAAAGAGGGCCTCGAAAGGTGCTGGCTTAGTGATCACACTTTGAGGAGTTGCTATTGCAAAATGGGGAGTCCGTAAACACTTGAAGAGTGTACAGGAGACGCCAAGCCTGCCTTCTAAATGTACCTTCCTCCTTATTTTACCCATCTAATCCCCATTATCTTAACATCCAAGGTCCTCCTCAATAGGTTTCAAACCTGTGATCATCCTTATATCCTCTTAGAGGACTCAACCGTTAGAAAGCATAGACATTCGTTCAACAGACCACTAAATTCTACCTTTGTTATATATTTGTTTTATTAATGACCTTACTTTTCTAGAACTTGTACTTTTCAATCAATATATCTTTTTATTTTTACTCTCCTTGTATTCCTTTCAACATACATCTTGTAACACCCCTAACCCGTATCTATCACCAGAATAGGGTTACAGATTATTACTAAAGTTTACAAATCAAACGGATAGAAATTTCAAATATTTCATATCATATCAATAAACACATTATATCCAAGTCAAATCATACATATTGTCCCTTATACTAGCCCTCGAGGCCCAAAATACACATTAGAAACAAATCGGGACTAAATCGAAAACTCAGAGAATTTTTTAGAAACACTAAAATTTTCAAAACTGTAGAGATCACACGGCCAAGAGACACGCTCGTGTTTTAGGCTGTGTGGGCATTCAAAATAGGGACACACGGCCATGTCCCAACCCATGCCAGTGCCCATGTGAGTATACTGACTTGGGTCACACAACCAAGCCACACATCCGTGTGCTACGTCGTGTGAACATACTGACTTGCAAACCTTTACAAGCTACAAGGGACACACGGCCATGTCACCTGGCTATGTGTCACACATAGCTGAGACACACACCAATGTGTCTACCTGTGTGGACGAAAATAGGTTATTTTACAAGCCATTTTTTTCACTCAACAAGACATGTACGTACAGAAAAAATGCACATGTATACGAGCCATAGCAAGGCACCAAAATCATGCATAATCTAGCTTTATACATACAGTATAACCACACTCAACCAATATGCCCATAGGCATCTCAAACGACAATTTATATACTTGTATAACCAAGTTCTCCATTTGGTTAAAATAACAACTAACTTCTAATTTGATTTGCATCCATACATACCTTAAATCTTACTTACCAAAACACAAACCATTTGGTACTAAAATGCCATTCTTTAACTAATATCAATTAACCAAAATACCTATACATAATAAGGTACCAAATCACCACATATACCACAAATCATAAAGCACAATACCATATGCATATTCAACTATCATTTTATATTTTATCATTCAAACAAATAAGCCAAACGTTAACCATAATAAGGCTACTCACATACATGCCAAACTTTGCCATTATACCATCAATATACGAAAACTCAACCAAGTCAAATGGCCATTTCAACATTCAAACACATAGGCCAACATTAACCAGAACACTTATACTTGCCATCATAACCAAAATCAAAACATTCGAAAGTATCGATAGAACCGATGGATAGTGTGATGGATCTTCAACTAACTTCTAACCTGATCGAGCTTTCGATAATCAGAAAAGTAAATGAAAACAACTACGTAAGCAATGAATGCTTAGCAAGCTCGTAAAAACTTTAATCATATCACTTATACATATTATCCCTAGCATAGTAGGATTTTAAACAACTTTAAACTCTTCCAAATTTCTTTATTTTCATTTGCATTTCTTCACTTTCCACACCCATTCCATATGCGTAACACACAAGTCATAAGCATATCATACAACCATAGCCACAAACTACTACATTTAAACATAGCATTTTCGAATTAATCACATGATAAGTCATTTCATAAGAAATTGCATAATTTAAACATTACCACTCTTTCATGAGCCCAAGCATATTTTCATTTAAGCACTTACCATTTCAATGCAACTTATAAGTAAATATATTACCATTAAACCAATAGCTTGGCACCTGCCTAAGCATCAAACAACAACACATGTTAGCATACTTGGACATATTTCATATAAATTCAACAGTGATAACCTTATTTTCTCAACATGTCACACTTGAGTTTATTACTCATCTCAACTTACATAATTTCCATGTATCAACATATCAAAGATACTCAGATATGTACATGTCATGATACATATAATTCTTTTACTGTTTCTTCATATACATATATCATCCATTTTAATAAATCAATTTATCGTGTACCATCATTTCCATGTATTTCATGTATATACCTGTATTAGTTCGTATCGAACTCATATCGTCTCATAACAGAACATTTCCCATTGAACCATTTAGAATATCATTGGATACTCGGGTAGCTCACACATGGTATGCTAAACTGTAATCTGTCAATTCCTGTACATGTATGCTTATACGAGCTCTGAATTGGTACACTCTTACGAGCTGTAATCGGTATGCTCATACAAGCGGAGTAATGGTAAGCTCATGCGAGCTAAATATCGGTAAGCTCATACGAGTTGAATATAAGTAAGCTCTCTCTCAGGCTGAGAATCGGTAACGTTAATGGCATATCATTTGTATCCTACAAATTCCTAACGTTTACACAGGACTCGGTAATCATCGTACATCGTTGAATTTATGTCGTTTCATAACATGACAAATTGCATAATAACATATATATATTGATTTAATCACAATATAATCACATATTAAGATTCACTTTAATCAAAATTATACATAATATAGTTCATACGATCTTACCTGGCTAAATTGCAGAAATACCAAGGTTTAGGGGTATTTTGGTACTTTTTCATTTTCATCGATTTCCCACTCGATCTTGATCTAAATTAATATTTTAATTCAATATATTAATTTAGACAATAAAATAATTCATTTAATGCAATTTGGTCATTTTTGAAATTTTTACAAAATTACTCCTAAAGTTTTACTTTTATTCAATTTAGTCCCTTAGCCCCAAAACATGCAAATTAACCATTTTTACCCAAAATTGATCATAGCAGAATGTTCATGGTATCCAAAATAGCCCATTTATGTAGCAATTTCACATTAAATCCTTGTACTTTTATTAATTTCACAAATTAGTCCCTAATGATAAATTCATCAAAGATCACTTAACAAAATACTTTTAATTATCAATCAATATTCCAAATTCATCATTTAGCATCAAAAATCACGAGATTCATCAATGGCAACATTCACAATCTTTAACAATTTCAAAATCGAAGGTACGGGCTAATTAGACCTAGTTGCAATGATATCAAAAACATAAAAATTATTGAAAACGGGGCTAGATTGAACTTACATGCATCCAAGGAAGTTTGGCTAAAGCTTGAAGGTTTATCAATGGCTTCCTTCTATCTCAAATTCAGCAAAACAATCAAATGTAAAAGATGATATCTTTAATGTATTTTATTATCATTTAATATGTTTCATTTTAATTAATAAACCATACATATTTTCATAATAAGACAAAGTCCACCGCCCATTCCTATATAATATGGTATATTTACCATATTAGTTCATATACTTTCATTCATTAAGCCATTTAATCACTCAAATCAAATAGCGATTAAATTTTACATCTTTTACAATTTAGTCCTTTTTAATTAATTAACCATTGAAACATTAAAATTTTTCAACGAAACTTTAATACCACCTTAATGGCACTCCGTAAATATTTATAAAAATATTTATAGCTCAGTTTGTAAAAACGAGGTCCCGATACCTCATTTTCTAAAACCACTTGACCTTATGGTCTTATCACTTAAACTTAATAAATTGCTTATAAATCATAATTTATCAAATCAAAAACCTTTTTATAAATCATATTTAACTTGTAAATATTAAATAATAATATTTACAAAATTTCTCATCAGATTCGGTGGCCCCGAAACCACGATTTTCGACATCATTTAACAATGGGCTGTTACACATCTATTGAAATTTCTACTACCATAATTTCCTGGTCGTTCTTGCTACGTATAATTTCTATGTTCACTTTTTGGTACTTACCTTTCAATTTTCCAATATTGGTGCATGTATCCATATATCACATGTGTTCTTTTAACAACACTGAGGACATAAGGGACATAGCTAGTTTGATTGCCATGCACATAAGGGTACTTCTTTCCAATCTTCAAAGTCAAAGAATCGGCTAAAATCTGATACCACTAAAATTATAACAACTCACGCTTGACCCATCCTCCAAATCTGGGTATGGAGCGCCTCAAATAGACCTGTGCTTAATAATAACTAGCTTAACTGCTATAAAATAGTCTAAATTAAAATTAAATAATTAAAAATAATAATTCTAACAAGTAAGGCCTTAAGACACCGAATGTTTAGTCTCTTAATCTAGTTGTTTATTTACAATGGCCCTCTTATAACTCTTAAAACTTAACTAAGGACTATTTGTCCTAAAACCTAAATTCTAGGTGTGTTATCTAGCTTCATCGTTAAAGATCATGTGGTGAAGCCTCCAATGGTACCCATTTCCTATGTCCATGACTCTAACTTCCAACAATCTCTGATCCTTTTTCATCTAACTTGGTCCCTCTATCGAGTCTTCGATCAACCTAGCAAATCCTATGAACATCAGTCGACTCCTTAAGTTCGAATGAACTTAGTAAGTTCCTTCACAATATTACATACAATAAAATCTATCGCATGAGGGTAAACCATGTAAAATGAATTAAATATAAATAATCCCTACTCACTTGAGGTGAGTGTTACTTTATCAAGGTGGACTTGACCCGTTCCACCGAGCTACTCGGCTCACTAAAAGACTCTCCTGTGGTCGGACTCTCTGCTCATCTGAGTACCAGATACCTTTCCCTATAAGTGAGGCCTATCCTTACTTCTCGTCTTTCTTTCCTTTTATACACTTTGCATACAGGGTGTTTGTTGGTCTCCGACTTACTAGGTTGTAAACCTGTTTCCCCATATTGTACCTCCGTATTAGCTTTTATCCCTTCCTGCCCGAAGGTTCTTAGGACCTACCTTCCTTGGCGGACTCCCGTTTTACCTTATGCTAGTCTAGAAGGACTTGTTGTCATTTCCATGTTATGTTGATTCTTAGTAGACCTCGTCGCTCTGGCGTATCTGTTCTCATTCCAGTTTATTGTTCATAGCATGGGATTACTTCTGATATGTAATGCCCTCAACCTAACCTAATCTGCCATTTTCGAATCTCGGTTGTTATGCACCATCCTGCCTAGAAAAATCTTAGTATCTGAATACTTTTCAAAAGAATAAGACGGATAAAATGAGTATAGAAGTGAGTAGTGTTAAAGTTAAACTAAAGATAAGAACCATTTGAGTGTGCCTGTGACGCCTTAATGTTGGCAGACATTGGAGTAGCACATAACGATAAAGGGTTATGTCTAATGACGACAGATTCGCCCCAAAAGCCTTTGATTGGCATGAATGGGATAGGCGGAATCTGTTATAGGTAATGAAGAAATATAATGAGCACACTAAGTAACGACTTTTTTGAGCAAGTTATAGGGAAACTATGGTTAAAGCTTAACTAGATATGAACTAAATAGTTAAGGAAAAAACTTTATTAGTATTATTAGAATTAGGAAGATTTAGGTACGGCTACCAAATGATTGATGTGAAGCTTGTTGAGTCCCAATGAAGTTAAGGGACAAGTCAAAGCATTTAAGACAAGAAAGATATATCCTCTCTCTACGAGGGAGCAAGGGTAAAGAAACATACAAAAACTACTCAAAGCTAAGAAAAAGGCCGGAGGGGTTAAGCAAAGCTGACGTAAAGTAATGTCTGATGTATGGTGAGCTCTGAAGTCTATAAGTAAACAAAGTGTTGTCTGCCCCACTGATGCTCCCAGCATGTATGTCGGTGCGTAATCAATATCGAATTAAAAAGAGAAATTCCCTTAGAAAGGAATGGGTTCATAAGAAAGAAGGCTTAGTTGGATATTGAGGAAACTTAGGTAACAGGATTATTACCAAAAAGGTATGATGCGCCAAGTGTGACTAATGGCACTATCAGTCATGCCTTAACGAATGATGGGTTAAGACCCAAGAGTGAGTATACCCGTACATGTATCTTTTATAGCTGTTGTGCATCTACCTAGTGAATCACAAGGATTGAGACATGTGTCGCACATATAACAGGACAATAAAAAAAATGTAAGAACTAGGCAAGTGATAGGCACTATTCTGTAACCCCTCAAATCGGGCCTAGACATTACGGGCCAATCTAAGCAATTACTTGGGCCATAGAAATGGTGAAGACTTTAGTTGAAATAAATGGATCTAATCTTTGAAAACGTGTGTCAATATTCCCCTTTAAATACGATGTTTTAAAATATTAGTTTGAAAGAAGTCTTATTTATTATTTGTAAAACACTATGATGATCATCAAAAATACAAGTTAGGTCAATTCAGTTTGCGAAAAACGGATTTTATTCAGAAAACATTAAAGAGTTTAATTCATATCAAAAGTCAAGCAAAATATCCAATGTCCACAGTTTTTAAAGCGAGATACTCCATGCCACAGTTCAATAATTACCATGAAATAGAATCCAAAATAAATTCATAAAGTCAATAATAGTCTCAAATCATCTTAAAAATCCACAACCATAAAACCATTTTTCCCAGAGTTTCTTCAATGACCGAATCCAAGTCCTAGCCACGAGGAATATCTGTAACGCAAAAGTAACAGGGGTGAGCTTTAAAAGGCTCAATATGAGATCAATACATAATTTATATAACATGTGTTTCAACACATCAAATAAACACATCCAATTCATTATATATATACCTCTTTTACAAAAATCTCATATCATCACTAATACCATACATGAATATATCGAGACATGCTTATGTAACAATGCACATCTTGAAGAATTTCCTACCCATCTCCGCAACACACCAATAAAGAGTTCCCAGAACTTTTCCATCTAATAACACACCATTTGTGAACTAGCCACAACATAAATGTCAATAAACAACCACATAACACATTGTGGACAAGCCACCCCATAATTGCTGATAACAGCCACATAATTACAGATAAACTGCCACATAACTTCCACCTTTCACAGAACCCACCCCATGCATGTGATATGGCCATTTTTCAAATTTAACACATATAATCACATTTTGCATTTCTCATGTAGTCATACTCATAGTCACGTATTTCACAATTTTACACATTTGCGTGTAAACATGCACACACTTTCATATATCACATAATATTCACTTTTTATTCACTTTAGCATGCTTTAATATATTTTCATATTAAATCATGGATCTCATCACACATATATACATAACACATATTTAGATCATCACATATCAATGAAGCCATATATCATATAAAATAGATATGAGATTTTCACACATGTCATCATCACATACATCAACACATCACAAATTATAGCTTTCATGAGCTAATAATTTTAGGAACAATTACTTGGAATTTCCCTTTGATGAGTTTCTCAACTCCGCTTTGAGTACTTATTGTACTCTCAAAATAATTATGTAATAGCGTTTTATTAAAAATTAAAAGTGGCATATTATACTCAAATCAAAGATTTAGATCCCACACCTTATACTGAAGATTCGATTGCCACAATCCTATTAAAAGAGGTTTGACTTGGATCTAAGCCCGGTAGATGAATCTATCGCATTAAACACTTATTTTAGTTATAGATCTATTGGATGTGTCTTATTACTTAAAGATTAATCATTGAAATAATTCTCACCAATTACTTACCCTTAAATCAAGACTTAGATTTCATACCTTCGTTATCACACTAAGAATGTCTTGGATTGGCATTGTTTGGTCTTTCAGAGAATATAGGAACAAAATGTTAACACATGAAAAAAAATGTGTCTTAACACCATTCGGCTATAAGGAAAAAAATAATAAAGCAAAGAGGTTTAACGATTTAAAAAAAATATATGATTGATGAGTCTTGAACTCAAAATAATTAAAATAGGATAATTTAATCCTTAGAGAAGATGGGAAAGATCGAAAGGGAAGAAAGAGGGGAAAAACTGAATCCTATAGGAAAATAACTTGGCGACAGTGGCCCGAAAGAAAAAGGAAGAGGAGAAGAGAATATTGGGTGATGGTGTGGAAGTGGTGAAGTTATAGCCCGCAGTAGAGGAATTTTATGTGGTGGTTATTTTTCAAATATGAGAGAAAATGAAAAAGGAAGAAATGAAAAAAATGAGAATATAGGACCAAATGAGTGGTATGGACGGCAAGGAGGTGAGGTAAGCTCGGTGAACTATGACTAGGTTCATTGAATCATAGCAAATAGGGAAGAATGAAGTGGAAGAAAAGAGAGGGAATATAGGAGCATAAAGGGGATCATGTTTCCCAACTTAAGGCAAGTTTGACTCAGAAAAAGGGAAGGGAATCAACTTATTTAAGGCAATTAAGGGGGTAGGCAACAAGCACTTAAGTCACATCGAAAAATTACAAAAAAATTAAATAGAAGAGTGTGAACATTAGGACTTGAACCTTGGACCCCTAAGATAGCTAAGATGTCTATAAACCACTAAACTACACATTCTTTTGCTCTTATTCTTGCACACATATTAATAATAATAAAATGGGATGTGACAACTCTACCCTCCTTAAAAGAAAATTTCGTCCTCAAAATTTACCTAATGAGAAAATGTGAGGATATTGCTGGGCATCACATCTTCTAGCTCCAAGGTAGCCCCACTGGAACCGTGATTCTTCCACAAAACTTTTACAAGCAAAACTTGCTTCCTTTTCAACACTTTGACGTCACGATCGATAATTTGCACTGGTTCTTCATCCAAAGTCAAGTCATGACAAACCTCTATCTCCTCAACTGGGATTACATGAGAAAGGTTGGATCAATATCATTGCAACATAAACACATGGAAAACATCATGAATGCGATCCAATTATGGAGGTAACTCCAACTGAAATGCCACTGGTCCCACTCTCTTAATGATGCAGTAGCGTTCAATGAACTTCGGACTTAACTTTCCTTTGTGGCCAAATCTGAGCACTTTCTTCCAAGGCAAAACCTTTAGGAAGACATGGTCACCCACACTAAACTCAATAACCTTCCTCTTCAAGTCGGAATAAGACTTCTATTGAGTTGATGCGGCCCTCAATCGATCGCAGATAATCTTCACATTATTCTCAGTCTCTTGTACTAGATCTGGTCCTAACACTTCCTTTTCCCTTAAATTCGTCCAACACAAAGGTGTCCTACACTTGTGTTCATAAAGTGCCTCATATGGAGCCATTTGAATACTCGACTGAAAACGGTTATTATACGCAAACACCACAATTGGTAGATGTTCATCCAAGTTACCCCGAAAATTGATCATAAAAACTTGCAACATGTCTTTGAGAATTTGAATAACCCTCTCAGACTATCCATCAAACTACGGATGGTATGTGGTACTAAAATTCAATCTTGTGCCAAGGGCCTTATGCAGACTCTTCCAAAACGGGACGTAAAATAAAGATCCCGATCCAAAATGATAGACACTAGTACCTCATAAAATCTCACAATTTTAGCGATGAATAATCTAGCCAACCTCTGGAAAGAATAATCGGTGCACACTAGCAGAAAATGGGCGGACTTAGTAAACCAATCGAATATTACCCAAATGGAGTCTTTCTTAGATGGCGTCAAAGGTAGCGCACTAAAAAATCCATGGTGATACGCTTCCATTTCCATTGAGGGACTTGAATAGGCTGAAGCAAACCAGAAGGAAATTGGTGCTCAACCTTGACTTGTTAGCATGTCAAGCATCTTTCCACAAAGTCTGTCACATCATGTTTTAGTCTCCGCCACTAATACTGCTCACGAAGATCCTGATGCATCGTACCACCTCCAGGATGCATAGCATAGGGGTTGTTATACGCTTCTCGAAGTATAGACTACCTCAACTCAAAATTAGAAGGTACACAGAATGTTCTACTATAGCACAAAACTCCCTCAAAATTAAAGGCAAAACTCGAAGCCTTACCATCATTGACGAGTTTCACATAAAGCTCTAAAGTGAATCTGAAGTGTGTTTCAATTTAATCTCCTCAATCATGGTTGGTTGCACCTATAACTCCGCAAGTAACCCACCATCATTAGATAAACTGATCCTTGCAAACATTACCCTCAACTCAGACATAGACTTTGTAACGCCCCAAAAATCTTGAAACCCTAAAATCTCAAAATCGTAAATTTTTCTTTTTGTGCTTAGTAATTTCGGTTAAGTGTTAATTACGCAAAGGTAGGTCTTGGACAAGTTTTGAGTTCGAATTAGAAGGTAGAAGAAATTATAAATTAATTATTAAAAGAATCAAGGTTAGCAAGTAGTTGGGGTTTTAAATAAAGATAAGGGAAAATAACATCAAAAAGCCATGTGGAGGAATGGCTAAGTGACGCCACTTACAGTGTAGGGAGGTGGCATTAATAGCTAGCAAGGAGGTCCAAGGTTCGAATCCTAGCTGAGTGTTTTTAGAAGTTTAATTTTGGCCTTCTAGAAGGATGGTAGTGGCGTGAAAGAGGACTCCAAGGGAAGTGTTCAGGAGAGAAAATTAAGGAAGGGATTAAAGGGTTATCAGGGAGAAAAACGAGGAGATGAGAAGGGAGAAGTGATGGAGCCGAATGGGGAACTGGGCATGGGAAAATTTAGTTATAAGGCTTATAAATAGGTGCTGAATGTTAGGGTATGAAGCTAATGTCAAATTTCCCCCACCCTGTTACCAGAAACTCATTTCTCTAAAAGCCAAAAACTCTCTGCCTTCTTTTCTTTTTCTCCTTCCTTGTGCTGAATTCTATTTCTTCTCTACCTCATTGCTGACTTTTTTTTCTTTTCCTTGGAGCTGAATAACCCTCTTCTACCATACAAAATCGTAAAGCGCCAAACCTCTTTGGTCGAATACCCTTGGTGCAATCACTACTCCTTCTACTTCGGTCAAATCGAGTGTAAGTGTTTTTCTTCCAATCGGTTTCTTTACTAAGTATCGTATATTGTCCCTCACTCTTTCTAATCAACTGTGGTAGGGAATTAGTATCGAATCTCAGATCTGAGCTCATTGTTGAATTATTCCTTAGGTGTTGCGATTTTGGTAAGAATTCCTCTTCCATTGACTAAGGTTGGCCGAATAACCATAGGCAAGCTAAGGGACTTGTGTTAGATACAAGTCATCTACTATTCAGGTTTTAATAGTTAAGATTGGTACAGATCTAGGGATACATGATCAAGGAAAAGCGATTAAGGATTGGGCTCAAGGTTTAGGCTAAGGAGATCGCATCACGCTTGCTTACCAGGTGTGCACTTACACTGTACACACAGGTAGATTGGTAAAAGCTGAAATGCCGAAATACCGAAATACCGAAATGCCGAAATGCCGAAATGCCAGAAGTTTGGCTATGGCAGTCTTGCGAATGAGCGAATACTCATAAGAGAGAGACTGATAGGTTGCCTAAGACCCACGGGCGATTCCGTGGACTTGGGTTGCGATTTAGCCATACGGGCCAAAATGGGCTAAATGGGCCCGATGGTCTGTTGGGCCCATAATAGGCAAAAAATCGAATATTGATGCTATGTGATGGGAATTTGTATGCGTGCATGAATGTGGATGTGACTGGGCCAAGCAGGCCATATAAATATGATTTGGGCCTAATGGGCCATATATAGGTAATTTGGGCCTAATGGGCCATATGAATATGATTAGGCTTAATGGGCCGGATACAGGTATGTGACTTTGTTTAGGCTTTGTAATGGGTTGGGCCTAGCATATGATAACTACATAAGACTTAATTAATTGAGTCTGTGGGCAAGTCATAGGGTTAAGGTATGGCAACGAGTATATGCATGTCTAGGATTGGTTCTAGGGAGAGCTTGGTACTTAAGCGGTCTTAATGACCCACCTCCTCTTCTCTGGAATCCTATCTGGTGCATAGTATTCGTTCACCTTAGTTCGCAGAAATTGTTAACGGGCCAAGGTAAGTGGAAACCATAAGTAAAAGAAAATTACCGAAATGCCCCTAAGGGCAAAAATGACCAAAATACCCCTAGGTGTTGAATGTAAGTTTTATGAATGTGGCATGCATACATATGATGCTCTGCTTAGGTTGCATATGGGGTAGGAAGTATATGAGGATCGCATGGTTGCCTGACAATCGTGGATCCACCGACGGCTTTTAAAGCCCGATATGTAAATGAGGGTAGTACCGCAACCGGGCTACCATTGGTGTGTGGGCTGGGTGGGTCGATATTTATATCCACACATGGTGTAACGGGGGACGGAGCTGGTGTGTAGCGGATAGATAATTTGGATGGGATTGCATTGCATGTTTGATGATTCCTCTTTGAATGCTTGTTTTCATCGAGGGTTGCGAAAACTCACCTCCCTCTTTTATTTTATTTTCAGGTGATGCTCAGTAGAAGGTTCGATGTTAGGAGGGACTCTGGGTGGCCGGCTAGCAAGATAATTCGGACTTTGTTTTTTTTAAGCATTTAAGTTTTTATTTCTTTTTAAGTGTGCTCAGACTAGATTGTAATAAGGTTTTCATTATGTTATTATTACTTGAATTATTATTACTGTTTTCATTGTAACTACGAGAAGTAGAACATGGATTTCTTAAATTATAGTATGTTTTCTACGCTTCCGCAACTAAATTCCTAAATGCTTTAGTTTCAACCAATCTTATGTTTGAACAAGTTTTTTTTTATATAGTTAAGGTTTCATTTATTTTAAGAAGGGTTTTCAATGAAAACATGGTTTTCGCTAAATCACTTCAATGTGATGCACTAGATTCGGCCATAACGTCCAGGCCGAGTTTGGGGTGTTACAGACTTCCTACTCAATGCATCCACAACAACATTAGCCTTACTCGGATAGTACTCGATCGAACAATCATAGTCTTTCAGAAGTTCGATCCAACACCTTTTTCTTAAGTTCAACTCCTTCTAGGTGAGGAGATACTTAAGACTCTTTCGATCCGTATAAATGACACATTTTTCACCCAAAAAGATAGTGTCTCTATATCTTAAGAGCGAAAACCATAGCAGCCAACTCCAGATCATGAGTCGAATAATTCCACTCATGTGGCTTGAGTTGTCACGAAGCATAGGCCACAACTTTCCCGTCTTGTATCAACACACAACCAAGACCGGAATGAGAGGCATCACTACAAACCACATAATCCTTCCCAGACTCGGGTTGGATCAGCACGGATGCCTAAGTCAAAACTACCTTCAGCTTCTCGAAACTACCCTATTGTTTATCAGTCCATTTAAACAGTGCAGTCTTTCTCAACAACTTAGTCGTCGGAGTCGTAACCAATGAGAACCTTTCAACAAACCTACGATAATATCCAGTAAGTCAGAGAAAACTCCAAATCTCATTCACATTCTTGGGCTGCATCCAATCCAGGATAGTCTCAATTTTCTTCGGATCCACGTGAATACCCTTACTAGATACCACATGTCCCCAAAACATTACTTCTCAAAGCCAAAACTCACACTTACTGAAATTCGCATACAACCGTTTCTTATGTAAGGCTTGAATGACTAATCTTAAGTGTTCCTCATAAATCAAGGTGTCATCAATGGAGACCACAATAAACTGATCGAGATAGGATTGAAAGACTCTATTCATTTGGTCCATGAAAGCAACAGGAGTATCTATAAGACCGAGGGGCAACACTAAGAACTCGCAGTGCCCATACTGAGCCCTAAAAATGATTTCTAGCAAATCAACCTCCTTCACTTTCAAATGATAGTATCCCGACCTCAAATAAATCTTAGAGAAGATTGTAACACCTTGGAATTGATCGAATAGGTCAACGATCCTTGGCAACAGATACTTATTTTTCACAATTAGCTTATTTAGCTGACGATAATCAATGTACAGTCTCACAAGTCCATCCTTCTTTTCACAAAAAGGACTAGAGCTCCCCACGGCAGAACACTTGGCCTTATGAAGCCATAAAAAAGTAACTCTTGTAACTGTGCTTTAAGCTCCTTAAGCTCCTAAGATTTTTTGCGATAGGGTGCAATGGATATCAGTGTTGTCTCAACCAGCAACTCAATTCAAAACTCAACCTTACACTCTACAGGTAGCTCCTCAGGAAAGACATCAGAAAACTCCTTCACCACATGAATATTTTGCAATGTAACACCATCCACATTCATATCCAAAATGTATGCGAGATAAGCGTCGCACCCTTTACGAACCAATTTCTCTACTACCAAGGAAAATACCACATTAGATAGATAATTTCGATGTTCCCCAACCATGATTAGCTCATTCCCAGCAGAAGTCCTTAGAGTAACTCGTTTATTATACAATCGAGGATAAATTCATTATCACCCAGCCATTCCATTCCCAAAATGATATCAAACTCTCCAAAGGTAGTTCCACCAAGTTGGCAGGAAATACTTATAGATCTTGTTTATATGCACAGATTGTCCTAAATGACTGAGAATAGTCACATATATAACAGTTTCCTCTACTCGCATACCCAGCTTTCAGCCATCACACATGATACATATGAATGTGTAGAGCCATTATCTATCAATGCAAAGTACAGATCACTAATAGTTTCCTCTGATTTAGTTTACAATTTTGACCCTGTGCTCGCATCTGCTCATTCGGTATAGGACAATCTCGAATCTTATGATTCAGTGATCCATATTTTAAGCATGCACCCATGCCTCACCAATAGTCACCCGGATGTCTCTTGCCACAAGTGGTGCAATTCTGGTTTCTTTTTCCCGCTACGACAAAGTTCTTGCTGGATCGATCATCTCTAGCATGTTTAGCCGAGCACTGAGTCTGCCCACTAGGGCCGAAATCTTTCTTAGCAGAAACTCTTGCTTGATCATTCCTTTCGCACTCAATGTGCCTACCCTCTTCACCAATCTTAATCTTCTCCACTAAAGTTTTGAAGACCCCCTTTCAAAGGAGCTACTTGTATCATCAAGTCAGATCTTAGCCCAAACTCAAATCGGGCACACTAATCTTGTCCATCTGCCACCATACCTAGAGTATAACGACTGAGCCTCAGGAAGTCTGCCTCGTAATTAGCCATAGACATGTTACCTTACCTTAGCTCAATGAACTCAAGCCTCCTGGCCTCAATCTACCTCGTGCCCACATATTTCTTCTGGAAAGCCTCCAGAAAATAGTCCCACGTTAAATGATTGGCTTGGGTACCTCTCACAATGGCTTGCCACCAGCGGAAGGCCTCCTTTCGCAACAATGACACAGTACCCTTATGCTTCTGTTCTGGGGTGCACTCCATCAAATCAATAATTCGCTATATAACCTCTAACCAATACTCAGCTACAGTTGGGGTCGTCCCAGCAACACCCTTAAACAACTTAGCCCTACTCGAACGGAGCCTCTCAACAATAGTGCCACGACAGTTAGCTCCAGATTGGGCACCTGCTACTCATTCCAATACTTGCAACATAGCCTGTGATATAGCCTTATTCACAGATTGTTGCAGACTTTCCTCAACATTGGGTGCACGTTCCACATTTTCTGTTCCAAGCTCAAAGGTTCGCACTTGGGATGCGGATGAGTCAACTTGGGTTCCTTGACTCGGCTCTCTCCGAGCACTCATTCCTCTAGTCCTAACTTCACAGGTACTAATTTTAAGTTTTATGAATGTTGTCAATAAAGATAAGTTTTTATCATTATCACTTGAACATTTTCTATCGAAGGTTTATTTTATTGATTTACACTTGTCTCACTATTTATTGTTTTCACGGCCTAGAATTTGCTTAACGTATAGTTTTCTATAGTTCTTACAATCTTTAATTTCACATCTAAAGATCACTTACCATAGATCAACTTCTGAAAGTCATGGATTTCTTTTATAACAAATTAACATGTGACATGTTTTTCCCAAAACACCCTTTAATAATATATGAAGTTTTTCGAAAACATTTTACCCACAGTACGAGTTTTGAACCTAGCTTTGATACCATTAAATGTAACCCCTCAAACCAAGCCTAAACATTACGGGTCAATCTAAGCAATTACATGGGCCATAAAAATGGTGAAGACTTGAGTTGAAATAAATGGATCTAATCTTTGAAAATGCATAATAATAATCCCCTTTAAATGCAATGTTTTAAAAGATTACTATGAAAGAAGTCTTATTTATTAGGTGTAAAACATTGTGTTGATCATCAAAAATTCAAGTTCGGACAATTGAGTTTGCAAAAAATGAATTTTATTAAGAAACTATTAGAATGTTTAATTCATAATGTCCACAGTTTTTAAAGCGAGATAAACCATGCAATAGTTCAATAATTACTACGGAATAAAATCCAAAATAAAATCATAAAGTCCATAAAAGTCCCAAATCATCTTAAAAATCCACAACCATAAAACCATTTTTCCGAGACCTTCTCCCATGATCGAATCTGAGTCCTAGCCACAAGGATTATCTATAACGCACAACTAATGGGGGTGAGCTTTAAAAGGCTCAGTGTACGATCAATACATAATATATATAACATGTGTTTCAACACATCCAATTCATTAAATATATACCAATTTCACAGAAATCTCATATCATCACTAATATGCATACATGAATATATCGAGACATGCTTATGTAACAATGCACATTTTGAAGAATTTCCTACCCATCTCCGTTACACACCAATATCGAGTTACCAAGAACTCGTCCATCATATAACACATCATTTGTGGACAAGCTAAAACATAAAGGCCGATAAACGGCCACATAACATATTGTGGACAAGCCACAACATAATTACTGATAACGACCACATAATCACATATAAACTGCCACATAACTTCCACCTTTCACAAAACCTACCCCATGCATGTGATATGGCCATTTTTCAAATTTAACACATATAATTATTTTTTTCATTTCTCATGTAGTCATACTTATGGTCTCATATTTATCAATTTTACACATTTGCATGTAAACAATCTCATATTTTTATATATCACATAATATTCACTTTTTATTCACTTTAGCATGCTTTAATATATTTTCATAATAAATCATAGATCTCATCACACACATATATATAACACATATTTAGATCATCACATATTAATGAAGCCATGTATCACATTACATAGAGATAAGATTTGCACACATGTCATTATCACCTACATCACACATCACAAATCATAGCTTTCATGAACTAATAATTTTAGGAATACTTACTTTAAATTCTCCTTTGATGAGTTTTTCAACTCCACTTTGAATACTTATTGTACTCTCAAATAATTATTTAATAGCATTTTATTAAAAAAAAGTGACATATTATGCTCAAATTAAATATTTAGAGCCCACACCTTATGATGAAGATCTAATTGCCACAATCCTATAAGAAGAGGTTTCGCTTGGATCTAAACTCGGTAGATGAATCTCACGCATCAAACATTTATTTTAGTTATAGATTTATAGATGTGTCTTACTACTTAAAGATTAATAATTGAAATAATTCTCACCAATTCCTTACCCTTAAATCGAGACTTTGATTTGATGTCTTCATTATCACACTAAGGGTTCTGTGAGTACCTCATGAATCTCTAGTTGATCTCTTTGTGTACACATGTATATTTGTATGTTTATATGTTAATCTCACTATGTTCATGACTATTTTGTGAAATGAGAAAGAAAGGCATGCAAATGTAATATGTCAATTTTGTGATGATGAATCCTTGAGGAACTTGCATGTGATGCTTGCGTGATGTTATACGCCTAAATTAAGAAAGAGATATGTGTGCACGATGAATGTGGAAAGTGGGCGTGACCCTGATGATATGTTTCTGTTCTAAAGAAAAGTATGAACACGATGAATATGCAAGAAAGCATGGATGAAATGATAAGTCTCTATTCTGTTGAGAAGTATGTACATGCATAAATACACCTAAAAGTATGATAGAGTCTCTACATGACCAATCTATACATACATTTCATGAGTGGCATAAGTATGCATGTTGAGTCTACTTGCATGTGAGTCCATTGGGATAGTAAACACAAATTCTGATATAGAAATCCATGACCATGGAAAGAAGACAACATAGTTTAAGAACTAATGTAAGACTATGGAATCATATAGGGAAGTGAAGACCATATAGTGTAAGGCCTAGTCATGGTGGCTATGGCATTATATAGGAAAAAGAAGACCATATAGCGTAAGATCTAGTCTAGGACTATGGCGTCATATGAGAAAAGAAGATAAATGGCAGTTGGGTGAGTACCAGGCGATGAAGGGCAAGCCTTAAGACGTTGAGTTTAGGCAAATCTCTATCTTTGAAAATGCCATTTATCGAAATTGAATCTATTAAATTCACCTTCGTGGCAAAGTATGTTATATGAAAGCCTTTTTGGATAAATTGTCAAAGAGAAGCCTTTGTGGCTGATTCTGTTATATAAAAGCCTTTATGGCTAATTCTATTAAATGCATCTTCATGACGAAGTCTATTATATGAGGATGCCTCTATAACTATCATGTGTATGTGTTTGCACGCCTTATGGCTATCTATATATTGTGCAATGAGACTTCTATGGTTACCTATGTTAAGGGAAGAGTACGCCTTAGTGACATAGTATATAGAATTAGCCTTCGTGGTAATGTTTCGAAGACAACAACTAAGTGGTGAACTTTAAATAAAGTGCAACTGTCTGAATTGTAACAACAAAATAATGGCGAGAAATGCATGAAGATGAGGAACAAACAAAGTCTAACATGTCCACCAAAATGAAAGGTGAATTAGAAAGTATACCATGAGTTAAATCCCACAAGTAAGTCAAAATATTGTGACTGAGGTAAGAACACTTACAGAGTATGAAAAAGAATACGGTAATTGAAGTTTTAGTATGTGTGACAATAATTCTAGTAAGTACCTATTTAAAAAGAAATGGAAAGTGCAATGCTCTAAGCTTAATAAGAAATAATAAACAATTTCAAGGAAGCTGTCTCACTAAGTTCTTACAAACTTACTATGAATGTATTTGATTTTAGGAATATAAAGAAGAGTGTGCCTAGAGGCGACGTCAGGGCTACACTAGGAAGTAACAGACTAGGTTGTATGCACATAGAGGAAGAATGAAAGAAAGAGAAAAGCATAAAGAGAAATATATGTGAGAAGTCTTAAAGATATATGATAACGACTGAGCTATACGAAAAGCCATTGGGCAAGGTTGAAGCCTGTGCATAAGATATTCAGTAATACTTCGAATTCATGTAATAGAAAAGTCAAAGTTTTAAGTAATGATCTTCTTAGTTTATTTCAAAATGTAAAGACAAACACACATTGTACAAATAGTTAATCATAATAACATAAATGAGGTATTTCAGGAAAAATAGATTAAAGAAATTTTATTAGACATTGATAGTATAGTTACATAAGGGAGAAGAAAAAGTCTAGGTTACATCTATTTTAAGAAGTAACACCCATATTCAGATCCGGTTGATCAGGTTAGGTGGAGGGCATTACATGTTACATCCTTCTTACAGATGTATCTTAAAATTTCTTTTATTTGTCAATGTAAAAGTTTATCTTGGCCGTACATTGTAAAGTTACATATACATTTCAAAATAATAAAATTTGGGGGGTATTCTCTATTCTTCCTCTTAAACTACTGTGTACATATTACTTTGCTACTCATTAACTCATGCGCAGACTTTAGCCATAAACATATTGAATTCTTACTTATATGACTTATGTGCAGACATGACATGCCACTTGTTTCCCTCTGTATGCAAAACAGCCCAACGCGTCGATTCCTTAGCGTAGCCCTGGCATCATCCCTTGGTGTATATTCCTTCTCAAACCTTAAAATAGATAATAACATTTGTAAGTTCGTAAGAACTTAGTGAGCTAAACCTCATAATACCTTTTTCATTCATGTTACGTCACATAACCTATTTTGCACATCTATTGGGTATTTCATGACCTTCCTTCCTTCTTTAGTAGGTACAATACTGAGGCTACCATCTTTCTTTCTTTAGAACCATTTCCCTTCTCTTGAGCGTACTATACTTAGCATCTCTTTACTTTCTATATCTTTTCCTAACTCTTACTTTATTATCAAACTTATTATATTTTCTCATACTTACTAGTCTTATCATTATTTTTGGGCAAGGAAGAATATGCCCAATACTTAACTCAAAATTCACCCATATCTTTCTTACTTTAATACACTCCCTATACGTAATTTCAACACATAACTTTTTCTCACCATATACTTTGGCACATACTAGTCTTTCTATTCATTCTTCTAACTGTACGGCTAAAGGCATTGTTTTTAGATGGTCATCATGAGATTCATTCGTTCAGATTTCACCATGAAGTTGTTCCTTTCCCAAGATAGCCATAGTGGCTTTCTTTCAAGATTCTTCACCACGAGGGCGTCTTTTTAACAAAGTTTTCCATAACGTACTCATTTAACTAAGATAGCCACAAATGCATAATTTTAACAGAGATAGCCATAGAGGCTTCTTTTAATAGAGATCACCATAAGGCTTCCTTCAACAAAGATTACCACAAAGCGTTCCCTTTAATAGAAATAGCCATAAAGGCTTCAATTTATCAAATATGGCCACAAAGGCTTCATTTAATAGAGATAGTCACAAAGGCTTCCTTTTAGCCTTCAATACTTGCCAAAAAGGCTTTCCTTTCATAGTATTACCACAAAGGAATTCCTTTTAACAAAGATAGCCACAAAGGAGTCATTTTAGAGATAGCCATAAAGGCTCACTTTTACAAAAATTAGTGTTTCTAACAATAGGGATTCGCCTAAACACACCTTCGTGAGGTTTGCCCCTAACTGTCTAATACTCACCTAACCATCCTTTACATATTCCATATGATGCCATGGTCCAACCATGGTCTACACTATACAGTCTTCAGAGTGTCATGGCCATGGACTTGTCCTTATCAAATATTCGTGTTTTTAGTCTTAACGGACCCTTTTAGCCTGAGTTTCATTTTTTTAGTCTCACCGAACACCTTTAGATAACTCATGAGATAGACACATCCTCATCATGCAAACTCATACTTGACAGACTTATTCCTTTCAGACTTCCTCATGACAAATGCATTCATGCTTCCAAACATGTAACACAACCCCTTAAACCTTATGCATAAACCCTTCATGCAGTGATTTGCTCATGACAGACACCATCATGCTTTTAGACATATTAAACATACATGTAATTGTTTTCTTACCATAGGCATAGTGTCATGCTTTGTTAGTTTAAGTTTCACTCTCTGGTCACTTGGCATAAAAATATCTAGAATACAAACACACATGTAAGAGTCAATTTAGAGACTCACTTGACTTGCATCTTTAACAGATATAAACACCATATCTGAGCTTCTATAGAGTAAATCAGTATCCCTTAGTTTAGAGAACATGGGAACTCATTAAGATCTGTGCACTTAACTCATTCTCTTTCACTTTAAACCTCAGAAATCTCTAGATAAGACTTTACCTGCTTACTTTACCTAGCTAAACCAAGCTGCTCCTTAACAGCTTAGTATGTATGGTTGTAGATCTTATATTAATTAATCACACTTGGCGCGTCATGCATTATTAGAAACGACCCTATTATTCAAGTTTCCTTAATACCTTCATAGTCTTCTTTTTCCTAATGATTTATTCCTTTCTAAGGTAGTTTCCTATCATAGCCCACTTTTGGTTACGCACCCACTTATCATGCCAAAAGCATCAGTGGGGCGAACATCACTTCACTATTTGAAGGAACACTTAGTTTACTTATTAAGTTCAGAGCTCGCCTAAATACCAGGCGTTACCATACTTTTAAGAAAATATTGTTCAAACATCACTGTCTCAAACTTAGCTTAGAAGAGTGCCTCACCTTTCTTCTAGGCCTATCTATTATTTTCAAGAAAATGAAGAGAGAAAATATTTTCTTCTTAACCTATTTTAAACATTTAACCTAAGTTTTTTATTGAAACTTGTTAAGCATCACATCAATCATTGGTTAGTCTTATCCAAATTTACAATTTCCAAGAAAACTAATTGAATACCTACCTTTGGTCCTTAACTATCTTTTCTTGTTTGGTTGGTTCCTAGCTATTGTTCCTTACATCTTAACTAGCTCAAAACCAACCTCATAGGATATTCTACGTTGCTAACGTAAACTCGTATCCTAAAGATCATTTCCCTTATCTATAACAGAGTCTACCCACTCTATGTGCCATCAAAGCTTTTGGGCGAATTCTTCCCTACTAGACACATTTCTTAATCAGTATATGCCAACCGAATGTTTGCTAATATCAAGGATTCACTAGCGTGCTCAAAGAGTTCTTTTATTTAATCCAGTTCTAATAGTATACATATTCAAAATTTATCTCACCCACCTTATTTCCCTAAACGGTATCAAGACACTAAGACTTCGCTAGGCAAGGTCTTACTTCATAATCCTTCTTTCATTCCAGCCCATACTTGGGGATTCACCTATCTCATACATGAGGGTTACTCTACTTGACTCTACGACTATGTGAGCTTGCCATCACATTTGCTCCTTTCCTTTCTTACAAAGTTATCCTTTCTATTGTGTACCCGCACTAGACTTTCCTTAAAAAGGAATAGTCTTGACAATCATTTTGTAACAGCCCATTTTTTAGTGGTTAGAAAAGTGGTTTCGGGGCCATAAATTCGATAAGTGAGTTTGTAAATATTATTATTTAATATTTACGAGCCAAATATTGTATTATAATAAATTTTTTATTTGATAATTTATGTTATTTGATTGAATAATTAGGTTCAAGTGGTAAATCCTTAAAATCAAGTGGTTATGCAAAATGAGGATTCGAGACCTCGTTTCTATAAACCGAGCAGTAAATATTTTATTAAATGATTATGGAGTGTTGTTAGGGTCATATTAAAATTTGGTAATGAAATTTTAACGTTTAGATAACTAATTAAGGTAAAAATACTAAATTGTAAAAGATGCAAAACTTATTAATTATTGCATTTAGATAATTAAATAGCTTAATTAATAAATGAGGAAGGACCAATGATGTAATTAAACCTTGTTAGGTTTGTATACGGCAAAATTGAACAAAAAATAATTAATTAAAGCGTAATTGATGGCAATTTTGTAAATAAATCAAAAATTAAATAAAACAAATTGAAAGAAATGGACATTTCTTCTTCATTTTTCTTTACCTATTATCGAAACACCATTGAAGGAGGGCTCCAAGCTTCGGTTTCATCTCCTCAGTGCATGTGAACTCAATTTTCACCTATTTCTAGTAATTTTTATGTTTTTGAGATCATTACAACTAAGCCCAACTAGCCCACACCTTCGTTTTTGAATCTATCAGAAATTTTATAAGTTGCCATTGTTGAATCTTGGTAGGTTTTTATGATAATTATGTGTTTAAAGATTTGATTGTGGAATTTGGTTGTTTTGTGAAGTAATTGTTATTAGTTTTTTATTTAAGGATTAAATTGTTAAGATGTAAAAATCATATGGTTAATTGGTGAATAAGAAGTGTTTTGTGGACTGTTTAGAAACCTTGAACATTCGGTTGGCATGCTAAGTGTTTAGAAATGGTTAATTTGATGATTTTCGGGTCAAGAGACTAAATTGTATAAATTATAAAAGTTAGGGGCAATTGTGTAAATTTCAAGAATAAAAGGGTATAAATTGTAGAATAAATTAGAATATGAAATGTAAGCTAATAAAGGGAAAATTTTACATTTTAGATCAAGAACCTTATGATTTACGTAAAAAAGGGAAAATTATGGAATAGTCTCTAAACTTTTGCAACTAGTACGATTTAGTCCACGTAAGTTCGTATCAAGTTAAATTATTTTTATATGATGTTTTAAATGAGTTACTATGTATAATTATGTGAATTATAATCTTGATTTGATAATTGATATTATGGATATTGTTGGAAGGTTAATTGATTTAAAGTTGTAATTTATAAATGTGAAATTCATAATGGTATACAGAAAAGTGATAATGCAATAGAAATAAAGGATTTGAGATGTAAAATTCCCCTTTGAACCTTGTGAATACTTAGGATACGAATGACATGTCATTAGAGTTATACAGTTTCGGGTGCTGGTCTTGAATGTCCTACCGATGGTTGAAGTCCTATATTTGTTGCAAATACTCCACAACTCGTGTGAGCAGCATCGTGTAGCTAACATTCCGACCCACAACTTGTGCCAGCAGGCCCATTTCACAGCTCGTGTCAGCACTAATAGAGAGGAAAGGTTACGGTCACATGAAAAGGCACATTATGTGTGAGTATTCCCGAGTATCCAATGATATTTTATACGGTTCAATGGGTAAGTAAAGGCTAATGGAAAGGCAGGTATAAAAACTTAATGTACTGATGTTCATATGAAATAGAAAGGTGGATATGCACATTTACAACGAAAAAGATGAGAATTTATCATGTGACGGATGAAATAAGCATGGAATTTATTTCTTAATATATGTTATGTTTCATAGATGTTATGTTTACTTATTATATACTAACTATGTGGACTCAAATGTGTAGAATGTGAAATGGATATATAAAACCTAAATGCTTATTAGGTATATGACATGATTTACTATGCTATATTATGTATGATATATGAAGTTTGAGGTGTGAAGGGTAATGAAAATGAAATTTCATAGTATATGATGAAAGGATTGATGATTTGAAAAGCTTGAGATGTTATATGCCTTACTTCGTTAAATTTATATGTGCACTGTTTCACCTACTAATCTTGTGTGGTGTTGTGTATGGGAAAAGGAAATTTGGACTATGGATAAATGGAATCATTTATAGTTGTTTAATTAATGCACTTGGTATGTTTAAGTTCCTTATAAGAACTTACTAAGCATTAGTTGCTTACTTAGTTGATTTTCTCTATTTTTGTAGGTCATCGGAAAGCTCGATCAGTTGGAAATTTTATCGGAGCACGATCACACTATCTAACGATCCATATTGGTAAATTTTGGTTATTTAGGCAAATGGTTATAAATGGCATGTAATAGGGTTATAAGTGTAGTCTTGGTAATTGGTTCATTTTTAAATGGTGCCAAGTTCATTCATTTTCATATCTTTCAATGAAAACTTAAATAATGTGTATTCATATGAGATGATAGTAACTATGCATGCCCTCATGTGAGTAGAAAGAAGATGATTGTGTGATATGTTTGATATGGTTATTTGGCATGTATAGGACTTTATATAATGGTAGTTCTTGAATATGTCTTTGGAGTATATATATTTTGTTTGATGGATTTATAGTGTTTGGCAAATTTATGTTCTTTGGTCACTCTTAAGTACTTTGTAATATGAGGTGCCTTTGAATGGCATATTGGTTAGAAGAATTAGGTTGATTGAATTGGTATGTTTATATGTGTTTGAAAGTTGTTTAGGTCTATTGAATGAATGCACAAATGGAGTGAATGATTGAGTAAGTTTTGGTCTTTAAATGGCTTATTTTTAGGGTCAAATTGTGGAGCACAAGGCTTGGGACATAGGCTGTCACACGGTCGTGTGACACGTCTGGCTACACGGTTGTGTGTCACTTATTAGTTCAACTCAATAAGTTACATGGTTTAAGACATAAGCTGGGACACAGCCGTGTGTTCCTTTGTTCAAACACTACACGGTCCGAGCTATGTCACTCAACCTGGTCACATGGTCGTGTGACCCCTATTTTCAAAGTTTTCAACTTTTTCCCAAATTTTCTGAATTATTTCAAATTAGTCCTACATTATTTCTAAATTGTTTTTAGGGCCTTAAAGGCTCAGTTTATGGCCCAAAGGTATATGTTTGCTAGGTTTATAATGAGTTTTATGTAATTATCGTTAAATTATATAATTATTTTGATTGTATGATAATGTTCCGTAACCCTAATTCGATGACAGAGATGAGTTAAGGGTGTTACACATTTTGTCTCCTCTTACTATGCCATACTTAGGCCAGCTCCCGTACTGCCTGTCTTTTCCTAATTCCTATTGGGTTTTCACCCGTGCCTTGTTGGCTTTCTCCTATATCTCTACCGCATTCAACATTTTGGTGGATTCCTTATGATCTGCTTGCCATACTTCTGTTTAGGGGTGACAAATTTTGCTTCGACTCGAAAAAATTAAAAAAAATTAAATTTCAAATTATTTAAATCGAGTTAATCGACTAAACTTGATTTTTTTAAATTTTGAGTTTGAGTTTATTTGAATTTTTAAATTCGGATAACTCGAATAATTTGAATAAGCCGAATACAAACTATATTTTTTTAATTTTAAATTTATATTCTCTAAGCCCAAACCCTTTTAGGCTTTTACTTTACCCCATTTCCCTCAAAGCCTGTCTGCCCCACAAATCTATTTTGCCAATTTCCTATCCCAAATCAAACCCTCCAAGCTGGCAAGTTCCATCGTCCATCTCCATCCATTCAATCCAAACCTCTAAATCTATCTTTTAAAAAAAACCCTAAATTAAACCCTAAATCCATTCTTTTTCTTCTTTTTCAAATTCCTTAAATTAATCCCTCCATTCTTCTTCTTTTTCACCATCAATTCATTCAAACCCCCTAAATCAAAATCCCTACCTCCATTCCTCTTATTCATCAGGTCATCAAGCTCCAAAACTAGTGTTCCTTCTAGTAGGCGCACTCCGTTCTCTTCAATCTTAACTCTTAAGCTCGACTTTTCTACATCTCCCAAGTTTGTCCCAAAATACTGAATAGTATATATAAAAATATAATTGTTGCATATAGGTATTAGGTACTACTTGAGAAACGAAGTTGAATGATTTTCCCTCTATTTTTGATCTCTCATGAATCATGAACAAGTGTTTTGGGACAAGTTGTGCTCGTTGATCAAGTATGCAAGTGGTGTCCATGAGAAATCCAAAATAGATCATTTCATGTTAATCTGTTAATCATGTTGTTTGGTAATTTTGATGTAATTCTTGGAATAGACTATTTAATCGAGCATAGTGTGATTTTGGATTGTCGTAAAAAGAAGTTTTTTATCCAAAGCTCAAAAGGTGAAATTGTCAAAGTCAAAGGTATCAGATCAATTGCAAGACCTCTTGGACCGTGGCTTTAGACATCCTAGTATATTGCCTTGGAGAACTCCAGTATTGTTCATTAAAAAGAAAGATCGGTTGATGTGGCTCTATATTGATTATTGGCAATTGAATAAATTGACAATCAAGAATAGATATTCGTTGTCAAATATCGATGAGCTGTTTGATCAGCTGAAAGGTGCCTCATTCTTCTCTAAGATTGATATAAGATCGGGGTATTATAAGCTGAAGGTAAAAGATAGTGACACGTCAAAAACAACGTTCCATACGCGGTATGGTCACTATGAATTTCTAGTGGTGCCATTTGGGCTAACGAATGCACCTGCAGCGTTCATGGATCTCATGAACCGTATATTCCAGCCATATGTGAATCAGTTTGTAGTAGTTTTCATTGATGATATCCTGATATATTTGAAGTCAAAGATAGAGCATGATAAGCACCTGAGAATTGTGTTGCAAGTGTTGCGTGGGAAGCAATTGTATGGGAAGCTCTGCAAATGTGAATTTTGGTTATCAAAAGTTGTATTTCTGGGGCATGTTATTTTGACCAAGGGAATCTGTGTTGATCCCAAAAAGATTGAAGTTATTCTGCGATGGAAATCACTGAAAAATGTATTGAAATTCTGAAGCTTCCTTGGCTTGGTTAGTTATTTTAGGAGGTTCGTAAACGAATTCTCCAAAATAGCTTTGCCCATGATGGAACTCCTGCAAAAGAATGTGTCATTCGTATGGAATGACCAATGCCAGGTGAGTTTCAAGAAGTTATAAGTGCCAAATGGCTTGTACTTGTTCGGATAGTTGCGCTGGAAGGCAGGACTTATGAATGACTTCTCGGTTCGCTGTCAGCTGGCTTGCTACTTAGGTGTCCTTTTTGGTTTGCCACGTGCCATTGTACGAATGGAGATATAACCAATAGTATTATCATTAAACACAGTGAATTTTGATCAATTTTTTTACACATATATTTTGGTTGTATGATTTTTAGGGCATGACAATTAATTAATAGTACTGAGAATTAACTGAAATTAGAATTTGGGTTGAAGAATTTTTTTTCACGATGTAACAACATGGTGAAACATGAACAAAAGTTGGGTGTTGTGGTCTTTATTTTAGTGAGATAGGTTAAATCATAAATTTATGGCTTGGAAAAATTCAATTTGATATAAAGATTAAAAACATTTTGATTCTTTTAATTCTACTTTTAAGAGTTCTTACTATAGTTGTAATAGAAAAAATTAAAATTAAAAAAAAATCATTAATAAATTTTCTAACATATTTAATAATTAACTAATATATTTTGAAAATTTATTATCAAGTGCAGCCAAACCATTCTAGAAAACTAATAAATTAATTATGATTTCATACAATATTTTCTAGACCCCTTTGTTTTTATACATATTTTTACGTAATATTTTGAAATTTTATCAATTTGTTTATACATGTTTGGAATTTCTTCGTTTATTTGTCAGAAAAAGTTATAGGAAATAAATTTATATTGTTTAAGAGTGTATTTAGACGAAAGATTTAGAAGAAAGATTGCATTTTAATTAAAGTTTTAGAATTTTATGTATTTATTTATTTGAGTAAAAATCTTGAAGAATTTTAAAATTTTTAAAAAAGAAAATTCAAAAGAGAATATGATTTTTTATTTAATACACAAATTCCTTCTTCAAACTTCATCTAGAAAGGAATGCTTTTAAATTTTATTATAATTTTTTTTCATTTAACACATGTTATCACTAACAAAAAAAAATTTTAAACTTCAAAATAATGTTTTTATTTAATTTTAATACACACTTTTAAAATTTTATATTATTAAAAATATTTATAAATCTAATAATATCCATATTGCATGTTTTTATATTATTCATTTTTAATATCATTATTTTTCTTTAATAATGTTTTTTAAATGACAAATTTCAAATAACCCAAATTTTTTAAAATAATTGTTTTTACAAATAACACAATTACAATTGTTAGTATTCTCATGAAGAATTCTAAAAATATTAACATTCTAAATATCTTTAAAATCTTAAAATTTTAAATTTCTATTCCAAACACATTTCAAAAATATTAGGCAGATTTGTCTAAGAGAAGGTTTATTAAGCATAATGTAGGTTGCATAATTCCATAATTAAACCGAGTTTTCTTTGAAAATTTACATTTTTAATATTTTGTTCTTTAAAAAGCTATCTAATAATTAAATTTAAGTGTAATTGCAAAAGGGTTACATGTTTAGGTAATCATTATAATCGACGGGTCTCATTGAATCGGATATAATTTGAGCATTCCAATCACATTTTTCAATTTTTAGGAGGAGAATAAATATTAAAATAATTACAAAAGTAATTACATCAAATCTATTTTTAAAAAATTATTTTTATACAAATTATAAAATTATATTATAATCATGAATACATATAAACATTTGGGATAGTTATGACCAAAATTTTCTTATATTATAAATATTAAAAATATATATTATAAAATAGTTTTTGTTTTATAAAGTGATAGCCTAAAATTATATTATTTAAACTCTAAAAAATTTCTAAAGTTGGCTAGAAAGTTTATTAAAAAAATAATTTAATCTTATAAAAGAATTATAATATATATTTATAAAAAGTTAGCCAAGAAATATGGATATAAATTATTTATGTGTCCATGCTAAATATTATAAAAATAATATATTGATTAATAAAAAATTTTATAATTATAAAAATATGATATATTTTTTTTATCATAACTTATTTATAAAAAATAACTTTCTAAAGTTATGAAAGTTTGGACAATTTATAAAACTTTCTTTTATAAAAGTTATATATATTATAAATTTTATATTTTTTACTTAATTTATGTATTATAAAAAGGGATATAAGCTAGCATAAGTTTTTCTCTAAATTAAGCTTATATATAAATTGTTATAATTAAAGCTATAGACTATTTGGACTGTGAACCCAAATATTATAAGGTTGATGCTAATTACGCAATTAAAAATAGGTTTTCTTGCACCATATCATGAATAAGATACCATTTGAGAGAATGGTGGTAGACACAAGCACCATAGATAGCTCGCAAACTTTTTTAATTTGAGATATTCAAGGCTGTGAAATGTGGTTGAGAAGATATTTATTATTTAAAGAAAATATTTCTCATATTAACAACGTAACCTTAGTATGACATAAAAAAAAGGTTGGATCGTGCTAGCATTTGCATGTTTCATAACTTCAATCATAAATGGAGTTGAGATGATTCATACTTCGTAGAGTACATGGAAGAATGAGATCTTTATAATCTTAATTATGCAGACTCAAATTAAAATGATGATGAACTCGATCAAGGACCAACAAATGATGATAAGGAGCATATGCTAAATATTAAAAAGAAAATAATCCAACAAATATGCACTTGAATAATTGGATAAAATTGCATATGATGTTTTTTTTTTTTTGTTATTTTTATTAGCAGTTGTATTATCAACCTCTTTTTGGTAATGTATTATCAATTCCTTTCTTAGACTAACATAAATGATTATTTAATTTTAATTTTTGTTATTGGTTTAGAAATTACTTTTTATCATACTAAATAAGTTCTTATAATAATTAATATTTTTTAAAAAATATAAATGATGTAACTATATAATAACAATTTGTATTATCAAACATGACATAGAAAATTATGATAATTTTCTGTAATTACATGAAAATACAATTACTACCTTAATAATTACACTTTTATTGAATTACTCTATACTCTCCAAATAAACCCTAAATGTTTTTGAAACATAAAATCCAAGGAAATTACTTGGTTTGCGAATCTCTTAAAGGAGGACAAGAAGTTTCGAAACTCGAACTATGTAAACTAATTCAAAAATTAGCACAACCCAAAGCTCCAAACGTGATTTAACCTAAATACTTGGAATATCTTACTGATCAAAGTATATCCAATGTATTATTAATCAAGTAATTGTATACGTGTGGTTTTCATCTCTTTTCTTTATTTATAAAACAACAAATATGGATTAAAAAAAAACAAATATAATGCTTAGAATTAATGCTCAAGTCTCATGTTCAAATTTTACTATGTTGAGGATTATTCATATATATTTTGGGTTATCTAGTCATATTGTAATGGTTAATTATATTTATAGTTATTTAATTGTACTCATGCTCTGTTTGATTAGCTAATGTATTAATACAAGAAAAACAAACTTAATTATTACGTACATATTAAAATAGTTTGTGACAAAAATAATTAGTATAAATTTAAATTTAAAATTAAAATTAAAAGAATGAGTAATATCTTATGTTGAAATTGATAATTGTTAATTGCTTAGAAAGCAAAACGGATGGTTATTGTAATATTCCGTTTTTCAGTGGTGTCAAAAATAATAGTTTCAAGACCATAATTTCGATCAGTGAATTATTATTTTATTATTTATTTATTATGTATAGAGTTAGTATAAAATCATATTAAATTTTAGTTAAAAAATTTCGATATTTAGTTAAATAATTAGAGAAAAAGAACTAAATCGTAAATGGTACAAAAATTAGTTATAATCAGTTAAAAGTATTGAATGGTTTTAAAGACTTGATGTGATGGCATTATATGATAATTAGACTATCCTTTATTATAGTGGACGGTTCATCGTTGTTAAATGATGAAATTTAAGTTAATTTATAAGAGTAAAAAGGTAAATAAAATAGTAATAACATAAACAAAAGATGAAATAATTATCTTCTTCTCAAAATTTCCTTCCACCACCGAAACACCATTGCTGAGAAGCAAGAAGTTTCGGCCAAGCTATTTTTTATTGCATGGTATGTATTTTGCATCTGTTTTTAGTAATTTTTATGTTTTTGAGAACGTTACAATTAGGTTCAGTAAATTTGGGTGTTAATTTCTAAAACTGTTAAACAATTTGAAATGTACCATAGTTGAATTTGTGAGATTGTTGAAGTTTTATGATAGTTTTGTGAGCATGATAGTTAAATAATATTAATTTGTAAAGAAGATTTTAATGATTTTAATGATTTTGTTGATTAAGGATTTATTTGTTAAACTAGTAAATTTTCATGGAATTATTGCGAAATTATGAATTATATGGGTTGTTTAAAGACTACAAAAAAGTTGGCTAGCTTGGTTTAAGATTAAAAAATGTTCAATTTGATAATTTTGATTGCATAAAAGGTAAATTTTAGGGGTAAAATTTGTAAATGTGACTAAAAGGACCTAATGCATAAATAAATTGTTATTTGGTTTGAATTGATTTAATTAAACTAAAATGTGCTTTAGGTCAAGAAACTTAACGAGTAGAGGACGTACAAGGAAAATGAAAAATTCTTGATTAGTCCCTAATAGTTGAACTATCTAACAAGTTCATACTACTTTTTGAATTTACAATTTGTTATTAAATGTTGTTAATTATACATATATACTGTCAAATTGGAAAATCTAACTTATAGTGATAAATTGGATTTTTGAAATATTTTCGATGGAACGAGTAAAAGTATCATATACAAGGTTTCTGGGTGATTCTCATTTTGGACCAAGCTCTAGCATTTGTTGCAGACTCGGATATACATGTGACACAAGTTTAGCCTAGACTGGTAATCTATTGTCGTTTTAAAGGTTTAGCTTGGACTGGTAACCTTACATGTATACATAGCCCTGGTTAGGCTATATTTCTTCTATGTTATCAAAGTGATTTAGCCGAGACGGGTAACCTGACACATGTACCTCTGTCCCAGATTAGCTCATATGACTTTTATCTGTTTTCTGGACTTGTATATTAAATTCTTTTACGAAGATCCATCGGATAACTATTGGATATACAGTGTTAAACGGTTTTATAAAAGCAAATATGATCTGAATTCTGAGTATCCATATATTTATTGGTTACTGACTTGAAGTTGTTGATTCATGTTGTGATCAGGTTTTTACTTGAAAGGTTATATGCAATTAACAATTAAATGTGTATGGTAAGTTAGTGAATTGAAATGTATGAACCTACTAAGCATTTCTTATACTTATTTCTGTTATTATTTTCCGTAGATTTTGAATACGTGGAGTGTGTTGATCGGATTAACGGAGCTCACACCTAGCATTATCTAACATCGATAGTTTCTGAAGTTTTGAAATGTGGCTAATTGTGGCATGTATATAGGATGCTCATTTTGCAAATGTATGTGTATGTTTTAGTACTTTGGTTGTAAATATACTTTTGTGCAAAGTTAATACATATATATGCTTTGTTTGACATTTTGGTAATGTGGTATTTGTGGATGACCATTTGGTAATAAGTTTGGCATGTTTGTTGTTAGATGGTTTGAATAGATGAATTATTTTTGTAACAACCCGATTTAGGGCCTAGTTAGAACAGTAGTCTCGAGACCACAAATTTGAAGTTAGAAAAATTATTTTATTATTTTTATGAGGTTATAGTATGATTTTATTAGTACATGAAAAATTTGGTGAGCTAATTTTAATGTTTTCAAGCCCGATTGCGAAAAAGGACTAGATCGCATAAAAGGAAAAAGTTGTATTTTAGTACCCAAATGTGTTAAATAGCTGGAGAACTTAAATTTAGGGTCTTTAAAGGACAATTAGACCCTTTTGAATAGCCTAGCCGGCCATGGTGTAAGGGGAGACAAAATTGTCAAAGTTTGGTGATGCTTATGTCACTAATTTTGACTAGTTTCATTTTAAATAAAAGAAAAAGAAAAAAGAAGTAAAAAGCTATCATCGTTCTCCTTCTTAGCCAAAAATATCATCAAATATTTGGGGTTTAAGAGCTTGAAATTTTCAGCAACTTAAAGCCCTCACAAGTAAGTGATTCTCACACCCTTTGTTGATGATTTTTGCATTTTTGAAACCCTTGAAGCATGAGCTTTCAAATGAGGGTGATATCTTGTAAAATGGTTAAGAGTTTAAGATTTTTCCATGGATGTTTTTGAGATGTTTATTGAGTCTTTATGGAAGAATATGAGTCCTAGTTGGGTTATAAACAACTTTTGTGAAAGGTGTTGCCATGAAAACACCTAAAGGGACTATTTTGCATAAGTTGCAAAATAGATGTTAAGTGTGTAAAATATTGAGAATTTTGGATTGCTATAGTAGTAAAAAGAGTTTAGCTAGGCTTGAAATACAAATAAATTCGATAAAAATTGATTTTCGAGCATAGGGGCAAAATGGTCATTTTGTCAAAGTCTAAGGGAAAAATGGTCATTTTACCAAAGGTGTGAATTTATGATTGTTTAATCCTAATTAGTGACTAAATGAGTGCAAATTGTCATTATAGATCAAGATTTACCAAATTCGAACCTAGACCGGGGGAAGGCCAAGCAAACCGACTAAACCGAGTAGTCAAGTACTTTTTGTAAACCGAGGTAAGTTGTATGTAAATAATACAACTACATGTTAATACTTGCATTCATATTGCCTTTGAATTGATATTGTATGAGTTGCTAAGTTATAAGTTGAGAATGCCTAGTAATATTTGAGATAATAGAGATATTCCGTTGAAACTTTAGGATACAAACTGGATATTCGTGCCAAGGCATTGGGTGAATTGTGCGCCAGTGTCAGACATGTCTAAGACATGCTACGGCCACATTCTGAGAGCCAGTGTAAGACCATGTCTGGGACATGGCATCGGCATCCAAGAGAGGGCTAGTGTAAGACATGTCTAGGACATGCATCAGCCATAGCCAGTGTAAGACGTGTCTGGGACACGTGTCGGCTAAGAGTTGTGCTAGTGTAAGAAATGTCTGGGACATGCATCAGCATGCATATATGAGTGCCAGTGTAAGACATGTCTGGGACATGCATCGGCCTCGACAGAGATAGCTAGTGTAAGACGTGTCTGGGACACGCATCGGCAATATATCCCATGTTAAAGGTTTAGAGAATATCCAGTAGTATTCCAAACGTTTCAATGGTGAGAGTTATAGATCAATCTTGATAAAGAAAGAATAATCATGTTGTGAGTGTTACAGGTACCTATATGATAAGCATGAGTAACGAGCTTAATTTAGAAAATGTGACTCGAGTAGATGACAAAGAATAAGTTGAGTTATGTTTACATTTGAGCATGATATCTAGTGGTGAGATTGTTGTTGTATATTTATTTATATGTAACTTACTAAGCTATATGCTTACCCTCTTTCCTTTCCCTCTTCTTTCAGCGTTATTTAGCTAGCTCGAGGATCCCTTAAAGTCAGAGATATCAATCACACTATCATCCGCAGCATTCGGTATAGTTTGATTTATATTTTTGAAGGTGGCATGTATAGGGCTAGACTAGGATGTTACATCATGAGATCTGTTTATATATTTTGGCTTAAGTCAAAAGCCCTTATTTTGTATCAAGCCTAGAATAATGGCTATTATTCATATTCATGAATGCATATGATGCCCTTTCTATAGTTGAATTAATGTCCATTGTGATGAGATGGGTATATTGAAATGATCTTATGTAGGTTGTACAAGATGGGTGACAAAAAGGGCTTGGGAAATAGCCTAGTTTGTCCACACGGGTAAGACACATGGGCGTGTGTCTAGGCCGTGTGTGACACACGGTTCACGCCCACGGGTGTGTGTTATAGTCGCGTGTCCCCTGCACTTAAAACTTTAAAGTCATTTTAGTACACGGGTAGGCCACATGGGCATGTGTCCATATCGTGCCATAAAGTCAGTATGTATGCTAGTAGCACACGGGCAAGAGACACGGCCATGTGTCTCGGTCGTGTGAAGGACACGGTTGCAGGGCACGAGAATGTGCTTGGGCCGTGTCGTTTTGGCAGAATGCCCAGGTTTTCAAACACGGGCTCGGGACACGCGCATGTCCCAAGCACACGGTCGTGTGCTCTATACCCACACAGGCGTGTAGAACCTTATTGCATGAAATTTTTCTAAGTTTTAAACGGGTTCTTGATTGGGCTTTGAAGCACCTCGGATGTATGTTTTGGGTCTTGTAAGCCTATATTTGGGATAGATTTCTTGAGAAAGGAAAAGTTTTAAATTGTTTGAGATTTCATGGCCCGGTTTTATATAGTTGATTAAGTTTTAGTTAGGTAATACCTCGAACCCCATCCCGGCGTCGGATACGGATGAGGGGTGTTACAATTTTGATTGATAATTGTTGTTTACATGTGGTGCCAATGAGAGCATATTGGTTAGGCATTTAGGTTGGGATGTCTGGGTATGTTTTAGGCTTGATTATATGTGTTTTGAAAGCATGTTTATCACTGATTTGGTTTTGGCTTGGTACATAACGAATTGGTGTTGTTTTGCCTTGTTTTGGAAGCAATTTTAAGTGCACACGGGCTATCACACGGTCGTGTGCCACACATGATCACGCCACACAACCATGTGTCATTTTGATTTTAAGTGCAGGGTTATTCACATGGTCTCAGAGAGTTACATGGTCGTGTGACCTTATTTCGAATACTCACATAGGCGGGCATACGAGTTGGGACACAGTCGTGTGACCCATATTTTAAATTGTACACGGTTGACCACACGGCCATGTTTCTAAGCCACACAGTTTAGGCTCTGTCACACTACTTGGACACACAGCCGTGTGGCCCCTATTTCCAAATTTTTTAAGTTTTTCCATATTTTTCCATTTTGATTCAAATTAGTCTCAAATTGTTCTCAAACCATATTTAGGGCCTCGTAAGCTCGATTTAAGGTCGTAAATGTGATTATGACATGAATGAAATGTAAATTCAAATGTTGTTATTTAAATTAATAAATGAATGGTTTAATAATGTAAATTGTTTTGATATGTGCCATAATACTCCATAACCCTAATCCGGCGATGGAGACAGGTTAAAGTGTTAAAGTTGCAGTGGCCCCTAAAGGTGGCACTAGGATAAGAACAGAGAAAATAAGAACATAAGAAATTGTTTACACGGTTTGATTTCTCTACACTTGTGGAGCTTAGCTCGGTGAATAAATCCATTATCTTTCAACCCAATACAATGAGTGATTCAAGTCCTATCACAACTCGATACAACAACCTCACTTTTCTAGCTAAAGATCTACTTTACTTACTTCTAAGTTCACCCATTGATAACTTAGGTAGTAACAAAAAGTTGGTTACTCTCTCAAATACAATCTTAAAAATACGCTCCACAATAAATAGATAACTACTCCCAATACTTTGTACAAAATCTATACAAGTCTATCAAATTTATAAGAGTTTCGAAACTTACTAACATACTAAATTAACTACAACCAATTGACCTATTAAACAACAACTAAACTAACAAGATACAACATAATACTAAAGATAAATGTAAAGTGGGCTGTTGGAGATATGTCTTCAATGTTATCCCAATCCAGTCTCCATAATTCAAGTGATTCGATTGTTTGATTCGATCCAATCTAATTTTCAAAATAAGTTGTTTCAATTGGATTGATCTTGATAGTCGAGCTTTCATATTTCCACAATATCACCATCGTTCAGAGTTAAATATTTTGTTTAAAAGTTATCAACTTTAAACTTGGTAGGTAACAAAGTTTATCGTAGTGTTAGCTGTAATAACCACTAACGTTGTAGTTAAACAGTTACTTAAAAACACTTACCTCTACACTTTAATAAAAAATATGAACTTTTTAAAATAAATAAAATAAAAATACCTTATATTCACTTTAAAAAAATTATGTAAATAACTAAATATTACCAAATACAATTAATTTTTTACTAATTCATGTGTTAAACAAATAATAGTCCTGGTTGTAATTATGACCTCTCATGAATGACACATCCTTCCACTAATTTGATTTGTAATAATTCATATTTTTATTCTAATTTCTAAGGCAGCCTGATTTGAAAAAGTAGATTTAGCTTTAAACGAAACTTTACATATATTGATATGAAATTGGCAAGCTAGCTTTACAGGACATTATCAAGTAGAGCGCTATTATTAATCACACACAAACACACAAAAGGAGATAGTATACTTTAGTTTGGATTTAAAAAGAAAGGAAGAAAGTATTATTCCACAAACAAGTTGAAAATTTTCATGGAATCTCTATAATTCTCTGGATGCACTTTTTCAGGTTTAGTCCGTTTGAGATTGCTCCTAAACGAGTATACTGCTCTCTCTCTCGCTTTGTTTTTTTTTTTTAATATATATATTCTTATTGTTTTAATTTTATTTCATGTATAGTTGTTTTAAAGATGTTATATTTAAATAACTTTTGTTTTGTTATGTTAATAATTCATAATATATTAAATTAATTTTTTATGATAATTATATGATTTTATCTTATCATGTTTTAAATTGAAAGATTCACCAAAAACAAATTCGATATACCTCATTGTAATTTTGATGTGATTGGCATGAACCAACCTCAAACTTACCTTTTTCTCCGGACCTAAAGATGAGCAGAAACAAAAGCCTTGATATGCTCTTTCTTTTTCTCTCTTTAAATTCCCTTTCTTTCCTTTTATTATATTTGCTATGTTTTATTTATGTTCCTAGGTATATGCATTGCTCTCTCCCATTTCTTCTCCCTCAAGTTTTTTTTGTTCTATATTCCCCTATCATAATCATAGCTACTAAAATGCAAAATACCCACAACTTGGAGAATCTCCTGCACCCCAAAGCAATTAAAAATTTAGAAATGAAATAATTAAAGTAGATTTTCTTTTTTGTACAAAAGGAGTTAGAGAATGATATTGTAAAGATTTAAATCAAATCTATTAAATATAAATGTGTACATGAATTGATTGATGTAACTTTAGGGTTTAAAAAATTAATTAAACCTAAGGATACTTTTGTTATTACAATAATTAAAAGGATAAAAGTTTAAATATATTTAATTTTTTTCAATTTAAAAATCCCACAGTTATTGTGAGAAGAAATAAACATTATAAATAATTAGGGCTGAAAGAAAAGCTATTTGGTAATGGAGAATGATTATAGCTAGTTTCCAAAAGAAGCATTTTTGTATTTTCGCTTGTTATTTTTTTTATTTTTCCTTTAGATTTTAACTATCTATAATTTTATTTTCTGCCCTTTTCGAAAGTGATTGTGATTAATTATGAGTCAAGATTATTTCCTCCCCTTTTCCTTTTACTTTTTGGGGCCTATCAAACAAAGTTGTCTCATATACTTTGAGGGTCAGACCTACCTCAAAATTCCCTTTCTTTCAGTTTGGTCCATATAATATTTTTTTGGGTCATATAGTTTTTTTGGGTACATTGCTCATCATTACACTGAAAAACAAGTGAATTTCATTAGCTCTTTGGTATCCATAACTTTATATATATATATAATGACATGGGTCATCTTCCACAATTCACCCTTATTTATACTAGCATTAGATTTGATTAATAATTGTAAAAAAAAGTAGTTTGTTTTTATTTATATTCCATTAAAGATTTTTGTGGCTAAAGTGATCAATTTTGTGCTTTGTCTAATAATGCTATTTAATTTGTCTTTTATGACAACAAACAAAATAATGCAAAGTTTAACTAGGCCAAAGTAAATTTATGTTGGTGAGGTGATGCATCAGCACTTACTCAAATAATTTAGCAGAACCACTTAAAAATTGTATTTAGATGTGCAATTTATATAAAATTTCCCTGTAATTCATGCTAATTATAGAAGAAAATATGGTATTCTTGAGATAATATACCTCGAATTTCACGAAACGAAGAGATGAAAAAACATATAATAATAGTAATATCTTTTCTAAAATATTGAGAGGAGAAAACTGGTATCCTATATTAAAAAAATCTTTTGATGAAAAGGTAGGGATTCGAACAAGGGGGACAAAGCTGTCTACTTGATGTATTCGAATATGAATACAAAGCCAAATAAAATATTTTATATATACTCTTCTGTAGTATGCTTGGTCTCCTGAGCAAATTCATTGGAAAATGGAGTCTAAATTATTATAATAATGTTGGAAAAAACAACTTAGATGTGGGAAAATATCAGAATAAATATACATTTGAGATTTAAGAGAGGTTGCCTTGGGATTTTAAGCAATAAAGGCTGGGTTCAACTGTTAAAGACGGGAAAAAAGAGAAGAATAATAAGCTTCTGTTACCCAGCATACGATGTGAATATGTGTTCTTTTGTAGCTTTTTTTTTTCTAGAAAAAGATTGCTCTAATATTACTCAATTTAAAAGGGGTTATTCTAATTTTAATCATTTAAAAAATTTGTTAACATTAAAGAAATTGATTAAATTATTCACTCTATCATTAAATAATAAAGAAGACAATTAGTTTACTTATATGAAAATATTTTGAGTTATCAAAATAAAAACAATTCTTATTTAAAATGGTTAATAGAGTAATTATCTTAATTTTAGGGTGATTAATGAGGAAATGTACAATTACCATTTCATTATCATTTAATAATAGAGTAACTAATTTGATCAATTTTTTTTAATAATCAAGTTAACAATAAAAATAGAGCGATCAAAATAGAAATAATCCCTATTTAAAGTAACTAACATGTATTTAGTACCCATTATTAAATAAAATTCAAAGATGTTGAAGAATTGAGTACATCATTTTTGACAAATCATGCACAGACATGAATAAATGAGTGAATACGTATAAAAGTACTTTATTTGGATGAATCGTATAAAAATTTCAGCAAGGAAATTTAGATTATATTCTCTCCCTTTAAAAAAAATAGAATAGAAGCCCTTTAACATGTCCCAAATGAAAGAATTAAATCCATCTCATTGGATTAGATATATAATAATAGTGTTAGACTTGACATTATTGTAAAAATTTAAATGGACCGGAGTGTTATATTGTGAAAAGTTTCATTCAATCCCAAATAATTTAACCTATCCAATTATTATAAAAGAAATAAATTAATTAATTGAAATATTTAACATTTAATAAGGTGGTGCGGATGGTGACACGTTGTGTTATCATGTAGAAGAATTCATAATAAATTAGGAGGTGATGGCACTGATATGTATAATATTGTATCATGTGTAGAGAAGACGGAAAGGTCAATTACCTAATGGGAGGAAGAATGGCCCCAAGGAGGGGACGATTTATTGTAGAACTGGTCGCCCCAGCAATAGGGCAAGTTGTTAAATGTCAATAAATGCGAACTGGTTCTGAATGTCTTAGTAGCTAACACTGTAGGTTGACCTGAAGAGTTTTACAGAACAGTAAAGAGTAAGCTCCCGGGGCCTCATCAACTGACAAAGTGGCCAGTTAACTTTGTGGTTTTTCTTTAATGGAGGGGCTTTTATTCTACAAATTGTCCAGAATGAAAGGGAAAATCACTAAATTTTGTCCCTTATCTTTCTTTTCATAAATTTTCTCATAGTATTCCCCATTATCATTATTGTTGTTGGGAACACTTGCAAATATTGCATACATATACATGCATTCATTTTACTATACGACAGCAAATATTGCAGGTCTGAGATTTAAAAGCCCTGTTTTGGGAGAGGGATGGTCAAAGACTGATTGAAATGTCGTTTCATGAAACAGTTCGATCCATTAGAAGAGGGTGTGTATGCACTGTAGGGGGGCATCAAAGCATGCTGCAGATTTGGCCAACCAATAGGGTTTGGGGCTCCACACTGTTTCAGTTTTTGGTCCTCAATCATCCCTTTCGCTTTGCCCATATCTTTCTCTCTCTAAACAAAAGCTGCCCACAATATCCATTCCATTTCCATCTCCATCCCTCTCTATCCCCATTTTATAGTATACTTATAAACTATCACTAGTTTTATTTAAAGTATCATGAAAACTTATACATTGGAAGATAAATTATATTTTTTATTTATTAAAAAATAATAATTATTTTTTTTGTTAAAAATTAAATTTATTTCTACTAAAAAAAATTATTGTGGCTACCGAAATGACCATTTAATTAATGGTGTGTCAGGTATATCTTATCCTAACATATCGAATAATTTTTTTAACAAAAAAATTAATTTACTCTTTATTTTGGTAAATAAAGTAAATTAATTAATTACATCAAAGCTATATTGTTTTAACCATCCTTGGCTAAGTCATCACGAGTAAGAGATAAGACACGATCGCATGGTTGCAAGAAATTATAAAAACCTATCTTTCAACCAAGAACTTGTTTAGCCAATACATATGCAACTCTATTATCTTAATTTGCTCTTTAAACTAAATTACCAATTTTTTAAGAAAAAAATATAATTTTACTTCTAATACAAAAATTTCTATAACATTTTTGAGTAATTTTATATATGGTTCTTATATCCTCTATTGTCCAATGTTACTGATTATTAATTCAAATAATTTATAATAAATGACTTCTAAAGTTCATTAAAACTAATATAACTAAATGTTATTTTTCTATAAAAATAATTATAATTTTGTTTCTAAGAAAGGACTCCAAGTGTTTTACTACGTTCAATTAATTTTTTTTAATCTATATATAACATGACTTTTATCATATTTTTACCGCTCTCTTTCTTTTTATTTTTCTCTATACTAAAAGCTAATCATTTGGTTTGAATTTCCAAGTAACAGTGAATCTCTCCTATGGTATATGTTCCATCCAATCCATCAACAAACACATCTCTCCACTAACCAAAGCAAAAAGGCATCATATCCACCCCCCATAAAGCTGATTTATTTGCAGGATGAAAAGCCTATCTCAACTACATTTGGAACAAAATGTACTCACCTGTCTTGTTAACCAGTCATCAGATTGCTTTATACGTACATCTATATATATACACACACACATCCGAAGCTGACATTTGAGTATTTTCTCATATTTTATAATTATAATAGATTTCAAAATTTTTATATAATTATGTGATTTTAATGACGACGTGTACTATATTTAATACTTTTTAGTGTTTTTGACTACCATTTGTGAGACTTGTGGGAGTGGCGAAGACTCATACGAGGATCTCAAAAGAAAAACTTGAATTATTAAAGCTACCAGTCAGAAAAGAAAAACCCCACACCTATTATTATCCATGCATGTCTATCTCTTAATATTCATCCTTTAAAAGTAAGAATTAGCGGAAGTGGTCATCTCTTATTTCCAAAATGCTTCACTATAATCTCTTCTCTCTCTCTCTCTCTCTAACTTTATAATCTATTCTCTTAACTAACTAAACTACAGTAAATTGAGCCCAAATATTATATAGATATACAAATCCATCCATGTTTTGTCAAAAGTTCTATCACTGAATCTTTCCAAGTAGCTACGCTATGACATCACTGACAGTTTCCTTTTCATCATGTTTACCTATCTTCTAATAATTCAGCTCTATGGTGAATGCCTTTGTATCTGGGACTTTCTTAAATTATAGGATTTTTACATTGTTCAAAGTGGTAGAATTGAAACGGAGGAATATGTATATATATGTATATAAACCATTAAAAAAAAACATTAGTCCTTCTCATTGTTCATAAAAGACCATTCATATCAAAATGGAGTCGAGGTTCAATTTTGCTAATATAAATGAAGCATATTTCTGGCCAACCTTTATTATTATTATTTTTTAGAGCACCTAATTTCGACTAAAAGAAATCAAAATAAGGTTTGTTATTTTATTTTGATAGCACCTAATTTCGACTAAAATAAATCAAAACAAGGTCGAATGGACGTACAAAAAATGGGGCAAGGTGTTACAGGTTACATAAAATTAGGGGCACATATAACGATTAATTTTAATTTTAATTTTAATTTTGGATTATAAAAAAGGGGTTAGCTTTGAAAGACCATCTCTTGGAAAATAAGTCTCGAAATATATATTTGATGTGATTAAAAGTAAGAAGAGACTGCTGCATTTCTAATTAAGGACTTGTTTTATAACCCCACTAAAAGAATTCAATCCATTAAAAATTAAAATTTTAAGCAATTTAATGTTTTTTAAAATGCATTTGATAAAAAATAATTTAAATTTTAAAATTTTATATCAAATTAAAATATATTATTCAGATTTTAATTTATTAGAAATAACATAATAGAATTAAGTGTTAAAATATAAATTATATTTTTCAAAATTTAAAAGTTAGATCTACCAAACGTTATACTTATATTCAGCGATGCAATGCTTACTATGCAGTAACATGCAAACAGTTTCTACAATCCAGATTGAGTACCTATAAAATTCAGTATTTAATTTTTATTTTTTTATATTACTAAACATTTTTATTTTGAATTGATATTATGATCGACTAACACTAACAGTTTTTTTTTTTTTTCGAGAATACTAACGGTTCAGTTATATACTTTCAATGTACCGAACACAAATTCTTTTAGTTCGTGATCATTTTCACTAACTTCCAGGAAACAAGAAAAAGATCCCATACCCAAACAATGTGTGTTAAAGTAAATTGTGCTGATATATGCTTTCTATTTTGATAAGGATCATTCGGATTCAAACTAAAGATTATTTTATATATATGTGTATGTATGTATGCATGCATGCATGCATGCATCCGTGTATGTATGCTTTAAACAATTAACAGGCTCAGGCTAGTTTTCCATGTAAAACATTTCATTATTATATAAAAGTAGATTTCCGATTATTTCTTTTCAATGAGCGTATCATAATTATCGGCTACTGCATCAACAATGTGATTATTCCAACAAGGGTATTTGGTTTTAGCTTCTGTTTTCCATTTTGGTGATTAAGAATTAAAGCAATTTATGATTATTTACTATGCCTATGCTGATGAAGAAGGTTGAAAAGCACACTGAAAAGGGAAAGAAACCACTGAAATGACCAGTTCAAAGGGAAATGGATATATATACATGAATTTAACATATGTTAAGGGACCCTACAATCTACATTAATAAGGAAATTACAAAAAAAAAAAAAAGAAATATTGAAATGCCTTCCCCAAGTAAATTGATTCATATATATATAAAGTTCTTACTTTGGAAGCCTCGAAAATAAAACCCATAATTAATTAACAATTCATTCTTTTCTTTTTCTTTTTTTTTTAATTTATTCAATTACTGCATGGAGTCATTATCTTGTTCCACTTCAGATGCAGGCTCATCATCTTCTTCCATGCCATCGATGCCATAAGCAGCATGGCCATTCCCAAAAGCCTTAATGTGATCTTTAAGAGATCTTTTGTGCTTGAAATCGGAGCCGCAAATGCAATACCAGAGCTTCCCGCAGTTCTTCTCATGGGTTCTCCAGTCTCCTCTCACAGCAAATGCCTTTCCACATTTCCTACACATGAAGGGCTTGATCCCATGCTTCCTCTTGTAATGTGTTTGCAAGGTTCGAAAATCCTTGAGTGGCTTCGCTCTTGGATGGTCAATGTTGTTCCTACACCCTGGTGCACAACAATAGCAAGGAAGTCTTAACATTCCGGTTGGTTGGGTTCCCCTTAGCGATTCGGGCCCTTTCCTATACTGAGATCCATGCCCCCACATATGCATCTGTATACAATTCATGAGTCAAAACAAAAATCAGTAGAAGCCAATAAAACTTGGTGTCCTGAGACAAGTGAGTGTTTTTCCTTGTCTATAGAATTCTAACACGGTCAGTAACATCTATATTGTTGATATGCTTGTAAAAAAGAAAAAATCTTGTAATTATGTTCTCAAAAAGGAAATAAATTTTGTTTAGGAAGCAAAAGAAAATCCTCAGCTGAACCCCTATTTTGGACCGCATCCCGATGTTGAGGTGTGAAATTTAGGTGGATGAGATTCTCGATGTACAAGATTGGAGAAAAGATATCTCCCAGATATGGGGTTTCTTGATCATGCCTGCAGTGCTTTGCTGTAAACTGAAGGTTCAAACAGATAAATTGGTTGCTTTGTTCAGCACCAAAAAAAATAACTGCAAAAATTTCAGCTCTATGCTGCCTTTAAAGCACAAAAAGTACCATAGGCATTAGGAACAACGAGTGTGTTGTTCAATCACTAGAAAGATAGTACTGATATCAGTATATACGAGCTGCTAGATTTTTGTTTATTAAATAAATGGTGAAAAAGTTGTGTTTAATTTGATTTTTTTGCTCAATTATATTTAACAATTTCATAATATCATTGTTTTATGTTTTATTATATTTATTATTTTAAATAATACACATTGCCTCAACAAAAACCCTAATTTTTTTTTCTTTTCACATCAAGCGGTGCCTTTACTTTCATCTCCTTCCCTCACAGATTCCCCAAACCATTTTTGCCTAGACATAGGTGATAGGAGCATTTTTGCTAATTACGTAAATTTATTAATATAATGTAAAGTCTTTCACTGACCATGTTTACACTAATTTGATTAAAAACTGCAATTGGGGTTATTAGATGACTTAAACCACATTAATGCATGCCTAACTTTGTACTCCAGTTTGAACTACCTTTTCCTCCCTAAAGATGTCCGAATTCTGAGTACAGTTTGACTAGTAATTTTTCAATTAATTAGAAAGAAATTAGTATCAAATAAAAAGAAAAATTTTCAGAAAACCAAATATTACAAGAAAATATTTTACATGATTTTCATCAAAAGAAAAGAAGACCCTTTAGCAATGGGTTGAACAAAGTAATGTGCCCATTGTATTTTCTCTTATTCCGACTATCTGGTGAATAAACAAAACGAAAATGCAGAGTTTCACAATATGATGGGGGTAGCAAACATGATGGAGAAAAAATTCCTGTGGTTTTTTTTTTTCACATGTTACAAATTGGGGATGAAGAAGACAACAACAAAGTTTGAACATTGAATTGGCAACAAGTTATTTAACCACTACTTTATTATGATATTGACAATAATTTATTTAATTTGAATAAATCTGAGTTTCAAACACCATTATAGAATGAATTGAGCTCAAAATGAAGTTTATTTAAAATAATAATAATTAACACAAATCAAACATAAAAAAGTTTACAATTAGATAAGCAAGCATGAAGGAAAACTTGTTGGTTGGAGCCTGATTCATAGTCCTAGATATCGAACTTAGAGTGGATCCGGGTCATTCAAACCACAAAACCCACAAGCCATGCAACAAAAAACAATGAACCAGAAGATATACTTATAAGAAAATGGGTTACAAGATGTCAATCAGGCAAGATGTCGTAAGAGAAAGACTTGGGATGGATGTGTTTTATTTATACAATTTATCTTCTTTTTTAAAAAAAAAAGAAGAAAGAAATGAAAGAGCTTAAAGAAAAGAGAAGGTAGGAAGTAAAGGATGCAATAATTGAAGTGATGAGAGAGCTTACTTGCATGTTGTTGTATCTATTGAAGGTTTTGCAGCAAACAGGACAAGAGAACTGAGTAGGGCCAATAAGAATCTGAGAAGGGGTAGGGATCCAATACTGTCCCTTGTTGAGCCTGTTAACTGCGCACCCAGAAGAATCATCACCATCCCCATCTTTATCGGTTATCTCTGAGGAAGATGATAAAACTGAAGCCAACTCTGAAGCACTAGGGCTTGGTAACCCTATATGCAGTGCAACAGTAACAGTTTCATCTTCAGCTTCTGCTGCAGTGGTGTTAGTGAAGAGCAGCCGCCGACCTTCCTCTTTCCCTTTGGTGCTGTCTACATCCATAGCAGTGGTCCAAGAACACTGATCCTGATCTTGATCTTCATTATTCTGTCTTGTGGGGCACAAGCTCAATAGTGGCAAGGCTTCCCTAACAGGAGGCGAAGGAGGTGATGATGATGAGAAGCTGGTCTGGTGGTGGAAGAAAGGGTTAATATGGCTGCTTCGATCATTTCTACTGTTGCTATAAAAGTCATGGGTGAAAGAATTAGGTTGTTGGAGGGGATGGGGTGGAGGAGGAGGTGGGGGGTTTGGAGATGGGTAATGTTGAACAGGGTTGAACTTGAACCAACCGGAGAAGAAATTGGTGTAAGGGTAGTCAGCCATGGTTGAAAACACGAGAAAAACAAATAAAGGAAGAAAAAGAAGGGTGTTTTTTGAAGAGATGGAAATTAAGAACTGTTTGATCTTTGATTGATTTGCTTTTATAGACAATAAAGAAAGAACAAAAAAGAAAGAGAAAGAAGGAAGAGAGTACAAGATGACTCAAGGGCGTGAATGGCGAGTGGTTTTACTTAAAAAACTTATATATTTTTATTAACTATACTTAAAATAATATTAGATGTATTATCATGTACATTTATTGGTAAATGAGATGACATCGCATTATTTCATTAACGTTGCTGATAAAATTTTATTTATTTCAGGATATTTTGTGTTAAATTTATATTTATGTCACTGCCAACATAGAGTAACTATTAAATCATTTGTTAGTACCTCAAAAATTAGGACTTAAACTCTATCAATCATCCTTTTTCTAATTTGTAAGTTGTATAAAAATAAATATTTATGAACTGAACTCGAAGAACCCTGCAATAAAATCTGAACTCCACCTAATTTTCAGAAATCGTTATATGCATTAATTAGTTTAAACTAAATTTAAAATTTATCAATCAATTCTTAAAAAAAGCGAAGGGGTGGCAATATATAGCAACGAATGTGAGGGGAAAATTTGAGGAAGCCTATCTGTTTTAGTCCTTTATTATTAGAACAAAATATTGGAAGTTATTTATTTTTTTTTACAATGAATTGTAGTTAAAATTTAAGTATGCAGTGAAATGCAGGAAAATACTTCAATGGCCGTTTTATGGCAAAACTTCGATTTCCAGGTAACCAATAATCTTTTTTTTTTTCTATTCGTTATCAAATGTCTGAAATACCCTTTAAATTCTTCCAATTTATCCACAGAACCATAAAATGAAAACTTAGATTTTGTAAGCTGGACTTGCCTGGAAATGGCTAGGATTGGTTTGTCATAAATTATTTTTGAAGTATCATATAAAATTTCACATTTTGTTGAAAATTTTTATTTTTAGAAAATTAATATTCTTATTTTGCATGTCAGTAAGCTGATATCGACCATAAAATTTGTCTAGTTCATCCTGTAGTACTCATGCTTTACAAATTTCTCATTATCTTTTGGTTCATTTTTCTTTTTAAAAATATATATTATCAGAATTATTTTAAAACGTAGTATTTATTTCCGTTATTTCTAATTTGAAATTCTCAAATATTAAAGAAAATAATATTTTTATTGAAATTTAATTAGAAATGTATCATATATATAAATATAAAGCATAAGTTTGTAGAAATTTTTAAACTTATAAAAATATTTTTTATTTTCTGTCATGTTACTAAATTAATTTTTAAAATAATTATAATTTAATTTAAAATTACTAGTTAAAAAATTGTGCTAATTTTAAAATAGTGTTATTACTTGAATAGAACTCTAAGCATAAAATATAGGAAAGTTATTATAATTATAATTATTATTATAAAATAAAAGATAGAATAAATAACAAAGAGAATCGGAGAGCAAAAGAGAGCATATTTTATTAATCAATCAGAATATTTGCAAAGCTTATCTAAAGTCTCTATTTATAGGTATAAGAAGTATAAATGAAGTAAAGGTCTACTACTAATGACTATTAGAATTTAAAGTACATCAAAACTTATCTTGATTTTGATGAATATCCACTCAATAAGATATTCATAAAACTTCTAATTGAATGTCAACTGGTAAATAATGTGCCTCGTTAAAACCTTACTAAGATAAAAATTCTGTGGGAAAAAAATCCTAGTGAAGGAAAAAGATTACACATATCTATAATACGCATAATATGTTACATCATTAAAAATCTTACCAAGAAAACCTAATGGGACAAAACCTCGGTTAAGGGAAAAATAGTATAATGCGTATGTACTCCCTCTCATGAAAATATCATATACTTTCTCATATTCTACATATTCAATCTTGAATACTAGTTTTTCAAATGACTATTTGAATGTATTGGTTAAGTATTTATATCACCATTCTTTTGGAAGTCATGAGTAAGATGAAATTTTGGGAAAATATATTTTGACATCTTCAGGAGTTTCAATAATAATCATAACAAACTTTAATCATGATCCCTCATAAAACTCTTTCAACTACTATTGACTAAGTCAAATTTACCACATATGTTCAATTATTTCAATTCATATAAATGAATAATTTCCCGATAATTTCAATATGCTTCTAGCATTCTAAATTCTTCAAGGATTTTAATATAAACTTTACAATATAGTGGTTCATAAAAGGTTATAACAACAGCCATTATACGTAAGTTAAATCTTTTATGAATTGTCAAAATAATATACCTAAAGGTTATTGCATCCATCAAAAAAGAATATTATATCTTTTCATAATCAATGCCAGAACTTAGCGAAAAACTTCATATTATTCCGTTTTTACAAAACTACTTCATTTGTACCCTCACTGGCTTTATACATTTAGATATTTGGACTAGTGGTCCAAAAACTACACGAATTTAATTGTACTTGAGTTGCGTCTTTCTATTTTGACCAATTTATTCCATATCTATATTTCTCAATAGATTTATTCAGGATCCTTATTTTATTTCATTATTTCAACAATAATATTGCATGCAAAACCATTGTCGAACACTTTTATTATCGATTCGACATTTTCTCAAATTGACACAACTTATCAAGATATCTTATTTTTACTATTTTAATCTTCAGTTTCAGGTACCTGAATCTCTTCTGGAGTTTTATTATTAGTTATGTCTTGGGTCTCTTTCGGAGCACTCGCCTTCACTATAGAACCATCTAGAAGAATTGTTTTCTTTTAAGAGAATTTTCATATTTGGAACTTGTAATAAGTTATCCTTGTTGAACTTCTGGTTCAAATTACTCTCTCTTTAACTTATTACAAGTTATTTCTCTCCTCCTAATGTCAGGAAAACAATAGAATCAAAATGGCAATCACAAATCATGTCATAATTGAATCTCTAATACATTTAAAACATTTAATAATACAATGAGACTCGTAATTAATATATATTCCCAGCTCGCAATTGGAACATAATTGTACATAAAAAAATTTAAAGATGAGAAATATTTAACTCTTGACCAAAAATTAATTGTAAAAGGGAGTATTTATAACTTATTGGTTTGATACGTACAGCACATAAATAAACATAATCTCATGTTGAAATAGGAAGTTTAGTTCTCATAAGTAATGGTTTAGGCATTAACCAGAGGAGTCCAATCAATAATTTCTCTAAACCATTATGCGCATAAATAACAAACTTTTACAAAAATTTTTGAAACTCAATCAATAAAAGACTGAGATATAAACTCATTCGTATTAGCAAGATGAATTGTCTTAATTGCATGATCTAAAATTAATTATTTAAACAAGCAATCTTGCAAATGACAGGTTGCAAGTTGATAATACATATGTGATTATTTTGTAGAACATGGTGGATGAATAGGCCCATATTCATTTAAAAAATGCAAGACATTAAATCTCAACTTTAGCTAGTGAATTTCTAAGGATTAATTTTCATTGAGAGCAAACAACAAATGAGAATTCTTTAAATTAAAGAATCTTCTGGTTCTTTAATGAATGTCCATATGAATTATCAATTAATTTTCACATCATATATAATTCAGGATGGTCTAACTAGTCACGCCAAGTAGTAAATGTATTTGTATCAGTAAACTTCTGGTTTACTTTAACATGCATTTCAATTGTACTAATAATGTCAATATAAATTGTGACAAATTGATAATCTTACTGTCATTCCTTTTACTTTGTATTCACATATAAGTACTATTGTGACATTTACTACTGGAAATGTTTAAATTAATACGAAGCCTATAATGCCACTGAGTCAATAAATGTAATTTTCAAATATGCAATATCCGCTTCAAGGAATATGCCAAAATCTTCAAATATCCAAAAACAATAATCTTTTCTTCATTCACAATCTCAATATGATATCTATTATAATGAATATCTTTTAAAACTAATGTATTAACCATCATAAATTTTGTGCTTTTTAGATATTGATATATTAACTCTTCTAGAACTTTCAGCTAATTTTGTACTACCAAATATTGGAATAATATTAGCTTAAATTATTTTATTCTTGCATTCAGTTCGGGGAATGCAATATTATAAGCATCCCAATAGATTATTTATTTCATAATCACCATCGTAAACATGTGTGGATTTCAAATCAAAATCTATCTATTCATGTTGTCATGATTAGTCTCCAATTATAATAAACATAATATAATAAATAAATCATAGTAAAATATACCTAAAGATCTTTAATATCATCGTCATCACTTTCTTTGGATAATGATTACCCATAGTGTGCAGGCCTCAATTTTAAGACTGAAAGTGCAATAGCTCTAGAAGGTAATAGACAACAACTTGAGCAGCAGATTTGGAGTAGTCGTATTATAAAATAAAAGAAAATCATGTTGATAACATGCTATAAAATAAAAGACATAGAACAAAGAGCAAAGAGAATGGGAGAGCAAAAGAGAGAGCATATTTTATTAATCAATCAGAATATTTATAAAGCCTCTCCAAAGTCTCTATTTATAAGCATAAGAAGTATAAATAAAGTAGATATCTACTTCTAATGACTATAAGAATTTAAAGTACATCAAAACTTATCTTGATCTTGATGGACACCCACTTAATAAGATATTCATAACAAATATAATTTAGTTTAGAATGATTAGTTAAGACTAATATATATATATATATATATATATATATATATATATATATATATATATATAAACACAAATTTGGAAACCTTTTGAACCAATGATAATACCATTTATTTTCTTTTATATTAGTAAACCAATTTTAAAAATAATTATAATATAATTTAGAATTATTAGTTTAAAAAATTGAGTTAATTTTAAAATAGAGGTATTACATGAATAGAACTCTAAGTATAAACTATAGAAAAAACGTGATAATTATAATTATAATTTAGTTTACAGTTATTAATTAAAAGATTTGAGGTAAAAAACTTGATTTATTTTTTTAAAATTGTTCTAATTTTATTGATGTATTTATTTTTTTCCATATTACTAAATTAACTTTAAAAATAATCATCATTTTATAGCACCCCCTACCCGGGTAATAGGATGCTATGAACAATTACCTAATAATTACATGCAAATTATAGTTCGAAATCTCAATTAATTATCAACATATCATATATATAACCAAGTTTAACATGTAGTTTAATCAATTTTGATTTAATATCGAGATTACGAAAGCTTAAAACAAACACGATATCAAACAAGGATAACTTTGAAACAAAAACAAAAAAAGTTAGGAAAACTCTGTAAACATGGGTCACACTACCATGTCCCCTGACTGTGCGAAAATGCTAAGGTTGTGTGGGATGGGACACATGGCAGTGTAGGTAAGCCGTGCAACAAACTGATGTTATGTGGGGTTGGAGAAACACAGCCGCGTGAACAACTATGTACACTCACCAAGGTCGTGTGGGTCAAAAGTGTAAATATTAAAACATATGTCATACGACCATGTAACAGACTGTGGTCGTGTGCACCAAAAATCAACCAAAACTTACATGCTGCACATCTGTGTCATATGTCATGTATACCTGGAAATACCTTTCAATACAAGCTTTATAACCCTAACTCACTTAGTAACACCCTTAACCCGTATTCATCATCGGAATAGGGTTACAGAGCATTACCGAATTAATATCATAAATAATCATACAATTTGAATCACAATTCTCATACCAGTTAAAAACCATTCAAATACAATTATATGGTCCCTAATACGAGCCCTCCAGGCCCGAAACAATACGAGCCCTCGAGGCCCAAAACAATCATTAGAAGTGGTTCGGGATTAAATCGAATACTCAAGGAAATTTTGGAAAAACATTGAAAATTTTCAAAGTATAGAGAACATACGCTCGTGTGGACAGGCCGTGTGTCTCACACGGCCAAGAGACACGCCCGTGTCATAGGCCGTGTGGACATTTGAAATGGGATCATATGGCCTTATCCCAGCCCGTGTCTGACCTCGTGTAACTCTCTGACTTGGGTCACACGGGTGACTAGCCCGTGTGCCCTTCAAAATGGCCTCACACACCCGTGTTCCAGGACGTGTGCTAGGCCATGTGAAAATTGGAGGGTGTACTGACTTATGCCACACGGCCAAGCTACACACCCGTGTGCTAAGCCGTGTAAAGCTACTGACTTGGTTTCTAAAGAAATATAAGGGGACACACTACCGTGCCATCTGGTCATGTATCACACACGGCTGAGACACACGCCCGTGTGCTACACGATGCTTGTAACATCCTGAATTAGGGCCTAGTCAGAACAGTGGTTTCGGGACCACAAATCTGACACATTAATTTTTTTATTATTATATTTTTATGGTCTATAATTTTACAGGATGATTTCATGAAAATTTCGTTCGAAAATTTTGACGTTGGGCACTCAATTTGGTCAAAAGGACTAAATTGTAAAAAGTGCAAAAGTTGAGTTCTACATGTTAGAGGTGTCTAATTGTTATGAAGTTTTAAATGGGAGGCCCTTAAATGGTAATTAGACCATTGGATAATTTTTTGGATAGAAATGGACATGAAATGGGTGAAATAGAATATTTTTAAGTTAGGGGCATTTTGGTAATCTAATAATTAAAATGAATTAGAAACAAAATTAAAAGCCAATTTTTGTCCATCTTCTACCCCATGGCTGCAACTTGCATGGAGAAGACATAGCTAGGGTTTTTCAAGCTTCCAAGCTCAATTGTAAGTCCGTTCTAGCCCCGTTTTTAATGATTTTTACAGTTTTGAAATCCTCGTAACAAGATCTACTCATTTCTACTCATATTTTGAGCTAGGGTTTGTGTTTAAAAATTTACCCATGGATTACATGCATGTGTTTTGATGTCTAATGGTAGAAAATGAATGCTTGGTGTGTAATAAACGACTTTTACTAAGTGATTTTCGGTGAAAATGCTTAAAAGGACCGTTTTGTAAAAGTTATAAAATGTCATAAAAGTGTGATTTAATGGAAATTGGGGGCTGCTATGTTATTAAAATTATTCGCCTAGGTTTAAATGCAAGGAAATTGAATAAAAATCATTTTACGAGCCTAGGGGCCAAAGTGAAAATATGTGAAAGTTTAGGGGTCAAAATGTAAATTTATAAAAATATGATTTTTGGACCCATATGAATAACGTGACTAATTAGTAAGCTAAATGTGATATTATAGACCAAGGAAAATGAGATTCGGGCATAGATTGGAAATGAATGAGATTATAGACTAAATCAGAATATATAGCCGTGCTCGCATTCGAGGTAAGTTTGTATGTAAATAATATATCGATTCTTTTTATGTTATTATATTTTGTTATTATATGAGATGTGGCTACCTATAGAATGATCATTTGATGTAAATTACAAATCGAAATAGACTATGAACGAATTTGTTAAATGCTAAAAAGTGAGGAATTTCCCGATTGAACCTTCGGAATATAAATGATACAAATGATCCATTGTGAGAACACATGTGTAGTACTATGTGCAGGCTACTATGTGTACCAAATAGTTAGGTCGTATGTGTAGTACTAAGTGCAGGCTACTACATGTATTAGATGGTTAGGTCACATGTGTAGTACTAAATGCAGGCTACTACGTGTATTGGATTATTGGTCGCATGTGTAGTACTAAATGCAGGCTACTATGTGTACCAGATAGCTTCGGTTACAAGGGTGGTAATATGTGCAAGCAACCGTGTATCTATTATTATTCCGATGAGTTCAAAGGAAATCGACTAAGTGAAAATACATGTAAACATGACCATGTGATGAATAAGTACAAGTATATGTTTGTAGAAATTTATGAGAAATGTGCTCGATAGTTGAGTGAACTTTCGGTAAGATGGAATGGAGTAAGTGAAATTATGTAAGAGTGAAATTTGTAATAAAATAGTTTTGGACAGCAGCAGTTGTGTAACTTTGAAAAATCACCAAAAATTGTGAAAATTGAATTAGAGACTAAATAATATATGATATTAAAGCTTATTGAATCTAGTTTCACATAAAAGAAATGATGTAAGAAAAAGAGTTTCATATTATGAGATATTTGAACTTTTGTGAGACAGAGTCAGAGTGATTTCAGGCTCCCCTGTCTCAAATTTTTAAAATCACTAAAAATTATAAAAAAATTATTATGGGCTAGGATTTATATTAATAAATCCTTAATGAGTATATTTTCAATATAAATAGACAGGAACATTAATCAAAACTCGTACTATGAGATAATCAATTTTTAGTAAAGAAAGGTCAAAGCTATCAAACAGCAGAATAGGGGTAACTTTAAAGAATAAACTGTACTTATTGGCTAGACCAAAAATTCTGGAAATTTTATGGTAAGAATATATATGAGTCTAGTTTCAGGAAAAAATTACGAATCTTAATTTGGAGTTCCGTATCTCCAGATATAAATAATTTAGTAACTATGACTTGAGAAAACAACATGACCTGAAAATAAGTAAAAGTGTAATTATGATTATATTTCTATGGAATCATGTTGATAATTTGCTTATTATTTTCATATAGACTTACTAAGCTTTAAGATTACTCCCTCATTTCCATTTCTTTAGTGTTGATAGGTTAGCTCGGGGTTGGAGATCGTCGGAGGCAACCTCACACTATCAAGCTACCTTATTTAGAGTATTGATGAATCTTAATGTCTTCAAGTGAGTGACATGAATAGAGACTTAGTTTTATGATAGATGGTGTTATGATTAGCCATATGTATTGGCTTATATTGATTCATCGTATATAGCCATGAGATGTGGCTTATTATTATTGTGGCTTGTAAGCCTAATTATCCATGATAAGTTCTAATGCTTGTGATGCGATGATGTGTTTATGCTTGTGGGATATGTATGGTTGGTATTATGACATATATGCATGATGGGTGCTTTTTGACCGATCAAAATGTTCATAGCCACGTGGTAAATGTATAATATGGAAATAAGTTGATAATTTTTGAACATGAATACTTGATGTTGATTGAAGCTACTTGATAAATTGATGGTTATGAAAGTTTGGTAAAAGTGGTCATCAAATGACAAGGTCAATGAATATAGAATTGTTGTGTCTAGGTTTGATATTATATGAGTACGTGTAGTAAGTGAATGATAGCATGTTAAAGTTAAGAATATACCTTAGTGAAGTATGTTAAATCATTAAAATGATGCCATGATGTATATCTTTGATGTGTGTAAAGATGTGAGGGATTAATGGTAACAAAAGGCTTGGAAAATAGCCTAAGTACTAGTCACGCGGGCAGAGACACGGCCGTGTGTCTCAACCGTGTGGAGGACACGGCCTAGAACACGGAAGTGTGGCTTGGCTGTGTGGTTCAATTTGTTTTGCTAACCTCATAAACAGAGAGCTACACGGCCCGAGGACCCGGGCATGTTAGAGACACACGGGCGTGTGACCCTGTTTTAGGAAAATTTTTCTAAGTTTCCCAAAACTTTTTAAAGTTCTTGATTTAGTCCCAAACCACCTTTAATGCATGTTTAGAGCCTCGATAGCTCGTGTAAGGGATATTATGCATGTGGTTGAATGTTTTTAATTTAAATGAAATTTTATGGCCCAGTTTTGCATATTTGTGAATGTTTAAGTCTGGTAACGCTTTAAATCCTGTCCCGGTGTCGGATACGGGTAAAGGGTGCTACAATTCCTCTCACACAATTTGATGAGTATCCGCAACAAGTGTCGAAACTCAACCATAGGTAAGACGTTTAGGATAACACCCGAAACATGGTAACCCTAATGACATGTCACTTGTATCCTATATATTCCTAAGGCTCAAACAAGACTTGATAGTTGTCGTAACGTCGTTGGATTTTCCATCAAACCATAATATGATAAATAAAATAATAGCATTTAAATCAAATACATTAAAACACTATTTAAACTTACGAATTTACCTCAATCACAAAAAGGACAAAATATGATCGACTAGTCTGATACTTTATCTTTCCCTCGATCTAGATCCGTACGGCTAATATTTTAATTCTATTCTCTTCAATCCAATCAATATTCATTCTATTCAAATCAGTCCATAATACACAGTTTTGAAAATATACACTTTTACCCCTAATAGTTTAGTTTTTTTATAATTTAGTCCTTAAGCCCGTAAATTGAAATTCATGCAATTTCATCCATAAAAAAAGCCAGCCGAATTCAATATACACTCAGAGCAACTCATACAATTCCTTATTTCACAATTTCACCTTGTATTTTACACATTTTACAAATAAATCCCTAATTGACATTTTTAACAAAAATCACTTTACAAAAGTTGTTTATTTATCAACAATGATTCATTTTTTTCCATCAAACATCAAAAACCACATGAATACATTCATGGAAAAACCCTAACCTTTTAATAGTTTTGTAAATTAGCCCCTTGGCTAGCTAGATTAAGCTACAACGACTTCAAAAACATAGAAATAGTTAAAAATGAGACAAAACATCACTTACATGCACAAGAAAACAATGGCTAAACCTTCAAAAAACTTCAATGGTTTTTCTTAGGTTTATTTTAGGTGGAAGTGATGAACAAACAAAGATGATAGCTTTATTTTTATTATTTTACTTAACTTATTAATTAAATTACCTATATAACCTTATACATTAACCTTTAAAATCATTTAAGTGATGTCAATAAAAGTCCACTCATAATAACAATGGTTTAATTACAACATAAGTCCTTTAACCATTGTTATAGGCCACGTTTTAGGCCGTGTGAGGGCTCACGGACATGTGCGATTACATAGGTAAGTCAAGTAGAAATTTTAGGGCATACGAGCACGTACGATTACACAGGTAAATCGGGTAGGCCGTGTGGGACACTCGAGTAGGATAAGTATCCCATGTGGGCCACATTGGATGGTCATCTATGTCATGTGAAACCATACGAGCGTGTGGCCCATTTTTCTGAAAGTTTTATTTAGGTCTGATTTAATCTGTATTTCATAATTAGACCCTTTATAGGGTCCATTTTGCTTTTTTAAAAAAACCCAAAATGAGGTATATGTGTTGATACATTTGGTATGTGAGTTACATATATAATATATGTGTCGATAATTTTGAAAGCATGGCATTTTTGTAAAGCTTGTACGTTACATGTATTTTGTTATCTGTTTTGATATGATATCTGATTCAACTATGTGATATGAACATATGTTATTATGAGTTTGCATGTCCATTGGGGTGGGTTTTGATGTTGGAGGAAGTGTTTTCAAGTAGTATTACTGCAATTTTGGCTATTAAATGACAATATATGTTTGGTAGCTCAGCTACACCTGTATGAGTGACATACTACCACGACTCGGTGTGATTGGTTGGATGGAGTTGGTGTGTAGCGAATGAGGGTAGGATTTGTTCTGGTATAATATGATATTCTAATTTGATATATGTTTCTGCTATTGTGTCATTCTGATATGATATTCGCATATGTGAACATTATAAGTAAAATTCTGTGTTGGTGCTTACATTTGTGTATGTTATAATGAAATTATGTTTTGTGGGCTGAGTCACACGCTGGGCTTCTAGCTCACTCGTTTGTTTAATACATTTAAGGTAACCTTATGACTTAGGATTAGACAGTATGCGACAGCTCGGATTGTTTTCTCAGTTAAGTAAAAATAGTGATTTACATTAGTAATATTTTTGGACTTTGGGGACTAGAATTTGTTTTTGGGCTTTGTTTTTGTTTTTGTTTTATTCATCGGTATTTGATATTTTCGAACCTAAAACTACAAAATCACACGAGGTAACAAAATGGACTGTAATTCCTCAAGGTTTGGCCATAACATCTAGGTTTGGCCATAACGACAATATATGTTTGGCAGCACAGCTGTACATTTATGGACATATGTAGTCCTATTAGTGTGAATGGTTAGACAGAGTTGGTGTGTAGCGGATGGGAGTAGGATTTGTTCTGATATAATATGATATTCTAATTTCATATATGTTTCTGCTATTATGTCATTCTGATATGATATTCGCATATATGAACATTATAAGTAAAATTTTGTGTTGCTGTTTACATTTGTGTATGTTATAAGGAAATTCTGTTTTATGGGCCGAGTTACACACTAGGCTTATAACTCATTCGTTTGTTTAATACGTTGCAGGTAATCTTTTGAGTTAGGTTCGGATGGTGTGCAGAAGGGCAGATTGTTTTCTTAGTTAAGTAAAAATAGTGATTTACATTAGTAATATTTTTAGACTTTTGATACTATAATTTGTTTTTGGGCTTTGTTTTGATTTTTTTTATTCATCGGTATTTGATATTTTTTGAACATAAAACTGCAAAATCAAAGGAGTTAACAAAGTGGATTTCGATTTTCAAAATTAAAACTCTGGAAAGTTCCGCTGTAAAGATTAAGTAATGTCTTAAGTGTTTTTCTGTAAATAATTAAATGGTTTTGAGTGAATGTTTACCTTAGTTTTTGAAATGATTTACCAACATTACTATTTTGAAAACACAAGATATCGAATTCCAATTATGGGTTGAGATAAGTGATTTCGGACTTAAGTTTACTAACATTTGTGAGAGTTTTTTGCCAAATTTTATGTTTTTGAAACGTACATTATGTTTGATTAATTCAAAAGTTTTTAAACGAGTTAATGTAATTCCTCAAGGTCCGGTCATGTCTTATGCATTATGACTGATCAAATGGGGCCCAAAGTCATGTCTCATGCATTTCTTAAGGATGAAGGATTCATAGGATTAAAGAAGTTACATGGACAATGGTAGTGAGGGAAGGTATTTGGCTGATCAAATTCATTATGCATAGTAGAATTGGTGTACGAAATTAAAGGAGTTTGGCTAGATTAAATTTGCAAAAGAACAAATTCATACAATAACCAAATTAAAAGATGTACTTTCAAGATGCATGCTACCAATTCAAGTGATCAAGGTTCATTTAAGTCATGAATTAAGATATGCATGAGCCATGCAATAAACATTCGGCCAAGGAGGGATGATGAGGAATCAATGCTGATCATTTAAAGGAACTTAAAGATTACTTCATGGTTAAGCATTCATGCACACACCCAAGGGGAATAAAGTGTCCATTCAACTAATACATGTATTCACCTATGTTCATGAGCAACATTTTAATGTTTGTGTGTGAACATGTTTAAGGCTAGTGTGAACAATTTTATGTCAATTTGATTAGCCATTAGGAGTCTATAAAATAGTTTGTAAAGGGAAAACATTGAGGTTACTTCACTTTTGAATACAAATTATACTTTGTAATAAATTTCCTCTCGAGTTCTTCATTGAACAAAAAAAGTCAAACTTATCAAACTTATCTGAGTTTGTGGTATTCTTTGTCTTATCACTCTGTTCACCATCTCACGGTATGGCAAATTTGTTTATACCAAGGTTCTAGTAGGTTTAAGAGTTAACGGGTCTTAGCTTCAATATAGTTAAGGTTATTAACTACAAATACTATGGGTTAAGGTTCCAGTCTATTGACTCATTTCAAGACGATCCAACCCATTCGAGCAATTTTCCAAACTATCCAAGTTTAAGAAATCGCATCACTATCTTAACATATCATACAATCTATTTATCTGTAATACTTCTCATTTCAAAATTAATGCTAGACATTGTTTTCATTTCATAATTTAAATTCTCAATCCAAATCATATTAAACCATATGAACTTCATTCTCATATCATATCAATTCGTCTTTATACTCAATAGATATTGAAAGTAAATTTAGCATCAATCACTACTTTATTTCATAGTACAAATTCTGAATCACATTCATCGATTTGTCATATTTTCATATTGGCCCCTAGGCTTGTATAACTGATTCTCAGTATTTATAAATATATCATCCAATCATCGTATTAACTTATTTCACCAAGAGACATTGCATCTCACATTTTTCTTCTATTTTCTCACATTTTTCTTCTATTTTTTTATCCTTTTGCCATTTCAATATCAAATTGTAACGCCCTGATTTTGGGCCTAGAAGTATTAAGTCTTGAGCATGGAAACAGTTAGGAGGCAGCACATAAAGGTATAGTTATGCAAGAAAGTGACACAAAATGCATGTCTGCTTCAGTGGTTAAGTGTCCTAGGAAGAGTCTGAGAAGTATTGGGTTCAAGCCTGGGCATGTGCAAAAGTTTTGTTTTTTATAGACTAAACCCTGTCTCTTGTCAGTAGGCTCTTAAATAAAAATGGGTGAAGCATAACATAAAAAGCCTACTGATCTAGGGGATAGGGACGTGTGGAATGTTCCATGAGGGCTGAGGTTCGAATCCTGGTGAAGGTAGTGGGGCATATTATTTTGCTGTGGATGCTGTAGGGGTGTTGTGGTTTGACCGTAACACTGAGGTGGTGGAGTGGAATTCAGACTGAGTAGTTGAGGGAAGAGTGATCAGTTGAGGGATTTGAGGAAAGATTTTAGGAAAAAATAAAGGGGATTTGAAGTTGAGGGAGTGTTGGTGTCGAATTGGGATTGTAGGTAACCAATGAATTTGGTTTTGGGGTTGGCTTTTTGGCTTTTCATTTTCGGTGGCTGTCACTTTCTTTACGTGTCGAATCTATGTTACAAGTTTTGCTGCTCTTTCGATTTGTTGCATTTTCCTCTTTGAGGCCGATTAGTGCATCTCGGGTACCTTTCATTTTTGGTCTGTCTTGGCTTACTTTTTCGCAATGCCCTACTGACTGATTATCCCTCCTTGCCCTCTCTTTACCTTAGTTTTTTTTAGCCGAATGTTTCTCATCTCCTCTTTTCTCTACATCACTCTCTCAAATCGGTTATGCTTTGGGCCGAATACCTTTCTCCCCTTTTTCTTCTATCAACTTTTCTTTATCCTTGCATCTTGGGTACTTTTTTCGAATATCTCCTCTCTGGCCGAATACTCCATCTCTCTTTCTCCTGTTCTTGGGGTTTCGGTATTATCATTTGATCAGATAGTTAGAGAGATTAGGGTGTGATTGTGTCGGACCCTCTTTTCTTCTCTCTCCCTCTTGTGCCGATTTTTTGTACTACTCCTGGTCTGTGTTTCTATGATTTTAGTAAGTGTGTATTTTCGTTTAGAGATCAAACTATGGTTATGAAAAGTTGTTATGAGGGTTCTAATTGGTATGCAGATAATAACCGAAGAAAGGGGAAATATCATTCTTGATCAACGGTTTAGGTGTGTGTAAGGGCTTGGGGGTTCGAATCAAGGTATGCAACAATTGATCTTTAGACAAGTGTTTGGAAAGTAGTAATGTTAATTTGATTACCTTGTGACTAATTAAATGTTTTTGGATTCGATCAAGGTTTGGAGCGTTTAAGGGCTACGTGCGTGTTTCGGTAAACAGGTGTGTAATCACACTGCAACAACTGTTAATCAGCAACAGCCAGAAAATATGTCTATTGACGCTACAAGAGTGTGCGCTCGCTCATGTGGTGATCTGAACTCATAAAACATGGGCGTTTGATAGTAGAGGCCACCATGAGCAATTTCATGGGCTTAGGTCATTCTGGGCCACGTTAAGATGAAATGGCCCGTGTGGGCCCCATAGGCTCGTGGGCCCCACACGGGTAAACCACATGGACGTGTGGAGATTATTGGACTAGACTATGTAGTTCACACGACCAAGGTCATTTTTGGGCTTTATGGGCCACACGGGCGTGTGGGCCTACATGGGCCGCATTATGGGCTTTAGGCCCATTATCACCGCTTTTATCAGCAGGGGGGTTGCAGTGTGCTTTGAGAGACGATCGTGGACTTCTCGTTGGGTCGGTAAGTATACCTAGACCCTAATTTAATGAAATAACCATTATACCCCCATGAGGTAAATGACTGATATACCCCTATGATATGTATGACTGTGATCGAGCATGACATGATTTGTATTCACGTATGATATTATGACATGACATATTGCATGGGGATGAGTTATTATATTTGAAGGAAGTGTACTATACTGGTAGCTCTGTTGCAACCACTATTTAGTGCCGCAACCGGTGCTATATTTTGGAGTGTAGGGATGAGTGGGTCGATTTTATCCCCACATAGGGTGTAGGGCTGGACGGAGTGAAGTGTAGTGGATGGATGGGTAGGATTTCTGATTGCATTTACATTCTTATCATTCATCAAATGGGCTAAGGTCGATATCGATCATCGATCTCAGAATGGGTGAGGCCCTAATCGATATTGGATCACACTAAAACGGGCTTAGGCCTAGACTGTATCTGCCTATGGTGTGACTGACTGTTTGTTTAATAAAGGATTACACACTGAGTTTACATATACTCACCCTCTGCTTATCTGCGCAGGTAATCCTTATGCGGGTCGGTGTTGCGAGGGACTCGATGGTGGCTACACAACCGTACTTGACTCCACTTTTTAACTTTTAATTTATAAGTAATTTAATTTTGGGTATTTGTTATGTAATAAGGCCTCTTAAAGTTTTTACTTTGATTTGGGATTTATTTACTTCGAATCATATCTGTTAGAAGTAGGCCGCGGTTTTTCATAAAGATATATGCTTTCAAAACACCACGCTATTGCAACATATTTTAAAAAGCTTCCACGAGAAACATTATTTTTAAAGCGTAATAACAATTTAATATGTTTAACATTTTGTTAAACCAACTTGAGTTTCAACAATGAACAAGATATCCTAAAAATCACAAAAAAATTTAGATATAGAGAGGATCTTTCAACAAAACCATGCTTTTTGAGGCATGCTTCAATGTGACATCACAGATTCGGCCATAACATCTAGGTCGGGTGCGGGGTGTTACACAAATACCACATCTCATATTCAATTTTCCAATTTAATGGATTTTAAATGCTTATTCATTATCATTATTTCAATTATGAACATTTAGTTTTTAGTTTTTATCTTTTATATCCCTATTAACACGACTCGAACTTGGATGGATAGGCAAATCCAACCATCACATCAGTTTGGCACCCAATGCTTCATCTGATAAATTCGAAGCATGTAGCTGCACCCAATGCTTATAAAATATTCTGACACCTAGTGTCTCATCGGTATAACTGAAGCAATTTGACACCGATTGTCTCATCAACTCGTAGTCAAAGTAACCCTGAACTCTTCTTATCCTATTGTATGCCAACTATATCCAACTCTACCTGAACAATTAATAGGGTATTCATTACTCAATTTATAACCAATCAACATATCAATTCACATACATTTTCATCATTAAATCATTCATCCATACTCAAGAAAGCATCAATAATATCTATATGCATTCAATTACATACATATATACATACACATTTTTCATATATATTCAATTTACTACTTATCACTATCAACCAGTTAGATAATTTCATTAAATCATCACTTCATCACACAACATATTTGAATTCAGTCAAATTTAAGGTCAATTCCATAATTTTTTTTAATTTGCAATTCATCGTATTCAATTTAATTCTTTATCTCACCTTTTGTACCGAATCGTAAACAATTAAAATTTAAATTAAATATCATGACAATTATAATTCCAAATGCATAGAAATTTAACATAAACATACCGTATGAACTTAGCTGGTTAAGAAAACAAATAAACAACTCTCTAAAGACTAGTCAACAATTTTTGTCATTTCCCTGATTTTCTTCAATTTGGTCTAATTTCTGATCTATTCAATAATTCAATTAAATTTATAAATTCTAAACATCTTATATCCTACTATTATAAGTATATATCAATTTAATTATACTATTCAGATGCCCCTTAAAGTTTTATATTTTATTTAATTTAGTCCGTAAAATCGAACTTATCATATATTCTAAATTTGAACTCCAAATTTTAAACCCACTTCAAATATTTCCATATGCAGCCTCCAAGTATCACAATTTAAATTTTTTATACAAATTTCAATATATTTATAATTTAGTCCCTAACTGAAAACTAACAAAATTTACTTAACAAATTAGTCCTATTTCATTTCTAAGCTTCAAAATCTACCATTAACATTCAAAACTTCAAATAACTTTAATGGAAACCTTTTAAATCTTTGACTGTTTTGAAAACAGATGTACGAATTAGCTAGACCTAGTTGCAACGATCTCAAAAATATAAAAATTACGAGAAATGGACATAGAATTACATACCATGCATAGCGCTAAAGTTTGAAGCTCATGAAATGTGTAATAGCCCGTTTTTAGTCAAACCGGAAAAATAATTTTGGGACCACAAATATGAGGTTAAAATAAAATATTTTGTTATTATTTTAATGTTTGCAGCATGATAGTATGATTGTGTGAAAGTTTCGTTAAGAAATTTTACTGTTTAAGTGTTTAATTTGAAAAAAGGGCTAAATCGCGTAAAGTGTAAAACTTGAGTTCAAATGGCTAAAGGTGTCTAATAGCTACAAAACTTTAAAGCAGAGGCCCTTAAGTGGTAGTTAGACCATTAGTGTGTTAGTGGACATTTATGAGATTGGTTTACTTGAAATTTTTAATATGTTATAAGGTTATATAAGTAAATTAGTTAATAAAGGTTAATTAAAATGAAACAAAATCATAATTTTTGTGTCCATCTTCTTCCTTAGTCAATTTTAACAAGAGTGGAAGCCATAGATAGGGCTTGACATTCGGTCATGCTATCATTACTCATTTAGGTATGGTTTTTGTCCCGTTTTTAATGATTTTTATGTTTTCGAGATTGTTGCAGTTTAATCTAGCTAGCCTAGGGATTATTTTGCAAAATTGTTAAAGGTTTAGGGTTTTTACATTCATGAAAATGTGTGTTTTTTGATGCTTGATGATAGAAAATTAATGCTTGTTGTTAGATAAACAACATTTGTAAAGTGATTTTTGACAAAATTGTCATTTAGGGATTTAATTGAGAAATGTGTAAAATTCATGGTGAAATGTGAAATAATAAAAATTTTAGGCTACTAGGGACTTAATTGAAGTTCAGATAGCATGGGTATAAGTTTAATTTCATGAATTTGTATTTTTATAAGCTAAGGACTACATTGTAAAAATGTTGAAATATTAGGGGCAAGAGTGTCAAGTTGCCTTAATGTGTATTTTGGACTAAATTGAATTGAATGTTAATTAAATAAGTTAATTTTGATTTCATTTAGATCAAGAAAAGCGAAATTCAGATTTAGATAGGGGAAAACAAGGTTTTAGACTAGTTAATCCGTTTCGTTGTTTTAGCGGTCGAGGTAAGTTCGTATGTTAATAAGCATCATTATAATTGTGTTTTAAATGCTTTAATATTGAATAAACCATGTATACGACCTTACGGATATAATTGATGAAGATTCAGTATTGAGAAATCTCGATTGAACCTTAGAAATAGATTAGGATACAAATGACATGTCATTAGGGTTTATGTGATTTGGGTTCTGGTCCGTATGTCCTACTTGTGGCTGAGTTATCTGGCATGTGTTGCGGATTCTTGTCAGCTTGTGTGAGTAGCACCATGTAGCTTCGTCATGACCGTCAACTTGTGTGAGTAGACTCGTTAATAGCTAGAGAGTTGGCATTATATGTGATATGATATTGAGATAGCTTCTGCTACGTATTTGACACTTAGGGTGTGAGATTCTCGAGTATCTAATAGTATTCTGATTGGTTCAATGGGTGTATCAAAGACATGAAAAGGTGAGAAATAGATTTGTATCAATACATGTATGTACGGGAACTATATAAGCATTGAATCTATAGAAGTTGTGAATTCATGGTTAATTGTGTGATTAAATATATGTTACCATTGTGATTAAATGTTTTGTAGTATGTTATGTTCTTATTCTTGAATGGTAATTGAATGGTGAGATTTGTTTATTATTTCATACGAGCTTACTAAGCTTTATAGCTTACATTATTTATTTTCCATGTTTTATAGTGAAATCAAACCTAGCTCAGATTTGGGAATCGCCGGAGACCTCATCACACTATCAAGCTATCACTTTGGTATTTTTGAATCTATGTATTTTGGTTATATGGCATGTATTGGAGTTATGGTCATTTTGGTATATAGTTTGGTAATGAATTTAGCCATTTGAGTTGGCTTGTAAATGTTAAGTGTTTGGTTTTTTGTATAGCCATGAGAGTTGCCCTATTTTGGTATATTTTGGTGATATATATATATGTGCAATGGCCTTTGTTATACATGTATATATATGCTTGTGATGAATGGTTGCCTATGAATTGGTATTTGATGCATCAAATGGTTGAATTTGAGATTTGTTGCTTGTGATTTAGGTAAGGTGATGTATAAATGAAAGTGCATATATGAAGTTAACCAGTTAAGTTAATTGAGAATGTAAGTTTGATATAAAATTGAGTAGCCTCTTGTGGGACATATATGGTTTGTTATTTTTGGTATATAAATGGTATGAATTATGCTTGGTTGAAGTTGGTTGAATGCCTATTTATGCCATATTATGTGCCATTTAGATTGTATAGGTGTATGCAAATTTGGGTAAGAAAGATGACTTGGCAAATACCTATTTTTGTCTACACGGGTAGAGACATGAGTGTGTGTCTCAGCCGTATGTGACACACAGTTAGGTGACATGGCCGTGTGTCCCCTAGTGTTTAATTAGAAACCAAGTCAGTATGCTCCACACGGCCCAACACACGGGCGTGTGACTTAGTCGTGTGGCATAAGTCAGTATACCCTACAAATTTGGCACAGCCTAGCACACGACCTAGCACGGGCGTGTGAGGCCATTTCGAAGGGCACACGGGTTGATCGCACGGGCGTGTGGTTGGTCATGTGACCCAATTCAGAGTGGTACACGGGGTCAGACATGGGTTGGGACACAGCCATGTGATCCCATTTCCTAATGTCCACATGGCCTGTCACATGGGAGTGTCTTTGGCCATGTGAGACACACGGCCAGGCCACACAGGCGTGTGACCCCTATATTCTGAAAAATTTTCTATGTTTTCTAAAAGTTTTCTAGTTATCGATTTAGTCTCGAACCACTGTGAAACCATGTTTTGGGCATCGTAGGCTTGTATTAGGGACAATATGAAAGATTTTGAATGATGTTTATTTAGAATTTGAAAATGTATGTGAAATGTATGGTTATTTCTAAAATAAGTCTGGTAATACTCTGTGACCCTATTTTAACATTGAATACAAGTGAAAGTGTTACATTTATTGGTATCAGAGCTACGATTTAGTCAATTCTCAGACTAACATAGCGTGTGTACGAGTCTAGCTATACATGCCAAATATAACTTGTGATAGTGTGATATCTCCTGACAGTTTAAAACATGTTTTCTTTTAGTAAATGGATCCTAATTGAGCTGTAGTTGATGATGTTGAGAGTAATGCGCTATCCTCTGTTCACGGAGTAGTGTAATCAAAGTCGAGACCCGTATCAGGTAGTCAGGGAGGAGAGGCTAAGGAAGCCTTCTTCCAAATGATGAATGAGTGGTTCACTGAGTTTGTCCGAACAAATCCGACTGCTCAGTAACCTCTACCCCACTTATTCCCCAACCGGTCCCCATAGCTCCTCAAGGTTTGGAATCTTTATGACTGAGTAAGCCGCCAGTTGATAAAATCTGAAAGTTTGGGGCTGAAAAGTTTAGAGCTACAGTTGACGATGGTCTTGAGAAAGCTAAGTTTGGCTTGAGAATACAATCAGAGTATTTGATGAACTATCCTGCACACCAGCTGAATGTGTAAAATGTGTCGTATCACTTTTGAGAGACACAAGTTATCAATGGTGGAATACTTTAATATCTGTGGTACCGAGAGAACGGGTTACTTGGGAATTCTTTCAAGTTAAGTTCAAAAAGAAATACATCAGCCAATAGTTTATTAATCAAAAGCGAAAAAAGTTTTTGGAGCTAAAACAGGGTCGAATATCTGTAACCGAGTACGAGAGAGAGTTTGTAAGACCCAGGAAATATGCTTGAGAATGTGTTTCCACTGAGGAAATCATGTGTAAGAGATTTAAAGACGGTTAAATGAAGACATCAGATTGTTAGTCGGGATTTTAGAGTTGATAGAATTTGTGGTATTAGTAGATAGAGCTTGTAAAGCTGAAGAACTTGGCTAAGAAAAGAGAAAAGTTGATTTCAAAGCTAGAGATTCGAGAAAGAGATCAATGAATAAACCCCATCAATCCTCATCAAAGAAATCACGGGATTCATATAGTCGTTCGAATGCTTCAGTGGGATATTCTAATAGAGATTGTGGGAAGCAATACACGAGTCCTAAAGCTCAGGCTACTTCACTGTCGAGTGTGGGTAGTGTGAAAAATAGTAACCCAAATGTCAATAGTGTGGACGATGACATTTTGGAGACTGCTGGATGAATAATAAAGCTTGTTTCAAATTTGTTTTGTTAGATCACTTTATTAAATATTGCCCTGAGTTAGCCGAAAAAGATAAATTTCAGAACGCAAGACTGAGTAACATAGCTACTAGAGGGAGACTGCCTAGAAATACGAGAAATATGAATAGTACCAAAGGAACGACAAATGACTCTACTGTCAGATTCAAGGCTAGAGCACCAGCCAGAGCTTACGCTATTCGTGCTTCCAAAGATGCGTTGTCACCAGATGTTATCACCTGTACATTTTCTCTTTATGACACTAATGTAATTGCATTGATTGATCCTGGATTGACTTATTCATATGTCTGTATAAATTTAGTGTCTAGTAAGAGTTTGCCTGTTAAGTCTACTGAGTTTGTGATTAAAGTATCAAACCCCTTAGGCAAGTATGTCCTAGTTGATAAAGTTTGCAATAACTATCCTTTGACATCTCGGGGCTACTGTTTTCTAGAAAATTTGATGCTTTTTCTATTTGATGAGTTCGATGTGATTCTGGGTATGGATTGGTTGACTTTGCATGATACCGTTATGAATTGTAGACGAAAGTCTATTAAATTGAAATGTCAGAATAATGAAATCCTTCAAATTGAATCTGATGAGTTGAATGGATTGCCTGTTGTGATATCATCTATGTTAGCTCAGAAATATGTGAGAAAAGGTTGTGATGCTTACCTTGCATATGTATTGGATAGAAAAATGTCTGAATCAAAGATTGAATCAGTACTATTGGTTTGTGAATATCCGGATGTGTTTCTAGAAGCATTGCCTGGTTTGCCACCAATTAGAGAAGTTGAATTTGCTATTGAATTAGTTCCGAGAACATCACCAGTATCGATAGCTCCGTACAGAATGGCGATAGAATTGAAAGAGTTGAAATCTCAGTTGCAAGAGTTAACAGATAGAGGTTTTACACGACCTAGTTTTTTGCCCTAGGGTGCATCAATTCTGTTTGTAAAGAAGAAAGACGAGTCAATGAGAATATGTATCGATTATCGTCAGCTCAACAAGGTTACGATTAAGAATAAGTATCCTTTGCCGAGAATTGATTATTTGTTTGGTTAGTTGAAATAAGCAATAGTATTTTCGAAGATTGATTTGAGATCTTTCTATTATCAGTTACGAGTTAAAAATTCAGATGTGCTGAAGACTGTGTTCAGAACAAGGTACGAGCATTATGAATTTCTTGTTATGCCTTTTGGATTAACTAATGTTCCTGCATTTTTTATGGATTTGATGAATCGAATCTTTAGACAGTATTTAGATAGATTTATTGTTGTATTCATTGATGAGATTCTGATATACTCTCGAAATGAGTCTGAGCATGTTGAACATTTGAGAATTGTATTACAAACATTTAGAGATAACCAATTGTTTGCTAAATTTAGTAAATGTAAGTTTTAGCTCCGAGAGGTTGGATTTTTAGGACATATTGTTTCAGCTAAAGGTATCCGAGTTGATCCAAGTAAGATTTCAGCAGTTGTTGATTGGAAACCACCAAGAAACGTATCCGAAGTTAGAATTTTTCTGGGATTAGCTGACTACTATCGATGTTTTGTAAAAGGATTCTTAATGATTGCTACACGATGACTCGATTGTTACAAACATATGTGAAATTTAAATGGTCTAAAAAATGCCAACAGAGCTTTGAACTGTTGAAAGCATTGTTAACTGAAGCACCGGTTTTAGTTGAACCTGAGTTAGGTAAAGAGTTTGTGATTTTCAGCAATGCGTCATTGAATGGTTTGGGATGTGTTTTGATGCAAGAAGGCAAAGTGATAGCCTATGCTTCTAGACAGTTGAAATCGTATGAAAAGAATTATCTGATGCACGATTTAGAATTGGCCGCTATCGCATTGAAAATTTGACGACATCATCTATTTGGTGAGAAGTGTCATATTTTAATGACCACAAGAGTTTGAAGTATTTAATGACTCAAAATGATTTGCATCTACGTCAACAAACATGACTGGAGTTGTTGAAAGACTATGAGTTAGTGATTAATTATCATCCAGAGAAAGCAAACGTAGTCACGGACGCTTTGAGTAGAAAATCTTTGCTTGCGTTGTGGCGACGAATATGCAGTTAACTTTTTCTGATAATGGTTCGATTTTGGCTGAATTAAAAACTAAACTGTTATTTCTTCAGCAAATTTTTGAAGCTCAGGAATGTGATGATGAATTGTAAGTTAAAAGAGTGTTGTGCGAATCGACTACCGATTCAGATTATTAGATTAGATCTGATGATTGTTTGATGATCTGAGAATATGTGTACCAAGAATTCTGAGCTTATTCAGAAAATTTTACATGAAGCATACAATGGTTGTTTATCTGTTCATCCGGGGAGTGCTAAAATGTATAATGATTTGAAACAATTGTATTGGTGGTCGGGCATGAAATGAGGCATTTCAGAGTTTGTGTCGAGGTGTTTAGTTTGTCAACAAGTTAAAACCGAACATCAACGGCCTTTGGGATTGCTACAACTAGTGATGATACCAGAATGGAAATGGGATAGAGTTACGATGAATTTCGTATCGAGATTACCCCTATCTCTGAAAAAGAAAGATGTTGTTTGGGTTGTCATTGATCGACTGATGAGATTGACACATTTCATTCTGGTAAGTACAGACTTTTCACTTGATAGATTAGCTAAGTTGTACATCTCTGAGATCGTTAGATTGCACGAGGTGCCAATTTCTATTATTTTGGATAGAGATCCGAGGTTTACATCGCGATTTTTGAAGAAATTGTAAAAAAATTTGGGTACACAATTGCAGTTTAGTACTGCTTTTCATCCACAAACCGACGATCAATCTAAGAGAATAATTCAGATTCTCGAAGATATGCTTCGTTGTTCTGTGTTAGGGTTTGAAGGCAACTGGGGGAAATATCTACCTTTGGTTGAATTAAAGTATAACAATAGTTTTCAATCGAGTATAAAGATGGCACCGTATGAAGCATTGTATGGTCGCAAATGCCGAACTCTGTTATACTGGACCGAGCTTAGTGAGAAAAAGATTCACAGGGTTGATTTGGTTAGAGAGACCGAAGATGAAGGGAAACTAATTCGCGACATTTTGAAAGCAGCTTTAGATCGACAGAAATCTTATGCAGATTTGAAATGTAAAGACATTGAATTTCAAATTGGCGACTGAGTATTTTTGAAAGTATCCCCATGGAAGTAGATTCTTCGATTTGGTCACAAAGGCAGACTGAGTCCTCGATTTATTAGGTCATATGAGATTATTGAAAGAATAGGGCCAGTGGCATATCAGCTAGCTTTACTGTCAGAGTTAGAAAAGATCCAAAATGTATTTCATGTTTCGATGTTGCGTCTGTAACAACACGTTTTTAGTCAAACCAGAATAGTGATTTTTGGATCACAAATTCAAGGTTGAAATAATTATTTTATTATTATTTTGAGGTTTATAGTATGATAAAATGATTGTGTGAAAATTTCGTTAAGAAATTTAATAGTTTGAGTGTTTAATTTGATAAAAAGAACTAAATCATGTAAAGTGTAAAACTTGTGTTCTATTAGCTAAAGGTGTCTAATAGCTATGGAATATTAAAGTGAAGGTCCTTAATTGGTAATTAGAGCATTTATGCTGATAGTGGATGTACATGGCTTGGTATAAGTGAAAATTTTTAATAATTTTAAAGGTTAATTAAGTAATTTTGTAATTAATGATAATTAAAAATAAGTAAAACAAAGTTACCATCATTTTATTTCTTCTTCAACCGATTTCACAAAGAAAGAATAGTCATTTTTTAAGCTAGGGTTCAGCCAAACTTGTGTATGCAATTGGTGAGTGATTTTGTCTCGTTTGTAATGATTTTTATGTTTTTAAGAGCGTTGCAGCTTAATCTAGCTAGCCTAGGGACTAATTTGCAAAATTACTAAAGGTTTAAGGTTTTTCCATTGATGAAATAACATGTGTGTTGATGTTTAATGGTAGAAAATGTATGTTTGTTGTTAGATAAATAACATTTGTGAAGTGATTTTTGACAAAATTGTCATTTACGGATTAAATTGATAAATGTTGAAATTTTGTGGTTAAATTTTGAAATAAATGAAAAAATGGACTGCTAGGGACCTAATTGAAATTCAGCTAGCATGGGTTTAGGTTGAATTGCATGAATTTGTATTTTTATGAGATAAGGACTAAATTGTAAAAATGTTGAAATATTAGGGGAAAAAGTGTAAAGTTACTATAATTTGTATTTTGGACTAAATTGAATTGATTGATAATTAAATAAGTTAATTTTGATTACATTTGGTGAAATACGGATTTAGATCGGGGAAAGAACAAGGTTTTGGACTAATCGACTTGTTTCATCGTTTTTGCATTCGACGTAAGTTCGTATGTAATAAGCATTGTTGTATTTATGTTTTAAATGTTTTGATATTGCATAAATTGTGAATACACCTTTGCAGATTTGATTGATGACGATTTGACTATGAGAAATCCTGGTTGAACCTTAGGAATAGATTATGATATGAATGACATGTCATTAGGGGTTATGTCATTTAGATGCTGGTCCGTACGTCCTACCGGTGACTGAGTTATCCGACATGTGTTGTGGATACTCGCCAGCTTGTGTGAGTAGCAACGTGTAGCTTCGTCATAACCGTCAACTTGTGTGAGCAGATCCGTTGATAGTTGGAGAGTGAGCATTATATGTGATACAAGATTGAGATAACTTCGGCTATGTATGTGGCACTTAAGGTGCGAGTTTCCTGTGTATCTGATAGTATTCCAAATGGTTCAACTGGTATGTCAAAGACATGGATAAGCATGAAACTAGTAAGAGATGGTACAGGTATGTACACGAACCATATAAGTATTCAATCGATGAAACTTGTGAATTTCACAACTAATCTTGTGGTTAATTATGTGGAAGGTTTGTTAACTAATATGAGTTATGTGATGATATATTCAATTGTTTGAATTCTTTATTTACAATTAATTGAGTTTATTTCATGCGAGCTTACTAAGCTTTATAGCTTACACTATTTATTTTTTCGTGTTTTATAGTGAAATCAAAGCTAGCTCAGATTCGGGAATCTTTGGAGACCTCATCACACTATCAAGCTATCACTTTGGTACTTTTGAATCTACGTATTTGGTATATGGCATGGATAGGAAGTATGGTCATTTTAGTTATGTTTTGGCAATGGATTTAGCCATTTAAATTGTCTCGTAAATGTTGTGTGTTTGGTTATGATTTTAGCCATGTGATTTGGCTTATATTTGGCATGTTTTGCTCATGTATATATATATGTGTAGTTGATCTTGTGATGTGTAGATGATTAGTGATAGAAGAAGCTTGTTATAAATAGGCATCATGGATATCAAATGTTTAAGTTCTGAATATTGACATGCTAGTGAATCTAGGCAAAATAATGCATGTTTGAATGTGACCATTAGGTGAATTATGGATGTGAAGTTTAGTATGAAATTGAATGGTATATTGGGGCATTTGTGCTTTATATATGTTGGTATTGAAATGGTATAATTTATGCTTGGTTAAGTTTGGATGAATGCCTACTTGTAACACCCTAAACTCGACCTAGACGTTATGGCCGAATCCAGCGATGTCACGTGAAAGAGCTTTCGAAACTAAGTTGTTGGTAAAACCATTTAAACAGTCTCTTTACCTTATTGCGTTTTTGATCAAATCACATCATTTGTTTCCAAAAGTTATTCATTTCCATAACATTATTTAATTTCAAATCGTAATAGTTTGTGGAAGCTTTTGAAACGATTTTACATATTCGTGGTATTTTGGTAAATCATGCATCTCTTTTGAAAACCCGTGTCCTACTGCTAGAAGATATAAATCAAGTAAATAAATCCCAAATTAAAATAAAAACTTAAAAAGGCCTTATTACAAAACAAATACCCAAATTTAATTACTTATAAATTAAAATTTAAAATGGAAGCAATTGCGGTTGTGTGGCCACCATCGAGTCCCTCGCAGCATCGATCCACCTAAGGATTACCTGCGCAGAAAAGCAGAAGGGTGAGTTTATGAAAACTCAGTGTGTAATCACTTAATGAGTAGCAGTCATCATACAGTACGCATATACAGTCTGGGCCTAAGCCTGATCCAATAACAATTCAATTTCAGTTAGGGCTTTAGCCCATTACAATATCAGTATTAGTGTGGGCCTTAGCCCAATCCAGTAGCGGTCACAGTACAGATACGCCATTAGAAATCCTACCCAACCAGCATCTACACACCACTTCGTCTAGCCCTACACACCATGTAGGGATAAAATCAACCCACCCATTCCTACACACCAAAAATAGTACCGGCTGCAACACTAAATAGTATTTGCAGCAGAGCTGCCAGTATAGTACACTTCCTCCAAATATAGTAAACCCATCCCCATGCAACATGTCATGTCATAATATCATATGTGTATGCAACAATGTCATGCTCGATTACAGTTATACATACCATAAGGGCATACTAGTAATTTTACCTTAAATGGGTATAACAGTCATTTCATCAAATTAGGGTCTAGGTATACTTATCGACCCAACAGTAGGTCCATAGTCGTCTTGGGCGACCCGTGCACCCTTAATAGTCAAACAATGAGAATGGGCCCAAGGCCCATAATGTAATTCCATATGGACCCACATGCCCGTGTGGCCCATTAAGCCCAAAAATGGCCATGGTTGTGTGAAAGCCTGGCCCATAATCTCTACACGTTTGTGTGATTTACTCGTGTGGGGCCCACGAGCCGGTGGGGCCAACACGGTCTATTTCGGCCCAACATGGCCTAAAACGGCCTAAGCCCATGAAATCACTCATGGTGGCCTCTACGATCAAACACCCACGTCTATATGTTTGGATTACCATACGAGCGAGCGCACGCCCATGTGGCGTCAAAGGTCACCTTTTCCGGCTTTTGCTGATTTATGGTTTAGGCAGTGTGATTAGACACCTGTTTGTGAAAACGTGTGAAACTAGCCCACGAGTACTCCATCCTATATTCAATCACAAGCTTTGGTTAGCCGCATCCTAATCGAATCATCAAAACTCTCAACAAAACACTTATCCCAAAAGATTACCTATCACTCGTTTAGATCGATCGATTGTGGCTTGCCCACGAAATCTGCTGCAAGAGACTAATCACTAGGCCTTAGGGGTTACCTGCGTTCCAACCAAACCTTATCAACCATCAAACAAATGAACCGTTTGCATTAGACAAATAATCACTTACCGTAAACGAAGAGTCTATATTAGAAGAAAAGGATGATTGGCCTACACCCACACAAGAGCCGAAAGTACATAAGAGGATAGAGGCAAAGGCTTAGCACAACATACCCACCAAAGCTGACAGAAAGCACTAAAGAATTGGCACAGTGGGACAAACAAAATAGCGGTATTTGATCAAGGGGAATCCAATTGAGAGAGAAGAAGAGAAGAAGACAACCGGCTATCTAAGAAATAATTAAGGGAGAGAGAGAGAAGAAGAGAATCAATCAAGAATCAGGGGTTAAAAGTCGAAGGATTTGAGAGAGAATAGTGGGGAATTCGGCCAGGAACAAAAAGAGAGCACTAGAGAAAACGTTTGCTGAATGAGTAAGGGAGAAAAGAAATCGGTCAAAAAGGACATTGCAAAGATAAGCCAAAATCGAAATAAACCTGAAATGACAAATGCCTCAATGTTCAATAGGGAAGTTCGGCTACCTAAAATAGAGAATGAAGAGAACCCGAAACAAACTCAAAAACTAAAAATGAGGAAAGAGCAAAAATGCACAGTAACTGAAACTAACACTACCCCCAAAGCCGAATTCCTACCCAAAACTGATTCCTTGAGTGCCTAGAATCGCCATTCGAGACAACACCTCCCTCTCCTCATCTCCCCACAATTTTCTCCTAATGTCTCTCCAACCATCACCTAAATCCCTTTATCCACTCTTTAGCCTCTCGTCCAATCTCTCAATTCACTAATTTGAACTCCCTTCAAACTCTTTAGAGTTTCGATTAACCTAGGGCACTCCCATGTACTCACAGCAAAATAAAATACTCCACTTTCTTCACCAGGATTCGAACCTCAACCCTCTGGCATAGGTAACATGCCACATACCCCCTAGACCAGTAGGCTCTTTATGTCATGCTTTACCCATTTTTATTTAAAAGCCTACTGCTTAAAGACAATGCTTATTCCTTTAAAAAACAAAACTTTTTGCATCTGCCCAAGCTTGAACCCAAGACTTCTCAAACACTTCTTAGGACACTTAACCACAGAAGCAGATACTTAATTGTGTCACTTTCTTGCACAACTAAATATTATGTGTAGCCTCCTAACTGTTCCCATGCTCAAGACCTAATACTTTTAGGCCTAAAATTTAGGGTGTTACAATTCACCCCTCCTTAAAGAAATTTCATCCCTGAAATTTCCAACTATCAGAATAGTCGCATACACAGACTACACGACTATGCTCCTGTTGGGCACTCTAATTCCAAAACACTACCAGATTTAACCTGAGTGTTTCCAATACAATATATAGACAGACTGGGACAATGCGTCAATCCAATACTCAGCCAGATTAGGGGCAACTCTAGCAATACCCCTAAAAATCTCAGCTCTATTAGACTAGAGTCATTCTGTAGCTGATCCATGGCCAGCAGCACCAGTATTGGGTCCACCGATCCCCTCCAAAAACTGTAACATAGATTGGGACAGTGCGTCGTCCCCAGTAGTACGATCATGAGACCTAGTCTCAGTCACAGGTGAAGCCAGTGCCTCTCAAGCTTCAACATTAAGCATGTGGCCAGATGAAAAGGACCCAGCTCGAGTACTTCCAAGGCCTCCGCCGCGGCCTCTTGTACCACTTCTGCGAGTACCTCAGGTGCTCACTATTCGAATTGCATTTTATCTTATTAACAATTTTATGCAGATCAGTTTACAGTTTCAGTTGTTTATTAACATATATTTTATGAAGACAGTATCCAAAGTATAGAGTTTTATTTCTGCACAACGCAGTGTCTATCAGTGTCTACCGATTTACTATAGTTTCAGTATACACTACTAAAGAGTTAGCAGTACGGTATACTACCTACAATAGTCTCAGTAACCCTACCTATGGCAGTTTTAGTCAAAATCAAAATACAGTTTCAGAGAGAACCTACAGGATCGACGTAGAGACTCGGTGTACCACACATTCAGTAAAACATTTCAAAATACTTCTAAATCATTTTAAACAGTTCTTTTTGGAAGTTCCAAGTTTTAGAAAAAACCCAAATCCACAGCCAAGTTTTGAAACTTGGCTCTAATACCACTAAATGTAACACCTCAAACCCGGCCTAGACGTTATGGCTGAATCTGGCGATGTCACGTGAAAGAGCTTTCGAAACTAAGTTGTTGCTAAAACCATTTAAACAATCTCTTTAGCTTATCGCGTTTTTGATCAAATCACGTCATTTGTTTTCAAAAGTTATTCATTTCCAAATCATTATTTAATTTCAAATCGTAATACTTTACAGAAGCTTTTGAAACAGTTTTGCGTATTCGTGGTATTCTGGTAAATCATGCATCTCTTTTGAAAACTCCTGTCCTACTACTAGCAGATATAAATCAAGTACATAAATCCCAAATTAAAATAAAAACTTAAAGGGGCCTTATTATAAAACAAATACCCAAATTTAATTACTTATAAATTAAAAGTTAAAATGGAAGCAACTGCGATTGTGTGGCCAACATCGAGTCCCTCGCAGCATCGATCCACCTAAGGATTACCTGTGCAGAAAAGTAGAAGGGTGAGTTTAAGAAAACTCAGTGTGTAATCCCTTAATGAGTAATAGTCATCATCGATGCGCATATACTGATGCAGGCCTAAGCCCGATCCATGAGATTTAGTTTCGATTCGGGCCTTAGCCCATTCTGATGTCGATATTAGTGTGGGCCTTGGCCCAATTCAGTAGCGGTCACAGTGCAGATATGCAATCAGAAATCCTACCCAACCAGCCTCTACACACCACTCCGTCCAGCCTACACACTATGTGAGGATAAAATCAACCCACCCATCCCTACATACCAAAAAAAGCACTGGTTGCAGAACTAAAGCGATTTTTGCAAGCAGAGTCATCGATCTGATATACTTCCTCCAAATATAGTAAACCCATCCCCATGCAATATGTCATGTCATAATATCATACGTGAATGAATAATGTCATGCTCGATTACAGTCATACATATCATAGGGGCATACTAATAATTTTACCTCATATGGGTATAATAGTCATTTCATCAAATTGGGGTTTAGGTATACTTACCGACATAACAGTAGGCCCATAGTCGTCTCGGGCGACCCGTGCAACCTTAACAGTCAAACAGTGAGAATGGGCCCAAGGCCCATAATGGGGGCCCATGTGGGTCCACACGCTTGTGTGGCCCACTAAGCCTAAAAATGGCCTTGCCCGTGTGATTTACATAGCCTGACCCATTAATCTCTACATGTTCGTGTGATTTACCCGTGTGGGGCCCACACGGTCCATTTCGACCCAACGTGGCCCAAAACGGCCTAAGTCTATAAAATCACTTATGGTGGCCTCTACGATCAAATGCCTACGTCTATACATTTGGATTACCACACGAGTGAGCGCACGCCCATGTAGTATCAAAGGTCACATTTTTCGACTTTTTACCGATTTATAGTTTGGGCTGTGTGGTTACACACCTATTTGTGAAAACATACGAAACTAGCCCACGAGTACTCCAACCTATATTCAATCACAAGCTTTGGTTAGCTGTATCCTAATCGAATTATCAAAACTCCCATCAAAGCACTTATCTCGAAAGATTACCTATCACTCGTTTAGATCGATTGATTGTGGCTTGCCCACCAAATCCGCTGCAAGAGACTAATCACTGGGCCTTAAGGTTTACCTGCGTTCTAACCAAACCTTATCAACCATCAAACAAACGAACCATTTGCACTAAACGAATAATCACTTACTAGAAATGCAGAGTCTAGATTAAAAGAAAAGGATGATTGGCCTACACCCACACAAGAGCCAAAAGTACACAAGAGGATAGAGGTAAAGGCTTAGCACAACATACCCACCAAATTTGACAAAGAGCACTGAAGAATTGGCATAGTGGGATAAATGAAATAGTAGTATTTGATCAAGGAGAATCCGATTGAGAGAGAAGAAGAGAAGAAGAGAATCAGGCAGCCAAGAAATGATTGAGGGAGAAAGAGAGAAGAAGAGAATCAATCAAGAATCAGGGGTTAAAAGCCAAAGGATTTGAGAGAGAAGAGTGGGGAATTCGGCCAAGAACAAAAATAGAGCACTAGAGAAAACGTTTGCTACATGAGTAAGGGAGAAAAGAAATCGGTCAAAAAGGACACTACAAAGATAAATAAACCTGAAATGACAAATGCCCCAATGTTCAATAGGAAAGTTCAGCTACCTAAAACAGAGAATGAAGAGAACCCGAAACAACCTCAGAAACTAAAAATGGAGCAAAAATGCACAGTAACAGAAACTAACACTGCCCCACAAAGCTGAATTCTTCCCCAAAACCGATTCCTTGAGTGCCTAGAATCCCAATTCGGCACAACACCTCCCTCTCCTCATCTTCCCACGATTTTCTCCTAAAGTCTCTCCAACCATCACCCAAATCCTTTGTTCCAGTCCTTAACCTCTCCTCCAATCTCTCCACCCGCTAATTTGAACTCCCTTCAAACTCCTTAGAGTTTCGGTCAACCTAGGGCACTCCCATGTATTCACAGCAAAATAAAATACTCCACTTCCTTCACCAGGATTCGAACCTCAGCCCTATGGCATAGGTAACACGCCACATACCCCCTAGACTAGCAGGCTCTTTATGTCATGCTTTACCCATTTTTATTTAAAAGCCTACTGCCTAAAGACAGTGCTTATTCCTTTAAAAAACAAAACTTTTTGCACCTGCCCAGGCTTGAACCCAATACTTCTCAGACACTTCCCAAGACACTTAATCACTAAAGTATATACTCAATTGTGTCACTTTCTTACACAACTAAATATTTATGTGCAGCCTCCTACCTGTTCCCATGCTCAAGACCTAATACTTCTAGGCCCAAAATTCAGGGTGTTACAATACTTATGTCATGTTTGTGTGGCAATTGGGTTGGTATAGGTGTGTGCAAATTTGGATGGCAAGATGGCTTGGTAAATAGCCTATTTTTGTCCACACGGGTAGAGACACAGGCGTGTGTCTCAGCAATATGTGACACACGGTCAGGTGACACAGCCGTGTGTCCCCTAGTGTTGAATTAGAAATCAAATCAGTATGCTACACATGGCCTAGCACACTGGCGTGTGACTTGGTTGTGTGGCATAAGTCAGTATACCTTACAGGTTTGGCATGACCTAGCACACGGCTTGGCACACGGGTGTGTGTAGCCATTTTGAAGGGCATACGAGTTGGTCATAAGGGCGTATGATTGGCTGTGTGGCCCAAGTCAGAGAGTTATATGGGGTCAGACACGGGCTGGGACACGGCAATGTGATCCCATTTCGAATGTCCACATGGCCTATGACACGGGCGTGTCTTTGGCTATATGAGACACACGGCTAGGCCACACGGGTGTGTGTCCCCTATATTTTACAAATTTTTCTAAGTTTTCTAAAATTTTCATGAGTTATCAGTTTAGTCTCGAACCACCCCAAATGTATGTTTTGGGCCTCATAGGATCGTATTAGGGATAATGTGATTGTTTATGAATGATAATTGTATGGAAATGGAAAAATATATGTGAAATGTATATTTAATTGTATAATAAGTTTGGTAATGCTCTGTAACCTTATTTTGATGTCGAATACGGGTGAGAGGTGTTCCAGCATCGATATAGATGAGATCCATCATGCGTAATTTCTCCAACAGAGATTGAAATTCAACCTGATATGACGTATAACGAAGAATCGGTTAGAATTTTAGCTCGACAAGTTAAAGAGTTTAGAAATAATAGGATAGCTTTGGTGAAGGTTTTATGGCAATGTCACAGGGTTGAAGAAGCTATGTGGGAGCCCGAGGAAGCTATGAGAAAACAATACCCTAAGCTTTTTTCTATTAAGATTTTCGGGGACAAAAATTCCTAATGGGGGAGAGTTGTAACAACCCATTTTTTGTCAAATTGGAATAGTGGTTTTGGGACCACAAATCCAAGGTTAAAATAAATATTTTATTATTATTTTAATGTTTACAACATGGTAGTATGATTGTGTGAAAGTTTCATTAAGAAATTTTATCGTTTAAATGTTTAATTTGATAAAAAGGACCAAATGGCGTAAAGTGTAAAACTTGAGTTCTAATAACTAAAGGTGTATAATAACTATAGAACTTTAAAGTGGAGGTCCTTAAGTGGTAATTATACCATTAGTTTGTTAGTGGACACTTATGGGATTGGTTTACTTGAAATTTTTAATATGTTATAAGGTTATACAAGTAAATTAGTTCATAAAGGTTAATTAAAAAAAAACAAAATCATAATTTTTGTGTCCATCTTCTTCTTTAGCTGATTTTAACAAGATAGGAAGCCATAGATAGGGCTTGACATTCGGTCATGCTATCATTGCTTATTTAGGTATGGTTTTTGTCTTATTTTTTAATAATTTCTATGTTTTTGAGATCGTTGCAGCTTAATCTAGCTAGCCCAGGGACTATTTTGCAAAAATGTTAAAGGTTTAGGGTTTTTCCATTGATGAAAATGCGTGTGTTTTGATGTTTGATGATAGAAAATGAATGCTTGTTGTTAGATAAACAACATTTGTAATGTGATTTTTGACAAAATTGTCATTTCAGGATTTAATTGAGAAATGTGTAAAACTCATGGTGAAATGTGTGAAATAATGAAAATTTTAGGCAGCTAGGGACTTAATTGAAATTCGGCTAGCATGGGTATAAGTTGAATTTCATGAATTTATGTTTTTATGAGCTAAGGACTAAAAAAATGTTGAAATATTAGGGGTAAAAGTGTCAAATTGCCTTAATATGTATTTTGGACTAAATTGAATTGAATGATAAATGAATAAGTTAATTTTGATTTCATTTAGATCAAGAAAAGCGAAATTCAGATTTAGATCGAGGGAAAAATAAGGTTTTGGACTAGTCGATCTGTTCCGTCGTTTTAGCGATCGAGGTAATTTCGTATGTTGATAAGCATTATTACAATTGTGTTTTAAATGCTTTAATATTGAATAAATTGTGTATACGACCTTACGGGTATAATCGATGAAGGTTCGGGATTGAGAAATCCCGTTTGAACCGTAGGAATAGATTTGGATACGAATGACATGTCATTAGGGTTTATGTAATTTGGGTGCTGGTTTGTATGTCCTACCGGTGGCTGAGTTATCCAGGATGTGTTGCGGATTCTCGTCAGCTGGTGTGAGCAGCACCGTGTAGCTTAGTCACGATTGTCAGCTTGTGTGAGTAGACCCGTTTATAGCTGGAGAGTGAGCATTATATGTGACATGAGATTGAGATAGCTGCGGCTATGTATTTGGCACTTAGGGTGAGAGATTCCTGAGTATCCGATAGTATTCTGAATGGTTCAACGGGTATATCAAAGACATGAAGAGGTAAGAAATAGATTTATATCAATACAGGTATGTACGGGAACTATATAACCATTGAATCTATGGAAATTGTGAATTCATGGTTAATTGTGTGATTGAATATATGTTAACATTGTGATTAAATGTTTTGTAGTATGTTATGTTCTTATTCTTGAATGCTAATTGAATGGTGAGATTTGCTTATTATTTCATACGAGCTTACTAAGCTTTATAGCTTACATTGTTTATTTTTCCATGTTTTATAGTGAAATCAAAGCTAGCTCGAATTTGGGAATCGTCAGAGACCTTATCACACTATTAAGCTATCACTTTGGTACATATGAATCTGTGTATTTTGGTTATATGGCATGTATAGGAGTTATGGTCATTTTGGTATATAGTTTGGTAATGAATTTAGCCATTTGAGTTAGCTTATAAATGTTACGTGTTTGGTTTTATGTATATCCATGAGAGTTGGCTTATTTTGGTATATTTTGGTGATGTATATATATGTGCAATAGCCTTTGTTATGCATTTAGTAATTGATATATATATGCTTGTGATGAATGGTTGCTTGTGAATTGGTATTTGATGCATCAAATGGTTGAATTTGAGATTTGTTGCTTGTGATTTAGGTAAGGTGATGTATAAATGAAAGTGCATATATGAGGTTAATTAGTTAAGTGAATTGAGAATGTGAATTTGATATAAAATTGAATAGTCTATTGTGGGACATATACGCTTTGTTGTTTTTGGTATGGAAATGGTATGAATTATGATTGGTTAAGGTTGGTTGAATGCATATTTATGCCATATTATGTGGCATTTGGATTGTATAGGTGTATGCAAATTTGGGTAAGAAAGATGGCTTGGCAAATAGCCCATTTTTGTCCACACGGGTAGAGACACGGGCGTGTGTCTCAGCCGTGCGTGACACATGGTCAGGTGATACGGCCGTGTGTCCCCTGGTGTTTAATTAGAAACCAAGTAGTATGCTCCATACAGCCCAACACATGAGCGTGTGACTTGGCCGTGTGGCATAAGTCTGTATACCCTACAAATTTGGCATGGCCTAGCACTCGGCCTGGCACACAGACGTGTGAGGCCATTTTGAAGGGCATACGGGTTGATCACACTGGCGTGTGGTTGGCTGTGTGACCCAAGTCAGAGAGTTACATGGGGTCAGACATGGGTTGGGAAATGGCCATGTGATCCTATTTCAAATGTCCACACGGCCTGTGACACAGGCGTGTCTTTACACGGGCTGGCCATACGGGCGTGTGTCCCCTGGATTTTTAAAATTTTTCTAAGTTTTCTAAAAGTTTCCTGAGTTATCGGTTTGGTCCCGAACCACTCTTAAAGCATGTTTTGGGCCTCGTAGGCTCATATTAGGGACAATGTGAATGATTTTGAATGATGTTTATTTGGAATTTGAAAATGTATGCGAAATGTATGGTTTTTTGTAAAATAAGTCTGGTAATTTTTCGTACCCCTATTCCGACGTTGAATACGGGTGAGGGGTGTTACAAAATGTCTTCTCTCTTTTCTTGTTTTAGTTTCGACCAATTGAGGAAGAAAGAATAGTGGGTAGCCATTAACTTTATTTTATTTTATTTTTTACTTCTATTATTATTTAATATTAATTTAACCTATATTTTAATCAATCATTATCATAAACCGTCCATTATAATGAAATATGACATAATTTCTATTTAAATCCTTTTAATTCTATTATTTGACCCATTTAGCTATTATAAATTAAAAGTATTCTCTTTTATAGTTTTTACGATTTAGTCATTTTTCATTAATTAACTATTAAATCTTCAAAATTACTAGACCAAATTTTAATCCACTTATACAAAAACTCTTTAAATATTTAATAAAAGTATTTGCGAACTCAGTTTTTGAAAACGAGGTCCTGATACCTCATTTCCCAAAACCACTGACTTTTGGTACGCACTACTTGTACATTGACTAACTAACCAATTAATAAAATCTATAAAATCGAAGTTCACAATAACATCATATTTAACTTGTAAATATGAAATAATAATATTTAAAGGCTCGCTCATCAAAATTGTGGTCCCGACATCACATTTTATGACACCACTGAAAATGGGTTGTTACACACATATATATACGTAAGATTTCTAAAAATGTCAACACAATCCAAATAAACATTATATAACCATATGACAACTTAGGATAATGTAACGCCCCCACGCCCGAAACCGTCACCGGAGTCAAGCTTGAGGTGTTACTAAACTTATTTTACTTTTTAAACAACTCTAAACCACTAATTTTAATTTTCGGAATAAACTATTTTTCTGCGTCATGGTTGCTTAAAAATTCATTTCTCTAGTTTCAAAACTCAAAATTAAGATCCGTAAATTTTTCCTGAAACTAGACTCATATATATATCTACTAATTGTTTTCTAGAATTTTTGACTTAGCCAATTAGTACAGTTTATTAGTTAAAGTTACCCCTGTTTCAGAATTCGACTGCACTGATCTCTACTTACTACGAACCACTTTTCTACCTCTAAAAAATTCATATGACTATACAGTTTGTTTCTATTAAAACTAGATTAAATAAGGATTCTAACCATACAAATTAAACCACTAATTATTTTTGTAAAATTTATGGTGAATTTCTAAAGTTGAAACAGGGGATCCAGAAATCGCTCTGGCCATATTTCACTAAAACTCAGATATCTTATAAAATACAAAACCTTTACCTGTTTTGCTTATTCCATATGAAAATAGACACAATGAGTTTTAATTTAATATATTATTCACCATCAAACCATGTCTATACAATTTTTAGTGATTTTTCAAAGTCACATTATTTTCGATACTTGAATCCGTTTTTAAGTTACTTTCACATTTTTCATAGTTTTCATGTGATAATTACTACTTAATCATACATACTATTAAACATGTATATCATCAGCCATTCTATTAGCTAATCACTAGCAAGTATTTACACATCATTCATTGATCATATCATATCAAAAGAAACCAAGTTCCTATACATGCCATACACAAAACGAAACGTCTAACTATACCAATGTGATTCCTTCGATAGTGTGATCGGGTCTCCGACGTTTCCTTCGATCCCCGAGTGGCTTGATAAAAACTATAAGAAAAAGAAAATAAAGAGAGTAAGCACTAGGCTTAGTAAGCTTACAAGCAAATAAATTACAAGATTCAACATAATGAATAATTATACATAATGTCACCTAGCCTCATAAACTTTCTTTACTTCTCATTTTCTACCTTCTTCTTTACTCACATACCTTCTTTCTTACCTGACCTTTCACTATTCATAAATGTAATCTACCTTCCCTTTTGCTGATAATTCACTGCAATTTAACGTGTACAATGACCCGTTGAACCACTTGGAATACTAAGGATACTAGGGTCGTTCCTACCTATCAATATCCTGCCAATGCCATGTCTTCGACATGGACTTACATGAATATTTCCTGTCTCCAATGCCATAACATGGCTCATTCCTATCTCCAAAGCCATATATCTGATATGGACTTACATGGCTCATTTCTGTCCTGTCCTTTCCTGTCAACCCCAATATCCTAACATTCCTAAGGTTCAAACGGGGCTTCTTCGCCTTTAATTCGACTTCAAATATTCTCATAAAATAAGTATATAAATGCTGGAAATTTACAATAATAATGTAAAATAAAAGAATATTGCATTTATTTACTGTAAACTTACCTCGATACAAAATGTGACTAAACTTTACAATTTAGTCCTTTACTTTTTCTTTTCCCCGATCTAATCCCAAATTTCACTCTTCTTGATCTATAATAGAAAATTTAATTTATTTAATATTCACATTTATCAAAAAAGTCCTTTACTCAAACTTTGGAACATTACATTTTTGCCCCTAAACTTTTGCATATTTACACTTTTGCCCCAAATCTCGTAAATTAAACTTCAGCCTATTTTCTTATGTTTTATGACATGCTGATCGTTTTTCCCTTCTATAGCAAAATTAAATTCTCACTCTAACATATACTTATGACTATTAGGTATTTTTACCGATTAAGCCCTTTTACTCGTTTTTACCTAAAACCGAGTAGCACAAGTTGTCTAATATAATCTAAGACATCATATTCTATCATAAAACATCAAAATAAACATTTTTCACATATGGGTATTTTTCCAAATATGAACCCTAACTTAAATTATTGCTAGCATAAGCTTTATCGAGCTACCGGGACTCCGAAAACGTAAAGAACATTAAAAACAGGGCTTGGAATCACTTACTATGGAGCTTGAAAGCTTGAAACAAACCCTAGCTATGAAGAACCCTTGAAATTTCGTGCTAATGAAGAAGATGATGAATTTTGTGTTATTTTTCCCTTTTTATTTCATTTAATATCCAAATGACCAAAATGCCTTTCCTTATTAAACTTTCAAAAATTCCATTCATGTCCTATTTTGTCCATGAACTTAGAAATTGGTCAAATTGTTATTTAAACCCTCCTAATTAATATTCCAAAGAAATTTCATTCTAAAAACTTCTAGAATGCAAGTTTTGTAAATTATTCGATTTAGTCCCTAATCTCAACTTAAGCACTTTATTCATAGAATTTCATCACGAAATTTTCACACAATCATGCAATCATATCATGAACCTCAAAATAATAATAAAATAAATTTTTCTACCTTGGATTTGTGGTTTCGCAACCACTATTCCGTTTAGGCCCTATTTCGGGATGTTACAGATAATGTCGAGACTGAAATGAATTCATCACCAACACTTGAGTCTAGGATTGCTGCTGGATGCTGAGTTGATGGTCGAATCGTAAAGTACCTAACCTGTGCATGGAAAATAAACGCTAAGTATAACTCAGTGACATTTCTATAGTTCGAACACGAAAACATAACATAAGTTATTAAGATGCAAAAAATACAATAAGTGATGATATGCAATATAACAAATCAATTATGCTGTGTTACATATTCTTGTATCACAACCAACACCTTTTTCCATTATTAATCAATGACAATTACATTTCATATGTAATTTGATAACTCACTTCATATAATGAGACATTTCATCTCAATTTCCAAAATTCATGGATTCATTAATCATAAATCAATATTCACAACTCAATCCACCATTTCGCATTTTATTTCCATTTCTCAGCATTTTCCATTTAAATATAAAATATCTCACTTTTATCATTTATTTCCCTATTAACACGACTTAGACATGAAGGGATACATGGATCCAACCAACACACCAGTTTGGCACCCCGTCTTTCTTTAGATAAATTTGAAGCAAATAGTTGCGCCCAACGCTACTAATAAGTTTGACACCTAGTGTGTCATCAGTTTAACAGAAGCAAATTGACATCCAGTACCTCATCGACTCATAGTCGAAGTAACCTTGAACTCTTCCTATCCTACGGCATGCCAACTATATCTGACTTTGCCCAAACAATTAATAGGGTATTCATTACTCACTTTATTATCAATAAATACCTCAATTCACTTTTATTTTCATCATGTGTAAATTTATTCAACATATGGTAGCAATATATCATCTCAACTATGCTCAATTTCACAATTGTTAAATCATACACATTTTTATATATGCAATTTAGTCTTTATAAACATTGATCAATTGAAATAAATCAGTTCATCACATTTAAACCAAATAGTCTCACCTTACATTCATACCATAGACAACAAATCAGTATGCAGTCATTACAAGATAGTTTAGATTTTAGAAACATAAATCGTCTCTAAGCTATTCATCGATGATTTTGTCTTTCCCTTTCCTTTTCAAGGAATCCGAGTCGACATCAGCTATGGATTAAAACAAACATATAAAATTATCAATACACAATCAATTTCAAATTCAATTACCAAATTATGCAACATTTTCATTTTATTGAATTTAGTCCTAAACCTGAGACTAACATAACTTTCACATTTAACCTCTAATTGTATGTCGGTTTCACTGTAGGCCAAATTTAACGTCACATTTCTCATTTCTACCACAAAATTCAAAAATTTTACAATTTATCCCCTATTTCACAAAATAATCAATTAACTTTACAATTTTTTTCCTTTTTCAACAGTAAATTTAAAATTTATAAAATTGGTTCCTAAAACTTTAACCCTTCATGTAACCTCCCAAACCTAGCCTAGATGTTATGGCTAGATTGAGAAGGCTACGTTAGCCACTGAAATGACTAAGCTAACTTACGTTACTTTTGAAGACCTTAAATTAACTCATTTTAGAGAAAAATCATAGTTGTACTGTTGTGTTAGTTTAAAACATTCATTTATTAGATCACTGTACTTAAGATTTATTTTTTTTTGTTAATAGTGGTTATTTTAGAAAAATTGTTTGCTTGTCACTCTTCTTTGTAAAAACTCGATGTTAAACCAATGCAGCAAAAAAACCATTTTTCAAGTCATTTTTGAAACCTAGTTGCCTTATAATTTTGGTTTTCAAAAACAGTTTCTTTGCAATGCTGTGGAAATTAGAGGAAAATGTCAAATTTTTTCTTAAACCCAATATCATACATTTTCCAGTTATTATGCTTGAGTATCCATGCATGAAAAAATCTCCAAATGAAAAGTTAACCAGCCAGAGACCAGAAATAATTAAAAATTACAAACCAAACCAATAGAGATTGATTAATACTTATTAAAAATAGTTCAGGGTCTAAGGTGATTCCCTGTATGCCAAGTTCGGTCCTAGTTTCGAGGTTTACATGAAAAGTTAAAAAACTATGGGGGTGAACTTATGAAAGCTCAGTGTGAGTTGAACAATTATTTAAATGGTCATAAATACCAAATACAGTGGAACATGTTAGCCTTAACAGAAGAACATAGAACCATCATTGAAATTTCATATCATTATATAGCCATTATCAAATCGATGTCAAACAGTGTATGAGCATGATCCATCATTCATTTGAGTAACAATCATTAATTTCGATACCATTCAATACAACACAATATAATACGTATCATAATCAGTAACATTTGAATATGTCGTGAGCATGATGCAATGCAAAAAGGTTTGATAAACCATAATTCATACATATTTTTATCCCATGCTTAACACATTTATGAATGAATTCTCTTTAGATTTGGTGAATTTGGTGCTCCTAATCCTTTAATTTCATGTTTTATACTTAGGTGAGTATAAGAGAGTGAAAAGAACAAGAAACGGGCCAAAAACGGAGAAAATGGGTCGACGTGGGAAAACAACACGGCCTGGACTTCCTTACATGGGCAGAACACACGCCTGTGCCATTCTAACAAGCTCAACCACAACCTAAAATAACCTCAGCATGGGTGTGTAGATCTCTCAGCCTTGACCACGGCCTGAAGTAATCGCACATGGGCGTGGCACATGGGCGTGTCACACGAGCGTGTCACTGCCGAGCCCTAGTTAAGTTCTATTCGAAAAAGGGTGATTTTTAGGGATTTTAGGCATTCCAAAGCCTATGTAAACACCCTAGAGGAGGACTAAAAGGGGATGGAGAGTAAAGAGTAAGGAATTACTCCAAGGGAGCCGATTGATTCATCTCAGAAGCCGGATTCATCATCAAGACTGAAGATCTCTCCTCAATTTCACTTCAGGAGTTCTGGGTTTTCTTTATGTTTTGTATTCTTTATTTTTCGGAGATGTTTTCCTATTTAGTTATGAACTAAACCCCCTAAATACCTAATGGGAACGAAACCTAAGACGAATCTTATTATTATTTTCTGAATTGTATGATAAATATTTAACTTATTCTTAATTATGTGTTCTTAATTCTTGTTTCGGTATTTTAGGATATTGATTCAAGTTAATGCTCTTAGTTGGAGGATGAATAGTTCCTGTCTAAGGGTGACTTTGTCATAATTAAGTAGAGTTGATTGCGCGCCTAGAGATAGGGTGACAAGATTTTTCTAGATTAGGGTGAAACCTAATAAGGGGATTCATAGATCTAGTTAATGCAACCCTAGAGTGTTAATTAGAAAGAAATTTCAATTATTCAATCTAGGGTTAGACGTTATTAGTCTTGAATAGGGATAATAACATACTTAGGGATTTCTACGGAACAGGTTAAATGAATAAATCATCCAATTCAGAGTCAAAATAACAAATGAAGTCTAGGTGGATTTTTCCTTAGGTATTGTCTTAATTCAATCATTTTTCCAAAAGTAATTCCCCAATTCTATTTTCTGTGATTTCTTAGTTTAGTTAATTAGTTAATTAAAACAAACCCCATTATTCTTAGGCTAGTTAATAAAAAGACAGTCATTATTAGTACTTTTAGTTCCTTTGGGTTCGATAATCCGGTCTTGCTAAAGCTATACTACTATTCGATAGGTACACTTGCCTACATCATGATAATAGTTAGTTTCAAGAACGATTAATTATAAATTTATAAAACTTATCATGGAAAATCACGATTAAGTTTTTGGCGCCATTGCCGGGGAACTAAAATATTAGGAACACTCAATTTTTAGTACTCTAGCCATTTACTTTTACTGCAATTTAATTTTGTTTTTGTTTTTATTTACTAAAATTTTCTTTTTCTTTCTTCTGGCAGGTTCTTATAGTTTATGAATAGAAGAAACTCGTCGGGACCATTACTTTTTGACGAAGAAATCGATCGTACCACTCGTAGAAACTGACGAGAAATAAGGCAAAGCCTAAGGTACACAGAGGAAGAGCAAGAGGACGATATCTCAACTACAACCGAGGAGATGGCTAAAAATCAGGAAAATCCGCTACCTCCTACGATACCCACTGATCTAGTAAATCAGAATCCTGCTCCTCGTACTATGTATGATTATACTAAACCTAATTTAACAGGAACTGAGTCAAGTATAGTTAAGCCTGCTGTTGCTGCAAATAATTTTGAACTGAAACCTAACGCGATTCAAATGATACAGCAATTTGCTCAGTTTGATGGTTTGTAGGACGAGGACCCCAACACTCACTTGGTAAATTTTCTGGAGTTTTGCGACATGTTTAAAATTAATGGCATTTCTGATGATGCCATTCGTCTTTGGTTATTTCCTTTTTCACTGAGGAACAAATCTAAACAGTGGTTGAACTCGTTACCATGAGGATCAATCACTACTTGGGAACAAATGACCGAAAATTTTTATTAAAGTATTTTCCGCCAGCTAAAATGGTGAAATTACGTAATGATATTTTCTCCTTTGTGCAGATGGATTTAGAAACACTCTACGATGCATAGGAGAGATACAAGGACCTCTTAAGAAGATGCCCTCACCATGCACTACCACTCTGGCTACAGGTTCAAACATTCCACAATAGCCTGAATCCCTCGACAAGACAAATGGTTGACGCAATTGCTGGTGGGACTATCAATAATAAAACACCTGAAGACGCTTATGAATCTATAGAAGAAATGTCACTGAATAATTATCAGTGGTAAGTCATGAAGACTGAGCTAACCAAAACAGCAGGCGTTTATAACATCGATTCGGTCACTATGCTATCAAATCAAGTAGAACTTCTAAACTAAAAGATTAATGGTTTACTTGGTTCTACGCAGGTTCATCCAGTAATAGAATGTGAATCAAGTGGAGGTGGATCGAGCAACTCAGAACATCCACCCTATGGCAACAACATAGAGAACGAGCAATTAAATTACATGGGTAATAATCCTCGATATCAAAATAATCCTTATAGAAATACTTATAATACAGGTTGGAGGAATCACCCAAACTTCTCATGGGGAGGTCAAGGGAATCAGAGACCACCACCACCCTCAGGCTTCCAACAACCACCTTACTAACAAGAGAAAAAACTGAACCTTAAGAAAATGCTATCCAAGTTCATATCGGTGTCAAAAAATCATTTTTAGAATACCGAGACGGCACTTAAAAATCAATAAGCGTCGATCCAAGGGCTCGAAACTTAGATAGGCCAGCTATCCAAATTAATTTCTAAACGACCACAAGGTAGCTTGACAAGTAACACTGAACCTAACCTGAGGGAACATCTCAACGCGATTAATGTTCAAGGTGAAGAAGGATTCATTGAGCCTGAGCCAGAACTAAGGCAAGAAACTATGGTAAGCAAAGGTAAAGGTGAGGTAGGTCACAATGAAAACAAAATGGTAAGTGTAGAATATAAACCTCGTGTGCCATACCCTAATGCGACAAGGAAAGTCCGCTCAGATGAACAATTTGGTAAATTCCTTAAACTTTTAAAGAAATTACATATTAACTTACCGTTTATTGAAGCTCTCTTACAGATGCCGAACGCAATAAAATTTTTAAAGGAGCTTTGAGCAAATAAGCGAAAATTAGACGAGGCGTCGCATGTGGAGCTAAATGCAATTTGCTTAGCTATTATTTAGAATAAGCTACCCAACAAATTAAAAGATCCAGAGAGTTTTACAATTCCTTGCTTAATTGGTAGTTTAAATGTTAATAATGAATTAACTGATTTAGGGGCTAGCATTAATGTCATGCCTTACAAAATGTTTAAGCAACTAGGTCTTGGGAAACCCAAACAGACGAGGATGAGCATTCAATTAGTAAATAAAACTATCAGATTTCCTAGGGTATTATTGAAGATGTGCTAGTTAAAATCGATAAATTTATATTTCTCGTTGACTTCATTGTTCTAGACATAGAAGAAGATAGCAACACTCCTTTAATTTTAGGGGCCTTTTTTAGCAACTGCTAGAACGATTATTGATGTTGGCACAGGTGAACTCACACTTCATGTGGGAGACGAAACAATCACCCTTCAGGCTCGCAATTCTAGCAACACATCTACAATTGAAGGTGGTTGTATAAACCATTCTACTAAAACTGACAATATGGTGTAACCTACTTTGCAGGAAATGAATTTGAAGGCTATACATGAGCCATGTCCAAGCAACGGTGGAGAACCTATTATTGAAGAACGAAGGTTACAAATCAAGGAGCTAGATGAATGGTGAACACATAAACCGAGAACATACGATAAACCAAAACTACGCCAGAACGAGCTTAATACCTCACTAAATTAACTTAAGGTTAGAGATAAAGTTCTATTAGACACCGTAGAACCTTAGCATTTTCCCATTCAGTATAGTCGAGGTAAGTCATCCCAAATTCGGTACTTTTAAGGTAAACACTACCCGCCTAAAACCTTATTTTGATGAGATTGATAGTAGGAATGAGGAGTATAAACCCCTCGAACTACCATGACCATTCAATGGAGTGGTAAGTCGAGCTTAGAATTTAAATAAGCACTTCTCAGGAGGCTATCCGAGCACTAACGATCTTAACTTCTTTAAATTCTGGTGTTAACACCTAACTTACTAACGAAGTTCTTGAATACAGGTTTACCACATTCACACGGCCAAGCACATGGGCTTATTTAGGATCGTGTGGAAATAGGGCAAAGATTTTTCCCAAACACGGGCTGCAATAAATGACTACGGCCGTGCGACATGGCCATAGACAATCCTTCCAAAACAACACGGGCGTGTGACACGCCTGTGTCATAGAACCGTGGGTGAACTTGAAACAATAGCATGGGCGTGTGACACGCCCGTGTCTAGCACTCGTGGTCAAACCTGTCAAGTTAACACGGGCGTGGGAGAAGCGAACGAAGCCAGACATGGCCGTGTGCATCAACACGTGCAAGGTACACGGGCATGCGGCGAATATCAGATGAGCCAAAATTCAGAAAAATGCAAAACACAAGGGCTGAAATTGGGTCACACGGGCGTATCCCCTGGCTGTGTGTCCCAAAATCTATAAATACCCCTTCACTATTTATCATCTTCTTCACCTAAAATCCCTAACCCTAACCGCTGCAAGTCCACACGCCCTACCTGCCATGCTCGTGTGCCACGTCCATCTCTATCTTTGGCACCTAAACTTCTCCTTTTAGCGTTTGTTTACTTTTTTCTCTTTTATTTACTAACTCCTAATGCTATTTATCATAGTAATATGCATTTTTCATGTTATTTCCATCTTTCTATCACTCAAATTTCATATCTAGAGTAGTTATCATCTATTTCATGTTGAAGTTTTTACTCATTGCATGATTTCTCTGCTCCATTTGACTAGTTTAAAGTGAATATTCATGGTTAGGATAATAGAAATACTCATGCCTTTTGTGTTGACATTTTTTCATCAATAAAATATGTTACATTCATCCATTCTTTGTTTCCATAGAGTTCTTTGCCATTTTATGAAACTCATACTATTATCATGCTAATGATACGAAATTATGCCATAAAACTGATTGTTTGGTTTGTAGTTGTGGCTGAAATTTTTAGTTTTAATTCATGACTTTTTCCTTTTTGAATTTGTTTACGTTTTACCTTATTCATTCATCAAGATGGAATACTGGTTTTGCTTGCAGGTATACCATGTCATCTTCACGTGGAAAGAAAGCCACTGTCCTCGCTTCGAAGAAAAGGAAGGGAGCGTCATCTTCCTTGGGTCCAACCACTGAAATTCGCCACCCATTTCTACAGTTTCCCATTTGACCCAAGAAGAGCTTTTCCAGATACTTCGGGCATGACCTTTAATTGTGGGCTGCTGCATCGACTGGGCCACGCTAGAACAAGTCCAACTGGCTGATGTAATTCAGGCCCTCCTCACCACCAACCCATGGGACCTTTTCTTTGAGATCCTCGAGCCGATGTACCTCGAGCTCATGATGGAACTATGCTCAACATTCCATCTTTAGACCATAATGACCAACTATGATGATCCCGGCAGGATCCAATTTCACTTTGGCGGTCTAATCCCCCAATTGAGCATCCCAGAGCTCGGTTCAGTACTAGGCCTTTACACGGAGGAGTTCAAGGAGGAGAACGACCTTGATACCCTCAATCGCCACATCCATTATTCTCTATGGAAGTGCTGGAATACCCTCGTCCCTCTCTTGGCCACCTACGACCTTAGTCGCTCCAAGGCATCAGCTCTCCCTCCATCCTTGAGGTACCTACATTCTATTTTATCTCACACTTTGACAGGACGGAGAGAGAGCACCGGTGTCGTCAACACTCACGACGTCTACTTCTTATGGTGTATGTCGCACGGGCACGTCTTCGGCCTCGCCTACTTTATCTCCCTTGCCATTCGCCATCAGATGGAGCGACATCGGAAGGGGGTCATCTCCATTGGCTCCAACATGACTCGACTGGCTTGGCACTTCAGGCTCCTCAACACCGCGGCACAAGAATCATCCTTTACCCTCATTGGCCAGATGTCTCCACAAGGCATCTCGATCATGCTAAGCATGAGGATGATCGAAAAGCGCTGAGGAACCTAACCTCTTCAAGATCGTCTCGCCCAATCAACCGAGGAGGAGGCCCCCGAGGACATTATTGATGATGTCCCTCCACAGCACGAGGACCCACCGTCTCAGCCACTATGCTTCCATCGTCCAGTTCATGCGGCGGCTTCATATTCTGACATTTCTGAGCACCTCACTCGATTCAAGCAGCAGTGTTTTTAGTGATTTGATAACATTGATGCTACTCTACAGTAGATTTGTCAGCACTTCCACATCTCATCGCTACCACCACCTCGCGAACCATCCGGCGATGATGATCTTTAATTTTATCTTATCTTTATTTTTATTTATCAATGTTTTTATTAATTTCACTTTTAAATTTTAATGTTATTTCCTTTTTGTAACTATTTTATATTTAGGTTTTATAAACAAATTTTAATCTCGGCTAATTTTTTATGAGTAATTATTCTTCCTTATATCCTCTAAAAAGAGCTACATAGCTCACAATTACTAGGAACTTCAAACTCCATTGGAAAAGGCTCTCCACGACTGCCATGCCCTACTCGACCACGAGATATAATATTCTTTTGGTGCAGCACTTGTGGATCCCAACCTCTACCACCATCAGAGTATCCTCCTCTACTCTACATAACTCCAAACTAGGGAGTTCATTCATTTAACACTCAGGAAGTTTCATTTCTCTCCATATCTTATGATATTATATCTAAAATTGCCACTAAATTTATCTTTGTACATTGAGGGCAATGTACATCTTAAATGTGGGGGGTATTCATTTCATTATCAGAAAAATCCTTGAATGTTGCCTTTTTCTCTTGTAAATATCTCATATCATTATTAGAATGAATTTTGATTAATTTATGATTTTTATTGATATATCTTGAATTAAAACATAGGCATTCATGGATTGATTATTTAAACTTCAAGACATTAGAGAATTAAGCATGATGAGTTGAATTTTAAGAATTTAAAATTTTAGGTTGTTTCCCCAAGTTTAGGTATTATCTTGAATTGAAATCCATAAGTTTAAATATAAAAAAGCCATAATTTTTGTGAGATTATTGAGCCTTTAAGAGCATCTATTATTTATTTCATGATCACTTTTATTATTGCTTTGAGCGTGTTCTAGAACTTGCTTGATTATGCATGTCAAGACCACACCATTTTGATTTGATATGTCAAGATGATAGAGGCACTTAGGATTAACTCACGCATGCCATGTGAAAAACTCGGTCTAGCAAATCCCCTATCTGTCAATTCTTGCAACTGAGATTTCAACTCTTTTAGTTCAGTCAGAGCCATTCTATAGGAGCTATCGATATCGGAGTAGTACCAGGTACCAATTCAATACCAAACTCGACTTCTCGAATCGGAGGCAAACCAGGTAGTTCTTCAGGAAACATATCAGAAAATTCACAGGCAACATGCACTAATTCAATTTTCTTATCCCCCACTTTCGAGTCTAACACATAAGCTAAATAGGCTTGACAACCTTTCTTTACATAGTTCCATGCTTTTATTACAGATATCACAGCCGGTAGTCCATTCAGATCACTAGACTCAATTCAAATTATCTCATCATTCTTACACCTTAAGTCAATGACTTTTCGCTTGCAGTTCACAATAGCATCGTGCAAAGTTAACCAGTCCATTCCTAGAATTATATCAAATTCATCAAAAGGCAATAGCATCAGATCAGCAGGAAAATAGATATCTCGAATCAATAATGGGCAGTTCTTGTAGAATTTATCAACTAAAACACTTTTGCCTAAAGGGTTCGATACTTTAGCTACAAATTCAGTAGACTCTACAGGCAAAGTCTTACTGTGCACTAAATTCATACAGATATAAGAATGTGTTGATCCAGGGTCTATCAATGCAATCATAGAAGTATCATAAAGTGTAAAAATACCAGTAATCACGTCTGGAGACGAAGCTTCCTCACGAGCTCGGATAGCGTAGGCTCTGGCAGGTGCTCTGGCCTCATATCTAACAGTAGTGTCTCTAGTAGTTCTTTGATCACCACTTGTATTTCTCATGTTTCTAGAAGATCTACCTCTAGCTGAGGTGTTACTCGGTCTCAGATTCTGCACATTCTTTTGCTTAGCAGGTTTAGAACAATCTCTTATAAAATGATCCAAGGATCTACATCGGAAACAGGCTCGATCATTTAATCTACAATTTCCCAGATGTCTTTTACCACAGTGTTTACATTCAGGTCTTTCAAATTGGACATTTCCAACACTTGCAACAGAAGTAACAGGAGCTCTGGTGTTCGAATACGATCTAGCTCGATCTCAGTTCGAATGTCCCACATTAGTATTTGAATGGTTCTGATCATCTCAGAATTTCTTTGACCCAGACTGAAATGATTTACTCGAAGATCTCTTTCTATCATCGCGTGCTTCAAAATCAGCTTTTCTTTTCTCTTTACTTAATTATTCAGCCTTACAAGCTCGCTCAACGAGCACCACCATTTCTTTAATCTCTAAAATCCCGACTAGTAGATGAATATCTTCATTTAGTCCATCCTCAAACCTTTTACACATTATTGCTTCATTAGATACACATTCCCGAGCATACTGACTCAATCTCACAAATTTCTGTTCATATTCAGTAACAGACATACGTCACTGCTTAAGCTCGAGAAACTCTTTACGTTTCTAATCAATGAATCTTTGACTAATTTATTTCTTTCGAAATTCAGCTTGGAAGAAATCCCAAGTAACCCATTCACTCGGAACCACAGATATTAAAGTTTTCCACCAATGGTACACCGTATCTTTCAGAAGTGAAACGGCGCATTTAACACATTCTTCTAGATTCAGAGACATTTCATCAAATACCCGTATCGTATTTTCTAACTAGAATTCGGCTCTTTCAGCATCATCATTCGTTGTAGCTCAGAACTCTTCAGCCCCATACTTTCTAAACTTATCAACTGGTGGTCTACTTAACTGAACTGGATTCACAGAAGTCATGACAGGAATTTGAGAAGGATTAACCGGGGGTGGAGATTGTTGAACAGCCGGATTGGTTCTAATATATTGGGTGAACCAATCATTCATCATCTGATAGAAGGCTTGCTTAGCCTCTCTATCACGGCTACTCGTAGGCGGTCGAGAATTATCTTACACTGTCCCTTGCACGGGAGCAGGCGCATTGCTCTCAACATCATCAGCTACGGCTCTGTTGGGATCCATTGCTATATAAAAGCACATGTCAATTGTCAGGATTCATCACACTATCATAGTTTCAGACATATGGCATGTATAGCTAGAGTCACACACGCTATGGATGTCCTAGAACCGACTAAACCATAGCTCTGATATCAATTTAAATGTAACACCCCTATCCCGTAACTGACGTCGGAATAGGTAAGGGTAGTCACCGGATAGACAAAGCATTACAGAACAACACAGATTCACCGATATCATATAGCATTAGTACATTTGCATTCATCACAATTCATCCATTAAGATAGTTTACGAGACCTAAAACATACATTTAGGGAAGGTGGAAACTAAACCGAACCCATTCAAGATTTTCAAAACTCAAACAAACTTTTCAAAACTGACAAAGTCACACGCCTGTGTGACTAGGCCGTGTGACTCACACGAGAAAATGACACGCCCATGTGGTCCAACCGTGCCAAAAATAGTTCCTATACTGACTTTTTAACACAGCCAACAGACACGGTCATGTGCCATGACCGTGAAAAATTTAGCTAGCTACTGACTTTTTCACACGACCATAAGGCACGCCCGTGTTCCCTGACCGTGTGGCACAATGCAAGCTTGGTTTAAGCCAATTTGCCACCCATTAAGGGTCCAATATCACAAGCATTATTAAGCAACAATTACACCAACATTTCTAGCCAATTCCATGCTCAAAGATGACCAAAACACCTTAGAATATAACACATTTCAAAACATATATCAAAACTATGCACAAACATATCATTTGTTAGCCAAATTCAAATGGCATAACTTTTACATACATATCAACTAACCCATTCTAGCCTATACATGCCATACTTAAGAACATGTACATTTCCAAAAGTACCAAAAAGAGTTCGATGGTGTGATAACAATCCTCGACTATCCCGAGCCTTCAACAGCGATAAGCGTAATCAGAAATGATGAAATCATACAGAGTAAGCTACAAAGAGCTTAGTAAGCCAAACACAATTGGTCTAATTACTAAAGCATATATATATAGTACAGAACAACAATAAGAATTCATAGCCATTTCACAAAGTTGTTCATAAACTTAACCATACTCATTTGCTTGTATGCATATCATTTTCATTTCCATGATTCCGGACCTACTTCGCATTCGCTATTTCGCAAAACTGAGTCTTTCATATTTAGAAATTAAGTATGATACAAACGTACTTATATAGATTATGCACTTCACATATTCATTTTCATAACTCATACCTTGTCATAAGATGGTTGAGAAACGATACAGATATTCATAAACGAGTACAATGCCAACGTCCCAGATGTGGTCTTACATGTAATTCAGTATCGATGCCTCTATCCCAGAGAGGGTTTTATACAAAATCAGATACGATGCCAATGTCCTGGACATGGTCTTACACGTAAATTTCAAATCGAGGCCTGTGTCCCAGACACAGTCTTACACGATAATTCAGATCAATACCAACATTCTTTTATCAGGCTTTCAAGGCCATCCAATGCAAATAACAGTTTATAAACACAGAAGTTAATCAACTTAACACATAAGTGTAGTTTGACTTACCTCGGACGGATTTCGGATAAAACAAGTTGACTATTCAACTATTTTGGACTTCCCCCGATCTAAGTCTGATTTTCTTTGTTCTTGATCTAATACAATACAAATTCAGCCATTCAATCATTCATTTCATTCAATTTAATCCACATACATATATTTTGGGCACTTTTCACTTTAGCCCTTACATTTTCACACTTTGACAACTTAGTCCATTTTTCACCAAATCACAATTATGCAAAATTCATCAAAACTATAGCTTGATCAATTATACATGGCTTCCATACAAGTCCAATTAACACATTAAATTTACAATTTAGTCCTTCAAAACCCTATTTTTACAAATTAGCCCAAATAGCTCATTTCATCAAAATTCAATAACAAAACATGATAATCCAACATATATCTTTCATAACCCATATAAGAGCACTACCAAGCTCATGTAATCATCAATGGCACATTTCATAATCTTCAACAAAAACAAAAATTTAGACATGGGTTTTGAAGAACACAAAGCAACAATCATAGAAACGTAGAAATTATCAAAAACCAAGCAAAATAGACTAACCTAATTACTCATGCAAGGGCCGAAAGTTTTGAAGCTTTAATGGCTTCTTCTTTCTCCCAATTTTGGCTGAACAAAGTGAAAGTACATCCACTTTCATGTTTTCATTTTATTATTATAACTTAAATAGTCATTTTCCCATTTTGCCCTTTGTTATATAATTATCCATTCACCTAATACATGTCCAACATCGTCCATTTAATATAGCAATGGTCTATTTGCATCTTAAGGACCTTGATTATAAAAGCCAAGCCAAAAAGGTGCTTTATCATCTAGCACTCAACTTTTACAGTTTTCACGATTTAATCTTTTTTCATAATTAAGCACAGAAACAGACAAATTAAATCACAAAAATTTCACAGATATAAAGTCACATATCACAGACACAGAAAATAATATTAAAATATTTTTCACACTCGGATTTGTGGTCTCGAAACCACTATTTTGACTAGGGTCAAAACTAGACTGTTACAACGAATCTGAGTTAAAAAATATTTTAATACTATATTTCATGCTTAAGGTATGTGAATTGATATGTGTGAAATTTTCGTATGAAAATTTTATCGTTTGTGTGCTCGATTTTATAAAAAGGACTTAATAGCGTAAATTGTAAAAATGGCTTGCTATTTGTTAAAGTGTTATAATGCTATGTTCTTTTAATGCTTAAATTGAAATTAAGCCACTATTTAAGTTAATGGACGGTAATGGAAAACCATTATATGGTTTTATTATTAATTCATTAAGGTTAAAATAGTAAATTATGTATTAAAGTTAATAAAAGAAAACATAAAGAAAATTTTTGCATGTTCATCTTTTATTTTGATGGCCGAATATTGAGAAGAAAGAATCCATCTTGAAGCTTTGGAGTTCGGCACTTAGGAGGCTTGATTCAGGTATGTGTTTTGCTCAATTTTTGATAATTTTTACATTTTTGAGATCGTTGCTTTGAATATTACTTAGCCCATGCTTTAATTTTCAGAATTGATGATGAATTTGAGATTTGCCATTGTTGATAATGTGATGAAATTGTTGTTTGATGATGAAGAATAAATCTTTGATGCTTGATTTTCATGATTAATTAAGTGATTTTTGATAAAAATGTGTATTAAGGACTAAATTGAGAAATTTTTAAATTTAGGGGTCAAAATGTGAAATAAATGAAAGAAATGGGTTGCTAGAGACCTAAGGTAAATTTGGCCTAATATGGGTTTGATGAGATTTTGTGTACATTGTATTATTTTGAAATTAGGACTAAATTGTGAAAATGTGAAATGTTAAGGGCTAAAATACAAAATGCCCAAATTATGTGTTCTTAGATAAAATTTAATGAAATGTTGAATAAGTAAGTTAATTTTGATATTAATTAGATTGGAAAAAGTGGAATTCGGATCTAGATTGAAGGAAAATCAAAGTATTAGATTAGCCGACTTAATTTGTCGTTACTGCTAATGAGGTAAGGTCCTATTTTAATAAACATTACGAAATCATACATAAATGCATACTATTTGTATAATTGAATTCAATGGCGAATGGTATTACAAATATATGTATCTTGAATAAGTTATATATATGTTATTATGATATTGAATTGTTCGAGAAGCAGAATATATAAATATGAGAAAGTTTCGATAATGTGACGACATCCGAAAAGCCCCGTACGAACCATAGGAATATTTAGGATACATATGTCATGACATAGGATTTTGATATGTGTTATTGTGTAGGACCACGTCTGGGACGTCGGCATCGATTTGTGATTTACGTGTAAGACCATGTCTGGGACATTGGCATCGTATATGATTTCGTGTAAGACCCTATTTGGGACAGTGGCATTAATATTTGATTACATGTAAGACCACGTCTAGAACGTGGGCATTGTACGAGCTTAAGAGTTATCCGAGTATCTTTATTAATTCCGAACGGTTCAACGGGCATTCCGAGAATATATGATTAAGTGAAAGACATTCCGATTTAGGTACGTTGAAATGTATACAATATTTGAAAATGAAAGGTAAGTATATATGTGCAAAGAATGATATGTGTTGTATATAGAAATGAAATATGAATACGTGTAAATGAAACATGAATAAATGAATAAGATATGGTTTATAAGTGGCACGTGAGATTGTCAGATGTTATATGTATGAAAGGTGAAATTGAGTATAAATGATGATATGAGATTTATGTATATATATATATATATGATTAGATGTGTTATTTCAATAATGTGCTCATTTGGCTATATGAAAGTGTGAATTGAATGATATAGGATAATTGAGTTGAATAAGCTTGTGAAAACTAAAGTTATTGAAGTAAGTAAGTATAATATTGAACGATGATAATTCGATATGAGAACATGTTTTATAACTTGGAAAAATTGTATGAGATAGCATATCATGCATATGATTTTGTAATGAAATTATTTGTTATGTTAAGTTTATTAGGATGCGAGCTTACTAAGCTTTCAAAGCTTACTCTGTGTGTTTTCCTATGTCTTTAGAGTTTCAAAGGCTTGCTCGGGTTGGAAATTGTAGGAGACCTCATCACACTATCTAGTTTTCACTTTGGTAAATTAATGCTTTGAGACTCGGTTATGTGGCATGTATAGGCTAATTTTGATATATTTGGTTTTGAAATTTGTGTATATATATAGCCATGCGAAAATGGCTTAATCATGATGCTAATGTTGGTATATATATTCGGTCATGTTATAAGCTTAAATTGAGAGGTATATTTGATGGTAAATATGTTGCGATGTTGGTTATATGATTAGGCCTTATAAGTAGTATATTTTGGAAGTATGATATATAGTTTATTTTGTGTGTGGGATGATGATATGATTCGGCTTGGTTAGATAAGTAAAATGATGAATATATCATTAAAGATGCATTGGTTAACTTGGTTTATATGATGTGAATGTTGAATGTGGTTATTTTTTATATGTGATGCTTATGCTATGCCATGGGAATTTTCTATTTGGTGTTGTTTAATATACATCTATATTTTGATGTATAAATTGTCTTGTAATTTATTTGGTAAATGATTGAAATTGCTTCGATCGCTATGTAAGGTTAATTATGATTTCTGAAGCATAATTATATTCGACAATAAAAGGTAAAACCAATACATATATACCTATGATATCATTATTTGTGTATTTGTCATTTTTGTTATGGTTTGTAATGACAAAGGAAATATGTGTCATGGATAAATGGTTGAACATTTGGGCTAGTATAAGGTGTATATTTAGTAAGGTTATTTAGTAATGAAACGGCATGTTTTTAGCTTATGATTGAATGGTAAAATTGTACTACTTTCGTGGTTAATTTTGATAGTTGAATGGGTGATAAATGGATTTGATAAGTATAGGAAACTTTGGCATGATGTTTAGCCCATAAAGTTGGTATGATTGGTTCAGTATTTGAGTTTAGTAATAGCTATTGTTTTTATGGTGGTTTGCGCATACATTAGTTCTATAAAATAATAATAATAATAACAATAATAATAATAATAATAATAATAATACTTTGGGCTATGTTGTAATGTTAGCTAATATTTTATAAGTTAATGATTATAATGCCGAATGATATGGGTTGATATGGTTTAATATGCAAATGTGGAAATATGTAACGCCCCAAAATCTAAGTGTTTAATTTTGTATGTTGTGTTAAACAAACGCATGTTTGCTTCAGTGTTAAGTGTTCTAGGAAGTGTCTGAGAAGTCTTGGGTTCAAGCCTTGCCTTGTACAAAATTTTGTTTATACTTGAATAAACCCTATCTCTAGTCAGTAGGCTTCTTAAATAAATATGGGTAAAACATGTCAGAATGGGCCTACTGGTCTAAGGGATAGGTGGCATGAGGTGTTTGCCTGAGGACTGAGGTTCAAGTCCTGTGGGCTGCAGAGGAATATTTATTTTGTTGCTGCACCATGTAAGAGGTTAAATATCAGTAGAACTCTGAAGCTTATGGGTAGTTGGAGTGTTTGAGGGGTTAGGGGAGTGTGTAGCTGAAATTTAGGAGCGATTATGGGGAATTTGGATAATGATCGGTTGGGGTGGATTGAGGAGAGATTTTGGGAGAAAATCAAAGGGATTTGAAGTGGAGGGAGTGTTGGTGCCAAATTGGAATTGTAGGCACCCAATGAATTTGGTTTGGGGTAGAATTCGGCTTAGGTGAGCTTTAGTTTCAGTTGCTATACACTTTTGTTGCTTTTTCCTCCTTACTTTTGGTTTTTGACAAGTGCTTTCGGGTTCTTTTCTACACTTTTTCGATAGCCGAATATCTCTAGGGGATCATTCGGGTATTTTCATTTTGGACTATTTTGGTTCTGTTCTTCTCCCTCTACTCTTTGAGAACCTTTTTCCCCTTGATACCTTTTGTTGTCGAATACCCTCATTTCCCTCTCTCTCAAACTCTTTTGATTTTAGCCTTAGTTCTGATCGATTCTCTCCTTCTTCATCCCTTACTCTCTCCATTTTTGTTTTCAGTGGAACAATTGTTCTTTGACAATTCGGTGAGTGCACTAGAATTCTTCTTGTTTAACAATTCGGTGAGTTCACTGGAATTCTTCTTGTTTTCTATCTGCTCTTCCAACTTTTATCAAGTCTCCTTTCTCTTACACTATCGGAGCCGAATACTTCTTTTCTCTTATTTTCGGATCTCTCCTCCTCTCTCATATTGTGGTGTTTCTTTCGGTTCCTAGAATTTCTCGAGGAGTGAAGAAGTTGCAAGCAATAGTGAAGCAGTTGAAACCTTTCCCTCATCACTCGATCAAACGTAACTCTTTTTGCAGTTATTATGTTCAACTGGGGTATGTTGGCTTGTATTTCTTGGTGTTGGCTGAATGCTACTTCCCCTACTCTGGGGTTTTGTGCTTTCTATAAATTAGTATTTGTTTATTCAACCGATGGGTTTAGGCAATCATAACTAATAGATTTCGCTGGTAACGCAGATATTCAACTAGGAGCGTGTGATCAATCTTAGTCAGTGGTCTAAGAGGACTAAGCCACATTTGTTCAATCAAGGCAGGTATTAATGATAAGTTGGGATTGTAAGGGAGGTTGTTAACGCTTTTGTCAAACGGCTAATAGAATACCTTGATTGAATGTAGGTTTGGTGCTCGTGGACTATTCGGACATTTTCACAAACAGGTGTGTAAACACTGTTCAAATCTTAAATCGGCAAAATCTGAACACTGTGACCATTGTTGCCCTATAGGCTTGTGTTCACTTGTGTGGTAATCCGAACGCATAGACGTGGATGTTTGATTATAGAGGCCATGGACTTGTGGGCCCCATACAGGTAAACCACACAGACGTGTGGAAAATATTGGGCCAGGCTGTGTAACTCACACGGCCAAGGTAATTTTTGGGCTTTGTAGGCCACATGGGCTTGTTGGCCCACATGGGCCCGCATTACAGGCTTTGGGTCCATTGTCACTGTTTGACTGCTAAGGTTACACGAGTCACATGGGACGACTGTGGACCTACTGTTGGGTCGGTAAGTATACCTAGACCCCAATTTGATAAAATCACGGTTATACCCCTATGAGGTAAAATGACTGATATGCTCCTATGATATGTACGACTGTCATTTTTGCATACACGTATCATATTATGACATGACATATTGCATGGGGATAGGTTTATTATATTTGGAGGATGTGTACTGTACTAGTAGTTCTGGTGCAAATACTGTTTAGTGCCGCAACCGGTGCTACATTTTGGAGTGTAGGGATGGGTGGGTTGATTTTATCCCCACATGGAGTGTAGGGCTAGATAGAGTGGAGTGTGGAGGATGGATGGGTAGGATTTCTGATTGCATTTACATTCTCATATTATCGAAATAGGTTAAGCCCCACTAATATCGATCTTCAGTAAGGGCTAAGGCCCCAAATCAAATCGAATCTGTTTTACTGGAATAGGCTTAGGCCTGCATCAGATATACGCATCGTCTTGTATGATGACTGTTACTCATTAAGGGATTACACACTGAGTTTTGGTAAACTCACCCTTTCTGTTCATTTGTGCAAGAAATCCCAGTCTTAGACCGATCGATGCTGGGAGGAACTCGGAGTGGCCACACAACCTTACATGTTTCTATTTTTGACATTTAAATTATAAGTATTTTAATTTGGGTATCTTTTTCTGTAATAGGGCCTCTTTAAGTTTTAACCTTTAATTTTGGATTTTAGTTATTTTGATTCATAGCGGTTAGTTGTAGGCTGCGGGTTTCCAAAAAGATATACGATTTTCTAAAACACCATGTTTACGCAACATATTTTTAAAAGCTTTCGAAATGAACAAGGTTTAAAGACGGAATAACAAATTAATAGGATTAACCTTCTGCTAAATGACTTGAGTTTTAACAATGATGGAGACTTCCTAGATTTTGTTACGATCACCAAGAGTTTTAGTATGAAATGGATTTATCAACTAAAGTACAATCTGCGAAAAACACTTCAATGTGACACCGTCAGATTCAGGCATAATGTCTTGGCCGGGTTTGGGGTGTTACATTTAGTGGTATCAGAGTCAGGTTGCAAAATTCAGCTGTGGATTTGGGTTTCTTTTAAAACTTAGATTTTTAAAAAAGAACTACTTCAAATGATTTGAAATACTTGGAAATGTTTTGACTGAATACGTGGTACACCTAGTCTCCGGCGCCGATTCTGTAAGTCCTTTGAAACTTTTGTTTGTTTAAATTGAAATACTAAAACTACTATAGGTAGTAGACTGTACTGAAATACTCTGTTTAGGGTAAACTAAAACTGTAGTAAGACTGCGATCTGCGAAAACAGAAACTCTAAATAACTGATACTGCTTTTCATAAAATATCCATTAATAAACACTGGAACTGTAAACTAATACATAAAATTGTTAAAATAGATAATACGCAAATCGATAATAAGCACCAGAGGTACTCGTAGAAGGGGTACAAGAGGCCGCGGTGGTGGCTGTAGAGGTGCTCAGGCTGGGTCTTTGGCATCTGGCCACATGCCTAATGTTGAAGCTAGAGAGACATTGGCTTCACCTAAGACTGAGACTGGGTCTTATGATCGCATGGCTGGGGATGATGCTTTATCTCAGGCCACGCTACGAGTTCTAGAGTGGGTCACTGGGCCTAATACTGGTACTGTGGGCTGTGGGTCGGTTATGAAACGACTTCGGTCTAATGAGGCTAAAATTTTTAGGGGTATTACTGGAGTTGCCCTTAGTGTGGTTGAATATTGGATTGAGGCCACAGAGAGGATCATGGACGACCTCGACTGCACCCTCGAGCAGAAACTAAAGGTGTGGTGTCATTGCTATGAGACGAAGCCTATCAGTGGTGGCTTATAGTTAAAGAGGGTACTCAGCCCGACCGGTTGACCTGAGAATTTTTCAAGACTGCATTCCAGGGGAAATATGTGGGCACTATGTGGATGCTCGGAGGAGAGAGTTTTTGAATTTGACTCGAGGGGATAAATCAGTGGCTGGATATGAGGCTAAATTTCTGCTCCTTAGCCGCTATGCGCGTGGGATGGTGGCAACTGAATACGAGCCCCGTCTACGGGTTTTTATATCTCCACAAAAGGAGCGAGATTTTGCTGCTTTAGTAGATAAGGCGAAGATCACCGAGGATGTGAAGTGTGCTGAGCGCCAGAATCGTGAAAAGGAAAAAGGTAGGAACAAGAGCGATTCACAACCCTCAAGTTCACTTCTTAAGCCTAAAAAAAAGGCCAAAGTTGATGGGTCGGTTAGAGTTGGGGCCCCTGTGGCTGTTACTAGACCGCAGCCCTGTGCTGATTGTGGGAGACACCATCAGGGTAAGTGCTGGAAAAGGATTGGGGCATGTTTGAGGTGCAGATCTTTGGAGAACCGTATCAGAAATTGTCCATGGAAGCCTGAGCAGATGCAAGATATTGGTTTGGGTAATGTATAGTCGCTGAGGGGTAGTCAGTAGCCACCGAGTGGCGATGGTCAGGCTAGAGGTGGAAAGGGTTTGGGTCATGGTCAGAGGGCATTGGGCAGAGGTGCTGGACATACTGAGGTGAGACAACCATCCCTGGTTTATGTTGCATATCGAAGAGAGGACAAAGATGCCTCAGATGTTATCACGATTACATTCTTTATTCATAATGTACCTTATACTGCACTGATTGATGTTGGATCTACGCATTCCTAAATAGCATGTATTGTATCTGGAACCTTGGGTATAATGGTTGAAAGCAAACTAGTGAGGTTACTGTGTTGAATCCACTAGGGTAGTCGTGAGGGTAAATAAATTATTCAGAGATGTACCTTTGGAGGTCCAAGAGTTATCTTTTTGGCGGTTTTGATGGAACTCCATTTTGGAGAATTTGACTTAATACTGGGCATAGACTAGCTGATTAAGCATCAAGCAAATTTGGATTGCGCTTCTAAAGGGGTGGTACTCAAGACTGTGGAGGGTGATGAGGTAGTGGTAATTGGGGAGCGTCGAAATTACTTGTCAAATGTGATTTCTGCACTTAGGGCTGAGAAATTGGTTCGTAAGGGTTGTGAGGCATATCTAGCCCACATCAGTGTTTCTAATTCTGAGGTTTCTTCTATTAAAGATATCAGAATAGTTAAGGACTTTCCGGATGTTTTTCCCGATGAGCTACCTGGGTTACCCCTAAACTGTGAAGTTGAGTTTGGGATTGAGCTCCTGCCTGGTATAGCTTTAGTGTCCATTGCCCCTTATCGAATGGCACTGAAGGAGCTTCTGGAGCTTAAAGCTCAAATTCAAGAGTTATTGGATCAAGGATTCGTCTGACCTAGTGTGTCTCCGTGGGGAGCACTGGTCTTATTTGTGAGAAAGAAGGATGGATCCATGCGGATGTGCATGGATTACCGGTAATTGAATAAATTGAGCATTAAGAATAAGTACCCCTTACCGAGGATAGACAATCTGTTTGACCAATTCCGAGGGGCTTTAATTTTCTCTAAGATTGATCTTCGATCTGGGTACCATCAACTAAGGGTCAAAGAGGTTGATGTTTATAAGACAGCGTTTAGGACTCGTTATGGTCATTACGAGTTCCTAGTGATGCCGTTTGGACTAACGAATGCACTAGCAGCTTTTATGGATCTGATGAATCGAGTGTTCCAGCCCTATCTGGATCAGTTCGTAGTGGTCTTTATAGATGACATTCTGGTGTATTCGAGAACTAAAAATGAACATGATACACATCTTCGAGTGGTTCTGCAAATTCTGAGGGAGAAAAACCTATACGCTCAGCTCAGCAAGTGTGAATTCTTGTAATGAGAGGTAGCATTTCTCAGTCATGTGGTATCTGCTGAAGGGATTAGGGTTGATCCTCGAAAAATTAAAACTATTTTGGATTGGAAGCTGCCTAAGACGGTACCTGAGATTCAAAGTTTTCTAGGTCTGGGAGGGTATTATAGACGTTTTGTCGAGGGGTTTTTGTTGATTGCTGCACCTCTGACTAAGTTGCTAGGTAAAAGGGTGCCGTTTGATTGGACTGATAAGCACCAAGAAAGTTTTGAGAAACTTAAGAAAGTTCTGACTGAGGCCCCTGTCTTGATACAACCAGAATCTGGGAAAGAGTTCACCGTTTACAGCGATGCATCACATATGGGGTTGGGATGTGCCCTAATGCAAGATGGTAAGGTTTTAGCATATGTATCTCGCCAGCTTAAGACGCATGAGGCAAACCATTTGCCACATGACTTGGAGTTGGCCACGGTGGTATTCGCACTGAAAATTTGGAGGGATTACCTGTACGGTGAGAAGTGTATCATTTACACGGATCATAAGAGCCTCAAGTACCTCCTCACACAGAAATAGCTAAACCTTAGGCAAGGTAGATGGATTGAGCTACTTAAGGACTATGACTGTTCCATTGAATACCATCCTGGTAACGCTAATGTAGAGGCCGGTGCACTATGCCATAGGGCTATGAATAATCTGAGGGCGATGTTTGCTCGTCATCACTTATTCGAAGATGGAAACTTGTTGGCTGAACTTCAAGTGAAACCGATGTGGATTGAACAGATTAAGGGTAAACAGTTGGAGGATGAGTCACTGGGTCCTCGTTTTCAACAGATTGAGAGTGGTAGCACATCAGATTTTGGATTGAATAGCGAAGGGGTACTCTGTTTCAATAGGAGAGTCTATCTACCAAAAGATACTGATTTGAGGTAGTTTATACTGCAAGAGTCGCATAGTAGTCCTTATGCTATGCATCCCGGCGGGAATAAGATGTACCGAGACCTTTGTGAGTCATATTGGTGGTTAGGTCTTAAGCGTGAAGTTACTGACTTTGAGAGCAAATGTTAGACTTGCTAGCAGGTTAAGGCTGAGCATCAGTTACCTTTAGGGTTGCTTCAGCCAGTTAAGATTCCACTTTGGAAATGGGAGAGAGTGACTATGGACTTCATTAGTGGGCTACCCCTAACGCCTGCTAAGAAGGATTTAGTATGGGTCATCATGCATCGATTGACCAAATCTGCCCATTTTATACCAGTCCGTACTGATTACTCTTTACAGAAACTGGCTAAACTGTATGTGGCTGAGATAGTAAGACTGCATGGGGTACCAGTTTCCATAATATCTGATAGAGATCCTCGTTACACGTCTTGGTTCTGAAAGTAGCTGCATGAAGTGCTGGATAGAAGTTTAGACTTCAGTACTGCGTTCCATCCTCATACAGATGGTCAGTTAGAGAGGGTGATTCAAATACTGGAGGACATGTTAAGGAGTTGTGTAATTTATTTCTGAGTCTGTTGAGAGTATTACTTGCCGTTAGCAGAGTTTGCGTATAACAATAGATACCAGTCTAGCATACAGATGGCACCTTATGAGGCGTTAAATGGTCATAGGTGTCGTACTCCTTCGTGTTAGATAGAGTTAGGCCAAGGGCATCTTCTGGGCCCTGAACTAGTTTTTGATGCCGAGGCTAAAGTTAGCCTAATTCGGGATCGACTGAAAGTAGCGTCAAACAGACAAAAGTTGTATGCAGAGCTGAAGCGTAAGGAGATTGAATATTCTATGGGGGACTTCATTTTTCTCAAGGTCTCGCCATGGAAGATGTAACGCCCCGTACCCGAGACCGTCGCTGGAGTCGAATACGAGGTGTTAACAGACTTAATTCATTACTTAAACAGCTCAAACAATTTAATTTTAAAATTTTCAGACAAGCTGAAAATCTACGTCACAGTCGCTAAAAAATTCATATCTCGAGTTACGAAACTTGAAATTAAGATCCGTAAATTTTATATGAAACTAGACTCATATTTCTATCTACTAATTGTTTTCTAGAATTTTTGGCTGAGCCAAATAGTACAGTTTATTAGTTCAATTCTCCCCTATTTCAGGGTTCGACTACTCTGCCCTCTGTGTATTACGAATCAGATATCTCTCTATAAAAAATTTCAATTACTATGAGATTTGTTTATATTAAAACTAGACTCAATAAGGAATCTGTACATATTAATAAAAACTTCTAATTATTTTTGTAAAATTTATTATGAATTTTTAAAGTCAGAACAGGAGATCCAGAAATCACTCTGGCCCTGTTTCACAAAAGTTTAAATATCTCATAAAATATAATTTATATGCCTGTTTTGTTCATTCCATATGAAAATAGACTCATCAAGCTTCGATTCCATAACTTATTAATTATTTAATTCCATTTCTACTATTTTTAGTGATTTTTCAAATTCACGTCACTACTGCTGTCTGAATCTATTTTATGGTAAATTTTACCTATTTCATGGTTTCCATGGATTAGCTAGCAATTTGACATACATAACACCAAATATGATCATGATTAGCCATTCCAATGGCTAATCATTACCAAGCATTTTCATACCACTCAATAACCATAGCATAAGACCATATATACAAAATGATTATAGTGCTATACATGCCATACTCAAAATATACAAGCCATTATGCCAAGATGGTATACGGATAGTGTGAGTGAACCTCCGACCGTTCCCGATTTCCGAGCTTACTTGTCAAAACTACAAGGAATGAAAAGGAGGGAGTAAGCATAAATGCTTAGTAAGTTCACATGCAAATAGCAAGTAACATAACCATATAAGCAAACATAAAATATCATTTGCATAATCATCATCAAGACATTCATGTCATATTTTCATTTATCATCTTACCACATTGTTGATATATCGAGTTTTCAACCCGAGGGTTAAGTACATACCTATTCAAAGTATCCATCTCACAACACTTACCAATATGTCCCTTTCATCTCTAGTATTCCTCCATTTGAGTAGAACTTTACCCGTTGAACACATCGAAATATAATTCGGATACATGGAAAGTTTGCACATAAGTGCCACATATGTAGCCAAGCTACCATGTAACCCGCCCATAAGTGAACTCCTGACTCAACTCAACGAGCTCGGGCGTTCGCATCCATAAGTGAACTCGGACTCAACTCAACGAGTTCGGATGCCTACTTACATCTCACGAACTCGGACTCAACTCAACGAGTTCGGACATTCGCATCCATAAGTGAACTCGGACTCAACTCAACGAGTTCGGACATTCGCATCCATAAGTGAACTCGGACTCAACTCAACGAGTTCGGATGCCTTGTTACATCTCACGAACTCGGACTCAACTCAACGAGTTCGGACATTCGCATCCATAAGTGAACTCGGACTCAACTCAACGAGTTCGGATGCTCAACCATCCTAGTGACATGTCACTTGAATCCTAATCTATTCCGAAGGTTCAAACGGGCTTTTTCCCTCGATCTGACATTTGCCGTCTTCCACGGAATATCGGAACCGATACTCGGTAGCAATTCATATTTATCAAGTAGTAAACATAATTTGCATATTACTTAACATTAAACACAAAGCATAATATTTCAAATAAAAATCAGCATATCATATAGTTAACATCAATAACTTAAAAATAACAATTATGCTACATTATTTACACATGAACTTACCTCATATGCGAAAATGGCTACTTTTACCATTTCGTCTACAACTTGGTATTTTCCCCATTTTAGCCCGAATTTCAGTTTTCCTTGCTCTATCATTTAAAATATAGTCTAATTAGGACTCACATTATTGAAATTGACCCAAAATCATATTTTGGCAAAATTACAATTTTGCCCCTAAAATTTTGCATATTTACACTTTTGTCCCAAAGCTCGTAAATTAAACTTCAGCCTATTTTCTTATGTTTTATGACATTCTAATCATTTTCCCCTTCTATAGCAACATCGAATTCTCACTCTAACATGTACTTATGAACATTAGGTATTTTTACCGATTATGTCGTTTTACTTGTTTTTACATAAAATCACTTAGCAAAAGTTGTTTAACACAATTTCAAGCTTCATATTCTACCATAAAACATCAAAATAAACACATTTCACCTATGGGTATTTTTCCAAATATGAACCCTAGCTTAAATTATTGCTAGAATAAGCTTAATCGAACTCACCGGGATTCTAAAAACGTAAAGAACATTAAAAGCGGGCTTGGAATCACTTACTATTGAGCTTGGAAAGCTTGAAAACCCTAGCCATGGCTTCCCCATGCTAATTTCGGCATCCATGAAGAATATGAGCAAAATTGGCTTTTAATTTTGTATTTTAATTCATTTTACCCTAAATGACCAAAATGCCCTTACTACTAAACTTTCAAAAATTCCTTCCATGTCCTAATTTTGTCCATGAACTTAAAATTGGTCAAATTGCTATTTAAGACCTCCTAATTAATATTTCAATGCAATTTCATACTAAAAACTTCTAGAATGCAAATTTTGCAACTTATTCGATTTAGTCCCTACTTTCAATTTAAACACTTTAGGCATAGAATTTCATCACGAAATTTTCACACAGATCATGCAATCATATCATAATCATCAAAATAATCATACAATAATTATTTCTATCTCAAATTTTGTGGTCACGAAACTACTATTCCGACTAAGCCCAAAATCGAGGATATTACAACTCTCCCCTTTTAAGGATTTTCGTCCTCGAAAATCTTACTGAAAAGTTGTCTTCACTTTTAATCTCATATTCGGTGTGCGAAAAACTTTCACTTAGGCTGTACCTCCAATACATCTCTTTAATTTCTCATATGATCTCAAAGCTTACAATCATAACTCTCAACCGTTCTTAAATTTTCAACCCTTCTCAATTTCCCATGATATCATGACATAATACCCTGATCTCAACTTGATTAATGGAGACCGGAATTCCAAGAAATCCAACAATCAAAGAGACCTAAAATTTCATGAATCTGATGAGTAGTAATTTGTTCAATATAGATATGATTTATGGATCTCGCCATTTTCCTCTTTCCGCCACGAAATAATTACGATATGGCCTCAAGAATAATCCTTCTCATTTTCATCCCAATATCAACACTTTGTAAGGATAATTTTGATAGATCCCAATGCTCGGCTTTAACCTCTTTAACAATTCGATTTTATGTAACATCGAATGCTCTAAACTATCACATTACCTCACTTTGTCTTGAAACACATCACAATTCATACAGAGGTACATTCATTTGAAAGTCAAGAAGTTTTTACTCAATGTAGACTAGTCTAGTTCGGGCGCTTGGTTACCAATATTCTCATCTATCTGAACTCTGTCAAGATGTAATAAACTTTTCAGCTTTCACAAAACAAAAACCTTATCATTCGTAGTGACTTTAACTAATATCCAACTCTTTCTAATAAATATACACTTCTCATTCAGACTATTTACTCTTTTATCAGTACAAAAATGAAATTCTATTATCAGACTTGGGAAAAATAATCCTGACATAATTGTTACATAAAATCTTTCAAATAAATAATTCACCATGCCGACTAAAACTCGCACTTTTATCACTTATGCCTTTACTGATGTCAAATCCTTACACAGAAATTAAAAAAAAAAACCCCAATACTAAAATCACCACATTACCAAGATCAAATTAGAAGTATAGTCATATTTGACGTGATTATCACGAGCTGAAAAGCACACTTCGAACATGAGTCATAATTGATAAATTATGGAACAAAGATAACAAGAAAACCGAATAAAGAAATCCAAGTTAGAGAAACCAAGAATAAAGAAATCCAGAATAAAGAGACCCAAGATACGATACTATGCCGGAGAATCGAAAACCAAACTCATAGAGAAAATATGGAATACCCCGATAATTCTTCAAAGAAAGAAAGTCCAAAAGAAAACATCATTTAATCCCACTGAAATCAAATATAACAAGATCAATATATCTTCTCATACATATGTATCAGATGAAGCATCAAGTAGAAGAAATAGAATCATAATATCATATGTATTCTCTCATCAATTCTTATCAGACGAAATGAAATAGAATACCCGATGAAATAGAGCAATATAAATTATAAACCAGTCAGATTACCAATGCTTTCATCCAACACGAATTAGAAGACATTCCCTTATAACAAAAATTTCTTTAGAAGATCAATAGCCATAGAAATATTTACGAGCAATGTAAACACATATAACATCTCAAAAGAGATCACTAAATCTGCATTCACCATAATCAGCTGTCACACTCGGATAGTTCACATTTCAAATATCATTTCCCCAACTAGTTCTGCCATTACAAATTTCATATTAAACCATTCACTAAAGAAGGCCAATTCTGAATAAGTTTGATTTACACTTTTCTCAACCTTGCACTGAGAGTAAATCGATTTACCAAAGAGAATTCCTTCTCTAATTGGGACAATACATAACTCCAGTAATCTTTACGTCAATCCGATACTTCATCGTCTCTCGACTTTACTTATCGGCTCATTTTCAATCTCTCGATCATACTTATAATTATTCTATCGGTGAACTCTTTGGGTTCTCAACTGAAACTTATTCAATACAGATCTCATGAAATTCCATTATAAGTACCACTTCGGTAAGGGGGAGGGATTGTAGGACCTCTGACTCGACTTTCTTATACATACACATATGACACAACTTCCATCATCATAGCAACATCATCAAAATCATGTCATTCATTCAGGCAATGCAACATTCATGTTGGCTTACACAAATTTTCCTATTGTCCCATTTAGACAATATACTTATGCATACATTCTATGTTTTCTAGATAGCTTTACTTATCGATTCATTTAATTAAATTAAGTCATGCTCATGACATCATATAAGGCCAAACAAACATAGATATTTGCACCACAATTACAACTTTCATTTCGTGCATCATCATGTACATATCATTACAATCATATAATTCACCCAACAATTTAACATAGATAAGTTCATTTCATTATAATCCTTTATCTCATAAAAATTATATATCATTAACATTTATCAACATTCGACGTCCAAATCAAGACAATGACATTTCCATTCATCTTATCAAGTAAGCCACATACACTACATCATATGAGCATTAAACAATTATGGATATTTATCACATATGCATCATAAACTTTTATTCATACTTTTCTGAATTGAGACTTATCATAATCATAACTTTACTCAAATACCTTCACATAATATTAAACATGGTCGGTGCAGCTCGGTTGGAGAGTACCCTGTCTAAATAAGACGGTACTCATACGCGTCGGAAGACATCACACTATCACAGATCAGTGGCATGTATAGCTAAACTTTTACACATGCTAGGCTAGTCCGAGAACCGACTAAACCTGCTCTGATACCACCAAATGTAACGCCGTGCACTCCGAGACCGTCATTGAGTCGAATACGAGGTGTTAACAGACTTAATTCATTACTTAAACAACTCAAATAATTTAATTTTAAAATTTTCAGACAAGCTAAAAATCTGCGTCACAGTCGCTAAAAAATTCATATCTCGAGTTACGAAACTCGAAATTAAGATCCGTAAATTTTATATGAAACTAGACTCATATTTATATCTACTAATTTTTTTCTAGAATTTTTGGCTGAGCCAAATAGTAAATTTTATTAGTTAAAATCTCCCCTATTTCAGGGTTCAACTACTCTGACCTCTGTGTATTACGAATCAGATATCTCTCTATAAAAAATTTCAATGACTATGAGGTTTGTTTCTCTTAAAACTAGACTCAATAAGAAATCTGTACATATAAAGAACAACTTCTAATTATTTTTTTAAAATTTATTATTAATTTTTAAATTCAGAATAGGAGATCCAGAAATCACTCTGGCCCTGTTTCACAAAAGTTTAAATATTTCATGAAATATAATTTATATGCTTGTTTTGTTCATTCCATATGAAAATAGACTCATCAAGATTCTATTCCATAACTTATTCATTATTTAATTCCATTTCTACTATTTTTAGTGATTTTTCAAATTCACGTCACTACTGCTGTCTGAATCTATTTTATGGTAAATTTTACCTATTTCATGGTTTCCATGGATTAGCTAGCAATTTAACATACATAACACCAAATATGATCATGATTAGCCATTCCAATGGCTAATCATTACCAAGCATTTTCATACCACTCAATAACCATAGCATAAGACCATATATACAAAATGATTATAGTGCTATACATGCCATACTCAAAATATACAAGCCATTATGCCAAGATGGTATACGGATAGTGTGAGCGAGCCTCCGACCGTTCCCGATTTCCGAGCTGACTTGTCAAAACTACAAGGAATGAAAAGGAGGGAGTAAGCATAAATGATTAGTAAGTTCACATGCAAATAGCAAGTAACATAACCATATAAGCAAACATAAAATATCATTTGCATAATCATCATCAAGACATTCATGTCATATTTTCATTTATCATCTTACCACATTGTTGATATATCGAGTTTTCAACCCGAGGGTTAAGTACATACCTATTCAAAGTATCCATCTCACAACACTTACCAATATGTCCCTTTCATCTCTAGTATTCCTCCATTTGAGTAGAACTTTACCCGTTGAACACATCGAAATATAATTCAAATACATGGAAAGTTTGCAAATAAGTGCCACATATGTAGGCAAGCTACCATGTAACCCGCCCATAAGTGAACTCGGACTCAACTCAACGAGCTCGGGCGTTTGCATCCATAAGTGAACTCGGACTCAACTCAACGAGTTCGGATGCCTAGTTACATCTCACGAACTCGGACTCAACTCAACGAGTTCAGACATTCGCATCCATAAGTGAACTCGGACTCAACTCAACGAGTTCGGACATTCGCATCCATAAGTGAACTCGAACTCAACTCAACGAGTTCGGATGCCTTGTTACATCTCACGAACTCGGACTCAACTCAACGAGTTTGGACATTCGCATCCATAAGTGAACTCGGACTCAACTCAACGAGTTCGGATGCTCAACCATCCTAGTGACATGTCACTTGAATCCTAATCTATTCCGAAGGTTCAAATGGGCTTTTTCCCTCGATCTGACATTTGCCGTCTTCCACGAAATATCGGAACCGATACTCGGTAGCAATTCATATTTATCAAGTAGTAAACATAATTTGCATATTACTCAACATTAAACACAAAGCATAATATTTCAAATAAAAATCAGCATATCATATAGTTAACATCAATAACTTAAAAATAACAATTATGCTACATTATTTACACATGAACTTACCTCGTATGCGAAAATGGCTACTTTTACCATTTCCTCCACAACTTGGTATTTTCCCCATTTTAGCCCGAATTTCAGTTTTCCTTGCTCTATCATTTAAAATATAGTCTAATTAGGACTCACATTATTGAAATTAACCCAAAATCATATTTTGGAAAAATTACAATTTTGCCCCTAAACTTTTGCATATTTACACTTTTGCCCCAAAGCTCGTAAATTAAACTTCAGCCTATTTTCTTATGTTTTATGACATTCTAATCATTTTTCCCTTCTATAGCAACATCAAATTCTCACTCTAACATGTACTTATGAACATTAGGTATTTTTACCGATTATGTCGTTTTACTTGTTTTTACATAAAATCACTTAGCAAAAGTTGTTTAACACAATTTCAAGCTTCATATTCTACCATAAAACATCAAAATAAACACATTTCACCTATGGGTATTTTTCCAAATATGAACCCTAGCTTAAATTATTGCTAGAATAAGCTTAATCGAGCTACCGGGATTCTAAAAACGTAAAGAACATTAAAAACGGGGATTGGAATCACTTACTATTGAGCTTGGAAAGCTTGAAAACCCTAGCCATGGCTTCCCCCATGCTAATTTCGGCCTCCATGAAGAAGATGAGCAAAATTGGCTTTTAATTTTGTATTTTAATTCATTTTACCCCTAAATGACCAAAATGCCCTTACTACTAAACTTTCAAAAATTCCTTCCATGTCCTAATTTTGTCCATGAACTTAAAATTGGTCAAATTGCTATTTAAGACCTCCTAATTAATATTTCAGTGCAATTTCATACTAAAAACTTCTAGAATGCAAATTTTGCAACTTATTCGATTTAGTCCCTACTTTCAATTTAAACACTTTAGGCATAGAATTTCATCACAAAATTTTCACACAATCATGCAATCATATCATAATCATCAAAATAATCATAAAATAATTATTTCTATCTCAAATTTTATGGTCACGAAACTACTATTCCAACTAAGCCCAAAATCAGGATATTACAGAAGAAGGTACTGAGATTTGGACGGGAGGCAAGTTGACTCTTAGGTTCATTGGGCCTTACCGCATACTGAAAAGTGTGGGACCGGTTGCTTATCAGCTAGAGTTACCTCCAGAGTTGGACCGAATTCACGATGTGTTCCACGTCCCTATGTTGAGGCGTTACCGCTCTAATCCAATGCATATTATCTCGACTAAGGAGATAGAGGCTAAACCAGATCTAACTTTTGAGGATGAGCCAGTTCAGATTTTAGAGAGTGATGTAAAAGTGTTAAGAAAGAAGTTTATCCCACTGGTTAAGGTACTTTGGCGTAATCACAACTCAGAGGAAGCCACGTGGGATCCTAAGGAGGCGATGGGACAACAATACCCTCATCTGTTTTGACCAGGTAAATTTTGAGGCTAAAATTTCTTTTAGGGGGTAGAGTTGGAACGCCCTAAAATCTAAGTGTTTAATTTTGTATGTTGTGTTACACAAACGCATGTTTGCTTCAGTGGTTAAGTGTTTTGGGAAGTGTCTAAGAAGTCTTGGGTTCAAGCCTTGGCTTGTACAAAATTATGTTTATACTTGAATAAACCCTGTCTCTTGTCAGTAAGCTTCTTAAATAAATATGGGTAAAACATGTCAGAATGGGCCTGCTGGTCTAAGGGATAGGTGGCGTGAGGTGTTTGCCTGAGGAATGAGGTTCAAGTCTTGTGGGCTACAGAGGAATATTTATTTTGTTGCTGTACCGTGTAAGAGGTTGAATATCAGTAGAACTCTGAAGCTTATTGGTGGTTGGAGTGTTTGAGGGGTGAGGGGAGTGTGTAGTCGAAATTTAGGAAGGATTATGAGGGATTTTGATAGTGATCGGTTGGGGTGGATTGAGGAGAGATTTGGGAGAAAATCAAGGGGATTTGAAGTGGAGGGAGTGTTGTTGCCGAATTGTTATTGTAGGCACTTAATGAATTCGTTTTGGGGTAGAATTCGGCTTTTGTGAGCTTTAGTTTTGGTTGCTGTACACTTGTGTTGCTTTTTCCTCCTCACTTTTAGTTTTTTACAAGTGCTTTTGAGTTCTTTTCTACATTTTTTTGATAGCATAATACCTCTAGGGGATCATTCGGGTATTTTCATTTTGGACTATTTTGGTTTTGTTCTTCTCCCTCTACTCTTTGACAACCGTTTTCCCCTTGATTCCTTTTGTTACCGAATACCCTCCTTTCCCTCTCCCTTAAACATTTTTGGTTTTAGCCTTAGTTCTGATCGATTCTCCCCTTCTTCATCCCTTACTCTCTCTATTTTTCTTTTTGGTGGGACAACTATTCTTTGACAATTTGGTGAGTGCACTCAACTTCTTCTTGTTTTCTCTCTACATTTCCAACTTTTATCAAGTCTCCTCTCTCTTACACTATCGGAGCCGAATACTTCTTTTCTCTTATTTTCGGATCTCTCTTCCTCTCTCATACTGTGGTGTTTCTTTTGGTTCCTAAAATTTGTCAAGGAGTGAAGGAGTTGCAAGCGATACTTAAGCAATTGAAACCTTTCCCTCATCACTCGATCAAAGGTAACTCTGTTTGCAGTTATTGTGTTCAACTGAGGTATGTTGGCTTGCATTTCTTGGTGTTGGCTAAATGCTACTTCCATTATTCTAGGTTTTTTACTTTCTATAAATTAGTATATGTTGATTCAACCCATGGGTTTAGGCAATCGTAACTAATAGATTTCGCTAGTAATGCAGATATTCAACAAGGAGTGTGTGATCAATCTTAGTCAGCGGTCTAAGAGGACTAAGCCACATTTGTTCAATCAAGGTAGGTATTAATGATAAGTTGTGATTGTAAGGGAGGTTGTTAACCCTTTTGTCAAATGGCTAATAGAATACCTTAATTGAATGTAGGTTTGGTGCTCGTGGACTATTCGCACGTTTTCACAAACAGGTGTGCAAACACTGTTCAAATCATAAATTGAAAAAAGCCGAAAAATGTGACTATTGTTGCCACATGGGCGTGCAGTCGCTCGTGTGGTAATTCGCACGCATAGACGTGGACGTTTGATCGTAGAGGCCACCATGAATGACTTTATGGGCTTAGGTCGTTTTGGGCCACGTTGGGCCGAAATTGGCCGTGTGGGCCCCACAGACTTGTGGGCTCCACATAGGTAAACCACATAGACATGTGGAAAATATTGGTCCAGGCTATGTAACTCACACGGCCAAGGCTATTTTTGGGCTTTGTAAGCCACACGGGCGTGTGGACCCACATGGGCCAACATTATGGGCCTTGGGCCCATTATCACTGTTTGACTGCTAAGGTTGCACGAGTCACATGAGACGACTGTGGACCTACTGTTAGGTCGGTAAGTATACCTAGACCCCAATTTGATGAAATCACGGTTATACCCCTATGAGGTAAAATGACTGATATGCTCCTATGATATGTACGATTGTAATCGAGCATGACATATTTGCATACATGTATCATATTATGACATGGCATATTGCATGGGGATGGGTTTATTATATTTGGAGGATGTGTACTGTACTAGTAGTTCTGGTGCAAATACTGTTTAGTGCCGCAACCGGTGCTACATTTTGGAGTGTAGGGATGGGTGGGTTGATTTTATCCCCACATGGAGTGTAGGGCTGGACGGAATGGAGTGTAGAGGATGGATAGGTAGGATTTTTTATTGCATTTCTGTTACTGTTACTGAAATGGGCTAAAGCCCACACTGATACTGATACTGTAATGGGCTAAGGCCCCAACTAAAACTAAACTGTTACTGGAACGGGCTTAGGCCCCGACTGTATATGTGTACTCTATGATGACTGTTACTTATTAAGGGATTACACACTGAGTTTTTTTAAACTCACCCTTTCTATTTATTCGCGTAGATTATCCCTAGTCTTAGACGTATCGGTGTTAGGAAGGACTCGGAGGTGGCCACACAACCGCACATGTTTCTATTTTTGACTTTTAAATTATAAGTATTTTAATTTGGGTATCTTTTTTTGTAATAGGGCCTCTTTAAGTTTTAACCTTTAATTTGAGATTCTATTTATTTTGATTCAAATCGATTAGTTGTAGGTTGAGGGTTTCCAAAAAGATATATGATTTTTTAAAACCCCACGTTTATGCAACATATTTTTAAAAGTTTCTGCAACGAGCAAGGTTTAAAGAGGGAATAACAAATTAACAGGATTAACCTTTTACGAAATGGCTTGAGTTTTAACAATGAACGAGACTTCCTAGATTTTCATTACGATCACAAGAGTTTTAGTATGAAATGGATTTCTCAACGAAAGTACAATCTGTGAAAAACACTTCAATGTGACACCGTCAGATTTGATCGTAACGTCCAGGCCGGGTTTGGGGTGTTACGTTTATTGGTATTAGAGCTAGGTTTCAAAACTCGACTGTGGATTTGGGTTTCTTTTAAAACTTAGATTTTTGAAAAAGAACTGTTTCAAATGATTTGAAATACATGGAAATGTTTTGACTGAATGCCTGGTCCACCGAGTCTCCGGTGCCGATTCTGTAAGTCCTTTGAAACTTCTATTTTTTTAAATTAAAATACTGTAACTACCATCGGCAGTAAACTGTACTGAAATACTCTGTTTAGGGTAAACTAAAACTGAAGTAAGACTTCGATCTGCGAAAACAGAAACTTTGAATAACTGATACTGCTTTTCATAAAATATCCATTATTAAACACTAGAACTATAAACTGATACATAAAATTGTTAAAACAGATAATACAAAAATCGATAATGAGCAAGAGGCCGCGGTGGGGGCCGTGAAGGCGCTCAGGCTGGGTCTTCGGCATCTGGCCACATGCCTAATGTTGAAGCTAGAGAGGCACCGGCTTCACCTGAGATTGAGACTGGGTCTCATGATCGCATGGTTAGGGACGACGCTTTCCCTCAGGCCATGCTATGAATTCTGGAGGGGATCGTTGGGCCAAATACTGGTACTGTGGGCCGTGGGTCGGTTACAAAATGACTCTGGTCTAATAAGGCTGAGATTTTTAGGGGTATTGTTGGAGTTGCCCCTAATGTGGCTAAATATTGGATTGAGGCCACAGAGAGGATCATGGACGACCTCGACTGCACCCTTGAGCAGAAACTAAAAGGTGCAGTGTCATTGCTATGAGACAAAGCCTATCAGTGGTGGCTTACAGTTAAAGAGGGTACTCAGCCTGACCGGTTGACCTAGGAATTTTTCAAGACTGTATTCTAAGAGAAATATGTGGGCGCTAGTTATGTGGATGACTGGAGGAGAGAGTTTCTGAATTTGACTCAGGAGGATAAATCAGTGGCTAAATATGAGGCTGAATTTCTGTGTCTTAGCTGCTATGCGTGTGGGATGGTGGCAACTGAATATAAGCACTGTGTTCGTTTCGAGGATGGCCTCAGAGATAGTCTACGGGTTTTGATAGCTCCACAGAGGGAGTGAGAGTTTGCTGCTTTAGTGGATAATGCGAAGATCGCCGAGGATGTGAAGTGCGCTGAGCGCCAGAACCGTGAAAAGGAAAAGGGTAGGGTCAAGAGGGATTCAGAGCCCTTAAGTTCATTTTTAAGGCCTAAGAAAAAGGGCAGACTTAATGGGCTAGTCTGAGTTAGGGCCCCTGTTGCTGTTACTGGACCGCAACCCTGTACTGATTGTGGGAGAAGCCATTAGGGCGAGTGCTGGAAAAGGATTGGGGCATGTTTGAGGTGCGGATCTTTGGAGCACCGTATCAGAGATTTTCCACGGAGGCTTGAGCAGATGCAAGCTACTAGTTTAGGTAATGTACAGTCACCGAGGGGTGGTCAGAAGTTGCTAAAAGGCCGTGGTCAGGCTAGAGGTGGAATTAGTTTGGGCCATGGTCAGAGGGCACCGGGCAGAGGTGCTGGTCGTACTGAGGCGTGACAGCTAGCCTTGGTTTATGCTGCACATCGCAAAGAGGACGAAGACGCCCCCAGATGTTATCATGGGTACTTCTTTATTCATAATGTACCTTATACTGCACTGATTAATGTTGGACCTACGCATTCCTATATAGCATGTACTGTATCTGAGACCTTGGGTTTAATGGTTGAAAGTACTACTATTTTGAGTCCACTAGGGCAGTCAGTGAGGGTAAATAAATTGTTTAGAGATGTACCTTTGGAGGTCTAAGGAGTTATCTTCTTGGCGGATTTGATGGAACTCCCTTTTGGAGAATTTGACTTAATATTGGGATGGACTGGCTGGTTAAGCATCAAGTGAATTTGGATTGTGCTTCTAAACGGGTGGTACTAAAAACTGTGTAGGGTGATGAGGTAGTGGTAATTGGGGAGTGTCGAAATTATTTGTAAAATGTGATTTCTACACTTAGGGCTGAGAAATTGGTTCGTAAGGGTTGTGAGGCGTATCTAGCCTACATCGGTGTTTCAGATTATAAGGTTTCTTCTGTTAAAGATATCAGAACTGTTAAGGACTTTTCGGATGTTTTTCCCGATGAGCTACCATGGTTACCCCTAAATCGTGAAGGTGAGTTTGGGATTGAGCTCCTGCCTGGTACAGCTCCGGTGTCCATCGTCGCTTATCGAATGGCACCGAAGGAGTTTGTGGAGCTTAAAGCTCAAATTCAAGATTTACTGGATCGAGGATTCGTCCGACCAAGTATTTCTCCATGGGGAGCACCAGTCTTATTTGTGAAAAAGATAGATGGATCCATGCAGATGTGCATTGATTACTGAAAATTGAATAAATTGACCATTAAGAATAAGTACCCCCTACCGAGGATAGACGATCTGTTTGACCAGTTCCGAGGTGCTTTATTTTTCTCTACGATTGATCTTCGATCTGGGTATTGTCAACTGAGGGTGAAAGAGGCTGATGTTTATAAGATAGCGTTTAGGACTCGTTATGGTTATTACGAGTTCTTAGTGATGTCATTTGGACTGACAAATGCACCAATGACTTTTATGGATCTAATGAACTGAGTGCTCCAACCCTATTTGGATCGGTTCGTAGTGTTCTTTATAGATAACATTCTGGTGTATTCGAGAACTGAAGATGAACATGATGCACATCTCCGAGTGGTTCTGCATATTTTGAGGGAGAAACAACTATACGCTCAGTTCAGCAAGTGTGAATTCAGGCTACGAGAGGTAACATTTCTGGGTCATGTGGTATCTGCTGAAGGGATTAGTGTTGATCCTCAAAAAATTGAAGTTTTTCTAGATTGGAAGCCGCCTAAGATAGTATCTGAGATTTGAAGTTTTCTGAGTCTGGTAGGGTATTATAAACGTTTTGTTGAGGGCTTTTCGTTGATTGCTACACCTCTGACTAAGTTGTTGTGTAAAGGGGTGTCGTTTGACCTGACTGATAAGCACCAAGAAAGTTTTGAGAAACTTAAGAAAGTTCTGACTGAGGCCCCTGTCTTGATATAGCCATAATCTGGGAAAGAGTTCACCGTTTACAGCGATGCATCACATGTGGGGTTGGGATGTGTGTTGATGCAACATGGTAAGGTCGTAGCATATGCATCTCACCAGTTTAAGATAGATTTGGCGAACTATCTGACACATGACTTGGAGTTGGCTGCGGTGGTATTCGGACTATACATTTGGAGGCATTACCTATATAGTGAGAAATGTATCATTTACACGGATCACAAAAGCCTTAAGTACCTACTCATACAAAAGGAGCTAAACCTTAGGCAACATAGATGGATCGAGCTACTTAAGGACTATGACTGTTCCATTGAATACCATCTTGGTAACGCTAATGTGGTGGCCGACGCACTGAGCCGTATGGCTATGACTGATCTGAGGGTGATGTTTGCTCGTCTCAGCTTATTCGATGATAAGAGCTTGTTGGCTTAACTCTAAGTTAAACCGATGTGGATTGAATAGATTAAGAGTAAACAGTTGGAGGATGAGTCACTAGGTCCTCATTTTTGACAGATTAAGAGTGGTAGCACATCAAATTTTGGACTGAATAGCGAAGGGGTACTCTATTTCTGTGGGAAAGTCTGTGTACCAAAAGGTACTGATCTGGGGTAGTCTATACTATAAAAGTCGCATAGCAGTCCTTGTGCTATGCATCCTAATAGGAGTAAGATGTACCGAGACCTTCGTGAGTTATATTAGTGGCCAGGTCTTAAGCGTGAAGTTACTAACTTTGTGAGTAAATGCCTGACTTGCCAGCAGGTTAAGGCTGAACATCAGTTATCTTCAAGGTTGCTTCAGCCAGTTAAGATTCCACTTTGGAAGTGTGAGAGAGTGACTATGGACTTCGTTAGTGGGCTGCTCCTAACGCCTGCTAAGAAGGATTAGTATGGGTCATCATGGATCGATTGACCAAATCTGCCCATTTCATACCAGTCCGTGCTAATCACTCTTTACAGAAACTGGCTAAATTGTATGTGGCTGAGATAGTGAGACTGCATGGGGTACCAATTTCCATAATATCTGATAGAGATCCTCACTTCACGTCTCGGTTCTAGTAGAAGCTGCATGAAGTCTTTGAGTGCAGGTTAGACTTCATCTTGCATCCCATCCTCGATGGGATGGTCGATTAGAGAGGTGATTCAAATACTAGAGGACATGTTAAGGAGTTGTGTAATTGATTTCCGAGGCTGTTGGGAGGATTACTTGCCGTTAGCAAAGTTTGCGTATAAAAATAGCTACCGGTCTAGCATACAGATGGCACCTTACGAGGCGTTATATGGTCGTAGTGTCGTACTCCTTCATGTTGGACAGAGTTAGACGAGCGGCGTCTTCTGGGCTGTGAATTAGTTTTTGATACCAAGGCTAAAGTTAGACTAATTCGGGATCAACTAAAGGTAGCATCAGACAGACAAAAGTCGTATGCAGATCTGAACTGTAAAGAGATTGAATATTCTATGGGGGACTTCATTTTTCTCAAGGTCTCGCCATGGAAGAAGGTACTGAGGTTTGGACGGAAGGGCAAGTTGAGCCCCAGGTTCATCGGGCCTTACCGCATACTGAAACGTGTGGGACCAGTTGCCTATCAGCTAGAGTTACCTCTAGAGTTGGACCAGATTCATGAGGTGTTCCATGTCTCTATGTTGAGGTGTTACCACTCTGATCCAACGTATATTATCTCGACTGAGGAGATAGAGGTAACTTTCGAGGAGGAGCCAGTTCAGATTCTAGAGCGTGATGTAAAAGTGTTAAGGAAGAAGTTTATCCCACTGGTTAAGGTACTTTTGTAACAATCCAATTTGGACCCTATTTAGAATGGTGGTTTCGGGACCATGAATTCGAGTCAAAAAAATATTTTAAAAATATTTTTTATGTTTGGTATTGAGTTAGTGCCGGGGAAAACTCCGATATCGATAGCTTCGTATAGATTGACACCTACTAAATTAAAAGAATTGAAAGCTTAGTTTCAAGAATTGACAGATAGAGGTTTTGCACGACCGAGTTTCTCTCCCAGGGGTGCACTGGTTTTATTTATAAAAAAGAAAGATGGAACTATGAGAATGTGTATCGACTATAGATAGCTCAATAAGGTGACTATAAAGCATAAATATCCATTGCCGTGGATTGATGACCTGTTCGATCAACTGAAAGGGGCTACCATATTTTCCAAGATAGATTTGAGATCAGGCTACTATCAGTTGCTAGTTAAAGACTCCGATGTGCTAAAGACTGCTTTTCGAACGAGGTACGGACACTTTGAGGTTCTGGTTATGCCTTTCAGACTTACTAATGCACCTGTTGTTTTCATGGATTTGATGAATCGGATCTTCAGACAATATCAAAGATTTTTGGTTGTGCTTATAGATGACATATTGATCTATTCCCGTGATGAAATTGAGCATGCTGAACATTTGAGACTTGTGTTACAGACTTTACGAGATAAACAATTGTATGCCAAGTTCAGTAAATGTGAGTTCTGGTTAAGTGAAGTTAGTTTTCTGGGTCATGTTGTATCAGCATTGGGTATTCGGGTTGATTCGAGTAAAATTTCGGCTATACTTGATTGGAAACCTCCAAGAATTGTTTCTGAAGTTTGAAGTTTTCTGGGACTTGCTGGTTACTATAGACGGTTTGTGAAAGTTTTCTCTATGATTGCAACACCAATGACAAAGCTATTACAAAAAGATGTTAAGTTCGAGTGGTCAGAAAAGTGTCAGAAAAGTTTTGTTCAGTTGAAAGCTCTTTTGACTGAAGCTCTAGTGCTAGTTCAACCAAAATCGGGTAAAGAATTTGTTATTTATAGTGATGCATCTTTAAATGGTTTGGGCTGTGTGTTAATGCAGGAAGGCAAAGTCATAGCTTATGCCTTGAGACAGTTAAAGTCGCATGAAAAGAATTATCTGACGCACAGTCTAGAATTGGCAACTATTGTGTTTGCATTGAAGATATGGCGTCACTATTTGTTCGGTGAGAAATGTCATGTTTATTCTGATCACAAAAGCCTAAAATATTTGATGGCTCAGAAAGATCTGAATTTGAGGCAGGTCGATGGTTAAAGTTGTTAAAAGACTACGAACTTGTGATTGATTACCATCTGGGAAAGGCTAATGTTGTTGCTGATGCTCTAAGCCAAAAATCACTATTTGCTTTGCGTGCAATGAATGCACATATGGCTATGTCTGATGATGGTTCGATTATAGCTGAATTAAAAGCAAGACCGTTATTTATTCAATAGATTTGTGATGCTCAGAAAGTTGATAATGAATTGTTAGTAAAGCGGAGTCAATTTGATTCGAATGTTGAATTAGAGTTTGTATCCTACGGATTCCTATTGTTCAAATGGGACTCGATATTTGTCGAACTTCATTGGATATTCAACCATGTATATTTATAAGAATTCACAATTCATAAATAATTCAGTATAAATCATATAAACACAATTTATTCACACGAACTTACCTTGACCAGTATACGTAGATACGAAGGCGATTAATTTGAGACTTTCTCTTTGCCCCGATCTAACTCCATATGAGGTCTAATTGGATCTATACAGATAAATTTAACTTAATTTAATGTATAATTCATTCAATTTAAACTAAAACATATTTTTGGCAAAATTACCATTTTGCCTCTATACTTTTAATTTTTTTGAAATTTAGTCCCTAGGCTTGAAAAATGAAATTTATGCAAGTTTACCTCTACCCAAGCCTAGTCGATTATTATACAAGCTTATAGCAGCCCACATATGTCATAAATTTACAAATTATACCATGAATTTGTTATATTTTTCAATTTAACCCCTAATTGACAATATCATTAAAATTCCCTTAACAAAAGTTGTTTATCTAACAACAACCATTCATTTTCTATCATCAAACTTCAAAAATCATGTATATTCAACAATGGTAAAAACCTAATAGTTTGACAGTTTCATAAATTAGTCCCCGGGCTAGCTGGATTGAGCTACAATGCTCCTGGTAACATATAAATCATTAAAAACGGGATGAAAAATCTTACCGTGCAAGCTAGGAGAGATGACCGAATGTTAAAGCTTTTCCCATGGTATCTTAAGCTAAATTTTTGGTTGAAGATGAAGAAAGAAAGATGATGGTTTTGTTTTATTTTTTTTATCATTAATTACCAAATTACCTTTATAACCTTTTAAAACATTAAAAATTGCACTAATTCTAAGCCATATAATTCCACTAACTCCATTAATGGTCTAATTACCACATAAAGACTCTTGCATTAATGTTCTGTAGCTATTCAATACCTTTAGCTATTAGAACTCAACTTTTGCACTTTATGCAATTTAATCATTTTTATCAAATTGAACATGTAAACTGTAAAATTTCTTAATGAAATCTTTATACGATACTTCTATCATGTCGTAGGGAATAAAATAATAATAAAATAAATTTTTTGACTTCAGATTTGTGGTCCCGAAACCATTGTTTCGTTTTCACTAAAAACGAACTGTTACAACTCTTCCACCAAATGAGATTTTCGTCCCCAAAAATCTTACCAGAAAAGAGGTTTGAGTATTGTTTTATCATATCTTCCTCGGGTTCCCAGGTGGTATCTTCTATTCCGTGTCATTGCAAGAGAAATTTTACTAAAGCTATGTTCTTATTTCTCAATTCTTTCACCTCTCGTGCCAAAATTCTGATCGGTTCTTCACTGTATGACATGTTAGGCCGAATCTCGACATCTGTCGGGGAGATAACATGTGAAAGGTCAAATCGGTACCGTCGTAGCATAGACACGTGAAAGACATTATAGATCTTTTCTAATTCTGACGGTAAAGCTAATAGATACTCAAGAGGTCTGATTCTTTCAGTAATCTCATACGGCCCCAAAATCGCGAACTTAGCTTTCCTTTGTGACCGAACCAAAGGACTTTCTTCCAAGGCGATACTTTCAAGAATACTCTGTCTCCAACTTGCACCTCTATGTCTTTACGTTTGAGATTCGCATATGATTTCTAACGATCTAAAGCTACTTTCAAACTATCACGGATCACATTTACTTTTTCTGCAATCTCACGAATTAAATCAATCCTGTGTATCTTTTTTCTCACTGAGCTCAGTCTAGTATAATGGAGTTCAGTATTTATGACCATACAGAGCCTTATACAGTGCCATATTTAGACTTGATTGAAATCTATTGTTGTACACAAATTCAACCAACAGTAGATATTTCTCCCAATTGTCTTCAAACTCTAATACACAGCAACGAAACATATCTTCAAGAATCTGAATTACTCATTCGGAATGATCATCAGTCTGAGGATAAAATGCAGTGCTAAAATGAAATCGCGTACCAAGAGCTTCTTATAACTTTCTCCAAAATTGTGATCTAAACCGCAGATATCTATCCAAAATAATAGAGACTGGCACTCCGTGTAATCTGACAACCTCAGAAACATACAACTCAGCTAATCTGTTAAGGGAGAAATCTGTACGAACTGGAATAAAATATGCAGACTTCGTCAAACGATCAAAGATAACCCAAATGGCATATTTCTTTCTCAGAGATAGGTGAAAACCCATTACGAAGTCTATAGTAACTCGATCCCATTTCCACTATGGTATCATCACTGGCTATAATAATCCAGAAGGTACCTGATGTTCAGATTTAACTTGCTAACATACTAAGCATTTATATACAAAGTCAAATATTTCACGTTTCATTCCTGGCCACCAGTACATCTATTTCAAATCACCGTACATCTTACTACTTCTCGGGTGAATAGACATGCTACCACTATGAGCTTCGTGTTAGATTCTCTGAATGAGTTCTGGATTCTTCAGTACACAAACTCTACCTCTGAACAATAAACAACCATTAGATCCTATCTAAAATTTTGAATCAGAAGTCGACTCACATTGTGCCTGTTTAACTAGTAAATCATTATCCCATTTCTGAGCTTCACAGATCTGTTGTAAAAACATCAATCTAGCATTCAACTCAGTTAAGATCGATCATAATGTTAGCCGCGTGTTCATCACCTGCAGAGCAAATAAAGACTTTCTACCCAGAACATCAGCAACTACATTCGCTTTTCCCAAACGATAATCAATGATAAACTCAAAATCTTTTAACAGTTCGAGCCATCTAATCTATCTCAAGTTCTAATCTTTTTGTGACATTAAATACTTCAAATTTTTATGATCAGTAAATATATGACATTTTTCGCCCAACAAATGGTGTTACCAAATTTTTAACGCAATCACGATAGCTGCCAACTCTAGGTCTTGTGTTGGATAGTTCTTTTCATGCGGCTTTAACTGTCTGGAAGCATAAGTGATTACTTTGTCTTCCTGCATCAAAACACAGCCTAAACCATTTATAGATGCATCATTGAAAATCACGAATTCTTTACCCGATTCAGGCTAAACGAAAACTAGTGCCTCGATCAACAGTGCTTTCAACTAATTGAAACTTTGCTGACATTTCTCAAACCATTCAAATTTCACATCTTTCTATAAAAGTTGCGTCATCGGTGTGGCTATCATTGAGAACCCTTTAACAACCTTTCGGTAATAACTTTAGATACATTTTTCGATGGTTTCCAGTCAATAACTACTGAAATTTTACTCAGATCAACTCTGATGCCTTTAGCCGATACTACATATCCCAAAAAATCGAATTATTGGAGTCAAAACTCACATTTGTTAAATTTAGCAAAGAGTTGTTTATTACGCAGAGTTTGTAACACAATCCTCAAGTGTTCAACATGCTCAAACTCGTCTCGAGAATAGATCAGAATGTTGTCAATAAATACCACAACAAATCTGCCTAAATATGGTCTGAAGATTTTGTTCATTAAATCCATAAATACTGTAGGTGAATTAGTTAAACCAAACAGCATCACAAGAAATTCATAGTGTCCGTACCTGGTTTTGAATGTAGTTTTCGATACATCTGAATCTTTTACTCATATCAGATAATAACCAGAGTGAAGATTAATCTTTGAGAATATTGTGGTACCTTTCAACTAATTGAACAAATCATCAATTCGGGGCAGTGGATATTTATTCTTGATTGTAACTTTGTTGAGCTAACGGTAGTCTATACACAATCTCATCGATCCGTACTTTTTCTTAATAAACAGAACCGGTACTCTCCAAGGTGAAAAAATAGGTTGACCAAAACCCCTATCTATCAATTCTTGCAACTGTGCTTTCAACTCTTTCAACTCAGTAGGAGCCATTCTGTAATGTGCTATTGATATCGGTGATGTCCCCAATACCATTTCAATAGGAAACTCAACCTTTATGATCGGTACATCAAGATACTCACAAACCACTGGTACTTATTCAAGCTTCAATTTAGATACTTTAGAGTCCAGTACATATGCAAGGTATACATGGCAACCTTTCCTCACATATTTATGCACCGACATAGCTGATATAACCATTGGCAAGCCACAGAAGCTGTAGAACAGTTGTGATATTCTTTTGATTCCTTTGATACCAACTAATATGACTTGCCAGTCGATCTCTTTCTCGAGTCTCTAGCTTCAAAATCAATATGTCTTTTCTCTTTGCTCAGCTCCTCGGCTTTATGTGCTCGATTGACCAATACAATGGATTCTTTTAGCTCAAGAATCCCAACTATTTGCTTTATGCCTTCGTTCAACCCTTCTTCAAACCTCTTACACATAGCAGTCTCGGTCAGAATACACTTACGAGTATATTTACTCAGTCTAAAAAATTCCTGCTTGTATTCTGACATAGACATACGGCCCTAGTTGAGCTTAAGAAATTCTTTATGTTTCTGATCCAGAAACCTCTTACTAATATATTTCTTTTGGAACTCGGTTTGGAAAAATTCCCAAGTAATTCACTCTCTCGGCAAAACAGAAATTAACGTGCTCCACCACTGGTAAGTCGAATCTTTCAACAAAGATACTGCACATTTAACACATTTAGACGGTGAACAGGATAGCTCATCAAAAACCCTAATTGTATTATCTAACTAGAATTTAGCTATCTCGGGATCATCCTAAGTAGTAGCTCGAATTGTGTAACAGCTCGATTTTAGCTAAATCAGAATAGTGGTTTTGGAGCCACAAATCTGATGTCAAAAATTATTTTAATATTATTTTTGGTGTTTACAACATGATAGTATATATGTGTGAAAATTTCATTAGTTAATTTTATTGTTTAATAGCTCAATTTGAGAAAAAGGACTAAATCACATAAAATGCAAAAGTTGCATTCTATTTGTTAAAGGTGTCTAATTGCTATGATTTATTAAATGAAATGTCCTTATGATGTTATTAGACCATTGATAGTGGAATTTGACATAGATGGCCTTATATTAGATGATTTAAATGTTTTATTATTAAGGGTTAATGTGGTAATTTGGTTATTAAGTAAAATAAATAAAACAAACACCATTTTCATCTTTATTTTCTTCATATATATCTGAAAATCAAAAAAAGAAGAAGCCAAAGGTGTTGTTTCGGGTTCAACCGTTATTGTTCTTGATTAATGTAACACCCCGTACCCGAGACCATCGCCGGATTCGAACACGAGGTGTTAACAGACTTAATTCATTACTTAAACCGCTCAAACGATTTATTTTTTAAAATTTCCAGTCAAGCTAGCAATCTGCATCACAGTCGCTTAAAAATTCATATCTCGAGTTCCAAAACTCAAAATCCAATTCCGTAAATTTTACCTAAAACTAGACTCATATATATATTTACTAATTTTTTCCTATAATTTTTGGTCAATCCAATTAGTACATTTTATCAGTTAAATTCTCCCCTGTTTCAGGGTTAGACTGCTCTGACCTCTGTGTATTACGAATCAGATATCTCTCTGTAAAGAATTTCAATGTCTATGAAGTTTGTTTCTCTTAAAACTAGACTCAATAAGAAATCTATGCATGTAAGTTATGTATCTTAATAATTTTTTAAAAATTTATGGTGAATTTCTAAAGTCAGAACAGGGGATCACGTAATCATTCTGAACCAGTCTCACAAAAATATAAATATCTCAAAAAATATAATTCATATACCTGTTTTGTTCAATCCATATGAAAATAGACTCATTAATATTCAATTTCATAACTTACTCATCATCTAATTCTATTTCTACTATTTTTAGTGATTTTTCAAATTTACATCACTGCTGCTGCCAGATTCTGTTTTATGGCAAATTTCACTTTACTAAGGATTTTCATGGACTAAATATCATTTTAAACATACATAACATCAAATATGACTTAGATTGGCCATTCCAATGGCTAATCATTTACAAACCCTTTTCTTGCCAAACCATAGCCATATCATAAGATCATTTACACAAAGTGAGTAATTTTCCATACATGCCACATTCAAAACACACAAGCCATTTTACCAATTTAGGCCTTCGGATAGTGTGAACGAGTCTTCGACCTATCCCGATTCTCAAGCCGGCTTGTCAAAACTACAATGAAAGAAAAGGAGGGAGTAAGCACAAATGCTTAGTAAGTTCACATGCAAATAGCAAGTAACATAATCACAAAATCCCACAAAAATATTATTTGCATAAACAACACCAAGACATTCATGTTTCATTTGTATTTAATATCTTTCTACGATTTCATCATACCAAGTTCCCAACCCAAGGGTTTAAGCACATACCTGTCAAATTTTCTCATTTACCACACTTACCAACATGTCACCTTCATTTTAGGCCTTCTTTTTATTCACTTAAGATTCACCCGTTGAACACATCGGAATATAATTCGAATACGCGGATCTCATGACCATAAGAGCTATACCCGCAGCTAGACAAACTCAATAGCCTGCGGAACTTATGTAGCCAAGCTACCATGTAACCCGCCCATAAGTGAACTCGAACTCAACTCAACGAGCTCGGGCATTCGCATCCATAAGTGAACTCGGACTTAACTCAACGAGTTCGGAACTCAATATCCTAGTGACATGTCACTTGTATTCTAATCTATTCCCAAGGTTCAAACGGGCTTTTTCCTCGATCACATATCTTTGCCGTCTTCCATGGAGTATCGAAACCGATACTCGGTAGCAATTCATATTTAACAAGTAATAAACATAATTTGCATATTACTCAACAATAACCACAAAGCATAATATTTCATAATAATAATCATCATATCATATAAGTATCATTAAGTTAATTAAAATGACAATTATGTTATTACATTTACACATGAACTTACCTCGGTACAAAATTATTAGCAATCGAGCCTATTCTTCGTAAACTTTATTTTTCCCTCGATCGCGACTTGAATCTCATTTCTCTTGATCTATAATGCCAAATTAATCTTATTTAATACATACATTCATCAAAACAGCATTTAATACAAACTTTGGCAAAATTATATTTTTGCCCCTAAACTTTTGCATAACTACACTTTTGACCCTAGGCTCAGGAATTACAATTCATCCCTTATTCTTATGTTTTATGACATTCTGATCATTTTTCCCTTCTATGGTAACATCAAATTCACACTCTAACATGTACTTATGACTATTAGGTATTTTTACCAATTAAGCCCTTTTACTCGTTTTCGCTTAAAACCGAGTAGTACAAGTTGTCTAACATAATTTAAAACCTCATTTTCTATCATAAAATACCAAAATACACAAATTTCACCTATGGGTATTTTTCCAAATATGAACCCTAGGTTGAATTATTGTTAGCGTAAGCTTAATCGAGCTACCGGGATTCCAAAAACGTAAAGAACATTAAAAACGGGGCTTGGAATCACTTACTATGGAGCTTGGAAGTTTGAAACAAACCCTAGATATGGAGAACCCTTGAAATTTCGGCCTAATGAAGAAGATGGATAAAAATTGGCTTTTAAATTTGTTTTTAATTCATTTTAATAACTAAATGACCAAAATGCCCTTACTACTAAACTTTCCAAAATTCCATCCATGTCCAATTTTTGTCCATAGACTTAGAAATTGGTCAAATTTCTATTTAATACCTCCTCATTAAAATTCCAAAACAATTTCATGCTAAAAACTCCTAGAATGCAAGTTTTACAAATTATTCGATTTAGTCCCTAATTTCAATCTAAGCACTTTAGGCATAGGATTTCATTACGAAATTTTCACACAATCATGCAATCATATCATAAACATCAAAATAATTATAAAATAATTATCTCTATCTCGGATTTGTGGTCACGAAACCACTATTTTGATTAGGCCCTAATTCGAGATATTACAATTAAGGTATGTTCTTTATTCGGTTTTTGATGATTTCTACGTTTTTGTAGTCGTTGCTTCGTATTCTAGCTAGCCTGTGCCTTAATTTTTGAATTTTTTATTGATTTCGTGAAGTGTCGTTGTTGAATGCTTGAGCTATAAATGTTTGATAATGGAAAATGATTAACTGTTGATAGATTTAAATGTTTTGTAAAGTGATTTTAGGTAAAAATGCAATTTAGGGATTAATTTGTGAAATGTGTAAAATATGTGGTTAAATGTATGAATAAATGAATAGAATGGGCTGTTAAGGACTTATAGAGAATTCGGCTAGGTTTGGGTTTAATGAAATTTCATAAATTTTGTGTATTTGTGAATAAGGGACTAAGTTGTAAAAATATGGAACTTTAGGGGTTAAAGTGTAAAAATGCCTAAATATGTGTTTGTGGAATGAATTGAATGAATTGATGAATAATTGAGTTAATTTTGAATGTATATAGATCAAGAAAGAAAGAAATTAGATTTAGATCAGGGAAAATCAAAGGTTATCGAATAGTCGTTCTAGTCTGTCTATCCCAAATACGGGGTAAGTTCATATGCAAATAAATGTATTTAAATTGAATTATATATTTATTTATCATTGAACTACACTGAATATCGAATGATCAAATACGAGCAAGAATCGACAGGGTTACAATATCTGAAAGTCCCATACGAACCTCAAGAATGGTGTAGGATACAAATGTCATGGCATTAGGATTATCGTTATTTGATTTTGTGTAAGACGATAGCTGGGCTATTGGCATCAATATGTTATAACATGTAAGGCCATATCTGGGATGTGGCATTGTATGAGCTATATGTGATTTTCGAGTATCCTTAACGATTCCAAAAGGTTCAACGGGTAATGTCAACACGAGAAAGAATGTGTGATTGAATTAAGTGATACTGGTACATATGAGATTCATACGAGTATTGAAAAGAGAAGTATTTGTTGAATGTACATGTGTTTCTTGAATAGATATACAATGAGAAAGGTTTTTGAATTTATATGTGCTTATTCATATTTTGTCTATATGATGGGAATGATGATGTTCCACAAGATAATTTATTTGTTTATGGCTTACTAAGCTTTTTTGAGCTTACTTTGTGTGTTCTTTCTCTGTTTTATAGATAATCGAAGCTAGTTTAGACTCAGAGATCGTCAGGAAACATCGTCACACTATCGATCAGTTACTTTTGATTCTTTGTAAATATGGTAGATGGCATGTATAGGCTAGTGTTATGATGAAATGTTTTGAGCTATGATATTAGCCATGAGAGTTGGCTTGTAAATGATGTAAATGTTGGTGTGTATTTGGCCAATTAGGTTGACTTAATTTATGAGTTTGGTAAGTGATATGTGATGTATAAATTGCCTTGTGTTTTGGCATGATTGGTATGGTTTTTGTGATGGTTATATAGTTGCTCAATTAGCTAGTTGTCAATTGGTGTATTATTTTCTGAAAAAAAAAATGGCATGTTGTGGCTTGGTTTTAATATGATGAATTGGTAAGTTTTTGGTTATGAATTGGTTGTTGAATGGATGGATTTTAAATGGCATGAAATGTATATGAAATAGCATGTTTTGGCTGCATATAAATGCATTGAATTGGTACAAAATGATGTGACTCGACCGTGTGCCTACTGTAACTTAATTCAAACAAGTCAGTGAGTTACATGGCTTAGACACACGGGTGTGTCTACTGGCCGTGTGTGGCACACGGGCTGACACATGGGGGTGTGGCCAATGGTGTGACCCAAGTCAGTATACCCTCCTGATTTCGCACAACCATGGCACACTGGCGTGTCTCCGGTCGTGTGATATAAGTCAGTATGTATGCCCTGTTTCCACACGGCTTGTGACACGGGCATGTCCATAGCTGTGTGAGGCATACGACCTGTTCACATGAGCGTGTGATCCCTGTATGCATTAAAATTTTCTTAGTTTTTCCAAAGTTTACAAATGTTATTAGTTTAGTCTCAAACCTCTTCTAAGCATGTTTTAATATAAGTTGTTCGGTAATGCCTCATAACCTTATGACAGTGACGGATACGGGTTAGGGGTGTTAATTTTATTGGTATCAGAGCTACGGTTTAGTCGATTCTCAGACTAACGTAGCATGTGTGAGAGTCTAGCTATACATGCCATATATACTCTGCGATAGTGTAATGATTCCTGACAGCTTAAATTGGGTTTTTGTATACTAATGGATCCCAAAAGAGCTGTAGCTGATGATGTACAGAGTAACGTGCTCGCTCCTGTTTAAGGGGTAGCACCATCCGACTCTAGACTTATAACGAGTATCCATAAGGGAGAGGCTAAACAAGCTTTTTTCCAAATGATGAGTGAGTGGTTCATGAAGCTCGTTCGAACGAATCCGGCTGCTCAAACCCCTCCACCCCCATCTGTTCCTAAACAAATCCCTGTTATTCTTCAAGTTGTAGATCCGATACGGTTAAACAAGCTACTAGTAGATAAGATTCAAAAACATGGGTCTGAATAGGTTCGGGCTACTATTGATGATGATTAGGAGAGAGCTGAGTTCTGGCTCAAAAACACGATCCGAGTATTTGATGAAATGTCTTGTACTCCTAATAAAAGTATCAAATGTGTTGTATCTTTGTTGAGAGATAATGCGAACCATTGGTGGAAAATGTTGATATTTGTGGTTCCTAAAGAACGAGTTACTTGGGTGTTTTTCCAATCTGAATTTCAAAAGAAGTACATTAGTCAAAGATTTCTCGATCAGAAGCATAAAAAGTTTCTAGAGTTGAAATAAGCCTGGATGACTGTCACTGAGTATGAAAGAGAATTCGTACAGTTAAGCAAGTATGCTCAAGAGTATGTGTCAACTAAGGAAATTATGTGTAAACGGTTCGTTGACGGGTTGAATTAAGATATAAAACTACTAGTCAGAATTCTTGAGCTGAAAGAATTTGTCGTTCTGGCTGAAAAGGCTTGTAAAGCTGAGGATCTTAACAAAGAAAAAAGAAAGGCAGATTCTTAAGCTAGAGATTCGAGAAAAAGATCAATGAGTAAGCCATATCATTCTTCATCAAAGAAATCTCGAGATTTGTTTAGCCAATCAAATATACCAGTGGAATACTCTAGTAGAGATTGTGGGAAGCAAGTTAGGAGTTCAAAAATTCCAGCTATGTCAGTGGCAAGTGTGGGTAGTATTAGATCAAATAAACCTAAATGTGGACGATTTGAAAAATGACATTTTGGAGAGTGTAGATTGAATGATAAAGCCTGTTTTAGATGTGGCTCATATGAACATTTCATTCGGGATTATCCTGAGTTTGATGAAAAAGATAAGTCTCATAATGTAAGATCGAGCAACCCTACTGTGAGAGGAAGATCATTCCATAATACTAGAAATGTGAGTGGTGGTAGAGGTGCAACTCGAGATAGTACTGTGAGATCCGATGCTAGAGTACCTGCTAGAGCCTATGCTATTCGCGCTCACAAAGAAGCGTCATCTCCTGATGTTATCACCGGTACTTTCACTCTCGATGATACTAATCTGATTGCATTGATAGATCCAGGATCAACTCATTCTTATATATGTATGCATTTAGTATCAAGTAAGACTTTGCCTGTAGAGTCTACTGAATTTGTGATTAGAGTATCGAACCTCTTAGGCAAATGTGTTTTGGTTGACAAAGTCTGCAAGAATTGTTCGTTAATGCATCGGGATTTCTATTTTCTGTCTAATCTGATGTTGTTGCCATTCGATGAATTTGATATGATTTTGGGTATGGATTGGCTAACGATGCATAACGCTATAGTGGATTGTAAATGAAAGACGATTGAACTGAAATATCAAAACAATGAGATTATTAGAATTGAATCTGATGATCTGAATAGTTTGCCAGTTGTGATCTCGCTATGTTAGCTCAAAGATTTGAGAGAAAGGGGTGTAAAGCTTATCTTGCTTATTGACTTGATACGAAAGTGACAGAAACAAAGATTGAACCAGTACCAGTTGTGTGCAAATATCCAGATGTATTTCCTGAAGAGATACTGGGTTCACCACCTATCAGAGAAGTTGAGTTTGGTATTGAATTAGTACCGAGTACAACACCGATATCGGTTGCTCCATACAGAATGGCTTCGACAGAGTTAAAAGAATTAAAATCTCAGTTGCAAGAATTGACAGATAGAGGTTTTGCTAGACCAAGTTTTTCTCCTTGTGGTACACCAGTATTATTTGTGAAAAAGAAAGACGGTTTAATGAGAATGTGTATAGACTGTAGACAGCTCAACAAAGTGATGATCAAGAAACAATTTCAGTAATGTACAAATCAGCAAGCTTATCAAGTGAGTAATCAGTATGTACTGGTATAAAATGAGCTGATTTCGTTAATCTGTCTACGACAATCCAAACAGAATCCTTCTTTTTCAGAGTCAAAGGTAAACCTATCACGAAATCCATGGTAATTCTGTCCCATTTGCACTCGGGAACCATCATAGGTTGAAGTAAACCCGACGGTACTTGGTGTTCAGCCTTTACTAGTTGACAAATCAAGCATTTCGAAACAAACTCTGAGATATCTCGTTTCATGCCTGACCACCAATACATTTTCTTCAAATCACAATACATTTTTGTACTGCCCGGATGAATAGACAAACAACCACTATGTGCTTCATTAAGAATCTTCTGAATCAGCTCTGTATCTTTAGGAACACACATCCTACCTCAGAATCTCAAACAATCATCAGACTTAATTTGAAATTCGGAGTCATCGCCCAATTCACACTGAATTCTCCTGGCTTGATCACTATCACACTTTTGAGCTTGGCAAATCTACTGAAGAAACATCAGTCTAGCTCTCAACACGACTAGAAGTGAACCATTATCGGATAAAGTCAACTATGTATTCATGGTCCTCAAAGAAAACAAAGATTTCCTACTCAAAGTATCCTTTCCTAGATGATAATTGATAGTCTTTTAATAACTCAAGCCATCTTCGTTGTCACAAATTTAGATCTTTTTGAGTGGATACTTTAAACTTTTATGATTGGTAAATACATGACATTTCTCATTGTACAATTGATATCTCCAAATCTTCAAGGCAAACACAATGGCAGCCAACTCTAAATCATGCGTCAGATAGTTCTTTTCATGCGGTTTCAACTGTCTTGAGGCATAAGCTATCACTTTGGCCTCTTGCATCAACACACATCCTAATCCATTCAATGATGCATCACTATAAATTACAAACTTTCCCCGATTCAGGTAGTACTAAAATTGCTGCCTCAGTTAATGCCTTCAATTTCTCAAAACTTTGTTGACATTTTTTAGACCATTTGAACTTAACATCCTTTTGCAGCAGTCTCGTCATAGGATTAGTAATCATGCAAAATCCTTTAACAAACCGTTTGTAATAACTGGCTAATCCCAAAAAGCTTGTAACCTCAGATACATTCTTTGGTGGTTTCCACTCAACAATAGTAGAAATCTTGCTCAGATCAACTCGAATACCATCACCTGAAACAATGTGTCCCAAAAATCTGACTTCTCGAAGCCAAAATTCACTTTTACTAAACTTAGCATATAACTGTTTTTCTCTCAAAGTCTGTAAAATAGTTCTCAAGTGCTCCATATACTCTGTCTCATGTCGACAATAAATCAGTATTTCGTCAATGAAAACAACCACAAACTTATCTAAATATGGTCAGAAAATTCAGTTCATTAATTCCATAAAAACTGCAGGAGCATTTGATAGTCTGAAAGGCATGAGAAGAAATTCATAGTGCCCGTACCATGTCCTAAAAGCAACCCTTGGCACATCCAACTCTTTAACTCCCAATTGGTAGTATCCGGATCTCAAATCTATCTTTGAAAACACTATTGCCCCTTTCAGCTGATCAAATAAGTCATCAATTCTCGGTAGGGGATACTTGTTTTTTATAGTCACTTTATTAAGCTGGTGATAATCGATGCAAAGTCTCATAGATCCGTCTTTCTTCTTTACAAATAATACCGGAGCACCCAAGGAAGAATAAATCAGTCCCACAAAACCTTTATCTGTCAATTCTTGCAACTGAGTTTTCAACTCCTTCAATTTGGTCGGGGCCATCCTATACGGAGTTATCGATATCGGTGTAGTCCTAGGGACCAAATCAATGCTAAACTCAACTTCTCTAAATGGAGGCAAACCTGGAAATTCTTCTAGAAACACATCCGAATATTCACACACTACTAGCATTGATTCGATTTTCAATTTAGATTCTTTTGTATTCAACGCATAGGAAAGATAGGCTTCACAACCTTTTCTTATACATTTCTGAGTAGACATCGAAGAAATCACAATTGGCAATCTATCTGACTCATTCGATTCAACTCGAAGAATTTCACCATTTTCACATTTCAATTCAAGGACTTTTCGTCTACAATTTACTATAGTATCATACATAGTCAACCAATCCATACCCAGTATAACATCAAATTCATCAAACGGCAGCAACATCAAGTTAGCCAGAAAACAATGACCTCTAATCATCAAACGACATTTCTTGCATACCTTATCAACTAATACATGATTGCCTAAAGGGTTTGACACCTTAATCATAAATTATGTAGACTCAACAGGCATATTCTTACCAATTACCAAATTCATGCATACATATGAATGGGTAGATCCTGGGTCAATCAAAGCAATAACAGTAGTATCATAAAGAGAAAAAGTACCGGTGATAACATCGAGAGATGTTGCTTCTTCGTGAGCAAGGATGGCAAAGGCCCTGGTAGGTGTTCGAGCTTCAGATCTTGCAGTTGAATCGTTCGTCACATTTTTGCTGCTAACTCTATTTTGGGTATTTCTCGGGGGTCTCCCTCTAAAAGCAGTATTACTGGGTCTTATAATCTGAAACTTTTCTTTTTCAGTCATCTCAGGCCAACCTTTAATGAAGTGATCTTAGGAACCACATTTGAAACAATCTCAGTCATTTATTCGGCAGTTGCCGGGGTGACATCTTCCATAATGTAGGCATCCAGATCTATTGGGTCGATTACCAATGCTCACAATAGAAGTAGTCTGAGCTTTATAACCTGAATACTGATTCCCATGGTTGCTATTTGAGAACCCAACTGAAGCATGAGAATGAGAATGCATCTCTCTAGATTTCTTAGACTGAGATTGGAACGGCTTACCCATCGGCCTCGTTCTTGAATCTCTAGCCTCAGACTCGACTTTTCTCTTTTCTTTGGTCAGTTCCTCTGCTTTACAAGCCCGATCTACGAGCACAACAAATTCTTTTAGCTCAAGAATACCCACTAACAATCTGATGTCTTCATTAAGCCCGTCTTCAAACCTTTTACACATAATAGCTTCGGAGGAAACCCACTCTCTAGCATACTTGTTGAGCCAGACAAACTCTCTTTCATATTAATCGATTGACATGCGGCCCTATTTCAGCTCAAGAAATTATTTACGCTTCTGATTGACGAATCGCTCACTAATATACTTCTTTTAGAACTCCTCCTGAAAGAATCCCATGTAACACTCTCTTCCAGAATCATAGATACTACTGTTTTCCATTAGTGATATGTCGTGGCCCTCAGTAAAAATATAGCACATTTCAAGCATTCATCAGGTGTACAAGATAATTCATCAAACACTCTAATAGAATTTTTGAGCCAAAATTTTGCTTTTTTGGGATCATCATCGGTATTTGCTCTAAATTCTTTAGCCCTTTGCTTTTTTATCTTATCAACTGAGATTCTATTCAATCTCATAAAGTCCATACCTTAAGGAACTATGGGGATAGGTTGAGGGCTAGGAGGGGGTGGAGCATGTTGTTGTTGAGTGACCGAGTTTGTTCGAACAAACCTTGAGAACCACTCATTCATCATCTTGAAGAAGGCTTCCAGAGCCTCTCCTCACTGACTCACAGTTATGGGTCTGCTCACAACTAGCACCGTCCCTTAGGCAGGAGCCGGCACATTACTTTCTACATTATCTACCATAGCTCATTTCAGGATCCATTACTATATGAAAACACAGTTTAAAATTGTCAGGAGTAGTCACACTATCACAATTTATATATGGTAATTTATATATGGTGAGATTCTACGGGTTGATTCAAGAGAATTGGGTTTGTCACCGGTTGTAATCACGGCAATGGTTGCTCAGAGGTATATGAGGAAAATATATAAAGCCTATCTTGAATTTGTACTGAATACTAAGGAAACAGAGTTGAAGGCTGAGTCTGTCCCAATAGTATGTGAGTATCTCGATGTATTTCCGGAAGAATTACTCGGATTACCTCCTGAAAGAGAGATAGAGTTTGGAATTGAACTGGTGCCAGGGACAACCCCTATTTCTATTGCCCCATACAGAATGGTGCCAATCGAGCTGAAAGAGTCAAAAGAACAATTGCAAGAGCTGACAGATAAAGGATATACAAGGCCAAGTTTTTCACCTTGGGGTGCTCCAGTACTATTTGTAAAGAAGAAAGACGGTTCAATGAGGCTATGTATAGATTATCGACAACTAAACAAAGTAACTATCAAGAATAAATATCCTTTACCAAGGATTGATGATTTGTTTGACCAGTTGAGAGGAGCCACTGTGTTCTCCAAGATAGACTTGAGGTCTGGCTATTATCAGCTGCGAGTTAAAGAATTGGATGTACTTAAGACAGCTTTCAGGACAAGGTATGATCATTATGAATTCCTTATCATGCCGTTTGGGCTGACGAATGTACCGGCCATCTTTATGGATCTAATGAATAGGATCTTTCGGCCACATTTGGATAAGTTTGTCATTGTGTTCATTGATGACATCTTGATTTACTCCAAGGATAAGATAGAGCATGCAAAGCACTTGAGAATTGTGTTGCAGACTTTGCGGGAAAAGTAGCTGTTTGCTAAGTTTAGTAAGAGTGAGTTTTGGCTTCAGGAAGTTGGATTTTTAGGTCATATTGTTTTAGGTGAAGGCATCCGAGTGGATCCAAGTAAGATCTCTACTATTATCGAATAGAAGCCGCTTAAAAATGTAACCGAGGTTAGAAGCTTTTTGGGCTTAGCAGGTTACTATCGAAGGTTTGTAAAAGGATTCTCTATGATAGCGACTCCGATGACGAGATTACTATAGAAAGATGTTAAGTTTGAGTGGACGGAGAAGTGCCAACAAAGTTTTGATAAGCTAAAGATGTTGCTGACCGAAGCTCCTGTTTTGGTATTGCCTGAGTCTGGAAAAGAGTTTATGGTTTACAGTGATGCATATTTAAACGGATTGGGTTGTATACTTATGCAAGATGGAAAGGTGATAGCCTACGTGTCGCGACAGTTGAAACCACACGAAAAGAACTATCTGACACACAACCTAGAGCTTGCCACCATCGTTTTTGCTTTGAAAATTTGGAGGCATTATTTATATGGTGAGACTTGCCGTATATTTACAGATCACAAGATTTTAAAGTACCTGATGACTTAGAAAGAATTAAATCTGAGACAGTAGAGATGGTTAGAATTAATTAAGCATTACGATCTGATCATTGATTATCACCCGGAAAAGGTGAATGTGGTCGCCGATGTGTTGAGCAGAAAATCTTTGTTTGCACTGAGAGCCATGGATGCTCATTTGGCATTGCTTGATGATGGTTCGGTCTTGGCAGAGCTTGAGGCTAGGCCAACATTTCTTCATGAAATGTATGATGCTCAATCTAATGATAGGGATTTGCAGGCAAAAAGGACTGAATGTTAGTTAGGTATGGAATCAGATTTTTGGATTGGTCCTGACAGGTGTCTGATGTTCAGAGATAGGGTTTGTGTACCCAAAAATAATGAACTTATTAGAAAATTTTTCAAGAAGCTCACAACAGTTGTTTGTCTACTCACCCGGGAAGTACGAAGATGTACAATGACTTGAAGAAAATGTACTGGTGGAACGGCATGAAAAGAGATATTTTTGAATTTGTATCGAAATGCCTTCACTTCAAGATTTTGGAAGAAGTTATAAGAAGCCTTGGGCACAAAATTGAGTTTTAGTACAGCTTTTCACCCTCAGACCGATGGTCAGTCTAAGCAGATGATTTAGATTCTCGAGGATATGTTGCGATGTTGTATCCTCAAATTTCACGGTAGCTGAGAAAAATACCTGCCGTTGGTAGAATTTGCCTACAACAATAGTTTTCAAACAAGTTTGAAGATGGCATCTTATGAGGCCTTGTATGGCAGGAAATGCCGAACCCCATTGTACTAGACAGAACTCAAGGAAAATCAGATTCATGGAGTTGATTTGATTAAAAAAACTGAAGAAAAAGTTAAAGTGATACAAAATTGTTTAAAAGCAGCATCAGATAGGCAGAAGTCATACGTTGATCTGACAAGAAAGGAAATTGAGCTTCAAGTTGGAGATAGAGTATTCTTGAAAGTATCTCCATGGAAAAAAGTGTTAAGAATTGGTCGAAAAGGCAAGCTAAATCCACGACTTATCGGACCGTATGAGATCACCGAAAGAGTTGGACTATTAGCCTATCGTTTGGCATTGCCTCCTGAATTAGAAAATTCATGATGTGTTCCACGTATCTATGTTAAGAAGATACTGATCAGAACCCTCTCATGTAATTTCACCGGCCGAGATTGAAATTTGACTGGACATGACCTATGGAGAGGAACTAGTAAGGATTTTGGCCCGCGAGATTAAACAGTTGAGAAATAAAGATGTGGCTCTAGTAAATGTTTTATGGCATCGACATGGTGTGGAAGAGGCTACATGGGAGCTGGAAGAGACCATGAGAAGCCAATATCCGAATCTATTTATTGGTAAGACTTTTGAGGATGAAAGCCCTTAAGCCGGGGGGAATGTAACATCCCAAAATAGGGCCTAGTCAGAATAGTGGCTTCGGGACCACAACTCTAACATCAAAATATTTATTTTATGATTATTATGAAGCCTAAAATATGAGAATATGCATGTGTTAAAGTTTCGTGAAGAAATTCTTTGAGTAAGGTATCCAATTAGAAATTAGGGACTAAATTGAATAAATTGTAAAACTTGAATATTAGAAGCAATTTGTATGAAATTGCTTTAGATTATAAATTAGAAGGTGTTGGAGAATAATTTGCCCAATTTCTAAGTTTTTGGACAAAAATGGGCTTGCATGGATGAAATTTTAAAGAAAGGGCTTAAGGGCATTTTGGACATTTGGCATTTTAATGAAATAAAATGGGAAAATCAATCCAAAATCAGCCATTCTCCTTCTCCATGCTGCTGAAATTCTCTAGTCACCATAGCTAGGCTTTCCAAGCTTTTCAAGCTCAATAGTAAGTGCTCTCAAGTCTCGTTTTTAATGTTCTTTGTATTTTTAAAATCCCGGTAGTTTGTTCTCTTCATTTCTACCCATATTTCATGCTAGGGTTTAAGTTTAAAAATTTACCCATGCATGATTTACTTGTATTTTGATAGACTATGGAGGAATATGAAAGATGGGTGTATGTTAAATAACTTTTCTTAGGTGACTTTCATGAAAAACCCTTATAGGGACCATTTTAAAAAAGTTGTAAAATGTGTGGTAGAAATGGGGAAATAATGGAAAATGTGGGTTTCCATAAGAGGGAAAAGTGTTCAGCTAGGCTTGAGTAAGATGGAAATTGCATGTGTTTCATTATATGAGCCTAGGGACTAAATCGTAAAAATGTCAAAGGTTAGGGGCAAAACGGTCATTTGGACTGGGGGTGGAATTTAGACCTTAAATGTGTAATGTGGGGTATTAATAAGTTAATTTTTGTTGTTATAGACCCCGAGGAACAAATTCCAGAGGCCGGTCGAGGAAAACAAAAGGTTTCGGAATAACCAAAATACAAAACCCAAAACGAATACCAGGTAAGTTCGGATAACTCAAGTAAACTCATAATGTGTAATTGTATAATTTGTGAATGCATGATATTTAAATTTATCAATGGCATGAATATACATGAAATGCATCCTTAATGAAGATTTATTAATAAGTGTCTCGGTTGACGTTAAAAACTGAATTCGATGGATAACTCATGTACATGTGATTTGAGATCCTGCATGTGTTGCAGTTAGGATTTAGCCCAGGCGGGTAATCCATTGATCCCAACTATGAAAAGGATCTAGCCCGGATGGGTGTTCCTTTGAATGATTGAGCCTCTCGAAGAACATATGTGCATTGAGGAGTTAGCCCGGACGGGTAATCCGATTAGGGTCTAAATTTAGCTTGTACTGGTAATTCAGATCCGAGCTCAGTAAATGTGTATGTTTATAAGGGATTTAGCCTGGACTGGTAATCCCGACATCACCTTATGAGTTCATGATATGGGGGATTTATCCTGGACTAGTAATCCCGCCATAAGATGTGAGGTTTGCGGGAGTGCACATCTGGAACGATCATTCGTATGAATCGACAGTTAATGGGTATTCCTTCAAGATTTCCTAAAGACTCAATGAGAATAATAGGGGATATGTTTACAAAATGAGATGTTGAATGATGAGCTCATCTAAATAAATTGCATGATGCTTTGATATGTGACTAACTCATTGATTGAGTGCATGTGATAGGGAACCATTTCATATTTGATGGTTTCATGGTTTATTATGGATGTATGTAATTACTTGGTAAGTTTACTTTCCTATTATTCGAGCTTACTAAGCATGTAAATGCTTACCCTTATTTCTTTCCCTATCTTTTAGAGCTCGGGGACTCGTAAGGATTGGAAGATAGTTGGAGAGTCAACACACTATCAACTAGTCAAGCTTTGGTATAAAGACATTTCTATTTTGTTCGATGGCATGTATAGTATTTTGGGGTATTTTGTTATATGTGTCATTTGAATTGCCATATGAAGGCATGTAAAGTGGTACCTATCTTTTTGTATATGGCCATGGGAATTGCCTTATTTTGAAGTAGGCTATGACCTACCCTTCTATGCTTATTTATATCCATTCGTGATGGGTTGCTACAATTTGGCAATGAGTTACAAAAACGAGCCAAGTTTTGAATGTTAAAATAACATGGAAATAATCTAGCATGTATGAAACCAATGATATTAGGTTTTCCTGCAACAAGCTTTACCAAGATCAATTGTAAGAACATAATCATCATTTGCTTCATGATTGGTAACCATTAAGTATAAGGGGTGAAGAGGGGTGACCAAAGGCTTGGAAAATAGCCTAATAGGGTCCACATGGTCTGACAAATGGGCGTGTGTCTAAGCCGTGTCCCATTGGTGTGTATTATGGCCGTGTGTCCCCTGCACCTAAAAGTTTAGGTTAATTTTAACTCACGGGAAGAACACACGGGTGTGTGCCTAGGCCATGCTCTAAAGTCAGTATTGAACAAGGGCAGGTCACACAGGCATATGCCTTGGCCGTGTTTAAAAGTCAGTGTTGCACATGGACTAAGGCCATGGGTGTGTCCCAAACCACACTTGCGTGTGTGACCACAAGGCCCCATCTACATGGGTGTGTGACACTTTAAAATAAGAGAAATTTCTTAAAATACCCAAGTTTATCGAACGTTCTCGGTTCTGTCCCGAACTGCCTCTAGGTATGTTTCAGGCCTCGAAGGCCTATGAATGGGACGAGATGTGCATGTTTAAAAAGTTTTAAATCTGAGCAAAAATTTGGCGACCCGTTTTCGTATGTTGCAAATGCAAAGTTCTGGTAATGCCTTAAATCCTATCCTGCTATAGGATACGGATGAGGGGTGTTACAAGTTTAACTGGAACACAAAGCGATGTGGGCAATTAAGCAAGTGAACATGGACTATGAAGCTACTGGAAAGAAAAGGTTGTTGGACATCACCAAGCTAGAGGAGATTCAAAGAAATGCTAATTAAAATGCTGCGATTTATAAGGAAAAGGCCAAACAATGGCATGACAAGATTATTTTGCAGCAAGAATTTATCGTAAGGCAACAGGCTTTATTATTCAATTCTCGACTTAAATTGCACCCAGGTAAATTGTGTTCAACTTGGTCTGGACCGTTCGAAGTTGTTGACGTATTTCTTCATGGTGCGGTCATAGTTCGAGATTTACGTGATGGACACTAGTTCAAAGTCAATGGATAGAGATTGAAACACTATTTTGGATATAAAAATCAAGAGCAGGAAGAGACAATTAATTTGGTCCAAACATTTTAAATTTTTAATTTATTACTCCAAGATTTCATCTTATTTTATTCTTGTTTTGTAAAGCTTATTTTCTTTCCTTTTTTGCAGAATAATTCAGTACCAATGTCGACTCAACAAGATTTAGTTGTCAACGCATTCCGCACCACTGTGTTATTATTAATCATAATTAAGGGAAATTCAAAATCCATCGTTGGATCAAAACCCACCCAGCCATTTGATCTGTTTGAGCAGACACAATTCTTATTGGATGCAACTTTTTCCGCTAGCTTTGTATCTCTCCACAAAACATCACGACTCTACATCTTCCTCTTTCACACCCTATAAAGTCTACACCACTATACCGATTGTAAAGCATCCAGGCAACCATTTTTATTCTTTTTCCTTACTCAAGATCCTACCTTTTAAACTTAAAATCGTCTTCCCCCCACAAAATATTGCAAGAACAAGAGGTTCGACGAAGAAAGCCAACAAATTTACTGAAGAACATGCATCATCCGCTACCGTAATTCGTGAGTCCAAATCCCCTAGGCTAATGCAGAAAAAGGAACCAGTAATCTTTTTGAATATAGTGGCAAGGGAACAATTTCAAGACAACATATTGCAGAAAAAATTTTACCCCGAAAAAGGCATTTCCCTGTCACAACAACAGGAGTTGGGAAACAAATTCATTGAACCATTTCTAAACTGAAATGGGGAAATTTATGCTCACACCTTGGAAGTTATTGCCCTTCCCTGGTACGTGAGTTCTATACCAACCTCTATGGCCAAGAATTATAGTTTATTTTTGTTTGCGAAGGTCTCATTCCATGGGATGCCAATACAATCAATGAGTTGTACAACATTACGGTCAATGTTGACGAACACTCCGATATCTTTGTGGAAGTGACGGAAAAAAAAAGGAACCTGCTGGTACAAGACTTGTATATTGAAGGAGTAGTGTAGACAGGGTCACATTCAAAGAATTTTATGATGCACTGCTGTTTCCTAACACTGCACAGCAAAATTTGGTTTCACTTTGTTGACTGCAGGTTTCTGTCATCTACCCACAACACCACCATTAACCTTGATAGAATGTGTCTAATACATTTTATTATCAAGGGTTGAAGAATTGATGTCGGCACAATACTCCATCAAGAAATTGCTGAATGCACTGCCAAGTGGACCGAAATTTTGGTTTTCTCATCATTGGTCGTGTCACTATGTCAGTAGAAAAGAATTGTACCCCAGGGAGATAAAGAAATCATGGATAGTAAGGGTCCAATTAATAAAGCCTCTATCGAGAGAATGACTCATGGCACAACAACACCAATACTGAAGGATGCAGGAACTGGTAACATAAGGAAGGGCAAAGACAAAGCCGACAATAAAGGAAGAAACCTACATATAAAGATATCATTATGGCACAAGCTGAAGGATGTTGAAAAAATGGTTACTTCCATCAGCAACAGGCAGATTAAACTCGTAGCTACAATTGAGGATATAGAGAACTCCTATAATTTATTTTATGCTTATGCTAAAGCCTAGAATAGTTCTATTGGTTCCACATTAAGTCAGTTGAGTCCCTCTACACTACCGGAATTCCCATCATTCTAATTAATCATTCAAAACTATAAATATTCATCTGTGAATGATGACTTCCAAGACCAAGACCGATCGGTGGCATCTCCTCCCATCGTGTAAGTTTCTGACAATGACAAAGACGAAGAATCCATTGACATTGAAGAATGTCTACACAAGACTGATAGTTTGTTTGAGGATGGTATTTTTGCTGGTCAAGAGGACATTGTTGTTGAGAATGAAGCTACTGCTACAGAAGAGGAAATTGTTACTGAAAAAGAAGAAGTTTTTAAAGAAGAGAAAGAAAGAGAAGTCTAATGTAAATATTGTCACCACACCAGAGTCTATGGGTGCAAATATTGATAATCTGGAGTTAAATGGAGTGAGACTAGTGAAAGTTGCAGAAGTCACCAGTGAGGATCAAGATAACTCATTAGAAATTGTGGTCTATACTGGACCACTTCAGGTGGTCTCTCCTACACAAGGAGCAGTCGATGATTTCGGGGTTGCACTGAACTTTGAGGAGCAATCCAAAGACCATGCAAAGACAAAAGAAAAGAAAAGAAACGGAAGCTCTCCAAGGACAATAAGCAAATGAAGTAGGAAACAAAAGGAGAAGAAAGAAACATCATGCAGCCACAACAATTGGCTGCGGATAACTGAGTTAGTTTATTTTAAAGTTGTAGATATAGTTTTCATGCATTGCATATAGCTGTATGTGACAGCCCTAATTTGACCCTAGTCAGGAAGTGGTTTCAGGACCACAAAACCGAGTCACGAAAATAATTATATGTTATATTCTATGCTTATTATATGTGAAAGTGCATGTGTGAAAGTATCGTGTCTTAATTTTGTCATTTGAATGTGGAATTAGCTAAAAAAGACTTGTTTGAGAAACTTTGATAATGTGGTAGGTGAATGTCCAAGTGATTAATGTTGTAAATTACTAAAGTAGAGGATTTGCATGTCTATTTTACCACTTTATTTAAGTGGACGGTAGTGGGGATTAGTTTAATGCATCATGTGCTTAATAATATTAAAATTATAACTTAAATTATGGTATAAAATAATATATGTTATTTTATATCATAAAACGAGGTGATAAAAACAAAGTGAACTTTATTTTTTTTCTTTTCTATCACTTAGCCAAAACTTAAGAAAACAAATAGGAGAATAGAAGCTCTTGAATATTCGGTCACTTGGGGAAGAAAAATTCAAGGTAAGTTCAAGGTAGTTTGGATGAAAATTCATGTTTTTGAGTTTCTCTCTTGGTTCTACTTTAAACCGTTGAATTAATTTGTTAAATGTTGGTTAATTGTGCATTTGACCATGATAGGAAATTGGAAAAAATAAATTATGGTTGATGATAGAAATTGATGAATGGAAGTTTGATAGACTATAATGTTAAAATCCATGTGATTGTGAGTTAATAAGTTTAAAATTTTGAAATTAGAACTATGTGTGCCTCAATTGCTTGGATTAAGCATTCGGCTATAGTATGTAATGCAAAGAAAGTTTGGTGTTGGATGTTTTAAATGATTTAGATAGTTATAAATTAAGTTTGACGATTGGTATTTATGTATAAATGGTTTAAAAGGAGCATTCGGCCATGATGAAATATTATGATGAAGTGATGTTAAATTTGCCCTTAATATTTTCGGATAAGTTACTTAGTTAAGCTTGTTAAATTTGCCTTTACTATTTCCGGATAAGTTACTTGGTGAAGTTTGAAATTTGCCCTTAATATTTCCGGATAAGTTACTTAGTTAAGCTTGTTAAATTTGCCCTTAATATTTCTGGATAAGCTACTTAGTTAAGCTTGTTAAATTTGCCCTTAATATTACCGGATAAGTTACTTAGTTAAGCTTGTTAAATTTGCCTTTATTATTTTCGAATAAGTTACTTAGTTAAAGAAAATTTTTAAAGTACTTAGTTAATTGATACTAGGTTAATGGTGTGTATATATTAATATAAACTTTGTATATGTACTAAAGGTTGTAGATGAATTCGGCCTTGGGAGAAATTTTGGTATAAACTGCTTGAATGTTAAATAGGTTATTGCTTTAATGACCGAATGTGTCAAAGGCTAATGCATGGACTAGTTGATCAATATGTGTTAAAAGGGAAACGTAAATAAATACCTATTTGATGAGCTATACATATATATATTCGGCTATGAAGGTTATAGGTTAAGTCATAGGAATTTTGGTAATGTACATATTTGGTCATTAGGGTTATATGTACTTAGGCTATGTGAGTTATGAGTTAAGGCAATTTGCTTATTTGATATATGTATTCGGTCATAAAGGTGTACATGAGAAAATGTTAAATTGCTTAATGTGATTAAAAAAAAATGTGTATGACCATTTTGTATTTGAGCTAAAAGTAGCTAAATGGCCTATTAAATTTCTTGTCATATTCGGCCATAAACTAGCATGATGGGACTTTAATAAGTTAAATTTTGTTTGAATTAGCTCAAGAGCATAGAGAACCAAGGTTGGACAGGGGAAAAGAGAAAGTAGTTGAATAGCCGATCCGAGACTGTTCGAAAATATTCGAGGTAAGTTTTTAATAGTTAAATGTAAATAATATTCGATAATGACATGACAGATTATGAGAATTAAGTATTACTTATCATATATGTATATGGCCAAATTATATTTGTAATGAAAGTAAAATGTGATATGCTTTTATGATCAAATGATAGTGTTAGATGAATATGAGTAAGATACTACGTGTAAACTATCAAATGATAAATGTGAGTGATAAAATGAAATAAAAGTGAATAAAATGTAGGATGATATGTTCGAATGATGCTGGTACCTAATTTGGTGTGATTGTGTTATATGAAACTCGTTGATTTGAATATCGTACAAATACTATCCGGGCCTTTGAGCCTAGCAGGCAATAATGCCAGTCAAACGATATTAGGCTTCAAGCCTAGTAGGCAAAATGCCGGTGAATTGATTTGGGTTTTAAACCTAGCAGGCAATAATGTCGGTGAAATGATATCGGGCTTCGAGCCTAGCAGGCAAAATACCGGTGAATGAATTTAAGTTTTAAACCTAGCAGGCTGAATACGGGTGATTTGATAAAAGTCTAAAACTAAGATACCTCGTGTTAGAACGACAAATGAATACATTCAATACATTAAATTGGCCAGGTACGTATTATGTATTTATATGTGAGTATGATTTGAATTGAATCATAAGTGTATAATGTGATACATATGTGAATAAATGTTATATCTATGTTAATGATCATGATTCATTCAGTCAAGGTGTGAAAGTATGTGAAAATATTCGATTTATTTATGCTATATGAGTTCAGATTAAGTGAAATAAGAATGCTAATTATGCAATATGTGCTTGTGTATATTCGGCCAAATGATGATCTATCTAGAAAATGACCTCTTGAGAAATTGAATAATCTATAATTGAGTTTATTTGTTGCATTGCTTAAAACTTACTAAGCTTATGAAAGCTTACTCCATTTGTTACGTTTCTCTGTTTTATAGATTGTTGACTCCAGTCACCTACTCAGAAAGGGATCGTCAGTAACTCGTCACACTATCTATCATTTTGGTATTACTATGTTGTGAAGCTAGTATGGCATGTATAGAATAGACTTAAGAGAATGGTATTTTTGAGATGTTGTTGTATATGGGCCATGCGAATATGGCATCTGTTGAATGTTTGCATAAACTTTTTGAATGTATCTAAAAGTTAATGTTCTTATATCTGTGTGATTGTAAAAACGTGGTATTTTAGGTTGGTAACACTTCAGAACCCATTCCGGCGACGGATACGGGTTATAAGGGTGTTACATTTTATTGGTATCAGAGTTACGGTTTAGTCGATTCTAGGATTAACGTAGCGCGTGTGAGTAATGAATTTTGATGCCGATCGAGCGGTAGCTGATGATGTAGAGAGCGTAGCGCTTGCTCCCGTGCACGGGACAGTGCTGTTGGACTCTCAACCGAATGCTAGTAATCAAAATGATGAGGCTAAACAAGCCTTCTATGCTATGATGAACGATTGGTTTACTCAATATGTTCGAACTAATCCGGCTATTTCACATCCCCCACCCCCGACTAATACAACCCCTGCACCTATGGTACCTCCTGTAGTTGACCCGTTGAGGTTGAGCAAGCCCCCGATTGATAGAATTCGAAAGCACGGGGCTACTAAGTTCAAGGCTACAGATAGTGATGATGCCGAGCAGGATGAGTTTTGGCTCGATAATACCATTCGCGCGTTCAATGAATTATCGTGCACACCTGATGAATGCTTAAAATGTGCTATATCTTTGTTACGTGATTCTGCCTACTATTGGTGGAATACCTTGGTTTCAGTGGTGCCGGGAGAACGGGTTACTTGGGAATTCTTTCAAACTAAGTTCCGTAAGAAATATATTAGTCAAAGATTCATCGATCAGAAACAGAAAGAATTTATTGAGCTCAAACAGGGTTCTATGATAGCTACCGATTACGAGCGAAAGTTTGTCAAACTTAGTAGATATGCTTGAGAATGTGTTTTTTCTGAGGCTATCATGTGTAAACGCTTCGAGGACAGGTTAAATGAAGACATGAAACTGTTGGTGGGTATTCTGGAAATCAAAGAGTTTGTAGTGCTTATCGAGCGAGCTTGTAAAGCCAAAGAGTTCAGTAAAGAGAAAAGAAAACCTGATGATGGAGCTAGAGAGTTTCGTAAAAGATCCTCGGGAAAATCCTTTTATCAGTCATCGAAGAAATTTAGAGATGACTCAGGCCGATCTAAGAATACTTTAGGTTTTTTCAGACGTAACTGTGATTGACCCCCTGTGAGCACGCGAGCCACCTCTGTTGCCAGTGTCAGAAATGATCGTCAGGACAGATCTGAGTGCAAGCATTGTGGTAAATGGCATTCAGGAAGCTGTAGATTTCATGACCGCTCTTGTTTCAAGTGTGGATCAGCTGATCACTTTATCAGTGACTGTCCAAAATTAACTGAATAGAATACTGATCTGAGTCGGAGACTTAGTAACACTGCAACACGAGGTAGACCACTTAGACATGCGGGTAATGCTAGTGGAAATCAAAGAGGGACCAAAGGTACTGCTGTACGTTCTAAGGCTCGTGCTCCTTCCAGAGCCTATGCTATACGCATGCACGAGGATGCTTCTTCGCCAGATGTCATTACTGGTACTTTCAGTCTTTTTAATACTGATGTTATTTTTTTGATTGATCCCTGTTCTACTCATTCGTATGTGTGTGAAACTTTGGCATCCAGCAAGACTCTACCTGTTGAGTCTACTAATTTTGTGATTCGGATGTCGAATCCTTTGGGCCGTTATGTGCTAGTTGATAAGGTGTGTATGAAATGTCCCCTGATGATCAAAGATTCTTGCTTTCCGGCTGATCTAATGCTTTTACCGTTTGACGAGTTTGACATCATTCTTGGCATGGATTGGTTAACTGTGCATGATGCGGTAGTGAACTGCAAGCGAAAGACAATTGACTTGAGATGTTTGAATGACGTGATAATTCGAGTTGAGTCTACAGATTTAAATGGATTATCGGCAGTAATATCTTCGATGTTAGCTCAGAATTATGTAAAAAAGGGGTGTGAAGCTTATCTTGCATATGTACTGGATAGCAAAGAGTCAGAAAAGAAACTTGAGACTGTGCCAGTGGTTTGTGAGTTTTCGGATGTATTCCCCGAGGAATTACCTAGATTACCACCTATTCGGGAGGTAGAGTTTGGTATTGAACTAATGCTAGGGACTACACCTATTTCGATAGTTCTGTATCGTATGGCTCGAACCGAACTAAAAAAATTGAAATCTCAGTTGCAAGAGTTGACAGATAGAGGTTTTGCTCGACCGAGTTTCTCCCCTTGGGGTGCACCAGTGCTGTTTGTGAAAAAGAAAGACAGAACCATGAGAATGTGCATTGATTATCATCAGCTAAATAAGGTAACGATAAAGAATAAATATCCGTTGCCACGAATCGATGATTTGTTTGATCAACTGAAAGGAGCCTCAGTATTTTCAAAGATAGACTTGAGATCAGGTTATTATCAGTTGCAAGTTAGAGACTCTGAGGTGCCTAAAACTGCTTTCAGAATGAGGTACGGACACTATGAGTTTCTAGTGATGTCGTTTGGGCTTACTAATGCCTCTACTGTTTTTATGGATCTAATGAATCAAATTTTCAGACAGTATTTGGATCAATTTGTAGTCGTGTTTATAGATGAAATTTTGATCTATTCACATGATGAAATCGAGCATGCCGAACACTTAAAGTTAGTACTGTAGATTTTGCGAGACAAGTAGTTATATTGGAAGTTCAGTAAATGTGAGTTCTGTTTGAGGGAAGTCAGCTTTTTGGGGCATGTTGTATCCGCATCGGATATCCGAGTTGATCCTAGTAAAATTTCAGCTATATTCGATTGGAAGCCTCCGAGAAATGTTTCAGAAGTTTGAAGTTTTTTGGAACTTGCCGGGTACTACAGACAATTTGTGAAAGGTTTCTCGATGATAGCAATAGCGATGACAAAGTTGCTTCAAAAAGATATCAAATTTGAGTGATCAGAAAAGTGCCAGAAAAGTTTTGATCAATTGAAAACTCTTTTGACCGAAGCTCTAGTGTTAGTTCAGCCAGAATCTGGTAAAGAATTTGTGATCTACAGTGATGCGTCTCTGAATGGTTTGGGCTGTGTATTGATGCAAGAGGGTAGAGTAGTAGTGTACGCTTCGAGATAGTTGAAACCACATGAGAAAAACTATTTGACTCATGATCTCGAGCTAGCTGCTATCATTTTTGCTTTGAAAATTTGGCGCCACTACTTGTTCGGGGAAAAATGCCATGTGTATTCCGATCACAAAAGTCTCAAGCACTTGATGACTCAGAGAGATTTGAATTTGAGACAAAGACGTTGGCTAGAATTATTGAAAGATTATGAGCTTTTCATTGATTACCATCTGGGAAAGGCTAACGTGGTTGCTGATGCTTTAAGCCGTAAATCACTAGTTGTTTTACGAGCAATGAATGTGCACCTGTCTGTGTCCACTGATGATGTGTTAGTAGCGGAGTTAAAAGCAAAACTTTTATTGATGCAACAAATCCATGAAGCTCAAAAAGTTGATGATGAATTAGTTGCAAAGCGAGCATTTTGTGTTTTGAAAGAGGATTCAGAGTTTCTGATTAATAGCAATGATTGTTTGAGGTTCAGAAATTAATTATGTGTTCCAAGAAATTCAGAGCTTATATTGAATGAGGCTCATGACAGCCGAATGTCAGTTCACCCGGGTAGTACGAAAATGTACAACGATCTGAAACGTCAGTATTGGTGGCATGGTATAAAACGAGACATTACTGGCTTTGTTTCGAAGCGTTTGATATGTCAACAAGTGAAAATAGAGCATTAAGTGCCTTTGGGATTACTTCAGCCGATCATGATACTCGAATGGAAGTGGGATCGAGTCACGATGGATTTTGTATCTGGGTTGCCATTGTCACCAAGCAAGAAAGATGCGATCTGGGTTGTTGTTGATAGATTGACAAAGTCGGCTCATTTTATTCCCGTACGTACAGATTATTCACTTGATAAGTTAGCCGAACTGTATGTTTCTCAGATTGTAAGGTTACACGGGGTACCTACTTCTATTGTGTCGGATAGAGATCCGAGATTCACATCGTCATTTTGGAAGAAATTGCAAGAAGCATTGGGTACCAAGTTGCATTTTAGCACCGCTTTTCATCCCCAGACTGATGGTCAATCGAGAGATTATTCAGATACTCGAGGATATGTTGAGATGTTGCATCCTTGAGTTTAATGCCTTGTGGGAACGATACTTGCCTTTGGTTGAATTCGCATATAACAATAGTTTTCAATCGAGTATCAAGATGGCACCTTACGAGGCTTTGTACGGTCGTAAATGTCGTACACCTTTGTTTGGGACCGAACTCAGTGAGAATAAGATTTACGGAGTTGATTTGATTAAAGAGGCCGAACAGAAAGTTAAAGTGATCCGTGAAAGTCTGAAAGCAGCATCAGATTGTCAGAAATCATATGCGGACTTGAAACAGAAAGATATAGAATATCAAGTCAGAGACAAAGTGTTTCTTAAAGTTTCACCGTGGAAGAAGGTACTCAGATTTGGCCGTAAAGGTAAATTAAGCCTGAGATTTATCGGACCATACGACATTATAGAACGGATTGGGCCGGTTGCTTATAGACTACTTTTGCCACCTGAACTTGAAAAGATTCACAACGTTTTCCATGTTTTGATGCTCCGTCGGTACAGATCCGATCCTTCTCATGTGATTAATCCATCAGAGATTGAAATTCAGTCTGATTTGAGTTATGAAGAGGAACCAGTTCGTATTTTCGCTCGTAAAGTAAAAGAACTGCGAAATAAGAAAATCTCACTAGTGAAAGTACTGTGGCTCAAACATGGGTTGAAGAAGCGACTTGGGAGCCAAAGGACTCAATGAAAGAACGTTATCCTAACCTTTTCGCTGGTAAGAATTTCGGGGACGAAAATTCCTTAGGGGGGAAAGTTGTGACAGCCCTAATTTGACCCTAGTCGGGAAGTGGTTTCGGGACCACAAAATCGAGTCACGAAAATAACAAAATGTTACATTCTATGCTTATTATATGTGAAAGTGCATGTGTGAAAGTATCGTGTCTTAATTTTGTCATTTGAATGTGGAATTAGCTAAAAAAGACTTTTTTGAGTAACTTTGATAATGTGGTATGTGAATGTCCAAGTGATTAATGCTGTAAATTACTAAAGTAGAGGATTTGCATGTCTATTTTACCACTTTATTTAAGTAGACAGTAGTGGGGATTGGTTTAAAGCATCATGTGCTTAATAATATTAAAATTATAACTCAAATTATGGTATAAAATAATATATGTTATTTTATATCATAAAATAGGGTGATAAAAACAAAGTGAACTTTATTTTTTTTCTTTTCTATCACTTAGCCGAAACTTAAGAAAACAAATAAGAGAAGAGAAGCTCTTGAATATTCGGTCACTTGGGGAAGAAAAATTCAAGGTAAGTTCATGGTAGTTTGGCTGAAAATTCATGTTTTTGAGTTCCTCTCTTGGTTCTACTTTAAACCCATGAATTAATTTGTTAAATGTTGGTTAATTATGCATTCTGTCATGATAGGAAATTGCAAAAAAAAAATTATGTTTGATGATAGAAATTGATGAATGGAAGTTTGATAGACTATAATGTTAAAATCCATGTGATTGTGAGTTTATAAGTTTAAAATTTTGAAATTAGAACTATGTGTGCCTCAATTGCTTGGATTGGGCATTCGGCTATAGTATGTAATGCAAAGAAAGTTTGGTGTTGGATGTTTTAAATGATTTAGATAGTTATAAATTAAGTTTGAGGATTGGTACTTATGTATAAATGGTTTAAAAGGAGCATTCAGCCATGATGAAATATTATGATGAAGTGATGTTAAATTTGCCCTTAATATTTTCGGATAAGTTACTTAGTTAAGCTTCATGATAGAATATTATGATGAAGTGATGTTAAATTTGCCCTTACTATTTCCGGATAAGTTACTTAGTTAAGGTTGTTAAATTTGCCTTTACTATTTCCGGATAAGTTACTTGGTGAAGTTTGAAATTTGCCCTTAATATTTCCGGATAAGTTACTTAGTTAAGCTTGTTAAATTTGCCCTTAATATTACCGGATAAGTTACTTAGTTAAGCTTGTTAAATTTGCCCTTATTATTTTCGAATAAGTTACTTAGTTAAAGAAAATTCTTAAAGTACTTAGTTAATTGATACTAGGTTAATGGTGTGTGTATATATTAATATAAACTTTGTATATGTACTAAAGGTTGTAGATGAATTCGGCCTTGGGAGAAATTTTGGTATAAACTACTTGAATGTTAAATAGGTTATTGCTTTAATGACCGAATGTGTCAAAGGCTAATGCATGGACTAGTTGATCAATATGTGTTAAAAGGGAAACGTAAATAAATACCTATTTGATGAGCTATACATATATATATATTCGGCTATGAAGGTTATAGGTTAAGTCATAGGAATTTTGGTAATGTACATATTTGGTCATTAGGGTTATATGTACTTAGGCTATGTGAGTTATGAGTTAAGGCAATTTACTTATTTGATATATGTATTCGGTCATAAAGGTGTACATGAGAAAATGTTAAATTGCTTAATGTGATTAAAAAAAAATGTGTATGACCATTTTGTATTTGAGCTAAAAGTAGCTAAATGGCCTATTAAATTTCTTGTCATATTCGGCCATAAACTAGCATGATGGGACTTTAATAAGTTAAATTTTGTTTGAATTAGCTCAAGAGCATAGAGAACCAAGGTTGGACAGGGGAAAAGAGAAAGTAGTTGAATAGCCGATCCGAGACTGTTCGAAAATATTCGAGGTAAGTTTTTAATAGTTAAATGTAAATAATATTCGATAATGACATGACAGATTATGAGAATTAAGTATTACTTATCATATATGTATATGGCCAAATTATATTTGTAATGGAAGTAAAATGTGATATGCTTTTATGATCAAATGATAGTGTTAGATGAATATGAGTAAGATATTACGTGTAAACTATCAAATGATAAATGTGAGTGATAAAATGAAATAAAAGTGAATAAAATGTAGGATGATATGTTCGAATGATGCTGGTACCTAATTTGGTGTGATTGTGTTATATGAAACTCGTTGATTTGAATATCGTACAGATACTATCCGGGCCTTTGAGCCTAGCAAGCAATAATGCCGGTGAAACGATATTGGGCTTCAAGCGTAGCAGGCGAAATGCCGGTGAATGAATTCAGGTTTTAAACCTAGCAGGCAATAATGCCGGTGAAATGATATCGAGCCTCGAGCCTAGCAGGCGAACTGCCGATGAATGAATTCGGGTTTTAAACCTAACAGGCTGAATGCCGGTGATTTGATAAAAGTCTTAAACTAAGATACCTCGTGTTAGAGCGACAAATGAATACATTCAATACGTTAAATTGGCCAGGTGCGTATTATGTATTTATATATGAGTATGATTTGAATTGAATCATAAGTGTATAATGTGATACATATGTGAATAAATGTTATATCTATATTTATGATCATGATTCATTCGGTCAACGTGTGAAAGTATGTGAAAATATTCGATTTATTTATGTTATATGAGTTTAGATTAAGTGAAATAAGAATGCTAATTGTGCATTATGTGCTTGTGTATATTCGGCCAAATGGTGATCTATCTAGAAAATGACCTCTTGAGAAATTGAATAATCTATGTATAATTGAGTTTATTTGTTGCATTGCTTAAAACTTACTAAGCTTATGAAAGCTTACTCCGTTTGTTACGTTTCTCTATTTTATAGATTGTTGACTTCAGTCACCTGCTCGGAAAGGGATCGTCAGCAACTCGTCACACTATCTATCATTTTGGTATTACTATGTTTTGAAGCTAGTATGGCATGTATAGAATAGACTTAAGTGAATGGTATTTTTGAGACGTTATTGTATATGGGCCATGTGAATATGGCATCTTTTGAATGTTTGTATAAACTTTTTAAATGTATCTAAAAGTTAATGTTCTTATATCTGTGTGATTGTACAAATGTGGTATTTTGGGTTGGTAACACTTCATAACCCATTCCGGTAACGGATACGGGTTATAGAGGTGTTACACTGTAAGTCACATTTTTGTTTAGTACATATTATCACTGCATTTTTATTATCATTACATATTCATGTCAGTGCATTGGGGACAATACAATCTTTAAGTTTGGGGGAATGTATATGGGATTTGAAAATAAACCCACATTTCAATTTATTTTTGAAGCATGCAAGGTTTATGCACAATTGTTCAAAAATTTTTGTTATATTCGATGCTAAATTCTTAGATCATGTGAATTGTCAATGAATAACTTGGATAAATTTGACTAAATATTGTATCTTCAATACTTTGATGAATGATTTACATTGCATTAGTAATAAATGACTAGTAGCATTCATTGAATCTTGAATGAAACTGGCTTTTTCAACTGCTTATATATATAGATGGTTATAAATAAGAGACACTCCAAAGTGGGTGTATTGTGAAATGTTAAAAAAGGAACACTCCAATACAAGCATTAGAAAAATGAATCTGGCCAAAAGTCATTGCTGCATGAGTGTGTGTCGGCACAATAACATACTCTTTGTTGCGCCCCATCATTACTTCTCAGGAACAAGGGTACAATAATGCAACGATATCCCTTATTCTAAAAAAAAAAAAGATATATAAATACTCAATAGTGTACAATAAATGTTGTATTTGTATATAGAATTTATGATTTGAAGTATGATGTTGGTCTTGATGAAAGTGCAATATTACTCATTCATGCTTATGTATTGTCGGTGCAATATTCTTTCATCTAAATGTGATTCATTCATTAGGAATTTAGAGGGTTCAAGTTGTTAGAATGATGATCGTTTGCCTTAGTAAAATTTTTTTAGCCTTGCTAGTTTCTATTTTACTTGAGGACAAGTAAAAACTCAAGTTTTGGGGTGTGATTGTACTAGAAAGAACATATGTTTTCTCCTGACTTATTGGTTAATTTGTTCCCATTTAGTTATCTTTAGCATACATTTCAGCATTTTCAGTTTAGTAAATTGCATTTTATAACCCAGTCAATCCTAGCCTATTTTATCCTTAAATTTGCTATCTTTCAGCACTAATGTTGTTGCATTAGTTAATTCCAGATTGCTTCTAAAATTGTCGCCACAATTTACAACTGTCTGGATAAAAAACCAAAAATATGTGAGGTGTCCAGTCTAGTGTCACTACCCTGTACGAACAAGGATAGAAGAATCCTGAGGAAATGACATCTGTACTGTTGAGGAAAACATAAAAGGTTAACGTGAGAAGAATGAAAACACTACAGCGAAATAGGGTTTTAGCGGCGTTTTTAGCGGCGTTTTAATAGAAAACGCCACTAAAAATAAGTATTACCGGCGTTTTCAGTAAAACGACGCTATAGATCAACCTATAGCGGCGCTTTTATAAAAACGCCGCTAAAAGATTAATGCAAACGACGCCGTATTCAGTTCATTAGCGGCGTTTTCAGTAAAACGCCGCTATAGATAAACCTATAGCGGCGCTTTAATAGAAACGCCGCTAAAAGATTAATGCAAACGACGCCGTATTCAGTTCATTAGCGGCGTTTTCATTAAAGCGCCGCTATAGGTTGATCTATAGCGGCGCGTTTTTATAAAACGCCGCTAAAAGATTAATGCAAACGACGCCAGATTCGGTTCATTAGCGGCGCTTTCCTTAAAACGCCGCTATAGATTGAGCATTAGCGGCGTTTTATAGAAGCGCGCATGATAGACAGATCTATAGCGGCGTTTTTATGTAAGTGCCGCTAAAAGATTAAAGACACAATATGAATTAACTATGGGAAAGTTAATTTCATTTTAGTTACTTAATTATGAAAAGTTACACTTTGATAAATAAACTATTTAGAAGTTTTCATTTAATTAAATTACGAAGATGTTAAAATCAATGTTATGGCTTTCTCTAAACCTTAATTAACCCCTAACCCCTAAAATCAATAACCTTTTTACATCTCAAACCCTAAATCTCTAGTCATAAACCCTAAATTGTAAACTTTAAACCCTAAACATTAAATCTTCAATTCAAAACCATAAAACCTTAAACTGTAGACAACAAACCCTTAAACACTTAAATATTATATAAATCCTAAATTAACCTATAAGAATAAATAATATATATATATATATATATATATATTGATATATATAGATATTAATGTAAAAGAACGACAGAAACATATAAAAAACGGAAACCACATTTCAATCTCTATTCTCTAAATATTCAAATTATATATTACCATGTGATGTTTTATTAAAAAATTAAATACAATAAACTGTTTAGATTAATTAATAATATTATAAAAATATATAGACTAAATGATATTAAAAATTAAAGTATATGCAAATAAATCTAAAATTTAAATATATTAGAGAGACCAAATTAAAATTTAACCATGTATTAATAGGAAATAATAATAATAATAATAATAATAATAATAATAATAATAATAATAAAGAGGAAAAAAAGGAGGAAAAATTATTGTCATAATTAGTGGCGCTTTTAGCAAAAACGCCGCCAATATGTATAGTTTATTAGTGGCGCTTTCTAAACAACGCCACAAAACATCTATTAAAAGAATGTAAAACGGCGTCGTCTACATCACATTGTTATTAGTGGCGCTTCCATAAACGCCGCAAAAAGGTGAGAATTACCAGCGTTTTATCCAGAAACGCCACAAAAATCTTTCAACAGATTGTAAAACGACATCGTTATTACCTTGTTATTAGTGGCGCTTTATATAAAAATGCCACAAAACATTTAAAGTGATTTCAAAACGTCGTCGTTTAGTTGTCTCTTTTATTAGTGGCGCTTTAATAAACGCATACAAAAGGTGTGAAATTCAGCGTTTTCTCTAAAAACGCCACAAAATCTATTAATAGATTGCAAAACGCGGCGTCGTTTTTTGGAACCCCAATTTCCCTTTACTTTTCCCCAGTTCATTTACCCCGACTACTTTTCCTTTTACTTCGTCTGTTTCAAATTTCCCTTAAAATTTCCCATTTCTTTCAAGCCCTAATTTCAGAAATCCCTTATAATTTCCCCCAAAGAGATATCCTCAAATCGTTTTCCCCGAATTCCCTTTGATTTGCTCTGCTATCAGTAGTTTTCCCATAACCCCAAATCAAAATTTTTGATTTTTGGACCCTAACTGCGTCTGCGTCTGCGTCTATGTCTGCCTCTTCTCTCTGCCACTGTCATTGGAATTTCGAGTCCTATAGGTATTGTTACTACTTATATGGGCACTTTATTTAGTTTAATTTAGTCTCTTTGAAAATGGATAATGAATGTCATCTTTGTGACTACAATGTGATGTTACTGTTTTTTTCAATCATGATTGGAATAATTTGGATATTTTCTTCTCCTTTAATTTCAATGTTCATAGAGTTTAAGTTTTAGGATTTTGTATTTCTGTTTCAACTTTTAAATTTTGGGAGTTGAGGGTTCAGGTTCTGTGTTTCATACATTCCCCGTTTATGTACGTGAAGCTGTTCTACATCATATCATGATGATGTACAATTGTTATACTTGCTTATTTCAGCAGGATATAGAATTAATGTTGACAAATATCTTGATGCTTTCTCAGAATATCTCATGGCCAATGTTGGAGGCATCAATACTTTGCTTCTAAAGCCATGATGGGTTGAATATGTCATCTCTCATTGTTGATCGGGGACAACATTCATGGTTTATTCCTAAAGGAATCCTTAAGCCACGCTTTTAGGTACGAATTATTTCTAAAAATATTTGAGAATTTTGATTTATCTATGGAAATGATGGTATAGGTCATTCTATTCCTTGCTGCAAAAAAACAAGATAATCTTAAAAGTCGCCTCTACAGCTTAGCATGTAAATTGATAGGTTGCAAATGCACTTATGGAAAGACATATCTGTCTTATTCCCCCTCCCTTCTTCTCATCCCTTCTATAGAGTACATGGAAATTGAAGTTATATCCTATAGTGGAAAGTTTTGTATCTCTAGACTGTGCATATCCAATATGATTAAATAAATGTGTGTATATATATCGATAATCGATTGATATTTTTTTGCAAAGGCTTCTAACTTTAATGCTTGAGTATTGACAAGAAGATGTTACCATCACTTATTTTAATTTTTGAGAATGAAATGCACCCACTATACAATAATTAATTAAGACTCATAAATATTTGATTTTCAAATTCATTCACCACTATAATTTATGGTAATCTAAAACCCAAATTCCTTCTCGGATGTGTGAAGTGCATTTGTGTGTTTTGTAGGTGTTTAAATTTGAGATTGGTTTGTGATAGGGTGAGATATAGTTGGGTGTTTCACGTGGAGCATGTTTGTTGACTTGGATGTCATAGTTGGGACGTATTATCTCCTTGTTTGTCCATTTGTACTGCAAGTTATGGTGTTTGTTCATGGGCAACTTAGAAATTTTAGTGGTTCTCAATTAAATGCAACATCATCTTCATCATTATTATTAATTTTATATATATAATTTTACAAATATACTATAGCTATACCTTATCTATGAATAATTTATTCCTTATTAAGAAAAAATAAAAATTGAATAGCGAAGAGTTTAATTTATAATATATTAAGTTTTTATAACTTGTATATATTTTTAGTAATGATTAGGAACTTTTATTGGTACTCATTTATTATTTTAAATAATATTGCTTGGTATTAATAATATGAAAGTAAAATGATATTGTATATATTTTTAGCCATTAATTATATTGTATATTGAATAGTATGACAAGAGCAAATTTAAAAATTTATTAAAATGAATGCAAAAGTAAATCTAATGACTTGGAAAATAAAGCTATGAATAATTAAAAAAGAAAGAAATTGTAAAAACTTCTTACATCACCCTTTTCTTGTGAATAAAACAAGATATTCTAGAAGTGGACATGGTTACCATCCTAGACCTAATTAAAATTGAAATTGTCTCAGTATTGCTTTTTGCTTTTTGCGCTTATAAGTAATGTGATTGCTTTTTGCTTTTTAATCTGTTTTTTTAATATAATGATTTGCCAACCGCTTCAAACCGGTGAGAAAGGTGTGGAGAATGATATAGATGTTGATAACAAAGACACTTCAATAGAGGAAGTCTAAATCAATTTGGTCATTTGGACTAAAAGATTATCTTCAGTCAGCTTTCTTCTTCTTCATTTGGATAGCTATATGCTGAATAATTAATCATGTGTTGTTGGCCTTAACACCAAGTCTCGTGAGTACTCCTCCACCGGCATATATAAATGTTTGCACAGTATTTGCTCGAGTATCTCATCTGTATGGGGTCTTTGGGTTATTATCTGTCATATTTTATATATGTGCCTAATAGTAATTTGCTCGAGTAAATTATCAAAAAGAATCTCATGTTTCGAATTTGTGCACAAACAAGCTGGAATGTTTTATTTTTGCAAAAATTTCAATTAATGTTTGTAAAATTGCAAAGGCATTTTCACGGGAGTGGTAGCCGAATCGAGTCTATACGGATATCAAAAAGAATAATATGAAGTATAGTGTTTTGGTATTCGTTAGGAGAAGTTAATGTTTATGAGTTTTGTGGAGTATGATTCTGCACATGCAAAGTTGGTTTGTTTAAAGATGTGCATTTTCATGTTTACATACTAATGCTGATTCCATTTTTGTTTTTTAGATGTTCTTTTGGTCTGTTTTCATGTTTCTATCCAACTTATGTGTTTATCGTGCGGTTTTGCCATATTTTGCTAAGGTGTACACTTCATTGGTAGTGTCTTTGATCCTGGTACAAGTGGGCACTTGCAAACCGATATAGGTAAAGTTTTTATATTTGCTTAAACTGAAATATATTTGGTGCTACTCTTATAATCTTACATCTGTTCTAGGTACTATCGAGCACCTGAATTAATATTTGGTGCAACTAAATACACCACAGCCATTGACATTTGTTCTAGGTACGTACAGGTTTCGTTGCTAATTTTTTCCTTATTTCTATGCATTTTCACTTTAACCTACTTAACAAATATTACTTTTCCGACTCAACATCCGTTTCTTTGGTGAGAGTGGAGTAGACTAGGTAAGTTTTATTAAGGTACGTTTTATTTCAAAATTCTAATCAATAATAGTTTTATCATTATGATTTTGGAAAATTTAATATTTTGGGGTTGCGATTTTGTAAAGATTTAATTGCTCATTCTGTTTGGAGTAGAACTATTTTATTTCGATTTTAATATTTAATATTTGGATCAACTTACTTATTATTTGGTTCAACTTAAGTATGAATATGTATGAATTAATAAATTAAAAAAGACTTGAAAAAATTCTATCGAGCTCATCTACTATCGAATATTTATATAACCTTAATTTATTTCCAATTGACTTATCAAAATTAAACTACAATTTTTTATATTATTATATTCATATTACTATTTTTTATATTAATAATGTTTGATTTTAATATTTAATATTTTTAAATGTCTTTGAAAGTTATAACTAATTTTTATCAAAATGGCAACAATTTTATCAAAATTACAAAGTTTAAATATTTTAAAGATTCAAAGTATATAAATTTGAAACTCCATGGGTTGCCTTATATCGAGTGCAAGATATAATGGATCCTCCCTAGGTGTAACAACGCCACGTCATTTGATGAATCTTAAATAAATTAAAAAGACTTGAAAAAATTTTATCGAGCTCATCTACTATCCAATATTTATATAACCTTAATTTATTTCCAATTGACTTATCAAAATTAAACTACGATTTTTTTATATTATTATATTCATATTACTATTTTTTTATATTAATAATGTTTGATTTTAATATTTAATATTTTTAAATGTCTTTGAAAGTTATAACTAATTTTTATCAAAATGGCAACAATTTTATCAAAATTACAAAGTTTAAATATTTTAAAGATTCAAAGTATATAGGTTTGAAAACTCGACGGGTTGCCTTATATCGAGTTGCAAGATATAATGGATCCTCCTAGGTGTAACAACGCCACGCATGATGAATCTTAAATAAATTAAAAAGACTTGAAAAAATTCTATCGAGCTCATCTACTATCCAATATTTATATAACCTTAATTTATTTCCAATTGACTTATCAAAATTAAACTACGATTTTTTATATTATTATATTCATATTACTATTTTTTATATTAATAATGTTTGATTTTAATATTTAATATTTTTAAATGTCTTTGAAAGTTATAACTAATTTTTATCAAAATGGCAACAATTTTATCAAAATTAAAAAGTTTAAATATTTTAAAGATTCAAAGTATATAGGTTTGAAACTTTGACGGGTTGCCTTATATCGAGTGCAAGATATAATGGATCCTCCTAGGTGTAACAACGCCACGTCATGATGAATCTTAAATAATGGATCGTCCGTTTTACCATTTAAGTTAAACTTTTTATTCAAACTAAATCATAGCTTTTAAGCTAAATACGGATGTCCACACAGTGTTTTAATATGTACTTAAGAAAAGATGACTTGTAAAACATAAATTAAATTAAGTGTGGACTATTTTAATCTGCACATGTGATTTGTCAAATAAAACGAACGACATGTATATTACTTAATTAAAATAATTTTTATAAATATTATTTAATTAAATATTATTTAATCCCGCTACTTACCTGTAGATACTTCATACTTGATTGTATTATCCATGTGATTTTCCACATCGTGATATAAAAAACTTACATAATACATAAATATATTTGATATCATAATTTATATAACTTACAAAACGTACATAACTTATATAACTTAGATAAATATATAACTTATATAACATACATAACTTATATAACATACATAACTTACATAACTTATATAACATACATAACTTATATAACTTATATAACTTAGATAAATATATAACTTACATAACTTACATAATACTTAAATATATTTTATATCATAATTTACATAACTTACATAACTTATATAACTTAGATAAATATATAATTTACATAAATATATCATATCATACATAACTAGTTTACGAAATTTACTTAACTTACATAATACATAAATCTATAGTTGAAAATCTCGCAACTTGCTGAATTAGTTTATACCCATTAGAGACTTGATATTTAGTATAATGATATGATTTAAATCAATTGAGAACATTTAAGTAATCAGAATATGTTGTCAACTTTAGATTTCAAGAACTACAAAATGGATAGGAGTTGGATGAAATTGTCAAGGGTAAGCAATGCCTATCAAAATGGAGTACAAACTTTTCTAAATTTTGCATTTCAAAATGCAAGCCAAGAGAATATGATTCTTTGCCCGTGTAAGAAGTGTGGCAACATCTACGGCATTCTCGTGAAGTTGTCTCACGAACATCTAATTGTTGATGGCTTTATTCGGGGGTATAAAAAATGGATTTTCCATGGAGAGTGTACATCTAGTGGAACTTCTTCAACGATTAATCCGACTTATCCTGATACTGATTACCATCAGTATGTTAGACAATATGACATAGAAGATATGTTGCGGGATGCATTTAATATGCGTAGTCATGGTGAGCAATCGTTTCCACCTGACTTTATTATATCTGAGGATTGTAATATTACTGGAAATGTTTTTTGCGAAACGGGAACAAGTGCACCTAATGAGGAGCCAAATGAAGAAGCGGCTAAGTTCTACAATTTACTTAATGAAATGAATGAAGAACTTTACGAGGGATCAAAATATTCGAAATTGTCCTTCTGCATTCGTCTATTTCACTTAAAATGTTTGGGAGGGTGGACCGGAAACTCTTTTACAATGCTGCTAGAGTTTCTAAGAGAGATGTTTCCGTTTGCAAAAATTCCCCAGTCTTGTCAAGATATGAAGAGACTAATAAAAGATTTGGGCCTTGGGTACGATAAAATTCATAGTTGCCTAAATGACTGCATGTTGTACTGGGGTGATCAGAAAAACCAACAATCTTGTCATGTTTGCGGTAAGTCTCGTTGGATGAATAGTAATACAGAATATGTGAATACGGATGAAGGTGGGGCACAGTTAAGAAAGAAGCCAGTCAAGGTCTTGCAATATTTTCCCCGATACCAAGACTTCAAAGGCTTTTCATGTCCTCAAAGACGATCGAATCTATGACGTGGCATAATGATCAACGGATGATGATGGATTATTAAGACATCTCATGGATTCTTTAGCTTGGAAATCATTTGACAAGAAATTTCCAAGCTTTGCAAGCGATCCTCGGAATGTGAGGCTTGGGCTAGCGGTGATGGCTTTAATCCATTTAAAATCATGAGTACTTAAATGCGATGCCTTGGCCTGTAGTACTTGTTCCTTACAATTTGCCTCCATGGATTTGCATGAAGCAATCTTCATTTATTTTATCAATGATTATCCACGGAGAGAAAGGTCCGGAAATGATATTGACATCTATTTGCAGCCACTTATTAAAGAGTTAAAACAATTATGGTCGGGTGTTGAGACATATGATGTATTGAGAAAGGAGAACTTTAATTTACGTGCGGCTTTATTGTGGACAATTAATGATTTCCGCTTATGCCAATTTATCGGGTTGGAGTACTAAAGGGCGTTATGCCCGTCCTTGTTGTGCTTGCGTAAACTTGTTCAAGTGGTTGTATAATGGGAAGAAGTTCTCTTACATGGGCCATCGTCGGTGGTTAGATGAAAATCATAAATTTAGATTTCAGAGAGGACTCTATTTGTGATGCATCAAGAGTGCAGAGAGGAGCTCCTAAGCAGCACTTGGATCTGAAATCTTGTTTATGTTAAAAGATATCAACTTTAGTTACTGGAAGATGAATCAACCACCTATCACGCAAATAAGGAGAAGATCGAGGGATGAATCGATGATGAATCACGACGAAGAGGATGATCCTAATGAGGCGGAGTTGTGGAAGAAAAGGAGTATTTTTTTTGAGTTGCCTTATTGGGAGCACAACATTTTACGCCACAATCTTGATGTCATGCATATTGAGAAGAATGTCTGCGAGAACATAATTGGGACAATTTTAAATGTCGATGGAAAATCAAAAGACAATCTTCAGAGCCGACTTGATTTAGTTGACATGAGAATCCAGCGTGATCTTCATCCTCAAGTACTTCCGAATGGGAAATGTCGGTTCTGCCTTCTCTATTTTTTCAATGTCAAAGAAAGAGAAAGAAGTTTTCTGCATGGTGTTGAAGGATATAAAGGTCCCAGATGCGTATGAGTCAAATATATCTCGATGTGTGAGTTTCAAAGATCGAAGATTATATTCATTAAAATCACATGATTACCACATCTTGATGCAAGATTTACTCCCAATTGCTTTACTGGTCTTTGTATGTCAAAAAATGTAACGTCCTGTATAATTGAACTATCCAATATAATGAAAGCTATTTGTGGCAAAGTTTTGAATGTCGAAGAACTTGAGAGAGTACAGGATCGAGCGGCTTTGACTTTATGCAATTTAGAGAAGATCTTTCCACCTTCCTTCTTCACTATTATGGTGCACTTGGTAATCCATCTCCCTCACGAAGCAATCCTTGGTGGACCGGTTTTTTATCGATGGATGTATCCTATTGAAAGGTGCTAATTTATTTCTCAAGTATTCACTCATTCACCTCTATACATTTAGTTACAGCTTTTGATAAATATTGTATATCGTGTTTAGGGTCCTAAGCAAATTGAAGTCATATTGTCGCAATAAGCGTTATCCAGAAGGATCAATTGCTGAAGGCTACTTGGCAGAAGAGTGCATGACCTTCTGTTCTAGATATTTAGAAGATGTTGAAACACGATTGAATAGACCAAGTAGAAATGCTGGGCTCAATGATCATGACTTGGCCGAAACTTATTTATTTCAAAGTTATGGAGAACCAATCGGCAAAGTTGAAATTGTAGAATTAGATGATACATCGTGGATACAGGCACATCGATATGTACTTTTTCACCACGATTCAATGGAACCGTTGCGCAAGTAAGTTATAAAATTGTCTTACATATTAAATCTGCTTTTTGATTTGTTTATCTTCTAACCAATTAAACTTGTTTTTAACATAGTGGGTACAAACAAATTTTGAGATCTCGTGCACGCTCTCGAAGATTACAACATCGAGAGATTAATAAGTTATTCACATAATCTTTTCATGAATGGTTAAGTCAAACGGTATGTAACTAAAGTTAATAAGTTACATATAATCGCGAAATTAAGTTAATCAAATAAGAATGTTTTTACATAATACATTTATAATTATTTAATTTACTTTCGATTCAATAGGTTTGGAGTGGGAAGGACGTCAATGACAAAATTAAATGGCTTTCCTAAGGTCCGAACAGAGTAATAAAAAGATATAGTGCCTTCCTCATCAATGGATACAGATTTCATACAAAGTATCGCGAGAGAATGAGGAGAACTCAAAATTGTGGAGTTGTTGTTAATTCTTCAATTACAAGTTATGCTAGTGCTAGGGATAGTAATCCGGTTGAGGGTAATGTGGAGTATTACGGACTTCTTACCGACATTATTGAGTTGGATTACTATGGCAGATGGAAAGTTATCTTATTTCGGTGTGATTGGGCTGATGTTAATACTGCTCGAGGAATTAAAAAAGATCAATTTGGTTTTACAATGGTGAATTTCTCTCGCTTGATTCATACTGGACAACAATTGATGGACGAACCATATGTATTTTCCTCTCAAGTGAAATAAGTTTTTTATTCAAAAGATCCAACTGATGAGGGTTGGTATGTTGTACTCCGGAACACCCCTAGAGACTTGTTTGACATGGGTAATGGAAGTAGAGATGACATTGTCGAAAGATCAGAAACATTACCTTTTCCAGAACAAAACTTAGATGAAAATATCCCTAGTACTAGTACACAATATCAATGGGTTCGAGATGATGTGAATGAAGATATTTACGAATAATGATGTAGTAAGATTTTACTTTTTTTTAATTATATGTAATATTATAATTTTAATCTTGGTCATGTTATATAATTTGACTATTTTATATGTACTATTATTGTTGTAATTTATTACTAAAACTTTAACTATTTTATGTGTATTGCAGGAAAAATGCGTAGAAGAAGATTACGTGGTTTAAGTATTGTCCAGAATACTCCAAATTCGGAAGAAGGAAATAGTGAACAATGAGATACCGTTGGATCTTGAATGTGCCGAGACACTTGACGAGCTGAAGAATTTCAAAGTAATGTTACGTTTATTTTACATGTGTTGACTTTTATTATTAATTTATTTGTAAATTTTAATATAATAATAGTATATCATTTTTCAATTTGAAAATGGTGGGGCGCTTGAGAGTTCGAGGACGTACTGCGCTTAGTGATTTATACGACTTAGATCCCGCCAACCGTGTCAAAGTAAGTAGAAATACTTATGGCCACTGTTGGATCTGAAGCTCGACTTTTAGCGGTCAGTATTGGCATTTTAGCACGAAATGCCAATATGTTGCCCATCAACTACTTAATCATGGCATCACATGCCCGATAGCAACAAAAATCGAGCTCTCGCTAATATTAAGGTAACAAAATGTGAATGTAATTTATAATATTTTGGTTTAAGTTTCATTTATATTTACATTCTAAACTTGTGTTTTTTTAGGATAGATTTGCTTTAGAGGTCTCTGATGATTATATCAAGAAGACATTGGGTAAAAAATGGAGAGACAATAAAAGCACTTTAAAAAAATAATATTTTAAGAAAGACATAAGCCTCGAGGAAAAATTAAGAAATGTCCCGCCGGGAATGCTGAGGTACCAATGGGAAGATGCGGTTAGATTCTGGAATTCAAAGAAAGGAGAGGTATTACGTATTTCCAAACTCCTATATATAGTGTTTACTATATACGTAATAATAATTTCATTATGTAGGACCGTGAGCGAGTTGGAATAAGCAGCAGGCAAAAACAAAAATTCACGCACACGGTAGGGTCGAGAAGTTTTGCTTCTGTAGCTGAGGCCGAGGTATCAAAATTTTATTAATTATTTCAAATATTAATAACTTTCTAATATTAAATAATATTTTTACTACTATATTGTAGGAAGTCAAATCTGGACAAAAAGTTGGGCGCCTTTAGCTTTTTGAGATTACGCATAGGAAGAAAGATGGATCTCCTATGACATCCGAAGCTGGAGAAATTATGGTATATTTACTTAATACTATTTGATTTATTGTAAATATTTATAATTTTTAATTATAATTGTTTAATTCAATTAATCGTTAGTAGTTTTAAATAATGCTATGTTGCATTCCTTTTTATTATATATTTCGTTTCTAACTTTTTAATTGATTTTTTAGGAGAAACTAAAGGATAAGAAGGCGGAATATGAAGCGACTGCTTCAACTGATAGTTCTGTTAATCTTGAGAACATTGATAACGAATTATCACTTTGAAGTTTTGGGTCTGAAAAGGTGCGGTCGGGTTCGATTTCAAGGATCCGTATTACCCCGACTCAATATTTTGGATCCGGCTCCCAAGCAATACATGCCTTTCTAAGTCAAGCTAAAGTCAAAGTTCGTGAGGTTAAGAGATCGATGGCTCGGATGCAAGCGAACACAGTTGAGCAAATTGCCGACGTTCAACGAAAATATGAAGAACTCCAAAGAACAACTTAGAGCGGAGGCGGCGAGAGAGAGGCAAAGGCAGCGGAGAGGAGGCAATTGCGGAATGAGGAGGCGGCAGCGAATGCAGAGGGAGGCGAGCATAGGAAAAAGTACGATGACCTCCACTCACACTTCAAAGAGATGATGCAAATGTTTCAACAATCATAAAAGCCGCCATCTTAGACATTAGTTTTCTCGTTGTAAGAATATTTTTAACTTTGTCACGTTTAACATTATTCTAAGAATATTTTAAATCATTCTTTATTAATTACATCATATATTTTTCGTTAAATTTGAAGTATTATTTAGAATTAATATTTTTGGTTGTATTTTCTTATGCTAAATTTGCTATTTTGGCTGCATTTTATGCTATATTTGTTGTATTTGGTTGGATTTTAATGCGGAAGAAATCTGAATATAGGTGTAAAAAATGTATTGCAAATCTGCCAAAATTAGCGGCGTTTGTGGGAAAAACGCCGCTAAAGGACATGACTTTTAGCGGCGCTTTCTAATAAACGCCGTGAAAGTCCATGACATTTAGGGCTTTTAGCGGCGCTTTTATTTCAAATGCCGCTAAAGGACATGACTTTTAGCGGCGCTTTTATTTCAAACGCCGCTAAAGGCCTTGACTTTTAGCGGCGCTTTTATTTAAAACGCCGCCAAAGGCCTTGACTTTTAGCGGCGCTTTTATTTCAAATGCCGCTAAAGGCCTTGACTTTTAGCGGCGCTTTTATTTCAAACGCCGCAAAAGGCCTTGACTTTTAGCGGCGCTTTTATTTCAAACGCCGCAAAAGGCCTTGACTTTTAGCGCTTTTTCAATAAACGCCACCAATTTTTGCGGCGCCGCCTATAGCGGCGTTTTTTGCGGCGTTTTCAAAAGCGCCGCAAAAAGATTTAGTGGCGCTTAGAAGCGCCGCTAAAGGCTAAAAAAAGCGCCGCTAAAAGTCTGTTTTGCTGTAGTGAAAAGGGAATTCTTTTGATCATCATTTTTTCTTACCCTATCTTTGAAGCTTGCAGCTATGGCAGATTAAACCTTTTTTGGGTGAGCCAACGTGAAGATTGATGCAGATCCATTCCTGACAAGGAGTTCTAAGTGTGAGACAAGAGAAAAGCAAGAGATTCAATCGAGTTAACTAGGAATAATGTTCTCCACTCGATTCTTTCTTATCTCTTTGGAAACAGTGATGATTAATCTATATTTTCTATTGTATCAAAGTACAATGATTTCTTGGTTAAATGTTATCTTATTAAATCTATTTTATTATTTAATCTTGGGGGTTTGAATGTTTTAAACACGGAAGTGTTATTTCAGTCACATCATTGGAAGGTGCAGTGACAATTTGAACTAAGAAGCATTACAGCTGAAGTTGAGTAAGGGCTAAAGTAATTTAGTCTACCTGTTCTTAATAGTGCTATATGGCCTTCATCGGAAGGTGAGGTTAATGTGCATGGTTAAGTCCCAAATTAAATAGAAAAGTAGCGTTTGGTAAGACATACGTTGAATTTTATTGCATCAACAATCACTCATCTTTTATAATTGTGAGTACTTAGTATTTTGCTAAAGATTCATGTTGGGGATCCCGGTTTATCCATAGCATACTTTGTCTTATTGTTTTTGAGTTATTGCTTCGACAACTACCCTCACAATTTATCTCGTTTCTATCTAGTTATTGCACTGACATTAATAGGCAAAAGACAACCATCCATGTGGGATCGATATCTGACAGACTCACATCTGTCCACTATACTTGCATTGACAATGTATGCTTGCACATTATTGTTATAACGTTTACACCGATCAAGTTTTTGGCGCCGTTGCCGGGGATTGCACTTGTTTAATGATTATTTTTATTTTTGTGTGTTTTTTTGTATTTTTTTATGGCAAGGTTTTATTGAAATTATTAATATTTTTAAAGGGTAAAATAGTAAAATGGTAATTAAATCATAAAACAAATAAGTAAAAAGGTATCATCTTCTTTCATTTGTTTTCCTTTACAATTGAAAATAGCCATAGAAGCTTGCTAGGGTTCGGCCATCAAAATTCTTCATGCCTAATAGCTTTTTCAAGCTCATTTTTAATGATTTTTATGTTTTTGGGACTGTTGTAGCTTAATCTAGTTAGCCCAGGGACTAATTTACAAAATTGTTAAAGATATAGGGTTTTGCCATGAATGTTCTTGCATGATTCTTGATGTTTTATGAAAGATTATGAATCCTTGTTGATAAATAAGCAAGTTTTGTAAAGGGATTTTTGATGAAATTTTCATTTAGGGACTTATTTATAAAAGTAGTAAAATTCTATGGTAAATTTGTGAAATTTTAATTTGTATGGGTTGATATAGGTCCCTAGTGTATTTGGCTAGCATGGAATAAGGATGAAAATGCTTAGATTTTAATTTATGAGCTTACGGACTAAATTGTAAAAATTTTAAATATTAAGGGCAAAATGGTAATTTTGAAAAAAAATGAAATGTGGACTGAATTGAATAGTAGAAGTATTAAATGGATTGAATTTATCTATTTAGATAAAGAAAGACCTTGTATTGATTTAGATCGGGGAAATGCAAAAGCCTCGGATTGATCGACTATGTTTTTATGCTTTGTTTGTTAAGGTAAGTTCGTATGATTAACTAAAGTCTTAATGTTATAATGATATATATGTAAATGTATTATTTGCAATGTAACCATATGATGTATTTCCAATAACATCATGACAATTATCGAGCCCCGTTTGAACCTTAGGAAATCCTAAGATACAAATGACATGTTATTAAGGTTTTCATGTTTCGGGTATTGGTGTTGAATGTCCTACCGATGGCTGAGGTACTACTTTTGTTGCAGATACTCCACAGCTCATGTGAGCAGCATCATGTATCTTACATTCTGACCCACAGCTCGTGTGAGCATTCCCATTTCACAGCTCATGTGAGCAACAATGTAAAGGAAAATGAAAGGTTATGGTTATATGTTTAGCACAATTCATTTGAGCTTTCTTGCGTATCTGATGTTATTTTAAATGGTTCAACAGGCATGAAAAGGAAAGGAATGGTAAGTGTTCAAATGAACTATACCATGAATCTATGAAAAGGATTGAAATTAAATTGTTCAATGAAAGTATGTCTATGTTCATAAAAAAGATAAATTCAAAAGTAGTATGTTCATATACACCTAGCTTACCTTATGATAATTCAAGTGAATTATGTGTTAATGTACTGACATGTGTTGTTGATGGTGCTTAGACTTGTGCTAAGATTGTGGTTGGATTATACTATGCTTAGTCTTAGTGTTATGCATTGAAATGGTAAGTCATGTTCATATTTTACGAACTTACTAAGCATTATATGCTTACGTAGTTTTCCTTCTTATGTTTTATAGGTAGTCGAAAGCTCAGTCAGTTTTGAAGTTCGTCACTATCTAGTAATTATATCGGTAATTTTTATGTTTTGGCCAAGGTTATAATGGCATGTATAGGTGGACTTGTGTTTAATGTTTAGTTGAATGCTTAGATGTTGATTTTGGAAAGTATGAGTTGGTTGTTTTCTTACCATTTTGATGATGGTTTAATTGTGTCATTTTGGTACATATGATTCATGAATGCTATGGCTAAAATGGTAAGTTTATGTTGAACTGATATAGTTCAAGTTATGATATGCTTTGAGATGGAAATGAACTAAGTGATTATGAATGAAATGTGGCAGGTATATGTATATCTTTAGGTAAATTTGTATGTTTGTTTTTGAGGTGCCTTGTATGGAATATTGGTTGAATGGATTTGGTCTTTTGAATTGGTCATTTCATGCATGTTATGGTAAGGTTTTGATGCTTTGGTCATGTGCACAAAATGATTTTAGGTACATACTTGATTTGATAATGGAAATGGTTTGATTTTGGCAAATTTCTTGTTCACATGGCCTGAGACACGGGCGTGTGACTCAGCTGTGTGCGACATATGGCCAGGTGACACAATATTTTCGACTTTTCCATGTGAGTCACACAGCCATGTGACCCCTACAGTTCAATTTTTCCAACTTTTTCCTAAATGTTTCAAATGTTTCCAATTTAGTCTCAAATTGTTTCTAAAGTGTTTCTAGGTCCTTGAGGTCTCAATTTAGGGATGATTTGTATGTGAATGAATGATTTATATCATGCTTATGTCAAAGTATGAAATGAATGTTTTAATGTCCAGTTTGTATGATAGTACTTTGTGACCCTATTTTGGTGACGGATAGAGGTTAGGGGTGTTACATTTAGTGGTATTAGAGCTATAGTTTAGCCGATTCTCAGACTAAACATAGCATGTACGAGTCTAGAAATACATGCCATTATATAGCCTGTGATACTATGATAACTATTGACTCTATTTGAACTATGTTTTTATATAGGTAAAATGTCATCCAACCGAGCTGATTCCCATGAAGTAGAAAGTAACGTACAAGCCTTCGTTCACGGAGCAATGTCTAGTGGAAGTAGGCTTGTATTTGAGGGTCAAGGAGGAAAGGCTAAGGAAGCCTTCTTCCAGATGATGAATGAATGATTCACTGAGTTCTTATGAACGAACCCAACAGCTCAACGACCTCCACTCCAACTTGTACCCTAGCCGGTCCTCGTAATTCCTCAAGGTTTGGAACCAGTACGGGTGAGCATGCCTCCAATTGATAAAATATGTAAATATGGGGTTGAAGAGTTTAGAGGTACATCCAAAGATGATCCGGAAAGAACAAAGTTCTGGTTAGAAAATACAATTCGTGTTTTTAATGAATTATCATGTACATCAACAGAATTGATCGTGATTTTTCGTGATAAGTTTAATAAATTTATAATTAATCGTTCTTGAAACTAACTATTATCACGATGAAGACAAGTGTACCTATCGAACAGTAGTATAGCTTTAGCAAGACCGGATTGTCGAACCCAAAGGAACTAAAAGTGCTAGTAGCCTAAAAATAAAAGGGTTTGTTTATCTAAACTAATTAACTAAACTAAGAAATCACAGAAACTAGATTGGGGAATATACTTTTGGAAAAACGATTGGTTTAAGACAATACCCAAGGAAAAATCCACCTAGACTTCACTTGTTTTTTGACTCTGAATCGGACGATCTATTCATTCAACTTGTTCCGTAGAAATCCCTAAGTTATGTTATTATCCCTATTCAAGACTAATAACGTCTAACCCTAGATTGAATAAATGAAATCTCTTTCTAATTAACACTCTAGGGTTACATTAACTTGATCTACGGATCCCCTTATTAGGTTTCACCCTAATCCGGCATGTAACACTCCAAACCCGACCTGGAAGTTTGACTCGAATCTGGTGTGTCACATTGAAGTGTTTTTTGAAAACCATGTTTCCATTAAAAACCTTCTTAATAATTAAAAACTTATACCCTTTTTAAACCTTGTTAGAAAACTTCAGCTGAATAACATTCTTAACAACTTTGTAAAAAAAACTTGGCAGTTGCAGAAGCTTGATTTAAAACAATTGCGGATACGTGATGTTTTGAAAATACAAGTTGCTTTGGAAAACCATGTTCTAATACTAGCAATTATAAGAATAATAAATAAAATTCCAAATTAGAAATCCAGAAAATTACATCAGCTTTACTACAACTCACATAAAAACATTTAAAAGCAATAATCAAAACTGTAACATAAACAGTGTGTGTAGCTCCCTCTAAGCCCCTCTTAGCTCCGATCCGTCTAAAGCTGGAAATTACCTGAAAGGTTAATAAACGGGGTGAGTTTACGAAAACTCAGGGCGAGATCACCTACTATATAAAAGGAACAGTCAATCATATAAAAGAATTAAAAGTCTGGCCCCAGCCCTACTTACAATTTCAGTATCAATTGGGCCTTAGCCCATTATAACAGATACAATAAGAAACATTATCAGAGCGAGAATCAAAATGAGAATCAGAATCAGAATTAGGTGACAGAATTAGAATCAGAATCAGAATTAGAGTTAGGTGACGTAATCGAGAATCGAGATCGTGTAAATGTAATCGTAATCGAATGTGAATGCAATCCCAACCCAATCCATCCGTATACACCCCCGTACCAGCCTTACAACATGTGGGGAGGCTACTCAACCCACCCAACCGCTACACACCACAGAAATTACAGCGAGACTGTCAGATATTGTGACGAAGTCACAAGATACAGATATTCTGGCTAGGACACCAGAACAGATATATATATATGTGGCGAAGCCACCAGATTACAGCGAGGCTACCAGATATTGTGACGAAGTCACCAGAACATATATATGTTGCGAGGCCACCAGATTGCAGCGAGGCTGCCAGAACGCTTCCTCCATCAATATAAACCCATGTCCCATGCAACAAAAATAATATGTCATGGCATACGATATCTGTAATCGAAATATCATGCCCATATTTGAATCAAACAATCACAGTTAAGTCATTCATATCACCAACATATATTCACAATCAAATCCGTCAACCACACAGTCCAAGTCAGTCACTTGCCCACAAGGGCAAAACAGTCATTTAAACCCTAGGGGCAAAATGGTCATTTTACCCCACAAGGGTATTTCGATAATTCTACCCCACAGGGGTATTTTGGTAATTATACAAACCAGGGGTATTTTGGTAATTTTACAAACCAGGGGCATTTTGGTAATTTTATAAACCAGGGATATTTTGGTAATTTTGCAAACCAGGGGTATTTTGGTAATTTTGCAAACAGGGGTATTTTGGTAATTTTGCAAACCAGGGGTATTTTGGTAATTTGGTAACCTAAGTATTCTAGACAAGGATGACAATACGAATGGGCCTAAAGCCCTTTCTCGGCCCAAATGGTTCCACACGCTCGTGTGGCCCTTTTAGCCCAATTCTAGCCATAGATATGAGATTCACCTAGCCTAATCCAATATTTACTACGCAATCAAACAACTTATCCAATTGAGCCCGTAGGCCCATTGGGCCGACATGGCCCTTTTTGGCCCATCGCGACTCGAAGTAGCCATCCTACAACCAAATAAGTGAGAAATACACACCTGATAGGAGACTGGAGTTAATCCACGCTCCGAGCACTCTTAGCCAACGCCCAACCCAAACGAGCATGCCATAAAGCGAAAGGGATCGGTCAAGAAAGGTACATTTACTCTCCTTATGGTTCTCTTTATATAAAGCCAGCTTCACATCCACTCTTATGTTAGCTTCCCGATGTGGGATCCCTCCATCACCAGAGTTTAAAACCAACACCAACTCTTGTCGTCCCAACATAGCAAAATAATCAACCTTTGCATGCCAAGGGATTCGAACCAAAGTCCTCTCACATACCAGCTCATGCCACCACCACTAGGCCATCAACTCATTTGTGTCATAAATCCAACACATTAAACTTTAAAGCGCACCTACTTGCTTCCAGATTTATTGAAAAGAAAAACCAAAATATATTGCAAGAGCCAAGACTTGAACCTTGGACCCCCTGCTTCCTCTATGACCTCACTTCCTTGTCCCCTAAGGGGCGCCACCTTGCCACTACACTACACTCCTTTTTGTGTCATCTTTTCTCCAACAATATTCTTAAGGCCTACCTACTACACCCAGGGTTTGGTTCACCTTAAACCAAAATTTTTGCTAGCGTCTAGGTTTGAACCCAAGACTTATCCAACATTTCTCAGCACACTTAACCACTAAAACAAGCCTTCATTAACGAAATTTACATGCACAACAAAATATTATAAGCTGCCTACAACCGCTCCCATGCTCAAGGCCCAAAACTTCTAGGCCCAAATTCAGGGTGTTACAACTCTACCTCCCTTAAAGAAATTTCGTCCCTGAAATTTCCATCTAACAGGGTAGTCGTGTAACATCTACCCAACTACACTGCCGCTGTGCACTCTGATCCTACTATCACTATCACACTTCAACTAGAACTTGAAACATCTCATACATACAACGCTTATTCACTGAAGCAGACACATATTTATCACACATATATACAATTTCTATATCCAAACATCACATCCACATAAAACAAATACCAAATTTAAATTCAGAGCAGTATCTAAGGAATCTACAGTATTTCAATTTCTAAACAGTCAAAAGTATTTAGAAGACTTACGGATTTGGCACCGGAGACTCGGCGTGCCACACTTTTTTAAGAGAAATACTTCAAACAGACCACGTGGTTGAAAATAATTTTCTAAAATTCAACCTTTGAAAACCCAATCCACAGCCGAGTTGTTGCAACCGGGCTTTGATACCACTAAATGTAACACCCCAAACCCCACCTAGAAGTTTGGCTCGAATCAGGCGTGTCACATTGTAGTGTTTTTCGAAAACCATGTTTCCATTAAAAACCCTTCTTAATAATTAAAAACTTATACCCTTTTTAAACCTTGTTAGAAAATCTCAGCTGAATAACATTCTTAACAACTTTGTAAAAAAAAACTTGGTAGTTGCAGAAGCTTGATTTAAAACAATTGCGGATACGTGATGTTTTGAAAATAGTAGTTCCTTTGGAAAACCGTGTTCTAATACTAGCAATTATAAGAACAATAAATAAAATTCCAAATTAGAAATCCAGAAAATTACATCAACTTTACTACAACTCACATAAAAACATTTAAAAGCAATAATCAAAACTGTAACATAAACAGTGTGTGTAGCTCCTTCCGAGCCCCTCGCAGCTCCAATTCGTCTAAGGTTGGAAATTACCTGAAAGGTTAATAAACGGGGTGAGTTTACGAAAACTCAGTGTGAGATCACCTACTATATAAAAGGAATAGTCAATCATATAAAGGAATTAAAAGTCTGGCCCCAACCCTACTTACAATTTCAGTTTCAATTGGGCCTTAGCCCATTATAACGGATAGAATAAGAAATATTATCAGAGCAAGAATCAAAATGAGAATCAGAATCAAAATTAGGTGACAGAATTAGAATCAGAATCAGAATTAGAGTTAGGTGACGTAATCGAATCGCACTGCCAAATGTAATCGAATCGAATGTGAATGTAATCCCAACCCAATCCTTCCGTATACACCCCCGTACCAGCCTTACACCATGTGGGGAGGCTACTCGACCCACCCAATCGCTACACACCACAGAAATTGCAGCGAGGCTGCTAGATATTGTGACGAAGTCACAAGATACAGATATTGTGGATAGGCCACTAGAACATATATATATATATGTGGCGAAGCCACCAGATTGCAGCGAGGCTGCCAGATATTGTGACGAAGTCACCAGAATAGCGAGGCCACTAGATTACAGCGAGGCTACCAGAACGCTTCCTCCATCAATATAAACCCATGTCCCATGCAACAGAAATAATATGTCATGGCATACGTATGCAGAATCAGAATATCATGCCCATATTTGAATCAAATAATCACAGTTAAGTCATTCATATCACCAACATATATTCACAATCAAATCCGTCAACCACACAGTCCAAGTCAGTCACTTGCCCACAAGGGCAAAACAGTCATTTAACACCCTAGGGGGAAAATGGTCATTTTACCCCACAAGGGTATTTTGATAATTCTACCCTACAGGGGTACAAACTAGGGGTATTTTCGTAATTTTACAAACCAGGGGTATTTTGGTAATTTTGTAAACTAGGGATATTTTGGTAATTTTACAAACCAAGGGTATTTTGGTAATTTTGCAAACCAGGGGTATTTTGGTAATTTGGTAAACTAAGTATTCTAGACAAGGATGACAATACGAATGGGCCTAAAGCCCTTTCTCGGTAGCCCAATTCTAGCCATAGATATGAGATTCACCTAGCCTAATCCAATATTTACTACACAATCAAACATCTTATCCAATTGGCCCGTAGGCCCATTGGGCCGACATGGCCCCTTTCGGCCCATCGCGACTCGAAGTAGCCAACCTACAACTAAAGAAGCGAGAAATACACACCTGATAGGAGACTGGAGTTAATCCACGCTCTGAGCACTCTTAGCCGATGCCCAACCCAAACGAGCACGCCATAAAGCAAAAGGGATCGGCCAAGAAAGGTACATTTACTCTCCTCATGGTTCTCTCTATTTAAAGCCAGCTTCACATCCACTCTTATGTTCGCTTCCCGATGTGGGATCCCTCCATCACCAGAGTTTAAAACCAACACCAACTCTTGCCGTCCCAACATAGCAAAATAATCAACTTTTGCGTGCCAAGGGATTCGAACCAAAGTCCTCTCACATGCCAGCTCACGCCACCACCACTAGGCCATCAACTCATTTGTGTCATAAATCCAACACATTAAACTTTAAATTGCACCTACTTGCTTCCAGATTTATTGAAAAGAAACACCAAAATATATTGCAAGAGCCAAGACTTGAACCTTGGACCCCCTGCTTCCTCTATGGCGTCATTTCCTTGTCCCCTAAGTGGCGCCACCTTGCCACTACACCACACTCCTTTTTGTGTCATCTTTTCTCCAACAATATTCTTAAGGCCTACCTACTGCACCTAGGGTTTGGTTCACGTCAAACCAAAATTTTTGCTAGAGTCCAGGTTTGAACCCAAGACTTATCCAACATTTCTCAGCACACTTAACCACTAAAACAAGCCTTCATTAACGAAATTTACATGCACAACAAAACATTATAAGCTGCCTTCAACCGCTCCCATGCTCAAGGCCCAAAACTTCTAGGCCCAAATTTAGGGTGTTACACCTCTACCTCCCTTAAAGAAATTTTGTCCCCAAAATTTCCGTCTAACAGGGTAGTCGTGTAACATCTACCCCACTACACTACCGCTGTGCACTCTGATCCTACTATCACTATCACACTTCAACTAGAACTTGAAACATCTCATACATACAGTGCTTATTCACTGAAGCAGACACATATTTATCACACATATATACAATTTCTATATCCAAACATCACATCCACATAAAACAAATACCAAATTTAAATTCAGACCAGTATCTAAGGAATATACAGTATTTCAATTTCTAAACAGTCAAAAGTATTTAGAAGACTTACAGATTCGGCGCCGGAGACTCGGTGTGCCACACTTTTTTAAGAGAAATACTTCAAACAGACCATGTGGTTGAAAATAATTTTCTAAAATTCAACCTATGAAAACCCAATCCACAGCCGAGTTGTTGCAACCGGGCTTTGATACCACTAAATGTAACACCCCAAACCCGGCCTGGAAGTTTGGCTCGAACCTGGCGTGTCACATTAAAGTGTTTTTCGAAAACCATGTTTCCATTAAAAACCCTTCTTAATAATTAAAAACTTATACCCTTTTTAAACCTTGTTAGAAAACCTCAACTGAAAAACATTCTTAACAACTTTGTAAAAAAAACTTGGCTGTTACGGAAGCTTGATTTAAAACAATTGCGGATACGTGATGTTTTGAAAATAGTAGTTGCTTTGGAAAATCGTGTTCTAATACTAGCAATTATAAGAACAATAAATAAAATTCCAAATTAGAAATCCAGAAAATTACATCAGCTTTACTACAACTCACATAAAAACATTTAAAAGCAATAATCAAAACTGTAACATAAATAGTGTGTATAGCTCCCTCCGAGCCCCTCGCAGCTCCGATCCATCTAAGGCTGGAAATTACCTGAAAGGTTAATAAACGGGGTGAGTTTACGAAAACTCAGTATCAATTGGGCCTTAGCCCATTATAACAGATAGAATAGGAAACATTATCAGAGCGAGAATCAAAATGAGAATCAGAATCAGAATTAGGTGATAGAATTAGAATCAGAATTAGGTGACAGAATTAGGTGATAGAATCAGAATCGGTATCAGGTAACAGAATCAGAATCAGAATGTGAATGCAATCCCAACCCAATCCATCCGTATACACCCCCGTACCAGCCTTACACCATTTAGGGAGACTACTCGACCCACGCAACCGCTACAAACCACAGAAATTGCAGCGAGGCTGCCAGATATTGTGACGAAGTCACAAGATACAGATATTGTGGCTAGGCCACCAGAACAGATATATATATATGTGGCAAAGCCACCAGATTGCAACGAGGCTGCCAGATATTGTGACGAAGTCACTAGAACAGATATATGTGGCGAGGCCCCCAGATTGCAACGAGGCTGCCAGAACGCTTCCTCCATCAATATAAACCCATGTCCCATGCAACAGAAATAATATGTCATGGCATACGTATACAGAATCAGAATATCATGCCCATATTTGAATCAAACAATCACAGTTAATTCATTCATATCACCAACATATATTCACAATCAAATCTGTCAACCACACAGTCCAAGTCAAACACTTGCCCACAAGGGCAAAATAGTCATTTAACACCATAGAGGCAAAATGGTCATTTTACCCCACAAGGGTATCTCGATAATTCTACCCTTCAGGGGTATTTTGGTAATTATACAAACCAGGGGTATTTTGGTAATTTTACAAACCAGGGGTATTTTGGTAATTTTGTAAACTAAGGATATTTTAGTAATTTTGCAAACCAGGGGTATTTTGGTAATTTTGCAAACCAGGGATATTTTGGTAATTTTGCAAACCAGAGGTATTTTGGTAATTTTGCAAACCAGGGGTTTTTTGGTAATTTGGTAAGCTAAGTATTCTAAACAAAGATGACAATACGAATGGGCCTAAAGCCCTTTCTCGGCCCAAATGGGCCCACATGCTCGTGTGGCCCTTTTAGCCCAATTCTAGCCACAGATACGAGATTCACCTAGCCTAATCCAATATTTACTACACAATCAAATAACTTATCCAATTGGGCTCGTAGGCCCATTGGGCCCACATGGCCCTTTTCCACCCATCGCGGCCCGAAGTAGCCATCCTACAACCAAAGAAGTGAGAAATACACACCTGATAGGAGACTGGAGTTAATCCACGCTCCGAGCACTCTTAGCCAACGCCCAACCCAAACGAGCACGCCATAAAGCGAAAGGGATCAGCCAAGAAAGGTACATTTACTCTCCTCATGGTTCTCTATATTTAAAGCCAGTTTCACATCCACTCTTATGTTAGCTTCCCAATGTGGGATTCCTCCATCACCAGATTTTAAAACCAACACCAACTCTTGCCGTCCAACATAGCAAAATAATCAACCTTTGCGTGCCAAGGGATTCGAACCAAAGCCCTCTCACATGCCAGCTCACGCCACCACCACTAGGCCATCAACTCATTTGTGTCATAAATCCAACACATTAAACTTTAAAGCGCACTTACTTGCTTCCAGATTTATTGAAAAGAAAAACCAAAATATATTGCAAGAGCCAAGACTTGAACCTTGGACCCCTTGCTTCCTCTATGGCGTCACTTCCTTGTCCCCTAAGTGGCGCCACCTTGCCACTACACCACACTCCTTTTTGTGTCATCTTTTCTCCAACAATATTCTTAAGGCCTACCTACTACACCCAGGGTTTAATTCACCTTAAACCAAAATTTTTGCTCGAGTCCAAGTTTGAACCCAAGATTTATCCAACACTTCTCAGCACACTTAACCACTAAAACAAGCCTTCATTAATGAAATTTACATGCACAACAAAATATTATAACCTGCTTTCAACCGCTCCTATGATCAAGGCCCAAAACTTTTAGGCCCAAATTTAGGGTGTTACACGGCAAAATGTTGTCATCCTATCTCTAGGCACGCAATCAACTCCGCTTAATTATGACAAATTTACTCTTAGGCAGGGACTGTTCATCCTCTGAATGAGAGCATTAACTTCAATCAATATCCTGAAATATCGAAACAAGAATTAATAACACATAATTAAGAACAAGTTAAATATTTATCATACAATGCAGATAATAATAACAAGATCCGTCTTAGGTTTCGTTCCCTTAGGTATTTAGGGGATTTAGTTCATAACTAAAAAGGAAAATATCTCAGAAGAATAATGAATACAAAACATAAAGAAAACCCGAAACTCCTGAAGGGAAATTGAGGAGAGATTTTCAGTCTTGATGACGAATCCGGCTTCTGAGATGGATCAATCGGCTTTCTTCGAGTAATTCCTTACTCCCTACTCTGTGCGTCCTTTTTAGTCCTCCTCTCAGGTGTTTAAATAGGCTTTAGAATGCCTAAAAACCCTCAAACGAGCCCTTTTCTGAATAGGACTAAACTTAGGCTCGACAGGGACACGCCCATGTGCGATAACTTTAGGCCATGGTCAAGGCTAAGAGATCAACACGCCCGTGTTGAGTTTTGTTTTAGACCATGTTCAAGCCTGCTAGAATGGAACGGGCATGTGTGCTGCCCGTGTGATGAAGTCCAGGCCGTGTTGTTTTCCCATGTCGGCCCATTTTCTTTATTTTTGTCCCGTTTCTTGTTCTTTTTGCCCTCTTATGCTCACCTAAGTATAAAACATGAAATTAAAGGATTAGGAGCATCAGATACACCAAATCTAAGGAGAAATCATTTATAAATGTGTTAAGCATGGGATAAAAATATGTATAAATTACGGTTTATCAAATACCCCCACACTTAAGCATTTGCTTGTCCTCAAGCAAAATCCTCAATTCACAGTTAAGAATTCATTTTTCTCAACTTATAATTATTATCAATAATATCTCAAGCTAATCCATAAGTAATCATACATTGAGAATTCAACTAGAAGAACATTAAAGTTTCAAACATTCCAAGTTGAGCATTTAATCATGAAAAATATAGGTATCCTTACTAAAGATTCACTCAAATCACTCGAAGTGTTTAAGGATAATGAATGTAGCACTCAACAGTCAATATGAAAAGCTATTACCATAGGTTTGCATGAAAATCAAATCTCTACCACTATAAATTGAGATGATACATCAATCAAGAGGTCTTTAGAGGGTTGTAACGAGGCTTGGTTAAGGGGTGTGGTCATAAGCTGAAAGAGAAGTTTAAAATCGAGATTGAATTGAAAATTTACTTAACTAGAAAAATATTTAATCATCACTTGCGTACAACAGAGCTTCTTTTCAGAGTATGAAATTTAAATATTTAAGCTCAAAAACGAAAGATCACTACTAATATGTACATATGTATTTTTTTTTAAGAACAAATAATTAAATAACATAGACTAACTATTAAGAACAAGACATAGCTAAACAATTTATTCAAATCAAATCTCAACAAAAATAGGGTTCAAATTAATTGAGGGGATTTCAACAATAATAAGTTAAGGGTTAATATTGGGGATAAATCAAGGAATGGCTTGTTAGGCTCAAAGGGGTTACTAGGGGTTAGCTGTGAAGGTAGGCTTTTCATGGCATGAGCGGGTTAAACCTAAGTGCCTCTATCATCTTGACATATCAAATCAAATGTTGTGGTCTTGACATGCATAATCAAGCAAGTTCTAGAATAACAATTCGATATTTGATGTACTCAAAGCAACAATAAAAGTGAGTATGAAAGAAATAATAGATGCTCGTAAAGGCTCAAAATCTCACAAAAATTAAGGCTTTTTGATGTTTAAACCTGTGGATTTTAATTCAAGATAATACCTAAACTTGGGAAAACAACCTAAAATTTTAAATTCTCAAAAATCAACTTATCATGCTTATGTAACGCCCTGATTTTCAGGACTTTTCAGGATTTCTGCGAGTTTTGGTGAAACTTGATTTTTGTGTATGATCTGATTGTATAAATCATGTTTAAGAATGTTAGTGGGCTTCTAGAAGGCCCAAGTATAAGTTAAAACCTGGTGGATGTAATAATTTTGTGTTTAAAAGAGAAAGGGGTTCTAGTGTATTGGGCTTTTAAGATTTAATTGGTAGAATAGGCCACAAGAAGACCTGTGGTAAAGTGGCATGGTGACACCACTGAGGTACTAAAAAAGTGGCGTGTGAAAGTCAAGGGGGAGCTAAGGTTCGAGCCACAAGGTAAGCAAATAAAGGTATTACTTTTGTGAATAGGAATGGTATGTGTTGGAACTCAAGTGAAACTCTGTCAGGAAGAGTTTGAGTTGTTCAGGAGATTGGGTAAGGAGGGATAAGGGGAGGAAATCAAGGAGTCTGAGTAGGAATCAAGAGTTGGTCGTATAGGGGATTCTGTAGGTGCAATTCGGCTAGGTCTCTTAGTGTTGCACTTTCAGCACTGGGATTAGTGGTTGCCGAATTCCTCTGTGCATTTTTGGGATTTGATAGGTTATCCTTATGTTTGCTGAAATAGGGTAGGGTATCTTAGGGTTTCTTTTTCTCTCTTCTTCTTCCTTTTGCTAGAAGCCGAACCTACACCCTACACTTGTGCCGACTTGTGATACACTATCAACCTTTCTCTTCTTCAAAACTGAATCCTCTCTACCCCTCTTCTTTTTCTTTTTTCTTTTCCTATCAACCTTCACCTTCTTCACCTTTGTGCTACCGATTTCTCCTTAGTCGAACCTATACCCTCCATATTTCTCTTATTCTTTTCCTCATTAACCCCTATCAAAGTTGGTTGGACGAATCTCCATTGAAGCCGAACCTTTCATCCTTTTTTTCAAAAAATTGAAACTTCTCTGCACTGAGGTACTTCATAAGCTGAATCCTTGATTATAATTTCCTCTTCTTGTGTGGTGGTTGGATCTACAGTAGATCAGGAGTAGTGTCAGAACGTTTTAGGTAAGTGCTTGAATCTTTCATTGTTTACTCATGTTTTAAGGTAAAAGCTGAAATCCCTATCAACTAAGGGTGGCTAACGTTTGGACTAAGGCCATTTGGCCTCTTTCATTTGGTTTTGGGTGCGCTAGTATGGACAAGAGGGACTTTCAGCATAGGGCTTCGAAGGCAAACACTGTTGGACATCTAGATCTAGTCCAAATTTCGGCAAAGGTAAGAACTTTAGGGCCTAAGGTGTTAATGGCCGAATATAGTAAGGAGTTTTATACTTGATAGTTATCAACTTGTAGTCTAACATGTGGGCAACCGATTGTAGGATATCGTAAAGGGGTTTCCGTCATCAATTCGTCACAAACAGATGTGTAAACGACACTTACTTATAGATTAGATCGGCAAAAGCCGAAAAGCCGAAAAGCTGAAAAGTCGGCATTTTGTGAACTTGTGAGCGTGCGAATGCTCGTGAGATAGTTTGTTTGTCAACCCCAATAATCTCGAGTGGTAAGATTACAGAGTGCGCAATTTCGTGCACTTTCGGTATATTTGGGCTTAGTGGGCCAAAATCGAGTAAATGGGCCAACGGGCCCAATTCGGTAAAAACACTCAGTAAGTGTTTTTGTTAATTTGTTAATGGCTATAATATGCATGAAAACCCTAAAATAGTAAATTTACTAAAATACCCCTAAGTATGAAAATTACCGTTATATCTTTAGCTGCAAAATGACCGTTATACCCCTAGGGTTAATTTTGACTGAAATGCATGACATTCTGTTGCATGGGATATGGGTTATATTGATGGAGGAAGCGTTCTGGTGGCTCTGCCACAAATATTTGTATCTGGTGACTCTGTCACAATATCTGTTTCTGGTGGCTAAGCCACAAATATCTGTATCTGGTGACTCTATCACAATATCTGTTCTGGTAGCCATGCTGCAAATTCTGTGGCGTGTAGCGGATGGGTGGGTCGAGTAGTCTCCCCACATGGTGTAAGGTTGGTATGAGGGTGTATACGGTTGGATATGGGATTGGGTTTTTACATACATGAAATATCTGTCCTGTATCTGTTGTGGGCCTATGGGCTTCATCCTAAATTCTGTATAGGGCTAAGGCCCAGCTTAATTTGTTTCTGTTGTTTGAGCTGATCTGGACTATGGTTGGGTTATTTTACACACTGAGTTTTCCAAGCTCACCCCTTATTTTCATCCATGCAGGTAATCCCCAACCATAGTGGACTTGGAGCTGTGAGGGATTCAGAGTGGCCACATATTCTGCAAATTCGGTTTTCTTCTTGTGATTTGATCAGCAATTATTTACTTTAATAGTTTGGGTTTTAAGTTGTAATAAGGTCACTTTCATTATTTTTAATTGTTTTAGTATGTTTTGTTAGCTTAGATACAATATTGTTTTAATCTTTGAAATTGAATAGCTTTAGGGCACGTTTTAAAAAAAAGGTTACTTGATTTTAAAATATCACGATAACAAAGCAAAGCTTCCGCAACGAAAATGTTTTCAAAATTAATAACCATCTCAAATGGTTTTAAACGAAATGGTTTCCATGAACAATCACTCAGTTGAAGTGTGGCAATAGTGGTGTGCATGTCAAGGATTGGATCCGTGGAGAGCTTGGTACTTAAGCAGTCTAATAGACTCACCTCCTCTTTTCTAGCATCCTACCTGGTGTACAGCTTTCATTCACTTTAACCTATATCGAAGATATCCTTTAAGACACTAAGAAATATTTTAGACAAAACATGCCTTTCCTAGTAACACTTTGATGTGACACATCGTATTCGGTCGTAACATTTGGGCCGAGTTTGGGGTGTTATATTTAGTGGTATCAAAGCCCAGTTGCAACAACTCTGTTGTGGAATGGGTTTAAAATAATAATAGTTTTCAAAAATCTCTTTGGGAATTTGCTTTTAAAAATTCTCTTTCTACAATAAATGATTTCAAAGACCTTGAAATTCGGTTGTCAAAAATTTGAAGGTGGCCCCTCGAATCTCCGGCCTAAGTCTATAAGTATCATTCGAAATTTTTCTGAATGTTTTTCAATTATCAGCTATATGCCTGCACTGAAACCCTAATATAATACTCTAGTTAGGTGATATTGGAACTGTAGAAATTTTGGTAAGTACACTGAGACTGTAGCTAGACTTCAATTCCGCGAAAAACAAACTCTGAATTACTGTCTGTTCATAAAACATCTATAATAAACACTGAATTATTTAATTGATGCATAAAATTTGTAAACAGATAATACGATATGAGTACGAGCGCAGCTCGTGAAAGAGGCCGTGGACATGGCCGAGGTAGTGCACGGGCTGGGTCTTCATCTTCTAGACATATGCCAGCGACAGATGCACCGGTAGCACCGGCAACAGAAGTAGAGTCTCATGATCAAGGTTCCGGGGATGACGCTCTATCTCAAGCGATGCTCCGTGTACTGGAAATGGTTGCCGGGGCAAGTACCGGGCAACAGACTTTGAGGATCTATTTCTAAGCGACTCCTAGCTAATGGAGCGGAGATCTTTAGGGGCGTGTCTGGTGTAGCCTCGAACGTGGCGAAATATTGTTTAGAGGCCATGGAACAGATTATGGACGATTTGGATTGTTCCGTAGAGCAAAAGCTGAAGGGGGCCATATCATTGCTACGAGATGAGGCTTATCAGTGGTGGCTCACTGTAAGATATGGGACCCCAGCTGACAGGGTAACTTGGGAGCTGTTTAAGACAGCCTTCAAGGGAAAATATGTTAGGACGAGTTATGTGGACGCCTGTAGGAAGGAATTCCTGAATCTGGTTCAAGGGGGTAAGACGGTCGCTGAATACGAGGCTGAGTTTCTGAGGCTGAGCCGGTATGCCGTGGGGATAGTTGCTATAGAGTATAAATGTAGTGTGCACTTCGAGGATGGTCTTAGGGATGAACTTAGGGTGCTGATTGCTCCGCAGAGGGAGCGTGACTTTGTTGCTTTGATGGAGAAAGCTAAGATAGCTGAGAAGGTGAAGCGTACTGAAAGACAGAATCGAGAGAAGGATCGGAACCATTTTCGGAGAGATTCGGGACCTTCGGGTGGTGCAAATAGGAATGCTAAAAGAGCGAGAGTGGAAGAGCCAGTTCGAGCAGTTCTGAGAAATGTTGTTAGACCGTAAGTCTGTGGGGACTGTGGTAAGGTACATTTGGGCGAGTGCAAGAAATGTTCTGGTGCTTGTTTCTGGTGCGGATATATGGAGCATAAAGTCAGGGACTGTCCTCAGAAAATAGATCAGGTTTAAGTTGCAGAACAAAGGGTTGCTCAACCAGTGAGAGGTGGACCACAACCACCGAGAGGACGTGGTCAACGTAGGGGCGGTAATGGAAATGGTTGGGGTCGAGGAGCACCTGGTAGGGGTGCTGGAAATGCTGAGGCTCGACAACTAGTGCTGGTGTATGCAGCTGGTCGTCGAGAGGAGGATGATACACCCGATGTCATAACTGGTACATTCTTGATTTCTAGCATACCGTACACTGCTTTGATAGGTATTGGATCTACTCATTCGTATGTTGCATGTGCCACATCTGGGTCATTGGGTGTGCACTCTGAGGAGACTGCGAGTGGGGTATCGGTACTAAGTCCTTTGGGTCACTCAGTTAGGGTAGACAAACTGTATAGGGACGTGCCTTTAGAAACTCAAGGGAAGATTTTCTCTAGAGACTTGATGAAGTTACCGTTCGGTGAATTCGACCTCATTCTGGGTATGGACTGGCTTGTTAAGCATGGGGCAACTCTGGATTGTGCTGCTAAGTGGATGGTGTTAAAGACCACGGAGGGTGAGGAGGTTATGGTGTTGGGTGAGTGAAGGGATTATTTGTCCAGTGTGGTGTCAGCGTTGAGAGCCGAGAAGTGGATTCGCAAGGGTTGTAAGGCTTATTTGGCAATTGCAAGTCTCTCAGAGGCTGAGGGACTGACGGTGGTTAAAGTTAGAACGGTTAAAGAATTCCAAGATGTCTTTCCAGAGGAGCTTCCGGGATTGCCTCCGAACTGAAAATTCGAGTTTGGAACTGACTTGTTGCCTGGTATGACACCAGTGTCCATCGCATCGTACAGGATGGCACTGAAGGAGTTAGGGGAGCTGAAGGCACAAATTCAAGAGTTGTTGGATAGAGGCTTTATTAGGCCGAGTGTGTCTCCGTGGGGAGCACCGGTGTTTTTTGTGAAAAAGAAGGATGGGACGATGCGAATGTGTATTGATTATCGATAGTTGAACAAACTGACGATTAAGAATAAGTACCCTCTGCCAAGAATCGACAATCTGTTTGACCAACTTAGAGGAGCTTTGGTATTTTCCAAGATCGATCTTCGATCTAGATATCATCAGTTAAGGGTTAAAGAGGCAGATATTCATAAGACGGCATTCAGGACTCGGTATGGTCATTATGAGTTCTGGTTATGCCATTTGGACTGACGAACGCTCCTGTAGCATTCATGGATCTGATGAATTGTCTATTTCAACCATTTTTGGATCAATTTGTAGCCGTTTTTATTGACGATATTCTGGTATATTCTGAAACTGAAGAGAAGCATGATGAGCATCTCCGCATTATGCTGCAAGTATTGAGGGAGAAAAAACTTTATGCGAAATTCAGTAAGTGTGAATTCTGGTTAAGGGAGGTAACCTTCTTAGGTCATGTAGTCTCTGCTGAGGGGATCAAGGTGGACCCTCAAAAGATTGAAGCGATTCTGGAATGGAAGCCACCTAGGTCAATGTGTTTCGCGTTTTTCCAAATTTTGGCGCGTTTGACGTTCGCCCCATGCCCGTGTCCCTTGGGCATGTTGAGGCACATGGTCGTGTCGCACGGCCATGCCTAGCTTCGTTCGCTTCTCTCACGCTTGTGTATTTAGGTCCACGCCCGTGTTATTTTGACAGGTTCGACCACGGGTGCTAGGCACGGGCGTGTCGTACACCCGTGCTATTTTAGTAGGATCGACCACGATTTCATGACACGGGCGTGTCGCACGCCCGTATTATTTTGGCCGGATCGCCCTTGGCCATGTCGTACGGCCGTGGCCATTTATCGCAGCCCGTGTTAGGAAAAGTCCTTGCCCTATTTTCAGACGGTACAGCATGCCTGTAACACCCATAATACTAAGTCCTTTAGTATAGAAGATTTTCATAACATACTAATAAAATGTGATTACGTTAACTCACAGATTTAATAAGAACAATTAAGTAGGTAAATTTTTCTTAACATTTTATATACAACATTCACTTGTAGAATATAATCTTTTAACCAAAATGATTAAAACCATAATTGGACACGATCAAAATAAGCTTGGTAACTAAACCATATTAGCATGGCCGAAGTTTACACATACTACTTTGAACGAGATACATTTAACCTATACATGCCGTAATGTTCACTAGAATTCGGCTAAAACAAAAGTAAATACCAAAGCGTTGAAGGATGGTGTGATGGCTTTGACGATGGCCCCGGGGCATACAAAAGTGGATCGAAAGAACCTAAACAAGTGACAAACAACGCAACAATGAGTATAAACTCAGTAAGTTATAAGCATTGCACTACCGTTCATTTAAAAAAAAGGGCTTGAAAGAAACAAACAAAATAAATAAATATTACAAAGTCCCAAATATCCAAATCCTCATTACCATCTCATATAACATTTTACATAATTCTCGATGCATTGCTACTTATCGTTTTGTTGTTGTTTATTTTGTAGTAATATTAATATCTCATCCTTACCACCATGATCTTATAATCTTCACTTTAAAATACCATCCCCACATGGGTTCAGGGCTTACTACACTCGATTTCTAGATATAAACACAATATCTACGCTTCATGAATTCAAAGTATCTACTCATCCAACTATTCATGATTTACTCGATAAAGTCATACACATAAAGTTCATAATTATTCGAAATACACAGTAAGAAGTCCGCACACTTAGTGCTTATTAATCTTACTTGCACACATAGTGCTTAATAATTGAGCTCGCACACTTAGTGCTTAATAATCAAACTCGCACACACTTAGTACAGAGAATTCAAACTCTCGCACACTTAGTGCCTACCTCATCATCGTAAATGTTTATACCCGCACACTTAGTGCCGAGATCAACAACTCAATACAAGCATTTATATATTTATATTCTTCCATTCGGCATACATACATAGGTAGTATGATTATACAATTCAATACAAAAGTTGTGCTTAACAACTTACCTTGTGTTGGGTAGAACGGTTCCAACTCGGCTACTCGATGTCCTTTCCTTTGCCTTTGTTTGATTCTCCTCCTTTAACTTCTTGAGCTAAATCAATAAGTTAACTAGTTTAACCGTCTTGTTAATTATTTATATCAAAATATTTATGATCTCATCTCATAAAATATACATGATAAATTCTTATTTTCCTACTATATGTTTTTGAGCTATTTGGCTAATAACTACATGGTATCACCCTACTATCAATAATCCGATCACAAGCATATATATATACAATTGACATTCGGCAACCATTCTTGCTAACTAATCATTTCTAGACAACTTTTTATGTATATTGTCCGAAAGTGATATCATGAATGGACATACATTTATATAAATATATAGCCGTATGTGCAAAACTTAGACTCAACATCACCTATGTTCTTACTTTGATAGCCGAATATGTATACATATATATATAAAATCAACCATTCTTGTTCAAACATTAGTATTTTAACTGCCTAATACAAGTGATCTCAAAACCGAATGCATTCTTACTTCCAAAGTAACATAGTCTAGGATTTATTTCATTTCAAGGTTCCTATTCATTATATAAACAAAATTTAATCAATTAAACCAACATCACCCACTTAATCAATTTTAAAGAATTTAAGTTAGTTTCACAACATGTACCCTTTTATGGCCATTTACATATAATCAACTTTGTCTTCACCTATATATTTTAATCCATGTGGCCGAATATACATGCTCCCATATAAAGTAAATTTCATTTCCTTTAACCTTTGATTTCTACCAATTAATCATTTAGCCGAAAATCTTAAGCGAGCTAATTCACACATTTGTTCATACCATACTCACGAATCACTTATCATCTAAATTCCACTTTCAATAATTAAATATAACTCTCATTTCTTACCACATTCAACAAAGAAATTTTAAGGCATTTCTTCTTATCCATCTTATAGCCGAACCTTTCAATCAATAACCAAAATTCATCATTTACTAATTCACCCAAACTCACATCTAATCCCCATTTATAACACATTTACAATTAACCATTTTCATGCTCCAATCATCACAACATCAAAACATAATTCAAGAAGTACTCATCCATGGCCGAATTCATTTCTATCAATTATAATAAAAATTTAAACCATGGGCTAAGTTGAATTCAAGCTAGCAACTTAAAACATGCATGAATTTCAAAAGATAACACCAAACATACCTCTTCCTAGCATACAAGCATGGCCGAATCCCTTAAGTTTTTCTTTCCTTTCCTTTTTCTTTGTTTTCGGCTAGAGAAGAACCAAGATGAACATATTTCTTTTTTATTTTTTTATTTTTTTATTTTTATTATTTTCTCAAATATAGTTTAATATTGTATTAAATCTAACTTAGTGGATATCATCATATCATGGTCAGCCACTAATTGAAAAAAAAGGAAAATTTGACATGCAAAACCACCTTTGTCTATTCATGCACTAATTGATCCTTGTTAAATTATCCTATCACCTTCTAATTTGTTTCATATAAGTCCATTTTGATAATTTCACATACAATTGACCAAATTAACGTACGAAACTTTCACACATGCATTTACTCACATCATAATCATGAAATAAAAAAATTTTAATTATTTATAAGACTCGATTTTGTGGTCCCGAAACCACTTTCCGACTAGGGTCAAATTAGGGTTGTCACAATGCCCGTGTGCCTGGCCATGTGGGTGTGGAAAACCTGTATTCAAGAGCTCATTTAGTAGGTTAGGTGTTAAATACTAAAATTTAAAGAAGTTAATACCGTTAGTACTTGAGTTGCCTCTCGAGAAGCGCTTATTTATAGTCTAAGCTCAACTTATCTCTCCATTGAATGTTTATGGTGGTTTGAGGAGTTTACACTCCTCATTCCTGCTATCAATTTCATCAAAATAAGGTTTTAGATGGGTATTGTTTACCTTAAAAGTGCCAAATGTGGGATGGATTACCTCGACTGTACCGAATGGGAAAATACTAAGTACCGTAAGAGGAATTTCTTCATTTGGTTTGGCAGTGGTAATGCGAGGATCTGCGGCATTTAATAATACTTTATCTCCAACCACAAGTTGATTTGGTGAGGTATTGAGCTCGTCCTGGCGTAGTTTTGTTTTATCGTGTGTTCTCGTTTTATGTGTCCACCATTGATCTAGCTCCCGGATTTGTAACCTTCGTTCTTTATGAATAGGTCCTCTATTGTTGCTTGAACATGGCTCATGTATATCCTTTGAACTCATTTCCTGCAAAGTAGGTTGCAACATATGGTCAGTTTTAGTAGAATGGTTTATACAATCACCTTTAATTTTCGATGTGTTGCCAGAATTGCGAGATTGAAGGGTGATTGTTTCGTCTCCCACACGAAGTGTGAGTTCACCTGTGCCAACATCAATAATCGTTCTAGCAGTTACTAAAATGGGCCTTCCTAAAATCAAAGGAGTGTTGCTATCCTCCTATATGTCTAGAACAACGAAATCAACAGGAAATATAAATTTATCAATTTTAACTAGTACATCTTCAATAATACCCCTAGGAAATCTAATAGTTTTATCTGCTAATTTAATGCTCATCCTAGTCTGTTTGGGTTTCCCAAGACCTAGTTGCTTAAACAATTTGTAAGCCATGATGTTAATGCTAGCCCTTAAATCAGCCAATGCATTATTAACATCTAAGCTACCAATTAAGTAAGGAATTGTAAAACTCCATGGATCTTTTAATTTGTTGGCCAACTTATTTTGTATAATAGCTGAGCAAACTGTGTTTAGCTCCACATGCAACGCCTCGTCCAACTTTCGCTTATTTGCTAAGAGCTCCTTTAAAAACTTCATTGCGTTTGGCATTTGCGAGAGAGCTTTAATAAGCGGTAAGTTGATATGTAATTTCTTTAAGAGTTTAAGGAATTTACCAAATTGTTCATCTGAGCGGTCTTTCCCTATTGGATTAGGATATGGCAGACGAGGTCTATATTCTACACTTACCATTTTTCTCTCATTGTGACCTGCCTTACCTTTACTTACCACAATTCCTTACCTCGGTTCTGGCTCAGGCTCAACTAACCCTTCTTCACCTTGAACATTAATCGCGTTGAGCTATTCCCTCAGGTTAGGTTCAGTATTACTTGGCAAGCTACCTTGTGGTCGTTCATAAATTAGTTTGGACAGTTGGCCTATCTGAGTTTCGAGCCCTTGGATCGACGCTCATTGATTCTTAACTGCTGTCTTGGTATTCTAGAAATGAGTTTTTGACACCGCGATGAATTTAGATAGCATCTCCTCAAGGTTTGGTTTCTTTTCCTATTGATAAGGTGGTTGTTGAAAACCCGGAGGATTTTGTGGCCTTTGATTCCCTTGACCACGACATGAGAAATTTGGGTGATTCCTCCAACCTGCATTGTAAGTATTACTATAAGGATTATTTTGAGATAGAGGATTATTACCCATGTAGTTTAATTGCTCGTTCTCCATGTTGTGGCCATAGGGTGGATATTCTATATTACTCGATCCACCTCCACTTGAATCACACCTCATCACTGGATGTACCTGCGTAGAACTAAGTAAACCATCAATATTTTTATTTAGAATCTCCACCTGATTTGATAACATATTAATCGCATCGACGTTATAAACGTCGGCTGTTTTGGTTGGCTTAGTCCTCATGACTTGCCACTGATAGTTATTCAGTGACATCTCTTCAATAAATTTGTAAGCTGCTTCAGGTGTTTTGTTGTTGATGGTTCTAATAGCTGCTGCATCAATCATCTGTCTTGTTGAGGGGTTCACACCATTGTAAAATGTTTAAACTTGCAACCATAGAGGTAACCCATGGTGAGGACACCTTCGCAGTAGGTCCTTATATCTCTCCCATGCATCGTAGAGTGTTTTTAAATCCATCTGCACAAAGGAAGAAATATCATTACGTAATTTAGCCATTTTAGCAGGCGGAAAATACTTTAATAAAAATTTTTCGGTCATTTATTCCCAAGTAGTGGTTGATCCTCGTGGTAACGAGTTCAACCACTATTTAGCTTTATTCCTTAATGAAAAAGGGAATAATTGAAGGCGAATGGCATCATCAAAAACGCGATTAATTTTAAATGTGTCGCAGAATTCCAAAAAATTTGCCAAGTGAGTGTTGGGATCCTCATCCTACAAACCATCAAACTGAACAAATTGCTGTATCATTTGAATCGTGTTAGGTTTCAGTTCAAAATTATTTGCAGCAATAGCAGGCCTAACTATACTTGACTCAGTTCCTATTAATGTAGGTTTAGCATAATCATACATAGTGCGTAGAGCTTGATTCTGATTTACTTGATCGACGGAAATCGCAGGAGGTAGCGGATTTTCCTAATTTTCAGCCTTCTTCTCGGTTGTATTTAGAATACCGTCCTCTTACTCTCCCTCTGTGTATATTAGGCTTCGCCTTATTTCTCTTCAGTTTCTGCGAGCTGTGCGATCGATTTCTTCGTCAAAAATTAATGGTCTCAACTGGTTTCTTCTAGTCATAAAATATAAGAACCTACAAGAAGAAAATAAAAGAAAAATTTAGTAAAAAATAAAAATAAAAACAAAATTTAAATTGCAATAAAAGTAAATGGCTAAAGCAATAAAAATCGAGTGTTCCTAATATCTTAGTTCCCCGGCAAATGTACCAAAAACTTGATCGTGATTTTTTGTGATAAGTTTTATAAATTTATAATTAATAGTTCTTGAAACTAACTATTATCACGATTGAGGCAAGTGTACCTATCGAATAGTAGTATAGCTTTAGCAAGGCCGAATTGTCGAACCCAAAGGAACTAAAAGTACTAGTATTAACTGTCTTTTTATTATGTAGCCTAAAAATAAAAGGGTTTGTTCATCTCAACTAATCAACTAAACTAAGAAATCACAGAAACTAGATTGGGGAATATACTTTTGGAAAAACGATTGGTTTAAGACAATACCCAAGAAAAAATCCACCTAGACTTCACTTGTTATTTGACTCTGAATCGGACGATCTATTCATTCAACTTGTTCCGTAGAAAACCCTAAGTTATGTTATTATCCCTATTCAAGACTAATAATGTCTAACCCTAGATTGAATAATTGAAATCTCTTTCTAATTAACACTCTAGGGTTGCATTAACTCGATCTACGGATCCCCTTATTAGGTTTCACCCTAATTCAGAAAAATCTTGTCACCCTATCTCTAGGCGTGCAATCAACTCCACTTAATTATGAAAAATTTACTCTTAGACAAGGACTATTCATCCTCCGAATGAGAGCATTAACTTGAATCAATATCCTGAAATACCGAAATAAGAATTAAGAACACATAATTAAGAACAAGTTAAATATTTATCATACAATTCAGATAATAATAACAAGATTCGTCTCAAGTTTCATTCCCCTTAAGTATTTAGGGGATTTAGTTCATAACTAAAAAGGAAAGCATCTCAGAAGAATAATGAATACAAAACATAAAGAAAACCCAAAAATCCTGAAGGGAAATTGAGGAAAGATCTTTAGTCTTGATGATGAATCTGGCTTCTGAGATGGATCAATCGGCTTTCTTCGAGTAATTCCTTACTCCTACTCTGTGCGTCCTTTTTAGTCCTCCTCTCGGGTATTTAAATAGGCTTTAGAATGCCTAAAAACCCTCAAACGAGCCCTTTTTCGAATAAAACTAAACTTGGGCTCGACACGGACACGCCCATGTACGATAACTTCAAGCCGTGGTCATGGCTAAGAGATCAACATGCTCGTGTTGAGTTTTTTTTTAGGCTGTGTTCAAGCCTGTTAGAATGGCACGGGCATGTGTGCTGCCCGTGTGATGAAGTCCAGGCCATGTTGTTTTCCCACGTCGGCCCATTTTCTCTGTTTTTGGCCCGTTTCTTGTTCTTCTTGCTCTCCTATGCTCACCTAAGTATAAAACATGAAATTAAAGGATTAGGAGCATCAAATTCACCAAATCTAAGGAGAAATCATTCATAAATGTGTTAAGCATGAGATAAAAATATGTATAAATTACTGTTTATCAAGAATGATTTGAATGTGTTGTATCATTGTTGAAAGATTTGACTTATCAGTGGTCGAATACGTTAGTTGTAGTTGTGTCGAGAGATCTGGTAGATTAGGAGTTCTTCCAGACTAAATTTGGAAAGAAATATGTAAGCTAGAGATTTCTTGATCAGAAACGTAAAGAGTTTCTTGAGCTGAAACAAGGTTTGATGACAGTATCTGAATATGAAAGAGAATTTTAATTAATTTTATAATAAATTTTGATTATTTTTTATCATTTTTGACAGATTTGTATAAAAAGGCAAGAAACAGCTCGGCAAACAATGCTAAAAGCATAAAACCGAGAAGTACTTTTGAAACATGAAGGCCAATTATATTTTCAGCCGAAGACAGTCCAAATTATGAATATTAATTCATAATATAATTAATTTTAATTTTAATCCAATTTATTTGGGTTAAATAAATTATTGTTAATTAATTTTGAAAAGGGGCCCAATTGAGCTGAATCGAAAAAACCATCCAACCGAGCACTGGGCAACCCAAAACTGTCCCACATACTGACCCAATCAGCTTGTTTGGCTAATTATTTGGTTTGAAAAATGGCTTTTGAAGACTCCTTCAATTTGCATTCAAACCCCTCCACTATTCATGCCTTTCAAGATTTGCCCCTACATAAGAATAGCATGTTTGAAATCCTCAAACATGCCACATGTGTGGCCAACCATGGGCGGAGTCTTTGGCTACTGATTTTTTCTATTCTTGTAGCCTTCTCAACCTATAAATACCCTATTGACTGCTCACTTCAAAGACATATCAAACCCATTCATTTCTTCACTTCTTTCTCACTTTTCTCTCTTTGTTCCCTTTCGTTATTCTTTATTTTCTTCCCTATTCCTTTACTGATTTAACCTCTTGAAAAAGAGTCCTTCAATCACCATTTGAAGTAGCATTCAAGTGTTTGTGGAAGCTTTGATTCAATAAGAACAAGCAAAGAAAGAGGAGCGGAGCAAACTAGTCAAGCCTCGGAGAAACACCGGATTTGATTCTTGTTCCTTATCCTTTTTAATTTTATTGTTCTTGTTATGAACATGTCTATGAATATTTGTGATATTAATATGGCTTAAATTTAATTCGTGTTTGGTTGATTGCATTTCGTCTACTTGAGTTATTAAAATTGTGTTCATGTTGTTATTGGCCGTAGTAAGATGTTTGATTAAGTAAAACCATGACTAAGTTATTCTTGCATTACAATTGTAAGGTAACTAATGAATTAATTATTTAAATGAATTTAAATTGTAATTAATTGACGCAATACTTAATAGTGCATGTTTAATCATCTAAGGTAGCTGAGGATTAAATTGGCAATGGTATCTAACGATATGTTAGCCTTGCATAACTTGCAAGATTATTGTGATTAAACTATTTCAAGGTAGAAATACATTGTTACCTTACGTAATCATTTATGTGCTTATGAGATTGAATTACTTGTTTGAATTGGCATAGAGATATGTACAAAAGATTATTTTAATTTCATAAGTATGTATGTGGATTAACACATTTGCTTATTAAAATTTGTTTAATCGGTTGAATTGACATAGAGATATAGTCAAGAGATAAATGAATTTTTGGTAGGTAAGTATGTTCCTAAGTTAGCAAATTACTGAGTTGCTGTGAATTTATTCGTAACAACATAAACATGAGTTTAATAATTCTAAGTTAAGAAATGTAATTAATTCGGCACAATTATGTCATCTTGATTACAATCATCTTATGAAATCTTGCATTAGAAATTTTATTTTATTTTACTTAGTTAAAATCCTAGTTTTTAATAACTTCCTCAAATCAAAATATTTTTCTTCACCAAAGTGTTTTAAATTACATTCATAAATAATTCTTTTCACAGTCCCTGTGGGTACGATATCTCAACATTTACTTGTCACTTTATTACTTGTTGCGATTGTATACACTTGCACATTTCCATTATTTCAAGTTTTTGGCGCAGTTACCGGGGATTATTTTAAAAAGTCATTATTTGTGAATTAGTTAATTTTGCATTTTGGTTTATTTTTCTTTTCAATTTGAACTTAATTAATTTTTCTGTGTTTGTTTCAGGTGTTAACGAATTTTTATTGAATCATCGATTTACTCCCCATAGACCTTGAGATTGAAAGAACTTTTCGACAATAGAGAAAGGAAGCAAGTCAAAGAAGGACCGAAGAGATGTACTTTGAAAATCCAAATCAAGGAAATGGAGCAAACCCTACTCAAAATCCTATCCTTATTGTTGATGATAGGGATAAAGCTCTAAGACAATATGTCGTGCCAATGTTTCAAGATCTTAATCTGGGTATTAGGAGACCCAAAATTGAGGCACAATAGTTCAAGCTAAAGCCAGTCATGTTCCACATGCTTCAGATAGTGGGCCAAATTCAATGGAATACCTATCGAAGATCCTCACCTGCACTTAAGGCTGTTTATGGAGGTGAGCGATTCTTTCAAGTTAGTTGGAGTACCTGAAGGTGCACTACGATTGAACTTGTTCCCATATTCACTAAGGGACGGAGCTCAAGCCTGGTTGAACTCATTGCCACCAAATTCAATTTCTACATGGCAAGAGTTAGTAGAAAGATTCCTTATGAAGTATTTCCCGCCTAGCAATAATGCTAAGTTGAGGAATGAGATCACTGCTCTCCAACAAATGGATGATGAGTCCTTATATGAGGCATGGGAAATGTACAAAGGATTATTACCGAAGTGCCCTCATCACAGAATCCCACATTACATCCAACTTGAGACGTTTTATAATGATCTCAGTGTTCACATGAGGATTGTAGTTGATACATGCATGGGAGCGTCTGATGAAGAATCAATTGGAAAATAATTAAAGACATCTATGTCAACACCAATTAGGTTGAAAGATGAGGAGAATTCAAGAAATCCAATTGAAATTCCCGATGGGCCTATGACTCGGGCTAGATCCAAGAAGGTCAAAGAGGCGGTGTTAGGGTTGATTCAGCAAGTTTGGGCTAAGCATGGTAAGTCCAATTTTTATTGGACTCAAGATAACAATCCAATTCCATGCAATGTGTTGCATATGACAGTTTAATTAGTTTGAACAAACTCTTTAATTTTTAATTATGTGTTTTGTTTGTTAAATGCATCTTTGTTTAATGATCTGCTTCATTATGTGTTTTGTTTGTTAAATGCATCTTTATTTAATGTTTTGCATTAATACATCTACATCTTTTAAAAAATGTGCATTCTGTTTCTTGTTTATTGAATTTTGTTGAGTTTTGTGTGAGAATTCTATCTCTTTGTTCTTGGTCTAACTTACTTGGACTTATCAAGGTTCTCCTTGTGGCATCAAACCTTTTCCTTTTTTGAACTTATCACTTCCATCCTTTCTTTCTTTGTTCTGAAGTGTGGCGTTCTAACATACTGTTGGATCCTATTTTGCTAAATAGCGGGTCATAGTTTACTTCTTCTTCAAAAACTTGTTTGTTATTTCACTATATAGAAATTGGGTCACGATCATTTATATCGTTGGTTCCTTTCTAAGTGTTTAATTCGTGCAAGTCATCCTTTCAAAACCTTCTTTGTTGTTTTCATTCAACTTATTTTCCATTGCTCACAATTTCATTTTGAATTCAAACTTGAAACAATATTGAAATTAGGTGATCAGGAAATTCAACGTCTTATAATTGAATTCACGAATACGAGCGCGCAACATTTGGTATCAGAGCTATAGAAATCTAATCCAGGTATCTGATAAACTGTGATTTATACATATTTTAATCCCTCGCTTAACACGTTATTGAATGATTTCTCCTTAGATTTGGTGAAATTGATGCTCCTAATCCTTTAATTTCATGTTTTATACTTAGGTGAGCATAGGAGAGCGAAAAGAATGAGAAACGGGCCAAGAACGGAGAAAATGGGCCGACAAGGGAAAATAACACGGCCTAGACTTCCTCACTTGTGCAGAACACATGCTCGTGCCAATCTAACAGGCTCGACCACTGCCCAAAATCAACCTCAGCACAGGCGTGTTGATATCTCAGCCTCGACCACGGCCTAAAGTACTCGCACATGGTTGTGTCACACTAGCGTGTCCCTGCCGAACCCTAGCTAAGTTCCATTCGGAAAAGGGAAAGTTTAGGGATTTTGGGCATTCAAAAGCCTATTTAAACACCCTAGAGGAAGACTAAAAGGGAGAGGAGAATAGGGAGTAAGGAATTACTCTAAGGAAGCCGATTGATCCATCTCAGAAGCCGGATTCATCATCATCAAGACTGAAGATCTCTCCTCAATTTCCCTTAAGGAGTTTTAGGTTTTCTTTATGTTCTGTATTCTTTATTATTCTGAGATGTTTTCTTTTTTAGTTATAAACTAAAACCCCTAAATGCCTAAGGGGGATGAAACCTAAGACGAATCTTGTTATTATTTTCTGAATTGTATGATAAATATTTGACTTGTTCCTCATTATGTATTCTTAATTCTTGCTTTGGTATTTCAGGATATCACTTCAAGTTAATGCTCTTAGTTGGAGGATGAATAGTCCTTGGCTAAGGGTGACCTTGTCATAAGTAAGCGGAGTTGATTGCGCGCCTAGAGATTGGGTGACAAGATTTTGTTAGATTAGGGTGAAACCTAGGGATTAGACGTTATTAGTCTTGAATAGGGATAATAACATAACTTAGGGATTCCTACGGAACAAGTTAAATGAATAAATCGTTTGGTTCGGAGCCAAAATAACAAGTAAAGTCTAGGTGGATTTTTCCTTAGGTATTGTCCTAAATCAATCATTTTTCCCAAAAGTAATTTCCCAATTCTATTTTCTGCAACTCCTTAGTTTAATTAATTAGTTAGTGAAAACAAACCCCTTATTTTTTAGGCTAGATAATAAAAAGACAGTCATTACTAGTACTTTTAGTCCTTTGGGTTCGACAATCCGATCTTTCTAAAGCTATACTACTGTTCGATAGGTGCACTTGCCTACATCGTGATAATAGTTAGTCTCAAGAATGTTTAATTATAAATTTATAAAACTTATCATGGAAAATCACAATCAAGTTTTTAGCGCCGTTGCTGGGGACTAAAATATTAGGAACACTCAATTTTTGTTACTTTAGCCATTTATTTTTCTTGCAATTTAATTTTATTTTTAGTTTTACTTTTATTTACTAATTTTGTTTTTCTTTCTTCTGGCAGGTTCTTATAATTTATGACTAGAAGAAACCCGTCGGGACCACTACTTTTTGACGAAGAGATCTATCGCACAGCTTGTAGAAACCGACGAGAAATAAGGTGAAGCCTAAGATACACAAAGGAAGATCAAGAGGACGATATCTCAACTACAACCGAAGAGATGGCTGAAAATCAAGACAATCAGCTACCTCCAGCAATACCCACTGAATTAGCAAATCAGAATCCTGCTCCTCGTACTATGTATAATTATGCTAAACCTAATTAACAAGAATTGAGTAAAGTATAGTTAGGCCTACTATTGCTGCAAATAATTTTGAACTGAAACCTAACACGATTCAAATGATACATCAATTTGTTCAGTTTGATGGTTTGCAGGATGAGAATCCCAACACTCACTGTGAAAAATTTCTAGAATTCTGCGATACTTTTAAAATTAATGGCGTCTCTGATGAAGCCATTCGTCTTCAGTTATTCCCTTTTTCACTAAGGAACAAGGCTAAATAGTGGTTGAACTCGTTACCATGAGGGTCCATTACTACTTGGGAACAAATGACCAAAAAATTTTTATTAAAGTATTTTCACCGGCTAATACAGCTAAGTTACGTAATGATATCTCTTTTTTTGTGCAGATGGATTTAGAAACACTTTATGATGCATGGGAGAGATACAAGGACCTACTGCAAATGTGCCCTCACCATGGGGTTAACTCTATGGCTGCAAGTTCAAACATTCTACAATGGTGTGAATCCCTCAACAAGACAGATGATTGACGCAGCCGCTGTTGGAACCATCAATAATAAAACACCTGAAGAGGCTTACGAATTTATTGAGGAGATGTCACTGAATAACTATCAGTGGCAAGTCATGAGGACTAAGTCAACTAAAACAGCAAGCGTTTATAACATCGACACGCTTACTATGCTATCAAATCAGGTAGAACTTCTAAATAAAAAGATTGACGGTTTACTTGGTTCTACACAGGTTCATCCAGTGATGCAATGTGAAGCGAGTGGAGGAGGATCGAGTAATCCATAATATCAACCCTATGGCCATTACATAGAGAACGAGCAATTAAATTATATGGGTAATAATCCTCGATCTCAAAATAACCCTTACAGTAATACCTATAACGCAGGTTGGAGGAATCGCCCAAACTTCTCATGGGGAGGTTAAGGAAATCAAAGACCACCACCACCCTCAGGCTTCCAACAACCACCTTACTAATAAGAGAAAAAACCGAACCTTGAGGAGATGCTGTCCAAATTTATCATGGTGTTAGAAACTCGTTTCCAGAATACTGAGATAGCACTTAAAAATCAACAAGCATCAATCCAAGGGCTCGAAACTCAGATAGGCCAGGTGTCCAAACTATTCTCCGAACGACCACAAGGTAGCTTGCCTAGTAATACTGAACCTAACATAAGGGAACAGCTCAACGCAATGAATGTTCAAGATGAAGAAGGATTCGTTGAACCTGAGCTAGAACTAAGGCAAGAAATTGTGGTGAGCAAAGGTAAAGGTGAGGTAAGTCATAATGAAAACAAAATGATGAATGTAGAATATAAACCTCATGTGCCATACCATAACGCGACAAGGAAAGACCGCTCAGACGAATAATTTGGTAAATTCCTCAAACTTTTGAAAAAATTACATATTAACTTACCGTTTATTGAAGCTCTATCGCAGATGCCGAATGCAATGAAATTTTTAATAGAGCTTTTAGCAAATAAGCGAAAATTGGATGAAGCGTCACATGTGGAGCTAAACGCAATTTGCTCAGCTATTCTACAGAATAAGCTACCAAAAAAATTAAAAGATCCAGGGAGTTTTACAATTCCTTGCTTAATTGGTAGTTTAGATGTTAATAATGCATTAGCTGATTTAGGGGCAAGCATTAACGTCATACCTTACAAAATGTTTAAGCAACTATGTCTTGGGAAACCTAAATAGACTAGGATGAGCATTCAATTAGCAGATAAAAATATAAGATTTCCTAGGGGTATTATTGAAGATGTACTAGTTAAAATTGATAAATTTTTATTTCCCATTGACTTCATTGTTCTAGACATAGAGGAGGACAACAACACCCCTCTGATTTTAGGGAAGTGCTTTTTAGCTACTGCTAAAACAATTATTGATGTTGACATAGGTGAGCTCACACTTTGATTAGGAGACTAAACAATCACCCTTCAAGCTCGTAATTCTGGCAACTCATCAAAAATTGAAGGTGATTATATAAACCATTATAATAAAATTGACAATATGGTGCATTCTACTTTGCAAGAAATGAGTGCGAAAGATGTACATAAGCCATGTTCAAGCAATAATAGAGGACCCATCCATGAAGAACGAAGGCTTCAAATCAAAGAGCTAGATGAATGGCGGATACATAAACTGAGGACATAAGATAAACAAAAACTATGCCAGCACAAGCTTGATACCTCTCCAAATCAACTTAAGGTTGGAGATAAAGTCTTACTAGAGGCCGCAGATCCTCACATTGTCACTGCCAACCCGAATGAAGAAATCCCTCTTACGGTACTTAGTATTTTCCCATTCGGTACAGTCGAGGTCAGTCATCCTAAGTTTGACACTTTTAAGGTAAACAAGACCTGTCTAAAACCTTATTTTAATGAGACTGATAGAAGGGATGAGGAGTATGAACACCTCAAACCACCATGACCATTCAACAGAGAGGTAAGTCAAGCTTAGACTATAAATAAGCGCTTCTCGGGAGGCAACCCAAGCACTAACTGTATTAACTTGTTTACATTTTAGTGTTTAACACCTAACTTACTAACGGAGCTCTTGAAAGTAGGTTCACCATAGAGGCACGGTCAAGCACACGGGCGTGCTTAGGACCGTGTGAAAACAGGGCAAAGATTTCCCCAAAACACGGGCTAGATAAATCGCCATGGCCGTGCGACATGGCTGTGGGCGAACCTGCTAAAATAACATGGGCGTACGACATGCCCGTGCCCTAAGACCATGGTTGAAACTGAGAAAACTAGCACGGGCGTGCGACACGCCCGTGTCTAGTACCCGTGGTCGAACCTGTCAAATTAAAACGGGCGTAGGCTAGCATCACGGGCGTGGGAGAAGCGAACGAAGCTAGACACGGTCGTGCGACAAGGCCGTGTGCACCAACACGCCTAAGGCACACGGGTATGGGGCAAATGTCAGGCACGCCGAAATTAGGAAAAACGCGAAACACACGGGCTGAAATTGGGGAACACGGGTGTGTCCCTTGGCCGTGTGGCCCAAAATCTATAAATACCTTGCACTATTCATTATCTTCTTCACTAAAAAACCCTAATCCTAGCCGCTGCAATCCTACACGGCCTCCTTGCCACGCCCGTGCACTGACTCTAACACCATTTTTGACGTTCTAGCATTTGTTCACTATTTTCTTGTCTATTTTACTGATTTCTAAGGCTATTTATCATAATAATATGCAATTTTTCATGTTACTTTCATATTTTTATCACTCAAATGCTATATCTAGAATAGTTATTATATTTCCCTTGTTAAAGTTCTTACTCATTACATGATTTCTCTACTACATTTGACCAGTTTTAAGTGAATATTCATGATTTCTCATGCCTTTTGTGTTGACATTTTTTTGTTCATCCGTACAATATTCTTTGCCAATTTTTTTTTTAGTTATTCATGCTACTATCATGTAATGCCACAAAAGTATGCTATAAAATGTATTAGTTTAGTTAGATTTGTTAAGTGTTGTGGCTGAAATTATTTAACACTTTTTTTTTTACCTTGACCAAGACGAATTAATGGTTTTGATTGTAGGTTCATCATGTCGTCTTCACGAAAGAAAGCCTCTGTCCTCGCCTCAAAGAGAAGGAAGGGAGCGTCATCTTCCTCGGGCCCTACCGTGAAAATTTGCCACCCTTTCCTATAGTTCCCCAACGGGCCCCAAGAAGAACTTTTCCAAATACTACGGCCGACTTTAGCTTTAATCGCGGCTTTGCATCGATCGGGCCGCAGAGAACAAGTTCAGCTGGCTGATGCGATTCGGGCCCTCCTAACCACCGATCCTTGCGAGCTTTTCTTTGGGATCATCGAGTCGACGTACCTCGAGCTCATAATGGAATTGTGCTCGACATTCCATCTTCAGATCGTCATGACCAACCATGATGATCTCAGCACAGTCCAATTTAGACTTGGCGGTCTAGTACGCCGATTGAGCATCCCAGAGTTTGGTCCAGTACTGGGCCTTTACACAGAGGAGTTTCAAGAGGAGAACAATCTCGATACCCTCAACTGCCACATCCATTATTCTCCCTCAAAGTGTTGGAACACCCTCGTGCCACGTTCGGTAGGCTACGACCCCAATCGTTCCAAGGCATCATCTCTCCCTCTGTCCTTAAGGTATCTACATTCTATTTTATCTCACACTTTGATAGGGCGAAGAGAGAGCATCGGCGTCGGCACTACCCACGACGTCTTCTACTTATGGTGTAGGTCGCACGGGCATGTCCTCGACCTCGCCTACTTTATAACCCTTGCCATTTGCCACCAGACGGAGCGACATCGGAGGGGGGTCATCTCCATTGGCCCCTACGTGACTCGACTTGCACGACACTTCAGACTCCTCGACACCGTGGCCCAAGAATCATCCCTTACCCTTATCGGCCAGATGTCTCCACAAAGCGTCTCGAGCATGCTTAACATGAGGATGATCGAGAGCCACCGAGGAACCTACCCTCCCCAATATCGACTTGCCCAATCTACCGAGGAGGAGGCTCTAGAGGAAATTACTGATGATGTCCCTCCCTAGCACGAGGACCCACCATCCCAGCCAACATACTCCCATCGTCCAGTTCATGCGGCGGCTTCATATGCTGACATATCTGAGTGCCTCAATCGATTCAAGTAGCAGTGTTTTTAACGATTTGACAACATTGATTCTACTCTCCAGCGGATCTGTCAGCACTTCCACATCTCATTGCCACCACCACCTCGCGAACCATCCAGCGATGATGATGATGTTTAATTTAATTTTATCTTTATTTTATTTTATTTTATTTTTTCTATTTCTATTTTTATTTTTATTTTTAATTTTATTTCAAGTCTTTATTAATTTCACTTTTAACATTTAATATTATTTCCCTTTTGTTACTATCTCATATTTCGGTTTTATTAATTAATTTTAGTCTCGGCTATTCCTTTATGAGTAATTATTCTAATATCCCTTAAACAATTCCTGATTTTCTCACAGTTATAAAGAGCTCCAAAGCTCACAATCACTTAGGAACTTCAAACTCCATTGGAAAAGGTTCTCCACGACTGCCATGCCCTACTCGATAACGAGATATAATATTCTCTTGGCGCAGCACTTGTGGCACCCAACCTCTACCACCACCGGAGTATCCTCCTCCACCCTACATACCTCCAAACTAGGGAGTTCATTCATTTACAACTCAAGAAATTTCAATTCTCTACCTATCTTACGGTTTTATATTTTTTTTATATATCTATCTTTGTACATTGAGGGCAATGTACATCTTAAGTGTGGGGGGTAATCATTTCATTATCAGAAAAATCCCTGAATGTTGCTTTGTTCTCTTGTAAATCTCTCATATCATGTTTAGGATGAATTTTGATTGACTTATGATTTTTATTGATATATCTTGAATTAAAATATAGGTTTATCTTGAATTAAAATATAGGCATTCATGCATTGATTATTTAAACTTTAAGACATTAGAAAATTAAGCATGATAAGTTAGTTTTTTAGAATTTAAAATTTTAGGTTGTTTCTCCAAGTTTAGGTATTATCTTGAATTGAATTCCACAAGTTTAAACGTAAAAAGGCCATAATTTTTGTGAGATTTTGAGCCTTCAAGAGCATCTATTAATTCTTTCATGCTCACTTTTATTATTGCTTTGAGTGTGTCAATATCGAATTATTATTCTAGAACTTGCTTGATTATACATGGCAAGACCACACCATTTTATTTGATATGTCAAGATGATAGAGGCACTTAGGATTAACCCACTCATGCCATGAAAAGCCTACCTCCACAATTGACCCTTAGTAAACCTCTTTGAGCCTAACAAACCATTCCTTTTATTACCCTTAATATTAACCCTTAACCCATTATTGCTGAAATCCCCTAAATTAATTTGATCCCTATTTTTGTCGAGAGTTGATTTGAATAAATTGCTTAGCTATTTCTTGTTCTTAATAGTAATCTATGTTATTTGACTTGTTCTTAAAAAAAAACATGTATATATATTAGTAGTGATCTTTTGTTTGTGAGCTTTAGTATTCAAATTCCATAGTCAGAGAAGAAGCTTTGTTGTACGCAAGTGATGATTAAATATTTTTCCAGTTAAGTAATTTTTTAAGTCAATCTCGATTCTAACCTTTTCTTTCAGCTTATGACCACAGCCCCTAACCAAGCCTCGTTACAGCCCTCTAAAGACCTTTTGATAGGTATTAACTTTTCATGTTGACTGATGAGTGCTGATTTCATTGTCCTTAAACAATTTGAGTGATTTGAGTGAATCTTTAGTGAGGATGTTAAACTATGTGAGATTTCGAATCGATGGTAACAACTTAGATGAGGGGAGATGCCTAACTTTTTCATGATTAAAATACTCAACTTGGAATGTTTGAAGCTTTAATGTTCTTTTAGTTGACTTATCAATGTATGATCACTTATGGGTTAGTTCGAGATATTATTGATAGGAATTATAAGTTGTGAAAAAGGAATTATTAATTATGAAGAGAATATTTTGCTTGAGGAGAAGCAAACGCTTAAGTGTGGGGGTATTTGATAAACTGTAATTTATACATATTTTTATCCCTCGCTTAACACGTTATTGAATGGTTTCTCCTTAGATTTGGTGAATTTGATGCTCCTAATCCTTTAATTTCTTGTTTTATACTTAGGTGAGCATAGGAGAGCGAAAATAATGAGAAACGGGCCAAAAACGGAGAAAATGGGCCGACAAGGGAAAACAACACGGCCTGGACTTCCTCACACGGGCAGAACAGACGCCCGTGCCAATCTAAAAGGCTCAACCACGACCCAAATCAACCTCAACATAGGCGTGTTGATATCTCAGCCTCGACCACGGCCTGAAGTACTCATACACGGCCGTGTCATACGGGCATGTTCCTGCTGAACCCTAGCTAAGTTCCATTCGGAAAAGGGTAAATTTTAGGGCTTTTAGGCAATCAAAAGCCTATTTAAACACCCTAGAGGAAGACTAAAAGGGAGAGGAGAATAGGGAGTAAGGAATTACTCCAAGGAAGCTGATTGATCCATCTCAGAAGCCAGATTCATCATCATCAAGACTGAAGATCTCTCCTCAATTTCCCTTCAGGAGTTTTGGGTTTTCTTTATGTTCTGTATTCTTTATTATTGTAAGATGTTTTCTTATTTAGTTATGAACTAAAACCCCTAAATACCTAAGGGGGATGAAACCTAAGACGAATCTTGTTATTATTTTCTGAACCGTATGATAAATATTTGACTTGTTCTTAATTATGTGTTCTTAATTCCTATTTTGGTATTTCAGGATATCACTTCAAGCTAATGCTCTTAGTTTGAGGATGAATAGTCCTTGGCAAAGAGTGACCTTGTCATAATTAAGCGGTGTAATATCCCGAATTAGGGCCTAATCAGAATAGTGGTTTCGTGACCACAAATCTGAGATAGAAATAATTATTTTATAATTATTTTGAGTTTATGATATGATTACATGATTGTGTGAAAATTTCGTGAAGAAATTCTATGCCTAAAGTGTTTAAATTAAAAGTAGGGACTAAATCGAATAAGTTGCAAAATTTGCATTCTAGAAGTTTTTAGTATGAAATTGCATTGAAATATTAATTAGGAGGTCTTAAATAGCAATTTCACTAATTTAAGTTCATGGACAAAATTAGGACATGGAAGGAATTTTTGGAAAGTTTAGTAGTAAGGGCATTTTGGTCATTTAGTTATTAAAATGAATTAAAAACAAAATTAAAAGCCAATTTTTGTCCATCTTCTTCATTAGGCCGAAATTTCAAGGGTTCTCCATAGCTAGGGTTTGTTTCAAGCTTCCAAGCTCCATAGTAAGTGATTCCAAGCCCCGTTTATAATGTTCTTTACGTTTTTGAGATCCCAATAACTCGATTAAGCTTATGTTAGCAATAATTTAACCTAGGGTTTATATTTGGAAAAATACCCATAGGTGAAATTTGTGTATTTTGATGTTTTATGGTAGAATATGAAGTTTTAAATTATGTTAGACAACTTGTACTACTCGATTTTAAGCAAAAACGAGTAAAAGGGCTTAATCGGTAAAAATACCTAATAGTCACAAGTACATGTTAGAGTGAGAATTTGATGTTGCCATAGAAGAGAAAAGTGATCAGCATGTTGTAAAACATAAGAATAAGGAATAAAGTTTAATCCCGAGCCTAGGGGCAAAAATGTAAATATGTAAAAGTTTAGGGGTAAAATTGTAATTTTGCCAAAATTTGAGTTAAGGATTAATTTGATAATGTGAGTATTAAATAAGCTAAATGTGTTATTTTAGATCAAGAAAGACGTGGAATCGATCTCAATCGAGGAAAAGAAAAGATTGTGGACTAAATTGCAAAATCTTTGTATTTTGGTACCAAGGTAAGTTCATGTGTAAATAATGTAGTATAATTGTTTTTTTTTAAATTATTGATGTTAATTATATGATATGCTGATTTTTATCATTAAATATATGCTTTGTGGTTATTTTTGAATAAAATGCAAATTATTTGTATTATTTATTAAATATAAAGTGTTAGCGAGTATTGGTTTTGGTATTTTACGGAAGATGGCAAGGATATGTGTTCGAGGAAAATCCCGTTTGAACCTTAGGAATAGATTAGGATACAAGTGACATGTCACTAGGATGGTTGAGCATCCGAACTCGTTGAGTTGAGTCCGAGTTCACTTATGGATGCGAATGTCCGAACTCGTTGAGTTGAGTCCGAGTTCGTGAGATGTAACTAGGCATCCGAGCTCGTTGAGTTGAGTCCGAGTTCACTTATGGATGCGAACCCCCAAGCTCGTTGAGTTGAGTCCGAGTTCGCTTATGGGCGGGTTACATGATTGCTTGATTGCATATATGGCACTTATGTGCAAGTTATCCATGTATCCGAATTATATTCCGATGTGTTCAATGGGTAAAGTTATACTCAAATGGAGGAATATTCGAGATGTAAAGAGACGTATTGGTAAGTGATGTGAAATGGATATTTTGGACAGGTATGTATTTAACCCTCGGGTTGAATATTGATACAATCACGATAAGGTAATAAGATGATGAAAAATGATTAGAAATGTGATATGTGTTTTAGTGATGCATGCTAATGTTGATTGGTTTGACCGTTTGTTATGTTACTTATTATTTGCATATGAACTTACTAAGCATTTATGCTTACTCCCTCCTTCTTACTCATTGTAGTTTTGGACAAGCTAGCTCAGGAGTCGGGATAGGTCGAAGGCTCAATCACACTATCTGGAAGACATTTGGTAAATGGCTTGTAAATTTAAGTATGGCATGTATAGCAATATACCTATTTTGTGTAAGTGATCTTCTGATATGGTGATGGAATGGTTGAGAAAATGTTTGATAATGATAAATTATGAAAATGGTTAGTTTAGATTATGTTTGATGTTAAGGAAAATTATTAAGATACTTAGTGCATAAAAACTCATAAAAGGGATGAAATTTGCCATAAACAGAATACTACAGCAACACTGACACGAGTTCGAAAATTTACTAAAAATCATAGAAATTTAATTTGGTGATGGAGTACATATAAAATTGAAGATTATTATGTCTAGTTTCACATGAAACAAATGAAACAGGTAAAGGAATTATATGTTAAAAGATATTTGAATTTTAGTGAAACAGGGTCATAGCAATTTCTGAATCCCCTATTCCAACTTTAGAAATTTACCATAAATTTTAAAGATATAATTAGGTGGTGTATTTTATATCCTCAGAATCCTTATTTAGTCTAGTTTTATTATAAATAAACCTCATAGTCATATGAATTTTTTACAGAGATAAATGTGGTTCGGAGTAAACAGAGGTCAAACCAGTCAAGTCCTGAAATAGGGGTAACTTTAACTAATAAACTGTACTAATTGGCTCAACAAAAAATTCTAGAAAAAAAATTATTATATATTTATATGAGTCTAGATTCAAGGAAAATTTACGGATCTTGATTACAAGTTTCTTAACTCGAGATATGATTTTTCTTGTGACTGTGACGCAAGTAGCTTAAAAGCTGTGAATGTAGAAACAAATAATCCAAAGTTCTAAAAATGTTAAATTAAGCTTAGTAACACCTCATACTCGACTCCGCGACGGTCTCTCAAGCGTGGGGCGTTACATTAAGTTGTATCGTGAGCAGGTTTAGTCGGTTCTCGGACTACGTGTTGTATGTACGAATTTTGCTATACATGCCATATGTATAAATTGTGATAGTGTGACGACTTCTGACCATTTAAATGATTTTTTTTATAGTAAATGGATCCCGATCCAGCTGTGGCAGATGAAGTAGAGAGTAATGCGCTAGCTCTGGCTGAAGGGAGCAGCACGATCGAAAATCCACCTCCTATCGTTGGTCAGGGAGGAGGAGAAAGGGGTCGGGAAGCCTTTCTCCAAATGATGAGTGCATGGTACACTGAGTTCGTTCGTACGAACCCAAATGTACAACCTCCCCACCTCACCTAATTCCTCAACCTGTACCCCCGACGCCTCAAGGTATGGATCTGATGAAATTTCACAGAACTCCAGTTGATAGAATTCGCAAGCAAGGGGCCAAGAATTTAAAGCAAATATTGATGATGATGCCAAGAAAGCGAGTTCGCTTGAAAATTCTATCCGGTATTTGACGAATTATCTTGTACACCAAAGAATGTTTGAAATGTGCTATATCTTTGTTGAGGGATTCAAATTATAATTGGTCGAAGACTTTGATTTCTGTGGTACCGAAGAGAAAAAATAACTTGGGAATTCTTTCAAGAAGAGTTTCGGAAGAAATATATTAGTGAAAGATTTATTGATCGGAAGCGTAAAGAATTTCTTGAGTGAAGCAAGGTAATATGACTATTCTGATGAATATGAAAGAGAGTTTGTTCTGATTAAGTAAGTATGCCGAGAGTATGTTCCTCACAGAGGCCAAGATGTGCCGACGATTTGAAGACGGGCTCAACGAAGACATCAAGGTATTTGTTGGAATTCTTGAATTAAAAGAAATGGTAGTATTGGTTGATCGAGCTTGTAAGGCCAAGAATTACTTAAAGAAAAGAAAAGGTAGAGGCCGAGACTAGAAATTGGAAGAAAAGACCGATGAGCGGTTCATTTTCACAAAGAACTGGAAAGTCAAGGAATATGAATCCTTGTTCCCAAGCTTCACCGGGCAATCATATGGGAATTATAAGAAGCAAAATGTGGGTCCTAAATCCCGGACTACTTGGCAACTGGTGTAGGGAACTCGAGATTTGTTAAACTCGAGTGCCAGTGTGTGGTAGAAATCATTTTGGTTCGTGTAGAGCAAATGAATGTTTTCGATGTGGTTCTCCTGATCATTTTATTAGAGACCGCCCAGAGAACTAAAAAGAAAAATTTCGAATACAAAAACAAGTGGGGCGGATTCAAGAGGAAGATATCCAAGAAAAGTCTGGAGCGAAGCAAGCAAGTAAGAATGTAGCCGTGGATGCACCAGCTTAGACTCAAGGAAGGAAGGGCTCCAGCTAGAACTTATGCTATTAAAGCGCGTGAAGATGCTTCCTCACCGATGTGATTACCGGTACATTTTCTCTCTATAATGTTAATGTTATTGCTTTGATTGATCCCTGGTTCTACTCATTCATATGTATGCATGAAATTGGTGTCTAGTATGAATATACCTGTTGAGAACACGTAATTTATGATTAGAGTGTCGAATCAGATTAGGCAAATGTGTGATCGTTGATAAAGTATGTAAGAAATGTCCTTTAATGATTCGGGATCATTACTTTCCTACGACTTGATGTTGTTGCCATTTGATGAGTTTGATGTTATTTTGGGTATGGATTGGTTGACATTGCATGATGCTAAAATAAATTGCAAAGAAAAGGTTATAGAATTAAAGTGTGAAAATGGTGAAACTCATGGGTTGAATCGATAAATCGAGGCATTACCTAGTGTGATTTCTTCAATGTCGGCTCAAAGATATCTGAGAAAGGGTTATGAAGCTTATTTGGCGTATGTAATTAATACAAAAGAAGTTGAAAATAAAGTTGAATCAGTGCCGGTTGTGTGTGAATTTGCAGACGTATTTCCAGAAGAATTGCCGGGTTTGCCTCTAGTCAGGGAAGTAGAATTTGGTATTGATTTGATACCGGGAAAAGCTCCGATTTCGATTGCTCCGTATAGAATGGCAGCAGCAGAGTTGAAGGAATTAAAGTTGCAGTTGCAAGAGTTGACTGATAAAGGTTTTGTGAGACCGAGTTTTTCACCTTGGGGTGCTCCCGTGTTATTTGTGAAAAAGAAGGATGGTTCTATGAGGTTGTGTGTTGATTATCACCAGTTAAACAAGGTGACAATCAAAAACAAATATCTATTGCCAAGAATTGATGATTTGTTTGATCAGCTAAAAGGAGCGACATGGTTTTCAAAGATTGACTTGAGATCTGGGTATTACCAATCATGGGTAAAAGAGTCGATGTGCCTAAAATCGCTTTTAGAACAAGGTATGGTCATTATGAATTTTTAGTTATGCCATTCGGGTTGACAAATGCTCTCATGTGTGTTTATGGATTTAATGAATCGTATATTCAACCATACTTGGACAAATTTGTTGTGGTGTTTATAGATGATATTTTAATTTATTCAAAAGATGATACAGAGTATGCTTTGAGAGCATTTAAGGATAGTTTTACAAACTTTGAGAGATAAGCAAATTGTATGCTAAGTTTAGTAAAAGTGAATTTTGGCTACGGGAAGTTGGATTTTTGGGTCATATTGTTTCAGTGATGGTATACGGGTTGATCCTAGTAAAATTCCAGCCATTGTTGATTGGAAACCACCAAAAATGTAACTGAAGTTAGAAGTTTCTTGGGGCTAGCTGGGTATTATCGGCGGTTTGTAAATGGATTTTCTATAATTGCTGCTCCTATAACTAGATTACTCCAAAAGGATGTTAAATTTGAATGGACGGAAGAATGTCAACAGAGTTTTGAAGAATTGAAAAGTTATTAACAGAGGCACCAAAGTGTTAGTACAAATTTAATCGTAAAGAATATGTGGTGTTTAGTGATGCTTCTCTAAATGGTTTGGGGTGTGTGCTCATGCAAGAAGGAAAAGTGGTGGCATATGCTTCGAGGCAGTTAAAACCTCATGAGAGGAATTATCCTACTCACGATTTGGAATTGGTCATGGTGGTGTTTTCTTTGAAAATTTGGCGACATTATTTGTATGGTGAAAAGTGCCGGGTATATACCGACCATAAAAGTCTTAAGTACTTAATGTCACAAAAAGACTTGAATTTAAGACAAATAAGATGGTTGGAGTTATTGAAAGATTACGAGCTTGTTATTGATTATCATCCGGGAAAAGCGAATGTGGTTGCTGATGCTTTGAGCGAGAAAGTTACTTTGCTTTGAGAGCTATGAACACCGGGTTAAAGGTATCGATGATGGTTCGATTCTAGCAGAGTTAAGAGCAAGACCGATGTTTTTACAATAGATTTGTGAAGCTCGTAAAAATGATCAAGATTTGCAAGCCAAGAGAAAACAAAGGTGAAGTTGATACAGAGTCGATTTCGAATTGGTTCTAATGGATGTTTAATGTTTAAAGATCGGATTTGTGTACCAAAGAATGAGGAATTGATTCAAAAGATCCTACAGGAAGCACATAGTGGTTATTTCTCGATTCATCCGGTAGTACGAAAATGTATAATGACTTGAAGAAAATGTATTGGTGGAATGGAATGAAAAGAGATATATCGAGTTTGTGTCCAAATGCTTAATTTGTCAACAGTGAAAGTCGAACACCAAGTGCCTTCGGATTACTTCACCTTATCATGGTTCCCGAATGGAAATGGGATCGAATTACCATGGATTTTATATCGTGGTTGCCGTTAACTCCGGGAAGAAAAATGCCATCCGGTAATAGTTGATGATCGACTAAATCACTCATTTTATTCTCGCACGCATGCATTATTCTCTTAATAAGTTGGCTGAATTGTATATCCGTGAGATTGTTAGACTTCATGGAATACCTTTGTCAATCATTTCGGATAGAGATCCGAGATTTACTTCACGGTTTTGGCAAAAGTTGCAAGAAGCATTATGTACAAAGTTAAATTTCAAAGATCGCCTTTCATCCACAAACCGATGGACAATCGTAAAGAGTAATTCGATTCTTGAAGACATGCTCGATGTTGTGTATTGGAATTTCAAGGAAGTTGGGAAAGATATTTGCCGTTGGTAGAATTTGCTTACAACAATAGTTATCAGACGAGCTTGAAAATGGCACCTTATGAAGCATTGTATGGTCGTAAGTGTCGAACGCCTTTGTATTGGACTGAGCTCAAGGAAAATCAGATTTATGGAGTTGATCTAATAAAAGAAACTGAAGAAAAGGTGAAAGTGATTCAAGATTGTTTGAAAACTGCTTCAAATAGACAGAAATCGTACGCAGATTTCAAGAGAAAAGAAATTGAATATCAAGTTGGCGACAAAGTGTTTTTGAAAGTATCCCCGTGGAAGAAAGTCCTTAGATTTGGACGGAAGGGCAAATTAAGTCCACGTTTTATTGGGCCGTATGAAGTAATTGAAACAGTTGGACCGGTAGCATATCGGCTAGCATTACCACATGAATTAGAGAAGATTCATGATGTGTTCCACGTATCTATGTTACGTCGGTATCGTTCGGATCCTTCACATGTAGTTTCACCGACAGAAATTGAACTACAACTAGATATGACCTACGAAGAAGAACCGATTAAGATTTTAGCTCGAGAGGTCAAACAACTAAGGAATAAAAATGTTGCACTTGTGAAGGTGTTGTGGCAAAGGCATGGAATAGAAGAAGCTACATGGGAATCTGAAGAAACTATGAGAAATCAATACCCACATCTGTTTACCGGTAAGATTTTCGAGGACGAAAATCCTTAAAGGGGGGAGAGTTGCAATATCCCGAAATAGGGCCTAATCGAAATAATGGTTTCGTGACCACAAATCCGAGATAGAAATAATTATTTTATAATTATTTTGAGGTTTATGATATGATTACATGATTGTGTAAAAATTTCGTCAAGAAATTCTATGCCTAAAGTGTTTAAATTGAAAGTAGGGACTAAATCGAATAAGTTACAAAATTTGCATTCTAGAAGTTTTTAGTATGAAATTGCATTGAAATATTAATTAGGAGGTCTTAAATAGCAATTTGACTAATTTAAGTTCATGGACAAAATTAGGACATGGAAGGAATTTTTTGAAAGTTTAGTAGTAAGGGCATTTTGGTCATTTAGTTATTAAAATGAATTAAAAACAAAATTAAAAGCCAATTTTTGTCCATCTTCTTCATTAGGCCGAAATTTCAAGGGTTCTCCATAGCTAGGGTTTGTTTCAAGCTTCCAAACTCCGTAGTAAGTGATTCCAAGCCCCGTTTTTAATGTTCTTTACGTTTTTGAGATCCCGATAACTCGATTAAGCTTATGTTAGCAATAATTTAACCTAGGGTTTATATTTGGAAAAATACCCATAGGTGAAATTTGTGTATTTTGATGTTTTATGATAGAATATGAAGTTTTAAATTATGTTAGACAACTTGTACTACTCGATTTTAAGCAAAAACGAGTAAAAGGGCTTAATCGGTAAAAATACCTAATAGTCACAAGTACATGTTAGAGTGAGAATTTGATGTTGCCATAGAAGAGAAAAGTGATCAAAATGTTGTAAAACATAAGAATAAGGAATAAAGTTTAATCCCGAGCCTAGGGGCAAAAATGTAAATATGTAAAAGTTTAGGGGTAAAATTGTAATTTTGCCAAAATTTGAGTTAAGGATTAATTTGATAATGTGAGTATTAAATAAGCTAAATGTGTTATTTTAGATCAAGAAATACGTGGAATCGATCTCAATCGAGGAAAAGAAAAGATTGTGGACTAAAATGCAAATTATTTGTATTATTTGTTAAATATAAAGTGTTACCGAGTATTGGTTTCGGTATTTTACGGAAGATGGCAAGGATATGTGTTCGAGGAAAATCCCGTTTGAACCTTAGGAATAGATTAGGATACAAGTGACATGTCACTAGGATGGTTGAGCATCCGAACTCGTTGAGTTGAGTCCGAGTTCACTTATGGATGCGAATGTCCGAACTCGTTGAGTTGAGTCCGAGTTCACTTATGGATGCGAACGCCCGAGCTCGTTGAGTTGAGTCCGAGTTCGCTTATGGGCGGGTTACATGATTGCTTGATGGCATATATGGCACTTATGTGCAAGTTATCCATGTATCCGAATTATATTCCGATGTGTTCAACGGGTAAAGTTATACTCAAATGGAGGAATATTCGAGATGTAAAGAGACGTATTGGTAAGTGATGTGAAATGGATATTTTGGACAGGTATGTATTTAACCCTCGGGTTGAGTATTGATACAATCACGATAAGGTAATAAGATGATGAAAAATGATTAGAAATGTGATATGTGTTTTAGTGATGCATGCTAATGTTGATTGGTATGACCGTTTGTTATGTTACTTATTATTTGCATATGAACTTACTAAGCATTTATGCTTACTCCTCCTTCTTACTCATTGTAGTTTTGGACAAGCCACTCAGAGAGTCGGGGATAGGTCGAAGGCTCAATCACACTATCCTAAAACTTTTGGTAAATGGCTTGTAAATTTAAGTATGGCATGTATAGCAATATACCTATTTTGTGTAAATGATCTTATGATATGGTGATGGAATGGTTGAGAAAATTTTTGATAATGATAAATTATGAAAATGGTTAGTTTAGATTATGTTTGATGTTAAGGAAAATTATTAAGATACTTAGTGCATAAAAACTCATAAAAGGGATGAAATTTGCCATAAACAGAATACTGCAGCAACACTGACACGAGTTTGAAAATTTACTAAAAATCATAAAAATTTAATTTGGTGATGTAGTGCATATCAAATTGAATATTATTATGTCTAGTTTCACACGAAATAAATGAAACAGGTAAACGAATTATATGTTAAAAGATATTTGAAGTTTAGTGAAACAGGGTCATAGCAGTTTCTGAATCCCCTGTTCCAACTTTAGAAATTCACCCTAAATTTTAAAGATATAATTAGGTGGTGTATTTTATATTCTCAGAATCCTTATTGAGTCTAGTTTTATTAGAAATGAACCTCATAGTCATATGAATTTTTTACAGAGAGAAATGTGGTTCGTAGTAAACAGAGGTCAAACCAGTCAAGTAATGAAACAGGGGTAACTTTAACTAATAAACTGTACTACTTTGCTCAACAAAAAATTCTAGAAAAAAATTAGTATATAGGTATATGAGTCTAGATTCAAGGAAAATTTACAGATCTTGATTTCGAGTTTCGTAACTCGAGATATGATTTTTCTTGTGACTGTGACGCAAGTAGCTTAAAAGCTGTGAATGTAGAAACAAATAATCCAAAGTTCTAAAAATGTTAAATTAAGCTTAGTAACACCTCATACTCGACTCCGGCGATGGTCTCGGGCGTGGGGGCGTTACAAGCGGAGTTGATTGCTTGCCTAGAGATAGGGTGACAAGATTTTGCCGAATTAGGGTGAAACCTAATAAGGGAATCCAAAGATCGAGTTAATGCAACCCTAGGGTGTTAATTAGAGAAAAGTCTCGTTATTCAACCTACGGATTAGACGTTATTAGTCTTGAATAGGGATAATAACATAACTTAGGGATTCCTACGGAACAAGTTAAATAAATAAATCATCAGGTTTGGAGCCAAAATAACAAGTAAAATCTAGGTGGATTTTTCCTTAGGTATTGTCCTAAATCAATCGTTTTTCCCAAAAGTAATTTCCAAATTCTATTTTCTACAAATCCTTAGTTTAATTAATTAGTTAGTTAAAACAAACTCCTTATTTCTTAGGCTAGATAATAAAAAGGCAGTCATTACTAGTACTTTTAGTCCTTTGGGTTCGACAATCTGGTCTTGCTAAAGCTATACTACTCTTCGATAGGTACCCTTGCCTACATCGTGATAATAGTTAGTCTCAAGAATGTTTAATTATAAATTTATAAAACTTATCACGGAAAATCACGATCAGTATCGTATTAGAAGTTTCAAAATATAAAAAAAAAGTTAAAAAATTCATAAAAAATAAAAAAATTCAATTTTTTTAATCTTGGAGTATATCTTATATTTCCTGACAATTGTCACACTACTGCAATCTTTCGAAGAAAAAAACCTTGTTACCTTTTCCTTTTTTTTTTAAACCTATCCTACCACATATCAACCGTCTGTTGCTAATCGACTATTGCAAGTGTTCTTTGACCAGGTCCTAACTATTTCAATCTAGAACTTAGAGAAGAACTTGAGTGGAAAAAGGCACGAGTGGTGAGATTAAAAGAGCGAGAAAAAGCCAAAATTGTGTGAAACACGAGTGGAGTGATTTTTTTTGAGAGAAAATTGTGAGGTTTGATTTAGTGAGGAATATTTTATTATTAACATTATTTTATGGTTAAAAAAAATCATGTCAAGGAGTCCTATAAGGAATAGTCCTAATGAAGGAGAGAGAGTTCCAAACTTGGCTTATCAAGCGTTGTTAAGGGAGATGGAACGCATGGTGCAAAATCAATTGGAGTCCATCCAAGAGCGGCTTGATCAGTTAGAGGGGAGACCATAACGAGGATGTTCACCTCTATAAAGAGCTCGTTTACAACCAAAACGAGGACGTTTACCTCCACAACGAGGCCGTTCACCTCCACCTCGAGACCGATCACATCATGTTCCTAATGCTCAACAGCAACAAGCAGCTGTAAGAAATTACCGAGATGACTACTTTGGCAATAGTGAAGTGGAAAGTAATCAAGTGTCAGAACAAAGTGTGAGACGAAATGATCATAGAAATCAATAGCCAAGAAAGCGAGAGCAAGTTGATAACAATCTTGAAAATATTAAGGTGCAGATTCTTTCATTTCAAGGAAGAACCAATCCTGAAGCTTATTTGGAATGGGAAAAAAAATGGAGTTGGTATTTGAGTGCGATAATTATTCAGAACTGACAAAGGTAAAAATCCCTGCCATCGTGTAACAGTCCGGTTTTGAGCCTAATCAGAATAGTGGTTTCGGGGCCACATATCTGAGTTAGAAAAATATTTTAATATTATTTTTCATGCCTATTATAAGTGAATTGATATGTGTGAAAGTTTCGTGTCAGAATTTAACTGTTTGTGTGCTTAATTTGCAAAAAAGACTTAATCGCGTAAAATGTAAAAGCTGTGTGCTAGATGTTAAAATTGTTTATTTGACTTGGCTTTAAAATTGTGAGGTCCTTATGTGGTTATTTGACCAATTAAATTACATTAGTGGACATTAGTTGTTGGCATAATAATGTTTTAATGCAAGGGTAATATGGTAAAATACATATTAAAGTAAATTATATGAAAACAAATTAGAAAATGATGCCATATTAGGTGTTAATCCACTGAATCTTAATTCGGGTTTCGACACATTAAAAGCTTAATTCGGGTATGTTTTGCTTCGATTTTTGATAATTTCTACGTTTTTGTATTCATTGCTTCGAGTACTATCTAACCCATGCCTAAATTTTTTATTTTGTTGATGATTTTGAAATGTGCCATTGATGAAACTATGAGTTTTGTGATGTTAGTAGATGAATTATGGAAGCTTGGTGTTAGGTTTAAATGTTTTATTTTTGAATTTTTGATGAAATTAAGTAATTTGGGTTAAATGGTAAAAATGTTATTTTGAGGGACTAAAATGTGAAATAAATGAAATGTATGGATTTGTATGAGAGCTAGGAGAATTTGGCCAAGCATGAGTATATTAAAATTTTATGTATTTTCCGATTTTGTGAATTAGGGACTAAAGTGTCGAAATGTGAAAATGTGAGGGCTATTTTGCAAAATGCTCTAATTGTGTGTATATGGATTGGTTTGAATGATTTGGTGAATACATATAGATCAAGAACAGAGGAATTCAGATTTAGACCGAGGGAAGTCGAAGATTTTAGAATAGACGATCGAATCGATAATTTCGAGTGCGAGGTAAGTTCTAACTTAAAGTATGATGTTAAAGTATATTTCGATGTTTTGATTATACATAGATTGTATATATATTTCTGGTTTGGATGAATATGACGATGAATCAATATTATTTGGCACTAAGTGTGCGATTTAAACTAGCTTCGGCTATATGAGGCACTAGGTGTGCGACATTGTTCTAGCTTCAGCAAATTGAAATGGCACTAAGTGTGCAAAATTCTTTTAGCTTCGGCTAACCTTTATAGCACTAAGTGTGTGGATGTTTAAAGTATGAATAATTTACGGAAGGTCTTAAAATATTTAAACCAAAGGTGGGAATGAAAGTGAATAAGTACGAGAAGATTCAGGTATGTAGGATACCTATGTGGTAGATGATATTATGTTTATGAAGCTCATTGATTTGGTATGAACATATGAATTGTGTTGGTATAGATTTGATAGATGATTTGAGAATTTGTAATTACTTATGTATTGATGATTCTTGGTACGAGCGTATAAGCTTTTGAAAGCTTACTTTGTGTGTGTTTGCATTGTTTTATAGATATCAAAGCTACTGTAAGCTCAGGGATCGTCAAGGATCGTCACCACACTATTGAACCTCATTTTGGTACTTTTGAAAATGTATACTTTTGAAGTATGGCAAGTATTGGCTAGTAGTTGTGGAATTATGTTTCGTGATGTATATACATACCCTGTGATTTGCCTAATGTGTGTATTTGAACTCATAATTGATAATGGCTTATGGTATGTGATGTTAATGTGCAATTGTGGTATGTTTTGGTTGGACAAAAGAATTTTGGTATGATCTTAACTTATGATTAACGTGAGTTGGTAATGTTTATGTGTATGAAAATGGTTGATATTGTTATGAGATGAATGATGAATGTTTTGGCATAAAATTTGACTGAAATGGTGGGGCAATTATGCTTGTTTCTTTGCTTGCAGGTTGACCCAAATTTGGGTGGCAAATTGGCTATTAAAATGGCTTACTTTTGTCCACACGGGCAGAGACACAAGCATGTGACCCAGCCATGTGCGACGAATGGCTATGTTACACGGCCGTATGTCCCTTGGGGTACCCTACAATTGTAAGTTAGTCCCAAGCACAGCCAAAGCACACGGGCATGTGGCTGGCCGTGTAGCCCAAGTCAGAGTCGACCACGGCCAAGGCACACGGGCGTGTCTTGTGGCCGTGTGGGCAAGTCAGTAGCTATACCCAGTTTTGCCACGGCTTAGACACACGGGCGTGTCTAAGGCGGTGTGAGGCACACGGCTTATTCACACAGGCATGTGACCTTTTAAAAGTTGAAAATTTTTATAAGTTCTGAAACTTTTATATGTTATCAAATTGATCCCGAATGTATGTTCAAGTAATGTATACTTGATTTTATGTGAATGATAAATGTGAATGAATGACTTCTATTAGTAATGAGATGATATTTGATGTTCGGTGGTTCTGATATGAGTTACAAGTCCGGTAATGCCTCTTAACCTATTTCGACGACAGTTATGGGTGAAGGGTGTTACATTTTAATGGTACCAGAGCTATGGTTTGGTCGATTCTAGGACTACCATAGCGTATGTGAGTCTAGCTATACTTGCCATATTTATGAACTGTGATAGTGTGATGAATCCTGACATTGAAATGTGCTTTTATTTAGCAAATGGATCCTAAAAGAGTTGTAGCGGACAATGTTAAAAGCAATGCACCTGCTCCTGCACAAGGGACGGTGCAAGCTGATTCTCGATCAACTACGAGTAGCCGTGATGGTGAGGCTAAACAAGCCTTCTATTAGATGATGAATGATTGGTTCACCCAATATATTAGAACTAATCTGGCTGTACAACAACCTCCACCGAAGGTTAATCCTCCTCAAACTCCTGTTATGCCACCAGTGAATCCGATACAGATAAATGGACCACCAATTGATAAGATTAGAAAATATGGGGCTGAAGAGTTTCGAGCTACAACAAATGATGATGCCCAAAAAACTGAGTTCTGGTTAGAGAACACAGTAAAAGTGTTTGATGAGTTGTCTTTGAGTCTAGAAGAATGTATAAAATGTGTCATTTCACTTTTGAGAGATACGACATACCATTGGTGGAAGACTTTAACATCTGTGGTTCCGGGTGAACGGGTTACGTGGGATTTCTTCCAAGTTAAATTCTGAAAGAAATATATCAGTCAGAGATTTATTGATTAGAACGTAAAGAGTTTCTTGAGCCTAAATAAGGCCGTATGTCTGTTACAGAATACGAGCGAGAATTTGTAAGGTTGAGTCAGTATGCCCGTGAATGTGTATCTTCGGAAGCAATAATGTGCAAGAGATTTGAAGACGATTTCAACGAAGATATTCGTTTATTAGTAGGGATTCTGAAAATCAAATAATTAGTTGTGCTTGTTTAACGACCATGTAAAGTTGAAGATCTTGGAAAAGAGAAAAGAAAAGCTAATTTTGAAGCTAGAGAGGTACGAAAGAGATCATCGGACAAATCAATTCAATCTGGATCAAAGAAATTTAGAGATGACAGCAGCCGTTCAAAACTAGTGTGAGACATTCGAACAGAGATCGTGCTAGAATGCAATCGAATTTCAAATCTTCAGCTACGTCTGTTGCTAGTGTTGATAATGCAAAGAATGAAAAGCCCGAGTGTGATCAATGTGGAAGACGACATTTCAGTGAATGCTGGGGAAAGAGTAATAACCGAGCTTGTTATAGTTATGGTTTAAGAAATCATTTTATAAAAGATTGCCTAGATTTAGCTGAAAAAGATAATGTTCAGAATCCGAGGCAGAGTGGTAATGCTTCTCGTGTTAGACCTCCCCAAAATTCGGGAAATGTAAGCGGTAGTTAGAGAGGAATGAAAGACATAGCTGTTAGATTTGAGGCTCATGCACCTGTGAAAGCCTATGCTATCCGAGCTCGCGAGGAAGCTTTATCACCAGATGTGATTACAGGTACATTTACTCTCTATGATACTTCTGTGATTGCTTTGATAGATCCTGGATCAACACATTCGTATATATGTATGAACTTAGTGAACAGTAAGACTTTGCCTGTAGAGTCTACTGAATTTTTAATTAGAGTTTCGAATCCCCTAGACAGATGTGTTCTAGTTGATAAAGTCTGCATGAATTGTCCATTAATATTTCAAGATAATTGTTTTTCGGCTGATCTAATGTTATTGCCTTTCGATGAGTTTGATATAATTCTAGGTATGGATTGGTTAACTTTGTATGATGCTATGGTGAACTGCAAACGGAAAACTATTGATTTGAGATGCAAGAATGATGAAATAGTCAGAATTGAATTTAGTGATTTGAATGGATTGCCTGCTGTAACATCTTTGATGAAAGCTTTGAGTATTGTGAGAAAGGGTTGTAAAGCTTATGTTGCATATGTGATTGATTTGGGAGTGTCAGAAAATAAAGTTGAATCTATGTCTGTTGTTTGTGAGTTCCCTGATGTGTTTCCTGAAGAACTTCCAAGATTACCTCTGATTAGGGAGGTAGAATTTGGCATTGAATTGGTACTTGGTACTACTCCGATTTCAATAGCTCCTTACAGAATAGCTCTGAGTGAACTAAAATAATTAAATTATCAGTTGTAAAAGTTGACCAGTAAAGGGTTTGCGAGACTGAGTTTCTCACATTGGGGTGCTCCGGTTCTATTTGTATAAAAGAAAGATGGTATGATGAGAATGTGTATTCACTATCGTCAGTTGAATAAAGTGGCTATCAAGAATAAGTATCATCTGCCCCGAATTGATGATTTGTTTGATCAATTGAAAGGAGCTGTTGTGTTTTCAAAAATAGACATGAGATCAGGCTATTATCAGCTGTGAGTGACAGACTTAGACATTCCAAAAACTGCTTTCAGAACGAGGTACGGCCACTATGAATTCTTAGTTATTCCTTTCGGATTGGCTAACGTACTTGCTATCTTTATGGACTTGATGAATAGAATTTTCAGACTGTATTTAGATCAATTTGTTGTTGTATTCATCGATGACATATTGATTTATTCACGTGATGAATCTGAACATGCTGAGCATATGAGAATAGTGTTACAGACACTGCGAGATAAACAGTTGTATGCGAAGTTCAGTAAATGTGAATTCTGGTTACGAGAAGTTGGTTTCCTGGGTCATATTGTATCAGTGTCTGGTATCTAAGTTGATCCGAGCAAAATTTCAGCTATTTTGGATTGGAAACCTCTGAAGAATGTTTCCGAAGTCTGTAGTTTTTTGGGACTTGTTAGTTACTATAGAAGATTCGTGAAAGGTTTTTTGATGATTGTGACTCCGTTGACAAAACTGTTACAGAAAGATGTGAAATTTGTGTGGTCTAAAAGGTGTCAGAACAGCTTTGATCAGTTAAAAGCCTTGTTGACCGAAGCTCCAGTATTGGTACAGCCTGAATCGGGTGAAGAATTTGTGATCTACAGTGATGCTTCATTGATTGCTCTGGGATGTGTTCTAATGCAAGAAGGAATGTTCATTGCTTATGCTTCAAGACAATTGAAGCCGCACGAAAAGAAGTATCCGACGCACGATCTTGAGTTAGCTGCGATTGTGTTTGCTTTAAAAATTTGGTGCCATTACTTGTTCGGTGAGAAATGTCACGTGTATTCGGATCATAAGAGTTTGAAGTATCTAATGACTCAGAAAGACCTAAATCTATGACAGAGAAGATAGTTAGAACTACTAAAAGACTATGAACTTGTGATTGATTATCATCCGGGAAAAGCAAATGTTGTTGCTGATGCTTTGAGTCGAAAATTGTTATTTGCTTTGCATGCGATGAATGCTCATTTGGTTCTGTCTGATGATGGTTCAGTTTTACCTGAATTAAAAGCAAGATCTTTGTTTTTACAGTAGATTATTAAAGCTTAAAAGATTGATAATGAGATTTTAGCTAAACGAGCTCAGTGTGATGTAGAATGTGACTCAGGATTCAAAGTGGATAAAGATGACTACTTGAGATTTTGAGATCAAATTTGTGTTTCGAGAAATCTAGAGTTAATTCAAATGATTCTGAGTGAAGCTCGCAGTAGTCGGTTATCTGTGCATCTGGGTAGTACGGAAATGTATAATGATCTGAAACAACATTATTAGTGGTCCGAAATGAAAAGAGATATCTCTGATTTTGTTTCTAAATGTTTGATTTGTCAGCAAGTTAAAGCTGAACATCAAGTGCCATCTGGTTTGTTACAACTGATTATGGTTCTGGAGTGGAAATAGGATCGAGTGACCATGGATTTTGTTTCGGGTTTGCCCCTGTCTCTGAGAAAGAAATATACAATTTGGGTTGTAGTTGATCGATTGACGAAATCAGCTCATTTTATTCCGATTCAATTTGATTACTCACTTGATAAATTAGCTGAGTTATACATTTCTGATATCGTGAGATTGCATGGTGTACCATTGTCTATAGTGTCAGACAGAGATCCGAGATTCACATCACGATTTTGGAAGAAGTTGCAAGATGCTCTAGGTACTAAATTGCACTTTAGTATTGCTTTTCATTCGCAAACGGATACTCGAGGATATGTTGAGATGTTGCATTCTTGAATTTGAAGGTACGTGGGAACAATATCTACCCTTGATTGAATTCGCTTATAATAATAGTTTTCAGTCGAGCATTAAAATGGCACCATACGAAGCTTTATATGGTCGCAAATGTCGTACACCTTTGTATTAGATGAAGCTCAGTGAAAATAAGATTCATGGGGTTGATTTGATAAAAGAAACTAAACAGAAAGTAAAAGTGATCCAAGATAGTTTGAAAGCAGCTTCCGATCGTCAGAAATCATATGCAGATTTGAAAAGAAAAGACATTAAGTTTGAGATTGGCGATAAAGTGTTTTTGAAAGTGTCTTTGTGGAAGAAAGTGCTTCAGTTTGGTAGAAAAGGAAAATTGAGTCAGAGGTTCATCGGGCCATATGAGATTATCGAACGTATTGGGCCGGTAGCATATAAATTGTTGTTGCTACCAGAGCTAGAAAAGATTCATAATTTGTTTCATGTATCGATGCTTAGACGATACAGATCCAATACTTCACATGTGATTCCTCCATCTGAGATAGAAATTCAATCTGATATGACTTACGAAGAAAAGTCGATCCATATCTTAGCCCGTGAGGTTAAAAAATTGCGAAATAAAAAAATTTCATTAGTTAAAGTGATGTGGCATGACACAGTATCGAAGAAGCCACGTGGGAGCTTGAAGATGCTATGAGACAGTAATATTCGAATATGTTTAATGGTAAGATTTTCGAGGACGAAAATCCCTAAAGGGGGAGAATTGTAACAGTCCGATTTTGACACTTGTTGAAATAGTGGTTTTGGGACCACATATCTGAGTCAAAAAATATTTTAATATTATTTTCTGTTCCTATTATAAGTGAATTGATATGTGTGAAAGTTTCATTTGAGAACTTAACTGTTTGTGTGCTTAATCTGCAAAAAGGACCTAATCACGTAAAATGTAAAAGCTGTGTGCTACATGTTAAAAGTGCCTATTTGACTTGGCTTTATAATTGTGAGGCCCTTATGTGGTTATTTGACCAAATTTATGATTAAATGACATTAGTGGACATTAGTTGTAGGCATAATAATGTTTTAATGCATGGGTAATATGGTAAAATGCATATTAAAGTAAATTATATGAAAAAAAAAAGAAAATGATGCCATATTATGTGTTCATCCACCGAATATTGTAGAATAAAAGAAAAGAGAAAGATTTTTAGGGTTTTGAAACATTGAAAGCTTAATCCGGGTATGTTTTGCTTTGGTTTTTGATAATTTCTACGTTTTTGTATTCGTTGCTTCGAGTACTATCTAACCCATGCCTCAATTTCTGATTTTGTTGACGATTTTGAAATGTGCCATTGATGAAACTATGAGTTTTGTGATGTTAGTAGATGAATTATGGAAGCTTGGTGTTGGGTTTAAATGTTTTATTTTTGAATTTTTGATGAAATTGAGTAATTTGGGTTAAATTGTAAAAATGTTATTTTGACAGACTAAAACATGAAATAAATGAAATGTATGGATTTGTATGATAGCTAGGAGAATTCGGCCAAGCATAAGTATATTCAAATTTTGTGTATTTTTCGATTTTGTGAATTAGGGACTAAAGTGTCAAAATGTGAAAATGTGAAGGCTATTTTGCAAAATGCTCTGATTGTGTGTATATGGATTGGTTTGAATGATTTGGTGAATAAAAAGGTTAATTTTGAATACATATAGATCAAGAACAGAGGAATTCAGATTTAGACCGAGGGAAGTTGAAGATTTTAGAATAGACGATTGAATCGACAATTCCGAGTGTGAGGTAAGTTCGAGCTTAAAGTATGATGTTAAAGTATAATTCGATGTTTTGATTATACATAGATTGTAGATACATATCTGGTTTGGATGAATACAACGATGAATCAATAGTATTTGGCGCTAAGTGTGCGATTTAAACTAGCTTCGGCTATATGAGGCACTAAGTGTGTGGAATTGTTCTAGCTTCAGCTAATTGAAATGGTACTAAGTGTGTAAAATCATTCTAGCTTTGGCTAACCTTTATAGCACTAAGTGTAATGGCCCAAAAATCTCGAAACCCAAAAATCCCGAAACCCAAAAATCCCAAAACCCAAAAATCCCGATGTAACACCCCAAACCCAGCCCAGACGTTACGACCGAATCCGGCGTGTCACATCGAAGCGTTACTAGAAAATGCATGTTTAATCTAAAATCTTTCTTAGTGTTTAAAGGATATCTTCGTTATAGATTAAAGTGAATGAAAGCTATGCACCAGGTAGGATGCCAGAAAAGAGGAGGTGAGTCTATTAGACTGCTTAAATACCTAGCTCTCCAAGGATCCAATCCTAGACATGCACACCACCATTGCCATGCACACCACCATTGCCACACTTTAACTGAGTGATTGTTCATGGAAAACCAATTCGTTTAAAACCATTTGAAAAGGTTATTAATTTTTTTGGAAATATTTTCGTTGCGGAAGCTTTGCTATGTTATCGCGATATTTTGAAATCAAGTAACCTTTTTAAAATGCGCCCTAAAGCTATTCAATTTCAGACGATTAAAACAATATCATATCTAAGCTAACAAAACATACTAAAACAATTAAAAATAATTAAAGCGGCCTTATTACAACTTAAAACCAAAAACTATTAAAGTAAATAAAAGCTGATCAAATCACAAGAAGAAAACCAAATTTACAGAATATGTAGCCACTCCGAATCCCTCCAGCTCCAAGTCCACTGATCTAAGGCTCACTTGCAAAGATGGAAAAAATAGGGTGAGTTTGGAAAACTCCGTGTGTAAAATAACCCAACCATAGTCCAAATCAGCTCAAACCACAAAAATAGATTAAGTTGGGCCTTAGCCCTATACAGAATTCAGAATGAAGCCCATAGGCCCATAACAGAGACAGAACAGATATTTCATGTATGCAGAAACCCAACCCATATCCATCCGTATACACCCCCGTACCAACCTTACACCATGTGGGGAGACAACTTGACCCACCCATCCGCTACACGCCATAGAATTTGTAGCATGGCTGCCAGAACAGATAATGTGACAGAGTCACCAGATACAGATATCTGTGGCAGAGCCACCAGAATAGATATTTGTGGCATAGCCACTAGAAATAGATATTTGTGGCATAGCCACCAAAAACAGATATTTGTGGCATAGCCACCAGAAACAGATATTTGTGGCATAGCCACCAGAATGCTTCCTCCATCAATATAACCCATATCCCATGCAACAGATATACATGTCATGGCATACAACATACAGAATCATATTATCATGCATTTCAGTCAAAATTAACCCTAGGGGTATAACGGTCACTTTGCACCTAGGGGTATAATGGTAATTTTCATACTTAGGGTTATTTTAGTAAATTTACTATTTTAGGGTTTTCATGCATATTACAGCCATTAACGTATTAACAGAAACACTTACCGAGCGTTCTTACCGAATTGGTCCCGTTGGCCCATTAACCCGCTTTCGGTCCATTAAGCCCAAATATACCGAAGTGCACGAAATTGCGCACTCTGCAATCTTACCACTTGAGATTACCAGGATTAACAAACAAACTATCTCACGAGCGCTCGCACACTCACAAGTCCACAAAATACCGGCTCTTCGACATTTCGACTTTTCAGCTTTTGCCGATCTAGTCTAAAGTGGGTGTCGTTTACACACTTGTTTTACGACGATCGCTTGCCAAAATCTACCATGTACCTATCCTACAATTGATTACTTAAAAATTTAGATCCAAAACCATACGATTACTAATGATATCTTCCTTACCAAAATCGGCCAACACCTTTAATGGCTTTAGATTGCTTACCTTTGTCGCAAATAATGACTAAGTCTAGATCCAGTCGTTTCGATGTCCTCGCTTCCCACTACTCCTTGATCGAAAGCCTTTATTCCACCTTACTCATAATAGAATGATAAATAAACCCAATAAACCCTTTAGTCCAAAACGATAGCCTCCCTAAGCGGTTAGGGATTACTCGGTTTTTTTTTCCAAAACCACAAGATACGAATAGAAAGAGGGTTATGAATACTTACCACGAGATCTATTCGATGAAGAATGTTTCCAATATTGTCCTACCCCTAACACGAGCAAGGGATGAGTCCAAGAGATCTAAAGGTGTTCAGCTTCCAACCTCTTAAAGTATAGTGACCTCGGCTTTTCAACAAACAAGGGAGGAAGAAAAATGGAAGCTCGATGATGAGAGATATGAATGAAGAGGAGAGGAAGAGAAAAAAATAGAAGAGAGGAGATAACAGTAGAGATTCAGCTTTGAAGGAAATCAAGTAAGGAAGAGATGAGAAAAAGAAAGAGAGAAAAGAAGAAGAAAGAATTTGGCAAACGGCAAAATAAAAGAACGAAAGCAGCCAACAGAATTTAGCCCCTAAAGAACCTACACCTATTCGGCCACTAAACAATCGGTACAATTCCTCCTTGATTTAAATTCCATGTTTTGCTCCTTGATTTCAGCCACCACCAATTTAAATCCCATCCAAATTCCTTGCAGCATCAGCAGTAATCCACCGCTTGACCGACTCAAGCCACTGCTAGGAGAGTTTCAGTCAAACTCTAACTCTCACCCACCTGAGCAGCAAAATTGGTCCTTCGCGCGCACAACAGCTTGAACTCCAGACCTCCTCCTGTCCCTGTATTCCACATCCTACTGCTGGCCACTACACCAAGCTTTCCTCTACACCATAATAGGGTCACAATTAATCTTAATCTATTCCTGCTGAAGCCTCTGTTACTTGTGAAATAAAAAGGAAATTTCGCCTGCTATACATCTTGAGCCTGCGACTTTCTAAACACACACATACACTGCTTGCCACTGCACCAAAGTTCCTTTCATGACATAATCTTCTCACAATTAATTTTAGGGCTTGACTGCTGCAGTCATGGCTACTTAAAAAGAAACCAAAATTTTGCCTTCCCCTGGAATCGAACCCACATCCTCTCGGCATGCCTAGCACGCTGCTGCCACTGCGCCACAAGCGCTCCTTGTGGCATACTTCGTTCGTGAATTCTTTTAAAGCCTATTTTAGTGCAACCCATTTACTAAAAAAAATGAACATCTCGCGTACCTCGTGCCTTGAACTGGGGTCCCCTTCAGCCTTCTAACGTCCCTTGCCACTGGGCTGAGTTCCTTATTGTGACATGAGTTAGCCCTAACAACTCTTAAGGCCTACCTACGATAGCCCTTGGCTTAAAAACATGTTTGCGCACGTTGGGAATCGAACCCCAGCCTTCTTTCCTACTGTTCAGCGTGCCTAACCACTAGGTCAGGTGCTCCTTTATGCCCAGTTTCTGCCCAACTTATTTTTAAGGCCTTATGCCCAGATTTCATTAAGAGGCAAAATTTAAGAATTTCGCTAAAGCTACGGGCCGAGCCCCGTACTTTTTCCCACACCATAAACCATTTGTAATTTATTTAATTACTAAACTAAACATACTAAATAATAATAATAACAATTAAATCATCCCATTTATTCGGGCCATCTCCTACCCGAAACCAAACTCAAGGCCCAATACTTCTAGGCCCAAAAATTGGGGCATTACACCCGTAATCGTGAATTTTCTTTTTGTGATTAGTAATCTCGGTTAAGTGTTAATTACGCGTTGGTAGGTCTTGGTCAAGGTTTGAGTTCGAATCTAGGGGTAGAAGAAATTAAAGTTTAATAATTAAAAGGGCCTTGTTGGAAGTAGTTAGGCTTTTAATAAAGATAGGGGAAAATGGCATAAAAAGGCCTTGTGGTGGAGTGGCTAAGTGACGCCACTTAGAGTGTAAGGAGGTGGCGTTAGTGGCTAGCAAGGAGATCCTAGGTTTGAATCCTAGCTTTGTATTTTTATAAGTTTAATTTGGACCTTCTAGAAGGTTGGAAGTGGCGTGAAGATGGACTCTAAGGGGAGTGTTCAGGAGAGAAAATTAAGGAAATGATCAAGGGGTTATCAGGGAGAAAAACGAGGAGATGAGAGGGGGAAATGATAGAGCTAAATGGGGAACTGAGGGCCAGGCAATTCGGCTATAGGGCTATAAATAAGTGCTAAATGCAGGGTTGCCAGGCTATGCCGAATTTTTTTAACCCTGTTACTAAAAACCCTTTTCCCTAAAAGTCGAAAACCTTTTTGTTTTCTTCCTTTTCTTTTTGTCGATTTCTCCAAAAGTCAAAAACCCTTGTTCTCCTTTTATTTTTCTTGTGTCAATTTCTTTGTTTCACTTTTGGGTTTAGCTGATTCTTCTTCCTCTCTCTATTGGTGCTGAATAAGCAATTGTGCCATTCAGATCTCTAGAGCCGAATACTCTTTGACCGAATCTAGTATGAGTGTTACTATTCCAATCGATTTTCTTTGCTAAGTATTGAATATTGTCCCTTACTCTTTCTAATCGACTGTGGTAGGGAATTAGTATCGGATCTCAGATCTTAGCTCTCTGCCGAAACTGCTCTTTAGGTGTTCGTGATCTCGGTAAGTATTCCTCTCCCATTGGCTAATGTGGTCGATTGTTCATAGTTAAGGTAAGGGGACTTGTGTTGGATACGAGTCACCTATTATTCTGTTTTAATAGTTAAGATTGGTACAGATCTGGGAGTTGATCGTGGTTAGGAATTTAAGAAGGGGTTGTTATACTTATCGCGTAAGGTTTAGGGCTAATGAGATAACATCACGCTTGCTTACCAGGTGGGTACATACACTGCACACACACTATGAATCGCAAAAGCCGAAATGCCGAAATGCCAAAAAGCCAAAATGCGAAAAAGTCGAGAGTGTGGCTACAGTAGTCTTGCGAGTGTATGAATACTCATAAGGGGGAGACCGATCGGTTGCCTGAGGCCCATGGGTGATTCCATGGACTTGGGTTGTGAATAGGCCAAGTGGGCCGAAATGGGCTGTTGGGCCCATAATAGGCAAATTTTGATAAGCGATGCTACGTGATGGGAAATTTGTATGTGAGCATGAATATAATGTGATTTGGGCCGAATGGGCCATATAAATGAGATTGAGCCAAATGGGCCATATGAACGTGAATTGGGCTTAATGGGTCATATGAATGTGAATGGGGCCTAATGGGCCATATGTATGAGATTGGGCCAAGTGGGCCATATGCATGTATATAGGGGTTTTGGGCCTAGTATATGATAACCACATAAAACTTAATTAACATATTGTGACCGTGGACAAGTCATAGAGTTAAGGTATGGCAACGGGTATATACATGTCTAGGATTGGATCTAGGGAGAGCTTGGTACTTAAGCAGTCTTAATGACTCACCTCCTCTTCTCTGGAATCCTACCTGGTACATAGTATTCGTTCATCTTAGCTCACGGGATTCGTTAATGGGCCAAGGTAAGTAAAAACCCGTAATAAAGGAAAATTATCGAAATGCCTCTAAGGGCGATAATGACCAAAATACCCCTAAGTGTTGTGTGTAAGATTTATAATTTCTACATGCATTCATATGTATTCATATGATATCCTATTTAGGTTGTATATAGGTTGAGAATTATGGAACGAAAGGAGTATATGAGGGTCTCATGGTTGCTTGACAATCGTGGATCCACCGACGGCTTTTAAGCCCAATATGTGATTGGCATCTTGCTGCAACTTGGGTAGTTCCGCAACCGGGCTACCTTTGATGTGTATCGGTTGGGTGGGTCAATATTTATATCCCCTTAGGTTGTGAAAAGGGGGACAGAGTAGAACTGTACTGGTTGGATTATTGGGGTGGGTTGCACTGCATTGCATTGCATGTTTGATGTATGATGACCTTTGAATGCTTGTTTTTGTCGAGGGTTGTATACACTGAGTTTGTGGAAACTCACCCCCTCTTTTATTTTATTTTCAAGTGATGCTCAGTAGAAGGTTCAATGTTTGGAGGGACACTGGGTGGCCAGCTAGCAAGATAATTCGGACTTGTTTTTCTATTTAAAGCCTATCAGTTTCTATGTTATTAAGTACTTTTCAAATCAGATTGTAATATGGCTTCTACTTTATTATTATTTGGATTATTATTTTTTTATGTGATGTAATTATAAAAGGTTGAACAAGGTTGAACATGTGAAAAAGATTTGTTCCTAGTCATTACCAGTGAGACTTGTTCTAGAAACTCAAAAATCTTTCACAAGGAAATTGGAGTGTGGAAGATTATTTCAAGGGGGTGGAGATAGCTATGATCCGAGCCAATGTTGATGAAGACCGAGAGGCTACCATGGCAAGGTTTTTGTTTGGCTTAAATTGAGAAATGGCTAATGTTGTTGAGCTACAACATTATGTCATAGTGATGGATATGATTCATATGGCCATAAAAATTGAGTGGCAACTCAAGAAGAAAAGAGTGTTTCGAATGGCATCAAACACTGGTTCTGCTTCAAAATAGGCCAAACATCTTTTAAAAAAGATGTAATCGTACCAGCAAAAGAAAAATCTGGACCATCCAAATTCCAAAAGCCAAGTGACGTTGCATATAAAGGAAAGGCAGAAATGTAGCAAAATTGTCTGTGAGATGTCAAGTGCTTCAAGTGTTTGGGTCGAGGGCATATTGCTAGCCATTGTCCTAATCGAAGTACGATGGTCCTTAGAGACAATGGAGAAATTGACACTAAAGATGAATCTGATGATGAGTCGTTACCGCCACTAGATGATGCAAATGAAATTGAATATGCTGTTGGTGGTGAACCTGATGCAAATGAAATTGAATATGCTGTTGGTGGTGAACTTCTTGTGGTAAAAAGGAGTTTGAATATTCATGCATTAGAAGATGAACAGCAACGGGAAAAAATCTTTCACACCTGATGCCATGTTCAACGAAAGGTATGTAGTGTAATCATTGATGTGGGAGTTGCACTAATGTCGCAAGTAATGCAATGGTGGGAAAACTTGGATTGCCAACACTTAAACATCCTCAGCCATATAAGTTGCAATGGTTGAACGATGGTAGGGAGATCAAGGTGACCAAGCAAGTTGTAGTTCCTTTTTCCATTGGCAAGTATAGCAATGAAGTGCTTTGTGATGTTGTTTCCATGTATGCTGGACATCTTTTGCTAGGGAGGCCTTGGCAATACGATTAACGAGTGGTGCATGATGGCTACACCAACCGCTATTCATTCAAGCATAATGAGAAAGCTATTACCTTAACTCCAATGAGACCAAAGCAAGTCTACGAAGATTAGATTCGTTTGAAAGAAGAGAGTGAAAAAACAAAATCAAAATCAAAAGAAAAGAATGATGAGAGTGAAAAAGAAAAGGCAACAAAAAGAAAAAAGAGTCTAAGGTAAAATCAAAAGAAATCAAGAGAAAAGAGGAGCAAGAAACTGAAAAAGTGAGTTTTTATTTCAATGAGATAGAGATTAGGAGAACTTTAGTTCTTAGTCATCCACTGCTTGTACTTCTGTACAAGGAAGCCTTGTTTAATACTGATGAACTCGATGGGACTTTTCCATCTTCTGTTGTTTCATTGTTACAGGAATTCCAAGATGTCTTCCCTGATGATGTGCCGAATGGATTACCACCCCTTTGAGGAATTGAGCACCAAATAGACTTTATTCCTGGTGCCATTATACCAAATCGACTAGTATATCGAAGCAATCCTGAAGAAACTAAGGAGTTACAAAGACAAGTTAAAGCATTAATGGAGAAAGGTTACGTCCATGAGAGTCGAAGTCCTTGTGTCGTACCTGTGTTGCTGGTTCCAAAGAAAGATGGTACGTGGTGTACGTATGTCAATTGCGAAGCTATTAATAAGATAACTATTAAATATAGGCATCCGATACCCTGGCTCGATGACATGTTGGACGAGTTGAGTGGTTTGCGTATTTTTCAAAGATTAATTTGAAGAGCGGTTACCACCAGGTTTGAATATGAGAAGGTGATGAATGGAAGATAGCCTTCAAAACAAAATATGGTTTGCATAAGTGGTTAGTCATGCCATTTGGCCTAACTAATGCACCAAGCACTTTTATAAGGTTGATGAATCATATGTTGCGACACTTCATTGGTAAATTCTGTGTTGTTTATGGTGATGATATTTTGATTTATAGTAAGAAGTTAAATGATCATGTGCAACAGTTAAGTTCGATTTAGAGGTTTTACGCAAGGAAAATTTATTTGCTAATCTTAAGAAATGCTCACTTTGTACTGAAAAACTTGTTTTCTTAGGTTTTGTAGTGACTTCCAAAGGCCTCAAAGTTGATCAAGAAAATGTGAGTGCTATTCGAGACTGGCCAAGACCGACAAGTGTAAGTCAAGTTAAAAGCTTTAATGGACTAGCTAGCTTCTATCGAAGGTTTGTTAAAAATTTTAGTACTTTGGCTGCACCTTTAACTAGAATCATTAAAAAGAATTCGAACTCCCAATGGGGAGATGAGCAAGAAAAGTCCTTTAATTTGATAAAAAAAAATAACTCATTAATGTTCCGTTATTAATTTTACTTGATTTTACTAAAACATTTGAAGTTGAGTATGATGCTTCAAGTTTAAGTATTGGCACTGTGTTGATGCAAGAAGGACGTCCTGTGGCATACTTTAGCAAGAAGTTGAATGGTGCTACTTTGAATTACTCGACTTATGATAAAGAAATGTATGCCTTAGTACAAGCGTTGGAAACATGGCAACATTACCTTTGGCATAAAGAATTCGTTATTCACACTAATCATGAGTCATTGAAGTATTTGAAGGAGTAGCATAAGTTGAACAAACAACACGCGAAATGGGTAGAGTTTCTTGAAACTTTTTCTTATGTCATCAAGTACAAACAAGGTAAAGAAAACATTATTGCTAATGCATTGTCACGTAGGTATACTCTGTTATCAACTTTGAATATAAAATTGCTTGGATTTGAGTATATTAAAGACTTATATGATTCTGATGTTGATTTTGGAAATGTGTATCAAGCTTGTGAAAAATGAGCTTTTGGAAAAAATTTCAGACACGACGGTTTTCTTTTTAGGGAAAACAAGCTTTATGTTCCTCAAGGATCTATTCGTGAGCTGTTTGTGAAGGAAGCACATGGAGGAGGACTTATGGGTCATTTTGGCGTGATCAAAACTTTAGATGTGTTGCAAGAACATTTCTTTTGGCCACACATGAGACGAGATGTTGAAAGAATTTGTGAAAGGTGTATCACGTGCAAAAAGGGTAAGTCTAGACTTAAAGCTCATGGTTTGTATACACCCTTACCAATACCAATGGAACCTTGGGTTGATTTATCGATGGACTTTGTGTTAGGACTACCTAGATCGAAAAATGGTATAGATTTTATTTTTGTGGTGGTTGATAGATTTTCTAAAATGGCACACTTTATTCCTTGCCACAAAACTAATGATGCTATGCAAATAGCAAATTTGATTTTCAAGGAGGTAGTTCGAATGCATGGGATTCCAATAAGTTAGTTTCAGATCGAGATGCTAAGTTTTTCAGTTACTTCTAGAAGACCTTGCGGAGTAAGTTAGGCACAAAGCTGATGTTCTCAACTACTTGTCATCCACAAACGGATGGACAAATTGAAGTATTTAATCGAACTTTGTCTACATTATTGAGAGCAATCATACAAAGGGACTTGAAGATGTGGGAAGCTTGTCTATCCCATGTTGAGTTTGCTTATAACCATACCATTCATTCTACTACGAAGTTTTCACCATTTGAGGTTGTATATGGTTTTAATACTCTTACACCTTTAGATTTAATGCCTTTACCTTCTAATGAGATTGTTAATTTAGATGCTAAAAAGAAAGGAGAATTTGTTAAGGAATTACATCAAATGGTGAAAGACAATATCAAGAGAAGAACTAGGCAATATGAGATAAAGGCAAACAAAGGCCGCAAGAAAATTTTGTTTGAACCCAGAGATTGGGCCTGGGTGCACATGCGTAAAGAAAGATTTCCAGCCCAATGATGGTTAAAACTCCTTCCAACAGGAGACGACCCTTTCCAAGTTATAGAGAGGATTAATGACAACTCCTATAAGCTAGACTTACCAGGTGAGTTCAACATTAGTGCTAGCTTTAATGTATCTAATTTATCTCCTTATGATACTAGTGACGATTTGAGGACAAATCATTTTGAAGAGGAAGGGGATGATACATACATGGGAGCGTCTGATGAAGAATCAACTAGAACAAAATTAAAATCATCTATGTCAATTCTAATTGGGTTGAAAGATGAGGAGAATTCAAGAAATCCAATTGAAATTCCCGATGGGCATATGACTCAGGCTAGATCCAAGAAGCTCAAAGAGGCGATATTAGGGTTGATTCAGCAATTTTGGGCTGAGCATGAGAAGTCTAATTTTTATTGGACTCAAGATAACGATTCAATTCCATGCAATGTGTTGCATGTGACAGTTTAATTTGTTTGAACAAACTCTTCAATTTTTAATTATGTGTTTTGTTTGTTAAATGCATCTTTGTTTAACGATCTACTTCATTATGTGTTTTGTTTGTTAAATGCATCTTTATTTAATGTTTTGCATTAATACATCTATATCTTTTTAAAAATGTGCATTATGGTTCTCGTTTATTGAATTTTTTTGAGTTTTGTGTGAGAATTCTATCTATTTATTCTTGGTCTAACTTACTTGGACTTATCAAGGTTCTCCTTGTGGCATCAAACCCTTTCTTTTTTTGAACTTATCACTTCCATCCTTTCTTTCTTTGTTCTGAAATATGGCATTCTAACATACTGTTGGTTCCTATTTTGCTAAATAGCGTGTCACAATTTATTTCTTCTTCAAAGACTTGTTTGTTATTTCACTATATAGAAACTAGGTCACGATCATTTATATTGTTGGTTCCTTTCTAAGTGTTTAATTCGTGCAAGTCATCCTTTCAAAACATTCTTTTTTGTTTTCATTCAACCCATTTTCCATTACTCACAATTTCATTTTGAATTCCAACTTGAAACGATACTGAAATTAGACGATCGGGAAATTCAGCGTCTTGTAGTTGAATTAATGAATATGAGCACGCATCAATAATGGACTATTCTGTTAATGGTGCTCTCTTTTCTAAGTCTTATAATGAGGATTATGAAATCATTAAGAAGATTGTCAGCAAAAATTATCAATGGCCAACCAATCGAGCAGCGTTAGGAAGACGAGTCGCTGGAATATATGAAGTAGACGCTCTCACTTCACTCGCATCTCAAGTATCCTCGATTTCCTTAATGCTTAAAATTTTTACCACTAATGGGTTTAATAGTTTTGCAACACAACCACCGAATCAATATGAAAATGTAGCCTGTGTCTAATATGGGGAAGGACATATGTTCAAAGAATGTCCATTAAACTAAAAATTCATGTATTACATGGGTAACCAGAACTAAAACTGAGGAAGGCAAGGACTATAATCTAATTCCTATAACCAATCGTGGTGAAACCACCTTAATTTCTCCTGGAGTAAACAATGGGCTAGACCCAGTAACGCATAAGCCCAACCTAGACCGACCCAACCACCTATTTTTACCCATCAAGTTTAGAAACAACCTCAAGTTGAACCATCCAATGGCTTAGAAAACTTTTTGAAGGCATACATAGCCAAGAATGATGCCTTGATCCAAAGCCAAGCAGCTACATTGAAAAACCTAGAAAGCAAAATGGGCCAGCTTGCATCTAAACTCAGAAATTGACCACAAGGTGTTTTACCTAGTGATATGGAGAATATAAGGAATCTTGGGAAGGAACATTGTAAAGCATTGACATTGAGGAGCGAAAAGACATTAGAGCCCAACACCGTCGAAGTTGAAGAGGAGCCAGCTGATGCTTAAGACTCAGAGGAAGTTCAAACGAGTGTTGAAATTTTAGTTTCACCTGAACTTGAATTTGTAAAATCTAATAAGGTAACTTCTGAACCAGTTTAATATGATAAACTAACAACTTCGTTAGATGCCGAATTGCCACAGAAGACAAATCAACCAATTCTAATAAATAAGCCACCACCACCTTACCATCAAAGAATTTAGAAGCAGAAGCAGGAAGTTCAATTCAAGAAGTTCCTAGACGTGCTCAAGTAACTTCATATCAACATCCCTTCGGTTGAAGCACTTGAACAAATGCTGAACTACATCAAATTCATTAAGGATATCCTGTAAAAAAAGGAAGACTTGGAGAATTTGAGATAGTAGCCTTGATGAAGCAATGCAATGCATATCGTCAAGACAAACTACCCCCGAAGTTGAAAGATCTTGGATGTTTTACCATACCTTGCAACATTGGAGCAACTTATTGTGGTAAGTCACTATGTGATTTAGGTGCGAGTATGAACTTGATGCCTATGTCCATATCTAGGAAATAGGGGATAGGTGAAGTTAAACCTACTACGGTTACATTTCAATTAGTAGATCGATCCTTAGCACATCCAGAAGGAAAAATCAACGTATTGGTACGTGTAGACAAATTTATTTTTCCTGCTGATTTTGTTATTCTAGACTTTGAAGCAGACAAAAAAGTGTCAATCATCCTAGGAAGGCCTTTCCTAGCAATTGGAAGGACCCTTATTGATTTGCAGAAGGGCGAGCTTATTATGCGTGTTCAGGACGACCAGGTAACATTTAATGTTTTCAAGTCTATGTGATTTCCTGACACAATTGATGATTGTTCTGCAGTGTCCAATTTAAAGTAATTAATTATGGAAAAGGAACTCAACTATGTTGAGGATCCATTAGAACAAATTTTGACATCAGACCCTCCAAGCGATGAAAAGGAGGATGAATACTTAGCTTTGTTAGAAGCTAATTAAAGGGGATTTAATCCGCAATCCTACTTTGAATCTTTGGAGTTAGAGAATAGGGATTATGCCCAACCAAAAGCATCAATTAAGGAGCCACCTAAATTAGAACTAAAGGTACTTCTCTCACATTTACAATATGTTTATTTAGGTAATACTTCTACTTTGCCTGTGATTGTTTCAGCAGAATTAACCATTGAGCAAAAAGAGAAAATCATCCTAGTATTGAAACAATTCAAGAAGGCTATCGGATGGACCATAATTGATATTCGCTGCATTAGTCTGTCTATATGCATGCACAAGATCATCCTGGAAAATGACGAGAAAAGGATGATTGATGGACAACGAAGACTCAACCTATCATAAAAGACATGGTAAAGAAAGAAATTGTCAAGTTGTTAGATACAGGTATAATTTACCCCATCTCAGACAGTTCGTTGGTAAGTCCGGTCCAGTACGTGCCAAAGAAAGGAGATATTACAGTCATTAAGAACAAGAATAATGAGTTGATACCGACTAGAACTGTTACCGGATGGGGAATTTGCATCGATTACTGGAAGCTGAACAAGGCGACTAGGAAAAATCACTTTTGTTTGTCGTTTTTGGACCAGATGTTGGATAGACTCATGGGGCAAGAGTATTACTATTTTCTCAATAGAGACTTGGGGTATAATCAGATTATAGTAGCATTGGAAGATCAACACAAGACAACATTCACCTGTCTGTATAGTACATTTGCATTTAGATGCATGCCATTTGGTTTATGTAATGCTCCTGCTACATTTGAAAGATGCATAATGTCTATTTTTACTAACATGGTTGAGAAATACTTGGAAGTCTTTATGGATGATTTTTTAGTATTTGAAGATACATATGATAATTGCCTAGCCAATCTAGCCAAGGTATTAAGGCAATGTGAAGAAACAAACCTCGTACTCAACTGGGAAAAGTGTCATTTCATGGTACGAGAAGGTATTGTTCTAGGGTATCGGATAACGAGACATGGAATCGAGGTAGATAAAGCAAAGGTAGACGTTATTGAGAAACTCCCACCTCCAACATCTGTAAAGAGTGTTAGGAGCTTTTTGGGCCACGCTGGTTTCTATCAAAGATTTATCAAGGGCTTTTCCAAAATTCCTTAACCGTTATGCAAATAATTGGAGAAGAACACGACGTCCAAATTTGATTACGAGTACTTAAGAGCTTTCAAAGATTTGAAGAGTTGGTTAGTTTCAGCACCCATAATCATCACACCAGACTGGAATTTGCCATTTGAATTGACGTGTGATGCAAGTGACTTCGCGATAAGACTATCATGGAACTAGTAACTGAACCTAACACCACAACTTCAATGTTCAGGACTCGATCGCCATGCCCAGATCTTTGAGATGAGTTGTCAAAGTTGATGGACATAATGCAACATATGCAATGGAAGCAACAAGCTTACTAGAGATATTCAAAAATACAGGATGACTCAATGATAAGCGCTCCTACAAAAATATTCAATAACCTGTTTATTTTTGTGCATGAGTTTCTAGGTTTTATATTTGAACCATGGAGCCAGTCCACTATTGAAGAGGAAGCGAAGTGATTCATGCAAAAACAAAGATGATGGACCAAAAGATGAGTCAGATTTTGAGGTATCTACAAATAAATAAAAAAAGGGGGATCTTAACTTTATTTTATCTTTGTTCTTAGGTTATTTAATGTTTTAAGATTAGTTTTTCTTAGGAATTTTTATTTTCGCATAATAAAACAAGAGGTGGAAATCATAAATAAAAATGAACAAGTTGCAAAGTACAAAGTGTGGCAATAGATATATACATGTCTAGGATTGGATCTAGAGAGAGCTTGGTACTTAAGTAGTCAAATTGACTCACCTCCTCTTTTCTAGAAGCTTACCTGGTGTATAGTATCTATTCACTTCTAACAATGAGGGCATTGTTCACCTTAAGTAGGGGGATCGAAAAATTGAAATTATTTCTTGAAATTATTTCCTCTCAGAATAAATTTTTCTTTTAATTATGATTAGGATATATTTTGTTCAAAATTTTAAAATTTTGTTAAGTATGCTAAACTTCAGTATAAATAAAGTTTGATTATTTCAATAATTGTTATGTTAGCTGAATTATGACATAAATGTATTTTTAATAAAGCATGCAAATCATACCATAAAATTTTTGGTTCCTTAGGAAAGTTAGGCTTGCATGAAACTTTAAGTCTCTAGAATTGACTTAGTAGTTTCTTGAGGAAAAATCCTAGGAAGCATGGAATGTTGAAAATGATTTAGGCAACTTTTTTTGGACCGTTTGAGCCTTTCAAGCCAACCTTGATGAATTTTTATCCTTTGAAACCCAACTTTGAGACTATACGGCCTAATTTTATTTGAACCCTTGAAATATTTAGCCATCACTTCTCTCTTAATTATCTTTAAATTGTCCCAAATACTAGACTCGGTACTATTCAAAATATTCTTTGAAAATAAGTTTGGGGGAGTTGATAAGAAGTATCAAATGCTCAAAAAAAATTTGTAGCACATATAGCAAAATGCTCGTTAAAAGAGAGAGAGAGCATATGTAACGCCCTCACGCCCGAGACCGTCGCCAGAGTCGAGCTTGAGGTGTTACTAAACTTAATTCATTACTTAAACAGCTCAAACAACTTATTTTAAAATTTCCAGACAAGCTGGCTAATTGCGTCACAGTCGATTAAAAATTCATATCTTGAGTTTCAAAACTCGAAATCAAGATCCGTAAATTTTCTCTGAAACTAGACTCATATATATATCTACTAATTTTTTTCTGGAATTTTTTGTTAGACCAATTAGTACAGTTTATTAGTTAAATATCCCTTGTTTTAGGGTTTGACCGCTCTGACCTCTGTGAATTACGAATCAGATATCTCCCTGTACAGAGTTCCAATGACTATGCTGTTTGTTTCTAATAAAACTAAACTGAATAAGGAATCTTTAAATATAAAGCATGACTTCTAATTATCTTTGTAAAATTTATGGTCAATTTCCAAAGTCAAAATAGGGGATCCAGAAATCACTCTGGCCCTGTTTCACAAAAATTTAAACATCTCATAAAATATAACTCATATACCTATTTTGTTCTATCCATATGAAAATAGACTCATAATTCTTCAATTATATATTTTATTCATCATCTAATTATATCTCTACTATTTTAAATGATTTTTCAAACTCAAATCACTGCTGCTGTCTGAATTTATTTTGAGGTAAATTTTACCTATTTCATGGTTTCCATGGATTAGCTAGCAATTTAACATACATAACACCAAATATGATCATGATTAGCCATTCCAATGGCTAATCATTACCAGCCATTTCCATACCACTCAATAACCATATCATAAGACCATATACACAAAATGATTACAATGCTATACATGCCATGCTCGAAATATACAAGCCATTATGCCAAGATGATACACGGATAGTGTGAGCGAGCCTCCGACCGTTTCTGATTTCCAAGCTGGCTTGTCAAAACTACATGGAATGAAAAGGAGGGAGTAAGCATAAAAGCTTAATAAGTTCACATGAAAATAGCAAGTAACACAAGTAGATAAGCAAACATAAAGCATCATTTGCATAATCATCACCGAGACATTCATATCACATTTTCATTTATCATCTTACCATATTGTTGTTATATCAAGTTTTCAACCTGAGGGTTAAGTGCAAACCTATTCAAATTATCCATTTCAAAAAACTTACCAATACGTCCCTTTCATCTCGAGAGTAGAATTTTACCCGTTGAACACATCGGAATATAATCTGGATACATGGAAAATTTGCACATAAGTGCCACATATGTAGCCAAGCTACCATGTAACCCGCCCATAAGTGAACTCGAACTCAACTCAACGAGCTCGGGCGTTCGCATCCATAAGTGAACTCGGACTCAACTCAACGAGCTCGGATGCCTAGTTACATCTCTCGAACTCGAACTCAACTCAACGACTTCGGACATTCGCATCCATAAGTGAACTCAGACTCGACTCAACGAGTTTGGATGCCCAAATATCCTAGTGACATGTCAGTTGTATCCTAATCTATTCCTAAGGTTCAACGGGACTTTCCTCGTTCGTACTCCTTTACCATTCTCCTTGGAATACCAATGACGATACTTTGGTAGTCTTTCACATTTTCCACATAATTCATAAAATTTTTGCATGTTGTCCAACAATGACCACAAAGCATAGAATTACATGATAACAATCATAATATCGTATATATATATATATAGCATTAAATGATTTAAAATAACCGTTATATTACAATATTTACATATGAACTTACCTCGTATGCGAAAATGGCTACTTTTAGCATTTCATCCACAACTTGGTATTTTCCCTATTTTAGCCCGAATTTTAGTTTTCCTTGCTCTATCATTTAAAATATAGTTTAATTAGGACTCACATTATTCAAATTGACCCAAAATCATATTTTGGCAAAATTACAGTTTTGCCCCTAAACTTTCACATATTTACACTTTTTCCCCAAAGCTCGTAAATTAAAATTCAGCCTATTTTCTTATGTTTTATGACATGCTGATCATTTTTCCCTTCTATTGAAACATCAAATTCTCACTCTAACATGTACTTATGACTATTAGGTATTTTTACCGATTAAGCCCTTTTACTCGTTTTCACTTAAAACCGAGTAGCACAAGTTGTCTAACATAATTTAAAACCTCATATTCTATCATAAAACACCAAAATACACAAATTTCACCTATGGGTATTTTTCCAAAAATAAATCCTAAGTTAAATTATTGCTAGCATAAGCTAAATCGAGCTACTAGGATTCCAAAAACGTAAAGAACCTGAAAAACGAGGCTAGAATGGACTTACAATCGAGCTTGAAAGCTTGAAAAACCCTAGCCATGGTTTCTCCTTGCTATATTCGGCCATGGGGTTGAAGATGGACACATTTGGGTTTTAAAATTTGTCTTTTAGTTCATTTTACCCCTAAATGACCAAAATGCCCTTTTTACCCTTCCAAGCCCATTTTTGTCCAATTTTTTTTTAGAAATTGGTAAAATTACTCTTTAAGGAGCTATAATTAATAATCTAATTCAATTTTACGCAAAATGCTTCTAGAACACAAGTTTTACAATTTATTCAATTTAGTCCCTAATTTTAAATTAAACACTTTATGCATAGAATTTCTTCACGAAATTTTCACACGATCATGCAATCATATCATAGACCTCAAAATAATTATAAAAAAAATTATTTCTATCTCAGATTTGTGGTCTCGAAACCACTATTCCGACTAGGCCCAAAACTAGGATATTACAACTCTCCCCCCCTTTAGGGATTTTCGTCCTCGAAAATCTTACCGGAAAAGTGGTCTTCACTTTTAATCTCATATTCGGAGCCGAAGAACTTTCACTTAGGCTGTACCTCCAATACATCTCTTTAATTTCTCATATGATCTGAAAGCTTACAGTCTCAACTCTCAACTGTTCTTAAATTTCAACTCTTCTCAGTTTCCCATGATATAATGACATAAAACCCGGATCTCAACTTGATTTAATGGAGACCGAAATTCCAAGAAATCCAACAATCAAAGAGACTTGAGAGAAGTAATCCACCATACCAATTGAAACTCGCACTTTTATCTCTTATGCCTTTACTGTTGTCAAACCTTACACGAAAATTAGAAAAATCCCAATACTGAAATCACCACATTACCCAAATCAAATCAGAAATAAGTCATACTTGACATGATTATCACGAGCTGAAGAACGCACTTCGAACATGAGTCGTAATTGATAAATTATGGAACAAAGATAACAAGAAACCCGAATAAAGAAATCCAAGATAGGGAAACCCAGCATAAAAAAATCCAGAATAAAGAGATCCAGGATAAAGAAACCCAAGATACGATACTATGCCGGAGAATCGAAAACCAAACTCATAGAGAAAATACAGAATACCCCGATAATTCTTCAAAGAAAGAAAGTCCAAAAGAAAACATCATTTAATCCCACTGGAATCAAATATAACAAGAACAATATATCTTCCCATACATAGATATATCAGATGAAGCATCAAGTAGAAGAAACAGAATCATAATATCATACGTATTCTCTCATTAATTCTTATCAGACGAAATGAAATAGAATACCCGATGAAATAGAGCAATATAAATTATAAACCAGTCAGATTACCAATGCTTTCATCTAACACCAGGATTAAAAGGCATCCCCATATAACAAGAATTTCTTCAAAAGATCAATAGCCATAGAAATATTTTTGAGAACGGGTAAACACATAGAACATCTCAAAAGAGACTGCTAAATCTGTCCAATCATAACTATCACACTCAGATAGTTCACATTTCAAATATCATTTCCCTAACTAGTTCTGCCGTCACAAATTTCATATTAAACCATTCACTAAAGAAGGCCAGTTCTAAATAAATTTCGATTTACACTTTTCTCGACCTTGCACCTGAGTAATTCGATTTACCAAAGAGAATTCCTTCTCTAACTGGGATAGTGCATAATTCCAATAATCTTTATATCAATCCGATACTTTACTGGCTCTGACTTTACTTATCAGCTCATTTTCAACCTCTGATCATACTTATAATTATTCTATCACTGAACTCTTTGGGTTCTCAACCGGAAACTTATTCAATACAAATATCATGAAATTCCATTATAAGTACCACTTCGGTAAGGGGGAGGGGTTGTAGGACTTCTGACTCGACTTTCTTATACATACACATATGACACAACTTCTATCATCATAGCAACATCATCAAAATCATGTCATTCATTCAGGCAATGCAACATTCATGTTGGCTTACACAAATTTTCCTATTGTCCAATTTAGACAATATACTTATGCATACATTCTATGTTTTCTAGATAGCTTTACTTATCCATTCATTTAATTAAATTAATTCATGCTCATGACATCATATAAGGTCAAACAAACATAGATATTTGCATCACAATCACAACTTTCATTTCATGCATCATCATGTACATATCATTACAATCATATAATTCAGTCCAACAATTTAACATAGATAAGTTCATTTCATTATAATCTTTTATCTCATAAAAATTATATATCATTAACATTCATCAACATTCAACGTCAAATCAAGACAAGGACATTTTCATTCGTATCGTGATATTATGACCTTTATTCATACCTCTACTACTTTCTATTTATTCTGTTCATCTTATCAAGTAAGCCACATACACTACATCATATGAGCATTAAGCAAATATGGATATTTATCACAACATGAACTTTCATCTCACATATTATCACATATGTATCATAAACTTTTATTCATACTTTTCTGAACCGAGACTTATCATAATCATAACTTTACTCAAATACCTTTACATAACATTGAACATGGTCAGCGCAGCTCGATTGGAGAGTACCCTGTCTAAATAACACGGTACTTATACGTGTCGGAAGACATCACACTATCACAGATCAGTGGCATGTATAGCTAAACTTTTACACATGCTAAATTAGTCTGAAAACTGACTAAACCTGCTCTGATACCACAAAATGTAATGCCCTCAGGCCCGAGACCATCGCCAAATTTGAGCTTGAGGTGTTACTAAACTTAATTCATTACTTAAACAACTCAAACAACTTATTTTAAAATTTCCAGACAAGCTGGCTAACTGCATCACGGTCGCTTAAAAATTCATATCTTGAGTTTCAAAACTCGAAATCAAGATCCGTAAATTTTCCCTGAAACTAGACTCATATATATATCTACTAATTATTTTTTATAATTTCTTGTTGGACCAATTAGTACAGTTTATTAGTTAAATTATCCCTGTTTCAGGGTTTGACAGCTCTGACCTCTATGAATTACAAATCAGATATCTCCCTGTACAGAGTTCCAATGACTATACTGTTTGTTTCTAATAAAAGTAGACTGAATAAGGAATCTGTACATATAAAGCATGACTTATAATTATCTTTGTAAAATTTATGGTGAATTTCCAAATTTAGAATAGGGGATCCAAAAATCGCTCTGGCCCTGTTTCACAAAAATTTAAACATCTCATAAAATATAACTCATATACCTATTTTGTTCCATCCATATGAAAATAGACTCATAATTCTTAAATTCCATATTTTATTCATCATCTAATTATATCTCTACTATTTTTAATGATTTTGCAAACTCACATCACTGCTGCTGTTTGAATTTATTTTATGGTAAATTTTACCTATTTCATGGTTTCCATGGATTAGCTAGCAATTTAGCATACATAACACCAAATATGATCATGATTAGCCATTCTAATGGCTAATCATTACCAAGCATTTCCATACCACTCAATAACCATATCATAAGACCATATACACAAAATGATTATAATGCTATACAAGCCATGCTCGAAATATACAAGCCATTATGCCAAGATGATACACGGATAGTGTGAGCGAGCCTCCGACCGTTCCCGATTTTTGAGCTGGCTTGTCAAAACTATAAGGAATGAAAAGGAGGGAGTAAGCATAAAAGCTTAGTAAGTTCACATGCAAATAGCAAGTAACACAGGTATATAAGCAAACATAAAACATCATTTGCATAATCATCACCGAGACATTCATATCACATTTTCATTTATCATCTTACCATATTGTTGTTATATCGAGTTTTCAACCCTAGGGTTAAGTACATACCTGTTCAAAGTATCCATTTCACAACACTTACCAATACGTCCCTTTCATCTCGAGTCTTCCTCCATTTGAGTAGAATTTTACCTGTTGAACACATCGGAATATAATTCAGATACATGGAAAGTTTGCACATAAGTGCCACATATGTAGCCAAGCTACCATGTAACCCGCCCATAAGTGAACTCGGACTCAACTCAGCGAGCTCGGGCGTTCGCATCCATAAGTGAACTCGGACTCAACTCAACGAGCTCGGATGCCTAGTTACATCTCTCGAACTCGGACTCAACTCAACGAGTTCAGACATTCACATCCATAAGTGAACTCGGACTCGACTCAACGAGTTTGGATGCCCAAATATCCTAGTGACATGTCAATTGTATCCTAATATATTCCTAACATTCAACGGGACTTTCCTCGTTCGTACTCCTTTACCATTCTCCTTGGAATACCAATGACGATACTTCGGTAGTCTTTCACATTTTCCACATAATTCATAAAATTTTTGCATGTTCTCCAACAATGACCACAAAGCATAGAATTACATGATAACAATCATAATATCATATATATAGCATTAAATGATTTAAAATAACCGTTATATTGCAATATTTACATATGAACTTACCTCGTATGCGAAAATGGCTACTTTTAGCATTTCATCCACAACTTGGTATTTTCCCTATTTTAGCCCGAATTTTAGTTTTCCTTGCTCTATCATTTAAAATATAGTTTAATTAGGACTCACATTATTCAAATTGACCCAAAATCATATTTTGGCAAAATTACAGTTTTGCCCCTAAACTTTCACATATTTACACTTTTTCCCCAAAGCTCGTAAATTAAAATTCAGCCTATTTTCTTATGTTTTATGACATGCTGATCATTTTTCCCTTCTATTGAAACATCAAATTCTCACTCTAACATGTACTTATGACTATTAGGTATTTTTACCGATTAAGCCCTTTTACTCGTTTTCACTTAAAACCGAGTAGCACAAGTTGTCTAACATAATTAAAACCTCATATTCTATCATAAAACACCAAAATACACAAATTTCACCTATGGGTATTTTTCCAAATATAAATCCTAAGTTAAATTATTGCTAGCATAAGCTAAATCGAGCTACTAGGATTCCAAAAACGTAAAGAACCTGAAAAACGGGGCTAGAATGGACTTACAATCGAGCTTGGAAGCTTGAAAAACCCTAGCCATGGTTTCTCCTTGCTATATTCGGCAATGGGGTTGAAGATGGACACATTTGGGTTTTAAAATTTGTCTTTTAATTCATTTTACCCCTAAATGACAAAAATGCCCTTTTTACTATTCTTTAAATTTTTACCCTTCCAAGCCCATTTTTGTCCAATATTTTTTAGAAATTGGTAAAATTTCTCTTTAAGGGCCTCTGATTAATAATCTAATTCAATTTTATGCAAAATGCTTCTAGAACACAAGTTATGCAATTTATTCAATTTAGTCCCTAATTTCAAATTAAACACTTTATGCATGGAATTTCTTCATGAAATTTTCACACAATCATGCAATCATATCATAGACCTCAAAATAATTATAAAAAAATTATTTCTATCTCAGATTTGTGGTCTCGAAACCACTATTCCAACTAGGCCCAAAACTAGGATATTACAGCATATGTACCGAAAAGAAATATATATACAAAAGAGTATGTGAAAGCAAAAGAAGTTGGTGTATTGTCCGATTCAAACTGAGTCTAGGGTGTTTTAGCCGAAATTTATCTATCTTTTACCTACGCCTAGACTAGCCACGTTATAACCTTTTTAAAGATATATTGATTCAAGTTTCTATGCCTACCTACATTAGTCGAGAGAAATTGCTATGTTCAACATATGAAGGCATAAGCTAAACTTAATTATTGCAACTTAATTTTGAATAAGGAAATAAAATAAAATTGGTAGGAATTTAGCATGTCTTTATTGAGAAATCATTTAGTCTAATTTTTGCTATCGTAAGAATAATTGAGAGTAATTTGAATGATATGTACACATAAGTCACATAATTATCAAATTTCTTGTTCTTGAGCATAAGTATACTTTTTTTGGGAAGAATATTGTTCTAAAGGCATTTTTCAAAGGTGTTTCCTAGAAATTCTTTTCAGATTTACGCATTACTCGGGCCAAGCAATGAATTAAGTTTGGGGGTGTGGAAACACGAAAATAAACACACTTTTTCATGCCCTTTTAACTCAAATTCATGCAGTTTCAGTAAATTTCTTGTCGAAAATTATATAATTATTATAAAATAATTAAATTGTACTTAAATTATTAACATGTTGAATGTTAATTAATTATGTAATAAATTTTGATTATTTTTGACAGATTTGCACAAAGGGCGAAAAACAGCTTGGCAGACAATGTTAGAAGCACAAAATCGAGAAGCATCAAGGCCAATTATATTTTCAGCCGAAGACGGTCCAAATTATGAATATTAATTCATAATATAATTAATTTTACTTTTAATCCAATTTAATTAGGTTAAATAAATTATTGTTAATTAATTATGAAAATGGGCCCATTAGTGAACCAGAAGAAAATCGATCCAATCGAGCAATCGGGCACTTAAAATTGTCTCAGATGCTGACCTAATCAGCTTGTTTGGCTGATTATTTGGCTTGCAAAATGGTTGTTGAAGACTCCTTCAATTTGCATTCAAACCCCTCCACTATTCATGACTTTCAAGATTTGCCCCTACCTAAAAATAGCATGTTTGAAATCTTCAAACATGCCACATGTGTGGTCGACCATGAGGGGAGTCCTTGGCTACTGCTTCAGTGGTTGAGTGTTCTGAGGAGTATTGGGGAAGTCCTGAGCTCAAGCTTTCGCTTGTACAAATTTTTGTTTTTGCTTGAATAAACCCTGTCTCTTGATAGTAGGGTTCTTAAATAAATATGGTTATGATGTGACATAAAAAACTTGCTGGTTCAAGGGATAGTGGCATGTTACTTCTGCTAGGAGACCTAAGTTCGAATCCTTGCATGGACAAAGGGATTAATATTTTGCTCACTGGACAGCTAGAGTTTGTGTTCCATTAAAAGTCTAAGTAGTGGGAAGGTTGGAGGGATTTTAGGAGGAGATTGGGAGGTGGATAGAGGAGTGTTCAGTTGAGGAGAGGATTAAGGAGAGATTTTAGGAGGAAATCTAGGGATTTTGAGGGAGTGGGAGTATTGGTGCCGTTTGTGGACTTTCAATACTCAGAGTTCAGTTTTGGATACTGTCAAGTGCTTGTTATTTCGGTGACTGTTAATCTATTTGTCTCTTTTCTTTTTCTCTTCGTTCTCTCCTTAAGCTTTTACTTTTTTGCGTTATACTATTGGTTCGGGTTCCAATTCATAGAATTTCGTTCTCTTTTTAACCTGCTCATTTTTGCCTTTCTTTTCCTTGCTTAAACCTTTGCCGATTTTTGCTAGCATTCTCTCTCAATTCTCCCCATTTCTTTTACCTTTCTATTTAGCCATCTCCTTCCCTCTCTCCATCTTGGTGTGTGATAGCCGAATACTCTTTTCTACTCTTCTCATTTTATTCTTCGGCTTTTATCGAGTATCCCTTCCTTTATTGTAAAATCGAATATCTCTTTCTTTCCTTCTCCTGCTTTCGGTTTCTCTAGGAAAGGGGGGTTGGCTTTGTTGTTCTCTGGTCCTTTGGCCGAATGGTTAGTTCTTTCCCATCCTCCTTCTTCTGTCAATCGGTTGCTATCGGTTGGTAAGTGTTTTGGTAAGAGCTGAAGTGGTGCCTTAAGTGTTGTGAGTAGAGTAGTTAACTATTAATCTATGAAGGTTATAATCCCTTGTTTGTCAAATATTATTGTGACAGTGCCAAATCGTGTTAAACTCGATTTACCGGAGGAAAGATAGGTTACACCAGTTGAAGCAGTAGAAGTAAGTAATGTGAAGATGTCGATTCGGGATTGTTTTTGGTACGGCTGGTTTATGCAAGACTAACATAAGTTTTAGATTTGTCAATTGCTTTAGGTGCAGTTTGTCTCAACGAAGGGTTGCGTACCTAAAATCCTATCAGGTGTGTAAACACTGCCCAAACTGTGAACTAGCAAAAGTAAAAAAATACGACTATTGATGCTACACAAGCGTGCGCTGGCTTGTGTCGTAAATCAAACACATAAAACATGGGCCATTGATAGTAGAGGCCACCATGAGCGATTTCATGGTCTTAGCCCGTTTTGGGCCATGTAGGGCCAAAATGGGCCGTATAGGCCCTACGGACTCGTGGGCCCACACGGGGAAACAACACGGACATGTGGAGATTATTGGGCTAGGCTGTGTAGTTCGCACGGCCAAGGCCATTTCTGGGCTTATTGGGCCACACAGACGTGTGGGCCCACATAGGTCGTGTTATGGGCTTTGGGCCCATTTTCACTGTTTGAATGCCATGGTTGCACGGGTCGCCCAAGACAACTGTAGACCTACTATTGGGTTGGTAAGTACACTTTGACCCCATATTGGTGAAATGACTATTATACCCCTAGAGGTAAAATGATTGATATACCCCTATGATATATTTAACTGTATTCGAGCATGACATTTTGCATACACGTATGATATTATGACATGACATGTTACATGGGGGTGGGTTTGATATATTTGGAGGAAGTGTACTGTACTGGAAGCTCTTCTGCAAATATTATTTAGTGCCGCAACCAGTTCTATATTTGGAGTGTAGGGATGGGTGGGTTGATTTTTTCCCCACATGGAGTGTAAGGTTAGACGGAGTGGAGTGTAGAGGATGGATGGGTAGGATTTCTGTTTGCATTCCTGAGACTATTACTGTAATGGGCTAAGGCAGACACTAATACTGTTACTGTAATGGGTTAAGGACCACATTGATACTAGACTGTCACTGAAATGGGCTTAGGCCAAAACTGTATTTGCCTACGGTTTGACTGATCATTGTAAAGGGAAAACACACTAATTTTTTCATAAACTCACCCTTCTGCTTTCCTGTGCAGGTAATCTATAGGCGGGTCGGTACTACGAGGGACTCGATGGGGGCCAAATAATTACTACTGCATCTATTTTATACTTTACCTTTAAGCTATTTAATTTGGGTTTTCGTTATGTAATAAGGCGTGTTTAAAGTTTTATTTTTGATTTGGGTTTTTATATATAATGGATCTCATTTGTTAGAATTAGGTCGCGGTTTTCATAAGAATAAATGTTTCTAAACGCCACGTTATCGCAACGTATTTTCAAAGCTTCCGCATCAAACATTGTTTTTAAAATATAATAACAATCTAAGAGGATTAAACTTTTTACAAAACCTACTTGAGCTTTATCAATGAACAAGACACCCTGAAGTTTAGTAACAGATCACTACGAGAGTTCTTTATAGATTGGATTTCTCAAACAAAATGATGCTTTGCAAAATACACTTCAATGTGGCATCGCAGATCCGATCGTAACGTCTGGGCTGGGTTTGGGGTGTTACATTTAGTGAAAAACGTAAATTTTTAAAAGAACTGTTCAATTGATTGAAAAGTATTTTTGAAATGTTATTTCTGAATGTGTAGTCTACCGAGTCTCCGGCGCCGATCTTGTAAGTTCTCTGAAACTACTATTTAATTTAATTGAAATACTGAGATTATCATAGGTAATAGACTGTACTAAGACTCTTGTTAGGGTAACCTAAAACTATAGTAAGACTACGATCTACGAAAACAAAATCTCTGAATTATTGATACTGTTTCTCATAAAACATCCATTAATAAACACTGGAACTATAAAAATAATGCATAAAACTGTTAATACAGATAATACACAAATCAATAATGAGCACCAGAGGTACTCGTGGAAGGGGTACAAGAGGCCGTGGAGGTGCTCGGGCTAGGTCTTTAGCATCAGGTCCTATGCCTAATAATGAAGCTAGGGAGGCACCGACTTCACCTATAACTAAAACTGGGTCACACGAACGTGCAGCTGGGGACGACGGACTGTCCCAAGCTATGTTACGAATTTTGAAAAGGGTTGCTGGGCCTAATACTGGTACTGTGGGCTGTGGGTCAGTGACAGAACGACTCAGGTCTAATAGGGATGAGATCTTTAGGGGTATCGCTAGAGTTGCCCCTAATATGGCTGAATATTGGATTGAACCCACAGAGAGGATCATAGATGACCTCGATTGCACTCCAGAGCAGAAACTAGAAGGTGCAGTGTCGTTGTTACGAGATGAAGCCTATCAATGGTGGCTTATAGTGAAAGAGGGTACTCAGCCCGACTGGTTAACTTGGGAAATTTTCAAGAATGCGTTCTAAGGGAAATATGTGGGCGCTAGTTATGTGGATGTCTAGAGGAGGGAGTTTCTGAATCTAACTCAAGGGGATAAATCTGTGGTTGAATACGAGGTAAAATTTTTGTGACTTAGCCGCTATGCTCGTAGGATGGTGGCAACTGAATATGAGTACTGTGTTCGTTTCGAGGAAAGCCTCAGAGATAACTTTCAACTTCTGATAACTCTACAGAGGGAGCGATATTTTGTTGTGTTAGTAGAAAAGGTAAAGATCACTGAGGGTGTGAAGTGCGCTGAGTGCCAGAATCGTGAGAAGGATAGGGGAAGGAACAAGAGGCTTTGGAAGCCCTTAAGTTCAGTTGTGGGGCCTAAGAAGAAGGCCAGGTTTGATATGCTAGCCAAAGTTAGGGCCACTGTTGCTGTCACTAGACCGCAACCTTGTGCTAATTGTGGGAGATGCCATTATGGCGAGTGCTAGAAAAGGTTAGGGGCATGTTTGAGGTGCGGATCTATGGAGCAAAGTATCAGAGATTGTCCACGGAGGCCCGATTAGATGCAAGCTACTAGTATGGATACTGTTCAACCGCCGAGAGGTGTTCAGCAGCCACTAAAAGGCCATGGTCAGGCTAGAGGTGGAAATGGTATGATTCATGGTTGTAGAGTATCAGGTAGTGGTACTGGTCATATTGAGGTGAGGCAGCCAGCATTGGTTTATACTGCACGTTGCCCAGGGGACGGAGACGCCCTAGATGTTATTACGGGTATGTTCTTTATTCATAATGTACCTTATACTACACTGACTGATGTTGGGTCTATGCATTCTTATATAGCATGCACTATATCTGAGACTTTAGGTGTGATGGTTGAAAACACTACGAGTGAGGTTACTATGTTAAGTCCATTAGGGTAGTCAGTGAGAGTGAATAAATAGTTTAAGGATGTACCTTTGGAGGTTCAAGGAGTGATCTTTCTGGCAGATTTAATGGAACTCCCTTTTGGAGAATTTGACTTGATACTGGGTATGGATTGGTTGGTTAAGCATCAAGCGAATTTTGATTGTACTGCTAAGCGGTTGGTACTGAAAACTGCGGAGGGTGACGAGGTAGTTGTGATTGGGGGGCATTGGAATTATCTGTCAAATGTGATTTCTTCACTTAGAGCTGAGAAGTTGGTTTGTAAAGGTTGTAAGGCGTATCTAGCCTACATCAGTGTTTCTGGTTCTTAGGTTTTTTCTGTTAAAGATATCAGAATGGTTAAGGATTTTTCAGATTTTTATCCCGATGAACTACCTGGGTCACCTCCAAATCGTGAAGTGGAATTTGGGATTGAGCTCCTGCTTGGTACAGCTCCAGTGTCCATCACCCCTTATCGAATGGCACTGAAGGAGCTTGTGGAGCTTAAGGCTCAAATTCAAGAGTTACTGGATCGAGGGTTCATCCACCCTAGTGTGTCTCCGTGGGGAGCACCGGTTTTATTTGTAAAAAAGAAAGATGGAACCATGCGTATGAGCATCGATTACCGGTAATTGAACAAATTGACTATTAAGAATAAGTACCCCCTACCAAGGATAGACGATCAATTCGACCAGTTCCGAGGAGCTTCAGTCTTCTTTAAGATTGATCTCCGATCAGGGTACGATCAACTGGGGGTCAAGGAGACTGATGTTTACAAGACAACTTTTAGAACTCACTATGGTCATTACGAGTTCTTAATGATGCCGTTTGGACTGACGAATGCACCAGCGGCTTTTATGGATCTGATGAATCGAGTGTTCCAGCCCAATCTGGATCAGCTCGTAGCAGTGTTTATAGATGATATTCTGGTGTATTCAAGAGCTGAGGATGAACATGATGCACATCTTCGAGTTGTTTTGCAGATTTTGAGGGAGAAACAATTGTACCCTAAATTCAGCAAGTGTGAATTCTAGCTACGCGAGGTAAATTTTTTAGGACACGTGGTATCTGCTGAGGGGATTAGGGTTGATCCTCGAAAAGTTGATGTTGTTCTGGATTGGAAGTAGCCTAAGTCTGTATCTGAGATTTGAAGTTTTCTGGGCCTAGCAGGGTACTATAGACGTTTTGTGAAAGGGTTTTCATTGATTGCTGCACCTCTAACTAAGTTGTTGCGTAAAGGGGTACCATTTAACTGGACTGATAAGCTGTAGGATAGTTTTGAGAAACTTAAGAAAGTTCTGACTGAGGCCCCTGTCTTAATACAGCCAGAATCTGGGAAGGAATTCACTGTCTATAGCAATGCATCTCATGTTAGCTTAGGATGTGTGTTGATACAAGGGGGTAAGGTTGTGGCTTATGTGTCTTGTCAGCTTAAGACGTATGAGGAGAACTATCTGACATATGAATTGGAGTTGGCGGCGATGGTATTCGCACTAAAAATTTAGAGGCAGTACTTGTATGGTGAGAAGTGTATCATTTACAAGGATTACAAGAGCCTCAAGTATCTCCTCACTTAGAAAGAGCTAAATCTTAGGCAGCATAGATGGATTGAGCTGTTTAAGGATTATGACTGTTCGATTGAATACCATCCTGGTAAGGCTAATGTGGTAGCCAATGCACAAAGCCGTAGGGCTATGGTTGATCTGAGGGTGATGTTTGCTCGTCTTAGCTTATTCAATGACGGTAGTTTGTTGATCGAACTTCAGGTTAAATCGACGTGGATTGAGCAGATTAAGGGTAAATAGTTAGAGGATGAGTCATTGGGTCCTCGATTTCGACAGATAGAGAGTGGGTAAACAGTTGGAGGATGAGTCACTGGATCTTGTTTTTGGTGTGGTTCTCAAGACCACTTTATCAAAGATTGCCCCGAGATGACTAACAAAGAGAAGTTTCAAGGTACAAGACCAAGCGGCACAAATTCTAAAGGGAGGCTTCAGAAGAATGGAGTTGGGGCTTGTAGCAAGAATGTGACGAGAGACACCACTGTAAGGTCTGAAGCTAAGGCTCCGGCTAGAACCTATGCCATACGTGCACGTGAAAATACATCCTCTCCTAATATGATCACCGGTACATTTTCTCTTTACGATAATACTGTTATTACTTTGATTGACCCTGGTTCTACTCATTCATATGTGTGCATGAAGTTGGTGTCTAGCATGAATATACCTATTGAGTCTATGGAGTTTATGATTAAAATGTCAAACCCTTTAAAGTGTCAAACCCTTTAGGCAAACATGTGATAGTCGATAAGGTATGTAAGAAATGTCCTTCGGTAGTTAAAGGTCATTGCTTTTCGGCCAATTTGATACTGTTACCATTTGATGAGTTTGATGTCATTTTGGGTTTGGACTGGTTGACATTCCATGATGCTGTAGTAAATTGTAGACAAAAGACTATTAAATTGAAATGCGAAAATGGTGAAACCCTTTGGGTTGAATCAGGTGAACCAGGAAACTTGCCTATTGTGATATCTTTGATGTCTGCCTAGAAATGTTTGAGGAAAGGATGTAAAGCTTATTTGGCTTTTGTAATGAATACAAAGGAATCAAAATTAAAGGTTGAGTCAGTACCGGTTTTAAGTGAATATGTGGATGTATTCTCAGAAGAATTGCCTGGGTTACCCCTATTAGAGAAGTTGAATTTGGCATAGAGCTAATGCCAGGGACCATTCCTATTTCGATTACTCTGTATCAGATGACCCCGACTGAGCTAAAAGAACTAAAGTCGCAGTTGCAGGAATTGACCGACAAGGGTTTCATGAGACCAAGCTTTTCACTGTAGGGTGCTCTGGTATTATTTGTGAAAAAGAAAGATGGATCTATGAGGTTGTCCATAGATTACCAGCAGTTAAATAAGAGGACAATCAAGAACAAAAACTCATTGCCGCGAATTGATGACTTGTTTGACCAACTGAAAGGAGCAACATGGTTTTCTAAAATAGACTTGAGATCAAGCTACTACCAATTACAAGTTGAAGAAGCAGATGTGCCTAAAACCGCTTTTAGGACGCGGTATGGCCTCTGTGAGTTTCTTGTCATGCCTTCCATCTTAACGAATGCCCTCGTCGTATTTATGGATTTAATGAATAGAGTATTTCAGCCATATCTAGATAGGCTTATAGTTGTATTCATTGATGATATCCTGATCTACTCTAGGGACAAGGTAGAACATGTCGAACACTTAATAATTATTTTGTAGACTTTGAGGAGCAACCAGTTGTATACCAAGTTTAGCAAAAGTAAGTTTTGGCTTCGAGAAGTCGGCTTTTTGGGTTATATTGTCTTGAGTGATGGTATTAGGGTTGATCCCAGCAAGGTTTCTACTATTCTAGAATGGAAACTGCCAAGTAATGTGATTGAAGTTAGAAGCTTTTTAGGGTTGGCCAGTTATTACAAGTGATTTGTAAAGGACTTCTCTATTATTGTGATTCCTATGACAAGGTTGCTGCAAAAATGAGTTAAGTTTGAATGGTCGGATAAGTGTCAGCAGAGTTTTGAAAAGTTGAAGATGTCGTTAACTGAGGCTCCAGTGCTAGTACAACCATCCAAAGGGGGAAACCCGCATACCCACTTTTCCCCTCCCCCCCGCGATGCAGGGGGCCTCGCTGTCGCCTTGGGATGCGTACTTATGCAAGAGGGCAAAGTTGTGGCCTATGCCTAGAGACAATTGAAACCTCACGAGAAGAACTATCCAACACACAATCTAGAGTTGGCCGTCATAGTGTTTGCTTTGAAGATCTGGCGACATTATTTGTTCAGAGAGGTATGCCATGTATACATTGATCATAAAAGTCTTAAGTAACTAATGACCCAGAAGAAGTGAAATCTGAGGCAACAGAGATGGTTGGAATTATTAAAAGATTATGAGTTGATTATAAATTACCATCTGGGAAAAGTGAATGTGGTCGCCGATGCATTAAGTAGAAAATTATTGTTTGCTTTGAGAGCAATGAATCAAGAAATTTTTGAGGCTCAGAAGAGTGATAGCGAATTTCTATACAAGATAACCCAGTGCGAGTTGAATGTTGAATCGAATTTTTGGGTCAGTTCCGACGGTTATTTAAGATTCTGAGATAGGATTTGTATTCTTAAGGACACCAAAGTGATTCAAAATATTTTAGATGAGGCACACAGTGGTTGTTTATCAGTATACCTAGGAGTACAAAAATGTACAATGATTTGAATAAAGTGTATTGGTGGCCGGGAATGAAAAGAGACATTTTAGAGTTCGTTTCCAAGTGTCTTGTGTGTCAGCAAGTGAAGGTCGAGCACTAAGTACCTTCGGGTTTACTTCAGCCTATCATGGTCCCAGAGTGGAGTGGGATCGGATTACTATGGATTTTGTAACTGGTTTGCCGGTATCCCCGAGGAAGAAAGATGCAGTATGGGTTGTGGTTGATCGACTGACAAAGTCGACTCATTTTATTTCGGTACGTACGGATTACTCACTGGACAAGCTAGCAGAGCTATATATTTCTGAAATTGTCGATTATTTCGTGTAGGGACCTGAGGTTTACCTCGCGGTTTTGGAAAAAACTCCAAGAAGCTTTGGGTACAAAGTTGAATTTTAGTACGGCCTTCCACCCACATACCGATGGCCAATCAGACAGAGTAATTTAGACATTAGAAGACATGTTCCGATGTTGTGTATTGGAATTTCAGGGCAATTGGGAAAAGTATTTGTCGCTGGTGGAGTTTTGCTTATAACAATAGCTTTCAATCGAGTTTAAAAATGGCACCTTATGAAGCATTGTATGGGCGTAAGTGCCGAATGCCTTTATATTGGACCGAGCTTAGAAAGAGCTGGATTCACGGGGTCAATTTAGTTAAGGAGACTGAAGAAAAAGTTAAGGTGATTCGTGACCGTTTAAAAGCCACTTCGGATAGATAGAAATCCTACGCGGATTTAAAATGAAAAGAGGTCGAGTTTCAAGTTGGTGATAAGGTATTTCTAAAAGTATCTCCATGGAGGAAGGTTCTTATATTTGGTAAAAAGGGTAAACTGAGTCCGCGTTTTATCGGACCTTATGAAGCGATTGAGAGAGTCAGGCTGGTAGCCTATTGGTTGGCCTTACCATAAGAATTGGAAAAGATCCATGATGTAATCCATGTGTACATGCTACACCGATACCGCTCTGACCCTTCTCATGTGATTTCTCTAACTAAAGTAGAGATTAGATCGGATTTTTCTTATGGTGAGGAACCTGTTAAGATCCTAGCTCGAGAAGTTAAGCAACTAAGAAATAAGAGTTGTTTCCCTTGTGAAAGTGTTATGGCAGAGACATGGGGTTGAAGAGGCCACATGGGAACCTGAAGAAATCATGAAAAGCCAATACCCAAACCTTTTTACAGGTAAAATTTTCGGGGACGAAAATCCCTAAAGGGGAGAGATTATAACAACCCAATTTTGGGGCTAATCAGAATAGCGATTTCGAAACCACTAACCCGAGGTTGAAGAAATTATTTTTTTATATTATTTTATGTATTGTAACATGATTAGATAAGTACATGAAAATTTTGGTAAATTAATTTTAGCGATCGCTTGCTTAATTGCGAAAAAGGACTAAATCGCATAAAGTGCAAAAGTCTTAAATTGTTAGCTAAAGGTGTTACATTTCCATGTAACCTAATTTGGGGGCCTTAAAGAGCAATTAGACCCCCTAATTCTTAGGCTAGCTGACCATAGGGAGAAATTTGGTCAAAAAGTCAAAAATTTAGGTGGTTTGGTGACTTAATTGAATAAAATAAGACAAGATGACTTCATCTTTTCATTCTCTTCTCCTACCACCAAAATTTTCAGCCATTAGAGGGGTTTTTGAGCTTCAAAATTTCAGCAACTCTAAGCCTTTGCAAGTAAGTGATTTTCATGAATTCTCTTAATGATTTTTACATTTTTGGACCCCTTGAAGCATGAGCTTTCAAATGAGGGGACTATTTTGCAAAATAGACATGAGTTTAGGGTTTTGCCATGAAAGCATGAGTGCTGTTAACTGAAATTTTATGGAAGAATATAAGTCTTAGATGGGTAATAAACAACTTTTGTGAAGGGATTTCTCATGAAAACCCTATTAGGGACTATTTTGTATAAGTTGAAAAATAACTGATAAATGTGTGAAATAGTGGAAATTTTGGGTTTTTATAAGAGTAAAAAGGGTTCAGCTAGGCTTATAATATGAAGAAATTTGATAAAAATTGATTTTTGAGCATAGGGGTAAAATGGTTATTTTGTGAAAGTCTAGGGGTAAAATAGTCATTTTGCCCAAATATGAATTTTTGAGTGTCTAAATCGATGTGCTGATGAAATAAATGAATTTTATTAATTTAGATCAAGAGAAACATGATTCGGGTCTTGATCGGGGTAAGAACAAGGTTTACAAGGATTAAGCTCGTCTTCATTATTTTGTATTGAGGTAAGTACATATGTAAATAATGTGTTAACAAAGCAAATGGTTTATTGTTGTTATGTATCTAAAGTCTATTTGTTACCATGAATGTGTAAATGACATGTTATTTGAGTAATTTACGTTGCGAGCAAATGCGGTACTATTCGGTTAAATATGAAGTCCTGTTGAACCTTCGATATAGTATAGGATATGAAGGGGCATGTTATGTAAATTTTGTGGTCATGAGTTGAGTCTGAGTTCATGAGATGATTGTTATAGGTAACATGGGTCTGGCTACTGGTTTCGTGTATAGACCCGTGACTATGTTGAAATATCACACGGGCGTGTTGCCCCTCCCACACGGGCGTATGCCCTGTGTTAAGTTTTATTTTCAGAGTTCGTTTAAGGACCCAGATTGATTCCGAATGGGTTCCAATGGACAATTTGAGCCCTGTAGGCTTTTATTAAGGAGTCTATAAATAAAACAAAAAAAGTTTTAATTTGACCATGCTTTGGTGTTATGAACACGTTTATATGCATAAGTTAGGTAATGCCTCATATTCTGACCCGAAGTGGGCACGGGTGTACGATGTTACAATGATATTCTAGTGTATTCAAGAATTGAGGATGAACATGATGCACATCTCTGAGTTGTTTTGCAGATTTTAAGGGAGAAGCAATTGTACGCTAAATTCAGCAAGTATGAATTCTGGCTACGCGAGGTAACTATTCTGGGACATGTGGTATCTGCTGAGGGGATTAGGGTTGATCCTCAGAAAATTGAACCTATTCTGGATTGGAAGCAGCCTAATCAGTATCTGAGATTCAAAGTTTTTTGGGCCTAGCAAGGTACTATAGATGTTTTGTGAAAGGGCTTTCATTGATTGCTACACCTCTGACTAATTTGTTGCGTAAAGGGGTATCGTTTAACTGGACTGATAAGCAGTATGATAGTTTTGAGAAACTTAAGAAAGTTCTGACAGAGGCCCCTGTCTTAATACAGTAAGAATCTGGGAAGGAATTCACTGTCTACACAGCGATGTATCACATGTTGGCTTAGGATGTGTGTTGATGCAAGGAGGTAAGGTTGTGGTTTATGCGTCTCGTCAGCTTAAGATGCATGAGGCAAACTATCCAACACATGACTTGGAGTTGGCGACGGTAGTATTCGCACTGAAAATTTTGAGGCATTACTTGTACGGTGAAAAGTGCATCATTTACACGGATCACAAAAGCCTCAAGTATCTCCTCACTTAGAAGGAGCTAAATCTTAGGCAGCGTAGATGGATTGAGCTGCTTAAGGATTATGACTGTTCGATTGAATACCATCCTGGTAAGGCTAATGTGGTAGCCGACGCACTGAGCCGTAGGGTTCTGGTTGATCTGAGGGCGATGTTTGCTCGTCTCAGCGTATTCGATGACGGTAGTTTGTTAGCTGAACTTCAGGTTAAATCGACGTGGATTGAGCAGATTAAGGGTAAATAGTTGGAGGATGAGTCACTAGGTCCTCGATTTTGATAGATAGAGAGTGGTGAAACTTTAAATTTTTGACTGAATAGCGAAGGGGTACTTTATTTTCGCGGGAGAGTTTACGTACCGAAAGATACTGATCTAGATAGTCTATACTGCAGGAGGCACATACTAGCCCGTATGCGATGCATCCTAGCAGGAATAAGATGTATCGTGATCTTCATGATTTATATTGGTGGCTTGGTCTTAAGCATGAAGTTACTGACTTTATGGGTAAATGCCTGACTTGCCAGCAGGTTAAGGCGGAGCATCAGTTGCCTTCAAGGTTGCTTTAGCCAGTTAAGATTCCGCTATGGAAGTTGGAGAGAGTAACTATGGACTTCGTTAGTGGGCTGCCTTTAACGCCTACTAAGAAGGATTCAGTATGGGTCATCGTGGATCGATTGACCAGGTCTGCTCATTTTATACCTGTTCGTACTGATTACTCGTTGCAAAAGCTGGCTAAACCGTATGTGTCTGAGATAGTGAGACTGCATGGGGTACCGATTTCCATAATATCTGATAGAAATCCTCGTTTCATGCCTCGATTCTGGAAGAAGTTGCACAAGGCATTGGGAACAAGATTGGACTTCAGTACTGTGTTCCATCCTCAGATAGACAGTCAGTCAGAGAGGGTGATTCAGATACTGGAGGACATGTTAAGGAGTTGTGTGATTGACTTCCAAGGTAGTTGGGAGGATTACTTGCTATTAGCAGAGTTTGCGTATAACAATAGCTATTAGTCTAGCATACTGATGTCACCTTACGAAGCATTATATGGTCGTAGGTGTCGTACTCCTATGTGTTGGACTGACTTGGGCAAGCAGCTTGTCCTGGGCCCTGAATTGATTTCTGATACCGAGGATAAAGTTAGATTGATTCGGGACCGACTGAAGGCTGCATTTGATAGACAGAATTCATATACGGATCTGAAGCATAAGGAGATTGAATATTCTGTAGAGCACCTAGTTTCTCTCAAGGTCTCGCCATGGAAAAAAGTACTGAGGTTTGGTCGGAAGGGCAAGTTAAGCCCTAGGTTTATTGGGCCTTACCGTGTATTGAAGCGTGTAGGACCGATTGCCTATCAAATTGAGTTACCTCCAGAGATAGACCGGATTCATGATATGTTCCACGTCTCTATGTTGAGGTGGTATCGCTCTGATCCTGCACATATCATCTCGACTGAGGAGATTGAGGTTAGGCCAGATCTGACTTTTGAAGAAGAGCCGGTTCAGATTTTAGACCATGATATGAAGGTTCTGAGGAGAAAGTCTATTCCACTGGTTAAAGTGCTATGCGTAATCACAGTTCTGAGGAAGCCTCGTGGGAACCCGAGGAGATGATGTGATAGCAATACCCACATCTGTTTTGACCATGTAAATTTCGAGGCCAAAATTTCTTTTAGGGGGGTAGAGTTGTAACGTCCCAAATATCTAAGTATTTATTTTTGTGTGTTGTGATACACAATTGAGTGTCTGCTTCAGTGCTTGAGTGTCCTGAGGAGTATTGGGGACGTCCTGAGTTCAAGCTTTGGCTTGTACAAAATTTTGTTTTTGCTTGAATAAACCTTTTCTCTTGACAGTAGGTAAATATGCTTAGGATGTGACATAAAAAGCTTGCTAGTTCAAGGGATAGTAGCGTGTTACTTCTACTGGGAGACCTGAGTTCGAATCCTTGCATGTGCAAAGGGATTAATATTTTGCTGAGCTGGACAACTAGAGTTTATGTTCCATTAAAAGTCTGAGTAGTGGGAAGGTTGGAGGGATTTTAGAAGGAGATTGGGAGGTGGATATAGGAGCGTTCGATTGAAGAGAGGATTGAGGAGAGATTTTAGGAGGAAATCTAGGGATTTTGAGCGAGTGGGAGTATTGGTACCGTTTGTGGACTCTCAACACTTAGAGTTCGGTTTTGGAGACTGTCTAGTGCTTTTCATTTCGGTGACCGTTAACCTGTTTGCCTCTTTTCTTTTTCTCTTTGTTCTCTCCTTAAGCCTTTACTTTTCTGCCGTTATACTACTGGTTCGGGTTCCTATTCATAGAATTTTGTTCTCTTTGTTAATCTGCTCATCTCTGTCTTTCTTTTCCTTGCTTAAACCTTTGCCGATTTTTGCTAGCATTCTCTCTCAATTCTCCCCATTTCTTTCACCTTGTTGTTTAGCCGTCTCCTTCCCTCTCTCCATCTTGGTGTATGATAGCAGAATACTCTTTTCTACTCTTCTCCCTTTATTCTTCGGTTTGTATCGAGTATACCTTCCTTCATTATAAAACTGAATATCTCTTTCTTTCCCTCTCCTACTTTCGGTTTCTCTAAGAAAGGGGGTTGGCTTTGGTGTTCTCTGGTCCTTTGGCCGAATAGTTAGTTCTTTCTCATCCTCCTTCTTCTGTCGACTTCTCTTCTCCCAAGCAGTTGGTTTGTCCAAAGTGGTTGCTGTCGGATTGTAGGTGTTCTGGTAAGGGCTGAAGTGATGCCTTAAGTGTTGTGAGTAGTGTAGTTAACTGTTAATCTATGAAGGTTCTAATCCCTTTTTTTGTCAAATATTATTGCGATAGTGCCAAATCGTGTTGAACTCGGTTTATCGGAGGAAAGATAGGCTACACCAGTTGAAGCAGTAGAAGTAAGTAATGCTATGATGTCGACTGGGGATTATTTTTAGTACGGTTGATTTATGCATGACTAACGTGAGTTCTGGATTTGTCAATTGCTTTAGGTGCGATCTGTCTCAAGGACGGGTTGCGTACCTAAACTCTTTTCAGGTGTGTAAACACTGCCCAAACTGTGAACTTGCAAAAGCCAGAAAATATGACTATTAATGATCCACGGGCGTGCGCTCGCTCGTGTAGTTCACACGACCAAGGCTATTTTTGGGCTTATTGGGCCACATAAGCGTGTGGACCTACATAGGCCGTGTTATGGGCTTTGGGCCCATTTTTACTGTTTGACAGCCACGGTTGCACGGGTCGCTCGAGACGACTCTGGACCTACTGTTAGGACGGTAAGTACACTTTGACCCCATACTGGTAAAATGATTGTTATACCCCTAGAGGTGAAATGACTGATATACCCCTATGATATATTTAACTGTATTCGAGCATGACATTTTGCATACACATATGATATTATGACATGACATGTTGCATGGGGGTGGGATTGATATATTTGGAGGAAGTGTCTCAGATCGGCGTTTATCTTTGCGCAAATCTTTTGTTTAGTGCCGCAACCGGTGCTATATTTGGAGTGTAGGGATGGGTGGGTTGATTTTATCCCCACATGGAGTGTAGGGCTAGACGGAGTAGAGTGTAGAGGATGGATAGGTAGGATTTTTGTTTGCATTTTTGATACTATTACTGTAATGGGCTAAGGCCCACACTGATACTGTTATTGTAATGGGCTAGGGCTCACACTGATACTCGACTGTCACTGAAATGGGCTTAGGCCCAAAATGTATTTGCCAACACTTTTACTGATCATTGTAAAGGGAAAACACACTGAGCTTTTCATTAACTCACCCTTCTACTTTCCTGTCCAGGTAACCCATAGGCAGGTCAGTGCTGCGCGGGACTCGATGGATGCCACACAATTGCTACTGCATCTATTTTAAACTTTACCTTTAAGCTATTTAATCTGGGTTTTCGTTATGTAAATGGAATGATAGAAATGTGCAAGTTTACACAGTCGCAACAAGAAAACTATTTTGTTTGAAGAGGGTGATTTAAAAACTAAGAAATTAAATAATTAAAATAAATAAAAAGTTCTAAAGCAACGATTTCAAAATAAGATTTAATCAAGATGACATAATTGTGTTGGATGAATTACATTTCTTTCACTTAGAATTATTAAACTCATGTTTATATTGTTACGAATAATTTCACGGCAACCCAATAATTTGCTAACTTGTGAACATGCTCACATACCAAAATCCATTTATCTCTTGACATATCCCTATGTCAATTCAATTGACTAAACAGATTATAATAAGCAAACATGTTATTGCACATACATACTCAATAAACTGAACTAATCTCTTGCATATCCCTATGTCAATTCAAATGATTAATTAAATCTAATAAGCATATAAAAGACTATGTGAGGTAACAAGGTATCCCTACCTTGAAATAGTTTAATCACAATAATCTTGCAAGTTATGCAAGGCAATAATATTGCCAGATACATTGCTAATTTAACCTTCAGCTACCTTAGAAGAATAAACATGCACTAATTAAGTACTGTGTCAATTAATTACAATTTCAATCCGTTTAAAAAATTAATTTATTAGTTACCTAACAATTATAATGTAAGAATAACTCAGGCATGATTTTACTTAGTCAAGCATTTTACTGAGGCATATAACAGCATAAACACAATTTTAATAATTTAAGTAGATGAAATGCAATCAAACCAACATGAATCAATTTCAAGCTAAGCTGATTAAATTAACCATTCCAGGATCCTTCAACTTTGGGGGTAGTTTGTCTTGAAGATATGCACTGCATTCTTCATCAGAGCTACCATATCAAATTCTTCAAGTCTTCATTTTTTAGATAGGATATCCTTCATGAATTTGACGTAGTTTGGCATTTGTTCAAGTGTTTCAACCAACAGGATGTTGATATAGAGTTGCTTGAGTACGTCTAGGAACTTCTTGAATAAAAATCTCCTGCTTCTGCTTTTGAAGTCTTTGAGGGTAGGGTGGTGGTGGTTTCTTTGCTGGAACTGGTTGATTCGTCTTCTGTGGTGATTCTGCATCTAACAGAGTTGTTAGTCGATCAGAATTAGCTGGTTCTGAAATTACCTTGTTGGGTTTTGCAGATTCTGGTTCTTGTGAAACTAGAATTTCAACACTCGGTTGAACTTCCTCCGATTCTTGAGCGTCAGCTTGCTCCTTTTCATCTTCGATTGTGTTGGGCTCTACTATCATTCCACTCCTCAATGTTAACGCTTTGCAATGCTCCTTCTCTGGATTCCTTATATTTTCCGTATCACTATGTAAAGCACTTTGTCGTCGTTTCCTAAGATCAACAGCAAGCTGGCCCACTTGATTCTCCAAGTTTCTTATAGTAAAGTCATTTTTTGCCATGTATGCTTTACTAAATTCTCTAAGCTATTGGATGATTCAACCTGAGTTGGTTTCTGATCTTGTTGGGGAAAACTAGGTGGATGGGTTGGTCTAGGTTGGGCATAATTGTTACCTGTTCCAGCCCCTTGGTTATTCCAGGAAAAATTGGGGTGATTTCGCCACGATGGGTTATAGAAATTGGATTGCAGTCCTTGCCTTCCTCGATTTTGGTTCTGGTTACCTATGTAATTCAGTAACACCCTGATTTTGGGCCTAGTCGGAACAGTGGTTTCGGGACTACAAATTCGATGATGAAAATTTTATTTTTTATTATATTTTTATGGTCTACGATTTCACGAAATAATTTTTTGAAATTTTCATTCGAAAATTTTGACGTTCGGGCACTTAATTTAGCTAAAAGGACTAAATCGTAAAAAGTGTAAAAGTTGAGTTCTACATGTTAAAAGTGTCAAACATTTATGAGTTTTTAAATTAAAGGTCCTTAAATGGTAATTAGACCATTGGTTAATTGTTGGACAAAAATGGACATGAAATGGCTATAATAAAATATTTTTAAGTTAGGGGTGTTTTGGTAAACTAATAATTAAAAGAATTAAAAATGGAAATGCAGCCATGGTTATGGTTTGTTCAAACTCCCAAGCTCGATTGTAAGTGCACCCTAGCCCCGTTTTTAAAGTTCTTTACATTTTCTAAATCCTGGTAACTTGGTTAAGCTTATTCTAGCAATAATTTAACCTAGGGTTTATATTTGGAAAAATACCCATAGGTGAAATATTTTTATTTTGATGTTTTATGGTAGAATATGAAGCTTGAAATTGTGTTAAACAACTTTTGCTAAGTGATTTTTCGTGAAAACGAGTAAAACAACATAAGCGGTAAAAATACCTAATGTTCATAAGTACATGTTAGAGTGCAAACTTGATGTTGCTATAGAAGGGAAAACTGATCAGCATGTCATAAAACATAAGGAAATAGGATGAAGTTTAATTTATGAGCCTAGGGGCAAAAATGTAATTTTGACAAAGTTTAGGGGTAAAATTGAAATTTTTCCAAAATTTGATTTTGGGTTAATTTGAATAATGTGAGTCCTAATTAGGCTATATTTGAAATGATAGAGAAAGGAAAATCGAAATTCGGGCTAAAATAAAAAAAATATTTGGTTGTGGACAAAATGGTAAAAATGGCCATTTTCGCATACGAGGTAAGTTCATATGATTTTTAATAATGCATTGTGTATTTTAATGTTACTGCCTTGATATTAAATGAGATGTAAGTTCATATGTAAATGTGGTAACATAATTGTCATTTTAAGTAATTTAATGTTATTTATATGATATGATGATTATTACCATGAAATATTATGCTTTTTGGTTATTGTTGAGTAATATGCAAAATTATGTTAATTACTTGATAACTATGAAATGCTACCAAGTATCGATTCCGGCATCTCATGGAAGATGGCAGAGACTTATGATCGAGGAAAATCTCGTTTGAACCTTAGGAATAGATTAGGATACAAGTGACATGTCACTAGGATATTTGAGTTCCGAACTCGTTGAGTTGAGTCTGAGTTCTTGAGATGTAACTAGGCATCTGAGCTCGTTGAGTTGAGTTCGAGTTCACTTATGGATACGAACGCCCGAGCTTGTTGAGTTGAGTCTGAGTTCGCTTATGGGCGGGTTACATGGTAGCTTGGCTACATAATTTCCACAGGCTATTGAGTTTGTCTAGCTACGGGTATGACACTTATATGCATGCATTCCGTGCATCCAATTATATTCCGAGTGTTCAACAAGTAATTTGGCGAAGTATTCATTGATGATCCCAATGAGATAAGCCATTGGTGAGTATGTCTTTGAGTTATGTTACAAGTTGTACAGGTATGTACACTAAACTTATGTGTGATGCCTTGACATGTGATGATCTATGATGTATATAGTATTTGGTGAATACTATAAAAATGACATGATATGGAATAAGTCCTTGATACTTGATGACATTGAGATTATGGATTTATGCTTATGAAGCATAATTATGTGTTCTTACCATTATGAATGAAATGATATTGTATGGATTTGGTGAATAATAGTAGTGAATGAGTAAATTTAGCCTTGGCAGTTTTGGGTTACTGCAGTGGTGCAACTTTGGAAATTCACCATAAATTGTGAAAATTGAATTAGGGGCTGAATAAAATATGAGATTAAAGCCCAATGAGTCTAGTTTCACATAGAAGAAACGATATATGCAATCAAAATTTATATTATGAGATATTTAAATTGTTGTGAGATAGAGTCTGAATGATTTCTTGATCCCCTGTTCTGATTTGAGAAAATCATTAAAAATTGTATAAATATAATTATGTGTTGTAATTTATATTATTAAAATCCTTATTGAGTCTATTCTCTAGAAAGATAGATGAGAGCATTATTCGAATTCAGTACTATGAGAAAAATAATTTTTAGTGAAGAGAGGTCAGAACTGTTGGACAGTAAAATAAGGGAACTTTAATGAATAAACTGTACTAGTTAACTAAACCAAAAATTCTAAAAACTTTATGGCCCGGTTTTCGTCTATGTGTACGGTTAAGTCTGGTAATGCCTCATACCTTGTTCTGGCCTTGGGTACGGGTAAGGGGTGTTACAGATTCTGGGTTCGATAGACATTTTTTGAACAAATGCCCTTCCCCACAATAAACATAGGCTATATTTTCAAAATGATTTGGTGGCTGTGTTGCAAAACTATTAGACCCATTAGTAGTAAGATTTTTTAACAATGAGGATATTGATGATACCTGAGAAGCGAGTGAAGTAAGAGCATCTACTTCATGTATTCCAGCAACTCGTCTTCCTAATACTACTCGATTGGTTGGCAATTAGTAATTATTGTTGGCAATCCTCTCAATGATTTCATAAGCCTCATTATAAGACTTAGAAAGGAGAGCACTGTTAGCAGAAGCGTCCACTACCATCCTCGTGTGAGCATTGAGACCATTATAAAATGTCTCAAGTTGGATGCAATGGGGGATTTCATGATGAGGCCACTTTCGTAATAACTCTTTGTACCTTTCCCATGCCTCATATAAGGACTCATCATCCATTTGTTGGAAGGCAGTGATCTCGTTCCTCAACTTAGCATTCTTGCTAGGCGGGAAATACTTCGTAAGGAATCTTTCTGCTAACTCTTTCCATGTGGAAATTGAGTTTGGTGGCAATAAGTTCAACTAGGCTCGAGCTCTATCCCTTAGTGAATATGGGAACAACTTCAATCGTAATGCATCTTCGGGTACTCCGGCTAACTTGAAAGAATCGCTCACCTCCATAAACAGTCTTAAATGTAGGTGAGGATCTTCGGTAGGCCTTCCACTGAATTAGCATACTGCCTGAAGCATTTGGAACATGACTGGCTTCAGCTTGAATTGTTGTGCCCCGATTTCGGGTCTTCTCATACCAGAATTAATATCATTAAACACTGGCACAACATACTGTCTTAAAGCTCTATCCCTATCGTCAGCAATAAGGATAGAATTTTGAGCAGGGTTTGCTCCGTTTCCTTGATTTAGATTTTGAAGTTCATTTCTTCAGTCCTTCTTTGACTCGCTTGTCTTCTTCGCACTCAAAAAGGTCATTTTATTTTAGGGTCTATCGGGAGTAGGTCAATAATTCGGTCAATACTCATAAACACCTAAAATAATCACAGAAAAATTAATTAAGTAAAAACTTTAACAGAAAAATAAACCAAAATGTAAAACTAACAAATTCACAAATAATGGCTTTTTAAAACAGTCCCCGGCAACTGCGCCAAAAACTTGGAACGACAGAAATGTGCAAGTGTACACAGTCACAACAAGTAATAAAGTGACACATAAATGTCGAGTTATCGTACCCACAGGGACTGTTAAAAGAATTATTTATGAATGCAATTTAAAACACGTTGGTGAAGAAAAATATTTTGTTTGAGGAGCGTGATTTAAAAACTAAGAAATCAAATAATTAAAATAAATAAAAAGTTCTCAAGGCACGATTTCAAAATAAGATTTAATCAAGATGACTTAATTGTGTTGGATTAATTATATTTCTGTCACTTAGAATTATTAAACTCATGTTTATATTGTTACGAATAATTTCACGGTAACCCGGTAATTTGCTAACTTATGAACATGCTCACATACCAAAATCCATTCATCTCTTGACATATCCCTATGTTAATTCAATTAACTAAACAAATTCTAATAAGCAAACATGATATTGCACATACATACTCATTAAACTGAACTAATCTCTTGCATATCCCTATGTCAATTCAAATGATTAATTAAATCTAATAAGCATATAAAAGACTATGTGAGGTAACAAGGTATCCCTACCTTGAAATAGTTTAATCACAATAATCTTGCAAGTTATACAGGGCAATAATATCGCCAGATACATTACTAATTTAACCTTCAGCTACCTCAGAAGAATAAACATGCACTGATTAAGTACTGTGTCAATTAATTACAATTTCAATCTGTTTAAATAATTAATTCATTAGTTACCTAACAATTATAATGCAAGAATAACTTAGGCGTGATTTTACTTAATCAAGCATTTTACCGAGGCTTATAACAGCATAAACACAAATTAAATTCAAGCTAAGCTGATTAAATTAACCATTCCAACAACATAAATATTCATAGATATGTTAATCATAACAACAACAAAAATAAAAGAAATAGGGAACAAGAATCAAATCTGGTGTTTTTTCGTGGCTTGACTAGGTTACTCCGTTCTTCCTTCTTTGATGTCCTCGCCGATCAAGGCTTCTATGAAAACTCAATTTCTGCTCTAAAATGACTGAAGAAGAACCCTTTCCTAAGGGGAAAATCGGCACGAGCAAAGGGCTTGGAATGGGAAAATGAGAGGAGAAAGTGAGAGAGGAGAGAAGATATGTGAGTGAATGACGGATGAATGAGAGATGCTTTGAATGATCAGCCAGGGGGAGTTTTAATAGCTGAATGTGGCAGCTAAAATTTACTAAAAATAGCAGCCAAAGAGCCACCCCTTGGTCAGCCATCTATGTGGCAAAGTTGATGGCTTCAACTTTGCTAATTATGGCTTGGGGCAAATCCATAAAGCCACCAATTGTAGAGGGGCTTGAATGCAACTTTGACAAGTCTTCAAGGGCTTCTTTTCAAGCTTAATTAATCAGATAATAAGCTTATTTGGGTCAGCATGTAGACGGTTTTGGGCTGCCCAATCCTTGGCCGGTTTAGTTCAATCGGTTCGGTTCAACTGGACCACTTTTTCCATAATTAATTAATAATAATTTATTTAGTTCAAATTAAATTAGGTATAAATTAAAATTAATTATATTATGAATTAATACACATAATTGGACCGTCTTAGGCTGAAAATTAATTCTCCTCAATACTTCAAATTGCTTCTCGGTTTTGTGCTTCAGGCAGTATCTGCCGAGCCATTTTTCACCCTTTGTGCATTTCTGTCGAAAATAACCAAAATTCATCAAAAATAATTATAAAATTAACTAAAATTCAACATGTTCATATTTTAAGTGCAACTTAATTATTTTATAAAAATTAATTATTTTTTGACAAGAATTTAACCGAATCGCATGAATTTAAGTTAAAAAGGGTATTGAAAAGTGTGTAAAGTTTTGTGTTTCCACACTCCCAAACTTAATTCATTGCTCGTTCCAAGTAATGCACAAATTTTGAAAAGAATTTCTCGGAAACACCTTTGAAAAATTCCTTCAAAACAACATTTTTCCCAAAGTTATGAATTTAATATACTTATGCTCAAATACAAGAAATTTGATAACTATGCTACTTAAGTATGCATATCGCTCAAATTAATCTTAACAACTATTATGACAGCAAAAATTAGACTAAATGCTTCCTATTGAAATCATGTTAAACCTTACCAATGCAATTTTATTCCCTTATTCAAGATTAAGCTGCAATCCTTAAGTTTAACTTATGTCTTCATATGTTGTACGACGCAATTTCTCTCCACTAATGTAGGTAGCATTGAAACTTTTGAATCAATAGGTCTTTAACAAGATTATAACATGGCTGGGCTTAAGGATAGGTAAAAGATAGATAATTTTAGGCTTTTAAACCCTACACTCAGCTTGTATCGAACCTTCAAAATAATTACCTTCAATACATCAACTTTCTTCACTTTTCACATGCTCTTTTGTATATCTTTTTTTAAGAACTCATGCTCTTTCTTTCTTTTTCTTGTTTTTTTCAATTTCAAGCATGTTACTGAATGTAATACAATTTTAGAGCATTCGATACTTCTTTTCAACTCCCCCAAACATATTTTTAAAGATTACTTCGAATGGTACTGAGTCTAGTGTTTGGGACAATTTTAAGATAGTTAAGAGAGAAGTGATGGCTAAAGTTGCAAGGGTTCAAATAAAATTAGGCCATATAGTCTCAAAGTTCAGTTTCAAAGGATAATATTTCATCAAGGTTGGCTTGAAAGGCTCAAACGGTCCAAACAAAAGTTGCCTAAATCATTTTCAACATTCCATGCTTCCTAGGATTTCGCCTCAAGAAACTACTAAGTCAATTCTAGAGACTTAAACTTTCATGCATGCCTAACTTTCTTCAGGAACTAAAATTTTATGGTATGATTTGTATGCTTTACTAAAAATACATTCATCTCATTATTAAGCTAACATAACAATTCATTGAAATAATAGAACTTTATTCATACTTAAAGTTTAGCATACTTAACAAAATTTCAAATTATTGAACAAAATATATCCTAATCATAATTAAAAGAAAATTTTATTCTGAGTGGAAATAATTCAATTCTTAGGTCCCCCCAACTTAAAATGAACAATTTCCTCATTGTTTAAAGTGAATAGATTCCATACACTATGTAGGATTTTAGAAAAGAGGAGGTGAGTTAATTTGACTACTTAAGTGCCAAGCTCTTTCTAAATCCAATCCTAGACATGTATATACCTATTGCCACACTTTATGCTTTGTGACTTGCTCACATTTTATTAGTGATTTTCCTCTCTTAATTTATTATGCAGAAATAAAAAAATTTCTAATTAACTTAATCCTAAAATGACTTAAGAACAGAAATAAAATAAAGTCAAGATCCCCCCTTTATTTATTTGCAGATCCTTCCGATTTTGACTCATCTTTTGCTCCATCATTATCACCTTTGTATGAATCACTTCGCTCCATCTTCGATAATGGACTCCATGGTTCAAATATAAAATCTGGAAATTCAGGCACAAAAATAAATGGGTCATTGTAAATTTTCTTAAGAGCACTTCTCATCTAGTCATCCCTTATTTTTGAGTATCTCTAGTAAGCTTGTTGCTACCATTGCATATGCTATATTATGTCCATCAACTTTGACAACTCATCTCGAAGATCTGGGCTAGGCGGTTGAGTTCTGAATATTGAAGTTTCGTTACCACGTTCAACTTCTAGTTCCATTGGTTCTACCTTATCTGGGACTTCAGCCGATTGCGTTGGCTTGATCTCTATGGGATCTTCTTCCACTCGCTGCTCTAGAGCAGATTCTCCAGCTACTTGGTAAATGTCACAATCTATGATCGTGCCCTGGCTATAGCCTGTCTTCTTTATGTTTGCAAGAATTTTAGCTTTCAAGCACAGAATTGTTATAATAAAAGGAAAATAAGCTGGGCCAGAACGTCTAACGGCACAATTTTGTATTTCTCTCAGGATGATTCTTCCCACATCAATGGTGTTTCCAGTTAAAATCGAGTATAATAAGACCACTCGCTCTAATGAGATTGTAGTCCCACGCGAACTAGGCATAAGGCTGAAACGGATGAAATAGAACCATACCTTTGCAAGTGGTGTCAAAGATTCTCTTTGACAAGTGTGGATTCCTTGCATTAACACAATTCACTTAGAACCTGGAACTGTGAGTTCCTCAAGAATTTCTTACAAATATTTTCAAAAAGAGGCATTTAATTTTTATTATTTACAAAAAAGAGCAACCAAATTTTAAAATACTTCAATTAAGTCCTTAGACTTAATGAAAATTTGAAATTGAGTTGCAATTTGAAACTTGGGTCAAAATTGACCTTTTTATTTGAAAAACTAAAAATTTATTTTTTCCATTTAGGGAATAATTTCTCGAAAAATTATGTTAAAATCAATTCCCAGGAAAGATTTGAGGGGTCACAGGCGGTCCCGCTTAAGTTCCAATCTCCTAGACAGAATTTATTTAAACATACTAATCTTGAAAATATACCCTAAATCATTTATTAAAAAGAAAAATAAGAAAATTTAAACATCTGATAAAATGAACGAAATTTGATTCCGTTCAGTCTTATCTCCCTAGTAATGTTTCAGACACTGAGCATTAACATGAAAATTTCCTCCCTTACCTTGGAGTTCAACAACTCCATACGGATAGATGCGATGTATCGTAAATGGACCGGACCAATGTGATTTTAGTTTTCCTGGAAAGAACTTTAACCTAGAATTAAATAACAAGACTTGTTGACCTGCTTCAGATTCTCGAACTCGAATGTGGTTGTATGCCATTTCTTAAGTCTCTCCTTGAGTAATTTGGCATTTTCGTACGAGGACATTCGAAATTCTTCTAGCTCATTGAGTTGGAGCATCCGTTTCTCTTTAGCAAGCTTAAGATCCAAGTTGAGTTGTTGAAGAGCCCAGTAAGCTTTGTGCTCTAACTCCAAAGGCAGATGATAGGCTTTCCCAAAGACCAATCTGTACGGTGACATCCTTAAAGGTGTCTTGTATGCGGTCCTGTAAGCCTATAAAGCATCATCTAGTCTTTTGGACTAACCTCGTTGGTTCAGGCAAACTACCTTCTCAAGTATGCCCTTGATCTCCTTGTTTGCAAGTTCAGCTTGCCCATTCGTCTGCGGATGGTAAACTGTAGTGACCTTGTGTTTCACTCCATGTTTATCACATAACCACTTCAAACACTTGTTTACAAAATGGGACCCTTCATCACTGATAATAGCTCTTAGGGTTCCAAACCTTGTGAACACGTGTTTCTGCAAAAACTTCATCACAAGCTTAGCATCATTTTTTAGATAAGCTTCAGCCTCAATCCACTTAGACACATAGTCTATAGCTACCAAGATGTACTTGTGACCAAAAGACAGAGGGAAAGGACCGAGAAAGTCAATTCCCCAAACATCAAATAATTCTACATCAATGATGTTTGTTCGAGGCATCTTATTTCTACTGGTGACATTTCTGACCCTTTGACATCGATCATAACTCATTACGTAACCGTATGCATTTTTGAATAATGTTGGCCAAAAGAATCTGGCTTGCAATACTTTGGCCACAGTATGTGTACCTCCGAAATGTCCCCCACTCGGAGCTGAGTGACAATGGTATAAAATCTTATGTACTTTGTCTTCTGCCACACATCTCCTGATCATTTGATCTGCACACTTTTTAAAACAAGTATGGTTCTTTCCAAAAATAGTACTTCACATCAAGAAGGAACTTTTTCCTCTGATGATACGTCTTATCAATCGACACCAAACCACAAGCTAAAAATTTAGCAATATTAGAAAACCAAAGGGTATTATGGACATGATTTACCTTCAGTATGTGATCATTTGGAAATGTCTCTCGAATTGGTATAAGAGGAGAGTTCTTTTCTTGCGGCTCTAATCTAGACAAGTCGTCTGCTACTTGGTTTTCCACTCCCTTTCGATCTTGAATTTCTAGATCAAACTCCTGAAATAGAAGTACCCACCGGATCAGTCTTGGCTTAGCATCTTTCTTGGCAAGTAAATACTTAATTGCCGAGTGGTCCGTATAGATAGTCACCTTAGCACCTACAAGATAAGATCAAAACTTGTCAAAAGCAAACACAATAGTAAGTAACTCTTTCTTTATTACCGTATGATTCAGTTGAGCTCTTGTCAAAGTTCGACTTGCGTAGTAGATGGGATGAAAAACTTTGTTCCTTCGCTAACCCATGACAGCTCCTATCGCAAAGTCACTTGCGTCACACATTAATTCAAATGGCAAATCCTAGTCTGGTGTGACGATTATGGGACTCTTCAAATCTTTGAAAACCTTTAAGCACTCTTCATCAAATTTGAATGTCGTGTCCTTCTCCAATAATTTTCATAAGGCTTTGCAATTTTGGAGAAGTCCTTGATGAATCTTTGATAGAGACCGACGTGGCCCAAAAAGCTCCTAACACCCTTTACAGATGTTAGAGGTGGGAGTTTCTCTATAACATCTACCTTTTCTTTGTCTACTTCGATTCCATGCCTCGTTATCCGATGCCCTAGAACAATACCTTCTTGTACCATGAAATGGCACTTTTCCCAGTTGAGTACTGGGTTTGTTTCTTCGCATCGCCTTAGTACCTTTGCAAGATTGGCTAAGCTATCATCATATGTATCTCTAAATACTGAAAAATCATCCATAAAAAGTTCCAAATACTTCTCAACCATGTCAGTAAAAATCGACATCATACATCTTTGAAATGTAGCAGGTGCATTACATAAACCAAATGGCATACATCTAAATACAAATGTACCGTACAGGTAGGTGAACGTTTTCTTGTGTTGAAATTTTGGTGCTACTGTAATTTGATTATACCCCTAGTATCCACCGAGAAAAAAGTAATAGTCTCCCCCTGCGACTCTATCCAGCATCTAGTCCAAAACCGATAAAAGAAAGTGATCTTTCCTAGTCTCCCTGTTCAGTTTTCGGTAATCAATGCAAATTTCCATCCCGTCACCGTTCTAGTTGGTATCAACTCGTTATTCTCGTTTCAATGATCGTGATACCTCCTTTCTTTGGCACGCACTGGACCGGACTCACCCATGAACTATCTGAGATGGGGTAGATTATACCCGTATCTAACCAATTGATGATTTCTTTCTTAACTACGTTCTTCATAATGGGGTTCAGTCTTCGCTGTCCATCAATCGTCCCTTTTTCACCATCTTTTAGTATGATCTTGGCATTCATACAGATGGACTAATACAGCGAATATGGGCTATGGTCCATCCGATAGCCTTCTTGAATTGTTCCAACACCAAGATGAGTTTCTCTTCTTGCTCAGTAGTTAATTCTGCTGAAACAATCACAGACAGAGTAGAAGAGTTACCTAAATAAACATATTTTAGATGTGAAGGCGTTACCTTGAGTTATAATTTAGGTGGCTCCTCGATTGATTCTTTTGGTTGGGCATAATCCCTTTTCTCTAACTCTAAAGATTCAAAGCAGGATTTTAGATTAAATCCATTTTGATTAGCTTCTAGTAAAGCTAAGTATTCATCCTCCTCTTCATCGTTCGAAGGATCTGATGTCTAAATTTGTTCTAACGGGTCCTTAACATAGTTGAGTTCCTTCTTCACTATTAAATCCTCTAAATTGGATACTGTAGAGCAATCACCAATTGTGTTAGGAAATCGCATAGACTTAAAAATGTTAAATGTTACCTGATCATCCTGAACGCGCATAATAAGCTTGCCCTTCTGTACATTAATATGGGTCCTTCCAGTTGCTAAGAACGGTCTTCCTAAGATAATTGGCACTTTTTTGTCTGCCTCAAATTCTAGAATAACAAAATCAGCAGGGAAAATAAATTTATCTAAACGTACCAATACATCCTCAATCCTTCCTTCTGGATGTGCTAAGGATCGATCTGCTAATTAAAGTGTAACTGTAGTAGGTCTAACTTCACCTATCCCTAACTTCCTAAGTATTGACATAGGCATCAAGTTAATACTCGCACCTAAGTCACATAATGCCTTACCAAAATATGTTGCTCCAATGTTGCAAGGTATGGTAAAACATCCAGGATCCTTCAACTTTAGGGGTAGTTTGTCTTGAAGATATGTACTGCATTCCTTCGTCAGAGCTACCGTCTCAAATTCCCCAAGTCTTTTTTTTTGGACATGATATCCTTCATGAATTTGACGTAGTTTGGCATTTGTTCAAGTTCTTCAACCAACGGGATGTTGATATGGAGTTGCTTGAGTACGTCTAGGAACTTCTTGAATTGAATCTCCTGCTTCTGCTTTTGAAGTCTTTGAGGGTAGAGTGGTGGTGGTTTCTTTACTAGAACTGGTTGATTCATCTTCTGTGGTGATTCTGCATCTAACAGAGTTGTTAGTTGACAGAATTAGCTGGTTCTGAAATTACCTTATTGGGTTTTGCAGATTCTGGTTCTTGTGAAACTGGAATTTCAACACTCGATTGAACTTCCTCTGATTCTTGAGCGTCAACTTGCTCCATTTCAGCTTCGATGGTGTTGGGCTCTACTATCGTTCCACTCCTCAATGTCAACGCCTTGCAATTTTCCTTTTCTGGATTCCTCGAATTCTCTATATCACTAGGGAAAGCACCTTGTGGTCGGTTTTTTAATTCAGTAGCAAGTTGGCCCATTTGATTCTCCAAATTCCTTAGAGTGGCATCGTTTTTCACCTTGTATATCTTTAATAAATTCTCTAAGCTATTGGATGATTCAGCCTAAGCTGGTTACTGAACTTGTTAGGGAAAACTAGGCGGCTGGGTTAGTCTAGGTTGGGTGCAAGTGTTACTGGTTCTAGCCCCTTGGTTATTCCAGGAAAAATTGGGGTGATTTCACCACGATGGGTTATAGAAATTGGATTGCAGTCCTTACCTTCCTCGATTTTGGTTCTGGTTACCTATGTAGTACTTGGATTTTGGGTTCATGGACATTCTTCGAACAAATACCCTTCCCCACAATAAACGCAGGTTATATTTTTAAATTGATTTGGTAGTTATGCTGCAAAATTATTAGACCCATTAGTAGTAAGATATTTTAACGTTGAGGATATTGATGATACCTGAGATGCGAGTGAAGTAAGAGCGTCTACTTCATGTATTCCAGCAACTCGTCTGCCTGACACTGATTGATTGGTTGGCCATTAGTAATTGTTGCTGGCAATCCTCTTAATGATTTCATAAGCCTCATTATAAGACTTAGAAAGCAGAGCACCACTAGCAGAAGCATCCACTAGCAAGGAGAGCACCGTTAGCAGAAGCGTCCACTAGCATCCTCGTGTGACCATTGAGACCATTATAAAATGTCTCAAGTTGGATGCAATGTGGGATTCCATGATGAGGCCACTTTCGTAATAACTCTTTGTACCTTTCCCATGCCTCATACAAGGACTCATCATCCATTTGTTGGAAGGCAGTGATCTCGTTCCTCAACTTAGCATTCTTGCTAGGCGGGAAATACTTCATAAGGAATCTTTATGCTAACTCTTGCCATGTGGAAATTGAGTTGGTGGCAATGATTTCAACCAGGCTCGAGCTCTATCCCTTAGTGAATATGGGACAGCTTCAATCGGAATGCATCTTTGGGTACTCCGGCTAACTTGAAAGAATCGCTCACCTCCATAAACAGTCTTAAATGTAGGTGAGTATCTTCGGTAGGCATTCCACTGAATTGGCCCACTGTCTGAAGCATCTGGAACATGACTGGCTTCAGCTCGAATTGTTGTGCCCCGATTTTAGGTCTCCTAATACCCAAATTAAGATTACTAAACACTGGCACAGCATGCTGTCTTAAAGCTCTATCCTTATCATCAGCAATAAGGATAGGATTTTGAGCAGGGTTGATTTAGATTTTTGAAGCTCATTTCTTCAGTCCTTCTTTGACTCACTTGTCTTCTTCACTCTCGAAAAGTGCATTTTATTTCAGGGTCTATCGAGAGTAGGTCAATAATTCGGTCAATACTCATAAACACCTAAAATAATCACAGAAAAATTAATTAAGTAAAAATTTAAACAGAAAAATAAACCAAAATGTAAAACTAACAAATTCACAAATAATGACCTTTTAAAACAGTCCCCGGCAACGGCGCAAAAAACTTGGAACAAAGGAAATGTGCAAGTGTACACAGTTACAACAAGTAATAAAGTGACAAATAAATGTCGAGTTATCATACCCACAGGGACTGTTAAGAGAATTATTTATGAATGCAATTTAAAACACTTTGGTGAAGAAAAATATTTTGTTTGAGGAGGGTCATTTAGAAACTAAGAAATTAAATAATTAAAATAAATAAAAATTTCTCAAGCCACGATTTCAAAATAAGATTTAATCAATATGACATAATTGTGTTGGATTAATTACATTTCTTTCACTTAGAATTATTAAACTCATGTTTATATTGTTACGAATAATTTCACGGCAACCCGGTAATTTGCTAACTTATGAACATGATCACATACCAATATCCATTCATCTCTTGACTAAACAAATTCTAGTAAGCAAACATGTTATTGCACATACATACTCATTAAACTGAACTAATCTCTTGCATATCCATATGTCAATTCAAACGATTAATTAAATCTAATAAGCATATAAAAGACTATGTGAGGTAACAAGGTACCCCTACCTTGAAACAGTTTAATCACAATAATCTTGCAAGTTATGTAAGGCAATAATATCGCCAGATACATTGTTAATTTAACCTTCAACTGCCTTAGAAGAATAAACATGCACTGATTAAGTACTGTGTCAATTAATTACAATTTTAATCCTTTTAAATAATTAATTCGTTAGTTACCTAAAAATTATAATGCAAGAATAACTTAGGCATGATTTTACATAATCAAGCATTTTACCGAGACCTATAACAGCATAAACACAAATTTAATAATTTAAGCAGATGAAATGCAATCAAATCAACAAGAATTAAATCCAAGCTAAGCTGATTAAATTAACTATTCCAACAACATAAATATTCATAGATATGTTCATCATAACAACAACAAAAATAAAAGAGATAGGGAACAAGAATCAAATTCGGTGTTTTTCCGTGGCTTGACTAGGTTGCTCCGTTCTTCCTTCTTTGTTGTCCTCGCCGATCAAGGCTTCTATGAACACTCAATTGCTGCTCCAAAATGGCTGAAGAAGAACCCTTTCCCAAGAGCAAAGGGCTTGGAATGGGAAAATGAGAGGAGATAGTGAGAGAGGAGAGAAGAGATGTGATTGAATGATGGATAAATAAGAGATGCTTTGAATGATCAGCCAAAGGGGGTTTTATAGCTGAATTTGGCAGCTAAAATTTTCTAAAAATAGCAGCCAAAGAGCCAACCCTTGGCCGGCCATCTATGTGGCAAAGTTTATGGCTTCAACTTTGCTAAATATGGCTTGGGGCAAATCCATAAAGCCACCAATTGTGGAGGGGCTTGAATACAACTTTGACAAGTCTTCAAGATCTTCTTTTCAAGCTTAATTAATCAGATAATAAGCTTATTTGGGTCAGCATATGGACGGTTTTGGGCTGCCCAATCCTTGGCTGGTTCAGTTCAATCGGTTCGGTTCAACTGGACCACTTTTTCCATAATTAATTAATAATAATTTATTTAGCCCAAATTAAATAGGGTATAAATTAAAATTAATTATATTATGAATTAATACACATAATTGGACCGTCTTATGCTGGAAATTAATTCTCATCAATACTTCAAATTGCTTCTCGGTTTTGTGCTTCAGGCAGTGTCTGCCGAGCCATTTTTCGCCCTTTGTGTATTTTTGCCGAAAATAACCAAAATTCATCAAAAATAATTATAAAATTAACTAAATTTCAACATTTTCTTGTTTTAAGTGTAATTTAATTATTTTATGAAAATTAATTATTTTTCGACAAGAATTTAACCGAATTCGTATGAATTTAAGTTAAAAAAGTATGAAAAAGTGTGTAAATTTTTGTGTTTCCAGTAATAAGGCCTTTTTAAAGTTTTATTTTTGATTTGGGTTTTTATATATAATGGACCTCATTTGTTAGAATTAGTTCGCAGTTTTCATAATAATAAATGTTTCTAAATGCCACGCTATCGCAATGTATTTTCAAAGCTTCCACATCAAACATTGTTTTTAAAGTGTAATAACAATCTATGAGAAAACCTACTTGAGCTTTAGAAATGAACAAGACACCCTAAATTTTAGTAAAAGATCACTACGAGAGTTCTTTATAAATGATGCTTTGCAAAACACACTTCAATGTGGCATCCCGGATCCGGCCGTAACGTCTGGGCCGGGTTTGGGGTGTTACACTTTTCTCTCTTCATTCCTTTCCATTGCTCTTCATTTTCTTCCCTATTCCGTTGTTGATTTCACCTCTTGAAAATGATTTCTTCAACCACCATTTGGAGCAGGATTCAAGTGTTCGTGGAAGCCTTGATTCAACAAGAACAAACGGATATAGAGGAGCCGAGCAAACTAGTGAAGCCTCGGAGAAACACCAGATTTGATTTTTGTTCCTTATCCTTTTAATTTTATTATTCTTGTTATGAACATGTATATGAATACTTGTGATGTTGATATGTTTAATTTAATTAATATGGCTTAAATTTAATTCATGTTAGGTTGATCGTATTTCGTCTACTTGAGTTATTAAAATTGTGTTCGTGTTGTTATTGGCCTCGGTAAGATGTTTGATTAAGTAAAACTATGACTAAGTTATTCTTGCATTACAATTGTAAGGTAACTAATGAATTAATTATTTAAACGGATTGAAATTGTAATTAATTGACACAATACTTAAACAATGCATGTTTAATCATCTAAGGTAGCTGAGGATTAAATTAGCAATGGTATCTAATGATACATTAGCCTTGCATAACTTGAAAGATTATTGTGATTAAGTTGTTTCAAGGTAGAAATACATTATTACCTCATGTAATCTTTTATATGCTTATGAGATTGAATTAATTGTTTGAATTGACATAGAGATATGTACAAAAGATTATTTTAATTTCATAAGTACGTATGTGCATTAACATAGTTGCTTATTAAATTTTGTTTAATCTGTTGAATTCAAGTAGAGATATAGTTAAGAGAGAAATGATTTTTTTGTAGGTAAGTATGTTCATAAGTTAGCAACTTACCGAGTTGCCGTGAATTTATTCGTAACAACATAAGCATAAGTTTAATAATTCTAAGTTAAGAAATGTAGTTAATCTAGCACAATTATGACCTCTTGATTAAAATCATCTTTTGAAATCGTGCATTGGAACTTTTATTTTATTTTTATTTATTTTACTTAGTTAAAATCCTAGTTTTTAATCACCTCCTCAAATCAAAATATATTTCTTCACTAAAGTGTTTTAAATTACATTCATAAATAATTCTTTTCACAGTCCTTGTGGGTATGAAAACTCGACATTTACTTGTCACTTTATTACTTGTTGCGATTGTGTACACTTGCACATTTTCATCGTTCTAGAAAGTCATACCAATCACCATTAAACAAGTCAAAAGAATATCATGGTCATTTGTCAACTTCAGTGGGTTATTCTAGGAAAAATCGAGCAAAACAACATTCGAGCTTGGAACTTCACGCTACGTCTGTAGCGAGTACGGGCAATGCTAGAAACAACAGTTCTGGATGTTAGTAATATAATCGATGGCACTTCAGTGAACGTAGATTGAAAGATAAGTTATGTTTTAAATGTGTCTCGTATGAACATTCTCTCAAAGATTGCCTGAAAAGTTTCGGCAAAGAAAAGGCTCAAACTAATCGACCGAGTAATACAGCTGCGAGAAGGAGACCACTGCGAAACACTGGAAATACGAAAAATAGCCAGAGTGGTAGAAAGACTCTGCTGTGAGATCTGAGGCACGAGCGTTAGCTAGAGCTTATGTGATTCATGCTCAAGAGGAAGCTTCAGTGCCAGATGTTATCACTGATACATTTTCTATCTTTGATACTGAAGTTACTACTTTGATTGACCCATGGTCAACACATTCATATGTACGCACAACTTTAGTGTTAGATAAGAACTTGCCTTTCGAGTCTACTAAGTTTGTGGTTAAAGCAACGAATCCTCTAGGTCAGTATGTATTAGTCGATAAAGTATGCAAAAACTATCTTTTGATGATTCGGGGTTGCAACTTTCTGGCTGATTTGATGTTACTACCCTTTGACGAATTTCATGTGATTCTGGGCATGAACTGGTTAACTTTGCATGATGTTGTGAACTATAGATTAAAGAATATAATGTTAAAGTGCCAGAATAATGAAAAGCTTTGAATTAAATCAGATAACCAGATAATGCATCTAATGTTATTTTAGCTATGTCGGCAAAGAAATATGTTAGGAAAGGCTGTGAAACGTATCTCACTTTTATATTTGATTCCAGAGTTTCTAAATTGAAGTTAGAATCGATTCTAGTGGGATGTGAGTGTACAGATGTGTTTCCAGAGGAACCTCCAATTAGAGAGGTTGAGTTTGCTATTGAATTAATGTCGGGAACATCTCTAATATCGATATCTCCGTATAGAATGGCACCTACTGAATTGAAAGAGTTGAAAGCACAGTTGCAAGAGTTGATAGAAAGGAGTTTTGCTTGACCCAATATTTCTCATTGGGGTGTTGTCGTGTTATTTGTTAAGAAAAATGATGGATCCATGCAACTATGTATTGATTATCGACAACTCAACAAAGTCACGATCAAGAACAAATATCCTTTGCCATGTACCGATGATCTATTCTTTCATTTGAAATACGCGACAATATTTTCAAAGATAGATCTTCATTCTGGTTATTATCATTTACGGGTTTTAGGGTTTAGGGTTTAGGGTTTAAGGTTTAGGGTTTAAGGACATTATGAGTTTCTTGTGATGCCATTTGGTTTGACTAATGCACCTGTTGTATTTATGGACTTAATGAAAAGAATATTCAAACAGTATCTAGACAAATTTTTTGTTGTGATCATTGATGATATTTTGATCTATTTACGGGATGAGACAAAGCTTGCCCAACATTTGAGAATTGTTTTGCAAACTTGACGGAAAAAACAAATGTTTGCTAAGTTCAACAAATGTGAGTTCTGGCTTCAAGAAGTCAGATTTTTGGGACATGTTGTATCGGCCGATAATATTAGAGTTGATTCAAGCAAAATTTCAGCTGTGGTAGATTGCAAACCTCCAAGAAATGTATCTGAAGTTAGAAGTTTTCTGGGTTTAGCCAGATATTATAGAAGATTCATCAAGGGACTCTCAATGATTGCTACGCCGTAGACGAGATTGGTGTAAAAAGATGTAAAATTTGAATGGTCCAAGAATTGTCAGCAAAGTTTTAATCAGTTGAAAGTTTTGTTAACTGGGGCACCAGTGTTAGTTCAACCAGAGTCCGGTAAAGAATTTGTGATTTATAGTGATGCTTCGTTGAATGGTTTGGGCTGTGTTTTTATGTAAGAAGGTAAAGTAATAGCGTATGCTTTTAGACAGTTGAAACCGCAAGAGAAGAATTATCTAACTCACGATTTAGAACTTACAACTATTGTGTTTTCTTTGAAGATTTGGCGACACCATTTGTACGGAGAAAATTGTCATATCTTCACGGGTTATAAAAGCCTAAAGAATTTGATGTCTCAAAAAGATTTGAATTTGAGACAGCGCAGATGGCTCGAGTTATTCAAATATTAAGACTTGATCATTGACTATCATCTGGGAAACGCTAATGTTGTTGCGGATGCTTTGAGTAGAAAATCTTTATTTACTTTGTGAGATTTGAACAAATGGTTAACATTGTTTGATGATGGTTCTATTTTAGTTGAATTAAAAGTTGGACCGACATATCTACAATAGATTTTCGAAACTCATAAATGTGATGATGTTTTGATAGCTAAACGAAAATAGATTAAAATGACACCTGATTTAGACTTTTATGTTGGTTCCGATGACAGTTTGTACTTCAAAGGTAGAATTTGTGTTCCAAGAAATTCTGATCTCGTTTAGAAGATTTTACGGGAAGCTCATAGTAGTAGCTTATCAATTCATCTTGGTAGCAATAAAATGTATGATAATTTGGAATAGATGTACTGGTGGCCAGGCATGAAATGAGAGATTTTAGAATTCGTATCGAGATGTTTTAGTTTGTCAGCAAGTTAAAGCCAAACATCATGTACCTTCTGGTTTACTACAACCAGTGATACTTCCAGAGTGGAAATGAGAATGTGTCACAATGGATTTTGTATCAGGGTTGCCTCTGTCACTGAGAAAAAAAGATGTTGTGTGGGTTATTATTGACCGTTTGACAAAATCCACGCATTTCATTCCAGTGCATATGGATTTTTCACTCGAGAGATTAGCAGAGTTGTATATTGCTGAGATCGTTAGATTGCACGGTGTGGCAGTTTCTATTATTTCTGAGAGTGATCCATGGTTTATGTTTAGATTCTGGAGCAAGTAACATGAAGCTCTAGGTATTCGGTTGCATTTGAGCACAGCATTTCATCCTCAGACCGATGGTCAGTCCAAGTGAGTAATCTAAATACTCGCAGATATGCTTCGATGTTGTGTTTTAAAGTTCAAAGGTAACTGCAAGAGATTTCTACCATTGGTTTAATTTGCATACAACACTAGTTATCAAGCAAGTATTAAAATGGCACCGTATAAGGCTTTATATGGTCGAAAGTGTCAAACTCCGTTATATTGGACTGAGCTCAGTGAGAAAAAGTTATTCAACATTGATTTGATACGAGAAACCAAAGAAAAGGTTAAAGTAATATGTGATAGTTTGAAAGCAGCTTCGAATCGATAGAAATCCCATGCGGATTTCAAAAGGAAAGACATTGAATTCCAAATTGGTGACAAAGTGGTTTTGAAAGTATTGCCCTAGAAGAAAGTTCTTTGATTTTATTGGAAAGGAAAGCTTAGTCTGCAGTTTATCAGGCCGTATGAGATCATAAAGAGAACCAGACCTGTAGCTTATAGATTAGCTTTGCCATCAGAATTAGAAAAAATCCACAATGTATTTCACGTATTGATGTTACGATGATATTGAGCAGATCCTTCACACATGATTTCAACTATTCATTTTGAGATTTAGCCAGATATGACGTACAGTGAAGAACCGATCAAAGTTCTAGCTCGAAAGGTTAAAGAATTGAAAAATAAAAGCATAGCTTTAGTTAAAGTTCTTTGGCAATGTCATGGTAGAGAAGAAGCTACTTGGGAACTATAAAAATCTATGAAAGTACAATACCTGAACCTCTTTTCTGGTAAGATTTTCGAGGACGATAAATTCCTTTAAAAGGAGAGTTGTAACAACTTATTTTCAATGAAATCGGAACAATGGTTTTGGGACCACAAATCCGTTGAGTAAATTATTATTTTATTTTTACTTTAATTTCTATGGAATGTTAGTAGGGTTGTATAAAAATTTTGTTAAGAAATGTTGACGTTTGCATGCTTAATTAAGTGAAAAGAACTAAATTGTAAAAAGTACAAAACTAGAGTTATATTAGTTAAAGGTGTCAAATGGCTATGGAACTTTAATGTAAGAGGACTCAAATGGTAATTAGACCATTTATGTTGTTAGTTGATGTTTATGGTAAGGTTTTATAAAAATTATTAATGCTTTTAAAGGGCAAAATACTAAAATGGTAATTAAATCGTAAAACAAATAAGTAAAAAAGTATCATCTGCTTTCATTTGTTTTCTTCTTCAACCAAAAATAGCCATTGAAGCATGCTAGGGTTCAGCCATAAAAATTCTTCATGCATGGTAGGTTTTTCAAGCTCGTTTTTAATGATTTTTATGTCTTTTGGATCGTTGTAGCTTAATCTAACTAGCCTAGGGATTAATTTGCAAAACTATTAAAGATATAGGGTTTTTCAATGAATGTTCTTGCATGATTTTTTATGTTTTAAGAAATATTATGAGTCCTTGTTGATAAATAAAAATTTTCTGTAAAGGGATTTTTTATGAAATCGTCATTTAGGGACTTATTTATAAAAGCAGTGAAATTCTTATTTGTATGGGTTGATATAGGTCCCCAGCGTATCCGGCTAGCATGAAATGAGGATGAAATATTGGTTGAATGGTTGCATTTGAGGTGCTTTCTATGGCATATTGGTATGTTTGCTTGTTTGCATTTGAGGATGAAATTTAGGGACTTATTTGTATGTTTGCATTTGAGATGCCTTGTATGGCATATTGGTTGAATGAATTTGGTCTTTTAAATTGGTTCATGCATGTTTTGGTAAAGTTTTGATGCTTTGTTCATGTGCACAAAATTATTTTAGGTACATACTTTATTTAGTGATGGAAATGGCTTGATTTCGACCAATTTCATGTCCTCACGCCCTGAGACACGGGTGTGTTTGTCAGGCGACACAGTCGTGTGTCCCCTATAGGTTTTAATGCATGCAAGTCAGACTGTTAAACTACCTAGCACATAGCCTGGGACATGGACGTGTGGAGCCATTTCAAGAGTTACACAACCTAGCACATGGGCGTGTCGCTTGGTCGTGTGACCCAACTCAAAAAGTTACACGGGTGAGGACACAGGCTAGAACATGGTTGTGTCCCTATTTTGAAAGTAACTGTAACACCCCGAGCACGAATCCGATCGTCGATTTTAGGCTAAGAGGTATTATCGAGCTAAGCATTTAATTTTTTTTATTCACATTACCAATCAACAAAAACAGAAATCGAGCTAAATACATATTGATTTATAAGTTATAAGTGCCATTTTCATATGGCCAAAATGTTTACAAAACAAAACATTACTATCACCAGCCTAACCTATACATGCCATATCAAGGCCAAAATGTAACTGTACCAACAAGATCGATAGTATGATGAACTGCAGACGATCCCCAAGTCGGTGGCCAAAATCAACAATCTATAAAACAGAGAAATAAGAAACAGAGTAAGCTTTCGAGGCTTAGTAAGTTTTAAGCATTTCATACAATTTAAGCTTGTCATTTAAATCAAACATTGAGTATCACAAAACTCAAAGTCCAATTGTACTTCACTTGGCCGAATATACACAAGTACACTAGTTATAAAGCCTATTGGCCGAATATACATATATGAATACACAAGAAATTTCCAGCACATATTTCACTATACTATATGGCTCATACAATTACTATAAGTCACATACTTTCATATAATGACATACATTGACCTAATAGGTCATTCTCTTATTCTTAAATACTGTATTCATCCACACACATATATATATCGTTCTTTGATACCAATAATTTAATTTGAAGTCATGTCACATATAAGTACATAATACGTACCTTAATATGTAAAATATATATATAGTACTTACTAGACAATGGTTACCACGGATATTCAATGTCGTAATCTTACTTAACTTACTGGCATCAGTCCTATCAAGTCTTAGAACTCGAAACACATTTCTAGCACAAGCCTATGGGTCTTTAACTCGGATACCATTCCAGCACAAAGCCTGCGGGTCTTTATGCCCGGATACTATTCCAGCACGAAGCCTGCGGGTCTTTATGCCTGGATACAATTCCAGCATATAGCCTGCGGGTCTTTAAGCCTGGATACCATTCCAGCATATAGCCTGCGGGTCTTTAAGCCTGGATACACACATCAAATATCATGCCTATTTAATCATATACTAACACATCTCATAGAACATTTCACATTAGTAGCCATTTGCTATGTTTGGACTTAAGCTTCATATGAACACCATCATTTTCATTTCAATTTAAAAAAATTATACATAAAGATCACATATATCTTTCATCAATCAAGCTTAACCTGATTTGACCATTTAACTATAGGTCATATACTTAGATTATTTACCACACAACTAAATTCAAATAGAACCAAAAGATCAAAATTCATCTATAATATACATATCAAGGCATCATCAATTTTATACTAAACGCGATTACTCAAAACTTACCTCGGATATTTTGAACAGTTGTGGATAGGCTACTCGACTACTTTCTCCTTTCCCCTATCTGATTTAGACCCTCTTTGCTCTTGAGCTTAATTAAAACAAATAGATTTATTTAATTACTTACTCAACTTTACTTCTTAGTAGTCACATTTGATATATATATATATATCTCCAATACATATTATATTTTATAAAATATGCCATGACTCAATTTCATGCTTATTTAATCTCTATCTAATTCACATGCACAAGAAAAGATTTACATAACTATACTACCTTATACACGAATTCAACCATATATATATATGAATATCAACTTATTATGAATCATTTCAAACTAATTAATAGGCAACCATTCATATATTTCCCTAAGTAATATTCAAACTTTATATCCAATGAATCACAACTATCTAATGCTTAACTTATAACCGGACATATGTCATTACATGTATTTCATAAGCTGACTACCGAACTTATTACTTAAATTCTTGCACATATCGAATGGAATAGTCCATATCACGTGGCTTATGGTCCTTTAGCATAATTGGCATAATTCACTTCAGAAATTAATCAAGTACCGATTTTAACAACATGGTCATATGCGTATTTAATACTAAGTCAAAACAAAACATAACACATGGCTAAACAAGCATCCATTCATGAACCATTAGCCAACTTTACCAAATGGACAAATATGCTTAAGATACCATATATATATATAAGTGCATAGTTACCATGTTACCAATAATTATTTTCTAACTCAGTTGCCGAACCGATATACAAAACTTATGTGTTAAGCAGCTTGTCAGTATTACCTATATATATCCAATTCTTTTCTCATCAATTCGACTAGCTAAGTTAATGTCACGACACATTATAAAATAACCTTACGGCCACAAAGCAAGTTCATTATTTACCACTTCCAAAACAATTCACAAGATAATTTATACAACCAAATCAAGTCAATAATAAGCCACAACCTAATCACATCCCTCAGTCATATTTACTTCACTTAAACCGAATTAGCAAGCACATATAGTCCTTGGCCGAATATCATTAAACACAAGTCATCAATAATTTTATTATTTATCACCTTATATATATTATTAGCAAAATGGATTAATTATACATATATACTCCAAAACCGAACATAATAATTTTACTTATACATAACATTACTCACATTTCAATACTCATGTTATTCAAAATCATACTCTAAAAAAAATCATGTACAATGCCGAACCCTTAGAAGATCAAACACCTAATTTATCCATTTCAAAACACCTAAACGGCATTTGTTCAAGGCATTCAGCAAAGTCCATGTTCGGCTATTACCAAATGAGTATTAGCAATTTATATTTTTGACAAGATCAACTTCTTTCATCAACAATTTCTTCATCAAAACTTAAAAGCAATAATCAAATTCCTTCCTTATCTACCATAACCGAATGTTCAATTCATCCATCAAAATTCAAAGTTTTGGCATGGGCTAAGTAAGAAACATGATGATTAACCTAAAACAAGCTAGAATTTCAAAAATCTAACATGATTTACTAACCCTCCTTATGTTTCAAATGGCCGAATGTCTTGCTCCTCTTTTTCTTTCTTTAGGTTCGGCTAAGAAGAACAAAGATGAGACTTTGTTTTCTTCACCATTATTTCTATTATTATTTTGATTTTATTCATCTGTATTATAAAATACAAAGCCATTTAACTAATAATTAATACATATTTTATATAGAACATCATCATGGCTGGCCACTACATGAAAAAAAATGGATATTTGACATGCAAGTCCATCCTTTTTATAACATGCATTATTAGACCACTTTAAGATTAACCTATCACATTTCACAATTGTCTCACATTAGTCCTATTTAATAAATTTCACATACAAATGACAAAATTAAAGCATAAAACTTTCACACATGCATTTACACATACAATAAGCATAGAATTTAATGGTTAATTATTTTTATGACTCGGTTTTTGTGGTCCCGAAACCACTTTTCGACTAGGGTCAAATTAGGGCTGTCACAGTAACACAGCTTGAGACATGGGCATGTGTCTCAGCCGTGTGAGTCATGTAACACCACATACCCATAACCTAAGCCAAGGTAGAGTACAAGGCATTACCTAACTTGATCTCATGCATGTAACCCATCTTAAGTCACTAAGACTCGGTCCAAATTAAAAATTTTTCAATTTCTATTTTAAACTTCTTATTATGGGCCTACGAGCCCCAAATCGACCATTGGAAATTATACGGGACCATTGTGGGTCCTTAACATGACTATGAAAATCTTTCCTTTAAAACAGGGCATACGCCAGTGTGGAAGGGCAACATGCCCGTGTGGCCATCTCAACATGGTCGTGCTAGTGGCCCGTGTGTCTTACACTGCCCAAGCACCAAGGGACACACCCGTGTACCTTACCCGTGTGGAACTAATTTCTAATTCACACCTACAGTGGTTTTGACACGGCCAGACACACGCCCGCGTCAATGGCCCGTGTCCCTCATACGGCCACGACATGCTCGTGTCTTAGCCCGTGTGCAAAGACCAAAGTATTCTAGTTCTGATGTCAGCATGCTCAAAATGTCACACGGCCGTGGCACACTCCCGTGTACTAGGCCGTGTCCCCCACACGGCTGAGACACACGGTCGTGTCTCTGCCAGTGTGTTTATTACCATGCATACTGACTTGAAATTTTTACGTGCAGGGGACACACGGCTGTACCACATGCCTATGGGGCTAGCTGTGTGTCACACACGGCCTAGACACATGCTCGTGTGTCTACCCGTGTGGACAATATAAGGCTATTTACCAAGCCTCATTGCCACCCTTACATATTTAGTTTCATACAATTACCAACCAATACAAAAACAAGTACAATTTATACAACCAAATCAGCCACATTAGGCATTCAGTCAATCATGAAAATGCATCTTTTATAAACTGAAAATAAATGTTAGCCATCATTCAAGGCTTAATACAAAATGAAGGGTTTCCAACCTAAGCCAACACATTTGGCCAATTCTCAAAGACACAATATAATAAAGTCTAAGCACTATACATGCCATATTCAAAAATAAAAACCCTACTATACCAAATGCTTCGGATGATAGTGTGACCGATATCTTTGACTTCCGGTGATCCTTGAGCTAGCTAGGCGGCACTATAAAAAAAATGGAAAGGAAGAGGGATTAAGCATAAAAGCTTAGTAAGTTGCATATAAATAAATATACAACAACAATTTCCTCAATGATCATCATACTCATAACACAAAGGTAAGGATAAGCATAACTTACTCATTACCATCCATTCAAGTCACATATTTTATATCAAGCTCATTACTCATGCATACCAATTTGGTACCTGTACCACTCACAACATGGTTATACTTTCCTTATTAACTCACAATCATAACTTTCACTGTTGAACTATTTGGAACACTATCGGATATTCCATAAGCCTCAAACATGGGGTAAGATACCGATGCCATCTCCCAGACATGGTCTTACACTAGCTCTTACATATCCGTGTCGATGCCATGTCCCAGACATGGTCTTACATTAACACAACTCGTAGCCGATGCATGTCCTAGACATGTTTTACACTAGCACTCATCTCAATGCCGATGCCATGTCCCAGACATGGTCTTACATTGGCTCTCATAATGTGGTCGATGCATGTCCCAGACATGTCTTACACTAGCTCACACAAGTGACCCAAATGTCACTGTATGAATATCCGGTTTATTTCCTAGGGTTCAAACCAAATTTCTACTATCTCAATTATCAATATGCGTTCTCAATTCATAAACAAGCAATTCATGCTATATCAATTCAATGACAATTCAAACACATATACTAGCAATGTAGTTGTATTATTTACATACAACTTACTCGGATTACAAAATGTACTCGACTAGTCGATTTAGTCGATTTGCTTAGCTTTCCCCTAGTTTAGGTTTGGATTTGGTAAGTCTTGATCTATAATAGCAAAATGCACTCATTTAGTCACTAAACACAATTAGGCAATCTAATATTCATATCTTAGGTAAAATAACCTTTTTGCCCCTAGACCTTGGCAAAATGACCATTTTGCCCCTATACTCAAAAATCGATTTTTATCAAATTTCTTCATATCTCAAGCCTAGCCAAACCTTTTTTACTTTTATAGCAACTTCAAATTCTTACTATTTCACATATTTATAAACTATTTTTACAACTTATGCAAAATAGTCTCTTTATGTGTTTTCCATGAAAACTTCTTCACAAAAGTTGTTTATAAAACACTCAAGATTCATTTTCTTCCATAAAAACTCAACAACCATTACAAATCCATTCATGTAAAAACCCTAAAATCTTAATCATTTTGCAAAATAGACCCTCATTTGAAAGCTTATGCTTCAAGGGTCTCAAAAATGTAAAAATCTTCAAAAAAAACTCATTAAAATCACTTACTTGTGAGAGGAATAAGTTGCTGCAAATTTTTGAAGCTCAAAACCCTTGACAATGGCTGAAAAATTAGTGGAATGAAGAAAGAATGAAAGAAAAAGATGATAGCTAGGCTTAGGTAATATTATAATACACCTTATGTCATCAAATTTCACCTAATGTTGACTTTTCAACATTTCGATCTACCATGGCCGACCATCACCTATTTAATGGCCTAATTTCACTTTAAAAACCCTCAATTTATGATACATGGAAATTTGGCACCCTTAGGTATCAATTTAAGATTTTTGCACTTTATGCGATTTAGTCCTTTTCACAAATTAGGTTCACAAACGTTAAAATTAACTTACCAAATTTTTCATGCACTAATATCATAATGCTAGAACATCGAAAAAATAATAAAATATAATTTTCTCAACTTCAGATTTGTGGTCCCAATACAACTATTCCGACTAGGCCCTAAATCAGGCTATTACAAGTCACACGGCCGTGTGACCCTTACAGTTCAATTACTCCAACTTTTTCCTAAATGCTCCAAATGCTTTCAATCTGATCCCGAATTGTTTCTATAGTGTTTCTAGGGCCTCTAGGGCTTGATTTAGGGAGGATTTGTATGTGAATGAATGATTTATATCATGTTGATGTCAAAGAATGAAATGAATATTTTAATGTTTAGTTTTACGGTAATACTCTGTAACCATATTTTGGTGACGGATAAGGGTTAAGGGTGTTACATTTAGTGGTATTCGTCTCCGGAATAGGGTTACGGAGCATTACCATATAAATGTAACTTAAAATAATCATTTCCAAACTTTAGATAAACCATAGCATATTTTATTCAAACACATGTATGTTATCCCTTATTCGAGCCCTCGAGGCCTTAGGAACACTTTAGAAATGATTCAGGACTAAACCAAGAACATATGAAACCTTAAAGAAAAATTTGGAAAAATTCACACTGTAGGGGTCACACGGCTGAGACACACGCCTGTGTCTAAGGTTGTGTAACATTCAAAATAGGGACACACGACTATGTCCCAACCCGTGTCCATAGCCATGTAACTCTCTAACTTGGGTCACAAGGCCAAGCCACACGCCCGTGTGCCAGGCCGTGTACTAGGCCATGTAACTTTCAAAAAACAACCATTAAAACCTATAGGGGACATGTGATTGTGTCACATGGTCGTATGTCACACGTGGCTGAGCACATGCCTGTGTATGAGGCTGTGTGGACAAGAAATAGACCAAAATCAAGCCATTGCTTTCACCCGTTTCCAACAAGTACCTACAAGCCAAATGCACCTATGGACAAGGTACCAAAACATGCCAAAACAAGCATGATAAGACCATTTCAGTAGACCATAAATCCATACAACCAATATGCCATTAAGGAACCTCAATCACAATTTATCAAATTTATCCAAACAAATGCATAATTGACCATTCATCTAACATTCATATCTAACATATTTCCATACCAAAATTTACCACAATTGATCAAATTGCAAACATGCCAAAACATACAACTTTGGTCACAAAACCGTGCATCAAATTGACCATATAAACATCAACCATTATAGCATCAAAGTGCCAAAAGCACACCAACCAAATTATATTTACATGCCAAACAGAACAATTAGTTCATCAAACACAATTCACCTATACATGCCATTATAACCATGACCAAAATAGCAAAATTAGTGATATAATCTCTAGATAGTGTGATAAGTCTTCGATGAGCTTCCAAACCGATCGAGCTTCCAATAATCTATAAAACATATAAAAGAACAACGTAAGCATATAATACTTAGTAATTTCATAAATCCTGAACATAGCTTACCAAAAATGAAGAATTTTAAAAATAGACATGAATCAATCCAACATAGCTTGGCACAAGCCTAAGCATCATCAACAACACAAGTTAGTGGTTAAACATGTGACACCCTAAACCCAACTGAAATGAACCGACCCGAATTCGAAGTGTTACATTAGCCACCTAAGTGACTTTCTGGCTAACGACCACCCAAGACACACCCCGACCATATAACACCTCAATCTTATCTAATTATTAGCTATTTATTAATGCAAAAGCAAACTATGAGCCAATTTTAAACTTTCCTAGGTAATTTAACTTAAGGGCATTTTTGTCATTTTACCACCTAAGGTAAAACTAACTTGATTTTAGATCTAAATATTTACCAAACTTCTTTTAGTAAAAATAATGCAAGCCTAAAATTTCAGCTTAAGTTGAGCTCGCTTGCTACGTCTAATTCAAGTTTTACTATTATGGACTAAATTGTAACAAATACAAACTATCAGTACTAAACTCGAATATTAAATTGAGTGCGTTTCTAACCAAATTTATCAATTAAATGTCTAATCATAAAATATTATCAATTTTCCTTATCATTTAATGATGTAATTGGACTTGTCAAGTTACATGACTAGTTTGTAATTTAAACGAACTAGAGAACTAATTTAAAAAGACCAGAATTCAAACCCCCAACAGTCCACTGTAGTATTTTTTGTGCGAAAAATTCAATTCTCAACTCGATATTGAGTACTTCAATGACCAATTAAACTCAATTTAGCAACAATTTAATATCATACATATCCATACACTTTCAATTGAATTTATTAACACCATTAAGCCTCAATTAAATAGAATTAAACATTCAATTTCATGCATATTACCCACTGATTAATTCAAACAAGTAGCATACCTTGGTCTCTAGTAAACCACTCCATGGAAGCTTCAATTAAACAATCGTTAGTATAAATTTCATGCTTCACACACTGTGTTATCAAGCAACAATACACCTTAAGAAATAAATAATTAAACTCAAACATGCCTCAAAATTATTATAAAACCATTCAAAATAAATGTCCAATGTCCAAAGTCCATTTACAACCAAAATCAAACTAATTCCCAGGAGTTCCACAACGCCCAACTACAATGTCTAATAAGGTCTCTACCAAGCCTAAATCTCTTGGAACTCTCTTACTCGGCTCCTCAGCTCCTCAGTCCCGATGAATATCTACACGAATGTGAGGGTGTGAGCTTTAAAATGCTTAGTGAATGTTAATAAAAACAACAAGTAAATTAACATTTAATTCATGCTTAAATCAACCAATCATTCACCAATTGCCAGCCAAAATAATTAAACATGTCAATTAAATTTTCATAAAATAATTTAATACCAAAAATCAAATATTCAATGGCTTTCAATCATTAATTGATATAGCAATAATCACACAAAAATATATTGGCATTCATTTCTCATGGCTTAATTGGGTGATCATACATCAGATAAATGAATCTCCAAACTCCCACAAATATCAAATACAATTTTTTGAGTTGAGCGGGCTGAAGCACTTATAATGCCTCAAATAACCCATTGAGTGGGGACTCATGCTCAACACGCCCTTATCTACTCCAACAAATCAGTCCACCTAGAGCCATATGCTCACAAATAACATATCAATATGGTGAGTACTCACAAATCCTATGACATGCCAACTATACTCAATGGATCCACCATGTATGTTGCCAATATATTCAATGGAACATAGAAAATAAATTAGTCATTATTATGCTCAATTTAATGTGAAAAAATGATTATGTATAGCTTGTAACATAGCCATTTAGCATCCAATAAAATCAAGCAATCCGTACACCAATTTCCCATATTCAATTATCCAATGTAACACCAACATATCATAATTAAAAATTTCAGTACACTTTAAATTATCCTTAAATTTGAACCAATTAATTAACACAACATCACCTAAAATAAAGACTCACCATTTTTTTCATACAAATTCGATATATTGCACATTTACTACGAACCTTGCAAAAATTACCATTCAACCATAATTAATTAATTTTAATAATTAATGAAGCTTTAATTAAACATAATTGAAGGTCAATTTACCAAATCGCCCTTAGAAACAGTCACCTCACAAATGTTTTCTACTACAACAAGTGATCAACTAGGCAATTTCGAGCTTTAATTCTAGTTATCTCGATTCTCTTCAAGATTCAGAGCTTTAACAGAGACAAAGTAGGCTTTACCACCTTTCCAAAGATATATTAAACATGAATATACTAATCGAATTTCACTCACGAAAGTACTTTACCAGATTTGTAACATCAAGTTGAAAACTCGATTCCTCACAAGATCGACCTCTCCAGCCCTCCTAGTCACTTCCAAACATCAATACTAAACCAAATACACATAAACTAAGTATTAATTTCACATTTAAATCAATTTCACAAAAATCCAAAAAATTAATTCAAGAAGATGATGAAATTTGGATTTATTCAAATTAACTCACAAATCATGTTTAATTTTAATAAATAAAACCAAAAACCTTCTAATAGATCCATTTTGAGTTGGAACATCCATTGATTTGTGGATTTCCTCTCAAAATTAAAGATGCACCATTAAAGCACCTTGAGCTATTGAGGAAGATGACATTGATAAAAAATCATTTAAATGACTCTTAAATCATGTAAAATGTTTCTAATCATCATAAAAATAAGTTTAGAAATGATAATTACCTTTGATTCGTTCTAAATCCTTTGATTGAAAATCTTGATTCAAGAATCTTGAATATTTTTAGAATAATTTTGGATACATTTGAGAATAATTTCAGGTAAAAAGAGAGAGTATTTTGATAAGGGAATTGTTTGGATCTATTCTCTGATGATAGATCTTTAAAACCGTGCAAAAAAAATGAAATTTATAGCTCTCTAATATGATGTAAATGTAGTGAAAAGTATGCTAGATGCATTGTTTTTAACACTAAAACAACCCACTAGAATTTAAAAATTGGGGAATTTGCCTAAATGCCACTCCCACATTTCCCTTCTTTTACCATTTAATCCCTTCCCTCCAAAATTCCAAAATTTAAGGTTTATTTGCCAAATAAATACCCCAAAATTTCCCTTATTTTAAAATTTAACTCAATTTAACCCCCAATAAAAATTATTTTAAAATTCTTTTTTGACACAAATTAATTATTTTCACTAATAATCATTTCATTACTTTAAATTTAATTTTCCAAAAGTATTTTTTATTTTTTTGTTTTATCGTTTAGTCGATTTTAAATGAAATTAACCTCCTAAATTAAATTAAAAATTACTAAAAACCCTATAAATTCTTAGTTTCACACTCGGATCCCAAAAAATATATCCGAAACTTTTAGAACCGGTTTAGGGATATTACAAAACACATAACTTAGCAAAATCATCTCATGGTAAGATAAATTTTTCCATAAGTTACTAACTTAGCTATTGGAACACATACCGTTCCTTCCCTTTTCATGCTCGTTAAACACTGAGAATAATATCAAATATGAGGGAAGCTCACACAAAGTGTGCTAAACACATGGTTGAAACCATTCCTTTTCCTTTTCCTTTACATAGATGCTCACTCAAGCCATAAATGGGTCTGCTCACACAAGCTGACGGTCGGAATGTAGCTACACGATGCCACTCACACAAGCTTAGGAGTATCTACAACAAATGTTGGAACTCAATCGTCGGTAGGACATTCAAGACGAGCACCCAAAACATGGTAGCCCTAATAACATGTCATTTGCATCCTATATATTCCTAAGGTTCAAACGGGACTTGATAGTCATCGTAACGTCGTTGGATTTTCTTCATGACATGATATGATGAATAGCATAATAGCATTTAAATCAAATAATATTAAAATTGTAACATCCCGAAATAGGGTCTAAACGAAACAGTGGTTACGAAACCACGAATTAAAAATAGAAAAGTTTAGTTCGATTAAATTTTATGATTTACCGAGTGATTAGATGCATGTGTTAGAGTACCGATCAGAAATTTCAATGATTGCATGTCCGATTTGCATATTAGGGCCTAATTGCAAAAGTTGATAAATATGAGTTCTAAATGTTAAAGGATTAAATTGAAGTGCATAATTGAAGTAGAGGTCCTTAAATGGTAATTAAATCATTATATTTTCATGGACAAAAAAAGATATACATAGGTAGAAATAACAAAAAAAAAATTTAATGAAGGGTATTTTAGTCATATGATAATTAAAAGATTAAAAAAGGGAAAAAGATGGAAAAATATGCTCATCTTCTTCCTTAGGACGAATATCAAGGGGTTCTCCATAGCTAGGATTTTTTTCAAGCTTCCAAGCTCCATAGTAAGTGATTCCAAGCCCCGTTTTTAATGTTCTTTACGTTTTTGGAGTCCCGGTAACTTACTTAAGCTTACTCTAGCAATAATTTAACTTAGGGTTTGTATTTGGAAAAATACCCATAGGTGAAATGTGTTCATTTTGATGTTTTATGATAGAATATGAAGCTTGAATTTATGTTAAACAACTTTTGCTAAGCGATTTTAAGTGAAAACGAGTAAAACGACAAAATCGGTAAAAATACCTAATGTTCATAAGTACATGTTAGAGTGAGAATTTGATGTTTCCATAGAAGGGAAAAATGATCAGCATGTAATAAAACATAAGAAAATAGGATGAAGTTTAATTTCCAAGCCTTGGGGCAAAAGTGTAAATATGTAAAAGTTTTGGGGCAAAAGTGTAATTTTGTCAAAGTTTGAGTCAAGGACTGTTTTGATAAATGTGAGTATTAAATAAGATAAATTTATTATTATAGATCAAGAAGAACAAAATTTGGAAGTAGACCGAGGAAAGAAAAAGATAGAGGACTAAATCAATATAGTTGATTGTATTTTGTTTCGAGGTAAGTTTGCGGTAAACAAATACAATTTTCTATTATTTTATGTTACTGTTGCTAATTTTCCAGCATGTGTATATTTATTTCATGAAGTTATTTAAAGAAGACTCCAACATGAATTGAAGGAGAAGTAATTTCAGATAATCCCAGTTGAACCTTAGGAATGTGTAGGATACGAATGTCATGACATTAGGGTTTAAGGATACCATGTAAGCCCATGCCAAGGCATGGCCAGTGGTAAGGTTCTAAGGCAAGGATACCATGTCAAGACATGGCATTAATAAGTTACTATAAGGCAAAGGTCCCATCTAAGACCATGCCAAAGCATGGCATTGGTGAGTTCATAAGGCAAGGATACCACGTAAGACCACGACAAGTCATGGCAATGATAAGGTACCTGTGTATCCTTAGTATTCCAAGTGGTTCAACAGGGGAAAATTTAAAGAGAACATCAAGGTAAGGTAAGGTAAGATGAGTTATACATCAAATGGTAAAATAAGCTAATGATAGAAGAACAAAGGTAAGTATATAATGCTCATGTATGTTTGATAAGGAAAAAGATAAGTAAAATAATTCTTATGAAAGTTGTTATTTATCTGCTTGCAAACTTACTAAGCTTAATGCTTACCCCTTTATTTTCCTTCTCTTTTATAGTTTTTACAAGCTGTCTCGGGGATCATAAAGCACGTCAGAGATCCAGACACACTATCATCAAGAATTATTTTGGTATAGCTAGACGCTTCATTTTGAGTATGGCATGTATAGAATAGCAATCATTTTGAGTGTATAATATTATGATATGGCTTATGGATGGTATGAAAATGCTTGATGATGATTAGCTATTGGATTGGCTAATCAAAGACATGTTTGGTTTTATGTATGCCTAAATGCTAGTTATTCCATGGAAATCATGAAAAAGGGTGAATTTAGCTTTAAAACAGTATTGATCAGTAGCAATGACGTGGATTTGAAAAATCACTAAAAATAGTAGAAATGGACTTAGATAGTGAATGAGAAATATAATTAAATCTTATTGAGTCTGTTTTCATATGAGGGAATCAAAACAGGTAAATGGGTTGTATTTTATGAGATACTTTAGTTTTAGTGAAACAGGGTCAGACTGATTTCTGAATCCCCTATTATGAATTTAGAAATTCACCATAAATTGTAAAACAATAATTAGAAGTCATAATATATATTTATAGATTCCTTATTGAGTCTATTTTTAATAGAAATAAACGGCATAATCATTTGATTTCTGTATAGGAAGAAATTTGATTTGTAGGGCACAGAGGTCAGATTAGCCGAACCCTGAAACATGGGAGATTTTAACTAATAAACTGTACTAATTGGCATGACCAAAAATTCTATAAAACAAGTAGTAAGTAGATATATGAGTCTAGTTTTAGGAAAAATTTATGGATTTTGATTTCGAGTTTCGTAACTTGAGATATTATTTTTTTTAGCAACTTTAACGCAGACGGACAGTTTATTGCGGGAAATAAAATAAATTGTTTGAACTTAATTAAGTTGTAAGGTAAGTCTAGTAACGCCTCGTGCTCGATTCCGGTGACGGTCTCGGGTAAGGGGGCATTACAAAAATTCTATTTAAATATACTAACTTACCTCGAATACAAAGACGACAAAACAGGATCACTGATTCAAGACTTTATCTTTCCCTTGATCTAGATCTGTACGAGGGTTAGCTTGATCTAAATAAGCAGATTTAATCCATTTAATATTCATTCTATTCAATTTAATCCAAAATTCAAATTTTTGAAAATTTACACTTTTGCCCCTATTATTTAACTTCTTTACAATTTAGTCATTTAGCTTGTAAATTGAAATTCATGCAGTTTCATCCACATACCATGCTAGCCGATTTACTTAGGGACTCATATCAACCCAGAAAACCATCAATTCAAAATTTAATCATGGCATGTTACTACTTTATCAAATAAATCCCTAAATCATAATTTCATCAAAAAATACTTTACACAAGTTTTTTTATTTAACAACAAGGATTCATTTTCTTCCATCAAACTTCAAAAATCACACAAACACATTCATGGAGAAGCCCTAATCCTTTAAAATTTTGCAAATTAGTCCCTATGCTAGCTAGATTAAGCTACAACGACCTCAAAAACATAAAAATCATTAAAGACAGGAAAAAGTATCATTTACATGCACAAAAAAGACTTGGCCGAACATTAAAACTTTTTCAATGGAGTTTCTAAGTTTAATTTTGTAATGCCCCAAATCTATAGTAATTTAATTGCGTGTTATGTGGCATGTTGGCTTACTTGCTGTGTTGGTTAAGGGTCCTGAGTAGTGGGAGAAGTCCTGGGTTCAAACCTAGGCTTTAGCAAAATTTTTGTCTCCTTGGTAAGTAAACCCTTGCATGATTGATAATGGACTTTTAAAGTAAAATGAGAAAAACAGGGCAATGTAACGCCTATTAGATTAATGGTAAGTGGCGTGTGGGTGTGCCTAGGGATCTTGAGTTCGAGCTACCCTATGCGCAAGGGAGTTATATGTTGCTGCTCTTGCAAGGTTGGTAGTTAGGGTTGACCGAAACTCTAATGGTTGGAGTGCTTGAGGGAAAGTTGTGTGCATGGCCAATTGTTAGGGGGGAGTTTGAAAGGAGTTTGAATTGGTGGTTTCAAGGATTTAGGGAGAGATAAGGGGAGAGATTTTAAGAGGGAATAGGGGAGGTTGAGGTGTGAGGTAGTGTCATGCTGAAAGTGGGAAGTCTATTGTGCAAATTCAGTCACTTTTGTTTTCAGTGCCGAATTGGTGTTTGAGTTTTGGGTTCTCTAAAATGATTAACTTTTGTTATTTTCTTTTCGGGTATTGCTCATTTGGTGGCCCAATATCATTAGTGACCATTCGCGTATTCTAGTTTTGGCTCTCTTATATCGTGTTTTACTTAGTCGACTTCTTCTCTTTCCTCAACTTTCTCCTCTTGAATATCTGGTATCCTTTTCTTTGCTCACTTTCGATTTTGTATGCCAAACACTTCCTTCCTTTTAGCCGAACTTTGTTTCGTTCCACCAACCTTCCTCCTAGTCACTATTGCCGTTTCTCTTCTACTTTCCACTCTCTCGAGTTTTGGTGGTTTTCCCTTCCCTCTCTCTTTAGATTCGGCTCTCTCTCTTTTTTTCACTCAATCATTTTTGCATTGGCTATGTATTTTCTGTTAGTCTTTCTTCTTCTCCCTAGATGTCGATTTTTATTACTCCTTTCGTTGATCATGGTACTTTTTATTTTGGGTTGTAGTATTACTTGTGGAGTGAGGAAGTTCGCTTGGATTTCAAGAATGATCGAAATCTACCTCCCGTCTCTCGTTCTAAGGTAACACGGTTTGTTGGCGTTGTATTAAACTGAGGCACTTTTGGGGATCTTGATCTTGGCCGAATGTCCATGATTCCTGGGTGATTATGCGATGTTCATTGTGTAAGCAATATGTTTAATGGGTTCATTTGTCATGCAGATAATCATCAAGATTCTAATATTAACTTTCGTCGACGTTTTAAGCAGGCTTAAACCACGCTCGTTCAGGCTAAAAGTTAGTAAGTAGTCTTTTGGAACAAGTTTTAGTTGGGCATTTCTGTTAAACGCATATATTAGATTTTAACCGAATTTTTCGATTGTGTTTGGTGGAGTGCACGTGGGCTAACTCAATCGTTTTCGCAATCAGGTGTGTAATTACACTACTTTATTCGTTAAATGGCAAAAGCCAAAAAACTGTTACCATCGATGCCACCCAAGCGTGCGCTTACTCGTATGGTCATCTAAACGCATAAGCATGAGCACGTGATTGTAGAGACCACCACCAGCGATCTCGTGGGCATAGGTCGTTTTGGGCGACGATGGGCCGAAATGGGTCGTGTGGGCCCCACGGGCTCGTGGGCCCCGTACGGGCAAACTGCACAGATGTGCAGAGATTGTTGGGTCGGCTGTGCTATTTACACGGGCAAGGCCATTATTTGGGCTTATTGGGCCACACGAGTGTGTGGGCGCACATGGGCCGTACGATGGGCTTGGGTCCATTTTTGCTGTTTAACTGTTAAGGTTGCACAGGTCACACAATACGACTGTGGACCTACTGTTGGGCCGGTAATAATACCTAAACCCTAATTTATGTTATGACTATTATACCCCTATATGTGGTATGACTGTTGTGCATGCCATTTTTATTGTATGAACATTTATATTATATTGCATTGCATAGGGTGGGATATATGTTATTGGAGGAAGTGTACTGAAAGGTTATAAGCCTATTACTGGCAGCTTTGCTGCAGATACTGTTAGTGCCAAAACCGGTACTTTATTCTGGAGTGTAGGGATGGGTGGGTCGATTTAATCCCCACATGGAGTGTAGGGCTGGACAGAGTGGAGTGTAGAGGGTGGTTGGGTAGGATCTCTGTATGCATCTCTGATACTGTACTAAATTTGGTTAAGGCCCACATTGTTACTGCTACTGTAATGGGCTAAGGTCCACATTGATATTGCTACTGATATGGGCTAAGGCCCAGACCGTTCAACACCATATGTTTGGCTACTTGATAAATTGGGATTACACACTGAGTTTCATAAACTCACCTTTTCTACTTAACTGTACAGGTAATCCTTAGGCGGGTCGGTGCTGCGAGGGATTCAGAGATGGCCACAGCATTGTTTACATTTTCGTTTTGATTTTAGTAAAAGTAGTTTTATTTGGGGTAAATTTTATGTAATAAGACCATTTTAAGTTTATATTTTTATTTGGGGATTTAATTAAATTTACTTATATCTGTTAGCAGTAGGATTTGGGTTTCCAAAAAGTAAATGATTTTTAACTACCATGCTACGTAACTTGATTTAAAAGCTTCCGCAATGACAATGTTTTAAAGTGTAATAACGATAAAGTGTAAGACATGTTTAACTAAACGGACCTATGATTTAGCAAATGAATATGACAAGTTAGCTTTTCAAAAAGTTCATAAACAAAGGTTTTTAACACAACTTTTCTAATAGATCTACGATTTTCAAAACTCACTCCAATGTGACATCACAGATACGACCATAATGTCTAGGCCGGATTTAGGGTGTTACATTTAGTGGTATCAGAGCTAGGTTACAAAACTCGACTGTGGATTTGGCTTTCTCTTAAAAATGTAAATTTTAAGAGAATTGTTTCAAATGGTGGAAAAATATTTTGAGATGTTTTCGAATGTGCGGTCTACTGAGTTTCCGGCGCCGATCCTGTAAGTTCTCAAAAACTACTGTTTGACTTATCTGAAATATTGAGATTATCGTAGATGATAGATTGTACTGAAACCTTTATTAGGGTAACCTGAAACTGTAGCAAGACTACGATCTGTGAAAACAAACAACTCTGAATTATTGATGCTATTTTTCATAAAACATCCGTTAATAAATACTGGAACTATAAAACTGATGCATAAAATTGTTAATACAGATAATACGCAAATTGATTATGAGCACTAGAGGTACTCGTGGAAGGGGTACTAGAGGCCGCGACAGAGGCCGTAGAGGTGCTCGAGCTAGGTCTTCGGCATCGGGCCATATGCCTAACGTTGAGGCAAGGGAGGCGCCTGCTTCACCTGTGACTGAGACTAGGTCACATGATCATGCAACTGGGGATGACGCACTGTCCCAAGCTATGCTGTGAATTTTGGAAAGGGTCGCTGGGCCCAATACTGGTACTGTAGGCCGTGGGTCGGTAACAGAATGACTCAGGTCTAATGGGGCTGAGATCTTTAGGGGTATTGCCAGGGTTGCCTCTAATGTGGCTGAATAGTGGATAAAGGCCACGAAGAGGATCATGGATGACCTTGACTGCACTCCAGAGCAGAGATTAAAAGGTGCAGTGTCTTTGTTGAGAGATGAAGCCTATTAGTGGTGGCTTACTGTAAAAGAGGGTACTCAGTCCGATCGGTTGACTTAGGAGTTTTTCAAGAATGTGCTCCAAGGGAAATATGTGGGCGCAAGTTATGTGGATTCCCGGAGGATGGACTTTCTGAATTTGACCTAAGGGGATAAGTCGGTAGCTAAATATGAGTCTGAGTTTCTACGTCTGAGTTGGTACTCACGAAGGATGGTGGCTACTGAGTATGAGTGCTGTGTTCGTTTCGAGGACAACCCTAGAGATAATTTGTGAGTTTTGATAGCTCCACAGAGGGAGTGAGATTTTACAGTGTTAGTAGAAAAGACGAAGATCGCCAAGGATGTGAAAAGCGTTAAGCGTCAGAATCTTGAAAAGGATAAGGGAAGAAACAAGAGGGTTTGGGAGCCCTCAGGTTCAGCTATGGGGCCTAAGAAAAAGGCCAGAGTTTATGGGCCAGCCAGAGTTGGGCCGCCTGTTGCTACTTTTCGGTCGCAGCCTTGTACTGTTTGTGGGAAACGACATCAGGGCAAGTGCTGGGTTCGAACAAGGGCATGTTTGAGGTGCAGATCTATGGAGCACCGTATTAGGGATTGTCTACGGAGGCCCAATCAGATGCAAGCTACTGGTATGGGTATTGTGCAGCCGTAGAGAGGTTTTTAGTAGCCATCAAGAGGCCGTGATCAAGCCAGGGGTGGAAATGGTACGGGTCGTGGGGCACCGGGCAAAGGTGCTGGACATATGGAGGCAAGGCAGCTAGCACTAGTTTATGTTGCACATCACGAAGAGGATGGAGACGTCCCAGATGTTATTATGGGTACGTTCTTTATTCATCATGTACCTTACAACTGCATTGATTGATGTTGGTTCTACGCACTCTTATATAACATGTACTGTGTCTAAGACTTTGGGTGTGATGTGTGAAAACACTACGAGTGAGGTTACTGTGTTAAGTTCATTAGGGCAGTCAGTGAGAGTAAATAAACTGTTTAAGAAGGTACCTTTGGAGGTTCAAGGAAGGATCTTTTTGGCAGACTTAATGGAACTCCTTTTTGGGGAATTTGACTTGATACTAGGAATGGAATGGCTAGTTAAGCATCAGGCAAATTTGGATTGTACTGCTAAACAGGTAGTACTAAAAATTGCAGAGGGTGACGAGGTAATTGTGATTGGGGATCGTCGAAACTATCTCTCAAATGTGATTTTTGCATTGAGGGCTGAGAAGTTGGTCCGTAAGGGTTGCAAGGCATATCTAGCCTATGTCAGTGCTTCTGGTTCTGAGGTTTTGGCTGTTAGAGATATCAAAATAGTTAAGGATTTTTCAGATATCTTTCCCGATGAGCTACCGAGGTTACCTCCTAATCGTGAAGTTGAGTTTGGGATAGAGCTCTTACCTGGTATAGCTCTGGTGTCTATCGCTCCTTATATAATGGCACTAAAGGAGCTTGTGGAGCTAAAGGCTCAGATTTAAGAGTTACTAGATCGAGGGTTCATTCGCCCTAGTGTGTCTCTGTGGGGAGCACCAGTTTTATTTGTGAAGAAGAAGGATGGAACCATGCGTATGTGCATCGACTATCGGCAATTGAACAAATTGACTATTAAGAATAAGTACCCCCTACCGAGGATTAATTATCTATTTGACCAGTTTCGAGGAGCTTCAGTCTTCTCTAAGATTGATCTCCGATCGAGGTACCATCAATTGAGGGTCAAGGGGACTGATGTTCACAAGACAGCCTTTAGGACACGTTATGGTCACTACGAGTTTCTGGTAATGCTGTTATGGTCACTGTAAGCACTGTTTACTGTTGACAGATAGGGGATTACACACAGAGTTTTCGTAAACTCATCCTTTCTTTTGACTGCACAGGTAATCCCCAGCCTTAGACAATTTGGAGCCACGAGGGACTCAAAGGTGGCCACGCGATTGCTGATGTTTTGATTATGACTTAGTTTATTCAAAGATTTTATATTTGGGTTTTAAATTATGTAATAAGGCCAATTGGGAAATTTGTAACTGTTATTGGGCTTTTGATTTCGTATTTTAAATTGCTAGAATAGGTATTCAAAATAATAACAGTTTCAAAGAAAAACGTGCATTTTTAACCTTAAGGTTTCCAACTAGAGAAGCTTTCGCGGTTTTAATCGAATTAAGAAATCAATGATAACAACCGTTTTGATAAGTTAGTTTCAGTTGTAATAACAAAATTTACCGAGTTTTCTCAAGTAATAAAAACAAAATGGGTTTTAACTTGGAAACGATTTTCACCAACAAGTTCCAGTTTCAGAAGGCATGTCGATGTGACACATCAAATTCGATCGTAACATCTAGGCCAGGTTTGGGGTGTTACATTTAGTGGTATCATAGCCAAGTTGTAAAACTCGACTGTGGAATGGGTTTCTAAATTTTTTTCTCAAAATTGGGGTTTTGAAAAGTTTTCTTAAAATTTTGTTTTGGGAAAGATGATTTCAGGGGAATTTGGAATATTTTCAAACGACATTACTGGAAGCGTGGCACATTGAGTCTCCGGCGCCAAATCTGTAAGTTCTCTACCATTAGTTACTTCTATGGACTCAAATATTATACTGAGAAACTACTATAGATAGTAGTGTTATACTAAAACTCTTTAGTTAGAGTAAACTAAGACTGTAGAAGACTGAAAACTGTAATGAGATCCTGATCCACGAAAATAAAAACTTTAAATATTGTTTATCATAAAATATCCATTAATAATTATTGGAAAGATAAACTGATATCATAAAACTTCTAAATCCAGATTAAGCGTATATCGTTATGAGCACTAGAGGTACTCGTGGAAGGGGTACACGAGGCCGTGGTAGAGGCCGAGGAAGTGCTAGAGCTGGGTCTTCAGCATGGGGTCACATGCCTGCCAGAGAGGCACCAGTCTCGCCAGTAACTGAAATAGGGTTTCATGACCGAGCAGCTAGGGATGATGCTCTATCCCAAGAAATGTTACGGGTTCTTGAAAGGGTTGCTGGAGCGAGTACGGGATCAGTGGGCCGAGGCTCAATTTCTGAGAGACTCCGATCTAATGGAGCAAAAATCTTCAGAGGTGTTTTTGGTGTAGCCCCGAATGTGGTGAAATATTGGTTAGAGGCTACTGAACGACTAATGGACCTTGATTATACTGTGGAACAGAAGTTAAAAAGGGTAGTGTCTTTACTGCGAAATAAGGCCTACCAATGGTGGCTCACTGTAAGAGAAAGTACGTAGGCTGACTGTTTGACATGGGACTTTTTCAAGGCGGCCTTTCAAGGAAAGTACGTGGGTGCAAGTTATGTGGACGCCCGAAGGAAGAAATTTCTGAACTTGACCTAAGGGAATAAGATTGTGGCAGAGTACGAGGCAGAGTTTCTGCGTCTGATTCAGTATGCTCGCGGGATAGTCGCAGTTGAGTATGAACACTGTGTGCCGTTTAAAGATGGGCTTCGGGATGAGTTACGTATGTTGATAGCTCTGCAGAGGGAACGAGACTTTGCTGCCCTTGTTGAGAAAGCAAAAATTACTAAGGGGCAGAAATAAGAGGGATTTTGGGCCTTCAAGTTCTTTTGGTGAGCCTAAGAAGAAGCCTAGATTTGATGGGTTAGTCCGAGTTGGGGTTATTATTGTTGCTGCTAGACCGCAGCCTTGAACTGATTGTGGAAGAGCTTACCAGGGTGAGTGCTGGAAACAAATTGGGGTATGCTTCCGGTGTGGGTCCATGGATCATCAGGTTAAAAATTGTACTCAGAGGCCTGTTCAGATGCAAGCTATAGGGTAGGGCTATGTTCAGCCATGAAAAAGTGGTTGGCAACCACCGAGACGCCGTGGTCAGGCCAGATATGGAAATGGGCTTAGACGAGGTCGTGGAGCACGAGGCAGAGGTGTTGGTAACACTGAGGCGAGGCAGCCTGCGCTGGTTTATGCTACTCGTCATCGAGAGGATGGTGACACTCCTGACGTCATAACTGGTATGTTCCTAATTTTTAACGTACCATACACTGCCTTAATTGATATTGGGTCTACACACTCGTATGTTGCATGCATTATGTCTGGGACATTGAGTATTCAGTTTGAAAGTACTGTTAGTAAGATGACTGTGTTAACTCCACTAGGACAGTCAGCTAGGGTAAATAAGTTATTTAGAGATGTGCCCCTAGAGGTTCAAGGAGTAATCTTTCTGGCAGATTTGATAGAATTACTGTTTAGTGAATTTAACCTTATATTGGGTATGGATTGGCTAGTGAAACATCGTACGAGTTTGGATTGTGCTGTTAAGCGTATGGTGTTGAGGACTACTGAGGGTGAAGAGGTGGTTGTGATAGGGGAGCGAAGGGATTATTTATATACAGCAATCTCAGCGTTAAGGGCCGAGAAATTGGTTCGTAAGGGTTGCGAGGCATTTTTAGCTTATGTTAGCATTTCTGATTCTAAAGGTCCTTCTGTTGGAGATGTTAGAACTGCTAAGGAATTTTCGGATGTATTTCCTGAAGAGCTTCCTGGGTTGCCTCAAGACCATGAGGTCGAATTCGGTATTGAGCTTCTACCTGGAACAGCTCCGTTGTCCATCACCTCTTATAGGATGGCACTGAAGGAGCTGGTGGAGTTAAAGGCTCAAATTCAAGAGCTATTAGACCGAGGGTTCATTCAACCAGGTGTGTCTCCTTGGGGAGCACCAGCGTTATTTGTGAAGAAGGATGGATCCATGCGCATGTGCGTCGATTATCATCAACTGAACAAACTGACTATCAAGAACAAGTACCCTTTACCGAGGATAGAAGATCTGTTTGATCAGTTGCAAGGAGCTGCAGTGTTCTCCAAAATAGATCTACGATCTGGGTACCATCAACTAAAGGTTAAGGAAGCTGATGTGTATAAGACAGCGTTTAAGACTCATTATGGTCACTACGAGTTCCTACTGATGCCGTTTAGGTTGACGAATGCACCAGCTACTTTCATGGATATGATGAACCAAGTATTTCAACCCTATCTAGATCGGTTCGTAGTAGTGTTCATAGACGATATTCTGGTGTATTCGAGAATCGATGAGGATCATGATGCACATCTTCAAATTGTTCTGCAAATTCTGAGGGAGAAGCAGCTTGTAACACCCCTATCCCATAACCGTTGCCGAAATAGGTAAGGGGCATCACCGGACGGACAGATCATTTAAGAACAATACAGAATTACAGATACCATATAACATTAATACATAGGCATTCATCCACAATTCACACTTTAAGATGGTATACGAGACCTAAAACATACATTTAAGAAAGGTCGGGACTAAACCAAACACATTCAGAATTTTCAGAACTTATTCAAAACTTTCAAAACTGTCAAAGTCACACGCTCGTGTGCCTAGGCTGTGCGACTCACATGGGCACAAGACACGCACATGTGGTCTAACTGTGCCAAAAAGAGTTCCTATACTGACTTTTTCACACTGCCAATAGACACGACCGTGTGCCATGACCATGTACTATTTAGCTAGCTATTGACTTAAGCCCACGGCCATAAAGAACGCTCGTGTTCCCTGATCGTGTAGCACAATGCAGGCTTGGTTTAAGCCAATTTGCCACCCCTTTTTGGGTCTAATCCTACAAGAAATAATATACAACATTCATACCAAAATTTTTAATCATTTCCATGCTTAAAGATGACCAATTCACATTAAAACATAGCACATTACAAACATACACCAAAACTATGCACCAACTTATCATTTGCTAGCCAATAGACATGGCATAACATATATACATATCAAGCTTACATTCATAAACCTTCTAGCCTATACATGCCATACTTATAAATATGTACATTTCCAAAAGTACCAAAATGAGTTCGACAGTTTGGTGACAATCCTCGACTATCTTGAGCCTTTATTAGCTACGATAACTGTAAAACAGACAGAAATCACATTGACTAAGCTACAAAGAGCTTAGTACGCCAAAAACAATTACCTAACTAATATAGCATATCAGTACAAGTCAATAACCAGAATTCACAACCGTCTCATGAAATATTTCTTTATTTCACAGAAACAGAGTCTTTTCCATTTAGAATTCTAGTATGATACAAACGTACATTTATAAATTATACATTTTATATATTGATTTCCATATCTCAACTTTATCATCAGACAATACAGAAACGGAATAGATGTTCATAAATAGGTACAATGCCGATGACCCAGACGTGGTCTTACACGTAATTCAGTATCGAGGCCTCTGTCCCAGATAGGTCTTACACGAAATCTCAAATCGAGGCTTGTGTCCCAGACACAGTCTTATACGATATCTTAGATCAATATCAACATTCTTTCAGGAACATATAGAGCTTCTCAGACACCAGCATGTTATCAGAGTTTATTCATCAGGCTTTCAAGACTGTCCAATACAGATCATAGTTTATATACGCAGAATTTAGTCAACTTAACACGTAAGCGTAGTTTGACTTACCTCGTACAAATTTCAGATGGATCGAGTCGACTATTCAACTATTTTGGACTTGCCTCGATCTAAGTCTGACTTTCTTTGTTCTTGATCTATTTCAATCCAAATTCAACCATTTAATCATTTATTTCATTCAAAATAATCCATGAACACATATTTAGGGCACTTTGCATTTTAGCCCTTATATTTTCACCCTTTGACAATTTACTCCATTTATCATAAAATCACAAATATGCAAAAATTCACCAAGACTATAGTTTAGCCAAATATACATAGCTTCCATACAAGCCCAAATAACATATTTAATTCACAATTTAGTCCTTCAAAACCTTATTTTCACAAATTAGCCCAAATAGCTCTATTTCATCAAAATTCAAAGACAAAACTTATAAATCATCTATTGAGCCTCCATAATTCATCCAAAAGCACCACAAAACTCATGATATAAACAATGGCATTTCATGAAATCTTTAACAGACACAGAAATTCAGACATGGGCTTTGAAGAACACGAAGCAAAGATCACAGAAACGTAGAAATTATCAAAAACAGACAAAAATTCATACCTTAATCAAAGATTAAGCTAGCTGAAAGCTAAAAACTCCATGAAAGGCTTTCTTCTTCATTACATTCGGCTAAAGATGATAAAAGATGGACTACATTTCATTTTTGTTTTATTTATTAACCTTTAATAATTATTTTTGTAATATCCCGAATTAGGGCCTAATCGGAATAGTGGTTTCATGACCATAAATCTGAGATAGAAATAATTATTTTATAATTATTTTGAGGTTTATGATATGATTTCATGATTGTGTGAAAATTTCGTGATGAAATTCTATGCATAAAGTGCTTAAGTTGAGATTAGGGACTAAATCGAATAATTTGCAAAAACTTGCATTCTAGAAGTTTTTAATATGAAATTGCTTTGGAATATGAATGAGGAGGTCTTAAATAGAAATTTGACCAATTTCTAAGTCTATGGACAAAAATTGGACATGGATGGAATTTTTGGAAAGTTTAGTAGTAAGGGCATTTTGGTCATTTAGTTATTAAAACGATTTAAAAACAAAATTAAAAGCCAATTTTTGTCCATCTTCTTCATTAGGCAAAAATTTCAAGGGTTCTCCATAGCTAGGGTTTGTTTCAAGCTTTCAAGCTCCATAGTAAGTGATTCCAAGCCCCGTTTTTAATGTTCTTTATGTTTTTAGAATCCCGGTAGCTCGATTTAGCTTATGTTAGCAATAATTCGACCTAGGGTTCATATTTGGAAAAATATCCATAGGTGAAATTTGTGTATTTTGGTGTTTTATGCTAGAATATGAGGTTTTAAATTATGTTAGACAACTTGTGCTACTCGGTTTTAAGTGAAAACGAGTAAAAGGGCTTAATCGGTAAAAATACCCAATAGTCATAAGTGCATGTTAGAGTGTGAATTTGATACTGTCATAGAAGAGAAAAATGATCAGCATGTCATAAAACATAAGAATAAGGGCTGAAATTAAATTTTCGAGCCTAGAGGCAAAATTGTAATTTTGTAAAAGTTAGGGGGCAAAAACGTAATTTTTCTATAATGTGATTTTTGGATTGAAATAAATAGTATGAGTGTTAAATGAACTAAATGTGTTTTTATAGATCAAGAAAGACGTGGAATCGATCGTGATCGGGGAAAAGAAAAGCTTTCAGACTAAATTATAACATTTCTAAAGTTTGCACCGTGGTAAGTTCGTACATGAATAATTTATTAATTTTTTTATGTTATTTTATGTTGTTATCATATGAATTGGTGGCTGTCCATAGAACGATTAAATGATGGAAATTTGCAAATTTAATTAGATTGTGAATAAGTGTTAACAGTGAAAAAGGAAAGATTTTCTCGGTTGAACCTTTGGAACAGGAACAATACGAATGACCCATTGTGAGTACACGTGTGTAGTACTAAGTGCAGGCTACTAAATGTACCATACTGTTAAGTCACATGTGTAGTACTAAGTGCAGGCTACTACGTGTATCAGATGGTGAGGTCACGTCTGTAGTACTAAGTGCAGGCTACTACGTGTACCGGATTGTTGGTCGCATGTGTAGTACTAAGTGCAGGCTACTATGCGTATCAGATAGCTTCAGCTATAAGTGTGGAAGGGGGAAATATGTGTAAACAATGGTATATTTGTTATTTTTCCGTTGAGTTCAATGGGGAAAATCGATAAAGTGGTAATATATGAAAAGTTAGGAGTTATGTGCTCAATAATTGAGCGAATTCTAGTATAACAAAAAGGACTAGGTGGAGTTATGTAAGAGTGAATGTTAGAAATAAAACAGTGTTGGACAACAGCAGTTACATGATTTTAAAAATTTACCAAAAATCGTGGAAGTTGAACAAAAACGCAAATTATATATGAAAATAAAGCTTAAGGAGTCTATTTTCACATAAAAGAAATAGGGGAAGCAAAAGAATTCTATATAGTGTGATATTTGAATTCTTGTGAAATAGGGTCTAAATGAATTTGAGATCCCCTTTTCTGACTTTCGAAATTCACCATAAATTGTAAAAAAATTATTAAGAGTCATACTTTACATGCATGGATTTATTATTGAGTCTATTTTTAAGAGAAACAAACGATACAGTCGTTGGAATTCTGTATAGGGAGAAATTTGGTTCGTAGTGCACAGGGCTCAGAGTAGTTGTACCCTGAAATAGGGGAGACTTTAACTAATAAACTGTACTAATTGGCCTAACCAAAAATTCTAAAAAAAAATTTGTAAGTAAACATATGAGTTTAGTTTCAGGGAAAATTTTTGGAATTGAAATTCGAGTCTTGTAGCTCGAGATATGATTTTTTTTAAACTGGGACTCCAAAAAATAACCTGTCCTTAATATGTGATTATATACTAGTATGATTGTTTTACTTTGATAAATTGTATATCAATTTCGTACTTACTTACTAAGCTATATGCTTATCTTCTTTTCTTTTTCTTGTCTTATAGAGTTATTAAGCCAGCTCGGGATTTGGAGATCGTCGGAGACCCATTCACACTATCAATACTTTTTGGTACTTTGTAAACACTATTTTAGAGTTATGGCATGTATAGGAGGCTGAATCATTTTGTTATATGTTATAATTAATTTGGTTTAAAATATTACTTTTCAAAATTTGATAATTTACTTGTTTTTATGTATATCTGTTAATGTTATCTATTTTTGTTTAAGCTAGAGGAATTAATTATGCAAGGTCAGGTAAATGTGTGAATTCATGTTTTCGTGATCTGTAATATTCCGTACCTTGTTTCGGCTTAGAACATGGGTATGGGGTGTTACATTTATAGGTATCAGAGCCAAGGTTTAGGCAATTCTCGAATTTACGTACTGTGTGTGGAAGTCTATCTATATATGCCATAATTATATTATGATCGTGTGATGACTCCTGACAATTTAAATCGTGTTTTTATATTGTTAATGGATCTCGACTGAGCTGTAGCTGATGATGTAGAAAGTAATGCGCCGGCTCCCGCACAACGGGCTGCGCCAGTTGAGAGCAGGCATGAAACACATGATTAGGGAGATGGGGCCTGGGAAGCCTTTCTCCGTATGATGAGTAATTGGTACACAAAATTTGTTTGGGCAAATCCGAACGCTCAGCCTCCTCCACCCCCTCCTATTCCTCAATCAGTTCTCGTAGTTCCTCAAGGTGCCAAAATGGCAAGATTGAGCAAACCCCCAGTTGATAAAATTTGAAAGCAAGAGGCTGAAGAATTTAGGGCTAATATAGATGATGATCCCGAGAAAGCAGAGTTCTGGCTTGAAAATTCTATCAGGGTATTCGATGAGCTTTCTTGCACTCCCGAAGAATGTTGAAAATGTGCTATATCTTTACTAAGGGATTCGACATATCATTGGTGGAAGACACTGGTATTTATGGTTCCGAAAGAAAGGGTTACATGGGATTTCTTTCAAGAGGAGTTTAGAAAGAAGTATATAAGCCAGTGGTTCATTGATCAAAAACGGAAAGAGTTCCTTGAGCTGAAACAAGGTAAAATGTCTGTGGCAGAATATGAACGTGAATTTGTCAGACTCAGCAAGTATGCCCAAGAGTGTGTGTCCATCGAAGCTATTATGTGTAAGAGGTTCGAGCATGGGCTAAATGAAGACATCAAGCTACTAGTTGGGATTTTAGAGTTGAAAGAGTTTGTGGTATTGGTTGGTCGAGCTTGTAAAGCTGAAGAACTGAGTAACAAGAAGAGAAAAGCTGTGAATGAAGCCAAAGACGCAAGAAAGAGGCCAATGAGTAAGTTATTTCAATCTCAGTCAAAGAAGTCTAAAAAACTGAATCCTCGATTGACTGTTTCAACTGAACATTCGTATCGGGATCGTGGGAGATCATATTCGGGTTCTAAAGCTCAAGCTACTTCAATGGCGAGTGTAGGTAATATGAGATCTAATAGACACGAGTGTCAGCACTGTGGTAAACAACATTTCGGGGAGTGTTGGATGATTAGCCGGGCTTGTTTCAAATGCGGTTCCCGAGAACATTATATTAAGGATTTCTAAAAAGCGTTGAAGAAGAAAAATTTTAGAGTGCCAGATAGACTAGTGCTGCTAATAGAGGTAGACCTCCGAGAAATACTAGAAGTGGAGCTAGCAGTCGAAGTATGACAAAGGAATCAATTGGGAGACCGGAAGCTAGAGTACCTGCTAGAGCTTATGCCATACGTGCTCGGGAAGAGGCATCATCTCCTAATATGATTACTGGTACATTTTCTCTTTATGATACTATTGTTATTGCATTGATTGATCTCGGATCTACTCATTCTTATGTTTGTGTGAATTTGGTATCTAGTAAGAGCTTGCCTGTAGAATCTACTGAATTTGTGATTAAGGTGTCAAACCCTTTAGCAAAATATGTGTTAGTAGATAAGGTTTGCAAAAATTGCCCTTTGATGATTCAAGGTCACTGTTTTTCAGCTTATCTAATGTTGCTACCATTTGACGAGTTTGATGTCATTTTGGGTATGGATTGGTTGATATTACATGATGCCAGAATAAATTGCAAACAGAAAACTCTTAAGTTGAAATGTGAAAATGGTGAAATTCTTCAAGTAGAAACAAATGAATCAAATAAATTACCTATGGTGATTTCATACATGTCTACTCAGCGATATATGCGAAAAGGATGTGAAGCTTATCTTGCTTATGTATTAAATACTAAAATGTCTGAGTCAAAGCTTGAATCAGTACCAGTAGTCTGCGAGTTCCTGGATGTATTTCCAAAAGAATTGCCGGGGTTGCCTCCGATTAGAGAGGTAGAGTTTGCTATTGATTTATTACCTGGAACTGCACCAATTTCGATCTCTCCATACAGAATGGCTCCAACTAAATTGAAAGAATTAAAAGCTCAGTTGCAAGAGTTAACAGATAAGGGGTTTGTGAGACTGAGTTTCTCTCCCTAGGGTGCCCCTGTGTTGTTTGTAAAGAAAAAGGATGGATCCATGAGAGACTTTGTATTGACTATCGACAGCTCAACAAGGTGACCATAAAGAACAGGTATCCGTTATCGAGAATTGGAGATTTGTTTGACCAGTTAAAAGTGGCGACAGTGTTTTCAAAGATTAATTTAAGATCCGGTTACTATCAGCTAAGAGTTAAAGAGTCGGATGTGCCAAAAATCACTTTCAGAACGAGGTATGGACACTACGAATTTCTTGTGATGCCCTTCGGTTTAACCAATGCTCCGGCTATCTTTATGGATTTGATGAATCTAATCTTTTAGCCATACTTGGATAGGTTTGTGGTTGTGTTCATAGATGATATCCTAATTTATTCTCGAAATGAGTCCGAGCATACTGAACATTTAAGAATGGTATTACAGATTCTAGGAGAAAAGAAATTGTTTGCTAAATTCAGTAAAAGTGAATTTTGCCTTCATGAAGTCAAATTTTTGGGACATGTAGTTTCGGGTGATGGTATTCGGGTCGATCCGAGCAAAGTTTCGGCAATTGTTAATTGGAAACCGCCAAAGGATGTATCTGAGGTTTGAAGCTTTTTGGGCTTAGCTGGATATTATCGACGCTTTGTTGAGGGATTTTCAATGATTGCCTCTCCTATGACTAAGCTGTTGCAAAAGAATGTTAAATTTGATTAGACTGAAGAGTGTCAACAATGTTTTGAGAAGTTGAAAGAGCGGTTGACCAAAGCACCGGTGTTAGTGCAACCCGAGCGGGGAAAGAATTTGTGATCTATAGTGACGCGTCATCAATTGGTCTTGGTTGTGTTTTAATGCAAGAAGATAAAGTAGTAGCTTATGCCTCAAGACAGTTGAAATCGCACGAGAAAAATTACCCAATGCATGATTTAGAGTTGGCCGCCATTGTCTTTGCTTTGAAGATTTGGCGTCATTATTTATACGGTGAGAAATGCTGAATCTTTACTGATCACAAAAGTTTGAAATATTTGATGAATCAAAAAGATTTGAATTTACGACAATGGAGATAGCTTGAATTATTAAGGATTATGAATTAATAATTGATTATCATCCCGGGAAAGTGAATGTAGTCACAGATGCCTTAAGTAGAAAATCTTTGTTCGCTTTGAGAGCTATGCATACAGGTTTGGCTATGTCTGATGATGGTTTGATTTTGGCCGAGTTAAGAGTTAGGCTGCTACTTCTTTAGGAAATTTGTGAAGCTCAGAAGAATGACAGGGAATTGCGAGCCAAGCGAGCGCAGTGTGAATTGGATTGTAACTCAGATTTTCGAATCGGACTAGAGGATTGCTTAAGGTTCCGTGATCGAGTATGTGTACCAAAAGATGCTGAATTGATTCAGAAGATTTTACATGAGGCACACAATAGTTGTTTGCAAGTTCATCCTGGTAGTACGAAAATGTACAACGACTTGAAGAAAATATATTAGTGGAACAGTATGGAGAGAGATATCTCTGAGTTTGTAGCAAAATGCTTGATTTGCCAGCAAGTGAAAGCTGAACACCAGGTACATTCAGGTTTACTTCAACTAGTGATGATTCCTGAGTGGAAATGGGACAGAATTACGATGGATTTTGTGACAGGGTTGCCTCTGACTCCGAAAAAGAAAAATTTCGTCTGGGTTGTAGTTGATAGATTAACAAAATCGGCTCACTTTATACCAGTACGTACCGATGACTCCCTTGATAAGTTGGCTGAATTATATATTTATGAAATTGTGAAATTACACGGAATACCTATGTCTATCATTTCGAATAGAGATTCGAGATTTACTTTGAGGTTTTGGAAAAAGTTGCAAGAAGCTTTGGGTACGAAATTGAATTTCAGTACCGTATTTCATTCACAAACTGACGGTAAATCTGAAAGAGTAATTCAGGTACTCGAGGATATGCTCTGATGCTATGTTTTAGAATTTCAGGGCAATTGGGAGAAATTGTCTACAACAATAGTTTTCAATCGAGCATACAGATGGCACCGTACGAAGCATTGTATGGTCGCAAGTGTCGGAGTCCTTTGTATTAGACCGAGCTCAGTGAGAAATAGATTCACGAAGTTGACTTGATTAGAGAAACTGAAGAGAAAGTAAAACTGATTCATGATTGTCTAAAAGCTTCTTCAGATCGACAAAAGTCATATGTGGATTTGAAGAGAAAAGAGATCGAGTTCCAAGTAGCTGATAAAGTTTTTCTAAAGGTATCTCCGTGGAAGAAAATTTTAAGGTTTGGTCGAAAAGACAAGTTGAGTCCGTGTTTCATTGGGCCTTATAAGGTTATTGAAAGAGTTGGACCAGTGGCTTATCGGCTAGCCTTGCCAACCAAGTTGGAAAATATTCATAATGTGTTTCATGTGTCGATGCTGCGACGTTACCATTCTGATCCTTCACATGTGATTCCTCTGACAGAAATTGAACTTCGACCGTATATGACCTATGAGGAGGAACCAATAAAGATTTTGGCTCGAGAAATTAAATAGTTGAGAAATAAAAGTATAGCCTTAGTCAAAGTATTGTGGCACAGACATGGAATAGAAGAGGCTACGTGGGAACCTGAGGAAATTATGAGAAACCAATACCCACATCTATTTACCAGTAAGATTTTCAAGGACGAAAATCCTTAAAGGGGGGAAGAGTTGTAATATCCCGAATTAGGGCCTAATCAGAATACTGGTTTCGTGACCACAAATCCAAGATAGAAATAATTATTTTATAATTATTGCGAGGTTTATGATATGATTGCATGATTGTGTGAAAATTTCGTGATGAAATTCTATGCATAAAGTGCTTAAGTTGAGATTAGGGACTAAATTGAATAATTTGCAAAACTTGCATTTTAGAAGTTTTTAGTATGAAATTGCTTTGGAATATTAATGAGGAGGTCTTAAATAGCAATTTGACCAATTTCTAAGTCTATGGACAAAAATTGGACATGGATGGAATTTTTGGAAAGTTTAGTAGTAAGGGCATTTTGGTCATTTAGTTATTAAAATGAATTAAAAACAAAATTAAAAGCCAATTTTTGTCCATCTTCTTCATTAGGCCGAAATTTCAAGGGTTCTCCATATCTAGGGTTTGTTTCAAGCTTTCAAGCTCCATAGTAAGTGATTCGAAGCCCTGTTTTTAATATTCTTTATGTTTTTGGAATCCTCGTAGCTCGATTTAGCTTATGTTAGCAATAATTTGACCTAGGGTTCATATTTGGAAAAATACCCATAGATTAAATTTGTGTATTTTGGTGTTTTATGCTAGAATATGAGGTTTTAAATTATGTTAGACAACTTGTGCTACTCGGTTTTAAGTGAAAACGAGTAAAAGGGCTTAATTGGTAAAAATACCTAATAGTCATAAGTGCATGTTAGAGTGTGAATTTGATGCTATCATAGAAGAGAAAAATGATCAGAATGTCATAAAACATATGAATAAGGGCTGAAAATAAATTTTCGAGCCTAGGGGCAAAATTGTAATTTTGTAAAAGTTAGGGGGCAAAAACGTAATTTTTCCATAATGTGATTTTTGGATTGAAATAAATAGTATGAGTATTAAATGAACTAATGTGTTTTTATAGATCAAGAAAGACGTGGAATCGATCGTGATCGGGGAAAAGAAAAGCTTTCGGACTAAATTATAACATTTTTAAAGTTTGCACCGAGGTAAGTTCGTACATGAATAATTTATTGATTTTTTTTATGTTATTTTATATTGTTATCATATGAATTGGTGGCTGTCCATAGAATGATTAAATGATGGAAATTTGCAAATTTAATTAGATTGTGAATAAGTGTTAACAGTGAAAAAGGAAAGATTTTCCTGGTTGAACCTTCGGAACAGGAACAATACGAATGACCCATTGTGAGTACACGTGTGTAGTACTAAGTGCAGGCTACTACCTGTACCATACTGTTAAGTCACGTGTGTAGTACTAAGTGCAGGCTACTACGTGTATCAGATGGTGAGGTCACGTGTGTAGTACTAGGTGCAGGCTACTACGTCTACCAGATTGTTGGTCGCATGTGTAGTACTAAGTGCAGGCTACTATGCATATTAGATAGCTTCGGCTATAAGTGTGGAAGGGGGAAATATGTGTAAACAATGGTATATTTGCTATTTTTCTGTTGAGTTCAATGGGGAAAATCGATAAAGTGGTAATATATGAAAAGTTAGGAGCTATGTGCTCGATAATTCAGCAAATTCTAGTACAACAAAAAGGACTAGGTGGAATTATGTAAGAGTGAATGTTAGAATTAAAACAGTGTTGGACAGCAGTAGTTACATGATTTTAAAAGTTTACCAAAAATCGTGGAAGTTGAATAAAAATGCAAATGATATATGGAACTTAACGACTCTATTTTCACATAAAAGAAACAAGAGAAGCAAAAGAATTCTATATAGTGTGATATTTGAATTCTTGGGAAACAATGTCTGATTGAATTTGAGATCCCCTTTTCTGACTTTAGAAATTCACCATAAATTGCAAAAAATATTATTAAGAGTCATACCTTACATGCATGGATTTATTATTGAGTCTATTTTTAAGAGAAACAAACGGACACAGTCGTTGGAATTCTGCATGCAGAGGAGAAATTTGGTTCAGAGTGCAGTGGGTCGAGTAGTCATACCCTGAAATAGGGGAGACTTTAACTAATAAACTGTACTAATTGGCCTGACCAAAAATTCTAAAAAAAAATTAGTAAGTAAACATATGAGTCTAGGTTCAGGGAAAATTTATGGAATTGAATTTCGAGTCTTGTAGCTCGAGATATGATTTTTTTAAACTGGGACTTCAGAAAACAGCCTATCCTGAATATGTGATTATATACTAGTATGATTGTTTTACTTTGATAAATTGTATATCAATTTCGTACTTACTTACTAAGCTATATGCTTATCTTCTTTTCTTTTTCTTGTCTTATAGAGTTATTAAGCCAGCTCGGGATTTGGAGATCGTCGGAGACCCATCCACACTATCAATACTTTTTGGTATTTTGTAAACACTATTTTGAAATTATGGCATGTATAGGAGGCTAAATCATTTTGTTATATGTTATAATTAATTTGGTTTAAAATATTACTTTTCAAAATTTGATAATTTACTTGTATTTATGTGTATCTGTTAATGTTATCTATTTTTGTTCAAGCTAGAGGAATTAATTATGTAAGGTCAGGTAAATGTGTGAATTCATGTTTTCGTGATCTGTAATATTCAGTACCTTGTTCCGGCTTAGAACATGAGTATGGGGTGTTACAATTTTACTATTATACCCTTACTAAAATAATCTTTAAAACATATAAGACAAGGTCATAATTGTCCACTAGCCCTTCAAATGATTTAATTATCATTTGAGAGCTCCCACTTTAAAAGCCATAGCAAATAAACACTTTTATCAAATAGAATGCAACTTTACATTTTACGCAATTAAGTCCTTTTTGCAGAATGGAGCACAGAAATAGAGAAATTAAATCACAAAAACTTCGTAGATATAAAATTCACATATCACAGACACTGAAAATAATATAAAATATTTTTTGGACTCGATTTTGTGGTCCCGAAACCACTATTCTGACTAGGGTCTAAACCAGACTATTACAATTCTCACCCTTTTAGGGATTTTCGTCCCTAAAAATTTTACCTTTAAACAGATTCAGATATTGTTGTTTCATTGCATCCTCAGGCTCCCACGTAGCCTCTTCTACTTCGTGTCTATGCCACAGCACTTTGACTAATAAAATTCTCTTATTACACAATTCTTTAATCTCTCGAGACAGAATACGAATCGGCTTTTCTTCATAAGTCATATCAGAATGGATCTCAATATCAGACGGAGAAATTACATGCGAAGGATCAGATCTGTATCGTCGAAGCATAGATATGTGAAATACATTATGAAGCTTTTCTAACTTAGATGGTAGCCTCAATCTATAAGCAACTGGCCCAACTCGCTCAATGATTTCATATGGTTTGATGAACCTCGGACTCAACTTTCCCTTTTTTACCAAATTGGAATAGTTTCTTCCACGGAGATACTTTCAAAAACACTTTATCACCGATCTCATATTCGATATCCTTTCGTTTTAAATCTGTATAAGACTTCTGACGATCAGAGGCAGCTTTCAGATTATCTCGGATTATTTTCACTTTCTGTTCTGTTTCTTTTATCAGATCAATACCATAAATCTTATTCTCACAGAGCTTAGACTAGTATAACGGAATTATACATTTTCTACCATGTAAGGCTTCGTACGGTGCCATTTTAATGCTCGATTGAAGGCTATTATTATAAGCGAATTCAATCAAGGGTAGATATTGTTCCCATGTGCCTTCAAACTCAAGAATGCAACATCTTAACATATCCTCAAGTATCTGAATAATCCGCTCAGATTGACCATCTGCTTGTGGATGAAAAGCAGTGCTGAAATGCAATTTAGTACCCAGAGCATCTTGTAATTTCCTTCAGAAGTGCGATGTAAATCTCAGGTCCCTGTCCGATACTATCGACAATGGCACACCATGCAACCTTACGATATCAGAAATGTATAACTCAGCTAGTTTATCGAGTGAGTAATCAGATCGAATTGGAATAAAATGAGCTGATTTCGTCAACCGATCAACTACAACCCAAATTACATCTTTCTTTCTCGGATACAAAGGCAAACCCGAGACAAAATCCATGGTCACTCGATCCCATTTCCATTCCTGAATCATAATCGATTGCAATAGACCAGATGGCACCTGATGCTCAGCTTTAACTTGCTGACAGATCAAACATTTAGAAACAAAATCAGAAATATCTCTTTTCATTCCCGGCCACCAGTATAGTTGCTTCAAATCATTATACATTTTCGTACTCCCTAGATGAACAGAAAATCTACTACTATGAGCCTCATTCAAAATCATCTGAATTAACTCTGAATTTCTCGGAACACAAAGTCTATTTCTGAATCTCAAAACAATCATCAACATCAACCCGAAATTCAAAATCACAAAGAGCTCACTTAGCTATCAATTCATTGTTAGATTTCTGAGCCTTGTAGATCTGTTGCATAAACAAGGGTTTTGCTTTCAGTTTGGCACAAACCAAGGTATCATCAGATAGTGCTAAATGAGCATTCATCGCACGCAATGCAGACAATGATTTCTGACTCAAAGCGTCTGCTTCCACATTTGCTTTGCCCGGATGATAATCAATAACTAGCTTGTAGTCTTTTAACAATTCTAACCATCTTCTCTGTCGCATATTCAGATCTTTTTGCGTCATTAAATATTTCAGACTTTTATGATTAGAAAACATGTGACATTTCTCACCAAACAGACAGTGACGCCAGATTTTCAAGGCAAACACAATAGTAGCTAGCTCGAGATCGTGTGTCAGATAGTTCTTTTCATGTGGCCTCAACTGTCTCGAAGCATAAGCAATGACTTTTCTTTCTTGCATCAAAACACATCCCAGACCAATCAACGAAGCATCGTTGTAAATTACAAATTCTTTACCCGATTCAGGTTGTACTAATACCAGAGCTTCAGTCAATAAAGTCTTCAACTGATCGAAACTGTCCTGACATTTTTCAGACCAATCAAACTTCACATCTTTTTGTTGTAGTTTTGTCAATGGGCACAATCATCGAAAAACCTTTCACAAATCTTCTATAGTAACCAGCAAGTCCCAGAAAACTACGGACTTTAGATACATTTCTCGGAGGTTTCTAATCTATAATAGCTGAAATTTTGCTCAGATCAGCTCAGATACCAGAGGCTGATACAATATGACCAAGAAAACCAACTTCTCGCAACCAAAACTCACACTTACTAAACTTCGCATACAACTGTTTATCTCATAGTGTCTGTAGCACTATTCTCAAATGCTCAGCATGTTTAGATTCATCATGTGAATAAATCAATATGTCGTCAATGAATACCACAACAAATTTATCTAAATATGGTTCAAAAATTCTATTCATCAAATCCATAAAAATAGCAAGTGCATTCGTTAATCTAAAAGGCATAACTAAAAATTCATAATGCCCGTACCTCGTTTTAAAAGTAGTTTTCAGAATATCAGAGTCCTTTACTCGCAACTGGTAGTAATCCGATCTCAGATCTATCTTTGAAAACACAGTTGCAGCTTTCAACTGATCGAATAAGTAATCAATCCTGGGCAGAGGATATTTGTTCTTTATAGTCACTTTGTTAAGTTGGCGGTAATCAATACACATTCTCATTGTGCCATCTTTCTTTTTCACAAATAGAATAGGAGCACCCCAAGGTGAGAAACTCGGTCTAGCAAATCCTCGATCGGTTAATTCTTGCAACTGAGATTTCAATTCCTTTAATTTGGTCGGAGCCATTCTAGATAGAGCTATTGATATCGGAGTAGTACCAGGTACTAACTCAATGCCAAACTCGACTTCTCGAATCGGAGGTAAACCAGGTAGTTCCTTAGGAAATACATCAGAGAATTCACAGATAACAAACACTGATTCAACTTTCTTATCATTTATTTTCGAGTCTAACACATAAGCTAAGTAGGCTTCACAACCTTTCTTTACATATTTTCGTGCTTTCATTGCAGATATCACAGCTGGTAGTCCGTTCAAATCACTAGACTCAATTCGAATTATCTCATCATTCTTACACCTTAAATCAATGACTTTTCATTTGCAGTTCACAATAGCATCGTGCAAAGTTAACCAATCCATTCCCAGAATTATGTCAAATTCATCGAAGGGCAAAAGCATCAGATCAGCAGGAAAACAGATATCTCAAATCAATAAAAAGCAATTCTTGCAGACTTTGTCAACCAAGACACTTTTGCCTAAGGGGTTTGATACTCTAATTACGAATTCAGTAGACTCTACAGGCAAAGTCTTACTATGTACTAAATTCATACAGATATAAGAATGTGTTGATCCAGGGTCTATCAATGCAATCACAGAAGTATTATAAACAATAAAAGTACCAGTAATCACGTCTAGTGACGAGGCTTCCTCACGAGCTCGGATAGCATAGGCTCTAGTAGGTGCTCTGGCCTTAGACCTAATAGCAGTATCTCCAGTAGCTCTTTGACCACCACTTGTATTTCTCGCATTTCTGGAAAGTCTACCTCTAGCTGAGGTGTTACTTGGTCTCAGATTCTGTACATTCTCTTGCTCAGTAGGTTCAGAACAATCTCTTACAAAATGATTTAGAGATCCACATCAGAAATAGGCTTGGTAATTCAATCTATAATTTCCCGGATGTCTTTTACCACAGTGTTTACACTCATGTTTCTCAGATTGGACATTCCCGACACTTGCAACAGAAGTAGCAGGAGCTCTGGAATTCAAGTGCAATCTAGCTTAATCTCGGTTCAAATATCTTACATTAGTTTTTGAGCAGTTTCGATCATCTCAGAATTTCTTTAACTCAGATTGAAATGCTCTACCTGAAAATTTCTTTCTAACATCTCTAGCTTCAGAATCAGCTTTTCTTTTCTCTTTTCTTAATTCTTCAGCTTTACAAGCTCGCTCAACGAGCACTACGTTCGTATTCAGTAACAAACATATCTTTGTTTAATCCATCTTCAAACCTTTTGCACATTATTACTTCATTCGATACACATTCCCGAGCATACTGGCTCAATCTCACAAATTCACATTCGTATTCAGTAACAAAAATACGACCTTGTTTAAGCACAAGAAGCTCTTTACGTTTCTAATCAATGAATCTCTGACTAATGTATTTCTTCCAAAATTCAGCTTGAAAGAAATCCCAAGTAACACATTCGCTCGGAACCATAAATATTAAAGTTTTCCACCAATGGTACGTCGTATCTCTCAGAAGTGAAACGGCACATTTTAAACACTCCTTAGGATTCAGAGACATTTCATCAAACACTCATATTGTATTCTCTAACCAGACTTTAGCTTTTTCAGCATCATCATTCATTGTAGCTCGGTAGTCTTCTGCCCCATACTTTCTAATCTTATCAGTTGGTGGTTTACTTAGCTGAACCGGGCTCACTGAGGGCACAACAGGAATTTGAGAAGGATTAACCGGGGGAGGAGGTTGTTGAACAGCTGGATTGGTTCTAATATACTGAGTGAACCAATCATTCATCATCTGATAGAAGGCTTGCTTAGCCTTGCTATCACGGCTACTCATAGCCGGTCGAGAATCATCTTGCATTGTCCCTTGCACGGGAGTAGGTGCATTACTTTCAACATCGTCAGCTACGACTCTATTGGGATCCACTGCTATATAAAAGCACATTTCAATGTCAGGATTCATCACACTATCGCAGTTTCAGATATATGGCATGTATAGCTAGACTTACATACGCTATGGTAGTCTTAGAACTAACTAAACTATAGCTCTAATACTAATAAAATGTAACACCCCTATCCTGTAACCTTCGTCAGAATAGGTAAGGGGCATCACTAGATGGACAGAGCATTTCTACGAGACCTAAAATATACATTTAAGAAAGGTCGGGACTAAACCGAACACATTCAAAATTTTTAGAACTTATTTAAAACTTTCAAAATTGTCAAAGTCACACGCTCGTGTGCCTTGGCCGTGTGACTCACATGGGCACAAGATACACCCATGTGGTCCAACTGTGCCAAAAAGAGTTCCTATACTGACTTTTTTACATGGCCAATAGAAACGGCCATGTGTCATGACCGTGTAATATTTAGCTAGCTACTGACATAAGCCCATGGCCACAAAGCATGCTCGTGTTCCCTGACCGTGTGGCACAATGCAGCCTTGGTTTAAGCTAATTTGCCACCCCTTTTTGGGTCCAATCCTACAAAAAAAAATATACAACATTCATACCAAAATTTTGAATCAATTCCATACTTAAAGATGACCAATTCACATTAAAACATAGCATATTACAAACATACACCAAAACTATGCACCAACTTATCATTTCCTAGCCAATTGACATGGCATAACATATATACATGTCAAGTTTACATTCATAAACCTTTTAGCCTATACATGCCATACTTATAAATATGTACATTTCCAAAAGTACCAAAATGAGTTCGACAGTGTGGTGACAATCCTCGACTATCCCGAGCTTTCAGTACCTACGATAACTATAAAACAGATAGAAATCACATAGAGTAAGCTACAAAGAGCTTAGTAAGCCAAAAACAATTACCTAACTAATATAACATATCAGTATAAGTTAATAACAGAATTCTCAACCGTCTCATGGAATATTTCTTTATTTCACAGAAACAGAGTCTTTTCCATTCAGAATTCTAGTACGATACAAACGTACCTGTATAAATTATACATTTCATATATTGATTTCCATATCTCAACTTTATCATCAGACAATTTAGAGACGGAATAGATGTTCATAGATAGGTATAATGCTGACGTCCCGGACGTGGTCTTACATGTAATTTGGTATCGAGGCCTCTGTCCTAGACAGGGTCTTACACGAAATCTCAAATAGAGGCCTGTGTCCTAGACACGGTCTTATACGATATCTCAGATCAATATCAACAGTGTTTCAGGAACATACAGAGCTTCTCAGACACCAGCATGTTATCAGAGTTTATTCATCAGGCTCTCAAGGCCGTCCAATACAGATCACAGTTTATATACGCAGAATTTAGTCAACTTAACACGTAAGCATAGTTTGACTTACCTCATACGGATTTCGGATGGAACGAGTCGACTATTCAACTATTTTGGACTTCCCTCGATCTAAGTCTGACTTTCTTTGTTCTTGATCTATTTCAATCCAAATTCAACCATTTAATCATTTATTTCATTCAAAATAATCCATGAACACATATTTAGGGCACTTTGCATTTTAGCCCTTATATTTTCACACTTTGACAATTTAGTCCATTTATCACAAAATCACAAATATGCAAAAATTCACCAAGACTATAGTTTAGCCAAATATACATAGCTTCCATACAAGCCCAAATAACATATTTAATTCACAATTTAGTCCTTCAAAACCTCATTTTCACAAATTAGCCCAAATAGCTCTATTTCATCAAAATTCAAAGACAAAACTTATAAATCATCTATTGAGCCTTCATAATTCATCCAAAAACATAACAAAAATCATGATATCAACAATTTCATTTCATGAAATCTTTAACAGAAACAAAAATTCAGACATGGGCTTTGAAGAACACGAAGCAACGATCACAGAAACGTAAAAATTATCAAAAACAAACAAAAATTCATACCTTAATCAAAGATTAAGCTAGCCGAAACCTAAAAACTCCATGAATGGCTTTCTTCATTACATTTGGCTAAAGATGATAAAAGATGGAATAAATTTCATTTTGGTTTTATCTATTAACCTTTAATAATTATTTTACTATTATACCCTTACTAAAATAATCTTTAAAACATATAAGACAAGGTCGTAATTGTCCACTAGCCCTTCAAATGATTTAATTATCATTTGAGGGCTCCCACTTTAAAAGCCATAGCAAATAAACACTTTTATCAAATAGAATGCAACTTTTAAGTTTTACGTGATTAAGTCCTTTTTGCAAAATCGAGCACAGAAACAGACAAATTAAATCACAAAAACTTTGCAGATATAAAATTCACATATCACAGACACTGAAAATAATATTAAAATATTTTTTGGACTCATTTTTGTGGCCCCAAAACCACTATTTTGACTAGGGTCTAAACCGGACTGCTACACAGTTGTACGTGAAATTCAACAAGTGTGAGTTCTGGCTGCGATAGGTGACATTTCTGGGTCACGTGGTGTCTGTTGAGGGGATTAGGGTTGATCCTCGAAAAATTGAAGCCGTATTGGATTGGAAACCATCAAAGACTGTATCTAAGATTTAAAGCTTTCTGGGCCTGGCTGGGTATTACAGACGATTTGTTGAGGGGTTTTCACTGATTGCTGCACCTCTAACCAAGTTACTTCGTAAAGGGGTACCATTTAATTGGACTAATAAGCAGCAAGGAAGTTTTGAGAAACTGAAGAAAGTTCTGACTGAGGCCCCTGTTTTAAAACAACCAGAGTCTGTGAAGGAATTTACTGTCTACAGTGATGCGCCGCACATTGGATTGGGTTGTGTCTTGATGCGAGAGGGTAAGGTGGTTGCTTGCGCAATTTGTCAGCTTAAGCCTCATGAGGCGAATTACCCCACTCATGATTTGGAGTTAGCTGTGGTGGTATTCGCACTAAAGATTTGAAGGCATTACCTGTGACAACCCGAATTAGGGCATAATCAGAATAGTGGTATTGTGACCACAAATCTGAGATAGAAATAATTGTTTTATAATTATTTTGGGTTTTATGATATGATTATGTGATTGTGTGAAAATTTCGTGATAAAATTCTACGCTTAAAATGCTTAAATTGAAAGTAGGGACTAAATTGAATAAGTTGCAAAATTTGCATCCTAGAAGTTTTTAGTATGAAATTGCTTTGGAATATTAATTAGGAGGTCTTAAATGGAAATTTGACCAATTTTAAGTTCATGGACAAATTTTGGGACATGGAAGGAATTTTTGAAAGTTTAGTAAGGAGGGGCATTTTGGTCATTTGTATATTAAATGAAATAAAATGGGAAAAATAACACAAAATTGGTCATCTTCTTCACTAGTTGCTGCCGAATTTTCCTCTCTTCCATAGCTACGGTTTCTTCAACTTTCAAGCTCCATAATCAAGAAAGGCGTGGAATTGACCTTGAACGGGGGAAAGAAAAAGCTTTGGACTAAATTGCAAAAATTCCACATTTTGCACCGAGGTAAGTTTGTATGTAAATATTACATTAATTTTATGTACATTCTTATATTTTAGCCTATTATGTAAATATATTAGCGGATGTTAAAAATATGAATAGACCATTGGAAGAATGGAAATAAACAATAGAGAGAGATCCCGGTTGAACATTCGGAGAGATCGAATAAAATAGAGGAAGCGTAGCTAGGTCACATGTATGATGCTGAGTGTACATCATGTGTACAAGAGAGCTACGTAAGAGATAAATGTAGCTAGGTCGCATGGGTGATACTATGTGTACACCATGTAGACAAGAGAGCTACGGGATATATGTAGCTAGGTCGCATGCGTGATTCCAAGTGAAGGACACCATGTAGACAAGAGAGCTACGAGACGAATTGGCTACGTCACATGAGTGGTACTAAGTGTTCATTATGTGTACAAGAGAGCCGAACTAAATGAAGTATGATGGTGGAGCTGTGGGCTGAAGCCATTAAATATATAGGGTTGATCTGAATTGTTCAACGGGATGGCTTAGTAGTGAGATTGTAGTCACAGACCTACACTTGTAATGTATGAAATGTGATGAAAATGATTTGTAGTATATATATATGTAAGTTAAAATGAGGTTAATGCAAAGAATGGGTGAAAGAGTGAAAGTAGCATTAAATCTGTTTTGGACAGTAACAATGACGTGAATTTGAAAAATCACCAAAAATAGAATGGATTTAAATAGAGGTTGAATGAGATGTGAAATTAAATCTTAATGAGTCTATTTTCATATAAAAGAAACAGAGCAAGCAAAAGAATTCTATATTTTGAGATATTTGCAATTGTGTGTGACTTGCTCAGAATGACTACGTGGTCCCCTGTTCCAACTTTGAAAAATCATTACAAATTGTACAAAACAAATTAAGAAATATAGTTTATATGCCTAAATTTATCATTGAGTCTAGTTTTAAATGAAATAGATTTTATGGTTATTTGAATTGTGTACTGAGAGAAATTCAATTCGTAGTGAACAGAGGTCAGATCAGTTGAGCTGTGTAACAGGGGAAACTTTAACCAATAAACTATACTAATTTGCTGAACCAAAAATTCTAGAAAAAAATTAGTAAAAATATTTATGAGTCTAGATTCAGGGAAATTTTACAGATTTGAATTTCGAGTTTTGTAACTCGAGTTATGATTTATTTAGCGAACATGATGCAGCAGAGACAGCTTAATCAAATTGGAGTGAATAGTGAAATTAAAGTAGATATACTTGAGTTGTTGTATAAACATATTAGATTCTTTCATTAATATTTACTTACTTACTTACTAAGCTATAAGCTTACTTTGTTTTCTCTCTTTTGTTTTATAGTGTCCTTCAGCTTGCTCAGGAGTTAAGGATCGCGAAGATCTGTCCGCACTATCAATACTTTAGGGTATTGAACTAAACATTTTGAATTATGGCATGTATAGTAGACTTAATTATTTTGTTACGTGTCATAATTTCCTAGGTTTAAAATATTGGTTACAGTATTCGATCAACTACTTTGTATAAGCCATTAAAGTTGGCTAATATTGTTCAAGACATATGTTATAACGATACACTATCAAATTGGATGACATATTTCTATTTCGGTTTTTGTTTAATGGTATGTGCTATGTTCTAGTAATACCTTGTACCCTGTTCCGGCGACGGTAACGGGTAAGGGGTGTTACATTTAGCGGTATCAGAGCTATGATTTAGTCGGTTCTCGGACTAATAAAGTGTGTGTAAAAGTTTAGCTATACATGCCATAAAAATATTGTGATAGTGTGGTGACTCCTGATTGTTCTAAACTGTGTTTTGTTTTAATATAGTAATGGATCCTGAAGGAACCTGCTGCACGATGATGTCTTTGCTAATGCGCCGGCTCCGCACAAGGGGACCGCGCTTGTGGAAAGTAGATCTCGAGACATTGAGACAAGGAGATGAGGCTCGAGATGCCTTTCTCCAAAGGATGAACAATTGGTATACTTGAATTTATTCAAGCAAATCCAAATGCTCAACCTCCTCCACCCCCTCCTATACCTCGAGGCGATTCTCAGAGTAGGCCAAGGGCATAGATTTGGTAAGGATGAACAAGCCTCCAGCTTGACAAGATTCAAAACAAGGGGTAGAAGAGTTTAGAGCAAAGATTGATGATGATCCCGAGAAAGCGGAATTCGGCTTGAAAATTCTACCCGTATTTGATGAGCTCTCATGTACACCCGAGGAATGCTTAAAGTGTGTCAGATCACTTTTGAGAGATTCGCCCTACCATTGGTGGAAGACTAGAGTAGCAGTGGTGCCAAAAAAAGAGTTACTTGGGATTTCTTCCAGAGGAATTTAGAAAGAAATATATAAGTCACGATTTCTTGATCAAAAACGGAAGGAGTTTCTTGAATTAAAGCAAGGCAAGATGTCCGTGGCGCGTAATATGAACGCGAATTTGTGAGACTTAGCAAGTATTCTCGTGAATGTGTGTCCACCGAGGCCATTATGTGCGTAAGGTTTGAAGATGGGCTGAATGAGGACATTAAAGTGCTTTGGTAGGAATTTTGGAGTTGATGAATTTGTAGTGTTGGTTGATCGAGCTCTTAAAGTCAAGAATTGAACAAAGAAAGAAGAAAAGTCGCTATTGAGGCTCGAGATGCCGAAAAAGGCCGATAAGCAAGCCATTTCAATCTCAATCAAAGAGGTCCAAAGAGGCAAACCCTCGAATGACGCTTTCAATTGGGGATTCACACAGAGATCGTGGTAGAGCGTATTCGAGGTCTAAAGCTCAAGCTACTTCGGTGGCAAGTGTGGGTAATATGCGACCTAGAAAGCCCGAATGTCGCAATGTGGTGCAATTATGGTGAGTGTTGGGGAACCGAGCGAGCTTGTTTCAAAGCGGTTCTCGCGAACATTTTATTAGAGATTGTCCGGAGAAAGTTAAAGAAGAAAGATTTCGAGTGCTGAGATGTAATACCACCGCTAGTAGGGGTAGACCACCGAGAAATACTTGGAGGTGGGACTAGCAATAAAATCTGCGATGAAAGATTCGATGGCAAGATCGTAAGCTAGAGCACTCGCTAGAACTTATGCTATCGTGCTTCGAGAAGATGCATCATCTCCCGATGTCATTATCGGTACATTTTCTCTCTATGATACTATTGTTATTGCATTGATTGATCCCGATCCACTCATTCCTATATTTGCATGAATTTAGTATCTAATAAAAAGTTACCGGGTTGAGCTTACTGAGTTTACGATTAAAGTGTCGAACCCTTTAGGCCAATATGTACTAGTTGATAAGGTTTGCAAGAATTGTCCATTAATGATTCAAGGTCACTGTTTTCCGGCCAATTTGATGCTGTTACCATTTGGTGAGTTTGACGTTATCTTGGGAATGGACTGGTTGACATTGTATGATGCTAAGGTAGATTGCAAACAAAAGATACTAGAGTTGAAATGTGAAAATGGAGAAATTCTGTGGGTTGAAACAGATGAATCAAATAAATTGCCTATGGTGATTTCGCACATGTCTGCACAGAAATACATGAGAAAAGGGTGTGAAGCTTATCTGGCTTATGTAATGAATACTGAGTTGCCTCAATTGAAGCTTGAATCAGTACCGATAGTTTGTGAGTTTCCAGATGTATTTCCAGACGAATTGCCTGGGTTGCCTCCGAACAGAGAGATAGAGTTTGCCATTGATTTGTTGCCGGGTACTGCACCGATCTCGATTGCTCCGTATAGAATGGCTCCGACTGAATTAAAAGAATTGAAGGCTCAGTTGCAGGAATTAACAGATAAGGGATTTGTGAGACCGAGTTTCTCTCCCTGGGGTGCTCCAGTATTATTCGTAAAGAAGAAGGATGGTTCAATGAGACTTTGCATTGATTACCGTCAGCTTAATAAGGTGACTATAAAGAACAAATACCCATTGCCGAGGATTGATGATTTATTCGATCAGTTAAAAGGGGCCACAGTGTTTTCAAAGATCGATTTAAGGTCTGGTTACTACCAGTTGAGAGTTAAAGAGTCGGATGTGCCGAAAACCGCCTTTAGGACAAGGTATGGACATTATGAGTTTCTTGTGATGCCTTTCGGCTTAACAAATGCTCCAGCTATATTTATGGACTTAATGAATCGGATCTTTCAGCCATATCTGGATAAGTTTGTGGTAGTGTTTATAGATGACATTTTAATTTATTCTCGGGATGAGTCCAACATGCCGAACACTTGAGAACCATATTGCGAGATCTTGAGAGAAAAGAAACTGCTTGCCAAGTTTAGTAAAAGTGAGTTCGCTTCGTGAAGTCGATTTTTGGGACATATAGTTTCGTGTGATGGTATTCGGTGGATCCAAGTAAGATTTCTGCGAACGTTGATTGAGATCGCCAAAGAATGTATCCGAGGTTAGAAGCTTTTAGGCTTAGCCGGATATTATAGACGCTTTGTTCAAGGATTTTCGATGATTGCCTCCCTATGACTAAGTTGCTGCAAAAGAATGTTAAGTTTGAATGGACCGATAAATGTCGCAGAGTTTTGAAAAGTTGAAAGCACGATTGATCAAGCACCAATTTTGGTACAAATAAACCAGAAAAAGAGTTCGTAATTTATAGTGATGCATCGTTGATGTGCCTTGGATGTGTGTTGATGCAAGAGGGTAAAGTGGTAGCTTATGCTTCGAGACGCTTAAAACCGCATGAGAAGAACTATCCTACACATGATTTGGATTTGGCCGCTATTGTTTTTGCCTTGAAGATTTGGCGACATTATTTGTACACGTGAAAAATGCCGAATTTTTACCGATCACAAAAGTTTGAAGTATTTGATGAATCAAAAGGATTTGAATCTGCGACAATAAGATGGCTTGAATTATTAAAGGATTATGATCCGTGATTGATTATCATCCGAGAAAAGCAAATGTAGTTGCTGACGCCTTGAGCAGAAAATTTCTTTTTACTTTGAGAGCCATGAATACGGGGCTAGCATCGTCTGATGATGGGTCAATCTTAGCAGAGATAAGAGCTAAACCGTTATTTTTTCAGTTGATTTGTGATGCTCAAAAGAATGATAGTGAGTTGCGGGCCAAGAGAACTCAATGTGAGTTAGGTTACGACTCAGATTTTTGAGTTGGACCAGACGACTGTTTGATGTTTTGAGACAGGATATGTGTGCCGAAAAATGATAAATTGATTCAGAAAATATTACATGAGGCGCACAATGGCTGTTTATCAGTTCACCTTGGTAGCACAAAAATGTATAATGATTTAAAGAAGTTGTATTGGTGGCCAGGTATGAAAAGGGACATTTCTGAATTTGTAACCAAGTGTTTGATTTGTCAACAAGTAAAAGCTGAACATCAAGTGCCTTCAGGGCTACTTCAACCGATAATGGTGCCTGAGTGGAAATGGGACAAGATTACCATGGATTTTGTGACCGGTTTGCCTTTGACTCCTAAAAAGAAGGATGCTGTTTGGGTAGTGGTTGATAGATTAACAAAGTCAGCCCACTTTATACCAGTACGTACTGATTACTCACTTGATAAGTTAGCCGAATTATATATTGCTGAAATTGTGAGGTTGCACGGAGTACCTATGTCTATAATATCAGATAGAGATCCGAGATTTACCTCGAGATTTTGGAAAAAGTTACAAGAAGCTTTGGGTACAAAATTGAACTTTAGTACCGCATTTCATCCACAAACAGATGGTCAATCGGAAAGAGTAATCCAGTACTCAAGATATGCTTAGATGTTGTGTTTTAGAATTTGGAGGTAGTTGGGAGAAATATCTATCTTTGATTGAGTTTGCCTACAATAATGATTTATCAATCAAGTATACAATTGGCACCGCATTTAAGCCTTGTATGGTCGTAAGTGTCGGACTCCTTTATATTGGACCGAGCTTAGTGAGAAATGATTCACGGAGTTGATTTAGTTAAAGAAATCAAGAGAAAGTAAAAGTAATTCGGGATTGTTTGAAAGTCGCTTGGATCGACAAAAGTCATATGCAGATTTGAAAAGAAAAGAGATTGAATTTCAAGTGGGTGATAAAGTGTTCTTGAAGGTGTCACCATGGAAAAAGATTCTGAGATTTAGCCAAAAAGGCAAGTTGAGTCCGCGTTTTTATTGGGCCGTATGAGATTACCGAGAGAATTGGACCAGTGGCATACCCGGTTGGCTTTACTGCACAGAGTTAGAAAGAATTCATAACGTGTTTCATGTATCAATGTTGAGACGTTATCGCTTACGATCCTTCACATGTGGTTTCCCCAACAGAAATTGAGATTCGATCGGATATGACCTATGAGGAGGAACCAATAAAGATTTTGGCTCGAGAAGTTAAACAGTTAAGAAATAAAAGTATAGCCTTAGTGAAAGTATTGTGGCACAGACATGGGATAGAAGAGGCTACGTGGGAACCTGAGGAAGCTATGAAGAAACAGTACCCAAACCTTTTTACCGGTAAGATTTTTGGGGACGAAAATCTCTAAAGGGGGGGAGAATTGTGACAACACGAATTAGGGCCTAATCGGAATAGTGGTATTGTGACCACAAATCCGAGATAGAAATAATTGTTTTATAATTATTTTGGGTTTTATGATATGATTACGTGATTGTGTGAAAATTTCGTGATAAAATTCTATGCTTAAAATGCTTAAATTGAAAGTAGGGACTAAATTGAATAAGTTGCAAAATTTGCATCCTAGAAGTTTTTAGTATGAAATTGCTTTGGAATATTAATTAGGAGGTCTTAAATGGCAATTTGACCAATTTTAAGTTCATGGACAAATTTTGGGACATGGAAGGAATTTTTGAAAGTTTAGTAAGGAGGGGCATTTTGGTCATTTGTATATTAAATGAAATAAAATGGGAAAAATAACACAAAATTGGTCATCTTCTTCACTAGTTGCTTCACGAATTTTCCTCTCTTCCATAGCTACGGTTTCTTCAACTTTCAAGCTCCATAATCAAGAAAGGCGTGGAATTGACCTTGAACGGGGGAAAGAAAAAGCTTTGGACTAAATTGCAAAAATTCCACATTTTGCACCGAGGTAAGTTTGTATGTAAATATTACATTAATTTTATGTACATTCTTATATTTCAGCCTATTATGTAAATATATTAGCGGATGTTAAAAATATGAATAGACCATTGGAAGAATGGAAATAAACAATAGAGAGATCCCGGTTGAACATTCTGGAGAGATCGAATAAAATAGAGGAAGCGTAGCTAGGTCACATGTATGATGCTGAGTGCACATCATGTGTACAAGAGAGCTACGTAAGAGATGAATGTAGCTAGGTCGCATGGGTGATACTA